>OX246754.1:88671095-93471095 GCA_945910035.1 Brachypalpus laphriformis
AAACTGTCAAATGTGATTGTCAAATGTATATTTTTGCGTGTTTTTTCGCAGATTCATGTTTCCACTCTTTCTTCCATATTGCAATTCAAATGCAACATGGAGCGGAATTGCCTGGACTTCTTGAATTTTTTGAAAACGCAACCAGATTTCTTGCGAAAAATCTCGTCTCAGAGCAGGTATGCTTTCAACCAATCGCAGACAGAGCCGCAGTCAGCTGATGTTAGTCTGATGTCAATGCAGTTCGTTGAATTGATCACAGATTTAAATTAATAAAAAAATGTTGAACTCTGAATGAAGTTAAATTGAATATACTGGATTTATACTGGATCTTAATAACAAAACATTTATACTAAATATACTGGATTTCATCTAGCAAGAATTGGTATCATTAGCCATGCTCTATTCTGGTAGACCAGCTGGGAGCGGGCGGTGGTTCGGAGTCGGACTGATGCTAACTCCAGCAGCACAAAGTAGCCTCATATCCTGGAAGGCTCACAGTTACCGGATATTGACGGCTAGATTCCTGATTAGAGTAAGAAAAATAACCACCATATAGAGTTATGCTCCGATCGATGACGCGACTGAGGGTGGCAAGGAAAATTTGTATATCCAGTTAGACGCAGTCTACAACCAAACGCCTAATGGGGACATCGTAATGGAGTTAAAGGCTTTTAATGATAAGGAAGGTAGCGACAACACTATGCTTAAACACGTAATGGGAGTTCACGACCTTCCAGACCGTAATGATAATGGTTTGTGGACTTCTGCAATACCAACCGCCTAATTATTGGCGGTACGCTGTTTAATCATAACACCTGCCACAAGATCAGTTAAGTCTCAACTGATGGACAGCGAACATTCAACCAGATCGACCATATTGCGATCAGCTGCCGCTTTAGAAATTGTCATCTTGACGTCCGAAACAGACGTGGAGCCAACATCGGACTATAACGTGATGCTATGTCGGCGAGCGTTGAACTTGCGCCAGCAGATCAAATATTAAGTCGCGCGAGCGATTAAGTTGTGCGAGCCGTTCAAACCTTAAGTTGCGCGAGCGATATTATGATCGAGAAAATAAAAAATGTTGTTGAGAGTCTTGATGTTTTGTAGAGCTGATCCGGAGCTTCTCTTGATGTTGTTGCCTCTGCGTGACAATTTCTTCCTTCCTTCTGATTACAGGAATTGGTTCTTTTCTGTTGGGCCAGAAAATCCTTAAGATATTGCGCAGGCACCTACTAAGGAACGTATGCAGCTTTCTGGTGATAGGAGTGGTCATTTTTGACGTACGTGGTTAGTGTGTCGGATCACTACACATGAGGTTCTAAGTTCGAATCCCAGAAAACACCAAAAGGTTTTTTCACGTTCCCACCTCTCGCGAGCGTCTTACAAACATTCGAGAGTATTGTTATCACGAAAAAGCTTCTCAAATCGCAGTTCGGATTCAGCACTAAACTGTAGGTCCCTTCCATTCGTGTGAAAAATATAGCGCACACAACATGAGTGGTTGCGAGAAGCTAGGCCCTGGCACTTAAAGAGCTGTTGCGCCAAATATTTATTTATTTATTTATTATTTTGCACGTGCTGCATCAATATAACAGCACGGATTCAACGTTGGAGCAGAAAAGTCTTAGCTTGGTGTTCAAACGAATGGCATTGCGTTGCCATATTTTGGACAACATCCCAAACGCTGACTTTCGTTTGGCGGTCCTGTTGGCTTTATCCAGTTCGCTTTCACCATCGGTCGAGACAAGATACTGGAAATCCTCTACTCTCTCTACCGGTTGTCCAGCAATGCATGTTTGAGCCGATGAGTTTGTTCCAAGGCTGATAATAATTTTAGTTTTTGGCGTATTAATTCTCAGCCCGGCGACGCCTGCCTCCCTCTCCAGATCTGCTGTCATTTGATGGAGGTCCATAAATCTGTGAGAGAGTAAGCTCACGTCGTTACCATAGTCAAGATTTTTCAGTTGGGATATAAGAGTTCATCGAATTCCTCCGTTTTCCGTCGGCTAAGCCGCACAAAGCACTTTGACAGTCATTCCCTCTTTCTACTCGTCAGGAAAGCTCTCAGCTTCCCAAGCTCTCTTTATAAGTGGAAGCAGAAGCTCAGCCGATGTTGTTGGCACAGTAGTGATCTTATCTTTACTAGGAGCCTCATTCGGATTTGGGAGCATATCGTTGGCGAATATGTGGTTCAAAACCATAGCTAAATCCTCCTTCGCTCTCTTGGGGTTGTCCTCATCCGAAATGAGCAAGGAACCATCTAGGCTTTTCGCTGGGTATTGGCTGGAGCTGCGAGCACCTGTCACCTCTTTGGTGATTCTCTAGACGGTCCTGCTGTCGCACCTTCGTACAGCTTCTTCTGTGCGCGTTTTTATCTAGTTGCCCCTGTCACGCCGAACGCTACACTGAACTTGTCTCATCGTCATGCGATAACGGGACTCTAGCTCGCTTCTCCTTGCTGCTGAAGTAGCTACAATGCGAGCTTGTCAATCTGTCCCCAGGTATCCTCGGAAAACCACGCCCTATGTCTTCCCTGCTATCGACCGAACATTTTTTCAGCACCAGATGTAAAAACATTTTCCACAGCACACCAATGTTCTTGGATGGTTGCGGGCAGTGAACTGTAGGTTGCTTCCACACCTTGCGAAAGGTGCTCCCTTAATAGTTGGCACACAGACGCATGACTTAGTCTATTGTGCGATCTTCGAACTGCAGCAGTGTGTAGTTATAGAGTAGCTAGAAGCAAGCAAGCTTGTCATTGGAAACCCAGTTGACTTTGTAGCAGGTCGTGTGCTCAAACAAAGTGCCATCTATCACAAGGCGGTTGGCATTGCAGAAATCCACAAACCTTTCACATTTGTCGATGAGGTCTCCTAGTCCAAGCTTCACGATTATATGTTTGAGCCCTTCGTTGTCGTTGCCTACCTTTGCATTCAAACCCCCATCACTATGACAACGTCTCCATGTGGTGTTGTGTTAAAGACGGTACTTAGAAGATTGTAGAAGCTCTCCTTCTCGCCCTTAGACGAGCCCTCCGTTGGGGCATAAGACTGTATAATGGTGACGCGTCGTACTCTAGTTCGAAATCTAGCCATCATAATCCCATCACCCTGAGGCTGCCAGGAAATTAGGCCCTTGCGTGCTGTTGTTCTTAGCAGCAGTTTGACTCTATATTCTCGCAGACTTCCGGATGGTCTTCCGGGTAGAGTTGTACAGTGTTATGCGTTGGGGACTGGTACTCCCCAGCTTCTAACCATCCCATATCGCTTACCTACAAAATATACAATTTCTATCGCATGAACTCTTTTTCCAATTGAAAGAATCTGGCATTGTAAAGACATTCGCTTCCCGAGTCGAGGAGCGTCCTTACATTCCAGAAACATATCTTTGTCCGGGTACAATAGCCAAAAGTCGTCAACATTTGATCGTTCCTTATCCGAGCCATGGTGTCGGTTTCTGTAATGGGAAAATGTTCGGTAACGCAGGTTGCTAGCCCACGTTACCTAGTTTAGAATCAAGGGCAAAGACAACCCGCACTTGCAATTTTAGCCTACATGTATAAAAGTTTATACATATAGTTGCCCGGGAACCACTACTACGAGGTGAAGCAAGCACTTCATCACGAACTTGATTGTTGCGCCACTGGCCCAACTTTCCTAACCATCTGCCATTGACATAGTAAAGATGCAAGTGGGATATGGCCGTATGCAAGCGTACAATTAATTGAGCGGTTTATATGTCAAGCAACAAAGTGGTCTTCATACTAACCTGAAGCGTCTATTCTTAAACACTCTTTAATTGATAGCTTTAAACACTCTTTTAATTGTTCGACAACGTTGTCACGTTGACTTCAAAACTCCATCCATATCAACAACATCATGATATTGAGAACCGTTACCTAGCAAGGCCAGTAAAAGTTGCTGTTTAACTGACAGACCATGGTTATGGTTAGTTCTGATTCATGTAAATCGTAGATTGAAATAAATAAATAAATAACGATTCCTCAAAAGCAGAAAAGTTGTTCTTAAACTTTTCATTAAATTTTTCGTATGTTATTATATCAAAATTGATTGAATCTTAAAAAACTTGCGATTCTCGTGCCAAAAATTATCTTGTATAACTGTTTTAGGTATACATACCTAAGCACTGAATTCCAACCACAAATAAGCCAAACTTCCCAAGAATGTACTTGATTTTAGCTTTACTCTTTCAATAAATTCAATTGTAGTTAAAAGTCCGTCACTTATCACACTTTTGTGCAAATTCTTTTATAAAACGGAAAAGTTAGCCGTAGTTGTAAATTCACATGTAGTTACAAGTCTAATATATTTGTGGCTATTAGTTAATTGACATTCTTTATGAAGCAAACATTTACTCATTAGATTATATTAGCTTAGACAGATTTTATTTGCATTTCAGTTAGTTACATAAATTTGAAGCATACACAAATTAAGGACATGGCCTATGCGTATGCCATCTTCCAGATGTTAGCAATTAATATACTTATTTTGCTTTAAATTTAAACTATCTAAAATTAGCTTAATTGTTTAAAGTGCGTGAATCTGGTCATCTAAAGTACTCTTTTTAAGCGAAGCATCAAGTTTTTCGCCTATAATCATCGTAACTCTTAAACTCGCCAGAGTCAATCAGAGTTTATGCTGTCTAAACGGAAGTTACTTGAAGCCTCGCCGGACCACGTATCAATAACCAAACGCTCCTCATCTTTTCATACACCATCAGAAATGGCTGTGGGGAATATGACTACAGATGAATTAAAACAAATTCTGGATGAATATTTTACTTCAAAGCTAAAAAACATCACCACCAAACAGGATGTTATAGCTGTTTCATCCAAGATCCAGCTACTCCGAACGCATAACACCTACCTGTTTAACCGTCTCTCTGACATGGTTAACTACCGTCAACTTCTAAAAAGGCAACTAGAGGTTTTAACACGTAAATGCAGGGAAAATTCTGTTGCGGTGCACTTTCCCGCAGAAGGTAAAGCCGATAAAGTTGGCTTTGCCAAACAAACTTGTACAGGCCTTCTCCACCTACAACAAAATGCAGTACTACCAGTGAAAAGTGTTCAAGAGTTCAGTAATCAAAACACAAACAAGTCAACCATTGTTCTGAATTTTCACTCAGGTGACACTGCTAAACACTGCACTGCACAAAGTGGAAATCACTCTACAAAATAAAAACGAGTCTACTTCAACTAGCACCGACCGGAAATGCATATCTATATTCGACGAACGCGCTTAAAAATAAATAGTTTCGCATTTGACTATCACTTATCACGCGGATTGCTAATCAAAACAAACGAGCAGCTGACGTTTGTCAAGCAAACATTGGATGAAGCTGCTTTGAACATTGACATACTATACATATGTACCTATATGGACTGCTAGTAGCTTCAACTTCAACAACTTCACGTTGGTGTCGTCTAGTTCCTTGATGACATTTTAATCACGGCTTCCAATAGAGAACTGCACCGTCAGAAATTGTATCAGGTTCTAACAATTTTACTTAAGGCTGGGTTAAAGTTGAATAAAGACAAGTGTGATTTTTTTTCTAAATCTGTGACATACTTGGGTCATGTCATTGACAAATACGGATTACACACACGTCGGGAAAAAATTGAATTCATTCAAGAAATACCGGAGCCAACTTGTGTTAAGGAAGTTCAATCTTTTCTTGGGGTTGTAAATTTCTTTAGAAGGTTTATACCCAATATATGTAAGCTCGCTCTGTTCCCCTTTATAGGAACTTTTAAATAAAAATATAAATTTTCAGTGGAATAAGGTACACTCGGAAGCGATGAAAAATATCAAAGAAGAATTTAAAGCGAAAAGAGTGCTAGCCCATTTTGATCCGTTCTTACCGGTCAAATTAACAGTGGATGCCAGTCCAGTAGGTTTAGCCGCGGTGTTGTCCCACGTTTACGAAAACGGCAGAGAAAGACCAATTGAATTTGCCTCTAGAAAATTAACAGAAACTGAAAGGAAGTATTCGCAGCTGGACAGAGAAGCGATTGCAATCCATTTTGGAGTTAAAAAGTTACACCATTATATGTATGCTAGGGAATTCATCCTCGTGACGGACCAGTGTACACACAATTTGGAAGAAATCAATTTATTTAAAAAAACACGAAAAAAAAGAAATTTTAATTTTTAAAACACGGCTTGCTTAAATTTTATATGACCAATTTGAAAAATGAATTTTGTTTTCCACATCCAAATTCATGGAATGCTCAGTTTTGACAAACGCCACAGTACTCCGCCTCGAGTAATTCAATTGTAATTACGGCTTTATGATGTACGAGCGAAGGAGAGGTGGATGTCATTTGTTGACGTGCTGAGAGCATATTTGAGCCGTGCTGGGACGTGTGGATTCATGTTGGAGGCGCGCTGGACTACGTTGAGTCGTGTTGGTCCGCGTAAGCCGTGTTGAGCATTCTGAAGGCATGCTGGGCCGCGTTGGTCGCGATGGCAGTGTTCAGCATGTTGGGGGCGTGCTGGGTCGCGTTGAGTCGTGTTAGAGCGGCAGCATGCGGACCTGGTTTGTCGTGCTGGAAGCTGCTGGGCCTAGTTGTCCGTGTTGAAGCGTGCTGAGATTAGCTGGGCTGTACTGGAGCGTGCTGGGCTTCGTTGCTTGGGCTAAGAACGGCAGCGTGCTGAGACTAGCTGGGCCGTGCTGGAGCATTCTGCAGCTCTAGGTAGGTATCGCCAAATGAGGCTATTGAGGTATAGTTCTTTGAGTACCGAGATAATCGTGGTTACGGTTTTCTGTAACATGGTCGGGATAATCCCGTCGCGTCCTGGGGATTTATGGGTAGAGAACGATCTAATAGCCCACTCGATTCTTTCTTCCGTAACTAAATCCGCCGGAACATCGGCTTCAATGCTATTATTTGTCCTGATGTTATTGTCTGGAAGGGTCGTACACCCTGTGTAGTGCGTTTTTAATAGAGTGCTCAGTGATTCCGAACAGGACTCCGTACATCTTCCGTCGGGTTCTCTGGGTAGGATTTTCCCTAGTCTCGCAGGTTCTGCTGTACCTTTGATTTCGTTACAGAAGTGTTGCCAAGAATGGTGTTTAGCTTTCTGTGTTTCATTTTTAAAATTCCTCTGGCTGGACTTATATTGTTCCCTTTCCGCGTCTAGTCTAGTACTTAGGCTATATTTGGAAGATGTCTGGTTACCTTTCTAATGTTAGCTAGTTCCTTCGTCCACCATGGTGGCAATTTTTTATATTTCCTTTTAGTTTCTGGACAAGCTTTGGCAAAAGCCTCATTAAAGATGGCTGTTATATCCTCAACCTTGCGATCGATGTCTGCAGCTCCTAGCCAATTACATTCCTGCAGGAATCTGGTACTTTTCTTCACCTCGTTGCTAAAGAGATGACAGTTGGTTCCACTTTCCGATAAATAAAGTTCTCGAGTTACTGGCTAAAGTTATATCTTTGACCTCTTGCCTGTTTTTGACTACAAAGGCTGGTTCATTACCTCTATTTGCTACAATAAGGTTATTTTCAATTACAAACCCAAACAAAGACACCGCGTAGTTTGGTGTTGCTACTTCCCCAATGACTGTGGTGTGAGTTAGCGTCACACCCCAGAAGCAGATCCCATCTTTCCAGTTCCGTCTTTTCTACAAGGGAGTGGGTTAGTACGGATGGCGGTCCCTCTTCCGCGTCAAACGGCATATAACGTACTTACTTACTTAGGTGGCGCTACAGTCCGGGGTGGATCTGGGCCTCAACCAACAAACCCCTCCAGCCAGCACGGTTACGAGCCAGCCTCCAGTTGCGCCGCCAAGTTGGTTGAGGTCCCTCTTCACTTATTTGCGCCACCTACCACAAGGTCGTCCTCTACTACGCCGTCCATCCGGGGTGGATTCGAAGGCTTTCTTGGCGGGAAAGCTCCATTCGCTCTACATGACCCAGCCATTTTAGTCGCTGTATGTGAACTTTTCTGGCTAAGTCGATGTCCTTATATAGGTCGTATAGTTCGGCGTTGCACCTTCTCCTCCACTCACCGTCTATGCAGATGGGACCAAAGATCACTTGAAGAACTTTTCTCTCGAAATAACCAAGGCCATCCTCATTCGGTTTTGTCAAAGCCCATGCCTCTGCGCCACACAGCAGGACTGGGATGATTAGTGTCTTATAAAGAGTTACCTTAGTAGTTCGAGATAGGGCTTTGCTACTCAATTGCCATCTTAGCCCATAGAAACAACGATTGGCAAGAGTAATTCTTCGTGTGATCTCCCTACTGATGTCATTTGCGGAGTTCACCATAGAGCCTAGGTAGAAAAAATCCTTTACTACCTCAAAATTGCATCCGTCTATTGTGGCGTTCTGTCCAAGACGCTGATGTTGGGTGTCCTTTTTTGTTTTCATTGACCGCTAGACCCATCTTGCTGCCTCGACCTCAATACTAGCAAAAGCCCCATTGACGGCCCGCTGAGCTCTTCCGATTATGTCAATGTCATCGGCGTAAGCGAGTAGTTGTACAGACTTGTAAAAGATTGTAGCTCCGGTACGGCATATAAACGGCTGATAAAATCAGTGGGGAAAGACCCCTCCGTTCAAGCCTTACTACTGTTTGATCCACGTTACTGTAGGTAAATAAGAGAAAAAGGTTAATCTGTTTCCTAGCTACAATACAGGTTCTAATCGTACGTTCCGAGATTTGCGGTTCTACGCTATACGTTGTAAGGTGTTTATGGCTTTCTTTATTTATTATTCCACGGTAGATCCACGGCTCTTGTATAAGGGCAATATTTATATTTCTATCTCCCATGAGATAGACAATGCTGGCGCTAGCTGCTGTGCTGTGGTGAAGGTAAATTTGCGTTAATCTGCGATCAGGGTTGCTGAAGTCAACAATCGCCACCTGAAGATTAGCTTTTACTGCTTTAGCTG
Source organism: Brachypalpus laphriformis (assembly GCA_945910035.1). Lineage (NCBI taxonomy): Eukaryota > Metazoa > Arthropoda > Insecta > Diptera > Syrphidae > Brachypalpus > Brachypalpus laphriformis. The sequence continues at coordinate 88,680,027 of OX246754.1, forward strand.
CCATCTTGGGTCTTTTGCTAATTCTTCGTGATGGTGGCGATGTCGTGTGGTTGTGCCTACCTCTTTTGGAACAGCCCGCAATCGGCACGAAAGAAGACCTTATGGCCCCATCCGAGACGGTTGACGGGGCTTAAGTCTGTCCGCGACTGAGGTGGGAGGCAAAAGGCGTCCCCTCCTCGACTCGAACAGACTCCTGCCAGTTTCCCTATTCTGCCATGCACTGTGTCCTATAATGCATGAGTCAGTAATGGAACGTCTAACAATCGACCTAGGTTTACATTGTGAGTCCTCGTCTAAGCCGGTTGTAAGCGTTTAGGTCCAGCCGCAGAGGAGGTGGATGGCAAGAGGCAATTCCTCCTCGCCGCGGTCAATCCCACACCAGCTCCAGTTGCGGGTGAGTTACGTAACGTAGTCGTCGTGGTCGCCTTATTGGAGCAGCTTGCGACCGGCTCAGATGAGTCAGAGTCGGTAGCTGGCCGAAGTCCCTCCGCGGCTGAGGTGGGGAGCAAGAAGCTTCTCGCCCTCGCCTTCTTTTCTGTCTCACAATTTTCGTCTTCCGCAAATGCACCATCTGACTGATCTGAATCTCCATCATATCACTTTCGTCAGATGATGCAGCTATTACACTTTTCTTTTTTTTTGATTTGCTGGAAGCTTCACAACTCTTTTCGCAGCCTTGGTTTTTTTAAGACTTGTTTCGATTTGGTTAAACTTCTTTCTAACATCATTCTCCTCTGCTCTGATCTTTTCTGTTAAGCTTGTTAAGATCTGAGAAGATCCGCTCCTTAATGTTGCCTTGGCAGCATGTAAGCGATGAATTGGGAGAATCATTTCAGGCGTTATATTTGCTTGGATGCTTGTCCAATCCAATGAATTCAATAAAAAGATAAAAGGAACATATCGTACTACATTTGTTTGACTAATATACTACATACCTACTCGTATGCTCTGGATTTAAGTGGCAACGCTGGTCGCTGTACTTTGTCACCGACTACGACGATTCCTCTAAAGAAAGATTGAAGTAGTGACAATTACACGTAAACTAGTAATATACCAAACTTAATCACTGAATATTTGTTCTTCCGGGCATAATATTTCACAATTTCACATAAAATATGGAAATATGTATTGGAAAAATATTTTAATTTGATTCACAGCTGTCAAATTTTCATACGAAAGAGCGAATGAACGCTCTTTCGGAAGTGACCAAAAGTGAACGAAAACTGAACGAATCGAAGGTAAAAGTTATTATGGGTACACAATACAAATCCCATGTACAGTCAACTCCGCTTATCTTAACTACGCTTTATTGAAAAAATCGGTTAACTGAAACACAAAATTTGTCACGGAGCATTTTTTCATAATCTTCAGACAAATTACTCCGCTTAACTAAAATCCGCTTAACTGAAAAACCTGGTTAACTGAAAAAACGTTTACAACAGAAATTAATTTATACTCAAACCGCTTCGCATAACTGAAATCAAACAACTGAATGCGCCCATCCCTAAAAGTGACCTGTAAATTAGCATTTTTTTTTTTTTTTTTTATAATTTGCGCGCACTCAAAGGGTTATGAATACCTTTAACATGTTTACACACAGTGCGGGCGTTGGAAAGGATGGATAGAGAGAGAGAGAGAAAGATTTTTGGTGTAGTGCTTCTTGAAGCTCAGTTGTTTATACTTCAGCTATTCTCCGGGGGTGGCGTCCAGATGACTGGGGAGATTTTTTGTTATTATTGTCATTGCTTCTGATTCACAGTACTTTTTTCCGCAAAATCGATGTCAAGGGCAAATCATCATTAGCAGAGCGAACAATTTTTCCAGCCACATGACCAAGCTACTGCCAGTGTTATGCCTTCGCAGTAGTGTTCATAGAAACTGTTGCAAATGATCGAACTGACTTTATATATTTCATAAGAAATAAATAAATGCTTGCTGACATCAGGATTTGAACCATGAACCATTAGCGTGGCAATTGACGACGTTACCACTACACCATTGCCACCCCCATAGCATAAAAATAATTTACTTTTCCTAATTTTGTTTTTCATTATTTACACGTTATCGAAGTTTTGTTTTGTTTCGAGTTTTTATTTTTTTTTTGATAAAATATTGACATATTAAAAATGATGTTGGTATTTTTGTGATTTTCAGGTTAGATAAGTGGGGTGCAGTTCCGAATAGTACTCATCTCCGATTTTCTTCAATTTTTTTTATCGGAACTTTATCCGATAAGTGAAATTGTTTTTCAGTTATCCGAACTCCGGTTATATGAAATTTTTTTTTCAGCTATCCGAAGTTCGCTTAAGAGAAAATACCGCTTAAGTGAAAAAATAATTGTGGTCAATTGGTGTTTCAGTTAAGAGGAGTCGACTGTATTCGCACTGTTTCGGAAGTGGTCGTACGAAACCAATCTCCTATTATAGTTCAGCCTTTACTCTCCGCCGACGACTGTTCCTGCAGAAAGGTCCGAGCGTTGTGGAGTCTCTTTCGCTCACATTCGGTAAGTTCCTCCCACTTTTTTGTCCCTAGTCTCCTGATTGTCAACTTGCAGTTCCTAGACCGCTTAGAGGATGTCGACAAGTTGAAGAAGGATGAGCTGGCGATGGAGCAAGTATCGCTTGATTCTAGAAATAGGTTTTTTTAGATTGACGTCAGTCACTCCAACGCTTTCCTCATCCGAGCCACGGAGTAGAATTGCTTCTTCATCCATTCCTGAACGGTTTTTGTAGAGCTAGGAGTGCCCGATCGAATTACACTCTTAGCTTTTGGATTTTTATTATTAATGAAATTTGCCATGTTTAAGTCCCACGAGTAAGGGGGAACAAGATGTCCGCCTGCACCCCTTGTATGCAAGTAAGAGGAATTAGGATAAATCTGAAGGTCCTCAGGTATTCAGAGTTTGCTCTCGCGAATGAGCTTGCCCCCAACCATGCAGGCCTCGGCAGGTCGTACCTTGCCTTGGGTGATCACCTTTTCGTCTCTAAATCCTCCCATTCAGTCAAGCCGATATATGGGAAAACATCTAGCTGGACGCAGACTAGATTTAGTTATTCTCCTCGGCTCGTCATTCAGATCACAGGAAATATATTAAGCCTCTCCACCACGATAAGGTAGGGATCAAAGAGAGGCAGTGAAACGCAACTTCGTTCCAAAAATAAAATCAGTGCTTAAGTATATTATATTGTTAGTCTACTACACAATATACAGTTTTAAATCAAGTGATTAAATAATATATTGTGTTAACATTACGCAATATAAAGGTTACTCAGAACCATATAAAATCTGAAACAGTGAATTAAAGGACAAAAAGATAAGTAGAAAGAAATAATTATAATAATAATAAAAATCTAGGAAATTCCGAACAAATTAGAAAACATAATGATCAAATATTAGGAAGTCAAAACAATAGATATCGAAACTACCTATTCGGGAATTTTAACCCTAATTATAGAGTACAAAATTGCAATCCTAACTATGGGACAAGACAATACGGACAACAAACAAACTCTGACCAGGTAAGAAGACAGATGTAGAAATTAGTAAACAAATAAAAGGTATGCTCACTCAAGGCCTAATATGTGAATCTAATTCACCATATAACAGTCCATTGTGGATTGTTTCCAAAAAATTAAATAACTCTAACCAAAAGAAATGGAGGATATTCATAGACTACAGAAGATTAAGCGAATATAGATATTATCAATGATAAATATCGTATTCCTAATATAGAAGGCTTACTAAACAAACTAGGTAGAGCACCAATGGGACATTACGAGTATGTTAGGATGCCCTTTGGCCTTAAGAACGCACCCTCTACCTTTCAGAGGTTGATTAAAATGTTCTACGGGAAGAAATTAACAAAAGTTGTGTAGTATACTTGGACGACATATTGATCTTTAGCACTTCGCTACAAGAGCATGTCGAGTCAATACAAAGAATATGTAACAAACTACGGAAAAATAATGTAAAAATCCAATCGGACGAATGCAATTTCTTTATGAAGGAGACAGAATATCTAGGACATATATTGACCCCAGAAGGTATTAAACCAAATCCAGAAAAAATAAAGAGAGTTCAGGAGATCCAAATACCAAAAACTGAAAAACAAATAAAGGGATTTTTCGGAATTACGGGATACTACCGTCAATTTATAAAAGATTACTCTAAACTAGCTCCACCTATGACAAAGTATCTAAAAAAGGGAGCAACTATTGATATCACAGATATGGAAACTCAAGATTTATTTATTAAACTAAAAACTTTTTTAATAAATCCACAAATATTAGGATACCCAAACTTTAAAGATCGTTTTCAACTAGTCACTGACGCAAGCCATTTCGCAATAGGAGCTGTCCTACAACAAAAAAATCACCCAATCTCCTATGCGTCAAGAGCTCTAAATAACAGTGAAAGAAATTATTCCACAACAGAAAAATAGCTTCTTGCGATAGTATGGGCAAGGAGTTATTTCAGACCATACATTTACGGTCGAGAATTTGACTTAATAACGGACCACCAACCTCTTAAATGGCTTCAAGCCCAACAGAAAGGACAGGACATAAACCCACGTCTTCAACGATGGCTTTTGCGACTATGTAGGAGAGTACAATTTGAAAATAGAATATCTGAAAGGAAAGGAAAACGTTACAGCCGATTTCTTAAGCAGAATACAGAACTCAGAAATATATATGACCAGGACAGTCAAGTCTCAGGGAAAGGGTATGACTACTTCGACAAAACCCAAACAGAAAATTGAAATAATAAACCCTGAAAACAAAACAAATGAAACAGAGAAAAGCTTAACAGAAAACCCAGCATTAAACACGAAAGCGCCGAAACAATACAAAAACTAAAGAGATACACCTTGGCAAGTAGGGCCAAAGGAACGCTTTCAGAAGAAAACCTAGAAACACGAATGAAACATATAGGGAAATGGTATCGAAACTACAATAGTCAAAGAAAACAATCCGAACAGGTAACAAGACATTCACAATCGGAGAATCCGATAGACCATATACCGATAAAAGAGACGATAGTTAATAAATTTCAAACTCAAATCATATTAAGCAATGACACAAAGAAAAAAAGCAACTTGCAAAATGCATATAGAACAATAATACCAAGAAAACAGCTCAGACTCAAAGGTATAGCTCACTTTAGACGACTTATCAATAAACCCGGAACCGTAGGAATATTTTGTGAAATAAGTGATTCAGCATATAATTACAATGTCACACACCATGAAGATCGTTGAGCGGGTATTAGGTGGCCGACTGCGAAAAATAATACGGCTATCTGATGATCAGTGCGGGTTTGTCTCGGGTAAATCAACCACAGATGCAATCCAAAGTATAAGGATCATAATGGAAAAACATCGTGATTCCTTAAGGGATTTGCATATTGTATTGGTTGACTTTGAAAAGGCATTCGACAGACAACCACGAGATCTGATATGGGTGGCGCTAAGACATCGAGGGGTTCCAGAAACCTATGTACAGATGATCATGGACATGTACGAAGGAGCAAAGACAAAAGTAAGATGCCCCGCTGGAGTAACCGAAGAGTTCCCAATCAAAGTCGGGGTGCACCAGGGAAGCGTTTTAAGTCCTTTGCTCTTTATTACAGTCCTTGATTATCTGCTTGAAGGTAAAGTGATGGACCCCAAGGTACATCAGTTATTCTTTGCTGACGATGGAGCCATCATAAGTGAGGATCCTACATCCCTGCAACGAGCACTTGATGTGTGGGTGGACGTTTTGGAGGGAAATGGGTATCGCATTAGTTCAAAAAAGACAGAGTACTTGTGCTGCCCGTTCTCTGATCCACTCAGGCCTATTCCAGACATTTATTTGAATGGAACAGTGCTTCCCAAGTGCGAAAAGTTCAAATATCTGGGATCTATGATCAATAGCAAAGCAACTTGTGATGACGACATCAATCATCGTGTAAGCGTAGGGTGGATGAAGTGGCGAGAAAATTCCGCTATCTTCTGTGTCAGAAAAATGCCACCTAAGTTGAAAGGAAGGCTCTACACCGCAGTTGTACGTCCAGCGCTCACATACGGTTCACAATGTTGGACGATGTACAAAAAGTATGAGAGTAAATTAACGGCAGCTGAGATGAAGATGCTTCGCATGACAGCAGGAGTGACTAAGCTTGATCGAATAAGAAGTTCGAAGATCCGTGGAAGCTTTCACATCAAGGAAACCATCGTACAAAAATTAGAGCGCGACCGGCTCAGCTGGTATTGCCACGTTCAAAGAAGAGATCATTTGAACCCTGTTAAAAAGGCAATATCTATGCACGTTCCAAAGACATCGCGATGTAGGAAAGGCAGACCTATAAACGCCTGGATCAGACAAATGCGACGACATCGGCATTTCATTGGCCTCAGTAACCGAGTGATCCAAAATCGGCAGGCCTGCCGATATTTTCTGAGGTCAAATAGGCGAACCCCACAGGCGGATCAGTAGAAATGCAGTGAAGTGGGAGGGCTGTGATCCCTTGTTTTCGGATCATAGCCTCGCTGATAAAAGGAAGAAGAAGAAGAAGCTTATAATTACAATATATTCAAGGAAGATTACTATACTCTTTTCAATTTATATTTTCAGTACAGGGCTTTTGGAAGAGCTTTTTCAAACACACTGGTGCCTGCTGGTGTTTGCATGGCAATCTACTAAAGAAATTGCCACCGAAATTAAAAACAGAACCCTGAGCTACATTGAAATTGTTTTTGTAATATTCCATAAGCCCACGTATATTCCATCATGACCTGTCTGCTCCCCGGCTGTGAGGAGACAGATCAGTCACTGATCGCCAATTGCCTCTCGCTTATTGTGTTTATTAAAAAAAAACACACTGATTCAGAGCTACCATTCGTCTTTGATGGAAATCATAATACATTTTTCTTTGGTTTTTGCTATGGAGATTTCAAAATTGAAGCTTTCTTAGAGCTTTTGCGGGCATATATTTTAAGTTTAAGGAAAAAGGTGTTGTCGCTCTTGTTTTTCTGCTTACATCTTTTGGTCTTTTTTTTCTTGAAAAGCTATACAATATTTGTTGGCTATTTGTTTTAAGGAAGAATTACTATTTGAGCAAGTTTTTGGTGGAGTTCGGTTCATTAATTAATTGCAATTTTGATTTTGAAGTGGCAAATAGTTTTTTTGTTCATGAAAATAAAAATAAAAAGAAGAGGGTTTCTTGTATAATATTTGAAATAGTGCAGTGCAATAAACATTTACATACATTACATACATTTACATTGTTTATGTTTTTTTTTTGTGATTTATTTTTACGTTAAAAGAGATTAGGCCTTCTGGGGAATTCTTAAAAAAACGCGCCTGCTATCTTACCTCTTGGTGGTGTGGAAAAAGATAGATTTAATTGAATTTAGATTTAGTTTAATTTTCTTAGATTTAGTTTACGGTCTACATGTTTCTGTTCATGAAATCTTAATAAATATTTGGTAACCCTACCGACATTTGTGAGAGAATTATGCCAATTTATAATGCTCACTACGGCAACCATGTGAGAGCTTTCAAATGGAGATAGCTTATTGAAATCCATAATAGTAAGGGTGAAAGGCAAATATCCTATCTTCCCTGTACTGAAAATATAAATTGAACAGAGTATCGAAACGTTTGACACCACAAAAGTCGAATTTGTGAAATGCACCAAAAGGGCGGAAGATATGTTAAACGAGGAAGACACTATAAAAGCCATAGAAAAATATCGTACGAAAGAAAAATGCCATGCTGGGATAGAAGAAAATTATCAAGGATTAAAATATAAAATTTATTTCCCAAAGTTAAAAGAACTAATAACGAAATTTATTAATCTGTGCGAAACGTGCGACAAACAAAAAATAGACAGTAAAACCCCAGTTTAAATTTACGGAAACACCTTCGCAAGTAAACGAAATCATACACACAGACATATTTTTTGTTGGAGAAATAGCTATACTAACCACTATAGACAAATTATCCAAATATGTCACTCCACGAATAATAAATACAAAAGACATGGTGACACTACGAGAAGCACTACTAGAAAGGTTCGCAATGATGGGAAGACCAAAGAAAATGGTTGCAGACCATGAATTTGATAAATTCTTACTAAGAGCGTTATATAAGGAAAAATATGTAGAAATACATATAACAAAACCAAACAGTCACACCGGCAATTCAGACATCGAAAGATTACATCAAATTCTACCCGACAAAATGAGAACTGTAAATATCGTACAAACAGAAACTACGAACGAAAAATTATTACAAGCAGTAGAGTTTTACAACTGACAAATACATAGGACAATAAGGGAACGACCAATAGTTGTAAAACTAGAAAGAATACAACCAAAAATCATTCAAGAAGGAATAGAAGAGAGGAAACAATAGAGAATAATATACATATAGGAGGCCTGTTTTCTCACGACTTGACCCTTCCGACAGAGTTGCCAACCAACTGGTGAATTAATAAGAATAACTGAACAAAAAACGAAGAAAACATGCAAGTTCACATCATATAGCAACAATAATTGGAAAATAAATGTCGATGACAGTGACACTTATAGAGAAATCACTGATGAATTGACAAAAATGAAGCTCATATGAAAATAAAGCTACTAGACCACTGAAAGTACTAGCCAGAGGTCTTCACTTTTCATGTGATGAACACGATATTGTTGAAGAATTACCGAATAAAAAATTCAAAATTTTGGATGCCAAAAACTTAATTAAAAAAGAAAGAATAAAGACGCTGATGGGGAGCCAACGACAAATAGTAGAAAACTACCTATTTTTCTGCTCTCCTTTCACAATCAAGAAGATGCCGAAAAGGTGGTATTGTTGTTAAGATTGAACATGTTCGAAGAAGTCCCAACTCAATACCTCAATGCAAACGATGCCAAACTTTCGGCCATACGCAAAGCTATTGCAAAAGAGATTTTGCATGTGTTAAGTGTGAAGGAATACATCCAACAAATGGCTGCCCACTAAAGAAGGATGACAAAGCGAAATGTATCAACTGTTATGGAAATCACCCAGCTAGTTACAGAGGTTGTCCAGTTGCATTACAATATCAAGAAAGGAAAAACAGAGTTACTAGCAATCACCAACAAAAATAAAAACAAGCAACAAGTAAATATCGAAATCAATAAAGTAGACAAAATACCAATTGCTGTTAAAATAAATACACCGATTGCGAATAACAAATGGTATTCCCAAATGGTAAAAAATAAGGCAAAGAAGAAGAAATTTCAGTAAAGGAAATACTTTTTACTATTATTCAAAGATTGGATAATCAAGATAAAATAATAAAGCTACTAAGCAAAGAAGTTTCCACAGGAAAAAACGAACAAAATAATAATGATTAAAAATCTGAAAGTCGCAACCTGGAATGTAAACGGTTTATTCCAACATATCTCCGAATTTCAGGTATTTCTATGCAATGAAGATATTGATGTTTGCCTAATTTTTGAAACGCACTTCAAACAGGGAACGCAGATTATAATTCCTGGGTACCTCTGTTACCACTCTCCCCATCCAGCTGACAGTGCCAGCGGAGGTAGAGCTGAGATTGTAAAAAGTATTTTGGAACCTTACGAATTGCCAAAAATAGCAAAACAAACCATGCAAGTAGCTACAATAAACGTTTTACCTAAAAACAAGGAATTTAAAATAGCTGCTATATACTGCCCACCCAAGCATTCGCCTACAGAGGAAGATCTTAATGACCTTTTTCAAATCCTAGGCAAGAACTTTATCATTAGAGGTGACTTCAATGCAAAACACACTTACTGGGGGTCAAGATTAATAACGACAAAAGGCAGCAAGCTTTACAAAGCAGGGCGAAAATTTAACTGCGATTTTATTTCGACCGGTTCGCCCACTTAAGGTCCATTCACAGCTCAGCGACCTGCAAATGCTGAGTCAACTGATCATCACTTAGTGCTGTGCAAATTGTATCTTAGCGAGAGAGTGCCTCCCCTACCAAAGCGTAAACCAAGGATGGTTACACGCATACGATGGGAGAGGTTACAGGACGATGAGATACGGGAGACATTTGCGCAGCAAATATCTGAGAGGTTTGAACGAATTCCAACTGTTCCATCAAATGTAGAGGAAGAATGGCAACTGTTTTCAACAGCGGTTATTGCCTATGCGGGAGATGTTTGTGGAGTGAAGCGGCTTGGAACGTGACCACAGATCTGCAAATAAGATGTTCTGGCAGACCGTCCGCCGACTCAGAGGAAAAAAGTTGAATATCGTTGAAGGAGTCAAATCCAAAGACGGTAGACTTCTTTCCAATGAGGAGAACATCTTACGCAGATGGCGCGAGCACTTTTCAGAATTGCTCAATCCCGAACAGGGCACCGAAGATGACAGACCTATGGTCGAGAGTTGGGCGGAAAGTAGTCCTACGGTAGAGGAAGTAACTTTGGCGATCAAAGCGCTAAAAGTTGGCAAATCTGCTGGTGTGGATGAAATTCGGCCAGAAATGCTGAAGGCTTTAGGTAAAGAGGGAGTTCAATGGCTCTCGCGTGTCATTAAAGTGGCCTGGGAATGCGGTGAAACACCTGGTGATTGGCAAATGGGGGTGATAGTTCCTCTTTTTAAAAGAGGGGACAAAAGAGATTGCGCCAACTATAGGGGTATATCTCTTTTACGTCTCCCTGGAAAAGTCTTCGCTAAGGTGCTAGAAAAGCGTTCCAGAGCTGTGGTTGAGGACAGTTTGGGGGATGAGCAGTGCGGTTTTCGTCCCGATAGAAGCACAACTGACCAGTTATTCACTCTCAGAATGGTTCTTGAGAAGGCCTGGGAGTATGCCAAACCTGTCTACACTTGTTTTGTGGATTTGGAAAAAGCATATGATAGGGTTCCTCGAGGCAAACTCTGGAGTGTTCTGCAGGAGTGTGGGACTGCTGGTTCCCTGTTAAGGGCGATTCAGTCTTTATATACAAACTGTAGAAGCTGTGTTCGGATAAATGGTGTTAAATCAATACCTTTCACTGTGGGCGTTGAACTCCGCCAGGGGTGCGTTTTGTCACCTCTCCTCTTCATTGTATATAAGGATTGGATGTAACAGCGCAGCCGTGGCGGGGAATGCTTCAAAGTGGGAGACCTAAGGATTAGTCATCTGCTCTTTGCGGATGATTTGGTCATCCTTGGGTGCTCTCAAACCGAACTTCAGCGCGCACTCGAAAGGTTTGTAGACGTTTGTGATGATGCTGGAATGAAGATCAACGTGAACAAATCGAAAGTAATGGTCGTTTCCAAAAAACTCATTCAGTGCACTCTGCATGTTAGTGGAGTCCCATTGAAGCGGATGGATAAGTTTAAGTACCTCGGGGTTTTATTCACGAGTGATGGGAAGAGCAATTCCGAGTTATCCTGTAGAATTGGTCAGGCTGGATCAATTTTGAGACAGCTTGGCCAATCTGTTATAAGGAAGGCCGAACTTAGTGTTCAAGCTAAGCTATCGGTTTTTAACTCGGTGTATGTTCCAACTCTCACCTATGGTCATGAAATTTGAGTAGTGACCGAAAGAATAAGATCGCGGATACAAGCTGCCGAAATGAGGTTCCTTCGCGGTGTTGATGGAATAACTCGTAGGGATCGAGTGCGCAACACCAGAGTACGCGAGGCGCTCAACGTTGAGCAGCTACTTCTCCGAACGGAACGATCTATGCTTCGATGGTTTGGTCACGTAGTGCGTATGCCCCCAGACCGGCTTCCAAGACGCGCTATGGTTGCCGTGCCATCAGGTAGGCGACTTCGCGGAAGGCCTAGAAATAGATGGTTGGATCAAGTCCGGCATCTCTCCTGGAGCCGCTTAAGGATTCCTGCTGATGAACTGGAGTCAATGGCTGAGGATCGAGAAGGATGGAGAGTCCACCTGAGCATCCTACCCCCGCGACCCTCATGAGCGGGCTATTGAAAATGAATGAATGAATGAATGTGTAACTAATTGCCTACACGTGATAAATGCATAAATACATAGCGTAGCTTTCAATCATAAGGTAATATCTTACCTTGTTTCGATAAATTCAGCCACGATCTTACCCACTAAGAACAAAACAAAAGAATTGTGAGGTTAAACTCTCGCGAATGTTTTGGTCGCAGGAATGTGGATAGCGTCCTACATGTGTGGAATCTGAATAAAAGTTGACAGTTCGCAAAAAATCATTCGCTTATTCGCGGAAAAATCGGCGAATTGTTAATTTCTTCACAGAAACCAATTACAATTTAATTTTTTATATATTAATCGATAGATAAATTAAACTCCGTTGTTTTGGAATAATAAAATTGCCCATGGCGTGTTTATAAATATGCTAAAAATGGTTTGTTCGCAGTTTGTGCATTCGCAGGTCGCTGAGTTGTGAATGGACCTTTATTGGCCATCTGACCCAGGAAAATACCAGATCTTATTGACTTCTTCATAACCAAGGGAATCAATAGAGAAGAAGTAAAAGTTGAAAACAGTGATGATCTGTCGTCGGATTATACGCCCGTAATCCTAACGGTCAACGGCATGTCAATAGAACAGATAAAAAACGTAAGACTTACCAACAAAAGAACGAACTGGTGTAAATTTTAAGAAGTGCTCGAAGGATTTATTAACCTTAGAACTCCATTTGTTACATCAAACTATATACAACAGGCAGCAGAAGATAGTACACCGACATATTAACAAAAAAAAAAAAAAAACTTCGGTAAAATATCCCATAGAAATTAGGGAACTAATACTAGAAAAGTGAAGAGCTCACAGGAAATGGCAAATGACAAGATATCTTGGCGGCAAAACTATATTTAATAGTCTAAATAACAAACATAAAAAAAGGATCGGTGAATTTAAAAAACGATCTCTAAATAAATATCTTCGTAACTTAACAGCTGACAAAGTCACAGACTACTCCCTTTGGAAGGCTGACAAACGTTTGAAGAGACCCCAAGCGCAAGATCCCCAGTTAAAAACATCTGATGGGAAGTGGATCGGCGACCCAAAAGAAAAGGTCAAACTTTGGAGCACCTGACAAATGTTTTTAAACCTCTTCCACCTAGCATGGCAAACGAACGTTTTGATTTCTCTGATAGAGTAGATGAAGACGTAATTGCTTATGTTTCGCTAAGAGAGATCAGTACATGCATTCACAAACTATCTAATAGAAAATCTCCAGGTTATGATCTTATAACCGCCCAACTCCTTAAAAAGCTTCCCTTAAAAGCATTGTTAAAACTCAAGCTTATTATTAATGCTTGTTTTAAACAAAGATATGTCCCACTTCACTGGAAGATAGCAGAAATTATTGTTATACCTAAACAAGGTAAACCTCTATCAGAAGTTACCTTATATAGGCCAATCTCACTTTTACCGGTACTATCAAAACTTTTCGAGAAACTGCTTCTTAAAAGACTAGACAGAATCATAGAGCAAAGAAGGCTTATTCCCACCCATCAGTTCGGGTTTAGAAATAAACATTCGACAATAGACCAAGTGCATCGTATAACTAGAAGAAAAACAAGTTTGTTCTACAATATTCTTAGACGTTGCACAGGCTTTTGATAAAGTTTGGCATAAGGGTTTAGATTATAAACTTCATAGGGACTTACCTAAACAATATTATGAGATACTTAAATCTTATATAGCAAATTGATTCTTTAGAGTTCGCTATGATTCAGCGTATTCTGAACTTAAAGAAATACAAGCAGGTGTTCCACAGGGAAATGTTCTAAGGCCCACTTTATATTTATTATATACTAGGGATATACCACATGCGAATGACACGGTGATAGCCACATTTGCAGACGACACTGCTCTTCTATCATCTGATGGATGCGTAGCTAAAGCAAAATTCACTTAACGAGATATGTGATTGGACACAACCATGGCAAATTAAACTTAATGAGTCAAAGTCCACTCATATCAATTTTACAAACAAAAAAATAACGAATCTTCCTGTGGTTATTAATAATCAAGTAGTTCCTTACTCTAACACAGCTAAGTATCTGGGTATGAATCTGGATGCTAAGCTGAAATGGAAGGAGCATGTGAAAAAGAAAGTAGAAGTGCTAAATATCAGATATAAAAAACTTTATTGGTTGTTAGGATATAATTCAGAAATGTCTATTGAGAATAAAATCTTAATATATAATCAGATACTAAAACTTGTTTGGACGTATGGTATCCAATTATGGGATTGTACAAAAAAACAAATGTACAAATAATGGAAGCATTTCAAAACAAAGTCCTTCGGGGAATAGTAAATGCCCAATGGTATATTAGAAATGATGACTTGCATCGTGATTTGCAGATTAATCATGTGACGGAAACAATTAAAAAGAACGCAATCCGTCACAACGAGCGTCTGCAGATGCATACTTATCCTGAGATAGAAGACGTCTTAAATGTACGATATAATATTCGTCGATTAAGAAGAAGTAAACCTCACGAACTTATAATTTGACAATTATGAGAACCCGTATTTAATGTTTAATACCTTCTGAAATGCAACTGAACGTTGAAATGCGGTACATGTAATTCGAAAGTAGAAAGAATCGATTTAAAAATTAAATGTTCACTATGCAATGAGTATTATCATGCAAGCTGCGCTAAACTTGAAAAGAGAGACATCGAGTTTTTTGAGAAGAGCAAACAGGGATTTAAATGTAATGGTTGTGTTTCTCTGCGACGAAAGTCAATTCAAGCTGAACACACTCCCATTACTTTGGCACAGGCTCCCGTAAGATCATCCTCCACCCCGACCCCTTCAAACAAATCATCAGAAGTCCATACTCCATCTACTTGTACTTTGCCCAGTACATCAATTTCCTCTCTTGCATCTCAGCAATCGAATGCAACCGTTGATTGCGTTACTCTACAAACACTGTATTGTGAGATCATTAAACTCCAAAAGTTAAATGCAGATGCTCTTTCAAAAATTGAGTGTTTAGAACAATACAGTGCATCTCTTATAAAAAAAGTCGATGTGCTTGAGGTGAAATTGAATTATTTGGAGCAGAGAGAAAAGCAGTGTGTGGTGGATATTGTTGGAGTGCCCAATGTGAACAACGATAATGCCATGGAAAAAGTACAAAAGCTTTTTAATGATGGTGTTGGGGAGCAGATCAATCCTGGTGAAATCGAACATTGCTACCTCAAACATTTAAAAGGAAAAGAGAACAGCGATAAAAAAGTGGTGTGCGTTAAATTCTCTCCCTTTTCGAGGAAAGAGAAAATTATGAGTAAAATGCGCTCGCAAAAAATCAAACTGAACTCAAACATCTTCTATGGCCATCAGAATAATACCGGCGATACCAACAACAATATCAAGAGCAGAATTTTTATCAACGATTCCCTTACCTTTTATACTCGATCTCTATTAGAGAAAGCAAAGCAGCTAAAAAACAACAACAAATGCAAATACGTTTGGGTGAAGAATTCATCTGTACTCATCAGAAAGAAAGAAGGCGACAAAGTAATTAAAATTGTTAGTTTTGAGGATTTTTCTAAACTTGAAATTTAATTTTGTTTTTTATTTTTTTTTTTTACTTACATTATGTCTAATTATAACCTAGAAAATTCATCTTTTAGTCCTCACAATAGTTCATATATTAACAACGTAAAATGCCTTTGTATAGAACATCCAAATCTAGAATGCTTTTCGGGGTTTCAAATTATTCATCAGAATATTAGAAGCCTCAGAAAAAATTTCGACTTGTTTTACTCGCATCTTGCAACTCTCGATCATTTGCCGGACTTAATTTTTCTTTCCGAAATATGGATCTATAATTATGAGATTTCAAATTTTTGTATACCGAATTACACATTCGCAGCGACCTGTAATGATTTGTATTCTTCGGTTGGCATCGCAGTATTCTTTAGAAGCGACCTGGGGTGTAAAATAAATAATTATAATTTAAATAGTGCTGACATAATTAGTGTAAATTGTGAAATTTCGGGAATGCAATTCTGTTTTATGGGCATTTATAGATTACATTTATGTTCAGTCAAAGTATTTTTGGACGAATTTTCTGCATTTCTTGATAAACAAACTTCTAAAAACATGGTTCTCGTAGGTGACTTCAATATTAACCTGTTATCAAATTCAGGAATTGTAGACATTTTCCTTGCAAATTTATCTTCTTTTGGTTTTAAAACATTATTATTCGAATCTACCCGAATTACCCAAAATTCAAACTCCTGTTTGGATCATATTTTTATAAGGTTGCATAGGAACAATTGTATTACGTTCAGATCTGCATTATATGATCTTAAGATAACTGATCATTGCTTAACAACCATTCAGTTTGATTTTTGAGTCTTAAGGTCAACGCAGGTTAATACCCTTGAGTTTCAGAGAACTGATTTTAATGCATTGCGCAGAGCATTAACTTTCGAGTTTTGGGATGATGCTTACACTGCAGATCACCCATCCACTGCCTTTGATTTATTTCTCCGAAAGCTTCAATTTCATATATCAAATAGCAACCAAAATTTAAATAAAAGAATTCATAAACTCAAAGCTCTCAAGCCCTGGATGAACCTTAGGCTATTAGAGAAAATAACGAAGAAAAATCAAATTCGGGCTCACGTTAAAAAGCATCCAAACAATAGCCGGCTTAGAAGGTATTACGGTAAATTATGTCGAGAACTGATGACCGAAATTCCTCTTTGCAGAGATGATTATTTCAGAAGCAAACTAACACAGTATACTGGGAACTCTAGAAAAGAATGGGGAGTGGTAAATGAAATCTTAAATAGAAAAAAACCCAACCTTGATATTGCAATCATTAAGAGCAACGTTAACGTAACTGAACCTTTAGAGATCGCTGATTTATTTAATAATTTTTTTACTAATATTACTAGCCACGTTCAGGATTTTCCGATGGAGAATTTCACCTTATGCCAGTGTGATAACTCGCTCAGACGGGAGGACTTACAAACAAGAAGTTTTTTTTTTAAACCCTTTACGCCATTGGAAATACATAAAATTATAATGTCACTAAAAACGTCTAATTCATCTTCCAACGACAGCATCCCAAGCAGCCTCTTGAAAAAAATATCTTTTCATGTTTCTGATATACTCTGCTTTATTTTTAATTTAAGCATTCAAAACGGTATTTTTCCTGATTCACTCAAAACTGGAATAGTAATCCCGCTACATAAAAAAGGTGATACTACTGCTTTAAATAATTACCGTCCCATTTCCCTTTTAAGTACCTTTTCCAAGATTTTCGAACGTGGTTTTAAGACGAGAATGTTATCGTTCTTAGAAAAAACAAACTTCTTTAGTGATTTCCAATATGGTTTTAGAAGTGGAAGGTCTACTGAAGATGCTTTATTAAAATTATGTAGTGAAATCTTTAGCAGTGTAAATAAATCGAAAATTTCTGCCGCTCTATTTATAGACATTACCAAAGCATTTGATATGGTCGATCATGGGATTTTATTAAATAAACTGTATAATGCAGGTTTCAGGGGTTCTGTGTATTCGTGGTTTGCTTCCTATTTAAGTAATCGTAAACAGAGGGTTAAAATTAAGACTTGCTTGAGTTCGGTTAATCTTACCAATATAGGTGTTCCACAAGGCTCCGTCCTAGGCCCACTATTATTCTTGATTTATGTGAACTCCTTATTTATACAACCTTTCAAAGGCAAGATCACAGCCTTTGCTGATGATACTGCTATATCTTATTCCACTAGTAACCATCTTAACTTATATGCTAATATGAATTTTGACTTAGATGTTCTTCGTAAGTGGTTTAGCTTTCATAAACTGGCGATTAGCGATAAAACAAAGTTCATGTTGTTTAAGGCCATGGGAGCAAGTTATATAGACATGTCTTTGAAGTATCATTCACCTAGTTGTAATAGACTTCGCCTTCATAATGCTTGCTACCATAATCAGGATCTGCCCACCTTTAACGTAAATGCTAACTGTTCGGTTCATTGCTTCGTAATTGAACGTGTTGAGAGCTTCAAATATCTAGGTATTATTTTGGACCAAAATCTCAGTTGGAAAGAGCACACTTCAAATTTAAAACAATATTTGAATGCAGTTGTTAGGCAAATTTATCACCTAAGCCTCTACTGTAATTCTAAAATCCTCAGTTTAGTGTATAATGGTCTTTTTCAGTCTAAACTACAATATGGTATCTCATGATGGGGTGGTACTCATTTCGTTAAAATTGAACCGCTGCTTATAAAACAGAAGCATGTAGTCCGAATTATTTGTAAAGTTAATCGTAGGACCCCAAGTTTTGAGCTATTCAGCAAACTAAAAATTCTTCCTCTACGCCATCTTTACTTCTATAAAGTTCTTAAAATATTTTTCCAAAGATCTGGTTTTACATCTGCTAGACTGTATGGCAGCCATAACCTACGCGTCAATACCTTGAATTTCGTTACTGTTCCTGTAATCAATAAAGCCCTTTACTCTAAATTTTATCAAGTTACTTCTACCCGTCTATTTAATAAACTTCCAGAAAGACTCAGATGCGAGCGAAACGAGTCGACATTTTTAAAACAGGTTCGAATTTGGCTCTTCTCAATTAGTCATAGTCATATAGAAAATTTGATCAACCCAATACTTTAATATTCTCCTTCTCTGCACATGTAAATTGTATTTGTTTTATTATTATTCTGTTTTATTATTCCTTTGTATTAAGTTAATTTTTATGCTTCATTTTTGCACTTTAACGTCCCCTTCAATACACAACATTTTGTTTATTTAACTTAATGGTGCATTCGCCTCTTGTCCTTCTGACAATAGAATACACCTAACTATTTCATATTAAAAACATTTTTGCCTAAATCACTAAAATCCTCATACTGAATTGTTAACCTGTAACATGTTTTAATTTGAAATAAATATGTTGAAATAAAGCTTCTATTATTATTATTATTATTATTATTATTATTAAATTAAAGTCATTTGTCGATCTTTCTTTGATTGGTCATGATTAAGGAGGTGTTTTTAGTGCGGTTAGAGTCCCACACTACTTTGGGTTTCTAGCCCCACAGTGTCTTTCGAGATTTTCAACTTCATTAAAAAAAAATTGTTTTTATATTTCAATTAATTTCTTTTAAATCCGTTTTTATTTATGTCGCTAAAACTATTAATCACCTTATGTTTTACATTTACTTGCACTGAATAATTTCCTTGAGATCAATTTTTTTTTTTTTAAGGCAGAATAAATACGTGAATCAGCCTCGCTTTTTCAACATACATACATATTATACTTGGTGGTCTTGTTCGATATCTTATTAATCAGCTATAAGCAGTGCCCAAGGTATATGATAATATTGCACATCTACGGTGATGTCATGTATATGGGATTTTCTGTTTTACATGGAAATGTTGGCGTGAGAATTACACCTATTCCTTGATATGATGTATTATTTGAATTTGTTTTGTAAGAATTTCCAATACACATGACATAGATCCATTTCTGTGGAATTGTAGCGTCTCTCTATGTTTATTATCGTTATTATTATGTATATGTGGCTCAAACAAAACTATATATGTATACCTATATATTGGTATACACTTCTTTGTGATTTCATGTTTGCCTGTGGTGCTGTTAGAGTAAAGTATGATATCGTAGGTAAAGCATCTATAATTCCTCATCTGTCTTTCAAGGAGTCGCTTAGGATAACAATTAAGATAATTGGTTTATTCACTGTACTTTAGTGTAGACTGTTGTTCATATTAAATGTCTTAGCTGTCACGTTCACTCCGTTGCATTGGTTACAAAAATAAAATATTACAGAAAAAATGCTAACTTAACTTTCACTGATAAAAGCTATTTTTCCTACCATTTACAACGTAGCAAGCCCGAGTCCATTTCCCCATTTGTCTTCATTTATTCTCCAAGACGCTTCGCTCCCACCTCATGTTCATCCACTTTTGTCCCAAGCATGACCAAACTTCATCATCATTCGCGTTTTATTCTAAGGTAACCGTCAACCGCTATTTAGATCTTCGTGCCGTAAATTATTCAAAAGCATTAATGCATTTTATGGCCTGCGAAATTTGTCTCAGCACTTAGTCGGGAATTTTTATGCCAAGCGGGTTTCTGCAATCACCAATACTTGAGTGCCGCATGAATCCTTTAAAGTTTTACACCTGTTCGTTATTCTTTAAACATTCAAAAAACATGTGAATTTTAAAGCGCAAAACCAGTTTTAGAATTTAATTCTATTGTGAGTTAAAATAAAGTACGAGTGAAATCTTAAGACTAACTTATTTAAGTGTATCTTGGGATAAATATATATATTTATATTTTTATATTGGCGAGAGGTCCATTCTTAATTACAGGGGTGTTGTACGACATGAGGGGTCTTAAGTGTTACATGATTGTTTTATGACATGAGTAGTTTTAAGGCTGAGGTGTTATATGACACGAGGGGTCTTAAGTGTTATATGATTGGATCAAGTGATTGTTTGGGTATGAGATCATCCGATGACATAACTCCCACCTTCTTTAAGTCAAACCTTTCCATAGGTTGAGTATTAACAATTTTAATTTTTGATGATCTGTTTCTCTTACTTGTATAGTAGGTAAATGATTATTATTACAATTATGATTACAAGAGTTCCTTTAATATATTGGTGTGCTTTCTTTTGGTACTTAATTTGTATTATTTCTTTTAGATTACTGGTTTGATTAAAAACTAGTTCTTTAAATTATATTGTATTTCTTTTTCATATTCTATTTTATTAATTCTGACAATGGTGATCGTTTGATTGTTAAATTCCTTTATTTATTATTGAATGTTGTATCATTAATATATAGTGCTCAATTATAATTTCTAATAAGTATATGTTTGTTCCTGGGTGGTTGTATGTTACAGTTACTCCTAATTCTGCTTTAATTATAATTCTTATAACTACACTGGTCAACACGATTTTTTGCCGTTAATTAAGCTATACATTTTTTGAATTGTATATGCATAAGTATTAATAGAAAAATATCAGAAATAGTTTACTATATCGAATTGTCTAAATATACGACAAAATGTATAATGGGTGAGCCAACCATTTGTGTGGAAGTTTTCATTAAATCAAACACACATTTGTTACGAAATCAATATAGAACTTTGTTCATTAATAATAATGTCCATGGCAATTATGAATTGATCTCAAACATAGCATCCAAACTGAAATTGTTGCCATTGACCCACTTATTCTTTAAAAAGTCATCGATAATTTTGACCTTCGGATGGTCACTTGCAACAGAAACCGTAGTGGTGACACGAACGATATTGTATTCCACTCATAATTGCCATGGACCAATCTTCATTAATTAATAAAGCTCTATATTTATTTCACAATAAATATGTATTTAATTTAATTTGACTTCAACACAAATTGTTGGCTCATCCGTTACTTGACATTGGTTACTGACAGTTTATTGCGTAGGAGTTTTATAACTACCTTCACTAAAGAACTAACGATAACAAAAAAATATTGCTCAAAGCCCCTTAGTAGAGCCAAACAACATCATTTTGCTGCCCTTACACATAAAATTGGGTCTTATAAAAAACATGGATAAAGCTGGAGAAGGTTTCCTCTACTTAAGATCTTTGTTCCCCAGATTGAATATACAGGAAAAACAAATTCATGGCTTTCTTTTTTTGAAGTGACACAACATTTTTTAGATAATACAAAGTCACTCAACTATAAGGAAATCATTTCTAAGCTATTACAAAACTACAAAAGCTTGGGATGCAAAATGTCCTTAAAGATTCATTTCCTTGATTCCCATTTGGAGCTTTTTCCTGAAAACTTAGGTGCCGTAAGCGACGAGCATGGGGAGAGATTTCACCAAGACATAATGGCGATGGAAAAGCGATGTTAAGGAAAATGGTCGTCGAAAATGCTGGCAGACTTTTGTTGGAGCTTGAAACGAGATCATCCATCATACTTGTATAAAAGACAAGCAAAACGCATCAAAAATTCTTCATGTATTTTCACTTTTTTAAATAGACAAATTTTTCGAAAAATATGGATGTTTCATAATTTTTTTACAGACGTATTTTAAACACTTCCATGCCAAGGTATAAAAAAAAACCTTTTGAAAGAATGGCAAAAAAAAATATTTTATCTGTTGTCCAGTGCTATCAATAGCCTTTCTCTACTTCTTGCACCTTTTCTTGGTTGTTGACTTTATTAATGCATTTTTGTTTACAAAGCATGAAAGGTTTTAATTGTTTTGCATCAGTTTCTTTATTATAATATATTCAAATTCTTTATTGTTAATGTTGCTTGCATATTTTAGTGACTTCTGTTTTTAATTCTAGTTGTTCCAAGTTTGGAATAGGGATTATATATCATAAAGTATCTACATTGCATACATTTTATAGGTATACTAATTGAGTTTGTGAGGGTATCTTTCTTCAAAGGCTGAAGTGGGCTGGCCGGCCCCAGGGTTAACCCAAAGGAACACCCTAGACTTTGGGAAAGAGGTACTTTATTTATAAATGGAGTGGTTCTATACAATATTCTTTCGTTAACAATACAAATGGTTCTTAGCTAACAATGTTTATACCTAACAATATATGTATAACTTAACGCTAATGTTGGTCGTCCTGCGGCTGGTTCTGGTACGGGCCGGGGTTATGCGTCCTGTTGTCTGGCTCGGTTCGGTACTCATGCCCCAGTCCGCACTTAGGGCAGGCTTAGGAGGGATCCAGTCCGCACTTAGGGCAGGCTTAGAAAGTAGCCGTCCGCACTTAGGGCAGGCTTAGAAAGTAGCCGTCCGCACTTAGGGCAGGCGTGCTGTGACCCAGTCCGCACTTACGACAGGCTTGGGAAGGATCCAATCCGCACTTAGGGCAGGCTTGGAAAGTAGACGTTCACACTTAGGGCAGGCGTGCTGTGACCCAGTCCTCACTTAGGGCGGCAAATCCGCTGTAGTTAACTCGGTTTGTTTCTCTCAGAAGGTGAGAAACCTATCGGACGGGCCAGCTATAGCTAGTAGCAGACCCGTGGATTATTGCCCAATCACCGAGGTGAAGGCAGAAAATTCGGTGGAAAGTCGTAAGACCAATTCCGAGAGAGGCTGTCAAAAGTACACTGGATTGGTACTACCACGCTTGAGTAGACTCTCCCGACTGACTTTCATCCACTCTCCTTTATGGAAAAATCCTGCTAGACGAGAATGTGAATCTTGAGCCAATGCAAAATTTCCTCCACATTCTCGTCTGCGACCTTTGTATTTACTTTTCCTTATATTGTATTATTCTTCTTTTCCTCCGTTTCCTCTTGTTTGACTGAGGATTCGGAGAATATTCGTTGTTTCGCTACCTGCCAACAGATGGCGGCCTCCGCATTAGGTGGTTAGAGAGGTGTGCGTAGAGTGTGGATGATCGCTTCTGGGGTGGTGGATTATGTCACTTCGTTACAAGTTACAATATGGCGTCTGTTTACTGTCCGCCGCGATGCAAACTAGAAAAAGACGACTACTTTCGTGTCTTCAATGCTCTTGGTTCAAATTTTCTTATTGCTGGAGATTTCAACGCGAAGCACACCTTCTGGGGTTCAAGATGTACATCTTCTAAAGGAAAAATTCTTTACGAAGTGGCAAATGAATTCGGTTGTTGTTTTTATTCGACACGAAAACCGACCTATTGGCCAACCGATGCAGGAAAAATTCCCGATCTTATCGATTTTTTTGTTACAAAAGGCATTTACGAGAAGTTTATTACAATCAAAGAATGTTTTGATCTCTCTTCTGACCACTCGCCGGTAATTTTATTACTTGGAGAAGCGCTGATCAAGGTAAAAGGGCCTCCAAGACTTACTAGCAATATAACAAACTGCGAGGGCTTTAGAAATGATGGCGAAACAAATATCGCCTTAAATGTTTCACTTAAAACACCTTGTGAACTAGAGGACGAAGTTGATCGTTTCGTGGAAACAATCCAAAGAGCGGCGTGGAGAAACACTCCTTCTAGAAGCTATAAGATCAACAGAATCGAAAAGTATCCCAGAGAAATCATTGAACTGGTGAGAGAGAAACGAAAAGCATGAAAGAAATGGCAAATCACTCGTGCACCGCGGTATAAAAGGGTCCTTAACCGACTATGCAATCACCTTAGAGATAGTATTCGCGAATTTAAGACCAAAAAGATAGCGACCTATCTTGAAAATCTTTCAGGTGAATGAAAATCAAATTATTCGCTTTGGAAAGCGCTAAAAGGCATCCGGAAACCTCAAATGCAAGCGCCACCAATTCGGAAAACCGATGGAAACTGGGCCAAGAGTGACAAAGAAAAGGCAGAACTTTTTGCTTTGCACTTAGAAGAAACGTTTAAGCCGTTCGACGGCACTTCGTTAACGCCCGACTCCCCAGTCACGACATCTGACAACTTTGAAGTAAAAAAAGTTGCATTGATTGAACTGAGGGAAGTGATTAAAAATATAAAGACGAAAAAAGCTCCGGGTTACGACTTGATTACGGCGCAGGTAGTTAAAGAATTGCCGAATAAAGCTATTATCAAGCTGCTCTATTTGATCAACGCTTCGTTCAGATTGCTCTATGTTCCGAGACAATGGAAAGTCGCCGAGATTATAATGGTCCCGAAACCAGGCAAACCGCTAAATGAGAAGAAATCATATCGGCCTATTTCCCTATTGCCGGTTATCTCAAAAATATTTGAAAAACTTCATTCCAAACGTCTACAGCCCGTAATCGACGAAAGACGTCTCATTCCTGACCATCAGTTTGGATTTAGAATGAAACATTCTACAATTGACCAAGTCCACAAAATAACTGACGTGATTGAGAAAACTCTGGAAGAAAAAAGGATTTGTTGTGGTGTATTTCTTGACGTCTCACAAGCTTTCGATAAGGTTTGGCACGAAGGTTTGGAATATAAAGTGCAATGACTACTGCCACGGCAACTCTTTTTAATCTTACGATCCTACCTCACCGAGAGACTCTTTCGTTTTAAGCACGGAAATTATTACTCTGACTTCAAGGAGATTGCGGCCGGAGTCCCGCAAGGAAGTGTCCTTGGCCCACTTCTATATGTACTCTACACGCGTGATATCCCGCAAGAAAAAAACTGTGTCGTCGCCACGTTTGCGGACAATACGGCAATATTGACAACGGGAGATACCATTGAAGCAGCAACCGGAAAGCTTTAACATGCTATTAATAAAGTCCACGCTTGGACGAATTCTTGGCGTATTGTGCTGAACGAAAGCAAATCTACTCACGTCAACTTTACGTACAAAAAAGTGGATAGATTGCCTGTATATCTAAACTCGGCTCAAATACCGTACGCAAACGAAGCAAAATATCTAGAAATGACTCTAGATGTCAAGCTCAAATGGAAATCGCACGTGAAAAAGAATCGCGACGAACTTCAAAACAAACACCGACAAATGTACTGGCTACTCGCAAAACATTCGAAGTTGAGCCTACATAAGAAACTGCTTATCTATAAGCAAGTGCTAAAGCCAGTGGACGTATGGTATACAACTATGGGGTTGTACCAAGAAAATCAATAGAAACATCATACAGAATTTTGAAAATAAAGTTCTTAGAACGATCGTTAACGCACAATGGTATGTACGTAACGAAGATATTCATCGGGATCTGGGAATTCCCAGCGTCGTCGAAGAGATAACAAAATTTGCGCGTAAACACAAAGATCGTGTTCACGGCCATTGTAACCGTACCGTCACTCAAACACTTGACGCGAACAAATCAATTCGTCGTCTGAAAAGGACAACATTTTTTGACCTCGCGTTATAGTATACCATATGCCGGTCATGAAAAACGCAGGATCCTTCATTGGAATTCAACCTGTCTAAAGTGCTACATTTCTTTTTAATTACATACGGTGCTCTTTTTCCAAAAATCACGAGGCTCGTAAGCGAAAATAAAACTGCTGGATAAGCATCGGCTTAGTTGTAGTATTAGTTCTGAAGAGAGGTGTTTTTTTAGTGTGTACAAATCTCTCACTACCATAAGCACGCGCGGTCGGGCCTTATGGTGTCTTTATAGAAAAATGTTCACCTGCACTCGAAGAAAAAAAAAAAAAAATTAATTAGGAAATAAAAATCAACAATAAACTTTGGATGACAAGCGACTTACAATGGCTGTTTCGCTAAATAACGAGAAGGAGCCAGTTTAGCCGAAAATCTTGCAATTATATTAGTAAGTCCTACTTCCACCTCCTCGTGATGCCCCGGATACGTACGGATGAAATGTGGACGACAATTAGCTATCGAAAAAGGACTACGATATGATTCCGGAATCCGAACCGTGCGGAAAATGGTATAAAGGGTGACCAGATAGCAATGTTTTTTTTTTTTGTCGGGATAGGAAACGCTCGACTGGAGCATTCAGACGCAACTGGTTCATTGTACTACCAGAGAGCAAACCCTGATTTAACCATTTTATTGGAATTTTCATGTCATGTAAGAAAGCCAAGCAAGCACTTCAGTGATGAGGTGCTTACAGTACCAGCACCCTCCACATCAGCACAGAGGATCTGCCACCTGATACGAGCAAAGGCCGGACACTCACAGAGATAATGTTCCGCGGTGTCGTCGCTCTCTCCACAAGCGTCGCAGATTGTAGTGTCACTTAAGCCTAGCACGTTAAGGTGCTTGGCGAAAGCAAAGTGGCCTGCCAAGACGCCAATAAGTTGTCTACAGTCTTTTCTGCTGAGAGACAACAAGAATGTCGCTGATTTCTTACTGAAGTCCGGGAGTATACGTTTAGTCAACCTGCATCCTGGAGAATCATGCCACACACAATTGTGCTCGTGAGAGACCCAATCGTCAATCGAAGCCCTAAACGAGGGCGCAGGGAGACCCAACGCGGGTTCAGGATCGGAGAAAGCCTGCTCTGAGCCTTGTCTAGCATTCTCATCGGAGATCTCGTTCCCCAAGATCCCAGTGTGATCTGGGACCCAGATAAGAGACAGAGAATTCAGCCTTGCGACCGAGTTCAAAGAGTTTTTGGTTTCACGAACTATTTTGGAAGTGGTTAAAAGGTTAAGCAAGACCTTAAGCGTAGCATGGCTGTCACTACGGACGCAAATACTGCGTCCCTTCCACCTGTTCTTCGCAACATAGTTCATGGCCAATAGGATTGCATAAGTTTCCGCTTGGAAAACAGATGCATATTTGCCTAACGAGAAAAGAAGTCTAATGTTGTCGACTTCCACGAAAACACCAGCGCCAGACCCTTGACTGGTTTTGGAACCATCCGTGAAAATACGACTACATTCTATTCCCGGCGCAGACTCTGGCCCAAACCAGTCCTGAACACAAGGAAAGTCGACTCTGAACTTGCGCATCAGCTGAAATTCTGGTGTCATTGCATCAGACGGCATGTCCATAAGACCGGAGTCGTAGGATGAGTGTCGCGCAAGTTCTTCAAAATTCCTGTGTGGAGTATACCAAAAACCGCCCCGTCCAAGGCGATGGATGGCTTTGATAGTGCTTTGATGATATAAGTATCGAGGGGAAGTAAGTTCAGCAAAGCGTACTGGAAAAAGCTCCCGTGCAGCCCAGACAAACCGTTCTTTGGAGTTTGGCGCAAAAAGCAACCACATATTTACGCGAGAGCGCCTTTCACAAAACAACCGACGTATATGCGAGGAATGGTCTTATCATAGCCGTATAGAACCGGAGAACCTTATTCAGTGACAAGCCCCATGTCTTGCCAAAAGCACCCTTACACTGACAGAAGACTGAGAGCGCCTTGGATGTTTTCGACTCGACGTGTTTAGACCAATGAAGTTTCTTATTTAAAACTACTCCCAGATATTTGGCTTCATTGGAAATGCGAATGGTGACGCTTTTTAGCACTGGCTGAGTCAGACCGGTCAGAATCCTCCTTCTCGTAAAGAGAACAACCTCAGTTTTAAGAGGATTCCCCACTCCAAGTACACCATTCATCGATCATGTTCAGCGCCGCCTGCGCGTTAGCACAGACCGTCGCCAGGCATGGCCCGACAGAAAGTACAGCCCCTGGTTACCCCTGTCATAACATATCGGTCACAATCCGCATCCACTACCAAAGTTCTATTCATTAGCATTGCTTTAATCCACAACACTAATGTTTCATCTACCCCGCGTTGTCTGACCGAGTCGCACATGGAGTCAAAAGTCCTATTGTCAAAAGCACCCTCAATGTCGATGAAGATACCCATCGCGTATTCTTTCCTGTCAAGCGCGCATTCAATTCTGGCCACTAAATTTTGAGGTGCGGTCTCGCAGGATTTCCCACGCTGATAAGCATGCTGCATCTCCGATAGTGGATGCAGCTTCAAAGCAACTTTGCGCACGTGAAATTTTACCAGTCTCTCCATACTTTTCAGTAAGAAGGATGTCAAACTTATAGGTCTGAAACTCTTGGAGAGCGAATAGTTCTCCTTACCAACTTTCGGCATGAAAGCTACTCTGACTGTCCGCCAAGGTGTAGCAATATATGCTGGCGCCCAGACAGCGGTGAAAATTCTTTTCAAAGTTGGCAATAGCTGATCTATACCCTGTTGCAGCATAGCTGGATATATTCCATCGGTGCCAGGCGATTTGAAACCATCAAAAGATGCCACAGCATATTTGATGGCCTTATCTCTTATATACTTGAAATTCTTCTGCGTAGGTCTCTCTTATTTGTACGAGTTTTACTCATTTTCATTCCTAATGGATAAAAGCAAACACAACTACAGCTAAAAAAAAATTCAAATTGCAGAGAACGAAAGAAAAAGAGGAGGAGCAAAAGGAAAACAAGTTGTGTACCCGTACTTTGATGTTTTCCATCGCATAGTTGCGGAACTACTGACGAATCTGAATCAAGTTGCATGATGGGTATACCGAATTTGAGTAAAGGAGCACAAGGATCAAATTTCAGCTTCTCAGATTTATTTGCTTGAACGATGCATAGCAATTGATGGGAATTATTTCAGTTCTTGTTTTGTATGTCGACTTTATTTGGTTTTTAAATAAAAACACGCATTGTGTTATATTATGCAAATTTATTTGGGCTAAACGAAACAATACATACTTAATTAACTAATACAATGAATAAAAAAATTAATACATAGTAGAACATACCACTTTAATTATATTTATAATAACCAAAAGAAGTTTCACCAAACTAGAAAAAGAACATCATACAGAGTAAAGTGGAGAAAATCATTAACCATTCTTTGCAGAATTAAGAGAGATTTCATCCCCTTTATTATTTTGGGAAATTTCTCTCTGAGCACGTTGGGTAACTTCAAGTGATTTGGAACAGTCTATACCACGGCTGTTGAGATATTCCAGCTGCGCCGAGTTTTTTGACTTAGACCAAGCTCAGCCTGGGTAAGCGGGACAAACTGCGACCGAGTGGTTATCTGATTGCCAGAAAGGTGAGTCTTTAGCAGAAGACTAAAAGTTTCCGCTTTCGTCTCAGTAAAATTGCCATCAGACCTTCTGAGTGACTCCGGTTTGGTCGGCTTGCCCCTTTTGAGGACCTTAATCAACCTGCTGGTTTCACCGAGTGTCTCGATATTTTCACAAAAATCTCTATAAGAAGCACTTTCCGACTACCGAATTAACTTCTTATAATCTTTTTGCTTTGATCTAAAAAGACCCCAGTCACCTTCTAAATTTGTCTTGAGTGTGCTATTTAGTTTCTGAAGTTTTCTAGATTCTTTCCTAAGTCGCTGCAGTTCTGGGCTCCACCAGGGAACCGGAGTTCTGCAGGGGATTTTTGTTAATGGGCATGACAGTTCAAAACAGCTGGTAAGGACGCTAGCCAGGTTTTGAACAGCATCCTCAACCTTTCGTTTCGTTCTGAGTTTAGTTGGAGTTTTGACCGATCTGTCTAGTTCTGCCCTAAGCCGCACTCAGCTGATTTTCCTCGGATTCCTCTTCTCCTGCAAAGTTGTGGTCTCGCATTCGATTTGGAAAATTATGTATCTATGGTCTGACAAGGACACCTCCGGCAGTACTCTCTAGTTAGTAATTGACTTGAAATACCTAGAGTCAAATCAATTACCTCCTACCTCGTTGCCGTAACAAAAGTTGGCTGGGAACCAATATTGTTAATTACCATGCCAGACGATAGTATAAATTCTAGGAGATGGGTTTCTCGTATGTTACATTTGCTGCTGCTCCAGACTGTATTTTGAGCATTAGCGTCGCAACACATGACTAGTCCCATCTCCCGAGTGTCACAGTACTTTATGAGTTTGGCAACCGCCTTGGGTGGTGGAGGCATTACCGATTCATAAGGGAAATAAGCCAACGCAACGACGAAGGTTTTCCAACTTCCGGTCGTTTAGTAGCTTACAGCTGCAGCAACAAGGTCCTGTCCTCAGAACTTTCCAAGCTTGGTTACTGAGAGGAAATTCGGCACAATTAGACAAGCTCTCGATCTTTGATATCGCTCGACACATAGCACCGTTACTCCGCGAACGCCTCAAAAACCACAATCCCATTATGTGGGATTTTGTACGCACCACGGAAAGTCTGCTACTTAAGAGAGCGGTAGCAGCCTTTGAGTGATGGAGGTTTATCTGCGAAAATATCAGAGATATAGTCGGTGTTTTATTAGTAGAAGGGCGCGCACCAGATGCGCACACGCTTCCGCCGAGACGAGGGCCCCTACCCGTAGCTTTGCCTGCCTCAGCAATTTTCTGTCCGCTAGTGCTGGGACCTTTAGGGGTAACAGCACAAGCATCCACCAGATTTTGTGCGCGGATAACGCCACCAGTAGGAGTGGTCCCAGCAGAAGACCGCACACGCTTCCACCAAGGAGAGCAGGCGAAACTTGCTTCGTCAGATTGGACCTGTTCGAATCGACCGAAAAGAAGCCAGCGTTGGGTCTGAGGGATTGATCGGCTCCAGTTGGAGTGCTTTCTGCTGACCTAGGACTCATTCCTGTCGTTACTGAAAGACGACTGCTTTCGGCACTCGCGCCGTCAGCTGACTCTGCAGCCTCCTATCACCGCGCCATCGCCGCCTTCTTTCATTTCCTTTTCAATTCACTCTTAATCAGGAGCTTATCGGAGTTCGCCGCTTTGGGAGCTCGTTCAGCCTTATTGGTTTCCCGAGTCATATCGTCACCGACACAACTTCGATCGGCTGCCCGTCTATTGAAGCAGAGATTAGACGTTCCAGCCGAAGCCTTTCCGCCACTTTCTTTGTCATTCCAGCTAAGTCTACCAAACGAGTCGGAGACAGAGCTGCAGGAGTCTTCTGAAGCAAGCATCGCTACTACTTCCAATTCAACGCCAGAGGCGGGGGTAAAAGTGTGGTTGGTGGTTGGAACCTCCAGAATCCTCGTCCCGGCCTTAGTCGAAAAGACCACGGGTGGATTGTCGTTTTCACGAGTACCACCTGGAGTGGACATCTCATTTGTTTTTTCCATCATACTGTATAACAAGTTTTACGTCACAGTCAAGACGTCTTCAACCTTTAGTTCGATGTCTCACGTGGGGTCCTTTCAGATCCTTAGGGTCATTGACTCTTAAGCCGTTTCGCCACGTCAAGGCAGCTGAAGAATGGAAACGGTATATTATTTTCCAATTGTTATGTTTCAGCAGCTGTCAAAGTTACCAATGACATCCAACTGTCAAAATATTCAGTAAGGTTTGCCATTTCATCATGCATCGTTTCACGCTTGCCGAACCGCCGGAAATTATTAAAAAATATTATCGAAATTCTGGCTCAGTTGTAAAAACACATCTACGCTAGCAAACCAACCACTTTGGAGAGAGCTCGAGGCCAACATTCGAGACGTTATTGTCAAAATAACGCCGTACGTATTGGACCGAGTCATCAAAAATTGGACCGAACGCTTGAAGCACTGCCAGCGAAGCCGAGGCGGGCATTTAAATGATGTGCTATCCCACACAATGGCATGAATGTAGCTTCAAAATAAGGCCAGCATTTTATATCTCATGTTTTATTTCAATGTTTTTTCCTATCGTTCTTATCTGGTCACCCTGTATATTCACTCACTAAAATATTATTTTTAAATCATTAGGAGTGATTGAGATATGCTGAGATATGATTTACTTTCAGATAAGCTTTTATGTGCATAATTCCAACGGAAAGAACACATAGAAATCATAGAATAATATTTGAGTGCAAAAAGTATTTCATATTCTAATCTGGCAACAGGAGTTTTGACAATTATCGACAAAAGTGTAACCTACTAAGGAATAGGCGAACTAATTTCTAGATCACGTAAATTGATCCATATAGAAAGCAAGATCTCGTATTGTTGTTATATTGCATAGAAACCAAAGATCCATATGGATACGGCTATTGATATCTAAGGAGTAAGCGAAATAACGTGGTTGAATGCGCCCAAGTACGAATCGTCAATGAAAAATATTGTGTTGCTTTACTCTGGAAAACCAGCCGAGAGCGTTAGAGAATCTGGCGTGAGACTGTTGCTCACAACAATGGCACGCAAAAGCCTGATATCATGAAAACACCACAGCGATAGGATATTGAGGGCCAAATTCTAGAACAGAGTGAGAAGAATTGCCGTCGTTCAGTGTTACCCCCCTACCCAGAATGCTACAGAAAACTTTCACAATCAGTTTAGCGCTGTTCACGTCATGACACCAAGCAGTGACATCGTCATTATAATGGGAAATTTCAATGTACCGACAACACAGAACTCAGGCAATTGATGAAACAACACGGCCTGGGAGAACGTAATAACAACGGATTTCTGCAACGGCAACTACGTTCTTATTGCAGGCACCTCATTTGAGCACAATGCCTGGCACAAGATCATCTAGGCTTTAAAGGAAGGAGGACGAAAGTGCAAACAGATTGACAGTTTTGCGAAGAATAGGCGCTAACACATCGCATTTCAAGGGACAATATCGATAGACTTTGGGATCCCACAGTCAGCCAACTATTTATGGACATATAATAGCGGTGGGCGCCGGCTAGTGTGTTGGATCACTGTGCGTGAGGTTCCAAGTTTGGATCTCAGAAAACACCAACAAGTTTTTTTCACGGTCCCACCTCTCGCGAGCGTCTGACAAACATCTGAGAGTATTTTTGTCACGAAAAAGCTTCTCAAAAGAAATTGCCCTTCGGATACGGCGCTAAACTGTAGGTCCCCTCCATTTGTATGAAAAATATAACGCGCACAACTTGAGTGGTTGCGAGAAGCTAGACCCTGGCACTTAAAGAGCTGCTGCGCCAAATATATATTTTTTT
This sequence comes from Brachypalpus laphriformis, assembly GCA_945910035.1. Classification (NCBI taxonomy): domain Eukaryota; kingdom Metazoa; phylum Arthropoda; class Insecta; order Diptera; family Syrphidae; genus Brachypalpus; species Brachypalpus laphriformis. The sequence goes on from OX246754.1 coordinate 88,713,241, forward strand.
TTTTTTATAACAGCGGCATACAGTGGACAACGACTTCCCATCTTAAGCACATAGACTACGGAAACGATATTTGCTCGCTTTTACAAAGAATACTGTACCTACATCAAATGGTTCACAGTCTGGAAACTGAGGCAAGCAAAGTCGGGGTGCAGATAAATGCGGCCAAACTCTTAGCCTTGGAGATACCAACGTTTGATTAAACATTGCTGAACAGGAGGTCGAGAAAGTTTACAATTTTCTTTACCTAAGAAGTATTGCTTCGGCCAAAGGTGTCACCGAACTTGATGTAGAAAACAAAATCAGTAAAGCGAAACCTGCGTTCGGAATATTATCTAAAATCTGCAGAAGCAATATCTACAGCACCAAAATCAAGCTGCGACTGTTTCGGCTAAATATCGAGTCAGGATTACTATATGTGTGCAGTACGTGAAAGACGTTCTGCACTGTCTTTCGTAAGTTGCAGTCTTTCGTCAATAGATGTCTACGCAACATGCTTAGGATTTGTTGGCCTAACCGCATCTCAAGCCAACAGCCCCATATGAGAATAGGAGATTAACCTATTAAAGTCATCATACGACAAAGAAAATGGCAGTGGATTGGTCAAATATTCCATGCAATGGAATCCGCTTACACAATTAAGCAGAACAGCGAGGCATTAAAGAGACACGTGGCGCACAAAGAATTGTTCTCTCAAAGTGACCAAGGACATCTTCAACCGTTTCAGCGCCGTAAAGCACTGGGATGATCAGAGTCTAGCACACCATCTCTCCACTGGCTATAAATTTATCGCAGAAAGCACAAGTAAGAGCAGAACGCAGAGAGGACAAGAACTGTCATATTTTCTTTGGTGGGCATTTCATGGCATACTTTTTCACTATAGTGGAGAATGGCAGCGAATAGACACGTACAGAGCATCATTGCACTAAAGGCGTTAAGGCAGCTGGCGGAAATGCAGAATAAAAAGAGAAAACGTCGATTTTGAGTTAATCCCTTCTTGGAAAAAACAGCCCTTCACTATTTGTAAGCACATTTATTGAAAGATTTGTTGTGCGATTTCTTTCAAAATCAACCCGCAAGGTTCTATTAATTAATTTGATCACTTCTATGCCATGAGAGCATACCATCTATCGCTTGCTCTAAAAATATAAAGCTGCTATAATGGTCTCCACTTGCGATACTGAAAGTATGCTTTAAAGCATGCTATGGATTTATCGTTAGTAGAGACCGCATGTTATATGTCTCCCTACCTTTTTTTTATAATTCGCGCGAATTATGGATGTCCTTCGGGACTATTCCAAAAAAAAACACAAACACGATTTGTTTTTTAACGAAAACGTTCTGTTTATTAAGAATCTAAAACTTAGACTAAAAACTTACAATTTTATTTTATTACTTGTTACTTCGTTTTTCTTTCTTTCTTGTTTAATATTACATTGCATTAAAGGTATTGCGAAAAATGCCGGTAATCATTATTGACACAGTTCATTACGGTGAAATCTATTGAACCCGAATGAACTTAGTTTTACAATTATTCTCATGAACTAAATTGAACTCAAATGAACTTGGTTGAACTCAAATGAACTTGGTTGAACTCAAATGAACTTGGTTGAACTCAAATGAGCTTGGTTGAAATCAAATGAACTTGGTTGAAGTCAAATGAACTTATGCTGACCAGTTTATTGGTATAGTGTGGTTGGTGTCGGTTTGAGTTGACTGTAAGGTCGACGTAACCCGCCGAAGAGATTATTAATACCCTTATACTGATGGTCAGGGCACGGGCGGATGGGAAAAGGGGGGGGGAGGAACGGACAAGATGCCGGTTTGCGCTGGCTTTAAATGGTTGTAATGATTAGGAAATACAGAGGGTGGTAGATCGTTCCACAAACGTGTTGTTCGTCTTAGGGCCGATTTTTCAATAGTCAGATAAACAGTCTGACAGCTAACTAACGAATATTCGACTCTTTATCTGCCAGATAAGTTGGTTGAGTTTTTTCATCATAAAATAACCACCAGATAGATATTCGATAGTATTTTGCCGTGCTAGCAGTATGAACTGTGTCTAACTTCACATAATGTGGATGAAACAGATTGCTTGTAATGTTATATTTTCGTCTTAGAGTATAGAAGCTGGTCATATTTAACGTTTAACGTTTTCATTCGCATTTGTCATTCCACCGAAGGAAACAAACTTTTCAAATTTGACAGTTCGCCTACTTAACTGGAGAATAAGATTTTATCTGTCTCTTAAACGGTCTGATAACTTCGCCAGTTATTATTATTATTATTATTATTATTATTATTATTATTATTATTATTATTATATAATTATTCGCCAGTTAGATGTGATATTCCTCAAATAGCTGTTATACTCGTACGACTATTGAAAAATGCATTTGTGTTTTAACTGACAGTTAACTCCTATCTGACTGATTATCTCACTATTGAAAAATCGGCACTTATAAACGAATCCCTATATTTGACAGTACGTCCGAGGTTGGGCTTGAGGGTGAACTGATGTGCATTCGAAGCATGACGCGTATTGCGGGTGAAGTTTTGAAGGGGAAGAATGCAACTGGCTATTTCTCTGGAGCATTTTTATAAAAAAAAGCGATAGAATAGGGAAAGACACGAGACATTTCTACGATGTTCGAGTGAGACTATGGAGCTGTAAGTTTTAACGCGGAATTCTGTAACCAATCTAGAATCAGAAAGGTCTTGGGTGAACCATGTCAGATGTGTGCGTTATATTCCAGCTTTGGGCGAATGAATGCCTCATAGATGCAGGCCAGATCAGACAGAGTAAAATATTTTTTGCAACGCTTAAGGAATCCTAGACATTTTGCAGAATTTTTGGCGACTTCGAATATGTGATCGTTCCATCGAAAATGGTTATATGCACATACCGAGAATGGCAAGTCTTTCGGATTCAGCGATACAAGTATCATCCACGGATAATGGTTGAAGGTCTTGGTTCCGCTTGGGAGACAGAAGACACCATTGAGTTTTGGATGCATTAAATTCCACTCTATTGATTGAACCCCATTTGGTAATGCGGTCCAGGTCGGAAGTTAATGTGTTTAACATACGTTCTCGATCCCCTTCTACGCCCGAAGAGCACGGACGTGAGTTAGGGAACGAACATGAAAAACTGAGGGTACTGTTATCAACGAAGGAAATGATTGGGTTAGGAGTAGCAGACAAGAGGTCATTTACAAAAATGAGAAAGAGAGTCGGAAACAAAACGGAGCCCTGGGAAACATCACCATTTTTATGGTGAATTGCACACTTGAAGCCGCCCAAGACAATTTGTATTGAACGGTCCGAAAGGCAATTTCTAATCCATTGAAGAAGAGACTCATCTATGCCATATGTACACATTTTCGAAAAAAGAGCATGATGCCAAACTCTGTCAAATGCCTTAGAAATTTCGAGCGCAACCATCTTTGTTTCACCGAAGTGATGCAAAGATTGGTTCCACTTCTCGGTGAGATATGCCATCAAATCACAAGTGGACCTGTTGCTACGAAAACCTTACGAAAACCTTATTGAGGAGTTTTCGTGAATCAAGATATTTCATAAGCTGGCGATTTATCAGCGTTTCCATGACCTTAAAAAGAAGGAACGTAAGTGCAATGGGTCGGTAATTGGACGTGGAGGAAGATTCGCCTTTTTTAGGGACGTGCTGGACAAATGTAGTTTTGCATCTTCTCGGAAGAGCCCAGAAGAGTAGGTTAGACAGAAAAGCTTTACGCAGAGGTTTTGGCAGCGTCGAAGAACACCTGTTCCGAACTATAGGTGAGAACCATCTGGACCAGCGGATTCGTGTGTATTGAGAGCTTTGAGTACTCCTGCAACTGTACGAGTGCAAAAGTGGACTTGTCCCATAGAAAATTCGACGCTGTCAAGTACAGACGGAGACAAAGCACTATGCGACGGAGTGAAGTTCGCTGCAAAGTGCGCAGCAAGCAGATTGCTCTTGTCTAAGCAACTGACAGCTGGAATGCCATTATAAGTGAACGTTGGGATAGCAGTTGAGACAGAATTTCTAATATTTTTTACGAATGGCCGAAAATGTCTACTACCTTTGCGACATTGTAGAATTTGTTGCCTATATTTTTGTTCATGTAAATACACGTCGAATGAGAGCATTGCAGTCATTTCTGGCTTGTTTAAACTTCTTTCTGTTTTCTTTGGATACAAGCTGAGTCAAAGTGTTTATCTCATCGAAAAGTTCGATCCCTCCTTCGGGTGTTGTCTGGCCAGAATGTCGAAGTCAATCCGAATTCAAAACGCCCGCAATGACGATTTCAGTATGAAGATACAGGGAGACAATTCGTGTGATAGAATCGGACAGCGCACCAAACTCGTTAAAAGTTGAGATGCTATCCGCACTATGGCTTCTGCAAATAAAACAACAGGGAATTATTTGCTTACGAACGGTGAACTTTAGCCATTTGTAATTAAATTCCGGATTGAAACAGTGGCCATATTGTGGTGGAACTTGGTAAGCTATATCACTACTGACGTATGTAAATGGCGAGGCCACGATAGAGAAAGAATAATGGCACTCAGTAATATCCAGGCAGTTTCAAATCAGATGATCTATGTTTCACTAAGTCCCAAAACAGATGGCTTATAGGAATGAGCGTGGGCGTACAAGTCGAAGAAATTCGTTCGAAGCCCACGAATGTTTGTACGATCGACACTCAATTTCCTCATCATTACAACATAAAAACACAAAAAGGCACAGCTCTGACGGTTCTAAGCCGCAAAGGGTAGATCCAAACATTAGTTTTCCAAACAAGACTGTCGCTAGTGTTATGCCCAAACGACAGTCAACTGAGGTCCGCTATTCAGATAAACACTCACGGGCCGCTATGTATCAGATGTTACGCTCTCTCAATCATCGCAACTAGAAGCATATAAGGAACATGCGACAATTGCGATGACAAAGAAGCGCAACAGCTAGTGAGTGGGGGAGGGAGGAAGCCCTTTTTTTTACATTGCGTTGCCTCACCCTTTACCGGCTTTTGCCCCCGTTTATCGCCAAACCCACTTTGCCCGCTTCTACTTCAATGCTTGCAAACCACCGGTGACATCTCTGTCGTCTATTTCTAAAAACTGCCCAACACAATTCAATAGGCTGGTGACATCCGCTTTCCAAAAAATTTGTTATTTTACTTACTTAGGTGGCGCTACAGTTCGGGGTGAACCTGGGCCATTTAGCTCGGTCTTTAGATAATTGCCTCCAGTTGCGCACTCTAAGTTGGTCGAGGTCCCCATGAACTTGTGCGCGCCACCTACGGTGATGATTCCCTCTACTGCGTCGTCCCGCGAGGCTAAATTCGAAGACTCTGCGGCCCAGAGCGTTGGTGTCCATTCGCTCTACATGTCCTAGCCATCTCAGACGTCCAATATGCAGTTTTTCGACTAGGTCGATGTCACTATACAGCTCATATAGTTCGTGATTGAATCTTCTCCTCCAAAACCCGTCAACGCAAACGGGACAGAAAATCTTACGAAGAATTTTTCTCTCGAAGCGACAGAGAATATCTTCAACCTCTTTTAATAAAGTCCATGTTTCAGCGCCGTAAAGCAGGACTGGGATGATCAAGGTCTTATATATCTCGAAAGTTTTTCGATTTAGGGCTTTACTATTGAATTGCCTTATAAGCCCAAAAAAACAGCCATTGGCAAGAGTTATTCTTCGATTGATTTCTGCGCTGATCTTGTTTGTAGAATTTATAGCAGAGCCAAGGTAGACAAAGTCCCTTACTACCTCGAAGTTATAGCTGCCGACTGTGACGTTTTGTCCAATTCGTCGGTGTTGGTTTTTTTTTGGACAAGTTTGGCAGGGATGTCAAAACTAGATATGGCTCTATAAAGCTCTTCTCTATAGATGCTGTCATAGGCGGCCTTGAAATCGATAAAGAGGTGGTGAGTATCGATTTGGAATTTTTGGGTTTTCTCCAGGATCTGCCGAAGTGTGAAGATTTGATCGATGGTGGACTTCTTGGCCTGAAACCGCACTGATAGGGTCCAATCAGGCTGTTCATAAAAGGTTTCAGGCGTTCACACAATATCGCAGAAAAGATCTTGTATGCGATGTTGAGGAGACTACTTACTTATTTAGGTGGCGCTACAGTTCGGGGTGAACCTGGGCCTCAACCAACAAGCCTCTCCATTTAGCTCGGTCTTTAGCTAATTGCCTCCAGTTGCGCACTCCAAGTTGGTCGAGGTCCCCTTGAACTTGTGCGCGCCACCTACGGCGATAATTCCCTCTACTGCGTCGTCCCTCGGGGTTAGATTCGAAGACTCTGCGGGCCGGAGCGTTGGTGTCCATTCGCTCTACATGTCCTAGCCATCTCAGACGTCCAATACGCAGTTTTTTGACTAGGTCGATGTCGCTGTACAGCTCGTATAGTTCGTGATTGAATCTTCTCCTCCAAAACCCGTCAACGCAAACGGGACCGAAAATCTTACGAAGAATTTTTCTCTCGAAGCGACCAAGGATATCTTCATCCTCTTTTAATAAAGTCCATGAGGAGACTGATGCCTCTATAATTGGCACAGTTGAGGGGGTCTCCTTTCTTGTGGATCGGGCAAATGACGCTGAGGTTCCATTCATCAGGCATACACTTGTCTGACCAAATCTTAGAGATGAGTTGGTGTGTGCACTCTACCAATTCATCCCCAGCTGCCTTAAAAAGTTCGGCCGGTAAGCCGTCAGGTCCAGAAGCCTTGTTGGATTTTAGCTTGGATATTGCTATCCTCACTTCGTTTTGGTCAGGTGGACGAAAATTTTGACTTTCATCGTCTATGTTGAATGGTTCATTCTGCCTGACAGTAGGATGTTGGTCTTCGTCGCCGTTATACAGTCTGCAGAAGCAGTTTTTCCATATTCTCAGCACCGACTGTGATTCTACTACGAGGTTTCCATTTTCATCTCTACTGGTTTCAGTACGGGTATTGCTCCTCTGACACGTTCTTTTTACCTTTCGGTAAAACTTCCGTACATTGTTCCTGGAGTATAAACTCTCTATATTCTCAAACGCGCGCTTCTCATGCTCTTTCTTCTTCTTTTGGAGAAGCCGTCTATTCCGCCCGTAGAGCTCACGAGCAGCTCTCGTCTTCCTGTGCAGCGCCGCTTTGTATGCCTCTTGTTTTGCTGCATGCACTCGCCGGCATTCTTCGTCAAACCAGGGGTTTCGCGGTGGTGGGCGAGCGAGACCCAGCACATCAGTCGCGGCGTTTCTGATGGCATGTTGGCAGCGTTGCCACTGGTCTTCGGCACTTGATGTTGGCGGCATAGGTGTGGTTGAGAGAGTTCGGGATACACGTTCAGCGAAGAATCTGGCGGTCTCTTGCGATTGTAGCTTTCGACGTTAAATGTTCTCACAGTGATTCATCTTTGTTGCTCAGATTGGGATATTCGCATTCATACCTTGGCTACAACAAGGTAATGATGATTCGAGGCATGCCTTGCGTCGATCGCAATTTGATCAATTTGGTTGATCGTTACATGATCATTGGACCGCCATGTCTGCTTATGAATATTGAGATGAGGAAACCATGTGCTTGCTATGGTGACATTTCGCTCCACAGCGAAATCAATTAGCCTTAGTCCGTTATCAGACGTGGTGTCATGTAGGCTATGCTTACCGACTGCCCTACCAAAGACGTCCTCCTTTCCTATTTTGGCGTTAAAATCGCCTAATACGATTCTAACGTCGTATTTAGGACATTGCTCATATGTCTTGTCGAGGAGCTCGTAGAAACACTCTTTGGTGGCGGAGTCCTTTTCTTCCGTGGCGGCATGAACACATACAAATGTTGAAATTTGTTGCTGCATATTACCGCGTTTGCTGCTATGTACCACTACACATAAAACATGTACATATTTCTCTTTCATTTTTTTCTATGGTAACAGTCAGTTCCCTTTTTGTACTCAACCGATTCGGTTCGATCTGCCATTTCTGTTTTTAAATAAATGAATTAAACCTTTGTGAATTAAATCGGCTCGGGTTTTTCTTTAACTTTATTCTGATTCTGGTGATCATTTTAAAAATCTGGTGCCGAAACCCGGGAATATAAGATAACGCAACGATCGAGTATAAATTCAAACGTGTTTAAATTTTGTTCAATTCGTGAATATCGAAACAGAAATGGAATTAGCAAGTCGAGCTTCTTACCGTGGTCAAGTGACCAAACTCATTAATAACGCGGCCGATTTTTTAAATTCAAAGAAATCGAATGTCAAGGAAAACGTTGAAGACCTTGATGAAGTTGAAGAAGAGCTAACCGTATTATTAGATCGATTAACTGCCGCGCATGAAAATTTACGCAGAGTCAATGCTGAAGTGGCCTCTTTAATAAAGCAGGATGACCAGGTGAATGAGGCTGAAACTGTAGCCGACTATGAGGATAAGGCTATTGCTACAATCACCCGCTTGAAATGTCGTCTTTCCAAACTACGCCAGTGCCAAAATACATCCGTAGTTGGTGAAACGCCACATGAATCCACTGCCGCAACGGCTATACCACCCCGTTCAGTTTCGCATTCTGCATCCAGTGCATTGAAATTAAAAAAGTTGCAACCCAAACGGTTCTCTGGGGATTTTAAAGAGTGGTTTCCATTTTGGGAACAGTACCGCGTTTATGTGCACGAAAATCCCTCTCTGAGCACAATTGACAAGTTCAATTATCTCGAAATGGCTCTGGTCGGTAGAGCGGCAGAGACATTATGTGGTCTCCCTCCCACAGAGGCTAATTATACTACAGCTATCGCACCACTGAAAGAGGAGAATGGCGACAACGAAAAAATAGTGGATCACACCATGCAACGATTACTTTCCATTCAACCGGTAACTTCTAAAGCAGATGTGTATGCTCTGCGACGACGGTACACTTCGGCTCTAACGTCGACTCGTTCACTCTCAGCGTTGGGCATTCCATCGGCTAATTATTTTGTGATGTTGAAGGGAGTTCTGCTGCGCTGTATTCCCAGTGAATTACGTGTGGATTTCCATCGGTACTATGAAGACTCAACTGCCAATCCCGCAAATTCTTGTGTTGAGTATGAAGATGACGCTGCGAGCATTTCATCTACCTCGACAAATTCATCAGCTGTTATCCGTGACAAACAAGTCAAATGTTTGCTACAATTTTTAAAGCGAGAGATTGAGTCATTAGAAAAGGCAAACGAATCGAAGTCGCGTCCCCCTCGCACAAGTGCGCCGAATTCCCGACCAGTGAAAACGGCTTTAGGTTTATTTGCTGCTGATAGGAACGAATATTGTCTCTTTTGTAAAGCTGCTAGTCACCAAACGAGAGATTGTGGGTCTGCCAAGGGTTTGGTGGAAAAGAAGCAGGTACATAAGAACGAAGGCAGATGTTATCGGTGTTGCAGAAAAGGACATCATTCTAGGATGTGCAAGGTAAAAGGAATTGTGTGCAAAACATGCACTGGACGCCATGCAACAAGTATGTGTGACCCTTTGTTTACGAAAAATAAATTTGATTCATCTTCATCGGAAGCCAACCGGACCGAAAACTCAACAATGATTTCCAGCCATGCATCAACATCACAATCATCTTTAAATTTATATACTGCCGACTCGATGCAGCGGACTAACGTGTACTTGCAAACCGCTTGTGCATTCGCTTGCAGTGAAGTTTCTTCTGTTCCGTTGTATGTTCGGGTCGTCATGGATGGAGGTAGTCAACTTGATGATCAGGCAGTGGTTATTGACGCACTGGAGGTTCCAGAAATATGTTTCGAAATTCTTTCGGTTCCAACGAACGCGAATTTAAATTGGCCGATGCAAGAATTCATGGTCAGCGACTTGAAGAAGGAATCAGCGTTCTAATTGGAGCTGATACATACTGGCAATTCGCTACAGGTAAATACAGACGTCTCACGGACAGATTAGTTGCAGTTGATACCATATTGGGATGGACTATTCAAGGCCCCTTAACAGTGCAATCGACATCCGCTGGCTCAAGTTATACAACTTTCCTCAGCGTCTGCGCTTGTGAAGATGTGCAGAGATTTTGGCGGCGTGACATCTTGGGAATAGCTCTGGAGGATGATAAAGAGGTGAGTAGGGATTTGTCATTACACATTCGTAGGAAAGGCAATCGATACGAAGTGTCACTTCCCTGGAAAAACACATATGTATACTGTTTTACATAATAATCGAGCGAGTGCTTTTCTTCGGATGCAGGCGCTTGTTCGAAGACTGTACTTGGCTGGGAAAATCAACGAATATAGTGTGGCTATGAAGGAATTGCTATGCTCTGGCTGAAATTGTCCCTGACACGATCATTAACGAAGGCCGTACGTATTATTTACCTCACCGCACAGTTTACCGAGAGGACAAAGAGACCACGAAGTTACGTATTGTGTTCGATGCTTCGGCGCATGCGTCCAACTATTCGTCGTTGAACGATTGCTTAGAGGTAGGACCGAACCTGCTGCCTGAACTTTTGATTATTTTATTAAATTTTCGGACTTGTAAAGTTGGACTAATAGCGGATATCGAGAAAGCATTTTTGCAGATATTATTAGGTGAATTGGATAGAGACACCCATCGGTTCTTTTGGTTCTCTGACAACATCGACCATGCACGAAATCTACCTGCTGTGAAGACTTTTCGAATGACGCGTGTAACCTTTGGATTGGACTGGGATGTAAAATTGCCTGAAGATCTGCAAAGCATTTGTGGACTGCCTGTTGTCAAGATATCGAAGAACTCAACGAAATCGCAATACGTCTCAATTTTTTAACGACCAAGGACTCGATTGAGATACATATTTTTGCGGATGCGAGCCAGTTTGCCTTTGGAGCTGCTGCCTATGCTAGGAACGTCGAGCACAACGGCCAAATTTCGGTGCAACTGATTTGTGCTAAAAACAGAGTTGCGCCTCTTAAAGGCAACAAGCAGAATGAGTTGACGATACCTAAGTTAGAGCTAACAGCAGCCCTGATAGCTGCACGTCTGTTGGCCTATCTTCGCAGTAATCTTCAGACACAACTCGGTGGTGATTTTCTATGGACTGACTCTCAGATTGTTCTTTTTGGGATTGAAGGAGTTCGGAAGCGTTGGAAGCCTTACATCCAGAATAGAGTCAAGGAGATCAGAGCATTGTCAGATGTTTCGATTTGGAGGCATTGTCCTGGCGCAGATAATCCGGCGGATCTCCTTACACGTGGGATCAACGCTACTGCGCTCGCGAATTCGTTGACTTGGTTTCGCGGACCTTCTTGGCTGCTGCAGGAAAAGAAAGACTGGACAACGTCAAACGAAACTATGGCTGTTTCGATGTGTGCTTTATCATCCAATACAGAAGAGGACGAAATTGGCGATCTTGAAGACGACACCCCCCCTGTTCTCGACGCTAAGAAGTTCAGTGACTGGAGGCATTTGTTGCATTCGACAGCTTACCTCTTCAGAGCTGTAGGTATTATGCGCAAGGACAAATTTAATCGTGTGGAGAAATACTGGATTCCTAGCGTGCAACGCCAGTATTATTCTAAAGAAATTGCTGCTCTTCGAGCGAAAAAAGGTATACCTTCGAAATCAAAATTAACTACGCTTTCTCCCTTTCTAGACGATGGTGATTTTCTGTGAGTAGGAGGCCGTCTTCAATTTGTGGTGGCTAATGTCAACGAGGCGCACCCCATAATCCTACCAAAGGCATCCCACGTCACAGAGCTTATTGTAACCGAGGCTCATGAGAGAGCGTTTCATGGTGGTACTTCAGCAACTCTTTCTCGGCTGCGCTCCTTATATTGGATTATAAGGGGTCGTCAGCTAATAAAAAATATCATCAAGAAGTTCCTTACGTGCAAGGTACTCCGAGGAGCGCCAGCTATGTAGTTGTTTGCACCGTTTCCCCGAGATCGAATCCTCTCATCCCGGCCTTTTGAGGTTACTGGAATGGACTTCGCTGGCCCTTTGTATGTTACTGACCAATCCAAATCACGGAAGAAAATTTACATTTTGCTATTCACGTGTGCTGCTGTCCGTGCCGTACATATTGAAAGCACCACGGATCTAACCACTGAAAGTTGCCTTCTTGACATAAGGCGGTTTATAGCGAGGCGAAGCGTTCCTCGCATAATCTACTCCGACAACACAACTACGTTTAAAAAGGCATCGTCGCAGCTACGAAAACTTAACGATATGCAGACAAGCGAACGATTTCTTGGTCTCTTTGCAACTCTCGCATCAAATGGAAGTTCATTGTTGAGCGGGCCCCATGGTGGGGTGGGTTTTGGGAGCGGCTGATTGGGGTGATTAAGTCAGCCCTTCGAGCAGCTATTGGTAAGGTAATTCTAAACTCTGATCAATTTCAAACTTTATTGGCAGAAGTCGAAGGTCTGATTAACTCGAGGCCACTAACGTACGCTGGAGATGACCCGTTAGATCTTTCGCCACTTACCCCGGTACATTTCCTTATCGATGGCAATGGAGATTTACCCGATTCAGCAACCGAGAACTCATCAGGAAAAGAACTACGGAAACAGTGGAAGGAGCGCATACGTTTTTTAGCTAGTTTTAAGAAGCGGTGGTTTTGCGGAATACCTTCTGCAATTAAGAGGTTTACATCACTTCCAAATTCGTTGAGTTCCAGCATACAAGTCGGAGACGCTGTGCTTTTGGAAGATTCATCATTACCAAGAACACTCTGGCACCTTGCGGTCATCGAAAATTTTTTTCCTGGGAGAGACGGTAAAACGCGTGCCTGTGATATACCACTTGCAAGCGGTTTCATATTAGGAAGGCCGATACAACTCCTGTATCCTTTGGAGATAGCTGAATCGTCAAAAACTTTGCTGGTGGGAGGATGTTGAAATTTGCCGCTGCATATTACCGCATTGCTACTATGTACCACTACACATAAAACATGTACATATTTCTCTTTCATTTTTTTCTATGGTAACAGTCAGTTCCCTTTTTGTACTCAACCGATTCGGTTCGATCTTCCATTTCTGTTTTTAAATAAATGAATTAAATCTTTGTGAATTAAATCGGCTCGAGTTTTTCTTTAACTTTATTCTGATTCTGGTGATCATTTTCAAAAATATATTAGGCTTATGTTAGCGAATTTGGCCTTGATTCGGATAGTCATAATACGCTCGCTCACGTGTCGGAAGCTTAAGACTTCTTGCCTAAGTCTGCCGCGCATGTCAAATCCGCATCCGAATAAGCGTTACCTGTTGCCTCTGTACCGATCACCGTAATAGATGTCACAGTTTTTCATCCTCTCTTTGCCCGGCCCATCCCATCGCACTTCCTGGATGCCGGTAATATCTGCATTATAGCAGTCTAGGGCCTCTGCCAGTTGTTTGGCTGCATGTGGTCTGTAAAGGGACAAAATATTCCACGCGCATATCCGAAGGTCGTTGTCCTTACTTCGTTTGCTGGGGTCGTCATTAGTTGAGTCATCCTTATCCGAAGGTTTTGATTGTTTCGGAACCATACATTTTTTACGTGGTAGGGGAGTTACCCAGTTCCTTAATTATTCCCCTACGACGAGGGGCCGGGTATACCGGTGCCAGTAGTCCACAACGGGAGTATGACCGCTGCCGTTGGCCCATTAAGAATTCCTCCGCCACCATCTCTATTCCAATGTCCTGACCAACTTTGGAAATTCCTTACCGACCTGTGATCCGAATACGTCGAAGCAGCGCGCGCAATGTATTCACTAAGTTCAACCTAACTGGAACTATAGACGCCACCGTTGACTCCATCTAGGGAATTCGTCCGCTGCCGCCTGGAACAGGAAGAAGTGCTCTAGTGAAAAAACACTCTTCCCCCACTCTCTCATCTGCTGCCGCCAAGAATCCTCCAAACCCGGTTGGTAACCCATTTCTTGGAGTACTAGGAGGTTGAGAGTAGGTGTTGGTAGGCCTCAGCTGAGTGAAAACGCTTGTGTTTTGATATGATCGCATGCACTACCGTTTGACCAACACTAGAGCGTTTCCTATACAAAATAAAAAAAAAACAAAACCTCTTCCAGTTTGCCAGTTACGACGATTGCAATGTCGTCCGCGAATTCGATAATTTTTGTTTCTTTGGGTACTGGAAGTCGCAATATCCCATTGTACATGTCCCCAGTTTACAGTGTTGAATGTATTTTGGATATCCAGGGTTATCATTAAGCAATATTTCTTGGAACCCTCTTTTTACCTTTTGCCTTCTATATCTTTTTGTGCAGTTAAGCTGATTGCATCTACTGTTGAGCATGCCTTCCTAAAGCCATATTGGTGTTCCAAAAGCCCGCCTACAGTTTCTGAAGGTGTTTCCAATCTCTTGCAGATGATTCGTTCCAGAGCATGCACAGCGAACAGTACATATGATGAAGGTTCTTCTGGTGACTTATCACCTTCTGGGAGTAGTACCAGCCTCTGCCTTTTCCACTGTTCTGGCCAAATACATAAGTATGTATGTATGTATGTATGCAGAGGTAACTAATTTGCTGTCGCCTATTTCTAAAATCCGACCAACACAGCTCAATAGGCTCTTGACATCCGCATTCCAGACATTTTTGTATCTTGCTTATACAATATTTAATTTGTTTTTGCTTAATTACTCAAGCTTTTACATACGTATAGGCAATACATTTACGCGGAAGAAACAATAGTTCATAATTTCTACATAATGTTATGCAGTCCTTCTACTCGGGTCAAGCGAATTTACGACTCACAGGTAGTTTTTTTTGGTTTTCGAAGAAAAAACAAAGGTTTTGATATACCTATAATTTGAGTTCGAAGAAAATTCGAGTTAAAATGACTTCGAGTTAGTGTCTCAGATATAATTTCATATTAATTGGGTACTTAATGAAAACAATATATGAACGCAATAACACAATAAAAATATATGTATGTAAAAAAAATTCACTTTGCGAGTAACATAATCGTAATTATTCATAACGTATTAATCATTTGTCTAATTACGCGTAAAGATCCTTGAAAGTTATCCCGATCGTTTATTAGTTTATTGCAAGAAAGGGTAAGGATTCTTTTGCAAATTTAATTATCCAGAGTAGCACAGGTAGTTTTTACACTTTCAAATACTATAAATACCGTGCTTAATGCGTTTGAAGTGCATAGTCAACTAAAAATCATGGAGCAGTCAACATCTTGCACAAACAATTCCTCAGCTTCAATTCTGAAGATTACCCAAGAATACCCAGAGATCACATCGTTAAAGCAGCGTAGTCAATACAAGACTGAATTTGAGAATGATCATCCCGAATATCTCGAGCTTTACAGCCTGTTCCTTAAAATAAGTAAAGTATTTGAAGGGTTTTCTGAAGGCATAGAAAAAGCAGGTGACGACTTAACACAATACTACAGAATAAGGATTCAAGTAGAGAAACTATACGTGAAGATGCGCAGGCAAACCGATTATGACCAGAAAAGAAATAGGTTTTACTATTTACACAAAAAACTAGAACATATTAAAAAACTTGTCACTGACTATGACCGGGAGTTGATGGCAGCAGCAGGAGTATCTGACTATTGGCAATCTAATATTGTCCATTTGCAAATATAGTAAGGAATAAATCATAATAAAATATTATAAGAAATGTAAAAATATGTATATTGTTAGTTGTTCTAACTTGAAAATTGATAAGATAAATAAATTAATCTTAAGCAAACTAAATTTAAATTTTTTTATTTATGGCGATGATGATTATCGGAGTAAGTATCGGAGTAAGCAGCCTCAGCGTGATTGCCTTCGGGAGTGGAAAACCAAGACCGAGTAAATGTGTAACAAAGTTCGTCTGTTTTTACGTAGTCAACATGATGATCAGGCAGTGGTTATTGACGCACTGGAGGTTCCAGAAATATGTTTCGAAATTCTTTCGGTTCCAACGAACGCGAATTTAAATTGGCCGATGCAAGAATTCATGATCAGCGACTTGAAGAAGGAATCAGCGTTCTAATTGGAGCTGATACATACTGGCAATTCGCTACAGGTAAATACAGACGTCTCACGGACAGATTAGTTGCAGTTGATACCATATTGGGATGGACTATTCAAGGCCCCTTAACAGTGCAATCGACATCCGCTGGCTCAAGTTATACAACTTCCCTCAGCGTCTGCGCTTGTGAAGATGTGCAGAGATTTTGGCGGCGTGACATCTTGGGAATAGCTCTGGAGGATGATAAAGAGGTGAGTAGGGATTTGTCATTACACATTCGTAGGAAAGGTAATCGATACGAAGTGTCACTTCCCTGGAAAAACACATATACTGTTTTACATAATAATCGAGCGAGTGCTTTTCTTCGGATGCAGGCGCTTGTTCGAAGACTGTACTTGGCTGGGAAAATCAACGAATATAGTGCGGCTATGAAGGAATTGCTATGCTCTGGCTGAAATTGTCCCTGACACGATCATTAACGAAGGCCGTACGTATTATTTAACTCACCGCACAGTTTACCGAGAGGACAAAGAGACCACGAAGCTGCGTATTGTGTTCGATGCTTCGGCGCATGCGTCCAACTATTCGTCGTTGAACGATTGCTTAGAGGTAGGACCGAACCTGCTGCCTGAACTTTTGATTATTTTATTAAATTTTCGGACTTGTAAAGTTGGACTAATAGCGGATATCGAGAAAGGATTTTTGCAGATATTATTAGGTCAATTGGATAGAGACACCCATCGGTTCTTTTGGTTCTCTGACAACATCGACCATGCACGATATCTACCTGCTGTGAAGACTTTTCGAATGAAGCGTGTAACCTTCGGATTGGACTGGGATGTAAAATTGCCTGAAGATCTGCAAAGCATTTGTGGACTACCTGTTGTCAAGATATCGAAGAACTCAACGAAATCGCAATACGTCGCAATTTTTTAACGACCAAGGACTCGATGGAGATACATATTTCTACGGATGCGAGCCAGTTTGCCTTTGGAGCTGCTGCCTATGCTAGGAACGTCGAGCACAACGGCCAAATTTCGGTGCAACTGAATGTCCGCGACCTAAAGAAGTCACATGACAGCGCGTCACCTTGTCTAAAACCTTTTTTGACATCAAAGGTCTCGGTGAGGTCACTACCGAGCTTGATGGAGCAGCGAGCGTTCTCCGTCGTCAGCCTGCACAGACGGACAAGTTTGGCAGGGATGTCAAAACTAGACATGGCTCTATAAAGCTCTACTCTATAGATGCTGTCATAGGCGGCCTTGAAATCGATAAAGAGGTGGTGAGTATCGATTTGGAATTCTTAGGTTTTCTCCAGGATCTGCCGAAGTGTGAAGATTTGATCGATGGTGGACTTTCCTGGCCTGAAACCGCACTGATAGGGTCCAATCAGGCTGTTCATAAAAGGTTTCAGGCGTTCACACAATATCGCAGAAAAGATCTTGTATGCGATGTTGAGGAGACTGATGCCTCTATAATTGGCGCAGTTGAGGGGGTCTCCTTTCTTGTGGATCGGGCAAACGATGCTGAGGTTCCATTCATCAGGCATACACTCGTCTGACCAAATCTTAGAGATGAGGGGGTTTTGCGGTGGTGGGCGAGCGAGACCCAGCACATCAGTCGCGGCGGTTCTGATGGCATGTTGGCAGCGTTGCCACTAGTCTTCGGCACTTGATGCTGGCGGCATAGGGGTGATTGAGAAATTTCGGGATACGCCTTCAGCGAAGGGTCTGGCGGTCTCTTGCGATTGTAGCTTTTCGTCGTTAAATTTTCTCACAGTGATTCTTCTTTGTTGCTCAGATTGGGATATCCGCATTCGTACCTTGGCTACAACAAGGTAATGATCCGAGTTTATGTTGGCCGCTCGGAAGGTCCGGACATCCAGAATACTGGAGGCATGCCTTGTGTCGATCGCAATATGATCAATTTGGTTGATCGTTACATGATCATTGGACCGCCATGTCTGCTTATGAATATCGAGATGAGGAAACCATGTGCTTGCTATGGTAACATTTCCGTGGGGGCTTATGTTGGCGAATTTAGCCTTGATTCGGATAGTCATAATACGCTCGCTCACGTGCCGGAAGCTTAAGACTTCTTGCCTAAGTCTGCCGCGTATGACAAATCCGCATCCGAATAAGCGTTACCTGTTGCCTCTGTAGCAATCACCGTAGTAGATGTCACAGTTTTTCATCCTCTTTTTGCCCGGCCCATCCCGTCGCACTTCCTGGATGACGGTTATATCTGCATTATAGCAGTCTAAGACCTCTGCTAGTGTTCGGCTACACGTGGTCTGTAGAGGAACAGAACATTCTGCATACAGGTCCGAAGGTCGTTGTCCTTATTTCGTTTGCTGGGGTCGTCATTAGTTGAGTCGGCCTTATCCGAGGCTTTTGGTTGTTTCGGAACCATGACTTTTTACGTGGTAGGGAAGTTACCCCGACGGAACAACTCCCAACCTGGAGGGGCAGTTCCTTAATTATTCCCCTAGGACAAGGGGCTGGGCAAACCGATGCCAGTAGTCCACTACGGGAGTATGACCGCTGCCGTTGGCCCATTAAGAATTCCTCCGCCACCATCTCTATTCCAATGTCCTGACCAACTTTGGAAATTCCTTACCGACCTGTGATCCGAATACGTCGAAGCAGCTCGCGCAATGTATTTACTAAGTTCAACCTAACTGGAACTATAGACGCCACCGTTGACTCCATCTAGGGAATTCGTCCGCTGCCGCCTGGAACAGGAAGAAGTGCTCTAGTGAAAAAACACTCTTCCCCCACTCTCTCATCTGCTGCCGCCAAGAATCCTCCAAACCCGGTTGGTAACCCATTTCTTGGAGTACTAGGAGGTTGAGAGTAGGTGTTGGTAGGCCTCAGCTGAGTGAAAACGCTTGTGTTTTGATATGATCGCATGCACTACCGTTTGACCAACACTAGAGCGTTTCCTATACAAAATAAAAAAAAAACAAAACCTCTTCCAGTTTGCCAGTTACGACGATTGCAATGTCGTCCGCGAATTCGATAATTTTTGTTTCTTTGGGTACTGGAAGTCGCAATATCCCATTGTACATGTCCCCAGTTTACAGTGTTGAATGTATTTTGGATATCCAGGGTTATCATTAAGCAGTATTTCTTGGAACCCTCTTTTTACCTTTTGCCTTCTATATCTTTTTGTGCAGTTAAGCTGATTGCATCTACTGTTGAGCATGCCTTCCTAAAGCCATATTGGTGTTCCAAAAGCCCGCCTACAGTTTCTAAAGGTGTTTCCAATCTCTTGCAGATGATTCGTTCCAGAGCATGCACAGCGAACAGTACATATGATGAAGGTTCTTCTGGTGACTTATCACCTTCTGGGAGTAGTACCAGCCTCTGCCTTTTCCACTGTTCTGGCCAAATACATAAGTATGTATGTATGTATGTATGCAGAGGTAACTAATTTGCTGTCGCCTATTTCTAAAATCCGACCAACACAGCTCAATAGGCTCTTGACATCCGCATTCCAAACATTTTTGTATCTTGCTTATACAATATTTAATTTGTTTTTCCTTAATTACTCAAGCTTTTACATACGTATAGGCAATACATTTACGCGGAAGAAACAATAGTTCATAATTTCTACATAATGTTATGCAGTCCTTCTACTCGGGTCAAGCGAATTTACGACTCACAGGTAGTTTTTTTGGTTTTCGAAGAAAAAACAAAGGTTTTGATATACCTATAATTTGAGTTCGAAGAAAATTCGAGTTAAAATGACTTCGAGTTAGTGTCTCAGATATAATTTCATATTAATTGGGTACTTAATGAAAACAATATATGAACGCAATAACACAATAAAAATATATGTATGTAAAAAAAATTCACTTTGCGAGTAACATAATCGTAATTATTCATAACGTATTAATCATTTGTCTAATTACGCGTAAAGATCCTTGAAAGTTATCCCGATCGTTTATTAGTTTATTGCAAGAAAGGGTAAGGATTCTTTTGCAAATTTAATTATCCAGAGTAGCACAGGTAGTTTTTACACTTTCAAATACTATAAATACCGTGCTTAATGCATTTGAAGTGCATAGTCAACTAAAAATCATGGAGCAGTCAACATCTTGCACAAACAATTCCTCAGCTTCAATTCTGAAGATTACCCAAGAATACCCGGAGATCACATCGTTAAAGCAGCGTAGTCAATACAAGACTGAATTTGAGAATGATCATCCCGAATATCTCGAGCTTTACAGCCTGTTCCTTAAAATAAGTAAAGTATTTGAAGGGTTTTCTGAAGGCATAGAAAAAGCAGGTGACGACTTAACACAATACTACAGAATAAGGATTCAAGTAGAGAAACTATACGTGAAGATGCGCAGGCAAACCGATTATGACCAGAAAAGAAATAGGTTTTACTATTTACACAAAAAACTAGAACATATTAAAAAACTTGTCACTGACTATGACCGGGAGTTGATGGCAGCAGCAGGAGTATCTGACTAATGGCAATCTAATATTGTCCATTTGCAAATATAGTAAGGAATAAATCATAATAAAATATTATAAGAAATGTAAAAATATGTATATTGTTAGTTGTTCTAACTTGAAAATTGATAAGATAAATAAATTAATCTTAAGCAAACTAAATTTAAATTTTTTTATTTATGGCGATGATGATTATCGGAGTAAGTATCGGAGTAAGCAGCCTCAGCGTGATTGCCTTCGGGAGTGGAAAACCAAGACCGAGTAAATGTGTAACAAAGTTCGTCTGTTTTTACGTAGTCAACATGATGATCAGGCAGTGGTTATTGACGCACTGGAGGTTCCAGAAATATGTTTCGAAATTCTTTCGGTTCCAACGAACGCGAATTTAAATTGGCCGATGCAAGAATTCATGATCAGCGACTTGAAGAAGGAATCAGCGTTCTAATTGGAGCTGATACATACTGGCAATTCGCTACAGGTAAATACAGACGTCTCACGGACAGATTAGTTGCAGTTGATACCATATTGGGATGGACTATTCAAGGCCCCTTAACAGTGCAATCGACATCCGCTGGCTCAAGTTATACAACTTCCCTCAGCGTCTGCGCTTGTGAAGATGTGCAGAGATTTTGGCGGCGTGACATCTTGGGAATAGCTCTGGAGGATGATAAAGAGGTGAGTAGGGATTTGTCATTACACATTCGTAGGAAAGGCAATCGATACGAAGTGTCACTTCCCTGGAAAAACACATATACTGTTTTACATAATAATCGAGCGAGTGCTTTTCTTCGGATGTAGGCGCTTGTTCGAAGACTGTACTTGGCTGGGAAAATCAACGAATATAGTGCGGCTATGAAGGAATTGCTATGCTCTGGCTGAAATTGTCCCTGACACGATCATTAACGAAGGCCGTACGTATTATTTAACTCACCGCACAGTTTACCGAGAGGACAAAGAGACCACGAAGTTACGTATTGTGTTCGATGCTTCGGCGCATGCGTCCAACTATTCGTCGTTGAACGATTGCTTAGAGGTAGGACCGAACCTGCTGCCTGAACTTTTGATTATTTTATTAAATTTTCGGACTTGTAAAGTTGGACTAATAGCGGATATCGAGAAAGCATTTTTGCAGATATTATTAGGTGAATTGGATAGAGACACCCATCGGTTCTTTTGGTTCTCTGACAACATCGACCATGCACGAAATATACCTGCTGTGAAGACTTTTCGAATGACGCGTGTAACCTTTGGATTGGACTGGGATGTAAAATTGCCTGAAGATCTGCAAAGCATTTGTGGACTACCTGTTGTCAAGATATCGAAGAACTCAACGAAATCGCAATACGTCGCAATTTTTTAACGACCAAGGACTCGATGGAGATACATATTTCTACGGATGCGAGCCAGTTTGCCTTTGTAGCTGCTGCCTATGCTAGGAACGTCGAGCACCACGGCCAAATTTCGGTGCAACTGAATGTCCGCGACCTAAAGAAGTCACATGACAGCGCGTCACCTTGTCTAAAACCTTTTTTGACATCAAAGGTCTCGGTGAGGTCATTACCGAGCTTGATGGAGCAGCGAGCGTTCTCCGTCGTCAGCCTGCACAGACGGACAAGTTTGGCAGGGATGTCAAAACTAGACATGGCTCTATAAAGCTCTACTCTATAGATGCTGTCATAGGCGGCCTTGAAATCGATAAAGAGGTGGTGAGTATCGATTTGGAATTCTTAGGTTTTCTCCAGGATCTGCCGAAGTGTGAAGATTTGATCGATGGTGGACTTTCCTGGCCTGAAACCGCACTGATAGGGTCCAATCAGGCTGTTAAAAGGTTTCAGGCGTTCACACAATATCGCAGAAAAGATCTTGTATGCGAAGTTGAGGAGACTGATGCCTCTATAATTGGCGCAGTTGAGGGGGTCTCCTTTCTTGTGGATCGGGCAAACGATGCTGAGGTTCCATTCATCAGGCATACACTCGTCTGACCAAATCTTAGAGATGAGGGGGTTTTGCGGTGGTGGGCGAGCGAGACCCAGCACATCAGTCGCGGCGGTTCTGATGGCATGTTGGCAGCGTTGCCACTGGTCTTCGGCACTTGATGCTGGCGGCATAGGGGTGATTGAGAAATTTCGGGATATGCGTTCAGCGAAGGGTCTGGCGGTCGTTAAATTTTCTCACAGTGATTCTTCTTTGTTGCTCAGATTGGGATATCCGCATTCGTACCTTGGCTACAACAAGGTAATGATCCGAGTTTATGTTGGCCGCTCGGAAGGTCCGGACATCCAGAATACTGGAGGCATGCCTTGTGTCGATCGCAATATGATCAATTTGGTTGATCGTTACATGATCATTGGACCGCCATGTCTGCTTATGAATATCGAGATGAGGAAACCATGTGCTTGCTATGGTAACATTTCCGTGGGGGCATGAACACATATTAGGCTTATGTTGGCGAATTTAGCCTTGATTCGGATAGTCATTATACGCTCGCTCACGTGTCGGAAGCTTAAGACTTCTTGCCTAAGTCTGCCGCGTATGACAAATCCGCATCCGAATAAGCGTTACCTGTTGCCTCTGTAGCAATCACCGTAGTAGATGTCACAGTTTTTCATCCTCTTTTTGCCCGGCCCATCCCATCGCACTTCCTGGATGACGGTTATATCTGCATTAAAGCAGTCTAAGACCTCTGCTAGTGTTCGGCTGCACGTGGTCTGTAAAGGAACAGAACATTCTGCATACAGGTCCGAAGGTCGTTGTCCTTATTTCGTTTGCTGGGGTCGTCATTAGTTGAGTCAGCCTTATCCGAGGCTTTTGGTTGTTTCGGAACCATGACTTTTTACGTGGTAGGGAAGTTACCCCGACGGAACAACTCCCAACCTGGAGGGGCAGTTCCTTAATTATTTCCCTAGGACAAGGGGCTGGGCAAACCGGTGCCAGTAGTCCACTACGGGAGTATGACCGCTGCCGTTGGCCCATTAAGAATTCCTCCACCACCATCTCTATTCCAATGTCCTGACCAACTTTGGAAATTCCTTACCGACCTGTGATCCGAATACGTCGAAGCAGCTCGCGCAATGTATTCACTAAGTTCAACCTAACTGGAACTATAGACGCCACCGTTGACTCCATCTAGGGAATTCGTCCGCTGCCGCCTGGAACAGGAAGAAGTGCTCTAGTGAAAAAACACTCTTCCCCCACTCTCTCATCTGCTGCCGCCAAGAATCCTCCAAACCCGGTTGGTAACCCATTTCTTGGAGTACTAGGAGGTTGAGAGTAGGTGTTGGTAGGCCTCAGCTGAGTGAAAACGCTTGTGTTTTGATATGATCGCATGCACTACCGTTTGACCAACACTAGAGCGTTTCCTATACAAAATAAAAAAAAAACAAAACCTCTTCCAGTTTGCCAGTTACGACGATTGCAATGTCGTCCGCGAATTCGATAATTTTTGTTTCTTTGGGTACTGGAAGTCGCAATATCCCATTGTACATGTCCCCAGTTTACAGTGTTGAATGTATTTTGGATATCCAGGGTTATCATTAAGCAATATTTCTTGGAACCCTCTTTTTACATTTTGCCTTCTTTATCTTTTTGTGCAGTTAAGCTGATTGCATCTACTGTTGAGCATGCCATCCTTAAGCCATATTGGTGTTCCAAAAGCCCGCCTACAGTTTCTAAACGTGTTTCCAATCTCTTGCAGATGATTCGTTCCAGAGCATGCACAGCGAACAGTACATATGATGAAGGTTCTTCTGGTGACTTATCACCTTCTGGGAGTAGTACCAGCCTCTGCCTTTTCCACTGTTCTGGCCAAATACATAAGTATGTATGTATGTATGTATGCAGAGGTAACTAATTTGCTGTCGCCTATTTCTAAAATCCGACCAACACAGCTCAATAGGCTCTTGACATCCGCATTCCAAACATTTTTGTATCTTGCTTATACAATAATTAATTTGTTTTTCCTTAATTACTCAAGCTTTTACATACGTATAGGCAATACATTTACGCGGAAGAAACAATAGTTCATAATTTCTACATAATGTTATGCAGTCCTTCTACTCGGGTCAAGCGAATTTACGACTCACAGGTAGTTTTTTTGGTTTTCGAAGAAAAAACAAAGGTTTTGATATACCTATAATTTGAGTTCGAAGAAAATTCGAGTTAAAATGACTTCGAGTTAGTGTCTCAGATATAATTTCATATTAATTGGGTACTTAATGAAAACAATATATGAACGCAATAACACAATAAAAATATATGTATGTAAAAAAAATTCACTTTGCGAGTAACATAATCGTAATTATTCATAACGTATTAATCATTTGTCTAATTACGCGTAAAGATCCTTGAAAGTTATCCCGATCGTTTATTAGTTTATTGCAAGAAAGGGTAAGGATTCTTTTGCAAATTTAATTATCCAGAGTAGCACAGGTAGTTTTTACACTTTCAAATACTATAAATACCGTGCTTAATGCGTTTGAAGTGCATAGTCAACTAAAAATCATGGAGCAGTCAACATCTTGCACAAACAATTCCTCAGCTTCAATTCTGAAGATTACCCAAGAATACCCGGAGATCACATCGTTAAAGCAGCGTAGTCAATACAAGACTGAATTTGAGAATGATCATCCCGAATATCTCGAGCTTTACAGCCTGTTCCTTAAAATAAGTAAAGTATTTGAAGGGTTTTCTGAAGGCATAGAAAAAGCAGGTGACGACTTAACACAATATTACAGAATAAGGATTCAAGTAGAGAAACTATACGTGAAGATGCGCAGGCAAACCGATTATGACCAGAAAAGAAATAGGTTTTACTATTTACACAAAAAACTAGAACATATTAAAAAACTTGTCACTGACTATGACCGGGAGTTGATGGCAGCAGCAGGAGTATCTGACTAATGGCAATCTAATATTGTCCATTTGCAAATATAGTAAGGAATAAATCATAATAAAATATTATAAGAAATGTAAAAATATGTATATTGTTAGTTGTTCTAACTTGAAAATTGATAAGATAAATAAATTAATCTTAAGCAAACTAAATTTAAATTTTTTTATTTATGGCGATGATGATTATCGGAGTAAGTATCGGAGTAAGCAGCCTCAGCGTGATTGCCTTCGGGAGTGGAAAACCAAGACCGAGTAAATGTGTAACAAAGTTCGTCTGTTTTTATGTAGTCAACATGATGATCAGGCAGTGGTTATTGACGCACTGGAGGTTCCAGAAATATGTTTCGAAATTCTTTCGGTTCCAACGAACGCGAATTTAAATTGGCCGATGCAAGAATTCATGATCAGCGACTTGAAGAAGGAATCAGCGTTCTAATTGGAGCTGATACATACTGGCAATTCGCTACAGGTAAATACAGACGTCTCACGGACAGATTAGTTGCAGTTGATACCATATTGGGATGGACTATTCAAGGCCCCTTAACAGTGCAATCGACATCCGCTGGCTCAAGTTATACAACTTCCCTCAGCGTCTGCGCTTGTGAAGATGTGCAGAGATTTTGGCGGCGTGACATCTTGGGAATAGCTCTGGAGGATGATAAAGAGGTGAGTAGCGATTTGTCATTACACATTCGTAGGAAAGGCAATCGATACGAAGTGTCACTTCCCTGGAAAAACACATATACTGTTTTACATAATAATCGAGCGAGTGCTTTTCTTCGGATGCAGGCGCTTGTTCGAAGACTGTACTTGGCTGGGAAAATCAACGAATATAGTGCGGCTATGAAGGAATTGCTATGCTCTGGCTGAAATTGTCCCTGACACGATCATTAACGAAGGCCGTACGTATTATTTAACTCACCGCACAGTTTACCGAGAGGACAAAGAGACCACGAAGCTGCGTATTGTGTTCGATGCTTCGGCGCATGCGTCCAACTATTCGTCGTTGAACGATTGCTTAGAGGTAGGACCGAACCTGCTGCCTGAACTTTTGATTATTTTATTAAATTTTCGGACTTGTAAAGTTGGACTAATAGCGGATATCGAGAAAGCATTTTTGCAGATATTATTAGGTGAATTGGATAGAGACACCCATCGGTTCTTTTGGTTCTCTGACAACATCGACCATGCACGATATCTACCTGCTGTGAAGACTTTTCGAATGACGCGTGTAACCTTTGGATTGGACTGGGATGTAAAATTGCCTGAAGATCTGCAAAGCATTTGTGGACTACCTGTTGTCAAGATATCGAAGAACTCAACGAAATCGCAATACGTCGCAATTTTTTAACGACCAAGGACTCGATGGAGATACATATTTCTACGGATGCGAGCCAGTTTGCCTTTGGAGCTGCTGCCTATGCTAGGAACGTCGAGCACAACGGCCAAATTTCGGTGCAACTGAATGTCCGCGACCTAAAGAAGTCACATGACAGCGCGTCACCTTGTCTAAAACCTTTTTTGACATCAAAGGTCTCGGTGAGGTCACTACCGAGCTTGATGGAGCAGCGAGCGTTCTCCGTCGTCAGCCTGCACAGACGGACAAGTTTGGCAGGGATGTCAAAACTAGACATGGCTCTATAAAGCTCTACTCTATAGATGCTGTCATAGGCGGCCTTGAAATCGATAAAGAGGTGGTGAGTATCGATTTGGAATTCTTAGGTTTTCTCCAGGATCTGCCGAAGTGTGAAGATTTGATCGATGGTGGACTTTCCTGGCCTGAAACCGCACTGATAGGGTCCAATCAGGCTGTTCATAAAAGGTTTCAGGCGTTCACACAATATCGCAGAAAAGATCTTGTATGCGAAGTTGAGGAGACTGATGCCTCTATAATTGGCGCAGTTGAGGGGGTCTCCTTTCTTGTGGATCGGGCAAACGATGCTGAGGTTCCATTCATCAGGCATACACTCGTCTGACCAAATCTTAGAGATGAGGGGGTTTTGCGGTGGTGGGCGAGCGAGACCCAGCACATCAGTCGCGGCGGTTCTGATGGCATGTTGGCAGCGTTGCCACTGGTCTTCGGCACTTGATGCTGGCGGCATAGGGGTGATTGAGAAATTTCGGGATATGCGTTCAGCGAAGGGTCTGGCGGTCGTTAAATTTTCTCACAGTGATTCTTCTTTGTTGCTCAGATTGGGATATCCGCATTCGTACCTTGGCTACAACAAGGTAATGATCCGAGTTTATGTTGGCCGCTCGGAAGGTCCGGACATCCAGAATACTGGAGGCATGCCTTGTGTCGATCGCAATATGATCAATTTGGTTGATCGTTACATGATCATTGGACCGCCATGTCTGCTTATGAATATCGAGATGAGGAAACCATGTGCGTGCTATGGTAACATTTCCGTGGGGGCATGAACACATATTAGGCTTATGTTGGCGAATTTAGCCTTGATTCGGATAGTCATAATACGCTCGCTCACGTGTCGGAAGCTTAAGACTTCTTGCCTAAGTCTGCCGCGTATGACAAATCCGCATCCGAATAAGCGTTACCTGTTGCCTCTGCAGCAATCACCGTAGTAGATGTCACAGTTTTTCAGCCTCTTTTTGCCCGGCCCATCCCATCGCACTTCCTGGATGACGGTTATATCTGCATTATAGCAGTCTAAGACCTCTGCTAGTGTTCGGCTGCACGTGGTCTGTAAAGGAACAGAACATTCTGCATACAGGTCCGAAGGTCGTTGTCCTTATTTCGTTTGCTGGGGTCGTCATTAGTTGAGTCAGCCTTAGCCGAGGCTTTTGGTGGTTTCGGAACCATGACTTTTTACGTGGTAGGGAAGTTACCCCGACGGAACAACTCCCAACCTGGAGGGGCAGTTCCTTAATTATTCCCCTACGACGAGGGGCCGGGTATACCGGTGCCAGTAGTCCACAACGGGAGTATGACCGCTGCCGTTGGCCCATTAAGAATTCCTCCGCCACCATCTCTATTCCAATGTCCTGACCAACTTTGGAAATTCCTTACCGACCTGTGATCCGAATACGTCGAAGCAGCTCGCGCAATGTATTCACTAAGTTCAACCTAACTGGAACTATAGACGCCACCGTTGACTCCATCTAGGGAATTCGTCCGCTGCCGCCTGGAACAGGAAGAAGTGCTCTAGTGAAAAAACACTCTTCCCCCACTCTCTCATCTGCTGCCGCCAAGAATCCTCCAAACCCGGTTGGTAACCCATTTCTTGGAGTACTAGGAGGTTGAGAGTAGGTGTTGGTAGGCCTCAGCTGAGTGAAAACGCTTGTGTTTTGATATGATCGCATGCACTACCGTTTGACCAACACTAGAGCGTTTCCTATACAAAATAAAAAAAAAACAAAACCTCTTCCAGTTTGCCAGTTACGACGATTGCAATGTCGTCCGCGAATTCGATAATTTTTGTTTCTTTGGGTACTGGAAGTCGCAATATCCCATTGTACATGTCCCCAGTTTACAGTGTTGAATGTATTTTGGATATCCAGGGTTATCATTAAGCAATATTTCTTGGAACCCTCTTTTTACCTTTTGCCTTCTATATCTTTTTGTGCAGTTAAGCTGATTGCATCTACTGTTGAGCATGCCATCCTAAAGCCATATTGGTGTTCCAAAAGCCCGCCTACAGTTTCTAAACGTGTTTCCAATCTCTTGCAGATGATTCGTTCCAGAGCATGCACAGCGAACAGTACATATGATGAAGGTTCTTCTGGTGACTTATCACCTTCTGGGAGTAGTACCAGCCTCTGCTTTTTCCACTGTTCTGGCCAAATACATAAGTATGTATGTATGTATGTATGCAGAGGTAACTAATTTGCTGTCGCCTATTTCTAAAATCCGACCAACACAGCTCAATAGGCTCTTGACATCCGCATTCCAAACATTTTTGTATCTTGCTTATACAATATTTAATTTGTTTTTCCTTAATTACTCAAGCTTTTACATACGTATAGGCAATACATTTACGCGGAAGAAACAATAGTTCATAATTTCTACATAATGTTATGCAGTCCTTCTACTCGGGTCAAGCGAATTTACGACTCACAGGTAGTTTTTTTGGTTTTCGAAGAAAAAACAAAGGTTTTGATATACCTATAATTTGAGTTCGAAGAAAATTCGAGTTAAAATGACTTCGAGTTAGTGTCTCAGATATAATTTCATATTAATTGGGTACTTAATGAAAACAATATATGAACGCAATAACACAATAAAAATATATGTATGTAAAAAAAATTCACTTTGCGAGTAACATAATCGTAATTATTCATAACGTATTAATCATTTGTCTAATTACGCGTAAAGATCCTTGAAAGTTATCCCGATCGTTTATTAGTTTATTGCAAGAAAGGGTAAGGATTCTTTTGCAAATTTAATTATCCAGAGTAGCACAGGTAGTTTTTACACTTTCAAATACTATAAATACCGTGCTTAATGCGTTTGAAGTGCATAGTCAACTAAAAATCATGGAGCAGTCAACATCTTGCACAAACAATTCCTCAGCTTCAATTCTGAAGATTACCCAAGAATACCCGGAGATCACATCGTTAAAGCAGCGTAGTCAATACAAGACTGAATTTGAGAATGATCATCCCGAATATCTCGAGCTTTACAGCCTGTTCCTTAAAATAAGTAAAGTATTTGAAGGGTTTTCTGAAGGCATAGAAAAAGCAGGTGACGACTTAACACAATATTACAGAATAAGGATTCAAGTAGAGAAACTATACGTGAAGATGCGCAGGCAAACCGATTATGACCAGAAAAGAAATAGGTTTTACTATTTACACAAAAAACTAGAACATATTAAAAAACTTGTCACTGACTATGACCGGGAGTTGATGGCAGCAGCAGGAGTATCTGACTAATGGCAATCTAATATTGTCCATTTGCAAATATAGTAAGGAATAAATCATAATAAAATATTATAAGAAATGTAAAAATATGTATATTGTTAGTTGTTCTAACTTGAAAATTGATAAGATAAATAAATTAATCTTAAGCAAACTAAATTTAAATTTTTTTATTTATGGCGATGATGATTATCGGAGTAAGTATCGGAGTAAGCAGCCTCAGCGTGATTGCCTTCGGGAGTGGAAAACCAAGACCGAGTAAATGTGTAACAAAGTTCGTCTGTTTTTATGTAGTCAACATGATGATCAGGCAGTGGTTATTGACGCACTGGAGGTTCCAGAAATATGTTTCGAAATTCTTTCGGTTCCAACGAACGCGAATTTAAATTGGCCGATGCAAGAATTCATGATCAGCGACTTGAAGAAGGAATCAGCGTTCTAATTGGAGCTGATACATACTGGCAATTCGCTACAGGTAAATACAGACGTCTCACGGACAGATTAGTTGCAGTTGATACCATATTGGGATGGACTATTCAAGGCCCCTTAACAGTGCAATCGACATCCGCTGGCTCAAGTTATACAACTTCCCTCAGCGTCTGCGCTTGTGAAGATGTGCAGAGATTTTGGCGGCGTGACATCTTGGGAATAGCTCTGGAGGATGATAAAGAGGTGAGTAGGGATTTGTCATTACACATTCGTAGGAAAGGCAATCGATACGAAGTGTCACTTCCCTGGAAAAACACATATACTGTTTTACATAATAATCGAGCGAGTGCTTTTCTTCGGATGCAGGCGCTTGTTCGAAGACTGTACTTGGCTGGGAAAATCAACGAATATAGTGCGGCTATGAAGGAATTGCTATGCTCTGGCTGAAATTGTCCCTGACACGATCATTAACGAAGGCCGTACGTATTATTTAACTCACCGCACAGTTTACCGAGAGGACAAAGAGACCACGAAGCTACGTATTGTGTTCGATGCTTCGGCGCATGCGTCCAACTATTCGTCGTTGAACGATTGCTTAGAGGTAGGACCGAACCTGCTGCCTGAACTTTTGATTATTTTATTAAATTTTTGGACTTGTAAAGTTGGACTAATAGCGGATATCGAGAAAGGATTTTTGCAGATATTATTAGGTGAATTGGATAGAGACACCCATCGGTTCTTTTGGTTCTCTGACAACATCGACCATGCACGATATCTACCTGCTGTGAAGACTTTTCGAATGACGCGTGTAACCTTTGGATTGGACTGGGATGTAAAATTGCCTGAAGATCTGCAAAGCATTTGTGGACTACCTGTTGTCAAGATATCGAAGAACTCAACGAAATCGCAATACGTCGCAATTTTTTAACGACCAAGGACTCGATGGAGATACATATTTCTACGGATGCGAGCCAGTTTGCCTTTGGAGCTGCTGCCTATGCTAGGAACGTCGAGCACAACGGCCAAATTTCGGTGCAACTGAATGTCCGCGACCTAAAGAAGTCACATGACAGCGCGTCACCTTGTCTAAAACCTTTTTTGACATCAAAGGTCTCGGTGAGGTCATTACCGAGCTTGATGGAGCAGCGAGCGTTCTCCGTCGTCAGCCTGCACAGACGGACAAGTTTGGCAGGGATGTCAAAACTAGACATGGCTCTATAAAGCTCTACTCTATAGATTCTGTCATAGGCGGCCTTGAAATCGATAAAGAGGTGGTGAGTATCGATTTGGAATTCTTAGGTTTTCTCCAGGATCTGCCGAAGTGTGAAGATTTGATCGATGGTGGACTTTCCTGGCCTGAAACCGCACTGATAGGGTCCAATCAGGCTGTTCATAAAAGGTTTCAGGCGTTCACACAATATCGCAGAAAAGATCTTGTATGCGAAGTTGAGGAGACTGATGCCTCTATAATTGGCGCAGTTGAGGGGGTCTCCTTTCTTGTGGATCGGGCAAACGATGCTGAGGTTCCATTCATCAGGCATACACTCGTCTGACCAAATCTTAGAGATGAGGGGGTTTTGCGGTGGTGGGCGAGCGAGACCCAGCACATCAGTCGCGGCGGTTCTGATGGCATGTTGGCAGCGTTGCCACTGGTCTTCGGCACTTGATGCTGGCGGCATAGGGGTGATTGAGAAATTTCGGGATATGCGTTCAGCGAAGGGTCTGGCGGTCTCTTGCGATTGTAGCTTTTCGTCGTTAAATTTTCTCACAGTGATTCTTCTTTGTTGCTCAGATTGGGATATCCGCATTCGTATCTTGGCTACAACAAGGTAATGATCCGAGTTTATGTTGGCCGCTCGGAAGGTCCGGACATCCAGAATACTGGAGGCATGCCTTGTGTCGATCGCAATATGATCAATTTGGTTGATCGTTACATGATCATTGGACCGCCATGTCTGCTTATGAATATCGAGATGAGGAAACCATGTGCGTGCTATGGTAACATTTCGCTCACGTGTCGGAAGCTTAAGACTTCTTGCCTAAGTCTGCCGCGTATGACAAATCCGCATCCGAATAAGCGTTACCTGTTGCCTCTGTAGCAATCACCGTAGTAGATGTCACAGTTTTTCATCCTCTTTTTGCCCGGCCCATCCCATCGCACTTCCTGGATGACGGTTATATCTGCATTATAGCAGTCTAAGACCTCTGCTAGTGTTCGGCTGCACGTGGTCTGTAAAGGAACAGAACATTCTGCATACAGGTCCGAAGGTCGTTGTCCTTATTTCGTTTGCTGGGGTCGTCATTAGTTGAGTCAGCCTTAGCCGAGGCTTTTGGTGGTTTCGGAACCATGACTTTTTACGTGGTAGGGAAGTTACCCCGACGGAACAACTCCCAACCTGGAGGGGCAGTTCCTTAATTATTCCCCTACGACGAGGGGCCGGGTATACCGGTGCCAGTAGTCCACAACGGGAGTATGACCGCTGCCGTTGGCCCATTAAGAATTCCTCCGCCACCATCTCTATTCCAATGTCCTGACCAACTTTGGAAATTCCTTACCGACCTGTGATCCGAATACGTCGAAGCAGCTCGCGCAATGTATTCACTAAGTTCAACCTAACTGGAACTATAGACGCCACCGTTGACTCCATCTAGGGAATTCGTCCGCTGCCGCCTGGAACAGGAAGAAGTGCTCTAGTGAAAAAACACTCTTCCCCCACTCTCTCATCTGCTGCCGCCAAGAATCCTCCAAACCCGGTTGGTAACCCATTTCTTGGAGTACTAGGAGGTTGAGAGTAGGTGTTGGTAGGCCTCAGCTGAGTGAAAACGCTTGTGTTTTGATATGATCGCATGCACTACCGTTTGACCAACACTAGAGCGTTTCCTATACAAAATAAAAAAAAAAAACAAAACCTCTTCCAGTTTGCCAGTTACGACGATTGCAATGTCGTCCGCGAATTCGATAATTTTTGTTTCTTTGGGTACTGGAAGTCGCAATATCCCATTGTACATGTCCCCAGTTTACAGTGTTGAATGTATTTTGGATATCCAGGGTTATCATTAAGCAATATTTCTTGGAACCCTCTTTTTACCTTTTGCCTTCTATATCTTTTTGTGCAGTTAAGCTGATTGCATCTACTGTTGAGCATGCCTTCCTAAAGCCATATTGGTGTTCCAAAAGCCCGCCTACAGTTTCTAAACGTGTTTCCAATCTCTTGCAGATGATTCGTTCCAGAGCATGCACAGCGAACAGTACATATGATGAAGGTTCTTCTGGTGACTTATCACCTTCTGGGAGTAGTACCAGCCTCTGCTTTTTCCACTGTTCTGGCCAAATACATAAGTATGTATGTATGTATGTATGCAGAGGTAACTAATTTGCTGTCGCCTATTTCTAAAATCCGACCAACACAGCTCAATAGGCTCTTGACATCCGCATTCCAAACATTTTTGTATCTTGCTTATACAATACTTAATTTGTTTTTCCTTAATTACTCAAGCTTTTACATACGTATAGGCAATACATTTACGCGGAAGAAACAATAGTTCATAATTTCTACATAATGTTATGCAGTCCTTCTACTCGGGTCAAGCGAATTTACGACTCACAGGTAGTTTTTTTGGTTTTCGAAGAAAAAACAAAGGTTTTGATATACCTATAATTTGAGTTCGAAGAAAATTCGAGTTAAAATGACTTCGAGTTAGTGTCTCAGATATAATTTCATATTAATTGGGTACTTAATGAAAACAATATATGAACGCAATAACACAATAAAAATATATGTATGTACAAAAAATTCACTTTGCGAGTAACATAATCGTAATTATTCATAACGTATTAATCATTTGTCTAATTACGCGTAAAGATCCTTGAAAGTTATCCCGATCGTTTATTAGTTTATTGCAAGAAAGGGTAAGGATTCTTTTGCAAATTTAATTATCCAGAGTAGCACAGGTAGTTTTTACACTTTCAAATACTATAAATACCGTGCTTAATGCGTTTGAAGTGCATAGTCAACTAAAAATCATGGAGCAGTCAACATCTTGCACAAACAATTCCTCAGCTTCAATTCTGAAGATTACCCAAGAATACCCGGAGATCACATCGTTAAAGCAGCGTAGTCAATACAAGACTGAATTTGAGAATGATCATCCCGAATATCTCGAGCTTTACAGCCTATCCTTAAAATAAGTAAAGTATTTGAAGGGTTTTCTGAAGGCATAGAAAAAGCAGGTGACGACTTAACACAATATTACAGAATAAGGATTCAAGTAGAGAAACTATACGTGAAGATGCGCAGGCAAACCGATTATGACCAGAAAAGAAATAGGTTTTACTATTTACACAAAAAACTAGAACATATTAAAAAACTTGTCACTGACTATGACCGGGAGTTGATGGCAGCAGCAGGAGTATCTGACTAATGGCAATCTAATATTGTCCATTTGCAAATATAGTAAGGAATAAATCATAATAAAATATTATAAGAAATGTAAAAATATGTATATTGTTAGTTGTTCTAACTTGAAAATTGATAAGATAAATAAATTAATCTTAAGCAAACTAAATTTAAATTTTTTTATTTATGGCGATGATGATTATCGGAGTAAGTATCGGAGTAAGCAGCCTCAGCGTGATTGCCTTCGGGAGTGGAAAACCAAGACCGAGTAAATGTGTAACAAAGTTCGTCTGTTTTTATGTAGTCAACATGATGATCAGGCAGTGGTTATTGACGCACTGGAGGTTCCAGAAATATGTTTCGAAATTCTTTCGGTTCCAACGAACGCGAATTTAAATTGGCCGATGCAAGAATTCATGATCAGCGACTTGAAGAAGGAATCAGCGTTCTAATTGGAGCTGATACATACTGGCAATTCGCTACAGGTAAATACAGACGTCTCACGGACAGATTAGTTGCAGTTGATACCATATTGGGATGGACTATTCAAGGCCCCTTAACAGTGCAATCGACATCCGCTGGCTCAAGTTATACAACTTCCCTCAGCGTCTGCGCTTGTGAAGATGTGCAGAGATTTTGGCGGCGTGACATCTTGGGAATAGCTCTGGAGGATGATAAAGAGGTGAGTAGCGATTTGTCATTACACATTCGTAGGAAAGGCAATCGATACGAAGTGTCACTTCCCTGGAAAAACACATATACTGTTTTACATAATAATCGAGCGAGTGCTTTTCTTCAGATGCAGGCGCTTGTTCGAAGACTGTACTTGGCTGGGAAAATCAACGAATATAGTGCGGCTATGAAGGAATTGCTATGCTCTGGCTGAAATTGTCCCTGACACGATCATTAACGAAGGCCGTACGTATTATTTAACTCACCGCACAGTTTACCGAGAGGACAAAGAGACCACGAAGCTACGTATTGTGTTCGATGCTTCGGCGCATGCGTCCAACTATTCGTCGTTGAACGATTGCTCAGAGGTAGGACCGAACCTGCTGCCTGAACTTTTGATTATTTTATTAAATTTTTGGACTTGTAAAGTTGGACTAATAGCGGATATCGAGAAAGGATTTTTGCAGATATTATTAGGTGAATTGGATAGAGACACCCATCGGTTCTTTTGGTTCTCTGACAACATCGACCATGCACGATATCTACCTGCTGTGAAGACTTTTCGAATGACGCGTGTAACCTTTGGATTGGACTGGGATGTAAAATTGCCTGAAGATCTGCAAAGCATTTGTGGACTACCTGTTGTCAAGATATCGAAGAACTCAACGAAATCGCAATACGTCGCAATTTTTTAACGACCAAGGACTCGATGGAGATACATATTTCTACGGATGCGAGCCAGTTTGCCTTTGGAGCTGCTGCCTATGCTAGGAACGTCGAGCACAACGGCCAAATTTCGGTGCAACTGAATGTCCGCGACCTAAAGAAGTCACATGACAGCGCGTCACCTTGTCTAAAACCTTTTTTGACATCAAAGGTCTCGGTGAGGTCATTACCGAGCTTGATGGAGCAGCGAGCGTTCTCCGTCGTCAGCCTGCACAGACGGACAAGTTTGGCAGGGATGTCAAAACTAGACATGGCTCTATAAAGCTCTACTCTATAGATGCTGTCATAGGCGGCCTTGAAATCGATAAAGAGGTGGTGAGTATCGATTTGGAATTCTTAGGTTTTCTCCAGGATCTGCCGAAGTGTGAAGATTTGATCGATGGTGGACTTTCCTGGCTTGAAACCGCACTGATAGGGTCCAATCAGGCTGTTCATAAAAGGTTTCAGGCGTTCACACAATATCGCAGAAAAGATCTTGTATGCGAAGTTGAGGAGACTGATGCCTCTATAATTGGCGCAGTTGAGGGGGTCTCCTTTCTTGTGGATCGGGCAAACGATGCTGAGGTTCCATTCATCAGGCATACACTCGTCTGACCAAATCTTAGAGATGAGGGGGTTTTGCGGTGGTGGGCGAGCGAGACCCAGCACATCAGTCGCGGCGGTTCTGATGGCATGTTGGCAGCGTTGCCACTGGTCTTCGGCACTTGATGCTGGCGGCATAGGGGTGATTGAGAAATTTCGGGATATGCGTTCAGCGAAGGGTCTGGCGGTCTCTTGCGATTGTAGCTTTTCGTCGTTAAATTTTCTCACAGTGATTCTTCTTTGTTGCTCAGATTGGGATATCCGCATTCGTACCTTGGCTACAACAAGGTAATGATCCGAGTTTATGTTGGCCGCTCGGAAGGTCCGGACATCCAGAATACTGGAGGCATTCCTTGTGTCGATCGCAATATGATCAATTTGGTTGATCGTTACATGATCATTGGACCGCCATGTCTGCTTATGAATATCGAGATGAGGAAACCATGTGCTTGCTATGGTAACATTTCCGTGGGGGCATGAACACATATTAGGCTTATGTTGGCGAATTTAGCCTTGATTCGGATAGTCATAATACGCTCGCTCACGTGCCGGAAGCTTAAGACTTCTTGCCTAAGTCTGCCGCGTATGACAAATCCGCATCCGAATAAGCGTTACCTGTTGCCTCTGTAGCAATCACCGTAGTAGATGTCACAGTTTTTCATCCTCTTTTTGCCCGGCCCATCCCATCGCACTTCCTGGATGACGGTTATATCTGCATTATAGCAGTCTAAGACCTCTGCTAGTGTTCGGCTGCACGTGGTCTGTAAAGGAACAGAACATTCTGCATACAGGTCCGAAGGTCGTTGTCCTTATTTCGTTTGCTGGGGTCGTCATTAGTTGAGTCAGCCTTATCCGAGGCTTTTGGTTGTTTCGGAACCATGACTTTTTACGTGGTAGGGCAGTTACCCCGACGGAACAACCCCCAACCTGGAGGGGCAGTTCCTTAATTATTTCCCTAGGACAAGGGGCTGGGCAAACCGGTGCCAGTAGTCCACTACGGGAGTATGACCGCTGCCGTTGGCCCATTAAGAATTCCTCCGCCACCATCTCTATTCCAATGTCCTGACCAACTTTGGAAATTCCTTACCGACCTGTGATCCGAATACGTCGAAACAGCTCGCGCAATGTATTCACTAAGTTCAACCTAACTGGAACTATAGACGCCACCGTTGACTCCATCTAGGGAATTCGTCCGCTGCCGCCTGGAACAGGAAGAAGTGCTCTAGTGAAAAAACACTCTTCCCCCACTCTCTCATCTGCTGCCGCCAAGAATCCTCCAAACCCGGTTGGTAACCCATTTCTTGGAGTACTAGGAGGTTGAGAGTAGGTGTTGGTAGGCCTCAGCTGAGTGAAAACGCTTGTGTTTTGATATGATCGCATGCAATACCGTTTGACCAACACTAGAGCGTTTCCTATACAAAATAAAAAAAAAACAAAACCTCTTCCAGTTTGCCAGTTACGACGATTGCAATGTCGTCCGCGAATTCGATAATTTTTGTTTCTTTGGGTACTGGAAGTCGCAATATCCCATTGTACATGTCCCCAGTTTACAGTGTTGAATGTATTTTGGATATCCAGGGTTATCATTAAGCAATATTTCTTGGAACCCTCTTTTTACATTTTGCCTTCTATATCTTTTTGTGCAGTTAAGCTGATTGCATCTACTGTTGAGCATGCCTTCCTAAAGCCATATTGGTGTTCCAAAAGCCCGCCTACAGTTTCTAAAGGTGTTTCCAATCTCTTGCAGATGATTCGTTCCAGAGCATGCACAGCGAACAGTACATATGATGAAGGTTCTTCTGGTGACTTATCACCTTCTGGGAGTAGTACCAGCCTCTGCCTTTTCCACTGTTCTGGCCAAATACATAAGTATGTATGTATGTATGTATGCAGAGGTAACTAATTTGCTGTCGCCTATTTCTAAAATCCGACCAACACAGCTCAATAGGCTCTTGACATCCGCATTCCAAACATTTTTGTATCTTGCTTATACAATATTTAATTTGTTTTTCCTTAATTACTCAAGCTTTTACATACGTATAGGCAATACATTTACGCGGAAGAAACAATAGTTCATAATTTCTACATAATGTTATGCAGTCCTTCTACTCGGGTCAAGCGAATTTACGACTCACAGGTAGTTTTTTTTGGTTTTCGAAGAAAAAACAAAGGTTTTGATATACCTATAATTTGAGTTCGAAGAAAATTCGAGTTAAAATGACTTCGAGTTAGTGTCTCAGATATAATTTCATATTAATTGGGTACTTAATGAAAACAATATATGAACGCAATAACACAATAAAAATATATGTGTGTAAAAAAAATTCACTTTGCGAGTAACATAATCGTAATTATTCATAACGTATTAATCATTTGTCTAATTAAGCGTAAAGATCCTTGAAAGTTATCCCGATCGTTTATTAGTTTATTGCAAGAAAGGGTAAGGATTCTTTTGCAAATTTAATTATCCAGAGTAGCACAGGTAGTTTTTACACTTTCAAATACTATAAATACCGTGCTTAATGCGTTTGAAGTGCATAGTCAACTAAAAATCATGGAGCAGTCAACATCTTGCACAAACAATTCCTCAGCTTCAATTCTGAAGATTACCCAAGAATACCTGGAGATCACATCGTTAAAGCAGCGTAGTCAATACAAGACTGAATTTGAGAATGATCATCCCGAATATCTCGAGCTTTACAGCCTGTTCCTTAAAATAAGTAAAGTATTTGAAGGGTTTTCTGAAGGCATAGAAAAAGCAGGTGACGACTTAACACAATATTACAGAATAAGGATTCAAGTAGAGAAACTATACGTGAAGATGCGCAGGCAAACCGATTATGACCAGAAAAGAAATAGGTTTTACTATTTACACAAAAAACTAGAACATATTAAAAAACTTGTCACTGACTATGACCGGGAGTTGATGGCAGCAGCAGGAGTATCTGACTAATGGCAATCTAATATTGTCCATTTGCAAATATAGTAAGGAATAAATCATAATAAAATATTATAAGAAATGTAAAAATATGTATATTGTTAGTTGTTCTAACTTGAAAATTGATAAGATAAATAAATTAATCTTAAGCAAACTAAATTTAAATTTTTTTATTTATGGCGATGATGATTATCGGAGTAAGTATCGGAGTAAGCAGCCTCAGCGTGATTGCCTTCGGGAGTGGAAAACCAAGACCGAGTAAATGTGTAACAAAGTTCGTCTGTTTTTATGTAGTCAACATGATGATCAGGCAGTGGTTATTGACGCACTGGAGGTTGCAGAAATATGTTTCGAAATTCTTTCGGTTCCAACGAACGCGAATTTAAATTGGCCGATGCAAGAATTCATGATCAGCGACTTGAAGAAGGAATCAGCGTTCTAATTGGAGCTGATACATACTGGCAATTCGCTACAGGTAAATACAGACGTCTCACGGACAGATTAGTTGCAGTTGATACCATATTGGGATGGACTATTCAAGGCCCCTTAACAGTGCAATCGACATCCGCTGGCTCAAGTTATACAACTTCCCTCAGCGTCTGCGCTTGTGAAGATGTGCAGAGATTTTGGCGGCGTGACATCTTGGGAATAGCTCTGGAGGATGATAAAGAGGTGAGTAGGGATTTGTCATTACACATTCGTAGGAAAGGCAATCGATACGAAGTGTCACTTCCCTGGAAAAACACATATACTGTTTTACATAATAATCGAGCGAGTGCTTTTCTTCGGATGCAGGCGCTTGTTCGAAGACTGTACTTGGCTGGGAAAATCAACGAATATAGTGCGGCTATGAAGGAATTGCTATGCTCTGGCTGAAATTGTCCTTGACACGATCATTAACGAAGGCCGTACGTATTATTTACCGAGAGGACAAAGAGGCCACAAAGTTACGTATTGTGTTCGATGCTTCGGCGCATGCGTCCAACTATTCGTCGTTGAACGATTGCTTAGAGGTAGGACCGAACCTGCTGCCTGAACTTTTGATTATTTTATTAAATTTTCGGACTTGTAAAGTTGGACTAATAGCGGATATCGAGAAAGCATTTTTGCAGATATTATTAGGTGAATTGGATAGAGACACCCATCGGTTCTTTTGGTTCTCTGACAACATCGACCATGCACGATATCTACCTGCTGTGAAGACTTTTCGAATGACGCGTGTAACCTTTGGATTGGACTGGGATGTAAAATTGCCTGAAGATCTGCAAAGCATTTGTGGACTACCTGTTGTCAAGATATCGAAGAACTCAACGAAATCGCAATACGTCGCAATTTTTTAACGACCAAGGACTCGATGGAGATACATATTTCTACGGATGCGAGCCAGTTTGCCTTTGGAGCTGCTGCCTATGCTAGGAACGTCGAGCACAACGGCCAAATTTCGGTGCAACTGAATGTCCGCGACCTAAAGAAGTCACATGACAGCGCGTCACCTTGTCTAAAACCTTTTTTGACATCAAAGGTCTCGGTGAGGTCATTACCGAGCTTGATGGAGCAGCGAGCGTTCTCCGTCGTCAGCCTGCACAGACGGACAAGTTTGGCAGGGATGTCAAAACTAGACATGGCTCTATAAAGCTCTACTCTATAGATTCTGTCATAGGCGGCCTTGAAATCGATAAAGAGGTGGTGAGTATCGATTTGGAATTCTTAGGTTTTCTCCAGGATCTGCCGAAGTGTGAAGATTTGATCGATGGTGGACTTTCCTGGCCTGAAACCGCACTGATAGGGTCCAATCAGGCTGTTCATAAAAGGTTTCAGGCGTTCACACAATATCGCAGAAAAGATCTTGTATGCGAAGTTGAGGAGACTGATGCCTCTATAATTGGCGCAGTTGAGGGGGTCTCCTTTCTTGTGGATCGGGCAAACGATGCTGAGGTTCCATTCATCAGGCATACACTCGTCTGACCAAATCTTAGAGATGAGGGGGTTTTGCGGTGGTGGGCGAGCGAGACCCAGCACATCAGTCGCGGCGGTTCTGATGGCATGTTGGTAGCGTTGCCACTGGTCTTCGGCACTTGATGCTGGCGGCATAGGGGTGATTGAGAAATTTCGGGATACGCGTTCAGCGAAGGGTCTGGCGGTCTCTTGCGATTGTAGCTTTTCGTCGTTAAATTTTCTCACAGTGATTCTTCTTTGTTGCTCAGATTGGGATATCCGCATTCGTACCTTGGCTACAACAAGGTAATGATCCGAGTTTATGTTGGCCGCTCGGAAGGTCCGGACATCCAGAATACTGGAGGCATGCCTTGTGTCGATCGCAATATGATCAATTTGGTTGATCGTTACATGATCATTGGACCGCCATGTCTGCTTATGAATATCGAGATGAGGAAACCATGTGCTTGCTATGGTAACATTTCCGTGGGGGCATGAACACATATTAGGCTTATGTTGGCGAATTTAGCCTTGATTCGGATAGTCATAATACGCTCGCTCACGTGCCGGAAGCTTAAGACTTCTTGCCTAAGTCTGCCGCGTATGACAAATCCGCATCCGAATAAGCGTTACCTGTTGCCTCTGTAGCAATCACCGTAGTAGATGTCACAGTTTTTCATCCTCTTTTTGCCCGGTCCATCCCATCGCACTTCCTGGATGACGGTTATATCTGCATTATAGCAGTCTAAGACCTCTGCTAGTGTTCGGCTGCACGTGGTCTGTAAAGGAACAGAACATTCTGCATACAGGTCCGAAGGTCGTTGTCCTTATTTCGTTTGCTGGGGTCGTCATTAGTTGAGTCAGCCTTATCCGAGGCTTTTGGTTGTTTCGGAACCATGACTTTTTACGTGGTAGGGCAGTTACCCCGACGGAACAACTCCCAACCTGGAGGGGCAGTTCCTTAATTATTTGTCTAGGACAAGGGGCTGGGCAAACCGGTGCCAGTAGTCCACTACGGGAGTATGACCGCTGCCGTTGGCCCATTAAGAATTCCTCCGCCACCATCTCTATTCCAATGTCCTGACCAACTTTGGAAATTCCTTACCGACCTGTGATCCGAATACGTCGAAGCAGCTCGCGCAATGTATTCACTAAGTTCAACCTAACTGGAACTATAGACGCCACCGTTGACTCCATCTAGGGAATTCGTCCGCTGCCGCCTGGAACAGGAAGAAGTGCTCTAGTGAAAAAACACTCTTCCCCCACTCTCTCATCTGCTGCCGCCAAGAATCCTCCAAACCCGGTTGGTAACCCATTTCTTGGAGTACTAGGAGGTTGAGAGTAGGTGTTGGTAGGCCTCAGCTGAGTGAAAACGCTTGTGTTTTGATATGATCGCATGCACTACCGTTTGACCAACACTAGAGCGTTTCCTATACAAAATAAAAAAAAAAACAAAACCTCTTCCAGTTTGCCAGTTACGACGATTGCAATGTCGTCCGCGAATTCGATAATTTTTGTTTCTTTGGGTACTGGAAGTCGCAATATCCCATTGTACATGTCCCCAGTTTACAGTGTTGAATGTATTTTGGATATCCAGGGTTATCATTAAGCAATATTTCTTGGAACCCTCTTTTTACCTTTTGCCTTCTATATCTTTTTGTGCAGTTAAGCTGATTGCATCTACTGTTGAGCATGCCTTCCTAAAGCCATATTGGTGTTCCAAAAGCCCGCCTACAGTTTCTAAAGGTGTTTCCAATCTCTTGCAGATGATTCG
Source organism: Brachypalpus laphriformis (assembly GCA_945910035.1). Taxonomy (NCBI): domain Eukaryota; kingdom Metazoa; phylum Arthropoda; class Insecta; order Diptera; family Syrphidae; genus Brachypalpus; species Brachypalpus laphriformis. The sequence continues at coordinate 88,756,867 of OX246754.1, forward strand.
TTCCAGAGCATGCACAGCGAACAGTACATATGATGAAGGTTCTTCTGGTGACTTATCACCTTCTGGGAGTAGTACCAGCCTCTGCCTTTTCCACTGTTCTGGCCAAATACATAAGTATGTATGTATGTATGTATGCAGAGGTAACTAATTTGCTGTCGCCTATTTCTAAAATCCGACCAACACAGCTCAATAGGCTCTTGACATCCGCATTCCAAACATTTTTGTATCTTGCTTATACAATATTTAATTTGTTTTTCCTTAATTACTCAAGCTTTTACATACGTATAGGCAATACATTTACGCGGAAGAAACAATAGTTCATAATTTCTACATAATGTTATGCAGTCCTTCTACTCGGGTCAAGCGAATTTACGACTCACAGGTAGTTTTTTTGGTTTTCGAAGAAAAAACAAAGGTTTTGATATACCTATAATTTGAGTTCGAAGAAAATTCGAGTTAAAATGACTTCGAGTTAGTGTCTCAGATATAATTTCATATTAATTGGGTACTTAATAAAAACAATATATGAACGCAATAACACAATAAAAATATATGTATGTAAAAAAAATTCACTTTGCGAGTAACATAATCGTAATTATTCATAACGTATTAATCATTTGTCTAATTACGCGTAAAGATCCTTGAAAGTTATCCCGATCGTTTATTAGTTTATTGCAAGAAAGGGTAAGGATTCTTTTGCAAATTTAATTATCCAGAGTAGCACAGGTAGTTTTTACACTTTCAAATACTATAAATACCGTGCTTAATGCGTTTGAAGTGCATAGTCAACTAAAAATCATGGAGCAGTCAACATCTTGCACAAACAATTCCTCAGCTTCAATTCTGAAGATTACCCAAGAATACCCGGAGATCACATCGTTAAAGCAGCGTAGTCAATACAAGACTGAATTTGAGAATGATCATCCCGAATATCTCGAGCTTTACAGCCTGTTCCTTAAAATAAGTAAAGTATTTGAAGGGTTTTCTGAAGGCATAGAAAAAGCAGGTGACGACTTAACACAATATTACAGAATAAGGATTCAAGTAGAGAAACTATACGTGAAGATGCGCAGGCAAACCGATTATGACCAGAAAAGAAATAGGTTTTACTATTTACACAAAAAACTAGAACATATTAAAAAACTTGTCACTGACTATGACCGGGAGTTGATGGCAGCAGCAGGAGTATCTGACTAATGGCAATCTAATATTGTCCATTTGCAAATATAGTAAGGAATAAATCATAATAAAATATTATAAGAAATGTAAAAATATGTATATTGTTAGTTGTTCTAACTTGAAAATTGATAAGATAAATAAATTAATCTTAAGCAAACTAAATTTAAATTTTTTTATTTATGGCGATGATGATTACCGGAGTAAGCATCGGAGTAAGCAGCCTCAGCGTGATTGCCTTCGGGAGTGGAAAACCAAGACCGAGTAAATGTGTAACAAAGTTCGTCTGTTTTTACGTAGTCAACATGATGATCAGGCAGTGGTTATTGACGCACTGGAGGTTGCAGAAATATGTTTCGAAATTCTTTCGGTTCCAACGAACGCGAATTTAAATTGGCCGATGCAAGAATTCATGATCAGCGACTTGAAGAAGGAATCAGCGTTCTAATTGGAGCTGATACATACTGGCAATTCGCTACAGGTAAATACAGACGTCTCACGGACAGATTAGTTGCAGTTGATACCATATTGGGATGGACTATTCAAGGCCCCTTAACAGTGCAATCGACATCCGCTGGCTCAAGTTATACAACTTCCCTCAGCGTCTGCGCTTGTGAAGATGTGCAGAGATTTTGGCGGCGTGACATCTTGGGAATAGCTCTGGAGGATGATAAAGAGGTGAGTAGGGATTTGTCATTACACATTCGTAGGAAAGGCAATCGATACGAAGTGTCACTTCCCTGGAAAAACACATATACTGTTTTACATAATAATCGAGCGAGTGCTTTTCTTCGGATGCAGGCGCTTGTTCGAAGACTGTACTTGGCTGGGAAAATCAACGAATATAGTGCGGCTATGAAGGAATTGCTATGCTCTGGCTGAAATTGTCCCTGACACGATCATTAACGAAGGCCGTACGTATTATTTAACTCACCGCACAGTTTACCGAGAGGACAAAGAGACCACGAAGCTGCGTATTGTGTTCGATGCTTCGGCGCATGCGTCCAACTATTCGTCGTTGAACGATTGCTTAGAGGTAGGACCGAACCTGCTGCCTGAACTTTTGATTATTTTATTAAATTTTCGGACTTGTAAAGTTGGACTAATAGCGGATATCGAGAAAGCATTTTTGCAGATATTATTAGGTGAATTGGATAGAGACACCCATCGGTTCTTTTGGTTCTCTGACAACATCGACCATGCACGATATCTACCTGCTGTGAAGACTTTTCGAATGACGCGTGTAACCTTTGGATTGGACTGGGATGTAAAATTGCCTGAAGATCTGCAAAGCATTTGTGGACTACCTGTTGTCAAGATATCGAAGAACTCAACGAAATCGCAATACGTCGCAATTTTTTAACGACCAAGGACTCGATGGAGATACATATTTCTACGGATGCGAGCCAGTTTGCCTTTGGAGCTGCTGCCTATGCTAGGAACGTCGAGCACAACGGCCAAATTTCGGTGCAACTGAATGTCCGCGACCTAAAGAAGTCACATGACAGCGCGTCACCTTGTCTAAAACCTTTTTTGACATCAAAGGTCTCGGTGAGGTCATTACCGAGCTTGATGGAGCAGCGAGCGTTCTCCGTCGTCAGCCTGCACAGACGGACAAGTTTGGCAGGGATGTCAAAACTAGACATGGCTCTATAAAGCTCTACTCTATAGATGCTGTCATAGGCGGCCTTGAAATCGATAAAGAGGTGGTGAGTATCGATTTGGAATTCTTAGGTTTTCTCCAGGATCTGCCGAAGTGTGAAGATTTGATCGATGGTGGACTTTCCTGGCCTGAAACAGCACTGATAGGGTCCAATCAGGCTGTTCATAAAAGGTTTCAGGCGTTCACACAATATCGCAGAAAAGATCTTGTATGCGAAGTTGAGGAGACTGATGCCTCTATAATTGGCGCAGTTGAGGGGGTCTCCTTTCTTGTGGATCGGGCAAACGATGCTGAGGTTCCATTCATCAGGCATACACTCGTCTGACCAAATCTTAGAGATGAGGGGGTTTTGCGGTGGTGGGCGAGCGAGACCCAGCACATCAGTCGCGGCGGTTCTGATGGCATGTTGGCAGCGTTGCCACTGGTCTTCGGCACTTGATGCTGGCGGCATAGGGGTGATTGAGAAATTTCGGGATACGCGTTCAGCGAAGGGTCTGGCGGTCTCTTGCGATTGTAGCTTTTCGTCGTTAAATTTTCTCACAGTGATTCTTCTTTGTTGCTCAGATTGGGATATCCGCATTCGTACCTTGGCTACAACAAGGTAATGATCCGAGTTTATGTTGGCCGCTCGGAAGGTCCGGACATCCAGAATACTGGAGGCATGCCTTGTGTCGATCGCAATATGATCAATTTGGTTGATCGTTACATGATCATTGGACCGCCATGTCTGCTTATGAATATCGAGATGAGGAAACCATGTGCTTGCTATGGTAACATTTCCGTGGGGGCATGAACACATATTAGGCTTATGTTGGCGAATTTAGCCTTGATTCGGATAGTCATAATACGCTCGCTCACGTGCCGGAAGCTTAAGACTTCTTGCCTAAGTCTGCCGCGTATGACAAATCCGCATCCGAATAAGCGTTACCTGTTGCCTCTGTAGCAATCACCGTAGTAGATGTCACAGTTTTTCATCCTCTTTTTGCCCGGCCCATCCCATCGCACTTCCTGGATGACGGTTATATCTGCATTATAGCAGTCTAAGACCTCTGCTAGTGTTCGGCTGCACGTGGTCTGTAAAGGAACAGAACATTCTGCATACAGGTCCGAAGGTCGTTGTCCTTATTTCGTTTGCTGGGGTCGTCATTAGTTGAGTCAGCCTTATCCGAGGCTTTTGGTTGTTTCGGAACCATGACTTTTTACGTGGTAGGGAAGTTACCCCGACGGAACAACTCCCAACCTGGAGGGGCAGTTCCTTAATTATTCCCCTAGGACAAGGGGCTGGGCAAACCGGTGCCAGTAGTCCACTACGGGAGTATGACCGCTGCCGTTGGCCCATTAAGAATTCCTCCGCCACCATCTCTATTCCAATGTCCTGACCAACTTTGGAAATTCCTTACCGACCTGTGATCCGAATACGTCGAAGCAGCTCGCGCAATGTATTCACTAAGTTCAACCTAACTGGAACTATAGACGCCACCGTTGACTCCATCTAGGGAATTCGTCCGCTGCCGCCTGGAACAGGAAGAAGTGCTCTAGTGAAAAAACACTCTTCCCCGGTTGGTAACCCATTTCTTGGAGTACTAGGAGGTTGAGAATAGGTGTTGGTAGGCCTCAGCTGAGTGAAAACGCTTGTGTTTTGATATGATCGCATGCACTACCGTTTGACCAACACTAGAGCGTTTCCTATACAAAATAAAAAAAAAACAAAACCTCTTCCAGTTTGCCAGTTACGACGATTGCAATGTCGTCCGCGAATTCGATAATTTTTGTTTCTTTGGGTACTGGAAGTCGCAATATCCCATTGTACATGTCCCCAGTTTACAGTGTTGAATGTATTTTGGATATCCAGGGTTATCATTAAGCAATATTTCTTGGAACCCTCTTTTTACCTTTTGCCTTCTATATCTTTTTGTGCAGTTAAGCTGATTGCATCTACTGTTGAGCATGCCTTCCTAAAGCCATATTGGTGTTCCAAAAACCCGCCTACAGTTTCTAAAGGTGTTTCCAATCTCTTGCAGATGATTCGTTCCAGAGCATGCACAGCGAACAGTACATATGATGAAGGTTCTTCTGGTGACTTATCACCTTCTGGGAGTAGTACCAGCCTCTGCCTTTTCCACTGTTCTGGCCAAATACATAAGTATGTATGTATGTATGTATGCAGAGGTAACTAATTTGCTGTCGCCTATTTCTAAAATCCGACCAACACAGCTCAATAGGCTCTTGACATCCGCATTCCAGACATTTTTGTATCTTGCTTATACAATATTTAATTTGTTTTTGCTTAATTACTCAAGCTTTTACATACGTATAGGCAATACATTTACGCGGAAGAAACAATAGTTCATAATTTCTACATAATGTTATGCAGTCCTTCTACTCGGGTCAAGCGAATTTACGACTCACAGGTAGTTTTTTTTGGTTTTCGAAGAAAAAACAAAGGTTTTGATATACCTATAATTTGAGTTCGAAGAAAATTCGAGTTAAAATGACTTCGAGTTAGTGTCTCAGATATAATTTCATATTAATTGGGTACTTAATGAAAACAATATATGAACGCAATAACACAATAAAAATATATGTATGTAAAAAAAATTCACTTTGCGAGTAACATAATCGTAATTATTCATAACGTATTAATCATTTGTCTAATTACGCGTAAAGATCCTTGAAAGTTATCCCGATCGTTTATTAGTTTATTGCAAGAAAGGGTAAGGATTCTTTTGCAAATTTAATTATCCAGAGTAGCACAGGTAGTTTTTACACTTTCAAATACTATAAATACCGTGCTTAATGCGTTTGAAGTGCATAGTCAACTAAAAATCATGGAGCAGTCAACATCTTGCACAAACAATTCCTCAGCTTCAATTCTGAAGATTACCCAAGAATACCCGGAGATCACATCGTTAAAGCAGCGTAGTCAATACAAGACTGAATTTGAGAATGATCATCCCGAATATCTCGAGCTTTACAGCCTGTTCCTTAAAATAAGTAAAGTATTTGAAGGGTTTTCTGAAGGCATAGAAAAAGCAGGTGACGACTTAACACAATATTACAGAATAAGGATTCAAGTAGATTCAAAGATTCAAATTCATTTTATTTACTAAAGTTTAGATTTACATTGCTATACATTTATCTGCGAAGCCTGAGAAGCTTATCTGCAGAAGATTGCGTATCAAAGTTTTTTAAAAAAGAAAGTCTGTTAAATGAGCTTAAGTTATTACATAATCAAGGTAAAATTAAAAAAAAAAAAAAAATAAATAGAAAGTTCCAAATTCAACATTTAAATAATTAAAATATAAGAATATAAGAAAAAGAACACAAAGTTATATTTCAGCAAGAAAAAAATCTTTCAAACGCTTTTTGCGGGTTTTGAAATTTATAATGTTTTTCATGTTTGAGGGAAGCTCATTAAAAACATTTGGAACGCTATGCTCTAGTTGTCGCCTGCCGTAGTTATTGTTGCATAATGGCGTTTGAAGCATACCTCGGAATCGTCTTCTCGTATTGTATTGATGGTCGACGGGTCTTTTAAATCTGATGTCATCATAGTGTTCTAAGCACAGTGTCAACTTGAATATTTGTTTCACTGTCAATACCTTGAACGAGTATTCCCCAGATGTGCTTGATGGATGTCTTCTGTTGATCTTCTTCACAATGGTGTTTTGAAGTTTTTGCAGCTTGTTGATATGTGAATTTGATGCGCTGCCCCAAGCGAGTATCCCGTACCTCAATTTTGATTCGACTAGTGCATAGTAAACTTGCTTCTGGACCTGAAGCGTCGAATAATTTCCCAGATGGTATAATGCGAACAGTGCCTTTTTGAGTTCTGAGCGTAGTTTGTCGATGTGCTTGTCCCAAATGAAATGGCTGTCGATGGTGATCCCTAGATATTTATAACTTTCGACAACTTCGATGGTCTGATTCGAAAGTGCATTTTGACAGATACTGCTACGAAAACTAATCCTCTGTTGAGTTGATCTATGATGCGGTCCCCGAATATGCATCATCTTGGTTTTGGCGGGGTTCAATATTAGTCCATTGTCGTGACACCATTCAACGCCTTTATCAAACTCATCTTGCATTATTCTCGTAGCAGTATCAAGACACTTATGTTGGACGACTAGAGCCGTGTCATCTGCGAATGCAAAAGGGGTGCTGTTTTTGAAAACGCGAAGTAGCTCGTTGGTAAAAAGGATGAACAATAATGGTCCCAGTTTCGATCCCTGTGGTACTCCGAAAAGAACCGGTGTATCATTGCTAAAACTGTCTCCCAATTTCACTCGAAACGATCTTTCATTTAGGTAGCCTTCCAGCCAGTCTGCTAGTATGCCTCGGATGCCTAATCGATTTAACGCTGTTATTAGCTTTTTATGGTTCAGCGTATCAAATGCCTTACTGAAATCCATAAACAAAACTAGTACATGGTGGTTTTTATTCAAGCTACCATTGATGACATTCGCAAATTCTCCAATAAGTTTTCCCGTGCTTTTGTTTTTTTGAAATCCAAACTGTTTTTCGTGGATAAGGGAATGATTTTCCACAAATTTTTGGAGCCGCCTTGTAACTACTTCTTCCATACACTTCTCAATAGCCGACAATATTGATATCGGTCTGTAATTGGTTAGCAAGCTCTTTATTCCTCCTTTATAGATAGGGCGTACTATTGTAGTCTTAAGTATTCGAGGAACTTTAGATTGATTTAAGCTAAGATTTATGAGCCTTGAGATTATCGGAGCAAAAACAGTTGCATTGTTTTTAATATCGCGCGCTCTAATGCCATCGATTCCCGCTGATTTATTTTCATCCATTTGTTTTAATATATGGTGAACTTCTTCAGTGTTTGTTTCTGCGATAAATATAGAGTTGGGTAATAATGAGTTCATATGGTGGGATGTATTTATATGGCAATTGTGAACTATCTGTAGGACTTGATCTGAAAAGTTCTCAGCGCATCTCTTGGATAATGTCCCTAGGCACTTTTCTTGGGGAAAGTTTTTGATGATCACTTCGTCAAGATCTAGCTTCTTTCGCCCCATTACCTCATTGATCAAGTTCCACGTTTTACGAGGATCCGATCTAAGGCTGTTGAACTTTCCCTTATAATAGTTGGACTTCTGTATAAAGATGTCCCTATTAACCCTGTTTCGAAATTGCTTATACTCAGCTTCGTAAGCCAAGTTCAGCCTATTGTTCTTCCATCTTCGATACAGTTGATCCCTTTGTTGGCATTTTTCCCGAATTTCAGCAGTTATCCAAGGATTTTGCCTACATTTCTTGCGCGCTATTTTCATCACCCTGGAGTTCGCATAGATGTCTTGCATTTTTGATAAAAATTTTCCATACATATCGTCAATATCATTTTCAGCTAACAAGGTTTCCCAATCAGTTGCATATATTCGTTCATCAACCATCCTATTTCGAATATATGACTCTCGTCTTTCTTGAATGCTAGAGACACTCTGAGTTATAGTTCCATACAAAACAGCATAGTGATCGGAGATATCGCTTTCGATTACGGAAGATAGCATTGGTCTATCTATCATGCTTACCACAATGTGCTGTATCAATGTCGATGTTCCTCTTCTCGGATCAACTCTCGTATAATCCTGGATCACATTCATCAACCCGTGCGCAGCTAACATCTCTAAATAGTCTTTTACATCATTTCGGTCAGATCTCCGAATGTCAATATTCATATCTCCCAATATCACGATATCTCTTTTTTTGCCTAGCTGTTCAAGTATAAGTCACATTTCTCTGATAAATCCTTTTCTGTTTAGTTTAGGCGGTCTATATATTCCATCTATATATTTAATTTTTTCTCCTTCCACAATTTTAACTCGAAGACATTCGTAAGACAAACTTTCAACATTTATGCGTTCATATTTTAAACCATTCTTAATGAACATGACAATGCCACCACCTCTACGCTCATTCCTGTTAAGAAATTCCGCGTTGAATCCATTCAAGAAATATTTATCATTTTCTTCTTTTTGAATATTAATTTCTACGAGAACAATTATTTTTAAATACTTCAAAAGGGTGCTTATGTTGACGCAAAATGTATTCCAATGTTTGCGCATTGATCTTATATTAAGGCATAAGCAACTAAAATTCACATTTTTAAAAGCATTAAAATTATCACCGCTAAAACCGTGTATTACCCTATAATCCAAATCTACTAATATATTGTTTCTATTTGTGTTTTCCATTTATATGGTCAGTTAGTTATTCGCCTAGACATACACTCACACATAAGATGCAATTAAACATCTGCGATGAGACTTACGTCATCAACTGTCATTATTGCAACCGCCTTCGTACTCTCGCTCTTTTTTGCTAGCACTTTTCCCGCTGACTCCCACACATAGCTCCAGTTTACTTGCCTTGCCTTCTCTTTCGCCATCCAAAGCAGTTGTTTATTTTGCTTGGTCAGCTGATTGTTGACGAAAACAGAAGCACTACTCCAAGCTTGGTTTGGGTTGGGGGCATTGACAGTATTTCCCATCACAGTTTTCAGCTGCATTGCACGAGTTGACCGTGCTTGTTTAACAAAGCAGGATTTGGTTATATGTGACGAGAATGATGCCACAATTAAAGATTTTTCAGGGTTTTTCGTTTTGGTCCTATAAATGTCAGAAATGTCGTTGTCCTTTACTTCGTAATTGATAGTTTTACCAATGCCTTTAATAATTTCCACAAGGTTTTCAGTATGTGTTGGTGGAATGTTTTTAATTTCAATGTTGTTCTTAAGTGTTTGTTGTTCTAAAACGTTTATCTGTGATTGCATCTTTTTAATAGTTTCGTCTTTTTTTGCGTTGCTTTCTTTGAGATCAGTTATCTGTTTAGCTAAATTTTCCATTAGTTTGTTGTTTTGGGTGATGTTAGAATTAAGTTCATCGTATTTGTTTGCGAAGAACTCACAGCTGATCGCAATGTCTTTGATTTCGGCTCTCAGTTTTTTTAGCTCCGCTAGAATGGGAGTGTCATTGCCACCAGCTGAATTTGCAGCAACGGGACTGGTTGTAACTTCGTAGTGCGCTCTCTTGCTTGCTTGCACTACCGGTTCCAATGGCCTTGAGGTCTGTGCCGTTGTCGATGAGGATGAGTTTTCAGCAACATTAACGGCTTGGACGTCTCCACCTCTGCAGGGCTGGCACTTCCATGCGTCTCTTCTGGCTGGACCCAAGTTTCTCCAAGACTTTTCCCGTACCGCAGCGCAGTTGTAGTGCAATTTACGGTTGCAGGTCTTGCACACCACGAAATCTCCCTCAACGGGTAAACTCTCCTCACAATGAGAGCAGAGATTCATGTTTCGCAGTTAAGAGAAGAGAAATCAGTAAATACCAATACAAGGACAAACTAAATAATAATTTAAAGGCAGCAATCAAAAGCGAGTAATGAATCTAGGGCACAAATTCAAAATTTAGTATTAAATTATTTAAATAAATTGGAACTTTTTCTTTTATTTAAGAGGTTTATTTAACAGTCACTGTCATATATCGGTTTCAAAAAGTAATTACTCAAGCACCAGGCTTTTGATTGCAGTATAATCACGAAAATCAAGAGCACTATCAATAGTCGACCGTAAAGCTCAACACAAACTTTGTGAATGCAGAGAAACTATACGTGAAGATGCACAGGCAAACCGATTATGACCAGAAAAGAAATAGGTTTTACTATTTACACAAAAAACTAGAACATATTAAAAAACTTGTCACTGACTATGACCGGGAGTTGATGGCAGCAGCAGGAGTATCTGACTAATGGCAATCTAATATTGTCCATTTGCAAATATAGTAAGGAATAAATCATAATAAAATATTATAAGAAATGTAAAAATATGTATATTGTTAGTTGTTCTAACTTGAAAATTGATAAGATAAATAAATTAATCTTAAGCAAACTAAATTTAATTTTTTTTATTTATGGCCATGATGATTATCGGAGTAAGTATCGGAGTAAGCAGCCTCAGCGTGATTGCCTTCGGGAGTGGAAAACCAAGACCGAGTAAATGTGTAACAAAGTTCGTCTGTTTTTACGTAGTCAACATGATGATCAGGCAGTGGTTATTGACGCACTGGAGGTTCCAGAAATATGTTTCGAAATTCTTTCGGTTCCAACGAACGCGAATTTAAATTGGCCGATGCAAGAATTCATGATCAGCGACTTGAAGAAGGAATCAGTGTTCTAATTGGAGCTGATACATACTGGCAATTCGCTACAGGTAAATACAGACGTCTCACGGACAGATTAGTTGCAGTTGATACCATATTGGGATGGACTATTCAAGGCCCCTTAACAGTGCAATCGACATCCGCTGGCTCAAGTTATACAACTTCCCTCAGCGTCTGCGCTTGTGAAGATGTGCAGAGATTTTGGCGGCGTGACATCTTGGGAATAGCTCTGGAGGATGATAAAGAGGTGAGTAGGGATTTGTCATTACACATTCGTAGGAAAGGCAATCGATACGAAGCGTCACTTCCCTGGAAAAACACATATACTGTTTTACATAATAATCGAGCCAGTGCTTTTCTTCGGATGCAGGCGCTTGTTCGAAGACTGTACTTGGCTGGGAAAATCAACGAATATAGTGCGGCTATGAAGGAATTGCTATGCTCTGGCTGAAATTGTCCCTGACACGATCATTAACGAAGGCCGTACGTATTATTTAACTCACCGCACAGTTTACCGAGAGGACAAAGAGACCACGAAGTTACGTATTGTGTTCGATGCTTCGGCGCATGCGTCCAACTATTCGTCGTTGAACGATTGCTTAGAGGTAGGACCGAACCTGCTGCCTGAACTTTTGATTATTTTATTAAATTTTCGGACTTGTAAAGTTGGACTAATAGCGGATATCGAGAAAGCATTTTTGCAGATATTATTAGGTGAATTGGATAGAGACACCCATCGGTTCTTTTGGTTCTCTGACAACATCGACCATGCACGATATCTACCTGCTGTGAAGACTTTTCGAATGACGCGTGTAACCTTTGGATTGGACTGGGATGTAAAATTGCCTGAAGATCTGCAAAGCATTTGTGGACTACCTGTTGTCAAGATATCGAAGAACTCAACGAAATCGCAATACGTCTCAATTTTTTAACGACCAAGGACTCGATGGAGATACATATTTCTACGGATGCGAGCCAGTTTGCCTTTGGAGCTGCTGCCTATGCTAGGAACGTCGAGCACAACGGCCAAATTTCGGTGCAACTGAATGTCCGCGACCTAAAGAAGTCACATGACAGCGCGTCACCTTGTCTAAAACCTTTTTTGACATCAAAGGTCTCGGTGAGATCATTACCGAGCTTGATGGAGCAGCGAGCGTTCTCCGTCGTCAGCCTGCACAGACGGACAAGTTTGGCAGGGATGTCAAAACTAGACATGGCTCTATAAAGCTCTACTCTATAGATGCTGTCATAGGCGGCCTTGAAATCGATAAAGAGGTGGTGAGTATCGATTTGGAATTCTTAGGTTTTCTCCAGGATCTGCCGAAGTGTGAAGATTTGATCGATGGTGGACTTTCCTGGCCTGAAACCGCACTGATAGGGTCCAATCAGGCTGTTCATAAAAGGTTTCAGGCGTTCACACAATATCGCAGAAAAGATCTTGTATGCGAAGTTGAGGAGACTGATGCCTCTATAATTGGCGCAGTTGAGGGGGTCTCCTTTCTTGTGGATCGGGCAAACGATGCTGAGGTTCCATTTATCAGGCATACACTCGTCTGACCAAATCTTAGAGATGAGGGGGTTTTGCGGTGGTGGGCGAGCGAGACCCAGCACATCAGTCGCGGCGGTTCTGATGGCATGTTGGCAGCGTTGCCACTGGTCTTCGGCACTTGATGCTGGCGGCATAGGGGTGATTGAGAAATTTCGGGATACGCGTTCAGCGAAGGGTCTGGCGGTCTCTTGCGATTGTAGCTTTTCGTCGTTAAATTTTCTCACAGTGATTCTTCTTTGTTGCTCAGATTGGGATATCCGCATTCGTACCTTGGCTACAACAAGGTAATGATCCGAGTTTATGTTGGCCGCTCGGAAGGTCCGGACATCCAGAATACTGGAGGCATGCCTTGTGTCGATCGCAATATGATCAATTTGGTTGATCGTTACATGATCATTGGACCGCCATGTCTGCTTATGAATATCGAGATGAGGAAACCATGTGCTTGCTATGGTAACATTTCCGTGGGGGCATGAACACATATTAGGCTTATGTTGGCGAATTTAGCCTTGATTCGGATAGTCATAATACGCTCGCTCACGTGCCGGAAGCTTAAGACTTCTTGCCTAAGTCTGCCGCGTATGACAAATCCGCATCCGAATAAGCGTTACCTGTTGCCTCTGTAGCAATCACCGTAGTAGATGTCACAGTTTTTCATCCTCTTTTTGCCCGGCCCATCCCATCGCACTTCCTGGATGACGGTTATATCTGCATTATAGCAGTCTAAGACCTCTGCTAGTGTTCGGCTGCACGTGGTCTGTAAAGGAACAGAACATTCTGCATACAGGTCCGAAGGTCGTTGTCCTTATTTCGTTTGCTGGGGTCGTCATTAGTTGAGTCAGCCTTATCCGAGGCTTTTGGTTGTTTCGGAACCATGACTTTTTACGTGGTAGGGAAGTTACCCCGACGGAACAACTCCCAACCTGGAGGGGCAGTTCCTTAATTATTCCCCTAGGACAAGGGGCTGGGCAAACCGGTGCCAGTAGTCCACTACGGGAGTATGACCGCTGCCGTTGGCCCATTAAGAATTCCTCCGCCACCATCTCTATTCCAATGTCCTGACCAACTTTGGAAATTCCTTACCGACCTGTGATCCGAATACGTCGAAGCAGCTCGCGCAATGTATTCACTAAGTTCAACCTAACTGGAACTATAGACGCCACCGTTGACTCCATCTAGGGAATTCGTCCGCTGCCGCCTGGAACAGGAAGAAGTGCTCTAGTGAAAAAACACTCTTCCCCGGTTGGTAACCCATTTCTTGGAGTACTAGGAGGTTGAGAATAGGTGTTGGTAGGCCTCAGCTGAGTGAAAACGCTTGTGTTTTGATATGATCGCATGCACTACCGTTTGACCAACACTAGAGCGTTTCCTATACAAAATAAAAAAAAAACAAAACCTCTTCCAGTTTGCCAGTTACGACGATTGCAATGTCGTCCGCGAATTCGATAATTTTTGTTTCTTTGGGTACTGGAAGTCGCAATATCCCATTGTACATGTCCCCAGTTTACAGTGTTGAATGTATTTTGGATATCCAGGGTTATCATTAAGCAATGTTTCTTGGAACCCTCTTTTTACCTTTTGCCTTCTATATCTTTTTGTGCAGTTAAGCTGATTGCATCTACTGTTGAGCATGCCTTCCTAAAGCCATATTGGTGTTCCAAAAACCCGCCTACAGTTTCTAAAGGTGTTTCCAATCTCTTGCAGATGATTCGTTCCAGAGCATGCACAGCGAACAGTACATATGATGAAGGTTCTTCTGGTGACTTATCACCTTCTGGGAGTAGTACCAGCCTCTGCCTTTTCCACTGTTCTGGCCAAATACATAAGTATGTATGTATGTATGTATGCAGAGGTAACTAATTTGCTGTCGCCTATTTCTAAAATCCGACCAACACAGCTCAATAGGCTCTTGACATCCGCATTCCAGACATTTTTGTATCTTGCTTATACAATATTTAATTTGTTTTTGCTTAATTACTCAAGCTTTTACATACGTATAGGCAATACATTTACGCGGAAGAAACAATAGTTCATAATTTCTACATAATGTTATGCAGTCCTTCTACTCGGGTCAAGCGAATTTACGACTCACAGGTAGTTTTTTTTGGTTTTCGAAGAAAAAACAAAGGTTTTGATATACCTATAATTTGAGTTCGAAGAAAATTCGAGTTAAAATGACTTCGAGTTAGTGTCTCAGATATAATTTCATATTAATTGGGTACTTAATGAAAACAATATATGAACGCAAGAACACAATAAAAATATATGTATGTAAAAAAAATTCACTTTGCGAGTAACATAATCGTAATTATTCATAACGTATTAATCATTTGTCTAATTAAGCGTAAAGATCCTTGAAAGTTATCCCGATCGTTTATTAGTTTATTGCAAGAAAGGGTAAGGATTCTTTTGCAAATTTAATTATCCAGAGTAGCACAGGTAGTTTTTACACTTTCAAATACTATAAATACCGTGCTTAATGCGTTTGAAGTGCATAGTCAACTAAAAATCATGGAGCAGTCAACATCTTGCACAAACAATTCCTCAGCTTCAATTCTGAAGATTACCCAAGAATACCCGGAGATCACATCGTTAAAGCAGCGTAGTCAATACAAGACTGAATTTGAGAATGATCATCCCGAATATCTCGAGCTTTACAGCCTGTTCCTTAAAATAAGTAAAGTATTTGAAGGGTTTTCTGAAGGCATAGAAAAAGCAGGTGACGACTTAACACAATATTACAGAATAAGGATTCAAGTAGAGAAACTATACGTGAAGATGCGCAGGCAAACCGATTATGACCAGAAAAGAAATAGGTTTTACTATTTACACAAAAAACTAGAACATATTAAAAAACTTGTCACTGACTATGACCGGGAGTTGATGGCAGCAGCAGGAGTATCTGACTAATGGCAATCTAATATTGTCCATTTGCAAATATAGTAAGGAATAAATCATAATAAAATATTATAAGAAATGTAAAAATATGTATATTGTTAGTTGTTCTAACTTGAAAATTGATAAGATAAATAAATTAATCTTAAGCAAACTAAATTTAAATTTTTTTATTTATGGCGATGATGATTATCGGAGTAAGTATCGGAGTAAGCAGCCTCAGCGTGATTGCCTTCGGGAGTGGAAAACCAAGACCGAGTAAATGTGTAACAAAGTTCGTCTGTTTTTACGTAGTCAACATGATGATCAGGCAGTGGTTATTGACGCACTGGAGGTTCCAGAAATATGTTTCGAAATTCTTTCGGTTCCAACGAACGCGAATTTAAATTGGCCGATGCAAGAATTCATGATCAGCGACTTGAAGAAGGAATCAGCGTTCTAATTGGAGCTGATACATACTGGCAATTCGCTACAGGTAAATACAGACGTCTCACGGACAGATTAGTTGCAGTTGATACCATATTGGGATGGACTATTCAAGGCCCCTTAACAGTGCAATCGACATCCGCTGGCTCAAGTTATACAACTTCCTTCAGCGTCTGCGCTTGTGAAGATGTGCAGAGATTTTGGCGGCGTGACATCTTGGGAATAGCTCTGGAGGATGATAAAGAGGTGAGTAGGGATTTGTCATTACACATTCGTAGGAAAGGCAATCGATACGAAGTGTCACTTCCCTGGAAAAACACATATACTGTTTTACATAATAATCGAGCGAGTGCTTTTCTTCGGATGCAGGCGCTTGTTCGAAGACTGTACTTGGCTGTGAAAATCAACGAATATAGTGCGGCTATGAAGGAATTGCTATGCTCTGGCTGAAATTGTCCCTGACACGATCATTAACGAAGGCCGTACGTATTATTTACCTCACCGCACAGTTTACCGAGAGGACAAAGAGACCACGAGTTACGTATTGTGTTCGATGCTTCGGCGCATGCGTCCAACTATTCGTCGTTGAACGATTGCTTAGAGGTAGGACCGAACCTGCTGCCTGAACTTTTGATTATTTTATTAAATTTTCGGACTTGTAAAGTTAGACTAATAGCGGATATCGAGAAAGCATTTTTGCAGATATTATTAGATGAATTGGATAGAGACACCCATCGGTTCTTTTGGTTCTCTGACAACATTGACCATGCACGAAATCTACCTGCTGTGAAGACTTTTCGAATGACGCGTGTAACCTTTGGATTGGACTGGGATGTAAAATTGCCTGAAGATCTGCAAAGCATTTGTGGACTGCCTGTTGTCAAGATATCGAAGAACTCAACGAAATCGCAATACGTCTCAATTTTTTAACGACCAAGGACTCGATGGAGATACATATTTTTGCGGATGCGAGCCAGTTTGCCTTTGGAGCTGCTGCCTATGCTAGGAACGTCGAGCACAACGGCCAAATTTCGGTGCAACTGATTTGTGCTAAAAACAGAGTTGCACCTCTTAAAGGCAACAAGCAGAATGAGTTGACGATACCTAAGTTAGAGCTAACAGCAGCCCTGATAGCTGCACGTCTGTTGGCCTATCTTCGCAGTAATCTTCAGACACAACTCGGTGGTGATTTTCTATGAACTGACTCTCAGATTGGAGATCAGAGCATTGTCAGATGTTTCGATTTGGAGGCATTGTCCTGGCGCAGATAATCCGGCAGATCTCCTTACACGTGGGATCAACGCTACTGCGCTCGCGAATTCGTCGACTTGGTTTCGCGGACCTTCTTGGCTGCTGCAGGAAGAGAAAGACTGGACAACGTCAAACGAAACTATGGCTGTTTCGATGTATGCTTTATCATCCAATACAGAAGACGAAATTGGCGATCTTGAAGACGACACCCCCCCCCCCTGTTCTCGACGCTAAGAAGTTCAGTGACTGGGGGCATTTGTTTCGTGTGACAGCTTACCTCTTCAGAGCTGTAGGTATTATGCGCAAGGACAAATTTTCGAAGTATCTGTCGGCTGAAGAAGTTAATCGTGTGGAGAAATACTGGATTCCTAGCGTGCAACGCCAGTATTATTCTAAAGAAATTGCTGCTCTTAAAGCGAAAAAAGGTATACCTTCGAAATCAAAATTAACTACGCTTTCTCCCTTTCTAGACGATGGTGATTTTCTGCGAGTAGGAGGCCGTCTTCAATTTGTGGTGGCTAATGTCAACGAGGCGCACTCCATAATCCTACCAAAGTCATCCCACGTCACAGAGCTTATTGTAACCGATGCTCATGAGAGAGCGTTTCATGGTGGTCAGCAACTCTTTCTCGGCTGCGCTCCTTATATTGGATTATAAGGGGTCGTCAGCTAATAAAAAATATCATCAAGAAGTTCCTTACTTGCAAGGTACTCCGAGGAGCGCCAGCTACGTAGTTGCTTGCACCGTTTCCCCGAGATCGAATCCTCTCATCCCGCCCTTTTGAGGTTACTGAAATGGACTTCGCTGGCCCTTTATATGTTACTGACCAATCCAAATCACGGAAGAAAATTTACATTTTGCTATTCACGTGTGCTGCTGTCCGTGCCGTACATATTGAAAGCATTACGGATCTAACCACTGAACGTTGCCTTCTTGACATAAGGCGGTTTATAGCGAGGCGAAGCGTTCCTCGCATAATCTACTCCGACAACACAACTACGTTTAAAAAGGCATCGTCGCAGCTACGAAAACTTAACGATATGCAGACAAGCATATTTCTTGGTCTCTTTGCAACTCTCGCATCAAATGGAAGTTCATTGTTGAGCGGGCCCCATGGTGGGGTGGGTTTTGGGAGCGGCTGATTGGGGTGATTAAGTCAGCCCTTCGAGCAGCTATTGGTAAGGTAATTCTAAACACTGATCAATTTCAAACTTTATTGGCAGAAGTCGAAGGTGTGATTAACTCGAGGCCACTAACGTACGCTGGAGATGACCCGTTAGATCTTTCGCCACTTACCCCGGTACATTTCCTTATCGATGGCAATGGAGATTTACCCGATTCAGCAACCGAGAACTCATCAGGAAAAGAACTACGGAAACAGTGGAAGGAGCGCATACGTTTTTTAGCTAGTTTTAAGAAGCGGTGGTTTTGCGGAATACCTTCTGCAATTAAGAGGTTTACATCACTTCCAAATTCGTTGAGTTCCAGCATACAAGTCGGAGACGCTGTGCTTTTGGAAGATTCATCATTACCAAGAACACTCTGGCACCTTGCGGTCATCGAAAATTGTTTTCCTGGGAGAGACGGTAAAACGCGTGCCTGTGATATACCACTTGCAAGCGGTTCCATATTAGGAAGGCCGATACAACTCCTGTATCCATTGGAGATAGCTGAATCCTCAAAAACTTTGCTGGTGGGAGGATGTTGAAATTTGCCGCTGCATATTACCGCATTGCTACTATGTACCACTACACATAAAACATGTACATATTTCTCTTTCATTTTTTTCTATGGTAACAGTCAGTTCCCTTTTTGTACTCAACCGATTCGGTTCGATCTTCCATTTCTGTTTTTAAATAAATGAATTAAATCTTTGTGAATTAAATCGGCTCGAGTTTTTCTTTAACTTTATTCTGATTCTGGTGATCATTTTCAAAAATATATTAGGCTTATGTTAGCGAATTTGGCCTTGATTCGGATAGTCATAATACGCTCGCTCACGTGTCGGAAGCTTAAGACTTCTTGCCTAAGTCTGCCGCGCATGTCAAATCCGCATCCGAATAAGCGTTACCTGTTGCCTCTGTACCGATCACCGTAATATATGTCACAGTTTTTCATCCTCTCTTTGCCCGGCCCATCCCATCGCACTTCCTGGATGCCGGTAATATCTGCTTTATAGCAGTCTAGGGCCTCTGCCAGTTGTTTGGCTGCATGTGGTCTGTAAAGGGACAAAATATTCCACACGCATATCCGAAGGTCGTTGTCCTTACTTCGTTTGCTGGGGTCGTCATTAGTTGAGTCATCCTTATCCGAAGGTTTCGATTGTTTCGGAACCATTCATTTTTTACGTGGTAGGGGAGTTACCCCGACGGCACAACCCCCAACCTGGAGGGCCAGTTCCTTAGTTATTCCCCTACGACGAGGGGCCGGGTATACCGGTGTCAGTAGTCCACTACGGGAGTATGAGCGCTGCCGTTGGCCCATTAAGAATTCCTCCGCCACCATCTCTATTCCAATGTCCTGACCAACTTTGGAAATTCCTTACCGACCTGTGATCCGAATACGTCGAAGCAGCTCGCGCAATGTATTCACTAAATTTAACCTAACTGGAACTATAGACGCCACCGTTGACTCCGTCTAGGGAATTCGTCCGCTGCCGCCTGGAACAGGAAGAAGTGCTCTAGTGAGAAAACACTCTTCCCCCCCTCTCTCATCTGCTGCCAACAAGAATCCGCCAAACGGGGTTGGTTACCCATTTCTTGGATTAAGGTACTAGGCACCCGGCTGTCACCGCGTGGAGGTTGAGAGTAGGAGTTGGTAGGCCTCAGCTGAGTGAAAACGCTTGTGTTTTCATATGATCGCATGCACTACCATTTGACCACCAAGCATTTTTCTTTATCTTGCTTACTTTTAATTTGTTTTTCTATAATTACTCAAACTTTTACATACGTATATGCGTGCCAAAATCGCATGATCAACTCCCCGTGGTGACCGCTAGACAGCTATCTGAAAGTGAACTAACGATAAGCGTATGCTGAGTCTGACAATATAAGTGTAGCTGAACACTTAGACTTACGTAAGCACATCTGGGTGAATTTTAGCAAACATATGTTTAACCGGACGAGGCATCTCTTGTTGACCTGTCTAGCAAGAGCTCCTAAGAAGGCGGACATGCGGCGGATGAATTCTCCCGATGGAATCAACGGTGACGTCTACAGGCCAGCGGGTACCTTATTTGAGCTACTTCGACACATTTGGAGCAGAGGTCTGTGAGAATTTTTAATACTGCGTCAGGGTATTGAAAAAGAGGCGAACCCCACAGGCGGATCAGTAGAAATGCAGTGAAGTGGGAGGGTTGTGATCCCTTATTTTCGGATCATAACCTCGCTGATAAAAGGAAGAAGAAGAAGAAGAAGGGTATTGAAAAAGAGATGGTGGCGGATGAACCCTTATTGGGCCAACGGCAGCGCAAATATCCCCGAATTGGGTTACTCGCATTTGTAGGACTGTATTGTTGACATGTACGATTAGTCGGTTTCTATGCTTTCTCGCGAAGCTTCTAATCTCAGCTTCGATTGTCGGAATTCCGAGATTCCTGTGGATATCGTCATTTCTACTATACCACGGTGCTTCGACAATTTCTCTTAGCACTTTATTTTGAAAAGCTTGTAAAATATTTGCATTTGTTTTCTTGGTACAACACCAAAGTTGTATACCGTAGGTCCACACCGGCTTTAGCAATTGCTTGTATAAAAGCAGTTTGTTCTCAATACTGAGCTGGGAATGTTTTCCGAGTAACCAGTACATTTCTCTATATTTGATTTCGAGTTCTTTACGTTTCATTTTCACGTGCGAATTCCATTTCAGCCTTGCGTCGAGTGTCATTCCCAGGTATTTGGCCTCGTTTGCAAAGGATATTCGGGCCGAGTTTAGGAATATTGGCAAGTTATTAGTTTTCTTGTAAGTGAAATTCACGTGAACAGATTTATATTCGTTGAGGGAGATCCGCCAGTCCCTCGTCCATTCATTTACATTATTCAGTGCGTTTTGCAGTTTTGCGGTCGTTTCTTCGATTGTTTTGCCTACTGCTAGGATAGCGATGTCATCGACAAACATAGCAAGGATAGTGCCATCTTCGTTCGGCATATCACGAGTATATAGCAAATAGAGAAGCGGCCCAAGAACGCTTCTTTGCCGTACTCCGGCCGAAATTTCTTTGAGCTCCGAGTATTCGACTCCATGTCTAACAAGAAAGATTTTATTCCCTAGATATGATTCTAGAATATCGTATAAGCATACAGGGAGAACTTGTCGTAGTTTGGATTTCAAGCCATCATGCCACACTTTATCAAAAGCTTGCGAGACTTCAAGAAATACACTTGAGCAAATCTTTTTTTCGTCAAATGCTTTCTCGATTACGTCAGTAATTCTATGCACCTGGTCAATCCTCGAATGCTAACTTCTGAACCCAAACTGGTGGTCAGGGATACTAAAAGAGAACTACGGAAACAGTGGAAGGAGCGCATACGTTTTTTAGCTAGTTTTAAGAAGCGGTGGTTTTGCGGAATACCTTCTGCAATTAAGAGGTTTACATCACTTCCAAATTCGTTGAGTTCCAGCATACAAGTCGGAGACGCTGTGCTTTTGGAAGATTCATCATTACCAAGAACACTCTGGCACCTTGCGGTCATCGAAAATTGTTTTCCTGGGAGAGACGGTAAAACGCGTGCCTGTGATATACCACTTGCAAGCGGTTCCATATTAGGAAGGCCGATACAACTCCTGTATCCATTGGAGATAGCTGAATCCTCAAAAACTTTGCTGGTGGGAGGATGTTGAAATTTGCCGCTGCATATTACCGCATTGCTACTATGTACCACTACACATAAAACATGTACATATTTCTCTTTCATTTTTTTCTATGGTAACAGTCAGTTCCCTTTTTGTACTCAACCGATTCGGTTCGATCTTCCATTTCTGTTTTTAAATAAATGAATTAAATCTTTGTGAATTAAATCGGCTCGAGTTTTTCTTTAACTTTATTCTGATTCTGGTGATCATTTTCAAAAATATATTAGGCTTATGTTAGCGAATTTGGCCTTGATTCGGATAGTCATAATACGCTCGCTCACGTGTCGGAAGCTTAAGACTTCTTGCCTAAGTCTGCCGCGCATGTCAAATCCGCATCCGAATAAGCGTTACCTGTTGCCTCTGTACCGATCACCGTAATATATGTCACAGTTTTTCATCCTCTCTTTGCCCGGCCCATCCCATCGCACTTCCTGGATGCCGGTAATATCTGCTTTATAGCAGTCTAGGGCCTCTGCCAGTTGTTTGGCTGCATGTGGTCTGTAAAGGGACAAAATATTCCACACGCATATCCGAAGGTCGTTGTCCTTACTTCGTTTGCTGGGGTCGTCATTAGTTGAGTCATCCTTATCCGAAGGTTTCGATTGTTTCGGAACCATACATTTTTTACGTGGTAGGGGAGTTACCCCGACGGCACAACCCCCAACCTGGAGGGCCAGTTCCTTAGTTATTCCCCTACGACGAGGGGCCGGGTATACCGGTGTCAGTAGTCCACTACGGGAGTATGAGCGCTGCCGTTGGCCCATTAAGAATTCCTCCGCCACCATCTCTATTCCAATGTCCTGACCAACTTTGGAAATTCCTTACCGACCTGTGATCCGAATACGTCGAAGCAGCTCGCGCAATGTATTCACTAAATTTAACCTAACTGGAACTATAGACGCCACCGTTGACTCCGTCTAGGGAATTCGTCCGCTGCCGCCTGGAACAGGAAGAAGTGCTCTAGTGAGAAAACACTCTTCCCCCCCTCTCTCATCTGCTGCCAACAAGAATCCGCCAAACGGGGTTGGTTACCCATTTCTTGGATTAAGGTACTAGGCACCCGGCTGTCACCGCGTGGAGGTTGAGAGTAGGAGTTGGTAGGCCTCAGCTGAGTGAAAACGCTTGTGTTTTCATATGATCGCATGCACTACCATTTGACCACCAAGCATTTTTCTTTATCTTGCTTACTTTTAATTTGTTTTTCTATAATTACTCAAACTTTTACATACGTATATGCGTGCCAAAATCGCATGATCAACTCCCCGTGGTGACCGCTAGACAGCTATCTGAAAGTGAACTAACGATAAGCGTATGCTGAGTCTGACAATATAAGTGTAGCTGAACACTTAGACTTACGTAAGCACATCTGGGTGAATTTTAGCAAACATATGTTTAACCGGACGAGGCATCTCTTGTTGACCTGTCTAGCAAGAGCTCCTAAGAAGGCGGACATGCGGCGGATGAATTCTCCCGATGGAATCAACGGTGACGTCTACAGGCCAGCGGGTACCTTATTTGAGCTACTTCGACACATTTGGAGCAGAGGTCTGTGAGAATTTTTAATACTGCGTCAGGGTATTGAAAAAGAGGCGAACCCCACAGGCGGATCAGTAGAAATGCAGTGAAGTGGGAGGGTTGTGATCCCTTATTTTCGGATCATAACCTCGCTGATAAAAGGAAGAAGAAGAAGAAGAAGGGTATTGAAAAAGAGATGGTGGCGGATGAACCCTTATTGGGCCAACGGCAGCGCAAATATCCCCGAATTGGGTTACTCGCATTTGTAGGACTGTATTGTTGACATGTACGATTAGTCGGTTTCTATGCTTTCTCGCGAAGCTTCTAATCTCAGCTTCGATTGTCGGAATTCCGAGATTCCTGTGGATATCGTCATTTCTACTATACCACGGTGCTTCGACAATTTCTCTTAGCACTTTATTTTGAAAAGCTTGTAAAATATTTGCATTTGTTTTCTTGGTACAACACCAAAGTTGTATACCGTAGGTCCACACCGGCTTTAGCAATTGCTTGTATAAAAGCAGTTTGTTCTCAATACTGAGCTGGGAATGTTTTCCGAGTAACCAGTACATTTCTCTATATTTGATTTCGAGTTCTTTACGTTTCATTTTCACGTGCGAATTCCATTTCAGCCTTGCGTCGAGTGTCATTCCCAGGTATTTGGCCTCGTTTGCAAAGGATATTCGGGCCGAGTTTAGGAATATTGGCAAGTTATTAGTTTTCTTGTAAGTGAAATTCACGTGAACAGATTTATATTCGTTGAGGGAGATCCGCCAGTCCCTCGTCCATTCATTTACATTATTCAGTGCGTTTTGCAGTTTTGCGGTCGTTTCTTCGATTGTTTTGCCTACTGCTAGGATAGCGATGTCATCGACAAACATAGCAAGGATAGTGCCATCTTCGTTCGGCATATCACGAGTATATAGCAAATAGAGAAGCGGCCCAAGAACGCTTCTTTGCCGTACTCCGGCCGAAATTTCTTTGAGCTCCGAGTATTCGACTCCATGTCTAACAAGAAAGATTTTATTCCCTAGATATGATTCTAGAATATCGTATAAGCATACAGGGAGAACTTGTCGTAGTTTGGATTTCAAGCCATCATGCCACACTTTATCAAAAGCTTGCGAGACTTCAAGAAATACACTTGAGCAAATCTTTTTTTCGTCAAATGCTTTCTCGATTACGTCAGTAATTCTATGCACCTGGTCAATCCTCGAATGCTAACTTCTGAACCCAAACTGGTGGTCAGGGATAAGATTATTTTCTTCTATAACCGGTTGGAGACGCCTTAATAATATCCTCTCGAAAATTTTCGATATGATTGGAAGAAGCGAAGTTGGTCTATACGATTTTACCTCATTGGGCGGCTTTCCTGGTTTTAAAACCATTATGACTTCCGCAACTTTCCATTGGCTCGGCACGTGTTTTATTCTGAGCACAGCATTTACAATATGGAGCAGCTTAATCAATGTTGTTCTAGGTAAAACTTTCAGAATTTCTCCGGTAATCAAATCATAACCTGGAGATTTCTTAGGTTTTAGATTCTCGAATTCATGTTTGAGTTCCCTTCGCGTTGCTCTTGTGAGCGTCAAGTCGTCAGATGGTAAATCCACCCTTTTGCTGTTAGCGTGAACCACTTGACCATCGTACGGTTTAAAGGCTTGTTCCAGGTGGACCGCAAAGATGTCCGCTTTTTCTTTATCTTCCCTCGCCTTGTTTTAATTTGATTGGCAGCGCGGGGACCTTGGGCCTTTTGGTGCCTTTTACAGCTTTCCAAAGTGAATAATTATAATCTTTTTTCGCTGTTAAACTTTCAAGGTAAGAGCCTATTGCACGATTCTTAAAATCCTTAATAGTCTTCTTCAACAAATTGCACAGACGATTCAAGTGTGCTTTATGCTGCGGTGCATGACTCTGTTGCCATTTTTTACGCGCTTTTCTTTTTTCCTTGACCAATTCTTTTATTTCCGGAGGATATCGTAAACCGCATCTGTCCGGCGTTTTCCTTGGATTGGGCGTATTATTCCAAGAGGCGAGCTGTACGATCCCATGCAAAGTGATCAACTTCAACCTCAAGTTCATAGGGTGTCGTAAGTGGAACGCTCAGTTCTACATTATCTTTAATTCCATTCCTAAAGCCTTCCCAGTTAGCTGTTCGACCAGTTAATCTCGCTAGCTCTAGGTTATAGACTAGTTTTTCGCTGATTATTAATATAACCGGGAAATGATCAGACGACAGATCAAAGCTCTTTTCAACTTTTATATGGTTGGTAGATATTCCTTTCACAACGAAAAAATCTATTCCGTCAGGTATTTTCGAAGTATCAGTTGGCCAGTATTCGGTTTACCCGTCGAATGGAAATCACAACTGTACTCCATACCTGCCGCATAGAGCATTCTACCTTTTTTCGGGCTGTATCTTGAGCCCCAGAACGTATGCTTCGCATTAAAATTGCCGCCAATAAGAAAATTAGGTTTCAGCGATTCAAACAAGTTAGTAAAATCACTTTTTTTTCAAGCGCGGAACGCGGTGGACAGTAGATAGATGTGATTTTAAGAGTACGCTGACTATTTTTAACTCGAATCGTGCACAGTTGCAAAGTTTCAAGCTCTATCTTTAGGTCTTCGGATTGCTCGATGCAGTCTCTAATAAGCAAGGATGATGCGCCTCTCGCTTTTCCCGAAGGGTAATCATTGTAGCGTTCTATTTTTAAATGCGATTCCTTTTTTACGTGGGTTTCAGAAATCAAGCAAATATCAATATTTTTTTCACGCATGAAGATTTCCAATTCGTTTTTGCAAAAGTCCGTTTGCATTCCAAGTAGATATATTTAACATTCGTTTTTCATTCATATTCTAGATGAAATACGCGTTTTCCGTGAATTATTTTCAAACTTAACCAGCCTATCGAGAATAATTTTATTGATTTTGCTTTGTTCTTCGAATTTCTCGAGAATAACCGACAAAATATGAGAGACAGGGTCCGTCGAAATTTGAACGTTTTTTGGCTTTTCGGATGCCGCGGCCAAAGCGTAAGTCTGCACTCCTGCTGTCCGAAGGTCATTACCCGGTGGCTTTTTTAATGTTAACTTTTCAGTACCGTTTCTTTTAAGAACAGAGGCCGAAGACTTTTCTGTTGACACTCTTTCCCTCACCTTTCTGTGCTCTGAACCCGGTAGTTTTAGTTTGCCTACTTTCTCCTGTGCGATCTTATGCTTTGGCTTAGTTTTCAGTTTCGAATTTGCATTTAGGGGCTTAAGGAGCGCATCTCTCTGTTTTTGCAACTCCTTAGCTACTTCACAGCCTCTATAATTTGCCGGAGGCTTTCCTTTACAATTAGCACATATTGCAGAGGTTTGTTTATTTACTCCACAAACTTGGGAGGGGGGATTTCCGGCGCATTTCACACATCGCGGTTCTTTTTTGCAGTACATTTGCGTATGGTTGAATCCTTGGCAACGTTTGCACTGCGGAATCATCCTTAAATTTCTACGCATGAGCTCGATTTTGACCATGATATTTAGTATAGCTCTAATTCGGTAGATATCGTCGATATTATCAGACTTATCGAAGGTAAGCATAAAAAGGTGAAGTCCACGCCTTACCAAGGCGTCTTTATCTTTTTCCGTTTGTTGCTTCTCCTTCTTGGTAATATTAACGGCAGCAAGAATTTTAAAGCCTTTGGCTTGAAGATCAGTCATAACCTCTTCTTTGGTGCATGAGGGGTGGATTACCCTTGCAACAACATGATGTGGCCTTTCTGACTTCATTTCGAAAATATACCACTGAATCTTTTCGGTATTTAGCTTTAGGGACAGAGCTCGGTAGTCATTGTAGTCATCGATGTTAATTTTATATGCGTTATCCCTCAAAGATGTAACCTTATATTTCGATGTAAATGTTACTTTAAGGAGGCTTTGCAACTTATTGTACTCAGTTATCCCGACGATGTTTATTGGTGTGGGTCGAGGAAATTACTCTCGAAGTTGCTTTTCTTGCGGTTCTTTGTGATTTTTTTCTTTTAGGAGCTCGACTTCGAGCGAAGAACCGGCTCTCCGTTTTTTACTAGGTCTTTTCTTTGGGACCCGATCAGTGTTACCGTTTTAAAATTGTGCTTCCAGTCAGATTTGACTAGAAAAAAAACAGTCAAAAACTAATATCCAGTCAAAAAAAGCAG
The DNA here is from genome assembly GCA_945910035.1 of Brachypalpus laphriformis. Classification (NCBI taxonomy): domain Eukaryota; kingdom Metazoa; phylum Arthropoda; class Insecta; order Diptera; family Syrphidae; genus Brachypalpus; species Brachypalpus laphriformis. The sequence continues at coordinate 88,784,554 of OX246754.1, forward strand.
TCAAAGAATTGTAAACACAAATCCAGCTAAAAATCCAGCCAAGATAGAAAAGAATATTTTATATTTTATTTGAAATAAAAATAACACAGAATCCATTTTCTTTCACATTTGTACACATGTATGTACAGCGAGCTCTCGATAAATCTAACCTTCATGATTCGAAAACCTCTATAAATAGAAGTACTGGGTCAGTCCCATTAGACCTCTATTTATCGAAGAAAACCTATGCAATTTGTCCACTTCGTTAATTCGAATCTACTCTTGTCCAAATATAACCTAAAACCTCTCTAACTCGAACTTGATGGCGTTGTTTTTTCCTCTGTAATTCGAAGTTGAAACTATTTTCTTCTATTCAAATGATCGTTGCAATGCATATGTGATGAAAGGCTGTTCCCTGTGTATTCATGAGCGAAATGGTGTGCAGATGGTTACTTACTTACTTAGGTGGCGCTATAGTTCGGGGTGAACCTGGGCCTCAACCAACAAGCCTCTCCATTTAGCTCGGTCTTTAGCTAATTGCCTCCAGTTGCGCACTCCAAGTTGGTCGAGGTCCCCTTGAACTTGTGCGCGCCACCTACGGCGATGATTCCCTCTACTGCGTCGTCTCTCGGGGTTAAATTCGAAGGCTCTGCGGGCCGGAGCGTTGGTGTCCATTCGCTCTGCATGTCCTAGCCATCTCAGGCGTTCAATACGCAGTTTTTTGACTAGGTCGATGTCACTGTACAGCTCGTATAGTTCGTGATTGAATCTTCTCCTCCAAAACCCGTCAACGCAAACGGGACCGAAAATCTTACGAAGAATTTTTCTCTCGAAGCGACCAAGGATATCTTCTTCCTCTTCAGCGCCGTAAAGCAGGACTGGGATGATCAGGGCCTTATACAGAGTCTCCTTAGTTTTTCGAGATAGGGCTTTACTGTTGAATTGTCTTATATGCCCAAAAAAACAGCGATTGGCAAGAGTTATTCTTCGCTTGATTTCTGCGCTGATCTTGTTTGTAGAATTTATAGCAGAGCCAAGGTAGACAAAGTCCCTTACTACCTCGAAGTTATAGCTGCCGACTGTAACGTTCTTTCCAATTCGTCGGTGTTGGCTTTCCCTTCTTGTTGACAGCATTTACTTGGTTTTGCCCTCGTTTATCGCGAAACCCATTTTGGCCGCTTCCGCCTCAATGCTTGCAAACGCACCGGTGACAGCCCGCTGAGTTCTTCCGATAATGTCTATATCGTCGGCGTATGCAAGCAGTTGTACAGACTTGTAATAGATTGTGCCTCCGGTGTTGGCTTGTGAGTTCCGCACAATCCGTTGAACTACAATATTAAAGAAGTCACATGACAGCGCGTCACCTTGTCTAAAACCTTTTTTGACATCAAAGGTCTCGGTGAGGTCATTACCGAGCTTGATGGAGCAGCGAGCGTTCTCCGTCGTCAGCCTGCACAGACGGACAAGTTTGGCAGGGATGTCAAAACTAGACATGGCTCTATAAAGCTCTACTCTATAGATTCTGTCATAGGCGGCCTTGAAATCGATAAAGAGGTGGTGAGTATCGATTTGGAATTCTTAGGTTTTCTCCAGGATCTGCCGAAGTGTGAAGATTTGATCGATGGTGGACTTTCCTGGCCTGAAACCGCACTGATAGGGTCCAATCAGGCTGTTCATAAAAGGTTTCAGGCGTTCACACAATATCGCAGAAAAGATCTTGTATGCGAAGTTGAGGAGACTGATGCCTCTATAATTGGCGCAGTTGAGGGGGTCTCCTTTCTTGTGGATCGGGCAAACGATGCTGAGGTTCCATTCATCAGGCATACACTCGTCTGACCAAATCTTAGAGATGAGGGGGTTTTGTGGTGGTGGGCGAGCGAGACCCAGCACATCAGTCGCGGCGGTTCTGATGGCATGTTGGCAGCGTTGCCACTGGTCTTCGGCACTTGATGCTGGCGGCATAGGGGTGATTGAGAAATTTCGGGATACGCGTTCAGCGAAGGGTCTGGCGGTCTCTTGCGATTGTAGCTTTTCGTCGTTAAATTTTCTCACAGTGATTCTTCTTTGTTGCTCAGATTGGGATATCCGCATTCGTACCTTGGCTACAACAAGGTAATGATCCGAGTTTATGTTGGCCGCTCGGAAGGTCCGGACATCCAGAATAGTGGAGGCATGCCTTGTGTCGATCGCAATATGATCAATTTGGTTGATCGTTACATGATCATTGGACCGCCATGTCTGCTTATGAATATCGAGATGAGGAAACCATGTGCTTGCTATGGTAACATTTCCGTGGGGGCATGAACACATATTAGGCTTATGTTGGCGAATTTAGCCTTGATTCGGATAGTCATTATACGCTCGCTCACGTGTCGGAAGCTTAAGACTTCTTGCCTAAGTCTGCCACGTATGACAAATCCGCATCCGAATAAGCGTTACCTGTTGCCTCTGTAGCAATCACCGTAGTAGATGTCACAGTTTTTCATCCTCTTTTTGCCCGGCCCATCCCATCGCACTTCCTGGATGACGGTTATATCTGCATTATAGCAGTCTAAGACCTCTGCTAGTGTTCGGCTGCACGTGGTCTGTAAAGGAACAGAACATTCTGCATACAGGTCCGAAGGTCGTTGTCCTTATTTCGTTTGCTGGGGTCGTCATTAGTTGAGTCAGCCTTATCCGAGGCTTTTGGTTGTTTCGGAACCATGACTTTTTACGTGGTAGGGAAGTTACCCCGACGGAACAACTCCCAACCTGGAGGGGCAGTTCCTTAATTATTCCCCTAGGACAAGGGGCTGGGCAAACCGGTGCCAGTAGTCCACTACGGGAGTATGACCGCTGCCGTTGGCCCATTAAGAATTCCTCCGCCACCATCTCTATTCCAATGTCCTGACCAACTTTGGAAATTCCTTACCGACCTGTGATCCGAATACGTCGAAGCAGCTCGCGCAATGTATTCACTAAGTTCAACCTAACTGGAACTATAGACGCCACCGTTGACTCCATCTAGGGAATTCGTCCGCTGCCGCCTGGAACAGGAAGAAGTGCTCTAGTGAAAAAACACTCTTCCCCCACTCTCTCATCTGCTGCCGCCAAGAATCCTCCAAACCCGGTTGGTAACCCATTTCTTGGAGTACTAGGAGGTTGAGAGTAGGTGTTGGTAGGCCTCAGCTGAGTGAAAACGCTTGTGTTTTGATATGATCGCATGCACTACCGTTTGACCAACACTAGAGCGTTTCCTATACAAAATAAAAAAAAAACAAAACCTCTTCCAGTTTGCCAGTTACGACGATTGCAATGTCGTCCGCGAATTCGATAATTTTTGTTTCTTTGGGTACTGGAAGTCGCAATATCCCATTGTACATGTCCCCAGTTTACAGTGTTGAATGTATTTTGGATATCCAGGGTTATCATTAAGCAATATTTCTTGGAACCCTCTTTTTACCTTTTGCCTTCTATATCTTTTTGTGCAGTTAAGCTGATTGCATCTACTGTTGAGCATGCCTTCCTAAAGCCATATTGGTGTTCCAAAAGCCCGCCTACAGTTTCTGAAGGTGTTTCCAATCTCTTGCAGATGATTCGTTCCAGAGCATGCACAGCGAACAGTACATATGATGAAGGTTCTTCTGGTGACTTATCACCTTCTGGGAGTAGTACCAGCCTCTGCCTTTTCCACTGTTCTGGCCAAATACATAAGTATGTATGTATGTATGTATGCAGAGGTAACTAATTTGCTGTCGCCTATTTCTAAAATCCGACCAACACAGCTCAATAGGCTCTTGACATCCGCATTCCAAACATTTTTGTATCTTGCTTATACAATATTTAATTTGTTTTTCCTTAATTACTCAAGCTTTTACATACGTATAGGCAATACATTTACGCGGAAGAAACAATAGTTCATAATTTCTACATAATGTTATGCAGTCCTTCTACTCGGGTCAAGCGAATTTACGACTCACAGGTAGTTTTTTTTGGTTTTCGAAGAAAAAACAAAGGTTTTGATATACCTATAATTTGAGTTCGAAGAAAATTCGAGTTAAAATGACTTCGAGTTAGTGTCTCAGATATAATTTCATATTAATTGGGTACTTAATGAAAACAATATATGAACGCAATAACACAATAAAAATATATGTATGTAAAAAAAATTCACTTTGCGAGTAACATAATCGTAATTATTCATAACGTATTAATCATTTGTCTAATTACGCGTAAAGATCCTTGAAAGTTATCCCGATCGTTTATTAGTTTATTGCAAGAAAGGGTAAGGATTCTTTTGCAAATTTAATTATCCAGAGTAGCACAGGTAGTTTTTACACTTTCAAATACTATAAATACCGTGCTTAATGCGTTTGAAGTGCATAGTCAACTAAAAATCATGGAGCAGTCAACATCTTGCACAAACAATTCCTCAGCTTCAATTCTGAAGATTACCCAAGAATACCCGGAGATCACATCGTTAAAGCAGCGTAGTCAATACAAGACTGAATTTGAGAATGATCATCCCGAATATCTCGAGCTTTACAGCCTGTTCCTTAAAATAAGTAAAGTATTTGAAGGGTTTTCTGAAGGCATAGAAAAAGCAGGTGACGACTTAACACAATACTACAGAATAAGGATTCAAGTAGAGAAACTATACGTGAAGATGCGCAGGCAAACCGATTATGACCAGAAAAGAAATAGGTTTTACTATTTACACAAAAAACTAGAACATATTAAAAAACTTGTCACTGACTATGACCGGGAGTTGATGGCAGCAGCAGGAGTATCTGACTAATGGCAATCTAATATTGTCCATTCGCAAATATAGTAAGGAATAAATCATAATAAAATATTATAAGAAATGTAAAAATATGTATATTGTTAGTTGTTCTAACTTGAAAATTGATAAGATAAATAAATTAATCTTAAGCAAACTAAATTTAAATTTTTTTATTTATGGCGATGATGATTATCGGAGTAAGTATCGGAGTAAGCAGCCTCAGCGTGATTGCCTTCGGGAGTGGAAAACCAAGACCGAGTAAATGTGTAACAAAGTTCGTCTGTTTTTACGTAGTCAACATGATGATCAGGCAGTGGTTATTGACGCACTGGAGGTTCCAGAAATATGTTTCGAAATTCTTTCGGTTCCAACGAACGCGAATTTAAATTGGCCGATGCAAGAATTCATGATCAGCGACTTGAAGAAGGAATCAGTGTTCTAATTGGAGCTGATACATACTGGCAATTCGCTATAGGTAAATACAGACGTCTCACGGACAGATTAGTTGCAGTTGATACCATATTGGGATGGACTATTCAAGGCCCCTTAACAGTGCAATCGACATCCGCTGGCTCAAGTTATACAACTTCCCTCAGCGTCTGCGCTTGTGAAGATGTGCAGAGATTTTGGCGGCGTGACATCTTGGGAATAGCTCTGGAGGATGATAAAGAGGTGAGTAGGGATTTGTCATTACACATTCGTAGGAAAGGCAATCGATACGAAGTGTCACTTCCCTGGAAAAACACATATACTGTTTTACATAATAATCGAGCGAGTGCTTTTCTTCGGATGCAGGCGCTTGTTCGAAGACTGTACTTGGCTGGGAAAATCAACGAATATAGTGCGGCTATGAAGGAATTGCTATGCTCTGGCTGAAATTGTCCCTGACACGATCATTAATGAAGGCCGTACGTATTATTTACCTCACCGCACAGTTTACCGAGAGGACAAAGAGACCACGAAGTTACATATTGTGTTCGATGCTTCGGCGCATGCGTCCAACTATTCGTCGTTGAACGATTGCTTAGAGGTAGGACCGAACCTGCTGCCTGAACTTTTGATTATTTTATTAAATTTTCGGACTTGTAAAGTTGGACTAATAGCGGATATCGAGAAAGCATTTTTGCAGATATTATTAGGTGAATTGGATAGAGACACCCATCGGTTCTTTTGGTTCTCTGACAACATCGACCATGCACGAAATATACCTGCTGTGAAGACTTTTCGAATGACGCGTGTAACCTTTGGATTGGACTGGGATGTAAAATTGCCTGAAGATCTGCAAAGCATTTGTGGACTACCTGTTGTCAAGATATCGAAGAACTCAACGAAATCGCAATACGTCGCAATTTTTTAACGACCAAGGACTCGATGGAGATACATATTTCTACGGATGCGAGCCAGTTTACGTCGAGCACAACGGCCAAATTTCGGTGCAACTGAATGTCCGCGACCTAAAGAAGTCACATGACAGCGCGTCACCTTGTCTAAAACCTTTTTGACATCAAAGGTCTCGGTGAGGTCATTACCGAGCTTGATGGAGCAGCGAGCGTTCTCCGTCGTCAGCCTGAACAGACGGACAAGTTTGGCAGGGATGTCAAAACTAGACATGGCTCTATAAAGCTCTACTCTATAGATGCTGTCATAGGCGGCCTTGAAATCGATAAAGAGGTGGTGAGTATCGATTTGGAATTCTTAGGTTTCCTCCAGGATCTGCCGAAGTGTGAAGATTTGATCGATGGTGGACTTTCCTGGCCTGAAACCGCACTAATAGGGTCCAATCAGGCTGTTCATAAAAGGTTTCAGGCGTTCACACAATATCGCAGAAAAGATCTTGTATGCGAAGTTGAGGAGACTGATGCCTCTATAATTGGCGCAGTTGAGGGGGTCTCCTTTCTTGTGGATCGGGCAAACGATGCTGAGGTTCCATTCATCAGGCATACACTCGTCTGACCAAATCTTAGAGATGAGGGGGTTTTGCGGTGGTGGGCGAGCGAGACCCAGCACATCAGTCGCGGCGGTTCTGATGGCATGTTGGCAGCGTTGCCACTGGTCTTCGGCACTTGATGCTGGCGGCATAGGGGTGATTGAGAAATTTCGGGATACGCGTTCAGCGAAGGGTCTGGCGGTCTCTTGCGATTGTAGCTTTTCGTCGTTAAATTTTCTCACAGTGATTCTTCTTTGTTGCTCAGATTGGGATATCCGCATTCGTACCTTGGCTACAACAAGGTAATGATCCGAGTTTATGTTGGCCGCTCGGAAGGTCCGGACATCCAGAATAGTGGAGGCATGCCTTGTGTCGATCGCAATATGATCAATTTGGTTGATCGTTACATGATCATTGGACCGCCATGTCTGCTTATGAATATCGAGATGAGGAAACCATGTGCTTGCTATGGTAACATTTCCGTGGGGGCATGAACACATATTAGGCTTATGTTGGCGAATTTAGCCTTGATTCGGATAGTCATTATACGCTCGCTCACGTGTCGGAAGCTTAAGACTTCTTGCCTAAGTCTGCCACGTATGACAAATCCGCATCCGAATAAGCGTTACCTGTTGCCTCTGTAGCAATCACCGTAGTAGATGTCACAGTTTTTCATCCTCTTTTTGCCCGGCCCACCCCATCGCACTTCCTGGATGACGGTTATATCTGCATTATAGCAGTCTAAGACCTCTGCTAGTGTTCGGCTGCACGTGGTCTGTAAAGGAACAGAACATTCTGCATACAGGTCCGAAGGTCGTTGTCCTTATTTCGTTTGCTGGGGTCGTCATTAGTTGAGTCAGCCTTATCCGAGGCTTTTGGTTGTTTCGGAACCATGACTTTTTACGTGGTAGGGAAGTTACCCCGACGGAACAACTCCCAACCTGGAGGGGCAGTTCCTTAATTATTCCCCTAGGACAAGGGGCTGGGCAAACCGGTGCCAGTAGTCCACTACGGGAGTATGACCGCTGCCGTTGGCCCATTAAGAATTCCTCCGCCACCATCTCTATTCCAATGTCCTGACCAACTTTGGAAATTCCTTACCGACCTGTGATCCGAATACGTCGAAGCAGCTCGCGCAATGTATTCACTAAGTTCAACCTAACTGGAACTATAGACGCCACCGTTGACTCCATCTAGGGAATTCGTCCGCTGCCGCCTGGAACAGGAAGAAGTGCTCTAGTGAAAAAACACTCTTCCCCCACTTTCTCATCTGCTGCCGCCAAGAATCCTCCAAACCCGGTTGGTAACCCATTTCTTGGAGTACTAGGAGGTTGAGAGTAGGTGTTGGTAGGCCTCAGCTGAGTGAAAACGCTTGTGTTTTGATATGATCGCATGCACTACCGTTTGACCAACACTAGAGCGTTTCCTATACAAAATAAAAAAAAAACAAAACCTCTTCCAGTTTGCCAGTTACGACGATTGCAATGTCGTCCGCGAATTCGATAATTTTTGTTTCTTTGGGTACTGGAAGTCGCAATATCCCATTGTACATGTCCCCAGTTTACAGTGTTGAATGTATTTTGGATATCCAGGGTTATCATTAAGCAATATTTCTTGGAACCCTCTTTTTACCTTTTGCCTTCTATATCTTTTTGTGCAGTTAAGCTGATTGCATCTACTGTTGAGCATGCCTTCCTAAAGCCATATTGGTGTTCCAAAAGCCCGCCTACAGTTTCTAAAGGTGTTTCCAATCTCTTGCAGATGATTCGTTCCAGAGCATGCACAGCGAACAGTACATATGATGAAGGTTCTTCTGGTGACTTATCACCTTCTGGGAGTAGTACCAGCCTCTGCCTTTTCCACTGTTCTGGCCAAATACATAAGTATGTATGTATGTATGTATGCAGAGGTAACTAATTTGCTGTCGCCTATTTCTAAAATCCGACCAACACAGCTCAATAGGCTCTTGACATCCGCATTCCAAACATTTTTGTATCTTGCTTATACAATATTTAATTTGTTTTTCCTTAATTACTCAAGCTTTTACATACGTATAGGCAATACATTTACGCGGAAGAAACAATAGTTCATAATTTCTACATAATGTTATGCAGTCCTTCTTCTCGGGTCAAGCGAATTTACGACTCACAGGTAGTTTTTTTTGGTTTTCGAAGAAAAAACAAAGGTTTTGATATACCTATAATTTGAGTTCGAAGAAAATTCGAGTTAAAATGACTTCGAGTTAGTGTCTCAGATATAATTTCATATTAATTGGGTACTTAATGAAAACAATATATGAACGCATTAACACAATAAAAATATATGTATGTAAAAAAAATTCACTTTGCGAGTAACATAATCGTAATTATTCATAACGTATTAATCATTTGTCTAATTACGCGTAAAGATCGTTGAAAGTTATCCCGATCGTTTATTAGTTTATTGCAAGAAAGGGTAAGGATTCTTTTGCAAATTTAATTATCCAGAGTAGCACAGGTAGTTTTTACACTTTCAAATACTATAAATACCGTGCTTAATGCGTTTGAAGTGCATAGTCAACTAAAAATCATGGAGCAGTCAACATCTTGCACAAACAATTCCTCAGCTTCAATTCTGAAGATTACCCAAGAATACCCGGAGATCACATCGTTAAAGCAGCGTAGTCAATACAAGACTGAATTTGAGAATGATCATCCCGAATATCTCGAGCTTTACAGCCTGTTCCTTAAAATAAGTAAAGTATTTGAAGGGTTTTCTGAAGGCATAGAAAAAGCAGGTGACGACTTAACACAATACTACAGAATAAGGATTCAAGTAGAGAAACTATACGTGAAGATGCGCAGGCAAACCGATTATGACCAGAAAAGAAATAGGTTTTACTATTTACACAAAAAACTAGAACATATTAAAAAACTTGTCACTGACTATGACCGGGAGTTGATGGCAGCAGCAGGAGTATCTGACTAATGGCAATCTAATATTGTCCATTTGCAAATATAGTAAGGAATAAATCATAATAAAATATTATAAGAAATGTAAAAATATGTATATTGTTAGTTGTTCTAACTTGAAAATTGATAAGATAAATAAATTAATCTTAAGCAAACTAAATTTAAATTTTTTTATTTATGGCGATGATGATTATCGGAGTAAGTATCGGAGTAAGCAGCCTCAGCGTGATTGCCTTCGGGAGTGGAAAACCAAGACCGAGTAAATGTGTAACAAAGTTCGTCTGTTTTTATGTAGTCAACATGATGATCAGGCAGTGGTTATTGACGCACTGGAGGTTCCAGAAATATGTTTCGAAATTCTTTCGGTTCCAACGAACGCGAATTTAAATTGGCCGATGCAAGAATTCATGATCAGCGACTTGAAGAAGGAATCAGTGTTCTAATTGGAGCTGATACATACTGGCAATTCGCTATAGGTAAATACAGACGTCTCACGGACAGATTAGTTGCAGTTGATACCATATTGGGATGGACTATTCAAGGCCCCTTAACAGTGCAATCGACATCCGCTGGCTCAAGTTATACAACTTCCCTCAGCGTCTGCGCTTGTGAAGATGTGCAGAGATTTTGGCGGCGTGACATCTTGGGAATAGCTCTGGAGGATGATAAAGAGGTGAGTAGGGATTTGTCATTACACATTCGTAGGAAAGGCAATCGATACGAAGTGTCACTTCCCTGGAAAAACACATATACTGTTTTACATAATAATCGAGCGAGTGCTTTTCTTCGGATGCAGGCGCTTGTTCGAAGACTGTACTTGGCTGGGAAAATCAACGAATATAGTGCGGCTATGAAGGAATTGCTATGCTCTGGCTGAAATTGTCCCTGACACGATCATTAACGAAGGCCGTACGTATTATTTACCTCACCGCACAGTTTACCGAGAGGACAAAGAGACCACGAAGTTACGTATTGTGTTCGATGCTTCGGCGCATGCGTCCAACTATTCGTCGTTGAACGATTGCTTAGAGGTAGGACCGAACCTGCTGCCTGAACTTTTGATTATTTTATTAAATTTTCGGACTTGTAAAGTTGGACTAATAGCGGATATCGAGAAAGCATTTTTGCAGATATTATTAGGTGAATTGGATAGAGACACCCATCGGTTCTTTTGGTTCTCTGACAACATCGACCATGCACGATATCTACCTGCTGTGAAGACTTTTCGAATGACGCGTGTAACCTTTGGATTGGACTGGGATGTAAAATTGCCTGAAGATCTGCAAAGCATTTGTGGACTACCTGTTGTCAAGATATCGAAGAACTCAACGAAATCGCAATACGTCGCAATTTTTTAACGACCAAGGACTCGATGGAGATACATATTTCTACGGATGCGAGCCAGTTTGCCTTTGGAGCTGCTGCCTATGCTAGGAACGTCGAGCACAACGGCCAAATTTCGGTGCAACTGAATGTCCGCGACCTAAAGAAGTCACATGACAGCGCGTCACCTTGTCTAAAACCTTTTTTGACATCAAAGGTCTCGGTGAGGTCATTACCGAGCTTGATGGAGCAGCGAGCGTTCTCCGTCGTCAGCCTGCACAGACGGACAAGTTTGGCAGGGATGTCAAAACTAGACATGGCTCTATAAAGCTCTACTCTATAGATGCTGTCATAGGCGGCCTTGAAATCGATAAAGAGGTGGTGAGTATCGATTTGGAATTCTTAGGTTTCCTCCAGGATCTGCCGAAGTGTGAAGATTTGATCGATGGTGGACTTTCCTGGCCTGAAACCGCACTGATAGGGTCCAATCAGGCTGTTCATAAAAGGTTTCAGGCGTTCACACAATATCGCAGAAAAGATCTTGTATGCGAAGTTGAGGAGACTGATGCCTCTATAATTGGCGCAGTTGAGGGGGTCTCCTTTCTTGTGGATCGGGCAAACGATGCTGAGGTTCCATTCATCAGGCATACACTCGTCTGACCAAATCTTAGAGATGAGGGGGTTTTGCGGTGGTGGGCGAGCGAGACCCAGCACATCAGTCGCGGCGGTTCTGATGGCATGTTGGCAGCGTTGCCACTGGTTTTATTTTATTTATTTTCAATGCATTTTATTAATTAAATTCATTATGACTTACATGCTAACAAAAACGCTTAAAATTAGCTTAATTAACTTAAACTATCTTATGCTAACTTACTGTCCCCATGCGGGCGCTCTAAGCTAAACCTAATGCTTAATTTATATCTTTCGACCTTATCTAACTTAAACTAACTTTATTATTTTATAACTATTTTAACAAACTAAGAAAAATGTTTTATCGTAAAAAACTTAGTATACGGACTTTTTTGTTTATACCTAAATAAATAAAACTTACAAACTATCTTAAAATAATCTTAACTAACTTAACTACCTTGCGTAATTAAATACGCACTTTTTTTTTTAGCAAAGTGCTGTGCAAATTTTTATTTTATTTTTTATTTTTTTTTTTAAGCCAAGTGCTGTGCTTTTTTTTGTTTTTTTTTTTTTTTTTATTTTTTTTTTTTTTTTATATTTTTTTTTTTTTTTTTTATTTTTTTTTTTTATTTTATTTTTTTTTTTTATAACATAACGTGAAGACTTAGACTACCTTAAAACTATGTAAGCCGGTCATAACTGTTATGAATAACACTACACACCAGCTTTGCCCAGTTAGAGGCTACCCCGGATTGGGGGGAAACGACGACGACGTTCCATCCCCTTCAATAAGCCACCAAAATTGATCATGCTGCCTATTAACGTCTTCAATATCGCGGTCTGAAACCGCCCTACTGTACCGGAGACGCTCTACACTACTCTGTGCGACGTCTCGGTCGTAGTTGAGTCGCCTATCCACAGCTGTTCTGGCGACGTGGAAGATTAGCGGCACCGCTAACTTATCCTGGATCAGACCTCTTTGGTCAAAATATAGAAACGCTTCTGGAGTTACAAAGCCGTTAAGGCGCACACTCTCGTGATAGAGATTGTTGGGGTAGTAAGCCCCAAAGATCAGGCTATTCATCGAAGTCATTGCTCTTGCAATGTGCCTTCGAATCATCTTGATCAAGAAATTATCCACTCTGATCAGTTTCGCCCTGTTGTACAGGACCTCATTACGGTAGAATTTTATGTACTCAGACTCAGGTGTTCTGTACAAACGAAGGCAAGCTCTAAGGCAGGCCCTCTCAAACACCCGCATCTTTTCCAACAAGCTTGGCCCCACGTTGAACCACACGGGACATCCATATACGAGCATAGGCCGAATGAGGGCCATGTAGCAGATTACCTTCACCCTCGCATCGAGTTGGCTGCTATAAAACAGTCTCTTTGTAAGGGCGAAAGCAACTTTGGCTCTGGTCAGAGCAGCATCTATATGTTTGTTAAAATATAGATATTGATCTAGCCAGACCCCAAGGTACCTGACTACACTTCGACTCGCAAGTGGCTGACCGTGTTGTCCGACAATAGAGAACTTTCGCCAATTCTTTCTGGTGTCCCAAGAGGCCCCAGACAACGGCATTCTGAACAGGATGGTCTCCGACTTCTGAAAGTTGATCTTTAGCTTCCAGTCATCGCAGTATCTCTTAATCTTATCGAAGTCACGTTGCAAGAGTGTTGCAATAACCTCGATCTTAGGCCCTGACCTGTACGCGATCAAGTCGTCTGCGTACGCTATGGCATGGTGAAGTGAACCTATGAGATCGCTTGTGTAAATATTGAATAAGATGGGCGAATTGACCGCACCCTGTTGCAGACCATTTTTTACTTCAAAAGTTCCAGCAGACGTCACATTGCCATTTTTCACAATGAACTTCTTACTGGTGAGCATGTCATAAAGTATGTACAGCAGTGGTTTACTTATGCCCAGCCTGCTCAGCTTGTAGAAGAGTCCCTCTAACCATACGGTATCGAAGGCCTTCTCCAAGTCAACCAGGCATGCACCCGTGCATTGCTTCTTGCTTTTATTCCACTGGATATCTGATACCAGTTTAGACGCAGCATGTATAGTATCATGCCCCGCCTTGAAACCGAATTGGTTATCCGGAATTATATGACTGTCCTCAACCCACTTAGCCAAAGCTCTATGGATCACTTTTTCGAATACCTTGCTAATGTTCGGAAGGAGACTTATAGATCGGAGATTACCCGGGTTGGAGCTATCTTTATTTTTCTTTGGAATGGGCTGCACCACCGCTGTTTTCCAATGCCCTGGATAATGGGCATTATTCATTGCATTATTAAACAGGATAGTGTAAATGTTTACCACTTCTGGAGGAAGATGTCTAAGCACAATGTTGGGTATACCATCGATTCCCACGGATTTCTTTTTCCTCAGTGATTCGAAGATCGCTTGGAGCTCTGCCTTCGAAATGAACGGGGGATGTACCCTTTCATCGGCGACGGCATTGTTTGCCATGTTTCTTTCATTGAACACGGTGAAACCAGTGTTCTCAGATCGCCAGTGCTCCATGTCATTTCGAAGGGAGAAGTTGTGCATAAGGACCCGATTTTCTAGGTCGTGGTTCGGGCAAACACTATCATTCACCTTATACACGTCCTGGAAAGTCGCTCCTATAGCCTCTACCTTCTCCTGCGGATCTTCGATCACAAAGAAATTGTCATCCTCAGCTGCGTTATCTGGATCTATACCTGCTGTTACTAGTATTTGTACATTGTTCGTAGTTCGGGGGATTTTAAGACGCGGAAGATCGTTATTGTTCCTCCGAAAGATCTTGTTTATTTTCGGGAACATACTCGGGTTGTTGGATTTTACAGCCCGAATTTTCCTGTCCCAGTGCAAATTTACAGAAAGTCTGTAATTTTCTTTAATTAATTTTGAAATGTTTCTAATCAATGATTTCAGCGTCCTAACCTCCTCCGAATTCTGTCTGTCAGTAAACTGTCTGTACAAGGTTTTTAATCTCGACAGCAGTCTACTTTTATGTTCGTGCAGTGCGTCAATCGTTGCATTGCGGTATATGCCCACGTTGTCAGTGTGTTGATACCGAGGTATCGTATTGTCCATCGTTCGTTTTATTGTCTCGTCTACTTCTTTTAGATATCTTTCAATCTCCTCGTTTGACAGATTCCTATTAGACGGTAGGTCGAGCAAGTTCGAGGAGAGTGCTCTCGTTAACTGTCTGGAGAAGCGAGTCCAACGCGTTCTACTGTAATTGTAGGCGTGCAATTGGACAAACTCCTCCAATTCCGCAATTTCGTCGGGAATAGTTATTTCGGCACTGAGTCCGCAATGGTCACTGTCATACATAAAAGTGTGTAAGCAGTTTAAAGTTTGTCGGTCCATGTCAGTCAGTTGTAACCGTACGTCGAACAGCATTAGATCCAGATAAGAACCGCTTCTGGGATACGACGGACTATCCGTCGCTTTTAAATCTAGTCGATACTCAACACTGCGCAGACCCCACCAATTGAATAGTAGGTTCCCTCTAGAATTTGGCGTGCTATTTCCCCAATCTCTATGTTTGGCGTTTAAATCACCGGCTATAATGAAAAAGTTCTCCCCCGATTCCAGCCTTAGTATTCGAAAAAGTGTCTCGAGCTCTGAGATAAAAGACGTGGTTTGAGTAGCTTCAGGAGCATAGACAGCGACGATATACATCCTCTTTCCACTACGGAGGGGGATGAATACGATACATGCTTCCAGCTCCTGGAACCTACGCACTTCACCGCAGTACACTACTTTATGACGCAACTCTTTTCTAATAAAGATCGCCACACCTCCGCCTTGTACAGAGTTGGGTCGGTCTCTTCTTATAATATTATAACTACTGTGCCTCAACTTGTGTTTCTGGGATAACTTAGTTTCGCTAACCAAAAGCACATCGGGAGAATGGTCCTCAAGCAACTTGAAAAGTACGGCTCTACGTTCGATCCTAATCAATGAATTCACATTCACCGCAAGGATCTTTAAGGGTTGCTCCGCCATGTTCGTACCCATTACGATTGGTGGTGCGTTAGGCCCGGCAGAAGCGCGTAGATCTGGTCCACCCGCTTCGCCTGCTCCTGAATTTGTCGCTGAAGTTGGCCCATCTGCCCCTGGATAGAGAGCAAGATAGCCAACAAATCAGGTTCAGCCTCCGGTGCTCTCGGCTTTGGGGCCTGCGAAACAACCTTCGGCTGCGACTGTACCGTATTCCCCCGGCCTGACGCCATTTGAGCGTAGGTCACTTGGGGAGTGACGGATTGTGCAGGAACACTCGAAACGGGCGGACGCTTAACTTCCACCTTCTGCTGACGAGCCAGATTTACTTTTTTAATGTACTGGAACTTAGGGCAACCCCGATAGTTTGCGGTGTGCCCCGTGTTCCTACATAATGCGCACGTGAGCTGACTTTTTTCAGTCGTGCCGTCCCTGCCTAGGGCGCATTCCTCTGCCTTGTGGTCTTTTCCACATTTCACGCATCGAGGCTGCATATCGCAGTTCGACGCGGCGTGTCCAAACCTTTGGCAGCGAACGCATTGTAACATGCCTTCGCTCCTCTTTACTTTTTCCCAGGTGACAACCTGGTAGTCTAGGACTTTAATGCTCCTTAGACCATCCAGTTTGCTGTTGGGTGAAAGCTGAACCAGGAAGAACGGTAATTTCCGTTTCTCCCTTTTGGCCTTAGCTGTGGTGAACGGCTTGACCCCTACAAAAATGAGATCATCGCACTCCTTCTCTTTAAGAAGCTTTAAGAGCTCCTCCGGCTCGGTGGACGGTTCCATCCCCTTCAGCAGCATTGTTTGCAGCTTTTCCCCTTTCGGGGTGAAGGAGAAGAACTCAGTCGTCGAATCCCTCAATAAATTTTTAATTTTATTGTGCTGCTCCACTGTATTGCAGTGGATAGCATGCCTATCTACGCTTAGACGTTTAATATAGAAATTTCTACCTATGGCCGACTTACATAGCTCGATGGTGTCTTTAAGCTCCATCTTAAAAGTGTTGATTGGTGGCACCCTTTGTTTCTTCTGCTGCTGTTGTTGTTGCTGTTGTTGTTGTTGTTGTTGCTGCTGCTGTTGTTTTTGCTGCTGTGGTTGCTGCTTCTGTTGTTGCTGTTGCTGTATTTGCTGCTGCTGTTTCTGCTGCTGTTGTGGTTGTTGTTGTGATTTTTGCAGCTGTTGTGGTTGCTGCTGTTTTTGCATCGATTGCGGTTGCTGCGTGTTCTGCTGCTGTAGTTTTTGCGCCTGTTTCTGCAGCTGTTGTTGCTGCTGCTGCTTTACTTTTGCCTGCCTTTGGGGCTTTGGCTGTGGCTGTTGCTGTTGTTTTTGCTGCTGCTGTAGTTGCGGCGGCTTTTCTTTTTGCAACTGGCTTTGGGCTGGCTGCTGTTGTTGTTGTTGTTGTTGTTGAACACGCTGGAGCTCCAGCTGTTGCTCCTTTTCTCTTCTGGCCACTTGCTTGGCCTTGATGGCATTAACTCTTTCATGGAGTCGTTTGATGCTGTTATTGAGGGATACCATTTCTTCCTCCTCATCTTCTGACTCGGAGGTCGCCAGATTTCCAAAACTGTTACCTTCTGGTCTAAACTGACCTTCTCTACCGTCGGAAACGTAAGATAACTTATCCCTGCGTGTAAATCGTTTTCCAGCTACCGCCGTTGTTGTCGTTGGCGCCCCTCCCCTCCCTCCACCTGGCAGCTTTTCAGCTGAAGCTGATAGAGAGGGGCGCTTCACTATGTTAAGAGTTGGTTTTATCTTCCTCCTTCTTTTCGCCGTACCATCTGTAGCCATGGTTGTTGGGTGGCCTGATTTGATTGACTCATCGGCAGAGGTAGTGTAGTCCAATGGTCCCGCTACTAGGAGAGTGGACCGCTCATCGGTGTCCATCGCCTGTTGTTGTTTACAAGCTTCACTTCCACTTATTGTTTGTCTTTATTTTAATTAATAATAAAAATAAAAAATAAAAGTAAAGAACTCGTTTCCCTGGACGGGACTCGAACCAGTACGGCTGGTTTGAGCGGCCGTGTCACTACCACTTGGCTATGTCGCCTTTTTCTATACACTGTATAAATTTCTACTTAAAATCAGTCAACACTGTCTTAATAGAAGCCGAAACACGTTTGTACTCTGCGAAAGTCTGTGAACGACTGCGTTGCCACTGGTCTTCGGCACTTGATGCTGGCGGCATAGGGGTGATTGAGAAATTTCGGGATACGCCTTCAGCGAAGGGTCTGGCGGTCTCTTGCGATTGTAGCTTTTCGTCGTTAAATTTTCTCACAGTGATTCTTCTTTGTTGCTCAGATTGGGATATCCGCATTCGTACCTTGGCTACAACAAGGTAATGATCCGAGTTTATGTTGGCCGCTCGGAAGGTCCGGACATCCAGAATAGTGGAGGCATGCCTTGTGTCGATCGCAATATGATCAATTTGGTTGATCGTTACATGATCATTGGACCGCCATGTCTGCTTATGAATATCGAGATGAGGAAACCATGTGCTTGCTATGGTAACATTTCCGTGGGGGCATGAACACATATTAGGCTTATGTTGGCGAATTTAGCCTTGATTCGGATAGTCATTATACGCTCGCTCACGTGTCGGAAGCTTAAGACTTCTTGCCTAAGTCTGCCACGTATGACAAATCCGCATCCGAATAAGCGTTACCTGTTGCCTCTGTAGCAATCACCGTAGTAGATGTCACAGTTTTTCATCCTCTTTTTGCCCGGCCCATCCCATCGCACTTCCTGGATGACGGTTATATCTGCATTATAGCAGTCTAAGACCTCTGCTAGTGTTCGACTGCACGTGGTCTGTAAAGGAACAGAACATTCTGCATACAGGTCCGAAGGTCGTTGTCCTTATTTCGTTTGCTGGGGTCGTCATTAGTTGAGTCAGCCTTATCCGAGGCTTTTGGTTGTTTCGGAACAATGACTTTTTACGTGGTAGGGAAGTTACCCCGACGGAACAACTCCCAACCTGGAGGGGCAGTTCCTTAATTATTCCCCTAGGACAAGGGGCTGGGCAAACCGGTGCCAGTAGTCCACTACGGGAGTATGACCGCTGCCGTTGGCCCATTAAGAATTCCTCCGCCACCATCTCTATTCCAATGTCCTGACCAACTTTGGAAATTCCTTACCGACCTGTGATCCGAATACGTCGAAGCAGCTCGCGCAATGTATTCACTAAGTTCAACCTAACTGGAACTATAGACGCCACCGTTGACTCCATCTAGGGAATTCGTCCGCTGCCGCCTGGAACAGGAAGAAGTGCTCTAGTGAAAAAACACTCTTCCCCCACTTTCTCATCTGCTGCCGCCAAGAATCCTCCAAACCCGGTTGGTAACCCATTTCTTGGAGTACTAGGAGGTTGAGAGTAGGTGTTGGTAGGCCTCAGCTGAGTGAAAACGCTTGTGTTTTGATATGATCGCATGCACTACCGTTTGACCATCACTAGAGCGTTTCCTATACAAAATAAAAAAAAAACAAAACCTCTTCCAGTTTGCCAGTTACGACGATTGCAATGTCGTCCGCGAATTCGATAATTTTTGTTTCTTTGGGTACTGGAAGTCGCAATATCCCATTGTACATGTCCCCAGTTTACAGTGTTGAATGTATTTTGGATATCCAGGGTTATCATTAAGCAATATTTCTTGGAACCCTCTTTTTACCTTTTGCCTTCTATATCTTTTTGTGCAGTTAAGCTGATTGCATCTACTGTTGAGCATGCCTTCCTAAAGCCATATTGGTGTTCCAAAAGCCCGCCTACAGTTTCTAAACGTGTTTCCAATCTCTTGCAGATGATTCGTTCCAGAGCATGCACAGCGAACAGTACATATGATGAAGGTTCTTCTGGTGACTTATCACCTTCTGGGAGTAGTACCAGCCTCTGCCTTTTCCACTGTTCTGGCCAAATACATAAGTATGTATGTATGTATGTATGCAGAGGTAACTAATTTGCTGTCGCCTATTTCTAAAATCCGACCAACACAGCTCAATAGGCTCTTGACATCCGCATTCCAAACATTTTTGTATCTTGCTTATAAAATATTTAATTTGTTTTTCCTTAATTACTCAAGCTTTTACATACGTATAGGCAATACATTTACGCGGAAGAAACAATAGTTCATAATTTCTACATAATGTTATGCAGTCCTTCTACTCGGGTCAAGCGAATTTACGACTCACAGGTAGTTTTTTTGGTTTTCGAAGAAAAAACAAAGGTTTTGATATACCTATAATTTGAGTTCGAAGAAAATTCGAGTTAAAATGACTTCGAGTTAGTGTCTCAGATATAATTTCATATTAATTGGGTACTTAATGAAAACAATATATGAACGCAATAACACAATAAAAATATATGTATGTAAAAAAAATTCACTTTGCGAGTAACATAATCGTAATTATTCATAACGTATTAATCATTTGTCTAATTACGCGTAAAGATCCTTGAAAGTTATCCCGATCGTTTATTAGTTTATTGCAAGAAAGGGTAAGGATTCTTTTGCAAATTTAATTATCCAGAGTAGCACAGGTAGTTTTTACACTTTCAAATACTATAAATACCGTGCTTAATGCGTTTGAAGTGCATAGTCAACTAAAAATCATGGAGCAGTCAACATCTTGCACAAACAATTCCTCAGCTTCAATTCTGAAGATTACCCAAGAATACCCGGAGATCACATCGTTAAAGCAGCGTAGTCAATACAAGACTGAATTTGAGAATGATCATCCCGAATATCTCGAGCTTTACAGCCTGTTCCTTAAAATAAGTAAAGTATTTGAAGGGTTTTCTGAAGGCATAGAAAAAGCAGGTGACGACTTAACACAATACTACAGAATAAGGATTCAAGTAGAGAAACTATACGTGAAGATGCGCAGGCAAACCGATTATGACCAGAAAAGAAATAGGTTTTACTATTTACACAAAAAACTAGAACATATTAAAAAACTTGTCACTGACTATGACCGGGAGTTGATGGCAGCAGCAGGAGTATCTGACTAATGGCAATCTAATATTGTCCATTCGCAAATATAGTAAGGAATAAATCATAATAAAATATTATAAGAAATGTAAAAATATGTATATTGTTAGTTGTTCTAACTTGAAAATTGATAAGATAAATAAATTAATCTTAAGCAAACTAAATTTAAATTTTTTTATTTATGGCGATGATGGAAATGGTTTTTCGAAATGTTTACTCCTTTTTCTTTCAATGAGCCTTTTCTGCTTTGGCAGCGGAATTTGGTACACATTGGCACGTTGGTGGGCAAAATCGCATCATCACCTCCCCGTGGTGCCCGCTGGATAGCTATCTGATAGTGAACTAACGATGAGCGTATGCTGAATCTGACGATATATGGGTAGCTGAACACTCGGATCTGCGTAAGCACATCTGGGTGAACTTCAGCGCGCATATGTTTAACCGGACGAGGCATCTCTTGTTGACCTGATCGGCTGAAATATGCGTCTCAGAAGTCTAACAAGAGGTCCTCAGAAAGAGGACGTGCGGCGGATGAATTCTCCCGATGGAATCAACGGTGACGTCTACAGGCCAGCGGAAACCTTACCGGAGCTACTTCGATATATTTGAAGCTGAGGTCGGTAAGGATTTTCAATACTACGTCAGGGTATTGAAAAAGAGATGGTGGCGGATGAACCCTTAATTGGCCAACGCCACGCTCATATCCCCGAAGTGGGTTACTGACATCGGTGTATCCGGCCCCTCGTCCTAGGGGTTGCTAAAAAAGGATCGGGTCCTCCAGGTTGGGGGTTGTGCCGTCGGGTTAACTTTCCTACCACGTAAAAAACCTTCGGTTACGAAGCAACCAACAGCCTCGGATAGGGATGAATTTACTGTTGACGACCCAAGCAAACGTAAAAAGGACAACGATCTTTGTGTCTGCACGTGGAATGTTAGGTCCCTCTACAAACCACGTGCAGCCGAACAACTTGCGGAGGCCCTAGAGTGTCTCAAAGCAGACATTACCGCCATCCAAGAAGTGCGATGGGATGGGCCGGGCAAAAGGAGTATGAAAAACTGCGACATCTACTACGGCGATTGCTACAGACAAAAAGGACAGCGTCTATTCGGGTGCGGATTTGTTATTGGAGGCAGACTTAGGCAAGAAGTCTTGAGTTTCAGGCATGTGAACGAGCGCCTTATGACTATCCGTATCAAGGCTAAATTTGCCAACATTAGCCTAATATGCGTTCACGCCCCTCATGAGGAGAAGGACGACGCGACAAAGGACGACTTGTACCAGCTCTTGGATAAGACGTATGAGCAATGCCCTAGCCACGACGTTAAAATTATCCTAGGTGACTTTAACGCAAAGCTAGGAAGAGAGGACGTCTTTAGTAGCGTGGTCGGAAGGCACAGCCTGCACGAGAACACATCCGACAACGGACTCAGGCTAATCGACTTTGCAGCGGGGCGAAACTTTGTCGTAGCTAGTACGCGGTTCCCACGTCTCGATATTCACAAAGGAACATGGCTCTCCTTTGATCGAACAATCGTCAACCAAATCGATCACATTGCGATCGACGCAAGGCACTCTTCCAGTATTCTGGGTGTCCGGACTTTCCGAGGAGCCAACGTGGACTCGGATCACTACCTAGTTGTAGCCAAGGTACGGATGCGGATATCCAGAACGGAGCGAAATCAACGAAATACTGTGAGGAAATTTGACGTCGAAAAGCTACAATCGCAAGAGACCGCCAGAACCTTTGCCGATCGTGTTTCTTCTAATCTCAATCTAAGTCCTATGCCGCCAGCTGCAAATGCGGAAGACCAGTGGCAGCGTTGCCAACAAGCCATCAGAGATGCTGCCTCTGATGTACTGGGTTTCTCTCGGCCACCACAACGAAACCCCTGGTTTGATGAGGAATGCCGGCAAGCACATGCAGCAAAACAAGAGGCGTACAAAGCGGCGCTGCATAGAAGGACTAGAGCTGCTTACGAGCTCTACGTGCGCAGGAGAAAAGAGGAACATCGACTTCTCAGAAAGAAGAAAAAGGAGCATGAGAAGCGCTCGATCGAGGAGATTGAGAGACTCTATTGCAGGAATAATGTTCGAAAATTTTACCAAAGGGTAAAAAGAACATGCCAGGGTTTCAAAGCCAGAACAGAAGCCTGCACGGACGAAAATGGCAACATAGTAGTGGAATCGCAGTCGGTGCTGAGGATATGGAAGGAACACTTCTGCAGACTGTTAAACGGCGATGATGACCAATATTCCGCTGTCAGGCAGAATGAGCCATTCAACAGTGACGATGGCAGTCAAGATTCCCGTCAACCCGATCAGAATGAAGTGAGGATAGCGATATCTAAACTCAAATCCAACAAAGCTGCTGGAGCCGACGGCCTTGCCGCTGAACTCTTCAAGGCAGGAGGAGATGAGTTGGTAAGGAGCATGCACCAGCTCATATGTAAAATCTGGTCGGACGAAAGTATGCCCGATGAATGGAACCTCAGCATTGTTTGCCCGACCCTGAAGAAAGGAGACCCTCTGAACTGCGCCAATTACAGAGGTATAAGTCTCCTCAACATCGCATATAAAATCCTGTCTGCCGTATTATGTGAACGCCTAAAACCGATCGTCAACAACCTGATAGGTCCTTATCAGTGCGGTTTCAGGCCGGGAAAGTCCACCATTGACCAAATATTCACACTACGGCAGATCTTGAAAAAAACCCATTAATACAAAATCGATACGCACCACCTCTTCATCGATTTCAAAGTTGCCTATGATAGCGTGTATAGAGACGAGTTATACAGAGCCATGTCTAGTCTTGGCATCCCTGCCAAGCTCGTCCGTTTGTGCAGAATGACGATGGAGAACTATCGCTGCTCCATCAAAGTCGGTAAGAACATCACCGAACCATTCGATGTCAGCAAAGGTCTTAGACAAGGTGACGCGCTATCATGTGATCTCTTTAATATAGTACTTGAGAGAATTGTACGAAACTCACAAGCCAACACCGGAGGTACAATCTTTTATAAGTCTGTATAACTACTCGATTATGCCGATGACATTGACATAATCGGAAGAACTCAGCGGGCCGTCAATGGGGCATATACGACTATTGAGATCGAGGCAGCAAAGATGGGTCTAGCGGTCAATGAAAGCAAAACAAAATATATGCTGTCTACAAAAAAGGACACCCAACATCGGCGTCTTGGAAAGAACGCCGCAATAGACAGATATAATTTTGAGGTAGTAAAGGATTTTGTCTACCTAGGCTCTATGGTGAACTCCGCAAATGACATCAGTAGGGAGATCACACGAAGAATTACTCTTGCCAATCGTTGTTTCTATGAGCTAAAATGGCAATTGAGTAGCAAAGCCCTATCTCGAAACACTAAGGTAACTCTTTATAAGACACTAATCATCCCAGTCCTGCTGTATGGCGCAGAGGCATGGGCTTTGACAAAACCGGATGAGGATGCCCTTGGTTATTTCGAGAGAAAAGTTCTTCGAGCGATCTTTGGTCCCGTCTGCATAGACGGTGAGTGGAGGAGAAGGTACAATGCCGAGCTATACGGCATGTACAAGGACATCGACTTAGCCAGAAGAGTTCACATACAGCGACTAAGATGTCTGGGTCATTTAGAGCGGATGGAGCCCAACGTTCCCGCTAAGAAAGTTTTCGAATCCACCCCGGATGGACGACGCAGTAGAGGACGACCTCGCGCTAGATGGCGCAAACAAGTGGAGGGGGACCTCAACCAACTTGGCGTGCGCAACTGAAGGCAGCTGGCTCGTAATCGTGCTAGCTGGAGAGTTTGTTGGTTGAGGCCCAGGTCCACCCCGGACCGTAGCGCCATCTAAGTTGGCACGTTGTTGTTTTTCAATTGGTATTACAGCTTTATGAAGATTCTTTTTATATTTTACATCCTATATGAGGAAGGACCTCTACAGAAGTCAGTGCAATCTGCTGAATTTTCCATGCAAGATTTCGTCAGTAATTTCCTTTTAAATTTTAAGCTTTCGTCCTTAAGATTTGGTTGGTTGGTTGGATATGAGTGGCCTCCTTGAGTTGCGCTTGGACCAGAAAAAGATCCATTATGCTACTACTGAGTTGTGATGGGTGCATCACCCAGAAATTGTAGAACTCAATCACCAGATAAATTTTACAAAACAACGAACACAGTAAACCTTCAGAATTTCATAAGTCAAAAAAATTACCGTAAAGAGACATAGTTCTTTGTTGTACCAGGGTGGGATAGATGAGATGCAGTCTATGATTAGGTTAGACTAAGGTGGCAGGCTGCATATGAAGCAACCTCACTTAGGCCAGCAAAGATTTATGGGACGACATGGATCTATGATCCCCAAAAAGCCAACCACCCCTAGAACCAATTGGACCTAGTTATAAAGCACTGAAGGCTGTTGATGTCAGCATTACCCAATTCACTCAATCTGCCGAAAAGATAGGCTCCTAAGTCTAATCTTTTGCGAGCGGAGAGAGCCTGGCACGTACAGAGGAAGTGTAGTATGGTTTCGTCCTATTCTTCGTCCATGCAGCTTCTACAGAAGTTATTTACGAGGAGATCTAGCCTTATGGCAGGCCTTCCAATTATGCAGTGCCTTATAAATACACCTACTACATTTGTAATAGGCGCTCTCTTCTGTCTAATAAGGCAATTCGAGCGCTATTGATCCAGTTTTGGCCAAATGAGACACGTAGTAACTAGCCTATCTGCTGTTGGTTATGTTGATAGTGTTGAACTTCATTTTGTTCGGTGTAATCCAAAAGCTACATTGGCGAGTTCATTCGCCATGCAATTCCCTGGAATGTCTCTGCGCACCCAAATGAGGTGAATATTGAATTGGATAGTTTTAGACTTGAAGGTGACAGATTATAGGAATTTGATCGCAGCTTGACTGGCAGTAAAAATTGTGATATCCCGATTATATATCACATTATACCTTAGCCATGATTCCTTGATTACCATAATCCCACCTGAAAACCTCAGCAGTGATTAGGAAGGCGCAAAGAGATATTTATGTTTATGTTTATCACTGGAGAAGAAAAAACAAGTTTTGAATATATCGGTACAGAAATATTTGGATCCCTCTTGCAACCCCAAATTTTCCTCCCACTTAAGTCTCCGGGTTTCAAATTTTTTGTCGAACAGAAGTTGTGGTAATATGTACCTAATCGATGTCTTGCAGGAGGAATTCCATATCATTAAGAATAGAGTAGTGTCCGGTACTCAGATTAGATCTCTAACGTATGACCTTCATGAAAGTGGCTGCTCGAGTTGCCACTTGTTTGCTATAGATATCTAATTGTGAGAGATGAAACAGAATGTCCAAAGCCATTGCTGGCGTAGTTCTTAATGCTCCGCTGATGCGTAAGCAAGCCGACTTTTGCACGCGACCAATACAGGTTAGGTGAACAGCTTTTCCAAGGCTGTCCACCAGACAATCCACGCCATATGTTAGTATAGACCTGATGACAGATACATTAAGCCAGTATGTAATTCGTGGCTGTTGTCCCGATTTATTTCCTATTACTTTTTTACACCAGTATAGAGTTGCAATGGGTATCTTAACGCTTCCACGATATTGGATTTCCAGCTGAGTTTCTTATCGAGAATGAGATCTAAATATTTGGCTTTATCAATGAGTGTCAGATAGTGCCGCACAAACTTGGAGGGTCGAAATGCGAAATTTTGTATTTCCTTATGAAAGGGACACCGGCGCCGTCGCGCAAGTGGTTAGTGTGTCGGATCACTGCCCGTGAGGTTCCATGTTCGAATCCCAGAAAACACCAAAAAGTTTTTTCACGGTTCCACCTCTCGCGAACGTCTGATAAACATCTGAGAGTATTTCTATAACGAGAAAGTTTCTCAACGATACGGCACTAAACTGTGCTCGTTTGAAAAACATAACGCACGTAAGAGCTGTTGTGCGAAATATTTTTTTTATGTTTTTTGTGAGTTGACGCCAAGGTCACATCCTTTAGTCCATTTAGAGAGCTTAGAGAGAGCGTTCCCCAAAAGATCTCTGAGTGTATTGAGGTGTTTTCATGAGACAGCTGCAATGTCGTCCCTATATGAAATTACCTTACAGCCTTCCCCTTCCAGAATTAAAAGCAATTTATTCACCACTAGGATCCAAAGAAGTGGAGGAAGCAGCCCGCACTGCGGAGTACCTCTCCTCACAAACCTTCGAGCTACGGTGTCGCCCAGCTTATAGTTGACAACCCTGCCCGTCAACAACTAGTTGTCCAAGGCGCCAATTGATGCCGCAATTCCATGGTTTGTGAGCGCTAACATGATTGCTTCAGGCTCAACATTGTTAAAAGGTCCATCGATATTGAGAAATGCTACCAGTGTGTGTTCTTTGCAATCCAGAAATTTTTTTTTTTTTACCGATTTCCCTTTAATATACGCATGCTGGGAGGCTGACAGCAGGTTAAGATTGATGCTGCAGTGAATATGGCAGTTTATTAGTTTCCCAGAGTCCTAAGGAAAAATTGGTCTGAGATCTTTAACTTGCCTTCGGTATGAAAACCACATTGACTTCCAAAAACTCCCCAAAATTTGGGGATATAAACCAGGTCCAGGCAACCTCTAAAAATAAAAGTTTTCCAAGGAAAGATAAGTTCTAACTCACTACTACTTCGGTTTAGCAAAATAATTGGGCTCAAAACTCCTAAGTCGAAGGACTAAATTAACGCTAATTTAACCAATCCTCCTATGTAGCTTTGAGTGCTGGACGAAAAGCTGAGCTAATATATATTAGACAATTTCAGAAGAAAAATACTTCGTCGGATATTACTTCTCGTCTATGAGCTCTAAGATATGTAAGATACATCGACTACATTGGATCAGCCAGATCGAGCGAATGGACAACAATGCTCCAGCCAAGAGAAAATTCGAATCACAGACCCCAGAGTTAAGTGTTATGTATTCAATTTTTCTTTCTTTTTTAAATAAAACAAAGATTTCAACTTTTCATTTCAAAATTATTTTATTTCTTTAGATTGGACCTTTTACTTTGAAATGCAGAATTCAATTCTTATATAACAAACTAAAAAACAAATGAAGGAGAAGAGAGAACGCAAAGACATAACCCAGAGAGTAGCACTACAAGAAATAGCATCGAGTTAACGTCATTCACCTCCCACCCGTCTTTCATCGTTTAAGCCAAACGTGCGTGGTACTCGTAACAACCAAGCAATTGGCAACATTAGATTCTCACTTCCAGCTTTATAGTGGGACTTGACGACATACGGTACTCATGTACAATACTCGTACTTCTGAGTGTTGTTTTTTTTTAGTTTTCAGAGGCTATGATGTTAACGTCGGGCTGTTGTAGCATGTTGGTACAGTTGCCGCTACACCTAGCCACATATGACACATGGCATTTATGTTTCTAAGGAAGTGTCATACATGTGCAAACATGTACATATGTGACCTCAGGTTTGAGTCGACGAAAACCACCGAACATTCGGTATATAGACCAAGTAATAGCGGATAGCAGAAAACTTGGTCTGCGTAACTGGAAGCACTGTGCCCGGGATCAACGAAGATGGAAGGATGCTGTGTCTCAGGCAGAGATTCTGCGTGGTTCCTGAGCACATTAGGGGCCTAGGCCTAGCTTCTCGCAACCACACGTGTTGTGTGCACTATATTTTCACATGCATGGAGGGGTTCTATGGTCTTTTGCCGTAGAATTTCTTTTTATAGAAACTTTCTCATGACAGCAATACTCTTAGATGTTTGTCAAACGTTTGCGAGAGGTGGGACTGTAGAAAAACGCTTGATGTTTCTGGGATTCGAATACTGAACCTCACGCGCAATGGTCCGACACACTAACCCACTAGTATACTAGATTTTTCATTTAAAAACTTCTATTTTTCTTTCTTCCATTCGTGAGAAAAAATTTAAAGCACACAACAAGATTGGTTGCGAGGGCAATAGGCCCTTCATGGGCTGTTTGTGCCAAATATACGAGTATATGTTTTTTTTTACGCTGGGAGGTAGTAATCTTCGAAAGACAAAACGGTAAAAGTATGAGACTTTTACACACTAACTAACTAATGGTACCACCTTCTTGGCATTTCATCGTAGGGGGGTTTCTGACTTAGTTGTCATTTGTATTCGTGGAATCTTTTCTCTCATCTTCCAATATTCTTAATTAGCTCATAATATTTTTGGGAATTTCAGTCACTGCATCCCAAGTTTTTTGGCTCTTAAGCATTTCACCAACTATGTTTTCGGGGTTGGTGCCACGCCTAATTTCTGCCTCAGTATTTCCCTCTCATCTAGAAACCGTGGGCATCGAAAAAACACATGTTCGGCGTTTTCAATGCAGTCAGCAGATAGTGGACAGTAGAGGCTGTCATCATGCTTGTATTTATGCAGGTATGAACGGAAGTATTGATGACCTGTCAGCAACTGGGTTATGATGAAACACTGCTTCTATCCATGGTTTAACCTGGGGTATGAGCACATGCGTCCCCTACCCTTTTCAGAGACATTCCAGCGTTCTTGCCACTCTCCTATGCTCTGTATCCTTAGTGATATCTGTTGGGTTTCGCCGGTTGGAGCAGTTTGCTCTTGTTCTGAGCGTCTTAATTCATATTGTCGTCCCTGCTCTTCTGCCAGGATGTCTATTAGTAGGATTTTTGCTATCACACAGGCTGCATCGCTGAAGGTGCAGCATACTCTTAATGTACATACCATATTCTGTACACTGAAGCAATCTTACTTCTAATTGTTTTAGTCGTCATGGCTCTCGCCCAGATTGGTGCGGCGTAGAGGATTAAAGACGCTATTACTCTGGCCAAAAGTAATCTTTGACTATGCCTAGGGCCTCCAGTATTAGGCATGATTCGTGCGAGAGCAGAGCTGGCATTCGCTGCTTTGTGTGGCACACTCTTGAGGTGTTCCTTGAAGTATAGCCTCGTATCTAGTATGAATCCGAGGTTTTTATGTGTGGCTTCTATGTTATTGTGTGGCTGCCCACAGTAATATTTATCGTTTCCTCCTTCTTCCTGCTGTTTATAAGAACCGCTTTCGTTTTATGTTCTGCAAGTGTGAGGCCAACCGAACTCAGCCAGTTCCGTACGATCTTAATTGTAGAGTTGCTTATCTACTCAACCTCTTCCTCTCGGCTGCACGCCTGGCTCTGCTCTAGACGCTTTGCTGAACTTAACTCTCCTCGATACTTATATCATCAAAGCACTATCAAAGCCATCCATCGCCTTGGACGGGGCGGTTTTTGGTATACTTCACACAGGAATCTTGATGAACTTGCGCGACACTTATCTTACGACTCCGGTCTTATGGATTTTCCGTCTGATGCAATGACACTAGAACTTCAGCTGATGCGCAAGTTCAGAGTCGACTTTCCTTGTGCTCAGGACTGGCTTCGGCCAGAGTCTGAGCCGGGAATAGAATGTAGTCGTATTTTCACGGATGGTTCCAAAACCAGTCAAGGGTCTGGCGCTGATGTCTTCGTGGAAGTCGACAATATTAGACTTCTTTTCTCGTTAGGCAAATATGCGTCTGTTTTCCAAGCGGAAACTTATGCAGTTCTAATGGCCATGAACTATGTTGTGAAGAACAGGTGGAAAGGACGTAGCACTTGTGTCTGTAGTGACAGTCAGGCTGCGTTTAAGGTCTTGCTTAACCTTTTATCCACTTCCAAAATAGTTCGTGAAACCAAAAACTCTTTGAACACGGTCACAAGACTGAATTTTCTGTCTCTTATCTGGGTCCCAGGTCATACTGGGATCTTGGGAAACGAGATCCCCGATGAGATTGCTAGACAAGGTTCATAGCAGGATTTCTCAGGTCCCGAACCCACGTTGGGTCTCCCTGCGTCCTCGGTTAGGGCTTCCATTGACGATTGGGCCTCGCACAAGCACAATTGTGTGTGGCATGACTCTCCAGGATGCAGGTTGACTAAACGCATGCTCCCGGACGTCTGTAAGAAGTCAGCGGCATTCTTGTTGTCTCTCAGCAGAAAAGACTGTAGACAACTTATTAGCGTCTTGACAGGCCACTTTTCTTTTGCCAAGCGCCTTAACGTATTGGGTTTAAGTGACACTACAATCTGCGACGCTTGTGGAGAGACCGACGATCGTGCGACATATTATCTCTGTGAGTGTCCGGCCTTTGCTCGTATCAGGTGGCAGATCCTGGATGCTGATGCGGAGAGTGCTGGTACTGTAAGCTCCTCAACGCTGAAATGCTTGCCTGGCTCTCTTAGAAAGACAAGGAAATTCCAATAGAATGTTTAAATCAGAGTTTGCTCTCTGGAAGTACAATGGAACAGTTGCATCTGAGTTCTGAGCGTTTCCTATCCCAACAAAAAAAAAAAAAACCTCTTCCAGTAGTTTGCCAGTTGCGACGATTGCAATGTCGTCCGCGAATTCGATAATTTTTGTTTTCTCGGGTATTGGAAGACGCAATATCCCATCGTACATGGCCCCAGTTTGCAGTGTTGAATGCATTTTTGATATTCAGGGTTATCACTAAGCAATATTTCTTGGAACCCCCTTTTCGCCTTCTATCTCTTTTTGTGCAGTTTCATCCACTAAGCTAATTACATCTACTGATGAGCATGCCTTCCGGAAGCCATATTGGTGTTCCGAAATCCGCCTACAGTTTCTATAGCTGTTTCCAATCTGTTGCAGATGATTCGTTCCAAAACTTTCCTGCTGTGTCTAGCATGCACAGCGAACGGTACATATGATAAAGGTTCTTCTGGTGGCTTATCGCCTTCTGGGAGTAGTGCCAGCCTCTGCCTTTTCCTATGTTCTGGCCAAATACATATGTGTGTATGTATGTATGCAGAGGTAACTGATTTGCTGTCGCTTATTTCTAAAATCCGACCAACGCAGCTGAATAGGCTCTTGACATCCGCATTCCAAACATTTTTGTATCTTGCTTATACAATATTTAATTTATATATATATTATATTTTATTGGTAGCTATAGATTATTTTTACAATATTTGGTTGTAACCGCAAATTTACACAGAGTTATGATAATCTATCTTACTACTGAAAACTCATATTAGTGAAGTGAAAAGGGACTAGAATTGAACAATATTTCGAAAGGAAAAGCTACGATAAAAGACCTTTCTATGTGATTAAAAAAAAAAAAAAAAATTATGGATATAAATAAATAAAACAATTTATGAACCGTTTATGCAGGTATATGGCATATAATAAGTTAATAAAATAGATATATAAACAGATCAGTAAATAAATAAATAAAATAATAAATATGTACACAAAAAATAAATAGTGAATACAACTATGAATAAGTATATAGATAAGTGGATAACAAACGAATAAACACATAAATAAATAAATAGTTTAACAAATAAATAAATAAATGAGCGAATAAATAAATAAATAAGTAAATAAATGAATAAATAAATAAATAAGTAAATAAATGAATAAATAAATAAATAAATGAATAAATAAATTAATTAATTAGTCAAGATAAATAAGAATATAAGTACATACATAAATAAATAGCAAACATAATGTATATATATATAAACACATAGTTAATTAACAAATAAGCAAACAGATAAATATGTAATGTATATTATATTAACTTACAAAGTAACTAGGCTGTTGACTAGAGCATTATCGGACATTTGACAATTCAATATATAATTGTTATTGAGTTTACTAATTCTTGAGTAAATAAGATCGATGTTGGCCTTATCGTGCAGCTCGAGAGTCGAAAAGTGCCAGGGAAGCTTAAGTAAAAGTTTTAGCAGTTTATTTTGCGCTATTTGTAGCTTATTGATGTGTGTTTTTGCACATTTACCCCACACTGGACTACCATACAACATGAAGGACTGAAAGACTACCTTAAATATAATTAGCTTATTTTCTTCACTAGACATTTTCGGTTAATTAGCGGATACATTATTTTAATTGTTTTGTTAACTTTATCCAGCGTATTTGTAATTTGTTTGTTGAACGTAAGTCTTTTGTCTAAAGATATACCCAAGTATTTCACAGTATCACTCCAATTGATATTAGTATTATTTATGCATAAATGACTGCGAGGTAAAAGACAAGCTTTCCTTTTTCTTGTGAAAAAGATGGCTTGCGTCTTCGAAGCATTTATTTTTATTTTCCACCTATAAAAATAAGTCGTAATAGTGTTGATGGCCGATTGAAGATTGCGTTCAATTACGAACCCAGTCTCATCGGATGAATATACTCCTGTGTCATCTGCATACATTGCAAACTCACAGTTCGGTAGTTGTGGGAAATCGGAAGTATAGATATTATACAACACTGGTCCTAATACTGAGCCTTGGGGGACACCTGCAGGAATATCAATTTCGGAGGAGTAGGAGTTATTTACACACACCTTGAAAAAACGTTCAGACAAGAAACTTTTAACCAGTTTTACAATAAACTCAGGAAAACCAAAAGTTAACATTTTATATAGTAACCCAGAATGCCAAACGGAATCAAAAGCCTTTTCAACATCCAAGAGGACCAAACCCGTGGATTTATTTGCTGTAAAAGCATTTTTGACGTGCTTGGTTATTCTGTGAACTTGGTGTATAGTACTGTGATGATTCCTAAATCCAAACAGTTGTAAAGGCAAGATATTCTTTTCGTACAGTACCTCGTCAATCTTTGTTTTGACAATACTTTCGAAAAGTTTGCCAATAGAGCTGAGTAGGCTTATGGGCCGATAGCTTGTGGAGAGATTCGCGGGATTACCAGGTTTTAAAATGGGGATCACTTTGGCTTTCTTCCAAGCCGCAGGAAAATACTGAAGCTTAATGCATCCATTAAAAATAAATACTAGGAATGCAATTCCAGCGATTGGCAATTGTTTAATGTAAATGTTTTTAATTTGGTCGAGCCCAGAAGACTTACGCACTTTAAGACGTGTGATAACATTCTGTAGTTCTTCGCAGGTTACATACGTATTAGCATGAATAATTACTGGTGGTCGATTTAATCTAGACATCGCACTTTCAACTATGTTCTGGGTCTCTATGTCGCCCATTCCGCTGGAAATCATATGATTTCTAGCAAAGGAGGAAGATAAGATATTAGCCTTCTCGGAGTTTATAGTCGAGGAAATGCCTAGATTAGTAAGCGAAGGGATGACACTGTATTTCTTCTTCATAATTTTTGCAATATTCCAAAACGGTTTGCTGCATTTTTCCAAGTTTTGAAGTTTGTGATTCCAACTTTTGTTCCGAAATTTGCAAATTTCTTCTTTTATAAGATTATTTAGCATTTTCATGTTGTGAAGGAAAAATTGCAGTCGAAATCGTTGCCAATTTCTTCTGCAATAGTTTCGCAATTTAATCATGCTAAGTATCTGGTTTGGAAGTTTCACATTAATGTCGAAATTGTTAGACTTTTTGGGAACAAAGAGATTAATAGCATTTTCAACAGAACATGCAAAATTATTAATGAGATCATCAATATGAAGACTGGTTGTAACCTCAGCAACATCCAGTTCATGCCCACTGGGACTACTTGCAATGGCTCGTCGGTATCTTCCCCAGTTTGCATTTTTGAAATCGAAGAAAGCGTCGTTTCTATTTTCAGGGGATAGAAGTACAGAACACAATACTGGCAGATGATCTGAGCTTAAATCATTGATTGTCACTGGTGTGGTGAAAATGTATGGAATATTTGTCAAAAACAAATCAAGAGTCGAAGGGTTCGATCTACTATTGGAAGGAATATAGGTTGGCGTATTGGGGTATAATATTTGGAATTGGTGACTTGAGTACAGATCTGTTAGAATGTTACCCCACGAATTAGCTCGCGGACAGCCCCAGCCTCTATGCCGGCAATTTAAGTCGCCACCTACTAAAAATGAGTCAGGAAGATTAATAAATCTTCGAATATCATTTTTAAACCAATATCTACCATTTGGCAAAATAGATCTGCCAGGAAAATAAACACAAAAAATAGACAATTTTCTTCCGTTAGAAAAAAATATCTCGACTCCATATACATATTTTCAATTAATTTCGTATTTAGTTTAGGTAACAAAGAATGTTTCAACGACTTTTCAATTACAATTGCAACTCCCCCTCCAATTCTGTCAGTTCTATCCGACCGATAACACTTATATAAACTATTTGATAACGACACATCAGTTGATAACCAAGCCTCGGAGATAAGGCCAACATCGATATTATTTTTGCATAAAAATGAAAAAAAATCGACAGATTTATTGCGAATGCCCCTAGCATTCCAACTTACCAATTTTAGACTAGCTGACATTACTTATTTTTATACAAATATTTTAAAGCTAATTGTGCGATTACGTTAAACTGTTCAGATTTATTTTTACATTTAGATAGTTGACTTGTCATCTCTACGACAAGAGATTGAATTTCTCCTGGGGTAAAAAGCTCTCCCTCAGTTGCATCTTCATCAACAGCAGCAAGCTCGATAAATGGATTTAACTGAGGCTCACTCCACTCTTTTGAGTGGATTTGCATGTTGTGCGTAGGTGGTTTCTGTAGAGGTTTTACCTTACTTGCAAGAGGTGGAAACTGTTCCATGGAGTAGATGAACGAATGTGGAGCTTTCACCACAGTTGATCGTGGAGAGCTTTTATGGGAAAGCTTTTCTTTATCTCCAAGAACTTTTTTCTGCTAAGACAAGAGCTGTCAGTTGACTTGTGCTTACCCTTGCAGTTTGCGCACTGCACAATATTATCTGGTGCGATGCATTCAGCTGTTCTATGATTACCTGCGCATTTAGAGCAGAAGGTTTTAATATTACAGTTCTTTTCACCATGCCCGAACATTTGGCAATTTCTGCATTGAGTGATTTTATTAGGTTGTCGCCGTTGGAAATCCCACTTAATTTGGGTCTTGAAGAGTGTTCTAATGTTTTTTCTAAGGTCAGACATACGGTTTGATCCATTTTCAAGATAAACAATGTAAAATGTGTCAATATAGTGATCATACCGCTTAGAAATAATTTTAATGTCTATACACTTAAGGCCAAGCGATTTAAGCTCACTCAGTAAAGACTCGGTTGGCATTTCATCTAAGCCGAAAAGAACAACCTTGAATGACTTTGAATTGGGAAGGTCATGGGAGAGGAATTGACAGTTTGCAGATTTAAGTGCACTTAGGGTTTTATGGTATGATTCTAAGTCATCACAAATGATTTTTATACCGATTGAAATTTTTTTTAACACAGTAGTTAACAACTCGAATTGAATTCATTAGTTTATGTATAAAATCAGAAGTTTTTTGAAGCACTTTGATAGGAGGAACTTCACTTTTTTTCTTCGGATTCACCAAAGTCTCATTTTCACATACTTCATCGGTAATGTCTGAGTCAGGTAAACACTGCAGCGGGCTCCAGTAATTACTTCTGGAACCCATTTTGTAGTTTTTTTAAAGACAGGTAGTCTTCGTTATCCGGGGACCGATCCCTTTTAGGAATTGCGGAGGTTGAGTACAACTACGATTACAAACACTAGTATAAGCTCTGAACGAATAAACGTCAAGCGCGGATGAGTTCAGTTCGCAGACTGTACAATATTTAATTTGTTTTTCCTTAATTACTCAAGCTTTTACATACGTATAGGCAATACATATACGCGGAAGAAACAATAGTTCATAATTCTACATAATGTTATGCAGTCCTTCTACTCGGATCAAGCGAATTTACGACTCACAGGTAGTTTTTTTGGTTTTCGAAGAAAAAACAAAGGTTTTGATATACCTATAATTTCAGTTCGAAGAAAATTCGAGTTAAAATGACTTCGAGTTAGTGTCTCAGATATAATTTCATATTAATTGGGTACTTAATGAAAACAATATATGAACAATAAAAACACACACAATAAAAATATATGTATGTAAAAAAAATTCACTTTGCGAGTAACATAATCGTAATTATTCATTATTCATTATTATCATTTGTCTAATTACGCGTAAAGATCCTTGAAAGTTATCCCGATCGTTTATTAGTTTATTGCAAGAAAGGGTAAGGATTCTTTTGCAAATTTAATTATCCAGAGTAGCACAGGTAGTTTTTACACTTTCAAATACTATAAATACCGTGCTCAATGCGTTTGAAGTGCATAGTCAACTTAAAATCATGGAGCAGTCAACATCTTGCACAAACAATTCCTCAGCTTCAATTCTGAAGATTACCCAAGAATACACGGAGATCACATCGTTAAAGCAGCATAGTCAATACAAGACTGAATTTGAGAATGATCATCCCGAATATCTCGAGCTTTACAGCCTGTTCCTTAAAATAAGTAAAGTATTTGAAGGGTTTTCTGAAGGCATAGAAAAAGCAGGTGACGACTTAACACAATATTACAGAATAAGGATTCAAGTAGAGAATCTATACGTGAAGATGCGCAGGCAAACCGATTATGAGCAGCAAAGAAATAGGTTTTACTATTTACACAAAAAACTAGAACATATTAAAAAACTTGTCACTGACTATGACCGGGAGTTGATGGCAGCAGCAGGAGTATCTGACTAATGGCAATCTAATATTGTCCATTTGCAAATATAGTAAGGAATAAATCATAATAAAATATTATAAGAAATGTAAAAATATGTATATTGTTACTTGTTCTAACTTGAAAATTGATAAGATAAATAAATTAATCTAAAGCAAACTAAATTTAAATTTTTTTATTTATGGCGATGATGGAAATGGTTTTTCGAAATGTTTACTCCTTTTTCTTTCAATGAGCCTTTTCTGCTTTGGCAGCGGAATTTGGTACACATTGGCATGTTGTTGTTTTTTAATTGGTATTACAGCTTTATGAAGATTCTTTTTATATTTTACATCCTATATGAGGAAGGACCTCTACAGAAGTCAGTGCAATCTGCTGAATTTTCCATGCAAGATTTCATCAGTAATTTCCTTTTAAATTTTGAGCTTTCGTCCTTAAGATTTGGTTGGTTTGTTGGATGTGAGTGGCCTCCTTGAGGTGCGCTTGGTCCAGGAAAAGATCCATTATGCTACTACTGAGTTGTGATGGGTGCATCACCCAGAAATTGTAGAACTCAATCACCAGATAAATTTTACAAAACAACGAACACAGTAAACCTTCAGAATTTCATAAGTCTAAAAAATTAAAAATTACCGTAAAGAGAACATAGCTCCTTGTTGTACCAGGGTGGGATAGATGAGATGCAGTCTATGATTAGGTTAGACTAAGGTGGCAGGCTGTATATGAAGCAACCTCACTTAGGCCAGCAAAGATTTATGGGACGACATGGATCTATGATCCCCATAAAACCAACCACCCCTAGAACCAATTGGAGCTAGTTATAAAGCACTGAAGGCTGTTGATGTCAGCATTACCCAATTCACTCAATCTGTCGAAAAGCTAGGCTCCTAAGTATAATCTTTTGCGAGCGGAGAGAGCCTGGCACGTACAGAGGAAGTGTAGTATGGTTTCGTCCTCTTCTTCGTCCATGCAGCTTCTACAGAAGTTATTTGCGAGGAGATCTAGCCTTATGGCAGGCCTTCCAATTATACAGTGCCATACTATACCTACATATACCTACTGCATTTGTAATAGGCGCTCTCTTCTGTCTAATAAGGCAATTCGAGCGTTATTGATCCAGCTTTGGTCAGATAAGACACGTAGTGACTTTAGCCCATCTGCTGTTTGTTATGTTGATAGTGTTGAACTTAAGCAGAAGTTTCACTGCAGTGAGAGACATATCGATAATCATTTTGTTCGGTGTAATCCAAAGGCTACATTGGCGAGTTTATTTGCCATGCAATTCCCTGGAATGTCTCTGCGCACCCAAATGAGGTTAATATTGGATTGCTTAACCATCTCGTTAAGAGACAGGCGCCAATTTAGGGAACTTTTAGAATTGAAGGTGACAGATTATAGGATCGGCTGGTCAAACGGGTGTATGCCCGATGAATGGAATATCAGCATCGTTTGCCCGATCCACAAGAAAAGAGACCCCCTCAACTGCGCCAATTATAGAGGCATCAGTCTCCTCAACATCGCATACAAGATCTTTTCTGCGATATTGTATGAACGCCTGAAACCCCTTAACAGTCTTGTTGGCCGCCATCAGTGCGGTTTCACACCAGGAAAGTCCACCAACGATCAAATCTTCACACTTCGGCAGATCCGGGAGAAAACCCAAGAATTCCAAATCGATACTCACCACCTCTTTATCCATGTCAAGGCCGCCTATGACAGCATCTATAGAGAAAAGCTTTATAAAGTCATGTCTAATTTTGACATCCCTGCGAAACTTGACCGTCTGCGCAGGATGACGATGGAGAACGCTCGCTGCTCCATCAAGGTCGATAATGACCTCACCGAGACCTTTGATGTCAAAAAAGGTTTTAGACAAGGTGACGCGCTGTCATGTGACTTCTTTAATACTATACTTGAACGGATTGTGAGGAACTCACAAGCCAACACCAGAGGCATAATCTATCACAAGTCTGAACAACTGCTTGCATACGCCAACGATACAGACATTATCACAGTGAGCAGCTATAACTTCGAGGTAGTAAATGACTTTTTCTACCTTGGCTCTGCTATAAACTATAAAAACAAGATCAGCGCAGAAATCAAGCGAAGAATAACTCTAGCCAATCGCTGTTTTTTTTTGCTTATAAGGCAATTCAACAGTAAAGCCCTATCTCGAACAACTAAGGAGACTCTGTATAAGACCCTGATCATCCCAGTCCTGGTCTACGGCGCTGAAACATGGATTTTATTAAAAGAGGATGAAGATATCCTTGGTCGCTTCGAGAGAAAAATTCTTCGTAAGATTTTCGGTCCCGTTTGCGTTGACGGGTTTGGAGGAGAAGATTCAATAACGAACTATACGAGCTGTACAATGACATCGACCCAGTCAAAAAAACTGCGT
This sequence comes from Brachypalpus laphriformis, assembly GCA_945910035.1. Classification (NCBI taxonomy): domain Eukaryota; kingdom Metazoa; phylum Arthropoda; class Insecta; order Diptera; family Syrphidae; genus Brachypalpus; species Brachypalpus laphriformis. Next base: position 88,824,011 of record OX246754.1, read on the forward strand.
ATTGGACGTCTGAGATGGCTAGAACATGTAGAGCGAATGGACATCAACGCTACGGCCCGCAGAGTCTTCGGATCTAACCCCGATGGACGACGCAGTAGTGGACCTCCTCGCCGTAGGTGGCGCGCACAAGTTCAAGGGGACCTCGACCAACTTGGAGTGCGCAACTGGAGGCAATTTTCTAAAGACCGAGCTAAATGGAGAGGCTTCTTGGTTGAGGCCCAGGTTCACCCCGAACTATAGCGCCACCTAAGTAAGTAAGTTAAGAATCCTACACAATGCTCCTTGACCTTAGCTAACCCCGTCTTGACATCGCACAAGACTGATGTGGTGGTTATTACCGGCTGGCACCCACGTGGAGGGTTAGGATGAGGATTTTTGCCAGCCAAGCCATCTCCGCAGGCTTTAAAACTACTTTATCTAATGTTTTTTGAAACACTATTTCCCACACACTTTTAAGACCTTAGGTTGAGTTTAAAAAAGAAAACCGCAAAAGTCTGACCTGAATATCCAACGGGAAATTAATTCCTATATATTTGTTAATATACCATATACTGAAAAACTCAGGTGCGAGAACTTGCGGAAACTTTGTGCAAGAGAGATTTTATTTGAGGAGGTCAGCCAATTTTTATTTTTTTTTTTTTTTCTCCATTGGTGAAGTGCAGGGCTTCGAAAAATTAAAGACTCAAATCCAAATTAGTATTTTTATTAGAAAGAGTAATAAACATTTACTATTGGTTTTGTTCCAAATTATTGTCATATAATAACAATTCGGGGATTACGATTACTGAACTGAATAAAAATAATTATTTAAGTTCTGAATGAAATAACGGATACACAGTCAACGGGTCATGTCCCACATGCAAGAGAACACACAAAAAATTCAACAATCAAGTTGAATCAAATGATGATGAACATAACTACGAATTAGAGTTGGGCTAAGTCGTGAATTTATGTTCACAGCTATAACTGTGAACGTGATTTCTTATTCACTGTGAATATAACCTGTGAATCGGAATGTATGGGAGTAATTTTTTTACGAATAAAAATTCTTCACTTACTATGATAATGAAGTACAATTTACATATTTTTCTGTTATCTTCAATAAATTACAATATGATATCATTGACTTCGTGTATCGTAAAATGTACCCGTAGGTAATTCCTTAATATGCATGTGTGGATGTGTGCATATGCTATCCCTATTAGTACTAATGCCGTAAAAAAATATTTCGACCCAATAATTCAAAAAATAAACTTACCCCACTTGATGTTCATATGCCTGGCAGAAATTACATTTTGCGAAACTCTCATCTAATTGTAATTGTGTATTATTGGCGGCATCTTAAAAGTATTTTTTTTACAAGAGAAATACGTATTTCTCTTATCTGTGGTATAGCCCAGCGAATAATGTACATTTCATATACCTACATGTTGTTTGTGCACCCAAGGCATTTCTTTCACCATGCTTTGCTTTGTTCTATCCTTTGCTGCCTGCCACTTCAGTATACATAGATGCGATGTAAAAAAGAATTCCTCCCTTTACATTAGGTATACACATTTTCCTTCATCGTTGATTGCTCTACACTGAGCACTGCCAGCTCTAAACGGTCGTCGCTCTTCACTGAGCAATGGCAGCTCTGAGCAGTTTGATGTTTACATGTCGTTCTTCGCTCGTCGCTCTTCACTGAGTAATGATAGCTCTGAGCGGTTAGATGTTTACGTGTCGTTCTTCGCTCGTCGCTCTGCACTGAGCAATGGCAACTCTGTACGACTTGGTGTGTACATTTTCTTTCTTCATTCGTCGCTCAATGTATCTTTTGTTGCTGTGTTGAAGTGAATATGTTTTGTGTAAAAGTGTATTGAATATTAATTTTGAGTTTAAAATGTAAAGTAAATGTGTAATGATTGTGAAAGCAATAATTTCAATAGGTGTACTTTATGAAATTAATTTGTGTAGTATAAATATTTTGTGTATAAATGTCTTTTGTATTAATGGCTTGTGTATAAATGTTTACCAATGCGTCCACACTCGGTGAATTATTATTATCGAAAAAGAACGAAACTAATTTTATAAAGGTACATTGAGCAATAAAGAATATGAATGTAAAAAAAAACTATGGGAAATCTAACGTTATATTCGGAGTAATTCAAAGAGAGTGTTGCAGGAATGCAATTTAATAGAGAAATGGACAGTTATCAAAATTAAGGTTTTGCAAATAATGTGCTATGCGTTTATTTGACACTTGTGTTACTTGTTGTTAAGCAGTAGCGAATACAAAAATGTGAGGTGAACAAAAATTGCTTATTAACGTTTTAAACATTCACAGTTTATTTTGAATTCACTCACAGGCTGCGTATGTGAATTTTCATTCGCAGTGAATAATTCACAGGTAGTGATTTTTTGCCCATCTCTACTACGAATATGAAATCTCTCCATTACTTGCAAGAATCAGATGCATGGAATTTATTTCGGAACTTGCATATGCACTTCGAAAAGAGCGATAGGATATTGATGAATCTATTGGAATCAAAGAGGCAGAAAAAAGAAAAGAACAGGAGATCCAAAAGCATTTTCGCGATGCGATTGGGCTCGATGTGGACAGACCAAAACAAGGATTTGGAAGTACCAATGATGGAAATAATTCGAGGAGATTTTCTCAAGAATCAGAGGCAACTGCTAGTATGAGTATAAGGTAATAACGAGGCTTGAAGTCATACTTAACATTTTGAATTGCAGGTAAAAGGTTAACAGGTTATGCTTCTACATTATAAATGGGATCTATTTGTGAATTTGAGAGAAAGTCGTAGTTACTTGGTTATTTATCAGATACTAATTCAAATGGACAATAGTTATGTACGATTGATGGCGTGGTATTGTAGCAATACGTAAAGTATTTCAGCCACTCATCCCAGTCTGTCTTTTCTACTGAAATATATGATCGAACGTATTCATTAAATGTCCTGTGGTTTTTTTCCACAGTTCCTAATATTTGATGATGATATGCTGTTGATGTAACATTTTACACTTTCAAAAGTTTACAGAGATCTGTAAATATTTGGTTTTCATATTCGGTGCCCATATCAGTGATTATTTTCTTCATGGGTCCGTAAACTAGTATGAAATTGTCAAAGATTGCTTTCGCAATTGTTTTTGCAATTTTATCAGCGATAGGTACTGATATCAGATATTTGGTTAAATCGCAAATTACTGTGACTGCGTACGAATTGCCATTTTCTGATTTTGGTAATGGTCCAATGGTATCTATTAGAACTACGTCAAATGCTGTTGCTGGTGTATCAGTTATTATCAATGGTTCTTTTATGTTTTTCAGTGATTTATTTCTTTGACATTTGTCACAACTTTTGACGTGTTTTATGGCATCTCTCGTCATGTATTTCCAATGATATTTTTGTCACATCCTTTTTAATGTACGTGTAATCCCTGAGTGGCCACCCCAGATTGGATCGTCATGGTATCGCTTCGTAGATTTTAATTTTATCCGATGACTTTTCTACATTGTCTGTCTAGTTTTGCTTCATTTTTATTTGATTGCAGTCTAGTTGACTTTTAATATTTTGTTAACTGACTTTTTTATATTCTGAATTTCTTTAAAATCTATGCGCGACAATGCATCTGCTACATAGTTTTGTTTTCCCCTCAAGTACTCTACAGTAAAATCATATTCCTGTAGATCTAATCTCATGCGTGTCAATTTAGAAAACGGGTTTTTCATTGCAAATAGATACGATAGTGGTTTGTGATCACTTCTAACCAAAAACTTAGTGCCATATATATATGGACGAAAGTGTTTAATCGCCCAATGAATTGCAGCAAGTTCTTGTTCAATTGTTGATTTATTGCTTTCACCTTTGGTGAAAGATCTCGACACGTATGTTACCGGGAGTTGGTATCCACTGTGCTCTTGACTGAGCACAGCACCGCAGGCGTATTTGCTAGCATCCGTGGTAATACAGAATTGCTTCTGGAAATCTGCATATTGTAGAATGTTAGGGCTTAATAGCGCCTGTTTTAGGTATTGAAATGCATTACCACATTCTATAGTCCATTCAAAGGGTGCATTTTTTTTACAGAGTCTCGTTAAAAGTCTTGAATGTTCAGCGAAATTTGGAACAAATCGTCTGTAATAGTTGCAAAATGCAACAAATCGCTTTAATTCGTCGGCGTTTTTTTTTGGCGTAGGATATTCCAGTATTATCTGAAATTTACTATGATCTGGAAGAATGCCTTTGTTCGTGCATTTATGACCTAAGTACATCACTTCGTGACTGAAAAATGAGCACTTGTCAGGATGTAATTTTAGATTGTATTTTCGACACGTTTTGAATACATCTGTCAAATTTTTTAACATATGAGCTTCTGAACGGCCCAATACAACTAAATCATCTATATATAAGAATGCTTGTGTTGGTGCTAAACCAGAGAAAGCAATCGTCATCATTCTTTGAAATGAGTTTGGTGCTATCTTTAGACCATATGGCAGACGTTTGAATCGATATGAACCCTTGTCCGTTGAAAACGATGTAATGTCCCTAAAGTTTTCATCTAATTCGATTTGATGAAAGCCTGACGTTAGGTCGAGGTAAGAGAAATATTTAGTTTTACCTAACTGGTCAAGAATATCGTCTATTCTTGGCAACGGAAATTTATCTGCAATTAGTTTTTTGTTTATACTCCTATAATCCACCACTAATCTCCATCGGTTTTGACGACTGCCTGGTAAAGATTTCTTTGGTACCAATAATATTGGACTGTTATACTCTGACGCTGATGGTTCAATTATATTGTCTCGTATCAATTTATCAACTTGTTTGGTAGTCTCACTTTTATGGGTATGCGGTATTCTATAATTTTTAATGTACCATATGTTGGCTCGTCGTGTTTTGAACGAAGTTTTTGTTTATAAAAATTATTGACAGTTATTTTATCTGTTTCGAGTGCGAATATATCAATGTACTCCGAGCAAAGTTTGTGTAAATCAGACTTTATGAAGTCTGGAAAATTTTTGGACAATTTTTGTAATTTTAGGTCTTTGGATTGACGGTCTTTTATTGATATTTCTTCATAGTCGTTTAGACTTTCTGTTTTCAAAGTAACATTGTGTATCAGTACATTTTCATTTGTTGTGTTTATAAGGCGGACAAATGCTCTGTTGCTAGTTGTAATTGTATTTGCTACATATATTCCGTCTTGCAGTTGTTATTGTGGAATAAGTACTTCCTTTTCTTGACATTGGATGTTGACTTGTCGGATAACTTCAGATCTTGCTGGTATTGCTATAGCATCACTCTTTGGTGAGCATGACATCGGTATTGCAATGTCATCAAAATTTGGTCTAAGTACCAGCCAGTCTTGATCGTCTTCGTAGTTGAGTAAACAATGGTATTTCTTTACAAAATCAAGACCGATTATTCCATCGGATGGGATTGGAAAATCATCACTAACTACATGAAATTCATGAGCTATTAGCAGATTTTTAAATTTCAAGTCAGAGTAGACTTATCCTAATGTATTTGTTATATCTTGACCTATGCCGTGTAGGCTGGTTGTTTCGTTCGTGTTTAATGTATTCAAATTTTGAATTTGTCGTTTCTTTACTATAGAAATGTCCGCGCCTGTATCGACTATAAATGATGTTATGCCATTATTTAATGACGTTTTTAATGCTACGAATGGTGTTAAGTTTAGTCCTATATTATAGATTTTACTGTTTGTTTTCATGTTTCCTAATGAGTACTTGGGGTCGGTTCGTTTTCCGTCCTCTGTTGTGTTATTCTGACATTTCTATTGCCATTATAAGCATTGTTGCTGTTATGTCCTGACTTGTTATAGTAATTGCTATTGATGCGGTTATTATAAATTCCGCGGTTACCTCCACGACCTTGGCCTCGTCCGCGACCACATCCGCGAAAGCTGTTATTGCTTTGATTATAATTATATTGATAATTATATCTACTGCGATTTTCTCTAAAATGCAGTATCGCATTCGACTGGTTATAAGCCTCTGTACAGCAATTCACGAATTTGGCCACTGCCTCGTTCATGTTGCTAAATTGACCGGACTCCATGATAAGTTTTACCTTATCATTGCTTGAGTTCTTGATCATGGCTTTTATGGCAGTCTTGGTGGAGTATGTTTCAGCCAATTGAGGTAATAGTCCATCCGAAATATAAGCTGTTTGTAATTTTCTAGTGAGGTCTTCAACCTCTTTTACGTATGTATTTGCTGGATTGAAGCTTTGCCGGACGTTCATCAACTTAGCAGTGATGACGTCGACCGATTCGCCTTTTACTGTGGATTTTAATTTTATAACTACCTGCGCTATGGTTGTTTCTGATCCAGAGATCAGATTTATGGCAGTTCCTTTTAGCTTTGTTTTTATCAGATTAATGGCAACGATATCGTTGTCGTCGTTTATGGTATTTACCAACTCTAACGCAGCTAGGAAACTCTGCAGGTGTTCTGCGGTGCCATCAAAATCCGGAAGGATTTTCGATGCAATAGTTAAAAATTCCACAGGGGTTTGTGGCATTGTGATTAGATTTGGAAAATGTTCGATCGTATTGGCAATGTCTGGGTTTCTATCTATTATTTTTTCTGTTTTGGTGTTGATATCTATTGTTACCCTCTCATGAATTGTAACAGGTATTCTAAGGTCTATACCCTGTCGTGACGCTACTCTAAGGACTTTGTCTCTACAGTCACTAAATATTTCGTGGGCCCTGTCTTTATGTTGATTAGTTAGCCTTGAATAATTTACATTTAATATTACTCTAATGTTTTCTAGGTGGTGTACTACTTACTTACTTTACTTAGATCCTTTAAACCCTCGGGGGGCATAGGGCGTCAACCACGCCTGCGCGCCATCATGTTCGAAGTTCTGCAACGCGTTTGAGCTGCCTCCAACTCATTCCTAAAGAGCTCGATTCCTCCTCAACTGTTCTGCGCCACGTTTGCCTAGGGCGTCCCGCTATTCTGCCTGCCTGGGTGAGCGGATTCCACTGCATGGCGTATTTCGCAATGGAGTTGTCTTCGCGCCGTAGGGTGTGTCCAATCCATTGCCACTTTCTTCTTCGCATAGTAATGCTTATAGGTTCTTGGCCCGTTCTCAGATAAAGTTGTTCGTTAGAGATGCGGTTCGGCCAAAAAATCCTCAAGATGATTCTTAAGCATTTGTTTACAAAGACTTGCAGCTTCCGTGTGTTAATGGTGTCCACCTTCCAAGTACTTCACCCATAAAGCAGCACTAATTCTACGTTGGAGCAGAACAGTCGCAGCTTGGTTCTTAAGCTGATAACATTCTTCATTCTGCTTTTCCAGATTTTAGATAGCATTCCGAACGCAGCTTTAGCCTTCCCGATTCTGCTGCACACATCCAGTTCGGTGCCACCGCGATTAGCCGAGACCACACTTCCTAAATAAAGAAACTTATCAACTTTCTCGACTTCCTGTCCGGCAATGTTAAGTTGAGCGCGGTTGTTAGAAGAAGTGCTCAGGGCTTTTGTTTTAGCTGTGTTTATTTTTAGCCCCACTTTGTTTGCCTCAGCTTCTAGATTTTGGGCCATCAAATGAAGATCCATTATCCGATGTGAAAGTAGACAAACATCGTCAGCGTAATCTAGGTGTTTAAGGTAAGATGTCATAGTCCAACGAATTCCATAGTTGCCTTCCGTAAATGCTGCACGGAGTACATCGCTGATAACCACCAAAAACAATAGTGGTGACAGTATGCACCCTTGACGTACTCCACTTTGGACTTCAAAATCCTCCGACACCTTACCATTGTGCACGACGTGACACTTACCGCCCTCGTATGTAGCCTTGATAATAGCTATAAGTTTTTCTGGGATGCCTCTCCTGCGCAAGGCCAACCAGATAGCATCTCGATTCAATCTGTCGAAAGCTTTCTCCAAGTCGATAAACATTAAATGTAGCGGAGACCTATACTCAACGCATTGCTCGATAATGATCCGTAAGGTGTTTATGTGGTCAATGCAGGAGGATCCAGCGCGAAAGCCTGATTGTTCGACATCGAGAGTTGAATCTAAATGTTCTTTAATTCGTTCTAGAATTATCTTAGCTATTATTTTGGCCACGGCTGGAAGAACGCGTATACCTCTCCAGTTACCGCAATCCACCAAGTTTCCCTTCTTTGGAAGTTTAATGATCATCCCCCTTTTCCACTCCTGCGGAAATTGTTCGCTATCCCAAGCTCTCCGTATTAGGGGATGCAGCAAATCTGCCGATGTATTTGGCGCCGCTTGAAATAGCTCGGCAGGGATGCCATCAATACCCACCGCCTTGTTCTTCTTGAGGGACTTGATTGCTGTTATTATCTCGGTTTTACTGGGATGTGCGGTGCGAATTCGGGAATTTGTTGCTTCGAACTGCTCATTCGAATTCGAGATCATACCGCCATCGTCTAAGTGATTTAGCACTGTAGCAAAATGTTCTCTCCATCTAGTGAGCTGATCCTCATCCGAAATCGGAAGGTTACCGTCTAGACCCTTCACTGGATGTTGTTTGGAGTTCCGACCACCAATGAGCTCCTTAGTGATGTTGTAAACAGCCCTACTGTCGCACCTACTCGCTGCTTCTTCAGCCCTTGAAGCCAGTGAGTTGACTATTGACGTTTGTCACGTCTCACACTACGCTGCACTTCTTTCTTCTTCGCACGGTATTGGGCTTCAAGTTCGGTCCTCTCTACTGCTGAGGCCGCTGCAATCCGAGCCTTGATTGCTGTACGCTCATTGATCCGTCTCCAGGTGTCTGTAGAAAGCCATGTACGGTGGTGTTTCTGCTTTTTACCGACATACGTGCGTGCCCCAGTGGCAAAAGCATTTTTCACAGCACTCCAGTGGTCATCCATGTTCTCTATGCTGCTGATTGGTTCTGCTTCTAAGGCAAGATGGTCCCTGAACTGTTGGCGCACTTGGGGAACCTTGAGCATGTCGATATTAAACCTGGTGATGTTAAGTAGGTTTGAGCGGTTGCTGTTGACGGATGCAGTACGAAGGCGTAAATGAGCTACCATAAGATGGTGATCTCGTTCAAGTCCGACGTCAGCTCCACGTCTGTTTCGGACGTCCAGGAAACAATTTCTAAAGCGGCGACTGATCGCAATGTGGTCGATCTGGTTGGATGTTCGTTGCCTAGCAGTAGAGACCCAACTGATCTTATGGCAGGTGTTATGCTTAAACAGCGTACCTCCGATGACTAGGCGGTTGGTATTGCAGAAGTCCACAAACCGCTCACCGTTATCATTACGGTCTCCCACGCCGTGAACTCCCATCACGTGCTTAAGCATGGTGTTGTCGCTACCCACCTTGGCATTGAAATCTCCCATCACCATTACGATGTCCCCATTAGGCGTTTGATTGTAGGCAGCGCCTAAGTGGCTATAAAAATCATCCTTTTCGTCCTCAGTCGCGTCTAGAGTCGGAGCATAACACTGTATGATGGTAATTTTTCTTACTCTACTCTGGAACCTAGCCGTCAATATCCGGTCGCTATGGGGTTTCCAGGATATGAGGCTACTACGTGCTGCTGGAGTTAGCATGAGTCCTACTCCGGAACTCCGTGCACTTCCAGCTGGTTTACCAGAGTAGAGCATGACAGTGTTTTTGGTTGGGGAGATGAATTCCCCAGCATCGAACCATCTTATCTCGCTCAGCCCTAAGATGTCTATTTTATACCTTGCGAATTCGCGTTCTAATTGGAGGAATCTGGCGTTATAAGGCCCTTCCTTGAGTGAGTCCAGGAGGGTCTTAACGTTCCAGAATCCGATCGTTGTCCGTGTCCGATAGCCAAAGGTCGTCATCAAATTATCCGTCCGTATCCGAGGCGTTGGTTTGCGTTTCCGAGCAAGATTTGTTTTTACGGTTGCGGCTCGCTGGGCCACAACCAACCGACACTTATCCTGTTTTTTGGCGCAGGAAGCTCGCCATTCGTCCTCTCCCGTTAGCAATTTCCGAAGAAATCCCCAGATGACACCACGAGGAGGTGGGAGTAGGGCTTGCTAACAGAGCTGCTAGGTTTTCGGCTGCAGTGGCTCTTTCTCGTTACTTTGCGGACCAACACCTATCGGGAGATGCTGCCCCTACGAGGCCTTTGTTAGTGGTGTACTAATACATCAATATGTCTGTTTAAAGTTTCTCAGCCTATTGGTCTATTTGTATTCAGACATTTATAGGATTTGTCAAGTACTTCTTTATTTTCTCGTACTTTGTTGACAATCGTAAGCCATTCCATCTAGTTGGATCGGTCTTTAAGGTGGGTAATGGATTTTTCTATTATGCCTATTCCGCCAACATTGAAATAAGTACCTACTCCTAAATTGTATTTTAATGAAAAGCACAGACATGTGCTGATAAACTGTCCGTCATATACTTATGTTTACTTGTATTTTATTGTCTATTTATATGTTTTTTTTTTTTGTTTTTTTTTTATTTTTTCAATTAAATTTGAGCTACAGACGCGGCTCTTGCCATATACGATATAACGATTAACTTGATTGCTTAATGGGCAGCCAGCAGTAAAATGATTATTATCAAGTACGTTTCGTTACTGACTTTTTGTTCAATAACTTCTACTTCATTAATTACATTGGCACTAGGCCTCTCTATCTTGGACTGTTGCTTGCCCATAGTCGCTTTATTGAGTTTCGAATATGATTTTTAAGTATATATATAAAATTGTATCACAAATTTGCATTTATTTATTTTTTCTTTTTCTATTCTTGATATAACTTAACAAGTACTTATTAAAACTTAACTAGTGTACCCAGCGTTTAACCCATTATAGGGCAAACAAAAAGAGTTCAAAGTTAAACAATGAGCAAATTAACTCACTATTACCGTTCCTGTGAAGCTTGGTGTTGCACGTTCTGGTCTGGAAGAGGATTGTAAGCGTCTCCGCTCGTCATTGGATAAGTTGCACTTTAATATGTAGATTCAGAAGGATGGGAAACTGATTCGGGCTATTATCGATGAAGCTGCTCGCACGTATCACACTGACAATTACAATATTCTAGTTGATATACTTTGCCACGGCGAGCTAGGATATATGTATCTAAGCCAAAGATGTTCAGTACAAATTAGATTCGGTTGAACATGGCTTCATTGCAAAAACTGCACTGTTTTTTATTCACTGTTATATCCAGATACAAAATTAGATTCGGTTGCACATTACTTCACTGCATATATTATATTTTTACTATTTTAAAAATATTCTGACGATGAAGCGTTCAAGCACTGTGTATTTATTTTAACTATTTTAAAAATATTCTGACTTTCAGAATGGCTGGCAGGATCGCCATGTAATAATAAAACTTGGTTATTTTAGTTCTGAGGTCCGTTTATTATTGATCTATGCTTATCCATTCTTATGCGGTCGTGCCGCTAACTTATTACTTATCAGTTATTCGATATGCTTACACAAGCACCTGTGCTGACATGCGCGACGTATCGGATGAACATCGACAACTTGCACATTGTGCAAATTGTTCAAACGTGAGAATCTTTGATTTGATTTTCCGTGGGAATGAATAAATTTGTGCTACACATGCTTGCGTAGGCATATCGCATTACACCTTCCTTTTTGGGAAGAATAAATTTATTTCTAATAACATTTATTCTTAAATCTATTTTAAAATCTTGTATTCTTTTATTAACATTAAACATATGATTGCTTGATTTTATTTATTCTTCTTTAGATTTTTATAATATAAATTATAATACGTAGGCATATCGCACTACACTAGGGGTGGTGGAAGTGGCCGAGACATATTTGTCCCGAGCGTTCTTTTGGTTGGGACATGTGGTGTCTTCGTAAACATGTACCGGGACACATATGTCCCGTTCAGACCGAAAAAATTAAGGCATGTCAGAACCGAAAAACATCTAAAAGCATAATACTCTCCAGAAACGATAAGTTTATTAGACATTACCCATGAAGTTGATGAAAGTTTCTGATATTTTTGTTTGTCCGTTTACTTTTCCTTCACTGTTTGACTTGAAATGAATCATTGAAATATTTTAATATGCAATCTGATGCGCCGCAAAATGAAAAAAAATCCCATTTGATACACCTAAAAAACATGGGTTGTTTACTTTTTCCACCACTGTTTTGTTCGGCTTAGCTTTTAGACACCCTATTATTACTACAATCATGAACTTTTGAGTATTTTAAAAGTAAAACATTATGTTTATCCCCTGTTATGAGTTATGATTTTTGCAAGCAAAAAAGTCAAAATGAGCCGCTTTGCGCCGTCGCGCAAGGGGTTAGTTTGTCAGATCACTGCCCATGAGGTTCCATGTTCGAATCCCAGAAAACACCAAAAAGCACCTCTCGCGAACGTCTGACAAACATCCGAGAGTATTTCTATGACGAGAATGCTTCTCAAAAACAAATAGCCCTTCGGATACGCCACTTAACTGTAGGTCCCTTCCAATCGTGTGAAAAATATCACGCACACAACATAAGTTGTTGCGAGAAGCTTGGCCCTGGCACTTAAAGAGCTGTTGCGGCATATATTTATTTTTTTTTTCATGGGAGAAATTCTGTTTTTTCTGAGTTGATGCCATGGTCACATCCTTTAGTCCATTCAGAGAGCTTAGAAAGAGCGTTTCCCAAAAGATCTCTGAGCGTATTGAGGTGTTTTCCTGAGACAGCTGCAATGTCGTCCCCATATCAAATTATCGTACAGCCTTCCCCTTCCAGAATTAAAAGCAATTTATTCACCACTAGGATCCAAAGAAGTGGAGGAAGCAGCCCGCACTGTGGAGTACCTCTCCTCACAAACCTTCGAGCTACGGTGTCGCCCAGCTTAGATTTGACAACCCTGCCCGTCAACAACTCGTTGACCAAGGCACCAATTGGAGCCGCAATTCCAAGATTTGTGATTGCTAACATGATTGCTTCAGGCTCAACATTGTTAAAAGGTCCCTCGATATCGAGAAATGCTACCAGTGTGTATTCTTTGCAATCCAGAGACTTTTTTTAATGATGCGCATAAGCGACTAAAGGGCCATTTCTACCGATTTCCTTTTACTATACGCATGCTGGGGGCTGACAGCAGGTTAGGACTGATGCTGTAGCGAATATGGCAATTTATCAGTTTCTCCAGAGTCTTAAGGAGAAATGGGTCTGACATCGTTTACTTGCCTTCGGTATGAAAACCACATTGACTTCCAAGACCATCCAAGATTTGGGGATATGAACCAGGTCCAGGCAACCTCTGAAAATAGAAGTTTTCAAGGAAAGGATAGGTTCTAACTCACTACTACTTCGGTTTAGCAAAACAATTGGGCTCAAAACTCCTAAGTCGACGGACTAAATTCAAGCTAATTTAACCAATTCTCCTATGTACCTTCAAGTGCTGGACGATTGTAAGAAAGCTGAGCTAATATTGAACTATTTCAGAAGAAAAATACTTCGTCGGATATTACTTCTCGTCTATGAGCTGTAAGATATATAAGATACGTCGACTATATTGGATTAGCCAGATCGAGCGAATGGACAACAATGCTCCAGCCAAGAGAAAATTCGAATCACAGCCCCCAGAGTTAGGCGTTATTTATTCAATTTTTCTTTCTTTTTTAAATAAAACACCGATTTAACTTATCATTTAAATTTTTTTTTTCTTTAGGTTCGTCCTTTTACTTTGAAATGCAGAATTCAAAAACCCGCTAACTTAGCATTATTTCTAAATTACATCTTAGCTTATCTTGAAACTCTATGTCAACTAACTGTATGATACTCATATAACAAAATAACAAACAAATGAAAGAGAAGAGAGAACGCAAGGAAATGACCCAGAGAGCAGCACTACAGGAAATAGCATCGAGTCAACGTCATTCACCTCCCACCCGTCTTTCATCGTTTAAGCCAAACGCGCATGGTAACTACCATGGGCTTGGCAACATTAGCTTTACACTTCCAGCTTTATAGTGGGTCTTGACAACATACCGTACTCTTGTACTTCTAAACGTGTTTTTTTAGTTTTCAGGGGCTATGATGTTTACGTCGTGCTATTGGGTTGACAGCATGTTGATACAGTTGTCACTGCACCCAGCTGCATATGATGCACGGCGTTTATAGTTCTAAGGAAGTGTCATACATGTGCAAACATGTATGCGACTTCAGGTTTGAGTCGACGAAAATCACCGAACATCCGATATAAAGACCATGTAATCGCGGATGGCAGAAAACTTGGTCTGCGTGACTGGAAGCACTGTGCCCCTCTGTCTTAGGCAGAGATTCTACATAGTTCGCGAGCTCATTAAATGTTTTCAATATATTTCTTCTTTAATTATTGTAACGTCAGTTAGGAGCATTACACAAACATACATACATATTTGGCGCAACAGCCCATTAGGGGCCTAGGCTTGGCTTCTCGCAACAACTCGTGTTGTGTGCGCTTTCTGTGATTCAAATACTGAACCTCAGCGACACACTAAACACTGCGCCACGGCGTCCACTAGGAGTCTAGATTTTTCATTTAAAAATTTAAATTACTCCTATTCATTCATTCATTCATTATTAATTTCTAAGTCTTTATTTCAGTTAAGCTAGAAATTACAATAATTTAGATTCTTTACAATTGAAATATCTAGCTAGGGACATTCTACACATTAACATTAAAAAAGTACAGGTGTTTAACTGAAAGCATACCAAATCTAACAAACAGATCAGAGCTGGGTTCTATACTGTTTGCATTGGAAATTATGCGAATTGCATATTTCTGTTTAATAAGTAGCCGTTCAATTTTATAAGAATGCGTGCCACGCCAACAGCTTATTGCATACTGAAGCTTTGATTCCATTAATCCATTGTAAACAAGAATTGAAATAGAAGGAGGACAGTATAAACTTAGATGGTAGATTTCACGAACTACATTGTTTAGATACCTACTGTTTTAAAAGAGATGTATGATTTATCCAACTAAGTCTGTTATCTAATGTAATGCCTAAGTACTTGAAATTATCAAGCCGTTCAATTGCAAAACAGCCATCAATACAATTTGAAATGGAGTTAAACATATGAGGAAATAGTTGAAATCTTAAGCAACAAGGAGCATGGTACGTCAGGGATAAGTAATAAGGAAATAGACCCATAGCGTTAAAAAACATGAGTTTGGTCTTGCTACTAATGACTAGTCTATGCAACCCAAACCAACGACGTAAAATTTCTAAATCATGATCTGCATCCACAATAGCATCAAAATAGTGCTGCTTGGTAACGTCTTAAGCATTTCGAAGTCCAGCGACCGTTTGATGTCTCTCAAACTAGTAATACAAGGAGAGGTGTAGAATATTATCAGTGCATATGCTCCCCAAAATGGGTGCAATCAGAGAGATAAAGATGCATTTTGGGTAGATTTCCACAATCTCCTTAAGAAAATCCCATAGGAAGAGATTCTGTTTGTTGGAGAAGATTTGAATGGGCATGTCGGGAAGTCAAACGAAGACTATGAAGACTGCCATGGAGGACTAGGATACGGCACCAGGAACCTTCCTGGTGAAGACATCTTAAGCATGTGCAAATCACAAGGTCTTATCGTGTTAAATACCATGTTCATCAAACAAAGCCGACACTTGATCACTTACAGCAGTGGTGGAGATGAAACTCAGATTGACTACCATTTGGTTGGCAGTTTCATGAACCCTCGAGTAAAAGATTGCAAAGTGATCCTGCGAGAGGCAATCGCCAAGCAACACCGTCTCCTGCTAACAGACATTTTTATAAAAACACCGAAGAAAAGCAAACAAACAAGGGTCTCTGAGAAAATCAAGTGGTACAATCTGGACAAAGAAAAGGGCGAGGCTTTTGTTTTCGTAATGAAAAATTACCTCTCTCACACCATCAACGGAGCTGAGGATGAAGAGTGCAGAGCACAAAATATGTGGGATTCCCTACAGCGAACTTGTTTAAAGAAGGCCAAATCACTGCTAGGAGCTTCAAAAGGCCACCATCAACACGCCAAAGAAACATGGTGGTGGAGTGATGAAGCTAAGAAAGTGATAAATGAGAAGAAATCGGCTTTCAAAGCTTGGTCAAAGTGCCCCTCTAATAAAAGTGATGACAAAGCTCGCCTCGAAATGGAATACAGATGTTGCAAGAAAAAAGCGAAGAAGAAGTACGCCCAGCTTCAAGCAGAGAGTACGGAGGGCCTGTATCGGGAGCTGGAGAAAATATCTTCACCGATTGCTGATGCAAACCAGGTTATCCAGGAGCTGCGAAGACACAATATGAACAAGAGCGCAACCATCTTCAAAATACCCGCCCAAAGAAGGAGGAATGTTCAGGATATTCGTTCACCAAAGTTCATTAACAATGCTCATGGCCAGCTTCTTGTGGATGACGACAAAATTCTACAGAGGTGGCGGCAGTATTGTGAAGGACTTTTAAAACAGTTTCCCCGGCTATACTTTACAAGAGACACCCCTAACTGTGAACAAATACCCGACATTACAGTCGAAGAAGTTAGTAAGGCGGTCAAATACTCCAAAAACCGAAAAGCGGTTGGGCCAGACGAGATGCCATCTGAGTTCTGGAAAAAGATGGGAGACATCGGGTCGTGAGAGGTGACCCAATGCCGAATCAATGGAGGGAAAGTTACCTTCTCCCTGTATACAAAGGGAAGGGTGATACGCGAAACTGTGATAACTACCGTTTGATCAAGCTGATGTCACACACTATGAAGATCGTTGAGCGGGTATTAGGTGGCCGACTGCGAAAAATAATACGGCTATTTGATGATCAGTGCGGGTTTGTCTCGGGTAAGTCAACCACAGATGCAATCCAAAGCATAAGGATCATAATGGAAAAACATCGTGATTCCTTAAAGGATTTGCATATTGCATTGGTTGATTTTGAAAAGGCATTCGACAGACAACCACGAGATCTGATATGAGTGGCGCTAAGACATCGAGGGGTTCCAGAAACCTATGTACAGATGATCATGGACATGTACGAAGGAGCAAAGATAAGAGTAAGATGCCCCCCCTGGAGTAACCGAAGAGCTCCCAATCAAAGTCGGGGTGCACCAGGGAAGTGCTCAAGTGCTCAGGCCTATTCCAGACATTTATTTGAATGGAACAGTGCTTCCCAAGTGCAAAAAGTTCAAATATCTGGGATCTATGATCAATAGCAAAGCAACTTGTGATGACGACATCAATCATCGCGTAAGCGTAGGGTGGATGAAGTGGCGAGAAAATTCCGCTATCTTCTGTGACAGAAAAATGCCACCTAAGTTGAAAGGAAGGCTCTACACCGCAGTTGAGCGTCCAGCGCTCACATACGGTTTACAATGTTGTTCGATGTACAAAACGTATGAGAGTAAATTAACGACAGCTGAGATGAAGATGCTTCGCATGACAGCAGGAGTGCCAAAGCTTGACCGAATAAGAAGTTCGAAGATCCGTGGAAGCTTTCACGTCAAGGAAACCATCGTACAAAAGATAGAGCGCAACCGGCTCAGCTGGTATTACCACGTTCAAAGAAGAAATCATTTAAACCCTGTTAAAAAGGCAATATCAATGCACGTTCCAAAGACATCGCGATGTAGGAAAGGCAGGCCTATAAACGCCTGGATCACACAAATGTGACGACATCGGCATTTCATTGGCCTCAGTAGCCGAGTGATCCAAAATCGGCAGGCCTGCCGATATTTTCTGAGGTCAAATAGGCGAACCCCACAGGCGGATCAGTAGAAATTTGGTGTGGTGGGAGGGTTGTGATCCCTTATTTTCGGATCATAACCTCACTGATAAAAGGAAGAAGAAGAAGAAGAATAACATCAAAATGGTTCTTATTGGAGTAAGAAATAGCAGTGTCGCCCGCAAAAGCTGTTAATTTGCCTTTAAATGGCTGAATAAATAAGGAATTTACAAAAATTGGAAACAAAATGGGACCCAAAACGGAGCCTTGAGGAATACCCATTTTAACTCTTAACCACCTACCACCTATATCAGTCCCTTAACCACCTACGTGCGGTACTGGAGACCGCTACAGATTTTTACGTCTATTTCGTAATTTCTGGTATTAAATAAAAAAAAATTAAAATTAATAATATTGTTGTTAATACCTTTAAGCTTTATTTTAAAGACTAAAATAACATAAATTAAAGTAACATTTTGTAATTTTCTTAAAAACTTCACATATTAGCACTTTTAGAGCAAAAAATTACTGCGCTCATACAATGAGGTCTGATGCAGTAGGAACTTAAAATTTCGAATTCTTGGTATTAATTCTTATAAACTAAGAAAACAAAGAATAAAATAAAAATAAAAAATTCAACATAAAAAAATCCTCAACATAATTGCAACCCACCAACATTCACAATTTTTTGCGGCAGCTACCTCAAATTTTGCTCGCACACTCTAAGCAAATTGGTTTTTTTCACATGAAACATAAGTAAACTGTGTTGCGTTTCTTTTTTGGATCACAACTGGAGCATGTTTTTCGTATTTCAAGCTTTTCTACACTAGGTAAGCTTGCTGAATCTTCACTTATTTGTAGAACACGGCGAATAGAGTTCTTGATATCCCTCTGAAGGTGATCTTTTTTTTTCACGACGTTCTAAGTGCGGCTTTGTAAGCTGTTCTGCCATTTTTTTTCATCAACTTGAGTCGGCTTTCAGTCTTTTGAGTTTGATTGCTCAAACTCATGACGTAAGCATTCGATGCAGATATATCCAACAATCTGTAAAATATAGTCAAAGCCCACCTTTGTGAACGACTCCCACCTTTGACAGTCTCTTTTCTTCTTGAGTCAAATCTTTTCCATCAGAGTCTTTGCCGAGATAAATGTAGGCATTGAGAAGATTACTATTCCTTGCAACTGTGATGCACATAATTTTTAGACCATATTTTGCTGGTTTTTTTGGCATATACATTTTGAATTTACAGCGACCGCGAAAGGGCACAAGCATTTCATCTATATAGGCACAAGTTTCCATCGTGTAAACTTCCTGACCGTTTTTACAAAACAATTGAAAAGTTCAGAAATAGGAGCAGACAAGTCAAATTCACGTCGCTGTTCTCTAGTCTCGGCATCGTCAAATCGTATAGTATTCATTCGAACCTCCAGCCTATTTTTACTAATAATGCAACGGTAAATTTCTCGCCCGGTGCCGTCAGTACTATACCATGTTGTGTAATGCTCGTGATTTTCTTTGAATATTGCTGTATAAAACAAAAGTCCAATAAAAGCTTTTAGCTCTATAAAGTCTAAATCTTGAACACAAGTCTGCTTTTTATATTTTGGTCTGATTTTTCTTAATTTTTCTGTAGCATCTGATCTGTAAATAAAAGGTTCCAAATATCCAATGGCGTCGAGGATCTAGTAAGTATGTAATGAAAAGCCGGTTTTAGATTCGAGCGATATTCGGTGTAGATGCCCAGCGAAAGCGATAAGCACCAAAAAAATTCTTCTCTCTGGACCTACCTCGAGACAGCAAACGTGAAAGGGGAATATTATCATCTGAAGAATCACTCTTATGACGCGCTCTAGAACGAGATCTTCAAGATACTGCACCTGCTGTTTCGGCTTGAAACGAACTGTATTGTGTGGGAGCTACTTCGTCATCAACCTCTATTTCAGATTCGGATTCACAGTCTTCATACAGCGCGAAATCTTCGGTCTAATCAGGTTCCACGTCACTGCAATCCTCGTCTGGCATATCTTCCTCATCAGACATCTCTTGCTGCAGCAATCTCTCAATACTTTCGTCGCTTATATTCATTTTGACACTAAAAACACAAAACTAAATGAACACAAAAAAATCACATAACCACATTTTTACTAACCTAGGCCAAACGCGTGCACGTGTTCACTCCCCAAGCTCATGCGCGACACTGTGTGATGAGTAGAAAAGGTACATGGATGCACTTTGTCGCACGACACGCACACATTGAAATACTTTAATTTAAAAAACCGGTGCGGTCTGTGAGACCGCTGGTAGGTGGTTAAGGGTTAAGGTAACTTTCAGAATTAAGAAAGTTTCTAATTCTAGTTTTTTGCTCACGGTTTGATAAGTAGCAGCAAAACCAATGATAAACAAAGCCTCTAAAACCCGCCCTAAAAAGTTTATCCAACAACAGCTGATGGTCAACCATATCAAAAGCTTCAGTTATATCTATGAACAAAGCTGCTGGGATTTACGATTCGTTTAAGGATTCCTAGATTTCACTGCAAAATTTCAATAGCGCAGCTTCTGTCGACATCCCTTTTCCAAAACCAAACTGTGCTCGTAAGTTACTAAAATATTCGTTTCTATTTAAAAAAGACATGATTCTGCTTTTCATACCCTTCTCAAAAACTTTGGAAAATACAGATATTAATGAAATTGATCTGTAATTGTTTAGATTCTCAGCATCTCCCCTTTTATGCAATGGTATTAGGTTAGGTAGATGGGTGCCTTGTGACAAGGAGTCACTGCTCACTCAGACCAAAAGTACGGGTCCATTTAGCCCAATCATTTAACCCTGGAAACGCTGTAAAGAAAATCCGCCGTTAGAACCACCCAGAAAGTGATATGAATCTCAGGAGGTCCGCTAGCTCAACACTACCCAAGTCCTCCAGCTCCGAGAAGAAGTAACTACCAAGAGTCCTCATTCTTCTGACGGATAAGGCAGGACAGTCACACAACAGGTGACGAACAGATTCAATTTCTTCTTCGTCCCTGCAGCTTCTGCAATAGTCATTATGCAGCACACCGAGTCGTTCCGCGTGAACGCCAATGGCACAATGTCCGGTAATTATGCCAGAAATGACCCGTGCGTTATAACGACTAAGTTTTACCAGAGAGGTTGATCTCTTCTTGCTGTAGGTCGGCCATAGCGCCCTGGCCGTTGCGCATGTTTCCAGATGAACCCAGCGTCTGTTTGCTCGACCGGTGGCTTCATCCTCTATTTTTTTCCGCAAGGAGCTGATCGGGATTGCTACAGAGGGGAGGGCCCGCGATAAGTGCAGCGCCGACCCTTTCCTAGCAAGCTCGTCAGCCCTTTCGTTACCTTCGATATCCATATGCCCTGGTACCCAGCAGAGGGTCACCTCATTGGCTCTGGATATCTCGTTTAAGAGTGATTTACAGCTTCTCACGAGCCTCGACCTAACTACGACAGAGTCCAGAGCCTTAACGGCTGCCTGGCTGTCTATATAGACAGTGATCGTTATGCCAACGATATTACTCTCGCGTATAATTTCCGCAGCCTGTATAATGGCTGCGACCTCGGCCTGGAAGACGCTGCAGTCGTCGTTTATTCTAAAGGAGCGGTTTATTCCTAGGGCCTCACAATAAACTCCGGCTCCCGTGCCAACGTCCATCTTAGAACCGTCGGTATAGAGAGCCAACTCCTTTTTCTTCATGGTTCTACGATTCTTCCAGTATATTCTATCGGGAATTCTTGTAGCGAATCTCCTTTCGAATGCTAGCGTCGGATTCATGTGATCAGTTCCCGTCAATCCGCTGGTTATCCCCCATCGGGACAGAATGGAGGCATGGCCGTAAAGGCTTGATGACCACAACCGGCCTTCTCTCAGTCTTACAGCGGTTTTAGCCGCCAAACTGCTGCAGTATATGTCAAGCGGAATGAAACTAAGCATGGTTTCCATTGCCGCCGTTGGTGTTGTTCTTATTGATCCCATGACACCGATGCACGCCGCCCTCTGGATTTTGGTGAGGTTTGAAAGCAGGTATTGCCTCTCAAGTGCCGTCCACCATGCTAGTGAGCCACATGTGAGAATGGGTCTTACAACCGCCGTGTATATCCAGTACACCACAGTCGGTTTGAAGCCCCACGTATTGCTGAAAGCCTTTTTGCAGGAGTAGAAAGCTACGCTTGCTTTTTTAACGCGTTCGGCAATATTTTCCTTCCAGTTAAGTTTGGAATCTAAAACTACGCCCAGATACCGAGCTGAACTTGAGATACTTAGTTCAGTGCCACCAATATTTGGGGGTCTGAAGGTAGGGATTGATCTCCTCTTAATGAAGAGAACTACCTCCGTCTTTGAAGGATTCACTCCCAGCCCTTTGCTGTTGACCCAGTTGTCCACTAGTTGTAGCTCGAAATTGAGCCTTTCACTTAGGACTGGAGGAAATTTTCCCGAAACCAGGATAACGACATCGTCCGCATAGGCCGTCACGTTGAAGCCGTTTTCCTTCAGTGTTACCAAGATCTCATCCACCACAAGGAGCCATATTAGCGGGGACAAGACTCCACCTTGGGGTGTTCCTCTGCAGACCCTTCTCCGGATGGTTATATCTCCTTGCGTTGAAGATATTATCCTTGATTGAAGCATCTGCGCAATCCAGTTGCAGAGGCCGGTGCTGACATGTGCTCTGTACAGACTGCTCAGGATTGCGTTAGAGCTTACGTTGTTGAACGCTCCTTCAATGTCCAGGAACGTCCCAAGAGTGAACTCCTTGAAGTGGAGGGATCTCTCTATGCTCGATATGACCCGGTGGAGGGCCATGTCTACCGATCTGCCGCAGATGTATGCATGTTGTGATTTAGATAGGTAATCATCGCCGATCACACCTCTTATATATACATCTATCAAACGTTCCAAAGTTTTCAGCAAAAAGGACGATAGACTGATAGGTCTCAGGTCTTTTGCGTTTGTATGGCTCGCTTTTCCCGCTTTGGGAATGAAAACAACGCGCACCTCCCGCCATGCTTTAGGAACATAACCTAGCTTAAGGCATCCTGTGAAGATACGTTTGAGCCATGGAATAGCAATATCCACTGACTCTTGCAGCATCACAGGTCGAATGTTATCCATTCCTGGTGCCTTATATGGAGCAAATGATTTAATTGCATACGCTATCTTGTCATCATCTATTATATAACCCACCTCTTCCGCACTTATTCCCGATGTCGTCTCTGGAATGGTTAGATCATCTCCAGAGATTGATGTACATCCAGGAAAGTGAGTACTCAGTAGCATATCCAGCGTTTCCTCGTGTGATTCTGCCCAGGTGCCATCGCTTTTCCTGATATTGGATTCCGGCGTTGGTGTCTTGGCCAGGACCTTCCTTAGGCGGGACGCTTCGTTTGTTGTGTCTATAGATACGCAAAAAGACCTCCAAGAGTTCTTCTTTGCGAACCTAATCTCTTTCTTGAGGAGCTTCAGCTTTCTTTATAGGTGGACCACTCGACGACCCCCTCCTTAGCGAGGTTCCACCCTACTCTTGAAATACGAATGAGTTCCGCTATTTTATCGTTCCACCATGGTGGACGCCTTTTACCGCTAAGCCTACTAACCGGACAGGACTTCTCGAAGGATCGCGTAAGGGAACCAGTCAGTGCATCGACTGCATTGTCAACTGCTTCAGTCGAGTCGAGGTCCTCAATGAGGTGATACACTGATTTCCTCAGTTCTCTCTTGAATTTTGATCAGTTGGCCCTACGCGGATTTCTGAAAGTCCCACTCCCATGAGTAGTAAGTTGTAGTTTGAAGAGTATCCAACAGTGGTCAGATAGTGACGCCTTGTTGGAGACTCTCCAGTTAACAACTTCAACAGAGCTCTGGCCAGAAATAAAAGTTATATCCAAGACTTCCCTTCTATTAGACGTTACAAAGGTGGGGTCATTGCCTCTATTACAAATAACAAGATTGGTTTCAAGAATATAATTAAACAAAACTTCGCCTCTAGCATTGACGTCGGTGCTACCCCACAGAGTATGGTGGGCGTTGGCATCACATCCCAAGACTAAGTGGTATTACTATTGCAGTTTTGAGCGCGTCAGGGAACATGCCTGTTCTGACACTAAGGTTGAAAATATAGCCAGTATTACTCGCAATAAGCTAGGAATATGAATTGGCAGCTTTAAGGGAAAAAATCAACTTTTGAATTTCAAGAGCTGAAAAGTCGTAAGAGATAAAAACAGTCTTTCTGTGTGATATTATGACAATTTAAGTTATAATTATTGGTATCTTGAAAAGGAATTTTAGAGAAATAATCATTGAAAAGATTTGGTACGTCATTTGGATTCGAAATAACAGTATTATCAACTTTAATTTTAATATTAGCATCTGGTCTGTTTTGATTTACAATTTCATTAACAATCTTTCATTCTTTTTTATCATTACCCATGTTTTCTACCAGCCTATGTGTGTAGTATGAATTTCATGAATTTCAAACTCAACAGTTATCAAATCAGCGCATTTTAGACTGTTGATGGTTTTGCTGCCAATACGGAGAATGGAGCCGACCTTTGATCACCCACGAATGATTTTCTTCGCAAATTGGTGCAGCTCTCATATTTGTAACCTTGCTTACTCTTCTCAAAGAATTCAATGTCTGTTTTCTCTAGTTTGGCACACTTGCCATATATGTATAAACTGCAAAGTGAGCATCGAATTTTTAGCTCCACTCTTTCGATTTTTAAAGTACACAGATTGCACTTCATATTGACTTTTTTAATTAATTTTATAGTTTGATGAGTTTGATTTTCTTTTCTTATTTTTATTTTTTTTCTTTATACCTTAACTTGAACTAAAAACTTTTATAAATCTAGCAGAGAAATTTCTCAATGATTGTAGCCCACAAACTTTCAGAGAGAACTTTCTTCATTCTCATTCATTCTTCTTTCTTCTTTCTATTTGTGAGAAAAAATACAAGGCTCAAAGCAAGATTGGTTGCGAGGCCCCTATTCCCTTCATGGGGTTTTTGTGCCAAATGTTTTTTTTTGTCACTGTAACAGCGTAGAACTCTTACTTACTAAACTCCCCTCCCACGACAACCCCATTCCCCCGCGGTTCTGCGGTCAAGCATTTTAACGCCGGGGAGGGGCGGGTTTAGTCTAATGTATTCGACTAGCGCATGTTCGCATTATTCTGCTCTGCGTTTATTGTATAACTCCTGTCTGATTCTTTCTTTTCTCTTTCTAAGACTCTCCATTAAGCGCATTGTACTCCCAGCGACTGTATCCCATGCCTCCTGGCTTTTTACCATTTCGCTAACGATGTTTTCTGGCGTCAGTGGCTGGCTGAGGTCACTCCTTAGTGCAT
Organism: Brachypalpus laphriformis; assembly: GCA_945910035.1. Taxonomy (NCBI): domain Eukaryota; kingdom Metazoa; phylum Arthropoda; class Insecta; order Diptera; family Syrphidae; genus Brachypalpus; species Brachypalpus laphriformis. The sequence continues at coordinate 88,849,050 of OX246754.1, forward strand.
TCCTTTCGTCGAGGAATCTTGGGCATTGGAAAAACGCGTGTTCTATGTTTTCTATGCAGTCGGTGCAACGCGGGCAGTAGAGGCTATTGTCGTGTTTATACTTAAATAAATACGAACGAAAACATCCATTACCCGTTAGGAACTGCGTTAAGTAAAAATCAAGTTCTTAATGGCGTCTATCAATCTATGGCTGAATTTGGTGTATGAGCCTATGAGTCCACCTGCCTTTCTCAGAAGCATTCCAGCGTTCTTGCCATTCTCTTAAGCTTTCTGTTCTATGTAGCCGGTTTTCGATGGCCTCATTTCTTTCTCTTCTCGCGCAGTATTGACGCTGCTGTTCTACTCCTGGAATATCTATTGGGAGCATTCTCCCTACCACGCAGGTTGCATCGCAAGAAGTAGTGCGAAATGCACAGCTACTTCTCAATGCACATATTCGGTACACAGATCTGGTATGTGATCTGTATGTTTTAATTGACATGTCCCCGGCCTAAATCGGTGCGGCTTATAGAATTATAGACGTAACCACTTTAGCTTAGCAGCAACCTACGGCTATATCTTGGCCCTCCTATGTTGCTCATGTACAATGGACCAGTTGCGTCTGAGTGCGTCGATCGTTTCCTATCGCGACAAAACAAAAAAAAAGCAGGTCATGATAAGCGCTAGTGCAGCACTTGCTACTGCACCTTTCGGCCTACATACTTAAGGTGATCTTTAAATGAGAGTATCTTATCTATCATATCATAACGCCTAGATATTTTATATGCAGTTTAAATGTGATTTCATGGCCGCCAACTGTAATGGTGACAGTTTCTACCTTTTTCCTGCTGCTTATCAAGACTGCACCTGAAGTAGTCAACAACAACGTCTATTACGTGTTTTGGTACTCGCATCCCTCTGAGCGCTTGTAATTTGCCGTATTGAAGGCGTTTTTTATGTCGAGGGTTATAACCAAACAACACTTTTAGGAACCGCCTCTCTGTCTTCTTCCTTGTATAGCCTCTTGTGCCGCTTTACTACCGGAACACAATGCTGAAGCTGAAGCGGTAGTGCGCAGCGCTGTCAAAAAAATCGCACGCTGATGTAGCTGAGTATGAGCACAATGGTGAAGCGCTTCCTGTAAAAAAAATAGACATTTTTGCCCGCTTCCCAAATCCATGACGTTTAAATGTTTTAAGGCTTTTGCTGTCTTTGTGTATTAAATTTTGTATATTTTGATTAACATAGTAAATATGATTGATGAGGAGGAAATAGTGTATACTATTTTGGTGGTGCAGATGTGCTACATGGCAATGAAGCTCCTGAAGTATGGAAAATGTAGGTGGTGGGTGCGTGCTCTATATCAGGAAAGAAAAGCCAGAGGATTCTTCCACACAACCTTTCAGTTTATGAAGGACAATGAAGAAGACCTGTTCTTCAAATCAACGCGTTTAACTAGGTTGCAGTATGACAGTTTACTATCTCTAGTCAAAGACAAATTAAAAAAGACTTCCATCAGAAAGCCAATGAGTCCAGAGTGCAGAATGGTCGCAACTTTAATATAAGTCGCACAAAACAACAAAATGAATGATTCAACTAATGTATGTAATTTACCCATGTACTTGAGCAAGCAGTCTCACCTAATTACTTGGCATGATCTTTCATGATCTACCGTGCAACAAATCATTGTAGAAGTGTGTAAGGCATGATTATCCACCTTGTCGTGGTGCTGGGGCTTAAGTATGGCCGAAGGTTTTCTGCGGAGATGTGCCGGGGAGTGCTGGTAACTCCTGGAATCCCTCAGGTCCAAAAAACCAAGAGATAGTCTCCTTAATTCTACCAGTGGTGTGAGCATATAAAACCGTGCCGAAAGATGAAAGGTTCGGGCGATAAAAAACCAACCACTAGCGAGCTCTCACAGATGCCCTGGCGAGGTCTTTATAAAACAAATACCTTACCCCGGCATGGCGGCTCTGGCGGGGCGAACATCTATTGCGACCTTACTCGTGGGAACAAAAAATGAATGACAACAAAGAAAAAAAAACAAAAACCAAACCAAACCAAAGACAAAAATACCAGTTCGGAAGCTGACACGCTACCAGTGGGCGTACCGGAACCGGTTGAGCTGCAGCCACCATCGGAATCCAGCTCGGATGAGGAGATCTCTATGGAAATGGAGGAGCGGCTATTAGCAGATCCATCCGAGAGTCCCCGGAAATCAAAGAGGGGGAAGAAGGTCTCCCCAGGTCAGATGAGACGGCCGTTGTTCCGTACAGCGACGCATGTCAAGTCTATGCTGGACACAAAAGACCACTCTTCCCTCTCCGAAAAGGAAAAAAACTCCTTGGCCTGGGCTAATGACACAATAGCAAAGGACGCTCTGACGAGGCCTGCGCCTAATTTGAGCGTTGCTAAAACCAATGCCAGCCGTAAGATCATTGCCCCTAAGGCAAACCTCAATGTGAAAGGAGTAGCGATAAATATCAAAACCATCACCAAGACCGCTACCGCTAAGGCAGGTTCTGCTGCTGATAAACCAGAAACCTCCAGGGCCGCTGAACATCGTCATAGGATGGTCGAAACCAGACGGCAGGATTTTGTGTCAAAGAGGCTTAGGTCTTCAGAGGACACAAAAAATCCCCCCAAAAGGTCGAAGGCTGGTACAGGGATGCTCTTCATCGGGGCGATTCGAAATTCACTGCAGCTAGCTGTGGTGGACTTCGGAAAACCTAGTGGCCAGTATTCCCAAAAATGCGATCAGATGATTGAGAAGGCCTTAGCTGGAGCAATCTTCCACCGTATTCGAAAGTGGAAGTGGTGGAACTGCACCCACATTTTTTATTTTTTTTTTTTAATGCATTTTATTCCTTTAATTCATTATATCTTACATGCTAACAAAAACGCTTAAAACTAGCTTAATTAACTTATGTAACCATCTTATTCTAACTTACTGCCCCGTTGCGGGCGCCCTAAGCTAAACTTAACTCTTAACCTATGTCTCTCGACGTAACCTAACTTAATGAATTTATTATATCTTAACTAATGATTAAATACTAAGAAAAATGGTTTTTGTATAAAAAAAAACTTAGTAAATGGACTTATTTTTTTGTTATTAGATAAAACTTATAACTACCTTAAAAATAAACTTAAGCTGACTTAACTACGAAGTGTAATTAAATACAGTCTTTTTTTAAGCCAAGTGCTGTGCTTGATTTTTTGTTTTATGTTTTTGTTTTTTTTTAGCCAAGTGCTGTGCTATTTTTTGTTTTTTAATTTTTTGTTTTCTTTTTTTTTGTTTTTTTTTTTCGTTTTTTTTTGTATTATACAAACTTAAGACTACCTTAAAACTATGTAAGCCGGCCATGGCTATGAATAGACGACCCGCTCTGCCTGCGTTACAGGCTAACCCGGATTAGGGGGAAACGACGATGGTGTTCCCTCTTCTTCTCCAAGCCACCAAAATTGGTCATGCTGCCTACTAACATCTTCAATGTCGCGGTTAGAAACCGCCATACTGTACCGGAGACGCTCTACACTACTCTGTGCGACGTCTCGGTCGTAGTTGAGTCGCCTATCCACAGCTGTTCTGGCGACGTGGAAGATTAGCGGCACCGCTAACTTATCCTGGATCAGACCTCGTTTATCGAGATATAAGAACGCTTCGGGAGGGATAAAGCCGTTAAGGCGCACACTCTCGTGGTATAGATTGTTGGGGTAATAAGCCCCAAAGATCAGGCTATTCATCGAAGTCATTGCTCTTGCAATGTGCCTTCGAATCATCTTGATCAAGAAATTATCCACTCTGATCAGATTCGCCCTGTTGTACAGGACCTCATTACGATAGAATTTAATGTACTCAGACTCGGGTGTTCTATACAAACGAAGGCAAGCCCTAAGGCAAGCTCTCTTAAACACCCGCATCTTTTCCAATAAGCTTGGCCCCACGTTGAACCACACGGGATATCCATATGCGAGCATAGGCCGAATGAGGGCCATGTAGCAGATTACCTTCACCCTTGCATCGAGTTGGCTGCTATAAAACAGTCTCTTTGTAAGGGCGAAAGCAACTTTGGCTCTGGCCAGAGCAGCATCTATATGTTTGTTAAAATATAGATATTGATCTAGCCAGACCCCAAGGTATCTGACTACACTTCGACTCGCAAGTGGCTGTCCGTGCTGTCCCACGATAGAGAACTTTCGCCAATTCTTTCTGGTGTCCCTAGAGGCCCCAGACAACGGCGTTCTGAACAGGATGGTCTTCGACTTCTGAGAGTTAATTTTCAACTTCCAGTCGTCGCAGTATCTCTTGATCTTATCGAAGTCACGCTGCAAGAGTATTGCAATAACCTCAATCTTAGGCCCTGATATGTACGCGAACAAATCGTCTGCGTACGCTATGGCATGGTGAAGAGAACCTATGAGATCGCTCTTGTAAATATTGAAAAGGATCGGCGAATTAACCGCGCCCTGTTGCAGACCATTTTTCACTTCAAAAGTTCCAGCAGACGTCACATTGCCATTCTTCACAATGAACTTCTTACCGGTGAGCATGTCATAAAGTATGTACAGCAGTGGTTTACTTATGCCCAGCCAGATCAACTTGCAGAAGAGTCCCTCTAACCATACGGTATCGAAGGCCTTCTCAAAGTCAACCAGGCAGGCACCCGTGCATTGCTTCTTACTTTTGTTCCATTGGATATCCGATACCAGTTTAGACGCGGCATGTATGGTATCATGCCCCGCCTTGAAACCGAATTGATTATCCGGAATTATGTGCATGTCTTCAACCCACTTAGTCAGGGCTCTATGGATCACTTTTTCGAATACCTTGCTGATGTTTGGAAGTAGACTTATCGACCGGCGATTCCCTGGATTGGAAGCATCTTTATCCCTTTTAGGGATGGGCTGCACCACCGCTGTTTTCCAATGCGCTGGATAATGGGCATTATTCATTGCATTATTGAACAGGATGGTGTAAATGTTCACCGCTTCTGGAGGAAGATGTCTAAGTACAATGTTGGGTATACCATCGATTCCCACGGATTTCTTTTTCCTCAGTGATTCGAAGATCGCTTGGAGATCTGCCTTCGAAATGAACGGGGGATGTACACTTTCATCGGCGACGACATTGCGACGGCATTGTTTGCCATATATCTCTCATTGAATTGAGTCGTTCACAGAACTCCGCGGTGTAAACACGTGTTTCGGCTTCTTCAAAATAGTAGTGGCGCTATTAAGAGGACAATTGGACAGTGGAATAATAAAAGGCGAGTTAGCCTAGTGGAAGTGTTGCTGCCCAGCTAAGCGATAAACAACGTCAGGCGATGGCGTCTGATGAGCGGTCCGCTCTCCCAGTTACGGGATTAGCGGACTGTACAACCTCGGCCGATGACGATATAGTATCGTCAGACCATATGACGACAGGGTCGGCTGAGTGTACGTCCAAACGAAGGAGAAGGTTAAGGCCGACTCCCAGGATGGTTCAGCGCGTCTCTCTGTCAGCTTCTACCGAAAAGCTGCCGGTTGGAGTGAAGGGAGAGGCGCCAACGAAGAAGACTAGAGTTGCAGCTCAACAATTAAAAATACGAACGGACGGTGGAGAAGGGCGCTTCAAAGGAGGAAATAACAGCTTTGCTAATTTAGCAACCTCCGAGTCAGATGACGAAGAAGAAGAAGTCAATAATCTGAACAGCACCATAAGGCAGCTCCGCGAGAGGATAAATGCCATCAAGGCTAAGCAAATGGCCAGAAGGGAGAGTGACCGACAGCTGGAGCTCCATCGAGTGGAGCAAGAGCAACAACAAAAGCAACAGTCACAACAACAGCAGCAGCTAAAACAAACGCCGCAACACCAGCAGCAACAAGAACAACTGCCGCAACAACCGCAGCAGCATAAACAACCGCCGCAACAACAGCAGCTACAGCCGAAGGCCCAACGGCAGCCTAAGTCAAAACAGCAGCAGCAACTACATAAGCTGCAAAAATAACAGCAGCAGAAACAACACCAGCAGCAGCAACAGCAGCAGCAGCAGCAGCAGCAACAGCAGCAACAGCAGCAGCAACAAGACCAGCAGCAGCAACAGCAGCAGCAGCAACAGCAGCAACATCAACAGCAGCAGCAGCAACAACAGCCTCAGCAGATGACGAAGCAAAGAGTGCCACCGATTAATACTTTCAAATTGCCACTAAAGGACACCATAGAACTATGTAAGTCGGCTATAGATAATAATTTTTACATTAAACGGCTTAGCGCAGATAGGCATGCTATCCACTGCAAAACTGTGGATCAGTACCACAAGATTAAAGATTTGTTGAGAGAATCGACGACGGAGTTCTTCTCCTTCACCCCGAAGGGGGAAAAGTTGCAAACCATGCTACTTAAGGGGATGGAACCGTCTACCGAACCAGAGGAGCTCTTAAAGCTACTTAAAGAGAAGGAGTGCGTCGAGCTCAAATTCGTAGGGGTCAAGCCATTCACCACAGCCAAGGCCAAAAGGGAGAAGCGGAAATTACCGTTCTTCCTGGTTCAGCTGTCACCCAACAGCAAACTGGATGGTCTAAGGAGTATTAAAGTCCTAGACTACCAAGTTGTCACCTGGGAAAGAGTAAAGAGGAGCGAAGGCATGTTACAGTGCGTTCGCTGCCAAAGGTTTGGGCACGCCGCGTCGAACTGCGATATGCAGCCTCGATGCGTGAAATGTGGAAAAGACCACAAAGCAGAGGAATGCGCGCTAGGTAGGGAAGGCGCGACTGAAAAAAGTCAGCTCACGTGCGCATGATGTAAGAACACGGGGCACACTGCAAACTATCGGGGTTGCCCTAAGTTCCAGTATATAAAAAAAGTAAATCTGGCTCGGCAGCAGAAGGTGGAAGTCAAGCGTTCGTCCGTGACAAGTGTTCCTGCACAATCCGTCACTCCCCAAGTGGCCTACGCCCAAATGGCGTCAGGCCGGGGGAATACGGTACAGTCGCAGCCGAAGGCTGTTCCGCAGGCCCCAAGGCCGAGAGCACCGGAGGCTGAACCTGATTTGTTGGCAATCTTGCTCTCTATCCAGGGGCAGATGGGCCAACTTCAGAGACAAATCCAAGAGCAGGCGACGCGGGTGGACCGGATCTTCGCGCTTCTGCCGGGCCTAACGCACCACCAATCGTAATGGGTACGAACATGGCGGAGCAATCCTTAAAGATCCTTGCGGTGAATGTGAATTCACTGATTAGGATCGAACGTAGAGCCGTACTTTTCAAGTTGCTTGAGGACCATTCTCCCGATGTGCTTTTGGTTAGCGAAACTAAGCTATCCCAGAAACACAAGTTGAGGCACAGTAGTTATAATATTATAAGAAGAGACCGACCCAACTCTCTACAAGGAGGAGGTGTCGCAATCTTCATTAGAAAAGAGTTACGTCATAAAGTAGTGTACTGCGGTGAAGTGCGTAGATGCCGGGAGCTGGAAGCATGTATCGTGTATATCCCTCTCCATAGTGGAAAGAGGATGTATATGGTCGCGGTCTATGCTCCTGAAGCTACTCAATCCACTTGTTTTATTTCAGAGCTCGAGACACTTTTTCGAATACTTAGGCTGGAGTCGGAAGAGAACTTTTACATTTTAGCCGGTGATTTAAACGCCAAACATAGAGATTTTTGTATTTTGTATTTATTCATTTATTTAGCATACATATAAGTATATAAGTATTTCGTGGTATTTTTAATACTTTTATTTATAATCATATCTAAAAATTATTTTGTACAAATTGAGTAGCATTGCGTTTAAAACTATAAGCATTTGTTTCTAATTTTGTGTCTTCAGGCAAAGTGTTGAATATTTGAAAACCTTTAAATACAATACTATTTTGAGTTATTGAACTTCTGTAATTTGGCAATCTTATATTGCTATTGCTTCTTAAATTATATGGCTGTACATCACCAACATATCTAATTAAATTATGGAAATACGTAGGCATATTCCCCATCCTTATCTTTTGTATAAACATAACAACATCTAACACAATTTTTTGCTTAACACTTAACCAATTTAAACGATTTAACATACTTAAAATGCTTGTGTAACGATTACAGTTTAATATAGCTCTCATAACTTTGTTTTGCAATTTTTGCAGTCTATATATTTCACTTTTATTTAACAAAAACAGGACCGTGGAACAATATTCAAAATGTGGTTTAATAATGACACTGTACACTCTCATGGACGCATTTATATCTAACTTATTTTTAATTCTACGAAAGAAGTTTACTTTTTTTGACACTTTTTTTACCACTTAGTCTAAATGCCTGTCAAATTTTAATTCGCTGTCTATAACGATACCTAAGTATTTCATTTGATTAACTTGTTCTATAATTTCTGCATCAATATTTAAATTTAGGTTGTAATGCGATTTAAAAATCATGGCTTTCGTCTTCTGTGCATTCATCTTTAATTTGTTTGCCTTACACCAGTTACTAATGTTATCCAAGTCCTCTTGTAGGTTTCTCTCCATTTGAACTGCATTTTTACCCGATATATACAACAGGGCGTCATCAGCAAACAGCACTATCTCGCAATGTTGTGTTATTCTGCTCACATCATTAATGTATATATTAAACAGCAGAGGCCCAAGTACCGAACCCTGTGGTACGCCCAGTGAGGTTGGTATTTGATTCGATACTGTACCGTTCACATATGTCCTTTGCGTTCTTCCACTAAGGTATGACTCGAACCACTGAAGCTCAACATCACGAATGCCATACTGCCGCATCTTATTTTTCAATATAGCTCTGTCTATGGTCTCAAAAGCCCGTTTTAGGTCTAAGAAAACCGCTATTATAGTTTCGCCGACCGCAAGATTCTCTTTCCAATTTAGGAGCACGTAGTTTAGCGCAGTTTCACAAGAATGATGCCTTCTGAATCCGAACTGATTCTCCATGACGAGGTTATTTTGGTCAACATATTCTTGTAGCTGCGTTTGCACAATCTTCTCAATGATCTTTTCGTATAGTGGTAAAGCGTTTACCGGCCGAAAGTCCTCACAACGTTTTGAACACTTTACCTTTTCGATCGGTGTCACCATCGACTCTTTCCAAGAATTGGGAAAGCATCCAGAACTTAAAGATTTATTTATTATTTCAGTGAATCTACTACCGACAATCTCAAATGCGTCTATTAATACTTTAGGGTTCATTAAATAAAATCCCTTTTTTGTTTCATTACACTTATTATTTGTAGTATATCCAAAACACTAACCGGGATAAATTTAAAGCGACACGTAAATTCTTCGATTCGGTTTACATATTGAACAAATTGGATTGACTGATTTATTTCTTTAACACTATTGACAAAGTACTCATTAAATTTGTCCGCAACTAGTTTTGTGTCCTTAACTTTAACTCCATTAAATATAATTTCACCTTCTATTTCAGCTTTCTTTTCTCCAAGCACATATCTTTTTAAAACTCTCCACATACCCTTCTGGTTAGATTGTCTTAGAAGTTTGTTTCGCACAAAAGCACTCTTACTCAGTTCCATTTGTTTTTTATATCTATTCCGATTCAATTTATACATCTCCCAATCACAAAGTTCACCCGATAGCAAGGCTCTATGGTAGCATATAATTTTTTCACTTTTTAATGCCCTTAGCCTTTCATTGAACCATTCCACACACCTTGAATTAACACTTTTAATTTTTACGAAACTATCAACAATTCTCAACAGTTCACTTGAAAACATACTTGCCATACAATTCACATCAACGTTATAAAAACAAGTATTATTTAACGGACTTTGAACAACACAATTTATAAATCTAAGCCGGTCGTACTTTAAAAACTTCACTGTTTTTGTTTGCGCATTATTTATCACATTTTCTTTTATTTTCATTTTTACTGTAATCGTTTCATGGTCTGAAATCTTTAAATCAGTATTTATTTCCGCCGATACTAAAACCGAATTTGTTATCACATAATCTACAATCGTTTTTGAATCTCGGGTTATTCGTGTTGGATCACTGATAATTTGCTTTGAATTGTTTTCTGTAATGATTCTTTCAATTTCTTTTTTATATAAAAAGTTATTATTTAGCCAATTTATGTTAAAATCACCAATAATTATAAAATCCTTCATTCTATCAGTTAATTTGTCTAAGAAATCAGCAAATCTATCACAGAAAACCCTGCATGATGCACTCGGCGAATTATATAAAACTACCAATAAAACAGAACAATTTTTCGTTTTAATATTTATTACAATCCACCAATGTTCATAATCAAATTTAGTAACTTCAATAATATCGAAATTGATCTCCTTTCTAATGTAAAGGCAAACTCCACCTGTTTTTCTTGAATTACTGTCACTTCTTATTAAATTATATCCATGCATTTCAACTTCTTTACCGTCAATTTCATCAGTTAGGTGCGTTTCCGACAAAGCAATTACATCATAAGTATTTTTTTCGAAAGTAGTCTCTAATTCATTAAAATTACCTGTCAAGCCTTGAATGTTAAGGTATACGCAATTTAGGTACTTTAATCGCTAGAAAGAAACACGTTTTTTCTCAATTTCAATTTGCTTGAGATAAACTGGACATTCAGTATTTCTACTGTCATGATTATAGTCGAGGTTTAATCCATATTTATCATTTGACCTAAGACAATTAATGCACTTTAGCTCTACTGAATTACATGTTCTAGCATCATGGTTTAGACCGCATTTTGCACACACTTTTTCTCTGTTACATTTACTCGCAATGTGTTTGAAGCCCCAACAATTATAGCACTTCCTCATAGAAATAAATTCATATAGCTTGCACCTATCCCATCCAATATTCACTTTTATCTCTTTCATCACATTTTTATAATCCACCGCTGGTTTGGTGTGTTATTAATTCGGGAAATAACACACCAAATTCTAGAGGGAACCTACTATTCAATTGGTGTGGTCGGTACAGTGTTGAGTATCGACTAGATTTAAAAGCGACGGATAGTCCGTCGTATCCTAGAAGCGGATCTTATCTGAATCTAATGCTGTTCGACGTACGGTTACAACTGGCCGACATGGACCGACAAACGATAAACTGCTTACACACTTTTGTGTATGACAGTGACCATTGCGGACTCAGTGCCGAAATAACGATTCCCAACGAAATTGCGGAATTGGAGGAGTTTGTCCAATTGCACGCCTACAATTATAGTAGAACGCGTTGGACTCTAACTTGCTCAACCTACCGTCTAATAGGAATCTATCAAACGAGGAGATTGATAAATATCTAAAACAATTGGACGAGACAATAAAACGAACGATGGACAGTACGATACCTCGGTATCAACACACTGAAGACGTGGACATATACCGCAATGGAGCGATTGACGCACTGCACGTACATAAAAGTAGACTGCTGTCGAGATTAAAAACCTTGTACAGACAGTTTAATGACAGACAAAACTCGGAAGAGGTTAGGACGCTGAAGTCGTTGATTAAAAACCTCTCGCAATTAATTAAAGAAAATTACAGACTTTCTGTAAATTTGCACTGGGGCAGGAAAATTCGGGCTGTAAAATCCAACAACCCGAGTATGTTTCCGCAAATAAACAAGATCTTTCGGAGGAATAATCAAAACTATCTTCCGCGTCTTAAAATCCCCCGAACTATGCACAAATACTAGTGAGAGCAGGTATAGATCCAGATAACGCAGCTGAGGATGACAATTTCTTTGTGATCGAAGATCCGCAGGAGAAGGTAGAGGCTATAGGAGCGACTTTCCAGGACGTGTATAAGGTGAACGGGCCATTACACACTGGTGCAATTACCCCGGGGTTAAACCGACTTTATAGGAGAGGGAGATGAAGTATGAAGTAAGAAACGGGGGGAAATCTTCATCCAGTATTGAAGCGGTTGAGCATCGGGGTAAAACTAATACGCACATAACTTCTCAATTTCGAGATGCAAAAAAAAGAGTATGTCGTACCACTACAATGAAAATCGGTTCATGTATACAGAATTTTACCCCGCATTATTCATCCAGTGTGTAATTAGAGTAAGGGAAACTAAGGGTGAAATTGCACCAGTGTGTAATGGCGTAATGATAGTGTTTGCCCGAACCACGACCTGGAGAATCGGGTCCTTGTGCACAACTTCTACCTTCGAAATGACATAGAGCACTGGCGATCTGAGAACACTGGTTTCACTGTGTTCAATGAAAGATACATGGCAAACAATGCCGTCGCCGATGAAAGGGTACATCCCCCTTTCATTTCGAAGGCAGAGCTCCAAGCGATCTTCGAATCACTGAGGAAAAAGAAATCCGTGGGAATCGATGGTATACCCAACATTGTACTTAGACATCTTCCTCCAGAAGCGGTGAACATTTACACCATCCTGTTTAATAATGCAATGAATAATGCCCATTATCCAGCGCATTGGAAAACAGCGGTGGTGCAGCCCTTTCCCTAAAGGGATAAAGATAGTTCCAATCCGGGGAATCTCCGGTCGATAAGTCTACTTCCGAACATCAGCAAGGTATTCGAAAAAGTGATCCATAGAGCCCTGACAGAGTGGGTTGAGAACATGCACTTAATTCCGGATAATCAATTCGGTTTCAAGGCGGGGCATGATACCATACATGCCGCGTCTAAACTGGTATCGGATATCCAATGGAACAAAAGCAAGAAGCAATGCACGGGTGCCTGCCTGATTGACTTGGAGAAGGCCTTCGATACCGTATGGTTAGAGGGACTCTTCTACAAGTTGAGCAGGCTGGGCATAAGTAAACCACTGCTGTACATACTTTATGACATGCTCACCGGTAAGAAGTTTATTGTGAAGAATGGCAATGTGACGTCTGCTGGAACTTTTGAAGTAAAAAATGGTCTGCAACAGGGCGCGGTTAACTCGCCGATCCTTTTCAATATTTACACGAGCGATCTCATGGGTTCACTTCACCATGCCATAGCGTACGCAGACGATTTGGTCGCGTACAGATCAGGGCCTACGATTGAGGTAATTGCAATACTCTTGCAGCGTGACTTCGATAAGATCAAGAGATACTGCGACGATTGGAAGTTGAAGATTAACTTTCAGAAGTCGGAGACCATCCTGTTCAGAACGCCGTTGTCTGGGGCCTCTAGGGACACCAGAAAGAATTGGCGAAAGTTCTCTATCGTGGGACAGCACGGACAGCCACTCGCGAGTCGAAGTGTAGTCAGATACCTTGGGGTCTGGCTAGATCAATATCTATATTTTAACAAACATATAGATACTGCTCTGGCCAGAGCCAAAGTTGCTTTCGCCCTTACAAAGAGACTGTTTTATAGCAGCCAACTCGATGCAAGGGTGAAGGTAATCTGCTATATGGCCTTCATTCGGCCTATGCTCGCATATGGATGTCCCGTGTGGTTCAACGTGGGGCCAAGCTTATTGGAAAAGATGCGGGTGTTTGAGAGGGCTTGCCTTAGAGCTTGCCTTCGTTTGTACAGAACACCAGAGTCTGAGTACATAAAATTCTATCGTAATGTGGTCCTGTACAACAGGGCGAATCTGATCAGAGTGGATAATTTCTTGATCAAGATGATTCGAAGGCACATTGCAAGAGCAATGACTTCGATGAATAGCCTGATCTTTGGGGCTTATTACCCCAACAATCTCTATCGCGAGAGTGTGCGCCTGAACGGCTTTATCCCACCAGAAGCATTCCTATACCTTGATCAGAGAGGTCTGATCCAGGATAAGTTAGCGGTGCCGCTATTCTTCCACGTCGCCAGAATAGCTGTGGATAGGCGACTCAACTACGACCGAGACGTCGCACAGAGTAGTGTAGAGCGTCTCCGGTACAGTATGGCGGTTACTAACCGCGACATTAAAGATGTTAGTAGGCAGCATGACCAATTTTGGTGGCTTAGAGAAGAAGAGGGAGCGCCGTCGTCGTTTCCGCCTAATCCGGGTTAGCCTGTAGGGGGACAGAGCGGGTCGTCTTCTATTTGATATAATAGACATGGCCGGCTTACATAGTTTTAAGGTAGTCTTAAGTTTATCTAATAAAAAAAAAAAAAATAGCACACAGCACTTGGTTAAAAAAAAAAAAAAAAAAAAAGCACAGCATTTGGCTTAAAAAAAGAGTGTATTTAATTACACTTCGTAGTTAAGTTAGCTTAAGTTTATTTTTAAGGTAGTTTATAAGTTTTACCTAATAGTTTCCAAAAAAATGTCCATTTACTAAGTTTTTTTTATACAATAAACATTTTTCTTAGTTCTTATTTTGTTAGTTAGATAAGTTACAATAAATAAATTTAGTTAGGTTACGTCGAAAGACATAGGTTAAGTGTTAAGTTTAGCTTAGAGCGCCCGCATGGGGCCAGTAAGTTAGAATAAGATAATTAAGTTAATTAAACTAGTTTTAAGCGTTTTGTTAGCACGTAAGATACCTATAATGATTTGAACCAATAAAATGCACTAAAAATGAAATGAAATGATCTCTCATTGAACACGGTGAAACTAGTGTTCTCAGATCGCCAGTGCTCCATGTCATTTCGAAGGCAGAAGTTGTGCACAAGGACCCGATTTTCCAGGTCGTAGTTCGGGCAAACACTATCATTCACCTTATTCACGTCCTGGAAAGTCGCTCCTATAGCCTCTACCTTCTCCTGCGGATCTTCGATCACAAAGAAATTGTCATCCTCAGCTGCCTTATCTGGATCTATACCTGCTGTCACTAGTATTTGTACATTGTTCGTAGTTCGGGGGATTTTAAGACGCGGAAGATCGTTTTGATTATTCCTCCGAAAGATCTTGTTTATTTTCGGGAGCATACTCGGGTTGTTGGATTTTACAGCCCGAATTTTCCTGTCCCAGTGCAAATTTACAGAAAGTCTGTAATTTTCTTTAATTAATTGCGAGAGGTTTTTAATCAACGACTTCAGCGTCCTAACCTCCTCCGAGTTCTGTCTGTCAGTAAACTGTCTGTACAAGGTTTTTAATCTCGACAGCAGTCTACTTTTATGTACGTGCAGTGCGTCAATCGTTGCATTGCGGTATATGTCCACGTTTTCAGTGTGTTGATACCGAGGTATCGTATTGTCCATCGTTCGTTTTATAGTCTCGTCCATTTGTTTTAGATATCTATCAATCTCCTCGTTTGACAGATTCCTATTAGATGGTAGGTTGAGCAAGTTTGAGGAGAGTGCTCTCGTTAACTGTCTGGAGAAGCGAGTCCAACGCGTTCTACTGTAATTGTAGGCGTACAATTGGACGAACTCCTCCAACTCCGCAATTTCGTTGGGAATCGTTATTTCGGCACTGAGTCCGCAATGGTCACTGTCATACACAAAAGTGTGTAAGCAGTTTATCGTTTGTCGGTCCATGTCGGCCAGTTGTAACCGTACGTCGAACAGCATTAGATCCAGATAAGATCCGCATCTAGGATACGGCGGGCTATCCGTCGCTCTTAAATCTAGTCGATACTCAACACTGCGCAGACCCCACCAATTGAACAGTAGGTTCCCTCTAGAATTTGGTGTGTTATTTCCCCAATCTCTATGTTTGGCGTTTAAATCACCGGCTAAAATGTAAAAGTTCTCTTCCGACTCCAGCCTAGGTATTCGAAAAAGTGTCTCGAGCTCTAAAATAAAACAAGTGGATTGAGTAGCTTCGGGAGCATAGACCGCGACCATATACATCCTCTTTCCACTATGGATGGGGATATACACGATACATGCTTCCAGCTCCCGGAATCTACGCACTTCACGACAGTACACTACTTTATGACGTAACTCTTTTCTAATGAAGATTGCGACACCTCCTCCTTGCACAGAGTTGGGTCGGTCTCTTCTTATAGTATTATAACTACTGTGCCTCAACTTGTGTTTCTGGGATAGCTTAGTTTCGCTAACCAAAAGCACATCGGGAGAATGGTCCTCAAGCAACTTGAAAAGTACGGCTCTACGTTCGATCCTAATCAGTGAATTCACATTGACCGGAAGGATCTTTAAGGGTTGCTCCGCCATGTTCGTACCCATTACGATTGGTGGTGCGTTAGGCCCGGCAGAAGCGCGTAGATCTGGTCCACCCGCGTCGCCTGCTCCTGAATTGTTCGCTGAAGTTGGCCCATCTGCCCCTGGATAGAGAGCAAGATAGCCAACAAATCAGGTTCAGCGTCCGGTGCTCTCGGCTTTGGGGCCTGCGAAACAACCTTCGGCTGCGACAGTACCGTATTCCCCTTGCCTGACGCCATTTGGGCGTAGGTCACTTGGGGAGTGACGGATTGTGCAGGAACACTTGGAACGGGCGGACGCTTCACTTCCACCTTCTGCTGACGAGCCAGATTTACTTTTTTAATATACTGGAACTTAGGGCAGCCCCGATAGTTTGCGGTGTGCCCCGTGTTCCTACATCATGCGCATGTGAGCAGACTTTTTTCAGTCGCCCCGTCCCTACCTAGCGCTCGTTCCTCTGCTTTGTGGTCTTTTCCACATTTCGCACATCGAGGCTGCATATCGCAGTTCGACGCGGCGTGCCCAAACCTTTGGCAGCGAACGCATTGTAACACGCCTTCGCTCCTCTTTACTTTTTCCCATGTGACAACCTGGTAGTCTAGGAATTTAATGCTCCTTAGACCATCCAGTTTGCTGTTGGGTGACAGCTGAACCAGGAAGAACGGTAATTTCCGCTTCTCCCTTTTGGCCTTATCTGTGGTGAATGGCTTGACCCCTACGAAACTGAGATCATTGCACTCTTTCCCTTTTAGTAGCTTTAAGAGCTCCTCCGGCTCGGTGGACGGTTCCATCCCCTTCAGCAGCATTGTTTGCAGCTTTTCCCCCTTCGGGGTGAAGGAAAAGAACTCCGTCGTCGAGTCCCTCAATAATTTTTTAATTTTATTGTGCTGCTCCACTGTATTGCAGTGAATAGCATGCCTATCTGCGCTAAGCCGCTTGATGTAAAAGTTATTGCCTATGGCCGACTTACATAGTTCTATTGTGTCCCTAAGCTACATCTTAAAGGTGTTGATAGGTGGCACCCTTGGCTTCTCCTTCTGCTGAGGCTGTTGTTGCTGCTGCTGTTGTTGCTGCTGCTGTTGTTGCTGCTACTGTTGTTGCTGCTGCTGCTGCTGATGCTGCTGCTGCTGTTGTGGTTTCTGCTGCTGTTGCTGCTACTGTTGTTGCAGCAATTTCTGCAGCTGTTGTGACTGCTGTACTTTTTGCAGCTGTTGCGGTAACTGCGTCTTCTGCTGCTGTTGTTGTTGGGCTGTTTTTGCAGCTGTTGTTTCTGCTGCTTCTGCTTTAGTTTAGCCTGCCGTTGAGGCCTTGGCTGTGGCTGTGGCTGTTGTTTTTGCTGCTGCTGTGGTTTTGGCTGCTTTTCGTCTTGCAGCGGATTTTTTGCTGGCTGATGTTGCTGTTGCTGTTGCTGCATAGTCTGGAGTTCCGGCTGTCGCTCCTTCTCCCTTCTAGCCATTTGTTTGGCTTTGATGGCATTAACCCTCTCGAGGAGCTGTCTAATGTTGTTGTTCAAGGTGTCCATCTCTTCTTCCTCATCCTCTGATTCGGAAGTAGCCAATTGACCAAAGCTATTGCCGTCTTTCAGGTAGTGGCCTTCCCTACCGTCGGAGAAGTACTTTAGCTCTTCTTTTTTCTTCTGAGCTTTCTTCTCTACTGCTGGTGCTGCTTTCGTTGGTTTCGTTGGCGCCCCTCCCTTCATTCCTACCGGCAGCTTTTCGGTTGAAGCTGATAGAAAGGGGCGCTTGACTAAGCCGGGAGTCGACCTTAACCTCCTCCTGCGTTTCGAATTACCATCAGCCGACCCTGTGGCCAGATGGTCTGATGACTCAATTTCGTCATCGGCAGATGTTGTATGGTCCGTTGGTCCCGTAACTGGGAGAGCGGACCGCTCATCAGACGTCATCGCCTGACCCCAACACTCACTTTAACTGGTAATTGTTTATTTTATTTATTAATTAATTGAAAAAAAATATATATATATATATGTTTCGCCCTGGGCGGGACTTGAACCAGTGTCCCTGGCTTAAGTGGGCGATACGAATTCCACTAGGCTAACTCAGGCCTTACGAAAACACTTTCTAATATTCTTCTTAAACAGTCACTACTAATTTAAGAGAAGCCGAAACACGTGCGTACTTAATGAAAGCCTGTGAACGACTGACTGCACCCACATTCGGGAGAGCGAAGTGGCATCGTGGGGTCATTATGATAGACTGCAAGGATCAGTTATCGCTTGACTTCGCGAAGGCCACGGTATTCTGTATTAGGCCCGGTATTCTGTATTAGGCGGTCTTCTGACATATTTCCTGGTTCCACTAGAGCCAAATATTTCAATTTTTGGCTCATCTGTCCAGAGAATATTTTTTGACAGTGGCCATTGGCTGCGTTCTCGGGCGAATTTCAACCCCTGAACTCTATGCTTCTTCGTCAGAAGTTGGACTTTTCTCGGACTTTTTGGTTTCAATTTGGCCTCTAGAAGTCTCTTTCTTACCGTTACAGCACTAATCTCCAGATTTAGATCCTCCTTAATCTTCCGGGATGAGGAAGATGGAAGGATCACGTTTTGCTATTCTTATAATTTGGACATCTTCCCAAGCAGTTGTTTTTCGCTGTTTTCCCCTTTTTCTTGCTTTCTTTGCCACGTAATAGCATTTCGAATCATTTTTGATGAACAACCTAACTCGCCCTGAATATATTTGTAGGTTTTTCACTCATTTCGAAGTTTCTTAATTAAATTTCTCTTTTCCTCTTACTTACTTAGGTGGCGCTACAGTTCGGGGTGAACCTGGGCCTCAACCAACAAGCCTCTCCATTTAGCTCGGTCTTTAGCTAGTTGCCTCTAGTTGCGCACTCCAAGTTGGTCGGGGTCCCGTTGAACTTGTGCGCGTCACCTACGGCGATGATTCCCTCCACTGCGTCGTCCCTCGGGGTTAGATTTGAAGACTCTGCGGGCCGGAGCGTTGGTGTCCATTCGCTCTACATGTCGTCCTAGCCATCTAAAACGTCCAATACGCAGTTTTTTGACTAGGTCGATGTCGCTGTACAGCTCGTATAGTTCGTGATTGAATCTTCTCCTCCAAAACCCGTCAACGCAAACGGGACCGAAAATCTTATGAAGAATTTTTCTCTCGAAGCGACCAAGGATATCTTCAGCCTCTTTTAATAAAGTCCACGTTTCAGCACCGTAAAGCAGGACTGGGATGATCAAGGTCTTATATAGAGTCTCCTTAGTTGTTCGAGATAGGGCTTTACTATTGAATTGCCTTATAAGCCCAAAAAAACAGCGATTGGCAAGAGTTATTCTTCGATTGATTTCTGCACTGATTTTGTTTGTTGAATTTATAGCAGAGCCAAGGTAGACAAAGTCCCTTACTACCTCGAAGTTATAGCTGCTCACGGTGACGTTTTGTCCAATTCGTCGGTGTTGGTTTTCCCTTCTTGTTGACAGCATATACTTGGTTTTGCCCTCGTTTATAGCTAAACCCATTTTGGCCGCTTCCGCCTCAATGCTTGCAAACGCACCGGCGACAGCCCGCTGAGTTCTTCCGATAATATCTATATCGTCGGCGTATGCAAGCAGTTGTACAGACTTGTAATAGATTGTGCCTCCGGTGTTGGCTTGTGAGTTCTGCACAATCCGTTCAAGTACAATATTGAAGAAGTCACATGACAGCGCGTCACCTTGTCTAAAGCCTTTTTTGACATCAAAGGTCTCGAAGAGGTCATTACCGACCTTGATGGAGCAGCGAGCGTTCTCCATCGTCAGCCTGCACAGACGGACAAGTTTGGCAGGGATATCAAAACTAGACATGGCTCTATAAAGCTCTTCTCTATAGATTTTTTTTTTTGTTGCGCCTGGAGGTGCAGGAATCTTCAAAAGATACCAAGGTCCGTACCATTGGTTATGCCCGATTCATATATCTGACAATGCCATCAGTGCTAGTCAGTATATGCCTACGGGCTAAACCTCACCCCCTCAGAGAGGCACTATGAGAACCGGCTGCGCGTACTCATAGTAGTAGGAAATTCGTTCCTCTCATTTTTTCATTTTTTTGTGATGACTACGACTAAGTTGCCTTAACGAGTAGTTTACGTTTCTGTAGTATTAATCGCGTTAGGTAGGTAGCCTTCCAGTGAAGGCACCTACTAATACCGTCATTACATGCGGTTTTTCCTTACGGCGCTAGGTCGAAAGGTCTTGTTCTTTGTAGTCAGCGCTCAAGGTTTGTCACGTCCATAGTACGGATTATTTCATTATTGCAATGAAAATGAAGACGGGTACGAAGTTTGCGAGCAAAGTTTGTTACTTCGTCCCTCACGGTAGCAATTCCTAGATCTCTGTGAATATCACTATTTCTTATATACCAAGGAGCATTCACGATTGCTCTTAGTATTTTGTTTTGAAATGCTTGCAGTAGAGCCATATTGCTTGGTTTGGTACAACCCCAAAGTTGTATACCATATGTCCAAGACGGTTTTAGCACTTGCTTATACAGAAGCAGTTTGTTGTATATGCTTAACTTCGAGTATCTTCCGAGTAGCCAATACATTTCTCTAAATCTGATTTCGAGCTCTTCGCGCTTCTTTTTAACGTGTGGTTTCCACTTAAGTTTTGCGTCTAAGGTCATTCCTAGATATTTTGCCTCGTTTGCGTACGGTATTTGCACCGAGTTAGTGGATATAGGTAAGTTGTTTATCTTTCTTAACGTAAAATTGACATGCGTTGATTTTGTCTCATTGAGGACTATTCGCCAGGTTTTTGTCCATTCGCATACTTTGTTCAAAGCTCGTTGGAGTTTTCCCGTTGATGATTCGACTGACTCATCCGTTGCGAGGATAGCCGTGTCGTCTGCGAACGTTGCTACAACGGTCCCTTCATCTTGTGGTATATCTCTTGTGTAGAGCAGGAACAGGATTGGACCGAGAACACTTCCTTGTGGAACACCGGCGTAGATATCTTTGAAATCCGAATATTCACTCCCGTGTCTAACACGGAAAAGTCTGTTTTCAAGATAAGATTCTAATATTCTGTACAACTTTTCTGGTAAGATTACCCTTAGCTTATACCTTAGTCCTTCGTGCCATACCTTGTCGAAGGCTTGCGATACGTCGAGAAAAGCGCTAGAGCATATTTTTTTCCCTTCTAGAGCTTTTTCAATTTCGTTCGTTATTCGATACACCTGATCGATTGTGGAATGTTTGATCCGAAAGCCGAATTGATGATCCGGGATCAAGTGTCTTTCTTCAATTACTGGTTGCAATCGTTTCAGCAGAAGTTTCTCGAAGACCTTAGATATTATTGGCAGAAGTGAAATGGGTCTATATGATTTCTTGTCATTTGCACATTTCCCCGTTTTCGGAACCATAATAACTTCGGCGACTTTCCATTGCCTTGGAACATATAACAGTCCTAAAGAAGCATTTATAATGTAGAGCAACTTAACCAGCACTTTTTTCGGTAGCTCTTTCAAAATTTCGCCAGTGATTAAATCATATCCCGGAGCCTTGTTATTTTTCAATTTTTTTATTATCATTCGAAGTTCGGACAAGGATACGGTTTTTACTTTAAAGTTGTCGGGTGCCGTATTATCATTCGGATCTTCGATCAACGGTTGTCCATCGAACGGCTTGAACGTTTCCTCTAAGTGATCGGCAAATAATTCTGCTTTCTCTTTGTCTTCCTTAGCCCATTCGCCGTTAGCTTTCCTAATTGGCGGCGAGTGCATTACAGGTTTCTTTATGGACTTCAAGGCTTTCCATAGAGAGTAGTTTGAATACTTATCAGCGGTCAGACCCTCGAGGTAAGTAGAAGTCTCATGATTTTTTAGGTCCTGCAGCACATTTTTTAGCTTGTTACAAAGGTGGTTCAGATAAGTTTTATCCGGTGGCGCGCGGGATTGTTGCCATCTCTTGCGCGCTCTCCTCTTTTCTCGTATGAGCTCTTCGATTTCAGGCTGGTATTTGACTTTATTGTTCCGTGCTTCTGTCTTCCGCAAAGGAGTGTTGTTCCACGCGGAGCTCTGAATGGCTTCGACGAGTTTGTCGATTTCTTCTTCTATTTCGAACGGTGTCTTTAGCGGTACATTTAAAGCAACATTTTCCTTGCAGTCTCTTCTGAAAGCGTCCCAGTTAGTTTTGTTACTAGTTAACCTAGGCGGTCCTTCTTTTTTTACTAGACTTCCACCTATTTTCAGAGTGACTGCTGAGTGATCTGAGCATAGATCATAGCATTCTTCGACTTCCGTCAAATTTTTAGTTAATCCTTTTCGCGATAAAGAAGTCGACGAGGTCAGGGATTTTATTTTTGTCAGTTATCCAATAAGATGGCTTTCCTGTCGAAAAAAGTTCACCCCACGTTTCATGCTGGCTTTGTACAATAATCTGCCTTTTGTTGAATTGCATCTTGATCCCCAGAAGGTGTGTTTCGCGTTAAAGTCACCACCTAAGACAAAATTAGGTCCGAGCGAGTCAAACAGACGAACGAGGTCGTTTTTTACTAGCTTATATCCCGGAGGGAAGTAACTAGATCCGATGTTGAAGTTTAAGTGGTTTATTTTTACGGAGACTGAGCTTATTTGCATAGAATCAAATTCTATTTCTATGTTTTCGGAGTGCTTAATACAGTCTTTGATGTAAAGAGAGGACCCGCCTGTCGCATTTTCCGAAGGATGATTCGCATGGTAATCGGTGTAACCTTTTATTTTGGGTCTAAGTCCCTTTTTTAAGTGCGTTTCCGATACCAAACATATATCAATGTTATTTTTCCGTAGAACACTTCTAATTCGTCGATTTTTTTCAGAAGGCCGTTTGCGTTCCACGTTAGTATCTTAAGTAGCTGTTTCATATTCATGTTTTTTTGATTGTCTTGTGAGGTTTGAACTCAAGCTTGCTCAATTTGTCAAGTATAATTTTATTAACCTTAGTTTGCTCCTCAAATTTTTCCAATATAATGGTAAATATTTGGCTAACCGGATCTGTTGTAGCTGATCTTGATTTGTTTTCGTTTGACGCGACTTGCGCGTACGATCTCGCGTCAACCTGTGGCGGTTTTTGAGCTGCACTTGGACCAGCGACGTTCTCTTGCGCAATTTTTTTATTTCCCTTTATCGGTCGCTTCGTTTTGACTGGCTTAGCGGTCTTAGGCTTATCGGTTTTACGATCTCTTAAGCTTGGGTTCGGGTGTATCGGTTTCTTGAGAGCATCGCGCCTTTTTTGAAGCTCCTTTGCTACTTCACAACCTCGATAGTTTGCTGGGTGCTTACCTTTGCAGTTTATGCAGGTCGCCGGAGCCTGCTTATTTAAGTCACACCTTTCTGATAAGTGGTTTTTACACATTTCGGTTCTTTTTGGCAATACGACTGGGTGTGATTGAAACCTTGACAGCGTTTGCACTGAGGTATCGATCGTGTATTCGTACGCATAGGCTCGATTTTAACTACGATATTCAAAATACTTTTTACGTTATAAATATCGTCTATATTTTCGCTTCTATCGAAGGTTAGCATAAAGAGCGGATGTCCATGCTTGACCAAGATTCCATTGCCTTGTTCCGTTTTCTGCTTTATCTTCTTTAAGATATTAATTGCGACGATAATTTTCAAGCCTTTTCCTTTAAGGTAATTTATAATGTCATCTCTAGTGCACGAGGGGTGGAGACCCCTTGCTATAACACGGAGTGGTCTTTCTGATTTATTTTCGTAGGTGAACCTTTTCCGCGTTTAGTTTTTTCGATATTGCTCGGTAGCCGTCAGAGTCAACTACATTAATTTTCCAATCATTGTTTCGGAATGACGTTACTTTAAATTCCGATGTCACAGTTCGCTTGAGAAGGCAATGCAATTTATTGTAGTCCGTAATGCCGACGACGTTTATTGCAGGCGGGGGACATAATTTGTCGTGAGTTTGTTTCTGTTTCAAGTCTTTTTCTTTGTCTTGTTTTCGTGGCTCGATTTCAGGTGAAGAACCGGCTCTTCGTTTTTTGCTGGGTCTTTTCTTTGAGACCCCATTTGTTTCGCGTGCTAGCTCGTCTTCATCCGTGTGATATTTGGGACTTGCTACACGGGGTGGTGTAACTTCGCGTTCTCTTTGCAAAAGAGAATTCTCTAAGGCCTTGTTTTCCTCTTTAAGTGATTCTACCTCTCTTTTAAGCTATTGGTAGAGTAGATCCATTTTTTTTAGCTTAATACGGAGTTCATTGTTTTCTTTCTCAAAGCTATAACTTTTCACTGAGTCCCGTTTCTCTTGCGCTTGCGCTTCCGGTGGACTTCTTTTTCCGGAGACATTCGATCTTGATAGTAGAGACCGAATTACCCTTGAATTTCTCAAAAAGGGGTTTATTAGATGCAACAATTGGCTCTCCCCAGAATCCGTAGAACCTACCTCCGAAGAGGGTGGATTTTCCAGAGAACCTGGACTGCCACCTGGGGTACTATATCTATTTGTTTTACTCATTGCATATTATGTACACATTTTATCCCCGGTATACGAAGGGTGGATTTTAGTCGCCTCTTACGACAGGCATGCCTACCTCGGGTATATTCTGGCCCCTACCCGAAGGGGTAGGTGAGGGAATCCTTACGATTGAATTCAAAAAGCGCAATACAGTGGTGACTGTTTAATATTATGCTTCACTGCTGCATACAGCATTCTCTATAGATGCTGTCATAGGCGGCCTTGAAATCGATAAAGAGGTGGTGAGTATCGATTTGGAATTTTTGGGTTTTCTCCAGGATCTGCCGAAGTGTGAAGATTTGATCGATGGTGGACTTTCCTGGCCTAAAACCGCACTGATAGGGTCCAATCCGGCTGTTGATAAAAGGTTTCAGGCATTCACACAATATCGCAGAAAAGATCTTGTATGCGATGTTGAGGAGACTGATGCCTCTATAATTGGCGCAGTTGAGCGGGTCTCCTTTCTTGTGGATCGGGCAAACGATGCTGAGATTCCATTCTTCAGGCATACACTCTTCTGACCAAATATTAGAAATGAGTTGGTGTATGCACTCCACCAATTCATCCCCAGCTACCTTGAAGAGTTCGGCCGGTAAGCCGTCAGGTCCAGCAGCCTTGTTGGATTTTAGCTTGGATATTGCTATCCTCACTTCGTTTTGGTCAGGTGGACGGAAATTTTGACTATCATCGTCTATGTTGAATGGTTCATTCTGCCTGACAGCGGGATGTTGGTCTTCGTCGCCGTTATACAGTCTGCAGAAGTAGTTTTTTCCATATTCTCAGCACCGACTGTGATTCTACTACGAGGTTTCCATTTTCATCTCTACAGGTTTCTGTACGGGCATTGCTTCTCTGACACGTTCTTTCTACCTTTTGGTAAAACTCCCGTACATTGCTCCTGGAGTATAAACTCTCGATATTCTCAAACGCGCGCTTTTCATGCTCTTTCTTCTTCTTTTGGAGAAGCCGATTTTCTTCCCGTCTCTTTTGCTCGTAGAGCTCACGAGCAGCTCTCGTCTTCCTTTGCAGTGCCGCTTTGTATGCCTCTTGTTTTGCTGCATGCACTCGCCGGCATTCTTCGTCAAACCAGGGGTTTCGCGGTGGTGGCCGAGCGAGACCCAGCACATCAGTCGCGGCGTTTCTGATGGCATGTTGGCAGCGTTGTCACTGGTCTTCGGTACTTGATGCTGGTGGCAAAGGGGTGATTGAGAGATTTCCGGATACGCGTTCAGCGAAGAGTCTGGCGGTCTCTTGCGATTGTAGCTTTTCGACGTTCAATTTTCTCACAGTGATTCTTCTTTGTTGCGCAGATTGGGATGTCAGCAATCGTACCTTGGCTACAACAAGGTAATGATCCGAGTCTATGTTGACCGCTCGGAAGGTCCGGACATCCAGAATACTGGAGGCATGCTTTGCGTCGATCGCAATATGATCAATTTGGTTGATCGTTACATGATCATTAGACCGCCATGTCTGCTTATGAATATCGAGATGAGGAAACCATGTGCTTGCTATGGTGACATTTCGCTCCACAGCGAAATCAATTAGCCTTAGTCCGTTATCAGACGTGGTGTCGTGTAGGCTGTGCTTACCGACTGCCCTACCAAAGACGTCCTCCTTTCCTATTTTGGCGTTAAAATCGCCCAATACGATTTTAACGTCGTATTTAGGACATTGCTCGTATGTTTTGTCGAGGAGCTTGTAGAAACACTCTTTGCTGGCAGGGTCCTTTTCTTCCGTGGGGGCATGTACACATATTAGGCTTATGTTTGCGAATTTAGCCTTGATTCGGATAGTCATAATACGCTCGCTCACGTGTCGGAAGCTTAAGACTTCTTGCCTAAGTCTGCCGCGTATGACAAATCCGCATCCGAACAAGCGTTGCCTGTTGCCTCTGTAGCAATCACCGTAGTAGATGTCACAGATTTTCATCCTCTTTTTGCCCGGCCCATCCCATCGCACTTCCTGGATGGCGGTAATATCTGCTTTATAGCAGTCTAGGGCCTCTGCTAGTTGTTCGGCTGCACGTGGTCTGTAAAGGGACAGAACATTCCACGTACAGATCCGAAGGTCGTTGTCCTTATTTCAATTGCTGGGGTCGTCATTAGTTGAGTCAGCCTTATCCGAGGATTTTGGCTGTTTCGGAACCATGAGTTTTTTTACGTGGTAGGGAAGTTACCCCGACGGCACAACCCCCAACCTGGAGGGACAGTTCCTTAATTATTCCACCAGGACGAGGGGCCGGGTACACCGGTGACAGTAGTCCACTACGGGAGTATGAGCGCTGCCGCCACCATTTCTATTCCAATGTCCTGACCAACATTGAAAATTCCTTACCGACCTGTGATCCGAATACGTCGAAGCAGCTCGCGCAAGGTATTCACTAAGTTCAACCTAACTGGAACTATAGACGCCACCGTTGACTCCGTCTAGGGAACTCGTCCGCTGCCGCCTGGAACAGAAAGAAGTGCTCTAGTGAAAAAGCACTCTTCCCCCCCTCTCTCATCTGCTGCCAACAAGAATCCGCCAAACGGGGTTGGTTACCCATTTCTTGAATTAAGGTTCTAGGCACCCGGCTGTCACCGCGTGGAGGTTGAGAGTAGGAGTTGGTAGGCCTCAGCTGAGTGAAAACGGTTGTGTTTTCATATGATCGCATGCACTACCGTTTGACAGCCTCTCTTTTCCTCCGAACAGTGTTTTCCTCGACCCATTTTTGCAACTTAAACAATGTATTTTTTCTTATTATTTAAAAATTATATAACGAATGATCTTACCTTTAATTAAATTAAAGCGGAATATTAAAAAATTTAAACTTGATGTTTTAATTCAACGAGGATCTTACGACACTGCTATTTTACGGAACAGCTGATTTTGATGTTTAAAGGTTCGATCGTTTTGTACATCCGAAGAGTGATGCCAAATTTTATAACTTTTCCGTTAGTTCATTATTTTGAACAAGCAAAACATTTTGTGAAATAAGGATTGCCAATAGCAAGGTTTATACGGCTTCTAAGATAGAACTCAGAGATTTAAAGCAAGCACTGCTATTTTATCGAACACAGTGTATATGCTTACCAATATCATTTTGATCAGCGCCTTTGGCCAAATATCTTATACAAGGACTATCAGTTCCGGCGAAATGGCACCTCCATGATTTGTTCGTGGCGTTAGTTCTTCGCGCACGAGATCACAAATGTAAAGTGCTGTATGTTTAATGAATCTGCAGTTCGATTGATTTATCAGAAAATTGGAATGCAAACGAAATGCACTTATTATTTACAAACCTGTAATGTTGAAAGAACTCCTGGTCCGCATATCTTTCAAACGGATTTATCCTTTTTTTTGTACCGCTTAACTTTTCGACTGGTCGCCGATTCCTCAACCAATATTAAATCGGTATAAATGCCTTCATCGGAATTTGACTCCATTTTCCAGATAATATATTTGATTTTAAATTTCAAAATTTTCAAAACATCAACGAATTTCAGAATAATAAGTAATGACAAGAGACAAATGACTACTTTGACAGTCAAAAGTAATAGATTCATGAAGAAGTATTCAGATTAGTTAGAGACGTGTTTAAATTGGTTATTGGTAGAATTCAATTTAAGCCCCGCACTATAATTTATGCTCACTACTTTTTTAAATCGTTTTTAGTGTTTGGTTATTAGTAAGGCCCATAGTGATTTCCTTATCGACTATTAGAAATAGCTTCAGTCATCGTAAAATCACTCTAAAATTAGCTTCACTTGAAAATGAAAAAAATGCATCTCAGAAGATCACAAACACGCACTCTAAAAGTAAGTAAGTAAGTAACCAAGTAATAATGAATTTTAAGATTTTGACAAAATCTACTTGCAACTCTAACAAGTTTTGTTCATTTCTCCATGAACTTACAGGAAAACTAGAAGATACTCGTACACCCCTTAATGATGGCTTTTGATAATGGACAAGAAGTTCGGGACATATTATCTACAACGAATTTCAGATTGAAATGTTTGCCTCCTTACTCTCCCATGTTAAATCCAATTGAAAAATCATTTTCTAAAATGAAGACGCACGCACGTCAAGTTGTAACGTCAGCAGGGACCATAACTTGGTTGCAGTTATTGAAGATAGTTTGCAACAAATTACACAAACCGATTGCGCTAATTATGTTATGGATATGGTTTTACTCATTCCAAAGGCAGCGAATGAACTAAACATTTATTTTAAATATTAATTTCGTTTTAGAAGCCTTCTAAGTTTTTATACAATTATAAAGTTCAAATAAATTTGTGTTTTGGTTAAAATGATTTGCTTTTGCTAAAAGGTTAAACCTATTTACTAAAAGGTTAAACATATTCGCTTTTGAGTTAAAGTTAATTGCTAAAGGGCTAAATATATTTGTGTTTGGGTTAAACTTATTTGCTGTATTGTATTTATATACAATGATTGATTGATTAGCAGCGCTCTTCGTTGATGGTGATGGCAATGCTACCGTCGTTTCCGAAGAAATACAGACCGATGATGCCGCCGACTCATAATCCACACCAAACAGTGATTTTCTGCGGATGCATTGCCAAATCTGGCAATTTTGTTGGTTAACGTACCCATTCAGCCAAAAATGGGCCTCGTCGCTGAATGGGTGCAACGCACGCATCGTTGCCACAACAGAACATCAATTTTGAAAATAAAGTTTTATCATTTGCACGTGCTACTCGGTGCTGTAACAGGAAAAATTAGAACAAATAAAGCAACGTGGCCGTCATGAACTGTCGAAATTTGCCCGTCCCTTTTAGAAAACCCTTAAGAGGCGAACTATACGAAGCCATGTGTAGTTTTGGTATCCTAATAAGCTCGTCAGCCGATGCTGGGTGACAATGATGAACTCATGCTGCTCCATATGTATATATCCTTATATGGAATTACGCTCCTCACGAGAAGATGGACGACGCGACAAAGGATGACTTCTACTAGCTCTTGGAAAAGACGTATGAGTAATGATACCAACTTTTGCTAGATGAAATCCAGTCTATGTGGTATAAATGCTTTCTTTTTTATTAAAATCCAGTATATTCAGTTAATATACTCCATCAAGGTCGGTAATGACCTCACCGAGACCGTTGATGTCAAAAAAGGTTTTAGACAAGGTGACGCGCTGTCATGTGACTTCTTTAACATTGTACTTGAACGGATTGTGCGGAACTCACAAGCCAACACCGGAGGCACAATCTATTACAAGTCTGTACAACTGCTTGCATACGCCGACGATATAAACATTACCGGAAGAACTCAGCGGGCTGTCGCCGGTGCGTTTGCAAGCATTGAGGCGGAAGCGGCCAAAATGGGTTTAGCAATAAATGAGGGCAAAACCAAGTATATGCTGTCAACAAGAAGGGAAAACCAACACCGACGAATTGGACAAAACCTCACAGTGAGCAGCTATAACTTCGAGGTATTAAGGGTCTTTGTCTACCTTGGCTCTGCTATAAATTCAACCTACAAGAGCAGTGCAGAAATCCATCGAAGAATAACTCTTGCCAATCGCTGTTTTTTGGGCTTATAAGGCAATTCAACAGTAAAGCCCTATCTCGAACAACTAAGGAGACTCTATATAAGACCTTGATCATCCCAGTCCTGCTTTACGGCGCTGAAACATGGACTTTATTAAAAGAGGATGAAGATATCCTTGGTCGCTTCGAGAGAAAAATTCTTCGTAAGATTTTCGGTCCCGTTTGCGTTGACGGGTTTTGGAGGAGAAGATTCAATCACGAACTATACGAGCTGTACAGCGACATCGACCTAGTCAAAAAACTGCGTATTGGACGTCTGAGATGGCTAGGACATGTAGAGCGAATGAAAGCAACCAACGCTCCGGCCCGCAGAGTCTTCGAATCTAATCCCGAGGGACGACGCAGTAGAGGGAATCATCGCCGTAGGTTGCGCGCACAAGTTCAAGGGGACCTCGACCAACTTGGAGTGCGCAACTAGAGGCAATTAGCTAAAGACCGAGCTAAATGAAGAGGCTTGTTGGTTGAGGCCCAGGTTCACCCCGAACTGTAGCGTAAGTAAGTAAGTAAGTATATTCAGTTAAACTATTTTTTTCATTATTTCATTCAAAAATAGTACAACATTTTTTTTTATTAATCTGAGTCTGTGCTCAATTCACCGAACTGCATTGACATCAGACCAACATCAGCTGAATACGGCTCTGTCTGCGATTGCTTGAAAGCATACTTGTCCTGAGGCGAGATTTTTCACAACAAATCTGGTTGTGTTTTCAAAAAATTGAAGAAGTCAAGGCAATACCACTCCATGTTGCATTTGACTTGCTATATGGAAAAAAGAGTCGAAACATGAGTCTGCGAAAAAACACGCAAAAAATTACATTTGACAACTTTATTTGACATCTTGTGTGTAGTAAAGAATGCGTCCGACATGCGCACGAGTGTTGATTTGTGAAAGAGCTTGTTCAATATTAGTAGTATGAACAATCTTATCAAATTTATAAAATTCCAGTATAAAATCCAGTATGGAAATCTGGACCTCGAATACAGTGTGGTACTAGAAAGTCCAGTATAGTTGGCATCATTACGAATGACCAATGCTGAAATGGCCACGACGTTAAAATTGTCCTATATAATTTGAATGCAAACCTAGGAAAAGAGGACGTCTTTAGTAGCGTGGTCGGAAAACACTGCTTACACGACACCACATCGGAAAACGGATTCAGCCTAGTCGCTTTTGCGACGGGACGAATCGTTGTCATAGCTAGTGCGCGGCTCCCACGTCTTGATATTCACAAGGGCACGTGCCTCTCTTTTGATCAAAAAAGCATCAATCAAATAGTGTGAGGGAATTTGACGTCGGACGGCTACAATAGCAAGAGATCGCCAGAGCCCTTGCCGATCGAGTCCCTTTTAAATTCAATCTAAATAGTATGCCGCCAGCAGCAAATGTGGAAAACTAGTGGTTTGCAGCGTTGGCAACAAGCCATCAGAGATGCCGTATCTGATGTACTGAGTTTCTCTTGACTACCAGTACGAAACCTCTGGTTTGATGAAGAATGCTGGCAAGAACATGAGGCAAAAAAAATCGTACAAAGCGACGCTGCATAAAAGGACTACAGCTGCTCGTGAACCAAGCAGAAGAGAAAAGAGAAACATCGACTTCTTAGAAAGAAAAGGGAGCATGAGAAGCGCTCAATCGAGGAGATTGAGAAACTTTATTACAGGAATGATGTTCGAAAATTTTACCCAATGGTAAAGAGAACATACTAGGGCTTCAAAGCCAGAACAGAAGCCTGCAGTGACGAAAATGTTAATATAGTAGTAGAATCGCAGTCGATACTGAGGATATAGAAGGAGCACTTCTGCAGACTGCTAAATGGCGATGATGACCAATATTCCGCTGTCAAACAGAATGAACCAATCAACAGTGACGATGATAGTCAAGATTCCCGTCAAACCGATCAGAATGAAGTTAAGATAGTGATATCTAAACTTAAATCCAACAAGCTGCTGGAGCCGACGGCGTTGCCGCCAAACTTTTCAAGGCAGGAGGAGATGAATTGGTAAGGAGCATACACTAGCTCATATATTAAATCTGCTCAGACGAAAGTATTCCCGATGTATGGAACCTCAACATCGTGCCCGATCATGAAGAAAGAAGACCCTCACAACATCTCATGTAAAACCCTGTCTGCCGTATTATATGAACACATTAAACCGATCAATATCCTGATGGTCCTTATCAGTGCGGTTTCAGGTCGGCAGAGTCGACCATTGACCAAATATTCACACTAAGGCAGATATGGGAAAAAACCCATGAATATACAATCGATACGCTTCACCTCTTCCTCGATTTTAAAGGTGGCTATAATAGCGTGTATAGAAACGAGTTATACAGAGTCATGTCTAGTCTCGGCATCGCTGCCAAGCACTCGCTGCTCCACCAAAGTCGGAAAAACACCACCGAACCGTTCGATTTCAGGAAAGATCTCAAACAAAGTCGCGCGCTATCATGCGTTCTCTGTAACATCACACTTGAAATAATTGTTCGAAACTCATAAGCCAACACCGGAGATTCAATCTTTTTTAAGTCGGTACAACTATCGCTTACGCCGATGACATTGACATAGTCGGAAGAAGTCAGCAAAGATGGACTTAGCGGTCAATGAAAGCAAAACAAGTATAATATACGAGTATGCTATCTACAAAAAAGAACATCCAACATCGGCGTCTTGGACAGAACGCCACAACATATAATTATAAGATATAATTTTGAGGTAGTAAAGGACCTAGGTTCTATTGTGACACCAGTAGGGAGAGCAAACGAGAAATTACTCTTGCCAATCGCTGATTTCATGGGCTAAGAAGGCAATTGAGTAACAAAGCCCCATATCAAAATACTAAGTTAACTCTGTATAAGACACTAATTCCGGTGTATGGCGCAGAGGCATGAACTTTGTCGAAATTGGATGAGGATACCATTGATTGCTTGGAGAGAAAAGTTCTCCGAGTGATCTTTGATCACGTCTGCATAGACGGCGAATGGAGGATGGTACAATGCCGAACCGGGCTGGCTAGAGAGGTTTGTTGGTTGAAGCCTATGTCCACCCTGGACTGTAGCGCCACCTAAGTAAGTACGTTAATATAACAATAATATTCCATGGATAAAAGTTCTATTCACTCCTTTTCTGAGCACCAGGATTGCTCGAAATGTGTGACTTTTCCAACTTAATAAACTTTAAATTGACGAAAAATAACAGAGAAAGCCTTCTCGCCCCAAACTGGTAGATTCCAGTAAAATCCTCTCAAAAAACACTTTTTCTTATTGTTGTCACCATAAAGCTGCTTAGGCAGTAAAAACCACGCAAAAAAAAAACTTACCCCAACAACCAGGAGCAACTTCATGGCCCTTCCAACTGATTCGTTGCCGCTTGGCAACAGATTGTCATACAAGAGTAATTTTCCAACTCGGTGTGCGTTCTTTTTAAGGCTTAAATGGAGCGGATTATCCACATTTTTTAATTGCGGTGGATCCTTGCGCACATTTATAATCCATTACAACAATTACAGTAAAATCTAAGTGGGCGATGACAAAACCAGTCATCCCCGCTCCTCACTCTTCTAACCACAATAAAGACAAAATCATTGCGCTAAGTTGTTCCACCTTACTCATGTTCCCGAAGATGAAAGCTGCTTTTAAGTAATTTTCTCCTCTTTTAAGCAATTTTCAACTGTGCCACACAGAATGGTCTTTCCATTTCTAATTTCAACCCTTCTGCGAATGGCACCCAACGAAAGTAGGTAAGATGAGATGAAGAGCAAATATAAAAGAAAAACTGAGCTACAGAATTTTTAATTAGGATCAGAGATCAGGAAAACTTTGTCGGTAAAGTGAAAGCCATAATTCGACGCTTGTCATCCGGTGGTGGTTCATTTCATATTTAATTTATCCAAAAGCGTAGTTTCCTTTATTGCTTGTATTTTTGATGTTCCTATACCCCCTTTGCCCGGTATTTTCAGACACTTTGAGTGTAACCTTCCTTAATCCACTCCTTTTTGTACCCTTTTGTTTTTGTTTCTCAGAAGTTACAAATGCTCATTTTCCGCTGACACCTTATGTTGTTTGCGGAGATTTTGCTTCCTTGCCCTTGGATCCATTTGTTCTTTTGGTCCATTTAATTGCATTTTTTTTATTTGCATTTTAAAAGATAAAATTAACAAAGAATGGGTAAACAGAGTTTTTTTCCCCTGTTGGCTTTTTGAGATATTTACTTTGGTGAAAAATGCAAATCTGTTTGTTATTTGCAACAGATGTACACAAGGATAAATACTTGCGGTTGGTCGGTTATTGTACTTATGATCATTGGGGTTTGACCTTACTTTAAATAAACGGAATGGCAGAGACGTGAGAAAACTTGATATAATTGACTTGAAGCCGACAGGTCGAAATGAAGTTTGGAGAATGGGTCACGATTGTGATACTCGTACATGCGAGTCACTGTCGGTAAACAAATTTTATAAGTAACTAGTATGCACGAGTATTTGCCTTCCAATAGTATATTCTGGCTGACTGATTTTTCGAAAATAGTAGGCAATGAATTAAATTTCATTTCGTTCGGAGAAACCAACTATTTATTGTCAATCAATTTAAAATGCCAATTTGACTCCTCAGCTTTAATCGAACTGAGAAACACAGTCCGTTCGCGTACTTTCGGAGCCAAAAACTAATCAGTTGTCAAATATGACATATTTAGATCCATTAACCCCTCCGGGGGGGGGGGGGGGGGGGGGGGGGGGGGGCATAGAGCGTTAACAACGCCTGCGCGCCATCTTGTTCGGAGGTCTGCAACGCGTTTGAGCTGCCTTCAACTCATTCCTAAAGAGCTCAGTTTCTCCTCAACTCTTCTGCGCCACGCTTGCCTACGGCGTCCCGCTATTCTGCTTACCTGGGTGAACGGATTCCAATGCATTTCGTATTTTGCAATGGAGTTGTCCTCGCGCGGTAGGGTGTGTCCAATCCACTTCAACTTTCTCCTCCGTATAGTAATGTTTATAGGTTCTTGGCCCGTTTTCATATTAAGTTGATCGTTGGAGATACGGTTCGGCCAAACAAACCTCAAAATATTTATTTACGAAGACTTGCAGCTTGCGTGTGCTAATGGTGTCCACCTTCTAAGTACTGCACCCATCAAGCAGCACCGATTGTACGTTGGAGCGGAACAGTCGCAGCTTGGTTCTGAAGCTGATAACTTTGCTTCTCCA
Source organism: Brachypalpus laphriformis (assembly GCA_945910035.1). Classification (NCBI taxonomy): domain Eukaryota; kingdom Metazoa; phylum Arthropoda; class Insecta; order Diptera; family Syrphidae; genus Brachypalpus; species Brachypalpus laphriformis. The sequence goes on from OX246754.1 coordinate 88,884,206, forward strand.
GATTTTGGACAGCATTCCGAACGCAGCTTTAGCTTTCCCGATTCTGCTGCACACATCCAATTCGGTGCCACCGCGATTTGCCGAGACCAAATTTACCAGAAAAGGAAAGTTGTCAACTTTCTCGACTTCTTGTCTGGTAATGTTAAGTCGAGTTTTGGCTGTGTTTATTTTTAGCCCCTGGCTAGGGGTTGTATGTTTAGATTGTATGGCATCAAATGAAGGTCCGTTATCCGATGTGAAAGAAGACAAACAATGTCAGCATAATCTAGGTGATTAAGGTAAGATGTCGTAGTTCAACGGATTCTATTGTTACATTCATATGCAACACCCATGAGGTAACTCTCTGCTGGGTTCCCAGATATAGTAATATAGAAGGGAATGAGATACCAGATGAAGTAGCCAAAAGGGGATCAGCATTGGAGATAGAACACATTCAGACATCAGTAGAAGTTCCTATTGGTGTACTAAATAGAAAAATCGACCTCAAAACAAGAGAACTGATTAACTCCGCATGGATTACCAGAGGCGACTGTATCATATCTCGCAGTTTATGGCCCATACTGAATGAAGGAAGAACCAAAAGCCTGCTGGAAATGAATAAAAAAGAAGTCCGTATCTTGACAGGTGCACTTACAGGACACTGTGCGATAGGGGAAATGGCCATACGACAAGGCATCAACTCACCTGACCACTGCAGGAGCTGTCAAGACGCAGAAGGGATAGAAAGTATCAAACACTTGCTGTGTGACTGCCCAAATCTACAAAACCGCCGCCTCTACCACTTGGGCAACAGGTTCTTTGAAGATCTAAGTGATCTTGGGCAAGCTCCACTAAAGAACATGATACGATTTATAAAGAACTCAGGGTGGTTCGCCAATGGACCGGCCGAAAGGTAGAGACAAAGAAAGGGTAAGTTTTTAAAGGCTCCACAACATAAAGGGAAACACAATAGACCATTTGGCCCCCGTGAGATGCACCTAGATGGATTCCCTCTAACCTAACCTACATTCCGTCAATGCTGCATGGAGTACCTCCCTGATGACTAGCAAGAACAATAGTGGCGACAGTATGCAGCCTTGACGTACTCCACTTTGGACTACAAAATCGTCGGACACCTTACCATTGTGTAGGACGTGGCACTTACCACCCTCGTATGTAACCTTGATAACACACATACGTTTTTCTGAGATGCCTCTCCTGCGCAAGAGCAACCAGATAGCATCTCGATAAAAGCTGTCGAAAGCCTTCTCGAAGTCGATAAACAGTAAATGTACCGGAGACCTATACTCAACGCATTGCTCGATTATGTTCCGTAAGGTGTTTATGTGGATGCAGGAAGATCCAGCGCGAAAGCCTGCCTGTTCGACATCGAGAGTTGAATCTAAAAGTTCTTTAATTCGTTCTAGAATTATTCTAGCTATTATTTTGGCTACGGCTGGAGGAACGCATATACCTCTCCGTCTCCAGTTACCGCATTCCATCAAGTTTCCCTTCTTTGGAATCTTTCCTTTCCTTTTCTACTCCTGTGGAAATTGTTCACTATCCCAAGCTCTCCGTATTAGGGTATGCAGCAAATCTGCCGATGTATTTGTCTGTAGAAAGCCCTGTGCAGGGGTGTTTCTGCTTTTTACCGACAAACGTGCGTGCCCCAGTCGCAAAAACATTTTTCACAGTGGTCATCCATGTTCTCTTGCGGTATGCTGCTGATTGCTTCTGCTTCTAAGGCAAGATGGTCCCTGAACTGTTGGCGCAGTTGGGGAACCTTGAGCCTGTCGATATTAAGCCTGGTGATGTTAAGTAGGTTTGAGCGGTTGCTGTTGACGGATACAGTACGAAGGCGTAAGTGAGTTACCATAAGATGCTGTTCTCGTTCTTGTCCGACGTCAGCTCCACGTCTGTTTCGGACGTCTAGGAGACAATTTCTAAAGCAGCGACTGATCGCAATGTGGTCGATCGGGTTGGATGTTTGATGCCTATCAGTAGATAGCCAGGTGTTATGCTTAAACAGCGTACCTCCGATGACTAGACGGTTGGTATTGCAGAAGTCCACAAACTGCTCACCGTTGTCATTACCGTCCCCCACGCCGTGAACTCCCATTACGTGCTTAAGCATGGTGTTGCCGCTACTCACCTTGGCACTGAAATCTCCCATCACCATTACGATGTCCCCATTAGGCGTTTGGTTGTAGGCGGTGCCTAAGTGGCTATAAAAATTATCCTTTTCATCCTCAGCCGCGTCCAGAGTCGGAACATAACACTGTATGATGGTAATTTTTCTAACTCTACCTAGCCGTCAATATCCGGTCGCTATGGGGTTTCCAGGATATGAGGCTACTACGTGCTGCTGGAGTTAGCATTAGTCCTACGCCGGAACTCCGTGCACTTCCAGCTAGTTTACCAGAGTAAAGTATGACAGTGCTTTTTGTTGGGGACTTGTCTTGCCCAGCAAAATCGCATCATCACCTCCCCGTGGTGCCCGCTGGATAGCTATCTGATAGTGAACTAACGATGAGCGTATGCTGAGTCCGACGATATATGTGCAGCTAAACACTTAGACCTGCGTAAGCACATCTGGGTGAACTTCAGCGCGCATATGTTTAACCGGACGAGGCATCTCTTGTTGACCTGATTGTCTGAAATATGCGTCTCAGAAGTCTAGCAAGAGCTCCTCAGAAGGAGGACGTACGGCGGATGAATTATCTCGATGGAACCAACGGTGACATCTACAAACCAGCGGATACCTTACCGGAGCTACTTCGACATATTTGGAGCTGAGTTCTGTAAGGATTTTCAATACTACATCAGAGTATTGAAAAAGAGATGGTGGCGGATGAACCCTTAATTGGCCAACGGCAGCGCTCATATCTCCGAAGTGGGTTACTGACATCGGTGCATCCGGCCCCTTGTCCTAGGGGTTGCAAAAAACGGATCTGGTCGTCCAGGTTGGGGGTTGTGCCGTCGGGTTATCTTCCCTACCACGTAAAAAACCTTCGGCTACGAAGCAACCAACAGCCTCGGATACGGATGATTTTACTGTTGACGACCCATACAAACGTAAAAAGTACAACGATCTTCGGGTCTGCAAGTGGAATGTTAGGTCCCTCTACAAACCACGTGCAGCCGAACAACTTGCGGAGGCCCTAGAGTGTCTCAAAGCAGACATTACCCCCATCCAAGAAATGCGATTGAATGGGGCGGGCAAAAGGAGTATGAAAAACTCTACTACGGCGACTGCTACAGACAACAAGGACAGCGTCTATTCGGGTGCGGATTTGTCATTGGAGGCAGACTTAGGCAAGAAGTCTTGAGTTTCCGGCGTGTGAACGAGCGCCTTATGACTATCCGTATCAAGGCTAAATTTGCCAACATTAGCCTAATATGCGTTCACGCCCCCCACGAGGAGAAGGACGACGCGACAAAGGATGACTTCTGCCAGCTCTTGGACAAGACGTAGGTGATTTTAACGCAAAGCTAAGAAGAGAGGACATCTTTAGTAGCGTTGTCCGAAAGCAAAGCCTGCACGACATCACATCCGACAACGGACTCAGGCTACTCGACTTTGCAGGGGGGCGACACTTTGTCGCAGCTAGTACACGGTTCCCACGTCGCGACATTCACAAAGGAACATGGCTCTCCTTTGATCGAAAAACTGTCAACCAAATTGATCACATTGCGATCGACGCAAGGCACTCTTCCAGTATTCTGGGTGTCCGGACTTTCTGAGGAGCCAACGTGGACTCGGATCACTACCTAGTTGTAGCCAAGGTACGGATGCGGATATCCAGAACGGAGCAAAATCAACGAAATACTGTGAGGAAATTTGACATCTGGCGGCTGCAATCGCAAGAGACCGCCAGATGCTTTGCCGATCAAGCTTCTCTTAATCTTAATCTAAGTCCTATGCCGCCAGCAGCAAATCCGGAAGACCAGTGGCAGCGTTGCCAACAAGCCATCCGAGATGCTGCCTCTGATGTACTGGGTTTCTCTCGGCCACCACACGGAAACCCCTGGTTTGATGAGGAATGCCGGCCAGCACATGCAGCAAAATAAGAGGCGTACAAAGCGGCGCTGCATAGAAGGACTGGAGCTGCTTACGAGCTCTACGTGCGCAGGAGAAAAGAGGAACATCGACTTCTCAGAAAGAAGAAAAAAGAGCATGAGAAGCGCTCGATCGAGGAAATTGAGAGACTTTATTGCAGGAATAATGTTCGAAAATTTTACCAAAGGGTAAAAAGAACATGCCAGGAATTCAAAGCCAGAACAGAAGCCTGCAGGGACGAAATTGGCAACATAGTAGTAGAATCGCAATCGGTGCTGAGGATATGGAAGGAACACTTCTGCAGACTGTTAAACAGCGATGATGATCAATATTCCGCTGTCAGGCAGAATGAGCCATTCAACAGTGACGATGGCAGTCAAGATTCCCGTCAACCCGATCAGAATGAAGTGAGGATAGCGATATCTAAACTCAAATCCAACAAAGCTGCTGGAGCCGACGGCCTTGCCGCTGAACTTTTCAAGGCAGGAGGAGATGAATTGGTAAGGAGCATACACCAGCTCATCTGTAAAATCTGGTCGGACGAAAGTATGCCCGATGAATGGAACCTCAGCATCGTTTCTCCGAACCTGAAGAAAGGAGACCCTCTGTACTGCGCCAATTACAGAGGTGTAAGCCTCCTCAACATCGCATATAAGATCCTGTCTGCCGTATTATGTGAACGCCTAAAACCGATCGTCAGCAACTTGATAGGTCCTTATCAGTGCGATTTCAGGCCTGGAAAGTCCACCATTGACCAAATATTTACACTACGGCAGATCTTGGAAAAAACCCATGAATATAAAATCGATACGCACCACCTCTTCATCGATTTCAAAGTTGCCTATGATAGCGTGTATAGAGACGAGTCATACAGAGCCATGTCTAGTCTTGGCATCCCTGCCAAGCTCGTCCGTTTGTGCAGAATGACGATGGAGAACTCTCGCTGCTCCATCAAAGTCGGTAAGAACATCACCGAACCATTCGATGTCAGGAGAGGTCTTAGACAAGGCGACGCGCTATCATGCGATCTCTTTAATATAGTACTTGAGAGAATTGTACGAAACTCACAAGCCAACCCCGGAGGTACAATCTTTAACAAGTCTGTACAACTACTCGCTTATGCCGATAACATTGACATAATCGGAAGAACTCAGCGGGCCGTCAATGGGGCATTTACGAGTATTGAGAACGAGGCAGCAAGATGGGTCTAGCGGTCAATAAAAGCAAAACAAAATATATGCTGTCTACAAAAAAGGACACCCAACATCGGCGTCTTGGACAGATCGCCACAATAGGCAGATATAATTTTGAGGTAGTAAAGGATTTTGTCTACCTAATTTCTATGGTGAACTCCGCAAATGACATCAGTAGGGGGATCACACGAAGAATTACTCTTGCCAATCGTTGTTTCTATGGGTTAATAAGGAAATTGAGGAACACAGCCCTATCTCGAACTACCAAGGTAACTCTTTATAAGACACTAATCATCCCAGTCCTGCTGTATGGCGCAGAGGCATGGGCTTTGACAAAACCGGATGACGATGGCCTTGGTTATTTCGAGGGAAAAGTTCTTCGAGCGATCTTTGGCCCCGTGTGCATAGACGGTGAGTGGAGGAGAAGGTATAATGCCGAACTATACGGCCTGTAAAAGGACATCGACTTAGCCAGAAGAGTTCACATACAGACTGGGTCATTTAGAGCGGATGGAGCCCAACGTTCCCGCTAAGAAAGTTTTCGAATCCACTCCGGATGGACGACGCAGTAGAGAACGACCTCGCGGTAGCAGGCGCAAACAAGTGGAGGGGGACCTCAACCAACTTGGCGTGCGCAACTGGAGGCAGCTGACTCGTAACCGCGATGGCTGGAGAGGTTTGTTGGTTGAGGCCCAGGTCCACCCCGGACTGTAGCGCCATCTAAGTAAGTAAGTGTATTGCCCAGCATCGAAATATCTTATCTCGCTCAGCCCTAGGATGTCTAATTTAAAGCGTGCGAATTCGCGTTCCATTTGGCGGAATCTGGCGGTATAATCACCTTCCTGGAGTGAGTCCAGGAGGGTCTTAACGTTCCAGAAACCGATCGTTCTCCGTGTTCGATAGCCAAAGGTCGTCATCAAATTATCCCTCCCTAACCCTAGTGTTAGTTTTCGATTTGAGGCAATGCTTTTTTTTTTACGGTTTCGGCTCGCTGGGTCACAGACCAACCGACACTTATCCTGTTTTGTGGCGCAGGAGGCTCACCGTTCGTCTTCTTCCGTTCTTCAGAGCTACAAGTTGTTCGGCTGCAGTGGCTCTTTCTTATTATAATGGGGACCAAGACCTATCGGGAGATGCTGCTCCTGCGAGGCCTTTGTTAAGGCTGAACTGTTGTATATTGTAGATTATTGAAGAGGAGGAAATAGGTCACCTTATAACTGCGGCCACATTGAGCCTATTGTGGTTTCCTCTGATTTTAAAGTTCACTCAATATGCCCGATTTGGTAACAAATTCTACTATGCTTTTGAGTGAGCTTGCAGATAGGTCTTCTGCTTCAAGGTAGAATTTTCCTAAATAACGAGGACGTGTTCTGATTAGACATAAGATATGTTTGCTGATTCTTCGTCTTCGTTGCACATTCTGCAGATGCTGGCTATTCCCATAGCCATGAGGTGTTTTTTCACTCGACCGTGGCCTATAAGGAAACCTGTAGCTATTCGAATCTGACTCCTAGTTAATTGTAGGAATTGTTTCGTTCTTTTGAAGGAAGTATTTGGCAGAAAGATCTTGGCTTGTCTGTTACCTTCACTTTCCATCCAGTAATGATGCGCTTTTTCTTTTATGCAATTTTTGATACAGCTTTTTTCTGTACTCACTGGTAACCCACAGAATGGTCTTGGCATCATAAAATTAGACGCAGCACCTATTGACGCAGCATCTATTGGCCAGCAGGTCAGCTTTTTCATTTCCTTCAAATCCATCATACCCAAATGCAATGAACTATGTTTGTGCTGGCTAGTAATATGAGTAGTTGAAGAGAGTCCCAACTAGTTTGGATGTTACTTTATAAGCCTTAATTGCCAGTAGAGCAGCCCTGCTATTTGATGGAATATAAATGTTCTTGTCGGTTATAGATCTGTTTATATTTTCTCTGATACATAATCGTAGTTCTATAGCGAATATTTCGGCTTGGAATACGGAGTTACTTTTTTCCATGCACGAGTAAATGAAGGTTTTCGTAGTAGCGCCGTATACTCCAGCCCCAACTCCTTCATCTGTCTTGGATCCGTCTGTGTACCATACATAAGAGTTATTAGCAAATGTAGGATTGTTCTGTTCCCAGTTATTGCGATCTGGGAATGTAACCTTGAAGTTATATCTGAAGTTGAATCTTGGCAGACATTTGTCCGTAATTGTTATTCCTAGTAGTTCGTTACTGCTCGTTCATGCGCAATATCCGCACTTGCACAGGCTAGTCTTTGTAGTTTATTGAGCCTGTCCTGTGTAAACCTTTACTTTGTTTTTCGACACCATACTGGCGCTGCATATGTGACAATTGGCCTTGCTATTGCCGTGTAGAGCCATAGCATAATTTTGGGGTTAAGGTCCCAATTTCTACCAATGAGACTTTTTCTACTCTATAATGAGATCCTGGCTTTGTCTATCTCTTCTGTTACGTTTGTCTTCTTCTTCTTCTTCCCTTTATCAGCAAGGCCATGATCCGAAAACAAGGGATCACAACCCTCCCACTTCACCGCATTTCTACTGATCCGCCTGTGGGGTTCGCCTGGCCAAGGTATTTATCCTCCTTAGAGAATTATTTCACCAAAGAGTGTTGGTGATTTTAATCTTTCTCGCTTTCTTCTTTTGGTGAATATACATAACTATGGTGCTCTTTTCTGGGTTGACGTTAAGGCCAACTTTTTAGCACCAATCAACAACTAGACTCAATGCACTCTGGAGGAGATACGAGATTGTTTCTTCGAATTTTCCTCTGATTAATATCGCAATATCATCTGCGTACCCTTGGACATAAAAACCTTCGTTGCTGAGTGTTTTCAGTAGTTCATTTACTACCATAGACCACAATAAGGCGGAGAGGACTCTCCCTTGGGGGCATCCTTTCGCAGTAGTGACTCTAAATTGATTGCTGCCTAGTGAGATGTTAATTTTTCTGTCTTCTAGCAAGCATTTTATCCAGTTACATGTTGTATTATCTACTCCTATGTACTGGTTGCGGTTGGGTGTCAAATCGCCCAAAACCAAATCGCTCAAATCGGAAAAATGTCACATCGTCCAAAAATACAACAAGTTTACAAGTGTAAACCCCCTAAAGCGAGGTACAACAAAAAGTTAAGTAGCAACCAAAAAATGCTTACGTTTTTCTGGTAATACATCCATTTCTTCAATCCTTCATTTCCGATTATTAATAAATATAATATGAGCGCAGGGACATATGTATGTCAAGATTTTTTTTTTTGTCGAAGATGGCGAAGTCCACAAAACAGTGCAATGTGTATGGGGGGGGCATGCTGCCCCCTGCAACCCACATATGCCCCGGGGACTAATGTCCCTGCGCCCAAAATTGCGGAAAATAAATGTTTACAACCTTTTTCAAGTTGGTCGTCTTTTTTTGACCTTCCTATGTGTTGGTATTTTCAAATTGCGATAAAATGCCCATTTCTGCTTTGGATGATGTGACATTTCATTTCTTGGTCGATCTGTCATAGTGTTAAATCGCCCAAAAATGTTGGGCGATGTGACATTTTCCAGATTCGGGCGATTTCGTATTGGGCGATATGACACAGATCCGTCTTAAAATAGCCGAAACACAAAATCGCCCAAAATCACTTTTTTGGGTGTTTTGACATCATGTCAAATCGCCCAAAAAATAAAAATGTTAAATCGCCCAACCTTGTTTTTGGGTTTTTTTTTGTTTTTTTGCATTTTGGGCGATTTGGTTTTGGGCGATTTGCATCTGTATATTTGGGCGTATTCGGTGTTATCAAAAGCTAATTCAATGTCAAGGAAGCAGACAACCGCAAACTCTTTATCCCTAAACGATTTTTCCATCCTAGTTGTGAATTCCTAAAGAGCATGGGTCGTTGAATTTTCTGGTGGATAGGCATATTGGCTTTCATGTAGAAGATCTTTCAGGAAGAAAGAGGTAAGATTGGGTCGGTATTACTGTTGGTCTACGGCCGACTCTAAGGATGAACTTAACAGTGACTTCTTTCCAGCTTTTTGGTATACCTATAACCCCACGCAAAACTTGTTCTTAATGTGTGGATTAGTAGCGGTGTTAGATGTGAGGTGCCTTTTTCCGTCTTCTTCTGGGGCTTTAAAAGGAAGAAAGGAGGTTATAGCGCATATTATTTTTCCTTCGTGGAAAATTTCCTTTTGATCTCTGCCAATCCTCTCTGGTTGGTCTTACGATCTTGCTCTTCGGAAGATAGGCGGGAGAGATTGGAGCGATGATGGAATCTGGGAAGTGTGTTTCGGCTAGGCGTCTGTAGACCGTTTTCCGCATAAGTGCCATTTGGCTTTTTCATTAACCCGATTTGATTAGTGTGCTGTTTAGAGAGAAGTCTGTGGATGCGGACACTGCTGGGAATATCAGAAAGCCCCTGGCAGAAATTTTTCCAAGATTCTCTTTTAGTTCTTGTAATCTCTAGCTTATATTTGGTTAGAGCTTCAGAGTATGAAGTCCAGTCATTGTTGCGCTTCGCCTTATTAAATCATTTTCTAGTTTTTTTTTTTCATAAATTGGCCAGCTTTTGTTCCCACACGGTGTGAGGCGATCGCCTGACTTTTCTTTCTCTGGACAAGCCTAGTGGTAGGCTGATTTGATTGCTAGATTTAAATTCTCACAACCAAACTCTAGGCTATCTATGCCTCTAATATTCTTATCGCAACGGTTCAAGCTATCCATGAGTTCTAGACTATATCGGTCCCAATCTGTCGATCTTGGCTGCCTATAAGTTTGAGATGGTCCGACATAGATGATTCTGCTGAAACAAGCCAATTTTCGATAAAGTTTTTAATAAATGAGCTACTAAGGGTGAGATCAAGAACTTCTGTCCTAACTCTGATTATAAAGGTGGTGTTATTTCCGTAATTTATAATATCAATATTATTTTATTAATAAATTCTGACGCCTTCGACGCTTGGGATGTTCTGCATCCTTCTTCTGTTAAACCGCTAATGTCAGTAGTGATGGTTTCTACTGCCTGCCACTTTCTTTTCGCTCTTGGTCTACGGAGGTATAGTGTTCATCCACACTACGTGCACTATACCTTATCATTCTTGACGCTGTAAATATTATCAAGAAGGAGAAGCAGCAAATGGAACGACAACAAAAAATCATGGTTAAGCCTGGACCCCGCTGTTTATGCTAAGCTTTGATAAGAACAAGAAAATAGATGATATTTACAATATTAAAACTATGCTAAACATCGTAATCAACATCGAGCTATTGCGTAAGAATACAAGATCGATCCCGCAATGTAAACCTTGTTAAGGTTTCAGTCATACGCAGTCTTACTGTCAAAAATAACCGCTGTGCGTAAAATGCGCCGATAAACATTTTGGAAAAGTGCAGCTTAGACAAAAAGGCTCCAGTGAATTGTATAAACTGCAAAGGGAAGCATTTGGCGAAATATAGATGCTGCGAAGTAGCCAAAGAGCTCTATAAAAGGCGCGATGCGATTAAAAAAACGTACGCCCGAACCCAAAACCACGGAAAAAAACCAAAGTTTCAATGGGGAAAATAGCGACAGAAAGAAAACTTGTCAAGGAAAAGACGAAAGTTGTACACGAAAAAGTCTAAAAGAAAAGCCGGGCAAACGTATGCACAAGCCGCGTCGCAAGAAAATAAACAAAGCGGTATTACTCCAGATCCAATCTCAAAAGTACCTTCGACGAAAAGAAAGGAAAAGCCGTGAAAATTAATTGGGACAAACACTTTTTAAACGTAATTTTAAGCAGACTATGATTTTTACGTTATTTTTTTTAAATTTTGGTAAGTGCTTCATAAATTGATTGTAACTAATATTTCTTTTGGCTGTTTTGAAAGTAGGTCGTTTTTTTTTGTAGATATTAAAAAGTTTTGGTGTTATTAAGGAAAATGTGTTATTTGATATTAGATATTTCAAAACCACGTCATTGGAACCTGGACATGGATATCACTGTGGAGAAGAATATCTTGCACAAGTCTACAGGTTCGATTGCAACGAGCAAAACCACGGACGCTGAAATGTCACTTTGAAGCAAATTTCGTTCCAAAGAATTTTGTGTTTTATTTATATTTGAGAAAGAAAGTTAAATACATGTTAAGAAATGGAAATGGACGCTGTCGAATTGTGGTTTCATCAAGATGACACACAAGGAAAAAGAATAGAACGCAGGCGAATTAGAAATAGATCGAATATAATGGAGCTAAGTGACAAAAAGTGGAAGAAAAGTATAGCAGTGGTTGGTTCAACCCGAAACTGAAAGTATTAAGTGGGAAATACACGATACAATCGTCGTACCGGCATCGGCATACTATTGTATGCAGCACACACATACAATTTGCATACGACTTACGTACAACCAGACATTTTATTCAACCATTTTACACATGCACACCATATAATTTCCATACAGTTTGTGTATGTTACAGCGGTTGTATAGTCAAGACCACGCGACCATACAATATCGTTACAATGGTCGGTTGTGTGAATACACGACACAATTATCGCATACAACACCAAACCCGTGAAATGGTGGTGGCAATGGTGTAGTGGTAACATCGTCAATTGCCACGCTAATGGTTCATGGTTCAAATCCTGATGTCAGCAAGCATTTATTTATTTCTCATGAAATATATAAAGTCAGTCCGATCATTTGCAAAAGCTTCTGTGAACACTACTGCGAAGGCATAACACTGGCAGTAGCTTGGTCATGTGGCTGGAAAAATTGTTCGGTCTGTTGATGATGATTTGCCCTTGACATCGATTATCGCGAAAAAAGTACTGTGAATCAGAAGCAATGACAATAATAACAAAAAAAAATCTCCCCAGTTATCTGGACGCCACCCCCGGAGAATAGCAGAAGCATAAACAACTGAGCTTCAAGAACCACTACACCAAAAATCTTTCTCTCTCTCTCTCTCTCTCTCTATCCATCCTTTCCAACGCCCGCACTGTGTGTAAATATGTTAAAGGTATTCATAACCCTTTGAGTGCGCGCAAATTATAAAAAAAAAAAAAAAAAAAACCGTTCGTAGAACAGTTGTATCGTGTATTTCCCACTTTACTCATTCTATCCACTGCTACCTTCAAGAGAAGTAAAGATGGAGCATTTACATTTGATTTTTGATGGACTACCCTTATGTTCTAAAACACGCTTTAATCAAGTAATTTCACAAAACTACTTTATGTATATCACTTTCATTGTATTTTAAGTTAAAAATAACATTTTATGTCATAAAATACTTACATTGTAAAAGAAACACAATTGCTTACCTCAACATCCGCAAACCAAATAGCAATAGAACAAACTGATGCGAATTCGAATTACTTTGACATTTCGTTTAGCAATACAGAGTGCCAGATTTTCGATAAGAAATTGACATTGAAGTTGGCAACAAAAGTTTGTTCGATTGTCATAAATTTGGATTTGCGATTCGAATTACAGAGTGACGATTCTGCGAATTTGAATGATTTGACTTTAGAGTAACAATACAGAGTGAGGCCCCTAGAAAGACAAGTGGCGATCTTCAGAGGGACTTGGCGTCGGCTGTTATACAGGTTTATTCGTCTACTGTTCGAAGGCGTCTACTTGAAGTGGGTCGTCAGACAAGAAGGCCACTAAAGAAGCAACTTCTGACTGACTGTACGAGGAAAAAAGGACTGCAATGGGCCAGGAAACATTGAAATTGGACAACAGAGGATTGGAAAAAAGTTACTTTTTCGGACGAGAGCTACTTCGAGGTCCAGGGATACAGGGTAAAAGTCGTGAGAAGAAGTGATAATGAAAAACTCCGACCTGGTGGTTATTCTCCAAGCCCTTAAGCACTCACTCAAAGTTATGTTTTGGGATTTTTTCACCTCTGAGAGTCCTGGAAGTTTGAAGCCCATCGAAAGCATGATGAATAGCACCAAATATGCTCCTGCCTACCATTCGAAGGAGACTTCCGAGCGAAAATGCCATTTTCCAACAAGATCTTGCTCCATGCTCCTTGAAGCAATTCTTCACGGAGAATAATATCAACGTTCTGAAATGGCCTGGCAACCCTTCTGACCTCAATCCGATTGAGAATCGGTGGGCCATTATTAAAGCCAGGCTCACGAAAAAGGATTGCACAACCAAAAACAACCTGATATCAGCAATTATTGAGGTATGGTTCCATGACGAAGAAATCAAAAATAATTGCGGACCATTAATATCTTCAATGCACAACAGGGTAGAAGACCTCAATAATGCAAAATGGGGGCATATTAATTATTAAAACTAAATTGCTATAAACATATTTTAAAATAAATCAAAATATCGCTAAAAATCTGCTTGTCCCAATTAATTTGCACAGCAATGTATGCTTAAGCCGCGTCACAAGAAAATAATCAAAGCGGTGCTACCGCAGATCAAGTCTTCCAAGTTTTCCTTATAATTCTTGCGAAACTTGAGGAGCAAACCATGGTAAACAAAGTCATATTTGATAAATTGAGCAAGCTTAAGTTAAAACCTCGCCAAAAAAGAACTCCAATATGAAACAATATGAATTTTAACATGGAACGCAGACGGCCATCTACAAAAAATTGCCGAACTAGAAGTATTCTTGCGGAATGACAATACTGACATTTGCTTGATCTCTGAAACTCATTTGATAAAGGCATCCGGAGTGAAAATAAGGGGATAATGTGCTTCTCACGCATACCACCCTTCCGGAAGAGCTAGAGGCGGATCCTCCTATTCAATAAAAAATGCATTGAACACTCCTTGAAATCGATACAATGCAAGCAAGGTTAGTTGCAGTTAAGAATATGGTAATCACTCGTATTTCAACAGCGTGCCCATTTATTGTCCTCCTCGACGCACGTTTAAGAGTAATGACTTTGTACGTCTCTTTGACTCCTTTGGACCGAATTTCATTATTGGTGGCGATTTCAGTGCAAATTGTGTTCGCCGTGGCGTAAGTGGTTAGAGTGTCGGATCACTGCGCGTGAGGTTCCAAGTTCGAATCCCAGAAAACACCAAATAGTTTTTTCATGGTCCCACCTCCCGCGAACGTCTGACAAACATCCGAGAGTATTGTTGTCTCAAAAAAGCTTCTCAAAATAAATTGCCCTTCGGATACGGCACAAAACTGTAGGTCCCTTCCATTCGTGTGAAAAAAATAACGCACACAACATGAGTGATTGCGAGAAGCTATACTCTGTCCAACATAAATTGGCAGTACAGGGAAGATAGGGATGTTTGTCTCTCATTCGCACTCTTTTGTTTTCCGTAAGGTGCTATTCTAACAAAAGCTCTTACAGGGTTTCCGTAGTAAGCATTCCAAATTAGCAAAAATCTGTAGTGTCCGACCGAAGGTCGATTTCTAGCCGAAGCCGAAGCCGAAGCCGAATATTCGGCTAGACAACAACCTTCGGCCGAAGCCGAAGCTTTAATAACATAAAGAATTTCCGTTTAAGATTGACTAAAAATGAATAAAATAATGATTTTTTGGAAGTTTTTCTGGAATGTATGCATGCAATAAGCAAACTAATGGGATAAATTAACTTTTCAAAAATAATAACAAATTAAACTAGTATCAATTTTAATATTTTATTGAAATAGTAAATAGTTCAAATCAAAATAAGAAATAACTCATTAATAACCAAAAAACAAGTAATTCATTAGCAATAATAAAAAACATTTATCCAATCAGTAATTTTCGGCGCCTACCACGACGCACGGCAACCAATAAACCATAAACTAAACATCGGCTTCGGCCAAATCTTCGGCCTATTTTGGCCGAAGCCGAAGGTTTAGCCGATTGTAGTTTTTTTAGCCGAATGTGACCGAAGCGGAAGCCGAAGCTGAAGCTTCGGTCGGACACTAAAAATCTGAAAGAATATTATGTAGGGTTACCGTTCTTTTTTAGATTGAAATTTTCATTTAATTTGTTTTATTTATAAAAAATACAAATTGCAGAAAACTTAAAAAAACCAAAAACAATTTTTAAGAAACTACCCGCCTTAAAAACTCAAACTGCACACTCAAAAGAAAAATACACCTTTTAAAAATACAATTTACATAAAAACACTTAACTTCACATTAGTATCACAATCCAAATTTAGAAAAATACACGTAACATCAAATAACTGATCGCGCGCTACGAAAACCTACGCAAATAAACTTTTTCCTTAAACAGAACAGCTTACAAATTTTTTAACTGCATTTTAACGTATTTTCCACACATTTAAAGAAATGCAAAAGATCAAAACAAGATCCCACGATAACACTTATCATTAAGAACTTTTTTCAAAGCTCTAAAACTAAAAGCTCCCCAACAGAAACCCAAGGAAAAAAACTGAACGAGTTACCAAACGGACACTGGTAACTCTGAATGCACATCAATTTAATGGGGGTTGAATAGCAGCAGCCGCAGGCCACAGCCAATCAGTGCACACTCAGATGTGCGCTGAATAGGATGTGTTAATCTATGTCAGATGCAATTGGTAATTCATTGGCGGGTAATCACTTTTTATGGAGGTTTCTTTCAATTTAGTATGGTGCAAAAATATGGCACGCTACTGATTTTGGAAAAGCTTCCCCATAAGACGTGTACTGCCAATTTATGTTGGACAGAGTATAGGTCCTGGCACTTAAGGAGCTGTTACGCCAAATATTTATTTATTTATTTATTTTTATTATTTTTTTTTTCAATGCAAAACACACCTTTTGAGGTTCAAGATCCAATTCACGGAAAGGCAGACTTTTGTACGAAGCCGGCATGTAGAAGAGGAGACCCCGCAATATATGGCAACATACGTAATAAGCTCAAAAAACCGATCCAAGATCTAAAAAAACCAAGAGAAATTTGCTTATCTTAAAGATCTAACCGCCGAAAAAAGCAGAAATTACTCGCTCTGGAAGCCATAAAAGTATTAAAAAACACCAAATGCAATCGCTACCGATCAGAAAAAACAATGGCGAATGGGCAGAAGGTGACAAAGAAAAAGCATATCTATTTGTCGAGCATTTAGAAGAGACTTTTAAGCCATTTGAAGGGCAAGCATTGATAGGCGATTTTACCAGTACGACAACGAGATCTGACAACCTTAGAATAAAAAGTGTGTCGTTTACAGAACTTCTCCAGACAATAGAAAATGTTTAAAATAATAAAGCTCCTCGCTTTGATTTAATAACAAGATAAGTTCTTAAGGAATTGGCCAACAAAGCGCTAATGAAACTCGTTTATTTAATAAATGCTTCGCTTAAATTATTATACGTTCCAAATCAATGGAAAGTCGCAGAGGTTAAAATCGTTCCGAAACCGAGAAAATCTCCAAACGACAAGGAATCCTACAGACCGATATCGCTATTACCAATAATATCAAAGGTACATATTTGAAAAAATCCTATTCAAACGCATTTAACCGGTCACTGAAGAAAGACGCCTAATACCTGACCACCAATTCGGGTTCAGAATCAAGCATTTCACAATTGACCAAGTTTACAAAATAACCGATGAAATTGAAAAAAACCTAGAAGAGAAAAAGATTTGCTCTAGCGCTTTTCTTGACGTCTCTCAAGCCTTCGACAGGGTTTGGCACGATGGCTAGAAGTATAAAGGTCCTTCCGGAAGACTTACATACATAAGATCTTGGAATCTTACCTAGAAAACAAACTTTTCCGTACTAAACACGGAACCGAATATTCTTAATTTAAGGAAATCGCCGCTGGAAGCCCGAAAGGAAGTGTCCTTGGTCCCATCTTATTCTTGCTATACACTCGGGACATGTCTCTAATTGAAGGCACCATTGTAGATACGTTCGCGGACGATACGGCTATTCTGACAACGGAAAGTTCAATCGAGTCAGCAACTCCAAAACTCCAACGAACTTTGGATAAATTCTGCGAGTGGACAAAAACATGGCACTTTGTTCTTAGCGAGACCAAATTGATGCATGTTCACTTCACTTATAAGAAAATAATCCACCTACCTGTTTTCGTTAACTCGGTACAGATACCGCATGCAAACGACGCTAAATATCTGTGAATGACACTGGACGCGAAATTTAAATGGAAGCCGCACGTTAAAAAGCAACGCGACGAACTCGAAAATCAGCTTAGAGAAATTTATTGGCTAATTGGAAAATATTCCAAGCTAAGTAAATATAACAAATTGCTTCTATATAAACAAGTACTTAAACCTGTATGGACGTACGGTATACAACTCTGGTGTTGTACCAAACCAAGCAATAGAAATGTTATACAATCATTCCAAAATAAAGTTATAAAAGCAATCGTGAATGCTCCCTGGTATATTAGAAACAATGATATCCACAGAGACTTAGGGATAGCCACCGTAGAAGACAAAATAACAAACTTCGCTCGCAAGCTCCGTATTCGTCTTCATAGTCATTGCAACCGTTCCATACTCCAAACTTTGGAATTAAAAAACCGATTCGATTTAGCGCAATAAGAAGTAGCCGCATGTAATGACGGTATCAGCAGGTGCTTTTGCTGGAAATCTACCCCTCATGTGAATATTTTATTTGAAGCTTTAACTACTTGATAAGCTACTCTACTTAGTTGTAGTAAACAAGACGAAGGGATGGGCGTTTTTAATCAGTAGTGTCTCGTGAAGATTTTCACCAACCCACGCAAAAAAAAGCTACGTTCTTTAATTCCTAGTAGTATGCAAGAGTTATAGGAAAAAAGTGCTTAGAGCGCTGAGTCTAGGCAGTTGATTGTTTCCGTCCCGATTCTTTTCTTCCCATAGCATCAGCCCACACTGGGATGCGTATAGCTGTGCTGAGCTTGCAACTCCGAACAATAGAACTCGGCGACTTAACCTATGTCCACCGACGTTTGGGAATATCTTTCTAGCAGTGATTGGTATCGCTATCTTTTTTCCTACATAGTCTAGGTGCAGTTTAAAGTTCAGCATATTGTCTATTATTGTACCTATTGGCTGTTTAGAGTTAATCACTTGATTTCCTACTTACACGTTCATATATTCTATTGCGGTTGGTGATTAGTACTGTTTCCGTCTTCTGGTCCTCTAAATCTGAGCCTGCAGTCTACAACCAGATTTTAATTTTAGAAATCGCTTCATTTGTTGCTGATTCTACCTCGTGAACATGTTTCGCAAAGATCACAAAAGCGATGTCGTCCACGAAGTCTCACAGTACTCCTTTGTCCCCCACCTCTATCTTCTTCCTTCGATAGCTGCAGCAGCGATATCTACCACCATTTTTATAACGTCTACTGTGAACCGAGTTTTTCGAAATCCAAACTGGCAATCTGAGAGAGCGTTTCTTTCCTCGGCTATTGGGAGCAGCCTGTTACATAGAATTTTCTCCAATATTTTCCCCATCGTACTCAGCAGGCAAATGGCGGCGAAGTGATGAAAGGGCTCCGGGAGTTTATTTCCCTTGGGGAATGTGTTTGTTTGGGTAAGTATCTTTCTATATGTGAACACTTACTAAAGGTGCGCATATCCAAAAAAAAACCAATAGCAATTTCATGTAGACAAGACCGGCATGTCAAATCATCAGATAGATTAGGCCCATCAGTCGACGTGGCATCGCAATTGGCTTGATTTGATCTAAATTCGTCTGTATCCAGGCATGTGCAGACTCTAAACTAACCTAACCTAACTGCACCTGTTCGACGGGGTGCACAAAAAACTTTAGAGGACCACTTTAAGTTCAAGCTCTAAGCTAAATTACCCTTAAAGGTTGAAGAAGATTCACATTTGCATCACACTAAAAGGATTACCAAATCCCATTTTGCTCAATTACTTCATGCACATGCATATATGTATGTATAGCTGCCATGCTACCCTCTCTACAAGGTAACATGACTAATAATTTTCCATTTACTCAATAGGTAATAGCATTATTGGTAGCATCAGTGTTCAATCTGAAGTGGAGCAATCCATGAACTTCCTTCTTTCACACCATATTGAGGACAACACTGATAGCTTATCACTTAATGAAGTGCAAGTGGCTCTTCGTTCTCTTAAACCAACTAAATCGCCGGGTTTAGACGGCATCGAAAATCTATTTTTACGAAATTTACCTGTAGCTGGAATAAGATTCCTCCAAGATATTTTTAATGGCTGCATTAAACTGGGGTATTTTCCTAAGGCTTGGAAACGAGCAAAAATTATTCCAATTTTAAAGCCGGGCAAAAATGCCAATATGCCTTTAAGTTATAGGCCAATCAGTCTACTAAGTGCGTTAAGCAAATGCTTAGAAAAATTAATAAAAAAGAGAATAGATGATCACATTGACGCCAATAACATCTTGCCACCAGAACAGTTTGGTTTTAGACAGCGCCATAGTACGGTCCATCAAATCCACCGTATCACGAAACATATAAAAAGTAACTTTCTGTTGGGTAAAAGCACGGGTATGGTGCTACTCGACGTAGAGAAAGCATTTGACACAGTCTGGCACCATGGACTGTTGCATAAATTAATCAATTTTAACTTCCCAACATACCTTGTGAAAATGATACTGTCCTTTTTAACTGTTCGATCGTTTGTAGTGTCCGTCAATAACTGTCTATCTGATGTATTTTTTATCGATGCAGGTGTACCTCAAGGATCGATCCTTGCTCCAATTTTATTTAATATATATACGTCCGACTTTCCCCGATTAAGAAACTGTGAAACAGCTATTTTCGCAGATGATACATGTATTTATTCGTCGGATGCGGCTGGTTTCAATATTGAAACTAATCTGCAATCCGCTTTAAATACAATTCAAACGTATTTCAATAACTGGAAAGTAAAAATAAACGCTTCTAAGACACAGGCTATCTTTTTTACAAGAAAAAGAAAAACCTGTTTCTTACCAAGCAGTAGACTTATTATTGCTGGTGCTCAGGTAGAGTGGAAGTCGAACGTTAAATATCTTGGGGTCCACCTTGATAAGACATTAACGTATAGCGTACATATACAGGAAATTATAAACAAAATAAACATCACCATTAAAACTCTTTACTCGTTCATCAATCGGAAATCAAAATTGAGCAACGAAAACAAGCTTATCATTTTTAAAGTTATATTTCAAGCTATAATGTTTTACGGGTCACCTGTCTGGGGTACATGTGCAAAAATGCACATTCGGAGACTGCAAATAGCACAAAATAAGTTGCTGAAATTAATATTAAGTTTGCCATGGTACTTTTCTACCGAAGAATTGCACCAAATTGCAAATGTAGATAAAGTTCCGATCAAAATTACTAAATTACGCGACCGTCACATATCATCTTGCATTTCATCTGATAACAACCTGATTTCAAACTTAGTTGGTTAAATTATCGCAGAATCTATTTATTTATTCTATTGTATGTATTTATTTATTATTTATTGTTTATTATTTATTATTTATTATTTATTATTTATTATTTATTATTTATTATTTATTATTTATTATTTATTATTTATTATTTATTATTTAATATTTATTATTTATTATTTATTATTTATTATTTATTTTTTATTATTTATTATTTATTATTTATTACTTATTATTTATTATTTACTATTTATTATTTGTTATTTATTATTTATTATTTTTTATTTATTATTTATTATGTATTATATATTATCTATTATTTATTACTTGTTATTTATTGATTACTTGTTAATTTATTCATTGTATTTATTATTTTACTTATATATTTAATCAACGAAGTTTGAATATATTTACTGCATCGGTTCTTACCTTCTCCCCTTCTCTCTTTTTAAGTTCGAAATACAAACATTATGTACATATATCTAGTAACGTAGTATGTACTTTAATTTAATGAAGGTTTTAATGTAGCTTTTCCTTCCAAAATATTATGAATGAAACTGTGATATAATTGTAGAAATTGTTAATGAATTTTTCAGCGTAAGGTAGCAATAAACCAAATCTCTAAAAATTGTGCAATTTTAGTCTATAAGAAATGTATTATTCTAGCTACAATAAAGATATCTATCTATCTATTTACCTACCTCTGGTAGTCAAGAATACCGTTTTAACCCTTCTACAGTGAGAAGAAATTTGAACGGAAAACTAATCGTTTAAATTTTTTAGTCACGGGTCCCTAAAGTCCGATTCACTTCCCCACCCAATCAACTATTGGCAAGCAAATGATGTTAGGTACACTATTGCTACCTTTAGCTTAGCAAGCAGCCGTGCCAGTGGTCTTTTGTATCCGTATTCAATACATTTCTGTCATTTATTCACGTTCCATCCATGAAAGGGAGTTGGGAAATAAAATGCTTGAATTTAGGCCACGGATCATTGCTTCTGCTTTTGCCAGAGTATTCATTTACATTTCATCGCTTTTCAAAGCTTTTGCGTTTGCGTTTTTCTGTGTTCTTTCGGTCGATTTTTGATAGCCATCAATCGTCAATGTCGATGGTCATACGCTTTAGAAAAAATAGAACTCTTCTTTTACGCAGTAGTCATGGTAAAAAACGGAATGAAAGTATGGATACACTATTCCTTTCAAATCTATCGTCTCTGAGGCAATTTTCAGTTGGATGCGTGTGCCTAGACACATGAATACCCATGTTGTTGTGCTGCTTCTTCCATTGTAAATCATTCTCCTTGCTGTTGTGTACCTATGTACGATTTTAAGCTAAATGTACAAAGAGATTCCAGTTGATGGTCTATTCCACTATTTGATTTGAATTACAATGGAAGTTGAGGGTGTCAACCAACAGATACAACTTAAAACAGATACTCGTAACTGATAGCAATGCGCACGAACGTTTTAAATTTTAAAAACTTACATAAGCTTAAGACTGTTAAGACAGGATTAAAAAGTAAATATATATATGTATGTATATTGAAAATGACTGTTTGTATCAAGTTTGCATATATGTACACTGTTAGTCAAGTGCTTTCATAATATCCCATAACCAATAATTTCGTGGATCAATTCAATACAATCAACGACGGAACTATTAAAATTGATTTAGATTTGGTAGGTTAGGTTAGGTTAAAGTGGCTGCCAGCTAAGAATCGCCAACATACTTGGACCAATAATAGGTCCATTGTGATACCACGTGGATCATGGGAGAAAATCTCTCTGCCTACTCGTTAAAACCATTTTGAGCTTCTTATGAAGCGTAGGAGACACTTAATATCAATATATGTTAATATCAATTTATATCAGGTCGCCTAAATCGTCGTAATAGGGGGCTCCTAAGTGAAGCTTCATTTACATTTGGTAAAAACAATGCCATTTTAAAAAGGTTATAGCAAAAGCCGAAAAACCTGTGTAATTCTTTGGCGGTAAAAATGGAGAAAGTCACTTCATTTTTTGCTTGAAATTGCCTTAACGTTGACCGGTATTTCGGGAACACCGTGTATACGCTCGACTGCAGCTTAAACGACTGAACGGATTTGCTCCAAACTTCATGTATAGAGTCGGCGCGGCGGTCTGACGGTCCATCGAAAGATCCTCCATTCGCAGGAGTAATTATTGAATTTAATCATTTAACATATTTTCATTAACAAGTATCGTAAAATCATATATGTCTAGGGGAAAGAAGTTATACGCATTCTTCGTGGATTTCAAGGCGGCTTTCGACTCTATCGATAGGAATGCCCTCTTCTACAAGCTGAGCAACCTGGGAATGTCAACAAAGACGCTCAAAGTAATCCAAAGCCTTTATGATGAAAACAAGACCTCAGTCTGGGATGGAAATGAAAGATCCGCGTGGTTTCAGACGAAAATGAGAGTAAAGCAAGGCTGCCTACTAAGTCCTCTACTTTTCTCGCTCTTTTTAGATGACCTTACAACATATTTACCAGGTGGGATCATGTTCGTCGGGCTGATTATCAAAATCCTCCTGTATGCAGATGACATCGTTATACTGGCAGAGACCCCACACATGTTGCAAATGATGATACACAGATTGCAGCGGTATTGCTGTTTGTGGAATCTTAAAGTTAATACGAGCAAATCCAAAATAATGGTTTTTCGAAACGGGACAGGGAGGTATGCAAGAGATGAAAAGTGGACCTGGGAAAGCGAGGAACTGGAGATAGTAAAGGAATATAGGTACCTTGGAGTCATCATCACACCAAAGCTATCGTTTCGAAAACATCTTCAAGAGAAACTGAAGGAAGCCAAAACGGCCATCAACTGCAATTGGAGAGGAATCTTGGGGAAGAAAAATGTACCCCTTAGTGCAAAATATAAACTTTTTGAGGCGGTAATGAGGTCAATAATGTGCTATGCGGCTCAGGTATGGGGATTTCTTCAGTATGAAGAGGTGGAGAAGTTGCTGAGGTACTTCGTCAAAAAAATATTCAGATTACCAGAAAACACCCCTACTTATATTATATGTTACACCTAGAAACTGGGATCCGTCCGTTATACATATTTACCCTTAGAATGCACTTCAGCTACGTGGAAAAAATAATGTCACTCCCAAGTCACCGCCTTCCCCATATGATTACAAAGCACCTTCTTCAGCGAAAACTACAGTTCTTCGAGGAATGGTCAAGGCTGGCTTTTCAACGTAATGTACTGTTCAGGCTCGAGGAAGGAGGCGCGGAGTCTTGGAAAAATTATTTTCAAACTATTCTGGGCGAAATCGAAAAGACTAGCTTCCAAAAGTTTACAAACAGAGCACAGCAAAGTGAGTCTAGAAACATGTATCGTATACTCCAACATGACCTCGGAGTAAAAAACTACTTCAAAGACCGTTACACTCTAGATACTATCTCTTTTATTTTCAAAGTCAGGGGCGAGCTTTTGCATCTAAACTATGTCCCACATGGCCCTGAGCGAAACACAGAGTGTAGTTTATGCAATCTCAAGGAGAAAAAAATTGTACAGCACTTTGTTGGGATCTGTCCCATTTTGGGTGAGATAAGGCGAGTTCATTGGGGTAAATTCACTCTATCTACAAGCGAAACCATAGACGCACTTAATGGCCAGGACTGGGTGGTTCTGTATAGCTATGTAAAGTCCGCTCTGCGATATCGTCAACAAATTATTAATGAAGCATTTTAAATTCGATTAAAATTAATTAACTACTAAGCTAAGATCTAAAACGTTCCTATTGAAACTATTAAACTTATATACATTGTGTTCTTTTTTTTTATTTTTTTTATTTTATTACTACGAGTTCTTATATATTTAACTGATAGTAAACTCTTTCTTTCTATGGCTGACAGCAAAAGCCAATGCTATAATTTGTGAAATTGTAAATCTAGTAAAATGAAGTATTAATAAAATCACATTACTACTACTACTACTACTAAAACTAAACTTTGGTTATTTTTATTGTTTTATAGAATTTGACTAAACTGGCTGACAGTCGTTGACAAACCCTAAGCGAAACGACGAAGTTGCTTGAGCGGCTAAACCACTCCGGAAAGCGGAGTTTTAATAAATGAATTGCGCGATGCGCGCCACTTACCCGTTGTTTGTCGGCACAAAACTGTTCTCGACAATTTTTTTTAAATAAAACAAGTAGTTTTCATTTAAAAAGCGGGATTCCAAAAAACAAGACGGTAAGAAACGTGATTATGAAAACGAGATTTTTAATGCATGATTATACAAAGCGGAATTATAAAAAACGTGATAAAAAAAACGGGGTTTTAAATGCGGGATTATGCAAAGCGGGATATCGAACCCAACTGGTTATTATTGGTTAAACGATTTACGTAATGTAGTTAACTATTGTTAATTAAACACATATAGACCGCCTCATGGAAAAACCATGAATGTGCAAATTTGGAACTTTTGGGGAATGAGTTTGAACGGTAAGCAAATCACTGTCATCACATAGTAAGAAATCGCTATTTCCACACTGTCACTGTCTGCACGTTCACAGTAGCTAACCGCAAAAAAAAAACACACCCAAATTCCAAATATGAACAATCGCTCAAAGAAAAGTGAACATTTTTTAGGCGAATATTCACTTTCATTTGGGCGATTGTTCACTTTTATATGTTGGGCTATTATTCATAGTGAAAGATCGCCCAAAATGCCCGAAAGTGAAAATATGCCCAAAATGTTATGCGAATAATCGCTTAAAACTCCCAAATAAACAAACGCTCAAAAGTTTTTGGTTTCATTGTTTGGTTTCCGGCTAATTTTTGGGTCAAGAATCGTGCCTAGGTACTTTGCACTGGAACCGGAACGTAATATCATAAAAATGACTGACAATTCAGCTTGGGAGGGGCGTAAGGTCTTGCACTTTAGATTTAGTGGTAGAAAGCTAATTTTAGTTTTGTCTGGATTTACCCCGAGATCACAGCTTGTGGCCCATGAGTGTACTTTATCTAGAGCGCTCTCCGTTAACCATAATAGAGGGGGAGTAACTCCACTCTGATGAGTTCCTCAATTTACGGTGTTAGTTAAAATGCGACCGAAAATTCCATTCAATAATAAAGTACGCATGCTGAATGTAAGAATACATTATAAGTTGCTTCTACAATATATGAATGTATTTTAATTTAAAACAGAATCAATAAATATACTCTTAATGATGGACTAAATTTGTTCCTACTCCTCTTTGAGCTCGTAATCAATAGACCAATGAAGTACTTCAGCCACTTGGTCATCATCCATTGGCCTCTCATCCTCATCTTCATATTTAACTGATTCCTCATTCAATGTTGGTTCCAATTCAGCATCCTCCTCTTCACTTATTTCATCATCACTTTGACAGGATCCTACATGCAGGAATTCCCAAACTACGGTATAATAGAAAGGAATAATTATAAAATCTCGCAAGCAATTAGCATATATGGTTTACGCGTACTTTTATTGACGTCACTTTCACAGTGAATGAGATTCTCCAAAGTGCATTTATTCGGAATGCTGACTGTCAGTCCATTTAATTTGGCACAAACTGGACGCCATATTCGGGAGCATACTCTTGGACAATCCGAGTCCAAATATCTGCTACGTACGCTGTTGCTGTCTGCCATGGTAACGGCAATAATAACGAGCAAGGCAATGCAGAATTTCATATTAGTTTTGTTTTATGTCTTAATTCTAATAAACTTATAAACTGACAGAGCTCAAAAAGATGTCTAGTGTTAAGATGAGCTTCGTTCGGCATTTAAATACCGATGAATGTTCGAAGAGGAAGTTTTTAATACACCAACTGATTAAACAAATGCGGGCTAACCTCACAGCCAAGTAAATATTATGTAGCGTGCTCTTAATACTTTTCATCGGAAAGGTGCAATTACTTCAGAGCAGTATAATACATTTTTTAAGAGAAATAATGTCAAGATTCTTCTGTGCAAATCTAACGAATTTGTGTCAAATTATTATACAGTTGTACTTGTATGTTGCAATTAACTCTAAGTATTACCTGGATCTGATTGTCTGATCGTGAAAGTGTGAGTACATACATATGTATATCTTTTTTCTTTTCTAAATACATATTTAATCAAATGAAGAGTTAACTGCGAATATACGTATAGTAGCAACGACGGATTGCTACAACAGATGCATGATTTTTGTACTTCCCAAATTAATTTTAGCCTCGAGATGATTAATCTCAAACAGTAGCCGGCTGTTACTAATCTTTATCATAATATTGATTCGCTACAGACAGTGCTTCACAAATCAAACTGGATACAACATACAGTACATTTTAAGATTAAAAAAATGTGGCTATAACAACAGGTCATATATCAGTTGAAGAAAAATTTTATATAAAAGTTTACATATAGTTTAGTTGTTAGTTATTTATTTACCTCAAGACCAACTCGTCTCGCAACTATAAGGGCACGCTGAGATCTCCCTGCTGATGTCAATATCATCTGAGTACCCCAGCAACTGGAGGGACTTGTGGAAGAAAGTGGCTTCCGTGTAAACATCCGTTCTGTGCGCCATCTGCTCCAACATGAGATTCAAGAAATCATATGACGTCTCCTTGCCGAAATCCGGTGCAAGTTTGGAATAGCTGGAATGAACTATTTCCAATTTGCCCAGTACCGCGCATTTTCCAGCGTTACGCGGCACAGCTGGATTTGGCAGCATCCCGAATTCGGCAATCGCATTGTAGAGCTCAAGACGATGAATGCTATCAAGAACGGCCTTAAAGTCGATAAACAAGTGGTGAGTTACAACTTGAAATTCGATGGTCTTTTCCAGGAATTTTCTCAGTGTGAAAATTTAGTCCATCGTCGATCTGGAAGCCACACTGGTTCGTGCCGATTATTGTGTTGCAGTAGGGCTTAAGATGTTCACACAATACGTTAGATTGGATCTTATATGCGACATTTAGCAGGGATACGCCTCGATAGTTTTTGCAAGACATGGGATTGCCTTTTTTGAAGATGGGGCATGCTTTCGTCTACCCATACTTGGCCGACTAAGGCATCTCCTCCATCCTCCTCATCTTTTTTTGTACATATATTGTAATTTGCGCAGCCGAAGGGATTGTTAATAACCTTATACTATTTCTCTGGGTACGGGTGGGAGGCGAGCAGAGCAAATGCCGATTTGCGTTGTCTTTAAATATTTGAAGGTTGTAATAATTAGGAAATACAGAGGCTGGCAGACCATTCTACATACGTGTTGTTCGGCTTATAGATGAATCCCTATTTTTTATAGTGCGTCCGAAGTTAGGCTTGAGGGTAAACTGATATGCACTCGAAGCAAGACGGGTATTGCGGGTGAAATTTCGAAGGGGAGAAATGCTACTGGCTATTTTGCCAGAGCATTTTCTATAAAAAAAAAAGCATTAAAATAGGGAAAGACACGAGACGACGTTCAAGTGGAACTATGGAGTTAACAATCACCTATAAGTTTAAACGTGCGATTCTGTACCCTATCTAGAATGTGCAGAACGGTCTTGAGTGCACCAGACCAGATGTGGGCGATATTTTCCAGCTTTGGGCAGATGAATGCCTTATAGAGCGAGGCCAGATCAGAGCGGGTATAAAGTATTTCTTGCGGCATTTAAGAAATACTAGACATGTTGCCGCATTTTTGGCTACCTCGAATACATATCGATCGTTCCATCGAAGATGGTTATTGATGCATATAGAATGGCAAACTTTTCCGAATCAGCCATGCAAGTACCATTCATGGATAACTCTTGAAGGTTTTGGTTTTGCTTGAGAGACAGAAGACAGCATTGAGTTTTGGATGCATTAAATTCCCTTCTATTGGTTGAAGCCCATTTGATTATGCTGTCCAGGTCGGAATTTCATGTGACGTTCCTCTTCTACGGCCGAAGAGCAGGGACGTGACTTAGGGAACGGATATGATAAACTGAGGGTACTGTCATCAACGGAGGAATGGATTGGATTAGAAGTTACAGACAAGAGGTCATTTATAAAAATTAGAAAGAGAGTCGGACACAAAA
The DNA here is from genome assembly GCA_945910035.1 of Brachypalpus laphriformis. Lineage (NCBI taxonomy): Eukaryota > Metazoa > Arthropoda > Insecta > Diptera > Syrphidae > Brachypalpus > Brachypalpus laphriformis. The sequence continues at coordinate 88,912,774 of OX246754.1, forward strand.
CGGTGCCCTGGGGAATACCAGCATTTATATGGTGAATTACAGACTTCAACCCATCCGAGACAACTTGTATTGAACGATCCGAAAGGTAGTTTCTAACCCAATGAAGAAGCGACTTATCAATGTCATATGCACGCATTTTCGACGAAATCTGTCAAATGCCTTAGAAATATCGAACATCTTGGTTTCGTCGAAGTGATGGAAAAACTGGTTCCACTTTTCGGTGATATGTGGTATCAAATCACAAGTGGACATGTTTCTATGAAAACCATACTGCCAGTCATTGAGGAGTTTTTGTGAATCAAGATATTTCGTAAGCTGACGATTTATCAGCGTTTCCATGACCTTGGAAAGAAGGGACATAAGTGCAACGGCTCGGTATTTGGACGGGGAGGAAGATTCGCCTTTTTTAGGGGCGGACTGGACAAATGGTGTTTTCCGCCTTCTTGGAAAGAGCCCAAAAGAGTAGGACGGACAGAAAAACTTACGCAGAAGTTTTGCCAGTGTGGAAGAACACTTCTTCAGAACTAAAGGGGAGATACCATCTGGACCAGCGATTTTGTGTATGTTAAGACATTTGAGTACTCCTGCAACTGTACGAGTGCGAAAGTGAACTTGTCCCATAAAAATTTGACGCTCTCAGGCGGTGGAGTTCGCTGCAAAGTGAGCAGCATGAATATTTGCCTTGTCTAACGAGCTGACAGCTGGAATGCCATTGTAAATGAGCGTTGGGATAGCAAACGAAGCAGCAGCGTTTATTTGAGCATCCTGTGTCAGCGTTAAATTTTGTCTTCTGAGCGATTCACAGCTTCTTCTCGTTGGACAGTCAAGCTCTTAATTTGACTGCAACAAACAAATGGCCAGAGTCGCCGTTGGCTTCTCTGTAGGTACGCACATCCAAAATATGGGATGCGTGCCTGTCATCTATTAGCACGTGGTTAATTTGATTGTGAGTTCGACCATCAAAAGAAAGCCAAGCTGCTGTGTGGATTCTTAGCTAAGAAACCTAGTGCCACAAATCACCTTATTGCGAACTGCCGCAAAGTCAATTAGTCGGAAGCCGTTATCTCGAGCCGTTATGTCGAGTCGTGAAGGCTGCAATTTCTAACTAACCGATTTTTGCATTAAAGTCACCGAGTACGATTCTGTCATCGTACTCCAGACAGGCTCCGTGGGCCTCGACAAAAAGGTCATAAAATTCCTCCTTGAGAGTATCTTCAGCTTTGTCGTGATATTGTAGAACTTATTGCGGATCACAGGGAGGCGATCATGTATCGGCTTGAAGTCTGTGGCTCTTGATCTAAGCCGATTTCCCACAGCCGATTTCCCACAGCGATGTGCAATTTTGTATGCCAGCTGTAATAGATGACGCATTCCTTTTGCTTTTGCAAACCTGATCCTGTCAATCGAATATCCTGGACTGCGGTAATATCTGCCTTATACCGCGCGAGGACGGAGTAGCACCTGGGGTAAACAATGTGCGTACGTTTCAGGTGCATATTTTTAAATCGTAGCTCGTGGACGTTCCTAGTCATGTTATCATTTGAGAGGATCCATCATCCGAGCCTTGTGCACTCGTATCTCTCATAACCAGATTTTTTTACATGGTAAGGAAGTTATCCTGATTGCACAACCCACAACCTGAAAGGCCAATTCCTTTTGTTGCACCCCTAGGATATAGGTTTAATTTAAGGATCTTCATACGAGTATGTTGCTTTTCAGCTCTCTTAATGCCTTTTGGAAGGAGGGGCATTTGCTGCTTGCCGTAATGTGGTTTCCGTTTACGTTTTCGTTTCCGCAGCATAGCATACATTTAGGGTCTTCTGTGTACGATTTTGCAATATGTCCACTTTCTCCGCATTTGATGCAATGGTTTGAGCAATCGTTTTCGCTTTTACAGAGCCTTGCTGTATGTCCGAAGTCCATTCATCTAAAGCATCTATTATAGTAGGTAGAGTTTTCTCTCGTATTCGTCAGAATACCCAGCCAATCCGTATCTTTCCAACTACTACTAGCTTTTGTACTGCTTCTGTTGGTATGCTAACTGTCGCTGTCTGTGTTCCGAAGTATGCCCTCTGTAGCGACTTCACAGCGCTAACTTCGATATTTGTGTACTGGAGTTGGTCAGCCATTGTTTGGCATATTTCTTCCCGTGTTGTAACAGCATCCAGGTCCTTGACTTCGATGAGCACTTCATGCATTACTGCTCTAACTTCCACGTCGCCCCGTCGCAGAAACTTGTCAGGGCTCAAGTGGTTTTTCCCCACACCACACACTGCCGGTCGAGGACTGCTTATTAGTTATTCGCAGCTAACCTACATATTTTTAGGCCGTTTAACGATCCGCCACCTGATAACCCCCCTAGTAGCCTAAGCACAGCCCCAAGGGCACCTCAAGGCTGTTGCGCCAAATATGTATGTATGTATGTTCCATTCAATATTCGGTCTCTATACTGTAAGGCAATTTTGCTATAATTTAGTACTTGGTTCTTTAATAAGGCACATTTCCTTGGTTCTCGCAAAATTGGGCATTTGCAAACAAAATTAATAGTATCCGCCCTTTCTGACAAATTGCCCATCAGCAGACTAGGGATATCCTTGTGGGGTATTTAGTTCAGCCTCAGGAGCCCTCCACGCAGCTTTAGCACCGTTGCCATTTCTTTTATGGTATACTCATCCCGGAAGTTGTTATTCTGCTCCAAATTGTGACACAACTGGCTGCTGTAGTCACTGCAGACTGCTCTTTGGAGTGACCCTGATGGCACCTCTAGAAACTTTTCTCTGATCTGCTCATCCATACGCGTGATCAGATTGGGCTTCCTCTCATCCTCACCACAAAGCTCCATTTCACCTCCACTAGCTAGTTCCAACCACTCTTTGTAGTCCCCAGTTTTATCGCGTATAGATTGTGGAAAATTTATATTCAAAAAAAAATAAAAATTCCTACAATTACACATCAAGAGAAGTTCCAAAAAAAAAGGTTCGAACCCAGGCTGCGGAAAAATGTGGGTTTGTGTCTGGGATGGAGACGATAAAATGTTCCAGAGGTCGTCTTGATCAAAGAGCTTCTACCTCCCGACTAAGCCAAGGCAAGAACCCCGAGAATGGAAAAAAAGGAGGAATGTTAGGGAAGAAAGATACTAGAGAAGCAGAGAAAAAAAAAGAAGAAAAAACAGCCCAGTAAACTGTGCTCGAGCGTTGGTAGGAAAACGTTTTCCAGTATATTTATTTTTTCTGTCGGGATAGGACACACTCAACTGGAGCACTCGGACGCAACTGGTTCATTGTACTACCAGAGAACAAACCCTGATTCACCCATTTTATTGGAATTTCCTTGCCTTTCTAAGAAATCCAAGCAAGCACTTCAGTGATGAGGAGCTTACAGTACCAGCACTCACCACATCAGCACCGAGGATCTGCCACCTGATACGAGCAAGGGCCGGACGCTCACAGAGATAATTTCCCGCGGTGTCGTCGCTCTCTCCGAAAGCGTCGCAGATTGTAGTGTCACTTAAGCCCAACACGTTAAGGTGCTTGGCAAAAAGTGGTCTGTCAAGACGCCAATAAGTTGTCTACAGTCTTTTCTGCTGAGGGACAGCAAGAATGCCGCTGATTTCTTACAGGCGACCGGGAGCATGCGTTTAATCAGCCTGCATCCTGGTGAGTCATGCCACACACAATTGTGCTCGTGATAGACCCAATCGTCTATGTAAGCCCTAACCGAGGACGCAGGGAGACCCAACGCGGGTTCGGGACCTGAAAAAACCTCCTCTGAGCCTTGTCTAGCAATCTCATCGGAGATCTCGTTCCCCAAGATCCCAGTGTGACCTGAGACCCAGATAAGAGACAGAGAATTCAGTCTTGTGACCGAGTTCAAAGAGTTTTTGGGTTCACGATCTATTTTGGAAGTGATTAAAGGGTTAAGCAAGACCTTAAGCGCAGCCTGACTGTCACTACAGACACAAATGCTACGTACCTTCCACCTGTTCTTCACAACATAGTTCATGGCCATTAGGATTGCATAAATTTCCGCTTGGAAAACAGACGCATATGTGCCTAACGAAAAGTGAAGTCTAATGTTGTCGACTTCCACGAAGACACCAGCGCCAGACCCTTGACTGGTCTTGGAACCATCCATTCCCGGCTCAGACTCTGGCCGAAGCCAGTCCTGGACACAAGGAAAGTCGACTCTGAATTTGCGCATCAGCTGGAGCTCTGGTGTCATTGCATCAGACGGCATAGCCATAAGATAAGTGTCGCACAAGTTCACAAAAATTCCAGTGTGGAGTATACAAAAACCGTCCCGCCTAAGACGATGGATTGCTTTGATAGTGCTTTGATGATATAAGTATCGAGGGGAGGTAAGTTCAGCAAAGCGTCTAGAGCAGAGCCAGGCGTACTCGGGAAAGCTCCCGTGTAGCCGAGTATATAGGAAAATGGATTTATCGCAAAGGGTTAAAAAGCCAGATCAGCTACCCCGTCGAAAAGAAAGGAGAAAAAAAGACACTCGAGGCTGCCGCGCCGCTGCATTTTAATAAGAACAACCAACTTATGTGATTAAGTGCGGGAAAGTGACCAAATTGTTTCACGGGAAAAAATAAAAAGGAAAGAAAAAGACACTCGAAGCTGCCGCACCGGTGCTTGTTGCGTCTAACAACAACAAATTAACAGAATAAGTGTGCTAAAGTGAAGTGCTGCATAGATTGTTTCACGAAACAAAAAAAAGAAGGTAGCTAAGTCGAAAAGAACGCCAAAATACAAAATTTAACAAAAAACCCAGTGAAAGGTGTTAAGTGCGGAAGAATTAGTGCACTTAGTTAAATACAAAAGATTTTAGAAACAGAGCCGCCAGAAGTTACGAGAAAATGGACCTCGTGAGCACACAAAAAATAAAAGTGTCATCTTCCCTCGCGCCGTGTATCTTGGCCTCACTTAAATATTCTCTTCCCTGAAAATTGTGCAAATCAAATCAATGCCACTCGTGAGACTAGTTACCGTATGTCGAAGTAGCCACTAGAGGAAAATACCCTCAATTCAGCCCCAGAAGCCGCGGAGGCCCACTCTGAAACTAAGCTCAAGGTACGGTAGCGGCACCCTCCCAAATCCCCCCCCCCCCCCCTCCCCCCATCTAGTGATCATCAGCCTCGTCATCATCATCGAGGGAAAATCATCACGCCTGTGCTGCCGTTTATTGAAAATTTTGATGAATCTGGATCCGAAGATTTGCATAATATCGATAAAATATATGGTATTTAAAGTTGGTGCAATTAACAAAAAAAACATTGATTTATAATATTTTCTCGAATTTAGCAGACAAAAATATCTGTGAGATTCTCGGGCGGAAAGGATGTGCACACCATCACCTCACCCTTGGAGCACCTTAAAAAATCATCATACACGCAACCATAGCACGTGTTGGATGTCGGTCTGGGGACATACGCACTACGTGACCAAACCATTGAAGCATAGATCATTCCGTTCGGAAAAGTAGCTGCGCTTCGCGTACTCTTATGTTGCGCACTCAGTCCCTACGAGTTATTCCAGCAACACCGTGAAGAAACCTCATTTCGGCAGCTTGTATCCGCGATCTTATACTTTCGGTCACTACCCAAGTTTCATGACCATAGGTTAGAGACCAATTCTACAATATAACTCGACATTGCTCTTCCCATCACTCGTGAATAAGACCCCGAGGTACTTAAATTTATCCACCTGCTTCAGTGGGACTCCACTAACATGCAGAGTGCACTGAATGGGTTTTTTGGAAACGACCATTACTTCCGATTTGTTCACGTTGATCTTCATTCCAGCATCAATTTCAAACGGCTACAAACCTTTTCAGTGCGCGGTGAAGTTCGGTTTGAGAGGATATACGGATGACCAAATGATCCGCAAAGAGCAGATAATTTTTTTTTTTTTTATTATTGTATTCTTTTTTTATTCTAATTTTGTTTACATAATTGTGATTTATTTCATCTCGATTATAACTTTAGTATCTATCTTATTTTTCTTCTTTTTTTTTGAATTTTTGTAAATTAGCTTTAAGTATAAACAACCTCATTTTTGTTATGTAATCCCTCCCTACCCTAAACTGGTAGCGTAACGTCTACAATTATTGACACCCCTAAGGATCAACTATAACATTTTTATTTCTAAAGTTATTTGAATCTGTTGTATACCAGAGTATAAAATATTAAATTTCGCGCTGATTGAGTATTATAAATAAAGATTTAATAATTGAAAATATATTTAAAATGTCAATTTAAAAACTACAATTATTGGCACCCAAAAGCTACAATTATTGGCACTCTTTAAAACAGAAAAAACATGATGTTTCAATCAATGGTTTATTATTTTATTTATGTTTTCAAAACCTTTTATTTTAAATTATAAAATAATAGATAAATATAGTATCTATAAATTAATAAATACAATACATATATATTTTTTTAAGGAACTCTTGTTTTTTCTTCGTTTCTTCCTCAATCCATGTGGAGTTCGTAATAACAAAGCATTTATTATTTTTATTTTGTACCCTTTCGAAGCGGTGTTTCTGGCCAGTTTAAAATGTAATTCACATCTAGGAAAGCAGTACTTTCCTGAGGTAATGTCTGGATATTTAAATATTCATTATCAGGGTTGATATTGTCATTGGCAGAAAGGTTGATCGGAAAAACGTTTTCGATTTCGGTGTCAGAATATAAATAATCATTAATTTCACTTACGTTTATCGAAAAATCTGAAATTTGATCTGTCTGTGCAGATGTGTTAGCAAATGTTTTTTTTTTTGTCGGATTTGCTTAAACTCATTTGATTTGAAAAATGTGTAAAGTTCATGCAGTTTCGAAAAATCCTCGCTACAATCGCTTTTTGAACTGGAATATTTCTTAAGTTGTCCTATTTTCTGCGAACCAACTGTGTCACAAAATACTTCGAAAGCATCTTTATTTGATTCTATGAAATGTCCGGTGTTGGTATGACGATTCGATCTACCAAGACATTTGGAAAAATGAATAGCATTTTTGTCCCATGGGAATAGACCGCAAGCTTTGACGATAGTTGTTGGAGAAATGCTCTTGTCTACAACTTCCTTCAATAATGGCGCGAATATTTGTTTTGTTAGGTTTAACCCCTGGTTCTTTCGCCGCCAATCTGTGACTGCATTGTTCCACGCGTTTTTTAATGGTTTAAAAGCTGCAACATCAGCTGGTTGCAGAATTCGGGTAGAATTGGGATACAGTGCTATCAAAATGATGCCCAGTTGAACACATAACTGGCTCACCTGAAGTGTGAGATGGGTACTATGTCCATCAACAAAAAAGGTAACTGGCAATTGAATCTTTTCTTGTATCAAAAATGGATGAAAAACTTTGGAAATGTACTCGTAAAATGTCTGTTTTGTCATCCAGCCATTTTCACTTATTCCATAACCCCATGTATCTGGAATAGTCTTACTTACGAATGTCGTCCTTCAATCTTTTATACGGGTATATGATCATCGGGGGACACATCACTCCTAAAGCGGAAAACGAAAACATGACCGTCAAATTTGCCTTAGTCTGTCCTCTTTCAATCTCATATACAGGGTGATTTGCATAAGATGCGACAAAAGCCTAGAACGGATAGGTTGGGTCGAGACAAGAAAAAAATCGTATGAGAGGGGGGGGGGGATCTACCTCCCCCCGTTTAGGCGGGAGGGGCAATTTTGTAAAAAGTTGACTTTGAATGAAAAAGAAATTATTCTAAACGAACGGAAATACGTACAATAATGTGCTATAGATTTTTTGAAAGCTAATATTCCATTTCTTTATTGTTGCTTTTTAAATCAAGTTATTTCAGTGAATAGTTTTTGAAAAATGAAATGTCAAAAACAAAATTTTTGAAAAATATTTTGAATTTCTTTTTTCAAGTTGATTTTTTTCAAAATTTTGCGTTATCAACTGTCACTGATATTTCTATTTTTCTATGCTCTTATTAATTCTTAATTAAATACCGAAAACCCGATGTAAAAATCGTTCTTAGTTTTTGAGATAATAAATATTTAAAGTCAATTTTTTTTACAAAATTGCTCCTCCCGCCTAAAGGGGGGGAGATAGACGCCCCTCCCATACATTTTTTTCTTGTCTCGACCCAACCTATCCGTCCTAGGCTTTTGTCGCATCTTATGCAAATCACCCTGTATATTTTTCGCTCCTTTTGCAGCTAGGACAGATTTTGCTTTAGGGCAAAGGAAATCGGCATTTTGTTCAAACTAAAATGAATAACGGTTGAAAGATACAACTATTGGCACTCATAAAAGTACAACTATTGGCAGTGCCAATAATTGTAGCTACATAGGATGTAATTATTGGCACCCCTGCCAATAATTGAACCCTAATTTTTTCTGCAGCCAATTATTGGCACTCGTTGTATTAATAAAATAATTACTTTTTTTTTTTTTGTCGCACGTGTTTTCACTTTCACGCAGAAATGTGAGAAAAAAGTGCAAGTTCAAAACAAAAAATAAATTGACTATTCAGACCAAGGGTTACTGAGAAAATGAATGTTGAATGATGGGGTGCCAATAGTTGGGTCAAAAATTTGGGGTGCCAATAATTGTAGTCGTTACGCTATATCGAGATACTTCCTAAATGAAATTCTAATCTGGTATTTCTGTTGGATGGATTTTCTTAGTCGTGGCTTCATTTATACAGGTGCCGGTAGTTCCTAATCATGGAAGAGTGGTAAACTTTTGGTTGGTGGATGAGATGGTTTGGCGGTGAATTTGCCTATGGATGAGCCGAGTTAGGGGTCTTCACGAGTATCCGGGGATGTGAAGACCACGGAAACATGCCATGGACTTCTAGTTGGTGGTGTGTAGGAGCGAGTACACCAGGGGACTTACTCAATCTAGCTTCCCCTCCCACTTTTGGAACTCCCCTCCCATTAGTCGGAGCTAGTGCTGCGAGAAGACATATCGGGCCTACAGGCATGTAAAGTCATAACCCCCGTTTGTATTCACTACAGCAAGAACCCCCCATTCGGCGAGCAGCTTACGTTCGCGGCGGAGGAGGTAGTGAGCACATTGGTTAGCCAGTCGTGTGTGTAACTGGTGTTAGTAGCTAGGTAGGTAGGTAGATACAAGTGGTTGTGTCAGCAAAATCATGCCGATACTTAATTAGCGCAGAAGCGCCATTTTAATATCACAACTCAAGTGACCTAACGGATGTAACAAGGACGTTAACTACTAGGGAAAAGTAGAAGAAAAAGGCGTAAGTATTATTCAAATCCACCCTGTTCAATTGAGGAAGCTGATAATTAGAGTTGGGCTAAGTCGTGAATTTATGTTATAACTGTGAACGTGATTTCTTATTCACTGTGAATATAATCTGTGAATCCGAATGTATGGGAGTAATTTTGTTTACGAATAAAAATTATTCACTTACTACGATAATAAAGTACAATTTACATATTTTTCTGTTATCTATCAATTAATTATTATATTATTGACTTCGTGTATCGTAAAATGTACTCGTAGGTAATTCGTTAATACACATGCGTTGATGTATGCACAATGCACATACTATCCATATAAGTAATACTACCATTAAAAATATTTCGACTCAATAATTCAAAAAATAAACTTACCCCAGAGACGAATGTCATAAATTACATTTTGCGGAAGTCTTACCTAATTCCGTAAAAAAATTAAAATAAAACTAATCTCTTTCCGCTTTATTATTGGCGGCATTTGAAATTTAATTTTTTTTTTATATAGGCGCACTTGTACACATCAAACACACAAATCTGTAAATTTGTGCTTTGAATATAACTTCATACAAGAGAAATACATATTTCTATTATCTATGGTATAACCCAGCGAATAATATACATTTCATATACCTGTTGTTTTTGCACCCAAGGCAGTTTTTTCATCACGTTTTGCTTTGTTCTATCCTTCGCTGCCTGCCATTTCAGTATACATAAATTTGATGTAAAAATGAATTGCTCCCTTATACGCATTAGGTATACACATTTTCGTTAATTGTTGATCGTATTTCGTTGGCAGCTCTGAACGGTCATGCTCGTTATCCGCTCGTCGCTCTTCATTGAGCAATAGCCGTACTGAACGGTTAGATGTGTACATGTTCGTTATCCGCTCATCGCTCTTCATTGAGCAATAGCCGCCCTGAACGGTTAGATGTGTACATTTTCTTTCTTCATTCGTCGCTCAATGTATCTTTTGATGCTGTGTTGGAATGAATGTGTTTTGTGTAAAAGTGTATCGAATATTAATTTTTAATTTGGGTAAATATGTAATGATTGTATTTTCAATAGGAGTACTTTATTAAATAAATTTGTGTAGGATAAATATGTTGCGTATAAATGTCTTGTGTATTAATGGCTTGTGCATAAATGTTTACCAATGCGTCCACACTCAGTAAATTTTTAAATTGAAAAAGAACGAAACTAATTTACAAAAGGTACATTGCGCAATAAAGAATATGAATGTAAAAAGAAACTATGGAAGATCGAACGTTATATTCGGAGTAATTCAAAGAGAGTGTAGCAGGAATGCAATTTAATAAAGAAATGGAGAGTTATCAAAATAAAGGGTTTGCAAATAATGTGCTATGCGTTTATTTGGCACTTGTGTTACATAGTACTAAACAGTAGCGGACAAAAATGTGATGTGTTCACAGTTTATTTTTGATTCACTCACAAGCTGAGTATGTGAATTTTCATTCGCAGTGAATATCCCCAATGCTTATCTCCACTAGCTCTATAAGGTTGTCGAAAAAGAGTTTACCTAAGGTGCGCTGTCTGGCCTTGCCTAAAGCCGGACACTTACAGAGGAAGTGGAAGATTGTTTCTATCTTCGTCGGCAGTATTGCAGCTGCGACATTGTGAATTAAACACAATGCCTATTCTGGCCGCATGAACCCCGATGGGCCAGTGGCCAGTACTAACTGCCAGAACTCTTGCGATATCTGCACGGTTTCTGTTTAGTAGATCCTGCGTTCTTTTCCGGTAGTATTTGGGCTACATCTGCCTGAAGATGACACAGTTCCGCACCTCCTGCCATCTACTATCAGCCTTTAGCAGATAGTGCGCGAAGATGCCTCCCTTAAGGACCCCCAACGGGACGTTCACCTCCATTGCAAGGGACGCATCAAGGGCAGATCCTTGCCTCGCGAGTTCATCAGCTCACTCATTCCCCTCAATGTTGCTGTGACCCGGAACCCAAAAGAGACAGATCCTTAGCCAGTGACCAAGCGAGGCGAGTTCTTTTTTGCTATACTATAGCCTTGATAGCCGCCTGGCTGTCAATGAGGATGGCAATCGTATTTAGGGGTGTAGAGGTTTGCCTGGAAGCCAGTAAGACCTGAAAATATTGAGGGAATCAGAGAATATCCCCGCCCCTACCCCGCAGTCCATTTTTGAACCGTCGGTGAATATTGTTGATTCGAACTCATTTGTCAGTACGCCAGTTTCCCATGCCGCCCTGGTTGTTAATCTGACCGTAACGTAATTTCTAAAGTTCAGTGTGGTAGTTATATAGTCGATTAGATTAGCTACCAGATCCTGCGGTAGCAGATTCAGGATACTGTTGTAACCATACGATTGAACGGATGGGGGGTGGCAGTGGTGCAGTGGGTAGTGTATTTGCTCGTTAACAGATGTGTGCAGGTTCAAGCCCCAGCGGGGAACAGCAATCATCAGCGACCCGAATATAACAGGAAAAACGAATTACATCGAAGCTTTTCGAACCACTGCACCAAAGAAAGGTTCCTGCCTGGTAGTACAATGGACTAGAGAAGTCTGAGTGCTCTGGGATTTGGGTTTCCTTTTTTTTAAAAAAATAAAAAATAAAAAATAAAAAAACCATGCGGATTGGTGCACCAGCATCTTGGTTCCCTTAGCATGACCTCACTACATGATGATAGATGCATAATGTGAAGATCGATTGGTAAAAGGTGCAGAATAACGTTCAAGGCTTCAGTTGGACATGTCCTCATGGCACCCGTTGCGTCTATAGCCGCAGTTCTTTGTACCCTGTTGATAAGTTTGATGTTATAAGCTTTCCTTAGCACAGGCCACCAGACTAGCGATCCATCGGAAAGAATGGGGCGCACCACGGCAGTAGTGTACATCCATAAGACCATCTTCGGGCGAAGTCCCCACTTCTTGCCAAAGGTCTGCTGCAGGCATAAAAAGCCACACAGGCCTTCTTTACCCGTTGCTCAATATTAAGCTTCCAGTTTAGTTTTGAATCTAGTACCACACCTAGGTACTTGGCACTGGAGGATAGGGAGAGTAGATGATTTTTTACCCGTGGAAGGGTAAACGTCGGTATTTTGGTTTTAGTGGTAAAGAGCATCAGTTCAGTTTTGCTTGGGTTGACGCTGAGTCCTGGATGGCAAACGACTAACAAAAGCCTCGTAGGGGCAGCATCTCCCGATAGGTGCTGGTCCGCTAAGTAACGAGTAGGAGCCACTGCAGCCGAAAACCTAGCAGCTCTGTTAGTAAGCCCTACTCCCACCTCCTCGTGGTGCCATCTGCGAATTTCTTCGGAAATTGCTAACGGGAGAGGACGAATGGCGAGCTTCCTGCGCCAAAAAACAGGATAAGTGTCGGTTGGTCTGTGGCCCAGCGAGCCGCAACCGTAAAAACAAACTATTGCTCCGAAACGGAAACACACGCCTCGGATACGGACTGATCATTTGTTGACGACCTTTGGCTATCGGACACGGACAACGATCGGATTCTGGAACGTTAAGACCCTCCTGGACTCACTCAAGGAAGGGCCTTATAACGCCAGATTCCTCCAATTGGAGCGCGAATTCGCACGGTATAAAATCGACATCTTAGGGCTGAGCGAGATAAGATGGTACGATGCTGGGGAATATATCTCCCCAACAAAAAGCACTGTCATGCTCTACTCTGGTAAACCAGCTGGAAGTGCACGGAGTTCTGGCGTAGGACTCATGCTAACTCCAGCAGCACGTAGTAGCCTCATATCCTGGAAACCCCATAGTGACCGGATATTGACGGCTAGGTTCCAGAGTAGAGTTAGAAAAATTACCATCATACAGTGTTATGCTCCGACTCTAGACGCGACTGAGGATGAAAAGGATAATTTTTATAGCCACTTAGGTGCCGCCTACAACCAAACGCCTAATGGGGACATCGTAATGGTAATGGGAGATCTCAATGCCAAGGTGGGTAGCGACAACACCATGCTTAAGCACGTGATGGGAGTTCACGGCGTGGGAGACCGTAATGACAATGGTGAGCGGTTTGTGGACTTCTGCAATACCAACCGCCTAGTCATCGGAGGTACGCTGTTTAAGCATAACACCTGCCATAAGATCAGTTGGGTCTCTACTGATAGGCAACGAACATCCAACCAGATCGACCACATTGCGATCAGTCGCCGCTTTAGAAATTGTCTCCTGGACGTCCGAAACAGACGTGGAGCTGACGTCGGACAAGAACGAGATCACCATCTTATGGTAGCTCATTTACGCCTTCGTACTGCATCCGTCAACAGCAACCGCTCAAACCTGCTTAACATCACCAGGTTTAATATCGACAGGCTCAAGGTTCCCCAAGTGCGCCAACAGTTCAGGGACCATCTTGCCTTAGAAGCAGAAGCAATCAGCAGCATAGAGAACATGGATGACCACTGGAGTGCTGTGAAAAATGCTTTTGCGACTGGGGCACGCACTTATGTCGGTAAAAAGCAGAAACACCACCGCACATGGCTTTCTACAGACACCTGGAGACGGATCGATGAGCGTACAGCAATCAAGGCTCGGATTGCAGCGGCCTCAGCAGTAGAGAGAACCGAGCTTGAAGCCCAATACCGTGCGAAGAAGAAAGAAGTGCAGCGTAGTGTGAGACGTGACAAGCGTCAACATGTCAACTCACTGGCCTCAAGGGCTGAAGAAGCAGCGAGTAGGTGCGACAGTAGGACTGTTTACAACATCACTAAGGAGCTCATTGGTGGTCGAAACTCCAAACAACATCCAGTGAAGAGTCTAGACGGTGACCTTCTGATTTCGGATGAGGATCAGCTCACTAGATGGAGAGAACATTTTGCTACAGTGCTAAATCACTTAGACGACGGCGGTATGATCTTGAATTCGAATGAGCAGTTCGAAGCAACAAATTCCCGAATTCGCACCGTACCTCCCAGTAAAGCTGAAATAATAACAGCAATCAAGTCCCTCAAGAAAAACAAAGCGTTTTGGTATCCCTGCCGAGCTATTTCAAGCGGCGCCAAATACATCGGCAGATTTGCTGCATCCGCTAATACGGAGAGCTTGGGATAGTGAACAATTTCCACAGGAGTGGAAAAGGGGGATGATCATTAAGCTTCCAAAGAAGGGTAACTTGATGGAGTGCGGTAACTGGAGAGGTATATGTGTTCTTCCAGCTGTAGCCAAAATAATAGCTAGAATAATTCTAGAACGAATTAAAGATCATTTAGATTCAACTCTCGATGTCGAACAATCAGGCTTTCGCGCTGGATCCTCCTGCATCGACCACATAAACACCTTACGGATCATAATCGAACAATGCGTTGAGTATAGGTCTCCGCTACATTTACTGTTTATCGACTTCGAGAAGGCTTTCGACTGCTTGAATCGAGATGCTATCTGGCTGGCCTTGCGCAGGAGAGGCATTCCAGAAAAGCTTATAGCTATTATCAAGGCTACATATGAGGGCGGCAAGTGTCACGTCGTGCACAATGGTAAGGTGTCGGAGGACTTTGAAGTCCAAACTGGAGTACGTCAAGGGTGCATACTGTCCCCACTATTGTTCTTGGTGGTTATCAGCGATGTACTCCGTGCAGCATTGACGGAAGCTAATTCTGGAATTCGTTGGACTATGACATCTTACCTTAAACACCTAGATTACGCTGACGATGTTTGTCTACTTTCACATCAGATAATGGATCTTCATTTGATGGCCCAAAATCTAGAAGCTGAGGCAAACAAAGTGGGGCTAAAAATAAACACAGCCAAAACAAAAGCCCTGAGTACTTCCAATACCCGCGCTCAACTTAACATTGCCGGAAAGCAAGTCGAGAAAGTTGATAACTTTCTATATTTAGGAAGTGTCGTCTCGGCTAATCGCGGTGGCACCGAACTGGATGTGTGCAGCAGAATCGGGAAGGCTAAAGCTGCGTTCGGAATGCTGTCCAAAATCTGGAGAAGCAATGTTATTAGCTTAAGAACCAAGCTACGACTGTTCCGCTCCAACGTAGAATCAGTGCTGCTTTATGGGTGCAGTACCTGGAAGGTGGACACCATTAACACACGAAAGCTGCAAGTCTTCGTAAACAAATGCTTAAGAATCATCTTGAGGATTTTTTGGCCGAACCGCATCTCCAACGAACAACTTTATCTGAGAACGGGCCAAGAACCTATAAGCATTACTATACGAAGAAGAAAGTGGCAATGGATTGGACACACCCTACGGCGCGAAGACAACTCCATTGCGAAATACGCTATGCAGTGGAATCCGCTCACCCAGGCAGGCAGAATAGCGGGACGCCCTAGGCAAACGTGGCGCAGAACAGTTGAGGAGGAATCGAGCTCTTTAGAAATGAGTTGGAGGCAGCTCAAACGCGTTGCAGAACTCCGAACACGATGGCGCGCAGGCGTGGTTGACGCCCTATGCCCCCCGAGGGGTTAAAGGACATAAGTAAGTAAGTAAGTGACGCTGAGTCCACATCCAGTGGCCCATGAGCTAATCTTGTCCAAGGCATCTTCCATAATCTCACTGATTACGGATGGAAACATCCCCAATACCAGTATTACCACGTCATCCGCATACGCGACAACCTTAACTCCATCCCTATCAAGTCTACACTCAATTTTGTTGATGACCAAAAGCCATAGAAGAGGAGATAAGACCCCACATTGAGGAGTTCCTCTAACAACAGATATGGTGGAGGTGCTGTTGCCGAGAGTCGATTGAATGAGTCTTGTTTTTAGCATTGTCAATATCCATTTGCTAATAAACTCTTCCACACCCAGCTGGATCAGAGCTTCCTGAATCGATTCCGTACTGACGTTATTGAAGGCGCCTTCAGTGTCTAAGAAGGTAGCAAGGGTATATTGTTTGAGCACCGTTTCTGTCGATCGCCGCTTAGTGTACGCATGTTGAGATTTGGATAGAAGGCATTTATCTAGAGTATTTGGAACATGTGTATCTAAGATGCGTTTCAACGTCTTTAAAAGAAGAGAGGATAAGCTAATGGGTCTGAAATCCTTTGCGAATCTATGACTCCGCTTCCCAGCTTTCGGGATAAACACAACACGAGCACGCCTCTAGCTTAGGGGAACGTGGTTTAGGACAATACAGCTTCTGTAGAGCGGAACTAGCCATGGGACCACCTGGTCCAATGTTTTTTGCAGCATAATAGGCCGACCGATTTATAGGGAGAGAAACTGTTAATAGCCCAGGAGGTATTAACTGCTGTAATTGTTGTCTTAATGTCATTCCAGGAAGAAGATTGTGCGACCTGAGAAACTGCTGGGAGGACAATCTAATTATTACATCCTGGAAAGTGTGTTTGCATTAAAAGTTCCAGTGACTCGCTAGAGGAGTCCATCCAAGTCCCATCCGGCCGTTTAATAAAGGACGGGCTAGAATGTTCCTTGGACAGAATTTTACTCAGCCTGACAGAGTCTTTTATGGTCTCGATGGGCTAACAGTAGTCTTTCCAAGCAAGAGACTTGGCTTGAATTGATTTCTTATATTCCTTCAGACAATCCTTATATGGTTGCCAGAACTTGTGTTTAAAGCAGATATTGAAGATCTCCCTAGTTATCTTCCTCAGATTAGATGGAACTTCGTTCCACCAAGGGGGGAATTTTTTCTTGCTATATTTAATAGGACACGAAACCTTAAAAGCCGTACCCATGGCTGTTTTGAAGGTCCTGATTCTGGCGTCTAGGTCCTCGACTGATTCAATTTTTAAGTCGTGTATTCTATGAAGTTTTGATTTAATAACCTGACCAAACTTCTTCCAGTCAATTCGCTTAGAGTTTCTAAATGGCATGGGAGCCTCAACCTCGAGGCACACATTGTAGAGAATCCATCTGTGGTAGGAGAAGGACATTCGATCGGATACTCGCCAGTGAACTACCCTAAGGTTATTATTGTTGGTTTTAAGAGTAATGTCTAAAACTTCCTCCCACCCTCAGAAATTTTCTGTACTCGGAAAAACAAAAGTTGGTGTGTTGCCCACGTTACAAACAGAAAGGTTGGACATCACTAGATGTTGGCATTTGCGTCGCAGCCCAGAAGCAGATTGTCCTTTTTTGCCGCTGTCATTAATGTTAAATGGCGTACCTCCTCTACCGGTGATGGCCTATCACGATCCATGTAAGCTGAGGATATAAAAAGAGTGTTAGTAGCTATCCCTCCTCACTTTATTTCGTTACAAGATTGTAGAGCTGCTTTCTTCGGTAGTCTGGAGTGAGTCCGGCATATTATAGTACTTTAAGCACGTAATCCACCTGTGATTTCAAGGTTTCCTAAAGGATGGTGATCTCCAATATGAACACGTAATTTGGCGTGTTCCGTGGAAGGTGAAATACTCTCTTTATAAAAAGCCTTAGTTCTTTTTCCACCGTCTCAAATTGTTTTACTCCCCATACTTGCGCAGCACAAAAGAGAATGGATTTCAAAACTGATTCGAAAACTTTATATTTGCTGCTATGGGTTATATATTTGTTGATGAAACATTTTCACCAAGTAACGTTGATATCTATTTTTGATTTCGACAATTTCTCTTGAAGATGCCTCTCCTTATTGAGATTTCCAGTAAAATATACTCCGATGTACTTATATTCTTTCCCCACCTGGATAGTTTCAATGAGCAGTTTCCACCCCAACTTCTTCTGAAAATCATTTTTTGAGACTTGCTCAAATTTACCACCAAATTCCACCTTTTACAGTATTCGAAAAGTGGGTTTATAATAAGCTATGTAGATTCGGGTGAGTACGCCAAAAGCACTATGTCGTCTGCAAAAAGGAGGGCTTTAATCAGCAAACAGACTTGGACTTAGAGCACAACCTTGGCTTACCCCAGATCCCGAACGAAACCATTCTGATAAAACCTCACCATTCCATAGAGCTGCCTTGGTATCCATGTACAGATTTTTAATCACTAGTCTGAACTTCAGTAACATACCCATGTCAAAGAGCTTGTAAAATAAAGCATTTCGGTCCAGTGAGTAAGTCAACGAAGAGTGAATACAGGGCTCCATAATAATACTTAAGACAAACACGTGCACAAGAGTGAAATATCCTGGCCGTGATATTCCTTCAGCAGATTATTGGCATCTATCCATACAGTTAGTCGACTTTGGGAAAGATCAGGGCTTCCTTGAAGCCCTGCAGTGTTATCACACATTTCAAAATGTTATTCAACAAGTGGGTAAGATTGGTGTTCAATTCGTTAATGCCTTATTTGTAGAATCCGGCTTGTATTCCATCCGATTCTGCAGCTTTACCATCCATAAGACTAGTTAGTGCCTCAACAACTCCCTGCAAGACAATTGGCCTATCCGAAATTTCATTCTAGAAACCAAGCATACCATAGAATACTGAATTCTAAGCGTACCCAGATGGATTCAAATGCTCTTCGAAATGAACTTAAAAGATGATTGAACTACGACATAAGTCCCACCAGTTACTTTTTTTGTCAGTTTCCAGAATTGTGAAGGACTATTACATTGCACCAGTCTTCGGGCCTCTAATTCATAATAAAATCTCCTTCTTGCTACGTAAAACGCCTTACGCTTTTTATTAGCATTTATAAGTATTATATTTACATATATGAATCCTTCAGTGCATCATCGTTGAAAATCCGGAATAATGCCAGGCGAACGATAATTGCCTCACCTCATTACTCTCATTATCAAACGGATATATTGAAGTAACTGTTCGTAAATTTAATTTATAATGTTAAATATGATCTACGACGTTTAACAAAAGACTAAGCTAAAAACTTACAGGAATCTTTTATTTGCACCTTCTGTGAACCCACCTTTACAGTGCAGAATAAATTATCAGCAATAATTCCAGGTCCAGCATTTTTTTTTAACTCAGCAATCTTGCACGCTTGATAGCCACGAAAGGTTTAAATTCCTTCTCGCCTTGTTAGGTAACCTGAAAACGTGTTTTCACCCTACTTTACTACAGACAATGAATATTATCCTAACAGGTGGAATGAGTCACGTCGCACTGCGGCGTTAATGCGACAACATATAGCAGGAATTTTAAACGCAAGAGCATGAGCAACGTGGTTTTCCTTATCGCTGTCTTAAATTCTTCAAAGAAGTAAGTCCGAGAAATTCTACAGTACACCACAAAGGGATGCCTACGTGGACTTGGCACAAACAATAAAATGAAATTGTTAAAAATATACGCATAAATGTAGGTGCAAAGGAATTCTGATAAATTCTTCAACAGTCTTTGTCACCGAACGTGTCCACCACATCAAAGGAAAATAAATGACTTTTGTTAAGCCCTTGGGTAATTTGTCTTAGGAGAAATGGAGCCAATTAATACAGCTTTCGTCTTAGAAGGCAATTCAAGGTATATACTCGTATGTAAATATTTGTCTCTGACCTCAGTTGATAAACAGTTTATTTACACCTGCTAGTCGGCACAATAAATTCATTAACAAACGCGGACAATTTCCAACAATGGCGGCTAATGGATTTAAAAGGACTCAAAATAACCACATAAAAGCGTACACGTGGCCAGCATTTACGGCAGATAAACACTTAAGTTTTCAAACAATTTTAGGAGGGAGTCTTCCTTTTGGCTGTTAAATGCTGAAAAGGACTTTTGGGGGAGTGAGTCGGTAATATACTCAAATACAAATAGTGTTCCAGTCACCACCGAAAATGTATTCTTTTTCCACGTTAATAACAAGGTTTGTATTATATTAAGATTCAATATATATATATATGAAGGACATTCGAACTTGATGTTTATGGTTTTAAAGAAATAGTAACAGTAAATCAGTAAAATGAGTTGAAAAAAAAATAATGTGACTCAGACTTCAGACTTTTGCATCTATGTATGTACGAATCATCTACTTACATAGGTACATATTATAATAAGAAAAGCTTGTATACATTTTTTTTTGTCATTATCCCTCTTTCATGCAGTGACACCAGAACTTCAGCTGATATGCAAATTCAGAGTCAACTTTCCTTGTGTTCAGGATCAGCGTTGTCACTTTTGCTACATATGGTATGTAGCAAAAGTGCTACATTTTGGAGTGCCATGCTACATGTTACATCTTTCCCTCATTATGCTACATATTTCTAAAGTGACTACCTGATTTTTTATTTGTTTTTTTGTTTTTTGATTTTGCTTCTTTTCTTTATCTTCTTCCTTTTTCAGCGAGGTTATGGTTTATGGTCCGAAAACAAAGGATCATAACCCTTCCACTTCACCGCATTTCTACTGATCCGCCTGTGGGGTTCGCCTATTTGACATCAGAAAATATCGGCAGGCCTGCCGATTTCGGATCACTCGGTTACTGAGGCCAATGAAATGTCGATGTCGTCACACTTGTGTGATCCAGGCGTTTATAGGCCTCCCTCTCCTGCCTCGCAATGTCTTTGAAACGTTAATTGATATTGCCGTTTTAACATGGTTCAAATACTCTCTTCTTTGAAGGTAGCAATATCAGCTGAGCCGGTTGCGCTCTATCTTTTATCGATGGCTTCCTTGACGTGAAGGCTTCCACTGATCTTCGAACTTCTTATTCGATCCTGCTGTCATGCGAAGCATCTTCATCTCAGCTGCCGTTCATTTACTCTCATACTTTTTGTACATCGTCCAACATCGTGAACCGTATGTGAGCGCTGGATGCACAACTGCAGTGTAGACCCTTCCTTTGATGTCTTCATCACAGGCTGCTCTGCCATTGATCATAGATCGCGGCTATTTGAACTCTTCGCACTTGGGAAGCACTGTTCCATTCAAATAAATGTCTGGAATAGGCCTGAGTAGATCAGAGAACGGACAGCACAAGTACTCTGTCTTTTGTGAAGTAATACGATACCCATTTCCATCCAAAACGTCCACCCACATATCAAGAGCTCGTTGCAGGGATGTAGGATTCTCACGTATGATGGCTCCATGGTCAGCAAAGAATAATTGATGTACCTTGGCGTCCATCACATCACTTTACTTTCAAGCAGATAGTCAAAGACTGTAATAAAGAGCAAAGGACTTAAAAGCGGGGCATATTACTCTTGTCTTTGCTCTTTCATACATGTCCATGATGATCTGATCATATTTCTTTCCCCTCGATGTCTTAGCGCCACCCATATCAGATCTCGTGGTGCCAATGTTGTAAATTGAATCAAAGCTACATATGGCCATTTTTCACATAGCCTCAAGCGACAAGGCCAGTTCAAAGACTTTCAAGAACATTTGAATTTTCAGGGACATAAATTATTGCGGCATGTAATAACACATTGGCTGACTTTGGAAACCGTAATAAATAGTGTTAGCACAATGGAGTTCCTTGTTTCACTATTTCACATTGGCATCATTTGAGGACGAAAATGAAAAGCTTATTTACGATTTTTTTATTAATGGGGAGGATATACTTTATTTACTGTTTTTATTGCATTTATTAAAAAAAACTTAACGATTTGAATAAATGTTTTCAAACAGAAAAGGTACAAATACATTTATTAAATAAATAAGTAACAAATTTATTAATCGAAATATATGAACATTTTATTAAGCCTCAATATTTAAATATAGATATCGATTTTAAAAATAATTTTTATCATTTACAATCGGTAAATTGGTATACCGGTATGCAATTTGCAATATGTGAACAATCATCTAAAATGAACTCAAACTTAATAGATATTGTAAAGTCAAATGCAATAAAAGTTTATATTGAATTATGCAAGCAGCTACATCAAAGATTTGATTTAAAAAACTCTAAGACACAAATAGTTAGACACTTAGATCCTTGGCTAATTATATGCTAAATTTCTGTTGACTTCCGCACAGTAGTGGTTGCGCTAAACGAAAGTTTTCTGAATTAAACATGATAAAAGACGATCTGAGAAATCGGCTAAGTTCAGAAACCGTGGACTTAATTTTACTGCCTAAAGAGCTATTAAAAGGTGAGGCAATATTTGATCCTTCCGAGGAGTTGGCAAGGTTTTGTTTAAATAAAAATTCTCGATTGCAAATACATTCAAATTAAGTAAAAACGTTTGCTCCTCTTATTAGTATTCTCCTTTTATTTTATATAAGAGATACCTACTTCTCTGTGCAATTGAATATGTATTGAATTAGCTTTTATTTTCTTACTTTTTTTTTTTTGTTTTATCAATGAATTCTTCTATTATTTATTCAATGCTATATATAGATTTGTGATTTATTATTTTTCTTTTATGCTAATTTTATTATGTTAATGGCTCTTCTTATGTTATTTGTCATTTAATGTTTAAACTGAATGCTATGTGTAATAACGCAAAAATAAAGAAAATTAACAAAACATTTTCTTATGCTACATTTTTTTTTACAATGCTACATTTTTATTGTCAGTATGCTACATTGCTCTGGACAGAAGTGGCAACGCTGTTCAGGATTGACTTCGGCCAGAGTCTGTATCCAGTCGTATTTTCACGAACGGCTCCAAAACCAACGCCAGCGCTAGCATCTTCGAGGAAGACGACAACACTAGACTTCTTCTCTCGTTAGGCAAATATGCGTCTGTTTTCCAATTGGAAACCTACACAATCCTAGTGCCCATGAATTATGTTATGAAGAACAAGTAAAAGAGCCGTATTATTTGTGTCTGTAGTGACAGTCAGGCTACGCCTAAGGCCTTGCTTAACTCTTTAACCACTCCAAAATAGTTCGTCAAGCCAAAAACCCTTCGTCTCTTATCTGGGTCCCAGGTCACACTGGGATCCTGGGGAACGAGATCTCCGATGAGATTGCTAGACAAGGCTCAAAGGAGGTTTTCTCAGGTCCCGAACACGCGTTTGGTCTCCCTGTGGCATCGGTTTATTGACGATTGGGTCTCTCATGAACACAATTGTGTTTGGCATAGCTCTTCAAGATATAGGTTGGCTAAACGAATGCTCTGTCTGTCGAATGGACGTCTGTAAAAAATTAAAGGCATTCTTGCTGTCTCTCAGCAGAAAAGACTACAGGCGTTTTATTGGTGTTTTGACTGGCCACTTTGCTTTCGCCAACCACCTTAACCGGCTGGGCTAAAGTGACATTACAATCTGCGACGCTTGTGGAGAGAGCGACGATACTACAAAACAAAAATATATTTAGCACAACAGCTCTTGAAGTGCCAGGACCTAGCTTCTCGCAACCACTCATTTCACACGAATTGAAGGGATCTACAGTTTAGTGTCGTATCCGGGCAATTTGTTTTGAGAAGCTTTCTCGAGACAACAATACTCTCGGATGTTTGTCAGACGTTCGCGAGAGGTGGAACCGTGAAAAAACTTGTTGGTGTTTTCAGTGATTCGAAATTGGAACCTCCAGCGCAGTGTTCCAACACACTAACCACTTACGCCACGGCGCCCGGAGCGACGACACTGCCGAACATTATCTCTGCGAGTGTCTGGCCTTTGCTCGTCTCAGGTGGCAGATCCTCGGTGCTGATGTGGTAAGTGCTGGTACCGTAAGTCCCTCATCACTTATGTGCTTACTTGGCTTCCTTAGAAAAACAAGAAAATTGCAATAAAATGCGTAAACCAGGGTTTGATCTCTGCTAGGACGATGGTCCAGTTGCGTCTGAGTGCTCCACTCAAGCGTTTCCTATGCCGACGAAAACAAAAGAAAAATCCCTCTTTTACACACAAAAACTAATTATTATACTGCGATGATATTGACACCGATATGTTATTTATGGTAAACTGCTAAGAGGCAGGCATCTTATGACAAATATAGCTTTCCACTGAGACAGAAAACTCCAAATCAGTAACTAAGTAATATCCAGCTTTTTACAGTCATCATTTAACATGGTGTTAGTTGTTAGTATCTATGCACACATATCTATCTATATCTATCCCTATCTTCTTTCTATATATAAAGCTATATCTATGCATATAATAAAACTGTAGATGGTCGAATGTTCTTGTCCTTCTGTGCACTCATCACGCGGAAACTATTGCATGGAATTTGATGAAACTTGGCGTAGTGAATTTTGAACTATTATTTTCCAAAATTCTTAATGGAACAGCCGTAAGCTTTTACTATAAAGAAGTTAAAGAAAATAATAGTTCTTAATGGAACAGCCGAAATCTTAAAATTTCCTTTTTTCTTCAATCCAGCATAATATTCTTTAACGAGTTTTTTTTCCGTTAGTTCGTCGGCTACACAATTCCCCGGTATGTCACAGTGACCTGGTACCCAGCAAAGTGTGAGGTTGTACTGACCAGCTATCTCGTTCAGAGATATGGGACAGTCTTTCACTGCCTTAGATCTCGTCGTGCTGGATGCGAGGGATTTGATGGCTGCCTGACTGTCGACATAAATAACAATATCAGGTGTTGATAGTGTGCTAGCCGCCAGCCAGTCAGCGGCCTTGCGAACTGCGGTGATTTCGGCTTGAAAAACCCTGCAGTGGTCTGGAAGGTTAAAGGAGAAAAATAAAATTCCGGCACCGAGTCCTACACATCGAAAGTATATTGGCATGTCCCGTGTGTTGCTCCTTCCACTGCTTGGAGCCTTTCAGTCTTATTGCCAAGCTGACAGCCAATTGTTTACTGACGATGTCAATCGGAAGCAGGTGAAGCATTGTTTGGAGCGCCGCTGTGGGAGAAGTTCTCAGTGCACCGGTAATGCTGAGACATGCAACTCGCTGAGTTTTTTCCGTTATGGATAGGTTGGATTTCTTCTCCAAGGCGGGCCACCATACCAATACTCCATACATGACAATCGGTTTAATGACCGACGTGTATAGCCAGTGCATGATGCTTGGTTTAAGGCCCCAGGTGGAGCCTACTGCTTTCTTGCAGATGTATAGGGCGGCCAGCGATTTCCTGACCCGTTCGACGACATTCTCCTTCCAAATTAGCTTGCGGTCAAGCTTTAGGCCTAAATAGCTAGCACTATTTGAAAGCTTGAGGGTGGATCCCCTTATCTTGGGCGGAGTGAAGTCAGGGAGCTTGTGATTTCTTGTGAATAGAACTAGCTCAGTCTTCGTCGGGTTAACGGACAGGCCGCATTTATCGGTCCATCTGAGCAGTTCATTAAGAGCAGACTGCATGACATCGGCCAGCGTCTGCGGGTATTTGCCTGTTGTTAGAATGGCGACATCGTCTGCATAGGCAATAACATTGCATCCAGTTTTTTCGATCTCTAGAAGGTCCTCGTTGAGCACCAAATTCCACAATAATGCAGACAGTACACCACCTTGAGGGGTGCCTCGATGTGTGTGCCGCTTGACAGTGCTACTTCCGAAGGATGCTGTTATTACCCTGTTCTTTAGAATGTGTTCTATGAAACAACAGATGGGTTCGCAGATGTTGAGCCTGCGTAAGGCACTGATAATCGAATTTGTTTCAACGTTGTTGAAGGGTCCCTCTATGTCTAGAAATTACACTAGGGTGAACTCTTTGATTGAGAGTGATTTTTCGATAGGGTGGATGATGGAGTGCAAAGCCGTTTCGACAGATTTACCTTTTTGGTAGGCGTGCTGTGACGTGGATAGTAGGGTGCTATCAATAGTGGCCTTGATGTGTAGGTCCAGGATTCTTTCCAGAATCTTGAGAAGGAAGGACGTTAGACTAATAGGCCTAAGGTCCTTTGGGAGGGTGTGCGATGTCTTGCCTGCTTTGGGTATAAAGACCACTCTTACCTCGGTCCAGGCAGTTGGTGTTGTTCCGAGCTCAAGACAAGCCTTCAGAATGCAGGAAAGATACTGCCATACTATATTGAAGGCCGTCTGAATCTGGGCCGGAAAAATGCGATCCGGTCCCGGGGATTTGAATGGTTCCAAACTGTTTACTGCCCATTTCAGCTTATCTTCGCTGATCAGATGAGGAGGTGCCTGTGGGCGTGCAACATTTACCAGTACGCGATAATCCTTGGGGGTAGGCGTGCAGCCGGGGAAGTGAGTGTCCATGAGCAGGTTGAGCGATGCTTCGTCCGATTCCACCCAGGATCCATTGGGATTCATGAGGACACTAGGTATAGTTGGTGTTTTGGAGAGGACTTTTCGCAGTCTAGAGGATTGAGACGTGTTGCCAATACTCTGACAAAAACCGCACCAGGATCTGCGTCTTGCTTTCCGAATCTCTATTTTGATGTTCTTTAGACTGTCTTTGTAGATCTCCTAGTCCAGTGGTAGCCTTGTTCGTTTGGCTTTATTATATTGTTTCCTGCTTGTGCTGCGAAGACTGTTAAGCTCTGCATTCCACCATGGAGACGATAGCCCACCTTTCTTCTTATGATCGGATGAAAGCTGTATTAAGTGCAGAAGTTAGAACGGTGTTTAGCTTGTCTAATTCCAATTGTGTAGTTGGTGCAGTGTACACTTGATTGGATAGTTTAGCAGAGAGGGATTTATTGTGTAAGCACCAGTCGGTTTTCCGTCGATTGCGGAAGACCAAGGGTGCGGTACTGTGAAAATTTCCAGTTTGTACTCAAGATAGCGGTGATCGGAAAACGAATGACTGTCAGATACAGTCCAGTTGAAAATTGCAGGATAGAAGCTTTGGGAAGCAAAGGTGACGTCAAGCACCTTTTGCCGGGTCTTAGTAATAAAAGTAGGACTATTTCCTCTGTTACAAACTACTAGGTCGGTGCCTACTAAATACTCGAAAATAGACCTACCTTGAGAGTTAGTGTCGGTACTTCCCCATAGATCATGGTGCGCGTTGGTGTCGCACCCCAATATGATGGCTTCTCTTCTCCTCCTTGCTTCCCCTACCACTTCTTTCACTTCCTTGGATGGAGCAGACTCGGGGTCTTCATAGGGTAGGTATCCTGACGCCAGCCGGATGGTGGTGCTTTCTGACTTAAGCAGTGTTACTGCTAGGTCTCTTGTGCTATGGTGGGGAAGAAAAGTTAAGTTTAAGGAGGTTTTTAGCAAGAATGCAAGCTCGGGTTCTACCTACATCCTTCGCGTGGTTTAGCGTATATCCTGGGGTCCTCAGTCCTATGACGGTGTCATCTCTTATCCAAGGTTCTTGGATCAGGGCAATGTCAAAGCCTCGTTCACTGAGGCGAAGTTGCAAGTTAGCGGATATGGAGATTAATCTGTATCAGTTTGAGCATCATTATCAGCTGATACGGACCTCTCCACGACGGTAGCGTTTAGGTCATCGGGGGATGATGGTTCATCATTAGGGATTACAACGCTGGGGAGGGCGGGAGTCGCCAAGTTAGAGGGACCTGCGATGCTATTTCGGTCCGCCGTGAAAAGCCTTACATCAATCACCTTCAGACCACAACGGATCTTAAACTCCTTCGAGCGGAATAAAGGTAGTGATTCGGCAGTTAGAGAGATGACTAGCGAGCGGCCAGATCTATTGGTGTCATTATCCGTCTTTTTAGAGCTCGCTGGCTCCTCAAATGCCTTCCAATCTTTGACTGGTAGGTCCGGATTCTGATAGGCAATCAGGCTAAGGACTTTTGCTGGCTCGAGTGGAACCCAGATCCTTGCTTTCGGCCTGTGGGGGATTTGGCTCCATTCCACCGCCTTGAGCTTGGCTCCTGGCCAGATTTCACCTATGCTGCTAATGGCAGCGGCGATTAACTCGACCGAGTTCTGATCGTCGCATGCGATCAGCTTGACAAAGCCTTGATGCCAGCCAGCGTCTTGAAAGGTGGGTGGAGAATTAGGAGTTAGGAATACGCTCGTAAAGGCAGTTCATCACTCTGCCTTCAATGAGCCTCCACTTATCGTAGGAGATCCTCCCTTCTTCGTCAGACAGGTCCACTATCGCGACGACGAGCCTGTCTTTGACCGTCTCGAAGAAGGGTTTGGAGTTCACTGAGCTCTTTGTCTTCTTCGAGGCGTTGGACCCCTTGTCTACGGACCTGCGTCTCTTGGGCGCAGGGTCTATCGCGGCTACGGACTGGCCCCCAGCTTGGTTTGGTAAACCAGATCGACTCGATGTGTCGTTAGCGTGGGAGCGATTCTTTCGAGGAGAGGGATTTGCTCTTCGATTCGTGGATTGGCGAGTGCCCCGGGTGGAGGACTTGCGTGAGCCACGGGTGTTTGGGTGGCGTTGCCCACGGGTAGCGAAGTGCCGTAGAGGCTTTAGCTTCATTAGCTCGCTGAACTGTCTGGCAATGTCAGTTGCCCAGACGTGAGACTCCCGCTCTTGCTGACTCCACTCCTTTTCCGCCTTTTTGCCTAGTCGGTCAAGGATGCGGAAAGCCGCTTTAGTCTCGCGACTTAGCGACTTCTTCTCTTGGTCAGTGAGCTTGAGAAGAGATGGAGGAGCTGAACTGCACGTGGGTGTAGCGCTGTTCAGTTCGTCCGACAGCACGGAGCACTCGCTGACGGAATCGTCAATGCAGAGATTCTGCAGATGCTCTTCCACACGTGTAGTGCTTTTAGAGCTGCCGGCGATGTCGGTTATTTCCGGGTCTTTTTTGTTGACGTCCGGCCTCAAGGTCTGGTTTTTTATTTTGTTTTAAATGTTGGTCCCACGAGTAGCTAGGGAAAGGGTGGTCAGTCTGCACAGAGCCCCGCATTATGCAGATAAGGCGGTTGATGCCAGAGCGTGCCCGCTGTCTCTGGATATACCGTTCGCGACTGAGCTATGTTTGGTTGTCCTCAGCCAGGCTGATCCTCGGCACGGCTCTTCCACACGTGTAGTGCTTTTAGAGCTGCCGGCGATGTCGGCTATTTCCGGGTTTTTTTTGTTGAGGGCCGGCCTCAAGGTCTTGTTTTTTATTTTGTTTTAAATGTTGGTCCCACGAGTAGATAGGGAAAGGGTGGTCAGTCTGCACAGAGCCCCGCATTATGCAGATAAGGCGGTTGATGCCAGAGCGTGCCCGCTGTCTCTGGATATACCGTTCGCGACTGAGCTATGTTTGGTTGTCCTCAGCCAGGCTGATCCTCGGCACGGCTCTTCCACACGTGTAGTGCTTTTAGAGCTGCCGGCGATGTCGGCTATTTCCGGGTTTTTTTTGTTGAGGTCCGGCCTCAAGGTTTGTTTTTTATTTTGTTTTAAATGTTGGTCCCACGAGTAGTGGTCAGTCTGCACAGAGCCCCGCATTATGCAGATAAGGCGGTTGATGCCAGAGCGTGCCCGCTGTCTCTGGATACACCGTTCGCGACTGAGCTATTTTTGGTTGCCCTCCTCCCTCCATCCTCGGCACGGTACGGTTGACACCTTGATCCAGCCCAGGGGGAAGAGTTGGGAGAGGAGGGAGGGGTGGAAGAAGGATAGGAGAGACTAGGTAGGATGATTATCTTTTAGTGTTACTTCGAGCCTCTTCAAGTGAATCGCTCATCGTTGCGGCGATACCGCTTGGGACGTGATACGTCCCCGATGTCGATTCCAAGCGTTTTGAGCTCTAGTATAAGCCATCACACCACGACAAGGTAGATGATCAACTGATGGGAATTGTTTATTGGTACTATAACAAAGTTTCTTCTCTAATCTAGTACGGCTCAGGTTTTGCTGCACTAGATTTCACATCTCATAGTACCAAAAATATTTACAGAGAAATAATTTCTAAAAATATATGTACATAGATATGGTATTTATTTACTTTTCTTATGGAAAATATATGCCCCCCTGGCAGCTGACCTCCTCATGGTGGGGGGCGGGCAACGTGACTGGGATGTGCAGATGGGGTAACTTAAATAGTTATTCCCATCCATACAATCCAGTTACGGCTAACAAAGCGCACACCTCATGATGACAAGAAGGAAACGACCGGCCTCGGATATTGCCAAGCCTGGTAAGCCAGGGCATCATTTGGAGCCCGGCCTGAAGGGTCTCAGTATGCGAGCGTCTGGTGGTCGGCCTGTCCCGCTCGGCAGCCGACCGGGTCAAACCCGAAATGGCTACGAGATTCCTGTCAATGGTCTCGCGAACCAGTACGGGTGTCAAGGGGTGAGCGCGTTGTGCACAGATAGACTCTCTGAATTTCTACAACGGCATCGACTTAGGATAGGCACATGGAACGTATCATCGCTCACAGGGAAGGACCTTGAGCTTGTTGGGGAGGCTGTTAAAAGTCGACTAGATATAGTTGGCGTCTCTTCAACAAAGCAGAGAGATTCTAAAACTGTGGACCTTTCGGATGGGTGGAAGCTCTTCCTCTCAGGAGTCGCACCCTCAATGTCTGCTCAGGCAGGAGTGGGGATACTCAGAAGTCCCAGGTTGACAGACAGAGTATTGGAGTGGATACCATTAGGAGGGAGAGTTGCGATCGTAAAGCTCAAGCTTGAAAGATCAACGCTGGCATTGGTGCATGTGTATGCACCGAATCTTCAGTCAAAGTATGCAGGTTTCTTAGATGAAGTTGATGTTGCCCTTGAAAAGGTTGTAGATATGTAGTCTTTGGTCCTGATGGGTGACTTCAATGTTCATGTGGGTGTAGATGTTATGACATGGGGGAGTGTGATTGGGAGGAACGGAGAGAGGTTGTTGGATTTTTGTTGTGAAAATGGCTTATCCATCACGAACACTATCTTTCCACATAAAGACATTCACAAATACACGTGGTACCGTCAGAGTCTTCAGCAGAAGTCGCTGATCGATTTCTTTGTGGTACCATCGTGTCTGAAGAGAAAGGTTTGTGATGTTCGGGTATTGAGAGGGGCCGAACTGTCAACTGATCATCACTTAGTGCTATGCAAATTGTATCTTAGCGAGAGAGTGCCTCCCCTACCAAAGCGTAAACCAAGGATGGTTACACGCATACGATGGGAGAGGTTACAGGACGATGAGATACGGGAGACATTTGCGCAGCAAATATCTGAAAGGTTTGAACGAATTCCAACTGTTTCATTAAATGTAGAGGAAGAATGGCAACTGTTTGCAACAGCGGTTATTGCCTCTGCTTCAAGAAGCCATCAGAGAGAAGAAGAGAGCCTTTAAGGTGTGGATTCACTTGGGGAACTCCGATTCTGGAAATCGGTACACTGAGGCGGAGAAGAACCTGCAAATTAGCTGTGAGAACAGCGAAAGAACAGTCTTGGAAGGAGTTTGGCGAAAATTGGAACGTGACCACAGATCTGCAAATAAGATGTTCTGGCAGACCGTCCGCCGACTCAGAGGAAAAAAGTTGAATATCTTTGAAGGAGTCAAATCCAAAGACAGTACACTTCTTTCCAATGAGGAGGACATCTTACGCAGATGGAGCGAGCACTTTTCAGAATTGCTCAATCCCGAACAGAGCACCGAAGATGACAGACCTATTGTCGAGAGTTGGACGGAAAGTAGTCCTACGGAAGAGGAAGTAACTTTGGCGATCAAAGCGCTAAAGGTTGGCAAATCTGCTGGTGTGGATGAAATTCGGCCAGAAATGCTAAAGGCTTTAGGTAAAGAGGGAGTGCAATGGCTCTCGCGTGTCATTAAAGTGGCCTGGGAATGCGGTGAAACACCTGGTGATTGGCAAATGGGGGTGATAGTTCCCCTATTTAAAAAAAGGGGACAAAAGAGATTGCGCCAACTAAAGGGTATATCTCTTTTAAGTCTCCCTGGAAAAGTCTTCGCTAAGGTGCTAGAAATGCGTTCCAAAGCTGTGTGGTTGAGGACAGTTTGGGGGATGAGCAGTGCTATTTTCGTCCCGGTAGAAGCACAACCGACCAGTTATTCACTCTCAGAATGGTTCTTGAGAAGGCCTGGGAGTATGCCAAACCTGTCTACACTTGTTTTGTAGATTTGGAAAAAGCATATGATAGGGTTCCTCGAGGCAAACTCTGGAGTGTTCTGCAGGAGTATGGGATTGATGGTTCTCTCTTAAGGGCGATTCAGTCTTTATATACAAACTGTAGAAGCTGTGTTCGGATAAACGGTGTTAAATCAATACCCTTCACTGTGGGCGTTGAACTCCGCCAGGGGTGCGTTTTGTCACCTCTCCTCTTCATTGTATATAAGGATTGGATGTTGCAGCGCAGCCGTGGCGGGGAATGTTTCGAAGTGGGAGACCTAAGGATTAGTCATCTGCTCTTTGCGGATGATTTGGTCATCCTTGGGTCCTCTCAAACCGAACGAAAAGGAAGAAAAAAAAGCTACACGATTGGAGAAAAAACAGGTCAAAGAATTTGAAAAAATGAATAAGAAGAAAATGAAAAAACTACCAAAACGTCAAACTCAAAATAATCCCCCAAAAATGTTACCACCACCCCCAAAAAGAATGATTTCAGCCACATTGACATCTGGTGCTTTAGCTGTAATAGAAAACTCTCCCGGAAAATGGATAGTTTTTGAAATTTACGATTAAATCAGCCAAGAAAATATTAGATCTTCGAGTCCTCCAATAGTCGGAACCCATATCTTTCTCTCCACCAAAATCTTTCTCTCTCTCTCTCTCTCTCTCTATCCATCCTTTCCAACGCCCGCACTGTGTGTAAACATGTTAAAGGTATTCATAACCCTTTGAGTGCGCGCAAATTATAAAAAAAAAAAAAAAAATATCAAAAACTTGTTTTCAGATCAATCTGAAGACATTGGAGAAGACGTTGTATGCAATGGCCAAATGTGTTTTTCCTGCACCAAAGTCATGACAAAATTAGTTGGATCCGATATGTGTGGTATAAAATGCTCAGGCTGCCGAAGAGAATACCACATTAAATGTTTAAAATTACTCACTTACACGTATCTTGCACTTTTTTCTTGTAAGGTTTGTTCACAAAAAAAGATCGAACGTCTTAAATGCTATTAATACCTATTGCTTAAGGAGAAATTTAGGTTGACTTTTAAAAAATGCATATTTTTTTAATTAATTTAATATTTGTTTGTTTCCTTTAAAAAATAATATAAAAAGTATTTATTTAATTATTTTAATTAATTAATTTTGCAATGAATTAAAAACTAATTTTTGTTCCTTTATTTAAAAATGTGATATAAGTATCTATTTATTTAATTTTCCTATAAAAAAAATATGTATATTTATGTAGCTATTTGTTTACAAAACTATATATTTACGAGTTTTGTATAGCTCAATGCCTGATAATCTATTTTCTTTTAATTAAATGACTATAGCTATGTTCCTTTAAACACTAAAGTAAATGACAGTTCCTTAAAAAATATATATGTATTTATTAATTTATAGATACTATATTTATCTATTATTTTATAATTTAAAATAAAACGTTTTGAAAATATAAATAAAATAATAAACCATTGCT
The DNA here is from genome assembly GCA_945910035.1 of Brachypalpus laphriformis. Taxonomy (NCBI): domain Eukaryota; kingdom Metazoa; phylum Arthropoda; class Insecta; order Diptera; family Syrphidae; genus Brachypalpus; species Brachypalpus laphriformis. The sequence continues at coordinate 88,946,122 of OX246754.1, forward strand.
TAAAACATCATATTTTTTCTGTTTTAAAGAGTGCCAATGATTGTAGCTTTTGGGTGCCAATAATTATATCAGGGTACGAATAATTGTAGTTTTTAAGAAGCTTTTTTTAAATTGACATTTTAAATATATTTTCAATTATTAAATCTTTATTTACAATACTCAATCAACGCGAAATTTAATATTTTATACTCTGGTATACAACAGATTCAAATAACTTTAGAAATAAAAATGTTATAGTTGATCCTTAGGGGTGCCAATAATTGTAGACGTTACAATACCAGTTTAGGGGAGGGAGGGATTATATAACAAAAATGAGGTTGTTAATACTTAAAGCTAATTTACAAAAATTACAAAAAAAAGAAGAAAAATAAGAAAGATACCAAAGTTATAATCGAGTTGAAATAAATCATAATTATGTAAACAAAATTAGAATAAAAAAAGAATACAATAATAAAAAAAAAAAATGATCTGCTCTTTGCGGATGATTTAGTCATCCTTGGATCCTCTCAAACCGAACTTCGCCGCGCACTGGAAAGGTTTGTAGCCGTTTGTGATGATGCTGGAATGAAGATCAACGTGAACAAGTCAAAAGTAATGGTCGTTTCCAAAAAAACGATTTAGTGCACTCTGCATGTTAGTGAAGTTCCACTGAAGCAGGTGGATAAGTTTAAGTACCTCGGGGTCTTATTCACGAGTGATGGGAAGAGCAATGCCGAGTTATCCTGTAGAATTGGTCAGGCTGGATAAATTTTGAGAGAGCTTGGCCAATCTGTTGTAAGGAAGGCTGAACTTAGTGTTCAAGCTAAGCTATCGGTTTTTAGCTCGGTGTATGTTCCAACTCTCACCTATGGTCATGAAATTTGGGTAGTGACCGAAAGAATAAGATCGCCGGTACAAGCTGCCGAAATGAGGTTCCTTCGCGGTGTTGCTGGAATAACTCGTAGGGATCGAGTGCGCAACACCAGAGTACGCGAGGCGTTCAATGTTGAGCAGCTACTTCTCCGAACGGAACGATCTATGCTTCGATGGTTTGGTCACGTAGTGCGTATGCCCCCAATGAAAGTTCCTGCCTTTTTCACGACCTTCATATGCTATGACGCGAGGTCAAAAGGTTTTATCCTTTGAAGACGACGAATTGAATTGTTCGCGTCAAGTAGTTGAGTGATAGTACGGTTACAATGGCCGTAAACACGATCTTTGTGTTTACGCGCAAATTTTGTTATCTCTTCGACGACGCTGGCAATTCCCAGATCCCGATGAATATCTTCGTTACGTACATACCATGGTGCATTAACGATCGTTCTAAGAACTTTATTTTCAAAAGTTTGTAAGATGTTTCTATTGCTTTTCTTGGTACAACCCCATAGTTGTATACCATACGTCCACACTGGCTTTAGCACTTGCTTATAGATAAGCAGTTTGTTATGTAGGCTCGCTCAACTTCGAATGTTTTCCGAGTAGCCAGTGCATTTGTCGGTATTTGTTTTGAAGTTCGTCGCGTTCCTTTTTCACGTGCGATTTCCATTTGAGCTTGACATCTAGAGTCATTCCTAGATATTTTGCCTCGTTTGCGTACGGTATTTGAGCCGAGTTTAGATATACAGGCAATCTATCCACTTTTTTGTACGTAAAGTTGACGTGAATAGATTTGCTTTCGTTCAGCACAATACGCCAAGAATTCGTCCAAGCGTAAACTTTATTAATAGCATGTTGAAGCTTTCCGGTTGCTGCTTCAATGGTATCTCCCGTTGTCAATATCGCCGTATCGTCCGCAAACGTGGCGACGACACAGTTTCTTTCTTGCGGGGTGTCACGCGTGTAGAGTACATATAGAAGTGGGCCAAGGGCACTTCCTTGCGGGACTCCGGCTGCAATCTTCTTGAAGTCAGAGTAATCGTTTCCGTGCTTAACACGAAAGAGTCTCTCGGTGAGGTACGATAGTAAGATTAAGAAGAGTTGCCGTGGCAGTAGTCGTTGCAATTTATATTCCAAGCCTTTGTGCCAAACCTTATTGAAAGCTTGTGAGACGTCAAGAAATACACCACAACAAATCTTTTTTTCTTCCAGAGCTTTCTCAATCACTTTCTCAATCGGACTTGGTCAATTGTAGAATGTTTAATTCTGAATCCAAACTGATGGTCAGGAATGAGACGTCTTTCGTCGATTACGGGCTGTAGACGTTTGGAAAGAAGTTTTTCAAATATTTTTGAGATAACCGGCAATAAGGAAATAGGCCGATATGATTTCTTTTCATTTAGCGGTTTGGCTGGTTTCGAGACCATTATAATCTCGGCGACTTTCCATTATCTCGGAACATAGAGCAATCTGAGCGAAGCGTTGATCAAATAGAGCAGTTTGATAATAGCTTTTTTCGGCAATTCTTTAACTACCTGCGCCGTTATCAAGTCGATACCCGGAGCTTTTTTCGTCTTTAAATTGTTAATCATTTCCCTCAGTTCAATCAATGCAACTTTTTTTACTTTAAAGTTGTCAGATATCGTGACTGGGGAGTCGGGCGTTAACGAAGGGCCGTCGAATGGCTTAAACGTTTCTTCTAAGTGCAAAGCAAAAAGTTCTGCCTTTTCTTTGTCGCTCTTGGCCCAATTTCCATCGTTTTTCCGAATTGGTGGCGCTTGCATTTGAGGTTTCCGGATGCCTTTTAGCGCTTTCCAAAGCGAAAATTTGATTCTCTTTCACCGGAGAGATTTTCAAGATAGGTCACTATCTTTTTGGTCTTAAATTCGCGAATACTATCTTTAAGGCGATTGCATAGTCGGTTAAGGACCGTTTTGTGCTGCGGTGCACGAGTGATTTGCCATTTCTTTCGTGCTTTTCGTTTGTCTCTCACCAGTTCAATGATTTCTCTGGGATACTTTCCGTTGCGGTTGATCTTATAGCTTCTAGAAGGAGTGTTTTTCCACGCCGCTCTTTGGATTGTTTCCACGAAACGATCAACTTCGTCCTCTAGTTCACAAGGTGTTTTAAGTGAAACATTTAAGGCGATATTTGTTTCGCAATCATTTCTAAAACCCTCCCAGTTTATTCTATTGCTAGTAAGTCTTGGAGGCCCTTTTTTCTTGATCAGCGCTTCTCCAAGTAATAAAATTACCGGCGAGTGGTCAGAAGAGAGATCAAAACATTCTTTGACTGTAACAAACTTCTCGTAAATGCCTTTTGTAACAAAAAAAATCAATAAGATCCGGAATTTTTTGTAAGTCAGTTGGCCAATAGGTCGGTTTTCCTGTCGAATAAAAACAACAACCGAATTCATTTGCCACTTCGTAGAGAATTTTTCCTTTAGAAGATGTGCATCTTGAACCCCAGAAGGTGTGCTTCGCGTTAAAATCTCCACCAATAATAAAATTTGAACCAAGAGCATTGAAGACACGAAAGTAGTTGTCTTTTTCTAGTGGGCATCGCGGCGGACAGTAAACAGTAAACATATTGTATCTTAGGTGCTTATTTTTAACCCTTACCGCGCACAACTGAAGTTTTTTCAGCTCTATGCTTATGTCGGCCGAATGTTCGATGTTAGTTTTAATGAATAAGGACGAACCGCCCCGCGCTCTATCAGAAGGATGATAGGCGTGATAACCAGCGTAGCCTCTTATCTTTATCTGCGATTCCCTTGTTTCGGAGATCAAACATATGTCGATATTTTCTCTTATTAGAAACATTTCTAATTCGTTAGATTTTCGTAAGAGTCCGTTTGCATTCCATGTTACTATTTTAAGCAAAGAGTTCATATTTACTTAGATTTAGATTTATGGTTAGCCATACAAAAGCTTTCGACGTTACTAAGACGTTCGAGAATCCGTTTGTTAATTTCACATTGTTCCTCGAACTTAGTGTAGATGCAGTTTAGAATTTCATCCAACGGATCAGAGGGTGATCCGACGTTTCGTTTGGTTGCTTTGACTGCAGCCTGAGAATACGTCAGACGTACGGGGTTCGCGGGCTTATCAGAGGTTATTTTTCGTTCAGCCTTTTTAGTGGACGACTTTGACGTACGTTTAACCGGCTTAGAAGGCTAATTGACTGTTTCAAGAGTCTGCACTGCTGATTCGAGCGTCCTTTCAGTCGGCTTAGGAATCTGTACAACTGGCTTACGAGACCGCTCAGTCTGTTTAGCAATACGTTCTTCCGACGTAGGAGCCCGATCGACTGATTTCGTTCCCCGTACAATCGGCGTTATCGATTTTTTCCGTCGCATCTGTAATTCCTTAGCGACCTCGCAACCGCGATAATTTGCTGGGTGCCTTCCTTTGCAGTTAACGCAAGTAGCTTTTTCATTTGTGCTCAAATTGCAATTTTCCGAAGAGTGTTTCCCAGCACACTTAACGCAGCGCGGCTCTTTCCGACAGTACGCTTGTGTATGATTAAACTCTTGGCTTCGCTTGCATTGAGGGATTGTCTTCATGTTGACACGTAGCGGGTCAATTTTAACGACCATACTCATGATTGTACGAATATTGAATATCTTTTGCTGGCTTTCCGTTTTATGGAATGATAGCACAAAAAGCGGAAGCTTACGTTTCAATGTAGTTTCTTCACCACGGTCGGGTCGTTTTCTCTCTTTTTTTAAAAGGTTCACGGCGTCCAGAATGTTATAACCTCTAACGCGTAAATCATCTATAACGTCTTCCTTAGCTCATGATGGATGAAGACTTCTAGCTACGACCCTCAAGGGTCTCTCAGACTTGTCTTCGTAAGTATGCCATTGAATTTTTTCCTTATTTAGCCTTTGAGATACAGCCCGATAGCCCTCAGCGTCATTAACCTTGATTTTTCACGCATCGTTTCGCAAGGAAGTTACTTTAAATTCACTAGCGATCGTTCTTTTTAGAATTTTCCTCAGAGAATTATAGTCGGCAACGCCCGTGATATTTATTGGTGGAAGGGCGCGTTTGCTTTCAATTTGCTTTTCCGGTTTCGGCTGCGCTTTGCGATTAGGTTGCTGTTGTGGAACAACTTCAGGCGATGAACCGGCCTTACGTTTTTTAGATGGTCTTCGTTTGAGTGTCTAATCCGTTTCGCGCGTGAGTTCTTCTTCATCCGTGCTGTAGTGATGGCTACCCGGAGAAGGCTCACAGTGGATAACTGTCTGCGTTTTTGAAGACTCGTTTTGAGATTCAAGTTTATCAAGTTTGCTTTTGAGATCTCGACACAACATCTCCATTTCGTCGAGCCTCTTTCGGAGTACGGCGTTCTCCTTTTTCAGAGTACTCTCTTCGAAAGCTTGCGTTTTCCGAATTAACATATCCGGGGTTGCGAGACTTTTATTTTGCGCTTTAGGTGAAAACTCCTGAGGCGGAGATCTTTGTAGCCTCGAGCTTCTCCTAAATGGGTTGATTAAGTCCTGATGCAATAAATAGCTCTCCCCAGAATCCGTAAAGCATGCCTCTTGCGAGGATGGAATATATAAGGGAATATATAAGATGAATGCAAAGAAATAATTATGTAGATATTTGAAGGAAAACGCTACTTGAAAACCTTCATGTCACAGTGGTTGAGTGTTACATGCTGAACATACAAAAGTTATAAACTAAGTTTTAATAAATTCAAATAAGTGCAGGAATAATAAAATTAATGATTTAACAAAAATGTATACCTAGCAAAATTGGTATAGCAAAAGAACAAAAAACAAAGAGTAATTTAATACAAATTTAAATAAATAAATATATAAATACATAAGTGAATAAAAAAATGAGTTAATTAATTAGTAAAATAAAACAATAAATAAATTAATAAATAAATAAATGAAAGCATTAATAGATAAATAAATAAATAAAAAAAATATCGTAACTTGGGAAATTTTTTTTAAAAATAGATTTGGGCGCATACTGGGTCCAAATACTACAGCGCAAGTTGTTTCCTCAGTTCTTGATCCATCTGTATTTCACTTTGTCATGTGGCTTCTCAGCCTGTAGACTGTGTATGCGCTCCAGTTCGTTTTAGTGCTTATCTTCGATAAGAAATTCGTTTCAAAGTTGAATTTCGGAATGCTGTCGTCTCAAGGGATTGCTAGAAGGGACCGTTTTTATTAAGCACATCGAATTCTTCTGCTCCGTTGCACTTCTCTCTTTCGATTCCTTCTTTTCCATTTTTACCCCTAGTCTCCACTGGCAATAATTCATTGCAAAAAATATGTCAAGCAATTGAAATTTCCAATGGAGACCGCAAATTTCTTGAAATATTTCATTTCATTTGCGGTATCCATTGGAAATTTCGATTGCTTGACATATTTCTTGCAAAGAATTCTTGCCAGTGGAGACTAGGGGTTAAGATCATTCTGCTTGTTTGCACAAGAGAACCTCTATGGCTGCGGTTGGTCATGTTCTCTCGGATCTGGTAATGCAGGTGTACGATGGTCGTACACCTTCCTAACGAACCTACCCATGGCCGGACTACCCAGCGTGAGGTCGAGTACTTCCTGCCTAACTTTGTTTACAAAAATTAGGATGTTTCCTACATTATACGCATCAAGTGTTTGTTTTGATGCTCTCTCAGATGACACTGTGAGCATGGGCGGCACATCCTATTAGCAGCCAAATTCTCATCTTATTGCAGTACTCCACTAAATGTTGTCTTTCAGTTAGACCCGCTGGTTTATTTCCAGCACAGTACGCAGGGACAATGATGATGGCGCGGTAGACTCTTTCGATGTTCAGAGTTACCTGTATAGTCATCAAATGTTGCCTTACATATCTCAAACTAGAATACAGTTTAGTTTCTAATAAAGTAAAAGGAATGTCCTTGGATTGGCCACACGAGTGCCCCAAATTAATTACTAACCCCAAGTCTTAAATGAGGCCGCTAGTGCTATAGCATACATTTTGACACGGGCTTTTTTATTTTGTTAACAGAGGTCATATAGCTAATGCTCCTGCAGGTTTGATACCCTGCCCTCCTCTAAAAGCCTATCTTCATCCTCCATATGAATGTCCAAAGGGAGGTTGATAGCTGTCAGCACAAGTTCATCGTCTGAGAACGAATACTTTAACAATGGCATTGAATCCTCCTCAGCCCCCTTAGCCATTTGCTCGGCAATGGTAACAAATATTTGAGCTTGCAGCAGATCCAACTACTCTGTTGCTGGGCGAGTCCCCTGAAAAGTTAAATTCAGATGAAACATTTGCCACTTTATCTGCTCCGATCTCTTAAATCTCACATCGCTTCTCTGCCGAATAGCTTAAACGACTCTTGGTCAATTTCGAGGGCCAGTACTTGCTTGCTCCACTCAGTGCGTCCATGCTTTGACGTTCAAGCTATCATTTTGCGTTCCTAAAAGTGCCAATGACATATAGTGATCCTCGTCGGAAGGTCGCAACAGAATAGGTACGGGGTATGTTTATCCCTCTCAAAGCAGGGGGATATTACGATTTCCGTGGTAACATGTTTTGAAAACGCAGCTTTCTAGATCTCGATGATATAAGAACAAAATATCAAGTACCAAAATTCTCGTTTTTGCCTAATTTAGGAGATATTAAGGTTTAAAAGTTTATTTTTTCCTATGGGATTTCTCTTAGAATATTAATTTATTCGCACGTGGAACAGAATTTAGTTTGCATAGTTATGTGTATGAACATTTTTTGCAATAACAAAATGTTGCGTAGTTTTAGTAGCACAAAGACACTATTTCTGCGATAAAAGAATGTTGCATAATTTTACGAGTTGCTTTATTTTTATGTACACATGTGCAGCTTTTATGTAAATATGTACATACCCTTTCGCTAGGAAACAGCAATTCTTAAGAGAACTGTATTCAGGTTAAATATTAAAAAAAAAAAACCATCGCGACTGAATCCTCAGAAAACGAATAAAAAACATTGGGATATTACGATATCCGTGGCGCCACGATGTTTCGTTTTCTAATAAATCTCGACCCACTGAACAAAAAATAATAAGTAATTTTTTGTATATCTGGCTTAGTTTTCGAGATATCGAACTTTGAAAATTGACTTTTGACAACCGGTATTTCAATAGCCTTAATACCCGGTGCATTTCGGGTATTAAGTGAATAAAAAAAACTAATTTCAGTGTTGCCAGCCATTGACGATATTTTCTTATAGGTATCTGTTACAAAAAAGGGGTTATAAGACACTTAGACTTAGCCCCAGGCGCCTGCCTGACAGTTGTTGACATACCCTTAGCGGAGCGACGAAGTCGCGTGAGCGGCTAAACCCCTCCGGAAAGCGGAGTTTAAATAAATGAATCGCGCGAAGCGCTCCGCTTAACCACTGTTGGCAACACTGGACGTAGTTTCTACTGAAATATTGCAGTTGAGGATGTGTAGACATTTTTATATAATAATTTGTAGCTTTTAACTTTGTAACAGAAATTGTATTCCTATCAAAAGTGCGCTCGCTTTAACCGACTTTGTAGTTATCAATCAATATGCAAACAAATAAATGGTAGATATGTACCTGGATTACTGATTACTCCTTAAAGTATGCCTACATTTTCATTCAGATTTATGCATGTAGGTTTCATATTGATACTTCTAAAGTTATGCAACATCATGTTATCGCAAAAATGTTCATACATAAAACTATGCAACAAAATTCTGTCCCACATGCTAAAAATATAATATTCTATGGGAAATCTCATAGGAAAAAATAAACTTTTAAACTTTAATATCTCCTAAACTAGGCGAAAACGAGTATTTTGGTACTTTAGATTTGGTGCTTATTTCATCGAGAAAAAAAAATTGCGTCTTCAAAACGCGTTTTCACGGAAATCCTAATCGTGCCCAGAGCAGTAATTCCCACCCCATTTCATCTACTTAGTTTGGGTGTTACTGTCTTCAGCCATTCCGCTATCTGCGGAATCTCGCAGTCGACCAGCAGAATCTCATTCCTGAAACGTATGTCCTGGAATTTGAACTTATGCTACCATTCCAGAACCATTTTAACCGTAATGACCTCCTCTAGTGCCTTGAGATTTACGGCTTCAAGCATATCTTGCAGATGTATCGAATGAACCATATTTGCTGTGACACCCCGCATATGATTAAGTTTGTGTTTTTGTTTTTATTTTTATTTTTTATTTGGATTCATATCCCACGAGTAAAGCGTAACGACTGTCTGCCACGCCAGAGACCCGTCTTACCATCGTAAGGCCATGGTTACTCTCCAACGTGGCCCGATATCAGAGAGGCTCTATTATAGCACAGCCAGTACACCCCCGGCTTCTCCACGAAGCGGTCACTACCTTGTTGATTCAACAACCTCACGAGGTTAGAACTGTATTAGTCACCTCTTATGAATAACAAGCGGATCTTCCCATAACCTGCAATTTATCAGCAATTATTTACCTAATATATGACTGGACATAATTGCAAAACGGTACATCAGGCACATTGAAATCTCTCAGTCCACATCCCACCTTGATATACTTTAAGGTACTTTCCGTTTAAAATATGTTGTTCTCACACCCGTGTAAAATAGAGTAACAAATCTATTTTTCATGTAAAAAAAATGTCCTACTCAATAATAAAAACTATATGACCGAGAAGCAGGACACGCAAACTATCTCCTCCGTCTGTTACTCACTCGTCTGTGTTTTAAAGTTTGTCCATTAACAAATCCATGTTTCTATTTATAATACTTATGTTTGTCAGTTTTAGCTGCCGATGGTGTTCCTTTTGCTTTTTTCGTTTATATGTACATATACTCGTATGTAGTTTATTTCCACGGTTAATATAAGTTCATGTTCAAATATTAATAATTCAGTTCACATCACCAAATGCTTCTTGTTTTTTGTATAATATATTTTCGCAATAAAATCTCCTGAAGATGGCAAGCATACTTGCCGAAAAGTTATGTAATATAGTTACAAGACAAACAAGAAAACCTTCGCCGGTATATGAAATCAGTACATAAATTAGTCAAGTTCATACACACGTAAACAATATAACTTGCAGAAATGGCGCCTTAGTAGACAATCTACGAAGAATTAGTCTGACAATATGTACACATGCATATGTGTGTAGAAATGTATTGTAGATACAATTTCAGAAGTAGCATATGTAACCCAGTGCAAACATTTGCAATTTAGTCCTAGGACTACCCAATTTAATTTAGTTCTCATCAATCAAGACTAATATCATCTATAGACTCGCAGTACATGAATCACATCAATCAGCCTGTAACACAGTGACGAATGAAAACAGTAGTAGTGCAATTTTAAGCAATTCAAAACAGATGACAGCATTAAGCAGCAAGATGTAGTCCATTATGTGATGTGGTAATCCCATTAGTTCTAAATTAATAGATGTGAGAACGCATAAACGTTTGTTAGATGCAAATTACTGCAATTAGCAAAAATATGCATGAAATCATGCAACCATAAATGCAATTGAAGAGACGATGGATGCACGAATTGTGGCCGCTCAACGACATTATGTTTATTATTTAATGGCTAAATGGAAAAATTATAGCACAACGTCTAAACTGTTTTCGCAACTTTTAGCAGTGAACTAGCTCAAAACCTTAAAATGAAAAATAAACAACGAAAAAGTGATGCAAATATCCCCTGAATTCCGTCTTAAAAAATCGTTTTAAAAGAATATGCCAGAACATCAACGAAGCAATTCAGTTGAGTCTGGATAGGTACTATAAATACTATTACACTAAAGTAAGGAGTTAATAGATAACCCTAGAAAACAATGGAGTGATAAATAGCATTATTGATAGTGATTCTTCAAAATTTCTCCGCTCTACCTACATATGTACATATATACCTAGTACTGAGCAGCGGAGGTGTTGAAGTAATAAATCTTAATGCTATTGCTAACGAATTTAATGCCTTCTTCGCTTCAGTTGGTCAAATATAATTTTCAAGAGATATTCCTACATTCTGTTGCACGGGTGTGGATTAAAGGAAAGTTTCTCATGTAGAAACAGCTTCATTTTCGAGGAAATTACTGAGTTCGAGCTTCTTAGGTACTCGTATCTTCAATTCTTTTAACTCAAAATCTTGTGGTAACGATGGTATTTCATACTCTTAACTGTATCGGTCTGAATATCATCGACATGTTAGCACATCTTTTTACTTTAAGTATTGCCGCTGAAATTTTTCCTGATAAACTTAAATGTGCGCGCGTGATCTTTTAAAAATGGGTAATAGAAACAATAAAAATAACTGCAGGCCGATTTCCCTGTTGTCTTCTATATTAAGAACTTTTTAAAAAGCCTTTAAGAAACGGGTCTTGGCATACCTTAAAAGAGTCGATTCTTTCAGTCCTTTGCAGATCGGAATTAGGGAAAGGATTTCTACCGAGAACACTCTTCTAGCTTTTATCACCTTTGTAAACAAATGACTTGATGAGAAAAAATGCTGCGTCAAAAGCTTTCGATATGGTTAACCGCAGCATACTATTGAACAAATTGCATTCTGCAGGAGTCCAGGGCTTCGCGTATAGTTAGTTTCTAAAAGACAGATAAAAAAGAGTGATGGTTGGGGATTATATTTGTAACTCTGAGATTAATAACTTAGGCGTGCCCCAAGGATCTGTTTCTGGTCCCATCTTATTTTTAATTAATATCAGCTCTCTATTTATTTATTTATACCCGTGCAGGGACGGGTTAAGAATATCACTGCAGCGCCCCCCCAACAACTAGCGCTTGTCATAAAAGGCGACTAAGAGGACAAATCAGATCTTGGCAATATAACACCCAAGTGAGCCTATCGACACATACACTACCTTAAAAACTCTCCCACAAGTGTGCATGCGAGTCCGTGGGTTGACACGACTGGAGATTACCGGTGTCATAGAAGAAAGATAAAACAAACAATAATAAAACAGGAGCATGCACGTGTCAAACAACAGCAACCATCGCAATATGGTAATATTGCAAAACTGTATCATTATGGTAATACTTGCTAAAAGGGAAGGCACTGCCACTGCTGTGCATGATACTGATCCTGAACCGAGCAGAAATGTTCGGGTCAGAGCTATACGGATTGCGGGGGCTAGCAAAATAATGAAACAGTTTCGTCAAAATTTGAGGGTCGCGAGTTGGAACGTTGAAAGCATGACCGATCGAAGTTACGAGCTGCAAGAGATAATGAATAGAAGGCGGGTGGATACCTTGTGTGCCCAAGAGACGAAATGGAAAAACACCGGAAATCGGGCGCGTTTCTTGGACCTTAGGACAAAAGATTACAAGATGTTCTACTACGGAACGGAAAAAGCTAGGAATGGAATCGGTATCATCCTTGCGGCAGAGCTACTTGGTAACGTCTTGAGCATTTCGAAGTCCTGCGACCATTTGATGTCTCTCAAACTAGTAATACAAGGAGAGATGTGGAATATTGTCAGTGCATATGCTCCCCAAAATGGGTGCGATCAGGGGGATAAAGATGCATTTTGGGTTCCACAATCTCCTTAAGAACATCCCAAAGGAAGAGTTTCTGTTTGTTGGAGGCGATTTGAATGAACATGTCGGGAAGTCAAATGAAAACTATGAAGACTGCCATGGAAGACTAGGGTACGGCACCAGGAACCTTCCTGGTGAAGACATCTTAAGCATGTGCAAATCACACGGTCTTATCGTGTTAAATACCATGTTCATCCAACAAAGCCGACACCTGATCACTTTCAGCAGTGGTGGAGATGAAACCCAGATTGACTACCATTTGGTAGCCAGTTCCATGAAGACTCGGGTAGGTAAAAGATTGCAAAGTGATCCTGGGAGAGGCAATCGTTCGGCAACACCGTCTCCTGCTAACAGACATTTTTATGAAGACACCAAAGAAAAGCAAACAAGCAAGGGTCTCTGAGAAAATCAAGTGGTACAGTCTGGACAACGAAAAAGACGAGGCTTTTGTTTTCGTGATGAAAAATTACCTCTCTCATACCATCATCGGAGCTGAGGACGAACAGTGCAGAGCACAAAACATGTGGGATTCCCTACTGTGAACTTGCTTAACTGCTAGGAGCTTCAGCAGCCCAACTTCCAGCAGAGAGTACGGAGGGCCTGTATTAGGGGCTGGAGAAAATATCTTCCCCGGTTGCTGATGCAAACCAGGCTATCCAGGAGCTGCGAAAACACAATATGAACAAGAGCGCAACCATCTCCAAAATAGCCGCCCTGTGATAACTACCGTTCCATCAAGCTGATGTCGCACACAATGAAGATCGTTGAGCGGGTATTAGGTGGCCGACTGCGAAAAATAATATGGTTATCTGATGATCAGTCCTGGTTTGTCGCGGGTAAATCAACCACAGATGCAATCCAAAGTATAAGGATCATAATGAAAAAACATGGTGATTCCATATTGTATTGGTTGACTTTGAAAAGGCATTCGACAGACAACCACGAGACCTGATATGGGTGGCGATAAGACATCGAGGGGTTCCAGAACCCAAGGACCCCAAGGTACATCAGTTATTCTTTGCTGACGATGGAGCCATCATAAGTGAGGATCTTACATCCCTGCAACGACCACTTGATGTGTGGGTGGACGTTCTGGACGGAAATGGGTATTGCACTTACTTAGGTAGCGCTACAGTTCGGGGTGAACCTGGGCCTCAACCAACAAGCCTCTCCATTTAGCTCGGTCTTTAGCTAATTGCCTCCAGTTGCGCACTCCAAGTTGGTCGAGGTCCTCTTGAACTTGTGCGCGCCACCAACGGCGATGATTCCTTCTACTGCGTCGTACCTCGGGGCTAGATTCGAAGACTCTGCGGGCCAGAGCGTTGGTGTCCATTCGCTCTACATGTCCTAGCCATCTCAGACGTCCAATATGCAGTTTTTAGACTAGGTCGATGTCGCTGTACAGCTCATATAGTTCGTGATTGAATCTTCTCCTCCAAAACCCGTCAACGCAAACGGGACCGAAAATCTTACGAAGAATTTTTCTCTCGAAGCGACCAAGGATATCTTCATCCACTTTTAATATCAAGGTCTTATATACAGTCTCCTTAGTTGTTCGAGATAGGGCTTTACTGTTGAATTGCCTTATAAGCCCAAAAAAACAGCCATTGGCAAGAGTTATTCTTCGATTGATTTCTGCGCTGATCTTGTTTGTAGAATTTATAGCAGAGCCAAGGTAGACAAAGTCCCTTACTACCTTGAACGAAGTTATAGCTGCCTACTGTGATGTTTTGTCCAATTCGTCGGTGTTGGCTTTCCCTTCCTGTTAACAGCATATACTTGGTTTTGCCCTCGTTTATCGCTAAACCCATTTTGGCTGCTTCCGCCTCAATGCTTGCAAACGCACCGGTGACAGCCCGCTGAATTCTTCCGATAATGTCTATATCGTCGGGGTATGCAAGCAGTTGTACAGACTTGTAATAGATTGTGCCTCCGGTGTTGGCTTGTGAGTTCCGCACAATCCGTTCAAGTACATTATCAAAGAAGTCACATGACAGCGCGTCACCTTGTCTAAAACCTTTTTGACATCAAAGGTCTCGGTGAGGTCATTACCGACCTTGATGGAGCAGCGAGCGTTCTCCATCGTCAGTCTGCACAGACGGACAAGTTTGGCAGGGATGTCAAAACTAGACATGGCTCTATAAAGCTCGTCTCTATAGATGCTGTCATAGATATAGGCATAGCCTTGAAATCGATATAGAGGCGGTGAGTATCGATTTGGAATTCTTGGGTTTTCTCCAGGATCTGCCGAAGTGTGAAGATCTGATCGATGGTGGACTTTCCTGGCCTGAAACCGCACTGATAGGGTCCAATCAGGCTGTTGATAAAAGGTTTCAGGCGTTCACACAATATTGCAGAAAAGATCTTGTATGCGATGTTGAGGAGACTGATGCCTCTATAATTGGCGCAGTTGAGGGGTCTCCTTTCTTGTGGATCGGGCAAACGATGCTGAGATTCCATTCATCAGGCATACACTCGTCTGACCAAATCTTAGAGATGAGTTGATGTATGCACTCTACCAATTCATCCCCAGCTGCCTTAAAAAGTTCGGCCGGTAAGCCATCAGGTCCAGCAGCCTTGTTGGATTTAAGCTTGGATATTGCTATCCTCACTTCGTTTTGGTCAGGTGGACGAAAATTTTGACTATCATCGTCTATGTTGAATGGTTCATCCTGCCTGACAGCGGGATGTTGGTCTTCGTCGCCGTTATACAGTCTGCAGAAGCAGTTTTTTCTTATTCTCAGCACCGACTGTGATTCTACTACTTACTTACTTACTTAGGTGGCGCTACAGTTCGGGGTGAACCTGGGCCTCAACCAACAAGCCTTTCCATTTAGCTCGGACTTTACCTAGTTGCCTCCCGTTGCGCACTCCAAGTTGGCCGAGGTCCCCTTGAACTTGTGCGCGCCACCTACGGCGATGATTCCCTCTACTGCGTCGTCCCTCGGGGTTAGATTCGAAGACTCTGCTGGCCGGAGCGTTGGTGTCCATTCGCTCTACATGTCCTAGCCATCTCAGATGTCCAATAGGCAGTTTTTTGACTAGGTCGATGTCGCTGTACAGCTCATATAGTTCGTGATTGAATCTTCTCCTCCAAAACCCGTCAACGCAAACGGGACCGAAAATCTTACGAAGAATTTTTCTCTCGAAGCGACCAAGGAAATCTTCATCCTCTTTTAATAAAGCCCATGTTTCAGCGCCGTAAAGCAGGACTGGGATGATCAAGGTCTTATATATCTCGAAAGTTTTTCGATTTAGGGCTTTACTATTGAATTGCCTTATAAGCCCAAAAAAACAGCCATTGGCAAGAGTTATTCTTCGATTTATTTATGCGCTGATGTTGTTTGTAGAATTTATAGCAGAGCCAAGGTAGACAAAGTCCCTTACTACCTCGAAATTATAGCTGTCCACTGTGACGTTTTGTCCAATTCGTCGGTGTTGGCTTTCCCTTCTTGTTGACAGCATATACTTGGTTTTGCCCTCGTTTATCGCCAAACCAATTTTGGGCGCTTCCGCCTCAATGCTTGCAAACGCACCGGTGACAGCCCGCTGAATTCTCCCGATAATGTCTATATCGTCGACGTATGCAAGCAGTTGTACAAACTTGCAATAGATTGTGCCTCCGGTGTTGGCTTGTGAGTTCCGCACAATCCGTTCAAGTATAATATTGAAGAAGTCACATGACAGCGCGTCACCTTGTCTAAATCCTTTTTTGACATCAAAGGTCTCGGTGAGGTCATTACCGACCCTGATGGAGATGATTCTACTACGAGGTTTCCATTTTCATCTCTACAGGTTTCTGAACGGGTATTGCTTCTCTGACGCGTTCTTTTTACCTTTTGGCAAAACTTCCGTACATTGTTGCTGGAGTATAAACTCTGAATATTCTCAAACGCACGCTTCTCATGCTCTTTCTTCTTCTTTTGGAGAAGCCGATGTTCTTCCCGTCTATTTCGCTCCTAGAGCTCACTAGTAGCTCTGGTATTCCTTTGCAGCGCCGCTTTGTGTGCCTCTTGTTTGGCTGCATGCACTCGCCGGCATTCTTCGTCAAACCAGGGGTTTCGCGGTGGTGGCCGAGCGAGACCCAGCACATCAGTCGCGGCGTTTCTGATGGCATGTTGGCAGCGTTGCCACTGGTCTTCGGCACTTGATGCTGGCGGCATAGGGGCGATTGAGAGATTTCGGGATACGCGTTCAGCGAAGAGTCTGGCGGTCACAGTGATTCTTCTTTGTTGCTCAAATTGGGATATCCGCAGTCGTACCTTGGCTACAACAAGGTAATGATCCGAGTTGGCCGCTCGGAAGGTCCGGACATCCAGAATTCTGGAGGCATGCCTTGCGTCGATCGCAATATGATCAATTTGGTTGATCGTTACATGATCATTGGACCGCCATGTCTGCTTATGAATATCGAGATGAGGAAACAATGTGCTTGCTATGGTGACATTTCGCTCCACAGCGAAATCAATTAGCCTTACTTCGTTATCAGACGTGGTGTGGTGTAGGCTATGCTTACCGACTGCCCTACCAAAGACGTCCTCCTTTCCTATTTTGGCGTTAAAATCATCCAATACGATTTTAACGTCGTATTTAAGACATTGCTCATATGTTTTATCGAGGAGATCGTAGAAACACTCTTTGGTGGCAGGGTCCTTTTCTTCCGTGGAGGCATTAACACATATTAGGGTTATGTTAGCGAATTTAGCCTTGATCCGGATACTCATAATACGCTCGCTTACGTGTCGGAAGCTTAAGATTTATTGCCTAAGTCTGCCGCGTATGACAAATCCGCATCCGAATAAGCGTTGCCTGTTGCCCCTGTAGCTATCACCGTAGTAGATGTCACAGTTTTCATCCTCTTTTTACCCGGCTCATCCCATCGCACTTCCTGGATGGCGGTAATATCTGCTTTATAGCAGTCTAGGGCCTCTGCTAGTTGTTCGGCTGCACGTGGTCTATAAAGGGACAGAACATTCCACGTACAGATCCGAAGGTCGTTGTCCTTATTTCGTTTGCTGAGGTCGTCATTAGTTGAGTCATCCTTATCCGAGGCTTTTGGTTGTTTCGGAACCATCGATTTGTTACGTGGTAGGGAAGTTACCCCGATGACACAACTCCCAACCTGGAGGGCCAGTTCCTTAATTATTCCCCTAGGACGAGGGGCCGGGTATACCGGTGCCAGTAGTCCACTACGGGAGTATGAGCGCTGCCGTTGGCCCATAAGGGCTCCTCCGCCACCATCTCTATTCCAATGTCCTGACCAACATTGGAATTTCCTTACCGGCCTGTGATCCGAATACGTCGAAGCAGCTCGCGCAAGGTATTCACTAGGTTCAACCTAACTGGAACTATGGACGCTACCGTTGACTCCGTCTAGGGAATTCGTCCGCTGCCGCCTCGAACAGGAATAAGAGCTCTAGTGGGAAAGCACTCTTCCCCCCCTCTCTCATCTGTTGCCACCACGAATCCGCCAAACGGGGTTGATTACCCACTTCTCGGATTAAGGTTCTAGGCACCCGGCTGTCACCGCGTGGAGGTTGAGAGTAGGAGTTGGTAGGCATCAGCTGAGTTTTCATATGATCGTATGCACTACCGTTTGACGACCGAAATGGGTATTGCATTAGTTCAAAAAAGACAGAGTACTTGTGCTGCCCGTTCTCTGATTCACTCAGACCTATTCCAGATATTTATTTGAATGGAACAGTGCTTCCCAAGTGCGAAATTTTAAAATATCTGGGATCCATGACTAATAGCAAAACAACCTGTGATGACGACATCAATCATCGTGTAAGCGTAGGGTGGATGAATTGGCGAGAAAATTCCGCTATCTTCTGTGACAGAAAAATGCCACCTAAGTTGAAAGGAAGGCTCTACACCGCAGTTGTGCGTCCAGCGCTCACATACGGTTCACAAGATTGGACGATGTACAAAAAGTATGAGAGTAAGTTAACGGCAGCTGAGATGAAGATGGTTTGCATGACAGCAGGAGTGACAAAGCTTGATCGGATAAGAAGTTCGAAGATCCATGGAAGCTTTCACATCAAGAAAACCAACGTACAAAAGATAGAGCGCGACGTGGTCAGCTGGTATTGCCACGTTCAAAGAAGAAATCATTTGAACCCTGTTAAAAAGGCAATATCAATGCACGTTCCAAAGACATCGCGATGGAAAGGCAGGCCTATAAACGCCTGGATCAGACAAATGCGACGACATCGACATTTCATTGGTCTCAGTAACCGAGTGATCCAAAATCGACAGGCCTGCCGATATTTTCTTAGGTCAAATAGGCGAACCTCACAGGCGGTTCAGTAGAAATGCGGTGAAGTGGAAGGGGGGTGATCCATTATTTTCCGATCATAACCTCGCTGAAAAAGGAAGAAGAAGAAGAAGAAGATCAGCTCTCTATTTAAGAAACCATTTGCAGAAAATGTTACGGCATAAATGAATTACCTTGGTTTTGCGTACGATTCAGTCAAACCCCTGGACTAAGTTGCTGATCTAAGTCATGATTATCACTTGCTCTCGTTTGCGGAGCATAGGCTAGTTGTTAGTGACAAAACCAAAATAATGTGTCAGCGCTCAGGAGTCTCCATATTTTCAACTTACTTGACTGTACATGTGTTACTTTTATCATGTTTGATAAAAGTGTATCTTGGAATGCAAATTGTTTTAAAATTTAAATGGTAAACAACTTTAAATACTACAATATTATAATAGTATTAGCATCGAACAAAGTCTGAGTTGATTCGATCACATTTTTTCTTTGAAACAATATCTGCTGTCATTCATTCGCAGTTTTTATTATCTCAGGAAATTTTGTATTAATCACACGTTCAAAATAGTATTTTTTCTGAAATTCCACTCAAAATTACAGTATGGAATAAGCTGTTGGGGAAGTGCTTACCGTTCAAAATTCAGCCATTGTCTATGTTGCAGAAATATGCTATTAAAAAAATTCGTAACGCTGGCCGTTTAACCTATTCTATTAAAAAACAAATATTTAGCACAACAGCTCTTTAAGTGCCTGGACCTAGCTTCTCGCAACAACTCACGTTGTGTGCATTATATTTTTTCACGCGAATGTAAGGGACCTCCAATTGAGTGCCGTATCCAAAGGGTAATTTGATTTGAGAAGCTTTCTCGTGACAACAATATTCTCGGATGTTTGTGAGACGTTCGCGAGATGTGGGACCGTGAAAAAAACTCTTCGGTGTTTTCTGAGATTCGAGCATGAAACCTCACGTGCAGTGGTTCAACATATTAACCACTTGCGCCACGGCGCCCATTCTATTAGGGATTTTCAAAGTTTCTTAAAATAGTTTATGAGAAGTGGCTATTTGCAGAGCCTAATCTCTGACACCTATAACTTAAAGAGTAATTCTGACCTTACGTGAACACTCCTGTTTTTCGCACTTCTCTTTTTAGAAAAGTTTACTTCATTGTAAACACGAGTTATAAGAGATTTGTTTGCGTTTTTAAAAAAATGGAAAATTCTAGCTACTTTATTTAGATCATGATGATATTGAAGGTTTGTTGCCCTTCATTGTTTAATGTCCAACATTGTCATGATAATAATGTCATTGGCTTGGTTGGCTACTTTGTCTAGTTTTTCTTTGCTTTGTTTCCACTGACTCCTTTGTTATAGCTTAAGAAAAGTAATTGGATATTGTTCACGGTACAATATATTATATTTTGTTATTAAATGGCATTTATCTCTATTCCTATTTCAAATAAGTATGCCACTAACTTTTCTCTTATATAGTGAATTATTGTAGGATTAGCCTAAATATATCTAAATTAAATTCAATTCAAATGCTTATTCTTATTCTTATTAATACAATATTTTTAATAACTACAACTATTTATTAACTTTAGTTGGAGAATAATTCGTGATATTTTATATTAACACCAAATGGAGATAATGCCACATATTACATTTTTTAAATTCATTGTGGGGTGATCAATAAAAAATACGCACTAACAAATAATAATAAAATAAAACAAAGAACAAGATATATAAAGAGGTAAATTAAAAACGATATGAAATTAAGGGAAATTAGACTATAAGACGATCATTTTATTTCATATATGATAAATTATACTTTTTTTGCTAATGCGCACGAGAAACAGTCCCGCTCTGTTTCAAGTAGTGTGAGATTTCTACTCCTTCTACTCACTAAAAAAACCACCTTTAACCAATTTTCAGCCTGACACCATCCACCCCGGAACTGCTTTAGCATTACTTCAGAGTGGTTTCGAAATATATTTTAAAAGAAACGTTTTTTGAGCCGTTGCTTTAGCAAAATTGGGAACTTTTTTATTTTAATATTAAAACGTGGATCTGTGAACTTTAATTTGCACAGTTTGTTGTTGAAAGTAGAAACCTGAAGACACCTTCCTAGTGAGGTATGTAGACGTATGCATAGGAAGTAAGTCTACGACAAAAAGGCGAAAATTAGAGTGGAAGCGGCAACCGAGAAGGCGAAAGAGCTCACCAAACCAAACAGAGTGGGCAGGAGAAATGGAGCTCAGACAGTAGAGGACGATGGACCGTGAGGCTGATCCAAAACATAGCCAAATGGAAAGGACGGAAACATGGAGAAGTAAATTATTATTTTTTTAGTGCGTACCAAGTCCCACACTACTTGAAAGAGAGCGGGTCTATTTCTCGTGAGCAGTACAGTTTTCCAACACCCCTTAAGCAAAAAAAAAAACCACGGCTATTGCTGCATCTATTCGTTGCGGATTTGTTACAAGAGGTAGACTTATGCAAGAAGTCTTGAGTTTCCGGCATGTGGACGAGCACCTCATGACTATCCATATCAATGCTGAATTCGCCAACATTAGACTAATATGCGCTCATGCCGAACACTAAAAGATTGACGATGCGACGAAGGATCACTTTTACCAGCTCTTAGACAAGACTTATGAGCAATGCTTTAGCCACGACGTCCAAATTGTCCTGGGTAATTTTAATGCAAAGCTATGAAAAGAGGACGTCTTCAGTAGTGTGGTCGGAAAGCACAGGCTGCACGACACCAAATCCGACAACGAATTCAGGCTAGTCGACTTTGTGGCGGGACAAAACGTTGTCGTAGCTAGTACCACAGATAATAAACTTACGTAAGTTTATTATCTGTGCTAGTACGTAGTAGTTTTGATATTCACAAGGAGAAATGGGTCTCTTTTGTTCAATAAACCGTCAACCAAATCGATCACATTACGATCGACGCAAGGCACTCTTCCAGTATTCTGGGTGTCCCAACTTTTTGAGGAACCAACGTGAACTCGGATCAGTACCTGGTCGTGGCCAAAGTATGGATATGGATGTCCATAATGACATTGACGACGGTCGGTCGGCTACAATCGCAAGAGAGCCTTTGTCGATCGAGTTTCTTTTAATTTCAGAGGTGCCGCTTCTGATGTACTGGGTTTCTATTTACAACCACAATGAAAGCCCTGGCTTGATGAGAAATGCCGACAAGCACATGCAGCTAAACAAGAGGCGTATAAAGCGGCGCTGCATAGAAAAACTAGAGCTGCTCGCGAGCTCTAAGAGTGGAGGAGAAAAGAGGAACATTTACTTCTCAGAAAGAAGAAAACGGAGTATGAGAACGGTTCGATCGAGGAGATTGAGTGACTTTATTGCAGGAATGATGTTCAAAAATGTTACCAAAAAGTAAAAAGAATAAGCCAAGATTTCAAATCCAGAACAGAAGCCTAAAGGGACGAAAATGGTAATGTAATAGTAGAATCGCAGTCGGTGCTGAAGTTCTGCAGATTCCTAAACGGCGACGATGACCAATATTCCTCTGTCAGGCGGAATGGGCCATTCAACACAACATTAAAATCGTATTGGGCGACTTTAACGCTCAAATAGGAAAAGAGGACGTCTTTGGTAGGGCAGTAAACATAGCCTACATGACACCACGTCTGACAAAGGGCTAATTGATTTCACTGTGGATCGGAAAGTCACTATAACAAGCACTTAGTTTCCTCATTGCAGTATTCACAAGCAGACATGGCGACCCAATGATCATATTGCAATCGACACAAGGCATGCCTGCACTATGCTGGGTGTTCAAACCTTCTAAGCGGCCGACATAGACTCGAATCATTAAATATTTGTAGCCAAGGTACGAATGTGGACGACCCAACAAAGAAGAATAAGCGTGAGAAAATATGACGCCAAAAAACTACAATCGCAAGAAACCGCTAGAGTCTTCACTGAACGCGTATCCCAAAATCTCTCAATCACCTCTATGCTGCCAGCATCATACGCCGAAGACGGGTGGCAACGCTGCCAACATGCCATCAGAAATGTTGTAACTGTTGTGCTGGGTTTCGACATCAATATCTCGAAACGCCGGGTTTGACGGAGAATGCCGGCGAGTAGACGCAACAGAACAAGAAGCATATAAAGCGCTGCTGCAAAGGAAGGTGGGAGCTGCTCGTGAGCTCTACGAGCAAAAGAGACGGGAAAAGCATCGGCTTCTTCTAAGGAAGAAGAAAAGAATGAGAAGGACGCAATCGAGAATATTGAGAGCTTATTCTCCAGGAACAATAAACGTGTCGTTGAGACATGGGTTGAGATCGAATTTTCCATTTGTAAATATTGATTCCACAGCCGTAGCTCAGTACTGGCTCTCCGGAAAAAAAAAATAAAAAATAGGTGAATTTAGTAAATTCGCTGCTGATTCATTTAAGGTATAAAACATCCTTCTGCGTTGTCCTGAAGCTGAGCAATGCTAAAAACAATTAATCAAATCATCGCCCACAATTTTCCTTCAGTGGAGACCTCGGCCAGCAGCCATGTAGCGGTGGCTATCGTTGCAATAGTATGTGTGTCTGAGTATATGGGCGCTATCCCATGATTATGTTTTGATCTTCAGTGTGCGATCTCTTCTAGAGTTAAAATTGAAAAAAAAAAGTGCCAACTCTAAGATATCGTCAAAACTTCATGCAATGAAAAGACTTGGGAATATACGCGTAGGTACATATGTACATGCATATGCATGTGTAGACATAGAACTATTACAATATTTTTCCATTTTGTTTGATGAGATGTTGTTGATCGTTGGATTTGTCCACATTTTAGAATGTTTTAATGAATTTAAAATAAATTGTGTGTTGGAAGCGGGTTTGCGTATGCTCTGGTGGGATTCCCACGGGGGAAGTTATAATTGAGTTTACACATTTTCGGTATTGTTTTCAGTTGGCAATTACATTTCAACAATTAAACAACAGTCAACTAAAATGCGGGCGAAGCAAGGCGAGCGCTGGTCAGCTAGTTATATATATTTTTTTCACTTTTGGCTTACAAATACAAACAGAATCAATGCATTTACAAATTCATTCTGTTACCTCATTGGCTCGAATGGCGGACAAAGGTAACAACCTTGGCACACGTAATTCCATGCTATCAGTAGGAAGTGTCAGAATTAGTCCCATTTCGATTCAGTTCGAATTCAATCTCTCAATGTGGTAAGAGTAAAAACCCAGCATTGAGGTTCGATTCAATTTCAATTCATCTTGTATCTTAATAGGAAAAATTGTAAGCACTTCGTGCTACGCGTATGGAGAAAGTTGAAGAAGTAAGGCATCATAGCCGAAACGATTAAACAGTTTTCATAAAGCTGCGTCGAACTTTTTCCGATGCCATGGAGCGTCTCATATGGCCACAAAACTCTAAAAGCTAAAACTTGTTACGGACGATGAGGAATCACTTTTCGTCAAGTTTTTGTGTTACCCTGTTCGCTTATGCGGAATTCGAAGTCGGGGTTCGAGAGCGCTGAATGCCCACCATAGGCATAGGAAATAGAACCAACTGACTTATGGGAAAGCTAAAATTATAACCATTTTCCGCGACAATCTTTCTTTTCTTGCTGTGGTCGCTCATCCGTACGGACGTCTTGGAAGGAGCTACCAAAGAGCGAGATTTTTTTGTTCACATCGGCGAGGCACGTGCAATCCCCAAACCTAATTCAACCAATTCTCATAGTACTACGCACTCAGGTGTAAACCCGTATTCCCTCCACACTTTCTCCAACAAAAAAAAAAAAAGAAGAGGAACCAACCAACCTCAATTTATTGAGCTTCTCCAAGGATCACCAGCGAGCAAGATCGCTAAAACTCGCAGACATCCCATCAATTCTCCTCACCCTCTTCGCGAAAACTAATTAGGATGGCTCAAAAGAAGATATTGAAGTAAATATTGAACTTAGCATATCACTTAAAACGCCCTATGAACTTGAAGTTGAAGTTGATCAACTACAACTATTTGGCGCAACAGCTCTTTAAAGTGCCAGGGCCTAGCTTCTCGCAACCACTCATGTTGTGTGCGTTATATTTTTCACAAGAATGGAAGGGACCTACAGTTTAATGCCGACTCCGAACGTCGATTTGGGAAGCTTTTTCGTGACAACAATACTCTCGGATGTTTGTCAGACGCTCGCGAGAGGTGGGACCGTGAAAAAACTTTTTGGTGTTTTCTGGGATTCGAACTTGGAACCTCATGCGTAGTGATCCAACACACTAACCACTTACGCCACGGCGCCCACAAGTTGATCGCTTCGTCGAAATCCTACAGAATGCCACGAAAGAATACTCCCAAACCTAAGAAAACGGCGGCCAGTTACATTCAAACTTATCCACAGGAAATAAAATAGATGATTAGGGAGAAGAGAAAAGCGCACAAAAATGGCAACAAACTTGAGCTCCCCAACATAAAGCACATCTTAACCGTTTGTGCAACTCACTAAAAAGATCTATTAAAGACCTTAAGAATAATGAAATGCAAACTTAGCTAGAAAGCTTAACGGAAGAAAAGATTCTAATTACTCGCTTTGGAAGGCGATAAAAGGTATTAAAAAACCTCAAATTCAAGCCGCCCCAATTAGGAAAAATCAAGACGAATGGGCCAGGCATGATAAAGAGAAAGCGCAAGTTTTTGCCACCCACCTGGAAGAAACTTTCAAACCGTTTGATGGTCAAGCTCTTATTCAAAATATAAATACATCATATACAGCCAATAGCGTAATAAGAAATGCAACACTTACCGAAATTAAGGAAGAAATAAAGAAACTTAAACCTAAGAAAAGCTCCTGGATACGATCTAATTACGGGAGGGGTTCTTAAAGCACTACCAATAAAAGCTCTAAGTAAGCTTCTGTTCATTATAAACGCCGCGGTCAGACTAGAATATGTTCCCAGTCAATGGAAAGTCGCCGAAGTAATAATAGTCCTTAAGGCCGGAAAAGCGCCGAATGAAAAAACGTCTTATAGACCGATTTCGCTTCTTCCAATTATATCCAAAATGTTCGAGAGAATATTGATTAGGCAAATACAGCCGGTAATAGAACAAGGGCATCTCATTCCGGATCATCAATTCGGATTCAGAAGTAAGCATTCTACAGTTGAACAAGTACATCGAATAACACATGTAATCGAAAAGTCACTTGAAGAAAAAAAAGGTTTGTTCAAGCGTATTCCTTGACATCTCTCAAGCTTTGACAAGGTCTGGCACGAAGGCTTAAAGTCTTAATTACGACAAGTTCTACCAGAGCACCTATATAATATTTTGAAGAGCTACCTTACGAGTAGACTATTCCGCGTCAAATGGGGAAACGAATATTCAGATTTTAAGGAAATAATGGCTGGGGTGCCGCAAGGAAGCGTTCTTGGTCCAGTTTTATATCTATTATACACTCGTGATATATCGCAAGTAGAAGTCACTGAGCTAGCCACATTTGCCGACTACACTGCTACGAGTATCTTGGCAGTAGGTAAAACGGTCGAAGATACTACAGAAAAACTGCAAGAAGCTTTGGATAGAGTAAATGAATGGACAAAGGTTTGGCGAATCGCACTCAATGAGACCAAATCTGTTCATGTAAATTTTACTTATAAGAAAATAAATAATTTGCCGATCTTTTCAAACTCGCTTCAAATTCCGTTTGCAAACGAGGCTAAGTATCTTGGAATGACACTTGATGCAAAGCTGAAATGGAAAACGCACGTTAAGAAAAAACGCAAAGAACTAGTTAATAAATATAGAGAAATGTATTGGTTATTAGGAAAATATTCCAAGCTTAATATAGAGAACAAACTGCTTTTATATAAGCAAGTGCTAAAGCCTATATGGACATATGTATGGTATACAACTCTGAGGTTGTACCAAAATAAGTAACATTAAAATTTTACAAAATGTTGAAAACTAATTGCTAAGAGGTATTGTTAATGCGCCATGGTATATTAGAAATAGTGATATCCATAGAGATCTTGGCATTAAAACTATAGAAGATGAAATCAAAGACTTCGCGAGAAAGCATAAAAGTCGACTAGAAAGTCACGTTAATATTACAGTCCTCCAAGTTTTGGATGAAAGAAATTTACTACGCCGTCTACAAAGAACCAAACGTTTAGACTTAGCGCGATAAGTAACCGCGTCTAAACATCGGAGCTAGCAGGAAATTCTAATGGGAAGGTACCTGCAAAACGTCCTTATTTCGTGAAACGAAAACTACTTGATAAGTCGAATACTTTGTTGTAGTAAAAAATATAAAGAAGTTTGTTTTGAAGGGAGGTTTTTTACCGTCCCTACCCTCGGAACAAAAACCCTCCCCCCCGCTAGCGGAGAAAAAGAAAATTCATCAATACACAAAAAATCCAACCTTCCGAACAACAAGCAGATCAATTATCAGATCGATCAGGCCTAAGACAACTTACGAGTAGATATCGTCTCTAAGGGGCTATTCAGTGAGAGCAGTCGTGTGGTTAAGTTAAATTCGTTTATTTAGCAGAATTTTGCTATTTAAATTCATAAAAGAAATTATAACTTACAATTTGAACTTAACCTATGTTATGCACATATGTACATTGATATTTAGCTATGTGGAAAGTTACATTTTATATATTCAATTGTAATTCCTTTAAATCTATTGAAGTTACTTTCATTTTTTATATTAGATGGCATTGCGTTAAACAGTTGGCACCCTTTGTACACAATACTATTTTAACTATAAATATGTAATTACATACAAATTTTTTTTCATGCTAAATTTCTACTTACCTTGATTACCTAGAGTGCAGAATTTCTTGTTTCTGTTATATACGAGTATATCTATCTAATTATCTAAACTAATAACGAGGTAAACTACAATTTTTTTTTGTTAAAAAAAAGGGGTAAAAAGAAAAAAAAAAGAAACAAATGTTTCATCGAGTTAAATTACTTATTCAATAAACAGTGGATTTACATAGAATGTGCTAAAAGCTAGTTTTTGTGGGGGTATGTGTGGTGCAAATATGCTTTCAGGTTAGCAAGGTCGTGTAAAGAAAGTGAATTTCCATTCGTTGAGGGACAGCTTCAGAAAGATTCGACTACGCGGCTGTCAAGGTGTGCACGTTGTGCAAAAAGGTGGGAACCAAGTACTCAAGGCAACCGGCCACCTGTTGCCTCGCGGTCAAATGTTTTCGATTGGACAAGTGTCCTTCCGGTGTCTCTGTACATGAGTAAAAGTCTTGGCATGAGTTTTTTTTTCCTTTTGCTGCGTCTGGCTTCCAAGAACCAAGAACCTTGCCCATCCGACATACCTAGCCTTATGCAAGCATGCCAAGCGCTGGTTTAAAGGAAGTTATCCAGAGTGTTTTAAAACAAAAATCGCAACAAACTCAAGACCCAAAACATACACATGTAATTTTATAAATCAGAAATTTTGTCAAGTTACTTAATTTATAATCCTAGATACTTTTTTGTTTGAATTGCTTTCCTTAAATTACTCAAAACATTTGGGCACACTGTAAATGTGTTTGAAATTGATAAGTACATCGCTGCAGGCAATGTGAAAGTTA
The DNA here is from genome assembly GCA_945910035.1 of Brachypalpus laphriformis. Lineage (NCBI taxonomy): Eukaryota > Metazoa > Arthropoda > Insecta > Diptera > Syrphidae > Brachypalpus > Brachypalpus laphriformis. Next base: position 88,974,354 of record OX246754.1, read on the forward strand.
AATTTAATTAAAAACTCGAAAAAGAGAATAGCTCCAGAAAGAGGGGAAGGAAGCATTAGCGCTCTTGCCTTAAAAGTCAATTATCGAAAAATCCAATTCACTGCTGTGTAATTGTACTCGTACCTCACGGCACTCATTCAGTTCTCTAAATTTAAGCCAGCCATCTCATACTCCACACAACAAATTAACCCTTAGGAGTAAACATCTGCATGTTGCCGAATTAATGAAACTTTATCCAACTAAAAGTTTGTATTTGAGATTATTTTTTCTTATTGGCTAGGAGCGCGCAAAGATGCCCTTCATGACATATTTGTGAAAGCCAGTAAAATGCGCAGTGCAGCAAAGTCATGGGATTTTAGGGGACACATTGGATTTCTAATACGAAAAGTTTTTAACCATGTCCTCAATTACATATAAATATTTACCCGGTAAATAAGAATATGACTAAAAGCAATGACAAGGTTAAACTACAATTTTAAAGCTAACGAAAAACCTTACAGTAAAAGTTCCCGATTGGGTGGCGGGCATTTGCTGATAAACCTTTTTGTAGGTACTTCTTTGCAAGAAAATTCCTCCTTTTTATAACACATAGACAAAAATCTTCATCCTAGCACTCTACGTGGGTCCCAGCCGGTAATAACCACCACAGTAGCATTGTATAGGATTCCTTACTCTTCTACAGTTTAATTCTATACATATTCGTATGTTCCTTGAGCATCGGATCGAGGTACCTGATTTCAGTAGTGGTGTTAGCGCTTTAACGCACGAAACTGTGCCGAAGAATACAAAGCTGGGGGTTAAACCAGTCTCCAACGAGCTTCTTCAGACGCGAAGGCGAGGTCTGTCGTATTATCGTCTTATCCCAGTACTAGCTGACCAGTGCTCGCCTTGCCTCGCCCGCATTTTAGTTGACGGTTATTTACGCATTGAAATATAACTGCCAAATGAATGCAATACCGAAAATGTGTCAACTCGTTTATATCTTCCCCTGTGGGAATCCCCACCAGAGCATACACAAACCCGGTCAGCCACTGCAGCATGACAGTGGTCTCCACTGAAGGAAAATTGTGGGTGTTGATTTGATTAATTGTTTTAAGCAATGCTCAGCTTCAGAATAACGCAGAAGGATGATTTGTACCTTAAATGAATCAGCGGCGAATTTACTAAATTCACATATTTTTTATTTTTTTTATCCGAAGAGCCAGTACTGAGCTACGGCTGTGGAATCAATATTTACAGATGGAAAACTCGATCTCAACCCCCTTTATGCCACTTAGACCTTGAATTTCGGAAAATCCCTTCTTACCTCGCATCTAGGCAAAATAAGGAATAACTGTGCAAAATTTGAAGTACCTACGTATAGTAGTTTTCGAGAAACGGTGTTCACAAGGAAAACCGATTTTACTACTTACTTATGTCCTGTATCGCCTTGTGGGTCCTAGGGCCTATACTACGCCTACGCGCCATCGTGTACGGTTTCTGGCAATGTGTCAAAGTTTTCCCCAACTTTTCCCTATCTGCCGTGCCTTCTTCTCGACTGTTCTGCGCCATGTTCTCCTCGGACCGCCAGGTCTTCTGCAATCCTGAGTTAAAGGGTTCCATTGCATAGCATGGCTCGCTATAGAACTGTCACCCTTACGGAACGTGTGACCAATCCACTGCCACTTCCGCCATTGGATGGTTGTGCCCATTCCTGACCAGTTCTCTCGTAAAGGTGTTCGTTAGAGATACGATTGGGCCAGAAAATCCCTAAGATATTGCGTAGGCATCTATTAACTAACGTTTGCAGCTTTCTGGTGATAGTAGTCAGATAGTGGTCACTCTTCACGTGCTGCAACCATATTACAGCAAGGATTCAACGTTGGAGCGGAACAGTTTTATCTTGGTGCTCAAACTGATTGCATTGCTTCGCCATATTTTGGTCAACATCCCGAACGCAGACTTTGTTTTGGCGATCCTGTTAGATATATCCAGTTCGGTTCCACCATCGGTCGAGACAATACTCCCAAGATACTGGAAATCCTCTACTCTCTTTACCGGTTGTCCAGCAATGCATATTTGAGCCGATGAGTTAGTTCCAATGCTGATAATTTTAGTTTTTGTCGTTTTGATTTTCAGCCCGACGACGCCTGCCTCCCTCTCCACATCTGCTGTCATTTGGTGGAGGTCCATAATTCTGTGGAAGAATAAGCATACATCATCAGCGTAGTCAAGATGTTTCAGTTGAGATCTAAGAGTCCATCGAATCCCTCCGTTTCCCGTCGACAAAGCTGCATGAAGCACATCGCTAATCACCAATAGGAATAATATTGGTGAAAGGATACAGCCTTGTCTTAGCCCACTTTGGATCTCAAATTCCTCAGACAACCTTCCTCTGTGCAGAACGTGACATTTGGAGCCTTCATATGTAGCTTTGATAATAGCAATTAGTTTATCAGGGATACCTTTCCTGCGTAAGGCACGCCAAATAAACTCCCTGTTGACACTATCGAACGCCTTCTCAAAATCGATGAACAACAGGTGCAGTGGCGATCGATATTCAACACACTGTTCGATGATAATGCGCAGGGTGTTGATGTGGTCGGCACAGGAGGATCCAGAGCGGAAACCTGTTTGTTCGGCATCGAGTGTGTCTTCGAGATGTTGTTTGATTCGCTCCGGGATGATTTGTGCTATTATCTTAGCTACAGCAGGCAGCACGCAGATGCCCCTCCAGTTTCCGCACTCCATTAAATTTCCTTTCTTAGGAAGCTTGACGATCATTCCCTTTTTCCACTCGTTAGGAAAGCTCTCAGCTTCCCAAGCTCTTTCTATAAGTGGAAGCAGAAGCTCAGCCGATGTTGTGGGCGCTGCTCGTAAGAGCTCTGCTGGAATACCGTCAAGACCTACCGCCTTGTTGGTTTTGAGTGCCTTGATCGCGGTAATGATCTCATCTTTACTGGGAGTCGTGGTGCGTATTTGGGAAGTTCTCACCTCGGGCATCTCAGTCTGATTTGGGAGCATATCGCTAGCGAATACACGGTTCAAAACCATAGCAAAATGCTCCTTCCATCTCTTGAGCTGGTCCTCATCCGAAATGAGCAAGGAGCCGTCTAAGCTTTTCACTGGATGTTGGCTGGAGCTGGTAGACGGTCCTGCTGTCGCACCTCCGTGCTACTTCTTCTGCTTCTGTAGCCAGCGCGTTGATGTAGTTGCGCTTGTCATGCCGCACGCTACGCTGAACTTCTCTCATCTTCATGTGATATAGGGACTCTAGCTCGCTTCTCCCTGCTGCTGGGGTAGCTGCAACGCGAGCTTTCAGCTGTTTTTGTTTGTCAATCGGTCTCCAGGTATCCTCGGAAAGCCACGCCTTATGTCTTCCCTATGATCGACCGACAATTTTTTCAACACCAGATGTAAAAACATTTTTCACAGCACACCAATGGTCTTGGATGGTTGCGGGCATTGAGCTGCTGATTGCTTCCACACCTTGCGAAAAGTGTTCCCCTAATTGTTGGCGCACTGAGGGATCATTAAGTCTATCGATGTTGAACCTGGGCATTCTTGTGTTGTCGTGGGATCTTCGAGCTGCGGCAGTGCGTAGTTGGAGAGTAGCTATCATAAGATGGTGATCACATACTATCCCCACATCTGCCCCTCGCCTGTTTCGGACGTCCAGGAGACTACTTCTAAAGCGGCGGCTGATGGCAAAATGGTCAATTTGGTTGGAGGCTGCTTGCCTGTCGTTGGAAACCCAGTTGTCTTTGTGACAGGTCTTGTGCTCAAACTTGGTGCCACCTATCACAAGGCGGTTGGCATTACGGAAATCCACAAACATTTCGCCGTTGTCATTGCGGTTGCCTAGTCCATGCTTCCCGATTACATGTTTGAGCCCTTCGTTGTCGTTGCCTACCTTGGCATTCAAATCCCCCATCACTATGACAATGTCTCCATTTGGTGTTGTGTTGAAGACGGTACTTAAGAGATTGTGGAAGCTCTCCTTTACGTCCTCAGATGAACTATTCGTTGGGGCGTAACACTGTACGATGGTGACCCGTCGTACTCTAGTCCGGAATCTGGCCGTCAAAATCCTATCACCATGAGGTTGCCAGGAAATTAGACCCTTGTGTGCTGTTGTTGTTAACAGTAGTCCGACTCCATGTTCCTGCGGACTTCCGGATGGTCTTCCAGAATAGAGTAGTACAGTGTTACGCGTTGGGGACTGGTGGTCGCCCGCTTCTAACCATCTTATTTCACTTACCCCCAAAATGTCCAGTTTATATCGCATGAATTCATTTTCCAATTGCCGACTTTGCTATTATAGTATTTAAAGATTAAAGATAACAGAGCTGCTGGAACCGACCGATTTTCCGTTCTACTCGTGGGAACCAAATCTAGAAACAAAAATGAATAAAAATAAAACAGAAAGGAAAATCGAAAAAAAAACCTAGGCACTTCAACGAAAGATAAACTGCTCGCCTCCAGTCAGGAGAACTGTCAGTAAGGTCGTCAGAGATGACCTACAAGTCACACTGGTAAACGAGATCTCTACCAATGACAAGGCAGTAGCTGAAGTTTGGGGGGCTATAGAGGTTAGCTATCCGAGATGGTCATGGGCCATCTGTTCAATAAGCAGGGAGGACCGCTCACCTTCTTTGATTAAAGAGAAGCCATAACAGGGTACAGAGTCATCGAGTGCGAGGACGCCTTCTCCAAGGAATTCCTAAGTGACTGCGTTCGCAAGATCTGTGACGCATGGAACGGCTTCAGGCTCAATCTGATCCTGGCTAGGGACATGCCGAGGAGGCCGAGAATCCGCATTTGGCATCAGACATGCCAAAATAAAAATAAATGTAAAGAATGATTATTTTTGGAGAATTGATTAAAGAAGAAAAAAAATTTCCAGAGGCAGGAGACGAACCTGCGATAGTTACGGTTTTAGCCACCAACGCTCTACTACTGAGCTATCCCTTCTGCAGATAATGCAATAGTAACGTTCAGTTTACAAAATAAAAATATTCCTATCGCCACGTCCGAACGATGAACTAGACAAGGTAAACCACGCCAACACATTGTTGGAGAGCATGAGGATTGTAACCACCCAAACCACTCAAACCACCGAAGCCACCAATGCTGAAAGTCATACAGATTAACCTTTTTTTCGGAGAGGTGAAGAATCTTTAAAAGATGAAATAGAGCCCGTACTCAGTAACAGTGTGCGATTTTCACTCAGTAAAAAAAAACCTCCTTTTCATTGCCCTTTTCCCCACGGTACCGCCGTCTTGGCATTTCATCGTGGAGGGCAAACAGCATTACTTGCTCACAATCTTATTGGTGATTTGTCACTCTGTCGTCTTTCTCATTCGAGGTGTCGTAGTTGCGTCGTAATATGCTTTGCATAATCACTCTCAAGACTCCATATCCCTGCGATTGAATCATAACATGGACTATGTCCGCGAGAGTTGGTATTTCTCCAAACTTACCGTTTGTCTCTCGGGTTCGAATCACGGACATTGAAAGAATACATCCTCCGCATCTTCCTCAGCTTGGATGCAAATCGGACAGTAGGGAGAATTTTCGTGCTTGACTCTATAGAGATACGCGCGAAAGCATCCATGTCACTTAGTAACTGCGTTGTGTAGAAATCTACCATGCCTTAAGAAGCGAGATGAGACGATAGGTCCATCGACCTTTGCTTGACACGCTCCATCGTTGTTGCCATTTTGCTATGCTGTTTGCTCTTTCTGCTAAGTTTGCTTCGTCGGCTACCACTTGTTCCTGTCTCCTCATGTCGTATGTGTTTTGAAACTCTTCTGCCTGTATGTCGACTGAGAGTTATCCTGCAATAACATGGACTGCATCTCCTGATACTGTACGAAATGCACTACATACTCTAATTGTACAAAGTCGGTATGTCGACTCAATTTTACGACGGTATGACTCGGCTTTCATAGCATTGGCTCATATTGGTGACCTGTAGATTATCAAAGATATAAGGACACTGGCCAAATACCGCCGTCTAGTGTGTCTCGGTCCTCCATGCTTTGACATGATGCATCTGAGTACGCCATTTACTCGCGTGGCTTTGCCACTAGCATATTCCAGATGTTCGTTAAACCAGAACCTTGTGTCAATCGTGACGCCTAGGTATTTGATGGGGTGCTTCGACGTAATCTGGTGCCCCCTATGGTAAGAGTTATCGTTTCCCTCACCTTTGTGCTACTGAGTAGTACGGCTTCCGTCTTATGTTCGACTAATTTTAAACCCACAGATTCAAGCCAGCGTTGAACAATCCTGATTGTGTTGTTTCTTGCTTTGACCATCTCTTCCAGTAGCTTGGCCATCACGACTATCACTGTATCGTCCGTAAAGCCTACAATCGTAGTTTCTTCTGGTATAGGTAGATTAGGTATCCCGTCATACATGACGTTCCACAGAAGCGAATCCAAGATGTGCTTCCAGTTCACAAAGTTGAATACGTTTTTACATCCAACGTAATTACAGCACAATGCCGCTTAGCTTACAGATTAACCTGAACCACTCGATATATCACACCCTGAGATAACAAGTGTCGTAACTTCCTCTAGATGAGTACTGTGGTATGTAACATAGGCCATTTTCGAAAACGTCATCTGCGTCAAAAATGCAATTGCAGCATGTTCTTAAACGCAAACTGCAAAAGTCAACTGTTTGAAAATGCAAATACGAGTTTTACCTGCATTAGCATTGTGTTCGATAATGCAGTTTGCTAAAGTCACATGTTTTAAAACATCATCTGTAGCGCAGCAGTGCAGTAAAAATTTCGAGGTGATCGCCAAAAATTTCATACTTGCCTCTCGCTGGCTCATCAAGACAAATTATGTGCGCTACACTCTCCCCTTGTATCACTTCCTTGGATCTGTCGAGTCGTACTAAAGATGGTTATCGTCGCGCCGGGGCGAAAGATAAATTTCGCTATACACTTCCTACGGGATCCATTTTGTTTGGTTTTAATTTTTGTTCGAAAACGTCAAATGCGCTTGCAAACAAAAATGATTTGACGTTCATCAAAAACCATTTGCGCAAGCGAGACGATTGCATATTTGACGATTGCAACTTTTGCGTCATAAAATGACGATCAATTGACGGTCAAATTGGCTTTGATTTGACGTTTTCGAAAATGGCCATACAACAGTCTTTCTCTCAGAGGCTGTGCATTTTTTGTAAACTGTAAGACTTTGTTGGCTGAAATGAAGCTACAACTGGGTTCGAATGAAAAGACAGTTAATAATACATGAAAACGCAGTGGCGTAAGTGGTTAGTGTGTCGGACCACTGCGCGTGAGGTTCCAAGTTCGAATCCCAGAAATCGCCAAAAAGTTTTTTCACGGTCCCACCCTTCGCGGACGTCTGACAAACATCCGAGAGTATTGTTGTCTCGGAAAAGCTTCTTAAACTAAATTGCCTTTCGGATACGGAACTAAACTGTAGGTCCCTTCCATTCGCGTGAAAAATATAACGCCTTGGATTAATGGCCCCCTTATATAGAGCCTAAATAACAACTACAACTTGTTCTACACCCAAAACAACATATACGTAAACCATGTTAAGCCAAGAACCTGCATTTAAGCTAAAAAAACATTTCAAAGCATTTAGGTATATGTTCAAATGTTAACTCATCCGATTTAACAGTTGCCAAAATAAAGATCGCATCTGACAAGGAACACAGCCGACAAGTACCGCCGGAAGAAGTCCATGAATTGATGACCAACATCTCGACAAAAAGATAAACCTGCTGATGGGCTGCGATTCCAGTACCAGACACATGCATGGGGCAGCACGGAAAACAATAAACGCGGTGAGTCTTTGTTTCAATACATTATTGATAACAACCTCTTGATTTGCAAGAAAGGTAGCTCCGACCTTAACCTTTAGAGCAAGAAAACCTTCCCTCCTTGATGGATCGAAGAACTCTCTAACCTCAGAAACTTAACGAAAGAAACCTTCAATATCTGCTATAGGTGTAAATACGCCCCCCTGTGGGTTAGGGGACAGAATATACCCACGGTAGGCATGCCTGTCGTAAAAAGCGACTAAAATTCCAGCCCGCCGTCTTTCTTTAGATTACGGTACTAAAATTCAATGCAATGAACACAACAAACGGTATTAATACCCCAGGTGGCAGCCCAGTTCAACTGGAAAATCACCCCTCGCAAGAGGCATGCTCTACGGATTCTGGGGAGAGCTATTTATTGCATCAAAATTTAATCAACCCATTTAGGAAGAGCTCAAGGCTACAAAGATCTCCGCCTCAAAAGACTTCTCATAAAGCGCAAAATGAAAGTCTCGCAAGCCCGGATGTGTTAATTCGGGAAACGCAAACCTTGAAAGAGAGTACTCTGAAAAAGGAAAACGCCGTGCTCCGTAAGAGGCTCGACGAAATGGAGCTGTTGTGTCGGGAGCTCAAAAGCAAAGTTGAGAAACTTTGAAGTATCTTTGCTTCAAAAAGAGTCTTCAAAAACGCAGACGGTTACTCCCAGCGAGCCTTCTCCGGGTACCCCTCACTACAGTACGGACGAAGAAGAACTCGCTCGCGAAACGGATTGGATGCTTAAACGAAGATGCGAAACGAAGGCCTGAGGTTGTTCCACAACACGAACCTAATCGCAAAGCGCAGCCAAAATGTGATAAGAAAATTGAAAGCATACGCGCGCCTCCACCAATAAATATTACAGGCGTTGCAGACTACAATTCTCTGAGAAAATTTTTAAAAACAACGATCGCTACTGAATTTAAAGTAGCTTCCTTGCGAAACGATGCATGGAAAATCAAGGTTAATGACGCTCAGGGCTATCGGGCTGTATCTCAAAAGCTTAACAACGAAAAATTCAATGGCATACTTACGAAGACAAGTCTGAGAGACCCTTGAGGGTTGTAGCTAGAGCACTTCATCCGACATGAGCTAAAGAAGACATTATAGGTGATTTACGCGATAGAGGTTATAACATTCTCGACGCCGTGAACCTTTTAAAAAAAGAGAGAAAACGACTCGAGTGTGGAGAAGAGGCTATAATGAAACGTAAACTTCCGCTTTTGTGCTATCATTCGATAAAACGAAAAGCCAGGAAAAGATATATAATATTCGTACAATCATGAGTATGGTCGTTAAAATCGAGCCGCTACGTGTCAACACGAAGATAATCCCTCAATGTAAGCGATGCCAAGAGTTTAACCATACACAGGCGTACTGTCGGAAAGAGCCGCGCTGCGTTAAGTGCGCTGAAAAACACGATTGTATGGGTAACGAAATCAGTCGAACTGGCTCCTAAGTCGGTAGAACGTATTGCTAAGCAGACCGAGCGGGCTCGTAAGCCTGTTGTTCAGACTCCTAAGCCGACTGAATGGACGCTTGAATCAGCAGGACAGACTCTTGAAACAGTCAATCAGCATTCTGAGCCGATTAAACGTACGTCAAAGTCGTCCACTAAAAAGGATGAACGAAAAATAACCTCGGATAAGCCAGCGAACCCCGTACGTCTGACGTATTCTCAGGCTGCAGTCAAAGCAACCAAACGAAACGTCGGATCACCCTCTAATCCGTTGAATGAAATTCTAAACTGCATCTACGCTAAGTTCAAGGAACAATGTGAAATTAACAAACGGATTCTCGAACGTCTCAGTAATGTCGAAAGCTTTTGTATGGCTAACCTTATATCTAAATCTAAGTAGATATGGGCTCTTTGCTTAAATTAGTAACATGGAATGCAAATGGACTCTTACAAAAATCTAACGAATTAGAAATGTTTCTAATAAGAGAAAATATCGACATATGTTTGATCTCCGACCCATCTAACAAGGGAATCGCAATAAAGATAAAGATAGATAGATGTCATCCTTCTGACATAGCGCGGGGCAGTTCGTCCTTATTCATTAAAACTAACATCGAACATTCGGTCGATATAAGCATAGAGGTTAAAAAACTTCAGTTGTGCGCGGTAAGAGTTAAAAATAAACACCTGAGCTAAAATATAGCATCTGTTTACTGTCCGCCGCGATGCTCACTAGAAAAAGATGACTACTTTCGTACAAGTTTCCATATTGGTGGAGATTTCAACGCGAAGCACAACTTCTGGGGTTCAAGATGTATATCTTCTACCGTAATCGACGAAAGACGTCTCATTCCTGACCATCAGTTTGGATTTAAAATCAAATATTCTACAATCGACCAAGTCCACAAAATAACTGACGTGATTAAGAAAGCTTGTGGTGTATTTCTTGACGTCTCACAAGCTTTCGATAAGGTTTGGCACGAAGGCTTGGAGTATAAATTGTAACGACTACTGCCACGGCAACTCTTTCTAATCTTACTATCGTACCTCACCGAGAGAATAATTTAATTCGTCGTCTGCAAAGGACAAAACCATTTGAAATCACGTTATAGTACATATATACCGGTCGCGAAAAAGGCAGGAACTTTCATTGGAATTTAACCTGTCTAAAGTGCTACATTTCTTTTAACTTCATACGAACATCTTTTTTTCCAAAAATCACGTGTCTCGTAAGCGAAAATAAAAGCGGATAAGCGTCGGCTTAGTTGTAGTATTAATTTTGAAGAGAGGTGTTTTTTAGTGAGACAAAATCTTACACTACCTTAAGCACGCGCGGTCGGGCCTTATGGTGTCTTTAGAATATTTTTCACCTGCTCTCGGCAAAAAGAAAATGTAAATACTGGCAGGCTTAGACAGCCTTAAAATATACAAACAATCTATCAGCGCGGCTAAAAAACAGTCCTGTATAGAATATTGCCAATCTATTGAAACCCTCAAAGACTCTGCAAAACTCAGTAAAATACTATCCAAAAAACACTCCAACCCAACTTTTCTAAGGAATTTGGGTGGAGAATGCACGGAGTCAACTGCAGATTCTTTAGAGCTTTTAATAAACACCCACTTACCCGGATACAAAGATAACAAAAAAGACTTAACCAGCTTCTAAAGTCTGCAAGATGGAGCTTGGGAAAACATAACACCCAATATTACCGAAGAAAAAATTTCCTGGGCCATAAACCGCTTCGCTCCTTATAAATCGGTGCGATTGGACGGCATTGTGCTCGTTATGCTGCAAAAAGTGCAAGAACTAGCAATTCCATGGCTCACGCCAATTTTTAGGAACTGCATATTAAATAATCATGTACCCCACTCATGGAGACCTGTGAAAGTGGTACTCATTCCAATGGCGGACAGGCGCGTTCATGAAAATCCGAAAGATTTCAGGCAGTTTATCCCTCTGCACTGAAGACCCTCGAATCGAGCACAACCTAGATAACCAAAGAGCTACTATAGAAGAAACATCCCTCTCCGAATCTCAGTAGGCATATGTCAAAGGAAGATCTACAGAAACAGCTCTTCACGAAATTGTGCGAACAATGGAAAATTCCATACACTGTAAAGAATACGCTTATGCTACCTTTCTAGACGTAGAAGGAGCCCTTAATAACATTGAAGTACTTCTAGAGTCCTTCACGGAGCTAGGGATACAAAACTACCTAAGCAATTGGATCGCGTATATGATTAGCACTAGAGTTGTTCAGGCAACACTAGGAAACAGCAGTATAAAAACTTTGCCAAATTTGACAGTAAGGGAACGCCAGTGACAGTGTAATTTCACCTCTACTAGAAATTTGAAATCCCCACCGAGTAGATATTTTAGTTTAAATTGGGATGCATTGTCCCAATCGTACATAAGAATAAACAAATAATTTTATTGTATACTGCTGGGACATATAAACCCAATCAACAACACTACTGGGATATACATATATGATTCCCAGGGATAAAAACAGATGAAAGAAATGACGCATTTAAATGCTGCATAAATGGTGCAATTTGAAAGCTTAAGCCATTAAAAGCGAAAAATGTCTATCACCAGACGATTTGCTTCGTAAATTTTCCATGTAGAACTTTTTTAAGTGTTTTGAGATATACGAGTATTACCCAAATCGAGTCGAAAGGATACAGATTAAATGGAGAAAGAATTAAGGTAGTCGGGCATGGGATTGACATGGAGATACTAGTATCAGGAATGTTTCCTTGCATGATAAGGCAAATCATGGAGAATGCTCTGAGTAAGGTAAGCACCTTGGCCAAAAAGTATGGCCTTGGCGTCATTTCGAGTAAAACTAAACTGATGCTCTTCACCATCAAATTCAAAATACATGTACCTTACTTCACACTACCTCGATTCAATGGTCAACCACTCTCCCTATCGCCCAGCGCTAATTATTTAGGAATCATCCTAAAATAAAACCCTTTTAAGATTAGATAGCGAAAGGATTAACATGGATGACAAGATGACATGGTGATACCAGAAAATAATGCCCTAAAAAACACGTATCTACAAAAAGAAAATACTGTTAGCCCACATCGCTCACCTAGTCGCGAATACCAGGCGGATGAAGAAGAGCTAACACGTGAAACGAATTGGATCGAAAAGAAACGACCTAGCAAAAAGATGCAAAGCGCAAGGAGTTGCAAGAAAAACAGCAACAAAAAAAACTAACGTCCTCCGCCAACGATAAACGTCGTTGGAATTAAGGACTACAATAAGTTGCATTGCCTCCTTAACCCTAGAAAGATAATCTACGTCTGCCAGACGTATAGCGCGCAAAAAAATGTAATATCCTTTGGCAATGGAGTTTAAGTTTCTTGTTTTTATTGTTTAAATTAATTTTTATTTTTACTGAACCATAACTTCATTTCTCTTAATATGAATTTCATTAATAAATAAAACATTAATATTTTATAAAAAGCTCATGGGTTTCCATTAATACATTAAAAAAGTGCCATACGTCTCTGAGACGTATGATTATCTTTTACGTCATAAAAAATATGATTATCTTTCTAGGGTTAAAGGAACTGTGGCATCGAAGTTTAAGGTGACATCTCTGCGACACAATACGTGGAAAATCAATATCGATGATGCCGACGATTACCGATCAGTATCCCAAAAATTGAATGCTGAAAAGATTCAGTGGTATATTGTAGTTATGAAAAGAAGTTAGAAAGACCACTGCGTGTTGTAGCAAGGGGACTACACCCCTCGTGCACTAAGGAAGATGTTATAAATGTTAATGTTATAAATTCTTGATGCCATCAATATTATCAACAAGGAGAAGCAACAGTCGGAGGGAGATTAGGAAAAATAGGTAAGGCGTGGACTTCCAATATTCATGCTAAGTTTCGATAAAGACGAAAATAAAGATGTTATTTATGGTATTAAGACTATTCTTAACATCGTGGGCAAAATCGAACCTATGCGTAAGAGCTCCAGATCGATCCCGCAGTGTAAGTGCTGTCAAGGTTTCAATCATACGCAGACTTACTGCCAGAAAGAACCGCGATGTGTAGATGCGCAGGTAAAGATCTCTCGGACGAATGTCACCTAAATAAACAAACCCCAGCGACTTGTATAAACTGCCTTCCTTGACGACCTCTGCAATCTGGCGTCCTTGGACGTCATGAGCATCCATCGCTTTGTCAAAAGCTCCGGTTAGTTTTGTTAGTCCCTGAGTGGCCTAATGGTTTGATCCATGGTATCACAAAGGACCTTCACTGGTCTAAGTGTGTCTGCACTCTCGTGTGGACAGCCAACCTAACCTAACCTGTATAAACTGCAAAGGAAAACATCCTGCGAACTATCGAGGTTGCGAAGTGCGGAAAGAGCTCCAAAAAGGCACGATACGCTTAAAAACTCCATGCGGCCGAATCCGAAACCAATTAAGAACAGACCCAAAATAGCTACGAAAAAACCAGCAAAAAAAAAGGAAATCCGTCATTAGTGACTTAAAATCGGATAATGAAGAAAAACCCAAACGTAGTATAGAAAAGGGGACAGAAGCAAAATCTTCGACTATTGGCGTGCAGTCTTATGCTCAAGCGGCGATGACAGCTAATAGCAGGTATATAACCGACAACTCACGGGAGATCAAAGCAAGAAACCATCCAAACCCTAACGCAAAGACTCCTGCTCAAGTTGCGATATTGGAAAACGGTGATAGAGGTAGCTCACAAGATCATGTATCCCATGTTTTCTCTCTAATTCTTGCGAAACTTGAAGAGCAATTCAAAACAAACAAACTAAATAATTTTCGAGAGAATAGTTGCACCAGAAAACAACATTCATAACACGCGCACTTCAACCGGAACGCCAACGGACTCATACGAAGACTCGACGAGTTAGAAATATTTATACAAGGAAAAGATATTGATACATGCTTGGTCTGTAAAACTCATCTGACAAAACAATCGAATGTTAAGATAAGGGGATATAGTGTGTATCACGCCTTCCACCCACCGGAAGGCGTGATCATCTTTGTTTATAAAAGAATATATCGAACACTCAGCAGAAATAAAGATTGAGTTAGAAGCAATGCAAGTAAGCACGGTACGCGTTAGAAATAGACATTTTGCCTTCAACATTTCGTCTATATATTGTCCACTGCGATGTAAACTTGAAGAAAGTGATTTCATAAACATCTTCAACTTCCTTGAACCAAATTTTATTATTGGTGGCGAGGCGATTTCAACGCGAAACACCCCTCCTGGGGTTCAAGGTACGCCTCTCAGAAAGGTAGAAAGCTTTATAATGCGGGTATGCAATTCAGTTTTCACTCGACGGGTAAACCAACATATTGGCCGACTGATAGAAATAAGATACCAGATCTGATCGATTTCTTTTTTGTTAAAGGAATATCTGGCAATTGTATAAAAGTTGAAGAAAGCTTTGATCTCTCCTCTGATCATTCTCCAATCATTATGATGATAAGCGAAGCTCTGATTAAACAAGCAGGACCGCCCAGATTAACTTACTTACTTACTTATGTCCTTTAACCCCTCGGGGGGCATAGGGCGTCAACCACGCCTGCGCGCCATCGTGTTCGGAGTTCTGCAACGCGTTTGAGCTGCCTCCAACTCATTCCTAAAGAGCTCGATTCCTCCTCAACTGTTCTGCGCCACGTTTGCCTAGGGCGTCCCGCTGTTCTGCCTGCCTGGGTGAGCGGATTCCACTGCATAGCGTATTTCGCAATGGAGTTGTCTTCGCGCCGTAGGGTGTGTCCAATCCATTGCCACTTTCTTCTTCGTATAGTAATGCTTATAGGTTCTTGGCCCGTTCTCAGATAAAGCTGTTCGTTGGAGATGCGGTTCGGCCAAAAAATCCTCAAGATGATTCTTAAGCATTTGTTTACGAAGACTTGCAGCTTGCGTGTGTTAATGGTGTCCACCTTCCAGGTACTGCACCCATAAAGCAGCACTGATTCTACGTTGGAGCGGAACAGTCGTAGCTTGGTTCTTAAGCTAATAACATTGCTTCTCCAGATTTTGGACAGCATTCCGAACGCAGCTTTAGCCTTCCCGATTCTGCTGCACACATCCAGTTCGGTGCCACCGCGATTAGCCGAGACGACACTTCCTAAATATAGAAAGTTATCAACTTTCTCGACTTGCTTTCCGGCAATGTTAAGTTGAGCGCGGGTATTGGAAGTACTCAGGGCTTTTGTTTTGGCTGTGTTTATTTTTAGCCCCACTTTGTTTGCCTCAGCTTCTAGATTTTGGGCCATCAAATGAAGATCCATTATCCGATGTGAAAGTAGACAAACATCGTCAGCGTAATCTAGGTGTTTAAGGTAAGATGTCATAGTCCAACGAATTCCAGAATTAGCTTCCGTCAATGCTGCACGGAGTACATCGCTGATAACCACCAAGAACAATAGTGGGGACAGTATGCACCCTTGACGTACTCCACTTTGGACTTCAAAGTCCTCCGACACCTTACCATTGTGCACGACGTGACACTTGCCGCCCTCATATGTAGCCTTGATAATAGCTATAAGCTTTTCTGGAATGCCTCTCCTGCGCAAGGCCAGCCAGATAGCATCTCGATTCAAGCTGTCGAAAGCCTTCTCGAAGTCGATAAACAGTAAATGTAGCGGAGACCTATACTCAACGCATTGTTCGATTATGATCCGTAAGGTGTTTATGTGGTCGATGCAGGAGGATCCAGCGCGAAAGCCTGCCTGTTCGACATCGAGAGTTGAATCTAAATGATCTTTAATTCGTTCTAGAATTATTCTAGCTATTATTTTGGCTACAGCTGGAAGAACACATATACCTCTCCAGTTACCGCACTCCATCAAGTTACCCTTCTTTGGAAGCTTAATGATCATCCCCCTTTTCCACTCCTGTGGAAATTGTTCACTATCCCAAGCTCTCCGTATTAGCGGATGCAGCAAATCTGCCGATGTATTTGGCGCCGCTTGAAATAGCTCAGCAGGGATTAACCAGATTAACCAGTGCGAAAACTAATTGCGATGGCTTGAGAGTGAGAGAGTATCACTTAAAACGCCCTATGAACTTGAAGCTGAAGTAGATCGCTTCGTCGAAATCTTACAGGATGGCGCGTGGAAGAGTACTCCCAAGCCAAAGAAAACGGCGGCCAGTTACATTCAAACTTACCCACAAGAAATAAAAGAGATGATTAAGGAGAAGAGAAAAGCGCGTAAAAAACTTGGGCTCCACAACATAAAGCACATCTTAACCGTTTGTGCAACTCACCAAAAAGATCTATTAAAGACCTTAAGAATAATGAAATACAAAATTACTTAGAAAGTTTAACGACAGAAAAAGATTCTAATTACTCGCTTTGGAAGGCGATAAAAGGTATTAAGAAACCTCAAATTCAAGCCGCAACAATTGGGAAAAATCAAGACGAATGGGCCAGGCATGATAAAGAGAAAGCGCAAGTTTTTGCCACCCACCTGCAAGAAACTTTTAAACCATTTGATGGGCAAGCTCTTATTCAAAATATGCAAACGTCGTATATAGCTCTAATTAAGCTTCTGTTCATTATAAACGCCGCGCTTAGACTAGAATATGTTTCCAGTCAATGGAAAGTTGCCGAAAAACCGCCGAATGAAAAAACGTCTTATAGACCGATTTCGCTTCTTTCAATTATATCCAAAGTGTTCGAGAGAATATTGATTAGGCGAATATAGCCGGTAATAGAACAAGGGCATCTCATTCCGGATCATCAATTCGGATTCAGAAGTAAGCATTCTACAGTTGAACAAGTACACCAAATAACACATGTAATCGAAAAGCCACTTGAAAAAAAAAAGATTTGTTCAATCGTATTCCTTGACGTCTCTCAAGCCTTTGACAATGTCTGGCACGAAGGCTTAAAGTTTTAATTACGACAATTTCTGCCAGAGCACCTACATATATAATATTTTGAAGAACTACCTTACGAATAGACTATTCCGCGTCAAATGTGGAAGCAAATATTCCGATTTTAAGGAAATAATGGCTGGGGTGCCGCAAGGAAGCGTTCTTGGTCCAGTTTTATATCTATTATACACTCGTGATATACCGCAAGTAGAAGGCACTGAGTTAGCTACATTTGCCGACTACACTGCTACGAGTATCATGGCAGTACGTAAAACAGTCGAAGATACTACAGGAAAACTACAAGAAGCTTTGAATAGAGTAAATGAATGGACAAAGATTTGGCGAATCGCACTCAACGAGACCAAATCTGTTCATGTAAATTGTACTCATAAGAAAATAAATAATTTGCCGATGTTTTCAAACTCGGTTCAAATTCCGTTTGCAAACGAGGCTAAGTATCTTGGAATGACACTTGATACAAAACTGAAATGGAAAACGGACGTAAAGAAAAAACGCAAAGAACTAGATAATAAATATAGAGAAATGTATTGGTTACTTGGAAAATATTCCAAGCTTGATATAGAGTCAAGATACCTGCAAAACGTTCTTATCTCGTGAAATGAAAACTACTTGATAAGTCGAAGACTTAGTTGTAGTAAAAATAAAAAACAATTCTGTTTTGTAGGGAAGTTTTTTAGAGGGTAAAAATCCCACACTACTATGAGCACCGCTGTCGATCCTCATAGTGTCTTGTTGATTTTCACCCACCCTCAAAAAAAAAAAAACTGTTAATACTAGTATCAGGAATGTTTCCTTCCGTAATAATCGAAATCATAGAGAATCCTCTAAGTAAGGTAAACACCGGGGTCAAAATGTGTGGCATTAGCGTCAACTCGAGTAAAACTGAACTGGTGCTCTTCACCACCAAAACCAAAATACCTTACTTCGCATTACCTCGACTCGATGGTCAACCACTCTCCCTATCGCCCAGTGCTAGGTATTTAGGAGTCATCCTAAATCCTAAACTTAACTGGAAACTAAACATAGAACAACGGCTAAAGAAAGCATGTGTAGCTTTCTAGACCTCTAGCAAAACATTCCGAAAATAATGGTGCCTGCAACCAAAATTAACCTTATGAATGCACCTACACAGCCATCTTCTTCTTCTTCCTTTTATCAGCGAGGCTATGATCCGAAAATAAGGGATCATAACCCTCCCACTTCACTGCATTTCTACTGATCCGCCTGTGGGGTTCGCCTATGTACCTACACAGCCATAGTACGTCATATCCTCACATGCGGGTTAATAGAATGGTGGCGGGCTTTAAAAAAATTGTATGGCATAACCAAACGTAACAAGCTATGAAGAGCAGCATATATAGGAACCACAGGCGCTATACGGTCAACTTCGTCAGATGCTCTAACGGTCTTCTTGCATCTTTTACCCCTTGATCTGCACATAGCAAATATTATAGCACATAGCGTGATCAGACTCCGAGAGTCTGAGTGCTGGACTGTCAAACCCTACATCCATTGTTATATTCAGAACTCTCTACCTAGAGAACTCGTATCGATTCCAACAAACTACATTATGCCCAAATAGATTTTCACAAACGTTTCAGCGTACAATTACCCACAAGAACAGAATGGCAAGACGGACAGGTGATTCAGGATGCACTGTGTTGCGTCTAGAACATACTAACTGCTAACTGGACAAAATTATTTTTTTTTTATATTTATTGGTCATGATGGTAATATATAGTTTTTTATATATTTTAATTAATATTTATATGTTATAACGATAATCGAAAGAAAATAGTTGATAAAACGTGAAATTTGTATTTATCTTTGGATAAATAGAGAAGAAAAAGAACATGTACAATGTAACAACGATGAAACAGAACCACGCAAAATCAACAAACCCCCTCCAATCTATGTTCAAGGAGTTGAATGCATCAAAACGCTGATCAGTGCTCTAAATGCAGTTGCAGACAATAGCTATGATTTAGAAGTCCTTAAAAACAATGAAATACAAATTCAACCATATGATTCCACAATCTATAGGACAATCATAAAAATTCTACGCCAAAAAAACACAAAATATTACACTTTTAAGCCGAAAGAAGAAAGAGGCTTAAAGGTAGTGCTGCGTAACATGCACCATTTCGCGGCCCCAGAAGACATCAAACAAGAACTCGAAGAAATGGGCCACAAAATATTAAACATACACAACATGCAGCAAAAACAAACAAGAAAACCCGTCCCAACGAAAACAATAAAGACATATACTGCATAACAAGAGTACTAAACTGTATCTTTCGAGACTTCTCATTCCAAAAGAATCATCTCCCAGTGTACCAACTGCCAGCAATATGGTCACACAAAGAATTTCTGCTCAAAGGACCCAATATGTGTCAAATGTACAGAAAGACATAAAACCCTTGATAAATCTACAAAACGAAACTCAATGGACCGCAAACATTTTTTGCTTAAGATCGTAATATTGAATGAAAACGGATTATTTTAACACCAACTAGAGTTAAAACAATTCATCAAGGACAAGAATGTTGACGCGTTATTAATATCAGAGACGCACTTTACAACAGCTACTTAAAAATCCCTGGCTTTAGCATCTACTTAACAAACCACACCGACGGCACAGCGCATGGAGGCACGGCGGTTATCATCTGAGACCGATTAAAATTGACTGAACTTCAACAATCAAGACGGAACACATTCAATCTGCAACAATTGTCCATCGCTATGTACTTGCTGCCCTTTACTGTCCACCCAAACACATGATCAGCACAAAACAATTTGATATTTACTTAAAGACTTTTGGACAAGGATTCATACCAGCAGGAGACTTCAATGCCAAACATACGGACTGTGGATTCAGACTAACAAACAAGAAAGGGACAAATGTGCTAAGCGCCCTCAAAACTAACAATTGCAAGTCTGTAAGCGCAGGTGAACCAACGTACTGGCCAACTGACCCGAAGAAAAAGCCAGACAAAAAACATCAGTCATCATAAACTAAAAATAACATCCTGTTTTGAACGTTCACCGGACCATTCGCCTGTTAAATTTTTAGACTTAAATTTACAAACTAATATATGGTATGTATATCTCAAATCACACATTGACATTGAAAAATCAATTATTTATTTCAACGACATGATCAACGAAGCTGCATATCAGACAACACCAAAAAATAAACCAAAACCAAACGATAATGCTATCCCAGACCACATTAAGATAAAGATTAAAGAAAACAGGAAACAAAGGAAAAGGTGGCAGATTACAAGAGCACAGGCAGACAAACAAAAACTAAACAAAGCAATCAAAATTTTAAAAGAAACTCTAAAGAGAAATCAGAACAACAATTTGACAAACTACTTAAAAAACCTGACTCCAACTTCTGAGACAAACTACTCACTTTGAAAAACAAAAAAAAAATTAAACACAAGGAAATTCACTATCCACCTCTGAGGAAAACGGATGGAAACTGGGCCAGAGAAAATCACGAGAAAGCAAAAATTCAGCGGAACACTTCTGGAAAACGTTCTCCAATGACGACGGCAACACTAACATTCCACAACTACAAACCCACAGGACTAACAACCCAAAAAATCAATAACGTAACATTAACATTGGACAGTGGAATAGAGATGGTGGCGGAGGAGCCCTTAATGGGCCAACGGCAGCGCTCATACTCCCGTAGTGGACCACTGGCACCGGCGTACCCGGCCCCTCGTCCTAGGGGAATAATTAAGGAACTGACGCTCCAGGTTGGGGGTTGTGCCGTCGGGGTAACTTCCCTACCACGTAAAAAACTTATGGTTCCGAAACAACCAAAAGCTAAAAAAGGATGACTTAACTAATGACGACCCCAGCAAACGAAATAAGGACAACGACCTTCGGATATGTACGTGCAGACAACGTGCAGCCGAACAACTAGCAGAGGCCCTAGACTGCTATAAAGCGATCGACGCAAGGCATGCCTCCAGTATTCTAGATGTCCGGACCTTCCGAGCGGCCAACATAGACTCGGATCATTACCTTGTTGTAGCCAAGGTACGAATGCGGATATCCCAATCTGAGCAACAAAGAAGAATCACTGTAAGAAAATTTAACGTCGAAAAGCTACAATCGCAAGAGACCGCCAGACTCTTCGCTGAACGCGTATCCCAAAATCACTCAATCACCCCTATGCCACCAGCATCAAGTACCGAAGACCAGTGGCAACGCTGCCAACATGCCATCAGAAATGCCGCGGCTGATGTGCTGGGTCTCGCTCGCCCACCACCGCGAAACCCCTGCTTTGAGAAGAATGCCGGCGAGTGCATGCAGCAAAATAAGAAGCAAACAAAGCAGCGCTGCAAAGGAAGACGAGAGCTGCTCGTGACCTCTACGAGCAAAAGAGACGGGAAGAACATCGGCTTCTCCAAAAAAAGAAGAAAGAGCATGAGAAGCGCGCGTTTGAGAATATCGAGAGTTTATACTCCAGGAACAATCTACGGAAGTTTTACGAAAAGGTAAAAAGAACGTATCAGAGAAGCAATACCCGTACAGAAACCTGTAGAGATGAAAATGGAAACCTCGTAGTAGAATCACAGTCGGTGCTGAGAGTATGGAAAAACTACTTCTGCAGACTGTATAACGGTGACGAAGACCAACATTCCGCTGTCAGGCAGAATGAACCATTCAACATAGACGATGATAGTCAAAATTTCCGTCCACCTGACCAAAGCGAATATCCAATATCCAAGCTAAAATCCAACAAGGCTGCTGGACCTGATGGCTTACCGGCCAAACTTTTCAAGGCAGCTGGGGATGAATTGGTAGAATGCATACACCAACTCATATCTAAGATTTGGTCAGACGAGTGTATGCCTGATGAATGGAATCTCAGCATCGTTTGCCCGATCCACAAGAAAGGAGGCCCCTCAACTGCGCCAATTATAGAGGCATCAGTCTCCTCAACATCGCATATAAGATCTTTTTTGCGATATTGTGTGAACGCCTGAAACCTTCTATCAACAGCCTGATTGGACCCTATCAATGCGGTTTCAGGCCAGGAAAGTCCACCATCGATCAAATCTTCACACTTCGGCAGATCCTGGAGAAAACCCAAAAATTCCAAATCGATACTCACCACCTCTTTATCGATTTCAAGGCCGCCTATGACAGCATCTATAGAGAAGAGCTTTATAGAGCCATGTCTAGTTTTGACATCCCTGCCAAACTTGTCCGTCTGTGCAGGATGACGATGGAGAACGCTCGCTGCTCCATCAAGGTCGGTAATGACCTCACCGAGACCTTTGATGTCAAAAAAGGTTTTAGATAAGGTGACACGATGTCATGTGACTTCTTTAATATTTTACTTGAACGGATTGTGTGGAACTCACAAGCCAACACCGGAGGCACAATCTATTACAAGTCTGTACAACTGCTTGCATACGCCGACGATATAGACATTATCGGAAGAACTCAGCGGTCTGTCACCGGTGCGTTTGCAAGCATTGAGGCGGAAGCGGCCAAAATGGGTTTAGCGATAAACGAGGGCAAAACCAAGTATATGTTGTCAACAAGTAGGGACAGCCAACACCGACAATTTGGACGGAACGTCACCGTGGGCAGCTATAACTTCGAAGTCCCTTAGACTTTGTCTACCTTGGCTCTGCTATAAACTCGAAAAACAAGATCAGCACAGAAATCAAGCGAAGAATAACTCTGGCCAATCGCTGTTTTTTTTTTTTTGGGCTTATAAGGGAATTCAATAGTAAAACCCTATCTCGAACAACTAATGAGACTCTGTATAAGACCCTGATCATCCAAGTGCTGCTTTACGGCGTCGAAATATGGACTTTATTAAAATAGGATGAAGGTATCCTTGGTCGCTTCGAGAGAAAAATTCTTCGTCCCGTTTGCGTTGATGGGTTTTGGAGGAGAAGATTCAATCACGAACTATATGAGCTGTACAGGGACATCGACCTAGTCAAAAAACTGCGTATTGGACGCCTGATATAGCTAGGACATGTAGAGCAATTGGACACCAACGCTCCGGCCGCAGAGTCTTCGAATCTAACCCCGAGGGACGACGCAGTAGAGGACCTCCTCGCTGTAGGTGGCGCGCACAAGTTCAAGGGGACCTCGACTTACTTGGAGTGCGCAACTGGAGGCAATTAGCTAAAGACCGAGCTAAATGGAGAGGCTTGTTGGTTGAGGCCCAGGTTCACCCCGAACTGTAGCGCCACCTAAGTAAGTAAGTAAAGCAAAAACGCTTAACGAAAATACAGAACAAGTAAAACACTCAAGAAGAAATGCAATATAACCGTGTAAAGAACTGATCGCGAAACAAGGTGAAAAGAAAAACAAAAGAACTTTTGCAATGTGATCAAAAATGATTGTAACCAAAACGAAATGATAGTTATCGAAATGAAATTGGCGAGATAGTAGGCACCCTTCCAAAATACAGAACAGCACCGTGAACATAACTGCATAAACCCAAAACATTTTACTTGTCGCCAATTCCTTGCCAGACGCACCCAAAAGATCGAAGCCCGCTGTGCATACATGCCATTTAGAGACACAAAACGCGTAACTGGACCTTAACTATACAACGTAACCACACGAAACTTGTAGAAAACGTAAAATAAAATATAGTGAACATGACTAGATAGGTTATGAAATAATTGAGTGTTTTTTGCCTTTCGAATATTTTGCCCATTCATTAAACAAATCAATTTTAGAAATCGTACGAGTGTTACTTAACTACGAAAAAAAAAAGAAAAAACCATAGTTGTACCGAGTTGTGCAGGCTACAAAAGGTATTAATATAAATGAACTCACGCAATTGAAATTGATAAATGCATTTCTTTAATTCGACAAGTTTGAACTTTTTTCTATTTTCAATAACGGAGCTTTCGCAAAAAAAATGTGTTATCTGGGTCCATGTGGTGTTTTTAACAATATCCAATCAATATAACGTATAATCACGACAATGAATTTTATGCACTTACCATGCACTAGGCGAAATGAGCTGGCCTTGCTAGACGATCAATGCAAGGTTACCCTAATTTGAGTTCCAGCCCAGAGCAACGTTTATGGATACGAACAGGATGACGAACTGGAGGAGCAATGCTCAGGTCTCGACTGTTCATGCGCGCGCTGGGAGCAGTCAAGGCAAAAATCTCCTCAATCTTTCTGGCTTTAACGGCTTCACATGGACTGCTCTAACAACTTGTGTCATATCCAGAAAGATTTGACCAAACTGCAAAAACAGAAGAATTTCTAAAAAGAACGCATAAAGAGATCCGCAGGATAACAGCGATCACCACGGGACACTGGCCGATAAGAGACCATGCGGCCAGACTAGATATCCCGCTTAATACACACTGTCGTAGTTGCAATGTCGCAACCGAAAAAGAGACTCTTACTTATCCGTTATCTATGGCCAGACAACGAGCTTTGGGCAAACCTTTTTTCAACTCACTTGAGGAGGTTTCAGGGAGAGATATTAGTACGTTCTCTGCCACCATACAAACATTTTTTCCTCACCAGGAGTTACTCGTACGTTTCACTTAATTACAAACCCAACACTCTCAAAATGAAACACTTCTTTCATTAACTTTACAAGCAAATTTTCTTTATTGAAACGAGGCTAAACTTAGAATATGTGGGTATATCGCTTTTTGTTCGTAATTTATGAGTATATGTTTCGACAGAGCATTAATTTTCACCTTCAATGTAAAACACACCTTTAAAGTTTTTAATAATAAATCTTAACGTTTTCACTTCTTCAAAATTGAGGTAGTCAAGTCATAATTTATTTGTTGTATAATCAATATTTGGTTTTTCAAAATTTATGTCTATTATACCTTTAGCTAAATTATTAATTTCCTCGGGTATTGAATGACTAGGAGAATGATCAAAATTTAGGGGTAACGAAGCATTTCTTGTTCTAAGTTGTGAGGTACTAAAGTCTAATTCCGCTTGTAGCGGCCTTAAAACGTTACAGCCGATTAAGCCACAAATATTGCTACTCAATTCAGTTTCAAGCATATCAATTGTAGTTGAAGGTCTGTTAAACTCCTTGAAGAGTGGAATAATAAACTTTGAGTTGATTTTTGAACCTTTCTTTAGGCATTTAGTCATCGGAAGGGCTACCTTAGAGTAGTCCCTGATGAACTTTCGATAAAAACCTGTAATTCCTAAAAATGACTTTATTTACCTTACTGTCTGAGGCATTTTTATTTGCTTAATTATTTCTACCTAGTTGGGATTGGGCTTTATACCATCCTCAGAAATAATACCATATGTCCCAGGTATTCAGTTTGACGTTTCAAGTCGTTACACTTGCCGATTTGAAGTTTGAGGTTATACAGTCTTATGCCTACCTTTCTTGCTTATTGGAATTTGATGAAATCCTTTTGCGAGATCAAGAGTAAAAAAATAATGGGCGCTGCCTAATTTGTGGGCGCCGTAGCGTAAGTGGTTAATGTGTCGGATCACCGCGCATGACGTGTTCGAATCTCAGAAAACACCAAAAAGTTTTTTCACGGTCCCACCTATCGCGATCGTTTGACAAACATCCGAGAGTATTGTTGTCACGAAAAAGCTTCTCAAATCGCCGTTCGGACTCGGCACTAAACTGTAGGTCCGCTCCATTCGTGTGAAAAATACTCGTATAACGCACACAACATGAGTGGTTGCGAGAAGCTAGGCACTGGCACTTAAGAGCTATTGCGCCAAATATTTTTTTTTTATTTTTTTTTTTCCTAATTTGGAAAATATGTCTTCTATGTTAGGAATGGGAAACCTAACACAGGGTGGCAAGCGTGTTTTTTTTTCTTTAAAGTATATTTAAGTGTTAATAAACAGTGTTGTGGTTTTTGTTTTATGTTTTCATCTTTTTTTTTTCATCTTCTTCGACTACATACCTTGACGCGGTGAAGATGCTTAGTAAGTACCCAATGATCCCGGAGGGCGATTGCAGTAGGGCCACCCACGCTGTAAGGTCTTCGGGGTAGGGTATCTGAAGCCAAAGTGTAGTCAACCCATTCTAAAGGGTGGAGTGAGCGTTTCATGTAAACCGTGCCCAGGGATGCAAGGCTGAGGGTTTTTTTTTATCAGTCGCTAACGAGCTCGTTCAGGTGCCCTGGCAGGGCCTGTCGTTGTAAGTCTTACCGCCAGTAGAACCGGCTATGCTAGCGGTGGACACTTCTCACCGGCTTACTCGTGGGAACATGAACAAAATTTCTAATACAAAATCAAACAAAAAAACAAAAACTAACACAAACACACATTCCGAGGCTTTACCTCTCAACGCAACGAACAAGGACAACGAACTGACCGACAAACTTACATACAGAGAGACGACAGGCATTGGCAATCACACGAACCCTTCGGATTCTGATGCCAAATCCATCAACAATTCCGCTTCGGATGCGGAGTCCCAGGCAAAAGCCGTATCGGCACGTTGCGGGCGCGCAATCCAAAAGAGGAATTCCCCCAGTGCAAGGAAGCACAGAAACCTTAGCTTAGCAAAGCATCTGCTCACAGCACCTAGTGCTAATTGGCTTTCTTTTCTCTGTAAAAGAGCCGCCACTTCTATCTACCTACATACCTATAAGAACTTTGTGCAAGACAGGCAGATAGGTAGATCGATTTTCTTGTATTGTGTTCAGTCCACAAGAATATAGAATCCATATAAACCAAAAATCAAATACAGATCGTTGGTAAGCGCATCACTAGAGAACGGCTGGACCGATTTGGCTCCTTTTTTTATGTTCGTAATAGTCTATACGGTTTAAAGTTTATACTTATACTTATTATTATTATATAAGGTTTATACTTATACGGTAATAATGATTTTACGGAAGAAAAATTGGAAAATTTGCCCGGAAAATTGGAAAATACGGGAAAAACTGAAAGTGCTTTTTCCATGGGATTTTTGTATGAACTTGAGACCATAACTCGCAATTCGAACGAACCGATTGAGCTCAAATAGTCAAAATCGATCCACTACTTTAGTATTATAGTACTTCATGATGATTTTTTTTTTCAGAAAACAGCAAGTCTTAGGCCTTTAAGACTATTATATGTTCTAAGGCAATGGAAAGTCGCCGAAGTTATTATGGTTCCGAAACCGGGGAAATGTGCAAATAACAAGAAATCATATAGACCCATTTCACTTCTGGCAATAATATCTAAGGTCTTCGAGAAACTTCTGCTGAAACGATTGCGAATAGTCCTGAATGAGACAAAAACAACGCAGGTCAATTTTACGTTAAGAAAGATAAACAACTTACCTATATCCATTAACTCGGTGCAAATACCGTACGCAAACGAGGCAAAATATCTAGGAATGACCCTAGACGCAAAACTTAAGTGGAAACCACACGCTAAGAAGAAGCGCGAAGAGCTGGAAATCAGATTTAGAGAAATGTATTGGCTACTCGGAAGATACTCGAAGCACTGAATAATATTGTGCAATATTTGGTATTGATCGTCTAGGGACCGCTTTAGTAGCTTTATAGCAGAAACGCATTAGCACAGCAACAGCAACTTTGACAGCCACAGCAAATATTTTAGAACGAAAGCTTTTACAAATGTTAGATCTAAGTTCTAGGTTCCCTGTTTTTTTTTTTTTTTTTTGCAACCCCCCTACGTGACAGCTAATCTCCTTGTGAAGTGGGGCCTGAGAAGGGTCAAAGCGTCTCCTGAAACCAATGGAGGTCAACCTTTACCTCTCACTTTTCCGCATCCTATACTTCTTCCTATTTCCTTTCTCCCCCTTGAGCTGGATCAAGGTGTTATACGACCTGTGGCTATGATCAACCTGACTGGGGTTCCTTTCAAATAGCTCAGTCGCGAAGGGAGTATCCGGATATTTGGCGACCTCCGGATTACCCTGCATTGCCTGTACAATGCGGATCTCTGTGCAGGTCGACATTCCATTCTCCGCTACTCGTATGTCCAAATTATGAGCTTAAACAAAACCAAATCAAATCAAAAAGAGGGCGGGCCTCTTAAAAAACTATATTTCTGTATCCTGGAAAGCTGCCCTGTTAGCGCTAGTACTGCAGTACCAGCTAACCCATTGGCTTTGAAGCTTGGCGCCAGCTATGCGAGGGGTGGCAATGGTGTAGTGGTAACGTCGTCAATTGCCACGCTAATGGTTCATGGTTCAAATCCTGATGTCAGCAAACATTTATTTATTTCTCATGAAATATATACAGACTGTGAAGGCATAACATTGGCAGTAGCTTGGCCATATGGCTGGAAAAATTGTTCGCTCTGTTGATGAGATATCCTAGAGTTTTTGATTCTCTGGATAGGATTTTCCTCGGTCTCGCAGATTCTGCCGTACCACTGATCTCATTACAGAAGTGTTGCCAAGAATGGCGTTTAACTTTCTGTGTTTCATTTTTTAAGTTTCTCTGACTGGATTACATATATTGTTCTCAGTCTGCATCACATTTAGAAGGTGTCTGGCTACTTTCCTAATGTAAGCTAATTCATTCGACCACCATGATGGTGATTTTTTATCTTTCCTTTTGGTTTCCGGACATGATTTAACATAAGCCTCATTAAAGGTGTATATTATATTCTCAGTCTTGCGATCGATGTCTGCAGGTCCTTGCCAATTACTCTCCTACAGGAATCTGCCACTTTACCGCACCTCACTGCTAAAGAGATCCCAGTTGGTTTTTGTGTGGATTCTGTATGGTTTAGATAAGTCATAGTTGCTACCCACGAGAAATTCAATAATTTTGCGGTCGGAATAGAATTCCTCCCACACTACGTTCCTCTTGTCAATAATTAGAGTATTCGAATTGCTGGCTAGAGTTATATCTATAACGTCCTGCCTGTTCTTTACTGCAAAGTTTGGGCCATTACACCTATTCGCTACAATAAGGTTATTTTCAATTATAAACTCAAATAAAGACTCACCGCGTAAGTTGGTGTCGCTGCTTCCCCATTGAGTGTGATGAGAGTTTGCGTCACACCGCAGCAGCAGATCCCATCTTTCCTGTTCCGCTTTTGTACGTTCTGTTCTTACAGTCCGCGTTTTGCGGTTTAATGCTGCACGAGTATGTTATAAGGTCTTTATGGCTTAACCCACTTATTTTGCCATGGGATGCATGGCTCTTGTATTAGGGCATTCTCTATATTTCTATCTCACATGAGACAGATAAGGTTGGCGCTAGCTGCTAGGCTATGGTGAAGGTTTATTTGTGCAATCTTTATCATTATTTTTCCTTGTCACCACCTTCCTATTTTTCCTTTCATCCATCTTAACTAAAGGTCTAACCTTGCATCGGGTAATTCCAATGCGAACCTTATATTTATATATCTTAAAGATGGGCATCGGCTTGTGGTTGTGTAAGACCACGACCTCAGTTCCGGCTTCGTTATGGGCACCTCCCAGTTTTCGCTATAGAGCTCCGGATTGAGGTGTTGGAGATTTCTATCGAGTCTTTCTCTCGGAATGTGTGGGCCCGGAATTAAAATTCACCCTAGCGAATTCCAACAGGTATTTCTTTTCGAAGAGTCGCAGGTCGGCATTTGCCATGGAGTGTATCTGCACTTTTATACAGACAGCCAGACTAACCTAACCTTACCTAATCTTGTGCAGAGAAAAGCTGTTATATTTGACGTAAAATGTTCTAACAATTTAAGATTTATTTTATTTTGTTGCTCTTCTAACTAAATACTGGAACTAGCTAAATTTAGTTAATAAATTTAATAAGGTTTTGTTTATTGTAGTAAAATTATACGAGTTTTACTTTACCTTGCTGTATATTCATGGAATTGGTGCGGGTGTGTTTTCCGAATCCTTAAACATCACGAGTCTTATAGACTTCCGGATTTTGCCAGTGTGTTTCAGGCAGAATTACTCGCTATCCGGGAAGCCTATCACCAGATCAAATTAGACACAAATATAACGCCAAGGCAAAAGATCGCCATATTCATTGATAGTCAAGCTGCCATCAAAGCCATTGCCTCGGTGACTATATCCTCCAAGCTAGTGCCACTAGTGCCAGAATGCCGAAATGAGCTAGCTTCGCTAGATGGTCAATTCAAGATTTGGGTTTCGGGGCATAGTAACGTTTATGGAGACAAACTCGCTGATGAACTGGCTAGACAAGGCTCCGCCCTCCACCGCTCGCAGAAATGTCCTCAAAATTGCTTGTTTAACCCATCCTCAGATGGACTAGGCTAAGAAACTGCGTCATATCTACGAAGATGTGGCCAAACTAGAACAAAACAAAAACAACCGACTTCCTAAACCGAGCGCGTAAATATATCACCAGAATAACAACGATCACCACAGGTCACTGGCCTATAGGAGATCATGCAGTCAAACTAGGCATCGCACACAACACACACTGTCGCAGTTGCAATGTCGCAACTGAAAAGAAAACCCTTATACACTTTCTATACCCCTGTCCGGCACTAGCTACGACCAGACAACGAGCTTTACTGAAAGAACACAATGGTGTCGTCGTCGTAGTCGTTGTCGCATTCGTACCTCCTGTCAAAGGCTGAAATACACACAAATGAATAAAAGTGAATTCAATAAGTCGCTGTCGTGGTCGTATAAAGTTGAACATTTTTTTAATATTTGTCGTACGACAAGGCTGAAAAGTGTGCGCAAAGTTAAGTGACAGTAACTACGACTACGACATCATTATGGTATACCAGTTAGGAAAACCCTTTTTCAATTCCCTTGAGGAAGTCTCAGAGAAAAACATTAAAGATTTAGTAATCTTCTTGAACTCCACAGGTTGGATCTAGAGACTCCCCACCAACACATCTTCACATTCATGACACATTACATGAGTTTCTGGTATTAAAATGGCACCTAGTGCTAATTGAGTTCTTCTTTTCTACGAAGAACCACCACACCTAACTACGTACCAAGCATATTCATGTACGAGCATCTTTCCTTTTTGTCAAAAAGAATATTATTTACAAATACGAAAGCATACTCGTACTTGCTACAGTACATGGAACAGAAAAAAAAATAATTCACTTCATTTCGTCCTGACTCTATTTGACCGCTTTTACATGAGTATCTGCCACATACACATTTTCCCTAAAATCTCTACAGCCGCGCCGCCACCACATTGCTTTCGTCGTTGTCGTAGCCGACGCCATTGTCGTAATCGCAAGTATTTTCTCACACAACCAAATCTCTAAATGTCTGCATTTTTGAGTGCCATGTTAAATAACAAAGACCCATAATTTTGTGTCAACATTTATGTGGCAGGTTTATGGCCCGGCGTGCTGGTTATCGCATTATTATACCATTGAATTGTAAAGGGGAATTGCGGAATGTCCTTGTGGAGATGGAAAATTGTACTTTCCTTCCTGTTATTTTTCTCAAATGTTTACACTAGGTTGCTCAAATACCTGCTGCTTGAAGATAGCTTAAATGGTCTTACTCTTATTGTCAATTACACATGGCATTTCATCACTGCGAATTTCAACACCGTAGACGTCTTCGTCCCTGGCTAATATATGTATATCTAGATAAATTGTGTCTTAAATGACCTTTGTTATTAGTGGCAAACAGGTTCGAGGGAAGAATTCTTATAAAGCGTAAGGTGAATTGAAGTGAGGAATAAACAAAGGTCATTGACATAATTTATATGAACGTAAAGTGTTCCTGGAAAACGCCTGTCTACATTTCCGTCCAACGAGCGTAAGCATCTATTGTACGAAATTTATTAAACAAACTTAGTAACAATGGCGCAAAATTATAGTCACCGTATTATTTGATTAGATTTATTTATTATTCAAAATTCCTTATATAAATTCAGTATTACTTCACAATTCGAAAAATATTATCATGTTTATTTTTCGAATTGTGAAGGAATACTTAAACTTAAAATAAATATAAAGTATAAGAAATTCATTTGGAATTCTGTATTTTTTATACGTAAGTAATAAAAATAGTGCACTTCAATATGCATTTAGATATTTGAAAAATTAATTTATTCGGGTGGGGTAATCCTTGGAGAAAATTAGAAATACAGTATTTTTATTAAACAATATTAAGTAGGTTAACTGCATACTAAGTAGAATCATGTTAACTTTAAAACCAGGTCCTCACTTTAAAGCCAACTTAACTTAACGTTTGTAATTATAAACACTTTTTAACGTACGTACAACTAGTATCAGCTTTCGAACGAATTCGGAATGAATTTTAGTCAAGCAAACCCAAAAATGACAGAAGTTTCAAAGTCGATACTAAAAGATAATATGGGCTCTCGTTTATTTTAAGTTAAGTAGGAGGTTATAAAGATAAAGTGGGTATTATATCGACTATAATTAGGATAACACACATTTTTAGTGCGTACTAAAATAATTTTAAAAAGCACTTTATCCGACTATAATTTTGCTTTTGCTAATTTTTAAATATTTCAAATTGCGCTCAATATTTATGCGTGACTCGGAATAATAATTATAAGAGGTGTTTTATTCTCCCAGTCAAGCCATTAGGAATTGTGGGCAGAAATATTTTATTCCTAAAAGGGATCTCAAAAAGGATTTTTAAAAAATAATAATAATACAAAATTTGCAGAGACAGCTAGAAATGAAATGTACTGAAACTACGAGTCTTGCACCATAAGTTGTGGATTCAGTGTCCAAGCAGAACTGAACTGATGCTTTTTGCTACTACAGTGAACTCCGCATACCTGAACTACGCTTTACTGAAAAAATCGGTTAACTGAAACACAAAATTTGACACGGAGCATTTTTTCACAACCTTCATACAAATTACTCCGCTTAACTAAAATCCGCTTAACTGAAAAACCTGGTTAACTGAAAAAACTTTTACAACAGAAATTATTAATTTATACTCAAACTACTCCGCATAACTGAAATCAAATAACTGAATGCGCCCATCCCTAAAAGTGACCTGTAAATTAGCATAAAAATATTTACTTTTCCTTTTCTTTATTTACACGTTATCGAAGTTTTGTTTTGTTTCGGTTATTTTTTTTTATAAAATATTGACATATTAAAAATGATGGTGTTGGTAATTTTTTGGTTTTCAAGTTGGATAAGTGAAATTGTTTTTCAGTTATCTGAACTCTGGTTAAATGAAATTTTTTTTCAGTTATCCGAAGTTCGCTTAAGAGAAAATACCGCTTAAGTGAAAAAATAATTGTGGCAAATTGGTGTTTCAGTTAAGCGGAGTCGACTGTAAAACCGAAACATCGATATTTACACCTACACGGCTAAACAGCATTTACCTTCATAACTGAGATCTCAAATCTTACCATCTTTTATTTCCTGGGTTTGATCATACTTAGAAAATCGCCAGTATAGTATTCTCTTAGTAATTCGGCGTCCACTTCCATTAAAGCCACCTCCACTGTTTCTCAAGGCAGTCATCTTTGTCATAACAATAAATGATTTTAGTC
Source organism: Brachypalpus laphriformis (assembly GCA_945910035.1). Classification (NCBI taxonomy): domain Eukaryota; kingdom Metazoa; phylum Arthropoda; class Insecta; order Diptera; family Syrphidae; genus Brachypalpus; species Brachypalpus laphriformis. The sequence continues at coordinate 89,007,981 of OX246754.1, forward strand.
TCATATTAAAGGATTCTGATCTATACATGTACGCAGTCGATAAAAAAATGTTTAAGATAATTTCTTCTCCATCAAATGCTGTCTCTCTGCAATCCGATCTTAACTCGTTCTTCATATGGTGCAAATATGATATAATATTCTAGAGCTGAATGTCAAAAACTGTAAGGAACCTTTCCGCACAACCAACTTCCTCCTCCCGGTAGGACCTATTACTCCCATAACAAACCCGTTCCTTCAGTCAATTCAATCAGCGATCTAAGTATTTTCTACGACAGAGAACTCATCTTCCGCTCACATATTGTTTCATTAAACGCTAGTCCAAAGAATTCTCGAATCCCCATGCCACTAAATACCTTTATGTTACCTTTGTCAGGCCTCTCCTCAAATACGCTAGTCAAGTCTTGTCCCTCTATCAAGTTACCCATTCCTTCAGAATTGAAGCTGTGCAGATATAGCTTGCTTCCATACACCGGCTGAGACTGATCAGCTTAGAATCTATGGCAAAGCTCCTCCAAATTGCCAACATACTCTTCGTACAGCAGTTGTTAGTTGGTGCAACTCATACCCCCGCTTTACTTCAAAAGATCTACCTTAACACTAACATTCGGTTTGTAGCCCTTTTTCGTCTCGATCTCCACCGCACCAATTACAGTCTCTTTGAACCCATGTCCATGCTGCGCTTTGCCAATTACGCGCACAACACCTTCCACCTCAGCCGATCTTCCCTCAGACGGCACCTTTCCTCCTATGAACCTTTTTTCCTTATGAACTTTCACTCACTTAATTAATTTTTATAGTTATAGTTAAAAGCCTGCAGGAGTATGGGATTGCTGGTTCCCTGTTAAGGGCGATTCAGTCTTTATATACAAACTGTAGAAGCTTTGTTCGGATAAACGGTGTTAAATCAATACCTTTCACTGTGGGCGTTGGACTCCGCCAGGGGTGCGTTTTGTCACCTCTCATCTTCATTGTATATATGGATTGGATGTTACAGCGCAGCCGTGGCGGGGAATGTTTCAAAGTGGGAGACCTAAGGATTAGTCATCTGCTCTTTGCGGATGATTTGGTCATCCTTGGGTCCTCTCAAACCGAACTTCAGCGCGCACTCGAAAGGTTTGTAGCCGTTTATGATGATGCTGGAATGAGGATCAACGTGAACAAATCGGAAGTAATGGTCGTTTCCAAAAAACCCATTCAGTGCACTCTGCATGTTAGTGGAGTCCCACTGAAGCAGGTGGAGAAGTTTAAGAAGTTTTATTCACGAGTGATGGGAGGAGCAATGCCGAGTTATCCTGTAGAATTGGTCAGGCTGGATCAATTTTGAGAGACCTTGGCCAATCTGTTATAAGGAAGGCCGAACTTAGTGTTCAAGCTCAGCTATCGGTTTTTAACTCTGTGTATGTTCCAACTCTCACCTATGGTCATGCAATTTGGGTAGTGACCGAAAGAATAAGATCGCGGATACAAGCTGGCGAAATGAGGTTCCTTCGCGGTGTTGTTGGAATAACTCGTAGGGATCGAGTACGCGAGGCGCTCAATGTTGAGCAGCTACTTCTCCGAACGGAACGATCTATGCTTCGATGGTTTGGTCACGTAGTGCGTATGCCCCCAGACCTCCTGATGAATTGGAGTCAATGGCGGAGGATCGAGAAGGATGGAAAGTCCACCTGAGCATCCTACCCCCGCGACCCTCATGGATGATTAGCGGGCCATTGAAAATCAATGAATGAATGAATGAGTTAAAAGCATGTCATTTGCGTAAAGCTTAAAAAAGCGATCCAAGACCTAAAAAACCGAGACACTTCAACTTATCTTGAAGGTTTAACCGCCGAAAAAACCACTAATTACTCGCTCTGGAAAGCTGTCAAAATAATTAAAAAACCCCAAACACATTCGCCACCGATAAGAAAAAACAACGACGAATGGGCAAAAGGTGACAAAGAAAAAGCGGATCTATTTGCCGAGCACTTAGAAGAGACTTTTAAGCCATTTGATGGAGAAACATTGGTAAACGATTTTACCGGTACGACTATGACATCTGACAACCTTAGAATAAAAAGTGTGTCATTTATAGAACTTTGCCAGGCAATAAAAAACCTGAAAAATAATAAAGCTCCTGGCTATGATTTAATAACCGGACAAATCCTCAAGGAATTACCAAAAAAGGCACTATTAAAATTGCTTTATTTAATAAATGCTGCTATTAGATTATTATACGTTCCAAATTAATGGAAAGTCGCAGAAGTCATAATGGTTCCTGTTGGGACAGAATAGCTTCCTAAATTACTTATTTTATAGCAATTCAAATCTGGCGCCTAGTTTCGACCAATCGCCATAATTTTTTATATAAAAGATTAGTTAATAGAACCATTTGCGGTAGTCTAGATTTTTATGTTCCACTCTCTTGGAATAATACAGACAATTTGAAATGTATAAAAGAAAATATGAAATAAAGCTTTCGCCTCTTTTTTGTACAAAGCCATCAGTGGTCGAAACCTTGCCTTTTAATTTTCGCTCGTCGTCGTATTCGCTGAGTTTAAACTCGTCGTCGCTCACTTTCGTCCACAGGAAGAAAATTCAACATCAATCTTCCTACCATAAAGTAGAGGTTGATAGTTGACGGTCAGTAAAAACCTACGACCGTACAGTTCCGAAACCGGGGAAATCTCCAAATGACAAAAAATCGTACAGACCGATATCGCTACTACCAGTAATATCGAAGGTATTTGAAAAACTCCTACTGAAACGGGTTCTTCCGGTCATTGAAGAGAGACGCCTAATACCTGACCACCAATTCGGGTTCAGAATCAAGCATTCCACAATTGACCAGGTTTATAGAATAACCGACGAAATTAAAAAAGCCCTTGAGGAGAAAAAGATTTGTTCTAGCGCTTTTCTTGACGTATCTCAAGCCTTCGACAGGGTTTGGCACGATGGATTGAATTATAAGCTAAGACGAATCCTTCCGGAGCAACTTCATAAGGTCTTAGAATCATACCTTAAAAACAGACTATTTCGTGTCAAGCACGGAACTGAATTTTCTGATTTTAAAGAAATCGCCGCCGGAGTTCCGCAAGGAAGTGTCCTTGGGCCTATCTTAGGTATTCTTGCTGTACACTCGGGACATACCACAAACTGAAGGCACTATTGTAGCTACGTTCGCGGACGATACGGCTATTCTGGCAACGGAAAGTTCAATCGAGTCAGCAACCATAAAACTCCAACGAGCCTTGGATAAAATCTGTGAGTGGACAAAAACTTGGCGCATTGTTCTTAACGAGACCAAATCGACGCATGTTAACTTCACTTACAAGAAAATAATCAACCTTCCCGTTTTCATTAACTCGGTACAAATACCGCTTGCAAACGAAGCTAAATATCTGGGAATGACACTAGACTCGAAACTTAAATGGAAACCTCACGTTAAAAAGAAACGTGACGAAGTCTAAAATCGACTTAGAGAAATGTATTGGCTAATTGGAAGATATTCCAAACTGAGCGTATATAACAAACTGCTTCTGTATAAGCAAGTGCTTAAACCCGTGTGGACGTACGGTACACAACTCTGAGGTTATACCAAACCAAGCAATAGGAATCTCATACAATTACTCCAAAATAAAATTATAAGAATAATCGTGAACGCTCCCTGGTATATCAGAAACAATGATATAATAAATAATAAATATAATAGATAATAATAGATAGAATAGATATAATAGATAAAAAACTTCGCTCGCAAGCTTCGTAATCGTCTTCATGGCCATTGCAACTGTGGCATACTCCAAACTTTGGATGTGACAAATCTTACGCGCCGACTTCAAAGAACGAAACCGTTCGAATTAGCGCAATAAGACAAAAAGCCGCATGTCATGACGGTTTCAGCAGGTGCTTTTATTGAAAATCTACCTGCCTCACGCGAATATTCTCTTCTGAAGCTTAAACTACTTGATAAGGTCTAACTTAGTCGTAGTAAACAAATCGAAGGGAAGGGTGTTTTTAGTCAGTAGAAATCTGACACTACTATGAGTACACGGTCTCATAGTGTCTCATGAAGATTTTCACCTACCCAAGAAAAAAAAAGAAAAAAAAAAGAAAAAAATTGCGTAAAGAACTACATTTAACTCTAGTTTTAAACTTAGTCATTTAAGTTATCTTTTATTTGTTCTAAATTTAGCCTTAATAAGTTGCATGTATTAAACTGAAATAAATAAATAAATGTTGGGAAAGATGGCACACAGCATAATACTAACTGTCGCTTGGCGGGCACCGTGACGTGGTGCGAGAGCTTAAGCTGCAAGGACTCACTTAACCGTGGGAGTTTTACCTCCCGGATGACTGCTGATTTAAGAACCAAAAACTGTGCCGTCTAATCCAGGTTGTTAAGCGAACTTAGGAAAGTAGTTTTCCCATTAGCTGTAAGAAAGATCCAAAAGGCACCCCATGGAGGAACAAAACGCTGATCGAAATAAGATAGAAAGCGCGCAAGCTCTGTAACAAAGTAAAATGCGACGGAGACTGGCAAGCCTACACCGGGCAACTAACCAGATATAACATGGATTTGAGAAAGCTAGAAATAGGTTCAGAGCATTCTGTGAGAACACAGCGTCCACCTGGCTAACGAAAAAGCAGGCGCGTCATGCTCACTGAAAAACCAAGATGGCAGCCGTACTGAAGATGAAAAGCAGATGCACTCGAAACATACTTTCCGAGTAGCTAAATTTACAGCAGTACAGATGTATTGGAAAGGCATAAAAGGCCCGATAGAAAAGATTGAGAGATGAGAGATTGAGAGATGGGAAGAAACATCTGCACGGAAGAACGGCCAACTTGGGCCCTCAACATTTTTCAGCCGTTCAAAGCACCGGGAACAGACGGCATATTCCCTGCCTTACTACAAAAAGGCCAGGAACAATTATGCTATACCTCATATGATTAATGAAAGGCAATACTTACTTACTTAGGTGGCGCTACAGTTCGGGGTGAACCTGGGCCTCAACCAACAAGCCTCTCCATTTAGCTCGGTCTTTAGCTAGTTGCCTCCAGTTGCGCACTCCAAGTTGGTCGGGGTCCCCTTGAACTTGTGCGCGCCACCTACGGCGATGATTCCCTCGGGATTAGATTCGAAGACTCTGCGGGCCGGAGCTTTGATGTCCATTCGCTCTACATGTCCTAGCCATCTCAGACGTCCAATACGCAGTTTTTTGACTAGGTCGATGTCGCTGTACAGCTCGTATAGTTCGTGATTGAATCTTCTCCTCCAAAACCCGTCAACGCAAACGGGACCGAAAATCTTCCGAAGAATTTTTCTCTCGAAGCGACCAAGGATATCTTCATCCTCTTTTAATAAAGTCCATGTTTCAGCACCGTAAAGTAGGACTGGGATGATCAAGGTCTTATATAGAGTCTCCTTAGTTGTTCGAGATAGGGCTTTACTGTTAAATTGCCTTATAAGCCCAAAAAAACAGCGATTGGCAAGAGTTATTCTTCGATTGATTTCTGCACTGATTTTGTTTTTCGAGTTTATAGCAGAGCCAAGGTAGACAAAGTCCCTTACTACCTCGAAGTTATAGCTGCCCACGGTGACGTTTTGTCCAATTCGTCGGTGTTGGTTTTCCCTTCTTGTTGACAGCATATACTTGGTTTTGCCCTCGTTTATCGCCAAACCCATTTTGGCCGCTTCCGCCTCAATGCTTGCAAAAGCACCGGTGACAGCCCGCTGAGATCTTCCGATAATGTCTATATCGTCGGCGTATGCAAGCAGTTGTACAGACTTGTAATAGATTGTGCCTCCGGTGTTGGCTTGTGAGTTCCGCGCAACCCGTTCAAGTACAATATTGAAGAAGTCACATGACAGCGCGTCACCTTGTCTAAAGCCTTTTTTGACATCAAAGGTCTCGGTGAGGTCATTACCGACCTTGATGGAGCAGCGAGCGTTCTCCATCGTCAGCCTGCACAGACGGACAAGTTTGGCAGGGATGTCAAAACTAGACATGGCTCTATAAAGCTCTTCTCTATAGATGCTGTCATAGACATAGGCATACCCTTGAAATCGATAAAGAGGCGGTGAGTATCGATTTGGAATTCTTGGGTTTTCTCCAGGATCTGCCGAAGTGTGAAGATCTGATCGATGGTGGACTTTCCTGGCCTGAAACCGCACTGATAGGGTCCAATCAGGCTGTTGATAAAAGGTTTCAGGCGTTCACACAATATTGCAGAAAAGATCTTGTATGCGATGTTGAGGAGACTGATGCCTCTATAATTGGCGCAGTTGAGGGGGTCTCCTTTCTTGTGGATCGGGCAAACGATGCTGAGATTCCATTCATCAGGCATACACTCGTCTGACCAAATATTAGAAATGAGTTGGTGTATGCACTCTACCAATTCATCCCCAGCTGCCTTGAAAAGTTCGGCGGGAAAGCCGTCAGGTCCAGCAGCCTTGTTCGATTTTAGCTTGGATATTGCTATCCTCATTTCGTTTTGGTCAGGTGGACGGAAATTTTGACTATCATCGTCTATGTTGAATGGTTCATTCTGCCTGACAGCGGGATGTTGGTCTTCGTCACCGTTATACAGTCTGCAGAAGTAGTTTTTCCATATTCTCAGCACCGACTGTGATTCTACTACGAGGTTTCCATTTTCATCTCTACAGGTTTCTGTACGGGTATTACTTTTCTGACACGTTCTTTTTACCTTTTGGTAAAACTTCCGTACATTGTTCCTGGAGTATAGGCTCTCGATATTCTCAAACGCGCGCTTCTCATGCTCTTTTTCTTCTTTTGGAGAAGCCGATGTTCTTCCCGCCTCTTTTGCTCGTAGAGCTCACGAGCAGCTCTCGTCTTCCTTTGCAGCGCCGCTTTGTATGCCTCTTGTTTTACTGCATGCACTCGCCGGCATTCTTCGTCAAACCAGGGGTTTCGCGGTGGTGGTCGAGCGAGACCCAGCACATCAGTCGCGGCGTTTCTGATGGCATGTTGGCAGCGTTGCCACTGGTCTTCGGTACTTGATGCTGGCGGCAAAGGGGTGATTGAGTGATTTCGGGACACGCGTTCAGCGAAGAGTCTGGCGGTCTCTTGCGATTGTAGCTTTTCGACGTTAAATTTTCTCACAGTAATTCTTCTTAGTTGCTCAGATTGGGATATCCGCATTCGTACCTTGGCTACAACAAGGTAATGATCCGAGCCTATGTTGGCCGCTCGGAAGGTCCGGACATCCAGAATACTGGAGGCATGCCTTGCGTCGATCGCAATATGATCAATTTGGTTGATCGTGACATGATCATTGGACCGCCATGTCTGCTTATGAATATCGAGATGAGGAAACCATGTGCTTGCTATGCTGACATTTCGCTCCACAGCGAAATCAATTAGCCTTAGTCCGTTATCAGACGTGGTGTCGTGTAGGCTATGCTTACCGACTGCCCTACCAAAGACGTCCTCCTTTCCTATTTTGGCGTTAAAATCGCCCAATACGATTTTAACGTCGTATTTAGGACATTGCTCGTATGTTTTGTCGAGGAGCTCGTAGAAACACTCTTTGGTGGCAGGGTCCTTTTCTTCCGTGGGGGCATGAACACATATTAGGCTTATGTTAGCGAATTTAGCCTTGATCCGGATACTCATAATACGCTCGCTCACGTGTCGGAAGCTTAAGACTTCTTGCCTAAGTCTGCCGCGTATGACAAATCCGCATCCGAATAAGCGTTGCCTGTTGCCTCCGTAGCAATCACCGTAGTAGATGTCACAGTTTTCCATCCTCTTTTTGCCCGACCCATCCCATCGCACTTCCTGGATGGCGGTAATATCTGCTTTATAGCAGTTTAGGGCCTCTGCTAATTGTTCGGCTGCACGTGGTCTGTAAAGGGACAGAACATTCCACGTACAGATCCGAAGGTCGTTGTCCTTATTTCGTTTGCTGGGGTCGTCATTAGTTGAGTCATCCTTATCCGAGGCTTTTGGTTGTTTCGGAACCATGCGCTTTTTACGTGGTAGGGAAGTTACCCCGACGGCACAACCCCCAACCTGGAGGGCCAGTTCCTTAATTATTCCCCTAGGACGAGGGGCCGGGTACACCGGTGCCAGTAGTCCACTACGGGAGTATGAGCGCTGCCGTTGGCCCATAAGGGCTCCTCCGCCACCATCTCTATTCCAATGTCCTGACCAACATTGGAATTTCCTTATCGGACTGTGATCCGAATACGTCGAAGCAGCTCGCGCAAGGTATTCACTAGGTTCAACCTAACTGGAACTATAGACGCTACCGTTGACTCCGTCTAGGGAATTCGTCCGCTGCCGCCTCGAACAGGAATAAGAGCTCTAGTGGGAAAGCACTCTTCCCCCCCTCTCTCATCTGTTGCCACCACGAATCCGCCAAACGGGGTTGATTACCCACTTCTCGGATTAAGGTTCTAGGCACCCGGCTGTCACCGCGTGGAGGTTGAGAGTAGGAGTTGGTAGGCATCAGCTGAGTGAAAACGCTTGTGTTTTCATATGATCGCATGCACTACCGTTTGACCAGAAAGGCAATATAGCATATACCAAAAATCTGGAGAAGGGCAAAGTAGTGAAAAGATCTCTTTTGACCTAGTGAAATTTCTCAACGTTTTGTGACAAGTGATTTTATTTTAAAAAATGTATCGGCTTAAATACTATTACAGAATAAATAAATCGTGGGAATATAATAAAATGTGGGAACACAATTTCGGGAACAAACATATGGAACTGTTCGCTGGACGAAAGTCGCCACCTGCTGCGTCTCATATTCGGCTGTAGGAAATGCAGGGTGGATGATAGTCGCCACCTGCTGCATCTCATGAATCATCAGCAACAGAACAGCCAATAGCGATAAGTAACCAATGGAGTATTGATATACGTCATGATGAGTTATTAAATTCGGCAAGGTTTGTTGAGTTTGCTGGTTTGCGATTCCCTTCATTAGTAGTTCTAAGTCATCATCACCTCGAATGATGAATTCATCTTTATTGGTTTCCTGAGGCGTATCTTGTAGTGATTCTTGATGTGGTAGCCTTAACAGCTATCTTAGGTTTAGGGCTGGTAAGAAAGATGCCGCGGAGTTTGTTGTATAGAAATTATGCGATTTAATAGTTATCGTTGGTTCTTTGATGACACAGTTCTGAGCTAATTTCAATAGCCCTACTCCAAGCAGTTTAGTACTGAGTATGTTGGATCCACATACTATTGGAAGGATTTCTTCTTGTTGAAAGGCGAATATCCAGTGATTTGGGTGGTGCAGCTGAATCCACATTTTTCCTGGGATGGCGGTTTTCAGATTGCAATAGGGTGATAATTGTTTTCTGTGGTTGAGTAGATGCATTTGGCACTGATTTTTCGTAGAATGAGTGTTAGAAATAGGATGTCGTTGCTTGCAGAGATATTTCCGCTCATCGTTTTGTAGACATTCTTTAAATTCTTCTTGTGATACTGGGAAATATTGGTCACTATATGGACTTAAGGGCTGGTCAAACGGTAGTGCATGCGATCATATGAAAACACAAGCGTTTTCACTCAGCTGAGGCCTACCAACTCCTACTCTCAACCTCCACGCGGTGACAGCCGGGTGCCTAGTACCTTAATCCAAGAAATGGGTAACCAACCCCGTTTGGCGGATTCTTGGTGGCAGCAGATGAGAGAGGGGGGGAAGAGTGCTTTTCTCACTAGAGCACTTCTTCCTGTTCCAGGCGGCAGCGGACGAATTCCCTAGACGGAGTCAACGGTGGCGTCTATAGTTCCAGTTAGGTTGAACTTAGTGAATACCTTGCGCGAGCTGCTTCGACGTATTCGGATCACAGGTCGGTAAGGAATTTCCAATGTTGGTCAGGACATTGGAATAGAGATGGTGGCGGAGGAGCCCTTAATGGGCCAACGGCAGCGCTCATACTCCCGTAGTGGACTACTGGCACCGGTGTACCCGGCCCCTCGTCCTAGGGGAATAATTAAGGAACTGGCCCTCCAGGTTGGGGGTTGTGCCGTCGGGGTAACTTCCCTACCACGTAAAAAGCGCATGGTTCCGAAACAACCAAAAGCCTCGGATAAGGATGACTCAACTAATGACGACCCCAGCAATCGAAATAAGGACAACGACCTTCGGATCTGTACGTGGAATGTTCTGTCCCTTTACAGACCACGTGCAGCCGAACAACTAGCAGAGGCCCTAGACTGCTATAAAGCAGATATTACCGCCATCCAGGAAGTGCGATGGGATGGGCCGGGCAAGAAGAGGATGAAAAACTGTGACATCTACTACGGTGATTGCTACAGAGGCAACAGGCAACGCTTATTCGGATGCGGATTTGTCATACGCGGCAGACTTAGGCAAGAAGTCTTAAGCTTCCGACACGTGAGCGAGCGTATTATGAGTATCCGGATCAAGGCTAAATTCGCTAATATAAGCCTAATATGTGTTCATGCCCCCACAGAAGAAAAGGACCCTGCCACCAAAGAGTGTTTCTACGAGCTCCTCGACAAAACATACGAGCAATGTCCTGAATAAGACGTTAAAATCGTATTGGGCGATTTTAACGCCAAAATAGGAAAGGAGGACGTCTTTGGTAGGGCAGTCGGTAAGCGTAGCCTACACGACACCACGTCTGATAACGGACTAAGGCTAATTGATTTCGCTGTGGAGCGAAATGTCACCATAGCAAGTACATGGTTTCCTCATCTCGATATTCATAAGCAGACATGGCGGTCCAATGATCACGTCACGATCAACCAAATTGATCATATTGCGATCGACGCAAGGAATGCCTCCAGTATTCTGGATGTCCGGATCTTCCGAGCGGCCAACATAGACTCGGATCATTACTTTGTTGTAGCCAAGGTACGAATGCGGATATCCCAATCTGTGAGAAAATTTAACGTCGAAAAGCTACAATCACAAGAGACCGCCAGACTCTTCGCTAAACGCGTATGCCGAAATCTCTCAATAACCCCTTTGCCGCCAACATCAAGTGCCGAAGACCAGTGGCAACGCTGCCAACATGCCATCAGAAACGCCGCGACTGATGTGCTGGGTCTCGCTCGACCACCACCGCGAAACCCCTGCTTTGACGAAGAATGCCAGCGAGTGCATGCAGCAATACAAGAGGCATACAAAGCGGCACTGCAAAGGAAGACGAGAGCTGCTCGTGAGCTCCACGAGCAAAAGAGATGGGAAGAACATCGGCTTCTCCAAAGGAAGAAGAAAGAGCATGAGAAACGCGCGTTTGAGAATATCGAGAGTTTATACTTCAGGAACAATGTACGGTGTTTCACCAAAAGGTAAAAAGAACGTGTCAGAGAAATAATACCCGTACAGAAACCTGTAGAAATGAAAATGGAAACCTAGTAGTAGAATCACAGTCAGTGCTGATAATATGGAAAAACTACTTCTGCAGACTGTATAACGGCGACGGAGACCAACATCCCGCTGTCAAGCAGAATGAACTATTCAACATAGACGATGATAGTCAAAATTTCCGTCCACCTGACCAAAACGAAATGAGGATAGCAATATCCAAGCTAAAATCGAACAAGGCTGCTGGACCTGACGGCTTACCCGCCGAACTTTTCAAGGCAGCTGGGGATGAATTGGTAGAGGGAATACACCAACTCATTTCTAATATTTGGTCAGACGAGTGTATGCCTGATGAATGGAATCTCAGCATCGTTTGCCCGATCCACAAGAAAGGAGACCCCTCAACTGCACCAATTATAGAGGCATCAGTCTCCTCAACATCGTATACAAGATCTTTTCTGCGATATTGTGTGAACTCCTGAAACCGTTTATCAACAGCCTGATTGGACCCTATCAGTGCGGTTTCAGGCCAGGAAAGTCCACCATCGATCAAATCTTCACACTTCGGCAGATCCTGGAAAAAACCCAAGAATTCCAAATCGATACTCACCATCTCTTTATCGATTTCAAGGCCGCCTATGACAGCATCTATAGAGAAGAGCTTTATAGAGCCATGTCTAGTTTTGACATCCCTGCCAAACTTGTCCGTCTGTGCAGGCTGACGATGGAGAACGCTCGCTGCTCCATCAAGGTCGGTAATGGCCTCACTGAGACCTTTGATGTCAAAAAAGGTTTTAGACAAGGTGACGCGCTGCCATGTGACTTCTTTAATATTGTACTTGAACGGGTTGTGCGGAACTCACAAGCCAACACCGGAGGCACAATCTATTACAAGTCTGTACAACTGCTTGCATACGCCGACGATATAGACATTATCGGAAGATCTCAGCGGGCTGTCACCGGTGCTTTTGCAAGCATTGAGGCGGAAGCGGCCAAAATGGGTTTGGCGATAAACGAGGGCAAAACCAAGTATATGCTGTCAACAAGAAGGGAAAACCAACACCGACGAATTGGACAAAACGTCACCGTGGGCAGCTATAACTTCGAGGTAGTAAGGGACTTTGTCTACCTTGGCTCTGTTATAAATTCTACAAACAAAATCAGTGCAGAAATCAATCGAAGAATAACTCTTGCCAATCGCTGTTTTTTTGGGCATTTAAGGCAATTCAACAGTAAAGCCCTATCTCGAACAACTAAGGAGACTCTATATAAGACCTTGATCATCCCAGTCCTGCTTTGCGGCGCTGAAATATGGACTTTATAAAAAGAGGATGAAGATATCCTTGGTCGCTTCGAGAGAAAAATTCTTCGTCCTGTTTGCGTTGACGGGTTTTAGAGGAGAAGATTTAATCACGAACTATACGAGCTGTACAGCGACATCGACCTAGTCAAAAAACTGCGTATTGGACGTCTGAGATGGCTAAGACATGTAGAACGAATGGACACCAACGCTCCGGCCCGCAGAGTCTTCGAATCTAACCCCGAGGGACGACGCAGTAGAGGGAATCATCGCCGTAGGTGGCGCGCACAAGTTCAAGGGGACCCCGACCAACTTGGAGTGCGCAACTGGAGGCAACTAGCTAAAGACCGAGCTAAATGGAGAGGCTTGTTGGTTGAGGCCCAGGTTCACCCCGAACTGTAGCGCCACCTAAGTAAGTAAGTAACATTTTGTACTGTTCTCTCATGAAATGAAGTTCTTATTATTTAAAATTTAAAATGTCACGGCGAAGTACGTAAGGGTAGCGCATTAAGTACCATTTCCCCCTTTATTGGGGAAGATAATACATTGAGAGTGGGAGGCCGATTAGAATCTTCACTACTAGCGTATGACAGCAAACACCCAATACGATTACCTTATGATTGCAAATACACAAAGTTGCTCTTAAAGGACCTTTTCATGAATATCCTTTAAGAGCAACTTAACTCACTTAACACACAACGCAGGACCCCAGACGCTTCCTTCAATTGCCGGACAAAAATGTTGGCTAGTTATGGGAAAAACACTAACACGTTCTATCGTCAATCACTGTGTGCAATGCAGCAAGGTCAATCCAAAAACATTTTCCCAGCTGATGGGAAATCTCCCTGCAACGCGAATTCAACCATCAAGGCCTTTTGTGAACTCTGGAGTCAACTTGTGTGGCCCCATAAGGACGCACTACAAAACAAGAGGCAAAAAAACATTTTACATAGCAGTATTTTGTTGCTTTGCCACTAAGGCAATACATTTGAAGGTCGTGAGCGATCTTACCACTGACGGTTTTATTGGTGCACTCAAAAGATTTATGGGACGGCGAAGCATTTGTCGAAACATTTATTGTGACAATGCCAGCAATCTGTCGGTGCGAAAAATCAATTGGAAGAACTGAAAGAAACTCTTGAGTCCCCCGATTCAATGGAGAAAATAATTAGAAAATGCAGTACAAGGGGAATCGATTTTCATTTTATTCCTCCGAGGTCGCCGCATTTCGGAGGATTATGGGAAGCAGCGGTAAAGTCTACCAAAAATTTACTGAAACACACTATTGCCTCCTCGTATTTAACTCATGAAGAACTGGAAACCACCATCATTGAAATTGAAGCTATCTGAAGTCCCGGCCTTTTACGCCAATAACATCTAACCCAAACGATCTGACAGCACTAGCTCCAGGTCATTTTTTGATTGGGGAACCACTGACCACGTCCATTAACTCATCAGCAGACCAACCAAGGGTCAGCACTTTAGCTAGTTGGAAACTAGTAAAACATCTTAAGGAAGAATTCTGGCGACGGTGGTCTTTGGAGTATATTAATCAGTTACAACATAGATACAAATGGAAGACGCGATGCGAGAATGTTACACCTGGTACAATGGTTACTGTGAAAAATAATAATTTAGGACCTCAAAAATGGCAGATAGGCCGAATAGCCAACACGACCAAAGGTGACGACGGCCTAGTAAGAGTAGCTGACGTAGTAATAGCTGATGAACAGGGCAAAGTATCAACCATCCGACGAGCTATACATCTATTAGCACCATTGCCTATCGAAACACAGCAAATACCCAATCCTGTCAGAGACGAATCTCCCGACGAACAACCTACACGTAATCAATCATTACCGTCTGACTCAACTAGTCAGAAAAGGAGCACTTCAACTTCTCAAATCCCCACCGAAGGGAAGCGGCAACGACTCTCCATTGGGTCAGCAGTTCTAACCTAACGCCTAACTTGCCTTACCCCGCCTTTAGGACATGCTATTAATCAATTTAAATCAAATCCCGAAACATTCAACTGAAGGATAGACATCATTTCACCGTACGATATACGTTACTAATTTGACATTTGGCATTAGCTGTTACCTACTTTGGAGCTGCATATCCCGCTTGCGCTCCAAGATGTCATCGAGAGCAACGCCCGACCCTAGTACAATCAGCGAGAGTTGCAAAGCCCCCCAACCAATGCAGCGCAGCATTTTCACGTGTCCACAATTCCTTGAATGCAACATTCAACAGAGGGAGAATGTTAAGAGTTCTACATGCATTTCAATACCATACATTTTTTTCTATCAATGTAAAAAAAATCCAATAGCATACATTTGTTTTATCTGTAATTTAAAGTTCGAATACATTTGTGTCACACATTTTCTGTTCTTCCGCGGCATCGCGACGTAAGCATTTTCCCACGAGAAAATTGGGCTGTCGCGACGTCGCCGAATAATTGTACGTAATGCGATGTGCTCTTTATTTTGCGTAGCCATCCGCGGCATCGCGACGTAAGCATTTTCCCATGTGACAATTGGGCTGTCGCGACGTCGCCGAACGATTGTGTAATTCGATGTTCTGTATTACACTTTACTTAGGCCGGTATTCACCAACCAATCTTAAACTAAGAGCTTCATAAACCTATTCACCAACCAATAATAGTGCTGATTTATTAGCGCTCATAGGACTTATGAGTGGTCCCACCCACTCTTAAGTTATGAGTGCTCATAACTTAGGAATTTCGAAGATTTTCGAAATCAGCTGTGAACTGTCACTCAGACCAAACAAAGGACAAGCTACATTGGCGAAATGCAAAAGAAGAAATGCCGACGAATTTAATGCCTCCAGCATTTCCGTCAAAAGAACTGCCAACCAGCGTTGTCACTTTTGCTACATATGGTATGTAGCAAAAGTGCTACATTTTGGAGTGCCATGATACATGTTACATCTTTCCCTCATTATGCTACATATTTCTGAAGTGTCTACCTAATTTATTTATTTTTTTTTTTTTTTTTTTTTTTTATTTTTTGATTTTACTTCTTTTCTTCATCTTCTTCCTTTTTCTGAGAGGTTATGGTCCGAAAACAAGGGATCATAACCTATCCACTTCCCCGCATTTCTACTGATCCGCCTGTGGGGTTCGCCTATTTGACATCAGAAAATATCGACAGGCCTGTCGATTTCGGATCACTCGGTTACTGAGGTCAATGAAATGTCGATGTCGCCACACTAGTGTGATCCAGCCGTCTATAGGCCTCCCTCTCCTGCCTCGCGATGTCTTTGGAACGTTAATTGATATTGCCATTTTAACAGGGTTCAAATGATCTCTTCTTTGAACGTGGCAATACCAGTTGAGTCGGTTGCGCTCTATCTTTTATCGATGGCTTCCTTGACGTGAAGGCTTCCACTGATCTTCGAACTTCTTATTCGATCCAGCTATCATGAGAAGCATCTTCATTTCACCTGCCGTTAATTTACTCTCATACTTTTTGTACATCGTCCAACATCGTGAACCGTATGTGATCGCTGGATGCACAACTGCAGTGTAGACTTCATGACAGGTTGCTTTGCTATTGATCATAGATCCCAGCTATTTGAACTCTTCGCACTTGGGAAGCACTGTTCCATTCAAATAAATGTCTGGAATATGCTGAGTGGATCAGAGAACGGGCAGCACAAGTACTCTGTCTTTTGTGAACTAATGCGATACCAATTTCCATCCAAAACCTCCACCCACACATCAAGAGCTCGTTGCAGGGATGTAGGATCCTCACTTATGATGGCTCCATCGTCAGCAAAGAATAATTGATGTAACTTGGCGTCCGGCACTTTACTTTCAAGCAGATCGTCAAGGACTGTAGTAAAGAGCAAAGGACTTTAAAGCGGGGCATCTTACTCCTGTCTTTGCTCTTTCATACATGTCCATGATGATCTGATCATCTTTCTGGAACCCCTCGATGTCTTAGCGCCACCCATATCAGATCTCGTGGTGCCAATGTTGTAAATTTCATCAAAGCTACATATGCCCATTTTGCACATAGCCTCAAGCGACAAGGCCAGTTCAAAGACTTTCAATAACATTTGAATTGTCAGGGGCATAAATTATTGCGGCATGTAACAACAGATTGGCTGACTTTGGAAGCCGTAATAAATAGAGTGTTAGAACAATGGAGTTCCTTGTTTCACTGTTTCACATTGACATCATTTGAGGACGAAAATGAAAAGCTTATTTACGATTTTTTATTAATGGGGAGAATAACCTTTATTTACTGTTTTTATCGTATTTATTAAAAAAAACAACGATTTGAATAAATGTTTTCAAACAGAAAATGTGCAAATACGTTTATTAAATAAATAAGTAACAAATTTATTAATCGAAGTATATGAAAATTTTATTAAGCCTCCATATTTAAATGTAGATATCGATTCTAAAAATAAGTTTTATCATTTACAATCGGTAAATTGCTATACCGGTATGCAATTTGAAGGATGTGTACAATCATCTTAAATAAGCTCAAACTTAATAGATATTGTAAAGTCAAATGTAATAAAAGTTTATGTTGAATTATGCAAGCAGCTACATTAAAGATTTGATTTAAAAAACTCTAAAATACAAATAGTTAGATACTTAGATCCTTGGCTAATTATATGCTAAATTTCTGTTGACTTCCCCACAGCAGTGGTTGCGCTAAACGAAAGTTTTCTGAATTAAACATGATAAAAGACGATCTGAGAAATTGGCTATGTTCAGAAACTGTGGACTCAATTTTACTGGCTAAAGAGCTATTAAAAGGTGAGGCAATATTTGATCCTTCTGAGGAGTTGGTAAGTTTTTTTTTTTTAAATAAAAAAAATACATTCAAATTAAGTAAAAATGTTTGCTCCTCTTATAAGTATTCTCCTGTTATTTAATATAAGAGATACCTACTTCTCTGTGCAATTGAATATGTATTGAATTAGCATTTATTTTCTTATTTAATTTTTTTGTTTTATCAATAAATTCCTACTATTATTTATTCATTTTTTATAAATGAATTTATTATTTTTCTTTTATGTTAATTTTATTATGTTAATGGCTTTTCTTATGTTATTTGTTATTTAATGTTTAAACTGAATGCTATGTGTAATAACGCAAAAATAAAGAAAATTAACAAAACATTTTCTTATGCTACATTTTTTTTAAAAAATGATACATTTTTATTGTCAGTATGCTACATTGCTCTGGATAGAAGTGGCAACGCTGCTGCCAACCAAATAAAAAATAAAATGTGCCGTAATTAATTCCGACTAAAATCAGGAAAATACAATGTTTTCTTTTTCATTAGGGGGGTTCACATTCTGAAATATGCTTGACAAGCATGGTTTGTTTGACTCGAATTTGAAAATGTGAACGCTCCATCAAACAGTTTGACAAGCATGTTGGATGGATATCAAAATATTTTGATATTTTGCTTGCTTGACACACATGTTTGAGAATATGAACGCATTCTTGTCAAACCAGGAGGAAATTTCATTCTAAAAAAAGTTGTCAACCTGTGCGCATCAAAGAAAAGAAAAAAAAAGAGAAAAATGGCTAAAGAGAACTGATGTTTGACAGCCTGTTTGGCAAATGTGAACGGAAAATGGCTTCAATCCATCAAACATCATCAAGCCATGCTTGTCAAGCATATTTGAGAATGTGAACCCCCCTATTGGCATTTCTCCCAGTTCGAAAGAGAGTTCGGAAACTCATTTTAGACCGCGTTTGGAAATCCGAAAATTAATTTTTCGCATATTCGAATTAGCATGGGCACAAACCTATTAGTGCTTGGTGAATACGCAGCAAAAATTTAAAACTAAGAGCTTCATAAAATTAAAATCGATTTAAGAGCGCTTGATAATTACCGGCCTTAGACTTAAGTTTTTTTCTTTGTTGTTGAACACTTTGTATAGTCTTAAGTTTGTTTTTTGTTATCATAAATTGTATATAAATAATTATTAAGAGTCAATAAAGGCATTCAACTGTTGCAATCGGAACGAGTTGGATCTTTCTTTTGTTTATATTGTGTTGGTTTATGTGCCTGCTCAATACTCGTATTTGTACTTGTTTATGTGCCCGTGCAAATAATTAAGAATAAAAGAATTCTTTTAACAGACAGTACTGTCAATATTTGCCTATGCTTTCATGACTTTGTTACTTATACCCTAAACCATCGAAATTTGACTGTCTTAAATTTTTATTCTTAGATGGCTGTGCTTTTTTTTTGAATTTTAGTCTATTCTGTCAGATTTGGTCGTTTTCGACCCGTACGCATTTTGTATGGAAATTTCATTGCAAACGGAAGTAATTTCGTTATTTGTTCTAATTCAATCAAAGAAGCAAGTTTATTTTGATAAAATGTCAAGTCATTCGTCAAGTAATGAAAATTTTTCGTCGGGTAGTGACGAAGATTTTGTGCCTGAAGCCGAAATTGCTTTTGATGAAGAGTGTGATTCAACTGAATTGGATAGTGAAAATGAAGAAGCAGCTCTGGCTCCAGCGGATTCCGATCCACTTTTCGTATCTAAAAAACAATACGATTTGGAGCCCAACACCGTTGAATTCATCTAGTAGAACTATTTACAATTTACTTCTTGTGTTAATTTTTGCTCAATTTTTGTTTTCGGTCGCTCGCGCCCGTTCCGAAAATATCGTTGCAATAAAACCAGGTGTCACTCGTTACGCTATTGCTCGTGTTGAAGTTTTGCTTGATTCGTTTTTATTGTTTTTTCCAACTCAAATCGACAAAATAATAATCGAAAATACGAATAATTTTGGCCGCTCAAAGTTCGGCGACAAACATAAAGAAATGGACAAAAGCATGTTGCATGCGTATTTCGGCGTCTTGATTCTTGCGGGTGTTTACAAGTGAGTTATTTTAACGCAAAAGTTCTTTTTAGTTTCTTTTGAACAGATATTTTTGTAGATCGAAAACAGAGCGAATCGAAGATTTGTTTGATGCAGATTTTGGTGGACCAATATTTCGTGCAGTTATGTCTAAAGAAACTTTCCAGTATACAGGGTGTCCCAGTTAAGCAGTATAATCCTTTAAGAGGAGAAACCTGAAGTTCCGCCGAACACAAAATTGTATGGCAAGGGGGAGGGGGTCTATTCTCACCACGTTTCAAGTTATAGCCCATCAAAGTGGGTGACCTCTTATTTGGAGGTGTAACCACTTTAAACGCTATAACTTCTAAACTATTATAGGTACAAAAATAGTTTTATACATTTTGGAAAGACAATTTAGTAGCGCATATAAGCACAGCTGTGCAGTTACAAAAAAGTTATGGCTCCTTAAACTCAAAATAATGAAAATTTGTTGTTCCATTTTTTGACTTAAAATGCATTTTTCTCAAAATTTTTACTTAATATTTTTTTTAATTTTTTTTATGAAAATTTTATCCCTAACAAACTTCCTTAAAATTATGTTAAGTTTTTTACGTACGATCAACAGAAGTTGTAGTAAAAGTCATTTTTTGTCAGACAAAAGTGGTCAAACAAAATTAAGTGAGAATAATAAACTAACGTACCTATGAGCAATGCAGTTAACAGTTAATTGTCGAATAGGAAAAAAAAAATAACAAAGAATTATCACACATTTGCAAATGTACCGTAATTTTGCTTCAACTGATTTGCAATCGACATTTTGCTCTGTAAGGTAACAGCCGATCCCCACAAAATGTATTCAAAACGTGAATACGCGGAAATAGTGTTTGTATATGGGTTCTACAATGGAAATGCTTCATTGGCAAGATTGGAGTACCAACGACGATACCCAAAATGTAGAACACCATGTAGTCGGATGTTCGCTGATGCGTATCAGCGCCTTGTTGATACTGGGTCAGCTTCACCAAATAAAAGGGAATGACATTCAGACGCAGCGGCGGCAGAAGTTGACAGTGGGATTTTGCGTTCTGTGGAAGTTCAGCCTTCAGTCAGCGTCCGCATACTAGCTGTGCAGTTGGAACCTCCTAGAACCAGGATTCACAGAACTCTACAGAGTAATAGATTACACCCTTTCCAGTTCAGTTCGAACCTTCAGTGAATAAAGTCAAGTTTTTTTAGTCTCCTCCATTGCCCGACTCTTTTCATTCACCCTTGCTTGCGGTTTTTGTCTAATTTTGCCTAATCGCGCATTTTTTTCCTTACTGACCCCTGACTGAGTTGTGTTATCGTTTCTTTTTTTCTCGGCTACTCAACTATTTCTGTGTCACTGCGTACATTCAACCCTGCGTATAAACAACAGTGCTTGCTGACCTATATCTTCGTTTCGCTTTTGTTTACAATCGTGAACTTTTTTTCGCGTTCGTGCATCTTTTCGTCACATCATCGTATCTGTGTTACTGTGTCGCGTACATTCACCCTTGAATTTCACCATGTCGTCATGTGGATCCAATAACTGCACCATCTCGAACTCCGCTGACATGATAGCCTGCAAAGGCATCTGCAATAAACTCTTCCACCCTATCTGCATTGGCCTGACGAGGAATGCCAAAGCTCATCTGCAGGAGTACAACAGCCTTTTCTGTTTCTTCTGCGACGAATGTAAAACAATCTCTTTGGCACACATAATGCTTGCAATTAAATGCAATAACGAACAGTTATGTACCCTTACGGACTCGGTCGCTGAGCTGAAATCGGAGCTGCGTCATAGTATCGACAAAACATTGGAAATATTATCCAATAACTGTGACTCTTTGAACAATGCCCTCGAAAACAACGTTTCGGATTACTGCTCCGTTTTAAAAGAGATTAAGGAATCCTCACAAAAAATTGAAAGGAGATATGATCACTTGCTCACACTCATGAAATCATCCAACGCTGGAATCGATGAAATGAAGAGCAGGCAGACCAAAACCGACAACATAAAATGCTCTATCGCCTCCCCTGTTCTCAAAGATATACACGGCGATATGTCAACCATATCGGAGTCACTTTCCGGCCATACCACCTCATTAAAGGAGCTCGAGACTAACATTGCCCATCACGCGGAATGTATTGATGAAATTCATCTGGCCTTGAATTCCCTAATTGAAGAAGCAACTGCGACGAAGCTTTCAAGGTTAGCAACGAACGACATTATTGAGGAACTAAAACTAGTGTCGACTAAACTCAACTTCATCCAGTCTGCTACGCACCCTTCCGAAAACAAATCATTGCATGAAGAGTTTCTACACATTGACCTCAATGATATCCCATCTCCCTCAACTCCTGCGCCTTTGATTGCCCTTCCACCCCCCGTACGCGAAGACCAACCACAATCCAGCAATCCTTCATCAGATATGACTGCTAATTCTACATGCACCACCAAAACCATGTCGAAATTTGGGACCACATGGACGCAATCTGAATGGAACAGTAGGCTCAGGAAACTTACTATTTCTAATGAGATAAACGGCCTTTCAGCTTCTTACTTCCTGACTGGCGCTACGCGTACTGCCGACGAGTCTCGGGTGCGTAACATGTTCCAACAACAGTATCGCATCTCCAATATCAAATGCAAGAAGATCTTATCCAAAACACCCGGATGCTTCAAGATCGACCTTCCCGCGAAATATAGCTGGCTCTTCCCAAAGTCCCCGAAAGATGTTCTTACTCTTGGCAAAATGAGGATGACTCGATGGACCGATAAGTTAAGTTATAATATTAAGCCCAATTGTAATTCTAAGCCTAACTTTAAAGAGACTAATTTTAAACATATTTCTAAGCCAAATTATATGTCCACCACCCACCCAAAGCCATCTTCCCTCCTCCCTTCTCTTCCCACTCGTAATAATCCACCCGTGCCTCATCCAAATTGGCAAATGAAAACTCTTAACCATTCAGCTACAACCGTCTCCCAGTCTCAAAATAACCCTATAATCAAACGAGTGTCATTTGATCTTTCACCTATAACGTCTTCTCATCACAAAAAACCGGCTCCCATTAACAAAATTTCCCCCACCGTCTACCCGAATTTCACTTACATTTCCCACATTCTCAATCCTTCCTCATCGTCTTCTACCCCCGGTACCAAGTCCACGGTCTCTCCTAATGTTTTCACCACGGTCAACTCGCCTTCAACTGCATCTCCCCCTACTTTCGATCCACTACTTCCTCCCACCGTCATTCTCACGGCTAAATTATTGAACCCCACGGCAACAATTAATGACCTCGGTGGCCGCTATATCATGTCTAGACTACGTGATAACCGGCTTTTTGAAAATGTTCGCCTTTACCTAGCCTATCTACATGACAAACCTGACTCCATCTGCATCGACGGGAAGACAAAGACGAATGTCATGGTCTCGATCCAAAAAGAAGGCCTCCCAACTGACCCTACAGCCCTGAAAAATATATACACTCGTTTCCATGAGAGTTTTAACATATCCTCTTCCACAGTGGCTAAAGACCTCTCAACCTATGGTTCTCATATTGCTTCCAAACGTCTCTCCTATCTCCAAAAAACTCGCAGTAACCACAACAAATATTTTCGTCCCTAACTCAATTCCAGTCGATCCATCTCAATCCGTCGTAATTGCCCCAAAGCTCCTATCACTCTACTATCAGAATGTCAGAGGACTTCGCACCAAAACCTCGATGGTGCACTTGAACTCACAATCACTTCCCTACGACATTTTTGCCCTAACCGAAACCAACCTTTGTCCCTACTATCTTAACAGTGAATTATTCACTTCTGATTTCGTAGTCTTCCGCGCTGACGGCCAGGAAAATGAAGACCTCTCCTTCGGCCGCGGTGTTCTTATAATCATAATCACCTTGATGCAACCCTCGTCAAACTCACTAACACAACCTCATTTGAATTCGTATGTGTTAAACTATCTGTATCTAGACGGAGCATATATATTGTTTGCTGTTATATTCGCCCTTCTCAACCCGCCCAAGCATACCAGCAGGCCGTTGATACAGTGGACTCTCTGTTAGATATCGCTGATCCTGATGACGATTTTATAATTGTTGGCGACTTCAACCTTCCCCTTTTGCAATGGACTCCATCGGAGGACGAATCATCCTTTGTTCCTACTAACTCCTCCTCGGAAAAGGAAACCCTCCTGACTGATCGTCTTTTTGACTTCGGCCTTTTTCAGATTAGTGGCATAACGAACAACTTAGGTAGGCAGTTAGATCTTATTTTCTCATCCGACGCTCATAATTCTTTGGTTACCCCAAGTAACCATCTTCTCTCCACCCTAGACCACTATCACCCCCCTCTCGCTCTTGCCTTTTCGTATGAAATCGACCACACCACTGTTGATTTTGAAAACTCTTTCTCCTTCAACTTTCGTAAAGCTGACTTCGTTAAACTTAATACCTTAGTCAATAACATAAATTTCAGCCTCTTTCTAAACGTCAACACCCCCATTGATATCGCTCTTGCATTCTTCTACACAGCAATCTTTGACTGTCTTCTCCAATCTGTCCCTTATGTGCCTCGAAAAAACTGCTCGTCATCCCCTCCCTGGTATAATAGTGAATTGCGTTCTCTTCGTAATGTTAGAAACAAATTATGGAAAACTTTCTTGAAATCCAGATCTGCCTCAGATTTCTCATACTACCAACAAGCTTACTACCGTTTTTCCAACCTCTGCGAATCCCTTTATCGCAAATACCTTGGTAAAATGCAATTAAGTCTAATCACAGATCCTAGGCGCTTTTACCAATTTATTAATGTCAAAAGGAAGTCCGATGGTTTCCCTTCCACTCTAAAGTTACTTAATACATCTTCTGTTGACCCTAAAGAAATCGCCAACCTCTTTGCGACCTTTTTCACCCTTTCGTACAGTGACCATGTACACGATCCGGACCTTGACTATTTCTCCTACCTGAGTAACTGCCCACAAACCTCCCTAGTCTCAATTGACATTAGGTCTGATATGGTGCGAGAAAATATTAATAGGCTCAAGGATGACTTTTCCCCCGGTCCCGATGGTCTACCTGCCATTTTCATAAAAAAATGTGTCAACGTCCTGTGCCAGCCCCTTACAACTCTTTTTCGACTCTCACTCTCTCAAGCCGTTTTCCCTAAATTATGGAAGGACTCCTTCATTTTCCCCATCCATAAAAAAGGCTGTAAAAGTGACATATCGAACTATCGACCCATAGCCAAACTCTCCTCTATCCCCAAGCTCTTCGAAAGCATTGTATACGACTCACTGTATTTCCACTGCAAATCCATTTTTACCCCACAACAGCACGGTTTTTTAAAGGGTAGGTTCACTACGACTAACCTAACCGAATTTGTTTCCAAAACACTGCAAGCATTAGAGGAAGGCAATGAAGTGGATGTTATTACCACCGACTTCAGCAAAGCCTTTGATAAAATCTGTCACCGTACTATTTACCTTAAACTTAATGCCCTCGGTTTCCCATCCTCTTTCATTTCATGGCTGAGATCGTACCTCGAGAATCGCCAATACAGGGTTCTCTTCCGTTTTTCAATCTCCGATCCCATTGACGCCACTTCCGGGGTTCCTCAAGGCAGTCATCTTGGTCCGCTGATCTTTGTCTTAACTATAAACGATGTTGGTCACATATTAAAAGACTCAGATCTGTCTATTTACGCGGATGACATGAAAATCATCAAGGTTATATCTACCCCCAACGACTCACTGATACTTCAAAACGATCTAAATTCATTCCACACATGGTGCGTAAAAAACTTCTTAGAACTTAATGTCGCCAAATGTCAATCCATAACATTCTCCCGTAAACGCCTCCCCCCTCCCCTTAGAAGCTATAACTTTAATAATAAGCCCGTTCCATCAGTCTCCTGTATACGCGATTTGGGTATTATTTGTGATAAGGAACTAAACTTCCGTTCCCACTTTGATCAAATTATACACAAGGCCAATTCTTCTCTCGGTTTCATAAAACGCTGGTCTAAAGAATTCTCGAACCCTTACGTAACTAAATCCCTTTATATCACCTTTGTCAGACCCCACCTCGAATATGCCAGCCAGGTTTGGTCACCTTATCACGACACCCACTCCCTTAGAATCGAAGCTGTGCAGCGTAGGTTTATCCGCTTTGCCTTACGCGGTCTCCCATAGGCCGAAAACTATATCTTACCCCCCTACGAAAATCGGCTAAAATTGATTAACCTGCAAACCCTTACAAAACGTCGTGAGGTTGCCGACATACTCTTCGTGCACCAATTATTAACTGGATCGATCAATTCCCCCGCTCTACTAGAAATGATTTCCCTTCACACAAACCCTCGTAACCTTAGGACTGTACCCCACTTTCGTCTTCCTTACCACCGCACCAACTACGGCCACTTCGAACCAATCACCAGAATGTTACGTCTTGCCAACAACGCACAGAACACCCTAGACTTTCATTGCAGTCTATCCTACCTTAGAAAATCCCTCCACACCTCATGACCTCATGACATTCTTCCTCCCTAGCATTTAAGATAGTTTTTAAGATTTGCGTTTCACCTACCCCTTTTCACGCCCTCTACCTCCTCCCTTCTCTCCAAAATGCTGTTAGTTTAAGTTTTAGTTTCAAAGTTTTTTTGCCGCTAGTTGTAAGTTTAGTTAAGTTTTTTTTTTTTTGAGCTTGTATTGAGCTTGTATTAAGCTAATAATAAATTAACACCGGTACAGGATTTACTACCAGGAGATGCGCAAAAAAAAGTGGAATTTTGCCAATGGCTACTGCGCAAACGAGCAGAAAACGGGCACTCCCCCAATAACATTCTGTGGACTGACGAAGCGCAATTCACAAGAGATGGGGTAGCAAACCACCATAATTTGCACCATTGGTCAGACTCCAATCCCCATTTAATACGCACAACATCCTTTCAAAGGTAAGAAATTAATTATTGTGAACAACTTCTTCAAAATATGTTGCTTATTTTAAAGGAGGTTAAGCGTAAATTTTTGGGCTGGATTAATAGGAAACACTTTAGTAGGCCCACACGTTTTTCCACGAAGAGTTAACTCCCATTACTACCAAAAATTTCTGGGAGAACGATTGAACATGTTCATCTTGTTCAGAGAAGGGCGCTGTTCTCTCAACAAGATGGAGCACCTTGTCACAGTAGCAGCGGAGTAACTTCGTTCCTCAACCATACTTTTAACGAACAGTGGGTTAGCCGATTTGGCCCCAACCCTTGGCCACCCTGATCTCCTGATCTTACACCCATGGATTTCTTCTTCTGGGGTGCTATGAAAGAAAAAGTTTATTTTAGAGAAATGTCGAGTCTGGAAGAGCTCCAAGAAAAAATTAGTGCCGTTTCAGAAGACATGAGAAGAAGTTTGCTGCTCGTTAATCTGCCATCCAAAATGCTTAAACGCGCCCGAAAGTGTATTCAAATGGAAATAAGGCACTTCGAACAATTGCTGTAAACATTCTATAAACTGTTCTGTTTTAAGACTAATTCAGTAGGTACCTACACTTCTTTTTGACCATTTCTGTCTGACGAAAAATGGCTTTTACTATGACTTCTGTTGATCGTACGTAAAAAAGCCGCTTAACATAATTTTAAGGAAATGTTAGGATAAAAATTTCATAAAAAAAATAAAAAAATATTAAGTATAAATTTTGAGAAAAATGCATTTTAAGTGAAAAAATGGAACAACAAATTTTCATTATTTTGAGTTTTTTGTAGCTGCACAGCTGTGCTTATATGCGCTGCTAAATTGTCTTTCCAAAATGTATAAAACAATTTTTGTACCTATAATAGTTTGGAAGTTATAGCGTTTGAAGTCGTTACACCTCCAAATAAGAGGTCACCCACTTTGATGGGCTATAACTTGAAATGTGGTGAGAATATCTCCTCTTAAAGGATTATACTGCTTAACTGAGACACCCTGTATAACAAAAGTTCTGCGTTTCGATGACCCAATCAACCGACGACAAAATCAACTAACAGTCACGGATAAATTTGCTCTGATTCATAGCTTATGGAGAAACTGGGTTGAATGGCTTCCTCTGTTCTACAACCCATCCTCATGCGTCACAGTTGACGAACAATTAATCGGTTTCCATGGTCGTTGCTCATTCAGGCAGTATATGCCAAGTAAACCAGAAAAACACGGCTTAAAATTTGGGTTTGTATTTGTGCCGAGACTTCGTACATTTGGAGCATTCAACATTATCTAGGAAGAAAAAGTGCAGCTGTAGCTGAAGGCAATCAGGGTGAACGCATGGTCTTAGATTTAGTTGGAGGGTTGAAAGGTCACAACATCACTATGGACAACTTTTATTCGTCATACGAATTGGGTGAAAAATTACCTTAAAAGAATTTGACTATGGTTGGCACGCTTAGAACAAATAAAAGAAGTATACCTCCGAAACTTTTATTGGAGAAAAAACAAGCACTGTTTCAATCAACACTTACATTTACTGAAACCACAACATTAGTATCGTACATCAGCAAGAAAAATAAATGTACCATCGTCCAAAGCACAATGCATGATACTCCTGATGTTGGACCTGAGCCGAAAAAGGTGCAAGAAATCATCCAATACTACAACAAAACTAAAGGTGGTGTTTACAATTCCGATAAAATGCTTTCCGCATTTAGTTCAAAACGAAAAACAAATCGTTGGCCAATGTGCGTGTTTGCCAATATCATCGACATTTCTGCATTGAATGCCTTCATCGTTTATACGCAAATCGATGCAGGATATCAAACTTCGAGAGGCAAACAAAGTCGAAAGAAATTTATTCATGATCTAGGTGTCGAATTGACCAAAGAGTACATGTTCAGCAGATCAAGAGCACCTAGAGCCACTTGTTCACTTTCGCTTCAATCAACGCTATCTTGCGCATCCACTCCGAGTATGACCGGCATCGAAAGCGAAGATTCCAATCCACCTGCCAAGCGACCAAAATTTGTTCACCACAACCAAAAAAGCGCGGCAGATGTTCTATTCTTTTAGCTGAAAAAGCAAAAACCAAAGAGCACAAAACAGAGTTGGTATGCAGCATATGCGGAAAAAATGTTTACAAGAACAAACATAATCGGAATGTATGTGTCAAATGTATTGAAAACATTTAAGCAATCGCAATGACATCATATACATATATATACATATGTATTTATTTTTAATTAATTCTAACCAAAATTGCAAGAAGTGCTAATTTTTGTATTTATTTTCTTAAACAAATATATAAGGGTCGAAAGCGACCCACCAATGTATGTTTAGTCGTTTTTTTTAACGTAGGTCTACGGTTGAGTGGTTAAAAATGAATCAACTTATTCTAAACGCCGAAAAAACTAAGTGTATGATCGTAAATGAAAATATGTCCGAAACGTCCGTAAATATTATCGTAGACAATATCCAAATCGAGGTAGTAGAAAAAGTGAAATATCTTGGCATTAAGCTACACAAAAATCTAGCTATTGGTGAACATATCGACTATATTTGTAAAAAGATATCTAAAAAACTTGCTGTTTTAAGAAAAATAAGACAAAACTTGTAAGTGAACTGTACAATAAAAGCGTAAAACGTTATTATAAAATCACATTTCGAGTACTGTGCGAGTGTCTTGTTTACATGTCCTCAATACCAAATAAGCAGATTTCAAGTCCTGCAAAATAAAGCAATGCGCATAATATTAAAAAGTGACAGATACACCCCTATAACACTTATGCTTAACTCTCTCAACCAGTTAAGTATTAAACAAAAACTTTGCGTGTGTGCAATGCTATTTATCCACCAAATAAAAAAAACGAAACGTGCCCAAACTACCTTGCCGAAAACGTGGCAATATCCGACTCGTCGTACAACTTGAGAAGTACAGGTAATTTAAGAATACGAAGATCTTTTCAAACTCGGTTCAAATTCCGTTTGCAAATGAGGCTAAGTATCTAGGAATAACACTTGATACAAAGCTGAAATGGAGAGCACATATAAAGAAAAAACGTAAAGAACTAGATAACAAATATAGAGAAATGTATTGGTTACTTGGAAAATATTCCAAGGTTAATACAGAGAGCAAACTGCTTTTATATAAGCAAGTGCTAAAGCCAGTATGGACATATGGTATACAACTCTGGGGTTGTACTAAAATAAGTAGCATTTCAAATTTACAAACTTTTGAAATCAAAGTGCTAAGAGGCATTGTCAATGCGCCATGGGATATCAGAAATAGCGATATCCACAGAGATCTCGGCATTAAAACAATCGAAAACGAAATCAAAAGCTACGCGAGAAAGCATAAAAGTCGGCTAGAAAGTTACGTAAATATTACAGTCCTCCAAGTTTTGGATGAAAGAAACTAACTACGCCGTTTACAAAGAACCAAACTTTTAGACTTAGCGCGATATATAAAAACTACTTAATAAGTCGAATACTTAGAAGTAGTAAAAATGAAAACAAATTTGTTTTGAAGGGAAGTTTTTTAGTGGGTAACAATCCCACACAACTATGAGCACGCGCTGGCGATCCTCATAGTGTCTTGTTGAAAAACAAATTATGGGTACATAGCGTTGTTTCCCTCGCTGTTTATTTCCCCTCTGCTGAATTTCGACCACATACGATACTATTACGTATAATTATTCATTGATTGGACTCATTAGCTTTTGTATCAAAATATTTTATTTAATCACTCCATTTTATTTAACTTGAGCGAAAAGTATAAAAAACTCATGCATTTGATTTTATTAAACTGTTGATATGTATTATCCAGGTTGAGTTATTATATCAACAATTCTCCACCCTCAAAGGCTTTCCATATATCCCATACGACCAGCGTGTCGTACAATATCCAAAATCTTTCGATTTACATCATCACCCCCAGCTTCATGAGAAAGTTTCCGAAATTCATCGCCGTGTACTCAAACTCTCAAACAGGTGAGATAATCTCATGCATTCTTCCTCGGAGCTGCACATCCACGGAAGAAATTCCATGCATATCATTACTCCATAAAAAGCATATTTCGCAAAGTGCCGATAGAACTCCTGGAATCTATGAATATAATATTGGAAACAAAATTCATAAAATAAGTTCCAGTCAATATGTATACATGTGGCTTACTTGTAATGATTCATTGCTTCGCGTATCCGCTCATCTTTTTCACTTTCCAACAGGGATGACATAGTGTTGAACATTGTACTATGGTAGTAGCACAAGAGTTCCATCCAAAATTCTTCACGCAACGATGATTCCATATTCATATACATATAGAAACTCAAATCAATCGCCGGAGTAGCATAACGAACTTCCTAGCAGGAATGCACTTTGAGGATTCGTTTTGCCAGGGTAGTTTCTGATTGAGATGTTTACTCACCTGAAAATCAATCATTTTCACGTTACGTGGCACCGAAACATAACGTTATTTCGATTGAAATCCCCATGAAGGATTGTTGCAAATCTCTGATCGATTTCATCCTGAATTGTTCCAATATGCTCGAGTAGACAATTGGGTTGGCTATACCTGTTTCTTATGCGATTTAAATTCTTTACAAGTCGAACATCTTCCACATTGCCCGGCTGTAAAATAGAGTCTTTGACACGATCAAAATATGAATAGAATCTATCGAAAGCGTAGCGGTAAAGAATGTCGTAGAAGTTTGTGCCTTGACCATTCTGATCCACAAATGGAAGTGGAATAATTTTTCAATAAATTTTTCCAATTGAGGATATCTTCGAATTTTCAAAACATAAGTCAAAGCATGATACGAAGCTAAGGGTTTAGCCATAGCAAGTAAATGGAGCCGATCTAAGTATAAGCGGGGGCCAAGAACGTAGCCTGCTGCTTTAAGATTTTCGATAGCCAAAACTGAATCATTTGAACCCTCTTCATGACTAAGCCCTAAAAGAGATTAAACTTTATTAGAGGGCATTTAAAAACAAGTTCTATGCTATACAACCTTCAATGTGTCCATATTTGGCGACATATGCCATAGGGAACCAGTCCTCAGTTCAAATATTTTTTACTCCAGAACTAGATATGACTTTTCTATAATAGGGAATTATTTCGGAATAAATAAACACTTCGTTGAATGCCTGTGTATAGGATTGGCTATCGGTACGAAATTCTTTGTCACCTTTCATGAACTTAACAATTAGCTCGCGAACTCTTCCGCTGCAAGATAAAAAAAAGTTTTTATTTAGTTCTTTGAGAACTCATATTTCAATTTTTACTTTTCATTAAATCTTGTATAGTTTAAACTTAAATGAGAAAAGTTAGTGGCATTTATATTTTATTAACAAAAAATAGTGTGAAATGTCACTTCGAAATAGCTAAGCAACATTATGTTTTCGCTATCAGTACTGCTTAAGGGCAAGCATTTTGTGACGAATATTACTTTGAACTGAGAGAGGAAAACTCAAATCAGCTACTAAGTAATATTCAGCTTGTCACAGTCATCATTTAGCGTAGTGTTAGTTGTTAGTATTGTGAATATTTATAAAGCCTAATATCCTACACAAAAAGACTGGACAAGTAAACAAAAAGAAGATTGCATACTAAACAAGAGTATGAACTAATGATTAATACGCTACGCATAAGTCAAATATTACACTAAACACTTACAACAAAGAAGTAAGTATAGTTCGTATAATTTATATTTTAAATTTAATTTACTATGGTTGTAATCAAATTTGTCGCGGTTACTATTTACTTCCTTCGCCACACGCGTAAGAGGTTCGTTAGAACCGTAGTTCGTTCGGTGGAAATTTACGCGGAAAATCTCGGTATTTCTGGAGTTGTAGCATCTTACGTTTAAGCCGACTTCGTTTAAAAGAACCGGCGAGTCAATAAAACCATTTACCAGTTGGTGTAAAAATACTACATCAGATATTATTAGATTATGAGTGGGGAGGCCCTTAGCAAAAATGTATTCATATACATACTCGTATATCCGTTAACAACATGAGATAATGATAAATGCAATTTACAAAGATAATATAAGATAAGAGATTTCAATTTAGTTAGATTAAGATAGAGAAAAATTCGTACCTAATAAAATGTACGCATAAATACAGTGGGTTGCCAAATTAATAGGGACATTGTAAATTTTCATCAATTTTTATGTTTAAGTGTTCTTTTCAGCTTTTGTTTTGGTTCTAAGTGTACGTGGTGATTTTTATTTCACAGCCTACTTGTTTAACGGTTATTTTTAGCTGTCAGCGGATATTCAAAATTGTTTTATTCGGGGAAAAACCGATTTTATT
This sequence comes from Brachypalpus laphriformis, assembly GCA_945910035.1. Taxonomy (NCBI): domain Eukaryota; kingdom Metazoa; phylum Arthropoda; class Insecta; order Diptera; family Syrphidae; genus Brachypalpus; species Brachypalpus laphriformis. Next base: position 89,040,728 of record OX246754.1, read on the forward strand.
CTTAAAGGTGCTTGTTTTGAAAATTGTTTGTGGATATTGTGTGAATTTTAAAAGTGCTTTTTTTGAAAATTGTGGATATTGTTTGAACTTCTTTTAATTAAAACGTAAGTAATGTTCTTTATTTTGTTTGAAATAAAGCTTTTTAGAAAAAAAAATTTTTTTTAATGGTTTTAGGCGATACAAAATGGGTCGAGGAATGGATATCACTCCAAGAAAAAAAATGGAAATAAGAACTTTATTAGTTCATTCGAGTCATTCCCAAAGACAAATAGCGGGTATTTCGGGTGTTTCAAAATCTGTTGTTAACAGAATAAAGTTCAATTTGGACCAAAATATTCCAAATACTTCCAACAAAACCGGTAAATGTGGAAGAAAGCGAGTAACAACACCCCGCACGGATAGGAAAATCAGAGACATCTGCGTTCAGAATCGAAAGAAAAGTGCATCAGTTCTTACGAACATGATCCAAGACTCGGGAATAATGGTTTCCAAAAGAACTGTACAGCGACGGTTGGCAGAGGAAGGACTATCGGGTCGTCGTTCTGCTAAGAAACCACGTCTCACAGAGGCAATGATAAAAAAACGTTTGTCTTGGGCTCGGGATCATCGTCACATGACTGTTGATGAGTGGAGTAAGGTAGGTTACAAATGCAATTGTATTCTAAAGATATTAACAGTTATTGAAAATGTGATTTTTTTATTTTTAATGTTATTTCCTTTTATTACAGGTGTGCTTCTCCGATGACTCGTCATTTGAAATTTTGGCTGACAAGTGCAGTTTCGTTCGGCAGCGTCCCAATGAGAAGTACCATCCTGACTGCATCGTAGAAAGGGTAAAACATCCTGTAAAAGTAATGGTGTGGTCGGTCATCAGCACAAGAGGAGTTGGACGTCTCCAAATTGTCCAGGGAACCATGAAACAGGATCAATATAAGGACATTCTGCAAACTTGTCTCGTACCCCAGCTAAGAGAATGGTTCCCTAACAATGAACCATATCATTTCATGCATGACTATTGAGGCAAAAGGAAACGTAACAAAATACTGATTTTTTGTATTTTTTTTAGTTCCTTTTGATTAAGAGCTTTTTTGAAAGATTATTAGTTTAAAAAATATTATTTAACTACTTATTTCGATGTTTTAATAACCAATCTTAATAAAAAATACCTATTTATCAATATACACATAAGATTTTCATTAATTTGATACGGAAACATACAATTTTCTCAAAATCCATGACTGTCCCTATTAATTTGGCAACCCACTGTATATCTACATCTGCACAGTGAGACTTAACTTCTGAAATTCAAACTAAATAATCAATCTTCAAGAAGTTTCTTAAACTTAACTGGCGAAAAAAGAGCTCTTTGTGACTGAGGTAATTTATTGAAAAAACGACAAGAGCTACTGTATAAAAACTAAGAAACACAGTGGTGCAATAAAAGGGCACAGCAATTTATACGAAGAATATAGTTGTCGAGAACTGTAAAACAATAATATTGCCCGATCTAGGAAAAAATATTCTTAGCACTTTAAAGGAATATACATATATATAATATATAATCTATATATATAAGACTCACCAAAACCACCGAACCGATTGAGCTAATTTTCAGCAATCTTCAGTATTGGCCCGAGAGTGTTTCTGCGAAGTCTGGTCAAAATCAGTCCAGCAGTTTGCTCACACATGCATTTTGAGTGAGACAAGGTGCAGCAACGCACGCCGGGTGCCCGCTAGTATTATATAAATTTAGCGCAACAGCTCATTAAGTGCCGAGACCTAGCTTCTAGCAACCACTCGTGATGTGTGCGTTATGTTTTTCGCACGAATGGAAGAGAGCTACAGTTTTGTGCCGTGTCCGAAAGTCATTTATGGAGAAGCTTTCTAATGACAATAATACTCTCGTATGTTTACCAAACCTTCGCGAAACCTGAGACCGTGAAAAACTTGTTGGTGTTCTATGGGATTCGAACATGGAACCTCACGCGCAGTGGTCCGACACACCACGCCAGTACGCCACGGCGCGCCCACTAAAATAATATAACTGGCGAATAGGAAGAATTTTCAAGTCACGAAATAAAGGAAAGGAACTGTGGAGACGATATTTATTACAAACTAGTATCGCGTATGGGCGAAATTCGACCGAGGGGAAATAAACAAACATGATTTTTCTTTTCTGTACATCTATGGTACGGTACCTTTCGAATGATATAAGTTTCATCCCCCGCCTTTTATAATAAATATTAAAAAAACGTACGATAAATTTCGTGTTCACGTATTAATATATAAGATTGTTCTCAAAACGCCTTTTTGTAATATTAGTAGAGCTTGAATTTTATTTCAATAGATACACTCCGCTTCAACTGAATAGCTGTAACATTTTCAATTTTCATTATTTGCAAATAATGTCCATGTATTTACTATTTCATGCTATTAACTGTTTGTCTATAATGTTGGGAAAAGAGATGAGAAAGAATAATTCAAAAAGCACCGTTATTTTTTTCTCTGGCTCTCTTGCAAAGGCTTCCATATCAAAAAATGTTTTTCTTGCTTCAATTGAATAGGTACAAATAATGAAACTACAAAAAGCAGTCAAAGGAATGAAATAACTGTCACTTTCAATTTATAATTATGTGGCAACAAAAATACTGTGAATCAGAAGCAAAAATAACAAAAATTTCCTCAATTATCTGGACGACACCCCCTGAGTTTTTCCAATCTTTCTCTCTCTAATTATCCTTACCTACGTCCGCGCTGTACAAAACATTTAAATGGTATTCATAACGCGTTGAGTACGTGCAAATTATATATAAAAAAAGTGGCTTAAGTCGACTTAAGTCAGAATTGAATTTTCTGCACAAATTCGGTTCAAGTTTTGATTGCTGCTATAAAGACTCCCGATTAAAAAATTGCACACGATTTGTTCCTGAAAATTCGTACAAATTAATTTAAGTCACTTTCAACAATTGTCATAGAACTATTTAATTAACGAACGTACGCTTGTTATTATGATTGTGCGAATCAGAAATAACTTGTTAATATTTTGTTTGCAATTTTATTTTTTTTTTTTAATTAATTGAATTGTTTATTTTTCAAGAACGGTTAAGCCAATGAGAAATTTTGGCAACTCATTATTTTACTGGCTTCCAAAAAATTACAAAATAAATGTTCTGCCTAGCATATAGCTATTTCGAAGTTACATTCATTTTCTAGTGCAAGGTCAATAATTTGGTAAATCACGTCTAACTCAGGAGGAACGGGAGCCTCTTACGTATCAATTTTTTCTTCTCTGACCATCACTTCGTCACCTTTAATTCCTTAAGGAGGATCCTGGGATATCCTATATACCTTGATTCGAGCCTATCATTTCTATTATTCGCTCAAATTCCTCAAATCACCCTACTGTACAGTTTTAACTAGAGTACTTTACTTACCATCCACTGAGCTTAACTTCTGTTCGTAGATCAATTGTATATATAGCTGACATAAATCCATCTAAATTCTTAGAATGATTAATTCTAAAATCAATGAAGATCTCGTCTGGTAGTTTCGATACTATTTCGTAAATTAAAACTTTTGCAATGTAGTTGATTTGAGAATTTTTCGTCGACATTTTTCTTTTAATGTTTTATATATTTTCGTATTAAAATAAAATAGGAAGATTACACTTTATTGAAATAAATGGCAATACTTTCTTGAAGTAGATATGAAGATAATCCACTATTTGTTATTTTCACTGAAAATCACTGACTTGAATTACGTACTCGTATGTACGTATCTCTTGTTCATTTTCTACTAGTGCTTATCTAAAACTCAAATGCTGTGTTTGTTATGAATTATTTCTGATCAACGAGCTGTAAGCTGTAACACTCACTGCTGATTTTAGTTGCATAACTACATTAGCGATGCACTTCTATGAATTGTTTCGAGTTATGAATACAGTGAGTGGCAACGTTACTTGGACATGTACATATTTAAAAAAAACCGTTAAAAAAATCCAAGGAATCTGTACCTAAGTTTTATAAAACTACTAGATAAAACATTGGCCTTAAATACTAACCAATTTGGGATAAAAATTAATTTTGCGATTATTCCCTTGAATTGTTACCCTGGAGGTCACATCCGATCGATTAAGCTACAGTCGAGATAGACAGACAGACAACCTTGCATGACTTACTCTTTCAAGCATTTCAGTAGAAGCATTTTCGAATTCAGAATCCAGTCTGTTTCGAGATCTAACTCTTTCTCGTCCGTTCGGTCGTGAGTATTATCGGAACCAATCTCAGTTCGAAGTTTCGACATATCCTTGAATGGGGTAAACTTGTTCGTCTCGAATTAGCTTACCTGTCTTATTGACATGATGACGGTTCAGGCGAACCCCACAGGCGGATCAGTAGAAATGCGGTGAAGTGGGGGGGTTATGATCCCTTATTTTCGGATCATAACCTCGCTGATAAAAGGAAGAAGAAGAAGAAGACGGTTCAGACGATCGAAATGAAAAATTTCACCTTGCCTCTTACTCCACGCTGAATTCGATAGACAACATCATTTACATGTGCAACAAATCTAGAGGCCATCACAGTCTTCCTACAGCTTAGGTGATCTCCCTTCTTATCGATGTGGGTTGTACAACCATACCAGATATCCTTAATAAAATCCTGACGTTATTGACCTGGTCTTCATACGGTCACTAGCTATCTTTATCTTTATCCTGGTCATCTGATGTATTTCTCTGATCCTTTCTCTCATCCTTTTTCTGCCACGTAATCATGTTCAAACTTGGGCTAATCATTAAGGGATCCAAATTTTACTTCACTAAGTAGCCGGACTCGTTGACTATATAAGATTTCGGAGAAAAGAGGATTTAGTAATCCCAATCCTACGACCTTGAAAAGGTATTCGTTAAAAGTTCTGTTGAAGCGGAGTCGTCCTCGTCTTCTTTATTTCTAATAGTTAGCACACCTCTTGGGATATCTTCGTTTCTAAATTGCGCCCATAGTCGGAATACAGTTGCTTAGGCACACCAAATCTCCTCACCCAGTTGTTGGCAATATGTTCTACGATGGTCGTTGCCTGCTAGTTAGGGGTATAGAATGCTTCCGGACTTTTGCTGAAGTAATCCATGACTATGATGTAACAGTTGCCATTGTCAGTTTCCAGTAATGGGCCGGCGATGTCAGCGGCGAATCGTTCAAAGGGTACGCCTATGTTATACTGATGCATTTTGCCTCGCGTCTTAGTTCTGGGTCCCTTGGGAGCTGCGCATACGACGCATTTTCGGCACCAGCTTTCTACGTCGCCCCTTGCACTCAGCCAATAAAACCGTTTTCGCACCTTCTCTAGTGTCTTGTTTGCACCCAAATAACCTCCGGATACTCCATCACGCAATTTTTCGAAGCACCTCATGTACTTTTGACCGCGGCATGATAAGCTACATTATAAAATCTTTTCGGTCCGGCCTCTCCCATTTCCTTTTCAGCACAACATCTTAAATTTCAAGGAAGTCCCACTTTGCCCAGTATGAATTGAGGGTGGAGCTTTTGTCCAAGATATCCTGTCCGTCTGATTTTTCCATAAAATTATATAACATAACTACCACAGGCTTGTAAAATTACCGTCATGAAAAAGAATTTCGGTTTTAACAAAATTTTTCAAAGTACATTTTACCCTGAATTCGAATATGTATCTTCGAATATGCATATATTTTCTAATGTACATTTCCTGTCGCATATCGTTTGGAGATTACAAACGCTCTTTTATTGAATAACTCATTTATTTAGCATCCACAATTCAAAATGAATTTCGCCTAACTTCTTTATAACCTGTTATTCTTAAATTTTGTATGCAATATTTGTCTAATTTATTAAGCTAAGTTCCTTCAGTTTCCATGACTTACTTACTTAGGTGGCGCTACAATTCGGGGTGAACCTGGGCCTCAACCAACAAGCCTCTCCATTTAGCTCGGTCTTTAGCTAATTGCCTCTAGTTGCGCAATTCCTCTAGTTTTATAGACGTTTCCTTTATTTGTTTGCTAAATTAGAAAACATTTCTTTTTTTCTTTCAAATTAATTTATTGTAAGCCTCTGTGATAAACAATATTTTTGGTTTTTCCTTCATGTGCGAACACTAACAAATCAGCAGGTTTCCCTACACGTGAACAGGCTACATACAATTGTCCATGTGAGAAACAATTATTTTCCAAACTCAAACCACACGCTTGCAAAGATTGTCCCTGCGCTTTATTGATGGTCATTGCAAAAGCCAGTCGCACTGGAAACTGCAAGCGTTTGAATTCGAATGGCATGTCTGTTGGTATCATCGGTATACGTGGAATTAAAACGTCTTCACCTTTGAATTTCCCATTTAAAATAGTGGCTTCAATAACGTTAGTCATTAGCTTCGTAACCGCAAGTCTTGTGCCATTGCACAATTTTGGTTGGTTGATATTACGAAGCATGATGATTGCTGCTCCAACTTCCAATTGCAATATTTGCGGTAACCACTTTCTCCGAGGGGTAACCACTTTAAACGCTATAACTTCTAAACTATCATAGGTACAAAAATATACATTTTGGAAAGACAATTTAGTAGCGCATACAAGTTTCAAACACATTGGGTACAGCTGTGCAACTACAAAAAAGTTATGGCTCCTTAAACTCAAAATAATGAAAATTTGTTGTTCCATTTTTTCACTTAAAATGCATTTTTCTCAAAATCAATTCTTCTTTTGATTGAACTACATTGCAAAAATTGGTTGGTAACGTTATTAAGCCAGTTTCATTGTCTATCGGCATTTTTCCATCTCCAATTTTCAACAACTGCTTGGAAAATTCAATGGCTGATGGATCATTCTGTAATTGAACACGCACAATTGTGGTTAATGTGAGTGTTCTCACATATCTCCACAGAGTGGATGACTTTAAACACGCATTAAGCTCATCAGCAGCGGTGGATCGAGGAATTATTGGCAAAGTTTGCCGGAAATCACCAGCTAATAATATTAAGGCGCCACCAAAGAGCCGTTGATTTCCTCTCATATCCTTCATTATACGATTGAATGCCTCCAATGATCTCTTGTGGGCCATAGGACATTCATCCCACACGACAATTTCACACTGTTGCAATACTTTGGCCATTCCTGACGTTTCGGTAATGTTACATGTTGGATTTTCATTGAAGTTCATGTCCAAAGGCAACTTGAACGCAGAATGTGCTGTTCTGCCGCCGTTCAATAACGTCGCCGCGATTCCAGATGATGCGAGAGCCAATGCTATATTATTTTGCGAACGAATGGTGGCCAAAATTGTTGAAATAAGGAAAGTTTTTCCAGTGCCACCAGGCGCATCTAAGAAATACGTTCCACCACTTTTGTCTGCCATTGCTCGCATCAAAATGTCGTAAGCATCTTTTTGTTGTGCGTTTAACTTTGGAACATTTGTTAGAACAAATTGAGTTAAATCATTGCGATCGAAATCATGTTCACGCAGCAAATCTTGATTATACAAATCTTGTAATTGCCGATTTGGCGATGGCATGCCTAATTGGGATAACGCTTTGTTTGCAATTGTAAGGCAAATATCTTCGATAATTATGAGAGCTTCGTTATGCATTTCTGGTGTTGCGGATTCGATGTTGTTCTACGCATTCGGTTCAAAATATCTTCCGTCATAAAATCTGCATAATTTGTCCACAATTCAGATGAGTTCGATGGGCTACACGTTGCTATGATTATCGCAAATAGTGTACGAATCTGATGAGGCGGTGCAATAATTGACGATTCAGCGAGCGTAGAATCCCAGTGAGCATCGCCCTCGAGCAAATGTAAGCGACAGCATGCCTCACGATAAGTTGAGCACTGTAATCCATCTACTGTTTTCAAATTTGCAAAGGATGTTGGTCCACGAACGTTGAGTAATAGAAGACGTAAATAAAAACACTCGTCATGTCTTGGATGAATTGTATAAAGTATTCCTAATGCATCGGTTTGAAATACATTTTGATGACCTGAAACTGGCTTCCCTTGCTTGCGTCTTGCCAAAACGTTGGTCGATTTATTCCATGTGTAATACTGCGGGACTTCCGTTTATAATAATTGACTGTGTTACTTTGGCATAAAGCAAAAAAAGCAGTCAATGTAGTGACTGGCGGTGTAATTGCTCTTTGGAACGCAGTTTCACTTAACACCGTATGTTTTGTATTTCGATGTTTTGTTAACGGAATTTATGCCATTCGTCTTGAATTACATGTGTCCGTAGATACACATTTTGCATTTTCTTGAATGAAAGTCTTTTTTTTTTAAGGGCCTATGTCCTTCTCATTGCTTTTCTGAATAGTTTAAAAGAAAAACCAAGTAAATTGGTTGAAAATTACGTGAGTTATACGTAAACGCACAGAATATCAACTTAATTTTATATATAAATAAATTTATTATTTTTCTTTTATGTTAATTTTGTAATGTTAATGGGTCTTCTTATGTTATTTGTTATTTAATGTTTAAACTGAATGCTGTGTAATAACGCAAAAATAAAGAAAATTAACAAAACATTTTCTTATGCTACATTTTTTTTTTAATGCTACATTTTTATTGTCAGTATGCTACATTGCTCTGGATAGAAGTGGCGACGCTGGTCACAACATTCCATGGTAGATTCGTTGTTCCCAACGCGGCGTACAAAAGTCCATCCAGTGCTGCCACTTGGACGGTGTCAAGTGCCACTTATTCCCATTTACCTGCTGCAAAATCATATTTCTCCACTGAACGCGACCAATATTAAGACCCCCAACAACATATAAATCTCCATCCAATTCAGCCATTTCATACGATATACGATATACGTATACGATAGGAAATACACGATAAAACCGTCCTCCCGACTTGTGTTGTACCGTCATCGGCCCAACTGTTTTATGCAGCACACACATTATACAATCTGCGTACGATTTACGTACAACCAGACATTTTTTCAGTCATTTTACACATGCACACCATATAATTTCCATGCAATCTGTGCATGTGACAGTGGTTGTGCAGTCACGACCATGCGAACATACGATATCGGTACAACGGTCGGTTGTGCAGATACACACGATATAATTATCGTATAGAACACCAAAGCTGTCAAACCGTTAATACAGCAGTTGTATCGTGTATTTCCCACTTAGTACGCAAGAATCCCGTAGGAGGAAAGACAGACCATTTCTTTGTTTGAAAGTCGAACATTCATCGGTATTTGATTCCCAAAGATTAATACGACCTCCAGCTATGATCAGTTTCTCATTTATGGCAATCGATTCAAATCTAGAGAAAATTTCTGAACTTTCAGGTCATTCGTGGATCCCCACTCGCAAAAACAAGTTTTTCATTCTTCGTCTTAACACTCAATGTGGGATATTCAGCACGACTTTCACTTGATAAGTGCCATTCAAGTCAGCTGGAGATCAACTCGTAGCACTCCATTGTTTTGCATATTAAATGCCGGTTCTTGAATATGAATTTTGGCTTCAACGAAGTGAATCGGGCGTGTTTGAAAATATCGTAAGTGGCTCACGTTTGTCTTTGTCGTACTCAACTCACGCCATTAGCCTGAGAAACATATTTTCTTCTGAGGATAGTCGAAGGACGTCGCTGAACATTAATCACCCTGATTGTCGATGGCGTTTGTCGTTTTTCGACGATTGTCGTTTTTCGACGATTGTCGTTTTATTCTTCAGATGTAGCACGAATACATTTTCATAACTTTTCTAATGTAAAAGAGTTGTAATAGTATTCTACACGACAAATAAATTGCTTACTAAAGTTTAACGGTCAGCAGGTCGTAGCTATGAATAAAACGACAATCGTCGAAAAGCGACAAACGCCAACGACAATCAGGGTGAATATGTATAAATTAGGCATTAAAAAAAAAATGCCAGCCAGTAACTTTCGGCTAAGGATTAAATCCAGAGTAGTAGCCAGCCGGTGGTTGTTGTTTGTTGTTTTATGTGGAAAATTTGACTTTAATAGCAACTACTGGCTGGCTAGGTTTAAAAAAAAACATGGCTTATATAAAAATGATAGTTGGTACAACTTTATCATCATTTCTAAATGCAGAGTTACGCGCCTGATTACAGATATGGTGGTCCAAGACGTTTTACGCACGGTCTTCTGCCTGCAAGGCGCACTAATAGTATGCTAGAAATAAAGTTTTTAGATAGGCAGCTTTCTGCCTCCATACTTACATGCAATTATTGTTTTATTATGCACTTGTTTTTCTACTTCTCAAACCCTCAAGTAGACCAAGAGTCCGCAGTTAATTTTGGACGTGATAGGTAACCGAATTTTCCTACGTTAATATGTAGGATTCATTCATAATACCAAATATTTTTCGTTATCATTCACACCCAAAAATTACTGTGGGCTTTTAGTCTATACAGGGGCCTCACTCTGTATTGCTACTCTAAAGTCAAATCATTCGAATTCGCAGAATTGTCACCCTGTAATTCGAATCGCAAATCCAAATTTATGACAGTCGAACAAACTTTTGTTGCCAACTTCAATGTCAATTTCTTATCGCAAATCTGGCACTCTGTATTGCTAAACGAAATGTAAAAGTCACTCGAATTCGCATTATTTTTTCTATTGCTATTTGCTTTGCGGATGTTGAGGTAAGCAATTGTGTTTCTTTTAAAATGTAAGCATTTTATGACATAAAATGTTATTTTTAACTTAAAATACAATGAAAGTGATATACATAAAATAGTTTTGTGAAATTACTTGATTAAAACGTGTTTTAGAACATTAGGGCAGTCCACCAAAAATCAAATGTAAATGCTCCACCTTAACTGCTCTTGAAGATAGTGGGAATGGGTAAAGTGGGAAATACACGATACAACTGTTGTACGAACGGTTTCACAGCTTTGGTGTTGTATACGATAATTGCGTCGTGTGTATTCACACAACCGACCATTGTACCGATATCGTATGGTCGCATGGTCTTGACTGTACAACCATTGTAACATACACAAACTGTATGGAAATTATATGGTATGTGTAAAATGCTTGAATAAAATGTGTGGTTGTACTTAAGTCGTATGCAAATTGTATGAGTGTGCTGCATACAACAGTATGCCGATGCCGGTACGACGGTTGTATCGTATATTTCCCACCTAATACTTTGTTTCGGGATGAACCAACCACTGCTATATTTTTCTTCTACTTTTTATCACTTAGCTCCATCATATTCGACCTATTTCTAATTCGCCTGCGTTCTATTCTTTCTCCTTGTGTGTCATCTTGATGAAACCACAATTCGACAGCGTCCATTTCCATTTCTTAACATATATTTAACTTTCTTTCTCAAATATAAATAAAACACAAAATTCTTTGGAACGAAATTTGCTTCGAAGTGACATTTCAGCTTTCGATACTCGAAGCTAGATTTGCACATTTCATAGCTCCAGTTGGCAATACTTCCATTCGATTCTGTTTTCTTACAGAGTGCCGGCTAAGATTAGAATCGCAAAGCACTTTCCCAAAAATTTTACTTTCGAGTAGCAACACAGTGTGAGGCCCCAGTTCACTGCTGCTATAACCATTCATCTGGCCTATTGTACTTCCAAGAGCCGCTGATGGCAAATAACCTTATGTAAATAAAGTAACCATGCATCAAATACAGGGTGTCCGCCGGGAAGGTATACTACTTTGTTTGTTTATAATTTTTGATTAAATGAAAGAGAATGGATCTTATATTGATAAATGTTTTATTTAATGTCGGCAATTATGTATGGAATACAATAACAGGTAAATGTCCGCCTCTGCTAGTCTCACAAATGCGAGCCCTTTTGAGCACATTTTTCATTAGATTCTCACACATTTCACGCGGTATTTCATTAATTTCATCACGAATATTTTGTTTGAGTTGCTCAAGCGTTTCTGGTTTGTTTGCATAAACCTTGCTTTTCAGATATTCCCACAAAAAGAAGTCAGGAGCAGTCAAATCAGGCGACCGTGGAGGCCAATCAACATCACCATTTTTTGAAATAACTTGTGGAAAGAGGTCTCGCAGTAATTCCATTGTAATCCTGGCTGTATGCGATATGGCACCGTCTTGTTGATACCACATGTTAATCAAGCCCAAAGCATGCAGTTGTGGCGTTAAAAAGTTTTCAATCATATCACGATATCGCTCCCCATTCACAGTTTACCGTTACGCCGTTTTCATTTTCAAAGAATTGAGGTTGATGGATTGTTTTGAACACTTCCTTGAACAGCAGTAATGTTTTCAGCCGATCTTGCAGTACGTTGTGGCCCATGCTTGGGCCTATCACCTACAGACCCTCTAGTGCGTTTTGTTGGCACGTTGTTTCTCCCAAAAATTTCACGTAACTTTCTCATCGTCACAGTAATCGATGATTGATTTTGATAAAATGTTTTAACGATTAAAACACGTTGGTTTATCGAATATTTTTCCATAATAAATTTGCCACGTGTCTACTTCACGACTGCCAAATATGAACTGTCAAGACTAATGTTTACCTAAATGGCGGCAAAACAAAGTAGTATACGTTCCCGGTGAACACCCTGTATTTCGCCACAGTTCATTGCGATTTCAGCCCAGAAACTATTGCGTGTCAAGTTCGTTGATTTTTGGTTCAGATATTAAATTGCTTACACTTAGAACGAATTAGTCGAATAACCATTACTACTGCCACGTTATCCACACTAGAATGGTGTAACGATTTCTCCAGCTCCATCTACAGATAAATTAAACGCAACTTTGAGATACTTTCGGATGGCGATCATCACACATGCATTTCTTAATACATACTAAAATCAATGGCGGAAAATTATAGTCGGATAAAGTGCACTTTAAAATTATTTTAGTACGACCAAAGTCAAAATGTTTGTCATCTTAATTATGGTCGATATAATACCCACTTCTCTTTATAACCCCGTACTATACTTAAAACCAAAGAGAGCCTATATATTATTTTAAGTATGGACTTTCCCAAATTGCCAGCTTTTAGGTTTGCTTGACTAAAATTCATTGCGGATTTGTTCTAAGATTGATATTAGTTGTAGGTAGATTAAAAAAAATGTTATAATTAAATACAAAGTTAGGACCTGGTTTTAAAATTAATATGATATTACTTAGCAAGTACTTAGCATACAGTGACTATATTTTGCGCCAATATTACTTGCAGATCATCAATTAAAGAAATTACACACTAGATGAAAAATTGGAGTTGGTTGTTCTTCATTATTTCAGTGCGCCTGAAAACTGAGAACTAAGAAGAAAAAACTTTTAGTGTGTTTTCAATTAGACTTGTCATTTTATTTGATGTATTTTTACATATTTCTTTTTGTATGAACAAGAAAATAAAATCCCAAAAAATTAAGTATTACCTGGAAAAAAGAAAAATTGAATTAGAAAATCGTGCAAATGTAAAGCAATTATAATATTAAATTACAACGCGTTCAGTAATTGGAAGTAGATAAATCAATATAAATTCATAAACACGGACCAATTAATTTCATCATTAAAAAGACGTTGGGCCTTACTAATAACCAAACGCTTAAGGCGGACTTATTAAATATATCAACTTATATCTCAATTTCTTAAAATCTGCATTTAACCCTCTAAATGCATGTGTCTGTCTGACTGTAGAATAAGTATTTTCCACTTAATGGGCTTTTATTGTCTATCAACACAAAACTTTTTAAAAATAAATGTACGCATTTTAGTGAGCTATACATGTGACTTTTCGAGCATTTTAATGTTGAAATCAATTTAATGTACTGTTCTGATTTTCATCTATGTTCACTATGTTCAAAAAAAAGCTTCACTCGAGTAAAACAGAAAATTCAGACTTTCGCATTTCGAAAACCCTTTCATTATCGACTAACTAGGATTCTTATGCAGGTCGTCCACTACGTGCGCAACGTTGCAATTTCTCATTCAATTTATTTAACTCTAATGTACGGGGTTTTGAACTCTGCCTAACCAACGCGTTGGAATGAAGATCGATGGTCAAAAACGTTGCTCAAGAGCTCGTGTTGCTCGCTGGATACCGTTACACTTTTCATTGAAAAACGATTTCAAAATAATGTGCTACACATTATCTTTTCAACGCGTTGATCAACTTTTCGAAATTTCATTGGGGTGAGTTCTATTGAGCGCGACGAAATATGCGCGCCAGTTAATGCACGACATTGATCAACTCACTGCTATGTGGGTATTTTCGTTGAAAAGCTAATTTCTTCGGCCTTTTTTCCATTCTGTCTTTGGCGTTTATTGCACGTGCGTGGGCTACAGCTGTCAGCTGCCGAATGCGTTCAACGCGTTGATCAACGCCCAATGTTTGGTCTAGTGTACCAGAGTATCAACTAGATGTTCAACATTAACATGTTCAATTTTTGGTCGAATTGCGTTGTTTAACACGAGAAAGGGGGGATAAAGAATTAATAGTAGTTGGTTGAATAGCTCTGCGCACGTCTGTACAACCGGCATTATTATTATTATTACTTTTTTTCTGAGGTTTGTTGTTTTTGAAATCGCGTAGGTTGTTTTTTCTTTTGACTGTGAAGTGAAAAGTGGACAGTTAACAAAATTTGAGAATAGTCAAATCCTGGTTTTTAAGGGGAAAGGTAAATCGATAAGAAATTTCGCTTCGATTAGGATTCAGCGAGACCGCAAGATAAAAAAAAAAATAAAAATCAAGAAAGTGGTGTTTTAGAGCGAAAAAGTGGAAGCAGTCGTAAAAGATGTACTACTATTAGAATCGACTACCATATAAAAAGTAGACAACGTAAAGGAACCGGTTCGTTACTGCACTAGAAGTAAGAATACATATTGTGGAAAACACAGGTATAGACCATCTATGTGACAACAGTTCAAAGACGATTTTACGAAACAGGTTTGTTTGGCTACACTTCTTGTGTCTAGGATAAAAACGTCGTCTAGAATGGGTACCGTGAAAGGCAAAATTGTTTCCGAGATGTCTGGCAAAATGTCATATTCTCAGATGAATCATATAGAGGAAATGAGCTAGTACTATGCATGTGTTGTGTTTCAGGACGATTTTGTAAGTAAACCATGTACTTTCCACTGTTACTTTTATAATTTTATTAATCTTTATGCTGTTTTTGATAGATTTTATACAATTTTCTTTTTAGGTTCAAGTTACAATGAAGAACTGTATAAATACACTTCATTACTCTAGAATCAGTCCGGACATGAATTGCATTGAACGCATTTGGCATTGAATGATGGGGGGTGTAAAATTTGCATGAATTAAGAAGCCTTATCGATAAAATTTGGTATAAAGAAATAGACACCTGCTGCATCGGCAGCATCCGTGATTTTATGCCAAATAGAGTTTATAAAAGCCAAAGACGGCGGCATTATTAATTTTTTTTTTTTTTTACAAGTTAATGTTGAATTATATTTTGTAAGTGTTGAAATTACTATTTTTTTTTTTTGGGAATCATACGACACTAGTGTTGGTTGTACAACTGCTTGCATACGCCGACGATATTGACATTATTGAAATAACTCGGCGGACTACCACCGGTGCGTTTACAAGCATTAAAGCAGAAGCGACCAAAATGGGTGTAGCGATAAACGAGGGCAAAATCAAGTATCCGTATATGCTGTCAACAAAACGGGACAACCAACACCGACGAATTGGACAGAACGTCACAGTGAGCAGCTAGAACTTCGAGGTAGTAATGGACTTTCGTCTACGCGAGTAGTTCTGCTATTAATTCTGAGAACGACACAAGCGAAGAATAACTCTTTCCAATCGCTGTTTTTTTTTAAGCTTATAAGACAATTCAACAGTAAAGCCCTATCTCGAACAACTTTCTAACCCGGAGGAACGACGCAATAGAGGCCCTCCTCGCCGTAGGTGACGCGCATAAGTTAAAGGGGACCTCGACCAACTTGGGAGTGCGCAACTGGAGGCAATTAGCTAAAGACAGAGGTAAATGGATAAAAGGCTTGTTGGTTGAGACCCAGTTTCACCCCCGAACTGTAGCGCCACCTAAGTGTTGGTCTTTTAGTTAAATCATTTAAGATTGGCCTACCTATATGTTACAAATAAAAACGAGATATCTTCACCCACTATGGCGTTGCCCAGTGAACTGGACAAGTCAAGGTCGTTCTGCTTTACTTGAGTGCAGCTTTTTTGGCATGTTACATACTTGAACACAAGAACAACAACTTTTTTTTCATTTGTAAAATTAAGAGTTAAATTTTAGGTTTAATAGCTAGAATTGGTTATTGGTAAGGCAATGCGAGTATAAATGTATTTTCATATGTAGAAATAACGTACCTTTTTCTTCATACAAAGTTCCTTGTTCAAAATTGTTCAAGATAACACACCTAGAGAGTAAAATTAAGAATATTAATTACGGTACTAATGAGATTAAAAAAATATTTTGCGAAAAAGGGATATCAGTAATTGGAGAGATTGAAATCAAAATAAATTCATAAACACGGACCAATTAATTTCATCACTGAGTTGACGGTCTTACGTATGATAGACACAATGGGTATCCAGTATAACGAATGCTGTTTAAAATTACATTGACATATCCGAACAACGCTTCCATACAAATTTGACATAATATAAGGGGGGGTTAACAATTGAATTAACAATTTATTTTTTTTTACAATTCCGAGTTTCGTTAATTAATATAATATAAAGCAATAAAAATATATATTATAAAAATAAACAAAGTAGCGCTTGGCCTCAACTACTACATCATGAGTTATACTGGACATCGACTGTACTTCTTAAAAAAAAAAAAAACAAAAAAAAAAAACCTACCATTAGCCTTTCTGTAGATGGCACTCTAGATGTAACTTTTTCCTATTACCTGCAAACATAAATAGACACATTTAAAAACTGCTTTCGTATGATTAAAAATATAAATAGTAATAATAATAATCAGGACAGTGTGTATCATCAAAACTTTATGTCGGGAAAAGAAGACAAATTTGTATGATTATCATCATTTAGTTCGATTTTTTTTAACTCTCACTATAATTAGAAAAACTTGTAAAGCTGATATAAAAATAATAATTTATTAAAACTAAAAGTTAATTACAAATATTACAAATTAATGAAAATGTCACCATTTGATTCGGCATACGAGTTTTTCTAATTACCGCAATGGGAAAAATAATCACCCCGATTCAGGTTGCAGTTTTTCGGCAATTGCTTTTTTGTTCGCCAGGCGATATCTTAATCGCTTTCTATAACAGTAACGATAACAGATTGTACCCTCTTTTGAATGTTAGCAACACAATGCGTTATAAACAAAACTGATAGTCATCGGCAACAAGAATCGGAGTGTATGCACTCATACGTCAATCTATCTTACTTACTTATTTAAATTTAATAAGCGGGAATCCAATTAGAGTTTATGGTCTAAAAAAAAATAGAACAGACATTTTATTAATTAATTTTTTCGTCAAGATGTGCAGACGGACATACACGAATGTACATTATGTATGCATTATACAACACCCGCAACAAAAAGAGGCGCACTATTGTTTTTCATATACATATAACTGGCTGGGAATTATTCATATAGATTTTTTTTTCATGCGTATTGTACATAACCATGATTATATTTTTATTTATTTTTTTTTTTTGGTTTATTAGTTTGTTTGATAAAGTCTTTCTGTATTGTATGTTGTGCCGGAACTGCAAATGTGCAGGGAGTGTGGAAACAACAATTTATTACGTCAGTTGGGTGAATGTTGAATTTATTCTCATTCTCAGGGCAAGAAGCTCAATTGTAGTCATATTCCAAAAGTTTAAATTTGCACATGCATGGTTCTTGCATAAGGGGGCGGTATGCTGTACCACAATCTCTGGGCAAGTACAGATGAGTAAATATTGCATTTTTTTACGTCCTTATCTGAGCGCAATCTCACCCTTTCGGGATATAGTATGACAAGAGTGAACTAATATGAAGTCATATAAGATTTCTTACAAAAGATTCTAGGCATAACTGTCTGAAAGAACAAATACATGTTACTGTTAGGCTAAGGCCACGCACTGAGCGGAAGACCGGCAAGCTCAAGCGTCAAGTGGCCATTTATTGAGCGGCAATTCTTGAGCGATTAATTGTGAAAATGTCGTTAAGATAAATAAAATGAAACTCACTTGAACAATTACATTTTACTCCCACTTCACTCCACAGTTTGTCGGTAGTTTTTATTTTTGAAATCTTTAAGCCTATCCTGCCACAATGCATGGACGGCTTTGTTCTTCTGAAATTAAAATTTCCATGTTTATTCATTCATTTTTACCATGATGATTTCTTGCCGCTTAGCACAAATTAAAATAATAGAACAGAATTGAAAGCTGAGCGACGCCGCTCTGCCGTTCAAAAACGTCGCTTGTCGCTCAGCGACTGCGTGGCCACAACCACCATACAATTTTTGCCGCTCTACCGCTCTGTCGCGTGCCGCTCAGTGCGTGGCCTTAGCCAGGGAAGACCGGAAGCTACAAGGATTTAGTTCGCGATATGTTAAAAACTGGTATACAAATATACATAATATTTGTGTTCATTTTAATGTCAGAAACAACTACCATTGTCTGCACGATGTAGGTTTAATGGCAAGACTAACAGGAACAACCAACTCTACAAATGATATGCTGCATTTTCACACCATTGCATAGTAAGAATATATACCAATGTGAGTGCGATCCCTATGCCTGATATGTGTGAAACGCTTTATTATGTAGTTTTTCTTCTTTTTTTTTCGTGTGGAAAGAATGAGTGTTGATGCAGCAACCTCTTTCATCCGCAGTTTTGCTTAACCATCTTCGATCTCACTGTTGACGATTGCAAGGCTGGTAGTATTGCTGCTGAACTGTGGATTGTGAAAGCAGGACCATCTACTGTGTATCACAGAAAACTTCTTGAATTGTCGAAATTGCGAATTATTCATATTCCCTTAGTCTTAATGCTACTTTTGTAGTCAACAGGAAGACAGTGGGATATTGAGTCTAATTCAGCATTATGAGTTGTTCTAATTGCACCGGATACACAGGAGGCAAGTTAAACTAAAATATAAAATTTTAATTAAATCGTTAGAGCAGTGGATCGAATAAAATAAAAAGAAAAGATTAGAGTGCGTCACACAAGGACTGGGCAGTATGTGATTGGAGCAGGGTGATGTGGTCAGACCAATTTTGACTAACGTCTAGGAATCTAACCCTTTTCCCTATTAAAATTTAAAGTTTACGTACGTGATTACCCTAAATATCAAATCAATGTAGAAAAATCGAAACATCTCTTATCATTGCCGGAGTCATAAACTTTTAATTTATTTATCAGGTGTACCCGAACATTGTTGACGGAGTAATGTATGTACATACATACATTCATAATGTATATGTATGTATTATGTAGATATAAAAGTTATTTAAACAAAATGTTAGTTTACCTTTCAGTGCTTTATTTGTACATGTCCCACCTTTCGTGCAAAAACATTTGCAATATCTAGAAAAGAAAAAGAAATAAATAAAAGGAATATCCTAAATATTGTGTATAAAACTAAAACATGGTAGTATTAAGTTCAGGAATAATAAATTCAGCCATGATTTATAGTCATAGTAAATCATACGGTAATTAGTTTCATCATAGATAAAGAATACGAGTATGTACATTGTACATATGTACACAAGTATGTATGAGTACAGTAAAATCTCAACTATCCGAGTGCCGGCTGTTCGAGCTTTCGCACTATTCGAGTTGGCTGAATAAAAATGTATGTTTTGTATGAACTGAGTGTATGAACTGTCCAAGATTTTTCGGATAATCGAGAATGCTATACGTACTCGTACATTCAAATGTATGCCACATGTAAATTGATCTATTGACTATTGACGTAGAAGCATCAACCTTAAAAAATGTACTTACTTTTAATCGTATACCAGTACCGAGACAGTTAAACGAACTTCAATCTAGAAAAAAAATAAAATAAAATCATTACTAAATCGAAAATGAGGAGCCAATTAAACACTTGATTTCAATAAAAAAAAATATCAGATATTAAATACAGCCTTGGGTTATTGTCATGAAAAATCATACGGTAATTGTTTTCATCAATTAACATAACAGTCAAGGAGATAAAAGTTAAAATTACCTTTAAAATATGGAACCATTTTATCAAGTGCGTCTGTGAGTAAGGTACAGATTGTTCCTTTCAATCATAGACAAGTTTAATCTGAAAAAGGACATATAGACATTATATAGGCGAATTACGCAACACCCTTCTTTTTCTTTTTTTTAATTTAAAATCAGAAATTAAATACAGCCTTGGGTTATTGTCACGAAAGATCATACGGTAATTGTTTTCATCAATTCCTCTAAAACAGTGAAGAAAAAGAAAATTAAATTTACCTTAGCATGTTTGTGCACTGGGAATTCCATCGTTTTTTCTTCTTTTTTTTTCTGGAATTAAAAAATTAAATGTTTGTGTTAGAAAGTCATTTTAGGTAATACCTATTTGCTATTGTCAAAGTATTGAAAAAGCACTCATATCGAAAATATCCACATGGTTCATGGTAAGGTATTCTCAGAAATTAGATCCGTGGTTAAAATCATTGTATATACATTGTGTTGTGCAAAACAATAGCAACAATTTCAACAAAACATGTAAAAACATGTACAGTGGACTCCCCCTAAGTCGAATTTTCACGGGATACCATGATTTGTTCGAGTTAGAGGGAGTTTCGACTTAGAGGGAGTTTGACTTAGAGGATGCTTTTGTATGGAAAATTGAGGGGAATGCTAAAATATGGCGAAAAAATTCGAGTTAGGGAGAGTCCACTGTATTTGTATTCTTATTTTGTCGGCTAATAAAAGACCAACAAATTGGCATACTTAACAAAAAAAAAATTAAATTTTAAAACTTTAAAACTAAACAATACTGTGACTACAGTGACTATATGTGTTAAAGGACATAAATGAATTAATTCTAAAAATAGCCTTCATCGAATATACCTTGCATGGACTCCTCCAACAAGCCAGATTATTTAAATGTTCGTGCATTTGAAATTGAACAATCAAATGTTCGATTAAATCTTGAGAACAGTTAAAATTTTACATAATTGTAAAGAAATACACGAAACACAGTTACTTCAAAAATTCATCCGCACGACACGAACTCAACACCGAGCGCAGAAGAATAAAGCAAATGAGACAATTACGAAAAAAAAAAGAGAAGACGCAAAAATCATCAACGAATCATTCGATTCATCTACCCATCAGAGCAATTTTCCCCTCATTTATCATGACAATCGAGTGTCGGTCGAGTTCTCTCCCGTACCGTGTAAAAGACGATATAGCTCGAAAAGTAAAGTCAAATTTGATTATCAAATTAGTAGTTCACCCAATCCTAACAAAACGTTTAGTATAGAGTACTCATGAAGAATGGGTACTCATGAGTGCATTGCACTGAGTACTTATGAATGAATTAATAGTCAATTGTGGCGATTGGGGTCTGTAGAAATGGATGCAGGAAGGTGCTAAAATGAAGCAAATTGACTGTAATCAATAAACTTTAAAAGAAGCGATACCATTTAAAAATGGGAATTTTTATTATGTTTAATTCTTTCTTTTTTCAAAATACGAATAACTTCTTCTAAATCGTGCTAAATTGATTTTCTTCATTAATTTCCATTATATCAAATAAAATCAATAGACGATTGTTAGCAATGTTTTTTATTTAGAGACAAACTACCCACTGCACTGGTTTAAGTCAGTCCATTCGGTATACTCAGTGTGTTATGAACAGTTGACTTGAACACTGCAGTAAATAGAATACACTGAAGTACTGTACATGTTAAGAGAAGGCAAATGAATGTATTCGTGCAGATTTCTAATTTACGTGATCTTTCTTGGGTTAAAGGATGCTCGATACAACTGCTGACCGTTTAACATTACTAAGCAATTTGTTTGTCGTGTAGAATACTATTTCAACTTTTTCACAGTAAAAAAGTTATGAAAATGGATTCGTGTTACATCTGAAGAATAAAACGACAATCGTCGAAAAGCGATTAACACCAACGACAATCAGGGTGATTAATCATAATTTAAAATCGTAAATTAAAGTGATGTTCTGGCGTCTAAACCATTGTCTTGATCATCTACACAGAATCAACTTTTTATCGCACTTAACAATCTGGTTTAAAAGCGGCTCAGCTACGATTGACTAAACTATTAGTTTAGTTGTCTTCTAAATGCGAAAAGGAAAGGCTCCCTAATATCGCTGGTAGAGAGCATAATGTTACTGCACTGACGTCTCGGACAAAACTTATATCTCATACGTAACAGTTTGATACTTTCTAATTCATACCGGATATATTGAATTATTGAATACAATACATATTCTATCTTTCAGGTATTGAGGTTTCGAAATGTATAATTACACATATATTCTTTGAATAATGTAGACTTAAAAATACTGATGCAGTTATTAAGCGTCATAATGAAAACTAAATTTGCTCAAGAAGCAATTTTAAGAGAAAAATAATATGAACTTAAGAGGCAATAAAGAGTCTCCTCCGAATAAACCTGTATATACGTTATTGTTTTTGAAATGCAACATGCCAATTTGTTATTATCTACTCATTTATTAGCAGACAAAATACAATATATTTTAGAGGATTTTCATCAAATCTGTTACTGTTGCTAAGTAAGAATGTAGTTAGACCAAAAGTAAAGGCACAAATGCAATTTAGCTTCCAGATGTTGTATACTTCTTTATTGTATGGGCAATCTATGTACAATATATCGCTCATTTACTTGAAGACTGTCATAACTCAAAAAACGCTATTTTTGAGTAAGGATGCAGAATTATTCGCTTTATCATGCATGAAGCATTGTGTAGAAATTTCATATTATACTCTCCGCGTTAGAATTATAAGATGTCTTCTTTTTTTCTGCAAGGTGGTAGTCAATTGAAAACTTTAAACGCGTTTTCTGCAAAATTTTTGAGAATTGACAGTCTTCAAGTAAATGAGCGATATGTAGATTGGACAACTAACTGTACCAATTGTCTCGCACACGTTAATTTTGTGGAACAATTTCATTTGCAATTTAGTTTGGTTTTTACTATGGAACCATCAAGATGTCACGCGTATGTTGGAAGTAGAAGATACTGTCACTTGGGAGTTCGAGTGCATTCGGTTATTTCAATAACAAAAAAAAAATGCCTTTACTTTGACCATAATAAAAAAAAATGATACATTAAATTTCGTGAACTTATTTACATACCTGTATAAAACCGTGTACCACCATTTATTCCAACCTGAAATCCAAGAAAAAGAAAAATGTTAAATTGATTGTACATACGAGTATTATACATTCAAGAAACGATGAGTTCATAAACGTCAGCATTTTTGCCAGACCAAAACAGCAGAAGAATGTTAAAATAAGTTAGACCTACTGCCATCCATAAAGATCTTCTTCCTATTTCGGCGAGGTTAATAACCCTTAAACTGCATTTCTACTGATCCGTCTTGTGAGGTCCGCCTACATAAACATCCCAATTTTCTTTTCGATTTACATAGAAAATATTGATCGCAATAAGAGTATTTACATGACATACTAAATGGAACCGCGCATAAATTGTACACATTTTAAATAAATGCTTAGCATTCATAGACTCGTTTTCGATTCCGTAAAAATAATGAAAATACACATTTTTAAAGAAATCGTTTAGCTCTTCTTACGAAGAGCACGAACTTTTACACAAGGTCGGTCTTAACGAACAAAATATTTACTTTTAATTTTGTGATTAGAGTAAGAAAAATGTATCTTTTATCCTGCAGAGAACTATATGCATCCGCACTAAAACTGATCGAACATGTTCACGAAATCAATACCGGTCTTATAAAGCGGGTAAAAGCGGGTTGTTCTGTGACTCATTGGCTACCGATAAGTATTTTAGCCCATTTTTTTTATTTCTTTTTGAACATGTTTACTCATTCAACTGTTGACCACATTGATTTGTAAGGGTTTTCAGTAATTAGATCCGTTACTTATAATCATTGTAAACATGCTCGTTTTAAATTATCTCTCAAAAATGTTAACTTAACTTACCATTTAAATGATTTCCACATAGAATCCTCGGATGTTACATAGTATTATCAGTTTGGCAATTATTCTGTAAATTAGTTTCCGTATTGGATTAGCGAATCAGAAATTGTAGGCAAAACATACTAACCTCAAAAGATGCTCCAAAATATTTTCCGTGAAGACCTCACCGACAATTGACAGCGAAATTATACTGAAATGGTTAATTATTGTTAGAGTGTAATTTATTTATCATATAATTTTGTTTAAAAAAAAGAGAAGTTTGAATTTAGGTTCACCAATTTAGTACAAATTCGTGTACGATTTACTTTATTCAAAAAAAATATGTGTACATGATCGATTTCTTGTGCAATTGCACAATACAAACTTCTCTTTTTTTTTCTGGTTTCTTATTATTTTTTTTCAGCAAAGCTTTGTTTGAAATAATTGTTGTAGTCTAATTTTTTTGCAGTGTAGATAGACTGCTTAAGTGAAAAACGTATTTTCAAATGAGAAAGTCCCAGATATGCCATAGATAATATTGCTTGCTAATCATAATAGGTTTACGTAGATGTTATTTTGAATAGTTAATTGTATGTAGTTGTAAAGCATTAATTAGATGTTTTTTTTGAATATTTCGTTAGAACAGACAAGAATGATGTATCAGGTGGTCAAATTCACAGTAAGCCTAAATTCAAAATACAATTTTCTTAGAGCCCCCCAAAATGCATTCAAATATTCACTTGATTTCATATTTATTTTCATAGTAATAAAAATTGTTGTTTTCCACTGTATGCAGTATCTTCGTTCTTTTTCTGTTGGCCTTTTGTGACCATGCATATATACTATTATGCACTATCAGTATGCAGTCAGAGAGATATATGAAAAAGGTTATTCAAAAACATTATATTAAGAAAATACAGAAACCTAAACTATATTGATGGGCATATCTGGGTGATGGTATAAAGTGTCAATACGACAATGGTTTAAAAATCTAAAATGTTTGCGTATTCATCACCACCGTTGGGTTGATGTAAACATAGTAATAAAAAAAAAATTATATTACCCTTAAACATGTAAAAATCAAAGTTAATTCTTACCTTAAAACGTACAAGACTGTTGTTCTCAGTTGTCAAAAGCAATTGTAGTTTGTAGTGGTAGTAGTAAAAAAATCTTTAAATTCTCTGCACGTGCGCACAAAGTATATGATATTTTCTCAGCATAAATTTCCTCTGTCGAGTTGCGTTATACAGTTGCAATCTCTGCTACAACTTATTTTCATAATTTCATTTCGGATTAATTTCCAATTTAACTTATATGTAGATGTACTAAGAAGTGACTTCAAAGATACACTAAACCCGTCTATATGCTAATTAAAAATTTGCTGCTAACCTCGAACCATAAAACTTGGACGAAACAAAGATTATAGAATGATTTAGTTACAGCCGGTTATGAAACGTGGAAACAATGATTAACTATGGTGATTTTATCCTCTGGCCGAGTTTCGGCAGAGTGAAGTTTTTTTTTCTTTTATTGTGCCCAAAATTATAACGTTAACATACTATATGTACACATATATACAATACATATAACCAGAAAAATATCAAACGATGTCAACAACTCGAAATTGTTGCATAAATAGAAAATGATATTTAGTAGATTTACGCATTATTATTAAACTAGTAAGTAATTTACGCAATGATATAAGTAGTTGTTTAAGTTATTGGATTCAGCATTTTTATGCAATTTTCAGTACACTATCACCCTTATTTACGTAGTGGGGCCGATAAATGATGATATCATTATAATTTTATTTTAAGTCTGTTTCCGTAAAAACGAATTGTCATTTCTCTACCTTGCTTACATTGGTACTTATCCTATTACAGGACTGATACAATTCTTCTTCTTCAAAGTTCGGCGAGGTTATGATCTGAAAACAAGCGATCACAACCCTCCCACCACTTCACTGCATTTGTACTGATACGCCTGTTTGACCTCAGAAAATATCGCCCGGCCTCCCGATTTTTGATCACTTCGTTTCTGAAGCAAATCCAATGCTGGTGTCGTTGCATTTGTGTGATTCAGGCATTTATAGGCCTGCCTTTCTTGCGCGATGTCTTTGGAACGTTTATTGATATTCAGCCTGATTGTCGTTGGCGTTTGTCGCTTTTCGACGATTGTCGTTTTATTCTTCAGATGTAGCACGAATCCATTTTCATAACTTTTTCCTTGTGAAAGAGTAGTAATAGTATTCTACACGATAAACAAATTTTTTAGTAATGTTTAACGGTCAGCGGGTCGTAGCTATGAATAAAACGGCAACTGTCGAAAAGCGACAAACGCCAACGACGATCAGGGTAATTGCCTTTTTAATAGGTTCAAACAGGGTTCAAATGATATCTTCTTTGAACGTGGCAATACAAACCAATGGGAGTGATACAATTATGAGAATAAAAGTAAATACCGTTATGGAGTGTGTTTGCTTATTTATTTTGTGAATACTTGCACTGATGTAAGCGTTTTGAATTTATTTCGAAAGACTCAAACACAGAAAAATACCACTCTGTCCAGAATTTGTATGTATTGTATTTTCAGGCACATCTGTATTGTAGAAGTTACAGGCAAATATCGCAAAACAATGTTGCATGCGATAAACACCGGTTTTTTTAAAGTCTAAAATGTTTGCCAAGCAGATTCCAACTGTATTCTGTGGTAGACACAGCTAATGTTAAATTGGTCTCATCAGTCGGTTACTATCATAATCAAAAGTTGAATTAATAAATATAGAACTCGGTTAAGGAACATGTTCCAATATTAAGAAATTGTAAAAATAACTGTTAAATATTAAAAATCGAATTTATTCAATAATCCAAATAATTCAAAATATTTTCGGAAAGTTCCTGTACATGCTCATCAGCATCGAAGTGTCCCAAACGTAAATTAAGTTAATTAAGTCAATTTATTTGTGTAGCAAAACCCATTTTGATGTGATCTTTTCAATTTTCTTTATTTAGAGATTCTTTTGAAAATCTGATTTTTGAAGAAAACGTCCCAAAAAGTAGGCAGAGGCGGAGTCATGAAGAAATTTTAGAAAAATCCAATACCTGCATGACCTTCGTAGCAACTTCCCTCGAATAAAAATTGAGTATGTATCTTCAAAAAAGGAAAAAAAAAATTATCAGGGAAAAGAGATAATCGCGATTGCATTGAAAATTCTATTAAATTGTGACTCATGATATTTTTTTCCTTTTCCGATGAGTTATTTCCTCTTTTTTGAAGACATCTAATTTTTGTTCGGGGGAAAGATTTCGAGGGAAATTCGGACATATAATCAGGGTTATCGTGAATAAATGTTCCCTCAGAATTTTTCCCCCCGAACAAAAATTAGCTTTCATTAAAAATAGGGAAAAAATTCATACTGAATTGTGATTCATGATACGTATTTCTTTTCCGCGGAATTATTTCCTCTTTTTTGAAGATACCTGATTTTTGTTCGGGGAAAAATTACGAGGGAAAATTTATTCACGATAATCCTGATTTTAAGGTGAATTTCAATTTTGTGTACTCTTGCACTCTTAGCTGAGCTGACAATTTAAGGCTTGAGAAGTGGTGACGCGCGGAAAAACAGATGGACGAAATATAACATATTGCTTGTTTGTTGATGAGGAAAAAATTGTTAAACTCAGTACCAATTTAGTAAAGATACAATCGGAATCAGGATTAACCCAAAAATGAAATAAACCGTTATAGTCCATAATGGAATGAAAGCGTAATTAGTACATTGCATTTTTTGCTTATGTAAATAACCTCAGTTCAATAACCGGTTCTTCGTTTCTTCCCATATTCATGATGCTGCCTGTATATGTATTATACATGAAGACTTTGTAGTCCCTTTCAATTATTCAATTATTTTTATACAGGCCCAAGTGCTGTCTCTGCAGTATATTGAATCTTTAAACTTTCTTGCCAAGTTTTACTTCTACATTGATAGATACGTACACCTAGGAAAACATTAAAATCCATGACTTTAGATCTCTCAAGTCACCCATAGTGCTTACTCAAAAACTATCCTATTGCGATGAAACATACCCGGAGTTTTGTCCAGAATACCATAGGCTAATAAGAAGTTATGTCGGAGACAAAATGTCGTTTGAATCAGCTTTATTACTTGTGGTCGCTAAAGTTATATCAAAATGATATTTGCGAAAATTGTTAGCAATAAAAGGTGTCCAAAAAAATTCATCTATTAACGGGTATATGTAGCTTGAAATAAGTTTTTTTTTTTGATTGCCCAGGCAAAGCTGGTTACAACAACTGGTGGCAATGGTGCAGTGGAATAGTGTTCTCTCGTTAACCGATGTGCGCATGTTCAAGCCCCAGCGGCGAACAGCAATCATCAGTCACCCGAGTATAAAGGGTGAGCCAACAGATGGTGTGGATGTTGGCTGTCAATTACTATCATTTACTGAATTCAATGTGGTTAATTTTTTGACAGATGTCAACTACAATCTTGATTGGTAATTTTAGTCATTGAGTCGCTTACCACGCAACAAAACATTTTTGTTATTCAATCTTATTACGAAAATGGGCGATCTGTAAAAGTAACATTTCGTAAAATTCGTGAATTTTTAGGTCAACATAATCGCCCTAGTGAGTCCGGAATTCGTGCAATGACGAAGCGTTTTGAAAAAACTGGTTCGGTATCAGGTCAAACTCCATATCAGCATGCTCGGCCAGCACGTTACACGCCAAAACATCACCACTGTGAGCGAAAGTGTTCAAAACCAGCCAGGCAATCGTCGCCGAAGTTAACAATTGGGCCTCATTTCATTTGCACGAAATCGAAATTACACAACAATTAAAGCCTCCTTACTGTGGGGTTATTTGAATAGTAAGGTCTATGCCAATAACACAGCGACAATTCAGGATCTCAAACATAACATCCAAACTGAAACTGCGGCCATTGACCCACTTATTCTTCAAAGTCGTCGATAATTTTGACCTTCGGATGGTCGCTTGCAACAGAAGCCGTAGTGGTCACATGAACGATGTTGTGTTTCACAATAAATGTGTGTTTAATTTAATGAAAACGTCCACATTAGCTGTTGGCTCACCCTTTAAAAAGGAGAAAAATATCATAGAAGTTTTTCCAACTACTACATCAACGAGCTCTCACGACGATCGGTTCTACGTGCCGGAGCAACTCGACCAAGGATCATCAACCTCAGTTACACAGCTGCTACATCAACAACAGCTGTTCAACATATGAGAATTAGTTCAAACAGTGTTTAATTTTATATTCCAGCTAAAATAAGATCCTGAATGTACAAACCATTAACGCGCTTAGCCAACTGTTTTTAATATTATCATAAGTTGAAAATGAAAAGAAAAGAGAAGAGATATTTTTGGTGTAGGTTTCAGTGCATACTTACCTATTGATGGTGTCTAAGGCCTTGTGGCCTGTGTTAGACCGCAGAAAATCTGGGGAGATGATTAAATTAGATAGATCAAGGCTAAGAACAGCGATAGGAATACTCTCTGGCCACTTTCTCCTAAGGAGGCATGCCATGAGACTAGGGTTATCTGACACGGATGTTTGTAGGTACTGCGATGACCTACATGCCTTAGAGGACATAACTTATATACTCTGTGAGTGCCAAGGAATTGCCAGGACAAGGCTAAAGCACCTTGGTAGATACTTCTTCGACAAACTGGAGGAGGTGAGGTCCTTGAACCATAACAAGGATCAAATTTTGTAGGGAGATTGATTGCTTGAGGGAATTGGTTTAAGTCTTCTGCCGTGAAGGTTCCCTAGGGATCGCGATGGGCCCACTTTGGTGCCTAGTGTTTTATGATAACCCTACCTAACCTAACCTACTTATTGGTGGGGAGAATTCGTTGATTTGAATTGGATTTTTGCATTCGAATTTGAATTCTGATATTTTATTATGTGTTGAGTTTACTCTAGGTGGTAACTGTAGCCGAATCTTTTAATTTTAATAATGAAAAGTCGCATGGATTGTTATTTGAACTTAAATCCTACCACCTAATAACGAAACACATTGAACTACACCATGCCACCAACCCGTTTATATACATACGTACATATGTATATATAAAAAAATAAAAAAATAAATAAATAAAAAAAACTATAAATGAGGATATATTTTCATTCCTAAAGAATTTCAAATCTTAAACTCTCACCATTGCAGCAAAAAGCTTTAAACCAACCCTTAAACAATAAAACTTAGTCCCGATGGTAAACGTATACCACTAATATTTCCAGAAATTCAGAGTAAATTGCGATTAGTACTAATGCACAATTTAGAAATCGACAATCGGAGTAGCAGCTACTCCTTTTAGAAGCCTTACAAGATGTTTAATATCGATAATCCCCTTTTTATGCAATGATCCCAAATATATGAAGGCTAGCTAATCGTTTTTGAACTTGGAACATCTCAATTTAGAGAAAACGTTTTTTTTACTATTACTAAGCGCAATACTCCTGGCACAACAGATCTGTCTGGTCGCAGTGCCTACACGCTATATGGACGTGGCCACGAACTTGTTTTAAAAAATCTCAATACACTCATATTATCAAGTTAATATGTATGCATATTTAATATCAGCACATTAGGCTCATCAATTCCTTTAGCAATGCCATATGAAGTAATAAATTGCAAAATATTTCCTCCTGTAGAAATTTTGTGGTCTCCTTGACTAATTATTTTTGTGTATGCTTTCACTTTTTTTTGTTTCCTGTAAATATAAAAATGTTCAAAGAAAAGAAATACAATGATAAATACCTTCCATTTCACCATCCTTTGCAAATGATGCACGGGCTGTGGTTAATATTTTAAGGGTACTACATTTCTCCGTCCATTAAATTTATTCTTCCGTTTGACTTTTAGAACATTATATTTAAAAATGCATTGCAACGTATTGCACGGTCGATGCATTATCTTATCATGATCATTTTAGATAAAGTAATAATTCTTTATGGAAATGTATAGATATAATATTATTAAACAGCGGTCATTGGTTTTGTGTTTGGGCTTTAGTGTTATCAAGGAGTCCTCAAGCCCTTGGATAGAACCTATTTTTTAGCTGTTCCATTGAAAAACGTATGTTGTTGGTTTTAAATTAATAAATGCGTATAAGCATGTAATACCAATGGTATCGCAAGTAGCATGGTACATGCATATATTATTTCACATTGATGTTAATTTACATTTCTTCGCATAGATAATTTTGAATATTGCTAATATCATTGGATTAGGTTGATTAAGTATTCGACTCAAATATGAAAAAAACAGAGTTGTTTTCATAACGTTGCAGTAAGACCGACTGGTCATGATTCACCTCCATTTGATGATAGTGTTTTAGGCAAAGGAAACAAACCTGCATATTGGCGTGGTCGTCTTCGACGATATCTGGTACGATTCTTTTGTATTTCTTACGGATAGGAGTCCACCTATCCTCGTGTGGTATGTTGTGCATTCTTCTAATCGTGTGCGCCACAACACACACAAGGCATGTGTTTTTGGCTTCAATTTTACATTTACGATTGCATTCGAGACTGGTTATGAAGATCACTATTCCCAATGATATTTCATCAATTATTATGATCGTACGATTTTGCCTGCGAGGAAATATCTTCAAAATAATACCATTCGTAAGACCTTCCGCCGGATGATTAAAAAAAAGATAGTTGACCATGCCAAGAGTAAAACAACTTCTTCGCCGGTCGCCAAAGGTACCAAGCAAATTTCACGATCAAATGATTTTGTACAGGCTACGCGTAGACTTTTAAGTTGGACATAGGGAGGTCGAAATCCACTATGATTTCCAAAATAACAAAGTAAAAATGTTGCTTCAATAATGCCCTATGTATCTTCGCGTTTGCTTTATTTGATCGCATCAACACATCAAATTATGTTCAATCTCTCATAACGTTCAGCACGCGAACTGCAAAAACAAGCCCATAACGTCCATCGACTGATCTTAAAAATGACTTCCCAAGTTTTTTTTTTTTTTTTTTTGTTTCCAGTGGTTAGAATTATACTCCACTTGCTAAGGACGCATCCCGCTTTAACGAGCATTTACAAGGAACTCACTTTTCCACGTTGTTTTGATCATTCATTTAACAGTTATGCAAGGCTTTAACGTGTTCGACATAAGATGAATTTAAACTTACCATTATATATATAAAATCGTGAAAATATTCGGTATCGGATATTTCCCTAAACCTTGGTACATATTACATACTATAATAAAAGAAAAACAAACAAAAAAAAAACTGGGTCTCGCAATTCCGCCTATTTATTCCTCGAACTGCAACCTAAACTCGAAAGGTAGTACTCATAAGTTTAGATCTCGAAATTTCCATTCCAATTTATTTAAGGCTGACTTTGAAACAAGCTAAACAAAAAAGCATTCTTACGAAATGTACTGCTAAAATGCTGTACAATGTGATAACATATACATATGTAAGTACCAACCAGCAAATGTAAATTAATAACTACCGGACGGCACCGTGGGATATTTTAATTTTCTTTCATTAACTACCTATAATTACACTGAACTAGAAACTTTTAAAATAAATTCGGCATTCTGTTTACAAAACCGAGTGGTGTCTCATTGTCAGAAATATTGCACTCTAGCCAAATGTTTTCTTCTTTTTTCAATTTTCCAACAATCTTTCATTCTAACTTACAGCAATCTAAAGATGGGTAAATGGTTCACGAACCGTTCAATTGGCCCGTCTCACTTTACTAAATCATGCCTTTTAAGGCACACACCAATGAGCTGCGAAACTCTTTTATAACAAAATAGAAAGGACAAACACACTGTTTACATGAAGGATTTATACCACGGATCGAAATAAAAAAGCATTCGAGTTGACATTTTCGATTATATTTTTTTATGTGAACGCGAATGGGGAACGAGACGTCCCAGTGAGTGACGTGAGACAATAAAGTAATTTTTATTTCTGAAAATCGGTTACATTAAGCCATTCGGGCAGTAAATATTGCCAATTATTTTTATTTTATTTTATTCTTTTTGAACAAATTTGAGCAGAATAAATACATTTATAGACTCATCAAGTAACTTCATTAGTGGATGAAGGTAACAAGCTTGGTACACCTAAATTCTATGCTCTTAGTAAGAAGTGTCAAACTCAACCCCATTTCGATTCGATCTCTCAATTCGGTGAGAGCAGACCAATTCGATTTAAATCCAATTCTTCAATCCGTATATGCACGCGAATAGCTTTGTGTGTAAACTTAGTAAAGTCAACACGGAAAATAAAAAGCCCATAGACCATCGCACACATTGTTGGGCGTTTTGTGTATACTGAGTGCAGTGTGAAGTTATTTACGTTTATATGCAGGGTTGAAACTGGTTCCAAACCGGTTTTAAATTCATATAAACGCAAATCGAGTTAGAATGGGTTTGACTCGACTCGGCTCAGCTAACAGAGCTGGGTCGAGTTAGAAAAATGCATGTATGTTATACCTGGATTGAGTGGTTGAAGTGACATGTTGTCTCTGTGTGTGTGATCTCTTTCTGTTTTCTTTTTTTTTCTTTTTTTTTCGGGGTGGGAAATCGCTGTTTTGATTTTCATGGTTAGCTGCGGGTAAAGTTGTGTGTTCAGTTATTTCATATTTATTAAATGCAAAAACTAGAGCTAAACAGACAAATAACACAATCAAAACCAGAGTGTCTGCTATACTCATCTGTTAGTTCAACCACGTTTGGACTTTGAAACCTTTCGACTCAGTGTGTAGAAATACGCAGATCGGAATCTCAACTCGAACCTGACTCGACTCCTCGACTCTGCATACAAACGTACTAATTGTCTTTGTTGTGTAAAGGAAGACGGAAAGAAACGATGAACTGAAGAAAGAAAAGAAAGCAACTGATGTGCTGAATTGCGAACACTGCATTCTTCATCGAATAGCATTTGTTTAACTGAAACGTTTCAATTTGGTGAAAGACTCGAATCCAAGTCGTCAACTGCCAAACCCGAGTATTCTCGGGTTTGAAGTTTAGCCTTTAATGCCAGACCCGAGAATTCTCGGGCCTAGATTTTTCTGTCTCAATGCCAACCACGAGAATTCTCGGGCATTTTATGCAAAGTACACTTTGGACCATGGCAGCTAAAGGGTTAAAATTGAACTTGGAAATATGTTACAGTACAACTCGGATAAAACGAAGAAAATGTTGGTTCTCCTTTAAAACCGCAAAGCTTCCAAAACTTGGTAATAACACGTAGATACATCCTACATATATACATAATATACCATTTAATAGTGTAACAGGAGCCGATTGCAGCTGCAATTAGTGCAACACACCCTTTAATAGTGTAACAGGAGCCGATTGCAGCTGGATAGATTGCGGTCGGATAGAAACGTATCTGAAAAAAACTATCGGTTCGGGAAGTAACAGTAGTTGCCAGTGAGGTACTTTATTTGATTGATCGGTTGTCGTCTCATGTGGGCGCCGTGGCGTAAGTGGTTAGTGTGTCGGATCACTACGCATGAGGTTCTAAGTTCGAATCGCAGAAAACACCAACAAGTTTTTTCACGGTCCCACCTCTCGCGAGCGTCTGACATCAATATTGTTGTCATGAAAAAGTTTCTCAAATCCCCGTTCGGAGTCGGCATTAAACTGTAGGTCCCTTCCATTCGTGTGAAAAATATAACGCACACAACATGAGTGGTTGCGAGAAGCTAGGCCCTGGCACTTTAAAGAGCTGTTGCGCCAAATATTTGTATTTTGTATTTGTCTCATGCAATTAAACATTCTGGGGCTGTTTTGGACCCTTATTGTGATTGTCGATCAGCAATCGCCACGATAATTGTCAATTTATTTTAATTGTGGTATTGTGTACCTAAATCGACAGAAAAGTATATTATTGTGAATAACAAAAATTAATGTTGTGAATATAACATATTTTGCCAACTGTTTGACTATTATTCGTATTTATTTATTGGCTATACAACACATACGTACGGGAAGCACACAGTTATTCTATTCAATTGTTTTCTTTTCTGATCGGTTTCTTGCTTGGGTTTTACCACAAATTCCTTTCGCAATATCGGGATTCGCATCCATATGCCCAAAATTGCATAAATTTTATATTTTTGTTAAAATAACTAACATCTTACACGCAGAAAACTTTTTTACTACAAAGCATCGAAAAGGAACTTGTGATCGACTACAAACGACTGCCAAATCGACAAATCTCGATCACAATCAAAATTTACAATACAATCGACAATTGTCGTTCATCGATCAATAATCGGTAATCACAAAAGAGCCTTGGTGAAGATACACTGGGCAATATTTACGGAGCCCAATGTCAACGAGAAAAGAATGTAGGGAAATTCTTGAAAATGAAATATTGCCCACTGCTACACTGCCCATTTTTGGACGAAGGTTTATACTTGAACACAACATCGATTTCAAGCGCTAGCTGCTGTAAAGTCTGCGTACAGTATTTGGCAAGTTTCCAACTGGAAAATGCTCAGTTATTTATAGTTCGGCCACCAAGTCTCCTGATCGCAGCCCGATTCAGCGCTCTTGTGAGATGAGCTGGACTTCGGCAGAACACCTATAGAATCTTTAGCAGGCACCGTATTAGTTCCGTAATTTGTATCAAACATCAGTGTCTACAAGGTTTTCAGGAAAAAAGATTTTTCAAGTTAGATTCCCATACCATAATCGCAATTATTCATCTTCAATCACAAACAATATGCATACTCAAGTCATTCATGGTATGTACAACAAGCAAGCTCCTTTTACGTTTAACAGTCAGCGATGATGTTCATACATACAACTTACGTATAAAGACAATTCTTACACAACTCACTTAGAAGCAATTTGAACAAGCAGTCACCCATTATACAAACAAAATGCTTTCACGCAATCAGTAACATTGCTTCAATATACAGGGTTTGTCCAATAAGTAGCGGGACTGGCCATAAAAAGAAATTCGTTAAAGATATATACGTATTCATGTACAGTTAGTTAGAACTTTTAAAAATATGACCCTTCCACATCAATACACCGTTGCCAGCGTTTTTTCCATTATTCAAATGTCCCCTGGAAGTTGGTAACTGCAAGGCTGTTCAGGCACCCCGTCGAAGCCGCTTGGATCGCATCAATCATCCCGAAACGATGTCCTTTCAGGCTCCTTTTGATTCGAGGGAACAAGAATCTGGACTGCAGGGTGGTTGGGGCATTGCCATGTTGCTTTTGACGAGTGCAACCCCCACAATCAGAAACGTGTGACTGGGCGCAGTAGTGATGGCGCATCCAGGTATCGGGGAACTCCCTTCTGCTTAAAATTCAATGCAAAATTTAATGCCACAACGCTGCTCGATGCATCTCGACTCTTGACGCGAACACTAAACATACTTTTAATTTGGGCGCGAACTACACACCTCAAAGGATCGGAAGCAACTGAGCATTTTCCCTCAGCTTATGTGGCATCCCCCCAATGGTCCCGGCCATAGAGACCTCAGTTCACTCCTTCCCATTGGCAGGAAAAAATCAGTTCCGATACTTATTGAACAAAAACCCGTAT
This sequence comes from Brachypalpus laphriformis, assembly GCA_945910035.1. Lineage (NCBI taxonomy): Eukaryota > Metazoa > Arthropoda > Insecta > Diptera > Syrphidae > Brachypalpus > Brachypalpus laphriformis. The sequence continues at coordinate 89,077,408 of OX246754.1, forward strand.
ATACATATTCGTTTCTCACTCACAATGTCTAAATAAACATGCTTCCAAACTACTTCCACAATAGATATTTGTAACAAATCAAACCACTGCATTTATGCACTCTCTTTCAAACAAGATACCATAGTTCTTCCGATTACCACAATATGTATACACTAAGATACTTTTTAAGTAAAAAGGCATTGGGTTTTCTTGTAAATACACAGTACACGTATATTATGTCCCACTTAAGATGTGAATACAATTATTTTAGATTTGTGAGATTTACATATAATATTTCTTTAATTACCGGCTTAAGATACTACATTGAAAGAGAAATCTATTAATTAAAATCAAATATGTATAAGATATTTCAAATGATTAATCATTCAGAATCATTCTTGCCTACGATTTTGTCTAATTTGTTTTTTTTTTTTTTCTTCTTTCATCAGATGTGAAAAAGAAGTGTTTATTATTAAGATTAAGTATATGTATGTATGTACGTTTAAGTTAGACTTTTACTTTTGTCTATTATGAAATAGCTCTAATTAAAAAAAAAGTATGAATAAACACATGCGTGTTATAATAACTCGCATTTTGTGTTTAATTGATTATTAAAGACGACGTCACCGTGCATATCTTTTCCTTTTAAGATAATCTACACAAAATATAGATGCCCATCATCATTTTTCAAGTTGTTAAGATGTTAAAATTTGTAGTTAGGGTTTAACTTAAGAATGTATTGGATTAAAAACGTCTTCTGCGTTCCCATGGTTTATTATTATTATTTCCTCCTCCATTTCCACGTTGATTTGCTGGACCTCCTTTGTTCTGATTTTGTTGATTATTACCAAATTCGAATGGATTGAACTGATCCTAATAACGGATGAATAATGTAACAAAAGAATTGTAATATATTCGTAATCATAGCAATACCCCCAAAAAATTAACATTATAGGAAAAATATTGGAATAGGAACATGGTAAGTAAAATGTATTCTATGAAGGCTAATACAACTCAGTAAACCATCACATAAAGCGATCAGGTCGGATAGATGCATACATATGTATAACATACGTGTGTGAGTAGATATTTCATTACATTTCATGTAACCCAAATTTAATATTGATTTTGGCAGTAGTTCTTCCCGTTCAACCCAAATTACACATTGAGGCAGTAGTTCGTCATAGATAAGCAAGAATTGTTCTTATGAGTGGTCTTAAGTATTAAATATATTTTTTTTTTCTCCACCCAACTCCATTATTTATGTACAAGCTGTTGAAAGCATACACCATAATAAATATTACAATAAGATTTGGAATGACTACTAGTTAGTCATCATTTCAAAGGAGGGTTTAGCAATAAAATAAGGACGAAACCAAAACAGTGAAATTTCGAAGAACAAACAAAAGTTCTCGTAATACTTTTTTTTTATAGCTGTAATAGTTTTGATCAATCGGTTAAACATCATGCATTATGAAAGCCAATAGCTACTTGCGTAAAATATGTATAAACAACACACCGAGCAACTGATTTCAAAAAATCATTTGTTAAATAAAAGCACTCAAAAGTGCATATCCTTTACAAAAGATTTACAAAACCCAAAACACTATTTGCGACGTATTTTCCCTTTTGCTGAAATGTGTATAGCTGACAATAAATCATCTACAATGACTTAACCGCTAACTACCGGAAAAAAATCACCAGAATTAGCCTACGTTCACACGGAGATATTTCTCCCATATACCTTATGCACGATTTTCTCGAATGTTCACACAGAGCTTGTGCGGGAAAATCTCGTATTCTGGAAATTTGTTTTCCCGTACTTTTGTCACTACGATTCGAGAAATCTCGCATTCATTTTATCGAATACGTGACGCAGTGTCACTTGTTTATATTATGTCGTTCACACGAATAAAGTTTTTTCTCGAATACATTTAATAGTGGGTACTTTGGTAGTTGTGCGTCAGTCTTGCAATGTAGCGAAATACTCGAATGGAAAAAGGCGTCGTGTGAAATGTTGTCTCGTATTCAATAAAAACCCGTAATGCGTGAAATTGCTAGTTTTGTCGCAATGATGCGATATATAATAAATATTCGATTCTCGGTGTTTTCGGAATATTCATTTGAATGAAACTCAGAATAAATGCGATTGATGGATAAAATCATCCGAGATAGTCAAGAAATAGTACAAAAAATAATACTTTTAATTTCAATAAGCCAAGAAAAGAAAATGAGTGCGCCATCTGCTGGTTTATTTTGAAATTGTTATTTTGACACAAACAGCCCTGTCGTGCTCAAAAAATTAATTTGCAGAAACACAGCGTCATATCTCCATGGTACAAAATGAATCGTAAATCGATTATCGCGTGAACAACGTTGGGAAATATTGAAAACTTCTTTCAAAAGTAAGAAGTGTGTTGCTGAAACACAGCGAATTTTGAAAAATAAATTTCGGCGGAAAAAATTGCACCACCACTGATAGCACAAGTTATTCTCGTGTTCGCTCTCAGCAGGCAATATTGCTGCCGTTACCCAAAGTGTGCGCCTAAACCCGAGAACCTTAACTCGTCACAGATCTCATCAACTGAGCATTAGCCGAACTAGCCTAAGCAAAATTATGCATAAAGATTTCGGATTATTCCCTTACAAGGTCCAACTGACACAGCTTCGTTATCGCTCCGGATCTGAAAACCCGCACGTAGTCGTAGAGAAGCGAATACATCCAGTGTGTGAATGTGGCGGCATTATTGGCTCATTTTCTTTGAAAATAAAGATAGCAATAAGGAGCGCTACATACATAATAACGGTTTAGTTATTTATTTTTTTTTCAGGTCTGGACGATCTCTAGTTCCGTCAAGACGGCGCTACATTCCATACCAGCCATCCAACAATCGATCTTTTGGGCACTAAGTTCAATAGCCGTTTAATCACCCGTTTTGGTGATGTTGCTTGGCCTCCACGGAGCAGCGATTTTAAGTCGTTTGACTTTTTACGTGTTACACAAGCCGTCCAACAACCGACCATTTGCGCCATTTTGATGATTGCTTAGCCTCCGCGGAGCTGCGATTCGACGTCGTTGTGGTGTCTTGCCATTTTTGTGGGACGTCCTTAAAAATAAATGTTATGCTGGCAATTCACAAACGATTCAAGCCTTTAAGCACGGCAGCTGAGATGAAGATGCATCGAACGACAGCAGGAGTGACAAAGCTTGATCGAATAAGAAGTTCGAAGATCTGTGGAAGGCTTCACGTCGAGACCATCTTACGAAAGATAGAGCGCGACCGGCTCAGTTGGTATTGCCATGTTCAAAGAATAGATCATTTGAACCCTGTTAAAAATGCATAATATCAATGAACGTCCCAAAGACATCGTGAGGCAGGAGAGACAGCCTATAAACGGCTGGATCACACAAATGCGACGACATCGGCATTTCATTGGCCTCAGTAACCGAGTGATCCAAAGTCGGAAGACCTGCCGATATTTTCTATTCATGAAATAGAGTCCCGCACCTTCGAAAATATCCCACGAAATTGGGTTTACAGGATGGGCTATTGTGCGCGGCAGCCATTTAAATAAAATTATATATATGTATATATATTTGGCGCAACGGTTGAAGTGCCTAAGCATAGCTTCTCGCAACCCCCCCGTGTTGTGTGCGTTATATTTTTTGCACGAATGGAAGGGATCTCCAGTTTTGTACTGTATCCGAAAGTCAATTTTTATTTTTGTTTTTGAGAAGCTTTCTAGTGACAACAATACTCCCAGCAGTTTGTCAAACTCTCGCGAGGGGTGGAACAATTTTTTGTTCGTAGTTCCTAGCACTTCCATAAAAAAGATCAATATGGTTTTAGATATTGTTACTTACATACATAAGTTACATATGTAAGTCCGGTTACATCTAGCTGTGTATACGACCTAGATCATGTTGGTGAAATATTTAATTGGAAATATTCATAATTCCTTCAAAACAAAAAATGTTTTCTAGACATTCGCGAGGCGGGGCCGTTAAAAAATTCGAGCGCAGTGATCCAGCGGACTAACCACTGTGTCACGTCAATTCTTTAAATAACAAAAATAATTCGTATTTTATCTAAGCAAAGTAGTAGATTATGTCATAAATAAATACAGCCGCATGTTTCCAAGCGTAACTTTCCCTTCTTATCAAACAAATGCTATTGATCACATTTATGAAAATGGGTTTACATGAGTGTACACAGCTGTGCCTAATAGAATACATTTTCCTATGTTTCAATTACAACCAATCAGGTAATAATAATTTAATTTAAAATATTTTGAATAAATTCCTACAGATAACAGTTTGCAGCAATTTTGTCACTTTCAAAATATTTTGGTATGTATATAATATTGTTTAAATAAGTGTTTATTATAATATTCTAAGCCCATATACAAAAATACTTGCAACAGACCGAAATCTCGTAGTATTTTTCAAAGTGAGAGAAAATGTAAAAGATCTTCCTATACATATGTACATTTGAAAGATTTCCAAACATTTAAGGCCTCATATTAAGACCTACCTATAAACGACATCGATGAAATTATTGAAAATAATAATTTTTATACCGTAATTTCCCGAGCACTTTGTTTCTAAAAACTAGTATCCATATCTTATTGACCAAGAATAACTCAAACCTAATGAAGTTCGAAGTCAATGATTTTGTGTAAACACAAGATGTAAGTTAAAGTCGTTGATACAGGATCAATAAGTGAAAAAACAAATAGGAATGTTAAAATAGATATGTAATGTAAGCAGTCTTTGTGAAGAACAATACAATGGAGAAAACCCAATAAAAAAAAATTTACCCAGGAAAAAAGAGCAACGCAAACGCAAATGACGAACAAGTTGATCGCCTTCAAAAAAGAATCCGTTATGTCGAAGTCACAAAGAAATTCTAATCGACAATGGTATGATAATTGGGCCTTTTGCAAAGGGGCCGTACATTACATCTAAAATTTGTAGCTTTTTGCATGTAATGCAACGCATTATCTTGGATAAAATTTTCTAAATTTTCATTTAAACCTCTATTATACTGACTGAAAATCCCCATGCATATTTCGCAATTTATGGTTGTATTACAATTTCTAGTTAGTTGGTTAACCTGCTTTAACCTACTTTCTGAGCATTTCCCTTTCATAACGAATTCATGGAAAATAGAAAATTTCAAGTTTAAGATTAATTTAAAAAAAAGTCGCAAAGGACGAGTGCGAAAGCTTAAAAAATATTTGCTTTCTTCCAACAGTCGCCAAAATACTTGCAATCCGCAATATCAAATAAACAACCATTCTCAGCAAATTTTCGATTTTCATTTACAGAAAGAAACCTTCAAGGACTAAAGCCACGGCAAAAAGTAAAATTGCTTGGGATAAATTCGCTACAACGAAACTCTTTGGATTAAAGAAGCACTTCCTTGATATACAAGTGCAAACAAATATCTTCTTGAAAGATTCGCTTTCATCGTCGCTGCCGAAGAACTTTCCGGTGTGGCTTAGAAAATAACAAGAGGTTTTGTTGTTCGGTTGGCAACATATTTTTGTCTTCCTTCTCGTCTCACGCGATAGTGGGTATCCTTATCTAGAATTTGTTTGTTATGCAACTCGTGTCGTAAAGCATAAGGCGACAGTTTTTCCCTCGGGAATCTACTGCATCTACCACATGAACACCTCACTAATTTTTAGAGTAACATGTCCAATTTATCCCTCTATTTATGGATTTCAATCTTCTTAAAACAAAATTTACCCAACGTACTTTGCACGAGAGAGAGCGAGATATTTCCTTGATCACAATCATTAGTTATAAACTGTGCGGAACATTAATTAACAATGTCGCTTAGAGTAAATAACTGACACCAAATGGTCCAGAATAGCCAAGTCAAAACCCCTCAGCTTTTTAAGCCTACACTGCTCCCGGGGCAGTAATGTCAGGCGATAACCCTTTCTAGAAAGCGTGATCCTCTCAGCTATGACAATAGCTTTGATAATTATGACTTCAAGAAAATTAATATTGACTTCACATTTGATGTTAAGCAGATTGTCACAAGCACTGAATTTGGCATTATAAGAGTTTGGAATAAAGATACACGTGTTTTTATAACATTTACTCTTTACGAAACTTTCGTGGGTCTACATTTAAGAGTATGCATAACCGTATGGAATTCATACAGCGTTGGGTTTTGTACTACATCACTTGGACTGCAATAATACTATACTTCTTCCAACTTATAGCAACCGCCTTTTTGCCTTGAAAGTTCATTCTTTAAAGAAGCGTCAACCAGCAACTGGTAAGTAGTTCCATTGAATCGTCAGATGTTTTAAGGGAAACCGACTTGAAAGTAAGATACTACAGATTTAGAAACACTAACATCTTTCGATCTAAATTATGACCGAATAAACCACCCTTGTAATTCATCTATTACGCACATGGCAGGGAAAGTAAGCAATGACCACGGTAAATTTGACATTAATTACAATAAATTAAGATTAATCCATTTACTCCCACTGTACTAAAAAACGACAGTAACAGATAACCATTCTCTGTCACACAATATTTGAAATTCTCGATTTAGTGGCTGATATCACATTATATGTACATATGTGTACTGTAAAAACTACACCTCAAAAATACACTTTGCCTTTTCTTATTTGGTATTAAACTTCCTATATAGTCGATTAATACAGGTATTTCAGTATTATAATAGGTAATTTTACTTTGGGCGTTAATGGGTTAAACCATAAACCGAAAACAAGTGCAAGCAAGCAGTAGTAGTAGTTTGCCTGTTTTGCATTATTTATACTTGACTATTACTGAACCTATATACATATGTATGTATACTTCATATGTTCTCTATTGAATTCTAAGTATTTTCATACACATGAATTTCATACATTTTCATGCATATGTGTTTTCGTTGTTTGTGGCTCTATATTTTTTTTTAAATGCTAAAAACTAACACCACAATTTAACCACTTATTAAAGGTAGTATTCGTCACATAATGTTTGCTTTCAAGAATTAATAACGTGTATAACTTTATTCAAACCTGAACCGATTCGAATAATTTAAAGAGCAACCCCGCTTGAACTGTTTCGAAATTTCTTTTTCATTTTACTATGGGTTGCTCTCCAGAAAAGCATATTCTAAAATGAGTACATACCAACAAAACGCACCATTTATTAAAAAAAAAATCCTTTCAATGGGAAAGCAGATGTTTACAGCACACCAACGACTTGAAATTACGCATCCTAATCAAACTTTACTAGAAGGGAAAAGAGAAATAATATAGCTAAAATAGGAATCCATTCTAATCAAAATTACCACAGTACTTGCTTCACACAGTAATTTGCAAATTATACAGACAATAGTAATTTGACGAAGTTATGAGTAGTTAACTCGTGAGTTAGTTAAAAAATTAACTAACTAAAATTTGATAACAATTGAAAATGTTTATTAATAGGAATAATACTATAACAGAGTGGATATATCGTCGTGTGCATGACACCACATCCACTGGCATTTTACAAATTGCTCAGGATATACAAAAAAAAAAAAAAAAACTGTTTGCTGGTTACATTTTTTTAAAATGGGAATGCCGTATTTCGAAGGCATTTACATTTTCGTTAAAAGCAAATGTTACCAGTAGAAATTAAATTCTTAACTCTGGGCATTAGATATAGTATTACTGGTATAAAAAAAAAGTGGGTAGTTAAGGCTTACTACTGTTTATTTAGTTATTAAATGATTAATGGTCACTTATTTTAACATAAAAACTTTTAAAAAATAATGACCACTTAGGCACAATCAGGTTTTTGATTTTATCTGAATTCTTTATGACAGAATTATTGCGCTTTGTTGTGGACACCTCCATACCCATTTAACCTTTTGAAGTTATGCATGAAGTACAAACGGTAGTTTGAAAAATGGCAGATATTCTATATCTTTAAGGAGCCAAAACACAGACGAACGAATAAACGAGAGTAATATGATTTCCGCAGTATACATATGTATTTAGGTACCCATGAGAATACGGATCCGAAAAATCGTAATGGGGGAAAATATGAAGTACATATGTATGTATGTATATAGTACAGACTAAAATGTGTAAGTTTTCCGCAAATGCCTTTCTTTATAAAAAGAATCAAGCTCTTCCGGTTTTTCTTTCAAAAGAAATTATTAATCAGTACATTAAAATTACCAAAATTAGTTATGCTTAGAGGGGAGGGAAATTACGGTACAACACTATTGCTAATCGTTCTTCGTTTCCTAATCGAAAAACAAATAATAAATATAAATAAAAATAAACGAACAGTGGCTAACAAAAGCAAAATTAGAAAGAGTCCAAACGTTGGATTCGTGTAGTTTCATTAAATATAGATTTTATTTTACATTCTTTAGTCACTTTCAGATATAATAGATAAAAAAAAAATTCTTCACTCCCTTATTTTAAAATCTCCCGTGTCTGAACATGTCGAAAAATGAACGTACCTGTTGGTTGTTGGGTCCACCATTCGCACCGCCCATATTTCCGGCATTTCCTACATTGTTGCCAGCAAATGCAGATAGTGCATCTGTAATATACATGTCAATTAGTAAATTGTTCTAACGAAGCGCTTAACAATCAAATATATTACCTCTGAAATCGAATGGACTGCTATTCTGATTGTTGGCGTTCTCAAAGTTGTCAAAATTGGGTCCATTGCCGCCACCACCAACGCCGACGCCGCCACCACCTACACCTCCACCAACGCCAACGCCGCCGCCGCCACCGCCACCACCACCACCACTACTAGGTGGACCTTGTTTGCCCTCCTGTTGATCCAACAACGAGTTCAATTGCTGAGCTTGCATGAACAATGTGTTTTCTTGTTGGCGACGACGCATTTCTTCCTCTTGGCGCAACATACGAGTTTGCATATCAGACTGTTGACGACGAAGGTTTTCTTCCTCACGAATTTTTAACTCCTCAGCCTGCTTTTCTCGCATCTCCCACTCCATCTTTTTGCGCTCATTGTCCTGTTCCCGCTTGCGGAGTTCTAACCAAATAGAATAACAATAAAAAATGCAATTGACAATACACATACATATTTGCAAGCGCGATCTTACCCTGACGCAACATTTCAGTCTCATGCTCATAACGTGCATACTCCATTTGGGCCTCTAACTTATCTTCTTCCATTTTTAGCTCACGTGTGAGAGCTTCTTGCTTTGTTTTGTATAGTTCGTACAACTGCTTCCACCTTGTTCCATACTCATGCTCGAATGTATCTACTTCGGCAAACCGAGGTCCCACATTACGTTCATGATTAAATTCTTGTGTTTTCTTATTTAATGCCTTGTCTGGCAGACCATCAGCGTCGTCATTGAGTTCAAATGGCTCCACAACACACGGTCTGAGCGACGCCGTTAAAAAGAAACATTTATCATTGCAAAGACGTAATGCTGCATTTGCTGAAGATTTCTTCGCAAACTCAACAATACCTTCACCTGTGTGTTTTCCACGGTCATCAACGACTATAATAGCCCTTTCAATTGGACCAAAGATCTCAAATGATTTATACAGTAACTCATTGGATACTTGTGAATTCAGATTCTTAACGCGCAATATGGTCGCATTTGGTGCAAAGCGAATGCGAAGTGTTCGTCCTTTGCGCATGGTACCATCTAATTCACGTTTTGCTTTTTCAGCATTAGGGTGATAATCCAATTTCAGAAATGCAAAATTTTTCTCTGGATTAGAGAATACCTCTCCAATCTCACCGTACGGTTTAAACAATTCCCGCAACTCTTCTTCAGTTATGTCGCTTGTCAAGTTCCCGATGTAGAGACGATTGCGGCCCGAGAACTTTGTTTCTTCACTGTCAAGTGGTGGCAATTCATGTGTAGGTCCAGTAATGCTTCTTAAACGTTGTCCAATAAAGAAGTCTTCATTGCGACCACCCCCGAAACCGCCACCACCGCCGCCGAAACCGCCGCCACCACGCCCGCCACTGCGACGGTCGTTCATGTTACGGTTATTTTGCATATCGGAATTGCCACCTCCCATGCTCCGATTGTTATCATCGCGCATTGAATTATTTTTATTATCGTTTGGCTGCAAAGTGGGAAGGTTCAAACAAATTACGTTAAATTTATAATTATATGCATGCGTGTATGTAAATATATCTAAAATCTATATAAAAGGAACACAGGGTTTCCGAAACGGCTAAATAAAAGTACTTATCGAGAAGTTACGGATCTATGTATATAAATACTATATTTTAAATCGAAATACAAAATATGTAGATGTACTTCAGATGCGATTAGTTGTGTTTCTCCGACTAACCGTTTTAAAGTTATGGAACAATCGAATATATTACCTCTAAAATAGTTATGGGAACGGAAATGCACATAGTCGAAATTGCGCTTTTCACTGCTTTCATGCAAAGAAGCCTGACGAATGTGTATTTCAACGCTTATAACTTCAAAACCTTAGTAAAAAAAAAAAAAAAAAAAACACAATGACAAGACAAATTGGTTGTGGTGCCATTACCCAGAGCACGGTGTGAATTAGCACAAACGATAGCTGCGGAATAGAGGCCTTAGTTACGTTTTTAATAACAACATAACTAACTAACATATGTAGACATAAGACGAAAGGAAGTGTTTCAAATAACTGTTTGCGGGAGTAGGATGCTTGACAGGTTCTGTAATGAATAGACAAAATGAGTGATTTTGCACTCTAAAATAAATAAATATTTGGCGCAACAGCTCTTTAAGTGCTAGGGCCTAGTTTTTCGCAACCACTCATGTTGTGTGTGTTATATTTTTCACACGAATGGAAGGAACCTACAGTTTAGTGCCGTATCGGAAGGGCAATTTGTTTTGAGAAGCTTTTTCGAGACAAAGATACTCTCGGATGTTTGTCAGACGCTCGCGAGAGGTGGGACCATGGAAAAACTTTTTTTTTGTGTTATCTGGGATTCGAACTTGGAACCTCAAGCGTAGTGATCCGACACACTAATCACTTACGGCACGCCGCCCACATAGTGCACTCTGACAGATGCAAAATCACTAAATGTTTTGTAAAAGGTTAGGTTAGTCACAGAATACAATTCATCTGGTTATTAAGTCACCAACATGGAAAAAGGAAAGGCTTTTCCCGAAAATAGTGAGCAATCGCAATCGGACAAAAGTTCACAGACTTTTTGGTTTACTTTGAGGCGCAATTTACGTTACAACCTGTGCCTTATTTCACAATACATAACATACAGTCAACTCTCGATTAACCGGGGTGCTCGGGAACGAGCTCATACCGGATAACCGAAAATCCCGGAAAATTTAAAATCATATTGTTAAAGAAGAAAACCACTCTATTTTATAAATTATCCATTTATTTATTACAGTCAACAAACATAAAATAGTTCACGAAGACGTAAAAATTGATCTTTTCTTCGCAGTTCTTGTTGATGCCATTATAGATAAAAAAGAAAACCTTATAGGTATATAAAATTTTCAAAACACACGTGCACTTACGAAGAAATCGATTTACTGAATGAGAAAAATTCAAAGAATGCGATCAAAAACAAAAACGTAACATGAAAATACCAGAATTAACGGGAATTAATGAAAATGATCACGGATAATAGAGTGAATCCCGGAAAATCGATTTCGAAATAAATATTTTTTTGAAAATCACCCCAATTCTTCAACTCGTATACGACAGTCGAACACGACCATGGTCGCATTTAGTTATTACAAAGCCCGTACTTTACGAACACACTCGTACGAAATTTTTGACAGGAGTCGTATACATCGCAACGCATACGAGTGTCGTATTTTTCCGCTATTACGCAGAATTCAACTGGTCGTTTGATGGTCGTATTTGTGTATTTTACTCGCACTCAAAATTGGCTACGACTCGCCTTCAACGTGAAGCAAAATAGAAAAAAAAATGTAAGTACATGTATTTTTACTCAAAATATCTGAATTTGTTGTTTTGTGTGCTTTTATTGTAGGAAAGTCACGAGTCTTAGCCAATTTGTAAGGGTGGTTTCTGCTATGCCAACAACACGGGGTGTTCCCAAGCGGTCCCCCATCTAAGTACTAACCGCACCCGTCGCTGCTTGATATCGATGATCGGAGGAGAACTGTTGCTCACCATGTTATAGTGGTTGGCGTAATTATAATACACAACAAATTTCTCCGAATTTCTGCCAAATTCTCAACCGGCACCACTTCACCCTCTTCTTAATCGAAAAAGAGGTTATCAAATTGATAATTTTTGATTTATTTTGTTCACCAAAAACTTTACTTTGCTTTGAAATACACCGCCAAACTTATATGTTTGCATTTTCGTTTCATTCTCTCTGATGGTTTGACATTTGCATAACTGCGATATGCCTTGGTTTTTTTGAGTTGTCGTATACAAACCGAGGAATAGTTTAATTTTGATACGACTTTAAATACGAAAGAAAATACGACTGGGCATGCGACTTGAAGAATTGGGGTGAATAAATTTCCCGGTTAATAGTGTTGCCGGTTAATCGAATGCCGGATAATCGAGAGTTGACTGTATTTATAAATTATTATTTGTCATTATGTATGTACATACATACATTTGAAAAGATTTAATTTTTAATGGAGTTGGACTTCTAGTCCTTATACGTATAAAAGACAAATTAGATGCGCTAGCATACAAAACTATGTATTATCATTGTACATTAACGTGCCTACATTCGTCGCCGATTCCACAATACTAAGGAGCAACTTATGTAAATGTCATACGACTTTTTTTCTTCCCACAACTAAAGTTTAACTTAGTGATATTTAAAGATCAACTTCGTGCTAACCTTTTTAAGTGGCATTTATGTAAGCTATTGGATAAAAATCACTTTGAAGAGGAAATATCATCGTAAAGCTAAGATTAGACGACATGTAAAAAGCACACAAGTTGATCTTTAAATATCACTAAGTTAAACTTAAGTTATGGAAAAAAAAAGTATGTGGACAAATCTGGAGAATCACATCGAGGTTAGCATACTCGATGTCTACGATGATAGTTCTGCTAGCCGTATACAGAGACCGTTTGACAACAAAGAAATTTTGGATCGAGAATAAGAAAAAGTCAGTCTACACTTCCATAATAAATAAATTTCGCTCGTCACCGCTTATAGCAGCAAAGATCATCACTTCGTCATCAAAAATGATGTTCATGTTTATTTAAATTGCTATAGGGAAACAAGAACAAAAGCAATCATGTGAATTGCTAATTACGATAACTATAATTTGACGATCGTACTCGTACTTTGAGGGTATAGCTAAGTATGTACCTAAAATAAAACTTAACAAGAAAATCTGGGTTAGCCTTGTAATTTCTTGGTACCTAACCCGCTTCTGACCGATTTATTTATTGTACATATATACGCATGTACATGTGGTAAAATTACGCCGAAATATTATATATAAGTGTACGAGGGACACTCAACTAAATAGAAGCAACAGCCATCCTCACCTCCTTGTACGTTAGATTCAGACATCATACCCGAAGTTCGGATTCCTAGAGGATGGTAGCTTCAGGCTGGCATGCAAAGGGTTGGATGTGTACAAATACATACGTATGCATGTACATATTACTAGTGTCCGACCGAAGCTTCGGCTTCGGCTTCGGTTACATTCGGCTAAAAAAACTACAATCGGCTAAACCTTCGGCTTCGGCCAAAATAGGCGGAAGATTTGGCCGAAGCCGAAGGTTTAGTTTATGGTTTATTGGTTGCCGTGCGTCGTGTAGGCGCCGAAAATTACTGATTGGATAAATGTTTTTTATTATTGCTAATGAATTACTTGTTTTTTGGTTATTAATGAGTTATTTCTTATTTTGTTTAAACTATTTACTATTTCAATAAAATATTAAAATTGATACTAGTTTAATTTGTTATTATTTTTGAAAAGTTAATTTATCCCATTAGTTTGCTTAGGCGAACCCCACAGGCGGATCAGTAGAAATGCAGTGAAGTGGGAGGGCTGTGATCCCTTGTTTTCGGATCATAGCCTCGCTGTTAAAAGGAAGAAGAAGATCCCATTAGTTTGCTTATTGCATGCATACATTCCAGAAAAACTTCCAAAAAATCATTATTTTATTCACTTTTAGTCAATCTTAAACGGAAATTCTTTAAGTTATTAAAGATTCGGCTTCGGCTTCGGCCGAAGGTTGTTGTTCAGCCGAATATTCGGCTTCGGCTTCGGCTTGAAATCGACCTTCGGTCGGACACTACATATTACTATCATAAATACTGTTACAACTTTTAACTGTTCCATACAGCCTCTGGTATTACCCACACCCTTGTGTTGGCTTGCGTCATTTGTGGTCTTATAAATATTTGGTCTGTTCATACGCAAATTTAAATTAAGATTCGATTAGTTTTTTAACGTGGAGTGGAGCGATAAAGAAATCAGGATTGCGGTTATTGCTCATATTACTCGTTCATAACCATTGATCATTGGCCATCAGCAAGTCCGAATCTTAATCGTTTGGATTACAAGCTATGGTTCCTTTTGCAGGACATGATTTGTACGAACCCAAACCTGGAGTCGCTAAAAATTAGATTAAGAAAAACAGTCGAAACTTTTGCAATAAAAATCGTGCGTGCTACGATTGATGAGTGGCCTACTCGTCGCAAGGCCTGTATAAGAGTAAAAGGAGCCATAACTTTTTTGTAACTGCACAGCTGTACCCAATGTGTTTGAAACGTGTATGCGCTACTGCCAATTATTTGTCAATTTGTCTACTAGGTTGTACCACATGAAATGTCCGATTTTCGCTGTCGGAAATAAGAATCTCTCGCAAGTTTCTGTGCCAGAACGTGCGATTTTCTTTTTTTATAAGGTAAAGTGGTACGTGTGTTTGACGTGTGAAAATTTTAGGGTTCGTTACAAGTGCAGTAATTTTTAATTTACCCTCGGTATCCGCTGGCAATAATTCATTGCAAGAAATATGTCAAGCAATGGAAATGTCCAATTGAGACCGCAAATTTCTTAAAATAATCCATTCATTTGCGGTCTCCATTGGAAATTTCCATTGCTTGACATATTTCTTGCAATGAATTATTGCCAGTGGAGACCGAGGGTTAGGAATTGTTTACCATGTTGTCGGCAGTTTAAATTCAGACCCTCTTCTTTTATGAATTTAAAATAGGACATATTGCGTCATTGTCAATGAAAAACATTTATGACGCATTTGAGGATGTAGCTGTAAACGAACGCACTATTCGAAGTTGGTTTGGAAAGTTCCGTTCGGGAGATTTCAGTGAAACGTTAATTAACGACAATGTTTTAAGAGCAATGGTAGATGCGGACCCAACGAAATCGGCGCGAGAGATTGCACAAAACATGGGAGTATCCCCATTACAATAATTCGACACCTTTCTCTCATAGGAAAGGTAAAGAAACTCGATAAGTGGGTACCCCATGAACTGAACGAGTCCCAAAAACTAGAGCGCCTAGAAATCGGAAAATTACGAAAAAATAATATTGGTTTTTGAATGTTTACTATAAAATCAGACATTTCATGTGGTACAACCTAATATAATAGATCAGTTTTTCGAGAGCTTTCGGCTTTGCTCCGAAACCGCTGAGGGTTATTATTATAAGGGTATTAATAATAATCCCTTCAGCGCGCGCAAAAAAAAAAAAAAAAAAAACATTTTTCTTGAACGCCATTTGTCCTTGCCTTTAGCTTCGTAGGTAACACGATTTGTAACGTAAATGAAAATAAGTAAAAATAAAATAAAAATAAAAAATAAAATATGGAACCCATTAGACAAATCTTTGACGTTAGGTTAAAAGGGAAAATGAGATTTTGTGTTTTTTATATGAGCAATTTACTGATTTATTGCCTGTGGATTAGTTAATTACTATAGGATGCAGTTGTGCTAGAGTTAAGTTTGTAATACCAATCGTAAAAGAAAACAAACTGACTTAAACCCATTTACCATTTTTTGACTTAACCCCTTAATACCTGACACCAGAGAAATGTCATAACTGAGAAACTTCACCGACTCTTTAAGGCGTTGAACGCATTAAAGCGACAGAAAAAAACTGGCGTTTTTCGTTAGCAAATTAGTGATAGTCAGTCGAAAACAATTGAAAATGCATGTTTTCTTAAATTTTTAATTGATTTAAGTAACTAAATTGACTTATCTTACTTAATAGGGCGAAGGTAACACAACACAAGCAATTTAAGATTTTGTTAGAGAAGTTGATTCGCGGAAAAATCGGCGAATTGTTAATTTCTTCGCAGAAACTAATTACAATTCAACTTTTTATATATTAATCAATAGATAAATTAAGCTCCGTTCCTTTGGAATAATAAAATTGCCAAGGGCGTGCTTATAAATGTGCTAAAAACTGTTTGTTCGCATTTTGGACATTCGCAGTTCGCTGAGCTGTGAATGGACCTTAACACAATCAAAACCAGTGTGTCTGCTATACTCATCTGTCAGATCGACCACATTTGGACTTTTGGACCATTCGACTCGGTGTAGAAATACTCAGATCGAAATCTGGACTCGAACCTGACTCGAATACTCGACTCTGCATATAAACGGGGTATATGCCAACACACGGTTTTCCCATATGCGCCCAACACTGTTTGATGTCGGGGATCAGACGAGAACCATTTCTTCACCGTGGTATGGTCGTTGGCATAGCATGTGGAATCTGAACGACCTACCGACGACGTTATACCATGTCTTCGGGGTTACGAAATAAGTTCAGTAAAACGAAACGCCTCAAATGTCGACAAACATCGTGTAACTAGAAATACTCTCAAAATAAGGGCGAATAGGATGTTTCACCACAAGGGCTGTATAAACAAATGTCGTTCAACGAAACGAAAACGACAAACGTAATTGTAAATTTAAGTAAAGGTCGATTCACAGCTCGGCGACCTGCGAATGTGAATAAGCGAATATTCGCAAATTTTGACATTTCTTTCACAGCTACTTTTTTATCTGGTCGCTGCAATCCGCGAATTTCAGTTGGCATTCATTTTGCAACTAATTGCCTAAACGTGGAAAATGCATAAATACACAGCATGACTTTCATTGCGAATATTATATCTAACCTTCTTTCGATAAATTCAACCACGATCCTACCCACCAAGAACAAAACAAAAGAATTGTGAGGTTAAACTCTCGCTAAAGTTTTGGTCGCGGGAATGTGGATTGCGTCCTACATGTGTGGAATGTGAATAAAAGTTGACAGTTCGCAAAAAGCATTCGCTTATTCGCGGAAAAATCGGCGAATTGTTAATTTCTTCGCAGAAAGTAATTACAATTGAAGTTTTTTTTTATATTAATCGATAGATAAATGAAGCTCCATTCTTTTGGAATAGTAAAATTACCAATGGTGTGCTTACAAATATGCTAAAAACGGTTTGTTCGCAGTTCGGGCATTCGCAATTCGCTGAGCTGTGAATGGACCTTAAGAGTGATTTCCTTTCCTAACACTAGGTTGTGGATATTAAAAATAAAAAGTAAAGTTATAAGGAAAATGTTGTATGTAACTGGTTATCTTACTTTTCGTTAGCCCCTTTTTTCTGTGAAATGTTATTTTATGGTAAGTGCAATCGATTACTGGCTTACTTTTCTAACCCTGGTTATGCAACTATTTCGATAAAATTTATTCAATTTTTTTTAATTCATTTTTCGTTTACAAAGTAAAATACAGTGGACTCTCCCTAAGTCGAATTTCTCTCTAACGCGAATTTGTTCGCCATATTTTAGCATTCCCCTCAATTTTCCATACAAAAGCATCCTCTAAGTCAAACTCCCTCTAAGTCGAAACTCCCTCTAACTCGAACAAATCATGGTATCCCGTGAAAATTCGACTTAGGGGGAGTCCACTGTATATATATCTTTTTAATGTATTCACAAAGGACTGTAATAACACAGTCGTCTTCTCAACAGTTTAGAGTTCACAATAGAATATTATTTATTATTATTTTCATGCGCTTGCTCTTGCTTTACATTAACGCACATAGAAATTATAATCACGGAAACTAACTAACTAACTAACTAGGTGCAACTTAAAGCAAAGCGACAGCGTAATCTCCTGTCTGACAACGAAACCAAAGATTTTTAAGAACTTTTGGGAGTGTCAAGTAATTCTTGTGTAGATGAATAAAATAAGAGTTAGGGGTAATCGCTAAATTTGACCTATGCCGCAAATGGTAATGTAAAATGTATCGCAATCAATAATTTAGATTGGCTGAGAATACGCAAAAAAAGAACTATTTCGGCATTTTTCTCGACTGCTGTTGCAGAAAGTTTTCTTCATTTTTTATTACATATTCCTGATGCGAAAAATTTAAATTATTTTTTTTGAATAAACATCGCAAAACACAGGCAAAACAAAACGCATACCACAAGGCTGGCGTATTTTTGTCGATGAAAACAAAATGGTGGCATAGCTGTGTCCACATTCCAACTTATTGATTTTCTCTTAATGAAATTTAATAAAATTTTCGCTAAAACCCAGTGAGTTATCACATTTTGAGTAAAGAAGAAAATACACAACCTCAAACTGTTCAACTGAATACCATAATTTATCGAAAAATTAAAGGGGACCGAGCTTACCGGCCGCCATTTTGAAAGTATGAAGAAAATTTCCACTCACCTCATTTCTAAAATTTCGGCGACGATCTCTGCTTCTGCGACCACCACCACCGCCGCCACCCCCACCTCCGCCGCCCCCTCCACCGCCGCCGCCTTGATTAAACTTTCCTTGGAAATTTCCGCCTCCTTGCTGATTATTTCCGAAGCGTTGCCTTTTCTCTGCAGGAGCACCATCCCCATCTCCCGAAGGCTGCTGCTGCTGCTGCTGCTGTTGCTGTTGTTCTTGGTCCTGCTGCTGATTCTGCTGCGGGTTTTGCTGCTGCTGATTCTTTTGATTCTGGTTTTTCTGGTTTCCTCCTTTATTGCGCTGAGGTAAAGGTCCACCACCGTTCATTGCTTCAACTTTGGCCTCCATTTTCAAAGCCCCTTTTATTCTTTGTACAAAAAAAAAACTTACGAACCGCACTTCCACGCTGTTTGACCAACAAAAGAAGAATGGACGAAAGAAAAGATGGCCTCAATTTATGAAGCGAAGGAAGTAGCGTTGGCTTGTCATATTACGGCTCAAATGCAGATGGCACGCTTGTAACTAAAGGGAGTTCAGAATACACACTCTTCAAAAAAAATCCATGCAAAAAATAAAATAAAATCAAATAATCCATATAAAAAATGTTTTTCTTTTGTGTAGCTTCCAATTTGACACTTTTTGTTGTCAGATCTAAGACCATAACAAATTTTCTTACTTAATTATTTCTTGCATTATTTAGATGATACCATTTTGACGACTTACTCATTGCTTAACGTAACGGGGCAAGCTGACAGATACTATCGTCGGACGATTACGTTTGAAAGGTGGCTATTTCGTTGTTGTGCTAAAACTAAAAATATGTTCTTTTAAACATATTTTAGAGTGAAATTATGTTTCAGTATTCAAAAATATTGCTGTGTAATGAAAACTAAGAGCGAGTAGAACTAATTGTGAAAACATAGGGCACTGAGGGATGTTTCGTACTTGCGGTCCTGTGGCGTTGAATTTTTCGGTCAAATCATTGCATTATTTATTTTTGCCTGCTTCACTGGATTGACTTTGGAACAGAGAGTGCTATTTCATGCATTTTATTGAAATTTAATTTTTGTGTAATGCCTGCAGCATAGGCTTTGCCTCAAACTTGGAACGAAAGATCAATCTTTTTGATTCAGGAAAACAAAATTACCCGAACGCTTGAAACGAATTTCAATACACAGCCAACATGAAAATTATACATTGAGGAAGATTTTCGCACAAGTACTATACCACTGGCTAATCAGCTGGGTTGAATCAAACAACCGTCCGTATTTTTCGATTGGTTTTCGCTTCGGTTCTTCGACGGTGGTTCAAATTTACACTAGGAGGCAATTAGAAAGGAAAAAGAAATAATATTCATTTCTTGTAGACTTCAAGTCCGCCTTCGACACCGTCAACAGAAATGCGCTACTTTACAAACCAGTAGCTCTTGGTTTATCCACTAAATTTTTAAGGCTTTATAAACAATTCCTTTTAAATACCTCCGCTGCTGTTTGGAATGGTAGTTCCACGTCAAGTTTCTCAAAAGAGGAACTGGTGTTCCTCGAGGGTGTGTCTTACGTCCGATCATTTTTTCATTCTTTATTGATGGCATATGCGAATATGTACTTGCAAGTTGGAGGGCTCCAGTTCTCGATCTGTTAGTGAAGGCTTTATTGTACGCTGATGATCTTGCCATTTCCGCTGACAATCCTGTAACTCAACAACTGTTGATCAATAAATTAAAGAGGTATTGCGATGCTTGGGACCTTCAAATTAATATATCAAAGTCAAAAATTATGGTTTTTGAGTCTACGGCATGCAGGAGCTCGCGGGAGTATTGGGCATTGGATGCGGATCCTATTGAGGTAGTTCAAAAGTTTAAGTACTTAGGTTTTCTCGTATTGCAGAGCGTTCTCATGTAAGAGAAAAATGTGTAGCTGCTAAAACCTCTATCAACGGCGTGTGGGGCAAATTATTTGCAAATAAACATGTACAGCCCTCTTATAAGTATGTTGAAGACTTTGAATCCGTCAAATACTTTTTTCCAAGTGAATATTTAAGTTACCACCGACAACGCCGGCCTATGCTATATATATCGAGTCTGGTAAACCACAAATTTATATGATATTAAATGATACAGAGACTTAACAAAAGCCTGCAAAAGAAAGTCATGACGTTTGCACTCGCTGTAAATAAAAGCCCTTCAAGGAATGGTATGATCTGGCCTCTATATATGACGTTAGTTTCAATCTTGCATCTTACGTTATTTTAGAGATTGGCGAGATAAATTTTATAACTGCATTTCCAAAGTAAGCGAGTCTTTCTTTCAGCAATGTTTGAACAGAGCAAGTACGTCGTTAAGCGGACAGGTGTATAAAAAACTTAATCATGCTTTGGGAACGGAGATATTGCTTCTAAACTAATACCGCATAAACAGGATTTTCCCCCAGGAATTTTTACCCTAAGCAATCTAAATGAGAATAAAAGCGTATTTTATTTTTTTAGCAATATGCTCCATATTGCGGGAGCTGTGTGTTCTCTATTTTTCTAAGAGTGTTCTCTCATTTTAAGAGGCTGTGCAATTATTGAATGGTGTATTAAGTTCAAGAATTCTTTTCAATTACTGTAATCACACCTTTGGCTATCAGCATTTTAGACTAATCTAAATATCTGTTTAGATGTTAACTGATGAGTGCGCACTGGGGCCCTACTCTGTATCTCGTTTCAAAAGTTAAATTCATTCGGAAGGCCTTTTCGATTCGAATTTGAATTGACACTCTGTACCACTTTCGAGTCGAATAAAAATGATGCCAACAAAACGTTTTCAATTTTCGGAAATTTTCTTCGAGACTCGCGTTACTCACAAGGAGAACTGGCAAAAAATTGTAGTAAGCAAAAGATTTTTTGTGAAATTTCGTCAATTCGTTTATTTTATTTAAAAAAGTTAGTCTCAAAATGTATTTAATAGCTTAGGTTAGACGAACGTTCTGGTGAAGAGAGAATCGAAAGAAAAATTATTAGTGATAAATCGAATATAATGGAACTTAATGATAAAACGTAAAGTAGAAAATAGAGTAATGAAATTACTCTTCTAAATATTTAGTTATTTCCAGCTTTGTAAAAAATTATAGGCTATCAAAAGAGGCATTCATGTACGTACTCAATAGCATACGAGATATTGGAGTTGGTATGAGATCAACAGCAGTTTCCCCTATAATAAAGCTGGGAGCGACTTTAAAGCTTCTGGCTCAAGGGGGAAATCAACACCAAATTAGTCAAGACCGGCACACTGGAATCGCGCAATAAACCTTTTCAAGTAGCATTGCAGAAGTCTGTAGAAAAATTGTTGTGCCCAAAACACATTTCCGTAACATTTAGAATGACAGATGCAGAAATAAAAGATGCGAAGAAATATTTTTACATCAGCTGTCTTTGTGTAACACTTGGACAAATCTAGATGAGTGATCTACTAGCATCTCAAAATGCTGTGGTTTTGTATGCAAGTTGTTGCTAGGAGTCCCATCGTAAAAAACCGCAATGATAAGAATGACCAGCGTTAATTAATAAAATTCATCAAAAGCAATTGTTTACGATATACTAAACACACAACACTTGTAAAAATATTTGTTTATTGTTATTTGTTAAACACTAAAAACTTACATTTTTAATGCTACCAACTTGTCCTCAAGTAAACGGCTGACGAATAAAAAAAGCCGAAAAACGAATGACTTTAACATATGTCAAAGTCATTCGAAAAACTGCTCCTGAGCAGTCATGTCATGTCTACATGTGCTATACTTAGTACTGCACTATTTCCGGGTGGAATGAGTGAACTGAAACAATTGTGTATCGGACAGCGTTCTCTCATCCAAATATTCATATCATCCCTCGATCCTCACTACTCCACGATCGAACTAATAATGAAAAAATGGAAGAGAATGAAACATTTCGGATGTGGAACGTGACGTTCCACCCGATTTCTATATTTCCGCCGCCCTCTCTTTATCCCTTACTCTTCTCACCCAAAAACTATCGACATAGGACCCTGTTTAGGTGTTAACTGATGAGTGCGCACTGAACAGTCATGTCATGTCTACATGTGTTATGCTCAGTACTGCACTATTTCGGGGTGGAATGAGTAAATTGAAACAATTGTGTATCGCACAGAGCTCTCTCATCCAAATATTCATATCATCCCTCGATCTTCACGAATATTTGAATGTTAACAGTTTTTCGCAGCCAGTACACTTGAATAAACACAGATGGCGCAAGTTTCTATGGCGAATATCCCTGATGGCGGATATTTTGTTTCTGTTTAATACCGAACTGAAACATTGGCGCTGGAGATATTGGAACACATTTTTCTGCAGACATAGTATGAAAGTGACATTTTACTTACAGTCCATATATAATACTCGTACGTCAATGATTACAATGCATAAGAATCTTTAATTGTTTTAAGATTTCTCTTCAGATTTCTTTGACTTTTTCATGTCTAGTCCAGGAGAGTCAAAAGTGATAATAATTAACTATTTTGTATGATAATAGTGCACGTCTGGGCTAATACCATTTCTAATTTGAGACTTCTGCTCAAACATCTGCCGTCCATCTCTAAACTTTGTGTTTCTTAAGACTCGTACATACTTAACTTGACAGCCTCTCTCTCTTCGTAGAGACATCCACATATAAAAGTGTATATGAAATGTATGAAAATGCATATACGTTTATGCAATTATAACGCTAATATCCCATCTAATATATTCTATGTAGTATGCTGTGACGGATGAGTCAGATATATTGTCTTTTCCAATCTTATGAATAAATGACTCAGTACATTGCCAGTACTCAACTTATCACATTAAGCAGGGGCTAAGTGCGAAATGAAAACGGAAACAAAATTCACCCTAAAAAATAGGAAAGGAATTTAATTGATATATAAAACCAGTTTTCAAAGCGGTAGCCGGTTAAACGTTGGTTGTTCCAAACGAAAAGCTATCATAAATAGTTTCGCAGCTGAAACAGCAAATCTGTTAACATAACAAATTAAAATCAGATTCAATGCTAATTAAAAGTCATGTAAACGCGGATTGGATTGAATTGTGATTCACTAGATCAAATCCCACAATTTTCTGTGATTGAGATTTTGCACATAAACGCGGATTGAAAAATTGAGTTTGACAGACGGAGAAAGAAGAAAGAATGAGAGAAATTTCTCGTTGTGATAACAAAACGGGTTTGTTTTTTCTCCACGAAGAGTAGGTTCAACTATGGAAGAGATTTCCGATGCTTGTTACTCTACCATTTGCATGCTTTGTTTCCTATTGTTCAACATTTGATGGCCTTCTTGCTTACTACTTGTTTCCTTTTTTCTTAAACATTTAATGGCTTTTTTTGCTTATTACATTATCATTAGTATGCATTGTTTCGCTTTTTTATCATTTTGTCATAACTGTGGCGTCATGAAAATAAAATGGCGGATAATGGTAAATAGTTTGGTATACTTAAATTTGCACACAGATGAAGAGGTGTTAAACTTAATCCTCTCTCAATTCTATTCCAACGCAATTTCTCAATTTTCTTACAGCTGAAAAGCGGATTAAAGGTCCATTCACAGCTCAGCGACCTGCGACTGCCCAAACTGCGAGCAAACCGATTTTAGCATATTTATAAGCACGCCCTTGGCAATTTTACTATTCCAAAAGAACGGAGCTTAATTTATCTATCGATTAATATAAAAAAAGTTGGATTGTAATTTGTTTCTGCAAAGAAATTAACAATTCGCCAATTTTTCCGCGAATAAGCGAATGATTTTTGCGAGCTGTTAACTTCTATTCACATTCCACACATGTAGGACGCAATCCACATTCCCGCGACCAAAACATTCGCGAGTGTTTAACCACACAATTCTTTTGTTTTGTTCTTGGTGGGTAAGATCGTGGTTGAATTTATCGAAAGAAGGTAATACCATGTTCCCACCAAATGAAATCCCAAGATTTCGCCAAATCTCTCCAAATCTAGAAGATTTCGCCATACATTTTCAAGATTTCGAAATTAGGAGATTTCGGCGAAATCTACTTGAAATCTCCTTGAGTTCATCCAGCCGTGATAGGTTGTCAAACGAAACAAGCCTACATCGTGAACTTTGGTTCATTTTGGTGTTCATTTGTAGATGTCAAAACATTAGTAGTGCGTTCCAGGTCAAACGCAATTTGTGAGATTTGCGAAATATGT
Organism: Brachypalpus laphriformis; assembly: GCA_945910035.1. NCBI lineage: Eukaryota > Metazoa > Arthropoda > Insecta > Diptera > Syrphidae > Brachypalpus > Brachypalpus laphriformis. Next base: position 89,102,265 of record OX246754.1, read on the forward strand.
GAGTTTGGATTTGGGACTAGATCGAGTTAATTTATTAATTTCACATAAGCTGAAAGCATTTGCCATTTCTCTTTCCTCGTGTTCGTAAGCATGCTTGACATACAAAGGAAAAAGGAATATTTCGCCAATTTCTTAGTTGAATTTCATTTTTTTAAGTGAAACATTCTCGGAAGGGGATATTGATCTTAAAATCAACACGGGAGTGAGTTGTAAGACACAGAAATAAAAAAAAAAGTACAAAACCTTCTTCGCGTGATAAAAATGTATCAACAAAACAAAAAACTGTTGTAAAGTTCGCCGATACGAAGCTATTTCTTCCCTCAGTGGAACACGTCTCATGACAGTTCTCATTTCGGCTATCTTTGCGGGTGGCGATGGTATAGTAGTAACGTCGTCAATTGCATGGTTCGTCGGTGGGAACGGCTTTCGCGATTTCGGTAAAAGTTCATCGAAATCTCGGGATTACGGTTCGGTGGGAACATGGTATTAAAGTGATTTCAAATGCCAATAATTGGCAATTTTGTAGGCTGAAGTGCGTTCCCAGTTATGCAAATATTATGAGTAATACCTTACATTTCGGAACAGCTTAGATAACCAAATTAATCAGTTGCTTATGTTTCAAAGAAACTCCGGGGGTGGTGTCCAAATAACTGGGGAAATTTTTGTAATTTTTTTCCTTTGCTTCCGACTCAGAGCATTTTTTTTCCAATAGAGCAAACAAATTTTCCAGCCATATGACCAAGCTACTGCTGGTGTCATGCCTTCGCAGTAGTGTTCACACAAGCGTTCGCAATTGGTCGGACTGACTTTATGTATTTCATGAGAAATAATGCTTGTGGACGTCCGGATTCGAACCATGAACCATTAGAATGGCAATTGACGATGTTAATACTATACCATCGCCATCCGAAAAGATAGCCTAGTCCCAAATCCAAACTCACATATTTCGCAAATTTCACAAATTGCGTTTGACCTGGAACGCACTGCTAATCTTTTGACATCTACAAATGAACACCAAAATGAACCAAAGTTCACGCTGTAGGCTTGTTTGGTTTGACAACCTATCACGGCTGGATGAACTCAAGGATATTTCAAGTAGATTTCGCCGAAATCTGCTAATTTCGAAATCTTGAAAATGTATGGCGAAATCTCCTAGATTTGGAGAGATTTGGCGAAATCTTGGGATTTCATTTGGTGGGAACATGGTATAAGTCGGTGGGAACCGCTTTCGAGATTTCGGTAAAAGTTCATCGAAATCTCGGGATTTCGGTTCAGTGGGAACGTGGTACATATGTATAAGACATAACCTTTTCAATGAAAGTCACGCTATGTATTTATGCATTTTTCACGTTTAGGCAATTAGTTACAAAATGAATGACAACTAAAATTCGCGGATTACCACGACCTTTAATGGACCTTTATAGGCAATCATAAATTCGCTGCAATTTCTTAGCGCAATTGAGGAAAAATGTGTTGAGTTCGTTTCGTCCATCGTTATATACATTTTTGTACGACAAATGAAGAAGGTCGTATTAAGAACATTGATGAGAATAGTAAGAAATGGAAATGCCCTGTGTTGCTTTACATCACTGCAGCTTTCATTTGCTGTTCACTGCTGCTGTGTTTCTACTATAAAAGTTTCAAATCGATTAAAAAATCAAGGCCTACAATTTGGAATGCAGTCAATCGGTAGGTTCAGAAGTTTAAGCACTTGCTTTACTAGTCAACGGACTCTGATTAATCGAATTGACTGCAAATACAGTCAATATTTGTGAGCTAGTGGTCTGGGTTTTCAGTCAAAAACATTTCCCTGCATTTGTTAGTTTGTTCAAGAAATGTCAATAACAGCTGACTCATCGCAGCTTTCGTGTACTGCACGGCTGTACTTTGCTTGAATTGTGAATTATTATGAATTGAGTGTAATATTTCGGACCACTACTCTCTACTTCATGGAACCTATGTTCGTGTGAAAAACAAAGAAAGTAAAGAGTGCAGTTCAACAACAACCCGTTCCTGCATAGTAGATGATCTCATCAGAACAACAAATTGGGAACTTATGTTGAATGAATCAACAGTAGATACTCTTTTCGAAAAGTTCATTAGTAGGATGCATGAAATATTCGAAGAATCTACCATACAAAGAACATTTAACACAAAACGTAAATATAACCCATGGATGTCATCCGTTCTCATTGCACAATGTAAAATACGAGATGTGTTATATAAAAGATGGAAAAACAACCGTACCAATAAAACCTATGAAATATAGTATAAACGATTCCGTAATCAACTGAATAAAGACATTTTTAATAAGAAAGCAGCGTTTTACAAAGAAAAATTTAACGAGGCAAAGCACAATACAAGAAAGACATGCAAACTAATAAATGAGTTACTAGGGAGAAAAAAAAGGAGAGAATCGACAACATACTGCTAAAAAACTTTCCAGCTGATAAGAGTGTTGTGTCATTAGCAAACGAATTCGCCGTAAGCTTCACGGAACAAACATTAAAAATAATTCACCAATGTAACAGCATAACATCCAAGCACACTAACTTCACAGTACCCAACTCAATCTTTGTCGAAGAAACGAATGATGTTGAAGTGCTCAATATACTAAAATCAATTAAAGTGAATAAGGCACCTGGCGCTGATGGTATACGGGCAATAGACCTCAAGCAACATACCCACGTTTTTGCACCAATAATGACCAGCCTTGCGCAAGCTAGAATCACAAAAATCTTAAAAAAACCAACAGTACGACCAATCTACAAAAAGGGTTCAAAAACGAGTTTGGAAGATTATAGACCAATCTCTATTTTATCTATGATCGACAAGTGCCTGGAGGAAGTAGTAGTGAGACGATTGGTTTGTTTCATTGAGCAAAATAAATTAATGCACAAAAAACAATACGGCTTTCAGCGTAATAAGAGTACAAATATGCTGATAGGAGAGTTTGCCAACTTAATAAATGAAAGACAACAAAAATCACCACATTCTTCTCATATTTATAGACTTTAGCAAAGCCTTCGACACGCTTAATCATAGCAAAATAATCCAGCTGGGTTCAAAATTATTTAACTGATAGAACCTTCAGAGTACAACTAAAAAACACAAACAGCAAAGATATGCCGTTAGAGTACGGAGTACCTCAAGGATCGAAACTGCGCCCATTGCTTTTCATTTTGGACACAAATGAGCTACTACCGGTATTCGAGAAAGCCACACCCCTTGCTTATGCAGACGATACAGCCCTAATCGTTCGACACCGAAAACTTGACACTGCAACAGAGTACATGCAAGCAGAGCTTTGTAAAGAGGCAAGATGGTGTCATAATAACGGCCTAGTAATTAACTCATCAAAAACCAAATGCTTATACATCCGAGCACCCCATCTGCGAGATTCAGAACTCAAATTTTTTCTCGAAAACGAGGACTGCCCACATGTGTATTCAAGGCAACCTAAAGACCAAGTTGACAGTTACAAATATCTGCGAGTTGCAATCGACTGCCACTTCAGATGGGACCAACACATAAACAATCTACGCACGGACTTGAAAAAAAGCCCTGTTCGCGATTACATATCTTAAAAATCACTATACTTTCGAATTTCAGAAACATGTGTACTTTTCTCTGGTCGAATCCAAACTGAGATATGGAATACTAGCTTGGGGAAATGCAGCAAAAACCGATCTTAACAAACTAAGTAGAATCCAGAAAATAATCCTCAAAAACATCGGCCGCTCCACAAACAATACCCTTGAAGTCCTGGACGTGAAACAAATCTACGAGATGAGGATAACTTTGGAGTACTATGAAGACACCCGTTTTCAGATCACGATTACGCACCACCTTAACACCAGAAGACGAGCCCGGAACTACTTGAAGTGCCAGCATTCTACAACATCTACGAAAAAAGACAGCTAAAATATGCACTACCAACTTTTCTTAATAACTTACCAAGAAAACTTAAAATTATAATTAACCCAAAAGAACGTAAAAAAAGATTAAAGAACACTTTCTTAGTTTATAACGACATATGTACGCACTAATTCCTTAATTTAAATCTGAAAATAGCATTCTTCTCTTTCTAAAAATAACGTACAAATTTGTATTTATTTTTCCTTTATTTTATTTTTTAATGATGAAACTATTGCAATAAATTAGAGTAAAGCTCACGAGACAAAGAAAACTAAAATAAGAAGACCATTCTCCGGCAGAAAAGTCATAGGCTTCGTAGGTATTCTTGTGTTAATATTGTAAAACTTAATTTTGAAGAATAAAGAAATAAAATAAATAAATTAAATAAAATAATTATGAGGGAAGGTACATATGTACATCTCAATGAATTCATAAACAGATTCCTGATGGCTAAGTTATTCATAACTTAGCATTAGGTTCTGCAAAAGGTTATTTGAGAATAAATTGTTTATGGAAAACGTCGTAAAATGTCGGGTTCCTGGTTAGTTCGCCATGCTAACAAATTCTTTTTAAACCGGAATCTCAGAGCACTCAGACTCTCCGGTCCATTGTACTACCAGGCGGAAAAGCTTGGATGTAATTCGTTTTCCTTTATTCTTGGGTGACTGATGATTGCTGTTACCCGCTGAGGCTTGAACCTGCATACATCGGTTAACGAGCAAACACACTACCAACTGCACTATTGCCAGTCTTGCAATCCACACATCGTAGCATTTTTCCAACGACCGACAGATATAGCAAATCGTTTGCAGCAAATTGTTATGCAAGTTGACGCCACCCACAGGGCTAACGCAACGCCATCTGGTAGCATCTGCAGTAAACCTGCCTTAAAACGATCCGCTGTACAAACCATAAGCAGGGTGACTTTTGCCCGAAATTGAAGACTTTTCGTCTGCCAGAATTTAAATATAATTAATACTTTAAATAAAAATAAGAAGCTTTAAAATATCTGAATTTAAAAAAAAAAAATATTGTGTTAATAGGAGACTTTAATCCAAGAGTTGGCATTAGATCGAACGAGCCTCTCCATTTATCTCGGTCTATAGCTAATTGCATCGAGTTACAGCGATTGGCAAGAGCACCTGATTTTTGCTCTGGTGTCGTTTTCAGAACTTATAGCAGAGCCAAAGTAGATAAAGTTCCTTACTACCTCAAAGTTGTAGCTGCCCACTGTGAGGTTCTGACCAATTCGTCAGTATTGACTGACCCTTCTTGATTCGCTAAACCCATTTTGGCTGGTTCTAAAGTTTACCACTTTTAAACGTCAAACCTCAAACCCAATTGTATGCGAAAGAAAGAAAGAAGGAACAAGCCAACAGAAAATGACATATACAGCGATTTGACACATTTCACAAATCTGCCCAAAGAAAAATTAATGCTAAAATTCGTAGCATGGGGAAATTTCTTACTCTCTCGAGACCGCTCTCTTCTGTGAAAAACTACGAATTCTCCGTACTTTAACAGGTTTTCGTAAAAGTTCGTAACTTTTCGTAAGAATTCGCTATTTAGAGAGTGTACGCGAACGGACCTGTTGATGTGTTCAGCGTAAAAAGGCGAATATCTGGAAGAGCTGATAGAACAGCAGATGGTAAACCACCCTCCCCCTCGTCGAATGTATCGAATACATAAGCGCGCAAGTGGTTTTCCGCAGGTATTTTCGGCTGAAAAAAAGAGGCATTTTGGCGGCTATATTCGTTAATTGGACATGAATTGGATGATAATAGACGTTGCATTGCATTCATACACACAAACAAATATGTAAATTAATACATACAAATCACGTCAATTTCAAATTCGATTTTCTCACTTTTAAATGAATTTCGAGTGACATGCACGAAGAGTGCAATCAGCAAGCCCAAAAAAAATTGTAAAAACATATCAAATGTAATTTTCCGTGAAGTTTGACAATACATAGGCTTAAAACGGTTTAAAAACGAATGTGTCGTTTGGATTAATTACGAGTATGTATGTTGTGAGGGTGTTTTCTCGAGCGCTGAGGTTTAGCTCGTCGGATCCAGGGTCAGCCAAAGAACACCCGAAACTTTGGGAAAGAGGTATTATTTATTTATTATAGTTCTAGCTTAGTCTAGCCTCAACAATGTCAGAAATGCTTAACAATGTTGGAATACCTAAGGTGGCCTCGGTTTACACTGTCCTTAACAATATTAGGATACTTAACAATAATGAGTTACCTACGTAGGCCTTAGACTCTTAACACTAGGACTTAACTAGAAGATAGCGCGGCTTTTCCGGGCGTCAGCTCTGGCAGCGACAGCTTTTAGGGCGTCAGCTCTGGCAGCGATAGCTTTTTAGGGCGTCAGCTCTGGCAGCGACAGCTTCTTAGGACGTCAGCTCTGGCAGCGACAGCTTTTTAGGGCGTCAGCTATGGCAGCGGCTGCTGAAGGCAGCTACTTAGCAGCACTGGCTTAAGCCTGGTACTTTGACAGCAAATGTCACAAAAATAATACTCCTAGGAGTGCGGAATAAATTCTCCAAGCTGAGGATTACGGTTAGGACCGGCAATGGCTCCTAGAGGAGAAAGCCCAAACTTTTACGGTCGGAGCGGCTGTGGTCAGCAGCAGGTCCGATGTTTTAATGCTCAAGTCTTGAAAAAGATGGAAGAGCAGCTAAAAGGTTCGGTGGATTTGTCCACACCAGAGAGTTGACTCACAGTACACCAGATTGGTACTAAAACAACGGCGTGAGGAACTCCGATTTCTTCGTCGGCAGTGGGTTGCCTTATTAAAATCCGTGTTATCATTGAGTGCGAATTCGATGACCCAATGCAAAATTTCTCTATATTCGCTCACCTCTCCATATATCACATAGCCGTTTCCCCTTGGTTCTATGTCACACGTATACTTCGGCTCTTCATATTACTGCCACACGACCTCTCACCACAGTGTGTTGGACAAAAACACCGCGAGCATAGCTTCGCCCGACCAACAAATCTAACCACAGTGTATTTCGCACACTGGGTCTTTCCTGTTAGCACACAATGTTTAGGTGGTGCTTAACCAATATCCCAAGTGCTCTCTCTCTCACAGTGGGGTCGGTCGAAAAGAAAAAGGTTATTGAGTTGCGAGTATTGTGTGGGATTTCGGCTACGGCAATTGATGGGTGTGCGTGTCAGTCGGCTGAGTTTGGCCTGGGGTGTTGATGGTTGTTCGGGATATTCATAGTGGGGTCGGTAGGTAGAACGACGGTCAGTGAGTTTCTGGTGGAGAATTCGGGTAATTGGGTGGATGTGCAGTGTTCGCGTGTCCAACGCCGGAATGATGATCGCGGGGACGGTGCAGATGAGGTGCGAAGTGTAACGCTTCGTTACAATGTACATTGTACATACATACATAGGTGCAAAGAGACCCATATTGGGCCATAGCGATGGTGTGTTGCGAAAAACGGTGACTGCTTGCGCTGCTGCGCGATTGATAACTGATCTCTTCTCGTGGTTTTTGGGAATTTTGTAGTGGTGTGAAACTGTGGTGTGATGCGATGCGATAAACCGGTGAATTTTATGGTGTTGCACATTGTGAGTGTGTCCTATTCTGGTGCAAGTGAGTGGATTGAACGAGTAATGCTGCGGTGAATTTGACTTACTGCTGTTTGGCAATAACATGTAGTGGAACACATGCAAAAAGTCGGTTGCATAAAATAGGAGATACTCGGATACATATTCTACTCTATGCAGATGACATAATAATTCTTGCAGTCTTTACAAGAACTCCAGAAAATGATAGATTTACCAGAAAAAAGACTGCTGCATGGAGTCTAGAATTTAATTTAAAAAAATTCAACATAAGGCATGTTTTTTTTGAGAATTATATCTTGCTCACTTTTGAGTCTCAATAAAACGCTCTATACTCACTTCATACTCACTTAATTTTTTTATTTCAAAAGTTGGTACCTGCATTAGATGTTAAAATGGCGAATTTCACGACTACTTTCACTCGTATATCGGCCGCAGAAAAATTAATTTATTGCAAAGTTGATTAAAAAATTGTTGTCACAAGAGAGGTAGGTTAAAGTGTGTCTACAGCACAATCTTGCTGTGAATTGCAGTACATACTCGTAGCTTAAGAAATTCCATTAGGTATATTTTTTTGGGTAGGTACAAGTGGTTTTGTGAACAATTTTCCGATTTTTTTCGCATTTTGTTTTGTTGTTGCTTTGCGTATAAAGTAAAACACACCTAATGTAATATGCCAATATAAAGAAAATAGGCGAAATCCGTTTTCAATCGTGGATACTGAATGAAATGAGTAAATATCCAAAAAAGAGCGTTCACAATCTCAAAAGGATATGCAATAGGGAATGTACAATAGAAAATATATGTATATTCGTATATAAATATTCGGATTCAGGGTAAAATGTACTTTGAATAATTTTGTTAAAACCGAAACTCTTTTTCATGCCGGTAATCTTACAAGCCTGTGGTAGTTATTTACTTTTATTGGGGTCTTAGATGTAAGATTTAGAAATTCCCTTATAGAAAAGTACTGTAATCAATTTGATTGCCTATTCGCAGTTCGCTCTCTTATGCTATTATTTTTTTTTTTTTTTATTTTATTTATTTATTTATATATTATACTAAATAGTTTAACTGGATACTACAAGATATCTTATGTTTAATTAATTATCTAAAATTGAGATTACAAATATAAAATTTAATCAGAAAAAAAAGAAAGTGGAAAATAAAAATTAATGAAAATTTACGCTTTACAAACATAGCATTTATGCGGTTGTTAGCTCTGATTTGACAATGCTAAAAATAATTTCCTGCGAAATGTGACTGGTGATGTAGTGTGTTGCAATTCCTGTGGAAGGTTATTCCACAGTCGAATTGCTTGGACAAAGTAGGACCGCTCTCCAATAGTGTGTTCAAAACGGGGTATTATTAACTTCAACCCTCTGCGCGACTGAGCAAAAAGTAGCATTTCACGCAAAAATTCAGGACATTTACCATGAATAATGTTAGAAATCTTCAAAATATTTCTAAAATGATGGTATATGTCTAATTTTAAACCTAACAGTGACCCGTTTAGATGCGAAACACTTCTTCTTCTTCTTCTTCTTCTTCCTTTTATCAGCGAGGCTATGATCCGAAAACAAGGGATCACAACCCTCCCACTTCACTGCATTTCTACTGATCCGCCTGTGGGGTTCGCCTATTTGACCTCAGAAAATATCGGCAGGCCTGCCGATTTTGGATCACTCGGTTACTGAGGCCAATGAAATGCCGATGTCGTCGCATTTGTCTGATCCAGGCGTTTATAGGCCTGCCTTTCCTACATCGCGATGTCTTTGGAACGTGCATGGATATTGCCTTTTTAACAGGGTTCAAATGATCTCTTCTTTGAACGTGGCAATACCAGCTGAGCCGGTCGCGCTCTAATTTGTGTACGATGGTTTCCTTGATGTGAAAGCTTCCACGGATCTTCGAACTTCTTATTCGATCAAGCTTGGTCACTCCTGCTGTCATGCGAATCATCTTCATCTCAGCTGCCGTTAATTTACTCTCATACTTTTTGTACATCGTCCAACATTGTGAACCGTATGTGAGCGCTGGACGTACAACTGCGGTGTAGAGCCTTCCTTTCAACTTAGGGGGCATTTTTCTGTCACAGAAGATAGCGGAATTTTCTCGCCACTTCATCCACCCTACGCTTACACGATGATTGATGTCGTCATCACAAGTTGCTTTGCTATTGATCATAGATCCCAGATATTTGAACTTTTCGCACTTGGGAAGCACTGTTCCATTCAAATAAATGTCTGGAATAGGCCTGAGTGGATCAGAGAACGGGCAGCATAAGTACTCTGTCTTTTTTGAACTAATGCGATACCCATTTCCCTCCAAAACGTCCACCCACACATCAAGTGCTCGTTGCAGGGATGTAGGATCCTCACTTATGATGGCTCCATCGTCAGCAAAGAATAACTGATGTACCTTGGGGTCCATCACTTTACCTTCAAGCAGATAATCAAGGACTGTAATAAAGAGCAAAGGACTTAAAACGCTTCCCTGGTGCACCCCGACTTTGATTGGGAACTCTTCGGTTACTCCAGCGGGACATCTTACTCTTGTCTTTGCTCTTTCGTACATGTCCATGATCATCTGTACATAGGTTTCTGGAACCCCTCGATGTCTTAGCGCCACCCATATCAGATCTCGTGGTTGTCTATCGAATGCCTTTTCAAAGTCAACCAATACAATATGCAAATCCCTTAAGGAATCACGATGTTTTTCCATTATGATCCTTATACTTTGGATTGCATCTGTGGTTGATTTACCCGAGACAAACCCGCACTGATCATCAGATAGCCGTATTATTTTTCGCAGTCGGCCACCTAATACCCGCTCAACGATCTTCATGGTGTGTGACATCAGCTTGATCGAACGGTAGTTATCACAGTTTCGCGTATCACCCTTCCCTTTGTATACAGGGAGGAGGTAACTTTCCCTCCATTGATTCGGCATTGGATCACCTCTCACGAATTTGGAGATAAGAATTCTGAGCCATCTGAACCCGATGTCTCCCATCTTTTTCCAGAACTCAGAGGGTATTTCGTCTGGCCCAACCGCTTTTCGTTTTTTGGAGTATTTGACCGCCTCACTAACTTCTTCGACTGTAATGTCGGCTATTTCTTCACAGTTAGGGGTGGCTCTTGGAAAGTATAGCCGGGGAAACTGTTCATTTAAAAGCTCTTCACAATACTGTCGCCACCTCTGCAGAATTTTGTCGTCATCCACAAGAAGCTGGCCATGAGCATTGCTAATGAACTTTGGCGAAACACTTCTATGCCTTGGAATATTATGAATAAACCGAATACAGTCGTTAAAAGCTACATTCATTTTACGCTTACAATCATAATCAAGACAAGGGTACACAGAACAATTATACGTGAAAAAGGGGAGTAACAGGCTTTTAACTAAACGGCATTTGATTGTTATAGGCAGTGAATACGATGAAGACCTTAGCCCACGTAGACCAAAATATATCCTTTTTACAGTATCCGAAACGGCATCACAGCAGGTTAAGGTGTTACTGATTTGATATCCTAGATACCTGATTTTGTCTATATATTGAATAATGTTGCCATTTAGAACAAGGGCGGGATAATCAGAGGAGTCAGTTTTCTGCCGTGAGCAAATCATTCCTAAAGTCTTTAAAAGATTGAGTCTAAGATTATTAAAATCTGACCACCGTTGTATATTAACGAGGTCCTCATTTATACGGGCTACACAATCTTCTACTTAGCCAACAGACTGACATAGATAGATAAGGACATCGTCCGCGTACATATGCACTTGACAATTTACAATTGGGTCTGGAAGATCGTTTGTAAACATAGAGAATAGTAAAGGGCCCAACACAGATCCTTGCGGAACACCTGAGTTAACGGAAATAGGACTTGATGTTCCCTGGTTCGTCTTAACTACCTGTACACAATTGCTTAGATATTGTGCAAGAAGTCTAAGTGACGCACTGTGAAAACCAAAATTATTTTTCAGCTTAGAAATTAGAATTGAATGGTCAATATAGTCAAAGGCTTTGGAATAGTCAAGTAGAACCATAATCTCGATTTTGTTTAAGTCAAGTGCTATACGCAAATCCTGTAGTTACTCTGATAGATAGACTGCAGATTCGCAGCTATGCTTATGACGAAACCCCGATTGCCACTTGGATAGGTGATTACCAGCGTCTAAAAACCTTTTTATTTGGTTAGCCATAATCTTTTCAAAAACTTTAGCTGGAAAACAAAGCAAACTGATTGGCCTAAAATCGGACGGAGCTGACGGGTTCGATTTTTTTGGGATCGGAACAATTGTAGCTTCTTTCCATTTCTCGGGAAATCGACTGCTATAAAAACAAAAATTGAAGACATGCAAAATATATGGAAGTATTAGGGGCAAGACTAACTTTAAAATCTTAGGCGACACACAGTCAGGACCAGTAGCATTCGATTTAATACTACGAATCGCGTCATGAACATCAATTGACTGACACTTCTTTTTTTTTATTTCGCACTGCTTTTTTACAACAAATATTGTTAAATTATTCACAAATATGCGCAAAATACTATTTCCAACTCCGGTAACGTTTTTCCTACAAAATTGAATAAAAAAATAATTAATTGCCAGAAGAGAATATAAATTGTATACTTTTTTTTAGTTTGCTGCCTTGACCTAAGATAAAGCCACGATTTTACTTTCTAGCCACTTTTTAGTCGGAAAAAACCCAGTGTCATATCAGCATTTGTTTGGCAGCTAAACACAATTTGAGTGTTTCTCTTGTTTGATTGCATTTCAACAAACAGATGATTACCGGATGGATAATTTCGATAAATGTATGGATGCAAGAAAAAATAAGCCCACGAAAGGGAAAAAAAGCTTAAAAAAAACTCGCAAAAATATTCACAAAAACCCCTTCTGCCTACCAAAAAAACACATAGAGGTATTCCTTAAGCTATGTACTGCGATTCAGCGCCAGATTTTGCTGTAGATACGCTTTATACCTACTTCTCTCGTGACAAACAGCTTTTAAACTACCTACGTTAATCAGCTTCGCAATAAATTTATTTTTGTACGGCCGATATACAAGTACCTACTTTGTGAACGTAGCCATGAAATTCGCCATTTTGATATCAAATGCCATGAAAGTAAACGCAGGTACGAACTTTTGAAATAAAAATATAAAGTGAGTATAGAGCGTTTTATTGAGACTCAAAAGTGAGCTAGATATAATTCTCAAAAAAACACGCCTTTTATTGAATGTGAATCCAGCATAAATCGAATTATATATATATATATATATATATATATACAAAAAGCTAAAAGTTGTAAAAAAAAGAAAAATTGTAAATTGTAAATGTAAATGTAAACGAGGTTTCAGAAAATAATACTCGCAATTTCATCAAATTATTGCAATTTATATGTTGTGTTTTCCGATCTATTTGCTCCGTTCATTTCGTATACTTTTCCGGAAAGCTGTGTAAATAAAATACACTGTCAAATCGCTACTTTCCGGAAACACTGCAACGAATCTGATCAGATCCCTTTACTGCCTCTTATATAACTAAGTAGATAGTAGGTAGACACGGATAAAATTTCGATATTTACCCTTTTGTATGCCTACATATGTATCTCTTTTTCTTTTCCGGTCTGCAATTAGGTTTCATATGGTTTTTCTTTAAGTAATTATTAAATTGCATAAATCTGTAAGTGGTGCATATTTCCGTTTCCGTCATTTCAGATTTGTCCTTTATTTTAATGACTGCCTTCTTTTTACGCATATAAAATCTACCTACCTCGTGCGATACGACCCATGATAATGCAGCCAGGCTCTAAGAAATTCCTTGTGAACAATTTTGCGAATTTTTCTTAATCATTTTGTCTACAGTCCCTTTTATGGACCTATTTTTATTTAAAATGTGTTGGATTTTTCCATCCGGTAATCATTTGTTGGTTAAAATGAAAACAATCAAAAAAAATACTAATTTAATTTAGTTGCCACAAGAATGCTGTTATGACACTGGCTCTTTTTCCGACTAAAAACGGGTTAAAAAGGAAATTCAGAAAGAGAGAGAAAGAAACAAAATCCTGATAACACGACAACCTCCATATCTGTATGAGAAACTCGTTATACCTTCCTGAAACAGGTCTAGACAGCTGACTCATCCACGTTACTCGTTCCTTACCACTGAGTGTCAATTTTTTATTAATTCCATTCGCTTATGGAACTCCTTACCGCGTTCTATCAGGAGAATTAATAACACAGGAAGGTTTAAAAATGAATTAAGAAACCATCTATCACAAAATATTAATTAGTATTAATGAATTTTGATTAAATTATAAATTATTATGCTTTATTATAACTATGTCATTATAACGTGAAATATTATTATTATCGTCAACTTTATGTAGCTTTCAAATACAGAATTAGCCTAACACTAGTTTATAAGATATTATATCTTAAAGTCTATAGGAATCACGAAAATATAAATAAAATAAAAAAATAAAAAAAATAAAGCATAGGAAATTTGTTTATTCAGCATCCACAATTGAAAATCTATTTCTGTATGCAATATTTGCCTTTTTTTATTTTATTAAAAGCTGAAGTTACTTCAGTTCTCATTTTCATATGTGAAATTATAAGCATTATATAAAATAAATGTATTTTAACCAATCAGTGAATTGCGGAAAAGGCAGATACCTATAAATACACCCCAATACTAGTATCAAATAATCGATGGCTACCAACCTTTACGAAATAAATAATTTTTCTGAACGTGATTTGGCGCCGCCTGGTATTGAGATTCTTCAAGCGCTATGTTTACTTTTGATTACTGAGTAAATTATACTCACTTTATACTCACTTTTGCTTTGTTGTTGCTTTGCGTGTAAACTACAAGAAAAGTGAGTATAGGTTTCTCAAAAAACACAAACATAATATTTTAAAAAAGAGGTAAAAATTATTCAAGAAATGAACAATGGTCCTTCAGGCACAATATCGAAGAAGTAGTCAAGGAATACAATTATGAATAAGTGGGAAATACACGATACAACTGTTTTACCAACGATTTTGTGTTGTATACGATAATTGTATCGTTTGTATCCACACACAACCGCACACACAGGCACAGATTGTATGGAAATTATATGGTGTGTATGTGTAAAATACCTCTGTATAAGTCCTCAGAGGTATAAGTCTCGTAAATATCGCATATAAGATCCTGTCTGCCGTACTATGTGAACGCCTAAAACCGATCGTCAACAACCTGATAGGTCCTTATCAGTGCGGTTTCAGGCCGGGAAAGTCCACCATTGACCAAATATTCACACTACGGCAGATCTTGGAAAAAACCCATGAATATAAAATCGATACGCACCACCTTTTCATCGATTTCAAAGTTGCCTATGATAGCGCGTATAGAGACGAGTTATACAGAGCCATGTCTAGTCTTGGCATCCCTGCCAAGCTCGTCCGTTTGTGCAGAATGACGATGGAGAACTCTCGCTGCTCCATCAAAGTCGGTAAGAACATCACCGAACCGTTCGATGCCAGGAAAGGTCTTAGACAAGGTGACGCGCTATCATGCGATCTCTTTAACATAGTACTTGAGAGAATTGTACGAAACTCACAAGCCAACCCCGGAGGTACAATCTTCTTCAAGTCTGTACAACTACTCGCTAATGTCGATGACATTGACATAATCGGAATAACTCAGCGGGCCGTCAATGGGGCATTTACGAGTATTGAGATCGAGGCAGCAAAGATGGGTCTAGCGGTCAATGAAAGCAAAACAAAATATATGCTGTCTACAAAAAAGGACACCCAACATCGGCGTCTTGGGCAGAACGCCACAATAGACAGATACAATTTTGAGGTAGTAAAGGATTTTGTCTACCTAGGCTCTATGGTCAGCTCCGCAAATGACATGAGTGGAGAGATCACACGGAGAATTACTCTTGCCAATCGTTGTTTCTATTGGCTAAAACGGCAATTGAGTAGCAAAGCCCTATCTCGAACTACTAAGGTAACTCTTTATAAGACATTAATCATCCCAGTCCTGCTGTATGGCGCAGAGGCATGGGCTTTGAAAAAACCGGATGAGGATGCCCTTGGTTATTTCGAGAGAAAAGTTCTTCGAGCGATCTTTGGTCCCGTCTGCATAGACGGTGAGTGGAGGAGAAGGTACAATGCCGAACTATACGGCCTGTACAAAGACATCGACTTAGCGAGAAGAGTTCACATACAGCGACTAAGATGGCTGGGTCATTTAGAGCGGATGGAGCCCAACCTTCCGGCTAAGAAAGTTTTCGAATCCACCCCGGACGGACGGCGCAGTAGAGGACGACCTCGCGGTAGGTGGCGCAAACAAGTGTAGGGGGACCTCAACTAACTTGGCGTGCGCAACTGGAGGCAGCTGGCTCGTAACCGTGCTGGCTGGAGAGGTTTGTTGGTTGAGGCCCAGGTCCACCCCGGACTTTAGCGCCATCTAAGTAAGTATGTGTAAAATGACTGAATAAAATGTGTGGTTGTACGTAAATCGTACGTAGATTGTATAATGTGTGTGCTGAATACAACAATTGGGCTGATATCGGTACAACACAAGTCGTTACGACGGTGATATCGTGTATTTTCCACTATAGACCAAGAGCCCGAAGCAATTGTTAACTGAAAATAAAGTAGATGAGCTGAAAGCTGGAGTAAGGCTTATGTGATAAACGTTAGTCTTGCAGCAAATGGTTGCGGCTTTAGTAAATTATAACATGCAGGAAAGGCTTATGTTTTCCAAAATTGAGATAATTGATATAACCAGTATAGTACTCATATCACGACCGATCATTCGATTATACGGATCACTTGAATACTAATCACTCGATTCTTTGAATCATTCGATTATGCCCATCATTATAGAAAATCATATTCATATTCGCTATATTATCGGAATGGCGAAAGCTTGACTGATTGTTCCTTCGCCAAAAAGTTGGTTGAGATCGCGAAATGAATGTGCTGCATTCAAACCTTTTCCCAAGTTTATTTTTTTATTTATGCTATCAAACTACGGAACTCACTACTATACACTAGGTATCAGAACTACATATTTCCAATGCGCACTTTTTCTTTATTTCTCACTCCTACCTACCCGAAATAATTTATTTTTGTAACTCTAACTTCAAGATTTGTAAGTTTTCCTTTTTTTAAGCTTATATATTAATACGTGAATACGAAATTTATCGTACGTTCTTTTTAGCAGTTATTATAAAAAGAGGGGGACGAAACTCATATCGTTCGAAAGGTACTGTGCCATAGATGTGCAGAAAAAAAATCATGTGCGTATGTTACCGTTAATTCAGGTAAAATAAACTGAATATACATACATGGTTTCCCCACACAAAACGCTTTAACCATATTAATGAAATCTTTTGATCACGTTCATGGCTGTATGGGCTTAAATAATTTTGGCCCCCCTGGACAGGAGAATATTAAAAAAAGAAAGTTATGTAAACAAATACATAGCGTTGTTTCTCGCACTGTTTGCTTATTTCCCCTCGGTCGAATTTCAATCACACGCGATACTATACTCTGTTTTATTAGAACTAGTATCGCATGTGGTCGAAATTCGACCATGTAGGTACGTGATCAACCACCTAGCTTGCGTGTTCGCCTTTATCGAAGAAAAGCTGTAAAATATGGCGTATTTTATCTTTGTTGGTGTCCATCTTTGACGCACGCTTAAATAAAACTGAGTCAACCAATCAACTCAAACTGTCAGAGAAGTTTTTTTGTACGAAATGTCATCTTTCCATTGACGTATTATATGTGGACTGCTAGTGAAATGTCATTATCATACTTTAGGCGTGCACATCGAGCGTGGCGTGCTCTGAACGTGCTCTGAACCGAGCGTGCTCAGAGCGCTCTGATTTATTTATGAAACACATTTGAGCACTCTGAAGTCATTTGATTAAGAATTATAGGTTGAGCTGTCAAAATATGAATAGAATATCTATTGATAGTTATTTTTTATGTTAGATTTACTTTCTGCACCAGAACAACAAATTTCGTCCGCCATTTCAATTGTTTTTCAATTTTTTTTTCTTTATCCTCTCCTGTCAAATATGAAAAATGGCTGTGCTCAGGATTTTGCTCTGAACGCTCGGTCAAATTATTCAGAGCTCATAGAGTGCGCTCTGAGCGTACTCTGAACGAAAAAAGAAAAACAAATTCAAAGCTCTAATGTGTCTGAGCTAAAAAAGAAACACAACTTTTTTTTTGACGACTTAGGCTCTGCTCTGAGCTAAAAAAGAAAAACGCCTTATGTCTGCAGGAAAATCTGTTTCTGGTATTGACAACTGGAGGCAAATCTCTGGCGTCAAAAAAAAGAACTTATAATTATACAACACATCTGTGAGATTGTCAACATTACCCGCGTTTTCTAAGACGTAAGTACATTTGCTTACATTAACTCTAATTTAATTACTAAAATTACATTTAAATTACAGGAACACAAGAGGATAAGACTAATAAATCTTCCTATCCAGTTGGTCTATCGTCAATATCAACAGAATTAAGCGAAATACACCAGTTTGCAGAGCACCTTCGCTACACACAGGACGAAAAAAAATTACACTTCCGAATATCGATTAATCAGTGTTTAAGTAAGTATACTACTAATTGTTACTAATATAATCTTTAATTTTAGATATACAACACAACTGCGACAACATTTCACGGCATTTTCCACCCCAATTGCTGTGGTAGGCGCCAACAAAGTTTCATCCCTTGAAACTTCGGGGACAAGAGCAAATAATTTGCCGGAAGACAAGATAGTGAGTGATTATGTTTGTTGTATTACTATTGCATGTATTATTGTCACTAACATAAGTTTTTAATTACAGGAAAACAACGTACGAAGAAAAAAGCATACCAGCAGTTTCCAACATTTTCAAGCATTTTCAACCCCAAGTGACGTCGGAGGCGCCAAAAAAGTTTCATCCCTTGAAACTTCGAGGGCAAAAAAAATAATTTGCCGGAAGACAAGATAGTGAGTGATTATGTTTATTGTATTACTAGTGCATGTGTTATTGTCACTAATATAGCTTTTTATTACAGGAAAACAACACACGAAAAAAAAGGCATCTCCAAACTGTCACCCCCAATCAACGTCGTAGTCGTCGCCACCAAACCATAATCAAATTATCCAGGCTGAACTAACTGCAGCTCCTGCTGTCCGGGGAAAGTGTAGTGATATACGAAGAAATCCGCGGTGTGCTGAAAGTGTTCTTGGAAAATGATATTCGTGATGTTGTTACCTACACCGAACATTCTAAGCGTAAGACAGTCACCGCGAAGGATGTTGTATATGCATGAAAGAGGCAAGGAAGCACTCTTTAAGGTTTCGGAAGTGAAAGAAAAGAAATCTCACACAATGGGTTCTTTTAAGGACTACAAACAAATTTCTGAAGAGACTATTTCGAATTTCAATTTAAGAAAAACAAAAAACATGTTAAAAATAAAAAAAAATTAAAATATCCTCATCCTGAAGTCCACTTTTAGCTGCAGAGAAGATTTTGTATGCTGGTATGGGGAGGAAAACTTGGGAAAATTCTGCTGCTGTGTTGTATTCCTGTGATTAAAAACATTATTAGTAACAATTACTCATAAACTAAAAGAGTACTAAGCTAACTCACCGATTATTGCTCTTCCGGGGGAAAATGTTTGGTTTCGTCCTCGAAGTCGATGGATTTTTGGCCGACGTCTAGGACACCAACTGGGGATGAAAACCTCGAAGAATTCTGAAGCTGTCGATGAGAGTTTGATGGTGGTTTGGTGGTGACGGCTACGATGACGATTGTGGATCACAACTTGGAGATGATTTTTTCCTTCTTGTGTTGTTTTCCTGTAATTAAAAACAATATTAGTTACAATAACACATGTAATAGTAATAAAATAAACACACTCACTGACTATTTTGTCTTCCGGCAAATTATTTGCCCTTGTCGTCGAAGTTTCAGGGGATGAAACGTTTTTGGCGCCTTTTTTGGGTGAAAATGTTGGAAACTTGGATGTTTCTTCTTCGTGTGTTGTTTTCCTGTAATTAAAAACTATATTAGTAACAATAACACATGCAGTAGTAATACAATAAATATAATCACTCACTATTTTGTCTTCCGGCAAATTATTTCCTCTTGTCGTCGAAGTTTCAAGGGATGAAACTTTCTTGGCGCCTACCACGGCAATTGGGGTGGAAAATGCCGTGAAATGTTGTCGCCGTTGTGTTGTATATCTGTAATTAAAGATATTATTGGCAACAATTAGTAATATACTTACTTAAACACTGATTAATCGATATTCCAAAGTAAAATTTTTTTTTGTCCTGTGCGTTGCGAAGGCCCCCTGAAAACTGCTGAATTAGCTGGAACTTTTTCAATTTCGATGATCGATGACTGGGGGAAATACTTCGAACACTTCAATTGTCGTATTTCTGCAATTTAAAAGTAATATTAGTAACAATTATAGCGACAATATAAACAAATAGACTTACCTCTAAAAAAGCGGGAGTATTTTTTCCAGTCTGTCAGTTTTCTTGTAGAATTATAAGTGTTTTTATTACCCACCAGAGGGGGTTTTTCAACTTTACCATTCGTCAATTTAGCGTACGTCCGATAGGACGTATACAACGCGAGATACAAATTACTAAAGCCATCTGTTGGAAAAATAATGGATTTCTTTTTACTACACCTGATATGAATAATATGAGTGTGTCAGCAGAATAAACTGAAGGAATTGTTTCAAGTTAAAGCAAAATAAATTTTAATGCAATATTTCTTACCCCAGCTATTATTACATCACGACGGAGTTTAAATATACCTAGTTTACTTATTACATCTTTACCTCCCTAATTTTTGTGATACTTAGGAGTCCCTCCAAGCTTCCTTTATAATTAAAATTAGCACAATACTCTGGGGGGCGCCGTGGCGTAAGTGGTTAGTGTGTCGGATCACTGCGCGTGAGGTTCAAAGTTCGAATCCCAGAAAACACCAACAAGTTTTTTTCACGGTCCCACCTTTTGCGAGCGTCTGACAAACATCCTCAAAAAAGGTTCTCAAAACAAATTGCCCTTCGGATACGGCACTAACCTGTATGTCCCTTCCATTCGTGTGAAAAATATAACGCACACAACATGAGTGGTTGCGAGAAGCTAGGCCCTGGAACTTAAAGAGCTGTTGCGGGTATCATAGAAGTTCTGTACACTTTATTTGTCTTTGGTATGTTCTTCATTAAATTTGGGGTGTTAATTTCCTTTCAGTACACACTTGGTAGCTGAAATGTCCATTGCAATTGAACAGACGTGTCATGGTGTTGTGAAAATGTTGGCAATGTGTTCCTTAACATTATTTTGTTTGAATTTCTGTGGCAACAAGGCATAACAGCATAAGTATACTTATGCCGTTATTGAAATATTTTTTTGTTTTAAACATTTTTTATATGATATTCTCTCAGGAAAGGCGAACCTATAACGCTGAAACATTGCCTCGATATGTCTGGAATTCATTATCTGAAGCGGTAAATAAATTAGGGGCAGGGAAATGAGACGATAAGGACATCTTTAAATACGTTTTTTGGAATGGGTAAAGGCACTTATGCTGTCAAAAGTAATGGTCGTTTCTAAAAAAAACCCATTCAGTGCACTCTGCATGTTAGTGGAGTTCCACTGAAGCAGGTGGATAAGTTTAAGTACTTCGGGGTCTTATTCACGAGTGATGGGAAGAGCAATGCCGAGTTATCCTGTAGAATTGGTCAGGCTGGATCAATTTTGAGAGAGCTTGGCCAATCAGTTATAAGGAAGGCCGAACTTAGTGTTCAAGCTAAGCCATCGGTTTTTAACTCGGTGTATGTTCCAACTCTCACCAATGGTCATGAAATTTGGGTAGTGACCGAAAGAATAAGATCGCGGATACAAGCTGCCGAAATGAGGTTCCTTCGCGGTATTGCTGGAATAACTCGTAGGAATCGAATGCGCAACACCAGAGTACGCGAGGCGCTCAATGTTGAGCAGCTACTTCTCCGAACGCAACGATCTATGCTTCGATGGTTTGGTCACGTAGTGCGTATGCCCCCAGACCGGCTTCCAAGACGTGCCATGGTGGCCGTGCCATCAGGTAGGCGACCCCGCGATAGGTCTAGAAATAGATGGTTGGACCAAGTCCGACATCTCTCCTAGAGCCGTCTAGGGATTCCTCCTGATGAGTTGGAGTCAATGGCGGAGGATCGAGAAGGATGGACCGTCCACCTGAGCATCCTACCCCCGCGACCCTCATGAAGGATTAGCGGACCATTGAAAATGTATGTATGTATGTATGGTTAAAAGGTTTTGTATGGGGAAATCATGTGTGTATGTTCACTTTATTTTACCTGACTTAACCGTAACATACGCAAATGATTGTTTTTTTCTGCACATCTATGGCACAGTACCTTTCGAATGATATAAAATGTATCTCCCTCCTTTTATAATAAAAAAAAAAAGAAAGTACGACAACAATTTTTCGCTTTACGCGCTTTATAATTTGCAATTTGTGCGTATAGTGATATTTTGTCTCTTGTACTTTATAATTTATATAAAACTAGAATTTCATCAAAATCGAGTTGGTGTCCACTTTATTCACAATTATCTTCATTTCGTTCAACAAATTGTGTTGTTTTTAAACCAGCAAATGGTAGCCCTACAGGTATTGTGGCAGTTTGTCATGCATACTACGGCAACGCAGTGAGAGCATAAAAGAGAGACAGGTTTGTGCAAGCTATTGCACCAAGACTGAGAGGCAAATGTCCTATCTTCCCTGTACTGATAATTCTAATGGAACAGAGTATAGTTGAAATTATTTCTCATTTTACTTAAGTACTGTAAAATATATTTATCTTTATGTACCCATAATAAGATATACGGGTGGGCCATCTAGTGATTCCTTTTTAAATCATAGGTTATTTTGACACTGACAGCTGTCGCTCGAAATCTCGGCGGCTACGTTAACAAACAAAATTGCCGCACGTTATTGTCGAGAAGCCAATGCATCCACAGAGAGTGATAGCTTGGTGCGGATTGTGGAGTGGTGGCATCATTGGACCATTTTTCTTCGAAAATCAAGCTGGGAACAACGTTTCGGTCAACGGTGGGCGTTACAGAGCCATGTTAAAGACTTTTTTTTCTTCTGAAATTGAAGACATGGATTTGGACGACCTCTGGTTCATGCAGGATGGCGTGCCATGCCACACAGCCCATGCCACAATCGGTCTTTTGCGCACCAAATTCCCAAATCGTGTTATCAGCCGTCTTGGCGATGTCAATTGGGCGCCTCGGAGCTGCGATTTGACCCCTTTGGACTTTTTTTTGTGGGGAACCGTGAAGGACCGATGTTATGCCAACAATCCGTAAACGATTCAAGCACTTAAGGCCAATATCAGCCAAGCAATCCGTGAGCTACAGCCCGAAACCATCAACAAGGTCTTGGAAAATTAGAATGATAGAATGCGCTACTGCGAGGCCAGCCGAGGCAGCCACTTGAACGACGTTGTGTTTCATAATTAATGGGAATGTTTGCTCTTACTAATAAAGCCATAATACATGGAAAAAATTTCATTTTGTTCATTTTATTGCATTTTTAAAAAGAAAATTGTAGTTGGCCCACCCTGTATATAAATAAATTGAGTTGAAATTGAATTGAATTGAATTGGTAGATATGGCGAAAATGGATATGATCTTCGATACGCATTTTCACTAACTGAAAAGAGGGGATTATTTTTATGAAAAAATATTTTAAAAAAACCCTATTTTTACAAAAATTATAAAGTCGCGGAAAAAATCCGGAATAATTATGCACCAACCTAATAGTTTCATTGTACAGTGTATTTTTGTTTATTTGCAAAAATAATGGTCTAAGACGTTTCAAGTGTAGCAATACTGGCGCCAGACTTTCTTAAAATTTGAAAAAATCGTTTTTTGAAATATTTCACATAACCAAATATTTTCCGCTGTAAGAGATAGAAAAGCCATCTCTCATAACAAATATGAAGGTCCAAGACGATTTGAGCGCAATCAAACCGTTTTGAAATTCTACCCGCCTTTCAAACGAATCGAGTGCTCTTTTACTCGAGTACTCATCTCATATTTCGAATCGTAATATGAGTGGAATCGAGAACTTTGTTCGTGTGTTCAACCAGACACTAGTTTTTTTTTGTGTTTACCCTTTGCGCTCGTTCTCGGTTCTCGCTACTTCAACTATGTAGGTATAGTAAATCCTTCGAATGATTTCAGACGGTGTCTCTAGATATCTCGATATATTCAGTCATCGACTGTCACTCGAACTTAAAACTTTGTTTCTCGGTTAGTGTTCTCGCTTATTTTTCGTTTGTGTCTTTTCCGCTGTCTCCATAGCATTCTCTCTCACTCACTCGCGTTTAGTTATCCCTGTATAAAGTTAAACAACTCTAATGCTTATAGTTGTAAAAATAAATATCAAAAATGGCCCCGAGGCCACTTGGTGTGTTAGAGGGTAATCCATATGGCGTTCTTTCAAAAGAAATGCTGGTGGAACCCAAAAATAAAAGACGCAAAAGACCAATTATTGATAAAAAATCCGCCTTTGACTTCCGGCCCCAACCCAAAATTGTAATCTCCCCCTCCCACCCCTCCCACCCGACAAAGCCCCTTTCGGATTTCAGCGCTTTCCTAAGCTATAGATAGCATAAGTAATGCTTATGAGAGCATAAGTCAATTGCCTGATGGCAGCTTGCTAATTCCCGTAGTCAAAAAAAACCGCAAAAATCTTCCTAACAAAAAAAAAAAAAAAAACAACTCTCTAATGTATGTGATATCTCCGTGAACTACATGGTCAGTTTAACATGTGTAAAGGAACAGCCTACGCTCCGCGCTTAATAAACGTACCAGAGAAAGAAATAGTCAATGAAATGAGCTCACAAAGCGTAACAGAAGTTTTCAAATTCAATAAAACTTTTGAAGGCAAGCAAAGTCCCTCCGGCGTAGTCCTCTTCAGCTTCGACCTTTTCCGACCTCCCACTACAGTAAACGTTGGGTGGTACAACATCAAAGTGGACGAATACTACCGCAATACCATGCGCTGCCGAAATTGCCAAAAAATTGGCCACACAGCCAAACGCTGCAATGGCATTCCCCCATGTGAAGGTTGCAACCTTCCTACTCACTCACCCGAGAAATGTACGCATACCTCATGTTCCAACGGCTTCGACAGCCACCCATCATCTATCGAAGTTCACTCAAGGAAAGGAAGTACTTAAAATTAAAACTATTTGAAAATGTACCATGGCAGAAGCCAGATAAAGCTTCATAGAACAGTACCCTCCCGCAACATCTAACATATCTTATTCTAATGCTGCAAAAAATACAGCCCAAAGTGATTTCACCAACCAGTTAGACAAAAACACAACACCAAATTGCATCGACAATAAATCCAACGTCCCCACAGCTGCTAACCTAAAGTCACACCCAAATGAACACAGATCAACAACAACACCCGAATCCCAAAAAGAAATACCGCAATCTCTCACTCACGATTTCAACGCTCGATCAACCTCAACTCACTCAAAGGCTGAGTTCCGAAACGTCAAAAAATGCGCATCGTGAACGCATCACTGCCATTGTGATGCGTTGTTATGATGCTTTCATTTTGCGATGCATCACGATGCTTTGCAGTTTCTGACGTTTTGAAATGGCTTGTGCAAACAATAAAAATGTTTAAGAAATTAGCGGCGGGAAAGGAAATTCTGGGTCGATCCTCAAAATTGATCTGTTTCCAAATCACTGTTTTTTTATTTCGCCAAAATGGAAGCGTCCTCTCCGGATTCGTAAGAAATTATTGTTTCAAATTATTTATTACATACTAAATCTTGTAAAATTTACTAAAAACTAGCAGAACATTTTTTATTTTGATAATAGTTTTGTTTTAATTCATATCGTTCCAAAACGTCAAAGATTGCAACGCATCGTCAAAGCATCGCATAACGAAAGCATCATAACATCGCATCACAATGGCAGTGATGCATTCACGATGCGCATTATTTTGACGTTTGGGAATTCCAAAATGTCAAATGACATTTGCATCACATCAGGGGGTCAACTCCCGATCTGTGAAACTGTCAAGTGATAAATAATTTATCATTTCAGTTTTCACAGCAACTTTTCATTTTATCACTTCACGAACACACTTAATGCGATTCTCGAACACATTGTGATAAATGCCTGTCAGAGTGTGTACTAAAAAAGTACTAAATGATAAATCCTGTAATTTTTGTGCCATTTTGGCGTTTTCTTTGCTCAAAATTTTATTTGTGTTGTGCTACTAAAATGGGGAAGTAATTACTCGATTAATTATTAATAATAGACGCCGTGTTAAACAAAGGTATTCATTTATTATAACTCGGTGCTTTGTTTTGAAGAAAAATTATATTTAATTTTCTTCGTAGGAAGAAACTGAGGATGTTGCGGCGTTCCCTTTGAGATGTGCAGAATCCATTCGAAGTAGCTACTGAGGAGCAGTTTATTCAACTCTATAGGTTTCCGGTTAAGTTAGATCCTTCCAATACATCCTCCATTTGAGCCTATTTTTTATAGCTCCGCCTAAGCTGTTAAGCTTATTGCATAATTTCTTCTATTCATTATCCCGTGAATGGGCACCGTCGGCTGTTGTAAATATATACATTAAATTTTTTTTAAATATATATTTACAAAATGATTATATTTCAATATATGTTATATATATTTATGTTATCGTGAGGTTACTAACTTGTCGTTGGCCAAATCCGGCCTCCTCCAAATACTAAATTAAATATTCTTTTTGGGTCTCCGATGCCCTTTGTCCGTTTTTATTTTTGTTGTCCATCCTTTTTTACGACTTTTCACAGAATGAGTTGGCTGTGATAAAAAACTTATCACGTGAAGAAATTTTGACATTTGATTTCACTTTTTCACACATCGAGAATCGAATTCAGCGTGAAGCTGTGATAACATTTATCACTTCACTGCTTCACAGAACGAGAATCGACCCCCAGTTCATGATGCGCTGTTTGCTTTTGTTTGCGCAGTAGATACATTCACGATGCGTTTTGGAACGGTATACATTGCATCACCGCAAGATATTGATGTTTAGGAACGCTTGACTTCGCAGTACTGCGGCAGTACTGCTTTAAGGAATTCAGCCACTGTTTTCTTCTTCTTTTCTGGTGTGAATTAAAATCAAGTCTCGTTCTTATTAATATTTTTATAAAAATTCCAAAGAAAATATTTTAATAACTAGTAACCGCAAGATATTGATGTTTAGGAACGCTTGACTTCGCAGTACTGCGGCAGTACTGCTTTAAGGAATTCAGCCACTGTTTTCTTCTTCTTTTCTGGTGTGAATTAAAATCAAGTCTCGTTCTTATTAATATTTTTATAAAAATTCCAAAGAAAATATTTTAATAACTAGTAACTTAGCTTAAAATAATAAATATACTTGCTTCCATTTTTTAGCGGGATAAAAAAATTGTTGTCAAATTACAATACATCGCATCACAAAAATTCATGATGCGTTGTTTGGCTTTTGTTTGCGCAACGGTTTCTTTCATGGTGCGTTTTAGAACGCGATACATCGCATCACTGCTATATATTGGCGTTTTGGAAAGCTTGACATTGCAGTACTGCGGTAGTCCTGCGATTTGGAACTCAGCCAAACTCACACCAGCAAAACCAGATTAGCTTCAATACTCCAGTTCACCAATCCCCACCCAGTATTCCAAAACGCACACACCAAACTAATAAAAAGCACTCCCAATCATGTTCCACTGGCTGTTTGGAATGCTGTTCCGGGAGTGTTTTTCTGTTCCGGATTTCATTTGGGAGTGCTT
Organism: Brachypalpus laphriformis; assembly: GCA_945910035.1. Lineage (NCBI taxonomy): Eukaryota > Metazoa > Arthropoda > Insecta > Diptera > Syrphidae > Brachypalpus > Brachypalpus laphriformis. Next base: position 89,129,669 of record OX246754.1, read on the forward strand.
TCAAAATGCACTCACACATATAAACCCTTACATCGGACTACTTGTCAAAGTCATATGGTACAAGACGCATTCCTTTCTTCTTCTTCTTCTTCTTCTTCCTTTTATCAGCGAGGCTATGATCCGAAAACAAGCGATCACAGCCCTCCCACTTCACCGCATTTCTACTGATCCGCCTGTGGGGCAAGTTAAAAGAAACAAATTTTACAAAGATATAATTAACAAATTGATAACATGTTAATAAAAACATGATGGGATTGCTAATATCCTTTTCCATTGGGCGAAAAGAAGCAATTTTTTGCTCTTTGTAAAAAATGTAAACAAAAAATGAGACTTTCACCAACACACGCAGAAGTAAGCAGAGGACGATTTCACATATTCCATTGGAATCAAAAAGGAGTGAAATCGGGAGTGAAACCAATGGAAAACGACATAATCAGGGTTATCGTGAATAAATTTTCCCTTGGAATTTTTCCTCCGAGGAACAATAAAGTTTCTTTAAAAAAGTGGAAATAATTCCCCGGAAAAGAAATAAATATCATGTATGACAATTCAAAAGAATTTTTAATGCAATCGCGGTATCTATTTATTCCCTTATTTTGAAGGTATTTAATTTTTGTTCGGGGGAAAAATTCCGAGGGAAAATTTATTCACGATAATCCTGAATAACACTCAACTAGGTCCGCGTTTCCGCGAATAAGCGAATGATTTTTGCGAACTGTCAACTTTTATTCACATTCCACACATGTAGGACGCAATCCACATTCCCGCGACCAAAACATTCGCGAGAGTTTAACCTCACAATTCTTTTGCTTTGTTCTTGGTGGGTAAGATAGTGGTTGAATTTATCGAAAGAATGTAGGATATTACCTTCTGAATGAAAGCTACGCTATGAATTTATGCATTTTTACGTTTAGGCAATTACTTATAAAGTTAATGACAACTCAAATTCTCGGATTGCCGCGACCACAAAAAAAGCGTCTGTGAATGAAATGTCAAAATTTGCGAATATTCGCTCATTCGCATTCGCAGGTCGCTGAGATGTGAATCGACCTTTACGGCATCCTCACCATCTTCACCTTGGCACGATTACGATTTCCGTGGAAACGCGTTTTGAAGACGCAATATTTTTTTTCTCGATGATATAAGCACAAAATATAAGTACCAAAATTCTCGTTTTCGCCTAGTTTAGGAGATATTAAGGTTTAAAAGTTTATTTTTTTCCTATGGGATTTCTCATAGAATATTATTTTTTTAGCATATGGGACAGAATTTTGTTTGCATAGTTTTATGTATGAACATTTTTGCGATAACATGATGTTGCATAACTTTAGAAGTGTCAATATGAAACCTACATGCATAAATCTGAATGAAAATGTAGGCATACTTTTAGGAGTAATCAGTAATCCAGGTACATATCTACCATTTATTTGTTTGCATATTGATTGATAACTACAAAGTTGGTTAAAGCGAGTGCACTTTTGATAGTAATACAATTTCTGTTACAAAGTTAAAAGTTACAAATTATTATATAAAAATGTCTACACATCCTGCAATATTTCAGTAGAAACTACGTCCAGTGTTGCCAACAGTGGGTAAGTGGCGCGCTTCGCGCGATTCATTTATTTGGACTCCGCTTTCCGGAGTGGTTTACCCGCTCACGCGATTTCGTCGCTCCGCTAAGGGTATGTCAACAACTGTCAGGCAGGCGCCTGGGGGTAAGTTTAAGTGTCTTATATCCCCTTTTTTTGTAACAGAGATTTATAAGAAAATATCGTCAATGGCTGGCAACACTGAAATTAGTTTTTTTTATTCACTTAATACCCGAAATGCACCGGGTATTAAGGCTATTGAAATATCGGTTGTCAAAAGTCAATTTTCAAAGTTCGATATCTCGAAAACTAAGCCAGATATAAAAAAATTTTATTGTACTTATTATTTTTTGTTCAGTGAGTCGAGATTATTAGAAAACATCAAAACATCGTGGCGCCACGGATATCGTAATATCCCCTCTGAGGATTCAGTCGCGATGGTTTTTTTTTTAATATTTAACATGAATACAGTCCTCTTAAGAATTGCTGTTTCCTAGCGAAACAGTATATACATATTTACATAAAAGCTGCACATGTGTACATAAAAATAAAACAACTCGTAAAATGATGCAACATTCTTTTATCGCAGAAATAGTGTCTTTGTGCTATGTTAACTATGCAACATTTTGTTATTGCAAAAATTGTTCATACCCATAACTATGCAAACTAAATTCTGTTCCAGGTGCAAATAAATTAACATTCTAAGAGAAATCCCATAGGAAAAAATACATTTTCAAACCTTAATATCTCCTAAACTAGGCAAAAACGAGAATTTTGGTACTTGATATTTTGTTCTTATATCATCGAGATCTACAAAACTGCGTTTCCAAAACATGTTACCACGGAAATCGTAATATCCCCCTCACTTTTATAACATCTAACACAAAAACAAATATTTTGTTAAAAATACGACCCGAAATACAAAAACGACTCTGGCGCTCATCAGCTGGATCAACCCAGCTCGTTAGATCCAGGTTTTCGACGTCGGGGAGGTACCTCAAAGGTTACGTAAACAACTACGATGAACTTAACCTACTAATAAAAGATCAAGACCCTGGTCTTATATACCTGCAAGAAACCCATTACCCATTCGATTCCCCAAAGACATTCAAGCTTTATTTTAAAAATCTGCCTACCAATACGACAGCAAAACAAGGTGTCGGTCTGTTAGTTAAAAAAAATATCCCACACAAACAAATCCATATCTACTCCATATAGCTTGCTGCGCCATAAAAATTGCTACCATCAAAAATCTGTATTGTTTCGTTTTATATTCCACCACAGCAAATCTTATCGAAAAGGAACTTGAGTCGATGTTGAATCAAGTTAGCCGCCCAGTCATTTTAGCAGGGGATGTGGATTAATGGAACACCCTTTCGGGATCCTCCACCACATAAGAAAGAGGGAAAATTCTGGAAGATTTTATTACAGATTTTAAACTCTCTATCTTAAATTATGGTTCACCAACCCACTTCTCCACTCACAGCACCCTCACACACGTTGCTATCACCTGCTCTTTCCCGGAGCTTCTACCTAAAGGTGCGTCCCGATTGTTTCCCATTTGCTTCAGAAACATTTCAGAAACATTTCAGAAATGTTTCTAAAATGTTTCTTTTGGTGTGGACGCCAAATGAAACATTTCTGAAATGTTTCTGAAATGTTTCTTTTTATCCATTTTTGCTCTTGAAGATGATGGGCTCAAAAGAGGTAGTATTAATAGCGTCGTGCTTCATCATCATGAAAAAAATAGAAAACGATAAGAAGAAAAAAAACAGTGGCAAAGATATTTTTTTAAAAATAGAGAAAATTCTTTTTTTGTAATTTTCGTTTTGGGGATCCCATAAAACTCTTTTAGTTTCATACAATTTAATTAAAGAAATTGTATCCTCATTACTCCACGCCTTTCTTGACATTTTTTTTATTTTTATTTTCACAAAAAAACACTCACTTTCTGCACGTGGAGCTTGAGAAACAAAAATAGTTTTCCGTCGCGAATGGGAAACAGAGAAACATTTCAGAAACATTTCAGAAATGTTTCATCGGCGTCCACACCAAAGAAACATTTCAGAAACATTTCGGAAACATTTCAGAAACATTTCAGAAATGTTTCTCTGTTTCTGAAATGTTTCTGAAATGTTTCTGAAATGTTTCTTTGGTCTGGACGCACCTTTAGATACACTGGTACATTTCCGATGACCACCACAATAGCGACCACTTCCCAATAGTCAATACCGTAACGTTAGAACCATATTCAACACTTAATCCCCCCCTCACTAAATTCAAAATCGATTCAGCAGACTGGACAGTTTTTAGAAGAGAGATAACTACTTTTTTAGCAGACAAAAACCAGTCTGGCAATCCAAACAAAGAGTCTGCACTTATTCAAAAAGCAATCAGGCCTGCTGCAAACACAGCTATTCTTCAGACATTTCCAAAACACCACAAACGCGTAGTCGCCTGATGGAACCAAGAGCTCGCAGATCTCCGCAAAGACAAAATAGCAGCAATTACATAGCACATAGCTGGACCAGCTGCTCAGACGACTCAAACTTTGCAAACGCCTTCAACAACCAAAAAACGAGGCCACTTCCAATGTCACAGTCATGTGTGCGACTAATTCCTATGCGCAACTGATCGAGAAATATCTCCGTAGCCGAACTTGAAGCATGCGTAAGTAAACTAAAAGGGTTAACCCCCCAGCAGGGATAGGATATCGTACCCAATGATAAAAACCTTCCAAATGATGCTAAACAAAGACTCCTCTGTCTTTAACAATACTTTAAACACAGGTGTTATCCCACAAAGCTGGAAAACAGCTTCTTATAGAACCCATCCCTAATCCCAAAAAAGACAATTTTACAGTAGAGGGTTACCACCTCTCTCCTCCCATGGGCTGCAAAAGTTCTCGAAAAAATAGTTGCAAAACGAATACTTTGGTACGCAGAAATGAAGCATCACTTCAGTCGAAATCAAGTTGCATTCAAAGCTAATCGAGAATGCACCGACGCCCATGTGTATTTCTACATAGATAACTACATCTCTAGAGCACTGAGCTCCAAAAACCATGCGTCAATACTTGCCTTAGATTTCGAAAAGACGTTTGGCAGAATAGGAATCCATGTCGTTTTAAATAAACTTAAAGAATGGGGTATTGGCCCTAAAATTGAAAGGAAGGCTCTACACCGCAGTTGTGCGTCCAGCGCTCACATACGGTTCACAATATTGGACGATGTACAAAACGTATGAGTAAATTAACGGCAGCTGAGATGAAGATGCTTCGCATGACAGCAGGAGTGACAAAGCTTGATCGCATAAGAAGTTCAAAGATCCGCGGAAGCTTTCACATCAAGGAAACCATCGTACAAAAAATAGAGCGCGACCGGCTCAGCTGGTATTGCCACGTTCAAAGAAGAGATCATTTGAACCCTGTTAAAAAGTCAATATCAATGCACGTTCCAAAAACATCGCGATGTAGGAACGGCAGGCCTATAAACGCCTGGATCACACAAATGCGACGACATCGGCATTTCATTGGCCTCAGTAACCGAGTGATCCAAAATCGGTGGGCCTGCCGATATTTTCTGAGGTCAAATAGGCGAACCCCACAGGCGGATCCGTAGAAATGCGGTGAAGTGGGAGGGTTGTGATCCCTTATTTTCGGATCATAACCTCGCTGATAAAAGGAAGAAGAAGATTGGCCCTAAAATTTACTATTCAGGGCTATCGTGAATAAATGTTCCCTCGGAATTTTTCCCCCGAACAAAAATTAGGTATCTTCAAAAAAGAGGAAATAATTCCGCGGAAAAGAAATAGGTATAATAAATGTCAATTCAGGAGACTTTTCAACGTAATCGCGATATTTAATTTTTCCCCGATGAATTTTTTCCGTATTCTTGAAGATACCTAATTTTTGTTCGGGAGAAAAATTCCGAGGGAAAATTCATTCGCGATAACCCTGAATATGTGAAATCGTTCCTTAGTAATAGAAAATTCTATATTAAATCCAATAATTCCTATTCTGCCACTCTGCCCCTACCGCAAGGATCACCCTTATGTGTTATTTTATTTTCGGTAGCTTCGGTAGCGGTAGATTTGAATATATAAGCGACATCTTACCAAAGCAGAAGCACTTAAGTCACTGCCTGTATGCAGATGACGTATACTTGCTAGGTAACAACCAAATATAGACGAAATTAAAATAAGCTTTTCTAACGCACTCAAAGACATTTTAGAATGGGCAAGCTCTTCCGGGGCGAAACTCTCGTTACCAAAATGTAAAATCATACATGTTTGTCGCAAGCAAACTATGCCTCTTACAATAAATACAATAACGCAGAAATAGAAAATGTAAAAATCCTAGGGCTATTATTTAATCATAGATACAATTGGGGGAGTCATTGTTTGGATCTCAAGAAATCTCTAGCTGCATGGTCTAATATCATTAAGTATTTGGCGCCTTTCGCACAACCCGTATAAAAAACATATTGGCTGAAGCTAGTCTCCCTACTATCGAAGAGCGAAGAGACGCAGTTATTTCGAAACTCTATCCGAAACCTTTTCAAGCAACTCAATAATAGACGAATAAATCAACCGCGCGCTGGTACGCAGAAGGGTAAATAAAATTCTGCCATCTATAATATTCTCAAATCTAATGAAGGCATCGAGCCACCAAAACGGATTTTTATCAACCTTACGCCTCCACAATCTTCATAGCTTATAGATCCTGACTGTTTCATAATGGATCTGTCAATACATAGGAAGACGGATACAAATAACGAGGAATACCGAAAGTATTGGGTATTTCAGCTGATCTTAAAGCCAAACACTGAAATTTTATATTCACGGACGGATCCAAAAGTTTAGACAATACATCATTTGCAGTAGCATTGGAGGATGGCACCACGCTAAAGCTTGGAATTCTACCACAGCTCGTATCCATCTTGACTGCAGAAGCCCTTGCCATCCTAGTAACCGTTCAGGTTACCTTTGAAACGAAAAGAAAACAGGTGATATGTACCGATAACATCTCCACTCTAAAAGCTACCACAAACACAAATAACAACACAGATCTAATCAGTAACATCCGAAATCTATTGATCAAATCTTCTAAATCCACAAAGCTGATGTGGACTCCTGTTCACGTAGGCATTCGAGGCAACGACCTGTCAGATTAAGCTGCCAAATTCGCAAACAAAGCACCAGTGTACGCATACAATGTTTACACCAAGGCTGATCTTATCAAATACATCAAAAGCAGGATCTCCACAGACGAACAAACTGATTGGAGCCTATACCAACACCACTATACAAAAACCAATCTCACAAAATCGCACCCTGCTTATCCTACAAACATTCCAAAAGCCAAAATTACAAAATTCATTCGACTGCGGCTAGGCCACACGTCAGCCACTCACCTTCACCTCTTATAGAAGGAGCCCCCAACAACCTGCGCTACATGCCACACCACTGCAAATCTTCAGCACCTGCTTCAACACTGCAACCGAGTAAGACCAATCAACAATAAACTGGAAGGAGAAGACGTCATCGAAGTATTAAAAAACCTGAGCGAATCCAACATAGAAAGAATCAATGAGTTTTTAATAAAGACAGGCATACTTGTATAATTGACTTATAGTACGTAAAATTAAGTTGAACTAAGTATCATAGAGCGGTAAGACTTTGCATCTAGTAGCTCGTTAAATTAATTGTTAGCTTGTAATTTATTACATGTTTAATAAATATATAATAATAATAATAATCTCGAGACATTGAAAGAATCTATTATAATCGATTATATCATCCGAATGCACCCACAATTAATTTTCGATATGCATTTTGACTTACTGAAAATAGAAGATTATTGTTATAAATAAAAAAAGAAGAAAAAAAAAAACGCTCATTTTTAAAGAAAAAAAAAGCAACAATAATTATGCACAAACCCAATAGCATTGGTGCATAAATGCGTTTTCTGCATGCTATAACTCACTAAAAAAGGGACCATTTAACGTGTATTTCCCACTTTAGGTTTATCACGTAAGCCTTACTCTAGCTTTCAACTCATCTACTTTATTTTTAGTTAACTTTCACACTCAAAAATTGCTGCGGACTCTTTAGACTATTAGGCATCACTTTTAAACCAAATGGTCTTTTCAATCTACACATAAAAAACAAACTGCTGGATTGTAAAAAAAAAAAGTTTTGAATATTGTGATGAATTTCGTACGAAATCAAAATCGGAAACCTAATTTTAAAACGGTGTGATGAAAACAAAAACCTTGCAAATGCAAATTCGAATGTATGAAAAATACTGTCAAACGGAAATATGAATTGTAAAAACACGTTTAAGAATGAATTTTTTTTTTTTTTTTTTTTTATAATTTGCGCGCACTCAAAGGGTTATGAATACCTTTAACATGCTTACACACAGTGCGGGCGTTTTGGAAAGGATGGATAGAGAGAGAGAGAGAAAGATTTTGGTGTAGTGGTTTTTTTTTGAAGCTCAGTTGTTTATGCTTCAGCTATTCTCCGGGGGTGGCGTCCAGATAACTGGGGAGATTTTTTTTTTGTTATTATTGTCATTGCTTCTGATTCACAGTACTTTTTTCCCGATAATCGATGCCAAGTGCAAATCATCATCAACAAAGCGAACAATTTTTCCAGCCACATGACCAAGCTACTGCCAGTGTTATGCCTTCGCAGTAGTGTTCACAGAAGCTTTTTGCAAATGATCGGACTGACTTTATATATTTCATGAGAAATAAATAAATGCTTGCTGACATCAGGATTTGAACCATGAACCATAAGCGTGGCAATTGACGATGTAACCACTACACCATTGCCACCCCCAAAATTTTGGCGATAGCAATTGGGATAATTATGTTTCAAGAAGAGTATGAAGAAGAGAAAATGCAGAAGAACATTAAGGGAAAATTTCATTCATTCATTCATTCATTTTCAATGGCCCGCTAATCCTTCATGAGGGTCGCGGGGGTAGGATGCCCAGGTGGACTCTCCATCCTTCTCGATCCTCCGCCATTGACTCCAATTCATCAGGGGCAATCCCTAAGCGGCTCCAGGAGAGATGTTGGACTTGATCCAACCATCTATTTCTAGGCCTTCCGCGAAGTCGCCTACCTGATGGCACGGCAACCATGGCGCGTCTTGGAAGCCGGTTTGGGGGCATACGCACTACGTGACCAAACCATCGAAGCATAGATCGTTCCGTTCGGAGAAGTAGCTGCTCAACGTTGAGCGCCTCGCGTGCTCTGGTGTTGCGCACTCGATCTCTACGAGTTATTCCAACAACATCGCGAAGGAACCTCATTTCGGCAGCTTGTATCCGCGATCTTATTCTTTCGGTCACTACCCAAATTTCATGTCCATTAAATTTACAAGAATTTTTTTTTTTATAATTTGCGCGTGCCAAAGGGATTATTAATACCCTTATAATGGTTCTCTGGTCACGGGCGTATGGGAATGTGCAAGAGGAAATGTCGGTTTGCGTTGGCTTAAAATGTTTGAAGGCTGTAATGATTGGGAAATACAGAGGGTGGTAGATCATCCACAAACGTGTTGTTCGGCTTATAAACGAATACCTATATTTAACAGTACGTCCGAAGGTGGGCTTAAGGGTGAACTGATGTGCATTCCAAGCATGGGGGAGTAATGCAACTGGCTATTTCACTGGAGCTTTTTTTTTTTTTATAAAAAAAAAAGTGATAAAATAGGGAAGACACGAGACATTTCTACGATGTTCAAGTGGAATTATAGAGTTAACAATGTCTTTATCACCTATATGTTTTAACGCGCGATTCTGCACCCTATCTGGAATGTGCATTCATGATAGTTCTTCGCTCGAAATAAAAGAATGCGGAATTCATCACACCGAACATTTTAAACGGTACGAATTCATATTCAAACGAAATTCATCACAGAATGTAAGACATAATTTCATCTCTAAACGGAACATCCCGCATGCGAAATATAAGGTTTTTATTGAAACTGTATTATGTTTACACCCTTAACATGGATTCGCTTAAAATCTATGTTGACTGTGATGAAAACTGAAAGAATGCCAAATATATTTTACAAAATAACTTTCTTTGGTCCAGGAAATCAATTTTTCTGATATACAATTGGAAAATTTAAAGGAAACTGCATATGTACAGCGGTCTACGATACCTCGATTTGTTGCAAGAAATGAGTTTATTTCAAAAGCAAAGAAATTCATATTCCATCAGCACTACTGCAAACTAGAATACGACTTAAGCAAACTAAACCTACTCCAAACATACAACGTTCAGCTATGATTTCCCTAATTTTTCGCGCTCCCAAAGAGATTCATGCTCTTACATTCCGCACAGAGAAAATATCCATATTTTATACGTGCAAATACTTAAAAATTAATAATTAATCGCGTTTTTCGTAGCCCTACTTTTCCTTGTCGCATAGCAACGCTTTAATTCACTTAAGGTAGTTTAGTTGCAGAAAAGTTAAGATTTGAAAAGAATTTTTTGGTCACCTTTAGCAAGGTGTTATCTAGTTTCTATTTTCCTTACATACAAATACAAATATAAAAGATATGTGACAACAGTAAAACTAAGCGACTAAATTATATTTTTCTGAGCTTCTTTCGATACATTTGGTCGTATGGTTCGCAAGTAACATCGTTCGTCCCTCGGCAAAGAGTTCGTAGTGAAAGTTTCAATTCTCCATTCTTCTCCATCGGCATGAACTCTAAAGGCGGCTATGTAATACAGGACACAAGATACAAGATTTCAAAACTTCATACCTTTGCATTCGTAAGCATCTAGTAGAATCTTCGAGTTTTTCAACTCCGCATTTCTTGAAGTGATCCAACTCGAGAGAACACCCATAACAGTGGTATCCTTAGGAACTCGGATTGGCTGGGTTGACTTCTCTACTTCTGATCCAATTATAGGCAAGTGCCCCCAGCAATACCCTAACGTTGTCTCCACCGACCAACGATTCTTCCCGTAAATGCTGACGAGAAGCTGCGGCCCTGAAATATACTTTAAACTATGCCCCACTAAGTGTGTTAGGAGCTTGACTTACATCCAAAAGGGTTTGTGCTCCTGTAGATGCACTCGAACGGTATATTAAAAACTATCTTATCGTTGGCATGCTTGGGCATGGCCGCTTGGGATATACCATTTGTTATTCCAGAAACCAGTTCCCAATTACTGCCAGTGACTATCTCAAATCGACAAAAAACTTGGCTGCTCTCAGGGCCAAGGGGAAAAATGGCCGATTCTATTGTCCCAGTTGCAAAGATGAGAAAAGCTTTTGGGTCTGCCATGTTCGCCATAATTGTTTACAATCCTTTTTTTATTTTCTCTTTTTTTGTTTACTCCGTTTAAAAACTTTCCGTATGAACCATAGAATATAACTGCTAGAACAAAGTGTATGAGTTAAAAAATACTTTTTTTTTTACTATTTATGGGCGAGTGCGACTGTAATAACAACAACAGCTAAATGTGATTGAGGAAAAGAGAAGGCAACCGTAATCACAGCGATTCCCATTTTTTTTTCAGTTGTGTTGGTGACGATGCCATAACATCAGTGCTGCCGCTTTCGTTGAATAAAGCGTGGCTCGGTTTGGTTGCCGAAAGTTTTTAGTGTCATAACAGCTTGTTTGTTTTTATAGACACGGCAAATAAAAGGCAAGATTTTAATGTTAAAAGAATAAGTAAAAGTATAATTACAGGCTTTTCTGGGTAATAAAGCCCTGTCTACAACAAAATAATAATAATTTCCTCTTTGCCCAAGTAGTTTCTGGGAAAAAATTAAAATGTTACTTAGGACATACTTAAGTTCCATCTAGAAATTTTCTGCGAAAATAATGTAAAATAAAATGCACATTTTTTTTTAAACTAAGGTTTCATTGGTGGAAGTATGAATTCACAAATCGAGCGTAATTGGTGCTGGTGGTAGTGGAAGCATTGACAGAATGATGAGATATTGTCATCGCCGTTGAAAAGCGGTTGATATTCAATTTCAAATATTTGTGAATGGAAAAGGAAAATTTCAGGTTCTGTGCGTTTAGAAAATTGGAAGATACAATACAAAATTTGTGTTTTAATGTTCTATAGATGCATAGACTTTTAATTGTACACAAGGCAATGTTTTAATTGGAAATATTTTTCCACTCACAAAAGAGTCAAAAAGAGTCCGCACTTTGCAGATATGACGGGTCTGTGTGAGTGCATGGTTAAGTCTTCTTTGACCAAATTGAACAGCATATCAAACACTTTCTTTTATACGCACTGCTACTTTAAATTGTACCGGATCATCATTATAGCCGCGTTTTGTTTTCCCCGTGAACTAAACTAGTTCATCTCAAAATAAAAAAACGCTCCTGGTTCACCTAGAAATTTCATTTTGACAAGTTGGTAGCAGCACCTACACACTGACGTTTAATATGGATTGAAAATGGCGGAAATCGAACTGAGAAAAGTGCTTAATATTTCTATATTTGATTAATAATTTGTTTTTAGATACTTATGTCAGGAAGTGAGGATACAACAAATAACTATGATTTTCTTCTGCTATTCAGCAGAGCTACAATTTTTGTTTGCGAAAATCCATCTAGTGGTGAGGTATGGGATAGAAATTCTGGTTCGCGAAAATTGAACCAGCTCAAATGCTGGTTCAATTGTTGTCTTTGCATCCTGTGTAAAAATATGAGCTAAACCAGTTCACGGGGAAAACAAAACGCGGCTTATATAGCTGGTCAAAGTTGAGATTTAAAAATCCATGAAGATCTCGGTCTGCGTACAATCGACGAACCCAAAACCGGCGACTATTAATTACCCATGATTAAATTCATGTACTCAAATGCTTCTGATAAAAGCAATATGAAAATAATCGTTGAAAAGAATTCGTCGTCCATACTAATTTTTTTTTTATAATTATTTGGTAATTTTCGCACAACTAAATGAAACAAACCTAACGTATGCGACGGATTCTATGGGAGTGTTTTCTCCAGCAATACGTCAACTTTAACGGCAACCTTCAACGGAACGACGGAGCAACGGATCAACGGATTCTATGGGCCTGGGCCTTAATTTTATTTAAGAAGGATTTTGGGGCGTGTTTCCAATAACGCCATTGATGCTTTACGTTTTATTCGTGTTTACTTGGCCTTGCTTTAACTGATTTAAAATAGCTTTTAACTTTAAAAATGTGACAACCAAATAAGAATTATTTATATCAATCAGACGTCGAATTTTATGAAGGGCACCAATTCACGATAGATTTTGAAATACAAATTTGAGTTCTAATCTTATTTGACGATGATTGCATCAGATATAGTTTTTAAAAAAAAAATTCTTTCGAATCCACGTGCATATGTATGTATCAAGTTGTTACATATGAAATACATACATATATGTTTTGTCCGAAACGCCAATGCAGCAACATCTGTATATTTACTTTGAGAATTGTATTTTACCACGCTTATATGCAGAGTTGAAACTGGTTCCAAAATAGTTCCAAATTCATATAAACGCAGTTCGGGTCAGAATGGGTTCGACTCGAATCGACTCATCTAACAGAGTTGGGTCAGAAAAATGCATTTATTTAAAAATGCATTTCAACTATTCACCAACGAATATTAGTGCAGATTTATTAGCGCTCATAAGACTTATAGTGGTATAAAGGGGGTTGAGATCGAATTTTCCATCTGTAAATATTGATTCCATAGCCGTAGCTCAGTACTGGCTCTCCGGATTAAAAAAATAAAAAATATGTGAATTTAGTAAATTCGCCGCTGATTCATTTAAGGTATAAAACATCTTTCTGCGTTGTTCTGAAGCTGAGCAATGCTAAAAACAATTAATCAAATCAGCGCCCACAACTTACCTTCAGTGGAGACCACGGCCAGCAGTCATGCAGTAGTGGCTATCGTTGCAATAGTATGTGTGTGTGAGTATATGGGCGCGCTATCCGATGACTATGTTTTGATCTTCAGTGTGCGATCTCTTCTAGAGTTAAAATGGAAAAAAAAAAAAAATAACATTATCAGTGCCAAATTTAAGATATTGTAAATTTTATTAATTAAGATATCCATGTGCTGTCAAAACTTCATGCAATTAAGAGACTTGGGAATATACGCGTAGGTACATATGTACATGCATATGTAGACATAGAACTATTGCAATATTTTTCCATTTTGCTAGATGAGATGTTGTTGATCGTTGGATTTGTTTGGGTGGCGTAGGCAGTATATTGAAAGTTGAATACTCATACTTTGAGTCTATTTTCCTATGTTTTTGACAACAAATGGAAAAAGTTAAAATGTTGGAGATTACGCAGAAGAACACTAATACGGGAAATTATTAAACCTCAAAAGTGGTGCACCTATGAAAACTAATGCGAAACGCAAGTAAAAAATATCAAAGCTGATTTGACAAATGTAGTTTTTTACTGTTGCTTTCTGTTAAATTGTACCAACGGAAATAGTTGGGGTACAATTGTCGATGATTGCATTATTGACAAGTGTTTTTTGGAATATTATTCAGACGTTTTCTGCGTGCGATTTACTCATTAAGAAATAATTTCGGTTATATTGCGTTTAATCCTTATAAAACTTAGATTAGATCAACATAAACAATAATTCAAAGAATTCAAGTGAGTTAAAACAAGTTAGCGTATATTGTGAAATTTTTGAAGTGAAGCTTCTTAGCTACGAGTAATATTTTATCGAGTGAAAGTGAATTATGAAATGTGAACCCGGTATTTTGGTTTTTTATTTCTGAATTTATCGTTAAACGCATTAATAATAAAGTAGTGTTTAAGTTATAAATCAGGGCCAAGGGAAAGGTAAAAACAATCAGTCTTGTCGTTTAAGTAAATTTAGGAGCAATAGTAAAGTAAATGAGAAATTTCACTTCCAACGCGTTACAGTTTCATGCACGTTCGTTTTTATTTCCTTTCTATACTAATATAGTTATTTAGGACAGGTATATATTTTCAGATATACATATGCACGTTCTTATGCATGTACACTAATAAAAACGATGTAAGTGTGAAAAAATGTTTTTCTCCTGTTACTACTTGACAAAAGAATTCTTATGAAGTGTATGATTTTGATGAAAAATAATTATGGACGTGAATCAAGAAATTTTATTGATTGATGGTGGGAAGGTGCTTCACCATGTGGTGCTTATGAGAGGGAATGGTGACTGCCTCTTTTCTTCCATAGTATATGGAAGGGAAGTGATGGCACTCGAGGTGCGTCAGGAAGTTGTTGATTACGTCTCAGCCAACTGGAATAGATTCGCAAATTTAACGGCAAAAATTATTCGACAAAAGAAGAGTATATTGCGGACATGGACTTATCTGGGACATTTGGCACAATTTGTGAGTTAGTGGCAGCGGGAGAAATTTTCTCTTATGAGTTCCAGATTTTTAGGAGTGGCGTTATGTTTGCGCAGTTTGGAGAGCCTATGAAAGGTTACGTTAGATTTCGGTTTTCTGGAGAATTGTTTGGCGGACATTTCGATATTTTAATTCCAGCCGAAGATTTAAGCACCACCTGCACGTCAAAGCATATAGCTTCTCTGCAAACCATACCAACATCCTTACCATCAAAACGGAATAGAGTAAGGGTTAATGACGCCATACGCAGGACAAGAATTAGACAATCCACGGCCATATACCACAAACAATGACCGAATTCTTAAAATCCACTCCTTAAGTTCGCAATCCAACAGATTCTAACGCCATTGAAATCAGGCTGTGGGAACAGAAATGTTTCAGCCTTTAATTATAGTGTTTTTGTTGACTATCTCGGTGATAAAAGTGTAAACTTGGAAAAATTGTCCAACATTTGTTGATGCAAGGCCAAAAAGTGGAAAGATGAAAGTGTAGGAATGTGCTGTAACAGTGGCAAGGTACAGCTGCCCCAATTTCAGATGCTGCCTGAACCTCTTCAAAGTCTCATCACTGATCATCATCCCCAGTCCGAGCATTTTCTTAATATGGCTAGAAAGTATAATGCTTGCTTTCAAATGACTTCTTTTGGAGCTAAGGTGGTTAGAGAGGGTAACTTCATGCCAACATTTAAAGTTCAGGGGCAGGTCTACCAGCGATTAGAGAGCTTACTACCTGCATCACAACATCAAGCTAAATATCTCCAGATTTATTTCGTTAGTGATGACGAAAAACAAATGATATTAGGTGCGGCTATTTCTCAGATGGTAGGCCTGGTCTGATTTCCCAGCTACAAAAAATGCTCCACAATAACAATACATACGTAAAGGACTTCAAAACAGCAAGAGACAGTGTTTCCGAAGGAACTGATTTCAAGGTTCTAATAAATGCTGATAAGAAACCAGCAAATGCACACAAAGGTCGATTCAATGCACCTACAACCAATGGAGGTAGTCATTGTTATTGTTGGACAGTCTTTCGAGAAAAGGGACATCGTTCTTCAAAGCAGAGACAACAAGCTATCATGAATCTATGAGACTCATCGTGCCTACGACGCCCTCCAGTATCCTCTTATATTTTGCCATGGTGAAGACGGCTACACTATAAATAAACCTATGTGCGACCCAACAACAAAAGCATTTCTTAAGAAAACTGTATCAGCTGTTAATTTTTATTCGTACCGCATTATGGAGCGAGAAGGACAATACAATCATCTGCTTGATTTTTGCAACCTTTTCAACCAATTCTTGGTTGATATGTATGCCAAAATCGAAACTGAGAGACTAAATTTCATTAGGCACAACCAAACAAAATTAAAAGTAGAGAACTGCATACTTCTGCGGGATGCCATGAAGAAAACTGATGCTCAAGTGACTAATCTTGGTGAAATGGTTGTATTACCATCGAGCTTCACTGGGGGACGACGATACATGCACCAACGTACTCAGGATGCGTTGAAATACGTTCGGCATTATGAAAAACCAGACCTTTTCATAACATTTACGTCTAATCCCAATTGGATTGAAATATCAGAAAACCTACATAAACATCAAAAGGCTAATCACCGTCCTGACTTTATAGCCCGTGTTTTCCATTTAAAAGTGAAAAAGATGATACATCTTCTTACAAAAGGTGCTATTTTCGGAGCGGCGAGGTGTTACATGTATTTCGTTAAATGGCAGAAACGGGGTCTACCACATGTTCACATCTTACTTTTGTTAAAGGATAAACTTAAACCTAATCAAATTGATGACATCATAAGAGCCGAAATCCCAGATCCCCATAAAGGCCCTGCGCTCTACGATATAGTCAAAAGTAATATGATACACGGTCCTTGTGAGACCTTTAATGCTAATTCGCCCTGCATGTTGAAAGGTTCTTTCTGCAAGCGATTTCCCCGACCATTGATTAAAAATACAGACTGGTGATGATGGCTACCCCCAGTACAGAAGGCGGTCTCCCGAATGGTGGGTTTATAGTGCATATAAATGGCACAGATCTCGATAATCGGTGGGTGGTTCCTTGCAACCCCGTCCTTTCTCGTGCTTTTTTGGCTCATATTAATGTTGAGTTTTGTAATTCAGTTAAATCGATTAAATATATATGCAAGTATATTAATAAAGGAAGTGACCAAGCTGCTATTGAAAAAAATTATGATGAGGTAACACTATATGAGACTGGGCGGTACATCAACAGTTCAGAAGCCGTTTGGCGTATCCTTTGCTTTCCCATACATGAACGCTTCCCATCAGTTATGCATCTAAGTGTTTATTTGGAAAATGCCCAAAGAGTGTACTTTTCTACAGACAACGTTGTGGAAAGAATCAGCAATCCTCCAAAGAGAACTTTGATGGCATTTTTCGAGTTATGCAAAAACGACGACTACGCTAAACAGTCGTGTATTGTATTGCGAGGTACCATTTTATTATGTCTGGAGAAATAATACATTTTGCAGAAGGAAACAAGGAGTAAAAGTACCCGGACACTCCGTGGCAAAAAAAGACCAAGTACTCGGAAGGGCTTATACTGTTCATCCTAATAATGCAGAGTGCTATTACCTCCGTCTCCTGCTTCACGAAGTTAGAGGGCCTACATCCTTCTCCGACTTAAAGACAGTAGCTGGTCAGGTTCATCCTACATTCCACTCAGCTTGCAGGGCTCTGGGACTATTGGAAGACGATAGATATTGGGACCAGACACTAGAGAAGCTTCTGCCTCTGATCTACCTCATAAGATAAGGGATCTGTTCGCTATTATGCTGGTTTTCTGTCAGCTATTCGATCCACTTCGCATCTGGAAGAAGTACAGAGAGAGTTTGGCTGAAGATCTTAAAAAACAGTTACTAAAATAATTTGTGAGCCTGGATGATCAACATAGTATGGATGTGGTCTATAACAAATGCTTGATATTGCTCGAGAACTTAGTAGTTGAGATGGGAGGCCAACATCTTAAGCACTATGGCTTACCACAGCCCTTAGTATCAGCTGAAACTTTTGACAACCGTGATTACTTAAGAGAAATGTCATATGATATCGACGACCTATCCAAGAGGATTTTGGAAAACCAGCCACTACTCAATTGCGATCAGAAGCAAATTTATGATGAAATCATTGAAAGCTTTAAAACAGCAGATGGTAACATTTTCTTTTTAGACGCTCCAGGTGGGACGGGAAAAACTTTTCTCATTAACCTGTTACTTGCTTAGGTTAGAGGGAATAAAAAAATCTGCATTGCTGTCGCTTCTTCTGAAATAGCTGCAACACTGTCGGAGAGAGGCAGGACTGCGCATTCAGCATTCAAGTTACCTCTTAATTTAAACACTTTCGCAACTCCTGTTTGTAATATATCTAAGCAAAGTAATATGGATCAGGTACTTCGAGAAAGTAACCTCATAGTTTGGGATGAGTGCACTATGTCACACAAGGGAGCCATCGAAGCATTAGATAGAACGCTAAAGGATTTGCGAAGTAATACTATGCTGATGGGTGGAGTCACTGTACTTCTAGCCGGTGACTTTAGGCAAACGCTGCCGGTTGTTACAAGGGGAACTTGTGCTGACGAGATAAGGGCCTGCCTGAAATCATCCTACTTGTGGCCAAAACGAAACAGAGACACCTAAAAAAAAATATGAGAGTACATTTGGGACACGACTTGTGTGGAGAAGAGTTTGCGCAACTACTTCAAAGATAGGTGAGGGAAGTATAGAAGAGAAGGATGGAAGAATAGAAATTCCCAATAGTTTGTGCCGTATCGTAAGCAAAATAAAGGCACTTACTGAAAATATTTATCCCGATTTGAAAAACATCAGTAGCAAACCAATTACATGGCTAAAGGAGCGAGCTATATTAACACCAAAAAATGATGCAGCTAATGAAATCAATGCTTGCCTTTTACTTAAGTTCAACGCTCTTGACATGGAATACAAATCTATAGATTCAGTAGTACATATGGAAGAAGTAGTGCATTATCCGCTGGAATTCCTACACGCTCTCAATCCCGCAGGCATTCCTTCACATAAGCTAACATTAAATGTCGGCGCACCTGTTATGCTCTTAAGGAATTTAAACCCTCCCAAAATGTGCAACGGTACTAGATTGCAGATAAAAGTTCTCCAAAAGAATTAGATAGAGGCGATAATTCTTACTGGATGCGGCCAAGGAGGAATTGTGTTCATTCCTCGTATCCTGCTGATTCCATCTGATTATCCCTTTTTTTCTTCAAACCACTGCAATTCCCAGTGAAGGTTTGTTTTGCCATAACGATAAATAAGGCTCAGGGTCAGTCCTTAAAGAAGGCTGGGGTTGATTTAAGGGCAGACTGCTTCTCTTATGGCCAACTATATGTGGCATGCTCGAGAGTTTGCTAACCACGCAGTCTATCCATTCTACAGCCTGGGGGAAAAACGACAAACATAGTTTACAGAGAGGTGTTGAAGAAATAATGTAACTCAACGGCAGTTCTAAGATTTATAAAACACCTTGGATTAATTCGACAGCTCCATTAGTATTCATAGAAATACCGGGGCTTAGAAAAGTACCTGCCAAGGCTGCGGAATGCTATGCGGGCTTTACCTCCTCGTGGTGCATTCTGGTTAACACTAAAGTTGTCTGCTTCATTAGTACGTCTTCGAACTAAATAGTTACACAGTTTATAAAAATGATAGTTTGGCCAAATATGCACAAAAAAAAACGAGTTGGGCTCTTAGTATCATCTGAAACACTTGCCAACTACAACTAAAAATCGGCGATCTATTTTGGAAAACTTATACTTCGCTATATCACACAAGGGACAAACGAGGCAATAGATTTAACCAGCAGATACAACGTTTAAGGATCTACGAATGATATGTCGACTAATTTTTTTATCAGTTTATAAGGAACTGACAATTTTTCTGGAAAATTATTGTAGAAGCCTTCATTTGCCATAGTTTCAGGAGTATACAATGTTTTTGTAAACAAATTTTTTTTTTTTCGAATTTTTATACCCTTAATTGGATTTTTCCGAAAACGTATTGTAGTGATTCGATAAAATAGATTAATGGTACGTACGATTAAAATACTTAAAAAAAATTGAATGTACATATCTAAGTCTTTGCAATTAAAATAGTTTATGGCCACGAGCGAAGCCGGGTGGGTCAGCTAGTTGTTTAGTATATCCTTGCTTGGATTATTAGTGCACCCGTAGAATGAATGTTGCTTCAACGTATAAGATTTATACACAGTATTCCGAGGCATAATAGTGTTTCTCATCTTAAAGCATCCCTTTTCGGAATGGATTTGAACCAGTACTACGGCTATCGAAGTGTTCTGAAGCTCCAAAGTATAATCTACAACAAATATCCTGAGTACTTAAATGAAGAGCTTTAGTTTGACCAGTCCTCAAGAGATTTAAAACTAATTATACCGCGCTTTTCGCACACTATGGCAGAACTATCCTACTTTGTAAATGCAATCCGCTTGTGGAACGGTCTTCCATACGAAATTAATTTCTCTTATGTCGAATCAGAATTGAATTTCATAGAATTAGAAACATTGTTTTCTTTTTTTAAACTTTATCAACATTTTTTATTTACATAATTGCATTTATACATAATTTTTATTTATCTTCTTTTCTTGCTTCTTTTTAACATATATGTATACATTTACCCATTTACACAAATTTTATTGTTAATACCGTAATTTTAAGTTGAATTTAGATACTTAATTAAAATATAAAAATCTTGTAGTATTTTGTAATCTTACTCTCATACAAATAAAATTAAATGAAGTGAACATATACGAGACTCCGGTCTTACGTCTTCCATTACCTGAGGAGAGAAAAATTAAAGGTTTCGCTGACGACATTGCAATCGTTGTGGCTGCCAAGTTACTGGAAGAGTTTGGAGCAAATAAGTAACTCTGCAATAAGGACCGTACGAGAATAGTCATGACAATTAGAGCAAACAGGATTAATATTGCCTCAGTGTACCGCATTTCTACATTATGAGTGAACTGCGCATACCGTACCAGCTCCAGCGATGCAGCCTGTGTGATAGCTAAAATGTTACCAATAGACATCCTGGCAGAAGAACAACAATGACAATACGAGCAGAAGTACTCAGAACCACTCCGATTGGCGAAACCTAGGAGGTGCCATTAAGGATGCATAGCATAGGAGAGTGACAAGAACGCTGGAATGCCTCCGAAAAAGGTAGGTGGACGCGTATGCTTGTACCACAAATCCAGCCGTGGATAGAGAGACAGCATGGTGAAGTAGGGTTTCACCTAATCAGTTGCTGACAGGTCATGAATGCTCCCCTTCTTACCTACAATTCAAGCACGGCAACAGCCCTTACTGCCAACAGTGCGTTGGCTGCATAAAAAACGCAGAACATGTGTTTTTCGATGTCCATAGTTTCAAGACGAGAGGGAAAAACTGGCGTGTAACTAAAGCCCGAGAAGAAAGTTGGTAAAATGCTTAAAAGCCAAGAGGCTTGGGATGCAGTGGCTGAAAATGCAAAGGTTACCATGAGCAAATTAAGTGTGCTGGAACATGAGAGAAAGGAGTCCAATGAGACTAACACGAATCCGGATGACACCTAAGTCAGTAAACCCCCTGCGATGAAATGGCAAGAAGGCGGTACCGCAGGAAGAAGGGGAAAGAAGGGAGAAGGGGATAGTGGGTAAAAATCCCACAATATTAATAGGCACGGGCTCAGTTTCGCCTTTTAAATATTACCTCAAAGCCAAAACCATCCACGTAGATGACCGATTTGAGACAGCCTTGTTGTGGAGGTATGACAAGATAACAACAGTTTCCCTACGGCAGCTCAACGTCATTAGTATCTTCAAAGTAAGCTGAAACGAGACAATAAACTTAAACAAAATCTTCACAATCAAATAGCAGATTACCAGCTAAAGGGCCTAATTAGACACAAGTGAAACTACAGAAGAGTCATTCTCGCACCTGGTATTTGCTGATCTTTCCAGTTAGGAACGCTAACAAACTGGACAAGATAAGCATTATTTGGGACGCCGTTGCACAAGTTAATGGATTATCCTTTAACACTGATGTACTGAAATGAGCGGATCAACTGTTTGCAATACTAGGCGTTCTCTTCGGGCTTAGAGAAGGGCGACTCGGAACTTGTGGCTATATCTCGGAGATGTACTCGTACCACCAGATTAAAACCAAAAAAGATCCAGACAGTATAAAACGCAGCCTAAATATGACTTCCCAAAATGGATTTATCTACTCCTTGGAATGTGGGGGTGTACTTCATCCGACTACTGTGGGAGTGGATTATTTGAAAATTGGTGCCGAAAATAAGCGGTATTTTATTTGAAAGTGATGCTGTAAGAACAGTTTAAATTGAGAGTGATAAAGTAATTCTGAATTATAGCGAAAGTGAATTTGTTAGTTGTGTGTGAATAAACATATAGGGAATAATTTATTATCCCAAGAACAGTGTCATCATTTTTGTACAACACACTGTGCTTTTCTTTAATTTAATAGTAAATAGAAACCGATGTTATTTGTTCGAAACAGTTGCCTTATGATCCTATGATCCTCCCGCTAGTACATGCTATCCCGTATTTTTGTTTAATCTTAAATGCAGCTTTCGATTGCTGTTAGAGATCAGATCTTAATACACCGTCGTAGAATGAATGACTGTGTTTTATTTGCTTTGGAAATCCGCTCGCCTACAAACAGTATAAATAAAAAGAAAACGGTTTCATTATTATGAGCCGCAGCAAGAATATTACAATAAATTGCTTAGATTGTTGGAAAAAACCGAAGACGACATTAAATAGGATAGGACAGTTTAAGTTGAGATTAATAAAGAATATAGTGATTTGATTATTTTGAAGTTATATACATATATAAGTAAAGTTGGTAGTTGTTTAAAAATAAACAATTTAAATGCATAGAAGATGGTTTTATTGTTACGATTAGTATAAATTTGTCTTATAAAGTCTTATAAAGAAAACTGCTACTCCTATTTTTTATTATTATTACTTATAGGGGTTCATTAAAGGACGAATAGCATGTAGGCATAATGGTATACTGTACTCTAACAAAATCTATAAGAGCCCTTAAGTCACGTCTGTTCACTTATTGCACGTTTGTCAACCGATGAGCAACAGCCTATTTGAAGTTGTAGGAGAACATCGTATCAAGAAAGGGCAAAGTCGTAACAGATTTTCTGAAAAATGTGTATTTACATTACTCCGGATTCGCAGTAAGTGGCACGAAAAAGCCATGGGTACCGAAATTGTTTTGTAATGCATGTCGAACCAAGCTATACAAATGGTTGATGGGCCAAAACTTTATTGGCAGCACGGGCATCATTTACTACATACATGCATACGTATTTGGCGCAACAGGTCATTAAGGGCCTAGGCCTAGCTTCTCACAACCACTCGTGTTTTGTACGAATGGAAGAGATCTACAGTTTTGTGTCGTATGTTTTGTACGAATGGAAGAGATCTACAGTTTTGTGTCGTATCCGAAGGGCAAGTTTGGGCTGGTCAAACGGTAGTGCATGCGATCATATGAAAACGCAAGCGTTTTCACTCAGCTGAGGCCTACCAACTCCTACTCTCAACCTCCACGCGGTGACAGCCGGGTGCCTAGTACCTTAATCCAAGAAATGGGTAACCAACCCCGTTTGGCGGATTCTTGGTGGCAGCAGATGAGAGAGGGGGGGAAGAGTGCTTTTCTCACTAGAGCACTTCTTCCTGTTCCAGGCGGCAGCGGACGAATTCCCTAGACGGAGTCAACGGTGGCGTCCATAGTTCCAGTTAGGTTGAACTTAGTGAATACATTGCGCGAGCTGCTTCGACGTATTCGGATCACAGATCGGTAAGGAATTTCTAATGTTGGTCAGGACATTGGAATAGAGATGGTGGCGGAGGAGCCCTTAATGGGCCAATGACAGCGCTCATACTCCCGTAGTGGACTACTGGCACCGGTGTACCCGGCCCCTCGTCCTAGGGGAATAATTAAGGAACTGGCCCTCCACGTTGGGGGTTGTGCCGTCGGGGTAACTTCCCTACCACGTAAAAGACTCATGGTTCCGAAACAACCAAAAGCCTCGGATAAGGATGACTCTACTAATGACGACCCCAGCAAACGAAATAAGGACAACGACCTTCGGATCTGTACGTGGAATGTTCTGTCCCTTTACAGACCACGTGCAGCCGAACAACTAGCAGAGGCCCTAGACTGCTATAAAGCAGATATTACCGCCATCCAGGAAGTGCGATGGGATAGGCCGGGCAAAAAGAGGATGAAAAACTGTGACATCTACTACGGTGATTGCTACAGAGGCAACAGGCAACGCTTATTCGGATGCGGATTTGTCATACGCGGCAGACTTAGGCAAGAAGTCTTAAGCTTCCGACACGTGAGCGAGCGTATTATGACTATCCGGATCAAGGCTAAATTCGCTGACATAACCTAATATGTGTTCATGCCCCCACAGAAGAAAAGAACCCTGCCACCAAAGAGTGTTTCTACAAGATCCTCGACAAAACATACGAGCAATGTCCTAAATACGACGTTAGAATCGTATTGGGCGATTTTAACGCCAAAATAGGAAAGGAGGACGTCTTTGGTAGGGCAGTCGGTAAGCATAGCCTACACGACACCACGTCTGATAACGGACTAAGGCTAATTGATTTCGCTGTGGCGCGAAATGTCACCATAGCAAGCACATGGTTTCCTCATCTCAATATTCATAAGCAGACATGGCGGTCCAATGATCATGTCACGATCAACCAAATTGATCATATTGCGATCGACGCAAGGTATGCCTCCAGTATTCTGGATGTCCGGACCTTCCGTACGAATGCGGATATCCTAATCTGAGCAACAAAGAAGAATCACTGTGAGGAAATTTAACGTCGAAAAGCTACAATAGCAAGAGACCGCCAGACTCTTCGCTGAACGCGTACGCCGAAATCTCTCAATCACCCCTTTGCCACCAGCATCAAGTACCGAAGACCAGTGGCAACGCTGCCAACATGCCATCAGAAACGCCGCGACTGATGTGCTGGGTCTCGCTCGACCACCACCGCGAAACCCTTGGTTTGACGAAGAATGCCGGCGAGTGCATGCAGCAAAACAAGAGGCATACAAAGCGGCGCTGCGAAGGAAGACGAGAGCTGCTCGTGAGCTCTACGAGCAAAAGAGACGGGAAAAACATCGGCTCCTCCAAAAGAAGAAGAAAGAGCATGAGAAGCGCGCGTTTGAGAATATCGAGAGTCTATACTCCAGGAACAATGTACGGAAGTTTTACCAAAAGGTAAAAAGAACGTGTCAGAGAAGTAATACCCGTACAGAAACCTGTAGAGATGAAAATGGAAACCTCGTAGTAGAATCACAGTCGGTGCTGAGAATATGGAAAAACTACTTCTGCAGACTGTATAACGGCGACGAAGACCAACATCCCGCTGGCAGACAGAATGAACCATTCAACATAGACGATGATAGTCAAAATTTCCGTCCACCTGACCAAAACGAAGTGAGGATAGCAATATCCAAGCTAAAATCGAACAAGGCTGCTGGACCTGACGGCTTACCGGCCGAACTTTTCAAGGCAGCTGGGGATGAATTGGTAGAGTGCATACACCAACTCATCTCTAAGATTTGGTCAGACGAGTGTATGCCTGATGAATGGAATCTCAGCATCGTTTGCCCGATCCACAAGAAAGGAGACCTCCTCAACTGCGCCAATTATAGAGGCATCAGTCTCCTCAACATCGCATACAAGATCTTTTCTGCGATATTGTGTGAACGCCTGAAACCTTTTATCAACAGCCTCATTGGACCCTATCAGTGCGGTTTTAGGCCAGGAAAGTCCACCATCGATCAAATCTTCACACTTCGGCAGATCCTAGAGAAAACCCAAGAATTCCAAATCGGTACTCACCACCTCTTTATAGATTTCAAGGCCGCCTATGACAGCATCTATAGAGAAGAGCTTTATAGAGCCATGTCTAGTTTTGACATCCCTGCTAAACTTGTCCGTCTGTGCAGGCTGACGATGGAGAACGCTCGATGCTCCATCAAGGTCGGTAATGACCTCACCGAGACCTTTGATGTCAAAAAAGGCTTTAGACAAGGTGACGCGCTGTCATGTGACTTCTTCAATATTGTACTTGAACGGATTGTGCGGAACTCACAAGCCAACACCAGAGGCACAATCTATTACAAGTCTGTACAACTGCTTGCATACGCCGACGATATAGACATTATCGGAAGATCTCAGCGGGCTGTCACCGGTGCTTTTGCAAGCATTGAGGCGGAAGCGGCCAAAATGGGTTTGGCGATAAACGAGGGCAAAACCAAGTATATGCTGTCAACTAGAAGGGAAAACCAACACCGACGAATTAGACAAAACGTCACCGTGGGCAGCTATAACTTCGAGGTAGTAAGGGACTTTGTCTACCTTGGCTCTGCTATAAATTCAGCAAACAAAATCAGTGCAGAAATCAAGCGAAGAATAACTCTTGCCAATCGCTGTTTTTTTGGGCTTATAAGACAATTCAACAGTAAAGCCCTATCTCGAACAACTAAGGAGACTCTATATAAGACCTTGATCATCCCAGTCCTGCTTTACGGCGCTGAAATATGGACTTTATTAAAAGAGGATGAAGATATCCTTGGTCGCTTCGAGAGAAAAATTCTTCGTAAGATTTTCGGTCCCGTTTGCGTTGACGGGTTTTGGAGGAGAAGATTCAATCACGAACTATACGAGCTGTACAGCGACATCGACCTAGTCAAAAAACTGCGTATTGGACGTCTGAGACGGCTAGGACATGTAGAACGAATGGACACCAACGCTCCGGCCCGCAGAGTCTTCGAATCTAACCCCGAGGGACGACGCAGTAGAGGGAATCATCGCCGTAGGTGGCGCGCACAAGTATTTAATCATTAGTTAAGATGTAATAAATTCATTAAGTTAGGTTACGTCGAAAGACATAGGTTAAGAGTTAAGTTTAGCTTAGAGCGCCCGCAAGGGGCCAGTAAGTTAGAATAAGATAGTTACATAAGTTAATTAAGCTAGTTTTAAGCGTTTTTGTTAGCATGTAAGATATAATGAATTAAAGGAATAAAATGCATTAAAAATGAAAAAAAAATGGCGCGCACAAGTTCAAGGGGACCCCGACCAACTTGGAGTGCGCAACTGGAGGCAATTAGCTAAAGACCGAGCTAAATGGAGAGGCTTGTTGGTTGAGGCCCAGGTTCACCCCGAACTGTAGCGCCACCTAAGTAAGTAGAAGGACAATTTTTATTTCGTTTTTGAGAAGCTTTCTCATGACAACGATACTCTCGAATGTTTATCAAACGTTCGCGAGAGGTGGAACCGTAAAAAACTCTTCGCTGTTTTCTGGGACCCGAGCATTGAACCTCACATGAAGTGGCCCACCTCACATGAAGTGCAACACAATGGGTAGCTGTAGCGGAAGAAAGGCTGAACTACAATATAATAGAAGAATAGTTTCGTGCGACAACTTCCGAAACAGTGCCAATACAGAGGATTTGTATTCTGTGACAATAATAGCTTTTTGCTTCGATTCGTAAGTTTTCGTTCACTTTTGGTCACTTCTGCAAGAGCGAATTCATTCGAATTATCAATTAGCAGTTTCACTTTAATACAATATTCAGACCACTTTATTCTTTATTTATTTCAAATCAAATTGTCTCTACAGATTTCTTTCAATCACAATGTCGCTTATTTTCACCACTGTTCGAGTCTCTCTTTTAATCGCTGTATACACTTTATTAACAACTGTACCGACAGTGGTTGTGGTTGGTGTATTTATACAAAATGCAAAAAGTTCTAGAACATTCTAGATGTCGCTAGGGGTGAACTGATAATTGTGGATCAATTCGTGAAATATGAGTGAACATTGGCACATTGGCCTAGCACCTGCTAGGTTTAACGAATAGGTGGCGCTGCTTACAGTTAGTGTTAGTTTGGTACACACACCATGCAGTCCTTTAAGTCGATGCTACACTGCCCCCTCTTAAACTTGTTCGTCCCGAATAAGATCATCTGGGTTACTGCCATGATAACGATGAAGACGATCCAGGTGAACAATTTCCATCTTGCCTCTTACTCCACGCTGGATCCGGAAAACGACGTCTTTGATGCATGTGACCACTTTATAAGGGCCCTTTCAGTCTTGTTGCAGCTTAGGCGACCTCCCCTTTTCTCGGTGTACAACCATACTAGGTCACCCTCATGAAAGTTGGACGTTGTTGCCTTTGTGTCGTACCTGGTTTTCATGTGGTCACTCGCTATCCTTATCCTCGTCCTGGTCCTCTGATGTATGTCTCGGATCCTTTCCCCGAGGTCTGCCATGTAGTCCTCTTCACATTTGGGCTCATCGTTAGGGGATCCAAACTTCACCTCGATAGATAGCCAGACTGCTCGACCAAATAAGACTTCAGATGATCAGGAAGAGAGGAATTTGTCGATCCCAATCACGCTGGTGGTCTTCTACGACCTTGGAGAGATGTTCGCTTAAGGTTCTGTTGAAGCGCTCTACCATCCCGTAGGGTTGTGGATGAAGCGGAGTCTTCCTCGTCTTTTTAATTCCTAGTTGTTGACATACCTCTTGAAATATCTTCGATTCAATGTTTCGTCCCTGGTTAGAATGCAGTTCCATAGGCACGCCAAATCTGCTCACTCAGTTGTTGACGATCTGTTCTACGATGGTGTTCGCTTCCTGGTTAGGGATGGCGAATGCTTCCGGTCATTTCCTGAAGTAGTCCATGATAACTAGGATGTAACAGTTGCCATTGTCGGTTTCCAGAAAAGGACCAGCGATGTCAGTGGCGACCCGTTCAAAGGGTGCGCCCACGTTGTACTACTGCGTCTTGCCTCGCGTTTTCGTTCTGGGTCCTTTGCTGGCGGCACACACGACGCATTTTAGGCACCAACTTTCTACGTCTTGCCTTGCGCTGAGCCAATAGAAACGTTCTCGCACCTTCTCCAGCGTCTTGCTTGTACCCAAATGACATCCGGGTACTCCATCATGCACCTCCCGTAGCACCTGGTGTACTTTTGATCGCGGCAAGACAAGCTGCATTATGAAATATTTCCCGTCCGGACTCTCCCATTTCCTTTTCAGCACAGCATCTTGCACATGAAGGGAGTCCCACTGAACCCAGTGTGCCTTGAGAGTGAGGCTCCTGTCCGAGATATCCTGTCCGTTTGGATTTTCCATAAACTCTTTTCACGCTAATATCGGCTCGATGTCCGGGTCTTCCTTTTGAGCGCTGCGGATTTCCTCTGCACTCCAACCGGCGATAGGTTCAGCTCTTACCCTTTGGATGGAGAGAAAGTCTTTCTCTTCCTGCTGCACACAATGATTGCAGTCGATCTTACATGGTCGCCGGGATAACGAATCCGCATTAGAATGAAGTTTCCCTTTACGATGCTGTATTTCTCCTCCGGGATCTTGAACTGCAGCAGCCATTTTAGAGCTGCGTGGTCTATGGGCAAAGGAACTTTTGGTCGTAAAGGTATTTATGGAACTGTTTTGTCGCCAGAAGCAGCGCCAGAAGTTCTTGCCTGGTCACGCAGTAATTCCTTTCCGGCTTGGAGAGCACTTTACTGAAGTATGCGACTACCTTCCCTTGGGCATTTTGTACCTGCGAAAGAACCACTCCAACACCGACGTTACTTGCATCTGCATCCACGATGAACATTTCTCCGGGAGTGGGGTATGCTAGTATTGGTGCTTCGCGTAGTTGTTGCTTAAGATTCTTGAAGCCTTTGTCGCACTCACCTGACCACTTGAATTGCCTTCCTTTTTCCGTCAGTTGGTGCAAGCTCTTCGCGATTCCGGCAAAGGCCTTTACGAATCGTCGGTAGTACGTGGCGAGACCCAAAAATCTCCTGAGTTGGTGTTTGTCTTTTGGAACTGGGCAGTTTTTCACAGCTTCCACTTTGTCTGGATCGGTTCGCACTCCTTCTGATGAGATAACGTGGGCCATGTACAATACTTTACATCGGATCTGAAGAGGTCACATTTCTTTGGGTTCAGCTTCAGGTGAGTACTTCGAAGTCGTTCTAGCACATTCTTCATGTTGTCGCGAGCATTGCAGAATCCAAATAGCATTACTGTAAACTGCCGCAGACCATTCCCTGCAGTGAACGCAATTTTCTCTCGGTCCTTTGGATCGATCTGTACCTGCCAGTAACCACTCTTCAACTCGAGGGTGGAAAACCATTACGCTCCTGAGAGTGTGTCCAATGTATCATCGAGTCGTGGCAAAGGGTAGCTATCTTTTTTGGTGACGTCATTAAGTCTCCGATAGTCTACACAGAATAGAGTGCTGCCGTCTTTCTTCTTGACCAGTACAACAGGTGAGGCCTACGGAGTCTTAGAACTTTCGATGAGCCCTTCGTTCTCCATCGTTGACACCATCTCCGCAACCTCCGTCTGCTTTGCCAATGGTAGTCGTCTGGCAGGTTGGCGAATTGGTCTGGCATCTCCAGTGTCTACGCGATATTGCACCAGATGTGCTCGCTCGATATCTGCTTGTAACTGCTGGAGCGTCTCACCTTTCATCTGGACCCTTCTGCGTAGCTGGACTCTATTTACTTGCTGCATGTGGTCGTCCCCAATTCGCATCTCAATGGCTTTCACCAGACTGTCGCAGTTGCGTTGTTTGTCCTCTGGAATGGTTTATAGTAGCTTTACAGCTGATCCTCTAAGCGCAAGCGTGAGGGCGATGGAATTCTCTTCCTCGTCCCCGTTGTTCGTCATTGCCGCAACTCCGAACTGCCTCTTATATATCGGCCATGATGTTTGACTATCGAAGACGGGAGGCTGCATCTCTTTCCTTCTCTTTCTTTCTGTTTTTTCACGTGTTCGAGTTCCTTTTCCAAATTCTCGAATCTTCCTTCAACAGCCTCGATTTTTGTTTGAAATGTCTCAATTTTGGCATGTACGTTTTCGAATTGTCCTTCAGTTGTTCCGAATTTCGCGTTAAGAGAATTCTTCTGCTCAGCCAAGAAATTTTCTAGTATCTCCAACTTCTTGTTTTGCACATCCAGCTTGGCATCTAGCGAATTATTTTTTTCGTCGAGTTTAGCATCTAGAGAATTCTCCAATTGTTTATTCTGTTCCTCGAGCATGGCGTCTAGAAAATTCTTTTGTTCAGGCAAGGAATTTTCTAGCTTCTCGAATTTTTTATTTTGAGATTCCTTTTACTCATCGAACTTTTTATTTTGCTCATCTAAAGAATTATCTAGCTTCTCGAATTTTCTATTTTGGTCGTCGAATTTTTCAGATTGCAGTTTCATTAAGGCCGACCGACATGTCACTCGTCGTACTTACTTGTTCTTCTTCGACATCAAACAAAGCTGTTTCAGGATCTGCACCCTCGTATGTCATTATTTTTCGCAACTTAATAATCAATTCTCTTTTCGTACCAGCCGTAGGTTGATCCCGCTGGTTCAGTATTTCCTTTAGTTTGGTGCAACTGACAAATCTTCTAGCAATTTCCGAAGCACTTTAAGCAATACACAAAAAATTGTTTTATTCCACTTTTCTGACACCAATGTAATATGCTTGCTGGGGTTCGTTTAAATAAAACTGTGTTTTGTGTATTTCAACTGTTTATTTCTTAGCAATTAGCAATTTTACTTTAACACAATATTCAAATCACTTTATTCTTTATTTATTTCAATTCAAATTGTCTCTAGAGATTCTTTCAATCACAATGTCGCTTATTTTCACCACTGGTGGAGTCTCTCTTTTAATCGCTGTATACACTTTACTGATAACTGTACCGACGATGGTTGTGGTTGGTGTATTTATACTCGTACAAAATACAAGAAGTTCTAGAGCATGCTAGATGTCGCTAGGGGTGAATTGATGACTGCGGTGCATTGGTGAAATATGAGGCGTTTTTCTTTTTTTAGTTCAGAGCAGAGCCTAAGTTGTCAAAAAAAAGTTGTGTTTCTTTTTTAGCTCAGACACATCAGAGCTCGGAATTCGTTTTTCTTTTTTCGTTCAGAGTATGCTCAGAGCGCACTCTATGAGCTCTGCAAAGGTCTTTTTTTACCGAAGGCTGAGGTGAGCTCGCCGGCTCCAGGGTCAGCCCCAAAGAAATACCCCAAAACTTTGGGAAAGAGGTACTTTATTAAAACTATGAGACTAGTGTTACAGTGTTCCCTTTAACAATGCAATATTCTATTACTAACAACTCTTATACTTAACAATTCATGGATAAACTTAATTCTACACTACAATAATACTTAACCCCCTGGTTCAGGCTTGGACTGGCCTCCTTGGCGGGTCTCTGGGATTGCGGTGTCTTCGAACGGCTTGACAGGTCGTGCGGTCCACACGCGGTGCTGGTACGGGCTTGTCCGTGCAAGGCACGGGCCCCCCGGCTATCAGTCCGTGCAGGGCACGGGCTGACTGGCTATGTCCGTGCAGGGCACGGGCCGGCTATCAGTCAGTGCAGGGCACGGGCTGACTGGCTATGTCCGTGCAGGGCACGGGCTGGCTGGGTGTCCGTGCAAGGCATGGGCCGGCTATCAGTCCGTGCGGGGCACGGGCTGACTGGCTATGTCCGTGCAGGGCACGGGCTGGCAGGGTGTCCGTGCAAGGCACGGGCCCCCTGGCTGGTCCGTGCAGGGCATGGGCCGGCTATCAGTCCGTGCAAGGCACGGGCTGACTGGCGAGTCCGGACAGGGTCCGGGCTGCTTCTCAGGAAGGGGAGCCAAGCGTAAGCTTGGAGCGGGAAAGGCTGGCGGTAACACTCCGCTAAATGCCGGTCTGGGGAATCTGTCCCAAAGGAATGGGGACACTTATCAAGGGACGGGCCAGCTGTGGTCAAAACGGACCCTTAGCTGAATACCCACTCACTGGGGTGAAGGCACGAAAACCAAAACCAAATTGGTGACCGAATTCGGGGGAGAGTCTGTTCCAGGTACGCTGGATTGGTACACCTATCACCACTGAGCAGACTCTGCCAACTGCCACTTACGTTCTCTTACTTGTGGAATATCCTTGCAAGAACGAAGTGTGACTTTTTAAAACTCCTTCGTGTTTTGTTGTTGTTTGCGACTCGTTGACTTTCTGGCTTTATTTTATATTGGCGTGCCTTAGGGTATACCATACTTCCTTATAAGTTGGTCGTCTTTGTAGAGGTGCCCAAAAGTATGCAACCCTTTTGGTGGCATGGGTCGTCCTCTGCCAAAACACCTGTCTGTATACCCTGTTTTCTTTCTCGGTTGGTAATTGAAGGTAAGGAAACATGTCACTTCGTTACATTTCCCTCCTTCTTCGGCAGACGGGAACCTTCTCGTCGTTTACTTATTTCTCCTGTAAGGAAAAATTTAAAATCATTTATTTCATAGGAACTTTTATTTGTACAAAAAATAACAGGGTAATAGACTTATTTGTGAAAAAGAAAAAAAAGCTTCGTAACATAACCAAGTAACTTCAGGATTATCATATAATACCGTAACTTCAGGATAATAAACTTATTTGTAAAAGAAAAAAAACTTCATAATATGACAAAATAACTTCAGGATCATAAATATAATATAGTATAGTAACTTCAGGGTGCTGAAAACAAACAAAATCGCACAATTCATTGTTTTTTTTTTTTTTTTTGGTTTGCTAGTTCATTGTTTAGGAGGGGGACGGTGGAGAGGAAAAAAAATTCTTTTGTGTGGCTGTCGGATATAGGATTGGGTAAGGATGGGAGAGCAGGTAGGGATCTTAGGGTTTTGGTGCCACTGTTTTGCTGATTTTTCCTCGGCGAATGGTTATGCGTCCGTTCTCCAGGTAGTTCAGTGTCACGGCTCCATGAGGTCCGTGGATTACTCGCTGTTTCGGTGCGCCAAGGGTCTGAGCAGGTATAGTTAGTCCTACCAACGGGTCTGCCCTTTCTCGTTGTCTCTTCCGGCGACGTTGTTCGGCCTTTAACTTGTTGCGTTTTTCTTTCGTGTCCCAGTATCGTCTGCTGCTCCTTGTGCTGGCTGTATTGGGGGCTTCGGGACGTTGGGGTTCCCGAATATGCGCTACTTGTGGGGCGTTTGATGTTGCCTGTGTCGACCGTTGTTGGGCCTCACTTGGCCGAGGCTGAGGACGCACTTGGGAGAAGGGGCCAGACGTACTACTTGTTGATGTGCTGGGTGCTGGATGCGACTTGCGGCTAACCTGTCGTTGCGTTGACTCCTCCGGCGGCGTAGCTATCCGTTGGAGCCAATTTTTCTCTGCCTGTTTTTTCTGCTCCCGGATGCCGTGGAGACGTGCCTGGTCTAGTAATCGGCATAACGGGTAACGGTAGACTTGCTGGTGGAAATGGCAACAGCATTGTTTTCTCGTCTGGTTGTGTTTGTGTAACATTTCGCAATGACGGCGGCGGTATGACATCTGACGGTGGCGACAAGTTGGCATCTCTCAACTCTGGCGGCACTGATGTCGACGGTAATGACGGTTCTGGTATCGGTGACGGCGGTTCTGGTGACGGTGATGACGGTAACGGTGGCGGTATGACATCTGACGGTGGCGACAAGTTGTAGTTTTGCAACTCTGGCAGCACTGATGTCGACGGTAATGACGGTTCGGGTATCGGTGACGGTGGTTCTGGTAGCGGTGATGATGGTGACGGCGGCGGTATGACATCTGACGGTGGCGACAAGTTGGCATCTCTCAACTCTGGCGGCACTGATGTCGACGGTAATGACGGTTCTGGTATCGGTGACGGCGGTTCTGGTAACGGTGATGATTGTGACGGCGGTAGTATGGCATCTGACGGTGGCGACAATTTGGAGTTTGACAACTCTGATGACACTGATGTCATTCGGGATAGTGGTGACAACGGTAGGGACGGTGACGGCGGTAGTTTGACATATGGCGGGTGCGACCAATTGGAGTTTCGTAACTCTGGTGGCACTGATGTCGACGGTGATGACGGTTCTGGTAGCAGTGATGACGGTGACGGCGGTGGTATGACATCTGGTGGGTGCAGCCAATTGGAGCTTCGCAACTCTGGCGGCACTGATGTCATCGGTAATGGAGGTTCTTCTAATGACTGCGGCGTTGACGACCGTGACGATCTCAGTACGGGCGGGATCAAGTCCGATGGCGTCATTGGTCGCGTTGACAGGTCGCACTCTAGCAGCGGTATCGACGGTGGTGAAGAAAGCTTCATCTTGTTGACAGCTTCAGGCTGCTGTTTCGGAGGCGCCCTCAGATATGTATGTCGGCTTTCTGCTGCGGAGACCAGTGTTGTTGACGTTGGTGCACTCGGTGTATGGTGGCACGGACAGTTCCTCGTCATTCTTCCGTCCTCTCCACAATGGGAACAGAAGAGGCGGAACGGTTGGCGGCATTCTTGCGGTGCCCATGTTGCTTGCAATTCCAGCAGTGCATGTTGCGATCGTAGATAATCTGGGCAGGTAGAGTCTTGACGGGTTGGAGTCTCGAGGGATGGTTTGGAACGGCCGGCTGTCTACTGGCCTTTTCTTCGCTCCTTACGAACTCATATTCCTCTGCGAGATCCATCAGCTCTTCAAGCGTCTTAAAATCTCGGCGCTTGATGTACAGCCGATATTCGGGCCGGAGGTTATCGTAGATTCGGTCTATGCTCTTAGTACACTCCATTTGGGGATGCTGCCGGATAAGGTACTGGTATGCCCGTGGCCCTTGCCGTCTCCGCATGATTTCGTCTTCTAACTTGCTGACGAAGCGGGTTGGTAGGTAGTACCGGAGGAAAGCCTGCCGGAAATCTTCCCAGGTTTTCCAATTTCCTCGGTAAATTCGGATCCACTCCAGGGCCTTCCCTTGAAAGATCTCGGGCAGTGTACGGGGTAAGTGATCTAACGGAATATCATAGCACTGGGCTAATTCCTCGATCCGCTCAATGAATTCGTGGGGGTTTCCTGACCCGTCAAATCTCAGGCCCCACTTGCGGACAGTGTTCATAATTTCGGCCTCATAGCTGAGGACCAGCTTATGCGGTGGCGCGGGTTGCAGGAGACTCGCTGTCGCCATCGGCTCCTCCAGCCCCACGGGCTTGGAGGTCGGTCCTGGATACTTCACTTGGCTGGCCATCGGGACCGGGAAGCGAGTTTCAACATACAGCGGTGTAGGCCCTTTGGCCTCGGTGGGTCCCGCACTGGGTTCGGCTTCGGCGTACTCCCTTTCCTGGATGCGGTCTTCCCACTCCGCGCAGAGGTTTTGGGTCGACTTGCGGGTTCGAGCATCCTTCAGATATTGGCTCATCCGCTACCTCAGTTCCTTTAATGTCCCCGTGGTGTCCAACCCTTTGTCGGCCATTGTAGTCGTAAGCTCTGCCTTGCTTAGCAAGTAGATCCAGCCGATGTTCATAGAAGCGAGCTGGTGATCCGATGAACGTTCTCGACTGGCTGGGGCGTCATCTATTCCGGGCGCCATGGTTCTGGTACTGCCAGGTTCTGGTGCTACCTTTTTTTAAAGGTCTGGTTCTGGTACTATATGGTTACGGCTGGTCCGGTTCTGGTGATACCTCCTGCAGAGGTCTGCTTCTGGTTCGGTCTGGCTCTGGTGATACCTCTTGCAGAGGTCTGGTTCTGGTGCTATCTGGTTCCGGCTGGTCCGGTTCTGGTGATACTTCTTGCAGAGGTCTGGTTCCGGTATAATCTGTTTCCGGCTAGTCTGGTTCTGGTGGTACCTCTTGCAGAGGTCCCTGCTCGGGCGCCAATTGTAAAGGTCTTTTTTATCGAAGGCTGAGGTGAGCTCGCCGGCTTCAGGGTCAGCCCCAAAGAAATACCCTAAAACTTTGGGAAAGAGGTACTTTATTAAAACTATGAGACTAGTGTTACAGTGTTCCCTTTAACAATGCAATATTCTATTACTAACAACTCTTATACTTAACAATTCATGGATAAACTTAATTCTACACTACAATAATACTTAACCCACAGTGTCTTCGAACGGCTTGACAGGTCGTGCGGTCCACACGCGGTGCTGGTACGGGCTTGTCCGTGCAAGGCACGGGCCGGCTATCAGTCCGTGCAGGGCACGGGCTGACTGGCTATGTCCGTGCAGGTCACGGGCTGGCTGGGTGTCCGTGCAAGGCACGGGCCCCCTGGCTGGTCCGTGCAAGGCACGGGCCGGCTATCAGTCCGTGCGGGGCACGGGCTGACTGGCTGTGTCCGTGCAGGGAACGGGCTGGCTGGGTGTCCGTGCAGGGCACGGGCCCCCTGGCTGGTCCGAGCAAGGCTCGGGCCGGCTGCTGGTCCGTGCAAGGCACGGGCCGGCTATCAGTCCGTGCAGGGCGCGGGCTGACTGGCTATGTCCGTGCAGCGCACGGGCTGGCTGGGTGTCCGTGCAAGGCACTCTGCCAACTGCAAGGCACGGGCCGGCTATCAGTCCGTGCAAGGCACGGGCTGACTGGCGAGTCCGGACAGGGTCCGGGCTGATTCTCAGGAAGGGGAGCCAAGCGTAAGCTTGGAGCGGGAAAGGCTGGCGGTAACAGTCCGCTAAATGCCGGTCTGGGGAATCTGTCCCAAAGGAATGGGGACACTTATCAAGGGACGGGCCGGCTGTGGTCAAAACGGACCCTTAGCTGAATACCCACTCACTGGGGTGAAGGCACGAAAACCAAAACCAAATTGGTGACCGAATTCGGGGGAGAGTCTGTTCCAGGTACGCTGGATTGGTACACCTATCACCACTGAGCAGACTCTGCCAACTGCCACTTACGTTCTCTTACTTGTGAATTATATCCTTGCAAGAACGAAGTGTGACTTTTTAAAACTCTTTCGTGTTTTGTTGTTGTTTGCGACTCGTTGACTTTCTGGCTTTTTTTTATATTGGCGTGCCTTAGGGTATACCATACTTCCTTATAAGTTGGTCGTCTTTGTAGAGGTGCCCAAAAGTATGCAACCCTTTTGGTGGCATGGGTCGTCCTCTGCCAAAACACCTGTCTGTATACCCTGTTTTCTTTCTCGGTTGGTAATTGAAGGTAAGGAAACATGTCACTTCGTTACAGCTCTGAATAATTTGACCGAGCGTTCATAGCAAAATCCTGAGCACAGCCATTTTTCATATTTGACAGGAGAGGACAAAGAAAAAAAATTGCAAAACAATTGAAATGGCGGTCGAAATTTGTTGTTCTGGTGCAGAAAGTAAATATAACATAAAAGTTAACTATCAATAAATATTCTATTCATATTTTGAGAGCTCATCCTATAATTGCCAATTAAATGACATCAGAGTGCTCAAGTGTGTTTCATAAGCAAATCAGAGCGCTATGAGCACGCTCGGTTCAGAGCACGTTCAGAGCACGCTTGATGTGCTCGAGCTCTGTTCAGAGCTATGTTCTGAACGAAAAAAGAAAAACGCCTATGGAGTGAACATTGGCACATTGACCTAGCACCTGCTGCTGACACTGTTGTCAAGCGCGTGCTCGCGTGATTGCTATTTTGCATTAATCTCTTTTTGTTTCTCTTTTTTTTCTCGTTGACCTATTTTTGTTAACGGTCATTTTAAATGTTGCTTTGGTGACAACATTTTGGATGCTGGAGGAGAAGTTCAGTCTGAGATTGGAAGTGAAATAATAAAGATTGCTGATATAAAAAAAGAATATTTCGTTTTTTCTGTATTTTCCCGTTATTTTAAGTTTTATTTGTAATATAAGAAAATCTTAGTGATTTTCCATTACTGGCGCAGTCGGCAAAAACCGCGATAGTTAAAAACACGACAGTGAAAAAAAAAAACAATAGTGTATTATAAAATTTAAAGAAAAACATGTCCAACATGAACATTCTGGAGGTCGTAAAGGAGTTAACGGAGTTCACCGGTCTGCCAGAGGAGCTGGATTTATTTATTAAGCAGGTAGATTATTTGTATTCATTTATTAATACTTATGATGAAAGTGCAAAAGGATTTCTTAATTTAAAAATAAGAAGTAAAATAAAAGATAAAGCTAATTTAATATTAATTAATAATAACAATCCAACAAATTGGCCAGATATTAAAAATATCTTAAAGTTAAACTGTGGTATAAACGAAAGTATTGAGAGTATTATAAACAAAATTAAAATGTTAAAATTTGAGAATTCGGTTGAAGTGTTGTTCGAAAGAAGCCTAAATCTTTTAACTAAGTTAAATATTTAATCATCCTTAAGTTCAAATGTTCCTGCTTGGTTTGATGGAACTCAAAATGAGATTATGGTCTTAAAATTATTCATTAATAAATTGCCTTGCGAGCCCAAACTTATATTGAATGCTAGAAATCCTTCCTGTTTAAGAGAAGCTAAAGAAATTTTAATAGACACTGACAATTTCCATCGGGATTATAACAACAATCCTAATGTACGTAGACGAATTTTAAACAATCAATATTTAAGATATCCGAATAGTTCAAATATAGGACCTATTGGTCCGAGAAATTTTCATACAGGAAATTTTCAAGCAATTTCCGAAAATGTTCGATACAATAGCCCACAACATTTTTATAATACGCAAAGAATTCCGAATTCTCGGAATGAGAGCAATTATTATCAGCATTTCCCACAAACTAACCAACAATATACCCCACCGAATTTTTCACATAATTTCCCACAAAATTTTATTCAAAATATACCACAAAACTTTCAACAAAATATTCCACAACACTTTTCGCAGAATTTTCAAAACAGCAGTCCACGTTTTTTTAATCACAACCGTGGAAATAATTCCCGAAGTATGCAAACTGCAAGAAATTCTGGTAGAAGTCGAGTTGATAATATGGAGGTAGATCATTTTCAAACAAGTAATATTTCGGGTAGTGAATATATGAGGAACCAAAATGATGATTGTATGTTTCAAAATGTTCCATCAGCCACCTCAGAACTCTACCCTGTATAATAGTCAAAACCAAATCTAGTCCAATTAAATTACTTATTGATTCCGGAGCAGGAACGTCCATAATTCAGAGAGGAATATTTCACAGTTCTTTCAAAACAGAACTTGAAAAACCTCTGCTTATTAAATCAATTAGTTCAAGTATTTACGTCAGTTCCAAAATAACAATTCCACTATTTCAGGAGTTTAAGATAGATACTTGGCTGTAACGTATTAAAACCGTTACAGGCAAAAATAGATTTCAATAGTTTTCAGCTCATTACAAATGAAGCTACCTTACCCTTAGTTTTTACAAACCCTCCAACAAAGCTTACAGAAGAAGATATTGATACCTTAAACAAAAACACAATAGAAATTAGCTTTAACAAACCATGCATAGACACAATTATAAATAGACTAAAACTCGAAAACCTTAATAGCGAAGAAATCAAACTTTTAACAGCTATAATCAGAAAGTTCAGAAACGTATTTTATGTCGAAGGTGAAAGTCTATCATCTGTAATTAAATACAGTCATAAAATACCAACGAAGAATGATATACCCATATTTTTAAAATCATATCGGTATCCTGAAATTCATAAAGAAGAGGTTAACAAACAAATTTCAGATATGCTTTCTTCCAATATTATTGTAAATTCGACTAGCCCATATAATGCACCGATTTGGATAATTCCAAAAAAGACGGACAACTCGGGTCTCCAAAAGTGGCGCATTGTAGTCGATTACAGAAAATTA
Source organism: Brachypalpus laphriformis (assembly GCA_945910035.1). NCBI lineage: Eukaryota > Metazoa > Arthropoda > Insecta > Diptera > Syrphidae > Brachypalpus > Brachypalpus laphriformis. The sequence continues at coordinate 89,170,308 of OX246754.1, forward strand.
AATGACGTAACAATTGAAGACAAGTTTCCAATACCTAACATGGAAGATTTGTTTTCAAAACTGGGCAATGCTCAATATTTTTCAACCCTCGACCTGGCGAAAGGCTTTCACCAAATACCCATAAATGGGGAAGATAGACACAAGACGGCTTTTTCAACCCCAAACGGTCACTATGAATTCACTAGAATGCCGTTTGGATTGAAAAATGCTCCTGCATCTTTCCAAAGGATGATGAATGAGGTACTTCATGATTATATCAATAGGATTTGCGTTGTATATCTAGATGATATATTAATTTTTTCAACGTCTCTCCAGGAACACATGGATTCGTTGAATAAAATTTTTAAAAGACTCCTGGAGTATAATTTAAAAATCCAAATCGACAAGTGCAATTTTTTAAGCATGAGACTGAGTATCTAAGACATATTATCTCAAAAGATGGCATAAAACCCAATCCCAATAAGATTAAAGTAATTTAAAGCATAAAAATACCTTGTACAGTAAGGCAAATCAAATCATTTTTAGGAGTTACTGGATTTTATCGCAAATTTATTAAGGACTACTCCAAAGTAGCCCTTCCGATGACGAAATGTCTGAAGAAACACGCAAAAATAAACATTAAAGACAGACAGTACATTGAGTCCTTTAATAAACTTAAAGAACTTATATGTACTTGTCCAGTTCTGGCGTATCCTAATTTTTCAAAAATGTTTACCCTGACAACCGACGCTAGCAATGCTGCTTTGGGAGCAGTCCTTTCCCAAAATCGCCATCCAATAGCATTCGCATCTAGAACTTTAAACAGTCACGAAACAAATTATAGCACGGTGGAAAAGGAGTTACTTTGCATAGTGTGGGCGACCAAATATTTCCGGCCATATTTGTTCGGACGCAAATTTAAAGTACAAACAGACCACCGACCGCTAGTATGGCTAAACTCTCTAAAAGAACCGAATTCCAAGCTTCAACGCTGGAAAATTCGTTTAAATGAATTTGATTTTGACATTGATTACACTAAGGGCAAGGATAACAATGTTGCAGATTTTTTAAGCCGTTTAGAAATTAATTGTATAGAGAATGAAGAAACCAGGTCTGATATGGCCACAATACATAGCGGCATAGAAAATCAAAACGATCATATCTGCATAACTGAGAGCCCAGTTAATATTTATAAAAACCAACTTATAATAGAAAAAAGTAATAGCAATGCGAATAAAAATACAATGTTATATAAAAAGAAAAGAAGGACAAATATTTACCTAACGGAATATAATGAAGAATATATTCTGAAAATTCTAACAGAACTCTTTCCAATTAAGGGAACGGTAGGAGTTTATTGCCAGGAAGACAGAATTTTTATAGATTTTCAAAAAACAATTGTCAAATACTTTTCAAACACCTCAGGTATGAGGATTCTTAGATGCACAAAGCTCTTGGTAGACATTACATGCAAAGAAAAATTATTAGATCTTATAGAAAAAACGCACATTGAAAGAAATCACAGAGGGATTGAGGAAACGTATTTAGAACTTAAAAATGTATATTATTATCCAAACTTCAGACTAGAAATTAACAAATTCATAAATAACTGTATTCTTTGCAATATGTGTAAATTTGACAGAAACCCAATAAAGCCAACATTAATGATTTCCGAGAAAGCTAACAAACCTAACGAACTTGTTCATGTAGACATTTGGTATTTTAATAAGAACAATATGTTTCTGACAGCTATTGACAAATTAACAAAACATGTCTCTATTCACCCTATTGTGGACAGAAATTCTATCACAATTGTGGATATTTTAAGGCACAATTTTGCAAACCAAAAAAAATTATTGCTGATAATGAATTCAACACAGCGTATATTAAAGATTTTCTTGGCAAAGAGAATGTATCTTACCATTTTACATCTCCAAATACTCATACAGGGAATGGCATAATTGAAAGATTTCATCTAACTCTCAATGAACATATATGTTTGTTGAAATTGAATAAAGAAAATAAAGATACAGACGACAAGATACTAGCATTCAAGGCTGTTGAAATTTATAACGACACCATTCATTCAATAACTAAATACAAACCGAACGACTTACTCCATGCAACCCCTACATGACTACACACCTCGCCGTGGTGTAGGGGCCTAGTAATGGTCAAGGATTCTCGGGTATTTCCCCAGATGAGACAGGAAGCCAAGTAGTAGTCGTCCTAATCCATCCCCGTCATATCCTTTCCCTCCCTCTCTCCTCTCCAGTGGGCCGGATCAAGGTGTAATACGACCCGTGCCGAGGATCAGCCTGGCTGGGGGCCCACTTTAAATAATAGTCCAGTCGCTAACGGAGTATCCGGATACCTGGCGACCTCCGGATTAGTCTGCCTTGCCTGCACAATGCGGATCTCTGTGCAGGTCGACCTCCCATTCTCCGCCACTCGTGGGTCCAATAATGAACAAAAAAAACAAAAACATGCAAAATATAAAAAAGACAAAGAAAGAGGACGGTCCTCTTAAAAAACCGTCTTCCAGCCTCCTGGGAAGCATACCCGCAAGCTCTGTTGTGGCAATCCCATCTAGCGCATTGGCCTTGAGGCCTAGCACTAGCGTTGCAAGCAGTTGCAAGCAGGTTGACGCCCCCAGGATTGCTGAACGCGCGTCTGGTACACTGGCGGATAGGACAGTGGTGTCAACACCTGGTCCCATCGTAAAGCCAGACCAGGAAACGCGAGGGGGCAAACCCCTTAACATCTCTGCCCCTTCAGGGACAGCATACTGTTCGGCCTCGAGCTTACAGCATGCTGTGCCCTCCACTTCGAAGGATCCACATCCCTTTCTCAAATCTCTTTCGGCGGCGACGGATGGCTCGGCTTCGAGCTTGCCGAATGTCGCTCTCCCCAAGATCTCCTACCAAGATCGCCGGCTAGCTTATAAGCTAATTCGCCGCATCCAGGTAATTCCTGAACAGGACAGGACCCAGAAGCATAAGACTTCTCTAAGCTGGGCACTCAAACGTGTCCAGCTCCCCCCTGACTCATCCAGCAAGGACTTGCCGTCCAAACGCCAGAGGTCTCAAGATGAGTCTCCCACCCTTTCCAAAAATACCAAGGTAGTACAGTCCATCGCTACTACCAAGCCCTTCAACCAAGTGCTTAAGGCACACTTGGAGATTGCGGTCGTTGACCATAGCGATCCGGATGGCAGCATTACGGCGGATAAGTGGAGGAAGGTGGAGATTAAACTCGCCACCAACTGTCTCCAAATCCTACGTGACCATCCCGGCCCTGATGTTTCCTGCAGGGATGGTGGCTGGCATCAAGGGCATGTCAAACTCGTTGCCTGCGCTGACCAAAGATCGAAGGATCTCTATAAACTTGCTGTCTCCAGATTAGGACAGGTTTGGCCAGGTGCACAGTTGGAGGTCGTGGAAAAGGACCAGATTCCTAACCGACCAAGAACACGTGCTACCATTCCGGCTGAACCCTCTGATCCTAAAATCATCCTGGATATTCTGAAGGCTAACAACAGCTCCCTTCCTACCCATAATTGGAAGATTGCCAAAGTGGACGAGCCGAGAGGAGACGTCAGAAGTGTGATCATTGTCATCAATGAAGAGTCTCTGGCCCCCCTGGCATCTTCTAAAGGGGTAGTAAATTATGGTTTCAGCTCCATCACCCTGAAAGTCTACAAATGTGACGAGAAGGAGCTCGAGAAAGTACCTCCCAAGCAGGTTGCAGTCCCTTCTGCACCAGCTAAGAATACCTCTCCTTCCGAGCCCCTTCCCTCGCTCCCTTGCGTCGATCCATCTTTTTCGGGGGTTGACTCCTCGTCGACAGACACCGAGATGGTTGACTTCTCTGGTCCTCCCTCTCCCTCTCCATCACTCCTGGACAGTGACCCATGTGGCCTCTCTCTCGAGGATGACCTTCTGTCATCAGATTCAGAGGAAGCCAATAATACCGTGGTAATGGTATCTGTAGCGAGAAGTAGCCCCAATGCTGCGGATCCTACAGATTAACCTGCATCACTCCATCACGGCTTCGGCCTCCCTCATTCTCCGGCTCAGCAAATACGGGGAAGACTTAGTCTTGATCCAGGAACCATGGGTTGTTGGAAACCGGGTTTGTGGACTCAAGACTCCAAACTACATATTAATCTACGCAAGAAAAGAAGGTAAACCGAGATCCTGTATCCTTGCGAAGACCCATCTAAACATTCATTTACTCTCTAATTTCAGCAATCAAGACATAGTCGCTACCAACCTGGAATTGCGATCAAGAAATTACTGGTTGGTATCGGCTTATTTAGGTCACGATCTTGCGGGCCCACTCACCCCCGGACATCTTGGGGAGCTTGATTGCTGTAGCAGAGAGCCGAAACACTGGTCTCATCATTGGCTGTGATGCGAATGCCCATCACTCAATCTGGGGCAGTTCCGACATAAATGTAAGAGGTGAGCAACTTTTTGACTTTATCCTTAGTACTAAACTCCTAATCTGTAACAGGGGGTCCAAACTGACCTTCATTACTCGAAACCGACAAGAAGTCTTGGACATCACTCTTGTCTCCGATCATTTATATAACTTGGTTAAGGACTGGAGAGTCTCTGATGAGCACTCTTTTTCAGACCACCGTTACCTCCAATTTAGTCTTGATGACTATCTGCCTGACCAGAAGGCTTTTAGAAATTATAGAAAAACCAACTGGTCCCTTTATAGGAAACGTTTATTAACGCTTATTCCCTCCCATCTGCCTACTGAACCTTCTTGCACTGAAGACCTCGACGATTTAGTCAACACCCTAACATCGGCACTAAATGGTGCCATGGCCGAGGCCTGCCCACTCCGCAAACCTCGAGGTAGAATGAAACCTCCCTGGTGGAATGCAAATCTCAGTACTCTTAGGAAAGACAGTAGGCTCCTTTTTAATACTGCTAAAAGCTCCCGTGAGACGGCCGACTGGGGCTCCTATAAACTGTCTCTCAGAAAATACAAAATCTCATTAAGGAAGGAGCAACGACGCTCCTGGAGACTTTTCTGCGACAGCATTGAAGAGTCCTCGGAAGCTTCCAGGTTGCGGAAAATCCTCTCTAAAAGCCCTGCTACACCCAGCTTCCTTTTGCATCCGGATGGTTACTGGACCTCCTCTGCGGAGGAATCCATTGACATCTTACTGGATACCCACTTTCCTGGTAGCTCCCCTGTTGCTATATCGCGAGAGGGAAATCCCCCCCTCAACCTTGCAGCAACTCGCTAGTCTTGATAACTACAGAAAAGATCCGTTGGGCCATGCGCAGTTTCAAACCCTTCAAGTCCCCAGGACCTGACGGTGTTATTCCAGCTGAAATTCAGCAATGCGAGGACATTGTGCTTCCATGGCTCAAAGTCATCTTGTCGGGCTGTCTAAATCTGGTCTATATTCCCAAACTATGGACCGAGGTTGAAGTCATATTCATACCTAAGGCAGGAAAGAGCTCGCACGTGGAACCAAAGGATCTCCGACCTATCAGTCTATCGTCCTTTCTGCTCAAAACGTTAGAAAGGTTAATAGATATCCATCTTCGGCAAAGTATTAGCCCAGCTCTGCTCTCGCCGTCCCAACATGCGTACTGCAAAGGCAAATCGGTTGAGACTGCCTTACATTCGCTTGTGCGCATCATCGAAAAATCATTGAGCATCAAAGAATACACCATGGTGGCTTTCCTTGACATGGAGGGAGCTTTTAACAATGTCAAACCAAAGGCAATTACCGACGCACTTGTAAATCTGAAAGTGGATACCTCGCTCGGAGTGTTGATCAATCAATTGCTTACATGCAGGATTATTAACACGCAGCTGGGCGGAGCATCGGCCAGAAGAATTGCTCGCTGCGGTACACCTCAAGGTGGAGTCTTATCACCTCTTCTGTGAAACCTGGTAGTTAATGAACTACTGTTGGACCTGGATACGTCAGGTTGTAGAGTGATCGCATATGCTGATGACATTGCTATTGCTTCCTCCGGTAAACACCCGGACACTCTCAGGGATATCCTCCAATATGCTCTCCTTCGGCTCACCAAATGGGCCTCCAATTGTGGACTGGGGGTTAACCCCCATAAAACGGAACTCGTTCTCTTCACGAGGAAATATAAAGTTCCCCTCATAGACCCTCCTTTGATAAATGGCACCAGTCTCACCTTCTCTGAAAACGCAAAATATTTGGGTCTTATTTTGGATAGGAAATTAAACTAGAAGGCCAATCTACTAGAGTGCGTCAAGAAGGCTAATGTAGCTCTCTATTCCTGTAAAAAGGCTATAGGTAGGAGCTGGGGTATTAAACCTCAAATCACTCATTGGCTATACGTGTCCGTTATCAGGCCTATACTACTATATGGCGTGATCGTATGGTGGCCTGCTCTTGAAAGGGCTGTCCACCTCACTCAACTAGCTAAGGTGCAAAGATCTGCATGCATCTGCATCAGTGGTGCACTTAGAACTACTCCCTCCGCGGCACTGGACATCTTGTTCAACCTGCTACCCTTAGATATTTTCGCCAAACAGATGGCAGCCTGTGCGGCCATCCGCTTGAAAGCCTCCTCTCAGTGGTCTAGCTATCGCTTTGGCCACTCCTCGATCCTTGATCTTCTCAACTTCAAACACGAAAACACGGACTACACCCCGCCGAAACTGAGATTTGACCGTAACTTCAGTACGAGCATCCCTAACCGGGATGTATGGGACACCTCCCCCCTGTCGATGCTAGTTCGGTTCACTTCTTTACAGATGGATCTAAGACGGAGGGTGGGGTGGGTTGTGGTGTTTTCTCCGAACAGCTCAATCTGAGCATCTCTTTCCGCCCCCCCGATCATTGTAGCGTTTTCCAGGCGGAAATCATGGCGATTAAAGAAGCCCTGTCCTGGCTGAAATGTAATGTATTATCTGTCAGGGATATTAGCATTTTCACTGACAGCCAAGCGGCAATCAAGTCCCTGGAATCGTTCTCCTTCACTTCAAAGGCTGCCTTAAACTGTCGTCTATCTCTTATGGAGATGACAGAGCAGTTCAACATTCACCTATGCTGGGTGCCGGGCCATAGAGACATTCCAGGTAACTGCAGGGCTGACGACCTCGCCAGACAGGGTACCACTCTAAGGATTTTGCCTGAAAGGCAAGCCCTGGGTATGCCCCTCGCTACATGTAAGTATCTACTAAAGCTGAACGCTATTAGAGCGACCAACCTTATATGGGGAAACGGCTCAACGTGTCACATTTCGAGACATATCTGGCCTAAGCTGGATCAAAAACGTAGTGCCGATCTGATCAAGTTAAAGCGTACACAAATCAGCTGCGTTGTCGGTGTTCTCACTGGACACTGTCTTATAGGCCAGCACGCCAAAAGACTTGGCCTCTTCTCCAATGACTTCTGCAGAAGCTGTAGGGACGAGGAGGAGGAGGAAACCATCCTTCACCTCCTATGCACATGTCCAGCCCTGTCGCATAAAAGAATGCTCCATCTAGGGTCCCCCTTCCTTGACGACCTCTGCGATCTGGCGTCCTTGGACGTCATGAGCATCCATCGCTTTGTCAAAAGCTCCGGTTGGTTTTGTTAGTCCCTGAGTGGCCTAATGGTTTGATCCTGGTATCACAAAGGACCTTCGCTGGTCTAAGTGTGTCTATACTCTCGTGTGGACAGCCAACATAACCTAACCTAACCTACTCCATGCAACTTTAGATAAATCAGAATGGGACAAACTAAGACAGAGAGTTCATCAAATCAAACAGGAGCAAATTGACAAAATAAATAAAACACGAAAAGGACCCCCAGAATTTAGAAACCGTGAGTTAGTTAAAAATTTAGACTTTAATAATATTAAGCAACTGCCACGCTGTATAATAAAAGATGTAAAAGAAAAAAACAAAACATATTTTATAGACCAAAATGGTCATAAACGTGATAGACAATTAATAAAAAAACATTATAAATATCAAAATTCAATAAAAAATATATCTTTTGATAGAAAACTGACAGGAAGAAATTATACAAAAAAAAAAAAAAAAAAATAGATAAATAAATAAAATAAAAAAAAAAGAAAAGATAATCAAAGAATTTGAGGATTATTTTTAAATTCAAGCTTATAATTACATAATAATAAATATATATATTTATATATATATATATATATATGCATAAAAATATATGTAAAAACATAAAAATACAAAAAAAAAAAAATAAATAAATAAATTTAATACCAAAAAAAAAAAAAAAAACATTTGTTTATAAAATTTAATTATTAAATTTTCCTTGTTTAATTTTATTTACCAATATAGTATTTTTGTATATATGAAACATTATTCCTATATTTTATTAAAATAAATTTATTAAAATTAAACTACTATCTAAATACTTTTAAAATATAATCGTAACATTAAGTTAAATGAAAAACAAAAAATAATAATAATAAGAACAAGAAAAAAAAGAGAATACATTTTCCATGCAATTAATGAAATAGTACGCATACGACACAGTTGATCACTGGCATTATTTAACACACAAAACGATAAAAGAATATAAATACAATATATACATATATATAATAAAATCATATTGTACCACATCTCATCTGCTCCATTCTAGGGCGGGAGGAGTGACGTGAAAACCATAGTTTTGCACATGATTTTACTCCCACATTATAAGACGCAGCCTAGCAAGAACTAGCAAGAAAAGGCTAACATACTGTTTACTGCAATTCAAAAGTACAGTTTGCTGAGATGTACATACGTATACGAACAAAGACAAGAAGAACCATGAAGACCATGACAACTGTTGTCAAGCGCGTGCTCGCGTGATTGCTATTTTGCATTAATCTCTTTTTGTTTCTCTTTTTTTTCTCGTTGACCTATTTTTGTTAACGGTCATTTTAAATGTTGCTTTGGTGACAACATTTTGGATGCTGGAGGAGAAGTTCAGTCTGAGATTGGAAGTGAAATAATAAAGATTGCTGATAAAAAAAAGAATATTTCGTTTTTTCTGTATTTTCCCGTTATTTTAAGTTTTATTTGTAATATAAGAAAATCTTAGTGATTTTCCATTACTTTTGGAGGAAAAGGAGGAAAAGGAAATGGTCTACCTCTAAGGGCTCTTTCAGGAGCATAAATTGGCATAAGAGATAAAAGAGCATGGCTTTTAATGTGATAACATAGCAAATCCCGTAGAAACAATATATCATGAGCAGGGTTAGGATTTTGTTGACATAAAAAAGTAAAAAAAGGCAAAACAAAACACTTAAAAAGGCAAAAAAAAGGCATTTATTAAAAAATAAGAAAAGGAAAGTAAATGCGCATTTAGTTATAGTACATTGAACTACCAAGAGCTTTTTGAAATTTCTGGTAATAATCCTCTCCGGTTCTTTCTTAGAAGCGCCTTTAGACAGCTAAATGACTTTTCTACTTCAGCTGAAACGAGTGGAGCCCATTTAAAACTTTCAACATTATTAACATCAATATTTTCTGGAAGTTTCGAATCCAAGTCGCCGTTCATTACAGAATTTATCTGCTCAATAGTTTTCAGTCCGGTATTTGCATTGAAGACGGCATTAAACTACTTCAGGACTTCCTTTGCCCTCGGGCCTTTTGCTTTTTTCACGTTTTGCTGAATGTTCTTTAAAACCGGCAGCACTTCGCCAATTGATGTTCCTTGATCAGAATAATGCTAGTTAAAATTATAAGTACAGACTGTCAAAAATACCTGTTTTTTGTAAGTCTTCGAAAATTCGTTTTTTTTGGTCGACTAAAAACCTAAACTTGACTTTGATGTACGCCAGCTGCGATGGAACTGCTTCATCTTCAATCAATTCCTTTGCAAACACAACACAGCTTGCATCGTCTTCAAGAACGCTGACGATTTTTTTAATCCGACCAAAATAATCCGCATATTATGTATTGCATCCACACAAGAAATATGTAATAGAGTTATACACAGTAACGTCTGCGGTCATGTACATATTTCCATGTTGACTCTCCCCACGGACTAGACGTTTTAAATTTTAACGCGTCTAGGAATTTAGGTATGCGTATTACGTAGTGTGTTTGCACAGATATACATGCATGCAAACGCGCATTTTCTACAATTTTTTTAGCGAACAAACTTTGAGAAAAAAGCAAAATAGGCAAAAAAGGCAGTAAAAGGCAATAACGGCAAAAAAAGGCAAAAAAAGGCAATAATAATATAAAAAAGCAAAAAAAAGCAAAATAAATACATATATTTGGAATCAGGATGACATGAAACGTGTTTGTGTAAAGTCGATACTATCTTCCGATTAAGCAAAAAAAAGAGGCAAAGTTAGCAAAATCCTATCCCTGATCATGAGCATATCGCCTATAATGCAGCGGAAGTAAACCCAGACGCTGACACCTCGCCTCATAGGATGGCGAATATTGCCAACCCATAAAAAAAAAATTAATTTAATAAACCACTTTTGAATTTTTTCTACCCGATCAGAGTAATGCTGATAATCAGGATTCCACATAACGTCGGCATTTGAACATGCCGATCGCACCAAGGAAATGAGGAGAATAACAAGCATGTGAGGATTGGTAAAATTCTTCGCATTCCTTTTTGTAAAGCCAATCATTGAATTAGCCTTAGCAGTTACGTAGTCAATATAAAAATTAAACATCAGCCTAGTGTCCATGATGACACCAAGGTATTTTACTTTATCAAATCTATTTAGTTGACTAGACTGGAGAAAGTAGTCGTAAGCAAAATGAGGAGAGGTCCTAGAAAAAGAACCAGAAAGCATTTCTTATTTCTTTATTTCGTATTTAAAACAAGCCCCTTCCTGGAGCACCAATTAGCCAACGTCGAAATATCATGCTGAAATTTAAGGCAATCCTCTATAGCGGCATCGTACTAAATAGCGGAAATTTGAGTGAGTTAGACGTGTAAATTAGTGCTTATAAAATATATCTATTTTTTTCTTAGTTTTCTGGTAATTATTACCTCAAAACCACTTTTCATTGAAAAGAATTAAAAATTTATTGTTTTATCGTGACAAAAATTCAAAACGATAGATGAATTTTGCGGAAAATGCGATGCAAGATTTAGTCGCGGCGACGGTAATACAATTCCTTGTAGAGGGTTCTGCAAAAAAGTGTTTCATCGATTGTGTTGCGAAGGCAAATTATCGGAATATGACACTAAGCTGCTGAGAGGAAATACAAATCTTAGTTATTGGTGTAATGATTGTTTGGTGATCCCCAATAAGATTCTAAAACAATATGAGAATTTATTGGAATCGCAAAAATCAAAATATGAAAAAGGGTGAATTCAAAAACGTCAAAAAACTGTGCAGTGTTGCGGCAACAGAACAAGGTTTCTTTTGCTGTTGCCTTGCTACTGCACTGTTGCTGTTGCCCTGCGCAATTTATTTTGACATTTATGAACGATTGCGTTGTAATGGTATGTACAATAGGAGAAATTGGAGAATGTAGTAAAAATATTTACATACATTATATAAATAGAACATAAACATTTGGTGCGTTTTGCTGAAACGTCGCTTCTCAGTGAAGTAAGATTTAATACGGAGTACAGCAACACAAAGTGACTTGGAATCACTTTTTTTCTCAGTCGAAAATGAGTTGGGATGGATGGGAAGAGCTTTTTCGCTGCGAAAAGCTTTTTCATTCAACTGGAACGATTCAGTAGTATTTCACACATTTAAGCACAACTTTTTCATACTTTTTACTTCAATTTCAATTCAATCAGCAATCTTCAAACAATTAAAAAAGTTTTTTTCCAGATTGACTAAGAATCGTTTTGTGGAGAAGCTTTCACTTTGCTTTGCATAGTTCTCATGAAAACACACCAATTGTTAAACGTTTACCTTTCAGTCATTTCTCACTTGGAAAAAACAAACAAGAGCTCAAAACAAAGGAAAGCAACAGCAAAACAATTGGAGCGCAGGTTGCTCTTCTTTGACGTTTGGTTGCGCAGATGTTGCAAAAAAAAACTTTTGATTTGAGCAACACTGCCCCTAATGTTACTTTTTTGAACTTGTTGCTTTAATGTTGCTGCAACACTGCCGCAACACTGCATTTATGAATTGGGCCACAATACACTGAATTGACATACTGAATAAAAGTGTAAATAACATATCCATACGAATCAGTGATATAGTTATTGCTCTTAAAGAGGATATGAAAGAAAAAAGAGAGAAAGAGAAAGAAGGAGTGCGAGAGATTTCTGCAACGGTGACAGAGTTAAAAGATAATTTGTTGGTTGAATCCTCGGAAAGTGTGAGAGAGAGAAATGAGCAATTAAAAAAAATGGAAGTAAATGTTCGTGAGTGTTTAGTTAATAAAATTGATGAGTTAAAGAGTCAAGTGGTAAACTCCCGTAATAAAGATTCCGAGGTGAAAGTGAAAGAGAAGTCAAAACCATCATATGCGGAATTACTTAAGAAACCAATTGGGATTGCGCTTTTTGATGTTACGAATTCTGACATAAAAAAGAAAATAGACCACTCTGCCCTTTCTATTAAAGTAAATAATATGTTTGAGAGAAAAAATGGTTCGATTGCTATATGTTATGATAGTGAGGAAGCTGTGAAAAAATTGGTGATGAGATTAAGAATAAGATGAGTGATAAATAGGAAGTGCATATACCCATTATCCATCAATCTTAGTGAGTGGAATGTGTGAAAATGTAAGATTGTTGGGGCCATAAAAAAGCAAAACAATATAATTTTTAATACTCCAAAGTGCGTTAAGGTGTATAAATCTTTTAAAAACAATAAGGTCTTCAATTTTCAAACGGTGATATTAATGGGTGATGTAAATATTAACTTGTCAAAAGACGGTTCTTTACAAAATCAAATATGTGCAATATTAAGTGATAACTCATATACTCAATTAATTAAGGAACCAACAAGAATAACCAAAAATACTCGAAGTTTAATTGACTATGCAATGACAAGTAACACGGAGAGAGTTAAAGCAAAGTCAGTAGCAAATTAAAAATTAGTGATCATGAATCTGTTAGTATTAAGGCTCTGTAAAATAATAAAAATAAACCAAAGCACATACGTCTATTTAGATATAGTTCAGAAAGTTTTGTCGCCAAGTTATGTAATTGTGATTTTTCTATACAAAATATATCAGTTGACGCATTGACTAAGAAGTTTTCAAACAACATTGCCAAGGCAGTTAATAGTTTTTTAACCTATAAAAACGTTAATAATAATCACAATCCTTGGTTTAATGCAAATCTACGGGTGCTTAAAACTGAAAAAGTTGTAAAGTACACAAAAGCGAAAGTCTCCTGCCTTGATGGAGATTGGAATGACTATAAAATTTTTAGAAACAGATTTAAATCAGCTCTAGATAGTATGAAAAACAAGTACATTAGCAACTAAATTGAAACTTGTAGTGATCAAAAAACTATGTGGAAGACTTTAAATCTATTGGTGCTAAAAGAAAACAGACAACATATTAGCGAAGTGATTTGCAACAACATAAAATATAGCAATTGTCACGAAGTGTCTGTAAAGGTCTTTTTTGTCGAAGGCTGAGGTGAGCTCGCCGGCTCCAGGGTCAACCCGAAGAAATACCCTAAAACTTTGGGAAAGAGGTACTTTATTAGAAGAGTAGGACTCTTATTACAGTGTTCCTTTTAAGAATGCAAGCGTGTTCTAATAACAAATTGTATGCTTAACAATAGGTCGATAAGCTTAATACTAAACTAAAATACTCTGATAATACTTAACCCCGAGCTCAGGCTCGGACAGGCCTCCTTGGCGGGTCTCTGGGGTTGCTGCGTCTCGGAAACGGCTTGACAGGGCGGTATTAGTTCGGGCTTGTCCGTGCAGGGCATGGGCAGACTGGGCGTCCGTGCAAGGCACGGGCTCCCTGGCAAGTCTGGACAGGGTCCGGGCTGCTTCTCAGAAAGGGGAACCAAGCGTAAGCTTGGAAGCGGGAAGGGCTGGCGGCAAAACTCCGCTAAATGCCAGTCTGGAAGAATTGTCCCAAAGGAAGGGGGACACTTATTAGGGGACGGGCCGGCTGTGGTCAAAATGGACCGGTATCAGGATGCCCACTCACTGGTGTGAAGGCACGAAAGTAAAACCAAACGATTTTTTGGAGACCGAATTCGGGGAGAGTCTGTTCCAGGTACACTTGATTGGTACACTATCACCACCGAGCAGACTCTGCTAACTGCCACTTACGTTCTCTTACTTATGTGATGTTCTTGTAAGAACGAAATGTGACTTTTTAAAACTCTTTTGTGTTTTGTTGTTGCTTGTGTCGCGTTGACTTTCTGGCTTTATTTTATATTGGCGTGCCTTAGGGTATACAATACTCCCTTATGAGCTGGTCGTATTCGGTTTTCGTAGAGGTACCCGAAAGCATGCAACCTTTTTGTTGGTATGGGTCATCCTCTGCCAAAACGCCTGGCTGTATACCCGGTTACGTCTCCCTCCTTCTTCGGCAGACGGGAACCTTCTCGTCGTTTACTCATTTCTCCTGTAAGGGAAAATTAAAATCTTTTTATTTCATGGAAACTTTCATTTGTCTAAAAAAAATATAACTTCAGGGTGATAAAAAATAAAAAAAATAACTTCAGGGTGATAAAAGTAAAAATTAACCTAAAAATGGATGATTAAAAAGATTAAGACTAATCATAGCACTAATGATGACGATTTTTGCAGGAATTCAGGCGGTCGGGGCTGCAACCATCGTAATCTGATGTATGTTGGTGACGTCAGTGTCAGTGGTGGCGACGGTGAGAGGAATACTTCGACCTTAGGCTATGGCGGAGGTTTTGACAGTGCCGGTTTGGCCATGGTTAAGGTTGAGCCTATTGATGGTGAGTGCTCCTTCATCTTGTGTCGGCAATGGTCTCAATGATCCCAGTCTAGTAATCGGCGTAAAGGATAACGGTAGACTTGCTGGTGGAAATGGCAACAGCATTGTTTTCTCGCCTGGCTGTGTTTGTGTAACATTTCGCAATGACGGCGGCGGTATGACATCTGACGGTGGCGACAAGTTGGCATCTCTCAACTCTGGCGGCACTGGTGTCGACGAAACGGAAGGGACTGGCAGTGTTGATAACGTTGACGGTATGGTTTCTGGTAACGGTGATAACGGTGACGGTGGTGGTATGACATCTGACAGTGGCAGATGACAAGTTGTAGTTTCGCAACTCTGGCGGCACTTATGTCGACGGTAACGACGGCTCTAGTATCGGTGATGATGGCTCTAGTAACGGTGATGACGGTGACGGCGGCGGTATGACATCTGACGGTCGCGACAAGTTGTAGTTTCGCAACTCTGGCAGCACTGATGCCGACGGTAATGACGGTTCTGGTATCGGTGATGGCGGTTCTGGTAACTGTGATGATTGTGACGGCGGTATTTTGACATCTGGTGGGTGCGACCAGTTGGAGTTTCGTAATTCTGGCGGCACTGATGTCGGCGGTAATGGCGGTTCTGGTATCGGTGCTGATAGTTCTGGCAACGGTGATGACGGTGACGGCGGTGGTATGACATCTGACGGTGGCGGCAATTTGGAGTTTGACAACTCTGACGACACTGATGTCATTCGTGATGGTGGTGTCAACGGTAGGGACGGTGGCGGCGGTGGTTTGACATATGGCGGGTGCGACCAATTGGAGTTTCGTAACTCTGGTGGCACTGATGTCGACGGTGATGACGGTTCTGGCAACGGTGATGACGGTGACGGCGGTAGGTCGTCCTCTGCCAAAACGCCTGGCTGTATACCCGGTTCTTTCTCGGTTGGTAATTAAGGGTAGGGAAACATGTCACTTCGTTACATGTCTAATGTTTTAAATTAATTTTTTGTAGACAGTATTGCTTATATCAGAAACAACATTCCAAAAAACCCGTATTTAAATTCAGTGTTTGATTATTATTATTTAAGCTTTAAATTCAAAGAAATAAGTGTTAATGACTTAAAATTGGTATTCGAATCAATGAACAATAAAAAAGATACAAATGTCAGTGTCAGTGTTAAAATGCATTTGGACGTCTTTGAGTTATGTGGTGATTTGTTGCTTAAAATCGTTAATTTATCATTAATTAGTGGTACGCTTCCAAGTTGCTGTAAAAAGTCCCTTATTGTCCCTATTCAAAAAGTTAAAAACTCAAAGAAAGTGGAAGATTTTAGACCTGTCAATATGCTGCCTCTTGAAAGCAAAATTATCGAAAAAATTGTGAATAATCAGTTACAAGCGTATTTAGAATCCTTCAATCTAATATCTTGTTATTAATCTGGCTTTAAAAAAAACTATAGTTGTGAATCACCTCTAAATATAGTGATCGCTAAGTGGAAAATTGACATTCATGACAAGAAAGTGGTTGTGGCCGTCTTCCTAGACCTAAAAAGAGCGTTCGAAACTGTGGACAAATTCATTTTAATTGCACAGCTAAAAATGTATGGGGTGAGAAATATAGAACTTGAATGGTTTAAATCATATTGTAGTATCAAGTACATCGTCAGGTACTGCGTGCAACGACATCTATTGCTAAAACCTGCTAGCAGTAAATATTCCCACCTGATGTGCTTACGTTCCACAATTGTTCCACACAATATCTCAATTATTCCAGGATCATCAATTCACCCGGAGACACATCTAGCATGTTCTAGAACCCCTTGCAACTACCCATACCACAACCATCGTCTATACAGTTGTTTATAAGTGAATACAGCGATTACAAGAGATATTCGACCAGTTGTGAAAACAAGCGACATATTGAAAGTAAATCTGTAGCGACAGTTTGATTTGAAATAAATAAAGAATAAAGTGATTGAATATTGTGTTAAAGTAAAGTTGGTGTTTGATAATAAATAAACGAATAAAATACACAAAGGACCGTTTTATTTAAAAGAACCCCAGCAAGAATATTACAATATCTTGAAAACAGGACTCAAAAAACTAAAATCAATGATATTGTTTCGACTCCGGTTCTTGTACTTTATGGCGTCCCTCAAGGATTCTTGCTTGGCGTGTTGCTGTTTTTGGTGTATATAAATGATATGGAGAGTGCTGTTCGTTTTTCAAAAATTGTGCTGTTTGCTGATGATGCGTTATTATTTATTTCTGGTAGTAATGTCGATGAGTGTATAAATAAAATTAATTCAGATTTAGAAAATCTACAAGAGTGGTTTGATGGTAACATGTTAAAATTAAATGTAAATAAAACCAAAGCCATGATATTTAATGGTAGTACGAATAGAGCGATCAACATAAACAATCAGAAGATAGAGATAGTTAGTGAATTCAAGTACTTAGATGTTTTAATTGATAATAAGCTAAGTCTCGATGTTCATGTTAATTATGTATGTAAAAAGATCCCAAAAAAAAAATTCACTTACAAGAATATTTGGCGCAACAGCTCTTTAAAGTGCCAGGGCCTAGCTTCTCGCAACCACTCATGTTGTGTGCGTAATATTTTTTTTATTTTAATGTGCAATGGATTTACTCCAATAAGAGAAATGTTAATCAAGTTATCTTGGATGAGTGTGAACCAAAGAATTTTATATAATGTTATCGTATTTGTGTTTAAAATTAAATTCAATGTATTACCTAACTACTTAAATGAATATATATCTTACGTTAGTGATGTACAACCTTATGCGTTGCGTAATGCTAGTGATTTCCGATTACAAAGGTATAGGAATTTAAGGACAATGAATATGGTCCTTCATAGAGGTTTAGATATTTATAATAGCTTATCGAATAATATAAAAATAGAACAAAATTTGATAATATTTAAAAAACGTTTAATTGAATAGATTTATTTAATATGAAATGTATAATAATTGATTTGTAATGAATTTTTGAAATGGCTAATTTTGCCAAATAAACGTAATACAAAAAAAAATACATTTTACTTTCAAAAAAATTGTAACATCATCAGCATATATTAAAAATTTACAAACTCTATGTGCAAGGAAATGTCGTCAATAAAAATGATAAATAACAAGGGCCCCAAGTAACTACCTTGAGGAACCCGTGAAGTACATTTGATTGATCTTGAGCAATAATTATCAAATTGTACTCGTTGATTCCTTCTCAATAAAAAAAAAGAGAAATCCAGTTTAACATTGTAGAGTGAAAACCAAAATTAAACACCTTTCTAGGTAAAATTTGATGATTAACAGAATCAAACGCTTTGCTGAAATGAGTATACACAGTTTCAACCCACTTCCAATAGCCTTTGTAGCATGAAACGAAAAGTATGCCAAATTGGATGTAGCCGAACGTCCAGATACAAAGCCTTGTTGATACGCAGAGATATATTCCTTAATCTAAAAATCAAATTTAACTTAAACTATACATTCAAAAACTTTAGGTATTGCTGATAATCTGCTTATACCCCTATAGTTCTCAATTTCACTTTTGGGCCCTTTTTTAAACACCGGAACCAAGAACGAAGTCTTCCAATTATCAAGAAATTTTCCAGAGGAGAGAGAAAGATTGAAAATTAATAGCAAAGGCAGACAAATTGATCTACAACAAGACATTAGAATAACTGCGGGTATACCATCTGGATCCGGATTTGAAGTTGGCTTAACTCTACTAAGGACGGATAAAATTTCTTCGAAATCCAACTCCATGGAATTAATGCCCATTTAAGATGAGCTAAGGCCATAGAAATTATTAGGTGCGGAGTTGGAATAGACGGATTCAAAGAAGGTTGCAAAAAGATCAAGAGTTGTTTCAATTGAGAATATTCAACATTTTTAAATACCATTGTCTTTGGAATACAAATTGTATTTCGTTTATGATTCACAAAGGACCGAAAACATTAGCATTAGTTCTCTGTTATACCATGGTGGCTTGGAGTGTTTCTTTTTTACAGCGCAAGGGACAAACATAAAAAACGCATTTTGCAAAATATCGACAAAGTGGTTATACATTGCGGATAGGACTAAATACGTAAATGCATTGACCCAATCAAACGTATTAGGATAATAATTAACTTCAAATTCGAAAAGTTAAATGATTTTTTTTCGATTTATCCTCATATTCTAAAAAATTGAGGGTTTCTTTGTTATGAATTGAATTATTTAACGAAGAAAATGGAGCTTCAAAAACACTAGCCTTTACATCATCAGAGTGAACAAAAATAAGATCTAAGATTCGATTCATCGAGATGGAAATTGAGTACAAAAAATCAATTAATGCAAATTCATATTCTTTGTATACGTTGCAAGTTTTTTATCGTCCTCGGACCAGGACCAAATAACATCGCAAATATTTAAATCGCCAATAACGCAAAATATTGCTTAAATCAGAACTAATATTATCAATGTTATCCATGTGTTTAAGACAGATATCTAATCCGCTCTTCGGTGGTATATAACTAACTAAAAGAGAGGGTTATATCATTACTAATATTCTTAATTAAAAGGCAAAGTAGTTCAACATTTAAGACAGGCAAGTTATCTGCTTACATGAAAGATAACAGCAAATAGCAACTACTAATCCACCTCAACGATCCTCTGCAGAGCATCACCGGTCAAGTCGAAAAGCATTGTAATTTCGACTGTCGCACAATTCACATGACAAAATCCCGCTGTATAACCAGGTTCCCGTGATAAAGATTACATCATAATTACTGTGACAAGAAGCAAGATAAAGTTCATGAACTTTAGTCCTTATTCCACTTCCATTGTGGTAGTAAATTTTAAGCGTTTTTAAGTCTTGATTTGTAGCTTGATTGTTGGCTAGATTATTTGCAAGTCGTTCTGTACGAAGTCATTTTTGGAACATACGCAAAAGAACGGATGTTATCTCCAATAGGCCAAAAAACAGCACTGAACGCACTATTAGCATACTCGATAGGAATACCAAGATTAAAATTCAAGTATTTGTTTAAGTTCACGTACCCTTCCAAAACAGCGAATTTTTACAAAAACCTGTTCCAGTACGGAGAATTTTCGTAGTTTTTCACAGAAGAGAGCGCTCTCGAGAGAATAAGAAATTTCGCCGTGCTGCAAATTTTAGTGCAAGCAATTTCTTTGGGCTGGTTTGTGAAAACTGTCAAATCTGTCAAATCGCTGTATATGTGGCTTTTTGTTGGATTGTTCCTTCTCCTTCTTCCTTTCGCGTACAATTGGGTTTGGGTTTTGATGTTCAAAAAGTGGGCAATTTTTGTGGTTCAACGCATTCGTTTACTTTTTCATAATTTAACCTCTCTCTGAGACAATTTTATCCCACTCTTTGAAATTCGACAATCTACGAATTTTAGTGCAAAAAGTACGCAAACGGACCTATTATGCGCACTTTCGTTGAGCTTAAAAAGTTGAAAGCAAGAGAAAAGCGAAGAAACAGCATGTATTTTAGGGGCAATGTAGGTGCATATATCATTAGGAGTGGTATTCGGATGGAAACTTGAAATATTTTATTTTTTTTTTTTTTTCCGAGGGTAGGTGAAAATCTTCAACAAGACACTATGAGGATCGACAGCGCGTGCTCATAGTAGTGTGGGATTCTTACCCACTAAAAAACCTCCCTTCAAAACAGACTTGTTTTAATTTTTACTACAACTAAGTATTCGACTTATCAAGTAGTTTTCATTTCACGTAGTAAGGACGTTTTGCAGGGACCTACCCATTAGAAGTTCCTGCCAGCTCCGCAGTTTAGACGCGGTTACTTATCGCGCTAAGTCTAAAGGTTTGGTTCTTTGTAGATGGCGCAGTAAATTTCTTTCTTCCAAAACTTGGGGGACTGTAATATTTACGTGACTTTCTAGTCGACTTCTATGCTTTCTCGCGTAGGTTTGAATTTCGTCTCCTATAGTTTTAATGCCAAGATCTCCATGGATATCGCTATTTCTGATATACCATGGCGCATTAACAATACCTCTTAGCACTTTGTTTTCAAAAGTTTGTAAAATTTTAATATTAGTTATTTTGGTACAACCCCAGAGTTGTATACCATATATCCATACGGGCTTTAGCACTTGCTTATATAAAAGCAGTTTGTTCTCTATATTAAGCTTGGAATATTTTCCAAGTAACCAATACATTTCTCTATATTTATTATCTAGTTCTTTGCGTTTTTTCTTTACGTGCGTTTTCCATTTCAGCTTTGTATCAAGTGTCATTCCAAGATACTTAGCCTCGTTTGCAAACGGGATTTGAACCGAGTTTGAAAAGATCGGCAAATAATTTATTTTTTTATAAGTAAAATTTACATGAACCAATTTGGTCTCGTTGAGTGCGATTCGCAAAACCTTTACTCTATCCAAAGCTTCTTGCAGTTTTTCTGTAGTACCTTCGACCGTTTTACCTACTGCCAAGATAGCAGTGTCGTCGGCAAATGTAGCTAGCTCAGTGCCTTCTACTTGCGGTATATCACGGGTGTATAGTAGATACAAGACTGGACCAAGAACGCTTCCTTGCGGCACCCCAGCCATTATTTCCTTAAAATCTGAATATTCGTTTCCCCATTTGACTCGAAATAGTCTACTGGTAAGGTAGTTCTTCAAAATATTATATAGGTGCTCTGGCAGAACTTGTCGTAATTTAAACTTTAAGCCTTCGTGCCAGACCTTGTCAAAGGCTTGAGAGACGTCAAGGAATACGCTTGAACAAATCTTTTTTTCTTCAAGTGACTTTTCGATTACATGTGTTATTCTATGCACTTGTTCAACTGTAGAATGCTTACTTCTGAATCCGAATTGATGATTCGGAATGAGATGCCTTTCTTCTATTACTGGCTGTATTCGCCTAATCAATATTCTCTCGAACACCTTGGATATAATTGGAAGAAGCGAAATCGGTCTATAAGACGTTTTTTTCATTCGCGATTTTCCGGGCTTAAGGACCATTATGATTTCGGCTGGGAACATATTCTAGTCTAAGAGCGGCGTTTATAATGAACAGAAGCTTAATTAGAGCTTTTCTTGGTAGGGCTTTAAGAACCTCTCCCGTAATTAGGTCGTATCCAGGAGCCTTCTTAGGTCTAAGTTTCTTTATTTCTACCTTAAGTTCGGTAAGTGTTGCATTTCTTATTACGCTATTGGCTATATAAGACGTATTTATATTTTCAATAAGAGCTTGTCCATCAAATGGTTTGAAAGTTTCTTCCAGATGAGTGGCAAAAACTTGCGCTTTCTCTTTATCATGCCTGGCCCATTCGCCTTGATTTTTCCTAATTGGTGCGACTTGAAATATGATACCATCTGAGTTTTCGGACAATTTTAAACCCAACACATTGCTCACTGATACCAGCAATAACATTAGATCGGTTACTAGATCTTCTGTTTGAATTCAATCTTTTAACATTATCGGCAGCTTAATTAGAAACTACAGCCGCATCCGTTTCTGAAGAAAAGATTTTGGCGGCAGTACTTTTTTCTGAGGCACTAGATCCAGCAACAGCAGCAGATGAAAAAATCGAAGCACCATCCGTATCAGCAACATAAGTATTTGTGTTATTTATTGCTGTTGCAGGAACACAAGTAATCTCATTGATAACGGCAGTAGAGACAGCAGAAGCTGATTGAAGAGACGCATTTATTGCTATTGTCTAGGTTCTCTTAATCCCTTTCGTCTGTTGCAGTAGGCTGAAGGAAAGAGAATTGTAGAACAGTAGCGGCAGTACACGTCACAGCAGTAGTGACTACTACTGCTAGTATAATACTTTCGCTGCAGCTATTGTGTTCCGGTAATTAAGAGTATCATTCAGAACTTCCTCGGTAAAAGAAAAAGTGACGACTACACGCAAATTATAGCGGATCTTTTGAAAAATTACCGTAAAATGAGAGTTCGAATGTCGTTGAAAACCCATTTTCTACATTCCCATCTGGATTTCTTTTCTCGTAACTTAGGTTATACGACCGACGAGCAAGGATAGGATTTACAGCGAATTGAGAGAAACTACCAACGTTTTTGGGATGAAAGAATGCCTAACGATTGTTAGGCTCAGTTCCACTTTTGTTGCACGGGTCGAAAACTGTGTAAACCTGAGCAGAGCAGGCTTTTCATATCAAACTGCTAGCTATTATATTTGAGTGGATGTACAAAATTTATGGATATGCTACTCGCACCATACGGCAAGCAAATTAAAATCCACATTCAGGCAATCTTAATGTACGAATATTTGTAAGCCGTAACGGATTTATAATTTCTTAAGTAAAAACGTAATGCATCTTTTCGGTTGCACGCAGAATCGAGCGAATTACCATAAAAACAAAAGGGCAATTTTATGCTCCGTGGTAGGTATCTGGAATACACCAGCTTATCAAAACGAACAGATTCTTTTCACCTCTTCTCTTTTACTTGACACATGCCAATTCACAATGATGTTTTCCTACGAAATGGTTTAATTGCATTGTTCGCATCACATTTCTGTTGCTGAAAATTAAATTAAGAAAAACTTATTAATATTTACGGGGCGCGCAGAAATTATAAAAAGAGGAAATTGTTTTTAGTTTTCCTAATTGAGTGTTTAAAAGTGAAAATAATTAGTGTGCACATGTTGCCATTTGTAACCAGAAAAAATGCTACTAGCTCGCTATGTAGAGCTATTTCTTGGAATTCTGTTCGTCATTTGCTGTGAAAAACCAAAATCCCACTGGGCCTAGTAATAATTTAAAAACGAACCGAATCCAGAAATATTTCAAGTAGATTCCTTTGCAAGTGATAACCCGGATCAGATCATAGTTTCGAACGAAAAGATATATTTGTGCGTCGCTATCAAGGTTCCTAGAGCGTAGTTCCTAGAAGAAAAATAAATTCTTGGAATATTTGTACATTAGAGGGGGGATGTACACCACCGAAGCCGCTGTTATACCTACTACATGGTCGTTCTTCTAGAGATTTTTATTTTAGTGTAAACATTTCACATTTGCATTTTTGTCTACACTCGGGTCGGGATGAATTTTGTTATTTGCGCAGTGGCGCCCGCGACACAACTGCTTTGCGATATTTTTTATTTTTCGTTATAATAAGCGATTGTGGTGTTGATAATATTATTGTTAATATGTACATATGTACGTTGCTTTTAGTGAATATATAGGTAAAGAGAAAAAGTGAATTATATTTATTTCTCGTTTGCTGGTTCCTGTTTTCCTGTTGGCGCAAGCAAAATGAGTTTATTCTTTGGGATCGTCTCAGGACGAGCAACCAGTTTTATTTTATGGTGAGTGAAGGTATTGTTTGTATGCGGCTTGTAATGTAAGGTGTGCATAAGTTTCGATTATAGCTACTAATTAATGCAAATCAAGCAGTCACTTGTACAGTGTAACCTCGGGGGGTTGGCTACGAAATCTCGCCCAAAGAATCCCACGTCACAAAATAGCGCAGCCAGAATTCTGCTGCACAGAAATCTCGCGGAATATGATTACAAGTCGAGACTAATTAAACAGTACTTGGGTGGCCAGCTTTGCGGGTTAGAAGGATTTCACACTATGGGACATTCTTTAACTCATACGGCGAACAGCCTTCGGCCTCATATACAGGTGCTCGGGGTGCCGCTATGTGTGTAACCAATCACGCCGAGAGGTTTTTCAAGGTTCAACCTGAGATTTTTTGCTGCGGGATTCTTAAAATTTTGCGATTTTTCGGCAAAATTTTACTTTACCGGAAATGTCGAATCTTTGCATGCTCCATTGGATGCTCCATTCCCGAAATGTTGGTATCATTTTATATGACCTTTCTGAAACTTTGGTGGGTTACGCTCGTCAGTAAGAGAGCGCAAAAAAAAAAAAATTACAAATTCGCGCTCAGCATGAGCTAATCTATCGGGCTAAATAAATAAAGGTTAAATTTCCACATTTCCGGTAAAGTAAAATCTAGCCGATTTCTCCATGCGAGATTTTCTACAGCGGTAAAACGTGGTGTTCCAGAATAAAAGACCGCTCTCGTCTGCATTGTACACATCCTCCGCTCGTTAACCAAGCAACAAAGATGGGAGCTTTTCCATAAACTGATTCACATCCTCTTGACTAACATTAGCAGCTTCACCGTACATGCACTTAAAACTAATATTGTTCCTTTTACGCCACTTTTGCAGCCATCCATCAGACGCAGAGAAACTATTATAGCCTAACAGTTTTGCTACTTCCCTTGCCTTTGTCTTCACTAACTGTCCTGATATAGGAATGTTTTGACTTCTGGCGCTCGCAAACCATTCAAAACACATCTTGTCTATATATGCAAACCTTCAGATTTGAGACAATTCTTCTTTTGATTAACATTTAATCCAGACTGCCATTTAGATCCAATATCCTCCTTATTTTTTGAAATTTCTGCGGCTTGGGTTTTTCCCATGTTGAACCTGCAAAATGTATAGATAATAAATAACAATTATTGTTTTGATTTGGTTTCTGCTGCATCTAACCCTGTCCCTCCTGAGCTATACGAAAACAATATATGTTGGAGACTACAACTTTTTTTCACTATGACATGATTAAGAAAAAATTTAAGAAAAGTTTTTTTTGTCAAAAAAATTGTTGATTGTCCTTGAAAAAGGAAACTCACATTTGTGAGCTTCAGGAGGGTACTTCCTTCAATATTGCCACATAATCGTAAAAATAAAAAATAATTTGTAATTAGCACTCCATAAATAATTAGTTTTATTTTATATTTGTTTTAAGTTTATAACTTAATTTTTTGTGTGAAACAATTTGAAACAATTAGAGTCTTTCTTAAGGCAAAGGTATACATACATCGCACTTCTCATATTTTGTGTACCACCGGCTTTCGCAATTAGGTAAGCGACATGTGAGTGGTGCTTTGAGTGTTTCAACAATTGGCCAATGGTTGAAGCCATCGAAACGCTTGTCTTGCCCAGGTAATGAAGAAACTTTTTTCCTTTTCTTTTCAATGGGCCCTTCTGGTTCTGAGTCCCCTGAGTTCTTGCTTACACCACACAATAAATATTCACCAACTACCAACCTAAACTGTAGCAAGTCCATTTTCTCTTTCCTTCTATATTTGTTTTGCTTGCAGTCGTATTTGTATTCTGAAAAACTATTGACGATGGCTAAGTCGAACATGTGAAGAATTGTTGTTCTTATAGTCCATTTCTTAGTTTTTATCCACGTCCGATAGCACTCAATAAGCTGATCACAAGTATCAACCCCACCCATACCCGCATTGTAGAATGAAGCGCAAGCGGGGCGAGGAACGTCAATTCGGGCTTTTGCCGTTTTATCCCATCGTTTCACAGTGTTAACTGGCTGATTGCCAGTAAAACTCGAAGTCATTAACACGCTTTTGTTGTCCTTCCATTTCAATATGCACGGAGAATTATCATTTACATATGCAGATTTCCTCAAACTCGCCGCTTTTCATCTTGGAATCTTTGGTGAAATTATAGCTTTTCTGGCGGTTGTTCATTAGCGTTCCTGTTGCATAGTAATGATTTTCTTTTAATTTTTGAAGAAGCGGAAGTGTACTAAAATATCTATCAAAATAGAAACAAGAGTTTTTTTTTTTTTTTTTTCTATTCATCACAGAACACTACGTTCTCTGAGTGTATACTCTCAGTATCGCTTTACACAACAGATGTTTGTTGCGCGACTAAGGATCATCTACCGATTTTGCATCTCATAGACTACTTCAAATAAACAAAATAAATATTATTATTGATCAAAAATCAATGAATAAACGCAATTTTTAAATTGTAATTGTGGTAAGCTAAAATCAATTTCATTGCATAGCTCATTAAAAGTGCATATACACCTGGTAATAGGCTCATTCCTACCATAATTGGTTCTATGCCTTTTGAAGAAAAGTAAATTTCTCACCCGGAGAGATCTCTGGGGAGCATTTATATTTATAAGAAAAACCAAATCAGGTGAATTTATGTGATAAATGGCAATGCTTCCGTTAACCGTAGAACAACTGCCGGTCCTAGACCGAGACTTCTGTCTTTAAGAGGCGTTGTTGCACCTTGGTAGATTTCAAAGTCTAATACCATACCACAAGACGACGTAAGCACAAAGTTCCTAAGTCCTAGAGGACGAAGTTTATTTTTAACATATTGACGAACAGCGCATCGACCTAAAAATGGTATCATTTGCTCGTCAATTGAAAATTCTTTGAACATGTTTCTGTTAATTTTCAAATATTTGTCTCATACGCTGTCAATCACTGACTGCACCTTCCATAGTAGATTTTCCTTTTTTTGTTCTTCAGATACAGCGTTTACACCCACAAAGTGAATATTAACGCGCAGTAAATAAAATCGATCATGAGGCATCGCCTGAGCAATAAGATCGAAGCGAAACTTTGTATTCCAATACATATGAATTCGTGGAAATTTAATGCATTCAATTATTGCATGCATTCCGCGAAAAACGGACATTTCTTCAAATGTAGTCTTAAGTTCATGACCAGTTGTTGCTAAATAATACTGAGACGAGTGGATAACCGTTTTTTCTATCAAGTCAGCAGTGAAATATTGCGAGAAATATTCGTATGGTGTTTTAACAGCCTAAACAAATAATACAACCCATAAAATATACAAGATAATGGACCCTGTTAAGTTTACTTGTATATCTTCTGGAACATGAATAGGTATTAATCTATCAGGCTGAAACTGCCTGTTTATCTATTGAAATGTTCTTTTGTGTGAACTTACCGTGGCTGAAGTAGAAGTTTCTTGATCTGAAAGTTGAGGACGCTGAGCTAATGGAATCTCGTCTTCCGAGTCAAAACTGTCAAATTCCAGGCCATCGTCTACTTCACCAATAATAAGTTCGTCATTTTCTTCATCGTCTTCTATAGGCAAAACATCATTACTAATGAGCATGTTAAAAATATCTTGCTCGGTAACAAATTTTCTCGCCATTCTATCCAAACAAACGGTAAAATTTCAAATTTGAAAGATGAACAAAATTCTTGTTTCCGCTCTATATAAAACTGAAGCTCACAAATGTGAAAATCCTACTTAACAGTGTAAAAGACACTTATTCACTGTAAAATTTCAATCAACAAAACTTTAAAACTAATACCTGATAACTACAGCTGAATAATTAGCAAAACAAATTTAGATGAGTAAATTAAATAAAATGTCAATAGTTTTTGATGACGGGGCGAAACAGTGGCGAATTGCACTTTTGACAGGTCGAACGGCACACTTAAGTAAATTCCAAACACCTCCTATATACCTGAAAATGAATCTACGATAAATTCACAAAGGTGTGGTGTCAAATGAGCTAAAATTAATTTTGTCATTATTAATTGTGTCAAATGAGCTAAAATCAATTTTAGCTCATTTGACAGAGAAATTTCTGAAACTCACAATTGTGAGTCTGTGGAGGGAAAGGGCTAAATACAATAAATAAACTAACCTTTTTGGCAAGTTCGCGAGCTGAAAGTTTTTCTTTATCGAAAACATTCACAACTTCCATTTTTTCTTTTAAGGAAATCATTTTTTTTTGTGGTGCCATTCTAGCTACTAACATCCGCAAAAAAAAAAAAAACAACTAATATTGGTTTAAAATTACGAGTGGTAGAGGGACACATACGCATTTCGCCACTTAGTTTTATATATATAGATACCTATACAGTAAAAGTCCTTTAATTCGGAATTCTTTAGTTCGGAAAACTCGTTTATTCGGAAAACAAATTTTAGAATTCGTATAGGTAGCAAATAGATCTCAAATATGTAGAAGTCGGAACAAATCATCAAAATGTGTATTGGGGGAGTCCCGGCAATTCACATTTAGAAGTCGGGAAAAACCATAAAAAAAATTGTATTGGGAGAATCCCGGTAATCCACATGTAGATGTTGTTTGGAAAAACATCAGTACAGTTTAAGCTGGCGATAAATATAAATCGTAGTCCTTAAGCACAAAGTTGATACATATTTCTGCATAAATAAAAATTAATTATAATTCAGGTGAAAACATCAAGTAGAGGTTTATACAAATCATTAAACTTAAAACAAAAATTAGAAGTTCTTGAATGTGTAAAAAGTGGAATGAATTACAAGAAAATTTTAGAAAAGTTTAACATAACTAAATCTACATTTTACGACATAAAGAAAAATAAAGACAAATTAAAAAGTTTTGTTGAATCTGACACAAAATCGAATAAAAATATAATTAGATTGAGGGCCGGTCTGTTCACTCTCGGTTAACTTTAACCAGTGGTTATTCCAGCTGGTAACCATCGATTGTGTTTGTTCACCGAAATTTTAACCAGAGAATCCATGGTTTGGTTAGTTAACCAGAGAAATCGATAACCAGCCGAATTTCCTTGGTTAACGTCATTTTAACCAATGATTTTTTGGAATTTTGTTTGTTCATGCTTAGTTTTCATACTGCGGGTTACTTTTGACACAATATTATGCGACACAACAAAATTCTAAGCAGATATTGTGTGATAAAAATATAGATAATATACATACATACATACATACATACATACATACATACATACATACATTTTAAATGGCCCGCTAATCCTTCATGACGGTCGCGGGGGTAGGATGCTCAGGTAGACTCTCCATCCTTCTCGATCCTCCGCCATTGACTCCAACTCATCAGGAGGAATACCTAGACGGCTCCAGGAGAGATGTCGGACTTGGTCCAACCATCTATTTCTAGGCCTAGCGCGGAGGCGCCTACCTGATGGCACGGCAACCATGGCACGTCTTGGAAGCCGGTCTGGGAGCATACGCACTACGTGACCAAACTATCGAAGCATAGATCGTTCCGTTCGGAGAAGTAGCTGCTCAACATTGAGCGCCTCGCGTACTCTGGTGTTGCGCACTCGATCGAAGGAACCCCATTTCGGCAGCTTGTATCCGCGATCTTATTCATTCGGTCACTACCCAAATTTCATGACCATAGATGAGAGTTGGAACATACGCCGAGTTAAAAACCGATAGCTTAGCTTGAACACTAAGTTCGGCCTTCCTTATAACAAATTGACCAAGCTCTCTCAAAATTGATCCAGCCTTACCAATTCTGCAGAATAACTCGGCATTGCTCTTCCCATCACTCGTGAATAAGAGCCCGAGGTACTTAAACTTATCCACTTGCTTCAGTGGGACTCCACTAACAGGCAGAGTGCACTGAATGGGTTTTTTGGAAACGACCATTACTTCTGACTTGTTTACGTTGATCTCCATTCCAGCATCATCACAAACGGCTACAAACCTTTCAAGTGCGAGCTGAAGTTCTGTTTGAGAGGACCAAGGATGACCAAATCATCGGCAAAGAGCAGGTGACTAATCCTTAGGTCTCCCACTTTGAAACATTCTCTGCCACGGCTGCGCTGTAACATCCAATCCAGCTAACAAAACGCACCCCTGACGGAGTCCAACGCCCACAGTGAAAGGTATTGATTTAACGCAGTTTATCCGAACACAGCTTCTACAGTTTGTATATAAAGACTAAATCGCCCTTAACAGGGAACCATCAATCCCATACTCCTGCATAACACTCCAGAGTTTGCCTCGAGGAACCATATCATATGCGTTTTCCAAATCCACAAAACAGGTGTAGACAGGTTTAGCATACTCCCAGGCCTTTTCAAGAACCATTCTGGTCGGTTGAGCTTCTACCGGGACAAAAACCGCACTGCTCATCCCCCAAACTGTCCTCAACCACAGCTCTGGAACGCGATTCTAACACCTTAGCGAAGACTTTTCCAATGAGACCTTAAAAGGTATATAGCCTATAGTTGGCGCAATCTCTTTTGTCCCCTTTTTTAAAAAGAGGAACTATCACCCGCATTTGCCATTCACCAGATGTTTCACCGCATTCCCAGGCCACTTTAATGACACGCGAGAGCCATTGCACTCCCTCTTTGCCTAAAGCCTTGAGCATTTCTGGTCGAATTTCATCCACAGATTTCATTGCAGATAATATAATAAATAAAAAATAACACAAAATGGAGTGAGTTTTTTTTTATTTGTCATCTATTCAAATTTTGTATGTAATTTCAAATTTCAACGTCTTCTATAATCGAACAAAACCGATAAACAAAAACAAAGTTAACCACAGATTAACTTGACAAACGAGATGACAGATAAACTGGAAAATAGAACAAATTTCCACAAAGCTATGGTTTGGTGACCAAATTGAAAAATATTGTGAACAAACACTCTTTGGTTACCATAGATTTATAACCATAGGTTAAGCAAAATCTGTGATAACTTAACCAGAGATTTAACCAACTGTGAACAGACCGGCCCTGAGAGAGCCAAACTTTAAAAAAAATTGACAGTGCCGTTTACACTTGGTATTGTTCCTATTCGTGGAATTGAAATTCAAACTGCTGCCATACGTTTTGCACAGACCCTTGAAGAACCCGAATTCAAAGCTACCGGTGGTTGGTTATCACGATTTAGAAACAGACATTGTATTTTAAATAGAAAAGTGGTTGGAGAAGCCCTAAGCGCTGACACTGAAAATGCAGAATTATTTAAAAGTGATTTTAAAACATTTGTTCAGGAGCAAATCTTTCTGATTTCCAAATATATAACGCAGATGAGACAGACATTTTTTGGAAAACAATGCCAGATACAAAACAGGCTGGTAAATTGGACAAAAACCTTTCTGGTCATAAGCAGCCAAAAGATCGTTTATCGAATTTGTGTTTTGCAAATGCGAATGGTTCTCACAGAAACACGATTGCAATTGTAGGAAAATCGAAGAAAACAAGAGTACTGAAGGATATTATGGACAAGTTACCGGTACATTATTACAACTCGAAGAAAGCTTGGTTCGATCAACGGATTTTTAGTGAATGGTTCTCAAAAAAAATTTATCAGTGAAGTAAAGTGGTACCAGGAAAATGTCTTAAAAATACCAAAAGATGAAGTTAACGCAATATTGCTAATAGACAATGCTCCTGCTCATTCCACCGATCTAGAGAGTGCCGATGGAAGCATAAAATTCTTCCACCAAATACAACCTCCAACGATTATACAGATGTCGACAGCTGGAAGATTGTTTGGTTTTTTTTTTAGAACGGAATTTGGCAAACATTATTCGTCAGGCACGTCAGACAGAAAACTTTACAGAAGAAGACCTGGAAAACTGGGCTTATATTGATCAAAGTGACCCGGGCCATTTAGTTTTGAATGAGGAAGAAATATCAGCGTCATTATTGGATCAAAATTCAACGGAAATTTATTTTGAGTCTGAAAATGACGTAGACACAGAAACATCCAAGATAACTCGAAAGGAAGTGCTATAATGTTAGGTCAAAACCATTAGTTATTTAGAAAGAAGATTCAGTGAACCGAAAAATTCAAGGTTACTACACTTCCGTTTAAAACTTAAGAACTAATATTTTACGCGACCAAACAACTAACATTAAACAAAGTCATATTGAAACATTTTTTAAACCAATCGAAATTAATATTGATATTGATAGTAATATGTAGTAACGATTAAAAATACATAAGTATGTTGTACTAAATGTGATGTTTTTTTATGTTTTTCATTTCTTGCATTTTTTGATACGTTTATATAATTTTTTTTATATTTTTAGTTACAAAAATGAATTATAATAAATTTTATGTATTATTTGCAATCTTTTGTGTTAATAAAATAATTTTTCGTTTTAAGTTCTTGCATTTTTTCATCAATAGGAACGCGTTTTAGTGCATAAAAAAAATTCGTTTATTGGGACTGACCTCCCCCCCCAAACCATTCCGAATTAACGAGCTTTTACTGTATGTGTAAAAATGTAGTGTCCGTTTATTGGAGCGTCTGCTTATCAGAATGAATTTTATTTCGCAAATATAGGAAAAATATTGATTCAAGGAAAGTGTCCGTGTAAGAGAGTTGTCCGTGTAAGAGAGTTGTCCGCTTATGGGAGCTGTCTGGAAGTAGAGATTTCACTGTGTGCGATACCGTTATGGTACATACAGCTGAGTACAAAAAAAAATGTATGGCGAAGCGGGCGGGGTTTAAGCTAGTACTATCGAAAGGTTGAATTTAAAGTTTGTTGAATTGGGATCTTCATAGTTCTACGACGATCTAAGGCAACAACGTTTTTTAAAATATGTATCAACATAAACATGCTAGTTCATAATGCCATCAATCTTGTAGATCGGACCAACGGCATAGTAGGAGAAGCATCCCCATATCATGATTTTCGAACCACCCTATTTAACCGTTTTTGTAGTGCGTGTCGGTTGATCTTTATTCAGCGGCCATTTTTCATATTGACGAAAACCAACTTACCGTACAGAAGAATTTTGGACTCATCTGTTCATAAAATATTCCCCCGTTTGCGACCAGTCCAACTGACGGCGAATCCTAGCCGTTTTTCTCTGCGCTTCTTTGTGCGCAATGGCTTTTCGCTCGGACTCCGAGCAGCCAAATTGGCGTCTTTTAACCTTCTACGCACTATTATGTCACTTACAAAAAGATTCATTTCTTTTCTTATCTAATTGTTCATAATGTATTCCTTTTTTCGCTTCCTACTAAGTTTAACTTTTTGTATCGCCTTGGGAGAAAATGTCGAGAAATTTTAATTATAATTATTTAAATTGCTGTTTATTTTTATTAGTACTAACAAACTACCTGTTGTAACAAAACACTAGTTATGCTGATTAATTTGTTATTTTAAAACCCTTCTTGATTTAATTTAATTGTAATTGATTTTTTTTTTTGTAATAAAATAGTTATGTTTTTCTTCATTAATCGTTTTGGTTTTTAATATGATTTTACTTTAATATGATTTTACTTAATTTTTGACTTAATTCGAAAAATAAAATTAAGTCATTAAGTCAAAAAAAAATTAATTTGGCTAAATAGAAGATTTTTGAGTGGCAAGACCCGTACTCTCTGCATTCTGCACCGAAATTCAAAGCTTGTCACATTTCTTTGCAATCTCTCAGAGAGAGACTTTATTTACGAAAAAGAACGGGAACGGGTTGAGTAAACAAATAAAGTGCCCTCATTTTATTCGTCAGAAAAATATGTG
This sequence comes from Brachypalpus laphriformis, assembly GCA_945910035.1. Taxonomy (NCBI): domain Eukaryota; kingdom Metazoa; phylum Arthropoda; class Insecta; order Diptera; family Syrphidae; genus Brachypalpus; species Brachypalpus laphriformis. The sequence goes on from OX246754.1 coordinate 89,204,212, forward strand.
AAGAAAAAAATAAATAGGAAATGTTTATATGAATGCGTAAGTTAAAAAAGATTTAAAAGTTTTGTATACGGTGTATATACGAATGTATTGGGGGAATATTCTATGAACAATTCTTTGAAGTTGTTCTGCATTGTTCCCAATTTTTTGCCAAAGAAATTTGTTGGGCTAAAATTCGCAGCATGGGGAAATTTTTTATTCTCTCGTGAACTCTCTTTCTACGAAAAGCTATAAAAAATTGGAGTACGGGAATAGGATTTGACAATTTTTAGCAAATTTCCTAGAGATTCGCATTTTTGGACAGTACGGGAACAGATCTATTAAAGCTGAATGATTCCATCCATTAAATGGGTGAGTTCAGTATCAAATAAAAAGTGTTTACAATTTGTGTACTGCTATTTTTATGTTCGTAGCTGTATATACATACATATGTACATATGTATATGTATATATTGTACATACATATGTACATATGTATGTACGTGCATGCATTTGTAAACTTTTTACTTTTTTTTTTACCTCGCACCAACTCCAAATCCAACAGTGCGCAAATTTTTCGTTTTATATAATTTTTCGGGATTTTGAGTTTTTGGGATTTCAGTTTTCGGGATTGTGACTCCCAACCCGGAATATTCTTATAATAATAATAATAATAATATAAAAAATAAAATGTAATATTTAGCTGTATATATGTATTTAGAAAATTTTTCTTTAGCTCAAAGTAAATATTAAATGATCCAAGCATTTATATCCCTAAAGCTAATTTCTCTAGAAGTCTGAACATACATTATACGGAATTATTTTCAATTAACTTGTATTTTATGCGAACTGATTTTTATTTCAAACAATATTACAATAATATTAAAAAGTGTCATAACAGTGTGTAATTTAAACTGAGTACGTAGTAATCTAGCCACCAATAACCTCCTGCCTCCCAGATATCAATTTTCGTTCGTTTCTAAAAAAAATATCTAAAGCTTATGAAATAATTAACCTCTTATGAACAGATATGGTAGTCCTCAATTGATAGTAGGTAGTAAAAAATAATAGTTGATGTTGTCATTTGCTTAGCAATTTTAACCGAATACGCGGGATGACGTGCAAGGGGAATCGAAATTTCTGTTGCTCTGTTTATTTTTAGTTCTTCTGCTATCAAATACAAAAAAAAATTATTTACATTTTTATAATGTTCTTGAGATGTTTTCGGCGAATCGCTTACATTGTTTGCCTTTTTACTTTCACATTGAGTAGGATGCGAAATTTGGAAACTTTAATACATATGTATGTACATACATATTTTGTTTTAGAATAAAAAACCTACGCAAACCTAAGTAAGTAATAACATTCGAGAACATAACTACTTTGATAATATATTTTTTTTATATTTTCTGCTGGTTTGGAATGACAAAGAAAGTGAATTTAAAGCGAAATGGTCTACCCGGATGATCTTATGTGCCTACTAGCTTAAACCCCGCCCGCTTCGCCAGGCACATAAAAATGTCGAAGTTTTTTTTCAATATTTTTGAATGTTTTTGTAATTTTTTTTGTCTATCACCTTTGTACAATAATTATCTACATTTAAAAAAAAAAACAACTAAATTGGTTGTGGTAGATGGACACATACCCATTTTGCCACTTAGTTTTATGTATATAGAATAAGAGACATGAGAAACGTTTCCCGATTACCATTTTTACCATTCAATCTATATCTATATCTTTATATTTATATACATATAATAAAATGATAACAAGGGCTGTTGTTGGGCGCGTATTATACAGAAACCGCTGTTCATATTTAACGAATCTTTTGGCGTTTTATACCTTAGGATATTGGTCCTTATTTCCAATAATAATTATTACGATACTCCTTAAGGGGATTAAGATATTAAAAGAAATAAACACTGAGATTAAAAAAAAAACAGACAAAACCAGGCATTATAAAACTATACATTCGGAAAGTTTGAGAACTACTAACTTTCTTTTGTAGTATAACAAAAACAAACACATTAATTTCCTGTTGGTTGAAGCCCAGACTAGCCTCAAACTGTAGCGCCATCGTAGTAAGTAAGTGGTTTATTTCCTTGCATACCTATAGGTGAAAATTTATAATTATGGTATGCACATGACATATTGACGTAGTCCTTTTGTTAGCTAAATATTATACATACCACCTTGATCAAAAATTCCCCGGAATTTATTTAGAAAATTAAAAATACAAGTTTATTCATCTAAATCTATAGTGTCCCCTTCAAAGTAATCCCCATCGACTGCAACACACTTATGCCAGCGCTTGATCCAATCTTCGAAACATTTTTTATATTCGGTTTTCGGTATGTCCATCAGTGCTTCCTGCGATTTTTCCATTACTTCCTCTCGGCTGCTGAAACGCGTTCCCCGTAATGGTTTTTTTTAACTCGATTGAACAGAAAGAAGTCACAGGGAGCCAAATCAGGTGGATTCGGTGGCTGTTGGATGGTATTTGATGCATTTCTCGTCAAAAAATTACGAATAATGATGGCACTGTGCGACGGTGCGTTATCATGGTGCAAAATGCACGAGTTTTCTGCCCACAATTCTGGTCTGGTAAAAAAGATGATAGATGTACTCTTGGCTACGTAACTTTTGCAAATGTCAAGCTATGACGCTAAGATTTAGAGGGAATATCAACAACAGATGTACCAACTTAACAAAGAAAACAGAACTCAAATCGGAACGATGGGAGCGCCACACGGTTTTTATTCTGGGAACTTTTTGATCAAGGTGGTAGATATGCGGCGGTTAAAATCATGCTGGTGTAAGTCATTTCTCAAAAATATTGGTGTAAGTCCAGAAATGAATACTACACATGCCAAACTGTTGCATGAAAATTTGAAGCAAATTAAAATGTTACTACTTCAACAACAGATGGTAGCACAAACTTAATAGATAAAGGAAAATCCGATACGTATTGTTAAAAGTTACAGCGGTGCAAATCGTAAGTTCTTAAAGCTAAATATGACTGACACCACTAACTTTAACTGCCTCGCATAAAGTTATTGCGGACCACGCAGACAAAATTGCGGGTACCTGCTAGTCTAACATACGACGAAGTTATTTAGAGATGTATGTAGATTTATGTATGTACGAGTATGAGCTGATTAGGTGCAGAATTACGTACAAAAAATAGGGTCTTAAAAGTAGGGATACGTTTCTGAACTGTCCATTTCGTTCAGAATTAACTTGCTTGAAGTAACTTCAATTTGTTTATTTATTTTTCAATTACCAAAAAAAAAGTTAGTTCCTAAATGATAATAATAAATAAATTTTTTTTAACAAAAACATAGAAATTGGGGTGGACATTCGTTTATACGCACTTAAGCAAATGTTATCAAAAAATTCGCAAACAAATTATGGAATTTTTTTTTAATATTTTGTGTGACTCCCATCCTTGTTTATGACCGAAAAAATGCGAGTTGGGATAGATTCGATTAAGTTATGTAAAATATCGGAGCTGATTTCAAGCCAAGCACGACGAATTCCATTTTTCAGCTCCAACACACTGTTGTACTGTTTCCCGTTTGAATATACCTTACCAGCAAGTATGCCCCAAAGGTTCTCGATAGGGTTGCAATCGGGAATACATGCTGCCCATTGAAGGAGTTCAATGTTTTTCGAGGAAAACAATTCTTTAGATTCCTTAGAAACGTGGATGGAAGCGTTGTCTTGCTGGAAAATGTAGTTTCTGTCCGGGTCGCTTTTGTAGTAAGACACATTTATAATATAATATATATTATAATAAAGCGAATTGGTGAAGTCTCGTAGTAAGAAAAGGTTCCCCATACCATAACAGTTCCACCTCCGAAATTGCGTTTCGATCGTACCACATTATGCTCATTTAAATTATGCCAAGCTGTAGCAGTCAGACCCGTCCAAATTAAATTTTTTTTTCGTCAGAAAAAAATTACATTTCGCCATTCGTGGGTCCAGGACATGTACGTACGGGCAAACTCCATTCTTTTGATTTTGTGGCACTTAGTATGTTGTGTGTAGTATTTAAAACACGTGCAACATACCGAACAATGATGGGGAGATCTAATTTGTCCTTAATTTGCCTGGATGATAAGCGATTTTTTGTTGCTTGGTCACGAATTTGACCTTTTTGGCGCAAAGTTACCTTTGTATTTCCTCTGGTTGGAGCTTATTAATTAATTAATAATTAATTCCTTATTACGCCTTCGCTTCTACCAATTCGTTCTGCAATACGTCGGTTAGAATAGTGCTCTTCCTTCAAAATTTTAATTTTTTCTTGCTCGGAATCAGTTAACTGTTGCCCTTACCCATGGCTACGAAAACTTTTAATAATAAAAAAATATTGACGCATATTTGAAAAAATCTGCTCGACTTACCTTCGAACAACTTAAATCTTCTATATTTCTTTTACGCAGAAAATCTTCATATTTATAGCAAAAACACAGATGCGTATAAACGAATGTCTCAGTAGAACTTAACATGATCTAAATTCGTTGCGCAGTACAACACAAAAAGTCCCCTTACAAAAAAATATCTGTTGGTCCACATTACTCACACTGCTGGTAGTAAGAACATGGATGTAGAAAATTTCGATTTTTTAAAATAATCCTATACATACTCCTCAATTTACTAATAAAAATGAAATGCATATAAACGAATGTCTACCACTGCATAATACATTGAATATCGTTCGAAAGAAAATTTATTTATTTTTTTTTAATTTTGGGTTCGGAAACTTTAAAAATCATGGCCCACTTTATGACATAACTTGAAGTTTCGTATGACAAATCCATTATAAAGTTGAATTATCCCTCAGGAATGTTAAAACTCACTTTAAACCGGATACACGGCGCCTGGTATCTGGTTCAAAGTGTACAGAACTCAGTGATAGCGTTCACACCTATCCGGCAGCTGATACATGGCACAAATGCCGGATACAAGGCGTTTTTTATACCGGACAAATCTCAACTCTATCCGGCTGTTGGTGAGAGTGTGGATGGTGGCACCTTTGATGCCTGAGTGCAGGTTTATGCTTGCGCAAGTCTCAATGGCGTAAAGTTCAGCCTGAAAAACACCTAAACTTTTTCCAAGTGCTTTCCAAACTTTGTGAATGGGTCCATACACACCGGCACCAACTCCTGAATTCATTTTTGATCCATCGGTATAACACACGAATCCCTTTGGATCAAGCAGCGGTCTGCCATTACTCCATGTATCACGACTTGGGATCTCAATTTCAAACCTTCTACCAAAGCGGAGTAATTTGTGTATACAGTCAGAAACCGTGCTACCGAGACATGCTAATCTTTGAAATTAATTGAGCTTCTTGATAGTTGCGACTTCCTTTGTTTTTGACCACCAGATGATGGACGCGTGCGTTAGGATGGGTCTAACCACCGTGGTGTCATATGAAATCAGTTGTCCTATTAGCCATAAGAAATATCCGAAAGATACTCCATAGTGGAACAAAACGCTGGTCGAATTAAGAACAAAAGTACGCAAGCTCTTTAACAAAGCAAAGCGTGACGAAAACTGGCAAACATACACCGAGCAATTAACAAGGTAGAACTTCGAAATTAGAAAAGCTAAACGAAATAGTTTCAGAGCATTCTGTGAGAACATAGCGTCAACCCCTGCAGCGGCCAGATTACATAAGGCACTAGCTAAGAAGAAAGCAGGCGCGCCATGCTCGCTGAAAAAGCAAGATGGCAGCTACACCGAAGATGAAGAGCAGACGGAATATTCCCAGACCTATTACAAAAAGGCCAGGAAATCCTTATACCACACTTCCTTGGACTATTCAGTAACAGCATAGTACTTGGGCATATACAAAGAATCTGGAGAAGGGGCAAAGGTTGTATTCAACTCGAAAGTGGGTAAAAGAAACACCACTTCACCAAAATCCTTTAGACCCATCAACATGACCTCATCCATGCGAAAGACGCTAGAAAAGGCCATAGATAATCACCTAAGGATCACTGTGCTGGAAAGAATACCTCTCCACCACAATCAACATGCCCACTGGAGGGCAAAGAAACGGCAGTGTGCGCTTTTCTATACAGCGAAGGAGCCTTCGACAACACCTCCCATGAAGCAATTAGAAGGGGTCTCGAAATAAAAGGAGTAAATCGCACCACAAGTAATTGGATTAGGACTGCTGAGACAGGTGGAACAAAAAAACCATCACAATAAGCACTACTAGAGGCTGTCCACAAGGCGGAGTATTGTCACCATTGATGTGGAGCATAGTAGTAGATGAACTACTGCACAGATGACAGATGCCGGCATTAAGTGGCGGGGGTATGCCGACGATATAGTCATTGTCGCGAGAGGAACATTTTGAAGAAACGCTATGTGAAATCATTATAATGGGTCTAAGAATCACACAGAAGTGATGCGAAACGGTAGGAGTCAGAGTGAACCCTACCAAAACCACCACTCTTCACCAAGAAAAGACAGCTAAAACGTATGCAACCTATACTATTGGAAGGGATCAGGATCGATCCACAGAAACCAAATATTCGTATCTAGGTTTAACACTAGATAGCAAACTCCTATGGAAAGAACATGTGGAAGCTGTGGTAACTAAAGCTACCAGAGCACTTATGGTGTACAGGAACATTTCAGAAAAACCTGCAGCCCAGCTACACTGAGGTGGATCTACAGTACATGATGATAGTAAAACCCGTCATCACATACGGTGCAATGGCACCGTGCAAAGTGCAAAGATTAGCCTGCATATGTATAACAGGAGCCATGTGAGCCTGTCCCACAGCAGCACTAGAGGTAATCGTAGGTATGTATCGCTATACATATTGATAGAGCGAACAGGCTGTCCGATTAGTACCAATTCAAACAACACACACAATTAAATGCTACACAGACGGATTGAAAACATCTTCTGGCACTGGGGCAGGAGTTTTCTGGCTCAGAACTAGATACTCAGAATCACTGGGAATATTTCCTAGTACATTTCGAGCAGAAGTTCACGTAATCGAAAGATGCGCACAATTTAACCTAGACAGGAATTATCGTGGGCAGGACATCGCAATACTGTTAGACAGCCAAGCCGCTATCATGCGCTGACCTTGCACGAGATCAAATCCAAACTGGTATGGGCAATGCCTCACCAGGATCAACAAACTGGGAGAGGCAAATAAAGCTACACTCTAATGGGTACCAGGGCATGTAGGAGTGGAGGGGAACGAAGCAGTTGAAGAACTAGCAAGAAACGAATCAGGTAGTGTCTCGGATCACTACGCATGAGGTTCCAAGTTCGAATCCCAGAAAACACCAAAAAAGTCTTTCACGGTCCCACCTCTCGCGAGCGTCTGACAAACATCCGAGAGTATTGTTGTCACGAAAAAGCTTCTCAAATCGGCGTTCGGATACGGCACTAAACTGTAGGTCCCTTCCATTCGTGTGAAAAATATAACGCACACAACATGAGTGGTTGCGAGAAGCTAGGCCCTGGCACTTAAAGACCTGTTGCGCTAAATACGAGACGACGACGACGGGGGATCAGACACGCTGTTCCTTGGACCAGAATTTATATCTATATCAATATATACAAAATGTTAATCTATTAATCTAATCTTTTGATGTATACATATTGTAGTTTGAATAAATAAATAAATAGAACCCAAGTGGGATAGGACCCCACAACCCACAAACTACGGGAAGAGAATAAAGGAGTCAACCATTCGGACGATATCCCCTAATTAAGACAGGCAAAAGAACTTCGGGGGAAATACAACCAGAAAAGAAGATGAACCTGCCTAAGAGTTAGCAAGAATCGACTTCGCATCTTGACGAGCATGTTAACGGGTCACTGCAGACTTAAGGAGAACCTTAGGAAACTGGGAATAGAGGGCGACGGACACTGCAGATTCTGAAGGGACTTCGCAGAAAAACCAGCGCACCTTATGGAATGCGAAGCACTGATCCACAAAAGAAGAAATCACATTGGTGCCTATCAGAGAACTGCAGTAAAGGTCCATTCACAGCTCAGCGAACTACAAATGCCCAAACTGCGAATAAACCGTGTTTAGCATATTTATAAGCACGCCATGGGCAATTTTACTATTCCAAAAGAACGGACCTTAATTTATCTATCGATTAATATATAAAAAGTTAAATTGTAATTAGTTTCTGCGAAGAAATTAACAATTCGCCGATTTGTCCGCGAATAAGCGAATGATTTTTGCGAACTGTCAACTTTTATTCACATTCCACACATGTAGGACGCAATCCACATTCCCGCGGCCAAAACATTTGCGAGAGTTTAACCTCACAATTCTTTTGTTTTGTTCTTGGTGGGTAAGATCGTGGTTGAGTTTATCGAAAGAAGGTGAGATATTACCTTCTCAATGAAAGTCACCCTATGTATTTATGCATTTATCACGTTTAGGCAATTAGTTACACAATGAATAACAACTGAAATTCGCCGATTAATGCGACCAGAAAAAAGTAGCTGTGAAAGAAATATCAAAATTTACGAATATTCGCTCGTTCGCTGAGCTGTGAATCGACCTTAAAGGTCCGCGTTTCCGCGAATAGACCTTTTCGCGGTTTGACGTCTATACTGTCAAAGTGTTTTGGTGGCCATCGACGTACAATCCATGGCGTGCAATCCTTCAATGCAAACAATTGTAATGCTAGGACATACACAAACTCTGCCTTCGGTGGAATTTGGGGATCACCAGCAAGGAGCTGAACATGGAGACCTGTCGTATACCAACCGATATACTGGAGAAGGTCAACTCAACTTTGAAACTCTACGAGGGCACAAAGAACTATCACAACTTCACGAGCAAAAAGTGAGTTAACTAGGAATTAGCAGCAATTTCTGGTAAACTTAACTCCCTCTCCTTTACAGAAACTTCTTGGATCCCTCGGCGAAGCGCTTGACAAGCGGTGAACTATTCCTCAGCCCGCAGGGCATTGAATTTCTTACGCTCAAGGTGAAAGGCAAGAGTTTCACGATCCATCAGATTAGAAAAATGGTCGGCGTAGCCATTGCAGTGGTCACGGGTATCACAGAGGAGGCGACAATTGCTCGAGCGTTTACAGTGGAACAGTTGGATCTGCCGATGGCGCCCGGATTGGGTTTGTTACACAATCAGGTGAGGATGGTATCCATAAACCACTCACTTGGGAAGAATTGGAACCGGAGATTAAGGAATTCGTCGAGGAGTACATGTATTCCAACATCTATGCGACGGAACAGAGGGACCAGTCAATGTTGGAGTGGTTAGACACTCTCAAGAAGCATTCGTACAATGCAAGGGAAAACAAGGATGTGACAACTCAACCGTCACCGGTTATTATTGAGCAGATAGCCCAATAAAAGTAGATTTATGTAAGAATACAGATCCACTTGCATTTTTTTTTCACATAAGCCCAACCAAAGAGAAGGAGACTATCCAAACAGATAACAATAAAACTCAGACTTTCTAAGAATGCAAGTCAACTTTTTAATGTTTTTTATTTTGTTTGTATAAAAGATGATTTAGTGTCTTCCCTTCTTCTTTTTGTTGTGTCCGACTTTATGGTGCTGATGACGGGGTCCAGGTATAACCTCTTGGTACACCGGAGTAACCGGAGAGTTCTTACTTAGATTCCGAGCCTTCGACATGTCACTGAAAGGAGAATTAAGTTAACGAATCTGAACAAAGGGTTTAAAAAAAAAACAACTAACTATTGATCTGCAGCTCCAGTGGACATTCCCTGCGAACCCTTGATGATATCCTTCGCCCTGCGACCCCTCTTCTTTCTGAAACCAGTTCTCTCATACTTGGGCAGCCAGCGCTCTGGATCTGGTGGCACTTCAGCGTTGTAATTCTTCGGCAACTTATCCTTCCTCTTGCGATTGGTTTTCTTTTTCTTCTGCACATCTTCTGGCGTGCTTGGTGATTGTTCGATCTTGGCATCGGCAGACATCTTGGCCGCCTTGGTACTCATGACCCAGTTTGCTGCCTCCACGGCGTCTATTTCGGAGGTTGTAGTCAGTTTTTCAAGTGCCGGTAGTTTCTTGTTGACTTCGACGGCCTTCTTCGGATTGATATGAGCATAATGAGCAACTTAAGGAGCTCCTCGAGAGAACTTGCAGCAGTGTCTGTGTTATCACCTCGCAAATAGAATTTAACGGCTTGGCGCCACATGTCTGACAAATCGGCGCTGCTGCCCTGAAATTAACGAGTGTAAGCGGTCGGGGAAGTCAGCAATAGATCCAACTTACGTTGTTCTTCTCGTACCAGTCCAATGCGGATTTGAGTAGAGCCGAGGCGGCTTGTTTATTGATGGTGCCCTTATCATGCCGATTGCTACAGCTCACAACACAACACTTTGCCGGCATTTTACACGTAAAGTATTAATTTTTTCGTATGGAAAAATAGTACGGTGATGTGCTATTAATATTTACACGCACCAAATGCAAAAATATTCTTGAAATATTATGTTTTGGAAGAATTTTCTCCCTTACAACTTATTCCGCGATCAAAACAGCACAAAAAAGAAAAACGTTGGGCTACCAAAAGTGGTTTGTCACTTAAACGTCATAACTTTGACAAGCAGACGAAAAGGTCTATAAGCGAATGATTTTTGCGAACTGTCAACTTTTATTCACATTCCACACATGTAGGACGCAATCCACATTCCCGCGACCAAAACATTCGCGAGAGTTTAACCTCACAATTCTTTTGTATTGTTCTTGGTGGGTAAGATGGTGGTTGAATTTATTGAAAGAATGTAAGATATTACCTTCTGAATAAAAGCTGTGCTATGTATTTATGCATTTTTCACGTTTAGGCAATTAGTTACAAAATGAATGGCAACTGAAATTCGCGGATTGGCGCGACCAGATAAAAAAGTAGCTGTGAAAGAAATGTCAAAATTCGCGAATATTCGCTTATTCGCATTCGCAGGTCGCTGAGCTGTGAATCGACCTTAAGTAGCTCGTTTTCTCGAAACATTCACTGCCTTCTAAGTATTCACACCATTCACATTCGTTCCAATAAATGATTAGCTACCCTCATCATTTATTGCCTCTCATATATGTAATTAAATGTGAATGTACTGCTTCCGAGAGAGTAGTTTCCTTAGCTGGAAACATAATAATGGAGAAACGAAATCGTTTGGCTCCTAACACTGTTGATAGTATCATTTTTTTAAATTCAATGTGTAAAGAGAACCATTAATGTATTAAAATACATATTGAATCCAACATTTTGTCTTTTATTTTTTTCATAATGTAATAACTCAACTTCCTGACTTTACTTAAATAAACAATAATAAAGTGCCCGAACATTTCTCAGTAAATAACTTACATTGAATTAAATCATTTGGTTTCAAATTCTGCACCTATTGAATATAATAAGGATGCTTTGTGATCCAATCTAGAGTCAGCGATTCGATAACTACCGCTTGTGCAACGTTTATTTAATAACAACCTAATATTGAAATAAATACATTAAATAGATCCATATATGATATCTCAAAAAACCACTAAGTATCCCACATAACCCTACGTAACACCAAATATCTTTGTAAATTAATAACCAATTATGAGTTTTTGCATCTGTGAGCTGCTCGACGAGAGCTTGAAAGTCACTTTTGGCTCTCTAATTCTATCGATTAAGTTAACATTTGTGTTATCACCAGTAAGGTTTGGAGTGCATTCGTAGTTTATTATAAACTAGCCGTGCCCGCGGCTCCGCTCGCGTGGACTCTGATTTGATCCACCCACGTTCGTCCGCACCCAAGTCATTATGCTCCCGTTGATTATTATTACCTGCAACTTCTTAAAATTTCTTATTGTTAAACTAAAAATTGCAGCCCTTAATTTTCATTGTACGCCAGTAATACACATACATATGTACATACATAGACATCTCATTTCTTCGAGTCAAACCTAAACACCTAAGACATTTTTTTTCAATCAGAAGAAACACCTATCTCCAGTTCATTTCAAGAGTGCAATCACACTTCTCCGTAGCTAAACCAAAGGGAAAAAAGGAAGAAAAAATATCTCTTACTCGGTACTCGCGTGGAAATGGAAAAAAAAGAGTTTTAAAAGATGCATAAATGTGTTTAGAAGGTGTTTTTTTCGAGTTCAGGCCTCTACAAATAGTAAACAAATAAAAACAATACCAATAAAGAATAATAGAATTACAAATGGTAGATTAGTATTTATTTCGCGGAATGATTTAAGTTCCTCGAAAGGCATTTATATTCACATCGAGATTGATAAATCATTGATATATGTACATATATACATATGTAGGTATGTATGTTTTGATACAACATGCTCAAAAGACCATTCTTCGAATTCGTGGTATCGGGAATTTCATTATTGTCTTTAACTTTCAATATATTTCGAAATTGATAAGATTTATTTACTGCTTACTTAGTACTGTTGTTTTCTTTTTAAGTTACTGCCTATCCATATAAACGGAAGCAGTGAATCATTTTCTAAAACCTTCAGGAAGTATCAAACAGATTACTTAGATTCAATTTCTAATATTTAAAAACTCTTATCAAGCTGTGATGTTTACTTAACACGTATGATATTATCTTGTTATTGACCTCAAAATAAGTCTAGCGTAGCCTGACACAAGTTTATTTTGCAAGACAAATAATGAAATGGTAAACTGCAATGTACCTGTATAAAGAATAAAGCACCGAAATTAGTAAAATGTTGAACAATGCGATTCAATTTTTGCTTTATCATAAGAATCTTAGGTTTCCTGAATAATTTATGAGTTAACATATGATATTTGAATACAAATATTTTTACCAACAATAATTTCGGACACTAAACACGTTTGAAAAATATGTTGGAAATTTGTTAGGTCGTATAATGAATGTAATATTTCTGTTAAGGAGGGCAATGACCAATATTCCATTAATTTTTACTTAACAAGTACATCATGTTGATACCTACAATACATGATAGGTACGTGATCAATATTCTAATGTTAACATAACAAAACCACGAAAGTAAAGCAAATACGAATATTTCTATGAAGTTAAATAAAAAGTGTACCAGTCTATGTCTAAAAATTGCATCCAACGGTACTTTACTTAGCTAAGGTAAAATGATTTGACCAAATGGTAAACGCTTGTCGTTTGTCGATTTGGTAATTGCCAAATTTTTTCCAAGTGCTTTTTTGTTACACAATCTATTCTTAACTTTAACCGGTTCCAGAAATTCTATAATTATCGGCTATATTTTAGTCAATTTGGTCTAAAATTAATATCCGAACAATGACATAAGTGAAACAACATTGTTTGGAAAGTTTATTATATATATATAAAAAAAATGAAATAAATATTTGGCGCAACAGCCCTTTAAGGGCCGAGGACTAGCTTCTCGAAACCACTCATGTTGTGTGCGTTATATTTTTCACCCGAGTGGAAGGGACCTACAGTTTAGTGCCGCATTCAAAGGGCACTTTGGTTTGAGAACCTTTTCCGTGACAACAATACTCTCGAATGTTTGTCAGACATTCGCGAGATGTGGGACCGTGAAAGAACTTTTTGGTGTTTTCTGGGATTCGTAAGCGCAGTGGTCCGACACACTAACCACTTACGCCACGGCGTCCAACAGCCGTGTGCATATCTACACATATAATAAAATGATACACCCCTATTATGGTTAGCGAATCGAACGTTCGACTCAAGTCGAACTATCAGCGAATCGCTTCTGTCGTGGTATTGCTGTTAGCAAACATTTTCATTCGAATAAAGAATAAGTGCCGACAAAGGAAAAAACAATTAAATGTCATGTGTGATGTGTATAAAGCGACAGAAGTAATTCGCCGGGAGGTTCGACTTGAGTCGAACGTTCGATTCGCTAACCATAATAGGGGTGATAACTAGGGTCGTCTTCGGGCAGGTATCACCTAAAAATGAATCGAACGATTTTACTAAAACTTTGCCATTATATACCTCAAAGGTTTGGTCCCAATCTCCAATTAGAATTATCACGATATTCCTCAAGGGAATTAAGATAATAAAATAAATAAACACCGAAATAAAAAAAGGCACAACTAGAAACCAGACATTATAAAGCTATACACGCGAAAAGTTTGAGAAGTACTGACTTTCTTGTGTACCTTTGAGCGTAGTATAAAATAAATAAGCATATGGATTTATTTCCTTGCCTACCCAGGCGATAACGATGGCGTTTGATGTATTCATTCTGTTAGCTAAATACATACATATCGCTCATTTACTTGAAGACTGTCTAACTCAAAAAACTCTATTTTTGAGTGAATAATGCAGAATTATTCGTTTTATCGTGCTGCATATTGTGTAAAAACTTCATATTAATATCTTGTAAACTCTCCGCGTTAGAATTATAAGATGTCTTCTTTTTTTTCTGCAAGGTGGTAGGTAATTGAAAACTTTAAACGCCTTTTCTGCAAAATCGCGTTTTTTGAGTTATGACAGTCTTCAGGTAAATGAGCGATATATAGTTAATATTATTCACCCAGACAACCGTTGGCGTTTTTCGCTTTTCGACGATTGTCGTTTTATTCCTCAGGGGTGTAACACGAATCCATTTTCATAACTTTTTCAACATGAAAGAGTTGTAATAGTATTCTGTACGACAAAAAAATGCTTAATAACGTTTAGCAGTCAGCAATGCGAAAAACGCCAATGGTAATCGGGGTGACACGCAGACAAACTCGCGGGGATCTGCTAGTTTTTTTTTTTGAATAAAAATGGAAAAAAAACAAGGCCCCTCGATATTCACAGTTACCTTGTTTTATTATTATTTTTTTTTTTTCCCTAAAACGGTATTGCAGTTTGGGTCTCATTTTTTTCTTGATAACTCGGTTATCACTACTTCAAATATTGGAGCGCCGTCTAACATCCTTAATTTAATTTTGTCACAGTTCGACTTAGGCCGTCGTGCCTTGTGATCGCAGATATAGATTTCAAATGTATGCAAGAGCCATTTTGAAACAATGGTTACAACATCTTACCAATAAAAAGTTGGGAAAGTAAGCATATCATTTTTTTTAATATCCTCTACTAGACATGGTATTAAGGTTGACCTGTATTCCCGGAACACCCTGTATCTGTGAGTTAAAAAAAAAAACTTGCACTTTGTGTATGTTAACCTAGGAAAACTTCCTTCGTTTTGAAATATGTAACTGTAAGGCCACAAGCCTGCCTGATCGTGCGAATCACGATCGTCTTAAGACAGTTACTACTTCTGCTAATCTTCCATAGGACTCTATAAGTCCACCACCTTACTAATACTGTCATGACGTAAACCACTTCTGGCAAGGCTCTTGTTCAAGATTTCTCTAATGCCTTCTTCATAGATTGGTTCTAGAAGCAGTAGTCGAACTGGATCTGGTTCGTTTTTTGTTTATAATTTATGCCTAGAAAGCAATGCCATGAACACTTTTACATGATTGTACGACGTATGTAAGTTGAAGAGGACAGACAGCGAGAGAAAGGTGTTGTGGTTTCAAACTCTGCCCAAAATGGCGACTTTTTTGCAAAATAAATTTTTTACATACATATATGTACATATAAATTGTGTAATTGAAGAAAAGTGGCGTGGTATATTGCAGATCCTATAGGTGCATATAAGTCTTCTTTCGAAAACGAGGATATGATGGATCACTTCCTCTGCCAGTGTCCTACTTGTGCAAGAACTAGAATTCGCATGTTGTCATGGGAATAATTTCAATATAATCCTCTATATCCCTGGTGGAAATTCTGCCTTTTACTAAGAGTATGTACACATTTGACTCGGTATTTTAAGTACAATGTAGCGTTTTGTGTTCGAGTGTTTAGTATAAACTAACATTTACCTTACCCTTCGAATTCATTTAACCTTATACAGGTATAAGTGCGTACTACCAAGTCGTGCCCTTTATTAATAGATGCCGCGAAGCATTCAACTACGGGGGTCTTTCTCAACTTGCCTACAAACTCTCCGAAAGTAAAATTTACGTAACAATATTATAGATGTATGGGTTTCGCATTTAAAAAACACCAGAACGCTTTTGCTTGCGCGTATACCTATACATAAACTAATTGTTGCTAGGAAAGCAAAATCTGGTAGTCCTGACGTTTTCGCCTATCACGTACTTTCCAGTGAGACTATCAAAACGTAGCAACTGTAGGCAGGGTACCGCTGAAAATGCTTAATGATTTCTTTTATCAAAAAGGTCGCAAAATCAAAATTTTAATTACGAGTAGATATAATATCTATGAAGTTTAGTCAAAACGACATATGGTATTTCCAAACTCATAGTTTTGAGTTGCAGGCTTTTTAAAGTTCATTGATTTGATTTAAAACTAGTTTTAGAATTTTTAGTATGTTGTTATGCAATAATAATACGAATTCTGTCTACCAAAATGTATGTTGTTAAGACTAAACGAAACAATTTTTTTTTTCTGAACAGTTTTGCATACCCGGTTTCGCCAAAAATGGACTTAAGTCGTTTTGACCAAAGTTCATAGATATTATATCTACTCGTAATTATTATTATTGCTCTCTATGCTATCTGGTAGTACAATGGACCAGTTGCGTCTGAGTGCTCCAGGTTTCCTATCCCGACAAAAAAAAATAAAAAATACATAGATATATTCAAAACATAGGAATAATCAAGAAAACAGTATTTTGATTTCATGTAAACAACAAGTTTACTCTACTCCGTTTATTGGGTAAAGAGTTAGCTATGTGGTCGTTGTAATTGCATTTGCAGTAAGTCTGCAAACTAATTTGTGATACCCACATATTTTGCATCTTCAAATGATTTAGTAACATACATACATACATACATATATCACAGCTAGTCACACAAAGTAAATATTTCATTTTAAAAATGGAACTTTTGTAAGTACCAATATTTACGTTTAAATTGTACCCCTTTTGAAAATCGTTTTCTTAAAATACTGATATATTTTTAATATTGTTTTATTTCGAATGCCAGGCTACAATATGGAATTCAGTTATTAATGTCAACGCAAACGATTTTTTCTAGAAGCTACAGTAAAATTGCAAGAGGATTCTCGGGTCAGGCAAAACTTCGAACCCGAGAACACACGTGTTTGGCATAAGGTTTGGGTACAATAATGAATTACTCCACTCAACCATTCATGTGATTGAACATGAAGATTACCCTGAGGATATGCACCTAACCCATCCTATAGGAATATAATATGGGCTTTAAAATCGTTATTTTTGTATTACACAATATTCGGGAAAACGTATATCAAAATTAATACATCGGATAGCTATTAAAAAAATTGAAAATATTAATCACAAAAACTAAAAATTTTGACCTACATACGTGTATGAACACTCAGAGTTAAAAGTGCGTGCACACCCATTATTTAAAAGTTGTTCAGTAAATACAAATTTACAGAAGCAAGTCAAGCTAGGATTGGATAAGCCAATTTAAAGCTTCAAGTTTATACCATAAAATAGACTATAATAGACGTAATTTTTTTTTTTTTTTTTGAATTGTTAAAATTATTTTTGTAGTTACAGAATATTTCATTGTGATTTTGTCAACCAGGCAGACGGCATAGCCATGCTTCAAGATTTTTTTTATAGTATTTATGAAACTAAAGCAAATGAATTACTTAATAAAATCAAATCTAATAAACGTAAAGGAATTAATTCAATTTAAAAAACAAAAAAAAAAAAACTTAAAATGCGAGTGTACGTGATTGTACGTTTTTCTTTACAGCAATTATCAATCCTTTGGCTTTCAAAACGGCTTTAAGTCTTCGAGCCATGGATTCAATAAGATTTCTAGTAACTCATAGGGACATTGCTGATGTTACATATCTCTTGTTTGCGTATACATATATGCCGATCTAAATGTTCCAACAAATGTTCAATTGGATTTAGATGTGGTTAGATGTGGTGGTTGGGGAGCATGTCCCAATCGTTTTGGGTTGTGGTATAGCAGCCATTCTCGAACAAGATACAATTTATGTTCATGGTCATTATCATGTTGGAAGACCCATGTTCTTGGAAGACCCAACTTTTGCATACTCTTGGGCAAATTTTTTGACAAAATTTGTATGTAACCTTTCTTATCCATCGTGGAGTCCAGCTTAAATTATTCCGACAAAATTCTAATCTACGTTCTTTTTATGGTGCTGAAGTAAATGTGGCTTCTGGACACTGGAAGAAGTTCCAACTTCCTCCCTTATTTTTCTTGCGGACGCAGCAGAATTTGAAGCTTTACGTAAAATGAACTTTCGTTCTCGTTCTGTTGTCGCTCTTGCTGTGTGTATCTTTTCGAAAATTGTTGACCGTCCAAGGATCTCGGCAAATTTTTTTAAACAATTTCTGGGTTGGAATAATTTTCTTGTTTAAATGCAAGAATTTTGCCAATTTCTAAATTAGTTAGTGTCTTACCTCGACCCAATTTCTTTAGAATGCAACAAAAAAACACACAATTTGAACAAACAAAAAGTACCAATAAAACAGAGAACTATTTTATTAACTTTAAAGGACCTTGCACTTTGAATGTTGCAAAAAATGCAAACGATTGTTATTTTTGCAGCATTGATGTTATATAAAAAGTAATGGTCTATCCTAACCTTACTCCAGCTGATCGGTCGGTAAAACATTGGCCGGGACTTCCTGTTCCTGAGCCACCTCAGTCTATTGATGACGTTTTACAGTCCAGTCCCGATTTAGTGAAAGTCAACCGAGTACTGATGAGTTCCAATGTAGTTAATATGATAGATAAGTTCAAAACTCTTGGTTGTCTGATGAGCCACTTGTTGCACAACCATCTTGACTTTTTTCCTAAAAACTTGGGTTATTTGAGTGAGGAGCAGGGAGAACGGTTTCATCAGGACATAAAAGAGTTGGAGAAACGATACCAGGGACGGTGGAATATCAACATAATGGGTGATTACTGTTGGTCACTTTACAGAGAACAACAAGGTCCATCATATCGGAGAAAACGCATCAGGGGATCATACCCCCTCCACTTCACCGCATTTCTACTAATGCGCATGTGAGGTTCGCCTATTGTGAGAGAATTGTGGGTGATAAAAAAAAAAACTGATACCAAATACGGTTTCAGCACCCAAAAATGCATAAGTCTTAGGTGAATTGGTTTAAAAAGTTTTTACAAACATTTTTTTCGTTGGCCTGTGTTATTTTTAAAGTTTGTCATCAGGTATCAGAGAACAAGTGAAAATGAAAGTTTTAAAAATAGACCCGAAGAAATATTACCGCAAAAAGATACATATTTTTTGCTTAAAAAGAACCGTATAACGGTACACATGTAATAAATGATTGGTTTTCGAAACCATCGACATGGGGGAATTCAAAAACTTCAAAAAACTGCGCAGTGTTGCGGCAACACAACAGGTTTTGTGTTACTATTGCCCTGCCCAATTTATTTTAGTATTTATGAAGAAAAAAAAGTATTAAAATTGTTAAAATTGTTATAAGTTACCTTTCATTCATTTTTACAGGATAATAATAATATAAATAATATATTATAATCCAGCGAACTGTAACAAACAAAAGAAAGCAACACAAAACAACTGTTGCGCAAGTTGCTCTGTTTTGACGTTTGGTTGCGCTGATGTTGCAAACAAAAATTCGAAATTAAAAAAAAAATATTGAAATTTAAAAACAACAAATTTTGAATTAAAAAAAAATGTTAACTTAAAAAAAAGCAGAAAACTATTTGGTTCATTCTTTCCCTGGTGTTTACTTAATTATTGCACCACAAAACAAAGATCTCACCCACACGATTTCAGCTATATCTTCATACATACATACATATGTACTTATATAAGTATATCCGTTCTCCGAAGATCTTTTGAATCTATAAAATTTCTTTGAATTCAGTTTTGTGACTATTGGTTGTTTAAGCACTCTGTAAGTACTACAAATGCTTGCATGTCGGCAAAGTTCCAGGAATTATTTACATATATGTTCCATTGTCTATACATATGTATAATACTTACCTAGGAGATCAACGAATACACTGCGTTCTTATCATTAAATTATCTACTCTAAACTAATAATAATAATATGCAATAATTTTGTTTGTTTGTGTCTAGCTCCTATAAAATATTTTTCACATTTGGCTCACCTTGTTTACTATAACAATTTTTATTTATTTTTTTAATTAATTACTTTCAGCTCTTTGCGGGCACTGCTAATAGCAGTGTGTTTGGCATCAACATCAGCTCTGGCACCCAGTGTCGTTGGCGGTAAGTATTCTTAAAAAATTCCATCTCTGTGTAGTTCTTCAGAACCACTCGCACTTCTTTATAAAAATGAATCCCATCCTATACATCCATTATTTAAATCCCCCGTATGGTCATCCATTTATCCATCCAACGAATCAACAACAATTCCATTAAACTGCCATCATTCACTCCGTTTACGCTTCATTTGTGCGCTTTTTTGAAGAATTTATACTTTTAGAAACGATACCACATCATGTCCAGATCCCGATCGGAGGTGATGCCAACATAACATGCACCATGAATACGAAATACTTTGATGGGAATAACAGCTCCTGCCTGTCGTTCTATAACTCTAATAAAAACTCAACGATTCCAAAGGAGCACACACATGTATGTTTTTTATTTTTATATTTTCTTAAACACAGGTTTGTATTGTATTTGGTTGTCCTCTCTTTGATTTCTCCGTTCATTCGTTTGTTAAGTGCTTATGCATGTATTTGATTTTCTGTTTCGTTTTAGTGGATCGCATGGTTTCCTCGTATTTGAAATGAATTTAATTGAGAACGGATTTCCAAAGAATAGCGTGCGCTCGTTTGCTTGCTTTCTTTTCAGCTGAATTTTGGTTTTACTCCGAAATTTAGGAATAGAACAAACGAATGAACTCTGATGTTCCGCAAAATGTTCAATTTGCATGTAGAAAACAGTGCGGGGTGAAAGTATTCGCATTCGGTACACATATAGCTTAACTTATTTTTATTATAGAATTCAAGAGGCCTATAAAGTGCAAATTTGTTGTTCCAAACGGGTTACGCGTTTGTCAACACAGTTTGGAACCAAATGATTTTTTTTAAGTGGGAGGATGCTCTAAGACCCAACGAAGTACTTCGACCTGTAAAGTGATCTTTTGTACTAACGCCTGAAGGAAGGCATTTGCCAAATGGTGTCCTAGCTGAAATCCAGTTGTCGAAGGAAGCTTAGGATAGTTTGGGCTGAGGAAAAAATTATGTCCGATCACTTTGTGAAGATTTTTTTTTGTCTGCTGTGAGCGATGGCGGGACATTCACACATAATGTGCTCAGGAGTTTCAGTGTCTTCAAGACATAATCTGCAAGTGTCAAACTAATGCCAATTTTCTTAAGGTGGTATTTGAGATCACAATGACCAGTAAGGAAGTCTGTTAAAAACTTTGTATTATGTTTGTTCATTGCTAGCATTTTTTTCGATATTTTACTGGAGAGTTAAAAAAATCTCTTTGCGCGTCTTAGACCTATTTGTGAGCCCCAGCATGAGTGCTTTCGCCTTATTCCCAACGATCTAGCTCAATTTTGATCTGGCTTGTAGGTAGGCCGGAAAAATGTTCCGGACCAATGAATTTGAGTTGGGAGCCAGATCTGGCTAGTTCATCAGCAGTTGGCCGGCGATGCTCTTGTGGCCAGGGACCCAGTGAGTGAGAACCAAATTTAATTTACATAGAACTGGACCAAGAAAATTAATTACTGACACTATCCACGATAAAATGCGTAGTCTTTTTCCCAACTCTAACCTTCCTGACCGACTCTCTTTCCCTTCTGAAACGAATGTTAAGAAAGTATATATCCTCTTGTCATCTGTAAATCTTGAAAACTATAAATAGTACCTCTTATTTGATATAAAATTAGCCGAAAATCCTGGTAGCTAGTGCTAAGTTTCATACTATTAATATTATAATTTATTATATGTTAATAAAGTTTAATAATAATAATAAAATTAATTACTACTCGTAATTAATGTGATCCAGTAAATAATGTTCAAGGCACACAAAAGTGTTTTTTTTTTTTTTGAACCAGGGGTTATGAACATCCTTAAAATGTTTTACACAGTGCGGACGCTTAAAAGATAGAGAGATTGGTGTTAGTGGTTTGAGACTCAGATGTTAGGTTTCAGAAAAACTTCGGGGCGGTATCCAGATAACTGAGGAAATTCTTTTGTTATTTAGTCTCTTTCTTGATTCACTGTATTTTTTCCCGACCCTGTTGTCATTGGCGTATCAATCATCCAATAGAGCGCACAATTTTTCCAGCCATATAACCAATCTACTTCCACCTTCGCAATAGTTTTGATAAAAGTTTTCGCAATTGATCGGACTGACTCTTTTTATATATTTCACGAGAAATAAATAAATAAATGTTTGCTAACATCAGGACTTGAACCATGAACCATTACCGTGGCAATCGATGATGTTACCAATACAACATTGGCACACCGTTTTTCACTGCGAAATACGAGTAGTGTTTTGGGTTATCCTTAAAAGACTTTCGTTGCCATTGTTACCAAATCAAAATTAAATTACAGTGTTAGTTAAGTATCTGTTTCTCATTATTGTTGTTGCAGCCAGATGATGAGGATATCCTTGTTATTTGCAAATTAAAAATCTGTGACAAAATGGGGGTAACAAACTTCAATAAACTCCGTGTGCAAAACTCGTAGCAGTTTATTGAAGAGCCGAGGTTTTTAGAGGCCTTGTATGTCTTCACAATAACCAATAGTGTATTGAGCCAACCGAATATTTTTACACTCCGCTGTATATTAATTGTCTGCGTGATTTCCAGAAATCTATTTAATACGTTTTCTTCTATTTTTTTTTTCAGATTGTGAATGAAACTTCGATAATTTATATAATTCGTAATGCTACCGAGCAAATTAACCAGTACATTTGCAAATGTAATACGCTTGGAGTAGATATCACATCTGTTTACGTGGGTAAGAATTGCACACAAATTACACAGTGTTTTTACTGTCATCTCTGCTACTTGTGAAGTTCCTGAGAATTTTCTCCATGAAATATTCTATTTAATTATATCTCAATTTGTGTCTGTTTTTTCCCATGTTCTATTTACAGGCACCGCGCCAACTAATGTAACTGATTTCCGATGCCGGGCTTTCGACTTCGCATACATGACATGTAATTTTACAATTCCCGAAAATAAGATACTAACTGATTACAAACTCAACTATTCTGTACATTCACCGGTAAGTAATGAAAATAATTTGTAATAATGTGTATTAGATCGAATGCATGGTTTTAATGATTTTCTTGATTATAAGTAATAAAATATTTTTGTATGAAAACAGGTTTACTAATTAATGTGTTTTGGTGAATGATTTGCTTGCTTGCCATTAAATTAATTTCTAGTTAATTCCAATCTTTCGATGAATTACATTGCATGTTAACCACAATCGTTAAGTAAAACACAAATGGTCGGGCATTTTTAAATAAATGGCAAAGAATATGTGTGATTTTTAATTTATTGGTTTATATGCGGTATAAAATTTCAAAGAATGAAGTCCAACTTATTAGTTTTTGGCCAAATTCTGTATTTGCACATGACAACAGTCACCGTCATGATCTTTTAGAACTAAAGCTCACATCTTATAACAACACTTACTACTTTTTAGTAGCACGTTATGTAGTTCTCATTTAATTCCAATGTACAAGTACATACTTGTACATATGGTTTTTATTTTGAACAAATTATTATGCTCGATCCCTTATATATTGTAGGCGTATTCGATTCGGTACTAAATACTATTTTCTAACACACTTGATATTTATCCGGACAAAATTACGGCAATGAACAATGGAACGCTATACTCCTCAAGAGCGTGGATTAATTGTGTCTATTGTTATGCGAAATAATTCATCAGTGGTAAAAACACAATGTGAACTTCGTCGAAGATATCCCTACCGTTCGCTACCGACATTTCCAGGCGGTCTCTGCAGCTTATTTTGGTGAAAGATTGAAGACGGTTTCGTATAGAATTCAGATGGTACATCAACTGTTGCTTACATACAATACCATCAAGTCCGTCTGGAATACAGCCAGCGCATTATAAACTTCATGAACAAGACGATTTTCCTTCAAAATGAATCATTAGTGACGAAGCACATTTCCATCTCTCCGGACACGTCAACAAGCAAAAAACTCGTTTCTGGAGCACAAAAAACCCGCGTATTATTCAAAAATCGCCTTTATATCCACTAAAAATTAGTATGTGGAGCGGCGTCTGCTGAAAAGGTGATTCGAAGACGCTGCGGGTAACGCTATAACTGTCCTTAGCGAGCGCTACAGAACCATTTTATTTTTTTATTTTTTGATACCCACATTTTTGTAACTCATAAAATATAGAGCAGTAAGGTTTATCAGAGCGTTCGTGACTTCGGACATTTGACCAGGACTACTTGCAATATATCTATGCCCACAAGGAATAACTGCATAACTTTCTTTCAGAAAATGCATTTTAAAGCTTTCATTCTAGCGCAAATAGTATGGGAAATACTGCTGTGATCTAAGTTCTTTGCTTCTAACTTAGAAACCGCCGGATCCAAATTCGAAACGCTCTTGCTATATAACTTGGAACGTCGTGTTATTGACTCAGGTGATATAAATCGGTTTGTACTGTGATTCCTTATGGCCTCGATTAGCGCCCCCCTGAGCATCTCCATGTGAGGGCGAAAGCCATCGGGTGTAGGAGTCGAAGAATGTCCTATATTGTGAGATCCTTAAAACCCGCGAAGCGGACCATCAAAGTACTGTTTAATTCGAATTTTAGTTTATGTAACTTGAACATATTTTAGTTCTTCATTTCAAGAAATTGAGAAATGAAATCACTCCAACAACAATACGTTGCTGTTTACACACAAAATATTAGAGATTAAGGGTGTGTATACATTCTACTCACACAAACATAAATAACATTTCCCTCTGTGATGTTATACACACGCATGTTAGATGCTTTCAGATCTTATGCACGCACGCAGTCATATTACGCGAAATTTTGTGCACGCGAGATTCTGTGCTGCAGAATTTTGTGCTGTGGTATTCTGTGCGGATTGATTTCGTGTGCGGGATTTTATGAACAACCCTGTAATGAGTCCTCAACTTATTAATTTTCGAAAATTCTAAAGCATTCAGAAAACCTTTCATGGTACAAATACAGCTCTCGTTCTAGGAGTAGCGATTGATTAATGATAATTTTAATTTTGCGGTGCAATGAATCGGACAGACTGGTTCTCTCTTAAGGTGTATGTATTATATGTACGTACTTTGATAATTTTATCCTCATATTGTTGTGGTCAAACGGTAGTACATGCGATTATACGAAAACACAAGCGTTTTCATTTAGCCTGGGCCTAACAACCCCTATTCTTAACCTTCATGCGGTGACCGCTAGGTGCCTACTACCTTGATCCGAGAAATGGATGACCAACCTCGTCTGGAGGATTTTTGGCGGCAGCAGACTTGAGAGGGGGAAGAAAGCTTTCCTACCACGTAACAAAACACTGGTTCAGAAACAACCACAGACAGGGTAAGGACGATTCAACTGATGACGAACCAAGCAAACAAAATAAGGACCGTGACCTTCGGATCTGCACGTGGAATGTTTTGACCCTTAATAGGCCATGTGCAGCCGAACAATTAGCAGAGGCCCTAGACTGCTATAAAGCAGATATAACCGCCATCCAGAAAGTGCGATGGGATGGGTCGGACAAAAAGAGGATGATAAACTGTGACATCTACTACGGTGATTGCTACAGAGGCAACAAGCAGCGCTTATTCGAATGTGGATTTGCTATACACGGCAAACTTAAGCAAGAAGTCTTAAGCTTCTGACAGGTGGGCGAGTGTACTATGACAATTCGGGTCAAGGCTAAATTCGCTAACATAAGCCGGATATGTACTGATGCTCCCACGGAACAAAAGGACCCTGCCACCAAAGATTATTTCTACGAGCTCCTCGAATACATATCAGCAAGGCCGTAAATACGACGTTAAAATCCGAAAGGATGACGTCTTTGGTAGAGCAGTCGGTAAACATAACCTAAACAACACCACGTCCGACAATCGACTAAGGCTAATTAAGTTCGCTTCGCTGTGGATCGAAATGTCACTATGGCAAGCACATGGTTTCCTCATCTAAATATTCACAAGCAGACATGGCGGTCCATTGATCTTATAACAATCATCCAAATTGATCATATTGCGATTGACGCAAGACATGCCTCCAGTATTCTGGATGTCCGGACTTTCATGGCGGCCAACATAAACTCAGATCATTACTTTGTTGTAGCCAAGGTACGAATGCGTATATCCCAAACTGCGCAAAAAGAAAAATCAGTGTAAGAAAATTTATCGTCGAAAAACTACAATCGCAAGAAACCACCAGAGTCTTCGCTGAACGTGTACCCCGAAATCTCTCAATCACCCCTATACCGCCAGTATCAAATGCCGAAGACCAGTGGCAACCACTGTCAATACGCAATCCGAACCACCGCAACTGGTGTGCTGGGTTTCGGCCGACCAACACCGCGAAGTGTATGCAGCAAAAGAAGAGTCAATTAAATCGGCGCTGCAAAGGAAGACAAGAGCTGTTCGTGAGCTCTACGAGCAAAAGAGACGGGAAGAGCATTGAATTCTCCAAAAGAAGAAGAAATAGAGTGAGGTGCGCGCGATCGAGAATATTGAAAGCTTATACTCCAGGAGCAATGTACGGAAATTTTATCAAAAGGTAAAAATAACGTGTTAGAGAAGCAAACCCCGTATAGAAACCTGTAGAGATGATAAAGGAAACCTTGTAGTAGAATCACAGTCGGTGCTGAAAATATGGAAAAACTACTTCTGCAGACTGTATAACGGTGACGAAGACCAACATCCCGCTGTCAGGCAGAATGCAGTCAACATAGACGATGATAGTCAAAATTTCCGTCTACCTGACCAAAACGAAGTGAGGATAGCAATATCCAAGCTGAAATCGAACAAGGCTGCTGGACCTGACGGCTTATAGGCCGAACTTTTCAAGGCAGCTGGTGATGAATTGGTAGAGAGCATACACCAACTCATCTCTAAGATTTGCTGAGACGAGTGACGATGAATGAAATCTGAGCATCGTTTGCCTGATCCACAAGAAAGGAGACCCCCTCAATTGCGTCAATTATAGAGGCATCAGTCTCCTCA
Source organism: Brachypalpus laphriformis (assembly GCA_945910035.1). Classification (NCBI taxonomy): domain Eukaryota; kingdom Metazoa; phylum Arthropoda; class Insecta; order Diptera; family Syrphidae; genus Brachypalpus; species Brachypalpus laphriformis. The sequence continues at coordinate 89,231,421 of OX246754.1, forward strand.
ACATTGCATACAAGATATTTTCTGCGATATTGTGTGAACGTCTGAAACCTTTTATCAACAGCCTGATTGGTTCCTATCAGTGCGGTTTCAGACCAGGAAAGTCCACCATCGATCAAATCTTTACACGCCAATACTCATCATCTCTTTATCGATTTCAAGGCTGCCTATGGCAGCATCTATAGAGAAGAGTATATAGAGGCATGTCTAGTTTTGACATCCCTGCCAGACTTGTTAGGATGACGATGTAGAGCGCTCGCTGCTCCATCAAGATCGGTAATGACGTCAAAAAGGTTTTAAACAAGCTGACGAGCTGTCATATGACTTCTTTAATATTGTACTTGAACGAATTGTGCGGAACTCACAAACCAACACCAGAGGCACAATCTATCGAAAGTCCGTACAACTGCTTGCATACATTGACGCTATTGACATAATTGAAAAAATTCAGTGGGCTGTCACCGATGCGTTTGCAAGCATTGAAACAGAAGCAGCCAAAATGGGTTTAGCGATAAGAAGGGACAATCAACACCGACGAATTGGACAGAACATTACAGTGGGCAGCTACAACTTCGATGTGTTAAGGGACTTTGTCTACCTTGGCTCTGATATTAATTCTAAAAACGTCACCAGCACAGAAATCAATCGAAAAATAACTCTAGCTAATCGCCGTTTTTTTTGGTCTAATAAGGCAATTTAACAGTAAACCCCTATCTCGAACAACTAAGGAGACCCTGTATAAGACCCTGATCATCCCAGTCCTGCTTTACGGCGCTGAAATATGGACTTTATTGAAAGCGGATGAAGATATCCTTGGTCGCTTCAAGAAAAAAATTGTTCATAAGAAATTCGGTCCCGTTTGCGCTAACGGGTTTTGGAGGAAAAAATTCAATGACGAACTAAACGAGCTGTACAGCGGCATCGACCTAGTTAAAAAACTGCGTATTGGACGTTTGAGATGGTTAGGACATGGAGAGCGTTGGTGTCCAACGCCAGGTGCGGATGGACTCCAGGAGGGAGACGCAGTAGAGGGCCTACTCGTCGTTGGTGCCGCGCACAAGTTCAAGGGGACCTCGGTCAACTCGAACTGCGAAACTGGAGGCAATTAGCTAAAGACCGAACTAAATGAAGAGGCTTGTTGGTTGAGGCCCAGGTTCACACTGAACTGTAGCGCCACCTAAGTAAGTAAGCATAATGTTTTGTATATTCGTTGAGTCCAGGACTCTATACTTAATAATTATTATGCTTGTAGTTTTAATATGTTATTTTACATATAAATTGTCTACTCCATGCATTTCTGTATATTACTGCTTTAGCTTAACTTAAGTAAATGTACATATTAATCACAGAACTAACACAATTTTTTCTTTCTTTTTATTTATGGTTTGCATGGGTTGCTCTCACTAACACCAAACTAATATTTACAACTAACAATTAAAAAAAATATCCAACAAATGCATGCGAATAATAAATGTCCCTTATGCTAACAAAACTAATACGCTTGATATACGTCGTTACTAATGTATATTCAAATTCATTAAGTATTGGGAGTGTAAACGGTCAAGTATATGCACCATTAAATATTTGCAGGGCTACATAACGAATTGTGACATTACGAATGGCGCAATCCCATCTGAAAGGATTTGTAATATCACCGATGGACACTATCGTATTATTCATCCGAAGTACAATTTTACATTAATTGCAAATAATACCCTTGGTATTCTTAATCAAACCATATCAATTGATCATTTTACAGTCGGTAAGTTTTAATATTTTTTTTTGTTTAGTAATAGATTTTATTTCGTCTTGTCTAGTTGTACCGGCGAAACCAAAAATTAAATTCGAAAATATTACTGCGAATAGTGTCACTCTGTCTTGGACAGTACTTAAGTATAGTCAATATCGCCACACAAATGGTTTATTTTATGAAATCCGTTTGCGACCGGAAAAATTCGATTGGATTGATATTGACAGTGCATTAGTACGAAATAGCAGTAAAGACTTTTGGGTTGAGATAAAAGATTTGGAGTATGCGTTTCGTAAATACGATGTGTCGGTTCGTGTAAAAGCGGTGCTTGCTAAAAATGATGGCACGACGTGGAGTGAACCATTTTATGGGTCATTTGTCACAAGCCCTCGACGACCAGATGATCCACCGGCGATGGATGTGGGCAGCTTTTATATCGACCCTAAAGAGCTAAATGTTCGCTTATATTGGCAACAATTACCAGAATACAGAGAAAATGGGCCGGACTTTCAATATGTTATTACCGAAATTCGACGAGATGGGAACACAGTGTAAGTTTTTATTTAATATTTTTACAAATATTTCTATGCGTAGTTTGTAGCATAACGAAAAATCACTAGGCTTATTTTATACATCTATGTATACACATGTTTATATGTACCGTAAAAGCTACTACTGAACGGATTTGAGTACGGGCTTTTCCCTTCAGATTTAGAAACTTCCAAATCTATGAAAAAAGATTAACATCAAACATCAAAATTTGTTAACAAAAAAGTATATTTGTTCCATTTATTTTTATTGTCTCGCCACTTACCTCACTTTATCTTGAATTTTATACACTAAATGAAATACGTATCTATGTATATGATGTATGTATATATGTATATATGGTATATACAAGCATATGTTCATATACGTAAATATTTATATACTGAGTAAAATATTCGTTGGCGTACGAACGGATATGCAAGTACGATACATATTCAGTCTTGTGGATATGCGCGTGCTTTTACTACAATTTTCTAAAGGTCCATTCACAGCTCTGCGAATGCCCGAACTGCGAACAAACCGTTTTTGGCACATTTATAAGCACGCCATTGGCAATTTTACTATTCCAAAAGAACGGAGCTTAATTTATCTATCGATTAATATAGAAAAAAGTTGAATTGTAATTATAATAGTTTCTGCGAAGAAACAATTTGTCGATCTTTTCGCGAATAAGCGAATACTTTTTGCGAACTGTCAACTTTTGTTCACATTCCACACATGTAGGACGCAATCCACATTCCCGCGACCAAAACATTCGCGAGAATTTAACTTACAATTCTTTTGTTTTGTTCTTGGGTGGGTAAGATCGTGATTGAATTTATCGAAGGGAAGATATTACCTTCTGAATATAAGCTACGCTATGTATTTATGAATTTTTCCCGATTACGCAATTAGTCACAAAACTAATGACAACTGAAATTCGCGGATTGCCGCGACCAGATAAAAAAACGGCTTTGAATGAAATGTCAAAAATGGCGAATATTCGCTTGTTCGCATTCACCTTAAAGCATATGAAGGTTCCACTGGAAAAACGGCCTAAGTCCACTTAGACCGATTTCGAGAACAAAGAAAATACAAGTTCACTTACAAATAAAACGCTAAATTCAAAGAAAAAAAAAACTTGTGTCTTGGACTTGTGTCATTTTTTCATGGCAATCAAGCGTCCTTGGCCTCTGGTCTCTCGAGCAATATGGTGAAGTCTTTTAATTCCTTCCACTTGATCTTTTTTTTTTATAGAGATTCGACTGTTGTAGAGTCTCTCCACCATTGCCTCCTGTTCCTGTTTCTTCTTTCTCCTTGGAGCATTTTTTCCATCGAAGAGCGGATGGACCTACACAATACATATACATACATATATGCCCATGGATGTTGATTTGTGGAAAACCATGCTGCTGTCCTCATGCCAAAACTGGAGCATTCTGATTAGTCGAGTTTTAAGAGGACACTTTGGAACATAAAGAGGCGATAAAAACTCATTCCAATTTTAAAAATAAAAATGTTTGTCACAGTCAATTACCTCAAATGGGGTAGGTTTGATGCGGTTTCTTCTCAATTCGTCCCTCCAGTCATTTGTTGCAGTGTAGTGCAGATATCTGATTACCGTTCAATTTTTATTTTAGCCTACACAAGAGTCACAAAAAATGTAAGATCCTTGACTTCCATCGGCAAAACGTTATAAAAAGAAATGGTGCAACATCGAACTAATTTCATCTGTACCCTTTTTGCGACAGATTCGTTGTAGGTGTAGAACAAAGACCTTGGAAATAATATGTACGTTCAAATTGATAAAGTTCAGCTGGCGCTTATAGTTCACATCATTGGTTGTGATGTTTGGGCATGGTCGTTTTTTTTTGATAATTTATGGTTATTGTCTCTCATAGATAAAGTTTTCGAGGAAAATTTGCGACACCTTTTTTTCAAAAAGTAAAAAACGTTCACTTTTCTAATGTGTAGCTCCTTTTCACGTTGTTTTTCTTAAGAGATCATCAATCGCTTTACTCCTTACTTCCTCATCAAAGCATTTCATTAATTAATTAAGATAACTCAGTTTTTAGAGCATCGCACGTATTACAAGTAACTTTTCGTGGGTACCCAAACGGCATATTGAAATCGTTCTCAAAATTGTTGCGGAAAGATTCGTAAGGAAGCGTGTGTTCGATCAGTGTTCCTTTCATCACACATCTTGTGTAGCTTGGCAATATTTAGGTCTTCTGGTAAGTAAAAGAAGTAGTGAGATATGCGGCTTTTTTTTTTAGATGAAAAACAGCTTTTTTATCTATTCGACAAAAGCATTTTAAATTCGCGTATTTAAATTTTTTTCTTGAATAACATTGTGTGAGTATGAGGCACTGGCTACTAGCATCCTAATAATATTTTAAGTTATATTATCATCCCACTGAAACAAAATTATAAAAAAAAAAATATATACAGGGTGACCAGATAAAAACGATAGGAAAAAAAATTGAAATAAAACAACAACAGTGTGAGACATAAAATTTATTCTAGCTTTATTTTGAAGCTAAATTCATGCCATTATATGTGGAATATCACATCATTTAAATGGCCACCTCGGCTTCAAAATACAAATATTTGGCGCAACAGCTCTTTAAAGTGCCAGTGCCTAGCTTCTCGCAACCACTCATGTTGTGTGCGTTATATTTTTCACACGAATGGAAGGGACCTACAGTTTTAATGCCGAATCCGAACGGCGATTTGAGAAGCCTTTTCGTGACAACAATACTCTCGGATGTTTGTCAGACGCGAGAGGTGGGACCGTGAAAAAACTTTTTGGTATTTTCTGGGATTCGAACTTAGAACCTCATGCGTAGTGATCCGACACACTAACCACTTACGCCACGGCGCCCACCCACCACCACCTCGGCTTCGCTGGCAGTGCTTCAAGCGGCCGGTCCAATACGTACAGCGTTATTCTGGCAATAGCATCTCCAATGTTGGCCTTGAGCTCGTCCAAAGTGGTTGACTAAGGACTTGACGTAGCCCCAGAGAAAATAATCAAGTGGTGTCAAGTCGCATGATCGCGGCGGTCAATTGATGAATGCTGACCGTGAGATGACCCAGTCGTCAAATTTCTCCTTCACAACTGAGCGTTTCGTCGCTTGTATGGCATGGAGCACCGTCTTGTTGGAACCACAGCTCGGATATATCGATGTTCTCGAGCTCTGGTCACAGATATAAGCCGGGTTGACTCTGGCGATGCCCAATTCTGCTGATCGGCGCCGAATCGACATTTCTGGGTCTTCTTCGATACTGGTCGTTACGGCGCCTATGTTTTCTTCATTTTGCAACAATCTCTGTCTGGTTGGTGGCTTAAGGTCCACAAGAGTGTACTCACGCTCAAACTTTTCAATGGTGCGACGAATTGCCTGCACACTGAAGCCATGATGACGATCGACATGATGACGAAATTCACGTTGCATATTTACAACTGAGCCGGAATTTCGATAATATTTTTTAATAATTTCCGCACGTTCGGCAAGCATAAAACGATGCATGATGAAATGGCAAATAACAATTGGAAAAATATCATTGCTATCTGGTCACCCTTTATATATAAACATGCATATTATGTAAATATCAAACATGACGTCACCGATGAAAGAACCGTACTTTACGCTGGTAAGAAGCGCACACAATTAAAAGCAAAACAGGTGAATGATCATCCATCTTCTCCCTCTCAGCTAGGTTTCCAATCGCTGATGCCAACTACTTTCTTTATACTGAAACATATTACTATGCATTAGTAGAAGACAAGAAATTGAAATAACTCGCAATGATTTCTTGGTCCAGATAGTTAATATTTCAGAAACATTTGACCGAACCTGTAAGCCAAATAAAATCCGCTCTCTCCAGTTTAGTCGAGCGTCGTAAAAAAATGTATTCAGATCTAATAATATTCCGAAAATAGAAATTGCAGATGCACGAATGCGCTGTGAGTTCGAGCGAAAAGAATTTCTAGGCAACGCTTTTGTCTTTTTAGTAATGCTCAACTTCCACACGAAAATTTAAAGATTATTTTTGAGCACTACAATACTATCAGATTGATTCCACTATTGAAAAAACGTTTTCAATGCGTAACATCTAAATACAAGGTGGCCCAAAATGTAACACCATATCGAATGATGTATACCATCTTCGCCACTTTTACAAATGGCGGCAGCTGTTAGTTTTGTTTTGATGTTTGTGAAGTAAACAGGTGCAGAATACACGGTGCCACGAGTCATGTTTGGGCATATGTCTGACATCTGTTAGACGATGCGCAAGCAACTGCCATATTTTAATGGGTAGGCAGTTTATGTCTGTACATTTCACTGCAGATGGAGCTCATTTTTGAACTCAAAGCTTTAAGCAACTACAAAATAAAGAAGAAAAAGAGCAAAAACAAAGAAAACGTCGATTCTGAGTAATCCTTCCTTTCCACTCGGTCGTGACTAAATTTTGTTCAAAGTGACGGCTCATGCCCAACATCATGGCAGGCATGGATGGCAAGCGATAAATCTAAACATACACATTTCATTTTTAAGACAAGACATATGCCCAAGAATGACTCATGGCTCGTGGAGACACCATGTGAAGATCGCAGAATATAAACGTGATTATTTTTTTTACGGAATAATTTGTCCGTGATTTTGTCGCAACGTGAATTTCGGCGCAGATTTTACGGCCATCCTACGCCAACTGGTCAAACAGAAGAGGCACCGGAAGGCTTCGTAGTGCTCGTTCCGACGAGAATATCGCCGTTGTGGCCGAACGCCGTGGGTAACACGGTTACTGTGACTAGTGAGCGCTACAGAACCATGATCAGCGAGTTTTTATTGCCGCAAATTGATGAATTGGGACCGGAGGACATGTGGTTCCAACAGGACGGTGCAACCGCACACATAGCTCGAGAGACAATGGACATTTTGCAGGATGCGTTTCCGGGTTGCCTAATGTCTCGTTTTGGCGATTTCCACTGGTCGGCAAGATCACCCGATTTGACCACTTCAGACTTCTTTCTTTGGGGTTTTTTGAAGTCTGGAAGCTCTCAAAGAGAATATCCGACAAGAGTGCGAGAACTTAGCGCCCGAAGTTCTTGCCAAAACGATTAAAAATGCCGTAATAAGAGCCCAAATAGTCATCAACAATGGCGGCGCCCGCTTGACCGATATCATCTTCAAAAAGTAATGTACAAAAAAAAAACTTAAGGGTCCAAATAAACTAAATTTAAAAATAAAAAATATAAAATCATGTCGTTTTATTTTAAAGATATAGCAAAACAACATCGGGTGAGTGTGTTTGGGCCATCCTGTAGTAATGATGAATTACCTGTCTTTCTTGGATTTGCCAATGCAAAAGGGTGGAATACCATGCTGAAAGTAATTTCTATCCACCGCAATCAAGTGATCGCTCTGCTCCATTTTCTTTGATTTGATTCGAAAAACAACAGCGAAGTGTTTGTGAACGAAAGCTTTCACTTCTTCAGCAAATATTGTGAGGATACAATCTTCCGCAGTTCCCTGGATCTTTAGCTTGTTGCCTCGGGTGATTCCATGGTGACATGGTGACAGAATTTTAAATTTTGTATACCCAGTACAGGCATTTTGGTGTGGATAGCTCTTAGCGATCTGGTTCTTTTATCTGTACTATTACGCAATGCTTATGTTTTATATCGAAATAATAATTTTTGTTTCTAACAGCAACATTACACCAGTCTACACTGATCACACTTCAGCTACATACCAATGGCACAGTACATCATATTATCAATTTAAAGTGAAGAGTCAAAATCAAGTAGGACAGTCTGTGAACGCAAGTATTTTAAGAGTTCAACCAAGTCTTAGACGTCCCATACAACTTGAGCAATTAAAAAAGATAACAAAAGTATATCACAATCAAAGCTACACCATATCGTGGCAGCAACCAGGCAATTTGGAAAATTTAATTAACTTTACGGTGTTTTGGTGCATCTCGAAAATGGAATCACAGAGTCAGTGCAAGGTAACACCGTTTTCATTACCAAATATTGAAGTTTAAAGGTTAATATAAAATTGTTAACAGGGCACAATTAATTTTAAGCACTTTAATAAGTATACATATAATTATACAACTGAACCGCAAAATCACACCATGAATTTTGCTGTGTCGGCAAACTATCGTACTTATAGCACAGGTATGATTTGGGCAATGTGTACTGCTGATGTTGGCACGGACCTGCCTAAAATGGATCCGGAGACAACACCTTTGTCATCGAATAGTATAAAGGTGCAATGGAGTACTGAGTGTTTATTTCCCACAGAGGGATATAACTTAACATACTGTAAAGTTGAAAATAGTGTTTCTCAAATGAGTGGAGATTGCATTGACACTGAGATTACTATAAGTATCTCTAAGCTGGCCAAAGAATATATAATAACTGGTTTGGAGCCGTATACTACATACAAAATATCGATTTTAATGTATTCGACAAAAGATGCAGGACCAATGAGCAATCCAGTACTTGAAACAACTACAGAAGATGGTAAGGCTTAATCTGAAAATAGGAATAACAATTTTGTAACGAAATTGTTTACATTTCAGCTCCAACGCCTCCAAGAAAATTAAAATATTACAATGTTACCAGCGATTCGGCAGTTATTTCATGGCTACCTCCAAAACACAGTAATGGTCACCTTCGATTCTACACTGTTTGGTAAGGAAGTTGTGTGAACTTCTGTTAATACGACTATAGAAACGTTGTTTTTTTTATTCATAGGGATAACAACGATCGACATATTGTTAATAGCACAGCAAATGACACTGAGACTGAAATCGATTTCAAACTAGACCATTTGAGTAGCTTTACTGATTACAAAGTTTATGTGACCGCACACACGGTGCAAAGCTCAGCACCTAGTAATGATATTCACATCAAGACTTTGATTTCAGGTAAGCAGAAATCTTTATTATTGTGAATTCCTAAAATTCTGTTTATGATTTACTTATTTAATTGACTCTTCTTCTTTATATTTCCGCGAGGTTATGATCTGAACTCAATGGATCATAACCCTCTTACTTTACTGCATTTCTACTGATTCGCCTGTTTGAAATTATCGGCAGGCCTCCCAATTTCGGATCACTTCGTTTCTGAGGCAAACTAAATGCTAGTAGTTTTTAGGCCTGCTTTTCTTTCGCAATATCTTTGGAACGTTCATTGACATTGCTTTTTCTCTCTCTCTCTTCTCTCTTCTCTCTTCTCTGAACATGACAATACCAGCTAAGCCAGTCGCGCTCTATTTTCGTGAGATGGTTGCTTCGACTGAAGGCTTCCAAAGATCTTCGAAAATCTTATTCGATAAAGCTTTGTCACTCCTGTTGTCATTCGAAGCATATTTATCTCAGCTGCCGTTAATTTACCCTCATACGGTTTGTACATTGTGAAACGTATGTTTAGGCGGCATTTTTCGATCACAGAAGATAGCGTAGTTTTCCCTCCACTTCATCCATCCGCTTACGCCATGATTGATGTCATCACAGGTTGCTTCGCTATTGATCACAGATCCCAGGTATTTTAACTTTTCGCACTTGGAAAGTACTGTTCCATCCAAATAAATGTATGGAATAGTCCTTAGGTGGGCGCCGTGGCGTAAGTGGTTAGTGTGTCGGATCACTACGCATGAGGTTCCAAGTTCGAATCCCAGAAAATACCAAAAAGTTTTTTCACGGTCCCACCTCTTGCGAGCGTCTGACAAACATCCGAGAGTATTGTTGTCACGAAAATGCTTCTCAAATCGCCGTTCGGATTCGGCATTAAACTGTATGTCCCTTCCATTCGTGTGAAAAATATAACGCACACAACATGAGTGGTTGCGAGAAGCTAGGCCCTGGCACTTTAAAGAGCTGTTGCGCCAAATATTTGTAATAGTCCTGAGTGAATCACAGCATGAGTACTCGGTCTTTTTTTAACTACTGTGGTACCCATTTCCCTCCAAAACGGATACCCATATGATAAGTGCTCGTTGCAGGGACGTAGGATCTTCACTTATGATGGATCGATCGAAAGCAAAGAATAACTGATTTACTTTAGGTTCCATTACTTTACCATCAAGCAGATAGTCAAGGACTGCAATGAAGAGCGAATGACTTAAGACCCTTCCGTGCTGCACCCCGACTTTGATTGGGAATTCTTCGGCTACTCCAGCACATCCTACTCTTGTCTTTGCTTCCTCGTACATGTCCATGATCATTTGTACATAGGTTTCTGGAACCCTGTCCTGCAATAAATTTTGTTACAAAACTTCCAGTGCAAACTGTATAAAAATATCATAAGGAATAATACCATTAAGTCCTTTTCAAAGCACATACTAAACAACGCAATAAATATCACCCAGTTTGGTTTCATCTACTATTCGGTTATCATGGAGTGGGGTATGAAAGATAATAGAATTATGGCTAATCCAATTTGTGAATTACTAAACCCGCTCGGAGAAGGCGCCGTGGGGCAGTGGTTCGTGTGTCGTACTACTGCGCGTGTGGTTCCATGTTTGAATCCAAGAAAATAACAAACGTTTTTTCACGGTCCCACCCTTCTCACATGATGTCGCGTGAGCTGAATCTATTCACCAGATCCATGTCAAGTCTCATTCGGGATGATCTCAAAGTGGAAGTCTTTCGTCAGTCAGCTCGACATCTAAATAAATAAAAATAAATATTTGGCGCAACAGCTCTTTAAGTGCCAGGGCCTAGCTTCTCGTAACCACTCATGTTGTGTGCGTTATATTTCTCACACGAATGCAAGGGACCTACAGTTTAGTGCTGTATCGGAAGGGCAATTTAGTTTGAGAAGCTTTTTCGTGACAGCAATACTCTCGGATGTTTGCCAGAAGCTCACGAGAGGTGGGTACGTGGAAAAACTTTTGGTGTTTTCTGGGATTCGAACTTGGAACCTCACGCACAGTGATCCGATACTCGACATCTATTGACGTCTAATTTAAAGCAAATTAGGCTAGGTGCAATCGACTCTTAAACTGTCACGCGGACAACGGTCACGAAAATATAATTTTTACGGACGAAATGATTTTCACCACCGAGGAAATTTTTAATAACCAAAACGGTAAAATGTATGCAAGGACACCAAAAGAAGCATTGCGATTGATCGGGAAACTACTGACTGCCCAAAACTTGGCTTGGGCCAGTAGCGCAACAATCAAGTTCGTGATGAAGTGCTTACTTTACCTCCTAGTGGTGGTCCCCGGGCAACTATACGTATAAACCCTTATACGTATAGGCCAAAATTGTAAGTGCGGGTTGTCTATGGCCTTGATTCTAGGCTAGGTAACGTGGGCCAGCAACCTGCGTTACTGAAACCAGCTCGCTACTGAAACCGACACTATGCCTCGGATAAGGACTGATCACATGTTGACGACTTTTGGCTATTGTACCCGGACAAAGATAGGTATCTGGAATGTAAAGACGCTCCTCGACTCGGGAAGAGAAGGTCCTTACAATGCCAGATTCCTCCAACTGGAAAAGGAATTCATGCGATATAAACTGGACATTTTGGGGGTAAGTGAAGTAAGATGGTTAGAAGCGGGCGAGTACCAGTCTCCAACGCGTAACACTGTACTACTCTATTCTGGCCAGATTCCGGACTAGAGTACGACGTGTCACCATCATACAGTGTTACGCCCCAACGAATAGTTCGTCTGAGGACGAAAAGGAGAGCTTCTACAATCTCTTAAGCGCCGTCTTCAACACAACACCAAATGGAGACATTGTCATAATGATGGGGGATTTGAATGCCAAGGTAGGCAGCGACAACGAAGGGCTCAAGCATGTAATCGGGAAACATGGTCTAGGCAACCGCAATGACAACGGCGAAAGGTTTGTGGATTTCTGCAATGCCAACCGCCTTGTGATAGGTGGCACCATGTTTGAGCACAAGACCTGCCACAAAGTCAGCTGGGTTTCCAACGACAGGCAAGCAACCTCCAACCAAATTGACCATTTTGCTATCAGCCGCCGCTTTAGAAGTAGTCTCCTGGACGTCCGAAACAGACGAGGGGCAGATGTGGGGATAGTACGTGATCACCATCTTATGATAGCTACCCTCCAACTACGCACTGCTGCAGTTCGAAGATCCTACGACAACACAAGAATGCCCAGGTTCAACATCGATAGACTTAGTGATCCCTCAGTGCGCCAACAATTAAGGGAGCACTTTTCGCAAGGTGTGGAAGCAATCAGCAGCTCAATGCCCGCAACCATCCAAGACCATTGGTGTGCTGTGAAAAATGTTTTTACATCTGGTGCTGAAAGAATTGTCGGTCGATCGCAGGGAAGACATAGGGCGTGGCTTTCCGAGGATACCTGGAGAAGGATTGACGAACGAAAACAGCTAAAAGCTCGCGTTGCAGCTACCCCAGCAGCAGGGAGAAGCGAGCTAGAGTCCCTATATCGCATGAAGATGAGAGAAGTTCAGCGTAGCGTACGACGTGACAAGCGCAACTACATCAACGCGCTGGCTACAGAAGCAGAAGAAACTGCACGGTGGTGCGACAGCAGGACTGTCTACAGAATCACGAAAGAGCTGACAGGTGGTCGCAGCTCCAGCCAATACCCAGTGAAAAGCCTAGACGGCTCCTTGCTCATTTCGGATGAGGACCAGCTCAAGAGATGGAAAGAGCATTTTTCTACGGTTTTGAACCGTGTATTCGCTAGCGATATGCTCCCAAATCAGACTGAGATGCCCGAGGTGAGAAGTTCCCGAATACGCACCACGACTCCCAGTAAAGATGAGATCATTACCGCGATCAAGGCACTCAAAACCAACAAGGCGGTAGGACTTGACGGTATTCCAGCAGAGCTCTTACGAGCAGCGCCAACAACATCGGCTGAGCTTCTGCTTCCACTTATAGATAGAGCTTGGGAAGCTGAGAGCTTTCCTAACGAGTGGAAAAAGGGAATGATCGTCAAGCTTCCTAAGAAAGGAAATTTATTGGAGTGCGGAAACTGGAGGGGTATCTGCGTGCTGTCTGCTGTAGCTAAGATAATAGCTAAAATCATCCTTGAGCGAATCAAACAACATCTCGAAGACACACTCGATGCCGAACAAGCAGGTTTCCGCTCTGGATCCTCCTGTGCCGACCACATCAACACCCTGCGGATTATCATCGAACAGTGTGTTGAATATCGATCGCCACTGCACCTGCTGTTCATCGATTTTGAGAAGGCGTTCGATAGTGTCAACAGGGAGTTTATTTGGCGTGCCTTACGCAGGAGAGGCATTCCCGATAAACTAATTGCTATTATCAAAGCTACATATGAAGGCTCCAAATGTCACGTTCTGCACAGGGGGAGGTTGTCTGAGGAATTTGAGATCCAAAGTGGGGTAAGACAAGGCTGTATCCTTTCACCAATATTATTCCTATTGGTGATTAGCGATGTGCTTCATGCAGCTTTGTCGAAGGGAAACGGAGGAATTCGATGGACTCTTACATCTCAACTGAAACATCTTGACTACGCAGACGATGTATGCTTACTCTCCCACAGAATTATGGACCTCCACCAAATGACAGCAGATGTGGAGAGGGAGGCAGGTGTCGTCGGGCTGAAAATCAATACGACAAAAACTAAAATCATCAGCCTTGAAACTAACTCATCGGCTCAAATATGCATTGCTGGACAACCGGTAGAGAGAGTAGAGGATTTTCAGTATCTTGGGAGTATTGTCTCGACCGATGGTGGAACCGAACTGGATATAACCAACAGGATCGCCAAAGCAAAGTCCGCGTTCGGGATGTTGTCCAAAATATGGCGAAGCAATGCAATCAGTTTGAGCACCAAAATAAGACTGTTCCGCTACAACATTGAATACGTGCTGCTATATGGTTGCAGCACGTGGAGAGTGACCACTACTATCACCAGAAAGCTGCAAACGTTCGTTAATAGGTGTCTGCGCAATATCTTACGGATTTTCTGGCCCAATCGTATCTCTAACGAACACCTTTACGAGAGAACGGGTCAGGAACCAATAGGCACAACTATCCAACGGCGGAAGTGGCAGTGGATTGGCCACACGTTCCGAAAGGGTGACAGCTCCATAGCGAACCATGCTATGCAATGGAATCCTCTAACTCAGGATGGCAGAAGACCTGGCGGTCCGCGGAAAACATGGCGCAGAACAGTCGAGAAGGAGGCACGGCAGTTAGGGAAAAGTTGGGGAGAACTCAGACACATTGCCAGAAATCGTACACGATGGGCGTAGGCGTAGTAGAGGCCCTAGGACCCACAAGGGGATACAGGAGATAAGTGAAAAGAAGCAAAAGATACAGTTCCTAGGGTTCAGCGCAGCCATAATCCTGTTTTGGTAATTATTTGGTGGGGTAGTGCAAAAGCAGCCAAAACTGAAGCGAAGGTGTACCAACAAAATGTCCTAGAATACGCTTTTTAAATGGAGCACTATGGGTCTTTCCAACAAAACTCTGCTCCAGCACATAAAACCTAAACAACTCAGCAGTGGCTTCGAATCAATATTCCTGCTTTTATTACATCCGAGGATTGACCTTACTTAAGCTCAGATTTAAATCCTTTGGATTATTCTTTGTGATCAGTGTTGTATGGCCTCCAGCAAGAGATCTCACTGAAATTTGGGGATTCTCAACAGTGCTTTAACCAAAGCAGCGTTCTCCATACCACGTGCGTGCCGCTGTAGCCCAATGGTATTACTGTTTGTAGGCCTGCGTTAAAGAAAAATGCGATCTCTTTGAATAAACCGCTTTTTATTTTTAAATGCTTACTATTTGAGCAAATAAATTTTGTAAATACTAATCCCAAATCTTTTGTTGCTTACTTTTTAAAAGGTTTTGCATTTATAACTTGTGGCAGGAATAGGTACACATTTCGGTTAGTTTTGGCCTAGGTATAGATTACACCGGTCAACACGTATTTTGTGTCTGGGTTCTCCTTATTTGTTTTTTATTTTCCTAATAGAGAAAACAGCTGTTCCTGAAAAAGCTTGTTTTTTTTTTTTTTAGATATTACGGATTTTGCCTTACTTCCCTTTTACAAGTATGCACAAAATATTAAACAACGTATTATGTAATTTCTAATATTTTTCATTTACAAATAGTTATTGAAAAATGCTAAAAATGAATATTTTTAGTTGCCTTTTATGAATGTTTGGGCTTTCTCGTATCTGAATTATTTTTAAGAGCCTTTACAAATTGTTTCATAAGGCCTAGCTTAATATGCAATGGCGGCATCAATATACTTCTAGGTTCCACAATCGGTTCTCTGCTGACATTTTTATTTTTGGACAAGATACTATGGGAAGTCCTTTATTATGAGGTGCAGACGTTTAGGGTAGATCCGGGTAAAAAATTGTGCATTCTTGCCCGCCCGACGTTTTTAAGGTTTACTATACAGAAATACAAATTTTAACAGTGCGTTGCGACACGGTGGAGGGGGCTACATTGTGTTCAATAGTAAGTTTAATTATGGGAAAACGCTAGAAACTTATTTATCATTGTTGTAGAAACAAAAAACAAAGTTTAAAGCTAATGTTTTATATTATATTTTATATTTTCACCCCGTGCAGGGACGGGTTAAGAATATCACCTAGCGACACATTCACTACCTTTAAAACCCTCCCACAAGTGTTCATGCGACTCCCTGGGTTGACACGACTGGAGATCGCCGGTGTCATAGAAGAAAGATCAAACAAACTAATAAAACAAGAGCATGCACGTGTCAAACAACAAACACCATCGCAATGTGGTAATATTGCAAAACTGTATCATTATGGTAAAAAAGGCGAACCCCACAGCCGGATCAGTAGAAATGCGGTGAAGTCGGAGGGTTGTGATCCCTTATTTTCAGATCATAACCTCGATGAAAAAGGAAGAAGAAGTATTATATTATATTTTCTGTTATTTTTTGACAAATAGAAACAGAAAATAATGATTACTTACAACACAGACACAACAAAAAATATTTCTTTTGTTGACCGGTGTTATTGGCCTACTACAATAGGTTTTTGTCATAAAATGTAATTAAGTATTACCAAGACCAAAAAATGTATTAAACAAAGAAAAAAAGAAAAATGCTTATAAGGGCACTTTACTATTTAAAAATTATATGTATTTTAAAAATTGTCGTTTCAAAGTCTCAGCCGATTTGGCTCAAAATGAATATCTTAATTGGATATGATATCCGGACGATGATGCATACTCATTTTTGGGACTTGTTTTTTTTTTTTTTTGTTAAAAAAAAACAGTGGTAGAAACGATAATTTCAATTCTGAATAAATTGCAAGAGAATAGCATTCAATTATGACCTAAAGGTGTAAGTGTAGGACCCAGTCATGCTGTCTGTCTGAGTCTGTTGTACGGAAAATAATACAAACATTAAACGTTTTTATTATATAAACTTTATATTCTTTTTATTAAATTGTTTATAAAATTTCTTTCAGTTCCCTCGACGCCGCGGTCATTAAGTATCAAGAAAAACCACAACACACTTGAATTAAGCTGGGATACGCCAATATTTCCATCGGGTCCTATTAATTTTTATGAAATTCGTGTCAATGTCTTGAAGAATAATGAAACAGAGACAAATCAAATTTCTCGAGTTATAGGAAACAAATGCAAAATTAATCTCCCGCCATGCCTTGATCGAAATTATGAATATACATTTGATGTGCGAGCTGTAAACGTAGCCAAGAAGGGTGAACTTGACTATCATACAATTTTTAAACGCGATGCATCACTGTATGCTACAATTCATCAAGGTGCAACTAAAAGGCGCCGTCACTCAAATGCAGAAATCAATTCGTCCATAGGTGGTGCTTATGTGGTTCAAGAAACTGCCGAAAGACACTTTCGGCATCGACATGAACGTGAAAACTTAAAATCGACATCAACTTCTACAACAGAATTACCTTTCGAAAAGTCGAATGACATATTCGAGGATAGTAATGATGGTTTGATATGTATAGGTGGAAAACAAGAAGATTTAAAACGCTACAACGACCTTGAGCAGTATAAACTTTATAATGGTCCGTTTGCAAATGGAGGCTTATATGCATGCGGAGAAGCTCAGTTCAGTAAAATGACATTGCTTGCTGTATTTGGAGTTCTTCTTTCATTACTTATGTCTGCAATATTATATTCAGCCCGTAAGAAGTATTATAAAATGAGTAGTATTGGACTTGTCATCCCTGCTGGACTTGATGAAAGTATACATACACCAAAGGGTGTGGACAATGCAATTGAACACGATGAAATTATGCGCAGTGATGAATTGTTCTACGATAAAGAGAACCATCGTTTACTATCCAAAATAGGCAACGATTCTGGCTTTTTGAATAGTATCCAATGTCTGGATAAAAACAGTGCTTTTGTGTGTTCCGATCACCAGGATAGTGAAAAGAGTTCTCAAAGTACTGATTCGGTTGAGCTGAATGATATAACTAGTTGCTCTTATACTTCTTCACCATCACATAGCCCAAATGCTAATGTTCGTGAAACAGCAACACCTGAGGAGAAATTTACTCCAATTGTAATACAACCGCCCTCCGTCCAATTACGACCATCTGACAATGGCTACATCAAACCAATGATGATGGCTAATGGATATGTGCAACCACAAGCTCTTCAGAAAGTAAGTTTTTTCCCATTTTATTTTGTATATATACTCGTATGCACATTTGCAACATTAATTATTCTCTATTTATAATTTGTACATAATTCTATATATACTATTCTATACTTGCTTAAATAACATCTGGTTTTTCTTTGTGAGTTCTAGAGAGATTAGATATATTTATTTTATTTTTCAATTCAATTCATTTACAGATTTATTTACAGTTCTTAAAATTAAAGAATGGCTTAATTGCCATCTGCCCGAGTTATATAATGCTGCTACATTTGGTTACACATTTTTTTAAAGCGATTTTTTCCATTACTTATACCTTGTACTTGGGGCCCTTTTAAAATAGTCAAAAAGTTTATCCCAGTTTGCACCATTTCAAATCGCCGTAATCTTTACTTCTTTTAAAAGTCGCTTACCTGTCTACGAAGTAAGATGTTTTCCTATTTTTGCAGATTACAAACGGTGCAAATGATGGCAGGTCTTCTCGATGTGGTATTAAGTTAAAATTAAAAATGTCTCTTCTCACTTTAAAAATGGTGGATGTCATATCCGCTGTGTACTTGTCACTGCCAAATTTGTTTTCCCCTAGGTGATGATTAAGTCTTGAACAAAGCCTTGTGAACAGAGTTTCCCACATGATCGATGTTATCAGCGTGCAGCTTATCACCATGAAAGTAATTTATATATCTCTTTCCCCAAGTTGGACATGTTTTCTGTGTTTAAAGTGGGCTCCACATGATTCTGCCAGTGATTTCAATTCGTCAACCCAAAGTGGGTTCTAAGACCCACGAGCTATCTTGTATGATTACTGTTGATACATATGTTTCCGCTCAAGTCTTCTTCTCCCCAAGTCTTCCCCAGTTGTAATAACTATTCTATTGTAGATTGAACTGGGACAGACACCCTTCTGAATTATATGATCAAAAATTGCCACTTTCGTGGTCAAATAGTTCCTGACCCCCAGAATTTTAAGAACGAAATGTCCACAATAAAACTGTGGAAATATTTATCAAGAAATACTGAAATTTATTTTATTCAAAATACACATTTTAAGGCAAAAATTAAACGAAAAAAAAGCACAAACAAAAGACAAAAAACACAACCTACAAAAAGAATGCGAAAACTCAAATGTCAAATCGGATACCCATTCACAAACGTATTTTATTCACAATAGAAGAAACATTTATCAATTGACAATCGTAATACCAAACTTTCGTTCGATTGATAAATTTTATCGTTTATCAATTATTGATCTTTGACAACCGTAATAAGGGTGTTAGTGTTTCAAGAAATAGAAGGGTCATCGTGGTCTCCAGATAAATCATGTAATTGCGTTAGGCTGAACACTATTTTGATGAAAGAGTGCATACACTATTTGGACAGTGTCGAATGGGCAGTATCCTTATACCTGAACTCCATATAACATGGATGTTGCTGTATCACGTATTATTTTTTGCTTCCACTCCACTACTCATTTGTCGAATACCTCCCGCTTCCATTTCTAATTATTATCATTTTTGTCATCCCTAAATTAACAGACAAGTTCAACGTCTTGCATATTCTGACAGTCCATTTATCATAAGCTGCATGTTGTTCTCTGTCTCAACTGGTATAGCACAGTCATCTGCGTACAGAGATATACGTCCGGTCGATCTCTACTCCACCCCCAATATTGTCTGTTATATCATTGACGCACTTAATATACAGCATTGCTTAACACCCATTGTTGTTGGAAATTATTCCGATACGTAGCTCCCATCCCAGACCAATAATGTCTATTGGAGCGTATGCGCTATTTCCAAAGCTGAGATAATTTTTTTAATTTTTGTCTTCAACGACGTTCGCCTACCGTCCGTTTACTATCCTTTGGTGAAGGTTCACATCTCCTGTTTAGTAGAAGAATAGTTTTCAAAAACCAAGCATAGTAACCTGGTGAACAAAAACTTTAGTTTAAAAAATATATTGTAAAATACAAAAATGTTGTAAATTGGAGAGCATACATAAGTAATTTTTGTTTGTTTAAACTTTTTTTTTGTACTCATCATATAATATTATTTATTTATTGTCAGATGCAAACTAGAGAGCTTCCTTCATTTAACGGATATACCACCCTGGATGCCATGGGGAAGCCGGTATCTTCTCCGGTCTCTGCAGCAACCGCTGCTCCAATTGGGGATAGTAGCTTTGGTATTGTAGATTCCAAAGTCGTCAGCAATAAAGACGTTGCGACCCAACAGCCCATGAATGGAAACATCTGTGGCTATGTAACGCACAAACAACTTTCTGACTTTGGCCAGCGTTTACAGTAAGCGAAAATGGAATACGTTTTGTCCTTTACTTAAATTTTAAGTTTTTTCTTAAATAAGACTAATAGTTTTAAGAATAACGTTCTATTTTTACTATATACATATATATAAATATATATATATATATATTTTTTTTTTTTACTTTTATTTCGTAAATATTTTAGCTTTAATGAATTAAATAATTACAATTATTTTTATTATATGAAAATATTTATATATGTCTACCGAGAAAGAGAAATTTTATCTTAAAATAAAAATCTATTTATATACTAGTTATGAAAGAGAACACATTATATACATACATATTTAGCTAATATTAAGATGTACTATCGGAATTATACATACGACATTTGATTGCATATATCATACATTCACACAAATACATCAAGTATAAACTTGCTTAACTGAATGAGAATTGGTTTCATGGTATATTTGAGTGAAAATTTAAAGTGCTAGTATATATTTTTTAGAAAACAAAAATAAAAAAATAAATCACGCATACCCAAAACAATAAAAAATAAAAAAGAGATCAGTGCAAGAGAAACTTTTTGTGATTTTTAATTCAATTATATATAAGCCACGTGAACAAAATTATATACATACACACATAGATACATA
The DNA here is from genome assembly GCA_945910035.1 of Brachypalpus laphriformis. Lineage (NCBI taxonomy): Eukaryota > Metazoa > Arthropoda > Insecta > Diptera > Syrphidae > Brachypalpus > Brachypalpus laphriformis. The sequence goes on from OX246754.1 coordinate 89,252,268, forward strand.
TATAAGTTTTAAATGAATGTGAAGAAGTGTATTGAACTTGTTACAAAATGAAAAAAGAAAATACTTAAACGTATATAGCAATGTTAATCCGATTCCTTCAAGAGTTTAAGTACACAATTTCAAGAAATAATCTGCACTAAACGCTTGACGAAATAAAATTATGTGTTTGTGTTTTCAATATTGTATAAATAAATATATTGTGTAAAGAACTTGTAATTGTAAGGCTGATAATCTTTATCAAATTTACTATCACATTATATATTTCATACATACAATATAAATGAATCGATGTGTAGCAAGTAGATTGAGTTCATACGCCTGAAACCGTGCACAAATTGGGCGAATTTACTTTCGCGTAAGAAGCGTTTCTAGCTCTGCTTTTGTTTGTTTCTGAAATTTGTTCATTCTTGCAATTATTGCTATATTAATTATGTACTTAGTAGGCTGGTTACTCCAAACATGCTTTTGGAGTACTTACTTAGGTGGCACTACAGGTCGGGGAGAACTTGGGCATCAACCAACAAGCCTCTCCATTTAGCTCGGTCTTTAGCTAATTGCCTACAGTTGTGTACTCCAAGTTGTGGTTGAGGTCTTCTTGAACTAGTGCGCGTTTCCGACGACGAGAAGGACACTGCGTCGTCCCTCTGGGTTAGATTCGAAGACTGCGGTCCAAAGCGTTGGTGTCCATTCGTTCTTCATGTCTTATGCCGGTCGATGCATCAACTTTTGGAATGGAATTTTTCGTTGAGGTGATTTGTATTGAGTTCGACGAAATATGCGCGCCGGCGCCAGCTGAAGCACGGTGTTGATCAACCCACTTCTGTGTGCTATATTTTTTTCAGATATTTTATTGAAAAATGTAGTTTCTTCTGATTAAAAAAAATGCATTAGGTGTATGGGCTTGTCCAACGATTGAATGAGTTTATTAACTATGTGTACGGGGCTCCCAACGCGCTCAACATGGACATGTTGAATTTTTAGTCGAATTGCGTTGCTCAGCGCGAGCAACGTGAAATTGCCCTTGCGTACGGGGCTATAAATTTGTTTGTATAACTTAGGGGCTGAATGGAGAACTGATTGCACGTACTGTATTACCGGCATTAGCCATCTTACCTTTCAGTCCGCAGTTTTTTAACCAGGTCGATTTCGCTGTACAGCTCGTATAGTTCGTCGTTGAATCTTTTTCTCCAAAAACCGTTAACCCATACGTGACAGAATATCTTACGAACAATTATTCTCTCTAAGCGACCAAGGATATACATATATCTTCATACGCCTTTAATAAAGTCCATGTTTCAGCGCCGGAAAGCAGGACTGGGATTATGTCTCCTTAGTTGTTTGAGATAGGGGTTTACTGCTGAATTGCCTTATTAACCAAAAAAAAAAAACAGCGATTGACGCTTGATTTCTGCGGTGTTTTAGTTTTCAAAATTTATAGCAGAGCCAAGGTATATAAGGTCCCTTGCTGCCCACTGTGACGTTCTGTCCAATTCGTCGGTGTTGATTGTCTCTTCTTGTTGACAGGATGTACTTGGCTTTGCCTCGTTTACCGCTAAACCTATTTTGGCCGCATTTACTTCAATGCTTGCAAATGCACTGGTGACAGCCCGCTGAGTTCTTCTAATTATGCCCATATCGTCGTACGACTTTTGATAGTGTTGGCTTGTGAGTTCCGCATAATCCGTTCAAGTACAATGTTAACGAAGTCACATGACAGCGCATCACCTTGATGGAGCAGCGAGTTTTCTCCATCGTCATCCTGCAGGCGGACAAGTTTGGCAGTGATAGCTCTATATAGCTCCTATCTATAGATGCTGTCATAGCCGCCTTTGAAATCGATAAAGAGATGATATGATATGTAATTTCATTTTCTTATAAATTCACAATTCTTAACTGCGTCATGGCGCAGTGGTTAGAGTATCAGACCACTGCGCGTGAGATTCAATGTTCGAATCCCAGAAAACATCAACAAGTTTTTTCACGGTCCCATCTCGCGAACGTTTGACAAACATCCGAGAGTATTGTTGTCACGAAAAGCTTCTCAAAAACAAAATAAAAAAATATTGTTTTTAGAATACGGCAAAAATTGCAGGTCCCTTCCATTCGTGCGAACAAATTTAACACACACAACACGAGTAGTTGCGAGAAGCTGGGCCTAGGCCCTTCATGGGGTGTTGCGGCAAATATGTACATAAGTGTAAAACATTGTGACATTCTGTATTTTGCATGCATAGTATTAAAAATAGTTTCGAATGCCACGTCAAAGGCTCTTTTACAATTTAAAAATTAAGTTTGGGTGGGGTGACCCTATAGAAAATAATTGCATAATCTTAAGATGGAGTGGAAAAAATTACCAAGCTACAGGCTCAATTAGCTTAAAAAAACTTTTTAAATGTGCAATTAAGACAATTACAAATTGAAATTAAACCAGAATATCTAATATCATAGATTTTAAACTAGCGTAGTTAAAGCTAGATTTTAAAACTAGTTTTAAAATTGGTTTTAGATATTTGAAAAACGTTCGAGATATAGATATTGCCCTGACCGGACTGTGGAAGTTTGTTAAATAACCGATGCGATGGAACAAAAAAAAATTACGATAGGCAGTGGTGCGAAAAATGGGAGAAGATGACATGTTCGAGAAGTTTCCACGTAAATTAAAATTAGAGATTAAACGAAAATTACGATTGCCTGACTTCATAGAGAAAATAATCAACACCTTAAAGCAATATAAATGACGAACTGGAAGAATTTTCTGATCGCATAACAAGGGGTACCAAGGATGTTTATTAAGCTTTCGGCATAATAGAGAAGATAATACCGATTTTAATTCTTGGGTTTTCTCCAGGATCTGCTGAATTATGAAGATTTGATCCATAGTGGACTTTCCGGGCCTGGATTCGCACTGATATGGCCCAATCACGCTTTTGATGAAAGGTTTCAGGCGTTGACAAAATATCGCAGAAAAGATCTTGTATGCGATGTTGAGGAGACTAATGCCGCTATACTTGGCGCAGTTGAGGGGGTCTCCTTTCTTGTAGATCGGGCAAACGATGCTGAGATTCCATTCATCAGGCATACACTCGTCTGACAAGAACTTAGAGATGAGTTGGTGTACGCTCTCTACCAATTCACCAGCTGACTTGAAAAATTCTGTCGATAAGCCGTCAGGTCCAGCAGCCTTGTTAGGTTTTAGCTGGGTATTCCTATCATCATTTCACTTTGGTCAGGCTGATGGAAATTTTGACTATCATCGTCTACGTTCAATGGTTCATTCAGCGGAATGTTGTCTTCGTCGCCGTTAAGCAGTCTGCAGAAGTATTTTTTTCATATTCCCAGCACCGACTGTGATTCTACTATGATGTTTCCTTTTTCACTCTCTGCTTTTTTGACACGTTCTTTTTACCTTTTGGTAAAACTTCCGTACATTGTTCCTGGAGTACAAGCTCTCAATATCTTCGACTCTCATTTTCTTTATTCTTCTTTTGGAGAAGCCGATGTTTTCCCTGTCTCTTTCGCTCGTGGAGCTCACGAGCAGCTCTCGTCTTCCTTCGCAGCGCCGCTTTATATGCCCTTTTGTTTTACTGCATGTACTCGCCGGCATTCTTCGACAAACTAGGGGTTTCGTGATGTTGGTCGGGTGAAACCCAGCACATCAGTTGCGGCGGTTCGGATTGCGTGTTGACAGTGATTGCGACTGGTCTTCGGCACTTGATGCTGGCGGCATGCGAGTGATTGAGAGATTTCAGCGGTTTCTTATGATTCTAACTTTTCGACGTTAAATTTTCTCACAGTCATTCTTCTTTGCTGCGCAGTTTGGGATATCCGCATTCGTACCTTGGCTACAACAAAGTATAAATCCGAACATACACCCCTATCGTGGAATCCGCCGGGGGGAATTATTCACCGAAAAAAATATTTCGGTATCGTCAAATCCGCAAAGCGAACAGTTCCCCGTGTCGGTAATGTGAACGAGTTCCACTGCATCGTGGAAAACGTTCGGATCGAATCTCCCCATACATTTCACACCCGCAGCTATTTCATTGCGGATTTGGTTGTTAGTGTATGAAATCTTACGTTGCTTCTGGTAGTTCCATTATATTTTCCGTGTTTGCTCTTAATTGAGAGTGCCTCCTCCTGTGTGAAGATGATCTTTCATGAAAAACCAATGAAACGCTATCTATTTTCGCACAAAATTAATTTTTTGTTTCCCAATTGGATTTTCACAAAGCACACATGTGTTTCAAACGAGCTGTCACAACAGAACTTCCTAATCGACAACAGTGGTCGGTAAGGAAGATTATCCGACGGATTCCACGATAGTCACCCTGATTGTCGTTGGCGTTTGTCGCTTTTCGACGATTGTCGTTTTCTTCTTCAGATGTAGCACGAATCCATTTTCATAACTTTTTCACTGTGAACGAGTTGTAATAGTATTCTCTACGACAAACAAATTGCTTAGTAATGTTTAACGGTCAGCAGTTCGCAGCTATGAATAAGACGACAATCGTCGAAAAGCGACAAACGTCAACGACAATCAGGGTGAGTGTTTTTATGTTCACGTGAAACGAATAGGTGAAGTGAAACTCAGATCCGACGGATTCCACGATAGGGGTGTATGAAACACAACTTCAGTTGTAGTTTGGTTGTAAAAATAGCGGGCTAACTTTGCACTTCGCCGCGAATCGCATAATTTGCGATTCATTACATTCGCCTCGCGGCGATGATGGCAACTATGCACAACGATCGCTTGGAATATCGACTTTCCAAAAGATTTCCATATTTCCACAAACATTTTCATTCATCTGTCAAAGAGTCATGGAAAGAATATACTTTGTTTGAAAATTTTGCTAAAACACCAGTGGATAATTAATGTGACTATTATGAATCACAAACCAACTTGGTTGTGTTGTCTTTCACACAACTCAACTTCAATACAACCAAACTATTTTTTGCAATTATGGAACACAACCATTTTTAGTTGAGGTAATGCAGCCAACTTGAAATACGAAAGTGGCAAATTAACACTGACATTTCGACGTAAACAAAAGAATATTGAAAAGTATCCGGTAATCTTTTTAATTGTAAACGAAATACAAAAATGGAAAGCAGTTTTTTTTTATGAATAGCCATGAATAGAAAGACGCTACTAATGTTGCGCGCATCCGAAAAAGGATTTGCGATCATTCCAACCCTTTGGAACTTCCAAATACATACCAAGCAAGTAAATATAATAATTCCCAAAGGTTCAATCCAAAAATTCTATCCTTTATTAATAGATTCATTAGTGATTTCAGACCAAACGAACATTCTTTGTATATTTTGAATAAAATAAAGGATTTATTTAGAACTACTGTGCGCTCTTTGTCAATACCACCGATCTTGGAACTGGCTACTGCTCGTTTTTTTTCTGAAGGGATGTATCAAAATTCAAGTGTTTGTTTATAACTTTTAGGGCCGGTCTGTTCACTCTCGGTTAACTTTGACCAGTAGTTACCATATTCCAGCTAGTAACCATCGATTGTGTTTATTCACCAAAATTTTAATCAGAGAGATCGATAACCAGCCGATTTTCCTCGATTAACGTCATTTTAACCAATGATTTTCTGAAATTTTGTTTGTTCATGCTTAGTTTTCACATTGCGGGTTACTTTTGACGTAAATATTATGCGACACAACAAAATTCTATGCAGATATTGTGCGATAAAAAATACAGATAATATAATATATAAACAAAATAAACAATAATTTTCAGGAACCCCAATGTAACACCATTGGCGAAACTTCTGATTGCACTTCGATTTTATGCATTTTTTGTGTTTGTAATGCTACTATTTTTGTTTTAATTCAACGAGATTCCTTCGCAATTACTTCGGTGAGAAAGGATTTCTTTAAAATGCCGCAATCTGAAACAGAATTGGCCGAAGCAAGTTACGCATTTTACAATTTTGCAAAGTAAACAAAAAAAAAGTTAACCACAGATTAATTTGTAAAAATACATGTACTTAGATATATTTTTTTCTTTTTGCTTCATGTTGAAGCCGACTCGTAGCCAATTTTGAATGCGAGTAAAATACAACACAAATACGACCATCAAACGACCAGTTGAATTCACGGTAATAGCGGAAAAATTCGACTCCCGTATGCGTTGCGAGTCATTCGACTCGTGTCAAAAATTACGTACGAGTGTGTTCGAAAAGTACGACTTTGTAATAACTTAATGCGACCATGGTCGTGTTCGACTGTCGTATACGAGTTGATGAATTGGGGTGTTTTTTTTTTGTCTTTGCTTCTGATTCACTGTATTTTTTTCCGATAACCGATGTGATAGGCAAATCATCATCAACAGAGCGAAACATTTTTCCAGCCATATGACCAAGCTACTGCCAGTGTTATGCCTTCGCAGTAGTGTTCACACAAGCTTTCGCAATTGATCGGGCTGACTTTATATATTCCAAGAGAAATAAATAAGTGCTTGCTGACATTAGGACTTGAACCATGAACCATTAGCGTGGTAGTTGACGACGTTACCACTACACTATTACCATCGTCCGCTTATCCCAGCAGTTGGATGGACTTGTGAAAGATCTACCTGCTCCAGCACAATATTGAAGAAGTCACATGACAGTGCATCCCCTTGTCGGAATGTTGCACAGAGCATCGCGTGTTTTCCAGCGTTACGCGATGAAGTTTTGATGGTATCCCTTGGTAGAGTTCAAGAAGATGAGTGTTGTCATGAGGGGCATTAAAGTCGACGAAAAGGTGGTGAGTTTCGACTTAATATTCCACGATTTGCTTTAGTATAAACATTTTGTCTGTTGCAGAAAGGTTTTAGACGTTCACACAATACGTTGGATAGGATGTAAGATATGTATAAGATCCGATCCACACGACATTTAACAGGAACATGCCTCGATAGTTCTAACAAGACATACACCCTTATCGTGGAATCCGCCGGGGGGAATTATTCACCGAAAAAAATATTTCGGTATCGTCAAATCCGCAAAGCGAACAGTTTCCCGTGTCGGTAATGTGACCGAGTTCCACTGCATCGTGGAAAACGTTCGGATCGAATCTCCCCATACATTTCACATCCGCAGCTATTTCATTGCGGATTTGGTTGTTAGTGTATGAAATCTTACGTTGCTTCTGGTAGTTCCATTATATTTTCCGTGTTTGCTCTTAATTGAGAGTGCCTCCTCCTGTGTGAAGATGATCTTTAATGAAAAACCAATTAAACGCTATCTATTTTCGCACAAAATTAAAAAAAATTTATTTCCCAATTGGATTTCCACAAAGCACACATGTGTTTCAAACGAGCTGTCACAACAGAACTTCCTAATCAACAACAGTGGTCGGTAAGGAAGATTATCCGACGGATTCCACGATAGTGGTTTTATGTTCACGTGAATCGAATAGGTGAAGTGAAACTCAGATCCGACGGATTCCACGATAGGGGTGATAGGATCGCCTTTTTTGAAGTTGGGGCATACATATGTGTAGAACTGATACTCCAGCCGTTGGGCATGCCTTCCTCATCCCATACTTGGCTGATGTGTTGGTGCATGTGCCCTACCAAGACATCACCTTCGTATTTAAAAAGTTCAGCTGGGAGGCCATCAGAGCCATCGGGTTTGTTGTTTTTCAGTTTTCTGATGGCTGCGCTAACTTCTTCAATTCGTATTAGTTCGTTATTGACTGGAAGCGGGTTCTCTTCTTGTCCTATCACTCACTCTGTTTGCTGCCCGTTAAGAAACTGGTGGAAGTGTTGCTTAAACACATTAACAATTTCTTGCGTTTCGGTAACTAGGTTGCCTTCGCTGTTACGGAGAGTTGTGTTGCCTAGGAAACTACTTGTCACCGTATTACGAGCTGCTGCAAAATCAATTAGTCGGAAACCGTTGTCTGTTGTCGTGTCATGGAGGCAGAGTTTATTTTCCGATTTTCGTACTGAAGTCCCCGAGTACAATTTTTATGTCATACTCCGGACAGGCTACGTAGGCACCATACAGGAGGTCATAGAATTCCTCCTTGACAGGGTCTTCAGCGTCTTCGATAGGGGCGTGTGCACATATCAGGCTGGTACTGCAGAATGTTGCTCTGATGCGGATTACAGCCAGGCGATCATTTATAGGCTTGAAGTCGATAACTCTTGATCGTAGTCGATTTCCCACGAAGAATCCGCATCCCAGCCTGTGTAATCTTTTGTTACAGCTGTAATAAATGTCGCAGCTGTGTCTTTTTTGAATTCCTGATTCTAGTCATCGTATCTGATGACTGAATCCCAGTAATATCTGCCTTCTACTGCATAAGGACAGATTAAAGTTTTTGCAAGGCACCCAGGGTGTACAGCGATTGTACATTCCAGGTGCATACCCGTAAATCGTAGTACTATAACAATTATTCTTGTTATCCGAGGCTACCGTCTCTCTCATAACTAGCTCTTTTTTATGTGGTAAGGGAGTTACCCCGACGGCGCAACCGCCTACCTGGAGGGACAGATCCATAGGTTATAGCCCCTTGGAAAGGGGGCGGTTTGGGAACCGACGTCAGTATTCCGCTTCGGGAATATGAGCGCTGCCGTTGGCCCATTTAGGGTTTATCCGCGACCATCTCTATTCCATCTCTATGGAAATCCTTACAGACCTAAGCTTCGAATATGTCGAAATAGCTCGTGCAAGGTGCCTGTCAAAACCGTGTATGCATTCCGCCGTTGATTCCGTCGAGAGAATTCTTCCGCCGTCCGTCCTCCTTCTGAGCGCTCTTGTTAGACATCTGAGATACATTTTGGCCATTCAGGTCAACAAGAGGTGCCTTATCCGGTCCCTCAAGTGTGCTAAAGTTCACCCGTGCTCGCGAAGCTCCAAGTGTTCAGCTGCACATGTATAGACGGATTTTACATATGCGCAGTTCAAATTGAACGATTTGCTTGACGACCAAATAATGCTTAGCATTCAAATTGTACTACATACTTAATTTGTGATATAGATTTAGAACTGTGAATATGAAGGCGGATATTTTAGTTGCGGCTCTTGTCATCGATGAGATATTGGAAAGTGGGAAAAATGAGAGAAATCAAAAACGAAAAGAACGAATGTGGGTCAAACCTTGGATAAACAAAAAAGGAATACATTTTTATCCGTATACCTGTTGAGAGAATTGGAAGAAAATTCTCCGGACGATTTTTGGAATTACTTAAGGATGGACGCGGTGACGTCCGTTTTGGCTTGGGTCAAAAAGTTTGGTCTTGGTGTCAACTCGAGCAAAACTGAACTGATATTTAGGATTTATTCTAGATCCTAAACTCAACTGGAAGCTAAACGTGGAACAACGGGTAAAGACAGCATGTATAGCTTTCTATGCTTGTAGCAATCACCACTCAAACTAGGCACCCCACACAACACACGCTGTCAGAGTTGCAATGTCACAACTGAAAAATAAAACCCTTATCCACTTTTTATGCGCCTGACCGGCACTAGCTAGGACCAAACAACGAGCTTTAGGAAATTCCTTTTTCAATTCCCTTGAGGAAGTCTCAGAGAGAAATATGTATTAGAAATTTAATGATCTTCTTAAACTCCACAGGTTGGATCAAGAGACTCCCCAACAACACACCTTCACAACCAGGTAACATGAGTTTGTGGTATCAAAGCGGCACCTAGTGCTAATTGGATTCTTCTTTTCTAAGAACAACCACCACACCTACGTACCTACCATTAACAAAAATTAGACCTATGAAAAAAAAAATACACTTTTAACCCTAGAAAGATAATCATATTTTTTATGACGTAAAAGATAATCATACGTCTCAGAGACGTATGGCACTTTTTTAATGTATTAATGGAAACCCATGAGCTTTTTATAAAATATTAATGTTTTATTTATTAATGAAATTCATATTAAGAGAAATGAAGTTATGGTTCAGTAAAAATAAAAATTAATTTAAACAATAAAAACAAGAAACTTAAACTCCATTGCCAAAGGATATTACATTTTTTTGCGCGCTATACGTCTGGCAGACGTAGATTATCTTTCTAGGGTTAAGAGACACAATATCGCTTCACGAACGTTTGTCTGCGAAATTAAGATGTTTGATCACTGGAAGAAGTTTCTTGGATTTAAAATGCGGCACCCGCATAGCAATTTTTTCTCATCGAAATCAGAAAAAAAAATAAAAAAAATTATCTAAAGTTGTACGATAAGTTGATTGAACATGTTCGTCAAGCAAAGCAAAAAAAGTTGAAAAATTTGGAAAACCTTACTACAAATTGGATGACTTGAATGTGAACACCGCTATACGCTAATCGTTAGGTAGCTATTCAGGGGGCACCGCGTGTGGGTGATGATGCGTCATTTTGCCGCGAGTTAAATACCGATAAGTTAGCTTGAACACTTAGTTCGGCCTAACCAATTCTATAGGATAACTCGGCATTGGTCTTCCCATCGCTCGTGAATAAGATCTTGAGGTACTTAAACTTCTCCACCTGCTTCAGTGGGACTAACAGGCAGAGCGCACTAAACGGACGTTCTGGAAACGACCATTACTTTTGATTTGCTGACTTTTAGCTTCATTCCAGCATCATCACAAACGGCTACAAGCCACGCGAAAGGTTTGAAGTTCGGTTTGAGGCGACCTGGGGCCTCACTCTGTATTGCTACTCTAAAGTCAAATCATTCGAATTCGCAGAATTGTCACTCTGTAATTCGAATCGCAAATCCAAATTTATGACAATCGAACAAACTTTTGTTGCCAACTTCAATGTCAATTTCTTATCGCAAATCTGGCACTCTGTATTGCTAAACGAAATGTCAAAGTAAATCGAATTCGCATCATTTTGTTCTATTGCTATTTGCTTTGCGGATGTTGAGGTAAGCAATTGTGTTTCTTTTAAAATGTAAGTATTTTATTAAATAAAATGTTATTTTTAACTTAAAATACAATGAAAGTGATATACATAAAATAGTTTTGTGAAATTACTTGATTAAAACGTGTTTTAGAACATGAGGGCAGTCCACCAAAAATCAAATGTAAATGCTCCACCTTAACTTCTCTTGAAGGTAGCAGTGGATAGAATGAGTAAAGTGGTACACGGTACAACTGTTCTACGAACGGTTTCACAGCTTTGGTGTTGTATACGATAATTGTGTCGTGTGTATTCACACAACCGACCGTTGTACCGATATCGTATGGTCGCATGGTCTTGACTGTACAACCGCTGTAACATACACAAACTGTATGGAAATTATATGGTGTGTATGTGTAAAATGGCTGAATAAAATGTCTGGTTGTATGTAAGTCGTATGCAAATTGTATGTGTGTGCTTCATACAACAGTATGCCGATGCCGGTATGACGGTTGTATCGTGTATTTCCCACCTAATACTCTCAGTTTCGGGTTGAACCAACCACTGCTATATTTTTCTTTTACTTTTTGTTACTTAGCTCCATTATATTCGACCTATGTATTTCTAATTCGCCTGTGTTCTATTTTTTCTCCTTGTGTGTCATCCTGATGAAACCATAATTCGACAGCATCCAGTTCCATTTCTATAACGTAACTTTCTTTCTCAATTATAAATAAAAAACAAAATTCTTTGGAACGAAATTTGCTTCAAAGTGACATTTCAGCGTTCGATACTCGAAGTTAGATTCGCACATTTCATAGCCCCAGTTGGCAATACTTCCATTCGATTCTGTGTTCTTACAGAGTGCCGGCTAAGATTAGAATCGCAAAGCACTTTCGCAAAAATTTTACTTTCGAGTAGCAATACAGAGTGAGTCCCCTGGGGATAATCACACTACCCGCAAAGAGCAGATGACTAATCCTTAGAATATGTCCCGCCGGCGGCCGCGCTTTTTGCACCTGCGGCGCACGTGCGCCGCCGGTGGTCACAAGCTGAATGTTTTTGTATGGATATAACGTCATCTGTGCCCATGTAACCTGCCGATAGTCACACCCATAAATAACTTAAAAAACGACGAAAACATAAAACAAAAAACAACACTATTTATTAACACTTATAGTACATCACTTCTAAACAAAAAAAAAAAAACACTGGTAAAAAACAAAATTGTTATACTGCGGCAGCGAAAATGTTAAGTCTCCCAAATTGAAACATTTTCCACCACGGCTGCGCTGTAACATCGAGTCCATATTAATATATAATTCAATGAACAGGAGAGGTAATTAAACGCAACCTTGGCGGAATCCAACGCCCACAGTGAAAGGTAGTGATTTAACGCCGCACAGTGGCTCATTTTGACTTTTTTGCTTGCAAAAATCATAAATATATCGGGACAGTTTTTTTTTCCGCTTAAAGGGAATTCCCAGGGCTATGAAATTCGTTAATTTTGAGAAAAATGCTTTACATGGTGTTCCAGAATCTTCAAGTTTAGTTTTTTCTTTTTTTTTTAGTTTTAGTTTAAATTCTTTATTCTCATTGATAATAATCTTTATGTACATTTTTTTTCCAAAACTTGATTAATAACATTAAAGAGAATAGTTAGTGGCATTTATATTTCATAAAAAATAGTTCTAACTCCACTTCAAAAGTTAATAATTCATTGTGGGGTAAGCCGAATTTAATAAAAATTCAATGACTATCAAACAGTAATTAAGAACAAAAGTGAAGAAGTAAGAAATTAGAAATTAATCATTAATTGCAAATTTCATGGCAAAAAAAAAAATAAAAAATAAAAAATGAATAAATAAATAGCTAAACAATATAGCGTAGCAAAACTTCATTACCATTATGTTCGAAACCAAGAAGCCAAAATTTTACCTTTTTTTAAAAAAAGGACAGAGTTCTTTTGATTCGTATTTCAACAGGGAGTTTGTTAAACAACTTGTGTGATACAATGGAGTACGAATTTCTAAGGCTTGTTGTGCGAAAAGCAGAGATTGGGAATGTGTCAGAGATTGGAATTTGCAAGTATCTACCTCTCATAAAGAAAATTCTAATCTATCACTCGATGGACAGAAGAAGGTACATTCTTCTTCTTCCTTTTATCAGCGAGGCTATGATCCGAAAACAAGGGATCACAACCCTCCCACTTCACCGCATTTCTACTGATCCGCCTGTGGGGTTCGCCTATAAAGAAAATTCTAAGTACCTTATAATAAAAAAGATGTCTTACTGGAAGAATTCTCGTAATCCTAAATAACTCCATGGTATGAGATAGACGCGTAGCGTTACAAACTTTCCTAATTGCACATTTTTGTAAAACAATTAACTGTTGCAGCTTATTCCGTATTGTAATTTCGAATGAAAAATCCCGCAGTATAATATTTTTAAAATATTGTTGGAACAAAACATTCGAGGACGATAAAAACAACGAATTGTCGAAAGAAAATATTGCTTCAAATTTGATATATGCTCAGACCAATTGAAATGTCGGTCAATTATAACGCCTAGGTACTTATAGTTATCAACATTTTCAATTTTAAAGCAATTGACGTTACAAGCCACGTTAGCATCAAGAGTCCTTCGAGTTTAGAACAGCAGACGCATTGATAACCAAGTTATACCTTCCGCAATTTGATGCATGGAATATAACATCAACATCCGGGGCCACTTCTGTACTAAGGCTAAAAAACAAAAGTTTGGTTTTATTACTAACCAATAGTTTATGCTCAGCAAACCAAATTCTTAGTAAATGGACCTCGTGATTTATATTAGCCACTAAGTTCAAGGGGCTAACTGATGTATAAGCGATTCCTAAATCATCAGCAAATGGTTGTTCAAATATAGAATTAATATAAAGTGAAAACAGAATAAGACCAAGAACAGACCCTTGGGGAACCCCAAGACTAATAGTTTTAGGGCAACTGAGACTCGTTGCTATTTTAACTTTTAAAATAGCCCACTGCAAAATCTTTTATCATCTAACCCTTTGTGTATGAAGGAGCAAAATTCCAAGAGAGCGTCCTCAGTAGAGAGTCCTGATCTGAATCCAAATTGGCATGAACTAAAAAAATTGTGTACGTTTGAGATATTTCAAAACCCTACACTTTACTATTTTTTCAAATATTTTTAAAATAGAAGGTAACAACGAGATCGGTCTGTAATAATTTTTTTCTTGTTTGCTCCCATTTTTGAAAAGTGGTATGACATTGGCACATTTCAGTTCTTAAGGAAATTTGCCAGTGATAATACTCAAATTAAAAAGGTATGCTAAAATATCAACTATGTTTAGGGTCATTTTTTTAGCATGAGGTTAGAAATACCATCATTGCCACAAGAATTGGAATTTTTTTAAGAATTTATAGTTTTTAGTAACTCAAGACCAGAAATCGGTTAAAATAACACTCTCACCACAGGGGATAAACAATATTTTACTTTTAAAATATTCAAAAGTTCATGATTGAAGTAATAACAGCATTTTAGACATGCTAATCGGAGCAAAACTGGGGTGAAAAAGTAAACGGACTATTTTTTGAATGTTTTTTTTTAGGTGTATCCAAAGAATTTTTTTTATTTTGTGGCACATCAGATTGCATAATAAAATATTTCAGTGATTCATTTCAAGTCAAATAGTGAAGAAAAAAATTCAAATTTTTTGGAAACCTTCATCAACATCTTCGGTAATGTCTAATAAACTTAACATTTTTGGAGAGTATTTTGCTTTGAGATCTTTTTCGGCTCTGACATACTTTAACGAAGAAATGAGTGGGTCCGATGAGGCTGCAAGCATGTTGAAAAGGTCATTCATTCTGCCGTATCCTTGAAACCTTGCACGTATTTTGGTATCTATACTTCCTGTAATCTTTATTTTTGTATTCCTGAGCTTCTTCTGACAATTCTCCAAGTGGTAACGATTGATACAAAAAAAAATACAAATATTTGGCGCAACAGCTCTTTAAAGTGCCAGGCCCTAGCTTCTCGCAACCACTCATGTTGTGTGCGTTATATTTTTCACACGAATGCAAGGGACCTACAGTTTAATGCCGAATCCGAGCGGCGATTTGAGAAGCTTTTTCATGACAACAATACTCTCGGATGTTTGTCAGACGCTCGCGAGAGGTGGGACCGTGAAAAATCTTTTTGGTATTTTCTGGGATTCGAACTTGGAACCTCATGCGCAGTGATCCGACACACTAACCACTTACGCCACGGCGCGATTGATACTCGATTATATTTTGACTATGAGCCAACACTTTATGAAGAGTAGGTGTGAGTTGTTTTTCGGACTATTTTTGCTTTAATAACTCTGCTCTTTTCTCGGCATACTCCCCAAACTTGACTGTGTTAACCTTTTCCCTGCAATTCAAAACATTAAGTGTGACTTTAAGCCTCGTTATTACCTCTCTATTGACCCGTTTTATACGAGCTGTTGCCTCTGATTCTTGAAAAAATCATAATAATAAAAGCTTTTAAATGAATTTTTAAATAATTCTTTTTATTCAGTTCAGCAATCGTAATCCCTCAATTATTATATGACAATAATTTGGAACAAAACTAATGATATATGTTTATTACTCATTCTAATAAAAATAAAAATTCCACAATTCTGGTCTGGTAAAAAATCGCCAACACACACAGAGATAGATGTACTCTTGGCTACGTAACTTTTGCAAATGTCAAGTTATGACGCTAAGATTTAGAGGGAATATCAACAACAGATGTACCAACTTAACAAAGAAAACAGAACTCAAATCGGAACGATGGGAGCGCCACACGGTTTTTATTCCGGGAACTTTTTGATCAAGGTGGTATAAAGACTGAATCGCCATTAACAGGGAAATACTAATCTCTTACTCTTTCCAAGTGAGGATCCTGGATCGAAAATACAGATATCGATTACCAATCCTTACTCAAAAGAAAAAAAATCGGTTAACCTTGTTGTGGTTTCTTTCTATTTACGCAACTGTAACATATTGTGATTTGCAAATGTTCGAATGCACTTGAGCATTATTTAATTATTTTTGATTTTAAGAAACTCATAAAAACTTGACGAGTAAGTTATTTTTCAAATAAAAGTTTGTTTAATATAAATAAAAAAAACTGTTTTTCAATTTATGTGCAAATGTTAATTCATTATCAAATTTCCTTTTGTAAAAATCTGAATACAACTACGTTAATATTAATCTTCCGTTGGCTAGCCTTTGGCATTAATTACTGTTTAGAGTCAACGCGGTATCAAATCTATTAGCTGTAGGGTTATGTATACGTATACAAGGCGGAATATGAAGTGAATTTTAAATTTGAATAAATTTTTATTTGATTAACGAATTTTAAGAAAACCAGAAGAATATTGAAGTCAAATCTATATATTATATATATTTTACCACATACTTTGTGTAAAAAATGAATGAAAGGAATCTTACAACAAATAAATATTTGTTAGCTTATTTTTTTTTAGTAGAGGGTCATATTTAGTTGTTGCTCAAAACTCAGTTTTTAAAATCCACTTAATATTTTTAATATTTTTGTACATAAGAAGTTATTTTGATCCATTCTTCTCATAAAATTTTCTTTAATTGGCGTTTATTTCGGACTACAGGTTTTCTGACATGCCACCTCTATTCACTATTGTCTAAAGATGGTCTATAAGACTGATATGTGAATTTTTTGGTGGAGTTTGTAGAAGGTATGAAGTCTATTAGTACAATGGTCTGTTGCGTCTGAGTGCTCCAGTCGAGTGTTTCCTATCACGACAAAATATATACATACCATATATATATACAGGGTGACCAGATAAAAACAATAGGAAACAAATCTGAAATAAAACAACAATGGTGTGAGATATAAAATTGATTCTGGCTTTATTTTGAAGCTACATTCATACCATTATGTGTGGAATAGCACATCATTTAAATAGCCGCCTCGGCTTCGCTGGCAATGCTTCAAGCGGTCGGTCCATTTTTTGATGACTCGGTCCAATACGTACGGCGTTATTCTGGCAATAGCGTCTCTAATGTTGGCCTGGAGCTCGTCCATAGTTGGTTGGCTTGTTAGCGTAGACTAAGGACTTGACGTAGCCCCAGAGAAAATAATCGAGTGGTGTCAAGTCGCATGATCGCGGCGGTCAATTGATGAATGCTCACCGTGAGATGACCCAGTCGTCAAATTTCTCCTTCACAACGGAGCGTTTCGTCGCTTGTATGGCATGGAGCACCGTCTTGTTGGAACCACAGCTCGAATTCAAAAAAGTATCATTGCTATCTGGTCACCCTATATATATACATATTATATTGGCCATCTCGTGTTGTGTGCATTATATTTGTTCGCATGAATGTAAGGGACCTACAGCTTTGTGCCGTACCCGAAGGTCAATTTGGTTTTCGAGAATATTTTTTCGCGACAACAATACTCTCGGATGTTTGTCAAACATTCGCGAGAGGTGAGACCGTGAAAAAAAAATTCCGCACTCGCTGCCTTGTTTTCTTTCAAAATATTGGGATAAACCTGTTTTTTATATCTCTTTTATTGGTACTAAATTTTCACATCCCCCTTATATATATTATAAGACATACAACCCCATACCATAACTTCCCCCTCCGTGTTTACCCTTTGTTGTAGACTTTTCGTAAGATATTTTTGCTAGGGCTTTGTCCATACAAAGTTCCTGCCATCCGAGCCATGAGCATTGAATTTGCTTTCGTCGGCTAAAAAAAAACCTTCCTCCAAAAGCCCAAATCTTAGTTGGCATAAGTCTGCGGATTCCAAACCTTTTTTTCGGTTGACTTTCAAAATTTATAGTTTCTGCCTTGTAACACAAGACACGGGCCGGTGCAATGCTCTGGAAACTGTTCATTGACTTACAACGTTGTTTAGCGAAGTCTTCAGTAAGTCAAAATTGTTCTTAAGCTACATAGTTGAGTTCTTTCATCATAATTCGTTTAGTACATTTTCAAACTGAACCAAATCAACCCCAATGAGTGCACATAGTTTGCAGTTAACGACTTTAACTCCAAACGAGACCGTTTAAGTTGTCTATTCGAAGTAATTGCAGAAAACATTTGACTGTATTCAGACTTTTGCAGTGTTAAAGTTGATACTGATTTTTAGTCCCACCTCTCGAGAGCGCCTGACCAACATCCGAGAGTATTGTTTTCACGAAAAAGCTTCTCAAAATAAATTGCCCTTCGGATACGGCACTAAATTGTGAAAACTATAAAATATTCGCGTGAAAAATATAACACACACAACATGAGTGGTTGCGAGGAGCTAGACCCTGCCACTTAAAGAGCTGTTGCGCCAAATATTTATTTTAATTTTTATTATTGATTGAATTGAACAATATGATTTTTTTTTCCGAGGGTAGGTGAAAAATCTTCCACTATAAGAATAGCAAGCGCGTGCTCATAGTAGTGTCAGATTCTTACTGACTAAAAAAACACCACTCTTCAATATAAATTTGTTAGATATCGCATCTAAGTAATGACTTATCAATCATTCATATATCATTTTTCTATCACGAGATAAAAACGTTTGGCAGGTTACTTTCTTCCACTAAAAGTTCCTGCATGTTCCGCAATCTAGACGCGGTTAATCCTTATCTCGCCAAGTCGAAAGGTTCCGTCCTTTGTAGTCGGCGCAAGAAATTGTTCTCATCCAGAATTTGTAGGGCTGTATTGTTGACATGTCCGATTAATCGGTTTCTAGGCTTTCTCGCAAAGCTTCTAGTTTTAGCTTCGATTGTCGGAATTCCGAGATCCCTGTGGATATCGTCGTTTCTACTATACCACGGTGCTCGGACAATCTCTCTTAGCACTTTATTTTGAAAAGTTTGTAAAATATTGGCATTTGTTTTCTTAGTACAACCCCAAAGTTGTATACCGTAGGTCCACACCGGCTTTAGCACTTGCTTGTATAAAAGCAGTTTGTTCTCAGTACTGAGCTGGGAATGTTTTCCGAGTAAACAGTCCACTTCTCTATATTTGAATTCGAGTTCTTTACGTATCATTTTCACGGGCGAATTCCATTTCAGCCTTGCATCGATTGTCATTCCCAGGTATTTGGCCTCGTTTGCAAAAAGCATTCGGGCCGAGTTTAGAAAAATTGGCAAGTCGTTAGTTTTCTTATAAGTGAAACTCACGTGAACAGATTTAGATTCGTTGAGGGCAATCCGCCAGTCCCTCGTCCATTCATTTACATTATTCAGTGCGTTTTACCTACTGCTAGGATAGCGGTGTCATCCGCAAACGTAGCAAAGATAGTGCCATATTTTTCCGGCATGCCATAGAGAAGCGGCCCAAGAACGCTTCCTTGCGGTACGCCGGTCGAAATTTCTTTGAGTCGGAGTATTCGATTCCATATCTAACATGAAAGAGTCTATTCCCGAGATATGATTCTAGAATATCGCATAGGCATACAGGGAGAACTTGTCATAGTTTGCATTTCAAGCCATCATGCCACACATTATCAAAGGCTTGTGAGACGTCAAGAAATACGCTTGAGCAAATCTTTTTTTCTTCATGTGCTTTCTCGATTACGTCAGTAATTCTATGCACCTGGTCAATCGTCGAATACAAACTGGTAGTTAGGGATAGGATTATTTTCTTCTATGGTATAACCGGTTGGAGACGCCTTAGTAATATTCTCTCAAAAATGTTCGATATGACTGGAAGAAGCGAAATTGGTCTACACGATTTTACCCCATTTCACGGTTTTTCTGGTTTTTAAACCATTAAGACTTCCGCAACTTTCCATTGGCTCGGCATGTGTTTTAATCTGAGCGCAGCATTTACAATATGGAGAAGCTTAATTAATGCTTTTCTAGGTAAAACTTTGAGAATTTCTCCGGTAATCAAATCATAACCAGGGGCCTCACTCTGTATTGCTACTCTAAAGTCAAATCATTCGATTTCGCAGAATTGTCACTGTAATTCGAATCGCAAATCCAAATTTACGAGAATCGAACAAACTTTTGTTGCCAACTGCAACATCAATTTTTTATCGCAAATCCGGCACTGATATATTTGTCCAACCTGTGTTCGTCTACAATCCATGTATGCCTTACCTACAGACCGCAATCTTTTGCTATCTTGGTGTCTCCATTTCTTCGGATCAGGAGTGGAATCCTCTAAGGTGATAGTTGATAGTCACACTTTTGACAGTCAAAATTGATGATCACACTTTGTTAGCTCTCCGTAAAACGATCGCAAAGTCACACAAACACGATCGCAAAAATGTGATGATCACGCTGATGGTCACCTTAGAGAGAGCAAAAGGGATGATTGTGATCGTCAACAATCAACTATCACCTTAGAGGATTCCACCCCAGGATCCTTCTCAGAGCTTGCACTATGATCGCCTAAAGCTAAAATAGCAACATAATCAGAAACTCAAAGAGATAACTGTCGCCTCCTCAGTCGAAAAAAAAGCGTTTTCTTTCCGCCTACTAAATTTGGCCCTGGGATACGATGTATTTCAGCAGAGAAAACGCATGGGGGATACGATGTATTGTTAACTATGCGCGTGGTTTTGAAATTATCGTTCTTAGGCTTACGAGGTATTTTTCATTACATCCGGAATATTTTTTACAATATAAGTGCATCATTACCTAAAAAGTGCACTTTTGTGGGTTACGAGATATTCGATCTACAGCGACGATATATTATATCTACTATTTTTTTTTAATAAAATGTATGTAGATTCATGCAGCTTAAAAACTATACGTGCGTCGGTAAAAAATGTTTCAAGTATGGTTTCGGAATAGAAATTCACTTTAGCTACAGTTCACAGACACACAAGATATAGATTTTGTTTAAAATGAGCCGTTGATAAACGGCAGAAAATGTGAAAAAATCGTTTTTAAAATATGATTATAATAACTGAAAAATTGTAATTTGTTCACATATTTCCATGAGTCAGGGAAAAAAATTAAAAATTAAAACTAGGCGAACCACAGGCGGATCAGTAGAAATGCGTTGAAGTGGGAAGGTTGTGATCCCTTATTTTCGGATCATAACCTCGCTGATAAAAAGGAAGAAGGGAGAAAATGAAAAAATGTTGCCAATGTAATTAGTGTAGGCTAAATTCAAAACGTCAAAAAAACTGTGCAGTGTTGCGGCAACACAACAGGCTTTATGTTGCTGTTGGCCTGCCAAGGTATAGTATAAAAAATAAAAACTACCGAACTGTAACAAACAAAAGCTTATCTAAAACAAAGTAAAGCAACAGGAAAACACATGCTGCGTAGGTTGCTCTGTTTTGACGTTTGGTTGCGCTGCTGTTGCAAAAAAACTCTTAATTTGAGCAGTACTGCCAAAATGTCGCTTTTTTTAAATAGTTGCTTTAATGTTGCCGCAACACTGAATTTATTAATTGGACCGTTCTACTTAGCAAATTATGTAAAATTGTGCACATATCAGTCCCATCGTGAACAAATTTTCTCCGGAATTTTTCTCCCGACCAATTGATAGGTTTTTTCAAAGAAGAGGAAAAAATGTCCATGCAGCTAGTTCTAATATATTTTTCATGTTCTCAGAAATACCTGAATAGATGAATTTCCATTTAATCGTTATCCCTCGCGAAGGGATTTGCCTCACGGGTAAGAGCGAGAATTTAAAAACCGCAGAATCGAGTTCCTAGTTGAAAGGAAAACCGTGTTTTTCCACAGCACATATTTGTTTGCCTTCGACTCTTCGTGGGGCTTGCCTTCGAAATGAGACGAGTTCCTTGAGCCCAAGATAGATTAAGTTTTTCGTTACTTGTGCTACTTTTGTACTGGTGTACGTACGCTAACATAATATCCGCCGAATTTCTGCGGTTTAAGCTTTCGAATCGATTTAATATATCTGTGTTTTGACAACCGAGTGAAAGTATACAAAAAGAAAACAACGATTTTAATTCTCTTTTGAAATATATATTAAAGATATGTTAAGATATACTTAAACGTTGTTGTATTTATCTACAAATAAACAATTATATAAACGAATTTAAATATATACATGTATTAACTATTAATGTGTCTTTAATATTATTAAAATATAATAATAATAAAATGGAATCTTACCTAAAAGATTTTTGAAAATGCTATATACTTTTTTTTATTATTTAGATAGTTAATTAATTTTTTATTGTTTTTGTTGAATTTTTTTTTCTACTAAACATTAATTTTGTCTGTCATATATTTGCCTTAGTTTTTGTACAAGAAATAGTTATAAATATTAAGAAAAATATGATCACTGTAATTAATTATTATAAATGATGGTATTTAAATAAACGTGCATGTGACTGTAAATTGTTTTATTTGTATGAATTCATATTTAGGAGGAACGGTGGCGCTGGAAGATAACGGTTAGGGTCAAGGTCAGGGGCCTCACTCTGTATTGCTATTCTAAAGCCGGACATAAGCAAACGTTATTTGTGATTCTTATTTTAATAAGCACTCTGTAAGAAAACGGAATGAAACGCAGCTATTGACAATTGGCATTACAAAATTTGCGAACATAGGGTAACCTATCCAGTAGTCAGCCTTTTAGTGCAAATTTTAATTTTCAAGACTTATATTTAGTACAAATAAAAGGAAAACGAAAATAAATTTATTTTTAAAATAAACGGTGTTTAATAAACTCTAATGTGAAAACATAACGAAAACAAAAGGCTTTCTACTTTAATTATAATAAGCAAAAAACAAAAATAAGTCACTTTCGCCCAGTGCTCAGCCACAAATATCCAGTAAACAGCCTTTCAAGAGCCAGTAGTCAGCCCCTACATTTTAAATGCGAATTGCAATTAATTATTGCAGTGAACACATATAAAAGGAAGGTCTTGGACTTCCTCATACATCCTTCAACCAAAAGGGCTGCACTTAAGGTGAAAGCATAATGCACATTCTTCGAATCCCATTTTGTTAGGTCGTTGTCCTCGGTGTTACTAATAAGGTTTTCATCACATTTGAAACATCCAATTCCTCCAAAACGTTCTTTTGTAACTTTTTCGCCTTCTTGTGTTTCTCTTCTTTTCCTGTTCTTTTTTCTTCTTGCGAGCCTCTTCTTCTTTCTTTTCTTTGGCCTCAATTCTGTGTAGTTTTCTTGTTTAAATATCGGTTTTCTTTTTTTCTTTACTTTCTTCCTTTTCCTTTTCAAATTGTCTCCATTCTTCAGAAGATATTGCTCCAATTTACTTAAAAAGTTTGGCTTTTCAGATTTTTCATTGGATATGAAATCTTTAAATGTTTCTTTTTACTACAGGAGGTAAGCTTAAGGGTTTTACGGAAGTGTTATGAGGAGATAATGGTTTGGACTTTTATACTTTTAGTTTCTTTTTTTGTGTTCCCAAAACCATTTGTTTTCCGATAAAGTTCTTACTTTTCTTACTCTTTTGACCATTTTTGTCTGACAAAAAATGGCTTTTACTACAACTTCTGTTGATCGTACGTAAAAAAGTTGCTAAAAATTTAATAAAATAAAAAAAATATATTAAGTAAAAATTTTGAGAAAAATGCATTTTAAGTGAAAAAATGGAACAACAAATTTTTATTATTTTGAGTTTAAGGAGCCATCACTTTTTTTTTCTGCATAGCTATACCCAATGCGTTTGAAACTTGTATGCGCTGCTAAATTGTCTTTCCAAAATGTATGAAACTATTTTTGTACCTATAATAGTTTAGAAGTTATAGCGTTTAAAGTGGTTACACCTCCAAATAAGAGGTCACCCACTTTGATGGGCTATAACTTGAAATGTGGTGAGAATAGACCCCCCTCGCTATACAATTTTTTGTTCAGTGAAACTTCAGGTATCTCCTCTTAAAGGATTATACTGCTTAACTGGGACACCCTGTATAAAAATGTTAATGTGCAATTGATATAAATAAACTTTTAGTGCACATCGAATTATTGTTTCCTTCCATGTTTGTCATGAGCAGAGTGTACGATCAAGAGCTGCTTAAGCCGTAAGATCGGGCAACACTGAAAGTGCGATCCAGTAAATAACCACGATGTGCTGTCTCTGTCAGCTTTTGGATTGCGGTTGCAATTATTGGGGACAGGAAGATTAAATAAAAAAATCATCCTCAATTACTGTGCTCCTGCTCCTTTAGAAGGGCTATTTTCGCATCGTGAGGTACCAAAGTTATCCATCACATTTTTTGCTTTAAATAAGTTCAACACTTCTTTCGGATTAACGGGAACTTTTGGGAATATGGCAGAAACTGCGTAGGATCTACTTAACGCATCCGCGTGTCTTATGTTTGTTCCACTACGATGCTTAACCTTATAATTATAGTTTTCGAGTTCTAAAGCCCTCGGGCTATGCTCGGGTTCACACTCTTCTTGTTCGTAAGGGAGCTGCAATCGGTAACAATGGTGAATGGTATTCCCTGCAGGTAAACTCTGAAACGGCGGAGTGCCGAGATAATTGTAAGCGTCTCGAGCTCGAAGCTGTGATACTTTGATTCCTGAAATTTAGCCTTTAGAGAAATAGGCTACCGGATGCAACTTTGTATCATTCTGTCTCTGAAGTTAAATCGCCCCATAACCAATAGAGCTTGTATCGCAATGCAGCTCTAAATACACAATACAACCGTCGTTTGCCCGATCCACAAGAAAGGAGACCCCCTCAACTGCGCCAATTATAGAGGCATCAGTCTCCTCAACATCGCGTACAAGATCTTTTCTGCGATATTGTGTGAACGCCTGAAACCTTTTATCAACAGCCTGATTGGACCCTATCAGTGCGGTTTCAGGCCAGGAAAGTCCACCATCGATCAAATCTTCACACTTCGGCAGATCCTGGAGAAAACCCAAGAATTCCAAATCGATACTCACCACCTCTTTATCGATTTCAAGGCCGCCTATGACAGCATCTATAGAGAAGAGCTTTATAGAGCCATGTCTAGTTTTGACATCCCTGCCAAACTTGTCCGCCTGTGCAGGCTGACGATGGAGAACGCTCGCTGCTCCATCAAGGTCGGTAATGACCTCACCGAGACCTTTGATGTCAAAAAAGGCTTTAGACAAGGTGACGCGCTGTCATGTGACTTCTTCAATATTGTACTTGAACGGATTGTGCGGAACTCACAAGCCAACACCGGAGGCACAATCTATTACAAGTCTGTACAACTGCTTGCATACGCCGACGATATAGACATTATCGGAAGATCTCAGCGGGCTGTCACCGGTGCTTTTGCAAGCATTGAGGCGGAAGCGGCCAAAATGGGTTTGGAGATAAACGAGGGCAAAACCAAGTATATGCTGTCAACTAGAAGGGAAAACCAACATCGACGAATTGGACAAAACGTCACCGTGGGCAGCTATAACTTCGAGGTAGTAAGGGACTTTGTCTACCTTGGCTCTGCTATAAATTCAGCAAACAAAATCAGCGCAGAAATCAATCGAAGAATAACTCTTGCCAATCGCTGTTTTTTTGGGCTTATAAGGCAATTCAACAGTAAAGCCCTCTCTCGAACAACTAAGGAGACTCTATATAAGACCTTGATCATCCCAGTCCTGCTTTACGGCGCTGAAACATGGACTTTATTAAAAGAGGATGAAGATATCCTTGGTCGCTTCGAGAGAAAAATTCTTCGTAGGATTTTCGGTCCCGTTTGCGTTGACGGGTTTTGGAGGAGAAGATTCAATTACGAACTATACGAGCTGTACAGCGACATCGACCTAGTCAAAAAACTGCGTATTGGACGTCTGAGATGGCTAGGACATGTAGAGCGAATGGACACCAACGCTCCGGCCCGCAGAGTCTTCGAATCTAACCCCGAGGGACGACGCAGTAGAGGGAATTATCGCCGTAGGTGGCGCGCACAAGTTCAAGGGGACCTCGACCAACTTGGAGTGCGCAACTGGAGGCAATTAGCTAAAGACCGAGCTAAATGGAGAGGCTTGTTGGTTGAGGCCCAGGTTCACCCCGAACTGTAGCGCCACCTAAGTAAGTAAGTAACCGTCGTACCGACTTGTGTTGTACCGACATCGGCCCATCTGTTGTATGCAGTACACACATTATACAATCTGCATACGATTTATCTACAACGAGACATTTTATACATACACACCATATGATTTCCATACAATCTGTGCATATGACAGCGGTTGTACAGTCAAAACCATGCGACCATACGATATCGGTACAACGGTCGGCTGTGTGGATACGCACGATGCAATTATCGTATACTACACCAAAGCTGTCAAAACGTTTGGTACAACAATTATTTCCCCAGTTTAGTGCGCGAGCACTGGTGACGACATCAAACGTTTCGGAAGTAGGGGGAAGGCATTCTCGCTTTCGGAGGTGAAATCAAAAGGGACAACTTCCCTTAATAGGTCATGCAGATGTTTTAACCTCGGAACAGTCTATCAAGTTGCTTATCCTCTATTCTTAAGCACTCCAATATAATTTATAATAATAATTTTTATTCAGATTATACCAATTAAGCCCCATGTAGCGGTAGAAACACAGAAATCAAACGTTATAAAGATTTTAATTTATTAAAATAGGGTAGGTAGGTAGTTCTAATTCAAGTATTATGTTACAATTTGTATAATTAGGTAGAATTGAAAAAAAGAGTTGAAAAAATCGGTTAACTGAACACAAAATTTGTCACGGAGCATTTTTTCACTATCTTCATACAAATTACTCCGCTTAACTGAAAAACCTGGTTAACTGAAAAAACTTTTACAACAGAAATTATTAATTTATACTCAAACTACTCCTCATAACTGAAATCAAATAACTGAATGCGCCATCCCTAAAAGTGACCTGTAAATTAGCATACAAATATTTATTTTTCCTAATTATGTTTTTCTTTATTTACACGTTATCGAAGTTCTGTTTTGTTTCGAGTTTTTTGTATAAAATATTGACATATTAAATATTATGTTCTTGGTATTTTTTTGATTTTCAGGTTGGATAAGTGAAATTGTTTTTCAGTTATCCGAAGTCCGGTTAAATTAAATTTTTTTTCAGTTATCCGAAGTTCGCTTAAGTGAAAAAATAATTGTGGCAAATTGGTGTTTCAGTTAAGCGGAGTCGACTATAGTATGATGATCTTTAGATAGAGAGTGATAGTGGCGATGGTGTCTAGAGCTTTCCCGTCGATGGTTGGCAGGCAAGAGATCGAGCCATTGCTAGCTCAATCTCAATCTTCACTATAGTTCCCTCTTATTCTTCTACTTTTTGCTTCCTCTTTCTTGACATCAGGTCATAGCGTAGGAGGTATCCCAATTTACTACAGTGCAGCCAGATGTTCGATATTTGTTCCATACATACATATGAATGGCTATGGACAATATCTCTTAACGTTACTCGATTTCTTAAAAACTTTTAACACGGTGAACCATGAACTTAAACAAGCTTGCTGGTTATCATTTTTAGACCTGAAACTTATTGGTTTTTACCTTTCATTTTTTTTTTTCAGAAACTTCCGTCCGTCGTGAAGAATAAGAGGTAGCAATTAATTCAATCCACTGCAGGAGTACCACAAGATTCGATATCGGATCTATTGTGCTTCCCCACAGTGCAGCTGCAGTGCCAATGTAGTGCGGATGTAGTTCCAATGCAGTGCCGATACATGCAGTTCGAATGCAGCGCCAACTCAATGCGCCTGCAGCTCCAATTCAGCGCGCCTGCAGTGCGGCTGCAGTACGAATGCATTGCGGATGCAGTGTCGATGGAGTGCGGTTGCAGTACGGGTGCGGATGCCTATGCTCTGCCTATGCAGTGCCGATGCAGTGCCAATGTAGCGCCGATGCAGTGCTGATGCTGTGCCAATGCAGTGTGGCTGCAGTTCCGGTGCAGTACCGATGCTGTGTGGCTCTCAGCGTGGACAAAATGACTTCAAAATTTACATTTCGGCACATGCATCGGCATTCTGCCACGCCCTTGCGCCCGCCCTATCGCCAGTGCCAATTATATCACACATTTTGTTTTAGAACCGATATTTATCATCCAAAGATTTAGATTGGACTCTGTGACTCTTTTCGATTCTACACGCTCTTGCACTTAATTTAACCACAAACTACGAATATGCTAAAAAAAAAATCTGCCTAACTCCTCAACGTGAATTTTCCGTTTACGCCATTCGCTTATAGAACACGTTACTCGTTAGCGTCAATAGATTATGTGGCTCGAATAAGTTTGGTGATGTTCTGTTCAGGCATTTGACAGACGAAAGAAATACAATGTAAAACATGGTGTTACTACATATTTATTTGCTTAATATTTTTCTCAAATTAAATACTCGTATATATGGTATAATTCTTTTATTTATTTATTTTTTAAATGAATATGTTTGGTGTACACTGTTTAATACCACAACCATTTTTAGTTTATTTTAATTTGTATGTTGTTTCTACAAGTATATTTCATTTGCAACTTTTACTAATCAAGGATTTTTTTTGTTGGGATAGGAAACGCTCAACTGGAATACTCAGACACAACAACACCGAATATCTGCCGCCTGATACGAGCAAGAGCAAGACACTCGCAAAGGAAATGTTTCGCAGTATTGTCGCCTTTTCCACAAGCGTTGCAGACAATAGTTTTACATAAAGGTAGCACATAATCATGCTTTGTGAAAACGAAGCGGTCTGTCAAGACGCCAATAAGTTGTCTCCAGTGTTCTCTGCTGGGAGACAGCAAGAATACTGCTGATATCTTACAGACGTCCACGAGCATTCGTTTAGTCAACCTGCAACTTCTGGTTTGTTATTTTCACCCTAAAAAGCAAGATAATTCAATTTAGTTATCTTAATCAATTTAAAATTTAAAAAGAACGTACGTTTTCAATTGTTTCCAACTACTTGGCGATCACTAATTTGCTAACGACAAATGTGTCAATTAGAATCAAAAGCGATGTACTCCACTTTTTAAAGAAAATGAGTTAGCGGTGAGTTTGAATTTATATCGTTTAAAGTTTTCTTTGGCTGTAATTGAGAGTTTTAATAGCCCACTAATTCCACAGATATTTTGATTTGAAATTTAGGGGTTGAATCAAAACAAATTTATTCCTAATGCCTTTTGGAATCAAAACTACTCTATTCCAAGTTGAAATCAAAATGACCCTATTCCAATGCTAAATAATTTTTTTATTATTTGGGTAAAATCAAAATGCATGTATTTCAAATTTTGACCGGAAAATGGGAAAGTCAGTTGTCAGACTTTGTTACATGGTTTTAGCTAGTGCGTTTCATTTCTTTATTGAGTGCGGTTGTAATTCGTTGTTTAAAATAACATAGTACAATGTATAAACATCGAACCAAATATTCTTCCGGTGTATCCGCGCATCAAAACGCATCTATTGCGAATGTTTAACATTCAAAACCTACTCTATTCCAGATACTGAATTTCATAACAACTCTATTCCAGAATGCATTATTAAATATTACCCAGACGGTTTTACTTTCAACAACAAACTGTGCGAATCAAAGTATAAAAATCTGTTTTAATATTAAAATTGAAAAGTTCGCAATTTTGCTAAAGCATCGGCTCAAAAAATGTTTTTTTTAAATATCTCAGAATTAGCAGAAGTGGATACGTTACTTTTGATTCTGATAGACACAAATACCGTCATTTTTCCTGTAGTTTTGTGGCATTCAACGCCTTAAAGAATAGCAGCGAGTTCTCTCGCGTGACATTTCTCGTCCACTAATGAGTTTCACAAGTTCTTTAATGACAAATGGCGTTCAACGACATAAATTCGCCACTCATAATTGTAAATTTGAATTTTCGTTTCTTCAGTCGCCGAAACGCCACTCGGATGAATAATGCACTGCTTACTTACCTAAGAAACGCTGATGATAACCAGTATGCTATAAATTCATCTACATCAGTTGGCGACAGCTTCGAAGGAATATATTCCTGCTCAAAATTAATTCACAACCTAAGTCATTCGAGAAAAACAGGCTTAGAGCAAACATTTCTGAGTACAAATCAAGTATTACAATGTTTGTTTATAACTGATCTGTACTGCACTGAGCAGGAGTGGGTATATAGGTACACAAACATAAGCCTTCGCACAATATGATTAATTGTTATTAGACTTTATTATTTATTTTTTACATAATATCAATGTGTTTAACATCCATACATTTGATTAATTTTGTGGATATCCCCAGCTGATGGTTTGTTTAATTGACCCAGTTTAGAATAAGGATTCTCTTTGCCTGCATGTACTCTCATAGATGGCTTTTTAGGGTCCTTTGCGAAAGCATATCCCGAATAATGCATAATGCTGCCATAATCATATGCGATGTCGTAGGACTTTGCATACTCAACTGGTATATTTACAAAATTGTGATAGTTCTTGAAATCGATATTACTCCAGTCGATGTCAATGTATTGATCACGATCGGAGCGACATTGCTCGTGAAAAATCCCCAAAACATGCATTGTTTCATGTTGCACGGCACCAGGAATCGTCAGGCAAAGTGGGCTCATGTAAATATTGTGCGCTGTTGCTGGTATCGCTTGATACCCTACTCTGGTTCCGCATCGGTTGCCTTTGGTGGTGAATACAACAATTCGTTGCCCATTTAAGTCTCTGGTAGAGTTTCGTCTTTCAAACCTCACACAGGTGTTTTCATTAAAAAATCCTAACGCCTTATCCACAGTCTCTCGTTGAGCAGGTGTGTATTCATCGACGTAAGTATAAGGAATTACCTTGTTCGGCCACTTTTGAATATTCCATCGTATGGCATTTCGAGTAGCAGGATAGTCACTGTCCGTGTCGATTTCATCATAGTAATTCTCGAAATATTCTTCGCCGGCAGATTGGTATACGGCCACGAAAAAAAAACAGACTAAGCTAACGATTCGACACATTTTGGATTTTGAAAACATAATAAGAGATCGGAACTTTTATACCAGCTGTTGTGGTAAATTAAAACGCTTGCATTATCTATTGCATGCATATTTATGAAACGCTGTATAAATAAATTGATAGTAACCTGTTTAATTGCATTTTCACTTGATAACCGAATAAAAAGAAATAAAAGAAAATACAATCAACGACACTGGTTAAACCTGAAGATATCTACATATGAAGTAGTAGTCTGGAAAGTTTGTTAAGTTTAGCATGAATCACCGCATTACTAGCCATTAGGCCCAAAAACCGTTTGGTCAATATTTTTTTTATAATCGCAGTCAGGCGTTGCAGAGTGGCCATTCATCCACCCACCGAGGGTTTCTGGTTCAAGGCGATGTCTCCCCCGCATTACGGAAGTATATACCGTTTTCAAGTACTGAGATTAGTTCTTATCAATCGAAGCAAAGACACAGTATTGGGTGTATTCATTTTGACACATAATTCGTAACTTATTTAGGTTAAGAACTTAAGATTTGCACCGCTGTAACTTTCAACAATACATATCAGCTTTTCTTTTATCTATCAAGTTTGTGCTACCATCTGTGGTTGAAGTAGTAACATTTCAATTTACTTTATATTTTCATGCAATAGTTTGGCATGTGTAGTATCCATTTCTGGACTTACACCAATATTTTTGAGAAATGACTTACACCAGCATGACTGTAACTCCAGCACATGTATGCATTTAGCTAACAGAAGGAGTGTGTCCAAATGCACATGGGCATACCATAGCTATAAATTTGCGCCTATAGGTAGGCAAGGAAATAAACCACTTACTTACTTAGAAAGCGCTACAGTTTGGAGTGAGTCTGGGCATCAACCAACAGGAAACTAATGTGTTTATTTTTTTATACTGCACCCAAAAGTATGCAAAAAATCAGTAGTTCTAAAACTTTCCAAATGTATAGTTTTATAATGCCTGGTTATGTCTGTCTGATTTTTTTTAATCTCTGTGTTTATTTCTTTTAATATCTTAAGCCCCTTAAGGAGTATCGTGACAATTCTTATTGGAGATAAGGACCAATATCCTAATGCAAAAATGCCAAAGTTTTGTTAACATCAGTGATGTAGTTTTTGCGAGATACCTGCCCATTCCCAACCCTAGCTATCAATTTATTATATGTATATAGATATTGATATGTGAGCCATGACATGTTATGGTATAAATAAGAAATGTCCTTCCATCCGTCTGCCTGTTGTCATTTGGTATGCAAACTTCTTAGTTCCCGAAATAGACCAGTGACATTTTTTTTTTTTTTCGAAAATATGTATGGTACTCGTAGGCAGAAATATATTATATTTAAGAGCAAGATCTAATTACACAATGACATAGTTAAGTAGGGGATCGTATAATAGCTAAGCTACTAAAGTGCAATTTAAGACTAATTTGTAAGGACCGAATTACGGCCATACTTCTGATTTTGACAATTTTCGTGAGTTGATAGTCGTAAAACAAGGAAGTGATGAAAAGTATTTATTGTTAAATGAGACGAGCAGTAATTCCCATCATTTTGGAGGTACATGGTAAGATAATGCTTCTCCATTGGTACAAATGCGGACTATGGCCGGCGAAATCTAAGAAAAATTCTCTAGAAACGTGAGATTCGTTCTTCTTCATTTCGTCGTCTCTCGGAATAGGCAAGACAATTCCAGAAGTCTGTAGAAAGGTCGGTCTAGTTATGCAACGGGATTCTGGCTTAAATTTAGGTGGATATCTCATCCTCGTAGCTTCTCCCTCTCAATTCTGATGCGTACCTAGTGTTAATACAATGCACTTCACGGTAGTCTTCAACATGTCTGCGAGACGGTGGTCACCAAAAGACTGGTAACATCTCATCTCAGATTGGATCCAGCTGTCGACGATCTTCGAGTCAAGGCATTGATCGGCGGTTACTGAATGACTATTCAATATTGATTTCTTCAATCCAGTTCCAAGCACGTGTGGGCTTATTTACGGTGTGGACAGCGATTCTCCAGCACACATTTGGGTTTCTCTGGCACAAAGGATATATGCACGTTTCCTTCATCTAGAACTACAACCCAGCAGTAGGCTACTCCAGCGTGTGCCATCTTACTTGGGTTAAGAAATACGAGAAGTTCCAGCTTTCTTGAGGAAGCAGGGTCGAAGAATTGGAAGGTTTTGGACATAACAACACCACTGCATTATTGCTCCGCAGCAGACGTGTGTTGTGGCGTTGTGTGGCGTTGAGTAAGTAATTTACAGGCACGTGGAACATGGAACATCTTAACTAGATTTTTCAAAGAGTTTGTAAGTACTCCTAGACAAAGTTATTCAGCTTCTGATCGATATGGCTGATGTGTAATGCTGTTTTTCATTCGCTATTGCCTTCTTGATACTGTAGCATAGACGCACACTACTGCATGGTTTGTGTACCAAACTAAAAACACTGTAACCTGCTAGCAGCATATATTCCCACCTAGCCGGATGTTCCACAATTGTTCCACACAATATCCCAGTTATTCCAGGATCAGCAATTCATACCGAGCGACATCTAGCATATTCTAGAAGGTCTTGTATTTTGTATAAATACACATACCACAACCAACGTCGGTACAGTTGTTTATAAGTGAATACAGCGATTACAAGAGAGACTCGACCAAGTGGTGAAAATAATCGATATTGTGATTGTGAATCTGTAGCGACAGTTTAATTTGAAATAAATAAAGAATAAAGTGATCAGAATATTGTGTTGGAGTAAAGTTAGTAGTTGACAATAAGTAAACAGTTGAAATACACAAAAGACAGTTTTATTTAAACGAACCCCAGCAAGAATATTACAATACTTTTTAGGATTCTCACAACCCATCCTAAATTCATCAAATCTTTTTGACGAGAGTAGTGGACGAGCGTTTAGGCTATACAGTCTTACTAGCACCACTCTGAAAAAGCCTGTGGTACTCAAAGGGTTCGTCCAAATGGTCCCGTGGAATATGATGATGTAGACGAAATTATCGCACTAGATGTAATTTGTAATTGTGTCGCAGATGGCGAGACACATTTGTCTTCTGGCACATCGTTAGGCGTCAGTTTTGGAATTACATTTTACGGTAGCTCCAATTCCGACTGCGCTTCGGATAAGAAACGCCAATTGCTTGACTAGTTTCTGCAATTTTTTAAACTCGTCAGTCTTATCATCACTAGGTATTAGCGTCTTGTCCGTATTCGTAACGAATATCCAGGACCATCGCCTCCATTTACTCCAATACCTACTCTATTTTACTCCAATACCTACTAGGTTCCAATGCTGTTATGCTCTGGAAGTGTGAACAGCTGGCTGATAGTGTAATTTAAATATATCACTAAAGTAGGAGAACAGGTATGGCTGGACTGCAGCTTTCGAGAACATTATTAGAAGATTGAACTAAAAATGTGCGTCCCAAATGGAAAGCAGTAGTATCTACAAGATGCTAAACTATAGTTGAAGGCAAATAAAAATATTTTTGCGAAAGACAACACAATTTGCCAAATATTGCTGATCTTTAAAACAAGAGACAAATTGTTACCAATGAATTCGGATGTAAGGTTAGAGAGGATATACACCACTTCCTGGGAAGATGTCCTATGCTACATTTACTGAGAAGGTTCTCCTGGAATCAAAGCGCACTTTCATTGGCCACATTTTAAATGACTAAAATTTAATCGAACTTTATAGTTATGTCTCGGAAGTTTTCGGGTTTAGAAGTTTATATAGCTATAGACGTGTCATGATTGCCGTGCCATCAGATAAGCGTCCCCTTGGTAGGTCTAGAAATGGATGGTTGGATATCTATTCTGGAGCCGTCCAGGTATTCCCCCTTAATAAGAGTAAGTTGGTGGCGGAAGATCGAAAAGGATGGAGTTTCCACCTGAGCATCCTACCAAATTGAATAGGTTTATCCAACATTTTCGGCTTAATAAAGCAGTTGTGGTTTTGTTCCTGTAATTTATAAGTAAACAAAAATTGTTTGTTTTTGTGCAGCAGACAAGCCAGATATCCGCAATGATTTTGATGCGGATAAGAAATGTCAATGTTCACATTACCCACACGGAGAACTGTTCACTTTGCGGATTTGACGATGCCAAAATATTTTTTTCGGTGAATAATTCCCCCCGGCGGATTCCACGATAGGGGTGTACATTAATACCCCTATCGTGGAATCCGTCGGAATTGAGTTTCATTTCAACTATTCGATTCCCTTTCACTTTCTACTGCTATCGTGGAATCCGCCGAGAACGTCTCCTTATCGACAGGCATTGGGGAAAGGTAGTTTCACTGTCAAACACAGCTGTTTTACATTTGGCAATAAAAATTTGTGTAGCTACATACGTTTCATAAAACGAAAGTTTCTTTAAAAAGTGATAACAATAAAAAATAGAGCACTCAAATGGACAGGATAGCTCTGTTTTTGGAAGCAGAAGAGGAAGATGAGCGGTCTTCCCAGAGAAGAGTACGACGGAGGTTAAGAGCAACAGTGAATGATTTCATGGAGCTTCCAGATGAAATGCATGTTTCCAGAACAATATTTTCTATTTATTTTTGATTTTAATAAAGTTCAACATTGCATAGGTTTATCCAAAATGTTCGGCTTAATAAAGCAGTTGAAAATTGGTTGTTTTTTTAATTTCATTTACATTTTTGCAAACATACACCCCTATCGTGGAATCCGTCGGATCTGAGTTTCACTTCACCTATTCGTTTCACGTGAACATAAAAACACTATCGTGGAATCCGTCGGATAATCTTCCTTACCGACAACTGTTGTCGATTAGGAAGTTCTGTTGTGACAGCTCGTTTGAAACACATGTGTGCTTTGTGAAAATCCAATTGGGAAATAAAAAATTAATTTTGTGCGAAAATAGATAGCGTTTCATTGGTTTTTCATGAAAGATCATCTTCACACAGGAGGAGGCACTCTCAATTAAGAGCAAACACGGAAAATATAATGGAACTACCAGAAGCAACGTAAGATTTCATACACTAACAACCAAATCCGCAATGAAATAGCTGCGGGTGTGAAATGTATGGGGAGATTCGATCCGAACGTTTTCCACGATGCAGTGGAACTCGTTCACATTACCGACACGGGGAACTGTTCGCTTTGCGGATTTGACGATACCTAAATATTTTTTTCGGTGAATAATTCCCCCCGGCGGATTCCTCGATAAGGGTGATAGAAGACGACGTGCAGTAGCCAAGCCAGAAATCCCCAATGATTTTGATGCGGATGAGAAATGTCATTTTGTTGGGGAAAATTACCCACACGGGGAACTGTTCGCTTTGCGGATTTGACGATGCCGAAGTGAATAATTCCCCCCGGCGGATTCCACGATAGGGGTGTAAAAATTACTGGACTGAAGAAAAATTCATCAAGTCAAATTCCGAAAATTTGTCTACTGTTGAATGTTGAGTGGAAGTCTTCCACCATATGAATGCTCAACACGTGCCTTTCGTCGAATTTTCTCATATCATTGAGTTCGTCATTTGCTTCCTTCTTCTGCTACGGTTGCACGTGTGTTTTCGTAAGCGAAGCAAGTTTGGAAAAAGGAGAGCTCTGCTCTTCAGATCTCGACGCTGAAAGCTGTTTTAACTGTGAAAATCAATTTGGAATTTACGTGCATCGGCTTTTATTATTTTATCAAAACTCAACCGGAGCTGCTACGAAAAATTGCGAGCCAGGAGAAGTACAATTTCAAAGCAAGAGAAGGTCAAGGCGAGACAAGTCCAGGCGCAATGTCAACATGTCAGTCAATGTGGATGAAAGTCGGTAAATTGTTTCGATTTTATTTTGTAATTTATTTTAGAACACAAATTGTTCGCTCAAATACATGGATAAAAAAACCGTTGTTTTCAACGCAGATATACTTCTTCTTCTGCTAACAATGAAGACGTAAACTTTTCACAATTTTATTTTTTATTTTTGATCATAATGTTCATTCAGAGTAATACAGTTTTCCCAACGTCGCCCCCTTTTCTTTAAGTCCTCTAAAAAATACGAAATATCAAACTCTTCGAAATAGGCATTTGTCTCGACGATGACCTCCTTGTCTGAGTTGTTTTATTTTCCGCGAACCACGTTTCCAAGTTAGGGAACAGAAAGAAGCCGCAGGGACCCAAGTCGGGTGAGTATGGTGGATGCGGCAATAATTCGTAGAGCAATTCGTGCAATTTGGCCGCAACGATTTCGGAAGAGCGAGCTGGCTGGTGCGTTGTCATGGTGGAACAGCACTTTTTCTTAGCCTTTCCTCTTTCAATTTCTTATCAAATCGGTCAAATAATTCACTGTAATACTTTCCTGTGATCGTGCTTCGTTTAAAAAAAAAATCGATGAGAATTATGGCCTTTGAATGCCAAAAACTTGTAGCCGGCCGATGGAACCATCTTTGCGTTCCTCGGACCAGATCCACCTGGAAAAATAATTTTTTTTGATTGTAGCTTTAGCTCTGGCATGTAGAATTGGATCCAGGTTTCATCAACGATGACGACTCGACGCAAAAATTCCTGCGAATTTAACTTAAAGAGCTCCAAACACTGCTTTGAACTTGTCAGCCAAATCTGCTTGTAGTCTACCGTGAGCAATTGCGGCACCCATTGGGCCCATTGTTTTTCATTCCTAACTTATCATGTATAAAAAAATGTTGATTGCCATTCCGTACGGCACGCCTACAGTCTCTGCTATTTCAAGCACTTTCGTTCGGTGATCAGCGAGAATCACATCATAGGCCTTTTCAACGATTTCCTCAGTAACCACGTCTGCCGGGCGGCCTGGGCGCTCCTTATCAAAAACAGATGTACGGCCACGTTTAAATTCGTTAAGTCAATATCACACGGTTGTCATAGATGGTGAAGGATCCCCATAGACGAAATCCAACTTTTATTTCTTCGCATGTTTTTCCATCAAAAAATAAAAAAAACCATTATGGATCGATATTGTTCTTTTTCCATTGTATCGAACAACACTAAGAACGTTTAATTCAAATGGCTCTCAAGGCAGAACCTACTTATGAATCAAGCTGTTTGGTATGGCGTTGTTTTAAAGATGGTAGTTCACGATGGTAATGCTAACTTTTCTTAGCAACGCCACCTGTCTTCGAACACGGGTACTTATTGACCATCATCACATGTACCATATATGGCGAATAAGAGTTCTTTGTTAAAGCTTCTTATTGGTAAGTCATTTGTTTTCGTTTTTGACTTTTAGATTATCACCCCTGTCGTGGAATCCGTCGGAGTTGAGTTTCACTTCACCTATTCGATTCCCTTTCACTTTCCGCCGAGAACGTCTCCTTATCGACAGGCATTGGGGAAAGGTAGTTTCACTGTCAAACAGCTGTCTTTTATTGGTCAATAAAAATGTGTGTAGTTACACACATTTCCTTTCGTAAAAGGAAAATTTCTTTAAAAAGTGATTAAAATAAAAATAAAACACACAAATGGACAGGATAGCTCTGTTTTTGGAAGCAGAAGAGGAAGAATATGAGCGGTCTTCCCAGAGAAGAGTACGACAGAGGTTGAGAGCAACAGTGGACGATTTCATGGAACTTCCAGATGAAATGTACGTTTCTAGAACAATATTTTTTATTTATTTCTGATTTTAATAAAGTTCAATATTGCATAGGTTATTTCCTGTAATTTATATGTAAACAAAAATTGTTTGTTTTTTTAATTTCATTCACTATCAACATTTCTATGCATGCATATGCCGGTCGCAAAATTACAGAATTGCTGTTATTGACAAATGGATGTAATAATTTTTAATGCAGAACGACCAAACATTATTTTATACCAACCACTCGTTTTTAGATTTTTGTGTTTTTAATTCTGGTGCTAGAACTGTAGACACCAAAATCTAAAATTAAGGTAATTTTCGTAGAAGGGATTTTGGCACAAATGATTTTGACACAGGGGATTATGGAAAGGGATTTTGGAAAATGACATTTCATACCCAGCCCCATTTTGCCAATGTGAATTTATTTTTCGCTCAGAACTTTATTACTATATTAGCATCATTAGTTTAATGGATACCAAAGAGATTGTTATTATTATAATTTAGACATAATTCAAGACAACAAACTTTTATTTCCGCGATATGCAAAATAGATAATAACCACAAATGCCGCATATGGTTTTGACAGCTCCACTTTCCTTACCCAGAAAAAACCTGTGTTGACTTTAGAGTGACCCAAGTTCTCATAAAGCAGACTTTAAGTTAGTTTAGTTCAAGAAATTTTAATAACAGCTGACCCGCCACAGCTTTCGTCTAGTGCACGGATAATAAGAAAAATGAATGTATTTTGGTCTTGACGAATCCGAAGAGAAAATGAACAAATTGACGAATGCTTAGTTATTTATAGCGACAACGTGTGTACAAAAATATTAATTTGAATTTAATATGTAATTTAATTAAATTGTAAATAAATTGTTATGCCCCCCTGGCAGCTGACCTCCTCGTGGTGGGGGGCGGGCAACGTGACTGGGATGTGCGGATGGGGTAACTTAAATAGTTATTCCCACCCATACAACCCAGTCACGGCTAACAAAGCGCACACCCCATGATGACACGAAGACGACCGGCCTCGGATATTGCCAAGCCTGGTAAGCCAGGGCATCCTTTGGAGCCAGGCCTGAAGGGTGTCAGGATGCGAGCGTCTGGTGGTCGGCTTGTCCCGCTCGGCAGCCGGCCGGGTCAAACCCGAAATGGCTACGAGCTTCCTGTCAATGGTCTCGCGAACCATTACGGGGGTTACGGGGTGAACGCGCTGTGCACCGATAGGGGCACAGATGGACTCTCTGAGATTCGACAACGGCATCGACTTAGGATAGGCACATGGAACGTCTCATCGCTCACAGGGAATGATCTTGAGCTTGTTGGGGAGGCTGTTAAAAGTCGACTAGATATAGTTGGCGTCTCTTCAACAAAGCAGAGAGGTTCTAAAACTGTGGACCTTTCGGGTGGGTGGAAGCTCTTCCTGTCAGGAGTCGCACCCTCTATGTCTGCTCGGGCGGGAGTGGGGATACTCACAAGTCCCAGGTTGACAGACAGAGTATTGGAGTGGATACCATTAGGAGGGAGAGTTGCGATCTTAAAGCTCAAGCTTGAAAGATCAACTCTGGCATTGGTGCAGGTGTATGCACCGAACCTTCTGTCAGAGTACGCAGCTTTCTTAGATGAAGTTGATGTTGCCCTTGAAAAGGTTGCAGATATGGATTCTTTTGTCCTGATGGGTGACTTCAATGCTCATGTGGGTGTAGATGTTATGACATGGGGGAGTGTGATTGGGAGGAACGGAGATCCTGATCAAAACGCGAACGGAGAGAGGTTGTTGGATTTTTGTTGTGAAAATGGCTTATCCATCATGAACACCATCTTTCCACAAAAAGATATTCACAAATACACGTGGTACCGTCAGAGTCTTCAGCAGAAGTCGCTGATCGATTTCTTTGTGGTACCATCGTGTCTGAAGAGAATGGTTTGTGATGTTCGCGTATGGAGAAGGGCCGAACTGTCAACTGATCATCACTTAGTGCTGTGCAAATTGTATCTTAGCGAGAGAGTGCCTCCCCTACCAAAGCGTAAACCAAGGATGGTTACACGCATTCGATGGGAGAGGTTACAGGACGATGAGATACGGGAGACATTTGCACGGCAAATATCTAAAAGGTTTGAACGAATTCCAACTGTTCCATCAAATGTAGAGGAAGAATGGCAACTGTTTTCAACAGCGGTTATTGCCTCTGCGAGAGATGTTTGTGGAGTGAAGCGGCTTGGTGTGGCGGCTGGTGGTGAGAAAAGAACTGCTTGGTTTAAAACGCCCGGAGTTCAAGAAGCCATCAGAGAGAAGAGAGAGCCTTTAAGGTGTGGATTCACTTGGGGAACTCCGATTCTCGAAATCGGTACACTGAGGCGCGAAGAACTTGCAAATTAGCTGTGAAAACAGCGAAAGAACAGTCTTGGAAGGAGTTTGGCGAGAAATTGGAACGTGACCACAGATCTGCAAATAAGATGTTCTGGCAGACCGTCCGCCGACTCAGAGGAAAAAAGTTGAATATCGTTGAAGGAGTCAAATCCAAAGACGGTAGACTTCTTTCCAATGAGGAGGACATCTTACGCAGATGGAGCGAGCACTTTTCAGAATTGCTCAATCCCGAACAGGGCACCGAAGATGACAGACCTATGGTCGAGAGTTGGGCGGAAAGTAGTCCTACGGTAGAGGAAGTAACTTTGGCGATCAAATCGCTAAAAGTTGGCAAATCTGCTGGTGTGGACGAAATTCGGCCAGAAATGCTCAAGGCTTTAGGTAAAGAGGGAGTTCAATGGCTCTCGCGTGTCATTAAAGTGGCCTGGGAATGCGGTGAAACACCTGCTGATTGGCAAATGGGCGTGATAGTTCCTCTTTTTAAAAAAGGGGACAAAAGAGATTGCGCCAACTACAGGGGTATATCTCTTTTAAGTCTTTTAAGTCTCCCTGGAAAAGTCTTCGCTAAGGTGCTAGAAAAGCGTTCCAGAGCTGTGGTTGAGGACAGTTTGGGGGATGAGCAGTGCGGTTTTCGTCCCGGTAGAAGCACAACCGACCAGTTGTTCACTCTCAGAATGGTTCTTGAGAAGGCCTGGGAATATGCCAAACCTGTCTACACTTGTTTTGTGGATTTGGAAAAGGCATATGATAGGGTTCCTCGAGGCAAACTCTGGAGTGTTCTGCAGGAGTATGGGATTGATGGTTCCCTGTTAAGGGTGATTCAGTCTTTATATACAAACTGTAAAAGCTGTGTTCGGATAAACGGTGTTAAATCAATACCTTTCACTGTGGGCGTTGGACTCTGCCAGGGGTGCGTTTTGTCACCTCTCCTCTTCATTGTATATATGGATTGGATGTTGCAGCGCAGCCGTGGCGGAGAATGTCTCAAAGTGGGAGACCTAAGGATTAGTCATCTGCTCTTTGCGGATGATTTGGTCATCCTTGGGTCCTCTCAAACCGAACTTCAGCGCGCACTCGAAAGGTTTGTAGCCGTTTGTGATGATGCTGGAATGAAGATCAACGTGAACAAATCGGAAGTAATGGTCGTTTCCAAAAAACCCATTCAGTGCACTCTGCATGTTAGTGGAGTCCCACTGAAGCAGGTGGAGAAGTTTAAGTACCTCGGGGTTTTATTCACGAGTGATGGGAGGAGCAATGCCGAGTTATCCTGTAGAATTGGTCAGGCTGGATCAATTTTGAGAGAGCTTGGCCAATCTGTTATAAGGAAGGCCGAACTTAGTATTCAAGCTAAGCTATCGGTTTTTAACTTGGTGTATGTTCCAACTCTCACCTATGGTCATGAAATTTGGGTAGTGACCGAAAGAATAAGATCGCGGATACAAGCTGCCGAAATGAGGTTCCTTCGCGGTGTTGTTGGAATAACTCGTAGGGATCGAGTGCGCAACACCAGAGTACGCGAGGCGCTCAACGTTGAGCAGCTACTTCTCCGAACGGAACGATCTATGCTTCGATGGTTTGGTCACGTAGTGCGTATGCCCCCAGACCGGCTTCCAAGACGCGCCATGGTTGCCGTGCCATCAGGTAGACGACTTCGCGGAATGCCCAGAAATAGATGGTTGGATCAAGTCCGACATCTCTCTTGGAGCCGCTTAGGGATTCTCCCTGATGAATTGGAGTCAATGGCGGAGGATCGAGAAGGATGGAGAGTCCACCTGAGCATCCTACCCCCGAGACCCTCATGAAGGATTAGCGGGCCATTGAAAATGAATGAATGAATGAATAAATTGTTATTGAAAAAGGTTGTAATAGGTAATAAGTTCCTCGTTATAAATCGGATTCCTAGTTGGCTCGTCATACAATCCATACATTGTTGCAAGCGTTTTGCTATGTCCATTAATCATTTGCAAAATCTAACAAATTGTAATCCAAATTAACTTATAATGTAAATAGTAATAGTAATAGAAAATATAAACACACGTATATATATTAATATATATAATATATTATCTTCTTTTTGACCCATTAATTATACTTTAAATCTGTTCACTTTGTTCCTTGTACTACAAAAATTATTATTTGGCTCCGAATTGTATAAGCTACCACAATCCAAAGTGAGAACAGAAAGCGAAATTTGAGTTACGAGTTTTGTGACATATGGAAATGTTAACTACAGAATTAGTCAAGTTTATCGATCAGAAACTTGAGAGTTGACTAAAATTGTAGTCCCTTAACTCCTGAATGTGTTCTTTAAGCTATAATTGCTTCACCATAGTTGGCGATTCCTTATATTTACAATAATTAGTCTGTAAGAGGTTTTAGTTTTATACTCTGTTAAATGAAATAAAAAAATAAAATAACAAAAAAAATTTGAACAGAGCCTCTTCAAGGCCTTTATATAAAATACTCACTTAATCTATGTATGCAAACATTTAAGAGACCTGATAGCCGAAACGGCTTATGATTTAAACTGAGACTGCAGGCCTTAATTTGATCACACACAGGCAAAATCTTCGAACTATCTGTAGTCTATGCAAGAGCAATAAAACCGAAGACATCTTTCACTTCTTAAGCCTCCTTTGCTTAAAATTTCCCTCACAATTAAAGCAACCATATAAATTTGGAATGAGCGTGTTCCGGGAAACTACCTTATCTTTGTATTCCTCACTAGCTGATGCCCGCGACTGTCTGTGTAGTCGAGAATGATATTTTTTTTTTTTACGCTGGGAGGTGATAATCTTCAAAAGATAAAACTGAACCCGTACTCAGTAACAGTGTGCGACTTTTACCCACTAGCCCCTTCTCCCTTCTTACCCCCTCTTGGCATTTCATCGTAAGGTGGTTTCTGACTTAGTTGTCATTTGTATTCGTGGACTCTTTTCTCTCACGTTCCAATATTCTTAATTTGCTCATGATATTTTTGGCAATTTCAGTCAAGCTCTTTGGCCCTTAAGCATTTCACCAACAATGTTTTTGGGGGTTAGTGCCACGCCTAATTTCTGCCTCTCGTCCAGAAACCGTGGGCATCGAAAACGCACATGTTCGGCGTTTTCAATGCAGTCAGCACATCGTGGACAGTTAGGGCTGTCATCATGCCTATATTTATGCAGCTATGAACAGAAGCATCCATGACCTGTTAGCAA
The DNA here is from genome assembly GCA_945910035.1 of Brachypalpus laphriformis. NCBI lineage: Eukaryota > Metazoa > Arthropoda > Insecta > Diptera > Syrphidae > Brachypalpus > Brachypalpus laphriformis. The sequence goes on from OX246754.1 coordinate 89,296,149, forward strand.
CTGAGTTAAGTGAAACCCTACTTCACCATGCCGTCTTTCTATCCATGGTTTAACCTGTATTAGGCATAATTCGTGCGAGAGCAGCGTTGGCATTCGCTGCTTAGTGAGACACACTCTTGAGGTGTTCCTTGAAGGATAGTCTCGTATCTAGTATAAATTCGAGGTATTTTATGTGGGGCTTCGATGTTATTGCGTGGCTACCCACAGTAATATTGATCGTTTCCTCCTTCTTCCTGCTGCTTATAAGAACCGCTTCCGTTTTATGTTCTACAAGCGTGAGACCAGCGGCACTCAGCCAGTTCCGTATGGTCCTAATTGTAGAGTTGCTTATCTGCTCCACCTCTTCCAGTAGTTTGCCTGTTACGATGATTGCAATGTCGTCCGCAAATACGATAATTTTTATTTCCTTGGGTATTGGAAGACGCAAGATCCCATTGTACATGACGTTCCAAAGTCCGCCAGAGATCTTGAATTCTCTGGGTCAATTGTCTGAGTCGTAGATTAAGACCCTGCCCTTGAAGTAATTCGTGACGATTTTTATGAGATAAGCTGGGACTCGTAAATTTCTGAGTGCCTCTAGTATATGGCTCCAGTTTGCAGTGTTGAATGCATTTTTGATATCCAGGGTTATCATTAAGCAATATTTGTTGGAACCCCCTTTCCACCTCTTGCCTTCTATCGTTTTTTTATGTACTTTCAACCACTAAACTGATTGCATCTTCTGTTAAGCATGCCTTCCGGAAGCCATATTGGTGTTTCGAAAGCCCGCCTGCAGTTTCTATTGCTGTTTCCAACCGGTTGCAGATGATTCGTTCCAGAACTTTTCCTGCTGTGTCTATCATGCACAGCGGGCGGTATGATGAAGATTCTTCTGCTGGTTTATCACCTTTTGGTAGTAGTACCAGGCTCTGCTTTTTTCCACTGTTCTGGAAAAACTCCTTCTTTCAAGCACGCATTGTACATTTCTACGAACATATCTGGGCACGCTTTGAATCCCGTTTTGAGAGCTATATTTGGAATGCCGTCAGGACCTGCTGAATTCTTATCCCCAAATTTGTTACATATGTTGATCAATTCATTTGCAGTAACTAGGGGTATATTCAGTGGCTCTGTAGTTTCCTCATCCCCGTATGGTGTTTCCGGGGTGGCCATATGCAGGAATTTGGGGCACATGGAAATCGACTGCCATCTCTTGAGCTTTGTCATTGCTACTTTGTAGCCTTCCCTGCATAACTCCAAGAAACATCTTTTTTTACTTTGTTGGATGGCCATTTTAAGTTCTTTCTGTGCTGCCTTGTATTGTTCACAGAGCCTTGCTGTATGTCCGAAGTCCATGCATCTAAAGCATCTAGTAGGTAGAGTTTTCTATCGTATTCTGCAGAATACCCAGCCAATCCGTATCTTTCCAACTGCTACTAGGTTTTGCGCTGCTTCTGTTGGTATCCTAACTGTCGCTGTCTGTGTTCCTTCCGTAGCGACTTCACAGCGCTAACTTCGATATTTGTATACTGAAGTTGTTCAGCCAATGCTTGGCATATTTCTTCCCGCGTTATAACACCATCCAGGTCCTAGACTACGATGAGCACTTCATGCTTTAGTGCTTTAACTTCCACCACAGTTCCAAGAACATTTTCGACACTTTTGAGGAGTATTCTGTTTCCGGGTCTTGAAATCTTCTAAGTTTAAGCAGCAGGTCTCCTTTGGTTGTTCTCCTTATGTGAGTTACGTTTTGACTCAATTCTTTTAATTCCTGACTACTCTTCACTTTCCGGAGCATATCAGCAGAAGTTAAATCCCCTTTGGCTTTGATGACCAACGCATCCGGCTGTGGTCTTTTACCCCTTTTAAATCGCCCGTTCTCTTTCTTGGGCCAGATATGTTCCTGTACTATAGTTTGTGCAGGTATCTCCTCTCTAGTTTGATCAGCCTTCGGCGGAGTAGTTTTTTTCATTTTTGCAATTGGTGCTTGTCGCCCTGGGCAGGTAGAGTTATCTATATCCTGTGGGTTTCCGATGATAATTGTGGTATCTCAATTTCGTCTTTACCTTTTTGCAGCTTCATCAGATTTTGTTTGGTTTTTTTCGAATATTTCATCTGCGGCACTTCTTGGATTTGTGTATCCTTCGTGGCAAATTCCCCTTTTCCACCCACTAGGACCAGAGGTTCGTTGTGGAGAGCCTTGTCGCATGCTGAACGAATAGAGTGCGCAAGTCTTCGGATTTCTTGGTGGACGTTTGTCTTCCCTTAGTCGAGAATGATATGAACTATATACAGGGTGGCGCAAAATTAATCACGCTATCGGAAGATGTTATAATTTCTGCAAATGGCGTCGTACGTCAATCATATTTGACATTTGTGAATCAGACAGCTGCAGTATACAAACAGACAAACAATGGAGCGCTATACTCTGGAAATAAAAATTTCCATCACTCAAAATCATTTTCTTTAATTTAGTAAAAAAGTAATTCAAAAACAAAATTGTATGATTAATTTTGCGCCACCTTGTACATATGTAGGTAGGATCCACAAAACACGACGTGCATAGTAACACCATGCACAAACCGCCAACTACTTGGTATCACCGCTGCCGACAAGAAGGAACAAAGAAGAACGCCTTCCAGAGAGACAGATCGTGCCCAAAGCCGAGCTGTGAACATTGTCATCGCCACCACCATCACTATTGCCGCCGCCGCCCGTCACCATCGTCACCATCCTATAGTATATTTTATTATATTATATATATTATTAAATTGTATTATATTAAATGTGAATAACGAATTGAATTGCCACATATGTGTATAATGTATATGTATATGTATTTAGCTAGCAGAAGGAAAACATCAAACGCCTTCGTTAGCGCCTGCGTCAAAATACACATGTAGCTATAAATTTGCGTCTCATAGGTAAGCAAGGAAATAAGTCTATGGGTTTATTTATTTATATTGCGCCCAAAAATATACACAATATTTGTTAGTTTTCCGTAATCAGTGCCAAATGGGTATCGCATTAGTTCAAAAAAGACGGAGTACTTGTGGTGCCCATTCTCTGATCCACAGACATTTATTTGAATGGAACAGTGCTTTCCAAGTCCAAAAAGTTCAAATATCTGCGATCTATGATCAATAGCGAAGCAACCTGTGATGACGAAATCAACCATCGCGTAATCGTAGGGTGGATGAAGTGGCAGGAAGACTCCGCTATTTTGTGTGACCGAAAAATTCCACTAAGTTGAAAGGAAAGCTCTACACCGCAGTTCTGCATACAGCGCTCACATACGGTTCACAATGTTGGACGATGTACACAAAGTATGAGTGTAAATTAACGGCAGCTGAGATGAAGATGCTTTGCATGACAGCAGGAGTGACAAAGCTTGATCGTTGAAGTTCGAAGATCCGTGGAAGCATTCAGGTCGAAGAAACCATCTAACAAATAATAGAGCACGCTCAGTTGATATCCAAAGAAGAAATCATTTCAACCCTGTTAAAAAGGCAATGTCAATGAACGTCAAAGAACGATATCGCGAAAGAAAGGCAGGTCTATAAACGCCTGGATCACATAAATGCAACGACACCAGCATTTGATTTGCCTCAGTAACGAAGTGATCCAAAATTGATATTTCTGAAGTCAAACAGGCGAGCCCCACATGAGGTTCAGTACAAATGCAGTGAAGTGGGAGAGTTATGATCGCTTGTTTTCAGATCGTAACCTCGGTAAAAGAGGAAGAAGATGAAAATTTATTTTAATATCCTAATCCCCTTAAGAATAATTCTGATAGAAGATACGGACCAAGACTCTAAAGTAAAGAATGGCAAAGTTTTATTAAAATCGGTCAGTTAGTTTTTGCGTGATACACGGCGGAAACCGAACCTAAACATCATTTTATTATATGCATAGTGTTAACATGTAATGTGTTTAAAGCTTAATTGAGCTGGGAAATCCCTCCTGCTCAAAGGGTTTCTAGTGTTAGTGCAGGTCTGCACATGCAGCTCGCCAAGTGAGACAGACGTATAGAGTTCAGTTCGCTTTACGTATCTGTGCTGGAAGGGCGCTTGGCGAGTTCGCGCAATGTAGTAATATAATGTGTGTTTATAATTTCAGAAGTGGGATTAAACCATTTCTCCATTTTTGTTGGGTTGACATAACCCCTTCGGGTAGGGGGCAGAATATACCCGAGGTAGGCATGCCTGTCGTAAGAGGCGACTAAAATCCACCCTTCGTATACCGGGGATAAAATGTATACATAATATGCAATGAGTAAAACAAATAGATATAGTACCCCAGGTGGCAGTCCAGGTTCTCTGGAAAATCCACCCTCTTCGGAGGTAGGCTCTACGGATTCTGGGGAGAGCCAATTGTTGCATTTAATAAACCCCTTTTTGAGAAATTCAAGGGTAACTCGGTCTCCACCATCAAGACCGAATGTCTCCGGAAAAAGAAGTCCGCCGGAAGCGCAAGCGCAAGAGAAACGGGACTCAGTGAAATGTAATAGCTTTGAGGAAGAAAACAATGAACTCCGTATTAAGCTAAATAAAATGGATCTACTCTACCAAGAGCTTAAGAGAGAGGTAGAATCACTAAAAGAGGAAAACAAGGCGTTAAAGAATTCACTTTTGCAAAGAGAACGGGAAATTACCCCACCCCGTGCAGCTAGTCCCAAATATCACACGGATGAAGAAGAGCTAGCACGCGAAACAAATGGGGTCTCAAAGAAAAGACCCAGCAAAAAACGAAGAGCCGGTTCTTCACCTGAAGTCGAGCCACGAAAACAAGACAAGGAAAAAGACTTGAAACAGAAACAAACTCACGACAAATTACGTCCCCCGCCTGCAATAAACGTCGTCGGCTTTACGGACTACAATAAATTGCATTGCCTTCTTAAGGGAACTGTGACATCGGAATTTAAAGTAACGTCATTCCGAAACAATGATTGGAAAATTAATGTAGTTGACTCTGACGGCTACCGAGCAATATCGAAAAAACTAAACGCGGAAAAGATCCAGTGGTTCACCTACGAAAATAAATCAGAAAGACCACTCCGTGTTATAGCAAGGGGTCTCCACCCCTCATGCACTAAAGATGACATTATAAATGACCTTAAAGGAAAAGGCTTGAAAATTATCGACGCAATTAATATCTTAAAGAAGATAAAGCAGAAAACGGAACAAGGCAATGAAATCTTGGTCAAGCATGGACTTCCGCTCTTTATGCTAACCTTCGATAGAAGCGAAAATATAGACGATATTTATAACGTAAAAAGTATTTTGAATATCGTAGTTAAAATCGAACCTATGCGTACGAATACACGATCGATACCTCAGTGCAAACGCTGTCAAGGTTTCAATCACACCCAATCGTATTGCCAAAAAGAACCGAAATGTGTAAAATGTGCCGGGAACCACTTATCAGAAAGGTGTGACTTAAATAAGCAGGCTCCGGCGACCTGCATAAACTGTAAAGGCAAGCACCCAGCAAACTATCGAGGTTGTGAAGTAGCAAAGAAGCTTCAAAAAAGGCGCGATACTCTCAAGAAACCGATACACCCGAACCCAAGCTTAAGAGATCGTAAAACCGATAAGCCCAAGACCGCTAAGCCAGTCAAAACGAAGCGACCGATAAAGGGAAATAAAAAAATTGCGCAAGAGAACGTCGCTGGTCCAAGTGCAGCGGAAAAACCGCCACAGGTTGACGCGAGATCGTACGCGCAAGTCGCGTCAAACGAAAACAAATTAAGATCAGCTACAACAGATCCGGTTAGCCAAATATTTACCATTATATTGGAAAAATTTGAGGAGCAAACCAAAGTTAATAAAATTATACTTGACAAATTGAGCAAGCTCGAGTTCAAACCTCGCAAGACAATCAAAAAAACATGAATATGAAACAGCTACTTAAGATACTAACGTGGAACGCAAACGGCCTTCTGAAAAAAATCGACGAGTTAGAAGTGTTTCTACGGAAAAATAACATTGACATATGTTTGGTATCGGAAACGCACTTAAAAAAGGGACTTAGACCCAATATAAAAGGCTACAGCGATTACCATGCGAATCATCCTTCGGAAAATGCGAGAGGCGGGTCCTCTCTTTACATCAAAGACTGTATTAAGCACTCCGAAAACATAGAAATAGAATTTGATTCTATGCAAATAAGCTCAGTCTCCGTAAAAATAAACCACTTAGACTACAACATCGGATCTAGTTACTTCCCTCCGGGATATAAGCTAGTAGAAGACGACCTCGTTCGTCTCTTTGACTCACTCGGACCTAATTTTGTCTTAGGTGGTGACTTTAACGCGAAACACACTTTCTGGGGATCCAGATGCAATTCGACAAAAGGCAGATTATTGTACAAAGCCAGCATGAAACGTGGGGTGAACTTTTTTTCGACAGGAAAGCCAACTTATTGGCCAACTGACAAAAATAAAATCCCTGACCTCGTCGACTTCTTTATCGTAAAAGGGTTAACTAAAAATTTGACGGAAATCGAAGAATGCTATGATCTATGCTCAGATCACTCGGCAGTCACTCTGAAAATAGGTGGAAGTCTAGTAAAAAAAGAAGGACCGCCTAGGTTAACTAGTAACAAAACTAACTGGGACGCTTTCAGAAGAGACTGCAAGGAAAATGTTGCTTTAAATGTACCGCTAAAGACACCGTTCGAAATAGAAGAAGAAATCGACAAACTCGTCGAAGCCATTCAGAGCTCAGCGTGGAAAAACACTCCTTTGCGAAAGACAGAAGCGCGGAACAATAAAGTCAAATACCAGCCTGAAATCGAAGACCTCATACGAGAAAAGAGGAGAGCGCGCAAGAGATGGCAACAATCCCGCGCACCACCGGATAAAACTTATCTGAACCATCTTTGTAACAAGCTTAAAAAAGTGCTGCAGGACCTAAAAAATCACGAGACTTCTACTTACCTCGAGGGTTTGACCGCTGATAAGTATTCAAACTACTCTCTATGGAAAGCCTTGAAGTCCATAAGGAAACCTGTAATGCACTCGCCGCCAATTAGGAAAGCTAACGGGGAATGGGCAAAAGAAGATAAAGAGAAAGCAGAATTATTTGCCGATCACTTAGAGGAAACGTTCAAGCCGTTCGATGGACAACCGTTGATCGAAGATCCGAATGATAATATGGCACCCGACAACTTTAGAGTAAAAACCGTATCCCTGTCCGAACTTCGAATGACAATACAAAAATTGAAAAATAACAAGGCTCCGGGATATGATTTAATCACTGGCGAAATTTTGAAAGAGCTACCGAAAAAAGTGCTGGTTAAGTTGCTCTACATTATAAATGCTTCCTTAAGACTATTATATGTCCCAAGGCAATGGAAAGTCGCCGAAGTTATTATGGTTCCGAAACCGGGGAAATGTGCAAATGACAAGAAATCATATAGACCCATTTCACTTCTGCCAATAATATCTAAGGTCTTCGAGAAACTTCTGCTGAAACGATTGCAACCAGTAATTGAAGAAAGACACTTGATCCCGGATCATCAATTCGGGTTTCGGGTCAAACATTCCACAATCGATCAGGTGTATCGAATAACGAACGAGATTGAAAAAGCTCTAGAAGGGAAAAAAATATGCTCTAGCGCTTTTCTCGACGTATCGCAAGCCTTCGACAAGGTATGGCACGAAGGCCTAAGGTATAAGCTAAGGGTAATCTTACCGGAAAAGTTGTACAGAATATTGGAATCTTATCTTGAAAACAGACTTTTCCGTGTTAGACACGGGAGTGAATATTCGGATTTCAAAGATATCTACGCCGGTGTTCCACAAGGAAGTGTTCTCGGTCCAATCCTGTTCTTGCTCTACACAAGAGATATACCACAAGATGAAGGGACCGTTGTAGCAACGTTCGCAGACGACACGGCTATCCTCGTAACGGATGAGTCAGTCGAATCATCAACGGGAAAACTCCAACGAGCTTTGAACAATGTATGCGAATGGACAAAAACCTGGCGAATAGTCCTCAATGAGACAAAATCAACGCATGTCAATTTTACGTTGAGAAAGATAAACAACTTACCTATATCCATTAACTCGGTACAAATACCTTACGCAAACGAAGCAAAATATTTAGGAATGACCCTAGACGCAAAACTTAAGTGGAAACCACACGTTAAAAAGAAGCGCGAAGAGCTCGAAATCAGATTTAGAGAAATGTATTGGCTACTCGGAAGATACTCGAAGTTAAGCGTATACAACAAACTGCTTCTGTATAAGCAAGTGCTAAAACCGTCTTGGACATATGGTATACAACTTTGGGGTTGTACCAAACCAAGCAATATGGCTCTACTGCAAGCATTTCAAAATAAAATGCTAAGAGCAATCGTGAATGCTCCTTGGTATATAAGGAATAGTGATATTCACAGAGATCTAGGAATTGCTACCGTGAGGGACGAAGTAACAAACTTTGCTCGCAAACTTCGTACCCGTCTTCGTGTTCATTGCAATAATGAAATAATCCGTACTATGGACGTGACAAGCCTTGAGCGCCGACTACAAAGAACAAGACCTTTCGACCTAGCGCCGTAAGGAAAAACCGCATGTAATGACGGTAATAGTAGGTGCCTTCACTGGAAAGCTACCTACCTAACGCGATTAACACTACAGAAGCGTAAACTACTCGTTAAGGCAACTTAGTCGTAGTCATCACAAAAAATGAAAAAATGAGAGGAACAAATTTCCTACTACTATGAGTACGCGCAGCCGGTTCTCATAGTGCCTCTCTGAGGGGGTGAGGTTGAGCCCGTAGGCATATACTGACTAGCACTGATGGCATTGTCAGATATATGAATCGGGCATAACCAATGGTACGGACCATTGGTATCTTTTGAAGATTCCTGCACCTCCAGGCGCAACCAAAAAAAAAAAAAAAAAAAAAAAAAAAAAAAAAAAAAAAAAAAAAAAAAAAAAAATGTGCAAGAGTGGTAAATTGTGTTAATATGTATACGTATGTAAGTAGGTGATACACAAATAATTGGTAAGCAAACAATTTTTGATTTACATCTTTGCCCCTGATGAATCTGGCAGGTATGCTTTATCCTCTTTATGGGAAAGCAAACGAAGAAAAAAAAGTGATAACTTCTGTTCTTGCTCATTGCTTCCTTTATCGTTTCGTGTGTGTGCGAGTGAGAGAAATGCTATATCCTTATCGCTTTCGACCAAGTAAATTTCTGTGACGAAGAGATCGAGCAATGAAAGAGAAAAGTATATATTGAAGGTTCGTTGTTTGTATTACTGCTTGTGTGTTGATATTGTATTGGATTCACTCTTTCAACAAAACTTTTTATCGTGTGCTAAGCAATTTAAAAAAAAAAAAAAAAGAGTGAACAAATAATTTAAGTGTATCTGATAAAAATGGCAGAGCGATTGAAAACAATCCCCAAACGGCTGATGGATGGATGGTCATCCAGGTGAGGTAGAGATAATAAGATTAAGAGCAGAATTAAATGAAGCTAGGAAACAAAATGAGTAATTGGAAGCTGAAGTGAATGCGTGTCGCCGTTCGCAAAGTCATATGACTCAGAGTCAACCCTCAGAAAGTGCAACTGCGACACAAATGTCGTTGAGACTCGGGACAGAGGAAATAAAAAAAATTATACCAGCTCATTCATTTTCATTTTAAGTGCATTTTATTGGGTTAATTCATTATAGGTATCTTACGTGCTAACAAAACGCTTAAAACTAGCTTAATTAACTTAACTATCTTATTATAACTTACTGGCCCCATGCGGGCGCTCTAAGCTAAACTTAACACTTAACCTATGTCTTTCGACGTAACCTAACTAAATTTATTTATTGTAACTTAACTAACTAACAAAATAAGAACTAAGAAAAATGTTTATTGTATAAAAAACTTAGTAAATGGACATTTTTTTGGAAACTATTAGGTAAAACTTATAAACTATCTTAAAAATAAACTTAACTACGCAGTGTAATTAAATACACTCTTTTTTTTTTAGCCAAGTGCTGTGCTTTATTTTTTGTTTTTTTTTTTTAGCCAAGTGCTGTGCTATATTATTTTTTTTTTTTTTTTTTTTTTTTTTTTTTTATAACTTAAAACTACCTTAAAACTATGTAAGCCGGCCATGCCTACCATATATATATGATATATTTTATATCAAATAAAAGACGACCCGCTCTGTCCCGCTACAGGCTAACCCGGATTAGGGGGAAACGACGACGACATTCCCTCTTCTTCGTTAAGCCACCAAAATTGCTCGTGCTGCCTACTAACATCTTCAATATCGCGGACTGAAACCGCCCTACTGAACCGGAGACGCTCTAAACTACCCTGTGCGACGTCTCTGTCGTAGTTGAGTCGCCTATCTACAGCTGTTCTGGCGACGTGGAAGATTAGCGGCACCGCTACTTTATCCTGGATCAGACCTCTTTGATCAAGATATAGGAACGCTTCTGGAGGGATAAAACCGTTAAGGCGCACACTCTCGTGATAGAGATTTTTGGGGTAATAAGCCCCAAAGATCAGGCTATTCATCGAGGTCATTGCTCTTGCAATGTGCTTTCGAATCAACTTGATCAAGAAATTATCCACTCTGATCAGATTCGCCCTGTTGTACAGGACCTCAATACGATAGAATTTTATGTACTCAGACTCTGGTGTTCTATACAAACGAAGGCAAGCCCTAAGGCAAGCCCTCTCAAACACCCGCATCTTTTCCAACAAGCTTGGCCCCACGTTGAACCACACGGGACATCCATATGCGAGCATAGGCCGAATGAGGGCCATGTAGCAGATTACATTCACCCTTGCATCGAGTTGGCTGCTATAAAACAGTCTCTTTGTGAGGGCAAAAGCAACTTTGGCTCTGGCCAGAGCAGCATCTATATGTTTGTTAAAATATAGATATTGATCTAACCAGACCCCAAGGTACCTGACTACACTTCGATTCGCAAGTGGCTGTCTGTGTTGTCCCACGATAGAGAACTTTCGCCAGTTCTTTCTGGTGTCCCTAGAGGCCCCAGACAACGGCGTTCTGAACAGGATGGTCTCCGACTTCTGAAAGTTAATCTTCAGCTTCCAGTCGTCGCAGTATCTCTTGATTTTATCGAAGTCGCGCTGCAAGAGTGTTGCAATGACCTCGATCGTAGGCCCTGACCTGTACGCGACCAAATCGTCTGCGTAAGCTATGGCATGGTGAAGTGAACCTATGAGATCGCTCGTGTAAATATTGAAAAGGATCGGCGAATTAACCGCGCCCTGTTGTAGACCATTTTTTACTTCAAAAGTTCCCGCAGACGTCACATTGCCATTCTTCACAATGAACCTCTTACTGGTGAGCATGTCATAAAGTATGTACAGCAGTGGTTTACTTATACCCAGCCTGCTCAATTTGTAGAAGAGTCCTTCTAACCATACGGTATCGAAAGCCTTCTCCAAGTCAACCAGACAGGCACCCGTGCATTGCTTCTTGCTTTTGTTCCATTGAATATCCGATACCAGTTTAGACGCGGCATGTATCGTATCATGCCCCGCCTTGAAACCAAATTGGTTATCCGGAATTATATGCATGTCCTCAACCCACTTAGCCAGGGCTCTATGGATCACTTTTTCGAATACCTTGCTGATGTTCGGAAGGAGACTTATGGACCGTAGATTTCCCGGATTGGAGCTATCTTTATTTTTCTTCGGAATTGGCTGCACCACCGCTGTTTTCCAATGCTCTGGATAATGGGCATTATTCATTGCATTATTGAACAGGATGGTGTAAATGTTCACCGCTTCTGGAGGAAGATGTCTAAGAACAATATTGGGTATACCATCGATTCCCACGGATTTCTTTTTTCTCAGTGATTCGAAGATCGCTTGGAGCTCTACCTCCGAAATGAACGGGGGATATACCCTTTCATCGGCGACGGCATTGTTTGCCATATTTCTTTCATTGAACACGGTGAAACCGATGTTCTCAGATCGCCAGTGCTCCATGTCATTTCGAAGGTAGAAGTTGTGCGCAAGGACCTGATTTTCCAGATCATGGTTCGGGCAAAGACTATCATTCACCTTATACACGTCCTGGAAAGTCGCTCCTATAGCCTCTACCTTCTCCTGCGGATCTTCGATCACAAAGAAATTGTCATCCTCAGCTGCGTTATCTGGATCTATACCTGCTGTCACTAGTATTTGTAAATTGTTAGTAGTTCGGGGGATTTTAAGACGCGGAAGATCGTTTTGATTATTCCTCCGAAATATCTTGTTTATTTGGGGGAACATACTCGGGTTGTTGGATTTTACAGCCCGAATTTTCCTGTCCCAGTGCAAATTTACAGAAAGTCTGTAATTTTCTTTAATTAACTTTGAGAGGTTTCTAATCAACGCCTTCAGCGTCCTAACCTCCTCCGAGTTCTGTCTGTCAGTAAACTGTCTGTACAAGGTTTTTAATCTCGACAGCAGTCTACTTTTATGTTCGTGCAATGCGTCAATCGTTGCATTGCGGTATATGTCCACGTTGTCAGTGTGTTGATACCGAGGTATCGTACTGTCCATCGTTCGTTTTATTGTCTCGTCCATTTGGTTTAGATATATATCGATCTCCTCGTTTGAGAGATTTCTATTGGACGGTAGGTCGAGCATGTTCGAGGAGAGTGCTCTCGTCAACTGTCTGGAGAAGCGAGTCCAACGCGTTCTACTGTAATTATAGGCGTGCAATTGGACAAACTCCACCAATTCCGCAATTTCATTGGGAATCTTTATTTCGGCACTGAGTCCGCAATGGTCACTGTCATACACAAAAGTGTGTAAGCAGTTTAAAGTTTGTCGGTCCATGTCGGTTAGTTGTAACCGTACGTCGAACAGCATTAGATCAAGATAGGATCCGCTTCTGGGATACGAAGGACTATCCGTCGCTTTTAAGTCAAGTCGATACTCAACACTGTGCAGACCCCACCAATTGAATAGTAGGTTCCCTCTAGAATTTGGTGTGTTTTTTCCCCAATCTCTATGCTTGGCGTTAAAATCGCCGGCTATAATGAAAAAATTCTCCTCCGACTCCAGCCTTAGTATTCGAAAAAGTGTCTCGAGCTCTGAAATAAAAGAAGTAGTTTGAGTAGCTTCAGGAGCATAGACCGCGACCATATACATCCTCTTTCCACTACGGAGGGGGATATACACGATACATGCTTCCAGCTCCTGGAACCTACGCACTTCACCGCTGTACACTACTCTATGACGCAACCCTTTTCTAATGAAGATCGCGACACCTCCTCCTTGTACAGAGTTGGGTCGATCTCTTCTTATGATACTATAACTATTGTGCCTCAACTTGTGTTTCTGGGATAGCTTAGTTTCGCTAACCAAAAGCACATCGGGAGAATGGTCCTCAAGCAACTTGAAAAGTACGGCTCTACGTTCGATCCTAATCAGTGAATTCACATTCACCGCAAGGATCTTTAAGGATTGCTCCGCCATGTTCGTACCCATTACGATTGGTGGTGCGTTAGGCCCGGCAGAAGCGCGTAGATCTGGTCCACCCGCGTCGCCTGCTCTTGGATTTGTCTCTGAAGTTGGCCCATCTGCCCCTGGATAGAGAGCAAGATAGCCAACAAATCAGATTCAGCCTCCGGTGCTCTCGGCCTTGGGTCCTGCAGAACAACCTTAGGCTGCGACTGTACCGTATTCCCCCGGCCTGACGCCATTTGGGCGTAGGTCACTTGGGGAGTGACGGATTGTGCAGGAACACTTGCCACGGGCGGACGCTTGACTTCCACCTTCTGCTGACGAGCCAGATTTACTTTTTTTATATACTGGAACTTAGGGCAACCCCGATAGTTTGCAGTGTGCCCCGTGTTCCTACATAATGCGCACGTGAGCTGACTTTTTTCAGTCACGCCTTCCCTACCTAGCGCGCATTCCTCTGCTTTGTGGTCTTTTCCACATTTCACGCATCGAGGCTGCATATCGCAGTTCGACGCGGCGTGCCCAAACCTTTGGCAGCGAACGCATTGTATCATGCCTTCACTCCGCTTTACTTTTTCCCAGGTGACAACCTGGTAGTCTAGGACTTTGATACTCCTTAGACCATCCAGTTTGCTGTTGGGTGAGAGCTGAACCAGGAAGAACGGTAATTTCCGTTTCTCCCTTTTGGCCTTAGCTGTGATGAATGGCTTGACCCCTATGAATTTGAGCTCATCGCACTCTTTCTCCTTGAGCAGCTTTAAGAGCTCCTCGGGTTCGGTAGACGGTTCCATCCCCTTCAGTAGCATGGTTTGCAACTTTTCCCCCTTCGGGGTGAAGGAGAAGAACTCCGTCGTCGATTCCCTCAACAAATCTTTAATCATATGATATTGCTCCACTGTATTGCAGTGGATAGCATGCCTGTCTGAACTAAGTCGCTTAATATAAAAGTTACTACCTATGGCCGACTTACATAGTTCTATGGTGTCCCTTAGTTCCATTTTAAATGTGTTAATTGGTGGCACCCTTTGCTTCGCCTTCTGTTGAGGCTGTTGTTGCTGCTGATGTTGCTGCTGCTGTTGCTGCTGCTGTTGCTGCTGCTGCTGTTGTTGCTGCTGCTGCTGTTGTTGTTGCTGCTGCTGATTCTGCTGCTGCTGTTGCTGCTGTTGTTGTTGCTGCTGTTGTTGTTGCTGCTGTTGTTGTTGCTGCTGATGTTCTTTCTGCTGCTGTTGTTTTTGCTGCTGCTGTTGTAGTTGTTGCGGCTGTTTTGTCTTGGGCTGCCGTTGAGCTTTTGGCTGTAGTTGTTGTTGTTTTGGTTGCTGTAGTTGTGCTAGCTGCTGTTTTTGCAGCCGTTGTGGTTGCTGCTGCTGTTGCTGTTTCAGCCTTGGCTGCTGTGGTTGTTGCTGCTTCTCCGTTTGCAACTGGCTTCGTGAGGGCTGCTGCTCTTGTTGTTCTTGGTGAGCCTGGTTTAGTTCCAGCTGTCGCTCCCTCTCACGTCTGGCAATTTGTTTGGCCTTAATGACGTTCACTCTTTCTTGGAACTGCCTGATGCTGCTGTTTAAACACTCCATTTCGTTGTCCTCATCTTCTGACTCGGAGGAAGCCAGTAAGACAAAGCTGTTGCTGTCTGCCAAGTAGCGACCTTCCCCGCCGTCGGAGACGTATTTCATTTTGTCCGTTTTAGGCTGACGTTGTTTTTTTGCTGCCACTGTGCTTTTCGTTGGCGCCTCCCCCCTCACTCCACTCGGCAGCTTTTCAACTGGAGCTGATAGAGAGAGGCGCTTGACTGGGTTGGGACTCGGCCTCAGCTTCCTCCTCCTCTTCGTTGTCCCATCTCCGGCCTTCGTTGCTGGGCCAGATTCCACAGCCTCGTCATCGGCTGATGTTGTTTCGTCCGCTGTTCCCGCTATTGGGAGCGCGGACCGCTCGTCACAACTCATCACCTGATATATATCACTTCTGTGCACTTTATGTTTGTTTATCGTATTTAATTTAATAAAAAAAAAAAAAAAAAGAAGAAGAAAGTTTTTCCCCGGGTGAGACTCGAACCAGCAGTGCTGGTTTAAGGGAGGCTAACACTACCACTAGGCAACTTTGTTTCTTGCGTATTCACTGTCTAATTTGTTTCTTAAAACTTAAACACTATTTCAAGAAAAGCCGAAACACGTGTGTCTACCGCGGAGGTCTGTGAACGACTCAAATTATACCAGCTTTTGATCCTTCAATGATTTCTTCCCTCAGTGCGGCGCAATGGGTATAGACCATAGAAAATATCCGCCAATTTTACCAGTGGGACGATCGAA
The DNA here is from genome assembly GCA_945910035.1 of Brachypalpus laphriformis. Classification (NCBI taxonomy): domain Eukaryota; kingdom Metazoa; phylum Arthropoda; class Insecta; order Diptera; family Syrphidae; genus Brachypalpus; species Brachypalpus laphriformis. The sequence continues at coordinate 89,311,876 of OX246754.1, forward strand.
GCACCTTATTTTATGTTTCCTTGAGGCTCGATGAAGCTGCAGGACATTGGCTTGCCGGATGTAGGGGTAAAATAAATAGTTGGGAGGAATTTAAAATAAAATTTCTGGAAGATTTTCCTTCGGATGACGACGCATCGAATACCTATACATATTCGACTCTTGGCGAGGCAGAAAAAAAATACAGAGAGCTTTGAAAATTATGTGTACAATATGGTCGCGATGGGAAAGCGGGGAAATTTAAACAATAAATCCATCATAAATTATATAATTTCGGGGTTGAGAGACCGCGCATTAATGAACAATTTAATATCTGCCAATTGTAATACGATTTCCGAACTTATAACCACAATAAAGTCATTGGAAACCATTCAAACGCAAGCGGAGACAAGTCAAAGATTTGAAACTCGTGACGTAGATTAAATAGTTATAAAAATAATTCAAACTATAACCCAAAATACGTAAACACAGAACAAAAACAATTAAAGATCTGTTTCAATTGTCGAACTCCGGGACATTTAGTTCGCGAATGTACGGTTGTAAAACCAGGGAAACCTCAACAAAACTCCCGAATTTGTTTTAACTGTAGAGTTCCAGGACACTCATCTCGGGATTGAAGGGAACGCCGCGGTCTACTTCAGCCAATACAGACATACGGGGAACCGCCTCGGAAAATACGCCGTCTGCTACACACCGATGATGATTGTACTCAAAAATATAAGTGTCGACAATCACTCTGTGAAAACCTTCGTAGATCTTGGAAGCGACTGTTCAACCATCAAACTATCTGAAGTAAAGAAATCTGGCTGGCCGATAGATTCCTGCAATGCAAAACTGCAGGGTTTTGGTAGGGCTTGTACTAAGGCAGTAGGAAAAATTTCTAAAATAATTGAAGCAGGGGAAGTTGCCCAAAAAGTAGATATTTTGATCGTTCGGGACCACGAGCAGGACTATCCAATGATCTTAGGTAGAAACTTTTTAGATTCCGACAAAGTGTGTGTAATTAGAAAAAATGGCACTCTACAAATAAAACAAACCATCCAGATATTTGACTAGACGGGCCAATTCTGCAGCACAATATACAAATGAAACCGAAAATTAAAATCAGTGACATCTCGATCGGCAATTTCCCATGCCATAATAGTGATACCGATACAAATAGACTCCTTAGACTGCTAAATGAATATCGCGATTGCATTGCATTTAACTTAAGTGAACTAGGTAAGACAGACAAAATACAGATGACCATCAAGTTAAAAGAAAACAAAATAGTCCGGTATAAGCCATACAGAATTCCATATAACGAACTTCCCCACTTGGATCAAATAATAGAAGAACTCTTGCAAAACAAAATAATCGAACAATCAAACTCAGAATACGCCAGCCCTGCGTTGCTGGTGAAAAAGAAAAATTGCACTCAGCGTCTATGCGTCGACTACCGCCGTTTAAATGAAATAACGGTTCGCGAAAAATTTCCTACCCCAAATATCGAAGAGCAGCTCAATTCTATGTCCAACGGTCGGGTTTTCATTGTTCTGGATCTAATGAGCGGCTATTATCAGATCCCAATCGAAAGCAAGTCAAGACATTTAACTGCGTTCATTACACCTCGGGGACAATACCAGTTCAATAGGGTTTCGTTTGGATTAACAAATGTCCCCTCAGTTTTTATGAGCCTAGTGACGAAAAAACTGGCTTCAAAAAATATTTTAATTTATATGGACAATATCGTCATTTTCGCTGAAGACGTTGACGTCATACTAAAACAGTTAGAAAAACTTCTTAACGTCCTAAAAGAATTTAAAGTCACTCTAAATATTAAAAAATGTGTTTTCTTTGCAAATACTATTAGTTATCGCAAATACTATTAGGAACGAAATAAGTGGAGAAGGAGTAAAGCCAGGGAATATAAAAATTGGTGCTATAGAAAAGTTCCCAGCACCCATTGAGATAAAACAGGTTAAGCAATTCCTAGGACTTACGGGTTACTTTCGTCGGTTTGTCCCCAACTACGCCAAAATAGCAGCGCCACTTAACACAAGAGCACGAACTTCATACAGATGCATGCAGCCTGGGTTTGGCTGGCGTTTTGATTCAGGTTGGCGAATGTGGAGAAAAGAGGGCGGTATCTTATTTCAGTAGGGCGACGACAAAGGATGAGCAAAAGTACCATAGCTATGAGCTCGAGGCGTTAGCTGTAGTGGAAAGCTTACAAAGAATTAGATACTATTTACTTTGGAAGAAATTCACTATCTACACGGATTGCAACTCTTTGAAGATGACGCAAAACAAAAAGGAACTCATCCCAAGAATTGCCAGATGGTGGCTTAAGATCCAAGAGTTCGATTATAAGCTGGAGTACAGGACGGCGCAACAGATGCAGCATGCAGATGCATTAAGCAGAAATCCAACCGAGTGCCCCGTCGAAATCGAAGAAGCTGGATTTGGAATGATGATCATGGAAACTCAAAAAGAAGATTCGATAGCTGTTCTGCAAGATCGTGATATTCAACTCCGAGAAATCCGTGAAGTGTTAAGTAACCCCCACAAAAAATACTGCAAACGAAAAGACTACGGGAAACAATATGCCGTGAAGCACGGTTGGTTATTTAAGAAAATCGAAAGTGGACTTCGGTTCGTGGTACCAAGGGGAGTTAGGTGGCGGGTTATAAAGCCATCCCACGATGACAGTGGCCATTTTGGATTGGAAAGAACAATTGAACACCTTAGAAGAAATTATTGGTTTCCGAAAATGTAACGCATTGTTGAAAAGTATATAAGCAGTTGTGTCCCATGCTTATATAACCAGAGAGCTAAACACGAAAGGCGATACCACATTCACCCTATCAACAAGTTACCAGTACCGTTCCACTGCATCCACATTGACCATCTCGGACCATATGTTAAGAGCACGAAACAAAACGAATATATCCTTGGAATTATAGATAGCTTTACAAAATTCATCATTCTACGACCAGTAAAAACTACCAATTCGAATGCTGTTATCCGATCATTAGTTGAACTCTCACAATTCTTCGGAACACCAACACAAATTGTAAGCGACAGAGGAACCGCATTCACTTCCAAAGCATTTAAGGAGTATTGTAAAGAAAATCATATCCGTCATATTTTGTACGCTGTACGAACGCCGAGAGCTAACGGACAGATAGAACGCTACTTCCGGACATTAAAAATGTCGCTATCAACAATGACAAAACGGCATGATGGACGCGATTACGAAGAGCATCTTCCGTCGATTCAATGGGGGCTGAATTCTTTGCAACACCGAATCACAAATCAAACACCACAAGAATTACTGTTTGCGTTTAAGCCAAAAAACAGGTTAGCTAATCAGCTCAGTTTCGCACTTTAAGAAGACCTTTCCAGCGATGAAGAAAATATTCCATTAGCCGAATTTAGGGAGAAGGTTAAGCAGCGAGTACAAAAACTACAGTTGCAGCAGGCAGAAAGGTTTAATGCGGTACATCGTAAGCCTGAACTTATGAAGCAGGAGACATGGTGCTCCTACGCGCAGAACATCCAGCGACAGGGCAATCGAAAGAACTTCTTCCGAGGTATAAGGGTCCATATCAAGTCAAGAAAGTACTGGAAAACGATCGCTATGTGATTGGAGACTCATCTGAACTTCAAATGTCACGCAGGCCATATTCTTCAGTGCATTCCGCGGATCGAATCAAACCTTTTTGCGAAAATAAATGACATGGCATGGAAAGAATTTAATGACAGCGAGGAAAACGAGGATGCTGAGGGAGATCGGTAAAATTATTGGTTATCTAAGGTACATACTCTTATAGTTCCTTATTACTACAATTACTTATGTTCTACACACATTGTTGTTGCCTACTTTTGGTTTATTCACTTCCAATGTATAGATTAAAGGAATTTGAATTCTAATGAACTTTGCTTGTGGACCTTTCAAATGACAGCTATTGCCTTGGTTGCTGGTTGATTAAGCATATCAGGTCCCTTGTTTTAAAACTACTTTAAAAATTAACGAATGAATTTAAAAAATAAAATGAAAACTGTTGTTACTATGAAATGTTGATTTTCATTGACTTTTGGTCGGGTTGATTTGTGGAAGTTGAATTACCATAATGGATCTTTATTAATTTTCTTAAAATTAGTGAAGGCTTGAAGTCCAATAGTTTAACTATTATGGAACGCAGTGAAGGACAGTTTTTTTTTTTTTTTTTTTTTTTTTTTTATTATTATTATATTACAATCTAGTCTTAGGACTAATGAGCAATTTGATAATCATAAGTTACAGTATAATTACAATTCGAAAAAGGATATAAGATACCATAATATAACATATAATTTATATTTGCCTTTTTCTTTTTTCTCTTTGAGTAATGATTAAGTAATAGTTAATAAAATAATAACTTATAGGAATTTTCAGTAAATGTGAATATAAATAACAATGAGCTAATAACATTAATAATACTTAAGGCATACGTGGAATTTAGGCCACTCAAGGCGGTGGGGGTTTTATTAACTCCGAGCGCCCCTTGTCGCTCGTTGTTGTCACCTTTCGAATTATCTACGGATCATTTAAATTTACATCCCTTTATCTACCCAGTTCAAGAGGTTTACGCCTTTTTAGTCTTCTGACCGAGTGATTCAGGTTTACAAGTAGAAGAGCCTCAGGGTTTACGCGCTCTCGTAGCCGTTCTCGTGTCTTTTTGCTGCGTTTTTAATTTCGTTTTGGACCAGCTCCACATTAAGATCTCTGTGAAGGTCGCTGTTTCTTATATACCAGGGAGCGCCTAGAATGTTCCTGAGTACTTTGTTTTGGAAGCGTTGAATGATGTCGATGTTACTTTGTTTGGTGCAACCCCAGAGTTGCATCCCATAGGCCCATATTGGTTTTATCATTTGCTTGTAAAGCAGGAGCTTGTTGAATGTTGATAGTTGGGAGTGTCGCCCCATAAGACAATACATTTTTTTATATCGAATGTCTAGTTCTTCTCTTTTCTTTTTAATGTGGGCTTTCCATCTGAGCTTGGCGTCTAAAGTCATGCCGAAGTACTTCGCCATATTTCCATAAGGATCTTCTTTACCATTAATATAGACTGGCATATAAATTATCATTGAAGGACAGTTGAAGTAGAACAAAGTGGAACTATTATGCAAATAACGGTCTCCTAGGATGACATTATCAACGCTCGATCGGTGGGCACGGAAAGGCTGTGTGCAAAGTGGCTGTGTGCAAAAAGGCTGTGTGCAAAACGGCTGTGTGCAAAAAGGCTGTGTGCAAAGAGGCTGTGTGCAAAGAGGTTGTGTGCAAAGTGGCTGTGAGCATAGTTGTTGTGTGTTGTAGGCTGCACTAAGGACAGTGTAACGTAGGATGGCCGAAATGTTAACATTCAATGTGTTTAAAGCTTAATTAAGCCGGGAAATCCCTCCTGCTCAAAGGGTTATTAGTGTTAGTGTAGGTCTGCACATGCAGCTTCCCAAGTGAGACAGACGTATAGAGTTCAGTTCGCTTTACGTATCTGTGCTGGAAGGGCGCTTGGCGAGTTCACGCAGTGTAGTAATATAATCAGGGTTATCGTGAATAAATTTTCCCTCGGAACTTTTCCCCCGAACATAAATTAGGTATCTTCAAAAAAGAGGAAATAATTCCGCGGAAAAGAAATAGATATCATGAATAACAATTCATTGTAATTTTCAACGCAATCGCGATATTTAATTTTTACCCGATGCATTTTTCCCTATTTTTGACGGTACCTAATTTTTGTTCGGGGGAACAATTCCGAGTGGAAATTTATTCGCGATAACCCTGATTGTGTGTTTATAATAGATAGACAGATAGATGCCACAGAGATTACCGTGCTGGCATAAGGTGGAACATTATGTATAATGCTGTATAGGAATGCTGATGGAAAGCAAAATAAAAATATTACAACAAAGAAAAATATTGTAAATAATAAATATTAGGTTAGGCAGTTGTGAAACAAAAAGTGTTCCTCTAAACCCGAGATGGAAATTCAAAATTTGATTTTTTATCGGAAAGTCAAAAACTATAAGCTTTTAAAATTTATAAAATAACCCCCTCTTATTATCTACATTAATATTAGTTAAAATTTTCATCTGGCACCTATTATGCGAAAACTGACTCGCACGTGGCGATTATATTTTTTTGAATAAGGAACCGATGATCAAAGTAAACGAGAAACGGACAAAGGGTGCTGATTTCCAATTCGCAAAAGTCCGAAAACAAAACAAAATATTTTCTTCTCAGTGTAAAATGGCCTTCTGAATACAAAAATGAATGTTATTTTGTGCGGTAACTGTTATTAACGAAACTATAAACAAATGAAGTTTTGGAAAGCAATCTAAAGTAAAGGGTTTTTCCAAGTATATACGTAGCTAAATCGCATTTTTACTTTAATTTCCACTTCATAACATCATACTTATTATTTAAAACTTAAAAATATTATGAAGAGTATATAATAAACAAATAAACGCAATTACATAATTAATCTGTAATTGTTGCAAAATAACTCCGACGAAGTACCTATGTGCTATTATACTATTGTATATAATAAAGCAGTAACACTCATTCTGTTAACACGTACGCGTTCAATTTAATAGCGAAGCGATCGACAAATGTACTACTGAACACTTTCGCTTACACAACTGATAGTGAGACCAACAACAACCGCGTCCATATCCCGTATCACTCTTCTTTCTAACCCATGCCTTTTATTCACTTCACCAATACCAATGTCAAAATCAAAAATTGTAAACAACTGCACCATTGACGTATTATATATACGTATGGACTGCTAGTGCCCAACTTCACGCATGTTCCAACATCTCAAGCTCCCTTGTTTCACAGCGTTTCCATAAACTGGTACTTTATTTCACAGTTCGCGAGCCAATGGAAAAAAAATAAGTTGTGTTTTGATTTGTGTTTTTGGTTGTGGAAAAATAAGCTGGGAACATTTAATTGTGGAATAAATAATAACAATAATAAAATAAAATGAAGTGCTATGTGGTTGGCTGTGATTCACAATACAGATTGTGTTGTAATGAAATTCAAATTCGTAATTTTGTAACTGTAGGAAACAAGAAACATCTACATCTACACACGACATCTACTACGGCGATTGCTACAGACAAAAAGGACAGCGTCTATTCGGGTGCGGATTTGTCATTGGAGACAGACTTAGGCAAGAAGTCTTGAGTTTCCGGCATGTGAACGAGCGCCTCATGACTATCCGTACCAAGGCTAAATTTGCCAACATTAGCCTAATATGCGTTCACGCCCCTCACGAGGAGAAGGACGACGCGACAAAGGATGACTTCTACCAGCTCTTAGACAAGACGTATGAGCAATGCCCTAGCCACGACGTTAAAATTATCCTAGGCGACTTTAACGCAAAGCTAGGAAGAGAGGAAGTCTTTAGTAGCGTGGTCGGAAAGCACAGCCTGCACGACAACACTTCCGGCAACGGACTCAGGCTAATCGACTTTGCGGCGGGGCGAAACTTTGTTGTAGCTAGTACGCGGTTCCCACGTCTCGATTTTCACAAAGGAACATGGCTCTCCTTTGATCGAAAAATCGTCAACCAAATCGATCACATTGCGATCGACGCAAGGCACTCTTCCAATATTCTGGGTGTCCGGACTTTCCGAGGAGCCAACGTGGACTCGGATCACTACCTAGTTGTAGCCAAGGTACGGATGCGGATATCCACAACGGAGCGAAATCAACGAAATGCTGTGAGGAAATTTGACGTCGAAAAGCTACAATCGCAAGAGACCGCCAGAACCTTTGCCGATCGTGTTTCTTCTAATCTCAATCTTAGTCCTATGCCGCCAGCAGCAAATGCGGAAGACCAGTGGCAGCGTTGCCAAAAAGCCATCAGAGATGCCGCCTCTGATGTACTGGGTTTCTCTCGCCCACCACAACGAAACCCCTGGTTTGATGAGGAATGCCGGCAAGCACATGCAGCAAAACAAGAGGCGTACAAAGCGGCGCTGCATAGAAGGACTAGAGCTGCTTACGAGCTCTACGTGCGCAGGAGAAAAGAGGAACATCGACTTCTCAGAAAGAAGAAAAAGGAGCATGAGAAGCGCTCGATCGAGGAGATTGAGAGACTCTATTGCAGGAATAATGTTCGAAAATTTTACCAAAAGGTAAAAAGAACATGCCAGGAATTCAAAGCCAGAACAGAAGCCTGCACGGACGAAAATGGCAACATAGTAGTGGAATCGCAGTCGGTGCTGAGGATATGGAAGGAACACTTCTGCAGACTGTTAAACGGCGATGATGATCAATATTCCGCTGTCAGGCAGAATGAGCCATTCAACAGTGACGATGGCAGTCAAAATTCCCGTCAACCCGATCATAATGAAGTGAGGATAGCGAAAATAAATGACATGGCATGGAAAGAATTTAATGACAGCGAGGAAAACGAGGATGCTGAGGGAGATCGGTAAAATTATTGGTTATCTAAGGTACATACTCTTATAGTTCCTTATTACTACAATTACTTATGTTCTACACACATTGTTGTTGCCTACTTTTGGTTTATTCACTTCCAATGTATAGATTAAAGGAATTTGAATTCTAATGAACTTTGCTTGTGGACCTTTCAAATGACAGCTATTGCCTTGGTTGCTGGTTGATTAAGCATATCAGGTCCCTTGTTTTAAAACTACTTTAAAAATTAACGAATGAATTTAAAAAATAAAATGAAAACTGTTGTTACTATGAAATGTTGATTTTCATTGACTTTTGGTCGGGTTGATTTGTGGAAGTTGAATTACCATAATGGATCTTTATTAATTTTCTTAAAATTAGTGAAGGCTTGAAGTCCAATAGTTTAACTATTATGGAACGCAGTGAAGGACAGTTTTTTTTTTTTTTTTTTTTTTTTTTTATTATTATTATATTACAATCTAGTCTTAGGACTAATGAGCAATTTGATAATCATAAGTTACAGTATAATTACAATTCGAAAAAGGATATAAGATACCATAATATAACATATAATTTATATTTGCCTTTTTCTTTTTTCTCTTTGAGTAATGATTAAGTAATAGTTAATAAAATAATAACTTATAGGAATTTTCAGTAAATGTGAATATAAATAACAATGAGCTAATAACATTAATAATACTTAAGGCATACGTGGAATTTAGGCCACTCAAGGCGGTGGGGGTTTTATTAACTCCGAGCGCCCCTTGTCGCTCGTTGTTGTCACCTTTCGAATTATCTACGGATCATTTAAATTTACATCCCTTTATCTACCCAGTTCAAGAGGTTTACGCCTTTTTAGTCTTCTGACCGAGTGATTCAGGTTTACAAGTAGAAGAGCCTCAGGGTTTACGCGCTCTCGTAGCCGTTCTCGTGTCTTTTTGCTGCGTTTTTAATTTCGTTTTGGACCAGCTCCACATTAAGATCTCTGTGAAGGTCGCTGTTTCTTATATACCAGGGAGCGCCTAGAATGTTCCTGAGTACTTTGTTTTGGAAGCGTTGAATGATGTCGATGTTACTTTGTTTGGTGCAACCCCAGAGTTGCATCCCATAGGCCCATATTGGTTTTATCATTTGCTTGTAAAGCAGGAGCTTGTTGAATGTTGATAGTTGGGAGTGTCGCCCCATAAGACAATACATTTTTTTATATCGAATGTCTAGTTCTTCTCTTTTCTTTTTAATGTGGGCTTTCCATCTGAGCTTGGCGTCTAAAGTCATGCCGAAGTACTTCGCCATATTTCCATAAGGATCTTCTTTACCATTAATATAGACTGGCATATAAATTATCATTGAAGGACAGTTGAAGTAGAACAAAGTGGAACTATTATGCAAATAACGGTCTCCTAGGATGACATTATCAACGCTCGATCGGTGGGCACGGAAAGGCTGTGTGCAAAGTGGCTGTGTGCAAAAAGGCTGTGTGCAAAACGGCTGTGTGCAAAAAGGCTGTGTGCAAAGAGGCTGTGTGCAAAGAGGTTGTGTGCAAAGTGGCTGTGAGCATAGTTGTTGTGTGTTGTAGGCTGCACTAAGGACAGTGTAACGTAGGATGGCCGAAATGTTAACATTCAATGTGTTTAAAGCTTAATTAAGCCGGGAAATCCCTCCTGCTCAAAGGGTTATTAGTGTTAGTGTAGGTCTGCACATGCAGCTTCCCAAGTGAGACAGACGTATAGAGTTCAGTTCGCTTTACGTATCTGTGCTGGAAGGGCGCTTGGCGAGTTCACGCAGTGTAGTAATATAATCAGGGTTATCGTGAATAAATTTTCCCTCGGAACTTTTCCCCCGAACATAAATTAGGTATCTTCAAAAAAGAGGAAATAATTCCGCGGAAAAGAAATAGATATCATGAATAACAATTCATTGTAATTTTCAACGCAATCGCGATATTTAATTTTTACCCGATGCATTTTTCCCTATTTTTGACGGTACCTAATTTTTGTTCGGGGGAACAATTCCGAGTGGAAATTTATTCGCGATAACCCTGATTGTGTGTTTATAATAGATAGACAGATAGATGCCACAGAGATTACCGTGCTGGCATAAGGTGGAACATTATGTATAATGCTGTATAGGAATGCTGATGGAAAGCAAAATAAAAATATTACAACAAAGAAAAATATTGTAAATAATAAATATTAGGTTAGGCAGTTGTGAAACAAAAAGTGTTCCTCTAAACCCGAGATGGAAATTCAAAATTTGATTTTTTATCGGAAAGTCAAAAACTATAAGCTTTTAAAATTTATAAAATAACCCCCTCTTATTATCTACATTAATATTAGTTAAAATTTTCATCTGGCACCTATTATGCGAAAACTGACTCGCACGTGGCGATTATATTTTTTTGAATAAGGAACCGATGATCAAAGTAAACGAGAAACGGACAAAGGGTGCTGATTTCCAATTCGCAAAAGTCCGAAAACAAAACAAAATATTTTCTTCTCAGTGTAAAATGGCCTTCTGAATACAAAAATGAATGTTATTTTGTGCGGTAACTGTTATTAACGAAACTATAAACAAATGAAGTTTTGGAAAGCAATCTAAAGTAAAGGGTTTTTCCAAGTATATACGTAGCTAAATCGCATTTTTACTTTAATTTCCACTTCATAACATCATACTTATTATTTAAAACTTAAAAATATTATGAAGAGTATATAATAAACAAATAAACGCAATTACATAATTAATCTGTAATTGTTGCAAAATAACTCCGACGAAGTACCTATGTGCTATTATACTATTGTATATAATAAAGCAGTAACACTCATTCTGTTAACACGTACGCGTTCAATTTAATAGCGAAGCGATCGACAAATGTACTACTGAACACTTTCGCTTACACAACTGATAGTGAGACCAACAACAACCGCGTCCATATCCCGTATCACTCTTCTTTCTAACCCATGCCTTTTATTCACTTCACCAATACCAATGTCAAAATCAAAAATTGTAAACAACTGCACCATTGACGTATTATATATACGTATGGACTGCTAGTGCCCAACTTCACGCATGTTCCAACATCTCAAGCTCCCTTGTTTCACAGCGTTTCCATAAACTGGTACTTTATTTCACAGTTCGCGAGCCAATGGAAAAAAAATAAGTTGTGTTTTGATTTGTGTTTTTGGTTGTGGAAAAATAAGCTGGGAACATTTAATTGTGGAATAAATAATAACAATAATAAAATAAAATGAAGTGCTATGTGGTTGGCTGTGATTCACAATACAGATTGTGTTGTAATGAAATTCAAATTCGTAATTTTGTAACTGTAGGAAACAAGAAACATCTACATCTACACACGACATCTACTACGGCGATTGCTACAGACAAAAAGGACAGCGTCTATTCGGGTGCGGATTTGTCATTGGAGACAGACTTAGGCAAGAAGTCTTGAGTTTCCGGCATGTGAACGAGCGCCTCATGACTATCCGTACCAAGGCTAAATTTGCCAACATTAGCCTAATATGCGTTCACGCCCCTCACGAGGAGAAGGACGACGCGACAAAGGATGACTTCTACCAGCTCTTAGACAAGACGTATGAGCAATGCCCTAGCCACGACGTTAAAATTATCCTAGGCGACTTTAACGCAAAGCTAGGAAGAGAGGAAGTCTTTAGTAGCGTGGTCGGAAAGCACAGCCTGCACGACAACACTTCCGGCAACGGACTCAGGCTAATCGACTTTGCGGCGGGGCGAAACTTTGTTGTAGCTAGTACGCGGTTCCCACGTCTCGATTTTCACAAAGGAACATGGCTCTCCTTTGATCGAAAAATCGTCAACCAAATCGATCACATTGCGATCGACGCAAGGCACTCTTCCAATATTCTGGGTGTCCGGACTTTCCGAGGAGCCAACGTGGACTCGGATCACTACCTAGTTGTAGCCAAGGTACGGATGCGGATATCCACAACGGAGCGAAATCAACGAAATGCTGTGAGGAAATTTGACGTCGAAAAGCTACAATCGCAAGAGACCGCCAGAACCTTTGCCGATCGTGTTTCTTCTAATCTCAATCTTAGTCCTATGCCGCCAGCAGCAAATGCGGAAGACCAGTGGCAGCGTTGCCAAAAAGCCATCAGAGATGCCGCCTCTGATGTACTGGGTTTCTCTCGCCCACCACAACGAAACCCCTGGTTTGATGAGGAATGCCGGCAAGCACATGCAGCAAAACAAGAGGCGTACAAAGCGGCGCTGCATAGAAGGACTAGAGCTGCTTACGAGCTCTACGTGCGCAGGAGAAAAGAGGAACATCGACTTCTCAGAAAGAAGAAAAAGGAGCATGAGAAGCGCTCGATCGAGGAGATTGAGAGACTCTATTGCAGGAATAATGTTCGAAAATTTTACCAAAAGGTAAAAAGAACATGCCAGGAATTCAAAGCCAGAACAGAAGCCTGCACGGACGAAAATGGCAACATAGTAGTGGAATCGCAGTCGGTGCTGAGGATATGGAAGGAACACTTCTGCAGACTGTTAAACGGCGATGATGATCAATATTCCGCTGTCAGGCAGAATGAGCCATTCAACAGTGACGATGGCAGTCAAAATTCCCGTCAACCCGATCATAATGAAGTGAGGATAGCGATATCTAAACTCAAATCCAACAAAGCTGCTGGAGCCGACGGCCTTGCCGCTGAACTTTTCAAGGCAGGAGGAGATGAGTTGGTAAGGAGCATGCACCAGCTCATCTGTAAAATCTGGTCGGACGAAAGTATGCCCGATGAATGGAACCTCAGCATCGTTTGCCCGATCCTGAAGAAAGGAGACCCTCTGAACTGCGCCATCTACAGAGGTATAAGTCTCCTAAATATCGCATATAAGATCCTCTCTGCCGTACTATGTGAACGCCTAAAACCGATCGTCAACAACCTGATAGGTCCTTATCAGTGCGGTTTCAGGCCTGGAAAGTCCACCATTGACCAAATATTCACACTACGGCAGATCTTGGAAAAAACCCATGAATATAAAATCGATACGCACCACCTTTTCATCGATTTCAAAGTTGCCTATGATAGCGTGTATAGAGACAAGTTATACAGAGCCATGTCTAGTCTTGGCATCCCTGCCAAGCTCGTCCGTTTGTGCAGAATGACGATGGAGAACTCTCGCTGCTCCATCAAAGTCGGTAAGAACATCACCGAACCGTTCGATGTCAGGAAAGGTCTTAGACAAGGCGACGCGCTATCATGCGATCTCTTTAACATAGTACTTGAGAGAATTGTACGAAACTCACAAGCCAACCCCGGACGTACAATCTTCTTCAAGTCTGTACAACTACTCGCTTATGCCGATGACATTGACATAATCGGAAGAACTCAGCGGGCCGTCAATGGGGCATTTACGAGTATTGAGATCGAGGCAGCAAAGATGGGTTTAGCGGTCAATGAAAGCAAAACAAAATATATGCTGTCTACTAAAAAGGACACCCAACATCGGCGTCTTGGGCAGAACGCCACAATAGACAGATACAATTTTGAGGTGGAAAGGATTTTGTCTACCTAGGCTCTATGGTCAGCTCCGCAAATGAGATGAGTGAAGAGATCACACGGAGAATTACTCTTGCCAATCGTTGTTTCTATGGGCTAAAACGGCAATTGAGTAGCAAAGCCCTATCTCGAACTACTAAGGTAACTCTTTATAAGACATTAATCATCCCAGTCCTGCTGTATGGCGCAGAGGCATGGGCTTTGAAAAAACCGGATGAGGATGCCCTTGGTTATTTCGAGAGAAAAGTTCTTCGAGCGATCTTTGGTCCCGTCTGCATAGACGGTGAGTGGAGGAGAAGGTACAATGCCGAACTATACGGCCTGTACAAGGACATCGACTTAGCCAGAAGAGTTCACATACAGCGACTAAGATGGCTGGGTCATTTAGAGCGGATGGAGCCCAACCTTCCCGCTAAGAAAGTCTTCGAATCCAACCCGGACGGACGGCGCAGTAGAGGACGACCTCGCGGTAGGTGGCGCAAACAAGTGGAGGGGGACCTCAACCAACTTGGCGTGCGCAACTGGAGGCAGCTGGCTCGTAACCGTGCTGGCTGGAGAGGTTTGTTGGTTGAGGCCCAGGTCCACCGCGGACCGTAGCGCCATCTAAGTAAGTAAGTAAGTAAGGAAACAAGAAAATATTTGCAGTGACATCTATGGCAATGAATATTGAAACTATTTAAATGTTACAGCCAGTACACTTGAACACACACAGATGGCGCAAGTTTCTATGGGTGATATCTATGATGGCGGATATTTTGTTTCTGTTTAATACCACACTGAAACAAGCGAGCTGGAGATGTTGGAACACATTTTTCTGCAGACATAGTATGAAAGTGACATTTCACTAGCAGTCCTTATATAATACGTCAATGAACTGCACTGAGTATGAATATGAGCGACTGTATTTTATATGCGTATCCTTTTCACACACAGCGGGCATTATAAGTTCAAAAATATATGGGAGGCATTTTTCAAATGCTCTAAGTGGAGAGAACAGTATTACAACTTTTATTTTTCTTTTTATTATTGCTGAAAAAGTATCAGTATTGAAGGTTTTTGCAGACTTTTAATTTTTTCTTTATTGTGTTGTTAGACTACTATTATACATATTTTTACTTGCACCTTTAATATTACAAAAAATCATGAACAAATTCGAACTCGAGATTTTAATAAAAAATGATATTACGGTGAGAGAGAAACTCTAAAAAGTGAGTCTCGCAATTCTGTCCGTCTGTACCTCGGACATGAGCCTAACCGGCTGGGCGGATTTGATTGAAACTTCATATCTGGGGTCTGTGGGCTCATACTGCGAGGTGAAATCGGAATTTGCATTTTAGCCCCAAAAATAACGGTACTTTACTTGTGGCTGATTATACAAAAATTCATTTTCTCAAGAACGGCTTCCACGATTTTGTTCAAATTTCATATTTGGGTTTGCTTAGACATATGCTATTAGAATGTATACCAGGTTATTGGCTAAAAGTCGTACACCGGTATTTTATTTATTAACCGATTTTCCAAAATTGACTATTTTTCGAATATTTCTCAGTCGATTTTGTTCAAATTTAATATCTGAGCAGCGTTTGGCATATAGAACAACATGGCAATCAAGCGTTGAGAAAATTAAAAATGTTTTTATACAGGTGCAAGTACGTGCGACCCAGTCGTGTCCTTTAAGTTTTATACGGACCCTACCTTTCAATACATTTCAACACATATAAATTGTGTGTAATATTTTAAACAATTAGGTACCAGTACCTGAATGCTAAATAGATTTTTGGAAACAAACCGGTTATATGGCAACTAATTCAGAAAAATTACTGTTAGGTTTTTGTAGATAATTGTTTTTCGACTCACATCTCATATTTTGATTAATTTTCTCTTTCGCGTAACTATAGTAACCCTTTAAAGGTGTAATAACAATAGGAAATAAGATGTTTTGTGAAAAAAACATCAACAAAGTTGCAGTGGAATAGCTAGCCGTGGATGTGTTTGTATATTGCAAGGGAATCATGTTTTGCTTCTCTTGCAATATAGTTGAGATTTTCCCGTGTTACGTGTGCCGTATCTCCGAAGTCTTAACTTTGTAATAAAAAATAAACTATTGATTGAAAATTATAGCAACATTATTTATAGTAATTTACTTCACAATGAGATTGAAGAGAATTTATGAATCGCGAATTATTCATCTACAGAGGTAGGCATTTAATCTTCTAACTACACTGAGCTTTTATAGGTAAACATAATTCACAAAGTTACTTTCTTATCTCATATTTTCGGCGGGGTCAGTTAGTAATATAATACAAGAAGAGTAATATCAAAGAATATATAATTACCAAGAAGTATTATCTGCCTCAAAAAATGAAAACGATTTCAGAAAGCTCTTTTCCAAATAAAAAAATAAACGAAACAAAAAATATTTGAGAGAAAAGCTCTTTTCCACACAATCTTGATTCTGGACGCATTGCACATATGCCATGACAATATCCAATTCATATTCTCATTTATTTTTTGATGATCGCATAATTCTACTTCGTTTGCTTTTTAAGCACACATAAAATGTTCCATTCTTGTGCGTTGAATTTGAAGTGCGCAAATGAAAAGTTTCTAGTTTTGTTGTTGCCTATTTTTTATTGGATCGCTTCATGAAAACAGGTGACGAAGTGGAAAATAAAAGAAAAAAAAACATTTTCCTGAGCAAATGATGTTTCCTTTTATTTTAATAAATGCGATAGTTTGTCTGTTTTTTTTTCTAAAATCAGAAACATTTTGGAGCGGTGACTTAACTATTTATATTGTTTAAACAATATCTAAGATATTTCTATGGAAAATTCAGTTTGGTAAAAATTGTTTTTCAATAAATTCCTCATATGATGCGACTAAAGCCTAGGTTAAGTTAAGAGAAGAAAAAATTGTATAGGAGGGGGTCTATCTTCTTCCTTTTATCAGCGAGGCTATGATCCGAAAACAAGGGATCACAACCCTCCCACTTCACCGCATTTCTACTGATCCGCCTGTGGGGTTCGCCTATAGGAGGGGGTCTATCTCCCCCCGTTTAGGCTGGAGGGGCAATTTTGTCGAAAAAGGACTTAAAATGGAAAAAAAAATTCTAAAATTGAATTTTTGCTTTTCGAGCTTATTTCATCCAGTTTCCAGGAACATTTTTTTCTTAAGAGAACTAAAACCAAAAATTCAAATAATTTAATTTTGTGGTCCAAGCATGAGTCGTTCGAAAACCATTCATTTGTGGCCTTTTTGCATTTTTCAATCTTTTCTCTGATATGTTTTATGTCAGGACTACCTGAAAATATGGAATCGAAAACCAAAATATGTTTCTTACTTATTTCGAAAAATTGATCAGATGGCGTATTAAGGTTCCCAAAATCTGAGTTGCGGCTGTAATTTTTTTTTTTGAAATAAGAAAAGTTCAGATGGAGCGCTTATTACTTCATCATTTTTCCTAATTCTAGCGCAACATGTTTTACAGTTTATTTTCGGGCCAACTTTACAAGCGACGTAGCCTATAAAATAAATCATTAATAGCAATGCGATCATACGAAAACACAAGCGTTTTCACTCAGCTGAGGCCTACCAACTCCTACTCTCAACCTCCACGCGGTGACAGCCGGGTGCCTAGTATCTTAATCCAAGAAGTGGGTAACCGACCCCGTTTGGCGGATTCTTGGTGGCAGCAGATGAGGGCGGGGGGGGGGGGGGGGGAGGGGGGGGGGGGGGGGGAGAGGAGAGTGTTCTCTCACTAGAGCACTTCTTCCTGTTCCAGGCGGCAGCCGACGAATTCCCTAGACGGAGTCAACGGTGGCGTCTATAGTTCCAGTTAGGTTGAACTTAGTGAATACATTGCGCGAGCTGCTTCGACGTATTCTGATCACAGGTCGGTAAGGAATTTCCAATGTTGGTCAGGACATTGGAATAGAGATGATGGCGGAGGAGCCCTTAATGGGCAAACGGCTGCGCTCATACTCCCGTAGTGGACTACTTGCACCGGTGTACCCGGCCCCTCGTCGTAGGGTAATAATTAAGGAACTGGCCCTCCAGGTTGGGGGTTGTGCCGTCGGGGTAACTTCCCTACCACGTAAAAAAACGACGGTTCCGAAACAACCAAAAGCCTCGGATAAGGATGACTCAACTATTGACGACCCCAGCAAACAAAATAAGGACAACGACCTTCGGATCTGTACGTGGAATGTTCTGTCCCTTTACAGACCACGTGCAGCCGAACAACTAGCAGAGGCCCTAGACTGCTAAAAAAATAAAAAAAAAATAGACTGCTATAAAGCAGATATTACCGCCATCCAGCAAGTGCGATGGGATGGGCCGGGCAAAAAGAGGATGAAAAACT
This sequence comes from Brachypalpus laphriformis, assembly GCA_945910035.1. NCBI lineage: Eukaryota > Metazoa > Arthropoda > Insecta > Diptera > Syrphidae > Brachypalpus > Brachypalpus laphriformis. The sequence continues at coordinate 89,330,225 of OX246754.1, forward strand.
GTGACGTCTACTACGGTGATTGCTACAGAGGCAACAGGCAACGCTTATTCGGATGCGGATTTGTCATACGCGGCAGACTTAGGCAAGAAGTCTTAAGCTTCCGACACGTGAGCGAGCGTATTATGACTATCCGGATCAAGACTAAATTCGCTAATATAACCCTAATATGTGTTCATGCTCTCACGGAAGAAAAGGACCCTGCCACCAAAGAGCGTTTCTACGAGCTTCTCGACAAAACATACGAGCAATGTCCTAAATACGACGTTAAAATCGTATTGGGCGATTTTGACGCCAAAATAGGAAAGGAGGACGTCTTTAGTAGGGCAGTCGGTAAGCATAGCCTACACGACACCACGTCTGATAACGGACTAAGGCTAATTGATTTCGCTGTGGAGCGAAATGTCACCATAGCAAGCACATGGTTTTCTCATCTCGATATTCATAAGCAGACATGGCGGTCTAATGATCATGTAACGATCAACCAAATTGATCATATTGCGATCGACGCAAGGCATGCCTCCAGTATTCCGGATGTCCGGACCTTCCGAGCGGCCAACATAGACTCGGATCATTACCTTGTTGTAGCCAAGGTACGAATGAGGATATCCCAATCTGAGCAACAACGAAGAATTACTGTGAGAAAATTTAACGTCGAAAAGCTACAATCGCAAGAGACCGCCAGACTCTTCGCTGAACGCGTATCCCGAAATCTCTCAATTACCCCTTTGCCGCCAGCATCAAGTACCGAAGACCAGTGGCAACGCTAAAAACATGCCATCAGAAACGCCGCGACTGATGTGCTGGGTCTCGCTCGCCCACCACCGCGAAACCCCTGGTTTGACGAAGTATGCCGGCGAGTGCATGCAGCAAGACAAGAGGCATACAAAGCGGCGCTGCAAAGAAAGACGAGAGCTGCTCGTGAGCTCTACGAGCAAAAGAGACGGGAAGAACATCGGCTTCTCCAAAAGAAGAAGAAAGAGCATGAGAAGCGCGCGTTTGAGAATATCGAGAGTTTATACTCCAGGAACAATGTACGGAAGTTTTACCAAAAGGTAATAAGAACATGTCAGAGAAGTAATACCCGTACAGAAACCTGTAGAGATGAAAATGGAAACCTCGTAGTAGAATCACAGTCGGTGCTGAGAATATGAAAAAACTACTTCTGCAGACTGTATAACGGCGAGGAAGACCCACATCCCGCTGTCAGGCAGAATGAACCATTCAACATGGACGATGATAGTCAAAATTTCCGTCCACCTGACCAAAACGAAGTGAGGATAGCAATATCCAAGCTAAAATCGAACAAGGCTGCTGGACCTGACGGCTTACCGGCCGAACTTTTCAAGGCAGCTGGGTATGAATTGATAGAGCGCATACACCAACTTATCTCTAAGATTTGGTCAGACGAGTGTATGCCTGATGAATGGAATCTCAGCATCGTTTGCCCGATCCACAAGAAAGGAGACCCCTTCAACTGCGCCAATTATAATGGCATCAGTCTCCTCAACATCGCATACAAGATCTTTTCTGCGATATTGTGTGAACGCCTGAAACATTTTATCAACAGCCTGATTGGACCCTATCAGTGCGGTTTCAGGCCAGGAAAGTCCACCATCGATCAAATCTTCACACTTCGGCAGATCCTGGAGAAAACCCAAGAATTCCAATCGATACTCACCACGTCTTTATCGATTTCAAGGCCGCCTATGACAGCATCTATAGAGAAGAGGTTTATAGAGCCATGTGTAGTTTTGACATCCTTGCCAAACTTGTCCGTCTGTGCAGGCTGACGATGGAGAACGCTCGCTGCTCCATCAAGGTCGGTAATGACCTCACTGAGACCTTTGATGTCAAAAAAGGCTTTAGACAAGGTGACGCGCTGTCATGTGACTTCTTCAATATTGTACTTGAACGGATTCTGCGGAACTCACAAGCCAACACCGGAGGCACAATCTATTACAAGTCTGTACAACTGCTTGCATACGCCGACGATATAGACATTATCGGAAGAACTCTGTCACCGATGCGTTTGCAAGCATTGAGGCGGAAGCGGCCAAAATGGGTTTAGCGATAAACGAGGGCAAAACCAAGTATATGCTGTCAACAAGAAGGAAAAACCAACACCGACGAATTGGACAAAACGTCACCGTGGGCAGCTATAACTTCGAGGTAGTAAGCGACTTTGTCTACCTTGGCTCTGCTATAAATTCTACTAACAAAATCAGTGCAGAAATCAATCGAAGAATAACTCTGGTTTTTTTAGGCTTATAAGGCAATTCATTAGTAAAGCCCTATCTCGAATAACTAAGGAGACTCTATATAAGACCTTGATCATCCCAGTCCTGCTTTACGGCGCTGAAACATGGACTTTATTAAAAGAGGATGAAGATATCCTTGGTCGCTTCGAGAGAAAAATTCTTCGTAAGATTTTCGGTCCCGTTTGCGTTGACGGGTTTTTGGAGGAGAAGATTCGATCACGAACTATACGAGCTGTACAGCGACATTGACCTAGTCAAAAAACTGCGTATTGGACGTCTGAGATAGCTAGGACATGTAGAGCGAATAGACACCAACGCTCCGGCCCGCAGAGTCTTCGAATCTAACCCCGAGGGACGACGCAGTAGAGGGAATCATCGCCGTAGGTAGCGCGCACAAGTTCAAGGGGACCTCGACCAACTTGGAGTGCGCAACTGGAGGCAACTAGCTAAAGACCGAGCTAAATGGAGAGGCTTGTTGGTTGAGGCCCAGGTTCACCCCGAACTGTAGCGCCACCTAAGTAAGTAAGATACCAAATCAATTTTCATTTCAATACCTTCATTTTCAAAATGATCGCCAACGAAGAAATCAGGATATTTTTCGAGGATATAAAAATCAGGCAATTTTTTGTCATATTGCTGATCATTTTGAGCTGCTGAGATGGATAAAAAAACATTTTCATCGCATCTAATAATGTTAAGCATGGAATCGTTATCCTCTTCGCAATTGCTTAAAGAACTAGATTGAATTATGTTAGTAGACATCACTTTTGCAATTATTATATTGAACTCATATAGAGATGAGTTTTGATTGTTTCCTCCTTTCTGTCTTATAACTGCGAATAAATTTTTCAATGCATCTTGGTTCAAACGCTTGGTTAGTAGGAAAAAAATGTCTTCAGAACAATCGTTAAATAAATCATCGGCAAGTTGTAGTACTCCGCTTATAGACTGTTCAATCGCTTTCAAAAAATAAACAGTTTTTGATTGTTGAACCAAGGAAACTTGAGCAATGTAACTCTTAAAAGTTTTTAAAAACTGATGAGCGCAATTATTTTTTTGTATGGCTGATCTATAAAAATTGTCGGAATTTAGAGAACCGCAATTCATGCAGTCAAAAAATTGATAAATTTTACTAAGAAAAATTTTTGTAGAAACTGCAAATTCCTTTGAACAGTTCCTAAAACCACAAGTCTCTATAACTGTGCCAATCACTGCACTTACAGTTCTACTAAAAATTTGAGTTGCATACTTGACTCGCATTTTATCGAAATCAGTAGGAAATATGTATGTGTTGACCTGTTAGTTTCGGGCACATTCTTGTTTTGCCATTTTGTTCTAGCTGCCAAAGGTCTTTGACAACTTCGAAACTAACCAAGCCATCAGGAGTATTAAGATCCAACTTCAACAGACAGTTATGCAACGATTTTATCAAATGTGGAAAGCCATGTAAACCGAAGATTTTAATGCTACTAATGAACATATATGGTTTCACATGCGAAACACCTAACAGGCTATAAGCTTTTCTATTAGAAGGTCCTTGGTCACATGCAACTGCCCTTACTGTAATTTCTAATTCGGGAAGAATTTGTATATTTTTTAATAAAATTGTTTTCAAATCTTCACCTGATAAACTTTTTCGGTTACAAGGTAATTAAAAATAAGCTTCCAATTAGAAAATGAACTCCTGACCATAAAAATACAAACCTGCTTACCAATGTTCGAATTTCGCCTAAATCTTAAATCTTCAAACCCATCGATTAAATCCAATTTTGAGTTTTACCTAAGTTCTCTTTTTATTGCGATTTCATCAAAGAGTAGCACAACATTGCCTTTGTCCCTCCCATCCATTAACTTAATATTTAATTTTAATTCCTCAATAGCATTATTGATAAACCTAGGTTGAAGAAATTTTATGGGGGCCCATCGATATAAAGTTGAAACATGAGGTATGTTAAGATTCAATTTATCTCGTAAAAATGTATAGGTGGATTGCGAAACATGGAAAATATTTTCTGCAAGCCACTTAACTTCATCGCTATATTCTTTAGGCCGCTTACTTATGAGGAACTTGCAAAATATTTTCGATTCTTCGCTTATATTTAAAGAGCTTATATAAGTTTTAATGGTACTTAATTTAGTAACATGATTAGTCGTTCTTTCTTCGTACGATTTCATATTTTTTAAAGCATCTTTAAGTTTTTTTTTTTAATTTTTGTTTTGCTTTTCTAAAGCAATATTTTTTTTTTTAAACATGGCAGTAGTTTTATTAAATTTTTCGCATTTTGAACAAACAATAAATAAATTGCTACACGAAGAATTCCTTCTCCGAGGTAATTCTTCTGAACAAAAAAAATTCTCAGGATTATCATTATCGACATGAGCGTTTAAGTTCAACGATGGAACAGCTCCATTTTTTAATTTCTTCTTTCCAATATCTTGAGGAAAAAAGTGAAGATTACAAATAAATCATTTTTTTCTGGAATTATTTACATTAAAACCAGATTTTTCTCTCCAAATTTGTCGCATAAGCGTATCCCGAAGTGGAAATTGGAACATCTTCGCTTCTGGTTTTAACCTTTTAGAGACATTGCAGTTAGAAATGCAATATTTTATTCCGATCTTAAATTATTTTTAGAATTCATATCAAACTATGAATCTTACAAAAAACGCAAGCAACGCTAAAAACCTTGAAAATAACTCCAACATTCACTTGTATCTAGGGGCGCATCAACGAAGCGAGTGAGACACAAAATAAAATTAGTTCTACCTCTCCTGAAATGCACTGTACTGTGTGCGTGTGTGCCTGGGAGAATAAATAAAACTTCTCTCGAAAACCCAAAAGCTCTAAGAGCGGGTCATGATATTAGAACCCGCCATACAAAAATGTTCAGTGCAAACATTTGTATGAGATGCGTCTTCTTGGTAATTACATATTCTTTGGTGATATTGTAACAAAATTCCTAAAGCCCGAAAGTATGTATTGATTTTGACGTGGTTGTACGTGATTGTGGTGTTGAAATACACGATACAATCGTCTTGCCGATATCGGCCCAACTGTTGTATGGAGCACACATATTATACAATCTGCGAACGATTAACGTACAACCAGACATTTTATTCAGTCATTTTACTCATACACACCATACAATTTCCATACAATCAGTTCATACGACAGCGACCATACAAATCGGTACAACGGTCGGTTGTGTGGAGACACATGGCCCAATTGTTGTATACAACACCTAAGTCATTTTAGCATTTCCATTTGGGTAGCTCGCTTCGGGTTTAAAGGATTTCAGGGCGGCGTTACGCGGCATGTAACCCAGTATGAAGATATATGGAGACAAAAATTAATTAAATACGACATTAGCATTTTGACATGATAGGTAGATATTTTGTTGCATACTTCTAGGATGTATTACCTACCATTTAACAATTATGGATTTTTTGCTTTTATTGCGTTTATTTGTTTATTTCTAGGTGTTTACAATATTTTAAAATTGTTTAACCATGAATATGATGTCACAAAATGGAAATTAAAAAGAAATTATAATTTCTCGGTGAGTAATACCTCGAAAATGCGTTCAGATTAGTGGTCCATACGGAAACTTCAGTTGTTAATAAGATTGTTTTTATTTAGTGTTATTTAGACATATTTCTTTCACTAAAATAAATCAAAAAAAACGAGGTATTGCAATTGGAAAGCACGGTCAAGAATTGTCTTAACCTATAGACCGGTTATATTACATACAAACATATCTAGAAGATAAAAAAGGCCATTAAAAGTTCCAACAGCCTCTTATATAAGTGATTTATTTGAGAAGAAAATATCCAATGCAGATTTCTCGAGTTCATAACATGACTGAAGTACGAACGATGTTAATTGGAAATAATTAATGTGCTCTTACTTTTAACGAAGCACTTGTAGTCGTTGTCACCAAGATGGAAATAATGCTTTTGTAAACATTTCTCCGAATGTTATTATGAAATCAAAATAAAATTAACGTCTATAAAACTCAATCAAATATTATGCAACAGCATTCTAATTATTTTTCAAAGCTAAACAATAGAAAACCACAAATAATAACGCTTTCTTGCACCATCAAAGACACGAGTCATTGGCAACCGAGTGTCTCCGACATAATCAATCTGCCTATTGACATCTCTTCCATTACGAAGCCAGCAAACATGCAGTGGGTCTTTTATGTTTCCCGCCACTCACACTTTACTCATTAGGTTATTAAAAGTGAGAGTACCCAGATGAGTTTTGCGACAACAACAATCTGGTGGGCAATTGATCTCAGCGGCTCAAGCCATCACCTCTTTAAGAAGTTAGTAGCAACTGGTTAGTATAAATCAATACCGGGTATTGCAAGGCCATGGTCGCTTTATGTCTTTTTTTAACAAGTTTATTTTGAGTTTGTTTGAGCGGTGTCTGGGTGTAAAAGAAAGTTGTACACTGAATTTCCATTTGGACGTCAGCTCAGTTTCAGTTTTTGCACTTTACGCAGCGGATGTATAAATGAATTTGGTGCTAAATTTAAATCGAACGTAAATAGAGGTGTACCAGAAGATTTTCTGCGCGGTTAATCGAATTAAACAAAACTTGAAATTTATTTAAATATGGAAGCAAGATGGTTTCTGCCTGTGGTGACCTGTTTTTGTGGATTTATTACACTTTCAAATTCACAAAATGGTAATTGTGTGTGTAGTGATAGAAATTAGTAAGATATAATGTAGAGCATTCGATTTGAGATGGGATGACAGAACTGATTCAAAAATATTGCATTATAAATATCGATACTTATCAATATTCAACGTATAATAATATACCTATAAGCCAAACTTTATGTATACATGTAGAAAACTGTGGTTTTTTAGTTAGTAAAACACACGTCCCAACTAACGCAAATATTAAGAGATAGATAGATAGATACATTTATTTTCACAATTGTTGCCGCACAATTTACAATTTACACAGGGACGAAATTTACTATTATGAACTTATATTTTTATACTGGAATATTAATTTAAAGTATGAAACAACTCGTGAAAAAAATTTTTTTTTGGAGGAAAAATGCGAAAGAAAAACCGCTAATATACAAAGAAAAATATTTAACGCATGAATGTAAATAAATAAATAAATGTATAAATAAATTCCCGAATAAATAAAAATACATAAATAATTAAATAAATAAGAAAATAAATAAATAGAATATATCTATTATACAATATATAAATTGTATAATATATATACAATATATTAATAAATAGGTAAATATATTAATAAATAAAATCATTACATTACATTAATAGGCGAGCAAATTTGTTGTAAAGAAGAAAATCATCATACTATATAATAAAGCAGTAACACTCATTCTGTTAACACGTACGCGTTCAATTTAATAGCGAAGCGATCGACAAATATACTAACGAACACTTTCGCTCACAAGACTAACAGTGAGACCAACACCAACCACATCCATATCCCGTATCACTCTTCTTTCTAACACATGCCTTTTATTCACTTCACCAATACCAATGTCAAAATCAAAAATTGTAAACAACTGCACCATTGACTTATTATATATACATACATATGGACTGCTAGTGCCCAACTTCACGCATGTTCCAACATCTCAAGCTCCCTTGTTTCACAGCGGAAACAAAATGGAAACTGGTACTTTATTTCTCAGTTCGCGAGCCAATGGAAAAAACAAGTTGTGTTTTGATTTGTGTTTTTGGTTGTGGAAAAATAAGCTGGGAACATTTAATTGTGGAATAAATAATAATAATAATAAAATAAAATGAAGTGCTATGTGGTTGGCTGTGATTCACAATACAGATTGTGTTGTAATGAAATTCAAATTCGTAATATTGTAACTGTAGGAAACAAGAAAATATTTGCAGTGACATCTATGGCAATGAATATTGAAACTATTTAAATGTTACAGCCAGTACACTTGAACACACACAGATGGCGCAAGTTTCTATGGGTGATATCTATGATGGCGGATATTTTGTTTCTGTTTAATACCACACTGGAACAAGCGAGCTGGAGATGTTGGAACACATTTTTCTGCAGACATAGTATGAAAGTGACATTTCACTAGCAGTCCTTATATAATACGTCAATGAACTGCACTGAGTATGAATATGAGCGACTGTATTTTATATGCTTATCCTTTTCACACACAGCGGGCATTATAAGTTCAAAAATATATGGGAGGCATTTTTCAAATGCTCTAAGTGGAGAGAACAGTATTACAACTTTTATTTTTATTTTTTCTTTTTATTATTGTTGAAAAAGTATTGTGTTTATTGTGTTGTTAGACTATTATTATTCATATTTTTACTTGCACCTATAATATAGCACAAGTTTTTTAATCATGGACAAATTCGAACTCGAGATTTTAATAAAAAATGATATTACGGTGAGAGAGAAACTATAAAAAGTGAGTCTCGCAATTCTGTCTGTCCGTCCGTCTGTACCTCGGACGGGAGCCTAAACGGCTGGGCGGATTTGCTTGAAACTTTATATCTGGGGCCTGTGGGCTCGTACTGCGAGGTGAAATCGGAATTTTCATTTTAGCCCCAAAAATAACGGTACTTTACTTGTGGTTGATTTTGCAAAAATTCATTTTCTCAAAAAGGGCTTCCACGATTTTATTCCAATTTCATATTTGTCATGCTTAGACATGTGCTATTAGAATGTGTACCAGGTTATTGGCTAAAAAGTCGTGCACCGGTATTTTACTTATTAACCAATTTTCCAAAATTGACTATTTTTCGAATATTTCTCAGTCGATTTTGTTCAAATTTAATATTTGAACAACGTCTGGCATATAGAACATGGCAATCAAGCGTTGAGAAAATTAAAAATGTTTTTATACAGGTGCAAGTACGTGCGACCGGGTCGTGTCCTTTAAGTTTTATACGGACCCTACCTTTCAACACATTTCAACACATACAAATTGTGAGAAATATTTTAAACAATTAGGTACCAGTACCTGAATGCTAAATAGATTTAAAAAAAAAAACCGGTTGTATGGCAACTAAGTCAGAAAAATTACTGTTAGGTTGTTGTAGATAATTCTTTTTTCGACTCACTTCTCATATTTTGATTAATTTTCTCTTTCGCGTAACTATAGTAACCGTTTAAAAGTGTAATAGCAATAAGAAATACGATGTATTGTGAAAAGAAAATCAACAAAGTCGCAGTGAAATAGCTAGCCGTGGATGTGTTTATATATTGCAAGGAAAGCATGTTTTGCTTCTCTTGCAATATAAATAGTTGAGATTTTCCCGTGTTACCTGTGCCATATCTCCGAAGTCTTAACTTTCTAATAAAAAATAAACTCTTGATTGAAAATTATAGCAACATTATTTATGGGGGGGGCTATGTCGCCCCGTTTATGAGGTGGGAGCAATTTTTGAAAAAAATTACTTGCAATGAAAAAAAAAAATTATTAAAAAAGAACGGCAACACTTACAAAGAAGAACTATACCGGTTTTAAAAGCCAGAAATTTAATTTAATTAAATTAAATTATTTATGTCAATAGTTTTTGAAGAATTCGCATGCAAACTCAAAATTTTGATAAAAAAAATGAAATAAAAAAGCTTAGAAATTTTTTTTTCAAAATTGTGAAATGAAGTGCTAAAATGGCTTTTGTGGTCAATGCTTTTATCAATTCTGAATCGAACACAAAAAACCAAATGGTTTTATGTCTTCTAGTTTTTGAGAAAATTGAAAATTACTGTTTTTGTTTTGTTTTTTGGCATTTACGTAGTCTTCCTTTGACTTAAGCGAATGAATAATAGATCAAACGTCTGGCAGGCGTTGACCCAGTTTCTTAATTAACAGTACCCGCGTGGTAGTTTAAATTTAAATTTAGGATTAAAGAACAGGTTTCTGGCTTTCAAAACCGGTATAGTACTTTATTGTAAGTGTTACCGCTATTGGTTAATAATTTTTTTTTTTTTCTAAAATGGCCCCTACCTTCTAAACGGGGCGAAATAGACCCTCCCCCCATCCGATAGTAAAAAATGCTTGTTTTTGACCCCTCTACAAAAAACCGTTATCAATTTTTGGTTCCAAAGTTATCCTACTCTCCCCACACTAAGCTTTTATTGGTAAATATACATAAATCACAAAGCTACTTTCTTATCTTATACTAGCAGGTACCCGCAACTTTGTCTGCGTGGTCCGCAATAACTTTATGTGAGGCAGTTAAAGTTAGTGGTGGCAGTCATATTTAGCTTTAAGAACTTACGATTTGCACGGCTGTAACTTTTAACAATACGTATCAGATTTTCCTTTATCTATTAAGTTTGTGCTAACATCTGTTGTTGAAGTAGTAACATTTTAATTTACTTCAAATGTTCGTGCAGCAGTTTGGCATGTGTAGTATTCATTTCTGGACTTACACCAATATTTTTGAGAAATGACTTACTCCAGCATGACTTTAACCGCCGCATATGTATGTATAATATTTAGCTAACAAAAGGACCATAATTATAAATTTGCACCTATAGGTATGCAAGGAAGTAAACCACTTGCTTACTACGATGGCGCTACAGTTTGAGGCTAGTCTGTGCCTCAACCAACAGAAAATTAATTTGCTTATTTTTGTTATACTGCAAAAGAAAATTATTAGTTCTCAAACTTTCCGAATGTATAGTTTTATAATGCCTGGTTTTGTCTGTTTTTTTTTATCTCAGTGGCTATTTCTTTTAATATCTTAATCCCCTTAAGGAGTATCGTAATAATTCTTATTGGATATTAGGACCAATATCCTAAGGTATAGAACGCCAAAAAAGTCGTCAAATATGTACAGTAGTTTCTGCATAATACGCGCCCAACAACAGCCCTTATTATCATTTTATTATATGTGTATAGATATAGATAAATAAAATCGTTATAGCTGTTTGGATTTAGTGTAAATTGTATACTATTTTTATTTTCAATTGCATATATGTGTTGTATTCTTTTATCCAATCGACTAGAAATGTTGGCTCAATGTAGAAATCGTACATGAATTTCTTAAATATGTTGTCCATTTGATCACTGGGTATCCCATATAAGCTCTACAAAAAGCATGCCGAATTGGTTGTTCAAGAAAGACATGACCCAGTTACACCAATCCAAAGTCAAACGAGTTACTAAGCAAATCAAGACCAGATATTGCGAGAGTTGTAGTTTATTACAGGCCGCTGGCCAGTTGGGGGCCATGCAGCCAAGCTTGGTATCCCTCACAATACCTTTTGTAGAAGCTGGAAGGACTTTAATGAGAAAGAATTTCTATCCCACTTCCTTTACAGGTGTCTGGCTCTATCGAAGACCAGACAACACAATCCAGGTCAGCGGATAAGAGGATTGGAAAACTAATCTTTTATCTGAACTTCACGTGAAGTTTCACAACCAAAAACACTCAGACAAACTGGTATGAGCAAGTTTATGGTAAAAAAACACCTTACCTTACGTACCTTTGCTCAGTGTAAAATTTACACTGGCTTAGTGGGTCAATAAGTCCCTGAAAATTAACACAAATTGCGTCGTCAACTTAAATTTAATTTATTTTTTTTTGTCAAGAATCATCTTTCAAAAGAACGCACCCAAATTTTCAGACAGATCTGTCAAATAGGTTTGTTGTGGCAGCCATTTTATTATATAGACGCCTACGAGCATTTTTTGTTAAAATGGAAAAAGTGAATTTCGAGTGCTCATCAAACACTATTTTTTGCGAGAAAAAACTGTCACGCAAACCAAACAAAAGCTTGACAAATATTATGGGGACTCTGCACCATCGATTGGAACCATTCACCACTGGTTTACTCAATTTCGGTGCGGCCGTTCAAGCACAAGTGACGCCGAACGTTCTGGTCGCTCAATTGAGGTCACCACACCAGAAATGGTCGACAGAATCCATGGTTTGATAATGGACGATCGGCGAGTGAAAGTGTGCGAGCTTAAAGAGGTCACAGGCTTATCACATGGTTCAGTGATTTCGATTTTACATAAATATTTGGACATGAAAAACTTTCCGCAAGATGGGTGCCGCGTTTGCTCACAATCGACAAAAAACGCATTCGTTTGACAACTTCAAAAGTGTGTTTGGCGATGTTCCAGAAAAATTCGGCTGAGTTTTTGCGCCGTTTCGTAACCGTGGATGAAACCCGGATTCACCACAACACCAGAAACCAAGGAACAGTCAAAACAATGGGCTTCTCCTGGTGAATCGTAGCCGAAGAAGGCCAAGGCGGGTTTGTCAGCAAACAAGGTCATGGCGACAGTTTTTTGGGATGCGCGCGGTGTTATTCACATCGATTACCTTGAAAAGGGTAAAACGATCACTGGCGCATATTACGCACAGCTGCTGGATCGAATGCAAGCCGATTTGAGGCAAAAACGGCAGCATTTGGCGAAAAAAACATTCTTTTTCACCAGGACAACGCACCGGTGCACAAGTCCGCAGTCGCGATGGCAAAATTGCATGAGTTAGGCTACGAACTCCTCCCTCATCCAGCATATTCCCTAGATTTAGCCCCCTGCGACTATTTCTTGTTTCCAAACATGATGAAATAGCTCGGAGGTAAGAGATTTGGGTCGAATGAAGAGGTCATCACTGAAATAAATGCTTACTTTGAGGGGCTCGAGAAATCGTAATATTTGGAGGGCATCAAGAGATTTGAGAAACTTTGGATGAAGTGGCCCCCCTGGCAGCTGACCTCCTCGTGGTGGGGGGCGGGCAACGTGACTGGGATGTGCAGATGGGGTAACTTAAATAGTTATTCCCATCCATACAATCCAGTTACGGCTAACAAAGCGCAAACCCTATGATGACAAGAAGGAAACGACCGGCCTCGGATATTGCCAAGCCTGGTAAGCCAGGGCATCCTTTGGAGCCAGGCCTGAAGGGTGTCAGTATGCGAGCGTCTGGTGGTCGGCTTGTCCCGCTCGGCAGCCGGCCGGGTCAAACCCGAAATGGCTACGAGCTTCCTGTCAATGGTCTCGCGAACCATTACGGAGGTCAAGGGGTGAGCGCGCTGTGCACCGATAGGGGCACAGATGGACTCTCTGAGATTCGACAACGGCATCGACTTAGGATAGGCACATGGAACGTCTCATCGCTCACAGGGAATGATCTTGAGCTTGTTGGGGAGGCTGTTAAAAGTCGACTAGATATAGTTGGCGTCTCTTCAACAAAGCAGAGAGGTTCTAAAACTGTGGACCTTTCGGGTGGGTGGAAGCTCTTCCTGTCAGGAGTCGCACCCTCAATGTCTGCTCGGGCGGGAGTGGGGATACTCACAAGTCCCAGGTTGACAGACAGAGTATTGGAGTGGATACCATTAGGAGGGAGAGTTGCGATCTTAAAGCTCAAGCTTGAAAGATCAACTCTGGCATTGGTGCAGGTGTATGCACCGAACCTTCTGTCAGAGTACGCAGCTTTCTTAGTTGATGTTGCCCTTGAAAAGGTTGCAGATATGGATTCTTTTGTCCTGATGGGTGACTTTAATGCTCATGTGGGTGTAGATGTTATGACATGGGGGAGTGTGATTGGGAGGAACGGCGATCCTGATCAAAACGCGAACGGAGAGAGGTTGTTGGATTTTTGTTGTGAAAATGGCTTATCCATCATGAACACCATCTTTCCACACAAAGACATTCACAAATACACGTGGTACCGTCAGAGTCTTCAGCAGAAGTCGCTGATCGATTTCTTTGTGGTACCATCGTGTCTGAAGAGAATGGTTTGTGATGTTCGCGTATTGAGAGGGGCCGAACTGTCAACTGATCATCACTTAGTGCTGTGCAAATTGTATCTTAGCGAGAGAGTGCCTCCCCTACCAAAGCGTAAACCAAGGATGGTTACACGCATACGATGGGAGAGGTTACAGGACGATGAGATACGGGAGACATTTGCACGGCAAATATCTGAGAGGTTTGAACGAATTCCAACTGTTCCATCAAATGTAGAGGAAGAATGGCAACTGTTTTCAACAGCGGTTATTGCCTCTGCGGGAGATGTTTGTGGAGTGAAGCGGCTTGGTGTGGCGGCTGGTGGTGAGAAAAGAACTGCTTGGTTTAAAACGCCCGGAGTTCAAAAAGCCATCAGAGAGAAGAAGAGAGCCTTTAAGGTGTGGATTCACTTGGGGAACTCCGATTCTCGAAATCGGTACACTGAGGCGCAAATTAGCTGTGAAAACAGCGAAAGAACAGTCTTGGAAGAAGTTTGGAGAGAAATTGGAACGTGACCACCGATCTGCAAATAAGATGTTCTGGCAGACCGTCCGCCGACTCAGAGGAAAAAAGTTGAATATCGTTGAAGGAGTCAAATCCAAAGACGGTAGACTTCTTTCCAATGAGGAGGACATCTTACGCAGATGGAGCGAGCACTTTTCAGAATTGCTCAATCCCGAACAGGGCACCGAAGTTGACAGACCTATGGTCGAGAGTTGGGCGGAAAATAGTCCTACGGTAGAGGAAGTAACTTTGGCGATCAAAGCGCTAAAAGTTGGCAAATCTGCTGGTGTGGATGAAATTCGGCCAGAAATGCTCAAGGCTTTAGGTAAAGAGGGAGTTCAATGGCTCTCGCGTGTCATTAAAGTGGCCTGGGAATGCGGTGAAACACCTGGTGATTGGCAAATGGGGGTGATAGTTCCTCTTTTTAAAAAAGGGGACAAAAGAGATTGCGCCAACTATAGGGGTATATCTCTTTTAAGTCTCCCTGGAAAAGTCTTCGCTAAGGTGCTAGAAAAGCGTTCCAGAGCTGTGGTTGAGGACAGTTTGGGGGATGAGCAGTGCGGTTTTCGTCCCGGTAGAAGCACAACCGACCAGTTGTTCACTCTCAGAATGGTTCTTGAGAAGGCCTGGGAATATGCCAAACCTGTCTACACTTGTTTTGTGGATTTGGAAAAGGCATATGATAGGGTTCCTCGAGGCAAACTCTGGAGTGTTCTGCAGGAGTATGGGATTGCTGGTTCCCTGTTAAGGGCGATTCTGTCTTTATATACAAACTGTAGAAGCTGTGTTCGGATAAACGGTGTTAAATCAATACCTTTCACTGTGGGCGTTGGACTCCGCTGGTCGTTTCCAAAAAACCCATTCAGTGCACTCTGCATATTAGTGGAGTCCCACTGAAGCAGGTGGAGAAGTTTAAGTACCTCGGGGTTCTATTCACGAGTGATGGGAGGAGCAATGCCGAGTTATCCTGTAGAATTGGTCAGGCTGTATCAATTTTGAGAGGGCTTGGCCAATCTGTTATAAGGAAGGCCGAACTTAGTGTTCAAGCTAAGCTATCGGTTTTTAACTCTGTGTATGTTCCAACTCTCACCTATGGTCATGAAATTTGGCTAGTGACCAAAAGAATAAGATCGTGGATACAAGCTGCCGAAATGAGGTTCCTCCGCGGTGTTGTTGGAATAACTCGTAGGGATCGAGTGCGCAACACCAGAGTACGCGAGGCGTACTTCTCCGAACGGAACGATCTATGCTTCGATGGTTTGGTCACGTAGTGCGCATGCCCCCAGACCGGCTTCCAAGACGCGCCATGGTTGCCGTGCCATCAGGTAGGCGACTTCGCGGAAGGCCTAGAAGTAGATGGTTGGATCAAGTCCGACATCTCTCCTGGAGCCGCTTAGGGATTCCCCCTGATGAATTGGAGTCAATGGCGGAGGATCGAGAAGGATGGAGAGTCCACCTGAGCATCCTACCCCCGCGACCCTCATGAAGGATTAGCGGGTCATTGAAAATGAATGAATGAATGAATGGATGAAGTGTATCGAGCTAAAAGGAGACTAAGTTGAAAAATAAGATGTTTTTATGCCGAAAAGAGTGTTCCCTATTTCATTTTTCAGGGACTTATTGACCCACACTTAGTGCATTGGTCCGTTATTTGTTTATAACATGTCTTAAGTAGGAAACCGTTGTACGGTTGGAGAGGTTGGACTGATTCGGTGTTGTATACGACTTTTGTATCGTGTGTATCCATTCACACAACACACCATTGTACCGATATCGTATGGTCGCATGCTCTTGAGTGTACAACCGCTGTCGCATGTACAGATTGTATGTAAATTGTATGGTGTGTATGCGTAAAATGACTGAATGAAATGTCTGGTTGTACGTAAAGCGTACGCATATTATATAATGTTGAGCCGATATTGGCACAACACAAGTCGGTACAACGATTGTATCGTGTATTTCGTACTTTGTACATTATATCGTTTTCCATTGGCCAATTATTGTGCTATCCATACATTGAACTATGGAAACATGGTCCACGTGGTCCAAATTCTGTTGTACTTGCAAATACTATTCAACATCAGATCTACCAGAATCATCGCAAACTTCAACGATGTCATTTGTCAATACATTTGCCCAAATCATCGATTTTTAAATTTAAAAAGAAATGCACCTTTCAGAATGTAGAGTTAAACGCCAGTGTGCCTTGATGGTTCTATTCCTTGAACTGCCTACTTGAATGTTGAATTGAATAGCCACCGTCCCTCTGGTGGGGGGCTAGCTATTCAGTGAGACTTCTTTCGTGCTTGAAATTAATCTTCTTTATTGATACAATTACTTTCTTATTTATACAATATTTTTGCTTCCTAGGTAAATTTAAGTCAAAACCGCACATAATCTAAGTCCTATGCCGCCAACAGCAAATGCAGAAGACCAGTAGCAGCGTTGCCAACAAGCCATCAGAGATGCCGCCTCTGATGTACTGGGTTTCTCTCGGCCACCACAACGAAACCCCTGGTTTGATGAGGAATACCCACAAGCATATGCAGCAAAACAAGAGTCGTACAAAGCGGCGCTGCATAGAAGGACTAGCTCGCGAGTTCTAAGAGCGGAGGAGAAAAAAGGAACATCGACTTTTCAGAAAGATGAAAAAGGAGCATGAAAAGTGCTCGATCGAAGAGGTTGAGAGACTTTATTGCAGGAATGATGTTCGAAGATTTGAGGTAGGTAAAAAAACGGTAAAAAGAACATGCCAGCGTTTCAAAGCCAAAACAGAAGCCTGCAGGGACGAAAATGGCAGTATAATAGTAGAATCGCAGTCGGTGCTGAAGATATGGAAGGAACACTTCTGCAGACTGTTAAACGGCGATGATGACCAATATTCCGCCGTCATACAGAATGAGCCATTCAACAGTGACGATGACGGCTGCTGGAGTCGACAGCCTTGTTCTTCTTCTTCCTTTTATCAGCGAGGTTATGATCCGAAAATAAGGGATCACAACCCTACCACTTTACCGCATTTCTACTGATCCGCTTGTGGGGTTCGCCGACGGCCTTGTTGCTGAACTTTTCAAGGAGCATGAACCAGCTCATCTATAAAATCTGGTTAGACGAAAGTATGCCCGATGAATGGAAACTCAGCATCGTTTACCCGATCCTGAAGAAAGGAGACTCTCTGAACTCCGCCAACTAAAGAGGTATACTCGTAAGTCTTCTCAACATCGCATATAAGATCCTGTCTGCCGTATTATGCGAACGACTAAAACTGATCGTCAACAATCTGATAGGTCTTTATCAGTGCGGTTTCATCCCGGGGAAGTCTACAATTGACCAAATATTCACACTACTGCAGATCTTGGAAAAAACCCTTGGATATAAATTCGGTGCCCATCATCTTTTTATCGATTTCAAAGTTGCATAGGATAGCGTGTATAGAGACGAGTTATACACAGCCATGAGTCTTGACATCCGCGCCAAGCTTCTCCGTTTATGCAGAAGGACGATGGAGAACTCTAGCTGTTCCATCAAAGTCGGTAAGAACATCGCCGAACCGTTCGATGTCAAGAAAGGTCTTAGACAAGGTGACGCACTATCATGCGATCTCTTTAATATAGTACTTGAGAGAATTGTACGAAACTCACAAGTCAACACCGGAGGTACAATCTTTTACAAGCTTATACAACTACTTGCTTACGCCGATGACATTCATTTAGTCGGAAGAACTCAGCGGGCCGTCAACGGGGCATTTGCGAGTATTGAGATCGAGGCGGCGAAGATGGGTTTAACGGTCAATGAAAGCAAATTAAAATATATGCTGTCTACAAAAAAAACGACACCCAATATCGGCGTTTTGGTCGGAACGCCACAATAGACAGATATAATTTTGAGGCAGTAAAGAACTTTGTCTACCCGGGCTCTATGGTGAGTTCCGCAAATGACATCAATGGGAAGGTCAAACGAAGAATTACTCTTGCCAATCGTTGCTTCTATTGGCTAAAAATGCAATTGAGTAACAAAGCCCTATCTCGAACTACTAAGGTAACTCTTTATAAGACACTAATCATCCCAGTCCGGCTGTATGGCGCAGAGGCATGGGCATGGATGAGGATGCCCTTGGTTATTTTGAGAGAAAAGTTCTTCGAGCGATCTTTGGTGCCGTCTGCATATACGGTGAGTAGAGGAGACGGTACAATGCCGAACTATATGGCCTATATAAGGACATCGACTTAGCCAGAAGAGTTCACATACAGCGACTAAGATGGTTAGGTCATTTAGAGCGGATGGAGCCCAACGGTCCAGCCAAGAAACTCTTCGAATCCACTCTGGATGGACGGCGCGGTAGAGGACGACTTCGCGGAGGTGGCGCAAACACGTGGAGGGGGACCTCCACCAACTTGGCATGCGCAGCTGAAGGCAGCTGGCTCGTAACCGTGCTAGCTAGAGAGGTTTGTTGGTTGAGGCCTAGGTCCACCTCGGACTGTAGCGACACCTAAATTAGTAAGTAAGGTAAATTAATTACTAGCCTTAAGTGAATAAGAATTACGTAAAATTGCTTGCTTTACATTTAAGTACAATAAAGAACAAGTTAATAGATCAATAAACAATAAAACGATAATTTGGCAAAAATAAAAAAGTGTTTTGTGTTGATGAACTGTACACCTACTTTTTGTGTACAGTGATAGTGTGCAATAAGACTGTATTACACAGTGACTCTGTACAATAATTGTACACGGACACAGTGTACATTTTATACTTATACGTATAGAAATAACATTCAAATGAGGGTTAAGCAATAATATATTAATATTTTTACATAAAACTCGGCTTTAAACTTTTTTTTTTTTTTTTCAGATATCGATATTGCGTACGAAGCCACTAAAGAATTAGGTGCGCTCAACTCAGATCTAAATAAACTTTATGCAGAGGAGCAACCTAGGCAGATTGCCTTGCCATCAAATCCTTTAGGTCAACTTACCAGCCGAATACCGTGTACATGTGAGAAGGGAGTCTGCAAATGCTGCACATGTAAATTAAAAACACTACATATTGCACGAGTTCTTTTTTAACACTTTTTTCTTCGACAGCAATGTTATCAGTAATCGGTATGAATGGGTGTATGGAAGTCGTATACAAACCAGAAGACTTTGCTTTTGATATCCGAATGAAGGTAAACAATCACGTTTTATTCAAGCAAAGAGTCTCAGGGAAGAACCCACCTCCCTTCTGTTTTCGGCCCCCACGGTTCAGTTTTGTTAGAGCCTGTGTAACATTCTATGATGTCTACTTCTTTGGGCGGAATATGCATGTATGTATGGATTTATCTGGATATTTTCAGGGCTATGAGCTTTTCGAAAGGTATGCATAGTATAATTTCAAAATGCATTATAAATTAAACTAACGTATGAACACTTTTTTTTGTAGGTCATACGATTGCCTGCAGTTTGGAGCGAAGGGTGTAAAAATTGTTAAGCCTGAGGAAGGTTATCCATTACGACCAACTGATGTAGAAATAGATGAAGGAGACGACGAAATTGAGGATTACGATGAAAATGTTGTTAGGAGTGCCAACTAGTACAAATTTATTTATATGTATTAATTTATTTATTTATTTTATTGTACAAGTTACTGGTTAAGCTTATCTAAGTAAAATTTAAAAGTAAATCCAACAACTCTATCTATTAGGATTTCTTACTAGTTTTCACACACGAGGTTAGTTAATGCACTTTCCACACATACGCGCCAGCGTGGGAGCAATACCGGGTCATCCGCTTCCAACGCCGTTTTCAACTACACATACGTATGACTCGCTAAAGTCGGAAACAGTAGTGCATGCGATTACATGAAAACACAAGCGTTTCCACTTAGCCTAGGCCTACCAGCTTATTCATGTTGGTGACCGCTCAATGCCTAGCACCTTGGTCGGAGATAGGGTAGCCAACGCCTTTGGAAGATTTTTGGAGGCATAAGACGACAGAGGCGGGGGAGTACTCTGTCCTTAGAGCACTTATTCTTGTTACAGGCAACAGCGGACGAATTCCCTAGATG
Organism: Brachypalpus laphriformis; assembly: GCA_945910035.1. NCBI lineage: Eukaryota > Metazoa > Arthropoda > Insecta > Diptera > Syrphidae > Brachypalpus > Brachypalpus laphriformis. The sequence goes on from OX246754.1 coordinate 89,350,773, forward strand.
GAGTCAACGGTGGTGTATACAGTTCCAGTCAGGTTGAACTTAGTGAACATCTTGCTCGAGCTGCTCCGGCATGTTTAGATGGCAGGTCGGTAAGGAATTTCCAAGGCTAGTCAGGATTTTGGAATAGTTTTAAACTGAATAATAATATAAATTATTATACAGAATATTTTAGTGAAGCTATAATAACTTCATTGATTGCAATAACTTCCCAATAATTTTGTACAAGAGCGGAACAGATTTCTTTTCCTAAACTTGATATGCGTTCAAGCAGTAAAAGACTCAGAGCTCAGTTTGTAGTTCTTTATTGTATCAATCGTAAGTATGAATAGATTTCGTTTCTAATGGCGACACTGCCTTTATACCTTCAGTTTGTTCGTTTTGGATTTCTGAAGGGTATAGGCATCTCAACCTCGAGATTTATGTTGAAAGTAATAAAATTATGGTCCGAGAAGGACTTTAAATTAGATACTGTTACGCGAGCGTACAAACCGGTTCAGAAACATAAAACTAAAGCCGAGCACAATCGCGAAAGCCCTAGAAGCTGTCAACTCGAAGATTGTAGAACTTGCCAGACTTTCTACAAATAAAGTTCCAGCGGCGAACTGGAAAATTTGGCATTTGCCTGGAAATCCAGAGTCGGATATAAAAGGAGGTTGCCAGAAGTCCAGGGAAGAGTTCTTTGTTGGCAGCAGTGACAGCGATCACTAGAGACGCGCAATTCTCAAGTGAAAACAAATAATTGTACTAGATTTTATTTTTGCGAAACTTAATTCTCTTGTACGATCACTTAATTTAATAAAGAAACAAAGTTCACCCTCTCGAGAACCAAAGTAATAGCGTTTTCCTCCAGCTTCCGTCCAAACCTTAAAAGTTCTCGGCGTAATCGGCGATTTTTGTTACATGACTTTCCAGTTTTCCTCCGTTATACTATTATTGTTTGTGACTAGTATTATGTCGATAACTGATTCGCACCCATTAAAGTTTTGCGTACTCGGAAAGACAAAAGTTGGCGAATTGTCTGTATAATATATGGAGAGGTTGCTGTTAATGAAACCAAAAACTGACTCACCTCGTTCGTTGGTCTCTGTGCTGTCCCATGGCGTATGTCTAGCGTTGGCGTCGCAGCCCATAAGAAGGTTACACTTTGTTGTGTCGATGGCGGATGTTAGATATTGGACCTCTTCTGGCGGCGAGCTTTTCTGTTCTGGTCCATGTAAACGGATGAGATGCACATGTTCTCCCCTTTTGCACTCTCCTTGCATTTGGTCACCGTCAAGTTGGCAGAGCTAAGATTAGGACAGAGAAAGGCTTTCAGATGTTTCTTAGCTAGAATATAAGTTCTGTGCTTACCATTGCAGTTATAAAGGTTGTAGAAGAGGTTGTACTGGTTGCCCTTAAGCCTCATGATGGTTGATCTCCCTACCCAGGGATCCTGAATAAGAAAGACACGCAGATTGTCTGAGGCACACTGCGAGTGTCGCAGATTAACCAGAATCAGCTTTAGCGTGGGATTTTGAGGGAGAATTGGGAACAATATGTATGCCCTCCAACATCTTGTTGGTGTCATTGACATCATTCGTTTCATCGTCTGGGCCTACAAATCTGTAAATCCTAAGTTTGGCGTGCCTTACACCAAAATGTAACCTAAAATCCATTCTATCTAGTTTCTAAACATTCCTCGTTTATGAAAAGCAGCAAAGTCATGGTGTGGTTGAGGGTGTTCAGTCACCCATAGGAACTAGAGGGTTGTGTAATGTTAGGCCAGTGATGAGCATTCCACAGTCTAATGACATTTAGCAACCAAATGCGTGCCTTCGGTCATTTCGGGATATCCTTTGCAGGGATAAGCTTAAGCTTAAAGCTACTCCAAGTATCACCTAGCAAGGTGATGCAACTGCAGAGGAAGTCCTTTGAACCGATAATCACACTTGATGACCTTATACGCTCTGACGATTTCGGCTGAGTCGAAATGTTACTTCTTTCATAAATTTTTCAATTATTTGGTTTTTTTTTTCTGTTCATGAATGAATTTGAATTCGGTTCTGAAATAAATTCGATAAAATAACTTCATTTAATTAAAGGAAAGATTGAAGTTAACACTTTGATGGCTAATGTTCAAGTGAATCTAAGTTAGAAGCAAAATAATGAGCTGGCTACATTTTAGAGAGAGAGACATATGTACTTTCATTAAAGGAAAAGCGAGATTCCCCGGCTATACTTTCCAAGAGCCACCCCTAACTGTGAAGAAATACCCGACATTACAGTCGAAGAAGTTAGTGAGGCGGTCAGATACTCCAAAAAATGAAAAGCGGTTGGGCCAGACGAGATGCCCTCTAAGTTCTGGAAAAAGATGGGAGACATCGGGTTCAGATTAGAGTTGGGCTAAGTCGTGAATTAATGTTCACGGCTATAATTGTGAACGTGATTTCTTATTCACTGTGAATATAACCTGTGAATCCGAATGTATGAGAGTAATTTTTTTTACGAATAAAAATTATTCACTTACTATGATAATAAAGTACAATTTACATATTTTTCTGTTATCTATCAATGAATTATTATATTATTGACTTCGTGTATCGTAAAATGTACTCGTAGGTAATTCGTTAATACACATGCGTTGATGTATGCACAATGCACATACTATCCATATAAGTAATAATACCATTAAAAATATTTCGACCCAATAATTCAAAAAATAAACTTACCCCAGAAACTAATGTCACCAAAGGATGCTTGATTTGCATATATGTACATACCTGTCACAAATTACATTTTGCGGAGGTCTCATCTAATTCCGTAAAAAAATCAAAATAAAGCTAATCTTTTTTCGCTTTATCATTGGCGGCATCTTAAATTTACATTTTTTTTTTATACCATATACGCCCGCTTGTACACACCAAACACAAATCTGTAAATTTTTGCTTTGAATATAACTACATACAAGAGAAATACATATTTCTATTATCTATGGTATAACCCAGCGAATAATATACATTTCATATACCTGCATGTTGTTTTTGCACCCAAGGCATTTTTTTCACCACGTTTTGCTTTGTTCTATCCTTCGCTGCCTGCCACTTCAGTATACATAAATGCGATGTAAAAAAGAATTCCTCCCTTATGCGCATTAGGTACACACATTTTCGTTAATCGTTGATCGTATTTCGTTGCCAGCTCTGAACGGTCATGTTCGTTATCCGCTCCTCGCTCTTCATTGAGCAATAGCCGCACTGAGCGGTTAGATCTGTACATGTTCGTTATCCGCTCGTCGCTCTTCATTGAGCAATAGCCGCACTGAACGGTTAGATGTGTACATGTTCGTTATGTTAGTTATCAAAATTAAGGTTTTGCAAATAATGTGCTGTGCGTTTACTTGGCACTTGTGTTACATAGTACTAAACAGTAGCGGACACAAAAATGTGATGTGAAAAATAATTCCATATTCACGTTTTAAACATTCACAGTTCGCAGTGAATAATTCACAGGTAGTGATTTTTTGCCCATCTCTAGTTCAGATGGCTCAGAATTCTCATCTCCAAATTTGTGAGAGCCGACCCAATGCCGGACCAATGGAGGGAAAGTTACATTCTCCCTGTATACAAAGGGAACCGTGATAGGGTAGGTAGGTAGAAGTGGCGGTTCTGTCCGAGACCCAATTAGCACAGTTGTGCCGTTTTGATACAACGACTCATGCGACCTTGGATATTGATGTGTATTGGTGAGGACAATCTAGAGCCAGCCAGTGGAGTTTAAGAAGTGGATTAGCTCATTTATGTTTATACCCGAGATCTCCTCAAGTGAATTGTTGCTTGCTTTCTCGCGAAGCTTCTAGTTTCAGCTTCGATTGTCGGAATTCCAAGATCCCTGTGGATATCGCCGTTTCTACTATACCACGGTGCTTGGACAATTTCTCTTAGCACTTTATTTTGGAAAGCTCGTAAAATATTTGCCTTTGCTTTCTTGGTACAACCCCAAAGTTGTATACCGTAGGTCCACATCGGTTTTAGCACTTGCTTGTATAAAAGCAGTTTGTTCTCAGTACTAAGCTGGGAATGTTTTCCGAGTAACCAGTACATTTCTCTATATTTGATTTCGAGTTCTTTTCGTTTCATTTTCAAGTGCGAATTCCATTTCAGCCTTGCGTCGAGTGTCACTCCCAGGTATTTGAAATCTTTTTTCGCTGTTAAATTTTCAAGGTAAGAGTGTATTGCACGATTCTTAAAATCCTTAATAGTCTTCTTCAACAAATTGCACAGACGATTCAAGTGTGCTTTATGCTGCGGAGCACGACTCTGTGGCCATTTTTTATGCGCTTTTCTTTTTTCCTTGACCAATTCCTTTATTTCCGGAGGATATCGTAAACCGTATCTGTCCGGCGGTTTCCTTGGATTGGGCGTATTATTCCAAGAGGCGAGCTGTACGATCTCAACGAAGCGATCAACTTCAACCTCAAGTTCATAGGGTGTCGTAAGTGAAACGCTCAGTTCTACATTATCTTCAATTTAGTTAGTTGTTCGACCAGTTAATCTCGCTGGCTCTAGGTTATAGACTAGTTTTTCGCTGATTGTTAAAATAACCGGGGAATGATCAGACGACAGATCAAAGCTCTCTTTAACTTTTATATGGTTGGTAGATATTCCTTTCACAACGAAGGTATTTTCGAAGTATCAGTTGGCCAGTAAGTCGGTTTACCCGTCGAATAGAAATCACAACTGTACTCCATACCTGCCCCATAGAGCATTCTACCTTTTTTCGAGCTTTATCTTGAGCCCCAGAACGTATGTTTCGCACTAAAATCGCCACCAATAATAAAATTAGATTTCAGCGATTCAAACAAGTTAGTAAAATCACATTTTTCAAGCGCGGAACGCGGTGGACAGTAGATAGATGAGATTTTAAGAGTACTATTGTTAAATCGAATCGTGCACACTTGCAAAATTTCAAGCTCTATCTTCAGGTCTTCGGATTGTTCGATGCAGTCTTTAATAAACAAGGATGATCCGCCTCTCGCTTTTCCCGAAGGGTGACAAGCGTGGTAATCATTATAGCCTTTTATTTTTAAATGCGATTCGTTTTTTACGTGGGTTTCAGAAATCAAGCAAATATCAATATCTTTTTCACGCATGAAAATTTCCAATTCGTCAAGTTTTTGCAAAAGTCCGTTTGCATTCTAAGTACATACATATATTTTTCATTCGTTTTTCAATCATATTCTAGATGAAGTACGCGTTTTCCGTGAATATGTATTATATGGGATACCTAGTTTGGCTGCGTGCTCTCCTACCGGCCAGTGTCCCGTCATTATCGTGATTATTCTGGCAATGTCTCTGCGCGTTCTGTTCAATAGGGCGGTTGTCTTGCTCTTGTTGTAGTTGGGCCACATCCTTCTGGATATGTCGCAGTTCGTTAACCTAGACCATTTAAGGCTAGCTTTTCTAAGAAAGTGGGCGCCGTGGCGTAAGTGGTTAGTGTGTCGGATCACTGCGCGTGAGGTTCCAAGTTCGAATCCCGGAAAACACCAAAAAGTATTTTCACGGTCCCACCTCTCGCGAACGTCTGACAAACATCCGAGAGTATTGCTGTCTCGAAAAAGGTTCTCAAACCAAATTGCCCTTCGGATACGGCACTAAACTGTAAGTCCCTTCCATTCGTGTAAAAAATATAACGCACACAACATGAGTGGTTGCGAGAAGCTAGGCCCTGGCACTTAAGGAGCTATTGCGCCAAATATTTATTTTATTTATTTTTCTAAGAAAGATTGAGGAGATGTTTGCCTTAATTGCTCCGAGTGGGGTGTGAACAAGTTCCTCAAGTGAGCAGTGGAGGGCTGAGCCTCGCCTGGCCAGTTCGTCAGCATGTTCGTTGCCATCAACGTTGCTGTGACCTGGAACCCAGACTGGCGTCACCATGCATTGGCCATCTAGCGAGACCATCTCCTGTCGGTATTCTAGTACTAATTTCGAGGAAATGGTTTCCGAGGCAATGGCTTTGATAGCAGCTTGGCTATCAATTAAAATAGCAATTCTTTGCCTTGGTAGTGTATTTGTGTGTGACTTGATTTGGCGACAGGCTTCGCGAATGGCGAGTAATTCCGCTTGGAAGACGCTGGCAGCGTCCGGGAGTCTATACGATCTTGCGATGTTCAGGGACTTCGAGAAACACCCGCACCAACCCCACAGTCTATTTCTGACCCATCGGTTTAGACTGTTAGATCGAAAACACTGGTCACCTGTCCATCTTGCCAATCTTTCCTTGCAGGGGATTGTACATCGAAACGCTTTGTGAAGTTCAAAGTGGGGATGATGTAGTCTGTTGGAGTCGATACGAGTTCTCCTGGTAGAGAATCTAGGATATTGCTGTGTCCATAGGCTTTCGCAGTCCAACACTTGGACTCTCTGAGTCTGAATGCGCTGTGCGCTGAGATGTTTGTGATATGCAGATCTAGGGGTAAAAGGTGTAGCAGGACTGTTAGAGCGTCTGACGGAGTTGACCGTAGGGCGCCTGTGGTGCCTATGCATGCTGCTCTTTGCACCTTACTTAGTTTGGTTATAATATAGGCTTTTTTAAGGGCCTGCCACCATACTATCGATTGGGCGCACTACGGCTGTGTAGATCCACAGGGTCAATTTTGGTTGCAGGCCCCATCTTTTGCCGAAGGTTCTGTTGCAGGCCTAAAAGGCTATACATGCTTTCTTCATTCATTCGTCTATGTTTGGTTCCCAGTTAAGTTTAGGATCTAGAATAACTCCTAGGTACTTAGCACTGGAAAATAAGGAGAGTATCTGACCGTTTAGTCGAGGAAGAGTGAATTTGGGTATTTTGGTTTTTGTGGTAAGAAGCATCAGTTCAGTTTTATTTGGGTTGACTCCAAGTCCACACTTTCTGGCCCATGCGGTGACTTTACTTAGAGCACTCTCCATGATCTCACTTATCACGGAAGGAAAAAGTCCCGACACTAAAATCACCATGTCGTCCGCATACCCAACTACTTTATTTCTTTCTCTGTCTAAGCGTAAAAGGATTTTATTCATGACTATTAGCCATAGTAGAGGTGAGATGATCTCTACCTTGGGGCGTTCCTCTACTGGCAAATTTGGTTATGGTACTGTTTCGGAGAGATGCCTGAATGGTTCTAGTGCTGAGCATAGAGACTATCGATTGGCTTAGGTAGGCTTCTATGCCCAGCTCCGCGAGGGACCTAGAATTACTTCAGTGTGTACATTGTTAAAAGCTCCTTCTATGTCTAGAAAGGTAGCTAAAGTGTATTCCTTATACTGCAGGGATTTTTCTATTGTTCGCACTACTTCATGAAGAGCTGTTTCTGTAGATCTTCTTTTGAGGTATACGTGTTGGGATTTGGAAAGAGATGACTCGATTGTATCTCGCAGATGGTTGTCTAGAAGGCGCTCGAGGGTCTTCAAAACGAAGGAGGTCAGATTGATTGGTCTGAAATCTTTCGCGTTCTCATGTCCGCGCCTCCCCACCTTCGGAATGAAAACCACTCTCACCCGTTTCCATGAGTGGGGTACATGGTTATTTAGGATGCAGCTCCTGGGAGCCATGGGATTGCTACCTCTTGCATTTTTTGTAGCATAACGGGCAGAATGCCATATAAGGGGCGAAGCTGCGAATGGCCCAGAAGATTTTTTCTTCTGTAATAATTGGTATTTGGTGTTCCCAGGATTGCAGGCATTGCGAACTGTTAGGCTCTGTGCAACTGTCTTTACATCCGGGAAAGTGGGTATGTATTAAGATCTTTAAGGACACTGCAGTTGACTCCGTCCAATTACCATCCAACCTTTTCAGGAGAGATCGATTGGAATGATCTTTCGATAGAATCTTGCTGAGCCTAGCGGAGTCTTTGAGGGTATCAATTGATTGGCAATATTCTATCCAGGACTGTTTCTTGACCACTCTTTTTGTATATTTTAAGGCTGTACGTGTAAGGCTGCCAGTATTTGCACTTGTAGCAGATATTGAAAGTCTCTCTAGTTAGTTTCCTGAGGCTAGAGAGTTCTTCGTTCCACCACGGAGGGAAAGTTTTTTTTGCTGTATTTGACCGGACACGCAACTTTAAAAGCATTATTGAAGGCTTTTCGAAAGACTTTACTTTTGTGTCTAGTTCTGCAGTGGAGGTTATTATAGGGTTTGGAGTTCTACGTAGCTTGGAACTAACGACTTGACTAAACTCTATCCAGTCGGTTCTTTTGGAGTTTCTGTAGGGTTTGGGAGTCTCGATCTCGAGATCTACATTGAAGAGGATCCAATTATGGTCTGAAAAAGACTTCAGATTGGATACTCTCTAGCTCTCGACTTTCATGCTACTACTGTTATTAGAGAGTGTAACGTCTATGACATCTTCCCAGCCGTTGAAATTATCCGTACTCGGAAAAATAAAGGTTGGAGTGTTGCCTTTGTTACATATTGAGAGGTTATTTGCAAGGATATATTCGAACAAGGACTCACCTCGCTCATTGCTTTCGGAACTGCCCTATATCACGTGCCTGGTATTTGCGTCGCAGTCCATAAGCAGGTTGGTCTTTGTTGCGGAGATAGCCGTCACCATATCTTGAAACTCTTCCGGCGGTGATTGATGGTAGTGTGCTATGTAGGCAGAGGAGATTCATAAGTCTGCACTACCTGCTTTCTCTATTTTGACCGTTGTTAAATCGGATGAACTAAAATTTGGACATATAAAGGCTTTAATATGTTTTTTAGCTAGAATGCAGGTTCTTAGCTTACCATGATTGATGTTATTCCGGTTGTAAAAAAGGTTGTATTGGTTGTCGTTGAGGCCCTTTATATCAGGGCCGTTTACCCAGGGTTCTTGGACAATGCTGATGTCAATGCTTTCCTCCTTGAGAAAAACCACCAGATTATCTGTAGCACTAATCGAGTGGTGCAGATTAATCTGAATGACTTTCAGCATTGGTATTATCGGTGTTATTATTTGTGATTGTCTCGTAAGGACACTCGCGAAAAAGGATAACGAAATACTCCGCAATCTTTACGTTTAATGAACTTAATATGTTGCGCGGTGGATTCTCGCAGGGACAAAACAATGTAGGCTTTGCTACTACTCTAGGTGCCTCGTATTAGTCAATAAAAGAAAAAATTAACTTTGGGTTTTGAATGCTTATTTTATTTCCGACTCTTTATACTTTCAAATTGGGAATAATTGTCATGATTCTTCTATGCCCAAAAGAAACCTCCGAATCCAGCTGTTTTCTGCCGTTGGTCCAGTTTCACAGATCATTGACCTGTTGGGATTGCAGATCTTCCAATAGGCTATGCACCAGCCCAAGATTCTCTACTTAGCTCCAGTTGCTTTATGCCGTTGACCAATTTCTTCAGGTCGTTGACCACTACCAATACATACATGCAATCAAATTACAAATACCAAGATGGTTAAACAGTGGGCGGAGCCAAGTGATAAAAAAACATCGCATTTTTTATATGCACTTTCTTAATGTTACTTTTCTATGTTGTGGGTCAATTTTCTGATCTCCCACTTTTGCCAATCATTTGTGCGTGATGCATTTGTGATTTGCCGTCGGCCTTTTATTTGGCATTGTCATTTTCCGACGGAGAATACATCGTGGGTGTGATGTCGAGAAATGGATATCATGGTTCATGTTGCATCGCAACATCCTGACGGGCCCCAGGGAGATACATCGACGCTGGTGAAGGTGATCTACCATCTTCTTATCATCTGTTTTACAGGGTTGATTTTCTGCTCCGATTACCGATGTATGTTCCTGGATGATTTCTGCTGGCCATGAGCTCCTCGAAGTGTGGGTAGGTACATGAAAGGGAGAAGAAAGTAGGGGTGGTGAATGGTGTGTGGCAATACATAATAGTTTATAGGTATAGGTTTGATTAGGTTTATTAAATTCATTGTAATTAATAATTAAGTTAAGTTGAGATATAATATAAGATATTTATTTTAGAGTGTTTGGGTGTGTGTGTGAACCTTTATTCGTTAAGCATTGGTAGAAAGCAAAGTTTAGCGATAGGACGCTTCAATGCTGTGGTTGCAATCTTGAGTGTGACCACCCGAATTTTTCCATCGGTTCCAGGATGCGTCGCTGTAATTCTGCCAATTCGCCAAAGTGTGGGCGGAGTTTGTTCATCAGTCAAGAGTACTAAATGTCCTACCTTGAGTTGAGAGTTTGGCGTAAGCCATTTTGGACGCTGTTGAAGCCGAGCCAGGTATTCGGATTTCCATTTTTTCCAGAAGTCTTGCTTCTGCATGAGTTGCCATCTATCCAAGTAATTTGGTTTGCTTTCGGTTAGATCTCTTTCGGGTGCGGTGTTTAGGGATGCACCAATTAAAAAATGTCCTGGTGTCAAAATAGACAGATCGTCTGGGTCTTCGGTTACCGGACAAAGTGGACGCGAATTGAGGCAAGCCTCAACTTGTGTTAATACTGTTGCGTACTCTTCGAATGTGAGAGTGTAATGACCAATAACCCGCCTTAAGTGGTATTTCATCGATTTTACACCTGCTTCCCACAGCCCGCCGAAATGCGGAGCAGCAGGAGGGTTGAAATGCCATGTTGTGCCGTTGGATTGCATCTGCTGGACAATGTCTTCTGTCCATTGCCTTGACATGTGGGATTTTTCTGATTCCAGGATTTTTGCAGCTCCCTTGAAGTTGGTTCCACAATCGCTATATATGTGTGAACAGATCCCACGGCGTGCAGTGAAGCGTTTAAAAGCTGCAAGAAATGCGGATGCTGTGTAGTCGCTTACAAGCTCGAGGTGTACTGCCTTGGTACAGAAGCAAATGAAAATCGCTATGTACGCCTTTGTAATTTTACTACACCGACCCTTCCATGCTTTTAATTGAACGGGACCTGCATAGTCCACTCCGGATGTCTGAAACGGTCGCGCCTGGTTAACTCGTAACGCTGGCAAATTACCCATTTGCTGTCGCATTTCTGTTGCCTTGTACCTGTAACATTTTAGACAGTTGTGAATACATCTTTTTACACTAGATTTGAGATTCAAAATCCAATACTCAGATCGAAGTGTTGCCATCATCAATTGCTGACCACCATGCAGAGTTTTTAGGTGCGCATCTTGAACAATGAGTGACGTTAGAACATTTTGCGCAGGCAATATTATTGGATGCCGCTGTGCGTAAGGTAAATCAGCATTTTCCAATCGACCACCAACTCGCAGCATCCCCTTTTCGTCGATAATTGGCGAAAGTCTTGCCAATTTACTTCTTTTGGGGACTGTTTCACCTTTGATCACCTTTGAAATTTCTTCGGCGAAAAACTCTTGCTGTACTATGGTAATCAATCGCCATTGAGCTGAAGAGATTTCGTCGACTGAAAGTGATCCAGACACCCGCGTTGACAATTTTTGGGCCTTGAATCGCAAGTTGGTAAAAAACCGAAGCCAGTACGACGTAGCTCTAAGAAGACGAGGTAGAGATGAAAAACCATTGATGAATTTATTTGCCTCGAAGGCGGTGAAGTGAACGCAGAGCTGAAAAATATTTTTTAAAGGGTACCCAGATGCGATAAACTCGTTTTTGGTTCTTGAGATGTCTGGTGCTTTCGTTTCAAGATCCGTCGGTATAACTTCATATGGAGTATGCAGTTGCTCATCAAACGCTTACAGAAATTCGGGTCCGTGCCACCATTGATGATTTTTAAGGAGATCTCTTGGAGACAGTCCTCTAGATGCGATGTCTGCCGGATTGTCCTTAGAAGGAACGTAGTTCCAGCACCTAGGATCTATAAGTTCTTGAATCTCCGCTACTCTGTTGGCAACGAACGTTGTTCGGATGTAAGGCGCTGTTCTTAACCATGCAAGTGTGATTTGTGAGTCGCACCACGCGAAGATTTTTGGTGATTGAAGCTCCATCGTTTTCCAGCGATTTATTTTTAAGCGGCGCAACTCGAGTTTTTGACACAATCAGGTGTGTTGTATTTGCAGTGATAACTCGAAGGTATACTGCAGCGGCATACGCCTTTTCTGACGCATCGCAGAATCCGTGGACTTCGTACTGTGAATCCTTGGTGAGATTTATCCAGCGTGGAATCTCGATGGCGTTGAGTGCGTTCAGCTCGGTTTTCAAGGTGTGCCACGCAGAACTGATTGTTAGTGGGAGTTCGGTATCCCAAGTTTGTTTTTCTTTCAGATTTCTTGCATTAAGACCTTGCCCACGATGACGCAAGGCGAAATCCATCCCATTGGATCATACAGTCGCGCAATATCTGATAACACTGTTCGCTTTGTAGTCCTATTTGCATCCTGAAGAGTGATTTTAAAGGTAAAGTGATCCTTTGCAGGATGCCACTGGATACCTAGCGTTTTAATCGCGTTGCCTTCGTCAAATGAGAGTGGTAGCTGTACCTCTCTATCCTCCTTTGGAACGGAAGCCAACAATCGTTCAGAGTTACTTGCCCATTTCCGTAGTGGGAAACCTCCTCGCTGCAACATTGTTCTGAGCTGTAATTGCATCTCCATGGCTTCTGCTTCTGAGTCGGCCCCATGAATTACGTCATCTACGTAAAAGTTTTCCTTAGCAATTTTCGATGCAATTGGGTAGTCCTCTCGTTCGTCGGATGCAAGTTGTTGCAGGGTACGAACCGCTAAATATGGTGCGGAGGTGGTGCCGAATGTGACCGTGTTAAGTCGGTATATCTTTACCTCTTCTCCATCTGCATCTCTCCATACAATAAGTTGGTATAACGAATCGGCCGGAGGAACCCGTATTTGCCTATACATTTTATTGATGTCCGCTACAAATGCGATTTTGTGTTTCCTAAATCGGGCAATATGATCAAAGATGTCATCCTGCAATCTTGGGCCAACGAGAAGATGATCATTGAGTGACGTACCATCGGACAATTTGCAGGACGCGTCAAAAACGATTCGTAGCTTTGTGGTTGAGCTGGATTCCTTTATCACTGCGTGGTGGGGAACAAGGTAGTGAGGATTGGTTAGTGCACTGGGGTCTATCTCAGTCATATGCTTCAGCTCCCTATATTCATTGAAAACCCTTTTATACTCCTCATGGAATGACGCATTTGTTTGGAATTTTCTTTCCAGTTGCCTGAACCTAAGAAGCGCTGATCTTTGAGACAAACCTATCAAGGGACGTGTTCCCCCTTTAAATGGAAGTTGAACAACATATTTGCCATCCGTTTGACGTTGATGCGTTCTGCAAAAATGTGTTTCACATTCCTCTTCTTCCGGTGAAAGCAGATTCCTCCTTTGGACTTCCTCAAGTTCCCAAAATTTCAGCAACAAGCTGTCCATGGTTTGACTTTCTGTAGTTGTGTGGAGAGATGTTATTCTTGAGTGTTTGCTGGGTGAAATGCCTCCGGAAAGTACCCATCCTAATTCCGTCCTTTGAGCCATAGGAGTCCCTGGTACTCCTTTTAAAATGCCTTCAAGGATAATGGACGGATAAACATCGCTGCCAAGTAGAATATCGACCTTACTTGGTTTATTGAACATCGGATCAGCAAGTTCAATATTTTGGAGGTGGTTCCAATTAGCATATGGAATATTGTGCGTTGGAAGCACAGTTGTAAGTTTGGGCAAGACCAAAGCATTAAGCTGTAAGCTGAAATTCTCGTTCACATTCGAGACAATTGTCAGAGAAACCTTGTGCTTGGAGGTGCTAATGTTGGTTTCTCCTACGCCAAGGATGTTGACGCAGCTCCTTTCCCTTTTTAAATTTAATAATTGAGCGGCAGACTCTGTAATAAAAGAAGCCTCTGACCCAGGATCCAATAGCGCTCGCAGCAACAACGGTTGGCCAACGGTTGTCAAAACCTTGATGAGGGCCGTAGCCAGAAGAGCGGGTGCTTCGTCGTTTTCGGCTATGAACGCGTTGTATGCTGAAGCAGTTTGGTTGGAGGTTGTTGGGCTCTCTGATGGTACCGATCGAAGTACAGGACAAAACAATGTAGGCTTTGCTACTACTCTAGGTGCCTCGTATTAGTCAATAAAAGAAAAAATTAACTTTGGGTTTTGAATGCTTATTTTATTTCCGACTCTTTATACTTTCAAATTGGGAATAATTGTCATGATTCTTCTATGCCCAAAAGAAACCTCCGAATCCAGCTGTTTTCTGCCGTTGGTCCAGTTTCACAGATCATTGACCTGTTGGGATTGCAGATCTTCCAATAGGCTATGCACCAGCCCAAGATTCTCTACTTAGCTCCAGTTGCTTTATGCCGTTGACCAATTTCTTCAGGTCGTTGACCACTACCAATACATACATGCAATCAAATTACAAATACCAAGATGGTTAAACAGTGGGCGGAGCCAAGTGATAAAAAAACATCGCATTTTTTATATGCACTTTCTTAGTGTTACTTTTCTATGTTGTGGGTCAATTTTCTGATCTCCCACTTTTGCCAATCATTTGTGCGTGATGCATTTGTGATTTGCCGTCGGCCTTTTATTTGGCATTGTCATTTGCCGACGGAGAATACATCGTGGGTGTGATGTCGAGAAATGGATATCATGGTTCATGTTGCGTCGCAACAGTGATGTATTTGTGGTTTGGGTTGTGGTTTCAATCCTCATGTCCTCCAACGATTTGTTGGCATCGTCGACTTCGTCTAAGTCGTCAGTGAGACCAGGATCGGAAGATTTTAACTTTGGCATGCCTGATGCCGAAGCGGAGTTTGCATCCGTTCTTCTCAATGGAGACAGCACTGTCCTCATTAATAAGAAGAAGGAAGGAAAGGGTATTGTTGTGGGGTTCTTCAACCTTGATAATTTTCCAGTCATCCATGGGAACCGTAGGGTTATGCAGCTTCAGGCAATTTAGCAATAGGTTGTCGTTAATGGCCATGTTAGGGAGCCAAATGCGGATTCTCGGTCTCCTCGGAATCTCTGTGACCAGGATCAGCTTGAGTCTCAAGCCGTCCCATGCGTCACGGATCTTATGAACGCAGCCGCTTAGGAATTCCTTAGAGAAGGCGTCCTCGCATTTGATGACCCTGCACCCTCGTATGATCTCAGCTGAGTCGAAGCAGGGCAGCGGTCCTCCTTGGTTGTTAATAAGATGGTCCATGATCATCTAAGATAGTTTGACCTCGATGGCTCCCCAAACTTCAGTCACTGCTTTGCCGTCGGTAGAGAGCTCGTCTACCGGGGCGACTTGGAGGTCGTCTCTGACAATTCATTGGGATTGGGTGTTGACAGCTTAGGGACTTTGATCCTTTGGGAATCGGACTTGATTTCCTCCTGGGTTCGGTTACGCTTTGCTGCATCGCTTTTTGAAAATTGTGGGGTATTGCGGAAGTTGATGTACTCATCGACAACCTTCTGGTATTTGATTTTATCGGCCAGGTCCCGTTCGGAAGCCGTGTCGCCCACCTCTTTCTTAGTAATCTTACCCAGAATGAAGATGGCACGCTGCTAAGCGCTTTTCCTATGGTTGCTGGCCGACTTGCGAGAGTTGGGTGCTTCGCGCTTATGGGCACTAAGCCGAGTGTCCGACGCTGTGGTTGTTAATGGTTTAGGGAGCGTCTCGCTCTCCGCTGTCCTTTCCTGGCTGGAAGCGAGCAGTTTGTCTTCCGATGAAGTGCCAGGAAATTATTTTTTTTTGTTTATTTTTTTTTGTTATATTTTTATTTTCATTTTCTTTTGTTTTATTTTTGTTCATTTTTAATTTTTCGGATTTTGGACCCACGAGTAATACGGAATTACGGTCAGTCCCGACAGCGCCGTAGTATCGGGATAAGGCAAAATACGATGGTTTAACCCACAGCCTTGCATTCTTGGGCACGGTTTCGTGCATTAAGCGCTTACTCCACCACTGAAATCAGGTACCTCGATCCGATGACCAAAAGGCATAAATAGAGAATTAAGCTATTGAGGAGCTAAGAATTCTCTACAATGCCTCCTGGTCTCGGTTAACCCCAACTTGACATCGTACAAGACTGCTGTGGTGGTTATTTCCGGCTGGCACCCACGTGAAGGGTTAGGATGAGGATTTTTGCCAGGGAAGGGTGATATGCGAAACTGTGATAACTACCGTTCGATCAAGCTGATGTCACACACCATGAAGATCGTTGAGCGGGTATTAGGTGGCTGACTGCGAAAAATAATACGGCTATCTGATGATCAGTGTGGGTTTGTCTCGGGTAAATCAACCACAGATGCAATTCAAAGTAAAAGGATCATAATGGAAAAACATCGTGATTCCTTAAGAGATTTGCATATTGTATTGGTTGACTTTGAAAAGACATTCGACAGACAACCACGAGATCTGATATGGGTGGCGCTAAGACATCGAGGGGTTCCAGAAACCTATGTACAGATGATCATGGACATGTACCAAGGAGCAAAGACAAGAGTAAGATGCCCGCTGGAGTAACCAGGGAAGCGTTTTAAGTCCTTTGCTCTTTATTGCAGTCCTTGATTATCTGCTTGAATGTAAAGTGATGGACCTCAAGGTACATCAGTTATTCTTTGCTGACGATGGAGCCATCATAAGTGAGGATCCTACATCCCTGCAACGAGCACTTGATGTGTGGGTGGACGCTCTGGAGGGAAATGGGTATCGCATTAGTTCAAAAAAGACAGAGTACTTGTGCTGCCCGTTCTCTGATCCACTCAGGCCTATTCCAGACATTTATTTGAATGGAACAGTGCTTGCCAAGTGCGAAAGGTTCAAATATCAATCGACATCAATCATCTCGTAAGCGTAGGGTGGATGAAGTGGCGAGAAAATTCCGCTACCTTCTTTGACAGAAAAATGACACCTAAGTTCAAGGGAAGGCTCTACACCGCAGTTGCGCGTCCAGCGCTCACATACGGTTCACAATGTTGGACGATGTACAAAACGTATGAGAGTAAATTAACGGCAGCTGAGATGAAGATACTCCGCATGACAGCAGAAGTGACAAAGCTTGATCGAATAAGAAGTTCGAAGATCCTAGGAAGCTTTCACATCAAGGGAACCATCGTACAAAAAATAGAGCGCGACTGGGTAAGTTGGTATTGCCACGTTCAAAGAAGAGATCATTTGAATCCTGTGAAGAAGGCAATATCAATAAACGTTCCAAAGACACCGCGATGTAGGAGAGGCAGGCCTATAAATGCCTGGATCAGACAAATGCGACGACATCGGCATTTCATTGGCCTCAGTAACCGAGTGATCCAAAATCGGTAGGCCTGCCGATATTTTCTGAGGTCAAATAGGCGGATCAGTAGAAATACGGTGAAGTGGGAGGGTTGTGATCCCTTATTTTCGGATCATAACCTCGCTGATAAAAGGAAGAAGAAGAATATTAAAGGAAAGCAAGAAAGCGAGTGATGGGTTAATCTATAATAAACTGAACTTTACAGGGTGCACAAAGTTCTACAGGTTCCCACGAGTATGAACGGAAAGTGGATAAGGCGTAGATTTCGACAGACCGTACCTGCGCATCTGAAGGAGCTCGTTAATGGTTTGTTTAACCCCCAACCTTGCATTTCGTGCATAACACGCTCGCACCACTACTGAAGTCAGGTGCTTAATCCGATGGTCAAAAAGCAGATGTAAAGGATTAAACTATTAGGAGTTAAGAATCCTATACAACGCTTCCTGATCTTGGCTAATGCCATCTTGATATCGTGCAAGACTACTGTGGTGGGTATTACCAGCTGGCACCCACGTGGGGGGTTAGGATGAGGATTTTTGCCTAGCCTGATGGTTGTGACTTCTTTTGTTTTTGTCCACCAGACAAAGGACGAGTACGTTAGGATGCGTCTAACCACCGTGGTATATAACCAGAATGTAACCTTTGGGGACAGACCCCAGGTTCTGCCATACATACGGCGACAGGCTCACATGGCAGTAGTCGCCTTGGAAATTTTATGTTTAATGTGGGAGTTCCAGTAAACATTGGAAAACCAATGGTTGTACTATTTAGAGTCATTGAATTAAGCTTTAGCGTTCTTTTTCTTCTGAATAGTACAACGACTTCCTTGCTGGTGTTGCTTGATAGGCCCTCGCCAGCACACCAATCCGAGACTGCAAGGAGTGCATCTTGGATGAGTTAACGCACATGAGGTCTGTTTGCGTACACTTCCAAAACAGCGAATTTTTACGAAAACCTGTTCGAGTACTGATAATTTTCGTAGTTTTTGACAGAAGAAAGAGCTCTCAAGAGAGTAAAAAATTTCCCCATGCTGCGAATTTTGGTGCAATCAATTTCTGTGGGCTAGTTTGTGAAAACTGTCGAATCTGTCAAATCGCTGTATATGTGATTTTTTGTTGGATTGTTCCTTCTCTTTCTTTCTTTCGCGTACAAGTGGGTTTGTGTTTTGACGTTTAAAAAGTGGGCAACTTTTGTGGTTCAACGCGTTCGTTTACTTTTTCGTAATTTTACCTCTCTCTGAGAGAATTTTACCCCCACTCGTGGAAATTTGACAAACTGCGAATTTTTGTGAAGAAAGTACGCGAACAGAGCTATGGTGTCATCGAGCCACATTTTTATTCTAACACCAGATTTGGCAGCACCATTTTATTCATTTCTCCTTCCCCCTTCCTCGCTGTCATATTCGAGTCGGCCATCATGCTGTTTATATGCCGCGAGACTGTTTGCGTGAAGGAAGACTGTTTATGTGAGGAACGACTGTTCATTGACTGGCCGAACAGAATGGTGAGGCTGAAGCTATACGCCCGTAGCCATTGACGTATTATAAGTTGTATCTGACAATCCTTTCAGGGTTAACAATACTTACTTACTTACTTGAAAAATTTTTGTGAGGCCTTTGAGCAATAGAGCTCTTTATAGGCCATAAAAAAGAAAAAAAAAACTATATGGACTGCTAGTGTAATGTCACTTTCATACTGTCTGCAGAAAAATGGGTTCCAACATCTCCAGCTCCCTTGTTTCAGTGCGGTATTAAATAAACAAAATACCCTCCATCATAGATATCCCCCATAGAAACTTGCACCATCTGTGTTTGTTCAGGTGTACTGGCTGTAAAAAAACTGTTAACATTTAAATAGTTTCAATATTCGTTGCCATCAGCGTTGCCGTTTATACTTCAATCGAGGTATTTTACTTCGTTTTCATAGACAACACTTCGACACTCCCTCTTTCGCAAAAACATTTCACTTTTTGTAGACTTTATATTTTCCCCCTTAATTGGGAAATTCCATTATATATTCATTAATAAGCTCTCCCATAAAGTAGCCAAAAAACGTATACGCGAACACATCCATTCAATAACTACAAGTCTACAATTCTACCCAAGGAAGAAAGTCTTTAAGTCTTTTGGCATTCTGTCTTCTGGCGGTTTCAAGAACTATGTATCGCAAAAAGATGTTGTATTAAGATACCACAAAGCTTAGATTAAAGCTCCCTAATTTTAAAAAAAATTATGTTTTTTTTCCCATAAATAAATAGTCGTTCAATATAAGAAACTCAACTTTTATAATGACACTTCACTTTTCAGCAAAACACTTCTATTTTTTTCTGAAAACACTTCACTAAAAAATTGGCAAACGGCATCACTGGTTGCCATAGATGTCACTGCAAATATTTTCTTGTTTCCTACAGTTATAATATTATGAATTTGAATTTCATTGCAACACGATCTGTATTGTGAATCTGTATATATAGTGAGGATTACTCAAATCGCATAGAATATTGTTCCTTTTTAGTAAATCGATTAATTGATCTATTTACTGGTGTGCCATCTTTTTTTTTTTTTGTTTTGAATGGAAAAGTCAAAAAGCGCGATGCAGTGAAGCTGGGGCCTCACTCTGTATTGCTACTCGAAAGTCAAATATTTCCGAAAGTGCTTTGCGATTCTAATCTTTGCCGGCACTCTTTAAGAAAACAGAATTGAATGGAAGTATTACCAACTGGGACTATGAAATGCGCGAATCTAGTTTCGAGTATCGAACGTTGAATGTCACTTTTAAGCAACCCTTCCAAAGAATTTTGTATTTTATTTATATTTGGGAAAGAAAGTTAAATATCTTCTTCTTCCTTTTATCAGCGAGGTTATGATCCGAAAACAAGGGATCACAACCCTCCCACTTCACCGCAAGAAAGTTAAATATATGTAATAGAAATGGAACTGGATGCGGTCGAATTGTGGTTCCATGATATGGTGTCTCCACGAGCCATGAGTCATGCTTGGGCTTGACTTTAGAGTAGCAATACAGAGCGAGGCCCCAGGAAATTGTTAGGCCGATGAACTCACCAGAATAGGAACAACTATACCCATCCTGCCGGATAAAGCACCTTAGGTATATCAATCGCTACGCGCAAACTTAAATTTGAACTGGATGCTGTTGAAAGTACAAATCTTAGGTGGACGAATGGATCTATGTCTAGCGACAAAACAGATTTGGCCGAAGCTGGACCTAAAACGTTCTAAGAATTTGATTATATAAAAGGTGTCATGACTAGACACTGTTTAATAGGCAAGCATGCTACAAGGCTAGGCATCTTTGCGAACGACTTTTGTAGAAGCTGCATGGATGAAGAAGAGGAAAAAACTATTCCTCACCTTCTTTGTTTCTGCCCAGCTCTCGCCCGCAGAAGGAAGCTTCACTTAGGAGCCCCCTACTACAACGATTTAGGCGACCTGATATATTAAGAGCCTCCTACGCTTCATAAGAAGCTCAGTGGTTTCAAGAGGTAGGTAGAGAGATTTTCTCCCATGATCCACGTGGTATCACAATGGACCTATTATTGGTCCAAGTGTGTTGTCGATTCTTAGCTGGCAGCCACTTTAACCTAACCCAACCTAGTATACGTATTTTATTAAATGCTTTTCAACTTACAAATTGTTTCGCTGTTCACCAATTTCATCAACCATGCGTTCAAAGCGATCATGTGCCGTGTTTTTTTGAAACTTAACCAACCAGTCGTTCACTTAAACAATTTGCTAGCCAGCCAAAGCCAGCCGATTTTATACGAACATATCTCTAGGAACCAAGCAACCTCGCAGTGACAGCAACAACAAATAACTAAAAAATATTCGTTTTTGCGCCGCCTGAAATTAGGCATCACGAAATTCCCAGCCAGTAAAAAATTACACTAAAATGTTACTTTACTAGCAACTACTGGATGGCTAGGTTTCAAAAAAAACACGGCTATGATAACAAAATAAAGTTTCGTTGTAATAATTGCTTTTCTTAGCTTAGAAAATGAATCTTTTATTCAGTTATTTTTGTTTTGTTTTTAATAACATATTAACCATATTAATAGTGATAATAATATTATTGGTTATTATATTTAGTAATTAAAGGGCTAAATACTATATCCACAAAAGAAGAAACAAACTTAATTTCTTCTTTTCTCTTCCACTAATCTTTTACTACTATTTATTAATAAGCTTCTGCTTCTCAAATTATACTATTACACAATTACAAATTTTAAATAATCTTGATGCAGAAGCTAATTTCTTTATGTAGAAATAATTAGTTTGAATGGAAACAAATAAATAAGTGTTTTCTTTCCCAAAACGCTTAAAGCCGAAGATAAGTAATATAAATTATTTCCTACACATTTCACTTTACACATACAAAAAAAAAAAAAACACCTTTCAACAGGTAGAGGCGCAAAACATTTGCAACGATGACGGTGATGATAATAAAGCCGACATCATATAATGATTTTGATGAATATACAAACTATATAATATGAAGGGATGTGACGTTAAACTTAGACAAGAAAAAAAATAAATCGGTGGAATAAATGGTTCGCTCTCAATTAAGTAATCAATAGAAACGCAAAAACGTTGTTCTCGCCTTCGAGCTGTTGCTGCTGGTAGGTGAAGCACTAACAGTAGATGCAGATGCAACTAAACGGCGGGCGCCGACGGCCGACCGCAAAGGTGAATGCTAGTCCCTGAATATTCCCCTGGCCTTGGCAGATATCTTACGCACACGGCCCCTACTGCTGACGCTTAGTCGGTGTTCATTGTTATCGCTTTCTATTTCATCCTCATTGCTGTCTACAGCAGTTGCTGCCATATTACCATTAGCATGCCTAAGCGGAACTCTTCGTCGCACACGCCCATCGGGAGTATTATCAGAATCCTCGTTGTAGCGCGGTCGCTTTTGATTACGAGTATTTCGCGATCCACGCTGCCGACGTCGACTCTCATAGTCATCATCATCGAAAGCGGGGTCATGATCGTCATCATCGTCGTCGGAGTTGATATGTCGTTTTCTTCGCTGGCGTATATGGCGGAAATTTCGACTGTTACCCGATGTTGCTGCTGAACGTTGGGTGGGTGGTGGTACACTGCGCGATGACACATATGACGTAAGAGGTTGATTGTCTTCAGAATCTGAATCTTTGGAGCCGCCATCGGTTCCCCCATCAGAGTCACCTGAATCTTCTTCTTCCGCCTCTTCTGGTTCATCGTCCTCTTCTTCGGCATCCGGTTCTGTTGCACTGGTTTCCTGACTGTAGCGAGATCTCCCTCGACGAGGAACTATTACTGTTGCAGTAGGCAGGTCCACAGGTGTAGTACTGTTGACATTATTCCGCATTCGCAAGCGAGTTGAAACACTACCGATGAAATTTGACATTTCGAGTGGATCTTCAACTAAATCCAGTTCGTCAGCGTTACGCTGATGACGTGAGAGCACTCGCCGAGTGTTGCGTATCGTTGATGGCCCAGGTTCTCCGTAATTGTGATCAACTTGTACCTGGTGTGAACTGCTTGTTGCACTACGTACTACAGTCGAAGATGAAGATGGCATTGCATCCTGATTAGTGGTGTGCGAACGGGTGCTGCGGAAATTTGATGCAATCGGCATTCGTAGACTTCTGGTTGTTGTCCCACCGCTTTGAGATTCGTGATCTAAAAAGAAAGAGAAAAAGGTTTATATTCGCAGCCCAAAAAGAAAAACAATCTTTATTTTTTCAAATACATGATCAATTTTTAAATGTTTACGAACAGGCTCAAGTAAACTGTAGACACACTCTGATGCGAGTGATGCTTGATAAACAGAGAGCATAACTATACGTCGAGTGATTTGTATCCAGGAAAATAATACAAGATGATAAAATTGTTAAATATTGATTGGAATCACTAATAAAGAAAACAAAAACCTTCTTTATTAGCTTTGGTAGCGTTTGTAAAGTCATGAAAGAGCTAATGACATTTAATCTGCAAATCACTGCGATAGCGACAAACATCATTTGGTACAAAACTATTTGTAGTGATAAGTATTTGAAAGTTCTTAAATTTACAAAAAAATAAATCTACTTCAAACTATGCGAATTTATTGCCAATAAATACATGTTCTAAATACTATTTTTAGAAATAAAAAAATTAAATAAATGTGGTTATATGAAGCAATTAAATTCAGGGGACATCTTATTGCAACATTTTAAAAATCAGCCCATATACTTCAAAATAGGCTATAATTCTAGTCAACAAAAAATAAGCACAAAGGAATCAATTCAATTTGAAAAAAGGAGATTTAAATACGAGTCAAAAGTGAGTGTACATTTTGGGTTAAAGAAATAAGTCATATGAGAAACTAGTTACTATTCACCCTCATTGTCGTTGGCGTTTGTCGCTTTTCGACGATTGTCATTTTATTCATAGCTACGACCTGCTGACAGTTAAGGTGGGTTTCCACATGTCAGTTAATTGACAAAGTTTGACTGCTCTCGTTTGTCATTAAACGACACCACTGCCAGTTCATTTCCACTTATGTCAATTATCGACAAACAATCGTTTGTCAATTCATTGACAATGAAATTTTGACAAATGTCTTTGTCAGTTCGCTAAAAGCTATTTCCACTTGCTTTGCCAATTTGGAACGGTCATCTCATTGTCAATTCAAAAAATAAAAAAATATTCTCTGCAAAATGTTCGTGCAAGTGGAAATGGAAACGTAAGTATTTAATTTTACATTGTCAAGAAGTACATTCCACCTCAACATAATTCATGTTTTAAAATGCCAAGGGTTTCAGATATGGTGGTCCAAGAATTATTATTCATGTCTCTGTTTTTATAGTATTTGGAGTTGGAGTCCCAAATGTTTTCAAATTCTTCCACTTGATGAATGAGAGCAACTGAGGACTCCACGCTCCATTCCACAGATGCCTTTCTAATTCTTTTTTTTAGCTTCTCCACGGCCTTCCTCTGAAACATTTTCTTACGATGTGGATTTTCCATCCATTCTTTTTCCATTTACATACATACATACATACGTTTTCAATCGCCCGCTAATCCTTCATGAGGGTCGCGGGGGTAGGATGCTCAGATGGACTCTCCATCCTTCTCGGTCCTCCGCCATTGACTCCAACTCATCAGGAGCAATCCCTAGACGGCCCCAAGAGAGATGTCGGGCTTGGTCCAACCATCTATTTCTAGGGCTACAGGGGAGTCGCCTGCCTGATGGCGGCACAGCAATCATGGCACGTCTTGGAAGCCGGTCTGGAGGCATACGCACTACGTGACCAATCCATCGAAGCATAGATCATTCCGTTCGGAGAAGTAGCTGCTCAACATTGAGCGCCTCCCGTACTCTGGTGTTGCACACTCAATCCCTACGAGCTATTCCAGCAACACCTCGAAGAAACCTCATCTCGGCAGCTTGTATCCGCTATACCCAAATTTCATGAACATAAGTGAGAGTTGGAACATACACCGAGTAAAAAACCGATAATTTAGCTTGGACACTAAGTTCAGCTGACCAAGCTCTCTCAAAATGAATCCAGTCTGACCAATTCTACAAGATAACTCAGCATTGCGCTTCCTATCACTTGTGAATGAGACCCCGAGGTACTTAAACTTATCCACGTGCTTCAGTGGAACTCCACTAACATGCAGAGTGCACTGAATGGGTATTTTAGAAACGTCCATTACTCCCGATTTGTTCACGTTGATCTTCATTCCAGCATCATTACGAACGGCTACAAACCTTTCCAGTGCGCGCTGAAGTTCAGTTTGAGAGGACCCAAGGATGACCAAATTATCCTCAGAGAGCAAATGACTAATCGTTAAGTCTCCCACTTTGAAATAATCTCCTCCACGGCTGCGCTGCACACACAACCCGTCAAGCAGGTATAACAGAAAAGGAAACCGAAGAATAAGAAAACATGAAGCGAAGATTGCGAAGAAACAGTGAAAAGCGAATAAAGAAAAAACACAGTTATGTATTTACTTCTACTGAGTGCAAATTCGAGATCATGATCAAGAAAAAACAAAGTTATTACTTCTACTAAGTGCAGATTCGAGATCATGATCAAGAAATAACTTATCTACTCTGAATTTTGCAAAAGATATTTTGGATTAGAACCCAGCTTCATTGAAAGATAAACAATGCAACTGAGAACACCCCATTCAATTTCGTCAAACAGTTTTTGTGTGGTGCGTGTGGAAACATTGATATTTTTTTTTTATATGTATAGATGTTTTCCTACCTAAATCAAGCCTATGACGTGGGAAATCGCGAAAAACATACTGTAAAACAAAAGCAAAGGCAAAAAACAAATAATAAAAATCTCCCCAGTTATCTGGACACCACCCCGGCGCTTCTCTGAAACATAAACAACAGAGCTTCAAACCACTACACCAAATCTTTCTCTCTCTCTATCTATCCTTTTCAACGCACGCAGAATTATTTAGGAGGAACAATTTTGTCACATCGAAGTTTATCTCATCGACGATGCTTTATTTCCGACCTCACTAGGTCAGTTAATTTACACATAACATTAAACAATTATGCAATCAATCTATCTAATCGTGAAAACCGGAGCAAATGCCGTTCAGTAGTTTCGAAGAAAATTGGGCGCAGACAGACGCGATGGGGGACTTTGTTTTATAATATTACTAGCTGGCATCCGGCGTGCGTTGCTGCGCCTAAAAAAAAAAAATGTCAGGCAGGTGCCTAGGGCTAAAGTCTATATATTTTTGTAATCTTTTTTTCCTATCACCTTTGTACCGCAATTATCTACATTTAAAAAAATTACGGGCGCTAGAGGGACACAAACGCATTTTGCCACTTAGATTTATATATAAGAAGATATATAGCGGCTGGGTTTTTCATCGACACTCTACAATATAAGCAACTTGCATTCAAGACATGACGAAAGGTGCTTGCGCTAATATTTTTTGTTTTGCTCCTAGAAATGTTTTCGACAATATTCACGGCATTGAAAATTCGATTTTTTTTTCACTTCTTTTACAATTTTTGAAGTTGCGCGTCAAGTTAATCGCAATTTTTTGTTTATATCTAGGACTATTTTTCGGGTTTGTAATAAAATTTCGGTTCTCATTGTCGCAACGACTGCACAACTGATTCGCTTTCCCAAAACTATCAGAAATTATTTGTTGTTACCATTCGAACCCTTTTTTTTCAAGCAAATGTACATTCACTTTAGACTCATACGTATATAAAAAAAAAAAAAAAAAAAAACATTGGAGGACCTAGGTCTAGCTTCTCTCAACCATTCGTGTTGTGCTTGTTACATATTTCGCACGAATATAAAAAAAAAACAAGATATTTGTTGAAGGTATCCTAAACGATGGCGCGTATGCGGAGTAAAAGCCCTAAGACCCACAAGGGGATACAGGACGTAACTCTAACGACTCACTCTGAATATAATTAATTATTTCTTACCTAATCTCTGTCTTCGATGGCTTTGGCTGGAGGCAAGCGGTTCATTATCGCTCTCATCATCATCATCCTCCGATACGACATTTGTGTTGCGATTTGTTCTCAACTGGCGGCTAGACATCGGGCCAGCTCCACGACTTGTTGAAGCGATACTTACACCTCCATTTATGACTCCACCTCCTGCATCTTGACTCGAATCTGACGTTTTCTTCAATACCCGAGAATTTCCGCGAGAACGTGTAGGAACAATCTGTCATAAAAATTTAATCAATTATAATACATCAACTGAAATTTCAATTACGATTAGTACCTCGTCTTCATCATTATCTACTTCTTCGTCTTCGTCAGCACTGCCACGAGCCCACTCCAAGATTGCTCTTCGTGTGCTTGACCTCGTAGGGCGTGATACTTCATGTTCGGTCTCTGAATCCACAATGACATTTCGCAAATTTCGTACTGGCAGATGATAACTGTGATCAGTTTCAGCTGCTGTACGACGATTACTTATTCGAGTTGCTCTAGAGGGACTTTCATGCTCAACTTGTGTAGAGGCTGCTGTTATCGCTGCTGCAGATGTTGATGGTTGGTGCGAAAGTTTTAAAGGTCGACCTGGACGTTTCTTTGGTGTTTGCTGGAGCACCGATACAACTGGCTCATCTGCATCAGCTGAATGCTGATCATCATTTTCCTCCGAAGTATTGTTCTTTCTACGATGACTCCTTTTGTTGATACTAACACCTCTTCCTGTTCGCTTTGACGTTGTTTTACTTCGGCCCTTGGATTTTTCACACTTATCGTCATCTTCGTCAGCTGAACCACTTCTTCTATTTCTTTTTGTGTCTCGTTTGGTTTTCTGTGTTTTTCTTCGCTTTATACATCGACGTTCGTTAGGCTTGTAGCTATCCTCGGAATCGTTTCCTTTATTCCGAGCGGATGAACCAGCTCCACCACCACTACCACCTTTTTTTGGAGTTCGGATTTTGCTCTCTCCACCTTGATTATTGGGATGACTATCGCTATCATCCTCTGAAGAAGACGACGTATCACTGGTCAATGTGCTGGATTCATTTGAACTTTGTCCATCAATCTCTTGACTATTGGGACGGGACGCATTGCGGCGTAGATTATGACCACTAGGGCCAGGCAGTGATTCACTCAGATTAGACGATGTCACTCGATTCGAACTAAAGGCTGTCGATGATAAAGAAGTAGCTGCATTTCGTGGTAATCGTTTTCGGTTGCTACTACGATGTTGACTACCACTAGTGGTAGAACGATGACGCTGCGTGGTTTCTTCCTCGCCATCTTCGTCATCGGAACTATGACGATTATTGGTACGACCGTTTGTAGCTTTTGCTCGTGTTGATGGGCCAGAACGGTTACGACTTCGGTCAGGTGGTGTGCGTTTGGTATTACCCTTGTTCGCACGTCGACGAGCTGCTTTCCAATTTGAAACTACTTGTTTGATGTGTGTCTCAAAAAGAGCACTAAGACGCAGTGTCATCGAATAAATCTGCAAAACACAAAAGGAAATTATGAATTTTAGTAAATAAATATCACAGTAATATAATTTTTCACCTTAAAACTATAAAAAAAATCTTACTCAGCATACGAGTTAATGATATGTTCATAATAATGATGAATAATTTGCACATGATAAAAAATGAATGATTTGACCCACACAGCACAGTATTACATAAAGCGGGTTCTACAAAAACTGTTTTGAAGTGAAACTTCATTAGCGAGACTAGTGAATCGGAATGACCTCCACACAAAAATGGAAACGTAATAAAATTATACCATCAAGGAATATGCAACAAAAATTTCTACTTTTTCCGTTCCATTGCGCCCCATAAGGCAAAGAAATTTGTTGTTTTAGTTTTACGTAATCCAGTATTTCCCAAAAAATCGAATGTTTAGTGTTATATCAATTAAGTTTCACTTTAGCCGTGCGCTTATGTGGGTGAGGCACACACCAATTTTGTCCGAAATACAGATGCACATACATTTATATACAATGAAACAAATCGAACGATCAGTCTGTGAATCGAAAACAAAAACAAAACGCTGCCTTGCGTTCGAGATAACATCAATGCAACAAATACCTAAAACCACTTTCAAAAGCTATCCTATATACCGCGGCCACTGTGTCTTCCACGCTAACTCTGTAGGTTCTCTGCTCTATTTACGTAAATTAAAGCTATTAGTTTACAAATTATTCAGATTGAAAATTAAAGCAAATCATAACAATTAGGAATTTTTGAAAACACCTTTAAAAAGGCAAACATTATTTTTCACAATTTTCTAGAACTGGGTATGCTACATCGTTGCAATATGAACCAAATCGACTGACCATAAAATAGGCAATTTTGGAAAATGTTTGTCAATAACTAAAGTACCGTTATATGTATATAGGTTTTTTTTTTAGCATAAACCTGGTAAGCCATCTAATAGCATGTACCTAACTTAACCCAAATATGAAATTTAAAAAAAAAAAAATAAATAAATAAAAATTCTAAGAGCCGTTTTCTAGAAAATTGTTTTAACAGTTCTCGAGTTCGGAGTTTTTGACGACATAATGCTTATCATTGGGCCCGCTGTTATTCATCCGATACACGACTTTTTATAGCTTTCACACATATCCGATGCCGTATGTATGCATCCGGTCCAAAGCATACAGAACTCAATGAGAGCGTTCACACTTATCCGGCATCGGATGTCTTGTCATTTTGAAATTCACACTGATTGTCGTTGGCGTTTGTCGCTTTTTGACGATTGTCGTTTTATTCATACCTACGACCTGCTGACCATTAAGGTCCATTCACAGCTCAGCGACCTGCGAATGTGAATGAGCGAATATTCCCAAATTTTGACATTTTTTTTCACAGCTACTTTTTTATCTGGTCGAATTTCAGTTGTCATTCATTTTGTAACTAATTGCCTAAACGTGAAAAATGTATAAATACATAGAGTAGCTTTCATGCAAAAGGTAATATCTTCTTTCGATAAATTCAACCACGATCTTACCCACCAAGAAAGCATTCGCTTATTCGCGGAAAAATCGGCGAATTGTTAAATTCTTCGCAGAAACTAATTACAATTCAACTTTTTTCATATTAATCGATAGATAAATTAAGCTCCGTTCATTTGGAATAGTAAAATTGCCAATGGCGTGCTTATAAATGTGCTAAAAATGGTTTGTTCGCATCTTCGACATTCGCTGGTCGCTGAGCTGTGAATGGACCTTTAAACATTACTATACTCTGTCCAACATAAATTGGGAATACACGTTTTATGGGCAAGTTTTTTCAAATCAGTAGCGTGTCATATTTTTGCACCATACTAAATTGAAAGAAACCCCCATAAAAAGTGTTTACCCGCCAGTGAATTTCCAATTGCATCTGACGTCGATCAAACAGGTCTTATTCAGCGCACATCTGAGTGTGCACCGATTGGCTGTGGCCTGTGGCTCCTGCTATTCAACCCCCATTAAATTGATGTGCATTCAGAGTTACCAGTGTGAGTTTGGTAATTCGTTCAGTTTTTTTTTCCTTGGGTTTCCGTTGAGGAGCTTTTGGTTTTAGAGCTTTGGAAAAAGTTCTTAATGATAAGTGTTATCGTGGAGATCTTGTTTTGATCTTTTGCATTTCTTTTAATGTGTGGAAAATACGTTAAAATGCAGTTACAAAATTGTAAGCTGTTTTCTTTAAGAAAAAAGTTTATTTGCGTAGGTTTTCGTAGCGCGCGGTCAGTTTTGTTTTTTGTTTATATTAAGTGTATTTTTTTAAATTTGGATTGTGATACTAATGTGAAGTTAACTGTTTTTTTGTAAATTGTATTTTTAAAAGTTGCATTGCTTTTTTGGGTTTTGTTTTTTTTTTCGCCTTTTATCTTACTTCTTGGTGGTGTGGAAAAAGATAAATTTGTTTTATTTTATTTTTTATAAATAAAACAAATTAAATGAAAATTTCAATCTAAAAAAAAGGACGGTAACCCTACATAATATTCTTTCAGATTTTTACTAATTTGAAATGCTTACTACGGAAACCCTGTAAGAGCTTTTGTTAGAATAGCACCTTACGGAAAAGAGTGCGAATGAGAGACAAACATCCCTATCTTCCCTGTACTGCTAATTTATGTTGGACAGAGTATAAGCAATTTGTTTGTCGTGTAGAATACTATTACTTTCACTCTTTCACAGTAAAATATTTATAAAAATGGATTCGTGCTACATCTGAAGAGTAAAACGACAATCGTCGGAAAGCGATAAGCGCCAACGACAATCAGGGTGATTGACAGGGCTACATCGGTGTAAAAGCCACCTTGCAATCAAACGTTCACGCTTCATTTCAGCAGTCGTAAAGAAGGACTAAACTCAGCGAAATCCTGTTTAAAACCGAAGTTTTTTAGCAGAAAAAACGCCGTGTATCCGATACGATATGTGTGAAACGGGCGTTTTAGATGGAAGTAAAAAAATACGTTTATATTTATGGCTTAATGTTCGTGAGTAAGAGTTGTATATCCTATTCGTAGTCTAATGAGGTCCGAGTACATCAATTCCAAAGTGGTGAAGGGATAAATCCGATGTGATTCGTCAATGTTGATCTTGTCATTACAGATCAAGTTTGATGGAAATTACAGATTTGTAAGCCGGTGCACAATATGCACCCAGTGTGTGCAACCCACGTTAGCTTATAGGGCGCAGAAATGAAATCATTCCAATGAAAGTCGGGTTGGCACACAAAAGAGGAAATGCCACAATCTTTGACAAAGGGAACAGCTGAATCTGAGAATTATACGAGTACATCATTTTGTATCGATGTTTGATGTAAGTTCCTGATCTAATAATTCTTATTTTATTCGCTATATCGCTCAAACATTCATATTTTTATACGACTCTTGGAATAAGAATTACGATTTTCAAAAGATTGCTATGAATTCGGCATCTGGTAAAATTAACCGGATGCAGAGAAAATACAATAATCGAAGTGAATACATATCTGCAACCATAAAGCAAGACGTCGCTGTCAAAAACAAAATATCGAATGGCATCTTTCTTTAACACTGTGTAAAAAGAACAAGTCTCTATTATCATCACTCCTACCTGAATATTTTTCGAATAATATATACAGATGCTTCAACATAAAATACATAAAAAATAAAGAGGAATCATTTGTATCGGCTTTTGTGCATTTATATTGAGATACTTCGTTTAAAGGTGTGTTAATTATCAATGTTCAAGAGAGACTTACATATACATGTATTGTTTTTTTGTCATACACTGAAATTTGTTCCATTTCTTCGCTTGGTGCTTCGCATAAGTGTCTTTTTTTTAGTTTTCTAAATAATTTACGGCATCTATATTTCACGTGGTGAAAACACCCCAATACTAAATGCTTTAAAAGTAGAACATTCATGTCTTCACCCGGATTTGCGATGAAAACAAGCTTTCTCTTCCCACTCATGACAAATCGTCCTTTCTCTTCCACGCTGTCTTTCATTCCACCGCTCGTGAGAACAGACAGACTCTAAGACAGCCCTTAATTTTACCATTGATCGCAGAATGGTGAGGTTATTCTTAGTATGACTAAGGCCTCGAATTATATAATATTTTTTCCAGAGACCTCCTCAAGTGAGTTGATAAAGGATTTGCCTAAAGCTCGTTGTCTAGCCCTAGCTAGTGCCGGACAGACGCATATATAGTGTTTCAATGGTTTCTTTTTCAGTTGCGACATTGCAACTCTGGCAGTGTTGTATGTGAGATATCAATTATGGCTGCATAGTCACCTATCGGTCAGAGTCCCGTGGTGATAGCTGTTATTCTGGACATGTCTTTACAGATTCTGTTTAGAAAGTCGTTCGTTTTTGTAGTTTGGCCTCATCTTTCTAAATATGGCCCAGGACTGGGGACAGGGGACTGGGCGATGGCAAAAGACATCTGCACGTATCAAAGGGTAAGTTGGGCTCTGAACACCTTCCAGCCGTTTAAAGCACCGGGTGCGGACGGATTATTCCCTGCCCTACTACAACAAGGCCAGGAAATCATTATGCCACACCTCCTAGGATTATTGAGAAGCAGCGTTGCACTTGGGCATATACCAAGAATATGGAGAAGGGCAAAGGTCATATTCATTCCGAAAGTGCGAAAAAGAGAATGACAGCGCTGGAGAGAATACCTCTCCACCACAATCAACATGCCTACAAAGCAGGAAGATCCACCGAAACTGCGCTCTACCAACTGACAAGCAGAGTTCAGGATACACTGGAGAGCAAAGAAACGGCAGTATGCGCATTTCTAGACATCGAAAGAGCCTTCGATAACACCTCCCATGAAGTAATTAGGAGGGCTCGCGAAATAAAAGGAGTAAATCACACCACAACTAATTGGATGTGTGAGATGCTAAGAACTAGGACTGCTGAGATAGAGGTGGGACAAAAAACCATCACAATAAGCACCACTAGAGGCTGCCCACAAGGAGTGGTATTCTTCTTCTTCCTTTTATCAGCGAGGTTATGACCCGAAAATAAGGGATCACAACCCTCCCACTTCACCGCATCAACGAACTTTAAATACGAAAGAAAATACGACTGGGCATTCGAATTGAAGATTTGGGGTGAGTAAGAATCGACTTCGCATCTTGGCGGGCATGTTAACGGGTCACTGCAGACTCAAGAAGCATCTTAGGAAACTGGGAATAGAGGACGACGGACGCTGCAGATTCTGCAGCGACTTCGCAGAAACATCAGCGCACCTTCTTATGGAATGCGAAGCACTGATCCACAAAAGAAATCACCTAGGTGCCTACCTCTTATCAGAAATGGATTTACCTTCGTTGGATCCACTCAAGATACTCCGGTTTGCTGTAGCAGCTGAACTGGAGGAAGTGCTCTAGACCGAGTATATCATCGGGGGGCACAATGCATCTTTTAAAGGTCGCAGTGCACTTGCACCTCACTATCTATACATCTATCTCTATCTAAATATGGCACAAATTGTCAGCCTAGTCCATCTGAAGTTGGCTTTTACAAGTTCGAGGAGATTACCTTGACTGCTCCCAGGAGAGGATGTGAACTAATTCTACAAGTGAACAGTAGTGGGCTGAGCCTTGCCTGGCCAGTTCGACAGCGAACTTTCCATAATCCTTACTGTGCCCTGGAACCCAAATTTGCTCATTTTGACATTCTTGTACTAGTTTTGGGGGATAGTAACCGAGGCAATGGCTTTGATAGCAGCTTGGCTATCAATGAATATGGCGATCTTTTGCCTTGTGTGTTGATCTGGCGACCGTTTTCGCGGATAGCGAGTTATTCCGCCTGGAAAACACTGACAGTATCCGGAAGTCTATATGAATTTAAAATGTTCAAGGATTCAGAAAAAACACACCTGCACCGACTACGCAGTTCGTCTTCGAACCATCTGTGTAGATTGCTTTATCGAAGTCCTTAATCACCTGTGCATCTTGGCACTCTGTTCTTGTGAGGAATTGTACATCGAAACATTTTGGGGATAATGCGTTTTTCGCTTTTCAACGAGTGTCGTTTTATTCCTCAGATGTACCACGAATCCATTTTCATAACTTTTTCAATGCGAAAGAGTTGTAATAACATTCTACACGACAAAAAAAAAATATTAGTAACGTTTAACAGTCATCATGTTGTAGCTATGAATAAAACGACAATCGTGGAAAAGTGCAAAACGCCAACGGTACTCGGGGTGATTACTATGCCCGTGGGGTTTCACAGTCCAACACCCAGACTCTGAGTCTGATCGCGCTATGTGCTGTAATGTTTATAATATGTAGATCTAGAGGTAAAAGATGTGTGATGCGGATCTTATACACCTTTGTGGATACATACATATTTGCCTATGCAGCCGATGGAAAGTTACATTTATTATATTTTGCTGAAGTGAGAGAGGATGAAATAAGAGACCGAATGTGTTTCAATGTTTATATATCCGTAAAAAAATATTACGTCCTTATCGTTAATTTAGTCATTTGGCGCACGCCAAGTTGGTTGAGGTCCCCTACACTTGTTCGTGCCACCTGCCGCGCGTCCGTCCATTCAGCGTGGATTCGAAGATTTTCCGGGCTTGAAAGTTGAACTCCATTCCTTCTACATGACCCAGCCATCTTAGTCGCTGTATGTGAACTCCTTTGGTTAAGTCGATGTCATTGTATCGTATAGTTCGGCATTGTACCTTCTCCTCCACTCATCTATGCAGACGGGACCAGAGATCAGATCAAGATAAGAGAAAAAATTGTCTCTTAAAGTAATCAAGGACATCCTCATCCGATTTTGACAAAGACAGTGCCTCTGCGCCGTACAGCCGAACTGGGATGATTAGTTTCAAAGTAAATAAACGAGAACTAATAGCTGTTTGATTGGTGTACAACAGGGATGCGTTCTAAGTCATTTGCCCTTTATTGCAGTCCTTGACTATCTGCTTGAAGGTAAAGTGACGGATCCCAAAGTGCACCAGTTATTCTTTGCTAACGAAAGAATAATCATAAGTGAGGATCCTACGTCGCTGCAATGAAACTTGACGTATGGGTGGACGTTTTGGAGGGAAATGGGTACATTTATTTGAATGGAACAGTGCTTCCCAAGTATGAAAAGTTCAAATATCTGCGATCTATGGTAAATAGCTAAGCAACATGTGATGACGACATCAATCATCTTGTAAGCGTAGGGTGAATGAAGTGGCGAGAAAACTCCGCTATCTTCTGACTGGAAAATGTCTCCTAAACTGAAAGGAAGACTCTACACCGCAGTTATGCGTTCAGCACTCATATGCGGTTCACGCTGTACAAAAAATATAAGAGTAAATGAACGGGAGCTGACATGAAGATGCTTCAAATGACAGCATGAGCAAAGCTTGATCGAATAAGAAGTTCGAAGATCGGTGGGAGCCTTCACGTCAGATGAGAAACATTTCACAAAAAATAGATCGCGAACGGGAGAGTTGATATTGTCATGTTCAAAGAAAAGATCATTGCAACCCTGTCAAAAAGCCAATATCAATTAAAGTTCCATCGCGAAAAAGAGGCAGGCCTTAAAACTCCTTGATCACGTAAATGCAACGACACCAGCATTTGGTTTGCCTCACTAAAGAAGTGATCCAAAATCGTGAGGCCTGCCGATATTTCTTAAGGTCAAACAGGCGAGCCCCACATACGGATCATTAAAAAAATGCATTTAAAGAGGAGGGTTATAATCCCTTAAGTTCAGATCATAACCTCGCCGAAATAGGAAGAGTAAGAAATACGTGTTTCATTGTTACGTGTATTTATGTACTTATGTGGCTGTAATTGAATGTCGGGGTTATTGGATATTTGTATTGGTTAGGGATTGCTTACTTTGATGGATGATGATGGGTTGCAGTGATTTCCACTTAATATAGATATCTTCAGAATGAAAACGATAATCCAAAAAAAAAAAAACAGACAGAGAAAAGGGAATAATATCACAGTGACATTAAACCGTAAAGATGCGTGTTTTTGGTTACATTAAATAACATTGATGCTTGGTTATATTGTTATTTTATTTCTGCTTTTTGCTTGCAAATTCGACCAGAATCAGCACATGTACAGATGCATCAGCAAGGTCATTAGATCAAATAGTGGATAATGCTAACAATTTTGCCACCTAATTGTGAAACTCAATCCGATTTGAATTCTATCTCTCAATTCGGTAAGGATCGAGTGTCGATTCAATTTAATCCAGTTCTTCAATTTGTCCATGTGAACGATATGTCATTTGAAATCGCTTTTAGTGATGCAGCAGGTTCAGTGCGAAAATAAAGCGAATCGATTTTAGCAAAGGCAAAAACCAAATCTGCCGTCAAATGCGATTCGCCACGCTTAATAATAAACAAACAAACAACAAACGAGGTATAGTTCTCAGTTATGCAACTAATGTTGTGGTACGAATTAGTTAGGGACGAACTTGGGTTTAATGTGTGGTAGAAAACAAGGCCCATACGTATATTGTTGAAAATATAACAAAATTATTACTATTAAATATGTATGTAGAGTATCTAAAATATGATAATATTCCACTTCGTGTTTGCATTTATGTAGTTAAGAAGGACAATATGTTAAGTCGATATGTCTTTAACCAGATAGGGCAACAGTATAACCATACCCTTGATGGGTACCGTATCACTGTGACATTTCGTAGAATTGTGCAGCTGATCAATTACTCTAACAAGGTTCTTCTGGTACCAACAGCATATGCATAGATGGCAATGTCGCTTACTAAGCACCTTATCAACGCTGATGCGGTAAATAAAGCAAACCATCGATAGAAGTATCTTAAGCAGTACAATACCGCCAGGGTACTATGGCCAATTCTTGATCAAAGAAGATCTACCGGATTTCTAAAACACAGAATTAGCCAACTCATCACTGCACACTGCGTTAAGATAGGCAGCCTCCACAATTATTTCTGCAAGACGAGGAGGAAATCACAACGCTTTTCCTATACACATGTTCTGCACTCGCCAGCATTAGAAAGGCTGATTGAAGGAGATTGCTAGGCAAGGCTCTTCTTCTTCTTCTTCCTTTTATCAGCGAGGTTATGATCCGAAAACAAGGGATCACAACCCTCCCACTTCACCATATTTCCACTGATCCGCCTGTGGGGTTCGCCTAGGCAAAGCTCAAAGGAGGTTTTCTCAGGACCTTAACATGCGCCCTCGGTTAGGGTTTCTCACGAACACAACTGTGTATGGCATGTATCTCCAGGATGTAGGTTGACCAAACGAATGTTCCCTGACGTCTGTAAGACTGCAGATAACGTATTGGCGTCTTGACAAGCCACTTCGCTTTCGCCAATGTTCTAGACTTAAGTGACACTACACATTGATGCTTGTGGAGAGAGCGACGACTCTGCGGAACATTTTCTCTGCGAGTGTCCTGCTTTAGCTCATATCAAGTGGCAGATTTTCGTTGCGGATGTGGTGCGTGCTGGTATTGTAAGCTCTGCATCACTGAAATGCTTGCTTGGCTATCTTAGAAAGACAAGAATATTCCAATAAAATGGGTAAACCAGGGTTTTGCTCTCTGATAGTACAATGAACCAGTTGCATCTTAGTGGAAAAATCGGTGTGTCCCACCCATTTTTACCTAGCCTTGTAACAACGCACGCAGTGGAACTATTTTTGGTCCAAATATACATCATCAAACAACTACATAGGTGAAAACAGACCTAGTCATTACTACTATCCTAAATTTGAATTCAAATGTATCTAGCGCACCAATTAAGAAAAACTTATGAACCGCACCAACAAAAAAAAAAAAAGAAAAAAAAACAATACAATACAAAAGAAAAAAAGATCAACCAAAGAGGAAATAATCATAAATGGTAGGAGAAAGGATAAATTTATGTCAAGCAATTCTGAATTTCGGATATTACAGGTATATACTACATACGCATGAGTGAAAGAATGCATAATTCATATCCTTACAAACTGGAATCTTTAATCGACATGACTTTAACAAATAGGAAAATTTAAGTGGAAATACACATACATATGTATGTATATTGCTAGTATTGCACGATAACTAAATACTGCAGTACTTAACAATCTCTTGCTTTTGTTTTAATTAAAAAGGAAATTGGAAACATGAAATACACTCGTAAAACGTCTTTCATCTAAAGGTCAAAAAGGAATCTCCCATAAAGATATGATTCGCCAATCTGTAGTTCTTTTTACCCTTCGCTGACCTCTTTCTTAATGAAACAAACCCAATAAGTATTTAAACATAAATTAAAAAAAAAGAACAACGAATACAAACGAATAATTTTAGTGTTAAAAGAAAAACATATATCTTACCATGGACTGGTCCTATACACACAACGACAACAGACAGACAGGAGTAGAAAGCATGAATGGAAAGGGAGGAAGAATTTTTTTTCGTGATGAATTAAAGCGAGCAATGTGCCGAGCAATGAGATGTGATTCCGCACGAAGGCAGAACAATTAAACATCAAACACTCAAAACTCAATGCAACTATAGAATATCGTTTGAGAATTACTTACGCGAGACCTCTTATTTGTGTTGTAGTTCCTAGAATTTTGAAATATCAATCGTACATCTTTTGCAAAGTCCAGTGGATCTTCATAGTTTCCACCAAGCAAATCTTCTTTTACCGTACGCAAATCCATAGGAGTATCAATAATTTGTAAATAGTCTGGAAATTGCATAGTATCAACCGGTTCACGGAATGGCGT
Organism: Brachypalpus laphriformis; assembly: GCA_945910035.1. Classification (NCBI taxonomy): domain Eukaryota; kingdom Metazoa; phylum Arthropoda; class Insecta; order Diptera; family Syrphidae; genus Brachypalpus; species Brachypalpus laphriformis. Next base: position 89,389,601 of record OX246754.1, read on the forward strand.
TGAATCCTGCCGTATCCACATCATTTCCAACAGTTGACGACAATCTGTCCGCCAATCCCCACCCGAATGTGTTCGCAAAGACCTACAGGTAATAAGAAATTAAGTTATTTTTTTTTTTGTAAAATATTTTTAAAAATCTATCCAAACCTTCTGCTACTTCCATTGCTTCGGCGAGGTGTGGCCGAAGATGTGCCTGCTGTGCTCGTAGATGGGCCTGGCTCATTTTCATTGTCGTTCTCCGACTCGGAGGAGATATATATGTCAACCAGCTGATGATATACGGGTGCAACATCGATGTCATTTTGTTCCCTAGAGTGAGTTAGAACTGAATTTCATTTTTTCACTGAATGGAGTTTTGTTTTACATACCTGATAATGCGCAGACACAGGTCTGTAATGATTCTAGCATGCCGTACAATATTTGTATGTTTTCGGTTAAACTTTTCTGCGTTAGTTGCCAGATATCTGACATCGAACTGAGCAGATGTGATTCGCCGATAGAAATGGTTCTCGAACCTCGCCTTGATCGTTGTAAGATCAATGGGATACTCAATCAAATACGCATAATTAGGGTAAATGTTTAGATCGACAGGTGCAAGAAATGGCTCAGCGATTGACAATCGCATCACTTGCTCTAGGCCATTGATAATTCTACGACAGGAACCATCTCTATCCCCACGATGCCATTCTTCTGATTTCGGCTGATAAAGTGTTGCACGTATTTCTTCGGGCAGAACTGACACTGCGCCGCCAACCTCGTCTGGTAGACGATTTTCATCGATCGGTTCCATGTCCCATGGACTCATGTACTCATACTCGCCGTTGTCCCATCGAACGCGAAAGCACATAAAATAGGAGTTCGGGTACTCAGGTGAAAGGAGATGCCGTGATTCAATCTGTCCCATCCACCAACCGTCACCTATCATGCATCTGAAATAAATTTATAATTTTTCTTTTAAACTGATAATAATAAAACAATGTAATGTGTACTCACCTAAATCGATCACCAATCCCCCAGTTTCGTTGTACTGCTAAGTCAAACGTCTGACGCAGGACAAGAAAATCCAATACATCTGGCATGTCGTGATATTTAATTTTGAAGGTCACTCCAGTCATGTTGCCATCTTCGTCTAGCATTGCGAGTTTTAGGCAGCACAACCTGGGGGGTCGTATTTCATACTTAATTCCAATCACCCGCACTAACTCATGCTCGCGCAGTTCACGAAAATTCCATGGCTCAGAGCTATGGGTGAGCTTGTAGGTCTTTTTGGAGCGCACTGCGTCCAAATAACGCTGGTGACCCTGCCGAAAGTAAACTACTTCATCGCCCATTTGCGGGTAGTACGGAGTTTTTCGTGGTATAACTTCCGACAGCCATTCTGGTGGTTTATATGCTTCTGGAATTTCTCCAGTAATATTATCTGGAATTGCTGCGCGTTTGCGACGTTTTGGAGCAGCAGCAGCAGCTGATGTATTAGGTTGAGACGTTTCATCGCTACTACAAGAGGAGCTTCGCCGTGTAACTGGTTTACGTTTAGATCGTTTTGGGGGTTCCAAATTTGGTCCTGGTTTATCTGCTACCCAATCAGAGTAATCAGAAGATTCTGAATCTGTTGTCGACGATTCCTCTTCTTCACTGAGATTTTCTTCTACATTTGAATAGCTAGTATCTCCAGAAGAATTACTACTCTCCTCTTCTTCTTCTTCTTCTTCGGGAGGTTCTTCGACATGTTCTTGACCTCTTACGGCTCTTGTACGATATGCTGGGCGTGGTCCACGACGTGCATTACGAACTCCTCTTTGACGGCTAGATGCTTGCAAAGCAGTGTTCGCATTTGATGTATTGATCATAATAGGTCGACGACGCATTTCCCGCTTATATTGATCCATTTCATATTGACCTGCAGCATACACTGTCTGCCTCAGGTTCTGCAGCTGTGAATATTTCATCGGTCGCACGTAGATGCGGCGAATAAATTTGAAGTTCGTTTCCCTTTGCCAATTGCCACTGCTTTGGCGAACTCCTTCCACGTCTCCAGGGCGCCGTGCAGCAGCTAGTGCTCTCCCTATTGCCCCAGCACCACGCGGAGAATTTCCACTACCATTATTGAAGCTATTGTTGCGATTACGATCGTTATTGGAGTCCGGAGCTGGATCCGCGCCTTGTCTGTTGGCCAAAGCTTCAATGAGACGATCAATGTGCGAATATCCGCCATTGTCGTCAATTTCAACGCCTTCCATACCCATAGTGATGTTTGGCACCAACTGTTCTGATGGACAATTTTCTCGTCCTGGAACAAGTCTTTGATAAACTGGAGGGTGGGGGTTACCATCGACATCAACTAAAAATGGTGGCGGCATAAGATGCGGCATAATTTGGGTCTGCTCATCAACAACGTAATGCTGTGCGTCCCGAAGTAGGGGCCGATAATCCGTATGGAAGAAAAGTTCCGTTGGTAGCTGAAAGAAAGGAGACATAAATTTATCTAAGCAGGATAGAGCTCGAATTTAATCAAATTACATTCTTAAATCTGTCCGGACCTATGCCCAGACCAAACATAAGTATATGTCCATGAGAATCTGTGGCCGCTATCATTGTACCATCGGGCGACCATTTAGCATCGAAAACACCCCCATGACCTTGCCCATCAATATGGTTTACGAAATGCGCCACAGAAATTCCCTGATCAATATCCCAAAGAAATACTTGACCGTCATGACCAGCAGAAAGCAAGACATGTTCATCCTTTGGATTCGATTCCAGAACATACAATTCATCTTTATGCCCACGGAGAACACAATGAAGTTTGCCCGTTTTTGCGTGCCAGATTTTTATCTTAAAAAAATATAAAAAGCGAGTCTCGTATAACATTACTCATCCACATTTAGTTATAGATAAACTATGCCTTACGGTAAAATCATTAACAGCCGTGATAACGTATTTATCTGAATAATCCCATGCAACCATTGTCACCTTCAATTTCTTTCCTTCCTCGGGCTCTGGACAGCTGCAGAGAAATATTTTTTAATTCAATATAACTGTTTTATTTACTTGATTAAATTTTTAATTACGTTACTAATCTTTCAGTCATATTTAATTTTAGACTCTTCCATTGTTGAGATTCGAAAGTCCATACATGTGCCGTTCCATCTTTGCTTCCAGATATGAACTTAAGACCGCGATGAGCCCATTGTACTGAATCAACAGCATCTGTGTATGCCTCTGTTTCAAGAATCCTCTTCGGACCGTCTTCAGACATAATATACACTCTAGCGTGATGATCCGCAGAACCAGCGGCTAGAAACATTCCGCCAGGTGAAAACGAAGTACACATCATTTGTGCTTGACCAGGACGCAACTTTTCATGGTACTGTATTGGCTTGGGGGCAAATATGGTTTTTCCAGCGCGCGGAGTAGTATACTGCCAAAATGCTATCGACCCATCTGTGCTAGTTGTCACTAAGTACTTTAAATCACCTCTCGGCGATGGACAAAAATTCACTGAAGTGATCATTCCTGTGTGACCCGGGAGTACAGCGATGGGTGAAGTAGTTTGCAGGTCCCAAACCCGAAGAATACGATCTAAGGAACCTGCGGCCAACATTGTGTTGTCTAAGTTGATAGCAATATCTGTTATCTCGGCGGAAGCTCCGCGAAGTGTCGCCAAAAGCCGGCCATCTATTGCACTCCAAATTTTTATGAGAAGATCATCCGCGCCCTGATGTTTTTTTTAAAGTAATTATCACTTTTCATAGAGAATACAAATTTATTTGATTTATCTTTACCGTAATGATGTACTGGCCGGTTCGATCAAAAAGGACACAGTAAACAGATGATAAATGACCCACAGTGCGACGCAGCAGGCGTGCTTTGCTGTATAAACTAGTTGGAATGACAAGTTTACGTCGAACAGGACCTCCATATTCTCGACCAATAAGAACTTTGTCTATTTACAGACAAAACAAAAATCAACAATGAGTTGCACTATATTTAATTGAAATTTACCTATGTTATGTATAGGCTTTGTTACAGCAGAATCCGGTAAAGATACACCATGAACTCTGGTGCAATAGTCTAACAATGATCTAGGGCGGAATATGCTCTCTCTTGTCCGAAGCAAACTTTGGCGTCCACTGCCCAGAAGGGAAATAATCCCAGGAACGGCTGGCGTAAGTTCATTATCAAGAATGGGCCCAACACGACAACATATTTCCAGCAAGTGATTGGCTCCAATGTGTGAGTATTTGCTTTCCTGCAAAATAATAGCAAAGATTCATTAGCATTAAATGTAAGCAATACCTATAGTTATATATTTAAACAAATCCATGAATAAAATCTATCTACATCCGCCCAACAAAAAAAGTCGTACTCGGTTTTTCCATGCTTTTCGGCTAATTACTTTTTGCGGATTCCCTAATTGTATTTTATTGCTTCCGGGTTAAGTTTAGCACATCCTAGAGCGTTAAGTTAGTTAATTAAATAGACTTTTTATTAACTTCATATAATTGTCACAAACAGCTTATACATAGTCGTTTATGGTTTGGCTTAAGGCCGTCTACTAGATTCACAATAAGGTTGCTATTTCTAATTTGCCTTCCAAAATACGGGCTCTGTAGCAGATTGCAGCTGTAGCATAGTTGTATAAAACATCCCAACCATGACTACCGTTCAGTACGTTGATCACCTCATCCGAGTCTAGCGTAATTACTCCGAAGTATCTCGCGCGAAATTCTCCTAAAATGGGACATCTCCGATGAAATGGTATACATCCTCCATCTCTTTAAGGTTGCACAAGTTACATAAAATTGGAAGATCGGGTCGATGTGGAATAAAATGAAGACTTGTTAGTTCACCTCTAAGTTTAAATATTGTGCTTATCATATGCAGAGTAGCGATTGAGGAAGTACGTTAAATCGCTTTCAATGAGGTTAAAATTCAGCATATGTTTGCGATGAATGTGCTTCAGCTGCAAATCTCTCACACATGGAATTACCTTCATTTTTCAAAACATTTGTAAGCATAGTTTTTATCATTGAAAGTTGCATATCAGATGCAATATTTAAGCTCATGCCATAATTTGCCGCCAACTCCTACCACTTTTGAACTAAGTGCCCTCTTGTCGAAACTATATGCTTCAGAACAATCCTGAGCAGTCTTCCATCTTCACTAATTTTACAATATAATCTATATGCAGCTTTAGGGTATCTAAAAAGAGTGATGGGACTCCAGTTTATAGATGCAGCATATAGTTCGGTGTACTTATTGGAAGTCGAAAGATTCGCTTCAGAAAGTATCTTAGAAATTTTTCAACTTCTTCAAAAAAGCAATAGCTCCAAATTTGGGCTCCGTACAGCAGTATAGAGGCAGCAGTTGTACGAAATAGTTTATTTTTCGCTGTGTGCTCGATAAATTTATTGTCGACGCAACGTCCCCAAACTGATAAAATAGCTCATTTAGCTGCTGCTAGTTGACATTCATTGACATTGGCGTGGCAAAATCGCATCATCACCTCCCCGTGGTGCCCGCTGAATAGCTATCTAATAGTAAACTAACGATGAGCGTATGCTGAGTCTGACGATATACATATGTGTAGCTGAACTCAGACTTGCCTAAGCACATCTGGGTGAACTTCACCGCGCATATGTTTAACCGGACGAGGCATCTCTTGTTGACCTGACTGGCTGAAATATGCGTCTCAGAAGTCTAGCAAGAGCTCCTCAGAAGAAAGACGTGCGGCGGATGATTTTTCTCGATGGAATCAACGGTGACGTCTACAGACCAGCGGATACCTTACCGGAGTTACTTCGACATATTTGGAGCCGAGGTCTGTAAGGATTTTCAATACTACGTCAGGGTATTGAAAAAGATATGGTGGCGGATGAACCCTTAATGGGCCAACGGCAGCGCTCATATCCCCGAAGTGGGTTACTGACATCGGTGCATCCGGCCCCTCGTCCTAGGGGTTGCAAAAAAAGGATCTGGTCCTCCAGGTTGGGGGTTGTGCCGTCGGTTTAACTCCCTACCACGTAAAAAACCTTCGGTTACGAAGCAACCAACAGCCTCGGATACGGATAATTTTACTGTTGACGACCCAAGCAAACGTAAAAAGGACAACGATCTTCGTGTCTGCACGTTGAATGTTAGGTCAACCTACAAACCACGTGCAGCCGAACAACTTGCGGAAGCAGTAGTGTCTCAAAGCAGACAGTACCGCCATCCAAGAAATGCGATGGGATGGGTCGGGCAAAATGAGTATGAAAAACTGCGACATCTACTACGGCGATTGCTACAGACCAAAAGGACAGCGTCTATTCGGGTGCGGATTTGTCATTGGAGGCAGACTTGGGCAAGAAGTCTTGAGTTTCCGGCATGTGAACGAGCGCCTTATGACTATCCGTACCAATGCTAAATTTGCCAACATTAGCCTAATATGCGTTCACGCCCCTCACGAGAAGAACGACGCGATAAAGGATGACTTCTACCAGCAATGCCCTAGCCACGACGTTAAAATTATCCTAGGTGATTTTAACGCAAAGCTAGGAAGAGAGGACGTCTTTAGTAGCGTTGTCCGAAAACACAGCATGCACGACATCGCATCCGGCAACGGACTCAGGCTAATCCACTTTGCGGCGGGGCGAAACTTTGTCGTTGCTAGTACGTAGTTCCCACGTCTCGACATTCACAAAGGAACATGGCCCTCATTTGATCGAAAACCTGTCAACCAAATCGATTACATTGCGATCGACGCAAGGCACTCTTACAGTATTCTGGGTGTCCGGACTTTCCGGGGAGCCAACGTGGACTCGGATCACTACGTAGTTTTAGCCAAGGTACGGATGCGGATATCCACAACGGAGCGAAATCAACGAAATACTGTGAGGAAATTTGACGTCGGGCGGTTACAATCGCAAGAGACCGCCAGAGACTTTGCCGATCGAGATTCTCTTAATATTAATCTAAGTCCTATGCCGCCAGCAGCAAATGCAGAAGACCAGTGGCAGCGTTGCCAACAAGCCATCAGAGATGCCGCCTCTGATGTACTGGGTTTCTCTCGGCCACCACAACGAAACCCCTGGTTTGATGAGGAATGCCGGCAAGCACATGCAGCTAAACAAGAGGCGTATAAAGCGGCGCTGCATAGAAGGACCAGAGCTGCTTACGAGCTCTACGTGAGCAGGAGAAAAGAGGATCATCGACTTCTCAGAAAGAAGAAAAAAGACCATGAGAAGCGCTCGATCGAGGAAAGTGAGAGACTTTATTGCAGGAACGATGTTCGAAAATTTTACCAAAAGGTAAAAAGAACATGCCAGGGTTTCAAAGCCAGAACAGAAGCCTGCAGGGACGAAAATGGCACCATAGTAGTAGAATCGCAGTCGGTGCTGAGGATATGGAAGGAACACTTCTGCAGACTGTTAAACGGCGATGATGACCAATATTCCGCTGTCAGGCAGAATGAGCCATTTAACAGTGACTTTGGCAGTCAAGATTCCCGTCAACCAGATCAGAATGAAGTGAGGATAGCGATATCTAAACTCAAATCCAACAAAACTGCTGGAGCCGATGGCCTTGCCAATGAACTTTTCAAGGCAGGAGGAGATGAGTTGGTAAGGAGCGTGCACCAGCTCATCTGTAAAATCTGGACGGACAAAAGTATGCTCGATGAATGGAACCTCAGCATCGTTTGCCCGATCCTGAAGAAAGGAGACCCTCTGAACTGCGCCAATTACAGTGGTATAAGTCTCCTCAACATCGCATATAAGGTCCTGTCTGCCGTATTATGTGAACGCCTAAAACCGATCGTCAACAACCTGATAGGTCCTTATCAGTGCGGTTTTAGGCCGGGAAAGTCCACCATTGACCAAATATTCACACTACGGTCTTGGAAAAAACCCATGAATATAAAATCGATACGCACCACCTCTTCATCGATTTCAAAGTTGCCTATGATAGCGTGTATAGAGACGAGGTATACAGAGCCATGTCTAGTCTTGGCATCCCTGCCAAGCTCGTCCGTTTTTGCAGAATGACGATGGAGAACTATCGCTGCTCCATCAAAGTCGGTAAGAACATCACCGAACCATTCGATGTCAGGAAAGGTCTTAGACAAGGTGACGCGCTATCATGCGATCTCTTTAACATAGTACTTGAGAGAATTGTACGCAACTCACAAGCCAACACCGGAGGTACAATCTTTTACAAGTCTGGTCTGTACAACTACTCGCTTACGCCGATGATATTGACATAATCGGAAGAACTCAGCGGGCCGTCAATGGGGCATTTACGAGTATTGAGATCGAGGCAGCAATGACGGGCCTAGCGGTCAATGAAAGCAAAACAAAATATATGCTGTCTACAGGACAGATCGTCACAATAGACAGATATAATTTTGAGGTAGTAAAGGATTTTGTCTACCTAGGCTCTATGGTGAACTCAGCAAATGACATCAGTAGGGAGATCACACGAAGAATTACTCTTGCCAAACGTTGTTTCTATGGGCTAAGACGGCAATTGAGTAGCAAAGTCATATCTCGAACTACTAAGGTAACTCTTTATAAGACACTAATTATCCCAGTCCTGCTGTATGACGCAGAGGCATGGGCTTGACAAAACCGGATGAGGATGCCCTTGGTTATTTCGAGAGAAAAGTTCTTCGAGCGATCTTTGGTCCCATCTGCATAGACGGTGAGTGGAGGAGAAGGTACAATGCCGAACTATACGGCCTATATAAGGACTTCGACTTAGCCAGAAGAGTTCACATACAGCGACTAAGATAGCTGGGTCATTTAGAGCGGATGGAGCCCAACGTTCCCCCCAAGAAAGTCTTCGAATCCACCCCGGATGGACGACCTCGCAGTAGGTGGCGCAAACAAGTGGTGGGGGACCTCAACTCGTAACCGCGCTGGCTGGAGAGGTTTGTTGGTTGAGGCCCAGGTCCACCCCGGACTGTAGCGCCATCTAAGTAAGTAAGTTGGCATTAAAAATATTTTTTTCATATTGAGGTTGGATGTAATTAGCACACCTAAATCACTGCAATTGGAGTTGGATCCCTAATTATGCTCGAGAGCACTGTCAATGCAGTATACACACATTACATTGGGTGTTGTTGTACCAAGTAAGGCATTCATAACAGCAAAAACACCGAAACCCATTTTTCAATATGATTCAGCACCTTGCCATCAAGTACAATCTGTGAATAATTCGAAGTTTTTTTTTCTATATTGAAGGAAGTTTCGAAAATCTTATGATTTTACATTTGGATACTATCGAGAGTAGAAATCTTAGGTGCACCTACATGTCTAGAACTACATGTCTAGCGACAAAACAGATTTGGCCAAAGCTGGATCTAAAACGTTCTAAGAATTTGATTTCCCTTAAGAGATTGCATATCGGCGCTGCAAAAGGTGTCATCACTGGGCACTGTCTAAAAGGCAAGCATGCTGCAAGGCTGGGCCTTTTTGCATGAATGAAGAAACTATTCCTCACCTTCTTTGTTTCTGCCCAGCTCTCTTCCGCAGAAGGAAGCTTCATCTAGTAGCCTCCTATTACAAGGATATAGGCGAAATTAAGAGCCTCCTACGCTTTCTCCCATGGTATCACAATAGCCCTATTATTTGTCAAGTGTGTTGGCGATTCTCAGTTAGGAGCCACGTCTACCTAACCTAACATTTTAAATTTCCTCCATAGATTAGAACTTTGAAAGAACAATTAGAGATAGGATCCCTTATTTGGCTGAGAAACAGTCCAGATCTCACCCCATCGAAAACTTCAAAAAAAAAAAAAAAAGATCAGAGAAAAAAGGTAAGAAACCATGCAGCATCCCAAAAGCATCATTGAAGAAGTGCGGTTTAAGGAAATTGATGACAATAACCTCGGTAATCAAGACGTTGTTAGGGCTAAGCGTGGTGCTACGGAGTACTAAAACCACTTTTTTGAGTAATATCAGTCTAAAATTATGTAAAAATAAATTTATTATTATTATAATTAGACATAATTAAAAATTAATATTGGGGGTGGCAATGGTGTAGTGGTAACGTCGTCAATTGCCACGCTAATGGTTCATAGTTCAAATCCTGATGTCACCAAGCATTTATTTATTTCTTATGAAATATATAAAGTCAGTCCGATCATTTGCGAAAGCTTGTGTGAACACTACTGCGAAGGCATAACCCTGGCAGTAGCTTGGTCATGTGGCTGGAAAAATTCACCCTGATTGTCGTTGGCGTTTGTCGCTTTTCGATGATTGTCATTTTATTCATAGCTACGACTTGCTGACCGTTAAACTATAGGAAGCCATTTATTTGTCGCGTAGAATACTATTACATCTCTTTTACATTGAAAAATTTATGAAAACGCATTCGTGCTACGTTTGACGAATAAAACGACAATCGTCGGAAAGCGACAAACACCAACGACAATCGGGGTGATTGTTCGCTCTGTTGATGGTGATTTGCCCTGGACATCGGTTATCCGGAAAAAAGTACTGTGAATCAGAAGCAAAGAAAAAAAAAAATAACAAAAAATCTCCCCAGCTATCTGGACGCCACACTCGGAGAATCTCTGAAGCCTAAACAACTGAGAGAGAGAGAGAGAGAGAGATGAACTGAACAAAGCTTATAAAAAATTAGAAGTGCCACAATAATTGCGGCGGCGAAAATATAATTTTGCAATAATTTTGCTATGCGTTTGTGGTTAAGGATTTATTTTGAACTTCATATTATAAACAAAATAAAAGTGAAACAATTAAAAATTTAAGTCATTTCCCACTAATAGCCACTCTAATTTCTTTTCGAAAACCTGAATCGAAATCGAAAAAATATATCCCATTCCTCCTAAAGTCGAACACTTCTAGTGTATGGAATGTACCTTTTGCCACTTGCCCATAAAATATATTAACAAAACACCCTGTTTTCCAAACAGTTTGAGAGGCAACATTGCATATGAAATGGAAATCTAATCACACCTCTGCTAGCCGAGACAACAGTACAACATAATGCCCATCCCTGTCGCACTACCGCAAGTACTCCCATAGAAAATGGCTGTTCCATTAATTTTACGAAAAGGAAATGATTCATGATTAAAATTATGCCAGAAATAACAAAATAAATTATTTCTTCAAAAATTTCACCTGAAATCAACCGCAAACAACAAATACTAACGAAATAAGTAATAAAAATAATTCCGCAAAAATTTACATTTGAAAGTAATTTTTTTGTTTTTCAATTGTCCTAAAGTAAATAAATCATGTAAATAAAAATTATGTTTGCAAAAATTAAATTCCAAACGTAATTATTATCCTTTCCACAAATGAGGCGAAAGTAAAAAAAAAAAAAAAAACAACCACAACAATGGCGTCTTTAGCGTTACGAGTGACAAAACACCGCTTATATAATCCTATCACCCGTCTGTAAAAACTGTCAATTCGATCCCAAATGGATCCAAGAAAACACCCAAATAAATCAAGTTAAAGAAATAAAAAAATATAATTGCCTAAGCAAGCGGATCAATTGAGCCAAATAAGATTGATAGGGTGGTGTTTGGGTGTAGGTGCCAAGATGGCTGCTCAGTTCAGTTATGTTGCAATGCAACATAAGGCAATGCAAATCTCATTATCAAAAAAAAAAAAAATAAAAAAATAAATATTTAAATCCATTAATTGGATGAACTTAAGTTATCAACAGTATTGTTTACGAATCAGAACATCTTAAGGCACCGTAGAGAGAGCGGATAATCTAGGTTATTTTCCCCACCCACCAACACGCGAAACCTTCAAGGGTGATTTGATTATAAACTACTTTACATGCAAATGACATAAATGATAGCAAATCCAGTGGCACTTACCAGTTCATCAAAGGATTGGTCATGTTCGTTGCCCAGCCAGTCGGTGCGTCTCGGCAGAACCTGTGAGAAAGAGAGAGAAAGTGAAGTTGAAATGGTCATGGTCATACATTCTACTTCTGGATGACATCCTCCAAATGCAATGCAAATTTTGATGCAACAATTAAATCGCAAGGAAACAAACGACTTCAAATCAGTGCAAGGACATAGACGGACCTCCTACGAATGACCTTTTGGGGGATTCCGTTCGCTGTTTCGGAAAAACTGTGTTGAGACTATCTAAACTCTTTTTTTTTGTATTTCTTTGGAAAAATACCAGAAAAAAAAAGAGTCAAAAGCACGTGCTAAACCATAACAGAATATTCGATTCAATTTTTAGTATAGTTTTAGACTTTGAAACAAGTAGACGTCTCGTTTGGAACAGAGGAACGCAAAAGAAAAAAAGTTGTAACTCAGTCCCGGGATCGCATTTTCGGCAGAGAATCTGGATTAAATGTCTTTACACTTGGATCACTTGGAATACGTACCTTCTTTTGCTCGAGTTCCTGGATGAGGACCTGAAATCAAAAACAAGGATATTTTCATTAATTTCCCCCACAAAAATTCGTCCAGTTTATCGGGTGAAAATTGATTGATTACAGATAACTAACCTTTGCTGTCTCCTTAAGGGGTCCAGCTGCCAGAAACTTGGATATTAGAAAGTACAATTCTGCAACGAGAACAGGACACTTTGTTATTTTGGGAACAACTATTACGAATTAGCATTTTCATTGCCCGAATGTGAGCTTTTTTTTTGTTACGGAAAATTTTTCTCTGTAGGTTCTCCCGACCAATATTTTTTTGTTTACCTGGAATCACTATATTTTCATTCGCTAATTGTTTGTTATCCATTTTAATAGAGGAGCTATGTGAGCGGATTGATTAAGTGCATTTATATTCCGGAAATTCCTGAATTTTTACTTCGAAATTGAAGATATTTTGCTCTTTCACATTACACAAAACTATCGACGGAGTCCGTCGTCAGCCATTGCTTTTCGTTTTTTTCCCTTTTCTGCTCGTATTCGTTGTTTTTTTTTGCCAGTCGGTCTTCCCAATTTGGAGTGGATGTAAAACTGTTGTAGCCTTATCAGTTGCTCTCAAAGTGTGAAAATATGAGTTTAAAACCTTTTTTCACTTCATCAGGAAAACTATTTTATCTGCAGTAACATTTGTTATTTTAACATATTCGTGCATATGTAATGTAGTGAACACGAAGGGTAGTATAAACATTTTTTTAACTAGGTCCGTCAACTGGGCAAACATTGACCGATTTCAAATTTTAAAGGAATGTAAAAATTTATAAAATTTTATTTGCCTGAACTTATTTACTTCATATTAGGGGTTGTATTAAATATTATATTTTCGATATAAATATATTTAAAAATATATATATTTACGGGTTATTTTTGGTTAAAAGCTGGGTGGTCAATGTTTCCCTGGCCTAAGTTTAACTTTGACCGCGTGCTTTTAAATAAAATAAAGAGTTCTGATTATGTTTTTTAAGTATGTATTTTATATTTATTTAATGGTGATAAATAGTTAAAACTAAATTAAGGTTAATTAAGGAACAAAGTAAATACTATACTATAAGTCGTTCGTATTAGAATTAAATAAGTAATTTTAAAGGTACTTGGTAGAACATAGATGTGTATATAGTAGTATAGATTTAGTTAATAACTATTTGAGTACTCTCTTTTGCTGCCCGTTAGGCAACTGCTGAAAGTGTTGCTTAAACACATCAACAATTCCCTGCGTTTTGGTGACTAGGTTGCCTTCGCTGTCACGAAGAGCCTGTGTTCCGGGTTAAAAGCCAGCTGCCATCTGCTTGGCTTTTCGATAGAAAAGTCTCATGAGTTTTTACACTCATGAGACTTCGATATACTGGTGCTGGGAAGCTGCGTGGTTCCTTTTCTTTTTACGCAGAATTTTCTTCTTCTGATCCGGTACACCTCTTGCTGCTCTTGTCTTGCGCTGCAGCCCTTTCTTATGTGCATCTTTTATCACCTTCCGTTGAACACACTCATCATACCAAGGGCTTATTTTTGCTGGTAGCTGTTAGCCAAGTGTGGTCACGGCCTCCTCCTTGATGATATTGCGGTATTCGGTCCACTGGTTTGCATTTGTGGTTGGTAAATGCACTGCTGAGGGTTTGTCAGACATGTGATCTGGCTCCTTCTGGCGTGCTAAGGTATCCAACGTTAATCTTCTTCGTCTCGGAGGCTTGCAGCTTCTTCCCGTCGGGCAGTCTGGCTCTGAATTTAACTGCAACAAGAAAATGGTCACAGTCGACGTTGCCCTATCGGAAAATGCGCACATCCAAGATGTTGGACGCGTGCCTTGCCGATTAGCAAGTAGTCGATTTGGTTGAGTGTTCTACCATCAAAGAAAAGCCAGGTTGCTGTGTGGATTCTTAGTCTAGAAACCTAGTGCTACTTATCGCCCTATTACGAACTACTGCAAAAGAAATTATTCGGAAACTGTTGTCTGTTGTCGTGTCGTGGAGGCTGTGTTTACCGACTAGTCCGCCAAATATGGTTTCTTTACCGATTTTCGCATTGAAGAATTTCGGAAAAAGAAGCGTTCAATGTTTGCCATAAAGCATCGCTAACTTTGACCGCCCGGTCACTTACGCGGGTAAGTGGTATCTGTCACAAATTTGATGTGAACGGGCATTGACATACTATTGTCGTTTTCAATTGGGCAATAGGGATTGACCAATTGTGTTCCACACAGAAAAAGCACTCCCAATCATGGTCCAGTGGCTGTTCGGAGTGCTGTTCCGGGAGTATTTTTCTCTTCCGGATTTCATTTGAGAGTGCTTTCAAAATGCACTCACACATATAAACCCTCACATCGGACTGCTTGTCAAAGTCATATCGTACAAGACGCATTCTTTTATTTATTTTATTTTCTCAGTTGGGAGAACTTAGTAGAAACAAATTTTACATAGATATAATTAACAAATTGATAATATATTAATAAAACCATGATGGAATTGCTAATCTCGTTTTCCATTGGGCAAAAAGAAGCAATTGTTTGTTTTGTTTTTCTGTGAAGAATGTAAACAAATCGGACATTCACCAACACAAGCAGAAAGCAGAAGACGATTTCACATGTTCCATTGGAATGAAAAAGGAGTGAAACCAATAGGAGGGTTCACATTCACAAATTCGTTTGACAAGCACGGCATGATGAATGTTTAATGGATGAAAACCATTAGCGTTCACATTTGTCAAACATGCTATCAAACATCAGTTCTCATTAGAATTTCAACCATGGCGACGTTTTGATCGCAGCTCGCGTAGTCGATGAAATTTTAAAAGATGAAGAAAAAACGCAAATAAATAAAAGGAACCGAATTATAACTAAGGAATGGCTAAAAAAACGTCAAAAATTTCGAATTACAGCCATTTTTATTTTCTCTTATTATGACGCGCACCGGTTGAAAGTTTCTTGAAAATGAAATTTCTTCCCGGCATGACAAGCAAGTGTTCACATTCTCAAATTTGCTTGTCATACCAGCAAAATATCAAAACATTTTGAAATCCATCCCGCAATCATGCCGTGCTTGTCAAACAAATTTGAGAATGTGAACCCTCCTAATGCAAAACGACATATATATGGACTTCGCGTTGGTTCTAACATTAGCGTTAGCTCTCTTGGTTCAGAGCGGAAAAAAATGGAAGCTCATACTTGTTTGAAATTTCGTTGGATGCAGTTGGGTGTACAAAGACAGTAGCTGTGCAATAGTACTCTTTTTGTGTTCCGAACGGAAAAAGCACTTCCAAACATATTCCATTGGCTGTTCTAGGAGTGTATTTTGTTCCGGATTTCAGTTAGGAGAGCTATCAAAATCTTACATCGAACTACTTGTCAAAATCATATGGTACAAAACGAATTCTTTTGTTTATTTTATTTTTTCACTTGAGAGAAGTCGGTAGAAAACAGTTTTACATATGTTGATACAAATAATAATTGATAACATAATTATGAAAACGTGATGGAATTGATTATGCCGTTTTCCATTGGGCAAAGAGAAGCCATTTTTTATTTTGTATGTGAATAAGATGAACAAGAAATCTGACCTTCCCCAACACTAAGCAGAAAACGATTTCACATGTTCCATTGGAATCAAAACGACATGAGCATTACTTATCGAAACGCTTTGAATCGAAATTTAAGCTTAAGTTTGACGCTTCCTACTGAGAACACAGAATTAGCTGTGAAAAACTTCTTAATGTTATTCGCTATTTGATCTTATCATTCCTTCATCACTGGATTTGACTTTGAACGTGCGGGGACAGAAATGACAGTCATCGAAGGCATGGCTTCACTCATTTTGAGCACAGTTATTTAACGGTTAATATAAATGGTTATCTTTATTAAGTAAACTGTAGGCATATAATAAGTATAATATAATCAACCACTCATCTGTACTTCAGTTCGTTGACTGTCCCGCTCACTGCATTCATCGTTATTTGTAGGGGTTCGATGAGATATCTGCCTGGCGAACATGTTGGTCTTTGTTCGCTCATTGCTGTCTCCTCGGTTCGCGTTACTTACTTACTTATATCCTTTAACCCCTCGGGGGCATAGGGCGTCAACCACGCCTGCGCGCCATCGTGTTCGGAGTTCTGCAACGCGTTTGAGCTGCCTCCAACTCATTCCTAAAGAGCTCGATTCCTCCTCAACTGTTCTGCGCCACGTTTGCCTAGGGCGTCCCGCTATTCTGCCTGCCTGGGTGAGCGGATTCCACTGTCCAATCCATTGCCACTTTCTTCTTCGTATAGTAATGCTTATAGGTTCTTGGCCCGTTCTCAGATAAAGTTGTTCGTTGGAGATGCGGTTCGGCCAAAAAATCCTCAAGATGATTCTTAAGCATTTGTTTACGGAGACTTGCAGCTTGCGTGTGTTAATGGTGTCCACCTTCCAGGTACTGCACCCATAAAGCAGCACTGATTCTACGTTGGAGCGGAACAGTCGTTGCTTGGTTCTTAAGCTAATAACATTGCTTCTCCAGATTTTGGACAGCATTCCGAACGCAGCCTTAGCCTTCCCGATTCTGCTGCACACATCCAGTTCGGTGCCACCGCGATTAGTCGAGACGACACTTCCTAAATATAGAAAGTTATTAACTTTCTCGACTTGCTTTCCGGCAATGTTAAGTTGAGCGCGGGTATTGGAAGTACTCAGGGCTTTTGTTTTGGCTGTGTTTATTTTTAGCCCCACTTTGTTTGCCTCAGCTTCTAGATTTTGGGCCATCAAATGAAGATCCATTATCCGATGTGAGAGTAGACAAACATCGTCAGCGTAATCTAGGTGTTTAAGGTAAGATGTCATAGTCCAACGAATTCCATAATTAGCTTCCGTCAATGCTGCACGGAGTACATCACTGATAACCACCAAGAACAATAGTGGGGACAGTATGCACCCTTGACGTACTCCACTTTGGACTTCAAAGTCCTCCGACACCTTACCATTGTGCACGACGTGACACTTGCCGCCCTCATATGTAGCCTTGATAATAGCTAAAAGCTTTTCTGGAATACCTCTCCTGCGCAAGGCCAACCAGATAGCATCTCGATTCAAGCTGTCGAAAGCCTTCTCGAAGTCGATAAACAGTAAATGTAGCGGAGACCTATACTCAACGCATTGTTCGATTATGATCCGTAAGGTGTTTATGTGGTCGATGCAGGAGGATCCAGCGCGAAAGCCTGCCTGTTCGACATCGAGAGTTGAATCTAAATGTTCCTTAATTCGTTCTAGAATTATTCTAGCTATTATTTTGGCAACAGCTGGAAGAACACATATACCTCTCCAGTTACCGCACTCCATCAAGTTACCCTTCTTTGGAAGCTTAATGATCATCTCCCTTTTCCACTCCTGTGGAAATTGTTCACTATCCCAAGCTCTCCGTATTAGCGGATGCAGCAAATCTGCCGATGTATTTGGCGCCGCTTGAAATAGTTCGGTAGGGATGCCATCAATACGCACCGCTTTGTTCTTCTTGAGGGACTTGATTGCTGTTATTATTTTAGTTTTACTGGGAGGTACGGTGCGAATTCGGGAATTTGTTGCTTCGAACTGCTCATTTGAATTCAAGATCATACCGCCGTCGTCTAAGTGATTTAGCAGTGTAGCAAAATGTTCTCTCCATCTAGTAACTGATCCTCATCCGAAATCAGAAGGTTCCCATCTAGACTCTTCACTGGATGTTGTTTGGAGTTTCGACCATCAATGAGCTCCTTAGTGATGTTGTAAACAGTCCTACTGTCGCACCTACTCGCTGCTTCTTCAGCCCTTGAGGCCAGTGAGTTGACATATTGACGTTTGTCACGTCTCACACTACGCTGCACTTCTTTCTTCTTCGCACGGTATTGGGCTTCAAGCTCGGTTCTCTCTACTGCTGAGGCCGCTGCAATCCGAGCCTTGATTGCTGTACGCTCATCGATCCGTCTCTAGGTGTCTGTAGAAAGCCATGTGTGGTGGTGTTTCTGCTTTTTACCGACATAAGTGCGTGCCCCAATCGCAAAAGCATTTTTCACAGCACTGCAGTGGTCATCCATGTTCTCTATGCTGCTGATTGCTTCTGCTTCTAAGGCAAGATGGTCCCTGAACTGTTGGCGCACTTGGGGAACTTGAACCTGTCGATATTAAACCTGGTGATGTCAAGTAGGTTTGAGCGGTTGCTGTTGACGGATGCAGTACGAAGGCGTAAATGAGCTACGATAAGATGGTGATCTCGTTCTAGTCCGACGTCAGCTCCACGTCTGTTTCGGACGTCCAGGAGACAATTTCTAAAGCGGCGACTGATCGCAATGTGGTCGATCTGGTTGGATGTTCGTTGCCTATCAGTAGAGACCCAACTGATCTTATGGCAGGTGTTATGCTTAAACAGCGTACCTCCGATGACTAGGCGGTTGGTATTGCAGAAGTCCACAAACCGCTCACCATTGTCATTAAGGTCTCCAACGCCGTGAACTCCCATCACGTGCTTAAGCATGGTGTTGTCGCTACCCACCTTGGCATTGAGATCTCCCATTACCATTACGTTGTCCCCATTAGGCGTTTGGTTGTAGGCAGCGCCAAAGTGGCTATAAAAATCATCCTTTTCATCCTCAGTCGCGTCTAGAGTCGGAGCATAACACTGTATGATGGTAATTTTTCTAACTCTACTCTGGAACCTAGCCGTCAATATCCGGTCACTATGGGGTTTCCAGGATATGAGGCTACTACGTGCTGCTGGAGTTAGCATGAGTCCTACTCCAGAACTCCGTGCACTTCCAGCTGGTTTACCAGAGTAGAGCATCACAGTGCTTTTTGTTGGGGAGATGTATTCCCCAGCATCGTACCATCTTATCTCGCTCAGCCCTAAGACGTCGATTTTATACCGTGCGAATTCGCGCTCCAATTGGAGGAATCTGGCGTTATAAGGCCTTCCTTGAGTGAGTCCAGGAGGGTCTTAACGTTCCAGAATCCGATCGTTGTCCGTGTCCGATAGCCAAAGGTCGTCAACAAATTATCCGTCCGTATCCGAGGCGATTGTTTCCGTTTCGGAGCAATAGTTTGTTTTACGGTTGCGGCTCGCTGGGTCACAGACCAACCGACACTTATCCTGTTTTTTGGCGCAGGAAGCTCGCCATTCGTCCTCTCCCGTTAGCAATTTCCGAAGAAATGCCCAGATGACACCACGAGGAGGTGGGAGTAGGGCTTACTAACAGAGCTGCTAGGTTTTCGGCTGCAGTGGCTCCTTCTCGTTACTTAGCGGACCAGCACCTATCTGGAGATGCTGCCCCTACGAAGCCTTTGTTAGTCGTTTGCCATCCAACAGGTTCGCATTACAGTTAATAAATTATCTTGATGACGGTGGATGCCTAGACGATGACCAAGCAAAAAGAAAAACCATCGCGCCTGGTATTTATTAATGAGTGATCGTGGATGCCCGGCCAGCTTTAACTGTCCCGAAAGTTTTATATAACCCTTCTACACATTTATAGGTATATACACCCATTTTACTTATTTACTTAGATGGCGTTCGTTACTCCACCAAAGCCGGTAATGACCTCAGCCAGACCTTTGATGTAAAAAAAAGGTTTTAGATAAGTCGAAGCGCTGTTATGTGATTTCTTTAATGTCGTAGGTACTTGAACGGATTGTTCGGAACCCACAAGCCAATACCAGATGCATAATCTAGCAGAAGTCTGTGCAACTGCTTGCATACGCCCATGATATTTACATAATTGGAAGAACTCAGTGGGCTGTCACCGGTGCGTTTGCAAGCATTAAAGCAGAAGCGGCCAAAACGATTTAAGCGGCAAACGAGGGCAAAATCAAGTATATGCCGCCAAAATCAACATCGACGAACTTGGAGTGGACAACTTGAGGCAATTAGCTAAAGATCGAGCATAATGGAGAGGTTTGTTCTCTGCGGCCCGGGTTCACCCCAATCTGTAGCCGACCGAGCGGGACCAGATAATTTGCAAAACGAAATGTCGCTTCAATGCTGTCGCACGTTAGGAGGTTAGCAATATGTCGATATATATGTAAGTTAAGGGAGGTATTACAATCATTTGCTTGTTAGACTGGTTCTCATTTAATTGGTGTAAATGAAATTGATACGTATCGCTCAACTGTATAAAACTTATTTATTATGTTGATACATTTTTATTATGCGGATTTGATTTGAGTACTTTTTTTTAGCTCTTTTTGCGTGCTTAATGAATGGGTGAATCTCTACCTTGAAAAAAATGGTTCTGGTTAAATAAAAGTATCTCAACAAAGAAATCAGACAAAAATCTCCCAATTCTCCGCAAGTCGAACGAAAGACTGGAAGACAAAAATGCAAAAACAGGGGGCGAACTATGCATTTCGCCGCGAAGCGCATTTTCATGCGAAATCGCATTTCACTGGCGGACACTATCGCACTTCGCTCTGCTTCATTCGCGCAACTATGTAAACACGAACGTCATTCGATGCGGCAGATATTTTAATGGCGGTGGACTTTCCAATTGAAAATGTAAATAAATGAAAAAACAGCGAAAAAGAGTGATATCTGATACTTTTATTGCATTTAGGGCAGAAAAACAAATATTTATTTAAGTAAGTACTTACGAAAACATTGTTCCAATTATCACTGGTGTTTTAGCAAAAATGTTAAACAAAGTAAATTGAAATGAATGAATGAATGGAAATGTTTGTGGAAATATGACGGGAAATATGGAAATCTTTTGGAAAATCGATATTCCCAGCAATCGTCGTGCATAGTTGCCATCATCGCCGCGAGGCGAATGGAATGAATCGCAAATTATACGATTCGCGGCGAAGTGCATAGTTAGTCCCCAGGTGTGAGGTGTCAAACACAATTACCACATTAAGCTACCCTTAGCGGAGCAACGAGGTTGCTTGAGCGAAATTCAAATAGTTTTCTATACAAGTAAATCTTAAAACCCTGTGGCAGTAAGTTGAAGTAGCTTAAGTGCATTTGTACGATTTTTCAGGAGAGGCATTTAAAGTTGTCGCGCATGTGAAAATCGTATGAAATTTTTGAATTGCCCCCACTACTCTAAATGCCGTAACTCGGCAGTCTTTACAGGTAGGCGAATAAAAATTTGAGAAAGAATACTTTGTGTAATTGTGAACATTTTTCTGTAATTAATTCGATTTAAGCTAATTCAGCTTATTGCCACTGAACTAATATTGATCTTTGAGACAATGGCCTGTGCCCTGAGAACCAGTATAAGGGTATTAATAATCCCTTAAGCACGCGCAAATTTAAAAAATAAATATCGCGCGAAATAAAGCAACTAGTTTTGATTGAAAGAGGCGGATCTGTAAAAATACAGTGAAGTGGGAGGATTATCATCGCTAGTTTTAAGAGCAAACGTCGTCGAAATAGGGAGAAGTTTTTATTTTTAATCTTTAACTCACATCAGAGATATAGGCCGGTATTCACCGACCAATCTTAAACTAAGAGCTTCATAAACCTATTCACCAACCAATAATAGTGCAGATTTATTAGCGCTCATAAGACTTATGAGTGGTCCCTACCATTCTTAAGTTATTATTGCTCATAACTTAGGAATTTCGAAAGCTTTCGAAATCAGCTGTGAACTGTCACTCAGACCAAACAAAGGACAAGCTGCATTGGCGACGAATTTAATGCCTCCAGCATTTCCGTTAAAAGAACTGCCAACCAAATATAAAATAAAATGTGCCATGATTAATTCTGACTAAAATCAGGAAAATACAATGTTTTCTTTTTCATTGGCATTTCTCCCAGTTCGAAAGAGAGTTCGGAAGCTCATTTTCGAACGCGTTTGGAAATCCGAAAACTAATTTTTCGCATATTCGAATTAGCATGGACACAATACTATTAGTGCTTGGTGAATACGTAGCAAAAATTTAAAACTAAGAGCTTCATAAAATTAAAATCGATTTAAGAGCGCTTGGTAATTACCGGCCATAATCTTTACTTTAGGTATATAACGAAAAGAGCTTCCAAATATGCCCTACGGACAAGGCACAGAACTGTGGGTCCTTTCCATTCGTGCGAAAAATATAACACACACAATACGAGTGGTTGCGAAAAGCTAAGCCTACGCACTTGGTGAGCTGTTGCGCCAAGTATCATTATTGTCAGTACCTATAACAAAATACAACGGACTTTATTCATACGAAACACAACTTTATTTTATCTGAAAAAAATTTAATACCACGGACCAATTACATATCTTTTCGGGATAGTCCAACTTTCCACTCTTAAGTCACTATTTTCAATGAAAGCCCATATTCATCCGAACAATGTGTTTGCTGCTTGGTGTGCTACAAAGCGGGGATTACCCCTTTTAGATTTAAACAAGTAGGAATTAATATTTTTCAATTTGAAACAAAGCGCGGGATTGCGGCTTTTAGATTTGAATATTTAACTAGTTGATTGGTATTGCCAGAATGATATTTTCTTAGGCTGGGTTATTATAGGGAGGCTGCAGAGGGCGTACAATAACGAAAAAGGAAGCTACTACCGATTGGAAGATGGCGATTTAAAAAAAAAAAAAAACAGATTTAAAAAACTGAGATTTTAAAAAGTGGGACTATTAAAAGCGGGATTATAAAAACGAAATTTTGAGAAACAGAAATATAAGAAGGGGGATATTATGCCCAACTCATGCGCGTCTGTTTTCCAAGCGGAAACTTATGCAATCCTAATGGCCATGAACTATGTTGTGAAGAACAGGTAGAAGGGACGTATCATTTGTGTCTGCAGTGACAGTCAGGCTGCGCTTAAGGCCTTGCTTAACCCTTTAACTACTTCCAAAATAGTTCGGGAAATCAAAAACTCTTTTAAATCGGTCGCAGGGCTGAATTCCCTGTCTCTTATCTGGGTCCCAGGTCACACTGGGATCATGGGGAACGAGATCTCCAATGAGATTGTTACACAAGGCTCTGAGGAGGCTTTCTCAGGTTCCGAACCCGCGTTGGGTCTACCTGTGTCCTCGGTTAGGGCTTCCATTGACGATTGGGTCTCTCACGAGCGCCATTGTGTGTGGCATGACTCTCCAGGATGTAGGTTTGACTAAACGCATGCTCCCGGACGTCTGTAAGAAATCAGCGGCATTCTTGCTGTCTCTCAGCAGAAAACACTGTAGACAACTTATTGGCGTCTTGACAGGCCACTTTGCTTTTGCCAAGCACCTTAACGTGTTGGGCTTAAGTGACACTACAATCTGCGACACTTGTGGAGAGAGCCACGACACCGCCGAACATTATCTCTGTGAGTGTCCGGCCTTTGCTCGTATCAGGTGGCAGATCCTCGGTGCGGATGTGGTGAGTGCTGGTACTGTAAGCTCCTCAGCACTGAAGTGCTTGCTTGGCTTAGAAAGATAAGGAAATTCTAATAAAATGGGTAAATCAGGGTTTGCTCTCTGGTAGTACAATGGACCAGTTGCGTCTGAGTGCTCCAGTCGAGCGTTTCCTATCCCGACAAAACAAAAAAAAAAAAAACCCAACTCATTGGTTATGACGTTACGATATTTACGATCAAAAGTTGACGTCTGAGGTCCAATTCACGATTTCGCCTGCGCGCGAAAGAAACGAAGCGTCGTTTCAAAGAAGTCAGTCGCTGGGGGTAAGCAATATGGGAGAATACAAGTTCTGTTGTACAAGGAAGAATTGGAATTATTTCCTTGTTAGATTGGTTCTCATATCATGGATATAAATAAAACGAAAACGTTCGCTCAAATCTACAATTCTTTTTCTTTTGTTGATACACTTTTATTACGCTCTACAACTCACTGGCGTGTTTATTTCTAGGTGTGTTTATTTCTAGATAATTCCGCATCGGAGAAAGTTTTTTTCACGTAAATAGAAGTATCTCAACAAAAAAAATGGAGCGCAAATCTTCCATTCCTTCATAAGTCGAACGAACGTTTGGGATACAAAGATACGAAAACAGCTATGAGTCATCATCAAACGCGCGGGAAAATAGAGAGTAGCTCTGCTTGGGCGTTGTAGTGGCGTTTACGATATCTGTGACCTATTACAAATGAATATTTTAAACAAGTATGGTAAGAGGAAACTCCTTATCTTAACAAGCACCTATTGTAAACTGAAAAAACAAAGAGCTAGAGGAACTTGCTGGAAAGAGGCATGAGACTTAAACATGTAACTAACCACTCCCATCTTGCTTCCACTTCGGCCAATATTAATCCTTTCTCATCTACATATCCAACCAAACTTAATTTAGGCGAAGTACTCAAATGAATAAATGGTACTCCACCCAAACTCGTTTGTATATTATTTTGCGGCTTAGTACTTCCTTACTTAGGTGGTGCTACAGTCCGGGGTGGACCTGGGCCTCAACCCACAAACCTCTCCAGCCAGCACGGTTACGAGCCAGCTGCCTTCAGTTTTTTTTTTTTTGGTTGCGTCAAGGGGTATGGTAATCTTCTAAAGATACTAGTAGCCCGGACTATTAGCATGCACGATTCGCAGACCCGAATAATCGATGCCAGGAATGCGCCTTTGGATGACAAACGACTAACAAAGGCCTCGTAGGGGCAGCATCTCCCGATAGGTGTTGGTCCGCTAAGTAACGAGAAAGAGCCACTGCAGCCGAAAACCTAGCAGCTCTGTTAGTAAGCCCTACTCCCACCTCCTCGTGGTGCCATCTGGGGATTTCTTCGGAAATTGCTAACGGGAGAGGACGAATGGCGAGCTTCCTGCGCCAAAAAACAGGATAAGTGTCGGTTGGTCTGTGGCCCAGCGAGCCGCAACCGTAGAAACAAATCTTGCTCCGAAACGCAAACCAACGCCTCGGATACGGATGGATAATTTTATGACGACCTTTGGCTATCGGACACGGACAACGATCGGATTCTGGAACGTTAGTACCCTCCTGGACTCACTCAAGGAAGGGCCTTATAACGCCAGATTCCTCCAATTAGAACGCGAATTCGCAAGGTATAAAATCGACATCTTAGGGCTGAGCGAGATAAGATGGTTCGATGCTGAGGAATTCATCTCCCCAACCAAAAACACTGTCATGCTCTACTCTGGTAAACCAGCTGGAAGTGCACGGAGTTCCGGAGTAGGACTCATGCTAACTCCAGCAGCACGTAGTAGCCTCATATCCTGGAAACCCCATAGTGACCGGATATTGACGGCTAGGTTCCAGAGTAGAGTTAGAAAAATTACCATCATACAGTGTTATGCTCCGACTCTAGACGCGACTGAGGACGAAAAGGATGATTTTTATAGCCACTTAGGCGCTGCCTACAACCAAACGCCTAATGGGGACATCGTAATGGTGATGGGAGATTTCAATGCCAAGGTGGGTAGCGACAACACCATGCTTAAGCACGTGATGGGAGTTCACGGCGTGGGAGACCGTAATGATAACGGTGAGCGGTTTGTGGACTTCTGCAATACCAACCGCCTAGTCATCGGAGGTACGCTGTTTAAGCATAACACCTGCCACAAAATCAGTTGGGTCTCTACTGATAGGCAACGAACATCCAACCAGATCGATCACATTGCGATCAGTCGCCGCTTTAGAAATTGTTTCCTGGACGTCCGAAACAGACGTGGAGCTGACGTCGGACTAGAACGAGATCACCATCTTATGGTAGCTCATTTACGCCTTCGTACTGCATCCGTCAACAGCAACCGCTCAAACCTACTTAACATCACCAGGTTTAATATCGACAGGCTCAAGGATCCCCAAGTGCGCCAACAGTTCAGGGACCATCTTGCCTTAGAAGCAGAAGCAATCAGCAGCATAGAGAACATGGATGACCACTGCAGTGCTGTGAAAAATGCTTTTGCGACTGGGGCACGCACGTATGTCGGTAAAAAGCAGAAACACCACCGCACATGGCTTTCTACAGACACCTGGAGACGGATCGATGAGCGTACAGCAATCAAGGCTCGGATTGCAGCGGCCTCAGCAGTAGAGAGAACCGAGCTTGAAGCCCAATACCATGCGAAGAAGAAAGAAGTGCAGCGTAGTGTGAGACGTGACAAACGTCAATATATCAACTCACTGGCCTCAAGGGCTGAAGAAGCAGCGAGTAGGTGCGACAGTAGGACTGTGTATAGCATCACTAAGGAGCTCATCGGTGGTCGAAACTCGAAACAACATCCAGTGAAGAGTCTAGATGGGAACCTTCTGATTTCGGATGAGGATCAGCTCACTAGATGGAGAGAACATTTTGCTACAGTGCTAAATCACATAAACGATGGCGGTGTGATTTCGAATTCGAATGAGCAGTTCGAAGCAACAAATTCCCGAATTCGCACCGCACCTCCCAGTAAAACTAAAATAATAACAGCAATCAAGTCCCTCAAGAAGAACAAGGCGGTGCGTATTGATGGCATCCCTGCCGAGCTATTTCAAGCGGCGCCAAATACATCGGCAGATTTGCTGCATCCCCTAATACGGAGAGCTTGGGATAGTGAACAATTTCCACA
Organism: Brachypalpus laphriformis; assembly: GCA_945910035.1. NCBI lineage: Eukaryota > Metazoa > Arthropoda > Insecta > Diptera > Syrphidae > Brachypalpus > Brachypalpus laphriformis. The sequence continues at coordinate 89,416,442 of OX246754.1, forward strand.
GGAGTGGAAAAGGGGGGTGATCATTAAACTTCCAAAGAAGGGAAACTTGACGGATTGCGGTAACTGGAGAGGTATATGCGTTCTTCCAGCCGTGGCTAAAATAATAGCTAAAATAATTCTAGAACGAATTAAAGAACATTTAGATTCAACTCTCGATGTCGAACAGGCAGGCTTTCGCGCTGGATCCTCCTGCATTGACCACATAAACACCTTACGGATCATTATCGAGCAATGCGTTGAGTATAGGTCTCCGCTACATTTAATGTTTATCGACTTCGAGAAAGCTTTCGACAGATTGAATCGAGATGCTATCTGGTTGGCCTTGCGCAGGAGAGGCATCCCAGAAAAACTTATAGCTATTATCAAGGCTACATACGAGGGCGGTAAGTGTCACGTCGTGCACAATGGTAAGGTGTCGGAGGATTTTGAAGTCCAAAGTGGAGTACGTCAAGGGTGCATACTGTCACCACTATTGTTTTTGGTGGTTATCAGCGATGTACTCCGTGCAGCATTGACGGAAGGCAACTATGGAATTCGTTGGACTATGACATCTTACCTTAAACACCTAGATTACGCTGACGATGTTTGTCTACTTTCACATCGGATAATAGATCTTCATCTGATGGCCCAAAATCTAGAAGCTGAGGCAAACAAAGTGGGGCTAAAAATAAACACAGCCAAAACAAAAGCCCTGAGCACTTCTTCTAACAACCGCGCTCAACTTAACATTGCCGGACAGGAAGTCGAGAAAGTTGATAACTTTCTTTATTTAGGAAGTGTCGTCTCGGCTAATCGCGGTGGCACCGAACTGGATGTGTGCAACAGAATCGGGAAGGCTAAAGCTGCGTTCGGGATGCTATCCAAAATCTGGAGAAGCAATGTTATCAGCTTAAGAACCAAGCTGCGACTGTTCCGCTCCAACGTAGAATCAGTGCTGCTTTATGGGTGTAGTACTTGGAAGGTGGACACCATTAACACACGGAAGCTGCAAGTCTTTGTAAACAAATGCTTAAGAATCATCTTGAGGATTTTTTGGCCGAACCGCATCTCTAACGAACAACTTTATCTGAGAACGGGCCAATAACCTATAAGCATTACTATACGAAGAAGAAAGTGGCAATGGATTGGACACACCCTACGGCGCGAAGACAACTCCATTGCGAAATAGGCCATGCAGTGGGGTCCGCTCACCCAGGCAGGCAGAATAGCGGGACGCCCTAGGCAAACGTGGCGCAGAACAGTTGAGGAGGAATCGAGTTCTTTAGGAATGAGTTGGAGGCAGCTCAAACGCGTTGCAGAACTTCGAACGCGATGGCGCGCAGGCGTGGTTGACGCCCTATGCCCCCGAGGGGTTAAAGGATCTAAGTAAGTGAAGTAAGGAATGCGCCTACGTACTAATCCACACCCTGCACACTTCTACCACTTTCTCCGCGGGACTGCCGTTAGGTATTACTTCGGGGGGCTGGTTAGCATGTCATGCTGTTCATCACGCATTAGCCATTGCTGCTCCTTATGATTCGATTTGCACCTTCAAATTTCTATTACTGCGTGAGTTCACTTCTCATTCTGTGTCTTTAACATGTGACATTGCATATGTGGGCGTTTTTGTGTAACTTTGTCTACCTTCCAGTGTTTGTAGGATCCTCATTTCTTGCTGCTGCTCGTTCCTCCAGATGTAGTTGTTGCATCATGCTGGTGATGATCTCATTCGCTGTGTTCCAGGCTTCATTCGTCGTCAGCGTGAATTTTATAAGTCCTCTCGGAGTCACTTGGCGGCCAATTTCTCTCTGTAGTATATTTTTGGCCGTCATATACATCCGACATTCCATTCCGCGTTCTGGATTTTGCCTTCACAGTGCAGGCAGTATGGGTCGTATACGTTTTTATATTTGCAGAGATATTTCCGAAAGCATACGTGCCCTGATAGGAACTGCGCCATGTAGAAGTTTACTTCTCCGTGTTTTCTGCTGATCCATTCCTCTACGTTGGGGATCAGCATATGGGTCCACCTTCCCTTTGGTGTGGTGTTCCATCTCTGTTGTCATTCTTCTTAGCCTCGATGGTTGCTGTGGACTTTTTTATTTCCAATTCAATTGGCATTCGACCGGAGATTACGCTCCGCGGACACCGTCCTAAAGGCACAACACACTCTTAACGATGCGATTCTATGGGCCGAGTTCATCAGTTTCATGTACGTTGTCCGGTCGTCGCTTGTGCCCATATGGGAGACGCGTACATAAAGATCGACTTGCTTACAGTTGCTGTTAGATTTCTAATTGACTGCTTGGTTCTTCCAATGTTTGGCATTAATCTTGACAGTGCCGCTTTTGCCCTGGAGGCTTTCTCGCCTGCGTACATTAGGTGCTCTTTGAAGTTCAGCCTGTGGTCCAGCAGCACTCCCAGGTAGTTGATGTGTGGACGCGACTCGATGGTTTGCTTACCGACGTGTATAGTAAGGTGTTCTACCTTTGTTCTGCTACTTATTAGCACTGCTTCTGTCTTGTGATCTGCCAGTTCCAGACCTGATGCCTGTAGCCATGCCCTCACGTTCCTTATTGTTTGGTTGCAGTTTTCGGACACTTGTTCTAGCGTTTTTTGCTACGACGATTACTGCAATGTCATCAGTGTAGCCGATAATTTCTACTCCGCTCGGCATTGGCGTTCTCAATATGCATACATTATATTCCACAGGGCTGGGCCTAGTACTGACCCTTGGGGGACTCCTCTCGTAATTGTATACTTCTTAGGCACCTTTTCCGTGTCATAATGAAGAGTTCTCTCACTGAAGTAGCTGCAGATTATTCTCAGCAGGTAGTATACGCAGTTTGCTTAGCGCTCTAACTATGCAGCTCCAGCTGGCTGAGTTGAATGCGTTTTTGACGTCGAGTGTTACGTCGGTGCAGTACTGCTTGCTCCTTCCTAGCCATCTTTGTCCCGCGATAGCTTCGCGTGCAATGTCGCACACTGCCTTTATCGCCCCTATGGTGCTTCGCTTCTTTCTAAAGCAGTACTGCCGGGTAGAGAGCCCTGAGCCTCCTTCCGTGTATGGCTCTAGCCTTGTACGTATTATTTTTTCTAAAACTTTCCCCAGTGTTTTAAGCATGGACAACGGCCTGTGCGACGGCGGTTACTCAGGTGGTTTATTTGCTTTTAGTTTAAAGACTAACCGTTGCCTTTTCCACTGTAGTGGGAAATTGCCTTCCATTAGGCATGTCGTATAAAGGCGTGTGAAGATCTCTGTCTTGCTGTAATGGGTCCTTTTAGCACGAAGTTCAGGATTCCATCCATTCCCAACTGCCTCCAGTTGTGCACGCCAAGTTCGGTGAGGTCCCTCTCCACTTGTTTGCGCCACCTACCGCGAGGTTGTCTTCTAATGCGCCGTTCATCCGGGGTGGATTCGAAGACTTTCTTGGCGGGAACGTTGGGCTCCATCCGCTCCAAATGACCCAGCCATCTTAGTCGCTGTATGTGAACTCTTGTGGCTAAGTCGATGTCTATGTACAGACCATATAGTTCAGCATTGTACCTTCTCCTCCACTCAACGTCTATGTAGACAAAGATCGCTCGAAGAACTTTTGTCTCGAAATAACCAAGGGCATCCTCATCCGGTTTTGTCAAAGCCCATGCCTCTGCGCCATACAGCAGAACTGGGATAATTAGTGTCTTATAAAGAGTTACCTTAGTAGTTCGAGATAGGGCTTTGCTACTCAATTGCCGTTTTAGCCCATAGAAACAACGATTGGCAAGAGTAATTCTTCGTGTGATCTCCCTACTGATGTCATTTGTGGAGTTCACCATAGAGCCTAGGTAGACAAAATCCTTTACTACCTCAAAATTATATCTGTCTATTGTCGTGTTCTGTCCAAGATGCCGATGTTGGGTGTCCATTTTTGTACACAGCATATATTTTGTTTTGCTTTCATTGACCGCTAAATCCATCTTTGCTGCCTCGATCTCAATACTCGCAAGAGCCTCATTGACGGCTCACAGAGTTCTTCCGATTATGTCAATGTCATCGGCATAAGCGAGTAGATGTACAGACTTGTAAAAGATTGTACCTCCGGTGTTGGCTTGTGAGATTCGTACAATTCTCTCAAGTACTATGTTAAAGAGATCGCATGATAGCGCGTCACCTTGTCTAAGACCTTTCCTGACATCGAACGGTTCAGTGATGTTCTTACCGACTTTGATGGAGCAGCGAGAGTTCTCCATCGTCATCCTGCACAAACGGACGAGCTTGGCAGGGATGCCAAGACTAGACATGGCTCTGTATAACTCGTCTCTATACACGCTATCATAGGCAACTTTGAAATCGATGAAGAGGGGGTGCGTATCGATTTTATATTCATGGGTCTTTTCCAAGATCTGCCGTAGTGTGAATATTTGGTCAATGGTGGACTTTCCCGGCCTGAAACCGCACTAATAAGGACCTATCAGGTTGTTGACGATCGGTTTTAGGCGTTCACATAGTACGACAGACAGGATCTTGTATGCGATGTTGAGAAAACTTATACCTCTGTAATTGGCGCAGTTCAGAGGGTCTCCTTCCTTCAGGACCGGGCAAACGACGCTGAGGTTCCATTCATCGGGTATACTTTCGTCCGACCAGATTTTACAGATGAGCTGGTGCATGCTCCTTACCAGCTTTAGTCCTTCCATGCAGCGCCGCTTTGTACGCCTCTTGTTTTGCAGCATGTGCTTGCCGCCATTCTTCATCGAAATAGGGGTTTCGTTGTGGTGGGCGAGAGAAACCCAGTACATCAGAGGCAGCATCTCTGATGGCTTGTTGGCAACGCTGCCACTGGTCTTCCGCATTTGCTGCTGGCGGCATAGGACTTAGGTTAAGATTAGAAGAAACTCGATTAGCAAAGGTTTTGGCGGTCTCTTGCGATTGTAGCCGCCCGACATCAAATTTCCTCACAGTATTTCATTGATTTCGCTCCGTTCTGGATATCCGCATCCGTGCCTTGGCTACAAATAGGTAGTAATCGGAGTCCACGTTGGCTCTTCGGAAAGTCCGGACACCCAGAATACTGGAAGAGTGCCTTACGTCGATCGCAGACTTCTAAGACGCATATTTCAGCCAACCAGGTCAACAAGAGATGCCTCGTCCTTCACCCATCAGCATGTGCTTACGCAGGATTGAGTGTTCAGCTACACATACATCGTCAGACTCAGCATACGCTCATCGTTAGTTCACTATCAGATAGCTATCCAGCGGGCACCATGGGAAGGCGATGATGGGATTTTGCCACGCCTTAGTAGGTAAGTCGTATATCCGGCACTGGATACATGTGAAAATACTGTGCACGACGCGGTGTATCCGGTGCTGGATAATAGTGTTAAAGTTCGCATTTTGTTCTTTATACTTCGATGTATCCAGCGTCGTGTGTCCGCCGGATAGAGCTGAGATTTGTCTGACATAAAAAACGCCAGGTATCCGGATAAGTGGAAATCCTCTCTTTGATTACAGTACACTTTGAACCGGATATGTGTGAAACGGGCTTTGCTGGAATTAGTTGTGTAAGAAAAGAATTGTTCTATCCGCTCCGGTTATACAAATATTCACCAGCCATTGTTTTAACCTTTACTTCTCTTATCCTGATATTTGTCAAGCGGAAGGAACAGGCTAGCAAACATAAAAACAAACAAAAAAAATAATTCACTCCAATCTTTCTGTTCTATTCTTATTATTCTTTTTCTGCACTCGCTAAAGTGCATTGGAAGAATAAGAAGAAAAAACAATCCGGCAATGTATCGCCTGTCTTCTTTTTTCACATCTTAAGAATTCCCAGCAAACACAAGGTTCGCCATAAGTGAAAAGCGAAAATCTGTTTTTGAATATTTCTATTTGTTAGAGTAGAATGTACTATACATAATGAATGAGGAATTTGTTTGTATCATACTCCTCCATAGTAGAAAACAAGATAAGAGATTACTTTGGTATTCGGTTCGTAGAAAGAGACAATATTGTATTCGCATCTTTGGCAATGTGTTTTATAGAAGTGGTACTCGCGAGTATTAACTAGTCGTTACTTTTATCTGAGTACTTATGGAAAATTAACGAATGAGTAAGAGTAGGCAAATGTATTAACATTTTGCATCACTAGAGTCCAGTGCAAGTTGCCAAATTACTTTCAAACAAGCAAAATGTATGTATGTAGCAAGTCGCATGTGCCTGAGACTCGTCAATTCTCCGAGTCCTAATTTCGAAGAATCGAAAAAATCACGACTAGTCGGCGTGACGTTTATTATTGTCTGAACTTTCAGAGCTTGGTTTGTTTTTTATACTTTACACACAAATATATCGAACTAAAAAAAATTTGACGACGCGCCGCATTCACTGTGCATTGAGCGACTTTTTTATAGCGAGAACGCGAGTTCGGATTTTTTTTACTGCGCTTTCTCGCTACTTTAGGAAACAGACATGTTTATTCTTCGTTTGTTCTGCCCCGATTATTCGATAAAATTTGTACTTATAGTATTTCGTTTCGACGTGTATCGTTTTGTTGAAGACATATTTATTTATTTTGACTGCAAAATAAAATTTAAATTGAAGGAAATGTTTTTATTTTCAAATCAACGATTGCATTCAGATCGCTATTCAACAAGCACTGATGCTTACGTGAATAAATCAAGAAATACATTTCAAAAATCAATAACTAGTCGCTCCATTCTCTCGACTGTAACATATAATGAAATAAATTCTCTACGATTCGATTCGATTGCTTTCTAAAGAAGCCGAAAAAATCGACATTCGAATTACATTTTTAGCAATAATTCGATTGTGCAATTCATTCGCGATTCGATTGTGCGATTCAGTAGCCCATCGCTACTATGAACAAAAGCTACCAACTACTCCTGCTCGTGTTGTCTGATTTGTTCGCTGTCAGCCATTAGCCATTAGCTCGTTTTTCATAATGGCCGACACCGACCCGAAACTGCCTGCGCTTACATCCTGCCCACCATTTTGGGTACAGGCTCGGCCGAAATTATTTATCTTTATTGAATCTATTACAAAACTGATGAACAAACGAATGAAAAACTATTCTTACTAGAAATAGTTGGGTACGAAAAGCACTGCTTAATTCATCTTCATCTTTATCATCTGAAAACTTTGTCAAGAAAACTTGTTCTATCCGCATATACAAATTTCCACCAGTTTAAATGTTTTTTTTTCTTATTTTGATATTTGTCAAGCGGAAGGAACTGGCTAGCAAACATGAAAACAAAAATATATCGACTGCACTTTTTCTGCTCTATTCTTAGCGTAAGAAGGTCAGTATTTGATGAGTGCATGGGCAGAACTTAACAAAAATCAATTTCGTGACAACAATACTCTCGGATGTTTGCCAGACACTCGAGAGAGGTGAGACCGTGAAAAAGCTTTTTGGTGTTTTCTGGGGTTCGAACTTGGAACCTCATGCGTAGTGATCCGACACACTAACCACTTACGCCACGGTGCCCAGTAATACTACTACTAATACTACTGGTGCTTTATTTTCTCGACAAAAGATTGTGCTCTCTCAAATTGCGGATTTTTTTAAGTTCTGCCCATGCACTCATCAAATACTGACCTTCTTACGCTGAGAATAGAGCAGAAAAAGTGCAGTCGATATATTTTTGTTTTTATGTTTGCTAGCTTGTTCCTTCCGCTTAACAAATATCAAAATAAGAAAAAAAAAACATTTAAACTGGTGGAAATTTGTATATGCGGATACATGCGGTACTGCGGTACTACATAACCAAATCGTAATATTTATGAGCTTTTGGTTTATTTGAACTTTTAAGTTATATTAGCCACATATTTTAATTTGAGACAGCCAAAGTTTGAATGGAGTCCTGCCAATTTGCTTACATGTGTTGGTAGGGGAACTCAACAGTGCTGTCGCTTGCGTAATTAAAAAAAAAAAAAAACCCAAACTAATTAGGATATTTTTAAAGAGAGAGTAGAGCACGTCTTAATACAGAGACTTTAAGGCTCGTTTCTATTTTCCAATATAAAATTCCCTTTGAAGAAGTAAAGAAACGCGTTAAACTGCTAAAGTTGCCCATACCATAAATAAACGTACACGTTTTGAACTAGTTTAGTTCCTAGGCCCATACTATAACTAAACGTTAACGTTTCAACTACTTCTGTTCGGTAGTCCACATCTATGAAACACGTTTTTTAGTGAACTTTGAAGTTACTCTTTAATACTCTTAAATATAATTTGAAGCCATTGGAATATCGTAGGACATTTTTTTATATTCATTTGGATGCCTTTTTTCCATTTAGTTGATGTTTAGTAGATCGCCGATTTCCCTTCTAAAATTTTGTGGGTGAGATTTCGTAGGATTTGTCTCGAAAGGAAATGTAATACTCTCTCGCTACATCTCTCTTTTACGAATTTTTTGAGTAAAGGAACGGCATTGACAATTGGATGAAAATCTCTGCTGACGATGTTTGGAAGTGAGTAAGTACCACAGAATTTGACAGATCAGGCATAATTGTATAGAAATTTTTCATTCGTAAAATACTTAATTTACCTTGCACTTATTTCTACGGTTTCTCATCAGTTAATCCATACAGATTTGGTAGCTGTCAAATTCCTATAGTATTATCTCTCTTCTTTTTATCGCCACCAGGTACCGCAGAACAACTTTTCCAATCATCGATTAGGCCGGAATTCGTACAAATTTGTACGAATTTGCAAATAAAGGAATGGCTACCTACCTTTCGCCACAGAACAGCTAAGAGAAGAGAGAATCGCTGTATTTGTCAAAGTCTAAAACCTCTAAAAGGTTACAATTTGGGGTGCGCTACCGAACGCACCTCGGTTAGGTGCCGTAAAGTGTCAAAAGGGCCGTTGTCACAAGATTGCGAGAAAATATTTGCAAGTGAATGAGAATTTGATTCTTAAACTATTACTCCCCGTTAATTATGTGCTGAGTGAAAACATCGCGTAAATACAATTAAATTTCCATTAGTTAACTCTAAGCTATGTATTTGCACAGCTAATTGGCCAAAAACATTGAACAGCACCCGGCTATCGACAAGTTCCGTATATAAATTCAAAAAGATAACCACGACTAAATTAGATTCACAATTTCAATGTCCTGGGTATCGGACTATAAGTACCGATGGTACGAGACGCTTGCCATGAACGTCATCCGCTGCGGGCGTGTGCCACGACACATAGCCTTTATTATGGACGGAAACCGGCGGTTCGCTAAGTCAGAGCGCATCGCCAAGATCGATGGACACTCGAAGGGATTTGAGAAACTAGCGGAATGCTTGCGGTGGTGTCTTGATGTGGGCGTGGAGGAGGTTACAACGTTCGCCTTTAGCATAGAAAACTTCAAGCGAACTGAGGATGAAGTTAGTGGTCTTCTCAACCTGGCCAAAGAGAAGTTTGAGAAACTGCTAGTCGAGGAAGAAAAGCTTAAGGAGCACGGAGTGCGGATACGGGTTATTGGGAACATTACCCTACTTCCCCTTGAGCTGCAGGAACTTGTGGCAAAGGCCATCCTCTGTACTGAGCGGAACGACAAGTTGTTCTTGAATATTGCATTTTCTTACACGTCACACGATGAAATGACTCAGGCGGTGGAAGCAGTGCTGCAGCATGGTGCTGACATTCTGGAGGCAGAAGACATCAATGAGCGTCTCCTGGGGGAGTGCATGTATACGAGGCAATCGCCTGCTCCAGATTTGCTCTTTCGAACGTCTGGCGAGAGCCGCATCAGTGATTTCCTCATGTGGCAGGTAATGTAACAGATAAGTGTTCTTATCAGCGATTGTACTTTGTACTAAACACATTTAGTCGATGCGGCACATAGTAATTTGTATTGGAATTTATGAAATAACTTAGATTGAAACAGGGGGATAGGGCTGGACAGATGAAGAGGAAATGGAGGATAGTTTTCTGTTCTTCTTCTCTGTAGTTTCTGCAGAAATCGTTTGACCTAACGTTTTGGCGTGTAGTCCTATTATACAGTGCCCTGTGAGGACACTGATATTAGAGCTGATATCAGATATTTTCAGCAAGCTCAAACCATTTGAATGCTTCTGATGCAGCCTAGGCTATGTGACACTTCCTGCTATCCTCCCATCTGCGATTTGTATCGCTGATAGTGTGCAGCTTAAGTAGAAGTTTGCACATAGCGAAAGTCGTACCTACAACATGTCTATTCTGTAGGATATTAGGTGCCAAGTCTCTCAGCCTTGCAGTTACCTTAAATGTTTCTGTGGCCTGGCATCGGGCATTGGTGTCGGACATTGTTTACCATTTTTGAGCCATTGATATATGTATTTCTAAAGTGACACATTTCAAAAAACTTAATTTTTGGGTTGTCACCATAAAAGAGTTCGGTAAACTTTCATCCATCAGTCATCAAAGTCCATTAACTTAGCTTCATATAGTTTATTTTCACTCGTCGACATTACTAAAGTTGTAGGTAATGTGTCGCTATGTTCCCAAAACAGTTTTTCGCCTTATCTGAAAAACTTATTTTTTTGAGTTGTGTCACTTTAGAAATACATGTGATGTAAAGACTAACTTCCATCGGTTTGATTCAAAACCAGCTGTTATATCTTGGTAATGAGTTCGAAAAATGTTGTTGTTGTTGTTGTACCAGCTGTGTAGCTGAGGTTGACGATCCTTGGTCGAGGTATTGTCCTCGAGTCGCTCCGGGACGTACGTACGTACGTAGAACCGATCGTCGTGAGAGCTCGATTGTTGTCGGTATTGCCTTTATGTCTTTTTGATAGATCCATAATGAAGTAGGTTGAGTCTATAAGTCAAGGTGGGTGTAGTTGGCAAACATTTTCCAACAGCAGCTTCAGTGATATGAAAGGTTCCAGATGGCTCCTTTTTTATGGGTCGTAAGAATATTATTGATTTAAAGTATTTTTCAACTATCGATCTTGTTAAAAAGGAAAGCTTGGCAAAAGTCCTGCATTTGGTTTTTGCAATCTTCTCTTCGATTGTCTGAAGACCGGCCTCGACTAAAATGTTTTTTATTGGAGTGGTTGGAAATGTATTAATGCTTCTCCAGGCTGTTTGGTGATAGACCAGTTTGATAAGTTGTAGTGTTGACTTAGGACAATTACCATGGATACATAAAGCGTAATCAATTTTAATTCGAATAAGAGATCTAGGAACATTACATAAGGTGTTAATATGTTTCTTACACGCTGGTAAATTGCAATATTTGCTCTGTCAGCTAGGCTTTGTTTAAGTTCAATAATGTGATCGTTCCACTTATAATTAACATTAAAAGTTTAACCTTATAGTTTATGTTTATTTACAGATTTGATATGGGTATTTCCAATATTTATTTCTAGTCATTTGGAACAAGATCGTTTACGGAATATGTGTGATAATTTACATTTTTTCAATGATAGTTTAGCACCAGACGTATTAATAAAATATCGTTAATAACAATGGTAAAAAGGTATTTAGTTTATCCTAAATCGTTGCACTTGCAAAGAACATGGAGGTCTTCTGCGTAATGACTCAAAAGATAATATTTAGGAATAATTTATGATATTTCCTGAAATGCTTGGGGCTTATAAGGTTTTTCTTTTCTGTGAACTATTGGAGAAGCCTTGCGATTATTTTTTTCCAATATTTTGGATATCAACAGTAGGGAAATTGGTCAGTATTCTCCAACAGAGCTTACGCCTTTTTTGGGTTTTGGAAACTGAAACGCAAAGATAAGTGGCTGCGTAGGGCGTAAACTGTCTTCTTTCTAGTAAGTGTTGGAAATGTTTCAATAAGAGCTTTAAAGTTCACGATCATATATATATTTTTTTTAAATGTAACCCCATTCCCAGAGCGTTCTGACTCACTGGCCCATTGTACTACCAAGAAGTAAATTTCCTTTAGTGTATTAGTTGGACAAACTTCGATAGTTATTCGTTAACCTTTTTATATTCGCGTTGTTGATGATTGCTGTTCCCCGCTGGGGCTTGAACCTGCACACATTGTTTAACGAACCAACATACTACCCGTTGAACCATTGCCACTCTTTATCATAGGCACTAATCGTAATCGAGGCAATAAAAGTAATCTATATAAGGGAAACAAATTTCAAATAATCCAAATGGCGCTACGATTGCTAATTTCAGAATGTCGTCGCTGGCTGGTGTGAAATTGGGTTTCCAGCTGGTGGAACTACATAATTATTTGCCTTTACACTTTACAGTTTCTTCTACCTTACCTTTGGTGATGAAGCCCTTCTCGGGTTTGCTGTTTCTTTCGTCATTGAATCGTCGAGTTCACCAATGTGAGTTCAGTTGGGAATTTAAAATTAATAATAAAAACTTGTTAATTCAGAACAAAAACTCTACTTTTATTTCTCAGTATTTATAGAAAAATATTTAAAAAGAAAATATTTACAAAGAAACTTATCTTATCAATTAAAATGTCTAAAGTAAAAACTAAATGAATTGCGTTTTGTGGGGTTAGTTAGAGCTCTTACTGTTTACCAGAGTCTGCTGGTCCGTTCGCCTAAGTTGCACTTATCGACGTGTTTTGACCACTTCTTCCATCGGTGCTCATCGACTAAAAGTTGGATTTCGCTGTTGAATTGTTCGATTCTAAAATCTGATGGGTCGGCGGTTCTGAAAGAGTTGCGCTCGTCGCCGGGTAGCACCGGCAGCCCGATAGTTTGGTCAGGCTCTTGGAATTCTCTCGGGTTTTTGTTATGACATTTTTTAACAACTTTTTGAAGAGCGACTTTAGAACGACCTTGAATTTGAAATCCCAATCAGTTTAAATTCAATAACATGCAGCTGCAAGTAAAAGAAATGTATTCAACTGTCTGCAATCTTCCGCTATTGATTTAAAAAGATTCGGAATGAAACGCTTTATTTAAACAAATATATGTGAAACCAAATTTGGGAATCCTTTAAACTTAAAAAATATTGTAAAATCTGGCGTGAATAAACAATAAAAATTACTGGAAACTTGCAAGTAGAACAAATAAATTATAATACCGGTAAAAAGTGTACATACTCTAAAGAAAAATAGCCACTGACAAAAGGTCCGTTGAACGTAAAATGTTGGTAAAGGGCCGTGCGGCTATTCAAAGTAACCGCTGCCTTTTTCAATTTGTTGCGACTAACAGTTAGTATAGATCTAAGGACTGTGTTATTCATATACAAAAAAATTTAACTTTAAAATATGTGCGTTAAATATTACCTAAAATTAAAAAAAATATGCGTGCGACGACGTACTCGTATTGAAATTTATATATGTATATATATATATTTTTACAGCTCTCCACGACGGTCCTGTACTTCACACGAATTCTTTGGCCGCAGATAACAATTTGGAATTTTTTCGGCGGCATACTCACCTACCAAAAGGCTGCACACCACATAGACAATTTGAAAGAACAGCAACACCGAGAGGAGAATCATTTGATGAAAACGAAGAGTGTTTTTACGGACCGAGTTCAGAATTTCCTTCATAGGTTGGACATGTATCGGAGAAGATTCCTAATGAAGCTATCTAAAGTGGAATAATAGACGATAATAAGGTCACTCAAAACTAAAATATTGTACGTGTGATTGATTTCCTTATTGCAATGAACCAATTTGCGGTGGTGTTAACAATTGTTATTTTTATTTTGAGATAAGTTTCTAGTTTCATTCCTCCAAAAAGCGATTGTAAGACAAAAAGAATGAAATAAGTTTCTAGTTTCATTCTTCCAAAAAGTGATTGTAAAAAAAAAATTATAATAATTTAAAACTATTTGAAAACAGAGCTGTATATTCCTAAAAGGAGATTTGTCTTTTATTTATTTAAATCTGTAAGTTAAATTAGGTTGTTGGTTTGATCCACTGTTTAAAGGTATTACACTTTGTTACTGAAAAAAAAGGACCTTGGGTATGGGGATAACTATTCGTGAAATGAAAATCAGTTATTGATGTTGGAACTAGTTCTGACTTTATTGAAGTACAAGCAAATCGCCCAGGTGCTCCCGTGTATCTTATCTTCCTTACTGAGGCTGGAAATTCCTCAGCCTGGGAATCTTACCAGATTTACCCTTGTTAATAGTGGTGTCAGGGAATCGCTACAAACAATTTTATATTCCAGGGAACTGTAAGGCTGATGAGCTCGCCAGACATGGAACAATAATACCCATTTTCAGAGGAAAAGGTACCTCAGGTATACCATTCGCTATATGCAATTTAAATTAAAGCTGAATGCTATCGAGAGAATAAATCTTAGGTGAACAAGTGGTACAACGACAAAACAGATTTGGCCAAAGCAGGATCTGGAACGCTCTAAGAACTTGATTTCCCTCAAAAGATTGCATATTAGCACTTCAATAGGTGTCTTCATAGGGTATTGTCTAATAGACAAGCATGCAATGAGGCTTGGTGTGCAGTCGAACGATTTCTGCAGAAGCTGTTTGGACGAAGAGGAGGAGGAGGAAACTATTCTCCACCTTTGTACCTGCCTGCCCTGCTTTCCCCCACAGAAAAAATCTTCACTTAGTAGCTTGCTACGATCTAGGCGATCTGATAAAAACCCATCTTTTTTGTAATTTGCGCGCACTCAAAGGGTTATGAATACCTTTAACATGTTTACACACGGTGCGGGCGTTGGAAAGGATAGACAGAGAGAGAGGGAGAGAAAGATTTTGGTGTAGTGGTTCTTGAAGCTCTGTTGTTTATGCTTCATATTAGAAGTCTTCTACGCTTCATTGGAAGCTCCAATCGGCTCAACGAGGGGGGAATTGGGGAAATTTTTAAGTCACCTTGCTCATATCATGTACATTGAGATCTCTCAGTCCACATCCAACACGGTATATTTTAAGATCCCCTAAGTACCCAGTAATGTCCGGCTCTGAAACATGTGGCATCACAATGGACGAATTATTTTCGATTGTGAAAAATTTCAACTACCAAGAGTCAATGAAAAAAAAAACACACCCAAGAGTTAAAGCAGAGCAAACAAGTAAAAATAAAACAATCCCTATGAAGTTTAAAATTTCAAAAAGAATATCACAAAATTTCAAAAAGAATTACGTTAAATGTGCCCACACCTTTTGGACACACTGTACGCCAAATCAAAGAACCCCGTTTGTGGTGGGTACCGCAAAAGAAAAACAAACACTTCACCCAAGAAAGAAAAAAAAAAGCCACTACGTATATCTAAAATCGAAACCCGTACGAAAATACCGAATGTATGTGTATATGTAAATGCGAATGTATGCTAAATCACCGAATTATAATATAATATATATTTTGTAATAAATGGTCCACAAATCCAAATGGAAAAAATAAAAGCAAAAAGAAACAAAAAAAAAATGCACCTACTTGGTAAGCGGGGACTGTTTGTACCCCCTTTCTTTTCCAACAATTTGATCCACTGTACCGGCTTAAGGGTTGAGAGAAGAGATTTCGATGATCCAAAAATAAAATGCTCCAAACTCCAAAGAGATAATCCAATGTGCGAAAACTTCCCTGAAAAATAAAGCACAACAAAAGTAAAATGCACAGAAAGAAAAAGAACAACACTTCCCTGAACACAACGCAAAACACAACAGCAAAAATTCCCACCAATTTTTTAAAATTTTTTTTTATTTTTTTTATTGCCCAACGTTGGGCGCCAATTTGTTGCAAAAAATCCTTCCCGGAAAATTTAATCAAAAAAAAAAAAACCAAACACGAAAGCGAAAGTCGACCGCGCAGAAAAAAAAACGAGAGTGACAGATAGCCACAGATAATACCAAGAGGATCGGGAAAGTGCAACAACAGTAGCCTGTAGGATGCTGCTCTCCCGGTTACTCAGCTGGGGTGAGTTCACTGGAATTAGCGAAATCGGGTGTTTACACACGATATGGAAAATGGGCGCCACCAGATCGGGATCGGGATCGGGAAACATTGGGAAATGAATTGGCATATGAAATGCAGGTCCGAGGGCTTCCAGTGAAGAGCGTTGACGAGTTGAGGACGTCATTGAGGTCAGCTCGAGCTCTTTCACGCAGGGGCTCTTTAAATATCGAGATGGAGTACCCTTTCTCTTTCGAGGAGGATGTGGAGGCTGTCAAGGCAAACATTTTAGAGCTAAAAACCCTTCTTAAGAATCCTCCAAGTAATCCGAAGTCGTCGGAGTACTTGAAGATTGTGACGAAGGTCGACTGGGCGTTAGGGCGATTAGGCAGGGTTCAGGCAGAATCTGAAGAGGAAGTTACAGAGATCAATGAACTCAGGAATGAGCTATTGATCTTGTTGAGTAGCTTACCGGAGAAGGAAAGCGAAGAACGCGAAGTTCCTGAAAAGGAAAAATCGAGCACTTCAAAGGTGGTGCCTCGACTGCCGTCCCGTATACCCACTTCAGGCGGAAGGGTGGCGACAGGCGATCCCAGCCCAGAAGTACGCACAGAAACAGCAAATTTTCAAGTGGTGGAACGATCTACTGAGCGGATCGAGAAATGGGATGTGAAATTTACTGGTGAGCGCTGTGGCTCATCAGTAAACGCATTCCTGGAGAGCGTTGAGGAGCTCCGTCAGGCAATAGGGGTGTCGGAGGCTCAGTTGTTTAGGTCAGCGGTCGATTTATTTGTGGGGAAGGCGCTTCTTTGGTTTAGGGCGATGAGGTCTACTGTAGGCACGTGGCAAGAACTGGTCAAGGAGTTAAAGTTGGAGTTCTTGCCACATAATTACGATGATTTGTTGACGACGAGATTAGGCGACGGACTCAAGGCAAAGATGAGTCCATCGGGGTGTATGTGGCGACAATGCAGAATATGTTCGGCAGACTTTCAGAGCCCCTTTTGGAGCGCAGAAAGCTGTCGATCCTGCAGAAGAACCTGGCACCATTCAATCAGACACAGCTTGGGTTGGAGGAGCCCAAGTGTGTCAGCGACTTGGTGGAAACTTCCAACTTTGAGACTTTCGCTCCACCACCAAGCAATCGAGGTCGGAATCTATTGGAGCCCGATCTCGCATATGTAGGTGTTGAAAAACCCCGGGTTTCGGTTGTTACTCAGAACAACCAACCCCGGCGACAATTTAGGTGTTACAACTGCAACAGGGAAGGTCATTTCGCAAATACTTGTTCCGCTCCTAGCGTTGTTTTGGTTGTGGGAAGTTAGGTGTTTCACGTAGGGATTGTTCTGCATGTTCGGGAAACGCAAAACGCACTCTCGGGTCCGCAGGACGGGAGCGTCGTTGATTCCTTCTGGGTCACCTGCGGGTAACCAGTCGGGTTGTTACAACGAGGTTAAATTGGGTTTCGCTTTGGAGGCAAATGGTAATGATAGGCGACCGTATCTTGGTGTTAGGGTTTATGGGATAGATTTAGTGGGGCTTTTGGATTCGGGCGCTTCACGCTCGATAGTATGCAAGGAGGGTTGGAGAATCCTTCAAGAGTTAGGGATAGAATTAGGCAAATGTCAAATAGATAGGGTAATGTTAGCGGATGGTGCAGGAGTAAAGGTAGAAGGGGTAGTCTCTTTGCCTATTACAGTTGAGAAAAATACAGTTTTGTTAGAGTGTGTCGTCATTCCTAGTCTTCCTCACGTCTTGATATTAGGAGCATATTTTTGGGCTCTATCGGGAATTGTCCCGGATCTTAGGTCAGGCGAATGGAATTTTTCGAGTCGAAGCATGTTGGCTTCGTTATCCGATTCTCGGGATTTATCGGAGATAGACGAGACACAGAACAACAGTTAGGGGCACTTGTGGAAAGAGTTTTTAGGAGCATGCCTAAAGGCTTAGGGTGCACACACTTAGTGGAGCACAAAATTAAGACAAGTGCAGAGCCAATAAAGCAACGATACTATCCAGTATCTCCGGCCGTCCAAAAAAATATTGATAGGGAATTAGATGAAATGCTAAAGGATGGCATAATAGAAAAGTCTAGTAGTCCGTGGGCCTCTCCAATCGTTATGATTAGGAAGAAGGACAACACGTATAGGTTTTGTGTAGACTACAGGAAGCTTAACAAGGTAACAGAGAGTGATGCTTAACCACTCTCTTATATTTCAGCGACGTTAGACAAGCTTAGGGACGCGAAGTTTCTGTCCTCCTTGGACATTAAATCCGCATACTGGCAGATTCCAGTAGAGGAGAAGTCACGACCTTTTACAGCCTTCACAGTCCCAGTCCCAACAACACCTGAAGAGATTGGAAGAGGTTTTTAAGCGTTTATGCGAGGCTGGGCCGAAGGTTAGTGAGCAAAAGTGTAACTTGTGTAGGGCGTCATTGAAATTTTTAGGTTATATAGTGCACAGACATGGCTTCCATGTGCATCCTGAGAAGGTACAGAGTATGGTAGACATTCCAGCGCCCAAGAACGTTAAGGAAGTCAGAAGCTTTATCGGAACGGTTTCCTGGTATAGGAGATTTGTGCCAAACTTTCCTAGTTTGGTAAAACCGTTATCCGATTTGCTTAAAAAGAGTAGGAAATTCTTCTAGAGTAACGAGTGTGAAGAAAGTTTCAGGAAGGCTAAGGAATGTTTAGTAGCGGCTCCCACCCTGACGTGTCAGGATTTTACGAAGCCATTCGTGGTTCAGATGGATGCCTCGGATTTTGGGATTGGGGCTGTCCTCAGTCAGACGTTCGAGGAGGGCGAGAAGGTTATTAGTTACCTGAGTAGATCTTTGAATAGATGCGAAAAGAATTATTCTACCACCGAGAAGGAATGTTTAGCAGTTCTCTGGGCTATCGAGAAACTTAGACCATATCTAGAGGGAGTGAGATTCACGGTCATAACAGACCATTACTCTTTGATAATATGGTTGAGTAAGTTGAAGGATCCGGCTGGTAGGCTGGCACGTTGGGCTGTACGGTTGCAGCAATTTGACTTTTATATCATCCATCGGAAAGGCAAGGTACATGTTGTGTCTGATATGCTCTCACGGAGTGTACCAGTGGTTTCTGGGATTTCAGAGCACAGTTCCGATCCGTGGGTAACAAGGATGATGGAAAAGGTCGAGGCGAGGCCACTGTCATTTCCAGCGTGGCGTGTAGAGCAGGGAACTTTGTTAAAATTCGTTAAGGCAAACCACGTGATAGTTCATGATAACAACAGTGAATGGAAGAGAGTAGTTTCGAAGAAGGATAGGGCAAAGATTTTAGAGGAATGCCACGATCACCCTTTAGCAGGTCATATGGGGGTGAAGAAAACTTTTGCTAGGATAGGGGAAAAATATTACTGGCCCAAAATGAGGTCAGACATAATTAAGTACGTTAGAAATTGTAAAATTCGCCAAAAAGTGAAACCAGTTAACGACAAGCCGGCGGGTTTGATGACGGAGAGGAAAGGGGTAATCAATCCGTGGGAGATGTTGTGTGTGGATTTAGTTGGTCCACTTCCTAAGTCGAGTAGGCGTTTTATTTACATTCTTACCGTTGTCGATTATTTCACTAAATTTCCACTTTTATTTTCGCTGAGATCGGCAACGGCCAAATCTGTTTGTAAGGAGTTAGAGGATAACGTCTTTCTTTTGTTCGGGGTCCTAAAGTTCGTTGTTTGCGACAACGGGCCACAATTTAGGAGTAAGGAGTTAGGAACATTATGTGATGAGTATGGGTCGACTATTAGGTTTACTGCCCATTATCATCCCCAAGCTAACCCGGCTGAAAGAATTAACCAAATAATTAAGACGACACTAAGAGCGTATGTGTCAGAGAATCATCGGAACTGGGATGCGCAGTTGGCGAAAGTTGCGTGTAGTATACGCACATCTCAGCACGAAGTTTTGGGAGTATCACCATATTACGCTAATTTTGGTCGAGGAATGGTGACTTTCGCTGGTCGATCAGGATCGCCCTTAATCACCACTCCGCCTGATAAGGAGAGTGATACGCCGGGAACAGGAGAAAAGTTTAGGCAGCTTAGGGAAGAGATAAGGAAAAAGCTAGAGTTGGCAACCAAGAAGGCATTACATAATTATAACCTTCGCAGGCGGGATGTACAATACTATCCCAACGAACTCGCCTGGCGAAGAAACTATTTTATCGGATGCCGCGAATTATTATACGGCCAAACTTGCTTCGAAATATGTTGGCCCATTTCGAATTTATAAAAAGGTATCGGCATACACATACGAACTGGTTGATGAAGATGGCAAGGTACGTGGAACATGGAATGTTAAAGACCTGAAGCCATATTACGAGGATCCTGAAGAAAGATTAGAAGACGAGCTTAGTCGCACAAGAAAAAGGAATTGCGCTAAGAACTGAGAGCCCCGTGCTCGGTGATGTTCACTGGCGATCGCCAAGCGCGATAGAAATGAAGTAGTTGTTTCTTGTCTTTTTTTTTTATTGTTCGTTCTCCTTTGTTGTGCTGTTTGACCCTGGGGAAAATATGTATTTTAAGTTACTTCGGCCTTTCTTACGAAAAGCCAACTGCCTCTCTTCGGAGGTAAGGGTGGGGTTTGTTACGTGCAAATTTCGCACGAAATCCTTGGTCCTCTCCATCCTACCAATTCTCACCCGTCCACCATTTTTGGCCTTTCATTTTTATTCCGTTGTCTTCTTGAAGCAGTGGTCTCGTTAAGCGTTCCCGGATGGTTCCGCCATTCAGTGCTTATTCCTTTCCACACGCTTCAAGGGGGCAACAAAAGCAGGTACTCCGGGAAACAGAGCCCAACGGTCGGTTGGCAACCCTCTGATGCGGATAGACCGTCCGCCAACGATGTTCATTGATCAGCGACGAGTGAGACGAGCGACGATGAAGAAGAGGGTGGACTGCCCTAATATCTTGCCCACACCACCAGGGCATATGTATCTACAACATAAAGGACGAGTACACAACAAGATACATCATGAACATCACACATTTACTTAAGCATCCCATATACCAACACATACACATATTCAACACAACTTGTACGACCATGAGCAGCGGTCAACGGGCTGGAGGAGGTTCAGTCCAAATTCAGCGATGGCCGAGAGCCCGACGTTTACACTGAATTATTTGTATGGAGTGGCACGTCGTCGGCTAGTCCCTTTTCCCCCAAATCTGTGTGAGATTCCATCGGGATAGCTAGCTTTCGCGGAGTTAACAAAATAATAGGAATACGAGTGGGTACGCAGACTTCTTTCTCCTCAGGAGTGTCCGACGCAAGGCGTTGTTTGACATATTTATATTTTACATTCAATAACCTCTTTTCTTCCACGCTAAGTCCAACGCCAAGCGTTGTTTGATAATCTTCCTTTTCTTCTATATTCCTTCTTCGCTTTTGTATTTTTCGCGATATTGTTTCGAATATTTCATTTTGCGTTCATTAGCCCCTCAATTGCTAGCGCTTGCTGTGAACGTGGCACTAGGGTAAAGAGCGAACCCCGGGAATGCGTAGCCCGACCCTTTGAACTGCCAGTTGTTGGAGGCGATTTCAGAGAGAGAGAGAGCCATTGGAAAAATGGAAAGAACTGCTGGATAGCGGCGTTCAAGGAACGGTTGCATGCTTCAGTAAAGGAGCGGAGTACTGCGCATAAAGCCGACTTTGAACTTTTAATGGCTGAATAAGCCGTAGGCCAATTTGAAGAGAAAGGCTCTCGATCGGTTAAGCGAAGTGCTGAGGCGAGTTCAGCACTTTTTGGTGAACCACTAGCAAGTGTAAACAAGCGCTAGTATCTGAGGAGTTTCTTTTACTTTGTGATGGGAATCCTGAAATTGTGCCAATGAAAAGAAAAAAAAAACAACGAACGTGCGTTATAAAACTCTTTACGAGTACGGCTTATTTATTCAAAATTTTCGAAATAGTCTTTTCCCGTAAGAAGTGAATGGCAAAAGATAAAAAAAAGAACAAAGGTTGTGTTTAACCGTATTCACGTCCGTTGACCGCTGCTCATGGTCGTACAAGTTGTGTTGAATATGTGTATGTGTTGGTATGTTTGGGATGCTTGGGTAAATGTGTGATGTTCATGATGTATCTTGTTGTGTACTCGTCCTTTATGTTGTAGATACATATGCCCTGGTGGTGTGGGCAAGATATTAGGGCAGTCCACCCTCTTCTTCATCGTCGCTCGTCTCACTCGTCGCTGATCAATGAACATCGTTGGCGGACGGTCTATCCGCATCAGAGGGTTGCCAACCGACCGTTGGGCTCTGTTTCCCGGAGTACCT
The DNA here is from genome assembly GCA_945910035.1 of Brachypalpus laphriformis. Classification (NCBI taxonomy): domain Eukaryota; kingdom Metazoa; phylum Arthropoda; class Insecta; order Diptera; family Syrphidae; genus Brachypalpus; species Brachypalpus laphriformis. Next base: position 89,438,525 of record OX246754.1, read on the forward strand.
GCTTTTGTTGCCCCCTTGAAGCGTGTGGAAAGGAATAAGCACTGAATGGCGGAACCATCCAGGAACGCTTAACGAGACCACTGCTTCAAGAAGATGTAATGGGTTAAAACATGGGGAAAAGTGGAAGTTGGAATTCAAAAGGGACAGGAAACTAGGATGTGGATAGGACTTTAGGATAGGATGGGACCGGAACAGGAAAAGAGTGGCTGACAGCGAAGATGTGGCACGCTTGCGATGCTCGGCTGAGCTCGCCGGATGGGAGGGTTCTTATCCTCGCTGTTCAACCTTACCCACACAAAAACATATATCGTGCCGGATCAAAAAAAATACTAAATTCCCGGAAACGGACGGACCTTACCACATTGATGGAGGGCGCTGTAGATTGAAATCAGCGCGGCCATTTCCCACCCAACCTGGAAGTTCGTTGGCCATGGATGAACTTCCCCAACGATGCGGATGTCGATACCGGCTCAAGCCATTCACCGGACGATGTTTAGCACCCCTTACTCCACCCCGTGAAAATTAAAATTTACCGAGCCATTACGAGCTCGGGTACCTCGTAAACAAAAACACGACTTTTCATTTTTGTGGCGTGAGCGAACATTTGAGCTTTATTTTATCAATGATCATTTAATAGTAACAAAAATTTATAAAAAAAAAGTTGAATTTGTAACAACATAAACAAGTATATAAGTATGTAGGTATATAAGAATAATAATATATGTATACAAATTAGGGGGTACAATTATATCGATGAATTTACCATAATTTATTTACCCCGATTTTGTCCCTCCAGCCGTTAAAAAAGAAAAAAAAATCTGATGAAAAAAAAAAACCCTTATTATTTATGCTTCACTACCTATATCGAGCTCAATCTAGGTATCTACGCAATATATTGGGTGTAATTGCACTTGGAATAACCAAATTGACCGGGGAGATAAAACTTCGGTTACATGAAATCATAAAAAAAAATAGAAACAAGAAAAAAAGAAGAGAATATGTTCACGCCAATTTATAGAACACAAAAAAAAAATATTATAAAGTTTACATATGTACACAAAATCACGTTTGGATGTGAGAACAAAAAAAGGAATCAAATAACGTGTTGTAGATTCAGGCGCGTAAATTCCTATTGGCACGTTGTGTCCACCGTTCTTAGGCATACGCCTAGGCGCAAAAGTAAATGTGGAGGGTCGAGTTTTGGATTCGGAAAATTCCCTATCGTTCACAGGGATTTTATTCTTTGCCTTTTTCTTGCGCCCGTAAGTATGCTGTCTTGGCAGCCAGGGCGGAGCACACCCTTACACTGGCTATCTGCTTCGATTTTTAAATTTATCCTCAATTTAGGATGCAGGTATAATGATTAAAAACTGGGCGGCCGTGACTTATAGCAAGTGCAATGGTGCACGTATAAATATTTAGTTTTGTTAGTCACTGACCGCCAATTCCTGGGATACCTGATAATTTGTTTCACTTAAATTAACATTTCCACAAAAAAAAAAACACTATGTTAAACTCACCCCCAAGTAAATCACTGATTTTAACTATAAAGATCACTGCCTCTATGGAGGACTTTGGATGTATCGTCTGTATTTCTGTTTTATTTTTATTTTTATTCCTTCTTTTTTTTTTCTGTGCGGTTTGAGAGTACTTTAAGTACAAAAAAAAACCAAAGAAAAATTATACTGACAACAAAAAAAACAACTTGTGGCTTCGACCACGTCCGCACCAACAATAAAAATCTAGCTCCGCTAATTTTCTTTGTTCGGTCCCACTAACCTCAGCCCATACATATATCACTTCCAGCTACGGTTCCTTCATCAGGCCATTCCGGATAAGCCGCTAGTGAGAGTTCTCTACCCTGTCGAGCAATCTCCAATTTTGTTCTCTTTATATATTTTAAAACCATATATTTTATTTATCCAGAGCTTGGACACAAACCTACTGAACTGTTGTAGGTTTTTACCTCGGTGTTATACTTCCTTCTGTTATACACAAGGGAGGAACACAAAGGGGAAAGAAGGTGGCAGCTGTCAAATTGACAAAGCATCGACTCCAACAAAAAATGTAAACATTGGTAAATATTCTCTGAAAGTTTGTTTTAAAGGCAATTTATCAAAGATCTTTTTATTTCCAGGAATATATCTCCATGACCGGATCCATTCGGTTGGTCTAGCAACACTTAGGGAGTGTTTGGCTGCGCATCTCAGCCAAAATGTTGAGACCTAGTGCCAGCGCATACCATGGAAGTACAGTCGGTGTAACTATTACATCCCTTATTAGTTCTTACGTTTATTTTCATCTTATTTTTCACATTGCAGGTGACCATAACAAAACTCTGGGCCTGGTGGATGTGCAGACAGCAGGGAAAGAGGAAAATGGAGTACCTGCACTGAGGAACTGTCAAACGTGGGGAAGAAACCCACGACAATATAGCCGGGCATGTGTATAGGTATGCTTTTATATGTTTATATTTTAGTGCTATGACCCGACAGTTGCATATACATATGCTTAAATACTTATGCCTACTACAAGTATGTAATACTAATAAATTAATTAACATATATATATGAATTAACATATACATATATAAAATTAATTGAATAAATAAATAAATATGCTTAAGCTATAATAAATAACACTTATATCACAGTCTCTATGGAACATGCAAGTTATAACGCTACGTGAATAAATAACTACCAATAAATAAATAACAGATAGTGAATAAGTACTATAATAAATAAATAAATAATCAATATACCTAAGCCTATATAAATAAATTAACAAGTAATTGACTTACACATGTAACTATGACTAAATAAATAAATAAATAACAAATAAATGAATAAATAAGTTAACAAATAAGGGACATACCTCTTTAATTATACCTAAGTAAATAAATAACAAATAATGAATACATAAATTAAGAGTAAATATATAAATAACATGCAATAAATAAATTACTAATGATATACCTAATAAAAAAAAAAATGTAAATAAATAAATAAATAACATAGAATGGCAACTAGATAGCTTACACTGTTATGTCCATACATAAGGAGACGAAATACATAAATGCAGTAGCTGTCGGACAAATTCATAAACTATACATTAATAAAGCTTATTGTTTAAGGTCTTTAGCATGAAATATACCTATTACTTTTCCCGATAGATTTTCCAACTCGTACATATTCTTACCGATGGCTTTACGTATTCGGCATTTCGTAAATTTCGGACAGAGTTTCGCCGCGAGATATTTTGAGGTGTCACTTAGGACGAAGTTCCTTCGGAATACCTCTTGGCCTGGTAGAAATCGTACGAGTCGGCTGCGCACATTGTAGGTTTTTGCGCTTCTTTCGTTTGCCAAAATTATATTATGTTTAATCTTTGGCAAGGAATTGCTTTCCATTGTCCGAGTGTATGATCTGCGGTACACCAAATATATTGAAGACGTCATGCTGCAGATAGTTGACGACACTGGGAGTGTTTGCATTTCTTAACGCCTTAAACAGGACAAATTTGGACAAATGGTCAAGCACGATGAACACATAACAATGGCCGGCCTTCGATCTAGGATACGGTCCTAGGAAGTCTATATAAATTTTTTGGAATGGCCGACTGGTACAATAACTACTTACAATTGGAGGACGTAGGACGCGATTGGACGGCTTACACTGCTTGCACACTACACATTCTGACACATATTTACGGATTTGTACCGTCATGTTAGGCCAGTAGAAGTATTGGCGAACTCTATGCAATGTTTTCGCAATGCCACCATGAGCTGCTTGGGGCGGGTTATGAGCCCGAGAAATAATCTCTTCTGTGAGACCAGATGGAATCCACAGTCTCCAGGTGTCTTCGGTCATAGAATCGTCACCGGCAGGAGGTAGCGAGCGTTTATAAATAAAGTTCTCCTCTACTTTTAGGTCCGGTAGATCTTCTTGGTGTTCTCTGATGGTCGTTATCAGATCCCGGTATTCAACAGAAGAGAACTCTTCCGACTCAAGATCTACCAAGGGCGCGACGCTTTCGATCTCAAGACTGTCGACATGGGCTCGAGACAGTGTGTCAGGTACCACGTTCAATGCGCCTTTCCGGTGTTCGATTTCAAACGTAAAGGCCTGCAGTTTGAGACTCCAACGAGCCAATCTACCGCTCAAGTCCTTGAGTCCCATTAGCCATCGCAAACTTGAATGGTCGGTGATGATTGTAAATTCCATCCCTTCCACATACGGTCGGAATTTTTGCACCGCCATAACTGCAGCCAAACACTCCTTCTCGGTGACGCTGTAGTTTTTTTGGCAAGCGTTTATTTTCTGCGAGAAGTAGGATATAGGGCTCTCTTCGTTTTCGTCGTTCTTCTGAAACAACACTGCACCAATTCCAGATTCTGAGGCATCGCATTGAATATAAAACCGCCTTGAGAAATCCGGATGTGTGAGCACAGGCGCAGTTGTCAGAGCGCATTTTAATTTTTCAAAGGCCTCAAGAGCCTCACCAGACATACTAAATTTCTCTGCCTTCTTTTTCAGCGTGTCCGTGATGGGAGCAGTCAAGGTGGAAAAGTCCTTTATGAAGCGCCTATACCACCCTGCAAGACCAAGCAGCCTACGAACCTGTTTTGGGGTCATGGGAACTGGGAAGTCCGCAATTGCCTCAACCTTTGCAGGATCGGTTTTGAGGATCCCACCACCAACAATGAACCCTAGGTACTTTAGCTCCTTAAAGCAAAACTTGGACTTGTTCATGTTGATAGTGAGATTCGCTTTACTTAGGCACTGTGCGACTTCGTCCAACAGGGACACATGGGTCTCGAAATCCGGAGCAATGATGAGCAGATCATCAAGATAGACGAAAACGCGGTCCTTTAATCGTGAGGGGATTACCTTGTCCATTAAACGGCACATCCTTTGAGCTGCATTACACAACCCAAAGGGCATAACCGTAAACTGGTACAAGGGTCTCCCCGGCACCGTAAATGCAGTCTTTTCCCTACTCTGCTTCTCCAGCGGTATTTGCCAAAATGCATCTTTCAGGTCCACGCTACTAATATAGTAGGTGTCCTGTAGCCGACTGAGAAGTCCGTCGATATGGGGGAGAGGGTAAGCGTCCTTTTTGGTCAAAATGTTCACTTTACGCGAATCCAGGCAAAGACGATTTTTGCCTGGCTTCCGTATGAGGACCACTGGTGAACTCCAAGGACTCTCACTCTCCTCGATAACGCCGAGACTAATCATCCGGTCTATTTCCTCGAACAAAAGGGCTTGTATCGCTGGAGAGACAGGGTAGTGACGCTGCTTAACAGGGGCCGCGTCTCCGGTATCAATAATATGTTCTTCCAGGTCCGTTCTTCCGAGTCCATGCTTGGTATAGCACAGGAATTTCGCCTTGACTGCTTCCAACTCGGACTGCTGCTCACAAGATAGTTGGTGGGTCTCTGTGTTTGGAGAATCTGTTATTGTCACTGCGCTCACTATATTTGGAAGGCCTTCCAGAAGTCTATTCCTAAATAAACCTCTTGGTCTAGACTTGGCACTAGGTAGAACGTTATAGTGTGCTCCTGATCTTTGTATTTTACGAGGGCTCTAATTCTGCCTATAATTGATTGGCACTTCCCATCCGCAGTCTTAACGTCCGATTTAAAGGGGAATACGGGTAGTTGGAGTGACTTGATGAAGGTTTCACAGTTTTTTCCTAAAATGCTGACACTAGCCCCACTGTCCAATAGCCCGAAAACTTCTTTATTGGCTATCTTGATTCTCGCGTACGGCCTAGGGTCAGCGACAGTGTCAACTACAGTTGATGAAATGGCTTTTCTTATTTCTTTGCGTACTTTAAAGCGATTCCTAGCTTTTAAAATAGCCTTCGAAATATATTTGCTACCATTCTTAAAAATCCTATCTCTAGCTATATAATATTCCTTAATCCTAACATGTAACGGCTTAACTACTCTAATATTCTTATTATCTAAGTGTAACGTTTTACCTTCCTTATTATTAGTTCTTCTTAATATACTAAATTCTTCCTTATTCACTAGATCCTTACTTTCTACCTGCGTTTCACAATCCTTCTTTAAAGGTTTTCGGGGGTCTGAGTCGAACGCGACTCCCCCGGCGACATCGCGTTCATTGTCCGGTTTTCCGGGTTACATCGCCGACATTTAGGTGTTATCACCCCCTCCTGTCCACAACGGTAGCAAAAGATATTGCGGATGCTTGAAGGACAGTCCATAAATGCGTGGCCATCTAACCGACAGTTCCAGCAAGTCCAAGTTTTTGGATCCACAGCTTTCCTCAGGTTTGTTTTGGGACGGGATCCTGAAAACTGCATAGCTGCAACTTGTTCTTGCTGGAAATCGCCACCATCACTATACTCTAATTCGTTTGCCGAATATTTTCCAGGGGCCCTATGTTGTTTTGGCGCCTCCCTGCTCGGAAATGCATTTTCTGCGTCTTTACAGGCATACCTCAACTGATCCATCGTGAATATGGCCATTGGATACACAAGTCGACCAACTTTTTCATTCAGATTGCGCTTCAGAATACGCACCAACTCTGCATCTGGAATTTGTATCCTGAGCTGAGATCTTAATCTCGACACTGACGCAAAAAAATCATCGCTGGACTCCCAGGAACCTTGCCTACGGTCCATTATGTCCCGCATGATCTCGAAATCGGACTTGGAATTTCGAAATTGGCGAATTAAAGCATCACGCAGCGTCGGCCAATCTGGGCGATAATTGCTTCTTTGAAATTGCCAGTACCAATCGTAGGCGGTCCCCGAGAGCAGCAGATGAAAATCCCTTAAGATCTCTGCCCAAGGACACTCATACTGGCCTTGCAGGATCTCTAGCCGGAAGATGAAGTCCTCCACGGTAAGTGTCTCCGACTTTCCTTCAAAGTTAATCCCCCACTTATCTATCTTTATTGGACCTCTTACATTCTGATGGGAATTCGCTTCGAAAGAGTACGATGGCGGACTCGGTTGACACAAACCGGGAGTACTTCGAAGCTGTTGATGTGGTACCTGACCTTGCTGGTGCATATTCTGATGCTGCATCCTACTGTTCGGCCTGCCCAGGTTTCGTTGGTCGTGATACCCAGACGGAACAAATTTCCTCGGAGCTGGATCTCGTTGAGGCTGCACTTGCCGAGCAGGTTGCACATGTTGCCCCGTTTGCACTTGTGGAGCGTGCTTTCGAACGGTACCCTGGCTAATTGTTGCCTTCCGGACTGTCTCTTCTGGTGGAGGAGTGGGGTGAGTAACAAGATTGATTTCCCTCATAAACTCTAGCAAGCTACTTCTCATTTCCCTTTTTAGGCTGTCTGAAATTTCTTCCCTAAGAGAACTCTGGTACGAGGAAAATGCATTAACGACTGTGAAGTTGATATACGCTTTCAAATCAGGTGGGATATTTACATTTTCTTGTTCCGATGCTCTGCCAATAGGCACTTGTTTTTCAGCTGCGTCGACGATAGTACTAATACTATCATTTTGAGCCCCAAGTGAAGCTGCACCTAAGTGGCTAAGACTGCTGAAAGAAGGAGCTGCGACCGAATCGGTGGAACCGCTGGAGTGGCCTGAAGAGAAAGGGGCACCGGAGCTAGCAGGAAGTTCATATGTATCTGCTGGCATCGGCTGTGTCACCTTCTTAGCTGGTGGACTATGCTGGACGACTGACATGGTGACCTCTTGCCTATCCTGTGAACGGGTAACTCTTCTATTAATATCAAACAAATTTTCCCTTCTAATTTTTTGATTTGCTATCTCCTTTTCAGATGTACCCATCTTATCGGACGAAGACAGATAAAGGACAACACGAATGCGGAATGCAGAAGGGTATGCGGTAGAAGAAAAAAAAACAATTTAATTCAAAATTTCAAAATGTGAAATTGTATATCACCGAATTAGGTAATATAGGGTATTCTCTAAGACAAAATGTTATGTAATGAGGTATTATATAAGACGATTTATTTTGTTATGTGTATATATGTATGTATATTTGTAGGGTATTATGTAAGTCGATATATTTTTGTTATATGTATATATATATGTATATATAAGCATATGAGTTTATGCCCATATATAAAAAAAACAAAAGAAAACAAAAAAATGAAAAAATAGAAATAAGAAACCAACAAAAAATGTAATAAATAAATAAATAACAAAAAAAAAGGAAGGATAATAAATAAGTAAATGAATAAATATGAATAAATAAATAAATAAATATGTAAATAAATAAGTAACAATGAATAAATAACAAAAAAAAAAAATTGAAAGAAAAAAAAAACAATGAAAGAAGTATGATTATATACTTTTAGACTTGTATATATGTATATAGTTTGTTTGTAATTTGGAGATACGAAGAAAAAAAAACAATAAATAAATAAATAAAGCTCTTTAATGTTCAATGTATGGTGTTTTCGTTTTTTTTGTTGTTTGCAATATTCAGATCGGGGGTGTTTCAGGTTGCTGTCGCCGGTGGTATCGTTGATGTGGCTTAACTGGCTTGAGCTTGTTTGACATCCTGATATAAAAGGACTGCGGACGGACGATTTTGTTAACTCCTCAATGTGGTAAACTAGCAAGATAAAGGTAAACATGGACACACACCGTTGACCTCCCCCCTCTTCCGCAATTCCAATCAACCCTCATGGGCTTTAGCTGGAAGACTTGAAGTGGAGAGATGGACAACACACAACGGTAGAAGAAGTAGGACGGGGCAGTGCAACATGTTACGTAATCATGTCACGCACGGCCACTGCTCCCGTATAAGAAAAAAAACGAGACAAAGTAGAAATGAAAAGTTAAAGTTTGGATAGGAAAGTAAAAGGTATGTACATAAAGAAAGATGTAGAGAGATAGAATAGACAGGACAGTTACAGATTCGAATTGTTTTTGTTGTCAACATCAGAAGTACTCATCGCAATTCACTATGATACTTGAAGTATGTAACAAGTAAAGACTTATGAGTTTTCTGGTGTTGACAACCAGAACAATTCTGGACGAAAACGACATAGAAGGTTTCAATTGCTGTCGCTGTCAATATCGAAGGCACTCGTCGCAATTCACCTCGGCATGTTAAGAAACTATCCGGGTGAAGACTTACGAGGACTTCGATGTTGACAGCAAGAACAATTGTGGACAAATACAACATAGGACGGAAGACAAGGACTAACCAACGTTGGGCGCCATTTTGTAATGGGTTAAAACATGGGGAAAAGTGGAAGTTGGAATTCAAAAGGGACAGGAAACTAGGATGTGGATAGGACTTTAGGATAGGATGGGACCGGAACAGGAAAAGAGTGGCTGACAGCGAAGATGTGGCACGCTTGCGATGCTCGGCTGAGCTCGCCGGATGGGAGGGTTCTTATCCTCGCTGTTCAACCTTACCCACACAAAAACATATATCGTGCCGGATCAAAAAAAATACTAAATTCCCGGAAACGGACGGACCTTACCACATTGATGGAGGGCGCTGTAGATTGAAATCAGCGCGGCCATTTCCCACCCAACCTGGAAGTTCGTTGGCCATGGATGAACTTCCCCAACGATGCGGATGTCGATACCGGCTCAAGCCATTCACCGGACGATGTTTAGCACCCCTTACTCCACCCCGTGAAAATTAAAATTTACCGAGCCATTACGAGCTCGGGTACCTCGTAAACAAAAACACGACTTTTCATTTTTGTGGCGTGAGCGAACATTTGAGCTTTATTTTATCAATGATCATTTAATAGTAACAAAAATTTATAAAAAAAAAGTTGAATTTGTAACAACATAAACAAGTATATAAGTATGTAGGTATATAAGAATAATAATATATGTATACAAATTAGGGGGTACAATTATATCGATGAATTTACCATAATTTATTTACCCCGATTTTGTCCCTCCAGCCGTTAAAAAAGAAAAAAAAATCTGATGAAAAAAAAAAACCCTTATTATTTATGCTTCACTACCTATATCGAGCTCAATCTAGGTATCTACGCAATATATTGGGTGTAATTGCACTTGGAATAACCAAATTGACCGGGGAGATAAAACTTCGGTTACATGAAATCATAAAAAAAAATAGAAACAAGAAAAAAAGAAGAGAATATGTTCACGCCAATTTATAGAACACAAAAAAAAAAATATTATAAAGCTTACATATGTACACAAAATCACGTTTGGATGTGAGAACAAAAAAAGGAATCAAATAACGTGTTGTAGATTCAGGCGCGTAAATTCCTATTGGCACGTTGTGTCCACCGTTCTTAGGCATACGCCTAGGCGCAAAAGTAAATGTGGAGGGTCGAGTTTTGGATTCGGAAAATTCCCTATCGTTCACAGGGATTTTATTCTTTGCCTTTTTCTTGCGCCCGTAAGTATGCTGTCTTGGCAGCCAGGGCGGAGCACACCCTTACACTGGCTATCTGCTTCGATTTTTAAATTTATCCTCAATTTAGGATGCAGGTATAATGATTAAAAACTGGGCGGCCGTGACTTATAGCAAGTGCAATGGTGCACGTATAAATATTTAGTTTTGTTAGTCACTGACCGCCAATTCCTGGGATACCTGATAATTTGTTTCACTTAAATTAACATTTCCACAAAAAAAAACACTATGTTAAACTCACCCCCAAGTAAATCACTGATTTTAACTATAAAGATCACTGCCTCTATGGAGGACTTTGGATGTATCGTCTGTATTTCTGTTTTATTTTTATTTTTATTCCTTCTTTTTTTTTTCTGTGCGGTTTGAGAGTACTTTAAGTACAAAAAAAAACCAAAGAAAAATTATACTGACAACAAAAAAAACAACTTGTGGCTTCGACCACGTCCGCACCAACAATAAAAATCTAGCTCCGCTAATTTTCTTTGTTCGGTCCCACTAACCTCAGCCCATACATATATCACTTCCAGCTACGGTTCCTTCATCAGGCAATTCCGGATAAGCCGCTAGTGAGAGTTCTCTACCCTGTCGAGCAATCTCCAATTTTGTTCTCTTTATATATTTTAAAACCATATATTTTATTTATCCAGAGCTTGGACACAAACCTACTGAACTGTTGTAGGTTTTTACCTCGGTGTTATACTTCCTTCTGTTATACACAAGGGAGGAACACAAAGGGGAAAGAAGGTGGCAGCTGTCAAATTGACAAAGCATCGACTCCAACAAAAAATGTAAACATTGGTAAATATTCTCTGAAAGTTTGTTTTAAAGGCAATTTATCAAAGATCTTTTTATTTCCAGGAATATATCTCCATGACCGGATCCATTCGGTTGGTCTAGCAACACTTAGGGAGTGTTTGGCTGCGCATCTCAGCCAAAATGTTGAGACCTAGTGCCAGCGCATACCATGGAAGTACAGTCGGGGTAACTATTACATCCCTTATTAGTTCTTACGTTTATTTTCATCTTATTTTTCACATTGCAGGTGACCATAACAAAGACAACGGAATAAAAATGAAAGGCCAAAAATGGTGGACGGGTGAGAATTGGTAGGATGGAGAGGACCAAGGATTTCGTGCGAAATTTGCACGTAATAACATTGGTCTACAGTCAGTCACGATAGTCTACATATAGCCATGAAAAGTGCTAGATTAATGCTTATAGATAAAATTTCAATTTAAGTTCTTTACTAAATGACACGTTATTGTTTAAGAACATGATTCAAAACCAAAACAAATAATTTCCTCGTAAGAATTTAACGAAAATAAGAAAAAAACCAAAAAACTGTCTCACGAAAGTGTACATACAGCTGCGTTCCAGACGAATAACCTTCGACGGAACAAAGTACCGCTATTTTTTTTCAGCAAATGCGAATCCTTCTTGGTTAATACTCAGTTGCGTTTCTTCTGCTGCAAGTATTGCACCCTTTTACGTTAAAGTTTTTGAAAATGGTGGGTAGAAAAGAAATACCCGTGGAAGTTAGAAACATAATCATAAAACTTAGAAAGGAAAATAAAAGTTATGGTGAAATTTCAAAAATCGTGGGTAAAAGTCCAGTAACTGTTCAGACAATAATAAAAAATTATAATGACAGAGGGCACGTTTGGAATAAACCCCGTTCTGGCCATCCGAAAAAGCTAAACAATCGCGAGATCCGAAGTATCATCCGTAAGGTTACCGATAATCCTCGAATAAGTGCTCCAAAATTGGCAGAAGACATTGCGAATAGTTCGGGTAAAGAAGTTCACCCAGAAGCTGTGCGTAGAGTTCTGAGATCGGAAGGATTTAATGGAAGAGTTCCAAGGAAAAAACCTTATATAAGTGAAGCTAACCGCAAAAAACGCTTAGAGTTTGCAAATCGCCACATATCGAAGGGTCACGATTTTTGGAAAACGGTACTTTTTACAGACGAAAGTAAGTTTAATATCTTCGCGTCCGATGGTAAGGGAAAGTTATGGCGCAGGGCTAACCAAGAAATGGAAGCGAAGAATCTGGTACCTACTGTCAAGCACGGTGGTGGGCATGTGATGGTCTGGGGGGCAATGGCAGCTTCTGGTGTCGGTAGGCTAGCTTTTATTGAAGGGAATATGGATCGGTATCAGTACCTTAATATTTTGCGTGATAACTTGCATGCTTCTGCTGAGGCACTAGGGCTCGGAAACAGCTGGGTACTACACCAGGACAACGACCCCAAGCATACGGCAAAGATCATAAGAGAGTGGCTGGTGTTTAGGGTCCCAAAACAACTTCATCCACCCCCGCAATCTCCAGATCTAAATGCAATTGAGCATATCTGGGATGAACTGGAACGCAGGGTTCGCAAATTTAAAATTACAGATCGGAGTTCCTTAAAAACGGCTCTTTCGAATGCCTGGGCTTCAATTACCCCTGACGTTATCGAGAATCTAGTCCTTTCCATGCCAAGAAGACTTGAAGCAGTTCAGGAATCAGACGGTGGTCCAACAAAGTATTGAAATTATTTTATTTAATTTTTTTTATTAATGTATTTATCTCCTAATTTACATGTATGTAGACTTTCGTGAGTTCATTTTTTTTGTTTTTTCTTGTTATCGTTGAATTATTGTAAAAAAATAACATGTTTTTCGTCTTGAATTATGTTTTTGAACAATAATATGTCATCTAATAAAAAAAACCTTAAAAATGTTGGCTATAAACTCTGATTTAGCATTTTTCAGGGCTATATGTAGACTTTCGTGACTGACTGTAAGTGTGTCCTAAATTTGTCGGGACAGCCACCTCAACTAACCTAACGTATGTATATGATTCGGAAGTAAAACAAAACTTTGTAACCGTATTTCGATAATAAAAGATTCGAGTGAATGGATATTAGCAAAATCGAAGCGTATTGTGCTTAAATTTGGCTAGCAGTCTTTTTTGCATAATCAACATACATAGTTACCAAAAAGTCTGCAAAATTTTAATACTCTAACGCCTCATTTCTTCACCGAGTACTAGCGCTAGTACCGGTATTAGAGCAAAAGTTGGTACTCAAATCGGTATCAAGTCATTTTCAAAACGAAAAGCGGTTGGGCCAGACGAGATGCCCTCTGAGTTCTGGAAAAAAATGGGCGACGTCGGGTTCAGATGGCTCAGAATTCTCATCTCCAAATTTGTGAGAGGTGACCCAATGCCGAATCAATGGAGGGAAAGTTACCTCTCCCTGTATACTAAGGGAAGGGTAATACGCGAAACTGTGATAACTACTGTTCGATCAAGCTGATGTCACACACCATGAAGATCGTTGAGCGGGTATTAGGTGGCCGACTGCGAAAAATAATACGGCTATCTGATGATCAGTGCGGGTTAGTCTCGGGTAAATCAACCGCAGATGCAATCCAAAGTATAAGGATCATAATGGAAAAACATAGTGATTCCTTAAGGGGTTTGTATATGGTATTGGTTGACTTTGAAAAGGCATTCGACAGACAACCACGAGATCTGATATGGGAGGCGCTAGGACATCGAGGGGTTCCAGAAACCTATGTACAGATGATCATGGACATGTACGAAGGAGCAAAGACAAGAGTAAGATGCCCCGCTGGAGTAACCGAAGAGTTCCCAATCAAAGTCGGGGTGCATCAGGGAAGCGTCTTAAGTCCTTTGCTCTTTATTACAGTCCTTGTTTATCTGCTTGACGGTAAAGTGATGGACCCCAAGGTACATCAGTTATTCTTTGCTGACGATGGAGCCATCATAAGTGAGGGTCCTACATCCCCGGAACGAGCGCTTGATGTGTGGGTGGACGCTCTGGAGGGAAATGGGTATCGCATTAGTTCAAAAAAGACAGAGTACTTGTGCTGCCCGTTCTCTGATCCACTCAGGCCTATTCCAGACATTTATTTGAATGAAACAGTGCTTCCCAAGTGCGAAAAGTTCAAATATCTGGGCTCATGTTCAATAGCAAAGCAACTTGTGATGACGACATCAATCATCGCGTAAGCGTATGGTGGATGAAGTTTCGAGAAAATTCCGCTATCTTCTGTGACAGAAAAATGCCACCTAAGTTGAAAGGAAGGCTCTACACCGCAGTTGTGCGTCTAGCGCTCACATACGGTTCACAATGTTGGACGATGTACAAAACGTATGAGAGTAAATTAACGGCAGCTGAGATGAAGATGCTTCGCATGACAGCAGGAGTGACAAAGCTTGATCGAATAAGAAGTTCGAAGATCCGTGGAAGCTTTCACATCAAGGAAACCATCGTACAAAAAATAAAGCGCGACCAGATCAGCTGGTATTGCCACGTTCAAAGAAGAGATCATTTGAACCCAGTTAAAAATGCAATATCAATGCACGTTCCAAAGACATCGCGATGTGGGAAAGGCAGGCCTATAAACGCCTGGATCAGACAAATGCGACAACATCGACATTTCATTGGCCTCAGTAACCGAGTGATCCAAAATCGGTGGGCCTGCCGATATTTTCTGAGGTCAAATAGGCGAACCCTACAGGCGGATCAGCAGAAATGCGGTGAAGTGGGAGGGTTATGATCCCTTATTTTCGGATCATAACCTCGCTGATAAAAGGAAGAAGAAGAAGGATTTAATTTTTGGTGGGGATAGTTTGTTTCATGATTTCTAGGACGATATCGAGTACGAGAACGATGAAGAAGGGGTGGAAGTTCGTCGATTTGAGCGCCGTATCTACCATATGCCACAATGGAGTACAATAAATACTTGGGACGATGTGAACTTTTCGCTTCATCGCTATCGTTTTTTAATTCTTAGTTCTTCATTCTTCATTGGTACCAAACATAAAGTCAAGAAAAAAACAACCAATCACACACTCTTCCACACGATTCCGCATACCTACCACCATACTCACATCATTCATAACATTAAAGCAACACAAATATTAAAAAAAAAACTTCACTAATGAATAAAATACGAATATAATTCGAAATAATTGTCTAACGGCCGACAAATGCCAAAATAGTGTCAAAATAAGTATTTGACCAGTTTTTAGACGTATTAGCTGCTAGTACCGCTTGGTGAACTTAGATCCAGTATTAGTGATGTGAAGAAATGTACAAGTACTATCTTTTCGTTGGTACCGAGTATCAGAGCTAGTACCTGGTCTAGCACTGTACCTTCTCCTCCACTTGCCGTTTATGCAGACGGGACCAAAGATCGATCGAAGAACTTTTCTCTCGAAATAACCAAGGGCATCCTCATCCGGTTTCGTCAAAGCCCATGCCTCTGCACCATACAGCAGGACTGGGATGATTAGTGTCTTATAAAGAGTTACCTTAGTAGTTCGAGATAGGGCTTTGCTACTCAATTGTCGTCTTAGCCCATAGAAACAATGATTGGCAAGATAGCGCGTCACCTTGTCTAAGATCTTTCCTGACATCAAACGGTTCGGTAATGTTCTTACCGACTTTGATGGAGCAGCGAGAGTTCTTCATCGTCATTCTGCACAAACGGACGAGCTTGGCAGGGATGCCAAGACTAGACATGGCTCTGTATAACTCGTCTCTATACACGCTATCATAAGCAACTTTGAAATCGATAAAGAGGTGGTGCGTATCGAATTTATATTCATGGGTTTTTTCCAAGATCTGCCGTATTGTGAATATTTGGTCAATGGTGGACTTTCCCTGCCTGAAACCTATCAGGTTGTTGACGATCGGTTTAAGGCATTCACATAATACGGCAGACAGGATCGGGCTGACGGGAATCTTGACTGCATCGTCACTGTTGAACGGCTCATTTTGCCTGACAGCGGAATATTGGTCATCATCGCCGTTTAACAGTCTGCAGAAGTGTTCCTTCCACATCCCCAGCAGCGGCTGCGATTCTACTACTATGTTGCCATTTTCGTCCCTGCAGGCTTCTCTTCTGGCTTTGAAATCCTGGCATGTTCTTTTTACCTTTTGGTAAAATTTTCGAACATCATTCCTGCAATAAAGTCTCTCAATTTCCTCGATCGAGCGCTTTTCATGCTCTTTTTTCTTCTTCCTGAAAAGTCGATGTTCCTCTTTTCTCCTGCTCACGTAGAGCTCATAAACAGCTCTGGTCCTTCTATGCAGCGCTGCTTTGTACGCATCTTGTTTAGCTGCATGTGCTTACCGGCATTCCTAATCAAACCAGGGGTTTCGTTGTGGTGGCCGAGAGAAACTCAGTACATCAAAGGCGGCATCTCTGATGGCTTGTTGGCAACGCTGCCACTGGTCTTCCGCATTTGTTGCTGGCGGCATAGGACTTAGATTAAGATTAAGAGAAACTCGATTGGCAAAGGCTCTGGCGGTCTCTTGCGATTGTAGCCGACCGACGTCAAATTTTCTCACAGTATTTCGTCGATTTCGCTCCGTTCTGGATATCCACATCCGTACCTTGGCTACAACTAGGTAGTGATCCGAGTCCACGTTGGCTCCTCGGAAAGTCCGGACACCCAGAATACAGGAAGAGTGCCTTGCGTCGATCGCAATGTGATCGATTTCGCTGACAGTTTTTCGATCAAAGGAGGGCCATTTTCCTTTGTGAATGTCGAGACGTGGGAACCGCGTACTAGCTACGACAAAGTTTCGCCCCGCCGCAAAGTCGATTAGCCTGAGTCCGTTGTCGGATGTGATGTCGTGCAGGCTGTGCTTTCCGACCACGCTACTAAAGATATCCTCTCTTCCTAGCTTTGCGCTAAAATCACATAGTATTATTTTAACCTCATTGGTCTTGTCCAAGAGCTGGTAGAAGTCATCCTTTGTCGCGTCATCCTTCTCCTTGTGAGGGGCGTGAATGCATATTAGGCTAATGTTGGCAAATTTAGCCCTGATAGGGATAGTCATAAGACGCTCGTTCACATCCCGGAAACTCTGGACTTCTTGCCTAAGTCTGCCCCCAATGACAAATCCGCACCCGAATAGACGCTGTCTTCCCACTTCGGGGATATGAGCGCTGCCGTTGGCCCATTAAGGGTTCATCCGCCACCATCTCTTTTTCAATACCCTGACGTAGTTTTAAAAATCCTTACAGAAGTCAGCTCCAAATGTGTCGAAGTAGCTCAAGTAAGGTATCCGCTGGTCTGTAGACGTCATCGTTGATTCCATCGAGAGAATTCATCCGCCGCACGTTCTCTTTCTGAGGAACTCTTGCTAGACTTCTGCGACGCATATTTCAGCCAATCAGGTCAACAAGAGATGACTCGTCCGGTGAAACATATGCGCGCTGAAGTTCACCCAGATGTGCTTACGCAGGTCTGAGTGTTCAGCTACACATATATCGTCAGACTCAGCATACGCTCATCGTTAGTTCACTATCAGATAGCTATCCAGCGGGCACCACGGGGAGGTGATGATGCGATTTTGCCACGCCTGAAAGCTCCATTAGTATTCATATAAATACCGGGGCTTAGAAAACTACCTGCCAAATGTGCGGAATGCTACGCAGACTTTACCTCCTTGTGGTGCAGTCTGGTTAACACTAAAATTACCTGCTTCATTAGTACGTCTTCGAACTAAATAGTTACACAGTTTATAAAAATGATAGTTTGGCCGAATATACACAAAAAAAAAAAAAACGAGTTGAGCTCCTAGTATCAACTGAAACACCTTTCAACTATAACTAAAAATTGGCGGCCCATTTTGTAAAACTTATACTTCGCTATATCACACAAGGGACAAACGAGGCAATAGATTTAACCAGCGACTAGCAATAACCAGCAATACAACGTTTAAGGATCTACGAATGAGATATCGACTGATTTTTTAATTAATTTACATGGAACTGACAAGTTTTCTGGAAAATTATTGTAGAAGCCTTCATTTGTTACAGTTTCGGGAGTATACAAAAATATGTTTTTTTAAACAATTTTTTTTTCCAATTTTTATTCCCTCAATTGGATTTTCCCGAAAACGTATTGTAGAGATTCAATAAAATAAATTAATGGTGCGTACGATTAAAATACTTAAAAATATGAAATGCACATATCTAGGACTGCAATTAAAATAGTTTATGGCCACGAGTGAAGCCGGGTGGGTTTTAATATATACATTTTACATTTACTGAGAATGAGTTGAATGAACGATGATAATGAACGAAATATGCATCCATGTGGGATGGCCTTTTTCCAAAGCGGGACATTTTGCGTTCTTTGGGGACAGCGGGACACAAAGCTCGAAAGCGGGATGTATGGTCACCTTAGGCATGATGGCTTCAAATGCAAACTACGACAAGTTCTCCCTGTATGCCTATACAATATTCCAGAATCGTATCTCGGGAATAGACTCTTTCGTGTTAGACAAGGAGTCGAATACTCCGAGCTCAAAGAAATTTCGGCCGACGTACCGCAAGGAAGCGTTCTTGGGCCGCTTCTCTATATGCTATATACTCGTGATATACCGAACGAAGATGGCACTATCCTTGCTACATTTACCGATGACATTGCTATGCTAGCAGTAGGCAAAACAATCGAAGAAACGACTGCAAAACTGCAAAGCGCACTGAATAATGTAAATGAATGGACGAGGGACTGGCGGATCGCCCTCAACAAATCTAAATCTGTTCACGTGAATTTCACTTACAAGAAAACTAATAACTTGCCAATTTTCCTAAACTCGGCCCGAATACCTTTTAAAAACGAGGCCAAATACCTGAGAATGACACTCGACGCAAGGCTGAAATGGAATTCGCACATGAAAGTGAAACGTAAAGAACTCGAAATCAAATATAGAGAAATGTACTGGTTACTTGGAAAACATTCCCAGCTCAGTACTGAGAACAAACTGCTTTTATACAAGCAAGTGCTAAAGCCGGTGTGGACATACGGTATACAACTTTGGGGTTGTACCAAGAAAACAAATGCCAATATTTTACAAGCTTTTCAAAATAAAGTGCTAAGAGAAATTGTCCAAGCACCGTGATGTATTAGAAACGACGATATCGACAGGGATCTCGGAATTCCGACAATCGAAGCTGAAACTAGAAGCTTCCCAAGAAAGCATAGAAACCGACTAATCAGTCATGTCAACAACACAGTCCTACAAATTTTGGATGAGAGCAATTTATTGCGACTACAAAGGACGAAACCTTTCGACTTGGAGAGATAAGAATTAACCGCGTCTAGATTGCGGAACATGCAGGATCTTTCAGTGGAAAGTAACCTGCCAAACGTTTTTATTTCATGATAGAAAAATTGCTTGATAAGTTATTACTTAGTTGCAATAACTAACAAATTTCTGTTCAATTATAAAAAAATTTTGTTTGCTTAAAATACTAGTGTACACTTAAGAAAAATTGTTTTGACGATTCCGACGTATGAACGTCAGCGTAGCGATGAGTGCAGCAAAAATAACGTAGGGGTCTTGGTGGCTTTTTCTTTTATATTCGTTTTCGATGCGCATTTGTATCTGCCATCGCAGCTGTGTTTGTTCGCGATAATGAGGTTGGTTGTTGTCGATGCATAATTGTATCGTGCCATCGCAGGTGTGTTTGTTTACGATAACGAGGTTGGTAGAAAAGGTCCTTCGTTTGTTATCAGGAGCACATTCCCTTGGATTTTGTGTTGAAGTAACACATTTATTTTTTTTTTCTTCCTAGGGTAGGTGAAAATCTTCAACAAGAAACTATGAGGATCGCCATCGCGTGCTCATAGTAGTGTGGGATTCTTACCCACTAAAAAACCTCCCTTCAAAACACACCTGTTCTTATTTTTACTACAACTAAGTAGTCGACTTATCAAGTAGTTTTCATTTCATGAAATAAGGACGTTTTGCAGGTGCCTTCCCATTAGAAGTTCCTGCTAGCACCGCAGTTTAGACGCGGTTACTTATCGCACTAAGTCTAAAGGTTTGGTTCTTTTTAGACGGCGTAGTAAATATATTTCATCCAAAACTTGGAGGACTGTAATATTTACCTGACGTAATAAGGTTTCCTCGCGTAGTTTTTGATTTCGTTTTCGATTGTCTTAATGTCAAGATCTCTGCGGATACCGCTATTTCTGATATACCATGGCGCATTAACAATATCTCTTAGTACTTTGTTTTCAAAATTTTGTAAAATTTTAATGTTACTTATTTTGGTACAACCCCAGAGTCCATACCGACTTTACCACTTGCCTATAAAAAAGCAGTTTGTTCTCTATGTTAAGCTTGGAATATTTTCCAACTAACCAATACATTTCTCTATATTTATTATCTAGTTATTTGCGTTTTCATGCGCTTTCCATTTCAGCTTTGCATCAAGTGTCATTCCAAGATACTTGGCCTCATTTGCAAACGGAATTTGAACCGAGTTTGAAAAGATCGGCAAATTATTTATTTTCTTATAAGTAAAATTTACATGAACAGACTTGGTCTCATTGAGTGCGATTCGCCAAACCTTTGTCCATTCATTTACTCTATCCAAAGCTTCTTGCAGTTTTTCTGTAGTATCTTCGACCGTTTTACCTACTGCCAAGATACTCGTAGCAGTGTCGTTGGCAAATATAGCTAGCTCAGTGCCTTCTACTTGCGGTATATCACGAGTGTATAATAGATATAAAACTGGACCAAGAATGTTTCCTTGCGGCACCCCAGCCATTATTTCCTTAAAATCAGAATATTCGTTTCCACATTTGACGCGGAATAGTATATTCGTAAGGCAGTTCTTCAAAATACTATATAGGTGCTTTGGCAGAACTTGTCGTAATTTAAACTTTAAGCCTTCATGCCAGACCTTGTCAAAGGCTTGAGAGACGTCAAGAAATAAATACTTTTTTCTTCAATCGATTTTTCGATTACATGTGCTATTCTATGAACTTGTTCAACTGTAGAATGCTTACTTCTGAATCCAAATTGATGATCCGGAATGAGATGCCTTTCTTCTATTACCGGCTGTATTCGACTAATCAATATTCTCTTGAACACTTTGGATATGATTGGAAGAAGCGAAATCGGTCTATAAGACGTCTCTTCATTCGGTGGTTTTCCGGGCTTAAGGACCATTATGACTGCGGCGACTTTCCATTAACTGGGAACATGTTCTAGTCTAAGCGCGGCATTTATGATGAACAGAAGCTTAATTAGAGGTTTTCCTTGTAGTGCTTTAAGAACCTCTCCCGTGATTAGGTCGTATCCAGGAGCTTTCTTAGGTTTAAGTTTCTTTATTTGTTCCTTAAGTTCGGTTAGTGTTGCATTTATTATTGCACTATTGGCTGTATACGACATATACGTTATGAATAAGAGCTTGTTCATCAAACGGTTTAAAAGTTTCTTCCAGGTGGGTGGCAAAATCTTGCGCTCTCTCTTTATTATGCCTGGCCCATTCGTTTTAATTTTTCCTAATTGCTGCGGCTTGAATTTGAGGTTTTTTAATACCTTTTATAGCCTTTCAAAGTGAGTAATTAGAATCTTTTTCTGCAGTTAAACTTTCTGGGTAAGTTTGTATTTCACTATTCTTAAGGCCTTTAATGGATATTTTTAGTGAGTTGCACAAGCGGTTAAGATGTGCTTTATGTTGCGGAGCCCGAGTTTGTTGCCATTTTTTGCGCGCTTCTCTCTTCTTCTTAATCATCTCTTTTATTGGGGATATTACGATATCCACTAATTATTTCTAATAGATCTTTGAAACTTTGAAAATTGACTTTTGACAACAGATATTTCAATAGCCGGTATTTCGAGTATGAAGTGCATAAAAAAAAACTAATTTCAGTGTTGCTAGCTATTGACGATATTTTCTTATAGATCTCTGTTTAAAAAAAAGAGATATAACACACATAGACTTAGACCCAGACAGTTGTTGACATAGATCATACATCATACATCGCGTGAGCGGCTAAACTCCTCCGGAAAGCGGAGTTAAAGTAAATGAATCGCGCGAAGCGCGCCACGTACCCACTCTTGGCAACACTGAAGGTAGTTTCTACTGAAATATTGGTTGTCAAAAGTCAATTTTTAAAGCTCGATATCTCGAAAACTAAGCGAGGTATCAACAAATTTTACTTATTATTTTTTGCTCAGTGGGTCGAGATCTATTACAAAATCAAATCATCAAAAATATCGTGGCGCCACAGATATCGTAATCGTGCCCTTTTATTTCCTGTGGATAAATTTGAATGTAACTGACCGGCGATTTCTTTGGCTTGGGAAAACGCCGACCAGTTCCTACTTGGAAGTAACACAATGTTGCTTTGTTTGTCAGACAAGATGTAGTTCTTAAGTGGTCATTATTGATACAGTTTATTTATTTGCATGCTAGAGGAACCAGTGTGATAACTTATGTATATAATTCGAGTCAATTCACGCCAAGGAAACCATCTTACGAAAGATAGAGTGCGACCGGCTAAGTTGGTATTGCCACGTTCAAAGAAGAGATCATTTGAACCCTGTTAAAAAGGCAATATCAATGAACGTTCCAAAACATTACGAGGCAGGCCTATAAACGCCTGGATCACACAAATGCATCGGCATTTCATTGGCCTCAGTAACCGAGTGATCAAAAATTGGGAGGCTTCCGATGATTTCTGGGGCGCCGTGGCGTAAGTGGTTAGTGTGTCGGATCACTACGCATGAGGTTCCAAGTTCGAATCCTACAAAACACCAAAAAGTTTTTTCACGGTCCCACCTCTCGCGAGCGTCTGACAAACATCCTTTCAAACCGTTTGATGGAAAAGCTCTTATTGAAAATATAAATACGTCGTATATAGACAATAGCGTAATAAGAAATGCAACGCTTACCGAACTTAAGGAAGAAATAAAGAAACTTAAACCTAAGAAAGCTCCTGGATACGACCTAATTACGGGAGAGGTTCTTAAAGCACTACCAAGAAAAGCTCTAATTAAGCTTCTGTTCATTATAAACGCCGCGATTAGACTAGAATATGTTCCCAGTCAATGGAAAGTCGCCGAAGTTATAATGGTCCTTAAGCCTGGAAAACCGCCGAATGAAAAAACCTCTTATAGACCGATTTCGCTTCTTCCAATTATATCCAAAGTGTTCGAGAGAATATTGGTTAGGCGAATACAGCCGGTTATAGAAGAAGGGCATCTCATCCCTGATCATCAATTCGGATTTAGAAGTAAGCATTCTACAGTTGAACAAGTACATCGAATAACACATGTAATCGAAAAATCACTTGAAGAAAAAAAGATTTGTTCAAGCGTATTCCTTGACGTTTCTCAAGCCTTTGACAAGGTCTGGCACGAAGGCTTAAAGTTTAAATTACGACAAGTTCTGCCAAAGCACCTATATAATATTTTGAAGAACTACCTTACGAATAGGCTATTCCGCGTCAAATGTGGAAACGAATATTCAGATTTTAAGGAAATAATGGCTGGGGTGCCGCAAGGAAGCGTTCTTGGTCCAGTCTTATATCTATTATACACTCGTGATATACCGCAAGTAGAAGGCACTGAGCTAGCTACATTTGCCGACGACACTGCTATCTTGACAGTAGGTAAAACGGTCGAAGATACTACAGAAAAACCGCAAGAAGCTTTGAATAGAGTAAATGAATGGACAAAGATTTGGCGAATCGCACTCAACGAGACCAAATCTGTTCATGTAAATTTTACTTATAAAAAAATAAATAATTTGCCGATCTTTTCAAACTCGGTTCAAATCCCGTTTGCAAACGAGGCTAAGTATCTTGGAATGACACTTGATACAAAGCTGAAATGGAAAACGCACGTTAAGAAAAAACGCAAAGAACTAGATAACAAATATCGAGAAATGTATTGGTTACTTGGAAAATATTCCAAGCTTAATATATATAACAAACTGCTTTTATATAAGCAAGTGCTAAAGCCTGTATGGACATATGGTATACAACTCTGGGGTTGTACCAAAATAAGTAATATTAAAATTTTACAAACTTTTGAAAACAAAGTGCTAAGAGGTATTGTAAATGCGCCATGGTATATCAGAAATAGCGATATCCACAGAGACCTTGGCATTAAAACAATCGAAGATGAAATTCAAACCTACGCGAGAAAGCATAGAAGTCGACTAGAAAGTCACGTAAATATTACAGTCCTCCAAGTTTTGGAAGAAAGAAATTTACTGCGCCGTCTACAAAGAACCAAACCTTTAGACCTAGCGCGATAAGTAACCGCGTCTAAACTGCGGAGCTGGCAGGAACTTCCAATGGGAAGGTACCTGCAAAACGTCATTATTTCGCGAAACGAAAACTACTTGATAAGTCGAATACTTAGTTGTAGTAAAAATAAAAACAAGTCTGTTTTGAAGGGAGGTTTTTTAGTGGGTAAGAATCCCACACTACTATGAGCACGCGCTGTCGATCCTCATCACCTACCCTCGGAAAAAAAAAAAAAAAAAAAAAAAAAAAAAAAAAAAAAAAACATTGTTGTCACGAAAAAGCTTCTCAAATCGCCGTTCGGATACGGCACTAAACTGTAGGTCCCTTCCATTCGTGTGAAAAATATAACGCACACAACACGAGTGGTTGCGAGAAGCTAGGCCCTGGCACTCAAAGAGCTGTTGCGCCAAATATTTATTTTTTATTTTATTTTTTCCAATGATTTCTGAGGTCAAATAGGCGAACCCCACAGGCGGATCAGTAGAATTACAGTGAAGTGGGAGCGTTATGATCCCTCGCCAAAATAGGAAGAAGATATATAATTCTAGAGATTTTAGAATCAGACCACCGCAATACGGAATGGATCATATGATGATCATTTTATTTTTGAAAATATAGACTCGAAATTTTGCATAGACATAATACATAGTATATACATTTTTAAAATGTTTCTTTAAATAAATATAAGATGATACTTATGCACAAAATGAAACTAAATTTAGAACTTAGGCAAGCTTAGCTAAATTTCAAAAGTCTCGTTGAACTTGAACATTTTATGATAAAAATTACGCCAGCAAGATTTTATCTCGAAATATAATATCAATAACTGTTTCTAAATCTACAAAAAAATCCTTTCGTAACATACAATACCTTTTTGGAACTAATGCTCAAAAACGAATTCTGAAAGTATATAATTTGCATAATGTCGGTATCTAACGTAATTTACTCCCTATTTTGTGTACTAAGTGCATGTAAAACTAAGTGAATATTAAAATACGACTTCTTAGCTAAAAAAATAAGCCCAAAAACATATGCTAATTGTAATATTTCTAAAAAGTATTTTTGATCAGCTCTTGTACTACCATATTCCATAGTGCGCCATGTTGGGTTCCTTTTCGTCTCTCTACCATGATCCATCTTAGCCGGATAGACTCTCTGGGTTTTCTCCATAGTTCTTCTCTGACTTTGATCCCTCGTGTCAACGCTAGCAATTGTTTAGGTTAGGTTAGGTAAGTGGACAGGTGTAGGGGGATAGAAAACCTCCACACCACACTCAGGTCAGTATAGACCTATTGTGATACCCATGGGGGGAAAGGAGATAGAAAAGGAAATCCCTTCCTCGTGGAAAAATACCGTCTTTGTAAATATCCTAAAGAAAGAACTAAGTACTCACTGTGCCCGAGATACAAACCATCCAGAGGATTTGATGAAGTTTGCGATGTCATTTATTGGTCTGTTGGACAACTCTTCTAGATCCACAAAGAAGTGTCGTCCAAGGATCTTATTTCTTAAATAATAGAGGCCTGGGCAATGACAGAGAAAGTGGGCGGTGTTCTCCTGAGCCTCCTCGTCGCCGCAGCCTCTACAAAGGTCTTCGCTAGTCACACGTAGTTTTTTCATGTGGTACCGCATGGTATTATGCCCCGTAATGACTGTATGAGTCTATTGGTTCTTACTCTGTCAAATGCGGGCCACAGCTTCCTCGTGGTGACACAAGTATCTAAAGAGGTCCTAGACTAACCTATTGTTAGCCTCCGTTAGGGCTTTGTTTCCTGCTTCGAGCTTAAGGGCGCAATGCGGGATGTACACCGAGGGGTCGGATTGGTCCGAGCTTAGTGCTGAGCCTCCTCTAGCCAGTTCATCGGCTTTCTCATTCCCTGGTATGCCTTCATGACCACGGACCCAGCAGAGCTTTACCTCGTGCTGTGTTCCAAGAACCTTGAGCTCTTCTCTACAACACTTCACAAGCTTCGATTTTATTTCTATAGCAGATATTGCTTTTATCGCTGCCTGGCTGTCGATGAAAAAGGTGATATCCTCCCGTCGTATTGCCCTCATCGCAGTCTCACGAGCTGCTATTGTAACTGCTAGGACCTCCGCCTGGAAAACGCTGGCCATCGGTGTAAACAGCTAAGGATCGCTCGTTAGACGTCCTGTCATTTTTCCAGTTTTCCCTGCTCGGATAGGTGCTAGAAAATGGTCTTATGAAGTCTAGGTAAGGCGTTAAGTAGTCTGTATTAGATACACTGCCTAGATATCTCTGCAGGATCGTGGTGTGACCCATTGCATTTGGTCTCCAGCTATCTGTTTGGCTTAATCTTACGGCACTATGAGCCGCCGATACTTGTATAAAGATGTCTAGCGGAAGCAGATTGAGAATGGCCTCGAGTCCTGTTGTAGGTGTCGTTCTCATCGCACTGGTTGTGGCGATGCACGCTAGTCTTTGTACTTTTGTGATAGCAGCTAGGTTATTTATTTTGCTGGCTGCCTGCCATCATACAAGGCTGCCATACGTTAGTATTGGCCTTACTATAGCTGTATACATCCATAGGATGATTTTGGGGCTCGGTCCCCAAGTCTTCCCAAATATTCTATTGCACGAGTAAAAAGCTATCGTGGCTTTTTTGACTCTTTCGTTGATGTTTAGTCTCCATTTCAGTTTCCTATCGAGCACCAGGCCAAGGTATCTCGCACTACTGGAGATACTCAGGGGAGTACCCCTTATGGAAGGAGTTACGAATTGTGGAATTATTCTTTTGTTAGTGAATAGTACTAACTCTGTCTTCTGGGGATTAACCGCCAGCCCACATCTCTCCGTCCAGCAGTCAATGATTTCCAGCGCCCCTTCGATTTGTTCGCTTAGGGTCGGGAGAATTTACCTGTTGCTAGCAGCACAACATCGTCCGCATATGCAATGGCCTTGACGCCGCTGTTTCTAAGTTTAAGAAGGACTTCGTTCAGGACAATTACCCACAGTAGTGGGGATATAAACCCTCCTTGAGGGGTGCCTCTTGAGGCATAGACTACGAGCTTAGTACCTCCGAGTTCAACTTTAATATGTCTTTCCTTTAGCATATGGACGATCCATTTTATCACGGAATTGTGAATATTAAGGTTCGTTAGAGTTCTATTGACCGCGTCCGTTTTGACATTGTTAAAGGCTCCTTCAATGTCTAGGAAAGCGGCTAGTGTATATTCTTTATTTTTCAGTGATTTTTCTATTGAGCCGACTACACAGTGCAGCGCTGTCTCTACGCTTTTTCCTTTCGTATAAGCGTGCTGCGCTGGGGATATATCACCTGGGCGTAGTTTACTACGGATGAATATGTCAGCTAGCCTTTCAATGGTCTTTAGGACAAAGGAGGTAAGGCTAATTGGCCTAAAATCCCTCGCAGTAGTGTGGCTTGCTTTACCGGCCTTGGGTATGAAGACCACTTTGACCTCTTTCCATGATCTAGGTATATACCCCCACATGAGGCTGTTGAGGTACAGTTCTTTAAGTACCGGGATGATTGTGGTTATTGTTTTCTGTAGCATGATCGGGATAATCCCGTCGGGTCCTGGGGATTTAAAGGGAGAGAATGATCCGATTGCCCACTCAATTCTTTCCTCTGTGATAAAATCCGTCGGAGTTTCCGTTACAAAACTACTGTTAGTTACGATGTTATTATCTGGATGGGTCGTACAACCCGGAAAGTGCGCTTTTAGTAGGGAGCTAAGCGATTCTGCACAGGATTCAGTCAACCTTCCGTCGGATTCCTTGAGAGATCCAAGAGTTTTTGATTCTCTGGATAGAATTTTTCTCAGTCTCGCAGATTCTGTCGTACCCTTGATTTCATTACAGAAGTGCTGCCAAGAGTGGCGTTTGGCCTTCTGTGTCTCGTTTTTGAAATTTCTCTGACTGGACTTATACTGTTCCCAGTCCGCTTCTAGCATAGTTCTTTTGGCCACATTTAGAAGGTGTCTAGTTACTCTCCTAATTCTAGCTAGTTCAGATGACCACCAAGGTGGTGATTTTTTATCTTTTCGTTTGGTTTATGGACATGCTTTGACATAGGCTTCATTAAAAATGGATGTAATATCCTCTGTCTTGCGGTCAATGTCGGCACGTCCGAGCCAGTTGCTATCCTTCAGGGATCTTATACCTTTCCTCACCTCGTTGTTAAAGCGATTCCAGTTGGTTTTCCTGGGGTTTCTGTAAGGTTTGGGTGAGTTGTAGTTGTTACCCACGAGGAATTCGATCAATTTGTGTTCGGAGTAGGATTCTTCCCCTATCACGTTCCACTTGTCAATAGTTAGGGTGCTCGAGTTACTGGCTAAAGTTACATCTATAACTTCTTGCCTGTTCTTTACTACAAAAGTAGGTTCGTTACCTCTATTCGCTACAATAAGGTTATTTTCAATTATAAACTCAAACAAAGACTCACCGCGTAAGTTTGTGTTGCTGCTACCCCATTGAGAGTGATGAGAGTTGGCATTACAACCCAGCAGCAAGTCCCATCTTTCCTGTTCCGCCTTTTGCACAAGAGAGCGGGTCAGTGTGGATGGCGGTCCCTCCTTGGCATCAAAAGGCATGTAGACGGCTGATAGAATCAGTGGGGAAATCCCCCTCCGCTCAAGCCTTACCACTGTTTGGTCCTCATTGCTGTAGCTGGATAAAAGAAAAAGGTTAATTTGTTTCCTAGCTACGATGCACGTTCTGGTCTTACATTCCGCGTATAGCGATTCGATGCTGTATGTAGTAAGGTCTTTATGCCTTAGCCCACTTATTTTGCCACGGGAGATTCATGGCTCTTGGGTAATTAGGGCAATGTCTATGTTCCTATCTCCCATGAGATAGATGAGGTTGGCGCTAGCTGCTATGCTATGGTGAAGGTTTATTTGAGCAATCTTCATCATTGATTTTCCTTATCACCCGCCTTCTTTCTTTTCTTTTCGTCCATCCCAACTAAAGGTCTGGCCTTGCATCGGGTAATTCCAATGCGAACTTTATAGTTATATCTCCTTAGGATGGGCATAGACTTGTGGTTCAGTAACACCACTATCTCAGTTCCGGCTTCCGTATGGGTACCCACTTCTAACATCTCCCAGTTTTTGCTATAGAGCGCGGGGTTGAGGCGTTGGAGGTTTCTTTCCAGCCGTTCTCTAGGAATGTGTGGGCCCGGAATGAGAATGCGCCCTTTAGGCCTAGTGAATTCCAGCAGATCTTTTTTTCCACGAGTCGCAGGTCGGCATTCGCCCAAGAAGCCTGCGTGCTGGTTACAAAGTTCTTGAGCCATTTAAGTGTTGTCTCGTTGTCACACGACATGACCTTGAAGCCTTTGAAGGTGGTGAGCTGCTCAAAGAAAGGGATAGTTCCCCGACTCTTTACTATGGCGTCATTTACTCCGTCGAGTATACGCAGTTCCACCAGCCTCCATTGGTCTCCGGATAGCTTGCGGTCAGGGTTATTGAAATCGACGATCGCCACCTGAAGATTAGCCTTTTCTTTTCGAGATGCCATCTTGGCGTTTTTGTTTATTCTTCGTGTTGGCGGCGATGTCGTGTCATCGTGCCTACCTCTCTTAGAACACCCCGCAATCGGCTCGGCCGTGAGCCTTGTGGCCCCTCCGGAAAAAGGTTGGCGGGGGCTTGAGTCTGTCCGAGACTGAGGTGGATGGCAAGAGGCTTTCCTTCCTCGACTCGAACAGTCTCCTGCCTGTTCCGCTAGTCTGCCCTATGCTACGTCGATTGTTGCCTGAGTCAGCAACAGAACGCCTCGCAGTCGACCCAGGTTTGGACTGTGCGTCTTTGCTTGGATCGACTGAAAGCGGTTTAGGTCTGTCCCCAAGAGGCGTTCCCTCCTCGCCGCGGTCAGTCCTACACCCGTTCCTGTTGCGGTCGAGCTCCGTGACGTAGTCGCCTTATTGGAACAGCCAGCAACCGGCTCAGGGATTGAGTCTGAGTCGGTAACTGGCCGAAGTATTCTCGCGGCTGAGGCGGGGAGCAAGAGGCTTCCCGCCCCCGCCGGGAGGGAACTTCTTACCTTACGGCCCACTCTTTCCTTGTCCGTGTAGGACTCGGGATCACGCTTTTTAAGCCGCCGTATTAACCGGATAGCGTTGCGTATACGGTTACGTACCATCGTCTGTCTTGGGTAGATGCTTACGTTGCTGGTCTTCCCTATTTTGGGTGGTCGGGCTAGTCCCAAACCATAGCTATCTAAGCTAACTACCGTCGCAAAGCTACAGGCAGAAGAGTCAATCCTAGGCTCAGCAGGACTGCATTCGCCAGGTTGCTGAGGTGTTGACGTATCCTTCCCGCGTGAGTAGCTGAGGCTTGACACGCTGGAAGTGTCCATCCTGACCCGGCATCCTCCAAAGTCGCACTCTCACCTAACACTGGGACTACCCCAGTCGTCGAGTCAGAGGCTTTATCGGTAGGCTTTTGCAATACCACTGAATCACGATTGTGAACCGGATTGGCCGATGAGATCACATTGCGTCCTGACTGGCTAAGGCTTGTCACAGACTTAGGTGGTCCCATCAACCCTTCCTTGCTCGTGACTTCCGCCGTCACTGTTCTTTTTGGAGGGCTAGCAATAGGCTTACACTCCGCCAAGGACTGTTTCTTTAAATAAATATAAGATGATACTTATGCACAAAATGAAACTAAATTTAGAACTTAGGCAAGCTTAGCTAAATTTCAAAAGTCTCGTTGAACTTGAACATTTTATGATAAAAATTACGCCAGCAAGATTTTATCTCGAAATATAATATCAATAACTGTTTCTAAATCTACAAAAAAATCCTTTCGTAACATACAATACCTTTTTGGAACTAATGCTCAAAAACGAATTCTGAAAGTATATAATTTGCATAATGTCGGTATCTAACGTAATTTACTCCCTATTTTGTGTACTAAGTGCATGTAAAACTAAGTGAATATTAAAATACGACTTCTTAGCTAAAAAAATAAGCCCAAAAACATATGCTAATTGTAATATTTCTAAAAAGTATTTTTGATCAGCTCTTGTACTACCATATTCCATAGTGCGCCATGTTGGGTTCCTTTTCGTCTCTCTACCATGATCCATCTTAGCCGGATAGACTCTCTGGGTTTTCTCCATAGTTCTTCTCTGACTTTGATCCCTCGTGTCAACGCTAGCAATTGTTTAGGTTAGGTTAGGTAAGTGGACAGGTGTAGGGGGATAGAAAACCTCCACACCACACTCAGGTCAGTATAGACCTATTGTGATACCCATGGGGGGAAAGGAGATAGAAAAGGAAATCCCTTCCTCGTGGAAAAATACCGTCTTTGTAAATATCCTAAAGAAAGAACTAAGTACTCACTGTGCCCGAGATACAAACCATCCAGAGGATTTGATGAAGTTTGCGATGTCATTTATTGGTCTGTTGGACAACTCTTCTAGATCCACAAAGAAGTGTCGTCCAAGGATCTTATTTCTTAAATAATAGAGGCCTGGGCAATGACAGAGAAAGTGGGCGGTGTTCTCCTGAGCCTCCTCGTCGCCGCAGCCTCTACAAAGGTCTTCGCTAGTCACACGTAGTTTTTTCATGTGGTACCGCATGGTATTATGCCCCGTAATGACTGTATGAGTCTATTGGTTCTTACTCTGTCAAATGCGGGCCACAGCTTCCTCGTGGTGACACAAGTATCTAAAGAGGTCCTAGACTAACCTATTGTTAGCCTCCGTTAGGGCTTTGTTTCCTGCTTCGAGCTTAAGGGCGCAATGCGGGATGTACACCGAGGGGTCGGATTGGTCCGAGCTTAGTGCTGAGCCTCCTCTAGCCAGTTCATCGGCTTTCTCATTCCCTGGTATGCCTTCATGACCACGGACCCAGCAGAAATGGAAAACGCACGTTAAGAAAAAACGCAAAGAACTAGATAACAAATATCGAGAAATGTATTGGTTACTTGGAAAATATTCCAAGCTTAATATATATAACAAACTGCTTTTATATAAGCAAGTGCTAAAGCCTGTATGGACATATGGTATACAACTCTGGGGTTGTACCAAAATAAGTAATATTAAAATTTTACAAACTTTTGAAAACAAAGTGCTAAGAGGTATTGTAAATGCGCCATGGTATATCAGAAATAGCGATATCCACAGAGACCTTGGCATTAAAACAATCGAAGATGAAATTCAAACCTACGCGAGAAAGCATAGAAGTCGACTAGAAAGTCACGTAAATATTACAGTCCTCCAAGTTTTGGAAGAAAGAAATTTACTGCGCCGTCTACAAAGAACCAAACCTTTAGACCTAGCGCGATAAGTAACCGCGTCTAAACTGCGGAGCTGGCAGGAACTTCCAATGGGAAGGTACCTGCAAAACGTCATTATTTCGCGAAACGAAAACTACTTGATAAGTCGAATACTTAGTTGTAGTAAAAATAAAAACAAGTCTGTTTTGAAGGGAGGTTTTTTAGTGGGTAAGAATCCCACACTACTATGAGCACGCGCTGTCGATCCTCATCACCTACCCTCGGAAAAAAAAAAAAAAAAAAAAAAAAAAAAAAAAAAACATTGTTGTCATGAAAAAGCTTCTCAAATCGCCGTTCGGATACGGCACTAAACTGTAGGTCCCTTCCATTCGTGTGAAAAATATAACGCACACAACACGAGTGGTTGCGAGAAGCTAGGCCCTGGCACTCAAAGAGCTGTTGCGCCAAATATTTATTTTTTATTTTATTTTTTCCAATGATTTCTGAGGTCAAATAGGCGAACCCCACAGGCGGATCAGTAGAATTACAGTGAAGTGGGAGCGTTATGATCCCTCGCCAAAATAGGAAGAAGATATATAATTCTAGAGATTTTAGAATCAGACCACCGCAATACGGAATGGATCATATGATGATCATTTTATTTTTGAAAATATAGACTCGAAATTTTGCATAGACATAATACATAGTATATACATTTTTAAAATGTTTCTTTAAATAAATATAAGATGATACTTATGCACAAAATGAAACTAAATTTAGAACTTAGGCAAGCTTAGCTAAATTTCAAAAGTCTCGTTGAACTTGAACATTTTATGATAAAAATTACGCCAGCAAGATTTTATCTCGAAATATAATATCAATAACTGTTTCTAAATCTACAAAAAAATCCTTTCGTAACATACAATACCTTTTTGGAACTAATGCTCAAAAACGAATTCTGAAAGTATATAATTTGCATAATGTCGGTATCTAACGTAATTTACTCCCTATTTTGTGTACTAAGTGCATGTAAAACTAAGTGAATATTAAAATACGACTTCTTAGCTAAAAAAATAAGCCCAAAAACATATGCTAATTGTAATATTTCTAAAAAGTATTTTTGATCAGCTCTTGTACTACCATATTCCATAGTGCGCCATGTTGGGTTCCTTTTCGTCTCTCTACCATGATCCATCTTAGCCGGATAGACTCTCTGGGTTTTCTCCATAGTTCTTCTCTGACTTTGATCCCTCGTGTCAACGCTAGCAATTGTTTAGGTTAGGTTAGGTAAGTGGACAGGTGTAGGGGGATAGAAAACCTCCACACCACACTCAGGTCAGTATAGACCTATTGTGATACCCATGGGGGGAAAGGAGATAGAAAAGGAAATCCCTTCCTCGTGGAAAAATACCGTCTTTGTAAATATCCTAAAGAAAGAACTAAGTACTCACTGTGCCCGAGATACAAACCATCCAGAGGATTTGATGAAGTTTGCGATGTCATTTATTGGTCTGTTGGACAACTCTTCTAGATCCACAAAGAAGTGTCGTCCAAGGATCTTATTTCTTAAATAATAGAGGCCTGGGCAATGACAGAGAAAGTGGGCGGTGTTCTCCTGAGCCTCCTCGTCGCCGCAGCCTCTACAAAGGTCTTCGCTAGTCACACGTAGTTTTTTCATGTGGTACCGCATGGTATTATGCCCCGTAATGACTGTATGAGTCTATTGGTTCTTACTCTGTCAAATGCGGGCCACAGCTTCCTCGTGGTGACACAAGTATCTAAAGAGGTCCTAGACTAACCTATTGTTAGCCTCCGTTAGGGCTTTGTTTCCTGCTTCGAGCTTAAGGGCGCAATGCGGGATGTACACCGAGGGGTCGGATTGGTCCGAGCTTAGTGCTGAGCCTCCTCTAGCCAGTTCATCGGCTTTCTCATTCCCTGGTATGCCTTCATGACCACGGACCCAGCAGAGCTTTACCTCGTGCTGTGTTCCAAGAACCTTGAGCTCTTCTCTACAACACTTCACAAGCTTCGATTTTATTTCTATAGCAGATATTGCTTTTATCGCTGCCTGGCTGTCGATGAAAAAGGTGATATCCTCCCGTCGTATTGCCCTCATCGCAGTCTCACGAGCTGCTATTGTAACTGCTAGGACCTCCGCCTGGAAAACGCTGGCCATCGGTGTAAACAGCTAAGGATCGCTCGTTAGACGTCCTGTCATTTTTCCAGTTTTCCCTGCTCGGATAGGTGCTAGAAAATGGTCTTATGAAGTCTAGGTAAGGCGTTAAGTAGTCTGTATTAGATACACTGCCTAGATATCTCTGCAGGATCGTGGTGTGACCCATTGCATTTGGTCTCCAGCTATCTGTTTGGCTTAATCTTACGGCACTATGAGCCGCCGATACTTGTATAAAGATGTCTAGCGGAAGCAGATTGAGAATGGCCTCGAGTCCTGTTGTAGGTGTCGTTCTCATCGCACTGGTTGTGGCGATGCACGCTAGTCTTTGTACTTTTGTGATAGCAGCTAGGTTATTTATTTTGCTGGCTGCCTGCCATCATACAAGGCTGCCATACGTTAGTATTGGCCTTACTATAGCTGTATACATCCATAGGATGATTTTGGGGCTCGGTCCCCAAGTCTTCCCAAATATTCTATTGCACGAGTAAAAAGCTATCGTGGCTTTTTTGACTCTTTCGTTGATGTTTAGTCTCCATTTCAGTTTCCTATCGAGCACCAGGCCAAGGTATCTCGCACTACTGGAGATACTCAGGGGAGTACCCCTTATGGAAGGAGTTACGAATTGTGGAATTATTCTTTTGTTAGTGAATAGTACTAACTCTGTCTTCTGGGGATTAACCGCCAGCCCACATCTCTCCGTCCAGCAGTCAATGATTTCCAGCGCCCCTTCGATTTGTTCGCTTAGGGTCGGGAGAATTTACCTGTTGCTAGCAGCACAACATCGTCCGCATATGCAATGGCCTTGACGCCGCTGTTTCTAAGTTTAAGAAGGACTTCGTTCAGGACAATTACCCACAGTAGTGGGGATATAAACCCTCCTTGAGGGGTGCCTCTTGAGGCATAGACTACGAGCTTAGTACCTCCGAGTTCAACTTTAATATGTCTTTCCTTTAGCATATGGACGATCCATTTTATCACGGAATTGTGAATATTAAGGTTCGTTAGAGTTCTATTGACCGCGTCCGTTTTGACATTGTTAAAGGCTCCTTCAATGTCTAGGAAAGCGGCTAGTGTATATTCTTTATTTTTCAGTGATTTTTCTATTGAGCCGACTACACAGTGCAGCGCTGTCTCTACGCTTTTTCCTTTCGTATAAGCGTGCTGCGCTGGGGATATATCACCTGGGCGTAGTTTACTACGGATGAATATGTCAGCTAGCCTTTCAATGGTCTTTAGGACAAAGGAGGTAAGGCTAATTGGCCTAAAATCCCTCGCAGTAGTGTGGCTTGCTTTACCGGCCTTGGGTATGAAGACCACTTTGACCTCTTTCCATGATCTAGGTATATACCCCCACATGAGGCTGTTGAGGTACAGTTCTTTAAGTACCGGGATGATTGTGGTTATTGTTTTCTGTAGCATGATCGGGATAATCCCGTCGGGTCCTGGGGATTTAAAGGGAGAGAATGATCCGATTGCCCACTCAATTCTTTCCTCTGTGATAAAATCCGTCGGAGTTTCCGTTACAAAACTACTGTTAGTTACGATGTTATTATCTGGATGGGTCGTACAACCCGGAAAGTGCGCTTTTAGTAGGGAGCTAAGCGATTCTGCACAGGATTCAGTCAACCTTCCGTCGGATTCCTTGAGAGATCCAAGAGTTTTTGATTCTCTGGATAGAATTTTTCTCAGTCTCGCAGATTCTGTCGTACCCTTGATTTCATTACAGAAGTGCTGCCAAGAGTGGCGTTTGGCCTTCTGTGTCTCGTTTTTGAAATTTCTCTGACTGGACTTATACTGTTCCCAGTCCGCTTCTAGCATAGTTCTTTTGGCCACATTTAGAAGGTGTCTAGTTACTCTCCTAATTCTAGCTAGTTCAGATGACCACCAAGGTGGTGATTTTTTATCTTTTCGTTTGGTTTATGGACATGCTTTGACATAGGCTTCATTAAAAATGGATGTAATATCCTCTGTCTTGCGGTCAATGTCGGCACGTCCGAGCCAGTTGCTATCCTTCAGGGATCTTATACCTTTCCTCACCTCGTTGTTAAAGCGATTCCAGTTGGTTTTCCTGGGGTTTCTGTAAGGTTTGGGTGAGTTGTAGTTGTTACCCACGAGGAATTCGATCAATTTGTGTTCGGAGTAGGATTCTTCCCCTATCACGTTCCACTTGTCAATAGTTAGGGTGCTCGAGTTACTGGCTAAAGTTACATCTATAACTTCTTGCCTGTTCTTTACTACAAAAGTAGGTTCGTTACCTCTATTCGCTACAATAAGGTTATTTTCAATTATAAACTCAAACAAAGACTCACCGCGTAAGTTTGTGTTGCTGCTACCCCATTGAGTGTGATGAGAGTTGGCATTACAACCCAGCAGCAAGTCCCATCTTTCCTGTTCCGCCTTTTGCACAAGAGAGCGGGTCAGTGTGGATGGCGGTCCCTCCTTGGCATCAAAAGGCATGTAGACGGCTGATAGAATCAGTGGGGAAATCCCCCTCCGCTCAAGCCTTACCACTGTTTGGTCCTCATTGCTGTAGCTGGATAAAAGAAAAAGGTTAATTTGTTTCCTAGCTACGATGCACGTTCTGGTCTTACATTCCGCGTATAGCGATTCGATGCTGTATGTAGTAAGGTCTTTATGCCTTAGCCCACTTATTTTGCCACGGGAGATTCATGGCTCTTGGGTAATTAGGGCAATGTCTATGTTCCTATCTCCCATGAGATAGATGAGGTTGGCGCTAGCTGCTATGCTATGGTGAAGGTTTATTTGAGCAATCTTCATCATTGATTTTCCTTATCACCCGCCTTCTTTCTTTTCTTTTCGTCCATCCCAACTAAAGGTCTGGCCTTGCATCGGGTAATTCCAATGCGAACTTTATAGTTATATCTCCTTAGGATGGGCATAGACTTGTGGTTCAGTAACACCACTATCTCAGTTCCGGCTTCCGTATGGGTACCCACTTCTAACATCTCCCAGTTTTTGCTATAGAGCGCGGGGTTGAGGCGTTGGAGGTTTCTTTCCAGCCGTTCTCTAGGAATGTGTGGGCCCGGAATGAGAATGCGCCCTTTAGGCCTAGTGAATTCCAGCAGATCTTTTTTTCCACGAGTCGCAGGTCGGCATTCGCCCAAGAAGCCTGCGTGCTGGTTACAAAGTTCTTGAGCCATTTAAGTGTTGTCTCGTTGTCACACGACATGACCTTGAAGCCTTTGAAGGTGGTGAGCTGCTCAAAGAAAGGGATAGTTCCCCGACTCTTTACTATGGCGTCATTTACTCCGTCGAGTATACGCAGTTCCACCAGCCTCCATTGGTCTCCGGATAGCTTGCGGTCAGGGTTATTGAAATCGACGATCGCCACCTGAAGATTAGCCTTTTCTTTTCGAGATGCCATCTTGGCGTTTTTGTTTATTCTTCGTGTTGGCGGCGATGTCGTGTCATCGTGCCTACCTCTCTTAGAACACCCCGCAATCGGCTCGGCCGTGAGCCTTGTGGCCCCTCCGGAAAAAGGTTGGCGGGGGCTTGAGTCTGTCCGAGACTGAGGTGGATGGCAAGAGGCTTTCCCTCCTCGACTCGAACAGTCTCCTGCCTGTTCCGCTAGTCTGCCCTATGCTACGTCGATTGTTGCCTGAGTCAGCAACAGAACGCCTCGCAGTCGACCCAGGTTTGGACTGTGCGTCTTTGCTTGGATCGACTGAAAGCGGTTTAGGTCTGTCCCCAAGAGGCGTTCCCTCCTCGCCGCGGTCAGTCCTACACCCGTTCCTGTTGCGGTCGAGCTCCGTGACGTAGTCGCCTTATTGGAACAGCCAGCAACCGGCTCAGGGATTGAGTCTGAGTCGGTAACTGGCCGAAGTATTCTCGCGGCTGAGGCGGGGAGCAAGAGGCTTCCCGCCCCCGCCGGGAGGGAACTTCTTACCTTACGGCCCACTCTTTCCTTGTCCGTGTAGGACTCGGGATCACGCTTTTTAAGCCGCCGTATTAACCGGATAGCGTTGCGTATACGGTTACGTACCATCGTCTGTCTTGGGTAGATGCTTACGTTGCTGGTCTTCCCTATTTTGGGTGGTCGGGCTAGTCCCAAACCATAGCTATCTAAGCTAACTACCGTCGCAAAGCTACAGGCAGAAGAGTCAATCCTAGGCTCAGCAGGACTGCATTCGCCAGGTTGCTGAGGTGTTGACGTATCCTTCCCGCGTGAGTAGCTGAGGCTTGACACGCTGGAAGTGTCCATCCTGACCCCGGCATCCTCCAAAGTCGCACTCTCACCTAACACTGGGACTACCCCAGTCGTCGAGTCAGAGGCTTTATCGGTAGGCTTTTGCAATACCACTGAATCACGATTGTGAACCGGATTGGCCGATGAGATCACATTGCGTCCTGACTGGCTAAGGCTTGTCACAGACTTAGGTGGTCCCATCAACCCTTCCTTGCTCGTGACTTCCGCCGTCACTGTTCTTTTTGGAGGGCTAGCAATAGGCTTACACTCCGCCAAGGACTGTTTCTTTAAATAAATATAAGATGATACTTATGCACAAAATGAAACTAAATTTAGAACTTAGGCAAGCTTAGCTAAATTTCAAAAGTCTCGTTGAACTTGAACATTTTATGATAAAAATTACGCCAGCAAGATTTTATCTCGAAATATAATATCAATAACTGTTTCTAAATCTACAAAAAAATCCTTTCGTAACATACAATACCTTTTTGGAACTAATGCTCAAAAACGAATTCTGAAAGTATATAATTTGCATAATGTCGGTATCTAACGTAATTTACTCCCTATTTTGTGTACTAAGTGCATGTAAAACTAAGTGAATATTAAAATACGACTTCTTAGCTAAAAAAATAAGCCCAAAAACATATGCTAATTGTAATATTTCTAAAAAGTATTTTTGATCAGCTCTTGTACTACCATATTCCATAGTGCGCCATGTTGGGTTCCTTTTCGTCTCTCTACCATGATCCATCTTAGCCGGATAGACTCTCTGGGTTTTCTCCATAGTTCTTCTCTGACTTTGATCCCTCGTGTCAACGCTAGCAATTGTTTAGGTTAGGTTAGGTAAGTGGACAGGTGTAGGGGGATAGAAAACCTCCACACCACACTCAGGTCAGTATAGACCTATTGTGATACCCATGGGGGGAAAGGAGATAGAAAAGGAAATCCCTTCCTCGTGGAAAAATACCGTCTTTGTAAATATCCTAAAGAAAGAACTAAGTACTCACTGTGCCCGAGATACAAACCATCCAGAGGATTTGATGAAGTTTGCGATGTCATTTATTGGTCTGTTGGACAACTCTTCTAGATCCACAAAGAAGTGTCGTCCAAGGATCTTATTTCTTAAATAATAGAGGCCTGGGCAATGACAGAGAAAGTGGGCGGTGTTCTCCTGAGCCTCCTCGTCGCCGCAGCCTCTACAAAGGTCTTCGCTAGTCACACGTAGTTTTTTCATGTGGTACCGCATGGTATTATGCCCCGTAATGACTGTATGAGTCTATTGGTTCTTACTCTGTCAAATGCGGGCCACAGCTTCCTCGTGGTGACACAAGTATCTAAAGAGGTCCTAGACTAACCTATTGTTAGCCTCCGTTAGGGCTTTGTTTCCTGCTTCGAGCTTAAGGGCGCAATGCGGGATGTACACCGAGGGGTCGGATTGGTCCGAGCTTAGTGCTGAGCCTCCTCTAGCCAGTTCATCGGCTTTCTCATTCCCTGGTATGCCTTCATGACCACGGACCCAGCAGAAATGGAAAACGCACGTTAAGAAAAAACGCAAAGAACTAGATAACAAATATCGAGAAATGTATTGGTTACTTGGAAAATATTCCAAGCTTAATATATATAACAAACTGCTTTTATATAAGCAAGTGCTAAAGCCTGTATGGACATATGGTATACAACTCTGGGGTTGTACCAAAATAAGTAATATTAAAATTTTACAAACTTTTGAAAACAAAGTGCTAAGAGGTATTGTAAATGCGCCATGGTATATCAGAAATAGCGATATCCACAGAGACCTTGGCATTAAAACAATCGAAGATGAAATTCAAACCTACGCGAGAAAGCATAGAAGTCGACTAGAAAGTCACGTAAATATTACAGTCCTCCAAGTTTTGGAAGAAAGAAATTTACTGCGCCGTCTACAAAGAACCAAACCTTTAGACCTAGCGCGATAAGTAACCGCGTCTAAACTGCGGAGCTGGCAGGAACTTCCAATGGGAAGGTACCTGCAAAACGTCATTATTTCGCGAAACGAAAACTACTTGATAAGTCGAATACTTAGTTGTAGTAAAAATAAAAACAAGTCTGATTTGAAGGGAGGTTTTTTAGTGGGTAAGAATCCCACACTACTATGAGCACGCGCTGTCGATCCTAATCACCTACCCTCGGAAAAAAAAAAAAAAAAAAAAAAAAAAAAAAAAAAAAAAAAAAAAAAAAAAAAAAAAAAAAAACATTGTTGTCATGAAAAAGCTTCTCAAATCGCCGTTCGGATACGGCACTAAACTGTAGGTCCCTTCCATTCGTGTGAAAAATATAACGCACACAACACGAGTGGTTGCGAGAAGCTAGGCCCTGGCACTCAAAGAGCTGTTGCGCCAAATATTTATTTTTTATTTTATTTTTTCCAATGATTTCTGAGGTCAAATAGGCGAACCCCACAGGCGGATCAGTAGAATTACAGTGAAGTGGGAGCGTTATGATCCCTCGCCAAAATAGGAAGAAGATATATAATTCTAGAGATTTTAGAATCAGACCACCGCAATACGGAATGGATCATATGATGATCATTTTATTTTTGAAAATATAGACTCGAAATTTTGCATAGACATAATACATAGTATATACATTTTTAAAATGTTTCTTTAAATAAATATAAGATGATACTTATGCACAAAATGAAACTAAATTTAGAACTTAGGCAAGCTTAGCTAAATTTCAAAAGTCTCGTTGAACTTGAACATTTTATGATAAAAATTACGCCAGCAAGATTTTATCTCGAAATATAATATCAATAACTGTTTCTAAATCTACAAAAAAATCCTTTCGTAACATACAATACCTTTTTGGAACTAATGCTCAAAAACGAATTCTGAAAGTATATAATTTGCATAATGTCGGTATCTAACGTAATTTACTCCCTATTTTGTGTACTAAGTGCATGTAAAACTAAGTGAATATTAAAATACGACTTCTTAGCTAAAAAAATAAGCCCAAAAACATATGCTAATTGTAATATTTCTAAAAAGTATTTTTGATCAGCTCTTGTACTACCATATTCCATAGTGCGCCATGTTGGGTTCCTTTTCGTCTCTCTACCATGATCCATCTTAGCCGGATAGACTCTCTGGGTTTTCTCCATAGTTCTTCTCTGACTTTGATCCCTCGTGTCAACGCTAGCAATTGTTTAGGTTAGGTTAGGTAAGTGGACAGGTGTAGGGGGATAGAAAACCTCCACACCACACTCAGGTCAGTATAGACCTATTGTGATACCCATGGGGGGAAAGGAGATAGAAAAGGAAATCCCTTCCTCGTGGAAAAATACCGTCTTTGTAAATATCCTAAAGAAAGAACTAAGTACTCACTGTGCCCGAGATACAAACCATCCAGAGGATTTGATGAAGTTTGCGATGTCATTTATTGGTCTGTTGGACAACTCTTCTAGATCCACAAAGAAGTGTCGTCCAAGGATCTTATTTCTTAAATAATAGAGGCCTGGGCAATGACAGAGAAAGTGGGCGGTGTTCTCCTGAGCCTCCTCGTCGCCGCAGCCTCTACAAAGGTCTTCACTAGTCACACGTAGTTTTTTCATGTGGTACCGCATGGTATTATGCCCCGTAATGACTGTATGAGTCTATTGGTTCTTACTCTGTCAAATGCGGGCCACAGCTTCCTCGTGGTGACACAAGTATCT
The DNA here is from genome assembly GCA_945910035.1 of Brachypalpus laphriformis. Taxonomy (NCBI): domain Eukaryota; kingdom Metazoa; phylum Arthropoda; class Insecta; order Diptera; family Syrphidae; genus Brachypalpus; species Brachypalpus laphriformis. The sequence goes on from OX246754.1 coordinate 89,481,279, forward strand.
AAAGAGGTCCTAGACTAAGGGCGCAATGCGGGATGTACACCGAGGGGTCGGATTGGTCCGAGCTTAGTGCTGAGCCTCCTCTAGCCAGTTCATCGGCTTTCTCATTCCCTGGTATGCCTTCATGACCACGGACCCAGCAGAGCTTTACCTCGTGCTGTGTTCCAAGAACCTTGAGCTCTTCTCTACAACACTTCACAAGCTTCGATTTTATTTCTATAGCAGATATTGCTTTTATCGCTGCCTGGCTGTCGATGAAAAAGGTGATATCCTCCCGTCGTATTGCCCTCATCGCAGTCTCACGAGCTGCTATTGTAACTGCTAGGACCTCCGCCTGGAAAACGCTGGCCATCGGTGTAAACAGCTAAGGATCGCTCGTTAGACGTCCTGTCATTTTTCCAGTTTTCCCTGCTCGGATAGGTGCTAGAAAATGGTCTTATGAAGTCTAGGTAAGGCGTTAAGTAGTCTGTATTAGATACACTGCCTAGATATCTCTGCAGGATCGTGGTGTGACCCATTGCATTTGGTCTCCAGCTATCTGTTTGGCTTAATCTTACGGCACTATGAGCCGCCGATACTTGTATAAAGATGTCTAGCGGAAGCAGATTGAGAATGGCCTCGAGTCCTGTTGTAGGTGTCGTTCTCATCGCACTGGTTGTGGCGATGCACGCTAGTCTTTGTACTTTTGTGATAGCAGCTAGGTTATTTATTTTGCTGGCTGCCTGCCATCATACAAGGCTGCCATACGTTAGTATTGGCCTTACTATAGCTGTATACATCCATAGGATGATTTTGGGGCTCGGTCCCCAAGTCTTCCCAAATATTCTATTGCACGAGTAAAAAGCTATCGTGGCTTTTTTGACTCTTTCGTTGATGTTTAGTCTCCATTTCAGTTTCCTATCGAGCACCAGGCCAAGGTATCTCGCACTACTGGAGATACTCAGGGGAGTACCCCTTATGGAAGGAGTTACGAATTGTGGAATTATTCTTTTGTTAGTGAATAGTACTAACTCTGTCTTCTGGGGATTAACCGCCAGCCCACATCTCTCCGTCCAGCAGTCAATGATTTCCAGCGCCCCTTCGATTTGTTCGCTTAGGGTCGGGAGAATTTACCTGTTGCTAGCAGCACAACATCGTCCGCATATGCAATGGCCTTGACGCCGCTGTTTCTAAGTTTAAGAAGGACTTCGTTCAGGACAATTACCCACAGTAGTGGGGATATAAACCCTCCTTGAGGGGTGCCTCTTGAGGCATAGACTACGAGCTTAGTACCTCCGAGTTCAACTTTAATATGTCTTTCCTTTAGCATATGGACGATCCATTTTATCACGGAATTGTGAATATTAAGGTTCGTTAGAGTTCTATTGACCGCGTCCGTTTTGACATTGTTAAAGGCTCCTTCAATGTCTAGGAAAGCGGCTAGTGTATATTCTTTATTTTTCAGTGATTTTTCTATTGAGCCGACTACACAGTGCAGCGCTGTCTCTACGCTTTTTCCTTTCGTATAAGCGTGCTGCGCTGGGGATATATCACCTGGGCGTAGTTTACTACGGATGAATATGTCAGCTAGCCTTTCAATGGTCTTTAGGACAAAGGAGGTAAGGCTAATTGGCCTAAAATCCCTCGCAGTAGTGTGGCTTGCTTTACCGGCCTTGGGTATGAAGACCACTTTGACCTCTTTCCATGATCTAGGTATATACCCCCACATGAGGCTGTTGAGGTACAGTTCTTTAAGTACCGGGATGATTGTGGTTATTGTTTTCTGTAGCATGATCGGGATAATCCCGTCGGGTCCTGGGGATTTAAAGGGAGAGAATGATCCGATTGCCCACTCAATTCTTTCCTCTGTGATAAAATCCGTCGGAGTTTCCGTTACAAAACTACTGTTAGTTACGATGTTATTATCTGGATGGGTCGTACAACCCGGAAAGTGCGCTTTTAGTAGGGAGCTAAGCGATTCTGCACAGGATTCAGTCAACCTTCCGTCGGATTCCTTGAGAGATCCAAGAGTTTTTGATTCTCTGGATAGAATTTTTCTCAGTCTCGCAGATTCTGTCGTACCCTTGATTTCATTACAGAAGTGCTGCCAAGAGTGGCGTTTGGCCTTCTGTGTCTCGTTTTTGAAATTTCTCTGACTGGACTTATACTGTTCCCAGTCCGCTTCTAGCATAGTTCTTTTGGCCACATTTAGAAGGTGTCTAGTTACTCTCCTAATTCTAGCTAGTTCAGATGACCACCAAGGTGGTGATTTTTTATCTTTTCGTTTGGTTTATGGACATGCTTTGACATAGGCTTCATTAAAAATGGATGTAATATCCTCTGTCTTGCGGTCAATGTCGGCACGTCCGAGCCAGTTGCTATCCTTCAGGGATCTTATACCTTTCCTCACCTCGTTGTTAAAGCGATTCCAGTTGGTTTTCCTGGGGTTTCTGTAAGGTTTGGGTGAGTTGTAGTTGTTACCCACGAGGAATTCGATCAATTTGTGTTCGGAGTAGGATTCTTCCCCTATCACGTTCCACTTGTCAATAGTTAGGGTGCTCGAGTTACTGGCTAAAGTTACATCTATAACTTCTTGCCTGTTCTTTACTACAAAAGTAGGTTCGTTACCTCTATTCGCTACAATAAGGTTATTTTCAATTATAAACTCAAACAAAGACTCACCGCGTAAGTTTGTGTTGCTGCTACCCCATTGAGAGTGATGAGAGTTGGCATTACAACCCAGCAGCAAGTCCCATCTTTCCTGTTCCGCCTTTTGCACAAGAGAGCGGGTCAGTGTGGATGGCGGTCCCTCCTTGGCATCAAAAGGCATGTAGACGGCTGATAGAATCAGTGGGGAAATCCCCCTCCGCTCAAGCCTTACCACTGTTTGGTCCTCATTGCTGTAGCTGGATAAAAGAAAAAGGTTAATTTGTTTCCTAGCTACGATGCACGTTCTGGTCTTACATTCCGCGTATAGCGATTCGATGCTGTATGTAGTAAGGTCTTTATGCCTTAGCCCACTTATTTTGCCACGGGAGATTCATGGCTCTTGGGTAATTAGGGCAATGTCTATGTTCCTATCTCCCATGAGATAGATGAGGTTGGCGCTAGCTGCTATGCTATGGTGAAGGTTTATTTGAGCAATCTTCATCATTGATTTTCCTTATCACCCGCCTTCTTTCTTTTCTTTTCGTCCATCCCAACTAAAGGTCTGGCCTTGCATCGGGTAATTCCAATGCGAACTTTATAGTTATATCTCCTTAGGATGGGCATAGACTTGTGGTTCAGTAACACCACTATCTCAGTTCCGGCTTCCGTATGGGTACCCACTTCTAACATCTCCCAGTTTTTGCTATAGAGCGCGGGGTTGAGGCGTTGGAGGTTTCTTTCCAGCCGTTCTCTAGGAATGTGTGGGCCCGGAATGAGAATGCGCCCTTTAGGCCTAGTGAATTCCAGCAGATCTTTTTTTCCACGAGTCGCAGGTCGGCATTCGCCCAAGAAGCCTGCGTGCTGGTTACAAAGTTCTTGAGCCATTTAAGTGTTGTCTCGTTGTCACACGACATGACCTTGAAGCCTTTGAAGGTGGTGAGCTGCTCAAAGAAAGGGATAGTTCCCCGACTCTTTACTATGGCGTCATTTACTCCGTCGAGTATACGCAGTTCCACCAGCCTCCATTGGTCTCCGGATAGCTTGCGGTCAGGGTTATTGAAATCGACGATCGCCACCTGAAGATTAGCCTTTTCTTTTCGAGATGCCATCTTGGCGTTTTTGTTTATTCTTCGTGTTGGCGGCGATGTCGTGTCATCGTGCCTACCTCTCTTAGAACACCCCGCAATCGGCTCGGCCGTGAGCCTTGTGGCCCCTCCGGAAAAAGGTTGGCGGGGGCTTGAGTCTGTCCGAGACTGAGGTGGATGGCAAGAGGCTTTCCCTCCTCGACTCGAACAGTCTCCTGCCTGTTCCGCTAGTCTGCCCTATGCTACGTCGATTGTTGCCTGAGTCAGCAACAGAACGCCTCGCAGTCGACCCAGGTTTGGACTGTGCGTCTTTGCTTGGATCGACTGAAAGCGGTTTAGGTCTGTCCCCAAGAGGCGTTCCCTCCTCGCCGCGGTCAGTCCTACACCCGTTCCTGTTGCGGTCGAGCTCCGTGACGTAGTCGCCTTATTGGAACAGCCAGCAACCGGCTCAGGGATTGAGTCTGAGTCGGTAACTGGCCGAAGTATTCTCGCGGCTGAGGCGGGGAGCAAGAGGCTTCCCGCCCCCGCCGGGAGGGAACTTCTTACCTTACGGCCCACTCTTTCCTTGTCCGTGTAGGACTCGGGATCACGCTTTTTAAGCCGCCGTATTAACCGGATAGCGTTGCGTATACGGTTACGTACCATCGTCTGTCTTGGGTAGATGCTTACGTTGCTGGTCTTCCCTATTTTGGGTGGTCGGGCTAGTCCCAAACCATAGCTATCTAAGCTAACTACCGTCGCAAAGCTACAGGCAGAAGAGTCAATCCTAGGCTCAGCAGGACTGCATTCGCCAGGTTGCTGAGGTGTTGACGTATCCTTCCCGCGTGAGTAGCTGAGGCTTGACACGCTGGAAGTGTCCATCCTGACCCCGGCATCCTCCAAAGTCGCACTCTCACCTAACACTGGGACTACCCCAGTCGTCGAGTCAGAGGCTTTATCGGTAGGCTTTTGCAATACCACTGAATCACGATTGTGAACCGGATTGGCCGATGAGATCACATTGCGTCCTGACTGGCTAAGGCTTGTCACAGACTTAGGTGGTCCCATCAACCCTTCCTTGCTCGTGACTTCCGCCGTCACTGTTCTTTTTGGAGGGCTAGCAATAGGCTTACACTCCGCCAAGGACTGTTTCTTTAAATAAATATAAGATGATACTTATGCACAAAATGAAACTAAATTTAGAACTTAGGCAAGCTTAGCTAAATTTCAAAAGTCTCGTTGAACTTGAACATTTTATGATAAAAATTACGCCAGCAAGATTTTATCTCGAAATATAATATCAATAACTGTTTCTAAATCTACAAAAAAATCCTTTCGTAACATACAATACCTTTTTGGAACTAATGCTCAAAAACGAATTCTGAAAGTATATAATTTGCATAATGTCGGTATCTAACGTAATTTACTCCCTATTTTGTGTACTAAGTGCATGTAAAACTAAGTGAATATTAAAATACGACTTCTTAGCTAAAAAAATAAGCCCAAAAACATATGCTAATTGTAATATTTCTAAAAAGTATTTTTGATCAGCTCTTGTACTACCATATTCCATAGTGCGCCATGTTGGGTTCCTTTTCGTCTCTCTACCATGATCCATCTTAGCCGGATAGACTCTCTGGGTTTTCTCCATAGTTCTTCTCTGACTTTGATCCCTCGTGTCAACGCTAGCAATTGTTTAGGTTAGGTTAGGTAAGTGGACAGGTGTAGGGGGATAGAAAACCTCCACACCACACTCAGGTCAGTATAGACCTATTGTGATACCCATGGGGGGAAAGGAGATAGAAAAGGAAATCCCTTCCTCGTGGAAAAATACCGTCTTTGTAAATATCCTAAAGAAAGAACTAAGTACTCACTGTGCCCGAGATACAAACCATCCAGAGGATTTGATGAAGTTTGCGATGTCATTTATTGGTCTGTTGGACAACTCTTCTAGATCCACAAAGAAGTGTCGTCCAAGGATCTTATTTCTTAAATAATAGAGGCCTGGGCAATGACAGAGAAAGTGGGCGGTGTTCTCCTGAGCCTCCTCGTCGCCGCAGCCTCTACAAAGGTCTTCACTAGTCACACGTAGTTTTTTCATGTGGTACCGCATGGTATTATGCCCCGTAATGACTGTATGAGTCTATTGGTTCTTACTCTGTCAAATGCGGGCCACAGCTTCCTCGTGGTGACACAAGTATCTAAAGAGGTCCTAGACTAAGGGCGCAATGCGGGATGTACACCGAGGGGTCGGATTGGTCCGAGCTTAGTGCTGAGCCTCCTCTAGCCAGTTCATCGGCTTTCTCATTCCCTGGTATGCCTTCATGACCACGGACCCAGCAGAGCTTTACCTCGTGCTGTGTTCCAAGAACCTTGAGCTCTTCTCTACAACACTTCACAAGCTTCGATTTTATTTCTATAGCAGATATTGCTTTTATCGCTGCCTGGCTGTCGATGAAAAAGGTGATATCCTCCCGTCGTATTGCCCTCATCGCAGTCTCACGAGCTGCTATTGTAACTGCTAGGACCTCCGCCTGGAAAACGCTGGCCATCGGTGTAAACAGCTAAGGATCGCTCGTTAGACGTCCTGTCATTTTTCCAGTTTTCCCTGCTCGGATAGGTGCTAGAAAATGGTCTTATGAAGTCTAGGTAAGGCGTTAAGTAGTCTGTATTAGATACACTGCCTAGATATCTCTGCAGGATCGTGGTGTGACCCATTGCATTTGGTCTCCAGCTATCTGTTTGGCTTAATCTTACGGCACTATGAGCCGCCGATACTTGTATAAAGATGTCTAGCGGAAGCAGATTGAGAATGGCCTCGAGTCCTGTTGTAGGTGTCGTTCTCATCGCACTGGTTGTGGCGATGCACGCTAGTCTTTGTACTTTTGTGATAGCAGCTAGGTTATTTATTTTGCTGGCTGCCTGCCATCATACAAGGCTGCCATACGTTAGTATTGGCCTTACTATAGCTGTATACATCCATAGGATGATTTTGGGGCTCGGTCCCCAAGTCTTCCCAAATATTCTATTGCACGAGTAAAAAGCTATCGTGGCTTTTTTGACTCTTTCGTTGATGTTTAGTCTCCATTTCAGTTTCCTATCGAGCACCAGGCCAAGGTATCTCGCACTACTGGAGATACTCAGGGGAGTACCCCTTATGGAAGGAGTTACGAATTGTGGAATTATTCTTTTGTTAGTGAATAGTACTAACTCTGTCTTCTGGGGATTAACCGCCAGCCCACATCTCTCCGTCCAGCAGTCAATGATTTCCAGCGCCCCTTCGATTTGTTCGCTTAGGGTCGGGAGAATTTACCTGTTGCTAGCAGCACAACATCGTCCGCATATGCAATGGCCTTGACGCCGCTGTTTCTAAGTTTAAGAAGGACTTCGTTCAGGACAATTACCCACAGTAGTGGGGATATAAACCCTCCTTGAGGGGTGCCTCTTGAGGCATAGACTACGAGCTTAGTACCTCCGAGTTCAACTTTAATATGTCTTTCCTTTAGCATATGGACGATCCATTTTATCACGGAATTGTGAATATTAAGGTTCGTTAGAGTTCTATTGACCGCGTCCGTTTTGACATTGTTAAAGGCTCCTTCAATGTCTAGGAAAGCGGCTAGTGTATATTCTTTATTTTTCAGTGATTTTTCTATTGAGCCGACTACACAGTGCAGCGCTGTCTCTACGCTTTTTCCTTTCGTATAAGCGTGCTGCGCTGGGGATATATCACCTGGGCGTAGTTTACTACGGATGAATATGTCAGCTAGCCTTTCAATGGTCTTTAGGACAAAGGAGGTAAGGCTAATTGGCCTAAAATCCCTCGCAGTAGTGTGGCTTGCTTTACCGGCCTTGGGTATGAAGACCACTTTGACCTCTTTCCATGATCTAGGTATATACCCCCACATGAGGCTGTTGAGGTACAGTTCTTTAAGTACCGGGATGATTGTGGTTATTGTTTTCTGTAGCATGATCGGGATAATCCCGTCGGGTCCTGGGGATTTAAAGGGAGAGAATGATCCGATTGCCCACTCAATTCTTTCCTCTGTGATAAAATCCGTCGGAGTTTCCGTTACAAAACTACTGTTAGTTACGATGTTATTATCTGGATGGGTCGTACAACCCGGAAAGTGCGCTTTTAGTAGGGAGCTAAGCGATTCTGCACAGGATTCAGTCAACCTTCCGTCGGATTCCTTGAGAGATCCAAGAGTTTTTGATTCTCTGGATAGAATTTTTCTCAGTCTCGCAGATTCTGTCGTACCCTTGATTTCATTACAGAAGTGCTGCCAAGAGTGGCGTTTGGCCTTCTGTGTCTCGTTTTTGAAATTTCTCTGACTGGACTTATACTGTTCCCAGTCCGCTTCTAGCATAGTTCTTTTGGCCACATTTAGAAGGTGTCTAGTTACTCTCCTAATTCTAGCTAGTTCAGATGACCACCAAGGTGGTGATTTTTTATCTTTTCGTTTGGTTTATGGACATGCTTTGACATAGGCTTCATTAAAAATGGATGTAATATCCTCTGTCTTGCGGTCAATGTCGGCACGTCCGAGCCAGTTGCTATCCTTCAGGGATCTTATACCTTTCCTCACCTCGTTGTTAAAGCGATTCCAGTTGGTTTTCCTGGGGTTTCTGTAAGGTTTGGGTGAGTTGTAGTTGTTACCCACGAGGAATTCGATCAATTTGTGTTCGGAGTAGGATTCTTCCCCTATCACGTTCCACTTGTCAATAGTTAAGGTCGATTCACAGCCCAGCGACCTGCGAATGCGAATGAGCGAATATTCGCAAATTTTGACATTTCTTTCACAGCTACTATTTTATCTGGTCGCGCCAATCCGCGAATTTGAGTTGCAATTCATTTTATAACTAATTGCCTAAACGTGAAAAATGCATAAATACATAGCACAGCTTTCATTCAAAAGGTAATAACCTACATTCTTTCGATAAATTCAACCACGATCCTACCCACCAAGAACAAAGCAAACGAATTGTGAGGTTAAACTCTCGCGAATGTTTTGGTCGCGGGAATGTGGATTGCGTCCTACATGTGTGGAATGTGAATAAAAGTTGACAGTTCGCAGAAATCATTCGCTTATTCGCGGAAAAATCGGCGAATTGTTAATTTCTGCGCAGAAACTAATTACAATTTAACTTTTTATATATTAATCGATAGATAAATTAAGGTCCGTTCTTTTGGAATAATAAAATTGCCAAGGGCGTGCCTATAAATGTGCTAAAAACTGTTTGTTCGCAGTTTGGGCATTCGCAATTCGCCGAGCTGTGAATGGACCTTTAGGGTGCTCGAGTTACTGGCTAAAGTTACATCTATAACTTCTTGCCTGTTCTTTACTACAAAAGTAGGTTCGTTACCTCTATTCGCTACAATAAGGTTATTTTCAATTATAAACTCAAACAAAGACTCACCGCGTAAGTTTGTGTTGCTGCTACCCCATTGAGAGTGATGAGAGTTGGCATTACAACCCAGCAGCAAGTCCCATCTTTCCTGTTCCGCCTTTTGCACAAGAGAGCGGGTCAGTGTGGATGGCGGTCCCTCCTTGGCATCAAAAGGCATGTAGACGGCTGATAGAATCAGTGGGGAAATCCCCCTCCGCTCAAGCCTTACCACTGTTTGGTCCTCATTGCTGTAGCTGGATAAAAGAAAAAGGTTAATTTGTTTCCTAGCTACGATGCACGTTCTGGTCTTACATTCCGCGTATAGCGATTCGATGCTGTATGTAGTAAGGTCTTTATGCCTTAGCCCACTTATTTTGCCACGGGAGATTCATGGCTCTTGGGTAATTAGGGCAATGTCTATGTTCCTATCTCCCATGAGATAGATGAGGTTGGCGCTAGCTGCTATGCTATGGTGAAGGTTTATTTGAGCAATCTTCATCATTGATTTTCCTTATCACCCGCCTTCTTTCTTTTCTTTTCGTCCATCCCAACTAAAGGTCTGGCCTTGCATCGGGTAATTCCAATGCGAACTTTATAGTTATATCTCCTTAGGATGGGCATAGACTTGTGGTTCAGTAACACCACTATCTCAGTTCCGGCTTCCGTATGGGTACCCACTTCTAACATCTCCCAGTTTTTGCTATAGAGCGCGGGGTTGAGGCGTTGGAGGTTTCTTTCCAGCCGTTCTCTAGGAATGTGTGGGCCCGGAATGAGAATGCGCCCTTTAGGCCTAGTGAATTCCAGCAGATCTTTTTTTCCACGAGTCGCAGGTCGGCATTCGCCTAAGAAGCCTGCGTGCTGGTTACAAAGTTCTTGAGCCATTTAAGTGTTGTCTCGTTGTCACACGACATGACCTTGAAGCCTTTGAAGGTGGTGAGCTGCTCAAAGAAAGGGATAGTTCCCCGACTCTTTACTATGGCGTCATTTACTCCGTCGAGTATACGCAGTTCCACCAGCCTCCATTGGTCTCCGGATAGCTTGCGGTCAGGGTTATTGAAATCGACGATCGCCACCTGAAGATTAGCCTTTTCTTTTCGAGATGCCATCTTGGCGTTTTTGTTTATTCCTCGTGTTGGCGGCGATGTCGTGTCATCGTGCCTACCTCTCTTAGAACACCCCGCAATCGGCTCGGCCGTGAGCCTTGTGGCCCCTCCGGAAAAAGGTTGGCGGGGGCTTGAGTCTGTCCGAGACTGAGGTGGATGGCAAGAGGCTTTCCCTCCTCGACTCGAACAGTCTCCTGCCTGTTCCGCTAGTCTGCCCTATGCTACGTCGATTGTTGCCTGAGTCAGCAACAGAACGCCTCGCAGTCGACCCAGGTTTGGACTGTGCGTCTTTGCTTGGATCGACTGAAAGCGGTTTAGGTCTGTCCCCAAGAGGCGTTCCCTCCTCGCCGCGGTCAGTCCTACACCCGTTCCTGTTGCGGTCGAGCTCCGTGACGTAGTCGCCTTATTGGAACAGCCAGCAACCGGCTCAGGGATTGAGTCTGAGTCGGTAACTGGCCGAAGTATTCTCGCGGCTGAGGCGGGGAGCAAGAGGCTTCCCGCCCCCGCCGGGAGGGAACTTCTTACCTTACGGCCCACTCTTTCCTTGTCCGTGTAGGACTCGGGATCACGCTTTTTAAGCCGCCGTATTAACCGGATAGCGTTGCGTATACGGTTACGTACCATCGTCTGTCTTGGGTAGATGCTTACGTTGCTGGTCTTCCCTATTTTGGGTGGTCGGGCTAGTCCCAAACCATAGCTATCTAAGCTAACTACCGTCGCAAAGCTACAGGCAGAAGAGTCAATCCTAGGCTCAGCAGGACTGCATTCGCCAGGTTGCTGAGGTGTTGACGTATCCTTCCCGCGTGAGTAGCTGAGGCTTGACACGCTGGAAGTGTCCATCCTGACCCCGGCATCCTCCAAAGTCGCACTCTCACCTAACACTGGGACTACCCCAGTCGTCGAGTCAGAGGCTTTATCGGTAGGCTTTTGCAATACCACTGAATCACGATTGTGAACCGGATTGGCCGATGAGATCACATTGCGTCCTGACTGGCTAAGGCTTGTCACAGACTTAGGTGGTCCCATCAACCCTTCCTTGCTCGTGACTTCCGCCGTCACTGTTCTTTTTGGAGGGCTAGCAATAGGCTTACACTCCGCCAAGGACTGTTCCTGCAGGAAGGCTCGTGCGTTATGGAGCCTCTTCCGCTCGCATTCCGTTAACTCCTCCTATTTCTTTGTCCCTAATCTCCGGACTGTCAACTTGCAATTTTTTGAGCGCTTGGAGGATGTTGACATATTGGAGAAGGATTAACTGGCAATGGAGCAAGTGTCGCTTGATTCCAGAAAAAGATTTTCCAGATTAACGTCAATTGCACCAACGCTTTCCTCATCCGACGTACGGAGAAGAATTGCTTCTTCCTCCATTCTTACACCTTGATCGGTTTTTATAGAGCTAGGAGTGCCCGATCGAATTACACTCTTCGATTTTGGTTTTTTATTATTAGAAATACTTGACATTTGGATCTCACGAGTAAGGGGGAAGAAGATGTCCGCCTGCACTCACCCCCTGCATGCAGGTAAGAGGAATTAAAATGAAACTGAAGGTCCCCAGGTATTCAGAGTTTGCGCTCGCGACTGAGCTTCCCCCCAGCCATGCAGGCCTCGGCGCGTCGTACCTTGCCTTGGGTGATCACCTTTTGGTCTCTAAAACCTCCCCTTTAGTCGAACCGATATGTGGGAAAACATCTAGCTGGACGCAGACTAGATTTAGTTATTCTCCTCGGCTCGACCTTCGGTTCATAGGAAATAGATTAAGCCTCTCCACCGCGACAAGATAGGGATCGAGGAGAGGTAGCAATTGTTTAACGGAAATTTGGTTCATCACCTGGATTTCCACCCAGTAACTCACCAAGATCTCCCTTCTTCTGCAGGCTAGTGCTGGACATTGACACAATATATGTATGTGCCGCCGAGCATGGCGTTTCCCCGTTGTATGTAGTCTCAGCTACATCTTACTGTTCGGTTGTTTTGAGCATGTTTTGAGCAGCAAATGGTTTCATTCCTCTTCTTCTTCCTACTTCGGGGAGGTTATGGTCTAAACTCAAGGAATCATAACCCCCCCACTTCACTGCATTTCTACTGATCCGCCGAAGGGGTTCACCTGTTCGGCCTCAGAAAATATCGACGCCCTCTCGACTTTAAATCACTTCCTTACTGAGACAAATCAAATGCTGCTAAGTTGATTACATAAGAAAAAATGTTTGCTAAACTTAATTAAATACATATTTAATTATAGCACTCACTGCAGAACTTTTACTTTAAATTTTTAACTGTAACTATTTTTAATCCCAAAAATGTAAATTGTAATATTTTTTGTTGTAACTGTCACTGTTTTTTCGCAGTCGGTCACCTAAAACCCGCTTAACGATCTGTATGGTGTGTAACACCAGCTTGACTGAAGGTAACTTTTCAGTCGTTCGATATTGGTTCACCTCTCATAAGTTCGGATATCAGAAACATGAGCCATTTAAACCCGATGTCTCCCATCTTTTTCCAGAACACAAATGGTATCTCGTCTGGCCCAACAGCTTTTCGTTTTTTGTAGTATTAGACCGCTTCACTAACTTCATCTTGAAAAGTATATCCGGGAAAATTGTCACAGAAAAGTCCTTCACAATACTGTGAATGCAGAATATCATCGATTTTGGAATATGTTTGCATTTCAGTCTCCGTTGAACTTCTTAAGCGACCCTGGAATTCCAGTTCAACTTCTATTGCTAATTGTTGGAGTTTTCATAATAAAATATATACATATACACCCTGATTGTCATCGGCGTTTTTCGTTTTATTCATAGCTACGACTTGCTGACCGTTAAACATTACTAAGGAATTTGTTTGTCGTATAGAATACTATGAGACGTTCCATGTGCCTATCCTAAGTCGATGCCGTTGTCGAATCTCAGAGAGTCCATCTGTGCCCCTATCGGTGCACAGCGCGCTCATCCCTTGACCCCCGTAATGGTTCGCGATACCATTGACAGGAAGCTCGTAGCCACTTCGGGTTTGACCCGGCCGGCTGCCGAGCGGGACAGGCCGACCACCAGACGCTCGCATACTGACACCCTTCAGGCCAGGCTCCAAAGGATGCCCTGGCTTACCAGGCTTGGCAATATCCGAGGCCGGTCGATTCCTTCCTGGGAATAACTATTTAAGTTACCCCATCCGCACATCCCAGTCACGTTGCCCGCCCCCTACCACGAGGAGGTCAGCTGCCAGGGGGCTATGGTCATGAAATGTGGGTAGTGACCGAAAGAATAAGATCGCGGATACAAGCTGCCGAAATGAGGTTCCTTCGCGGTGTTGTTGGAATAACTCGTAGGGATCGAGTGCGCAACACCAGAGTACGCGAGGCGCTCAACGTTGAGCAGCTACTTCTCCGAACGGAACGATCTATGCTTCGATGGTTTGGTCACGTAGTGCGTATGCCCCCAGACCGGCTTCCAAGACGCGCCATGGTTGTCGTGCCATCAGGTAGGCGACTTCGCGGAAGGCCTAGAAATAGATGGTTGGATCAAGTCCAACATCTCTCCTGGAGCCGCTTAGGGATTCCTCCTGATGAATTGGAGTCAATGGCGAAGGATCGAGAAGGATGGAGAGTCCACCTGAGCATCCTACCCCCGCGACCCTCATGAAGGATTAGCGGGCCATTGAAAATGAATGAATGAATGAATGAATAGAATACTATGACAACTCTTTCACAGTGAAAAAGTTATGAAAATGGATTTATGCTACATCTGAAGAATAAAACAACAATCGTCGAAAAGCGACAATCAGGGTGATATACACATACATAAAAAATGTATTAGACACATATTTATGTACGTACATATAAAATGCTGTTTCAATAAAATATATATATTTATTATTCCTTAAAACTTAATTTTATAAAAGGCTGCAACATTTTTCTTAAAAAAATTATATACTACTGCTATAGTGTATAAAAAAACCTGTATAGTTTTGTCTGTGTTCTTAATGCAATTAGTTTAACAATAGGAAAGAGTAAATCTTCACAAAAGGCACAGAGCAGTAAGTAAATGTGTATTGTTTGATTTTTTGTAATATCTTCTGCTTGACAGTATTACATAAAAAAAAAAAAAAACAATTTTAAGTAAATAATTTTAAGTATTGTAGATCTTGTAACTCTTTTTAAGTAAATCTTTTATAATCTAATCTCAATCAGACGATGCTGCTTTGTATGTATCACGAGCGATTTTCTTAAGATTTTCCGCATCATGATGTCCGGTGGCTTCAACCATTTGTCTCAGAGCCCCATTAGGATTCTTTAGTAATATATACGGAATGTCAAATTCCTTTGCAGTTCCTGCGTCCATAACTAAAATTCGATCTGAGTCCATAACGGTATGAAGACGATGCGCAACCGTTAGTACAGTACATTGCTTGAATTTCAAGCGGATTGTTCGCTGGATTAGCGCATCAGTTCTAAATTAAATATAATAACAATACATAAACTGGAGACAGTATGACATATTACTACTCACTGGGGATCAACATTGGCAGTGGCTTCGTCCAACACCAAGACCTTGTTATTGCGTAAAATGGCTCGAGCAAGACATACTAACTGCCTTTGACCCACACTGAAGTTGCTGCCACGTTCTGTGACCATATAGTCAAGACTTGGTATTGCTTGCTTTAGTTCTACCTGTAACATAACAAGTTAACTATGCAAAGTTAGAGAGTGTATTGTGAAAAATACGACTTACCTCTTCCAAAGCTAGCCATAAATCTGCATCTGAGTAGAACAAAAATGGGTCCAAATTATAGCGAACAGTTGCCGAAAAAAGAACTGGGTCCTGTGGTATAATTGAGATTTTCGAGCGCAGCGACTCCAATGAAATAGTTCCAGTTTCAATATCATCAATATAGATTCCACCCTCAATATTGGACAAACGGAAAAGCGCACCAATAAGCGACGACTTACCAGCGCCAGTTCGACCCACAATACCAACTTTCCATCCCGGCTGAATGGTAATGTTTAAGTGCTTTAAGACAGGCGGGCTGTTAGGGTCATAGCGCAGAGACATATCCTTAAATTGAAGCTCTCCTTTCTTGGGCCATTCAGGAGGGGGTTTCTTTTCAATTTGAGATTCTTGCTCAAGATCTGTATACTGAAGTACACGTTCCACACTTGTCATCTGTTGAAGTGATTCAGCCACTTGCCGAACTCCGTACTGAACCATTCCGGTTAGAATCATTGCTTGTGATATGGCTAGACCTACGTTGCCGCTAAACGTTTCTAAAAAAAGATTATAACAGTGAAATTCAATCACACATATGTTCAAAGAGTGTAAAAAAGCTTACGTTGATGGAGTAAGATAAAGCTAAAAGCTACTGATGAAAGGAATGCACAACTAACACAGTCAAGCCATAGCCCAAGAGCTGTATTAGCTGACATCGTAAGCTGCCACACAGCGCTATGAACATCTTGTAGATTGTCAAACTCTCTGGCTACCAGATCTTGCAAACCTCGAGCTCTAATGGTGGATATGCCAGTAAGGGTGGCAGAGAGATGAGAAAATACCGGACTACGACCTAAAATGCAGATCAAATCGATTAGCACGAAAAGAAACGTTTATTAAACCAATACATACAAATTCCCTCCAAACGCTTTAAATCTTGCGAAGGTCTTAGATAGAGCTTCAGAACTAAAAGGTACACAACCACAGCGATTGCCAACGTCCCAATAAGAATAGGATTTACTATTGTAATCAATATAAGAATGCCGAACATCACCAAAGCAATTTGTACAAAATCCATCATAGCCTTTGGAAGGAATTCATCAATGGCGCCCATATCTTTAGAAAATCTGTTCAAAATTCTGCCTGAAGGGTTAGTGTCAAAGAAGCGCATGGTTGCGTGCAGAATGGAACCAAACATACGATCGTGTAATACTTTTGAAGCATGCATACATACTTTGAAGAAGAGGTAACCACGCACTATTGTCATCTTAAAAAATAAAACAAAAATTATATTATATTATAACTTAAGTTCTTCTTTCTTGGACTTACCAAAACTACGCCTAGAATTAGAGATCCGTAAATATACAGACATTCGTAAGTGGTTAGCCATGTTGTTTCATTGTTCACCCTAAGGTATTCTTGTTGAGTCCAAATATTCACAAAGTAATCTGAGCCACTGCATACAACTTGAGAAAGCAGAAGCACGAATATAAGTATACATAAAGCGGTGACACTAGCTCCAGCACGGAAATACTCCCACCAAACTCTGCCTGAAACTCCACCTTCAGCTTGATCTTCAGCAACCTCTTGATCGTTATTATAATCGTTTTCGGAACTAGCCTAACATTAAAGTTTAAAGAAATTTCTTTACTAAGCACTATGTGGACTTACTGATTTTCTAAATGAGCTAGTACTGGAGGCACTACGTTGGCGAAGCACTTGGTATCCACGAACCCCATCAATAAATGGAATATCATCGTCTTCATAGATAGTCAAATCTTCGCTTAGATGATCTACGTTAGAATCATTATCCTTCTCGCTTTCTGGTCGTTCTAGCAATTTAGCAAAGTCTAGATCACTATTGGCAAGTTCATTATAAGTTCCTTGGCGAGAGATGCGACCATCTTCAATGATAACAATCCAATTCGCTTCCGTAAGGAAGTGAACTTGGTGAGTTACTAAGAGTCGAGTGGCTTTTTCATTTGCTAGGCGACTATTTGGGCCGATAACTTCGTCAAATAGATGTTTGCCAACGTGTGCATCGACTGCACTCAGAGGATCATCAAAAAGATAGACGGCAGCTTGCTTATATACCGCTCGTGCTAAACTAAAAACAAAAAAATGTTAATTGTTAGTTTTTTATTCTATAATACGTGATTTTAACTTAAATCGAATTTAGGCTAGATTTGACATTGTTGGAAATGTCGAAAAAATATATTTTTATTGATACAATTTTTACGGCATCTTTTCAGTAAGACGTAACCACCCACCAAAGTTTGGAAAAACCGTTCGGAATGTCGCGCACGTTTTTCAAATTATAAATTCGTCGCATAGATAGAACACCTAATTAATTAATAAAAAAAAAAAAGTGAGGGATGTCTAGTTGCTAGGCAATTTTTAATGGTCACATGTGCCAATCGATTCATCAGAAAAAGTTACCTAGTTAGGCTAAGCTAGGGATTTGAAATTTTGAACAAGTCCTTAATGTGGCTTTAAAGTCATCTAATATCAGACGTACATACGTACATATGTATGGATGTATGTATGCACATATGTACGACGAACGTATCGTATGCAACACATCTACTTTTTATTTTTTATTTATTTATTGATCAACTAAAAGGAACAAAAATGCCTTATGTCTGTTCAAATCAATTTAAGATTTAAATTAAGATTATTGGTTTTCTTTTGTAAACATTTTTGCGTTGTACTTCGCTTAAGGGGTTTTACACTTGTACCGATCCCACAATTAAGGAATGCGGTCAATCTATGAGGAGTGAGATATCAGACCACCCACAAAAATGCGTTACGCAAAGCATAAAAAAAATGAGAGCAAATAAAACATGAAAAGTACCAGAGTACGTACGAGTATATATATGTACATACATATGGTATGTGAAGATTTCAGTTGCAAAAACTCAGAAGATACAAATTTCTAATTTTATTTTGCACACACATAAGATCAATGATGAAAATTAGACTACGGGTTATAAAATATTTAAACTAACCAAAACTCATAGACTCGAGCTGCCAAACGTTGGTCCCCAGCGCATTCTAAAGTTTGGACGAGCGTACAGTGAAAGATAACTCCGTGATTACAGATGTATGAAGTAAAGCTCTTCTTCCCAAAGAAGAATAGAATTGAATGTACATATGCTCACGAGATCCAAAAGTCTTCAAAAGAAAGATCTGATATCTGATTTTAAGAAACTTTTGGAAAGACGTGCCAAGAAAATTTAGATGAAAAGGGCTGACATGATCATATCTTCTGAATAAGTAAGCCTGATGCAACTATTAAAAATTGTACGCAATTTGTTTTCGACACCGATGGAACAGCCAGAAAAAAGTTCAAAAAGAAAGGCATTACTAAGCTTCTAACAAAATTTGCATGAACAATTCACATCTACGAGTAATGCTATTAATATTATGTGCCTCCAAGGATAAAGTCTCGATCTTAAAACCAAGGCTATCAACCTAGAATAATAAGATATCAAGACTCCATTAAGATATAGACTGCCTAGATTGAGGAAATTGAATTCTTATGAATTGCAATGGCTTTCGATTTTAAAACATTTAAATTTAAGTTGTTCAAAGTGGCCTATCGAGCTATAACTTGCGCATCATCAGCATATAGGCGAATATTAGACTTAATAACAGCAGATGGAAGGTCGTTAGTAAAAAGACTGAACAGCAAAGGTCTAAAAACTGAGCTCTGGAGTTCATCTTAACCTAGATTTAAGAAAGCGGACACCGAGGACTCTAAGACTGCATGTTGTCGACTGCCACGAAGGTAGAAGCTTATAAGTCTGCAAGAGGTTCGAGCAAATTGGAAATTAGAAACCAGTTTGAAACATAGAATCTTATTATCAGTAGTATCACAGCAGCATACGAATGGCAGCACATTTGTTATCGATGCTAAAGCCTTTTAAGCACCGCCACGATAGCGATAACTATCGCCATAGCGATAAAAAAAACTAAACAAACCAGCGCTGTAGCGACAGAAATCTTTTTTAAAATTTTTCTTAGATTTATTTATGCAAAAGAAAGCATCTACCTATCATGTAAAAAATGTGTAGCTCAAGTGATGAAGAGGAAGAAAGACTATTGTTGCTTGCTTTAGCGGATGAAGAAGATAATGTGTAAGTTTAATCCTATGCTTGTACTTAATTTCACCTAATTCTTAATTATGTAGCAGAAAAAGAATGTGGATGCATGAAATCAATTTAAGTCGAGATAGTCGGGAGAATTTTTTTTACATTATTTCAAAATTTGAAAGCTGATGAAGAGCGTTTTCGTCAGTACTTCAGAATGTCGTTCGGATGTTTCTCTGAGGTACTGAGCAGCAAATGAAATTCATAAAATTCGTTAGAATTTTGTTGATTATTTAAGTACTCATATTGAGTAAAATTGAGTAACCATTAATAAAATAATATTAAAAAAAAAAAAAGCCGTTTAGGTACTTACCATTTTCCCCCAGCTCCTTACGTTTTTGTACTCCGCATTATCCAAGTCATATAATATTGGATCATTTTTCACGGAAGAAATTAATTTTTCCACATCCACCATTGCACGATAAAAAATAAATAATATTTGGCGCAACAGCTCTTTAAGTGCCAGGGCCGAGCTTCTCGCAAACACTCGTGTTGTGTGTGTTATATTTTTCACACGAATGGAAGGGACCTACAGTTTAGTGCCGTATCCGAACGGCGATTTGAGGAGCTTTTTCGTGACAACAATACTCTCGGATATTTTTCAGACGCACGCGAGAGGTGGGACCATGAAAAAACTTTTTGGTGTTTTTCTGGGATTCAAACTTGGAACCTCATGCGCAGTGATCCGACACACTAACCACTTACGCCACGGCGCCCACATTTGCGCGATAGAGCGATAACATATACCGCACTTGGTGTGTGTGAACAAGCTTGAATACAAGTGTTGCGATAGATCGCTATCGCTATCTCTATCACTATCGCTATCTCTATCACCATCGCTATCGTGGCGGTGTGTGAAAGCCTTTAAAGTGGATTTAGGAAGTGATAGCAAACAAAGCTGAAGTAGTGCTGTGATATCGGTGAAAACGGTAACACTGAGAAATTCCATTATTTTATTTTTCAAGTTTATTTCAAAAACTTTAGAAAGAATAGGTAAAATAGAAGACATCGCGATGTAGGAAAGGCAGGCCTATACACGCCTGGATCACACAAATGCGACGACATCGGCATTTCATTGGCCTCAGTAACCGAGTGATCCAAAATCGGCGGGCCTGCCGATATTTTCTGAGGTCAAATAGGCGAACCCCACAGGCGGATCAGTAGAAATGCGGTGAAGTGGGAGGGTTGTGATCCCTTGTTTTCGGATTATAACCTCGCTGATTGAAGGAAGAAGAGGAAGGTAAAATAGAAATTGGTCTGAAACCGAAAAGCATTGAAGGAGACGATCTAGTCTTGGGTAAAGGTATAACTTTTGCCTATTTACAGGCTTTAAGAAAAGTGAACGTCATTATCGCAGTGCTAATAATGTGGACAAATGAGTTACCAAATGCAGACGAAGGAATTTTAATAAATTTTAAAGAAAACTTGTCAAGACCGACGGAATTCGTTTTAATAGAGAATAAAGCAGTTAGGAAATCATAATCAGAAACTACGAAAAAGGAGTCCGCTTTAATTTGTAATTATTCAATGGTGTGATTACGTCAATGAAATAATTTTTACTCTTAAAAACAAGCCCTACCTACATACATAAATGAGCCCTAGTTCCAAGGCGCTAGTTAGGGGTACCTAGTTATTATTATTATTATTATTATTCTTATTACATATCTTTATTTAACATTAATCCATAATTCCAATTGATACACAAAAGAAAATAGTTATATATTACACCGTACTTTTAGGGAGTGGAAGACATCTTCAACTTCAACACGATTACAAGGACGACAAGTTGCTCGTACATCATGTATTGGCTGGGTGTGAAGCTTATGTGAGTGGATGATAACCTTGGCTCTGCTATTAATTCTGATAATGATATCAGCGATGACTCTTGGCGATTGGGCTAATAAGGCAATTCAGCAATAAAGCCCTATTTCGAACAACTAAGGAGATTCTACACAAGAACCTGATCATCCCAGTTCTACTTTACACCGATGAAACATGGCCTTTATAGAAGGCGGATGAGAGAAGGATTATCCTTGGTCGCTTCGAGAGAAAAATTCTCCGCAAGATATTTGGGCTCATTTGCTTTCACGAATCTTAGAGGAAAAGATTCAATGACGTAAATGCGATTCAACGGTAAGAAAATGCATATTGGACATTTGAGATGACCAGGACATGTATAGCGAATTGACGCCAATGCTCCGGCCCGCATAGTCTTAGAATCTACCCCAGAGGGACTGACGCAGTAAAGGACCTTTTCGCCGTATGTAGCGCGCACAAGTTCATGAGGACCTTGGATAGCGCAACTGGAGGCAATCAGCTAAACACCGAGCTAACTGCAGAGGTTTATTTTGAGGCCCAGGTTCTCCGTAGCGCCACTTAAGTTAGATCAAAATGTAGACCTACAGCTTACGCGGATGACGTTGTGCTGCTTGCAACAGGTAAATTCCTGCTTACCCTTAGCGAACAACTTGATGGAACTTGATGGTATTCCACTCAGATTGTCCGATAGCGCAAAATACCTGGGCCTTATATTAAGAAAGCAACAATAGCCTTTTACTCATGTAGTAGAATTTTTGGTAGAACCTGGGGACCCTCCTCCAAAATCATACTATGGATGTATACGGCTATAGTTAGACCCATACTGACTTACGGCAATCTAGTATGGTGGCCAGCTGTCAACAAAACCACCAACTTAAAGGCAAAGTTCAAAGACTAGCGTGCATTGGCACTACCAGTGCAATGAGGACAATCCCAACCGCAGGACTCGAGGCTATTGTCAACCTGCTACCGCTAGACATCTTTATACGC
Organism: Brachypalpus laphriformis; assembly: GCA_945910035.1. NCBI lineage: Eukaryota > Metazoa > Arthropoda > Insecta > Diptera > Syrphidae > Brachypalpus > Brachypalpus laphriformis. Next base: position 89,503,118 of record OX246754.1, read on the forward strand.
ACATCAGCAGCCATTAATGTCAGTCAGCAAACTGGAAACCAAATAGAATAGGTCACTCGATGATCCTAATTGATTATTTTGGCCTCGTGCCCATAACGGCCTACACGACGCCATACTTAGATTTTGTAAGGCCTTTCTCTACCGCCTACCCTAGCAGGGAAGAATGGAAAAGCGGTCATATACCTAATGCCGAATCTATAGCCATCTACACAGATGGTTCAAAAATGAGCACTGGTGTAGGATCAGATATCTTCTCCGACCCCCTAGGTATATCGAAATCCATACGACTTCCATACAACAGCAGCGTCTTCCAAGCTGAGGTTTTAGCAGTGGCAACAGTCGCCCGGGCGCCGTGGCGTAAGTGGTTAGTGTGTCGGATCACTACGCGTGAGGTTCCAAGTTCGAATCCTACAAAACACCAAAAAGATTTTTCACGGTCCCACCTCTCGCGAGCGTCTGACAAACATCCGAGAGTATTGTTGTCTCGAAAAAGCTTCTCAAATCGCCGTTCGGATACGGCACTAAACTGTAGGTCCCTTCCATTCGTACGAAAAATATAACGCACACAACATGAGTGGTTGCGAGAAGCTAGGCCCTGGCACTCAATGAGCTGTTGCGCCAAATATTTATATTTATTTATTTTATAACAGTCGCCCATGAGTCTGCGGTAAGGGCAATACCGCCAGAAGGTATCATCATCTTTATCGACAACCAGGCAGCTATAAAAGCGATTACTAGATTACATAGAAATTAAATCGAAGCTTGTGAAGTGTTGTCGAGAAGAGCTCGACTTCTTGGAACACAGCACTAGGTATCGCTCTGTTGGGTCCATGGACACGAGGGTATCCCAGGCAATGAGAAAGCCGACGAGGTGGCGAGAATCGGCTCAGCAGCCCTACTAGAACAAGTTGACCCCCCTGTGTGTATCCCGCCTTGCACACTCAAGCTCGTTGCAGGGAATAATGCCATTAAAGAGGCGAACACAAGATGGAGCTCCATGGAAACTTGTGTCATCACAAGAAGCTATGGACATCCTTTGACAAAGCAAGGACCGAGAGAATTACTCGGAAAGATAGGAAATCCCTTTCCACCCTCGTGAGCATCATCACGGGGAACAACACTCTGCGGTACTACTTGAAGAAACTACGCCTGACGGAGAAGGAACTCTGTAGAGGCTGAGGTGACGAGGAAGTTTTTGAGGACACTACCCACTTCCTGTACCACTGTCCGAGTCTTCAACACTCCAGGAAAAAGTTCCTGGGTAAACATTTTAAATTTAGAATTATTTAAAACTTGGCTGCACAGCATTTTGAAATGTCATTTTCTTGCCAGTGGTATCGCGCGCCGGTCGCAGCTGTAATTGTTTATTTGTTTCACGTAATTGTTTTATTACATTTGGTATATGTGAAATATAGCAAGCATAGCATTTATACTATGCCTTCCACAAGACATGCATAAAAATCTAAATTAAAAAAATAAAATGAATTTGGCGACACAAAAAATAGGATTTTTTTCCATTGGATTTGGAAGTTCCAAAATATTTGAGCTATTTCTCAAATTAGATCAAAGTAGTCGTACATTAGAATTATGTTCATCAGCACACGCTTTATAAAATGATTGCAGAGAGGTAAACATTTTCGTAGCACTTTGCAAATAGCAATTCTTTAAAAATGTGATGATCACGCTGATGGTGGAGAGAGCAGGAGGGATGATCGTGATCGTCAACTATCAACTATCACCTTAGAGGATTCCGCTCCAGCATCTCGAGGAGCTCTCCGGCGTTTCGACAGGCACGATGCTGAACTTCATCAAATCATCAGAGTGGTTTGTATGCAGAAACTCAGGATTATCGTGAATAGATTTTTCTTCGGAATTTTTCTCTCGAACAAAAATTAGGTACCTTCAAAAATAGGGGAACAAATTAAATGTCGCGATTGCGTTGAAAATTCTCCTGAATTGTCATTCATGATACCCATTTCTTTTTCGCGGAACTATTTCCCCTTTTTGAAAAGACACCTAATTTTTGTTCGGAGGACAAATTCCGAGGGAAAATTTATTGACGATAACCCTGAAGTAAGTGACTGAGTTAATAGTTTTCAGTTTCAATGGGTAAGGGATTATTTTTTCCCCCATGGGTATCACAATGGGTCAACGCTGACCTGAGAGTGGCAGAGAGCGTCCCTCCCTGCCAGCCCACATACCTAACCTAACCCAACCTAGACCTTGTGAGGAAGCAATGTCCTCGCATTCTTGAAAAGGAGTTAGTCTATATTGAAGCGCGTATTCCATTATTTGCTTCTGCAAGTGGATACCATGCCTCTGCTCAACTTTAATGGCGTAACTAGCATTAGAATTCAAATTATTCAAGTAGACTTGAGGAAGCCCGATTTCGACGTGTATTGCATAGGTTGGCATTGATATTGTAAGCCCTAAGATACGTTTGAAGAAAAAGCGGTGAACTTTTTCAAACTCCTCAAGGTGCTGATAACCAAAAACTTGATTAGCTTAGCAAAGGTCTTGATTTTGGCGTCCAGCATCCTGTCCTTCCAAGTAGCAGTAACTATTGCAAAAGAACCGTTTTTCTACCACTTATTTCTCTTTAAGATGGGGTCTCAAATCGATAGTATCGAACCAAAGACTAGTTTTCTTGAACAGCCCTCCTACAATGAGTAGGTTCAAAGTTCATCATTTTAGACTTAGCGGTATCGATTTGTAGGCTGCGACTATGTATCACAGTATTTATTTAGTTTATTAATTTTCAGCTGAAGTGTGACAGTAGTACCTTAATCGAAACCTCACAGAATTTTACACCTACGAGCAATTTATTAGACACATCATCAATACCTAGTTGCTAGGAAATATTTCATAGTCACGTGTGCCAATCGAACAATCAAAAGAAAGGTGATGAAATCCGATTGAATGGGTTAGACAAGTTGTATTCCGTAATAGAAAAAATAAGTTGAGATGTCTTTAAGACAACACAACAATTTTTTGTAACAAAAAAGTTTTTAATCCACATTGGCAACGATATCCGGATAAAACATAAGCTCTCACTCTAAATGCTTCCGGTTAGAATAAGAAATTTAATGTATAGCTTGTTACTTGCTCATTGTGATCAGCGCCGGATATAACTTATTGGTGCCCTAGGTTTTTATAGTGAACGGTGCCCTAGTTTTTCTCTTTTTGTTGTTAGATATATTCACTTCCAGAGGATAGATGGAATCATTTATTCACAAAGAAACAAAATAAGGAGAAACATTATCGTGAATTCATGTAACACAAATAAACATTTATGTTGGCTTTTTATTCAAAGTGAAATATGTAGTTACACATTTTAAAATGTATATTAGTGTATTTTCTCGACTTTCTTATAGCTAAATCTCTGATCACCCTGATTGTCGTTGGCGTTTGTCGCTTTTCGACGATTGTCGTTTTATTCATAGCTACGACCTGCTGACTGTTAAACATTACTAATCAATTCGGTTGTCTTGTAGAATAATATTGCAACTCTTTCGCAGTGATAAAGTTATGAAAATGGGTTTATGCTACTTCTGAGGAATAAAACGACAATCGCCGAAAAGCGACAAACGCCAACGACAATCAGGGTGAATATCGTCAAATTCGCGTAGCAAATTACTTTTGATGCAAAGTAGTGGTAACGCATGCAGTCTTTTTTGCGTCATCATAGTTCGACGAAGACCTTTTAATCGATTTAGTTGTAAGAATATCTACGTTTGCAAAAGCTGATGTTAATTTATCTTCCCACATTATTTTATATAAATTCGCTTGATTATGGAATTTATAATTATTAACATTTTTATGCCAAATATAACGATGAAATTGCTGAGTTTCATCAGCAAGTTAAAATTTGAGATATTCGGGATATTTTAATACCAACCACTGGGTACAGGCTTCGATATCGACTTCTTCTCTTGTAACGCAAAGAAAATCAAATTGGTCAGCAATTTTACTGTAAATCTTACCTCTTAGTCTAAGATCAAGTATGATCACTTAATAATGAAGTGATAATAAATGCTACAAGTCCTGTGCAAACATATAATTTTTAATCAGAAGTTTAATTACCGAAATATGGTAGTTCTAACTAGGAAAAAAGAGTAATCACTTCTTGTGGTGCCCCTCTCTGTGGTGATGCCATATGCCGGTGCCTAGTGTGTCTTAATATAAATCCGTCACTGATTGTGATATTAATCTCGCCTCCCCCATTTACCAAATTGTTTATACTTATGTATATAAATAAATACATCAAAATTAATAACAAAAAAAAAAAAAATTGCAAAAAGGTTGAAACTATTATCTTTTACAGGAAAGCAATGCAATTTTGATTCTATATTAAGCGTTTTATCTTTGAAGCAGTGCAGGGACTCTATAACGTTTAACAATTAAAGTTACCTTATGCGTGCTCTCTGACCACCGGACAATGCTGCTCCACGTTCACCAACAATTGTTCTATCTCCATTTGGTAGCTGCTCAAAATCGGTTACTAGTGCACAACACTTTGTTATTTCATGGTATCGCTTCCTGTCATATGTTTCACCAAATAAAATGTTATTTCGGACGGTTCCAGTGAAAAGCCACGGCTCCTGAGATGCATAAGAAACATCACCGTGAATGACAACATTTCCATTGGCGATCGGCAACTCTCCGAGTAGTAATTGCAAAAATGAGCTCTAAGCAACGTGTTATTAGAATTGTACTTATGTAAGTGCACCCCAGGCAGACCCTCAACTTACTTTTCCCGCTCCAACTGGGCCAATTATTGCACAAAGTTGCCCTTTTCTTATATCAATGTTAAGATTTTGCAATGTAGTTGAACTTTTCGAATCATCCCAATTAGCGTTAACCTCCTTTACCAAAACAGCCTGCGAGTTACTCTCGACAGTAGAATAATCAGTCTTTTGCGTTAAGCCACGCGTCTTCTCGTCATGGCTCTCCATCATAAGATACCCTTGGATGCGTTCGATCGAAACAAGAGCTTCCGCTCCAAAAGATACTGCTAGTGGATACCAAATAGCAGCAACAAGCTGAAATGTATGCAATTTTCGTATGAAATATTTAAACAGAAGCTAATTTATTCACCTGGAGAATGTTGTAATATTGTGCCATAGAAAATACAACGTCAGCTGTTACAGATTGACCTAGTAGTACAGCCGCTGCAATAGTAATGTACAGTGTTGAGCGCTCAGTAAACACCATAGTACTTAAGTAAAAGCCACGTAAGTACGATGCATATCGAATCTGCTTTATTTCACGACGCCTTGCTTCGGCTACTACAGCTTGGAAGGGTTTTTCCCAAGCGTACATTTTAATTACCTGTATGCCTTGTACGATTTCATTCATAATGCCTACGCGATTGTCTGTCCGTTGAGCGATTTTCATACGTAATTTTGAAGACAATTTACTCAGACCCGTTTGTACAGGAACAGTCTTCAGAAGAAGTCCTACCACACCAACAAGTGCCGCAATCCCGATTTTCTGCCATATTAGATAGCAAATGAGTACAGATTGAAATGGCAGAATCCATATCCAGTGCACGAAGATAAAACCATAGTCCAAACGGTTAACATCATTAGAGAGAAGGTTCACTAGATACCCGGCGGGAGTGGTACCTGCTGTTTTTTTCGACAAACGAAGTGTCTGCAATAAGAGGGATGGAATTACTATAAACTATATACTCGTACATATATGAAATTGCAATATTTTTACCAAGAGAGGTATAAAATGTTTTTAAAAAAATATTCCATCGCGTACCATTTTTGAAATATTTTTAACGGGTTTTATCTTATGCTGAATCCATATCTACATATGTATCTTCTTATCTTGATATTTTTGAAATTTCATGTCGTATATAGGTATTTACATATATAATTCCATATTGCTAAAGAACAGTTTCGATAGCAGATACGGATTCAGTATACAATTTTTAATTATAATCTTTACAATTTACAAAAAAAAAAAGGGGGTCGATTTTACTTTACCGGAAATGTCAAAAGCTGGAAAATTTATTTCTTATTTCAGTAGAATATCCTACTCTAAGCTTAGAAAATGTGAACAAATGTTGGCGTTTGCTTTCCAGTGAGACGTAACCCGCCCCCATATTTTGAAAACAGCCGTACAAAATGGTACCAACTTCTATGATATCCTGCTTTCTAATTTCTTAATTATAATTTTTTCGCCCAGATGAAAAGGTGCACTAATTAATAGCAAAAACGAAGTTATAATAATAATAAATATGCGATCGCACACAATTATCCTCTTTCTTTTCTCTTCGGCTCATTTTCCTATGGTATTTGCTTATATGGCGAGTGTGTAAGCCATTTTTTTGTGGATCGGACTCTTGATACATATATTTTTATTTTTCTTATAACGTTGGTTGTTATAAACTGATTTTAATGAAACCTCTTTGGGTAACGCGGGTTATGATTGACTGAAAAGCAACCGCCAGCTTTTTTTGCACTTTGAGCTTAGCGTTAAGCTGGGATTGCAGTTTTATTCTTTTACACGGTGTTCGTTGTTTCTTTTTAGACGTGCGCGGAACAATGAAAGTGTAAACGACAAAACTGAACAACGAACGAAAATCAAATGAACAACGAACACGTACACAAGAAATGCAAATCTAGTTGGAATGGAACGCATGTGTACAACAACAATGTATTGTTATCCATATTGATACAAAGAGCGAACTGACTTAAAACTCGTATAACGTGCGGTGTTCGTTCATCGGTGTACGTACACCTACGAACGAACAACGAACAAAGTACACTAAATGAAGAACGAAAGCTTAATCTATTCTATCGGACTAAACAAATTTCAGTTTTTGATATTTTGTGTCAAGTAAAATTTAACAAAAAAATTTCATTAGACCCCATTATATCTCAAAAACGGTATATGTTAGAACAATTGGGTTAACATTTAGCGTAAGATTTCGCTTTGCACTTTACACGTTTCCTTTATAATATTTTGTAAACTAGTGCAATTTGTTTTGCTTGTATTGCTATTTGCCAACCTTTCTGTAAATGAGTGAACAGCAAGCAATTCTCATTCGAGCTCCCAGCAGCCTTTGTCTCAGATCTACATGGTGATTTAAGAAACATCCAATAAGAGTTGCAATAATCACAATGCACGCTAACCAGTATACATCGGTCCAAATGTAATCGATTGGCGAACTAACACCCTCCGTAGTTCTACTGTTGAGCGTATTGATAGTGACCGCCTTTCCATCGCCATCTTCAAGTGCATTATTTCCTATAATACATAAGAGATTCATACAAATTATTAAAAATCAAAGTGCCACTTTATGCGCTGATGTAACTCTAGCAGATAACAGCAGATGACATCAATGGCATGCATTGTCGCTTAACTAGGGTAATCGCGTACGAGTATATTATCATAGTTTCTTTGGACTCTTATTTATTTTTCAAAGATGACACAAATTCCGTGGATGATTAAATACGGAAAATAATGCAAACGCTTTGATCTTGAGATGCATTGATCTACTTTTCGCGTTAGGTGGAGAATAAGGATCACTTAGAAAATACGGATAGGCTAGAAGAGGAATGGTGATTGAAGAATTATATTTAGAACGGCTGTGATTTAAAGGGTTGGCCAAATATCGATGCGCACGCTGGCAAAACTTCTGCGTAAGCTTTTCTGTCTGTCCTACTCTTCTGGGGTCTTTCGGAGAATATGGAATACAGCATTGGTTCAGCCCGTTCCTAAAAAGGCGAATCTTCCTCCCCGTCCAAGTACCGACCCATTGCACTTACGTCTCTTCTTTCGAAGGTCATGAAAACGTTGATGCAGCTTATGAAATATCTTGATTTACGGCAAATCCTCAATGACCGGCAGTATGGTTTTCGTAGCAACAGGTCTACTGGTGATTTGCTGCCATATCTCACCGAGAAGTGGAACCAATCTCTCCATCACTTCGGCGAATCAAAGATGTTTGCGCTCGATATTTCTAAGGCATTTGACAGAGTTTGGCATCAGGCTTTTTTATTGAAAATGTGTGCATATGGCATCGATGAGTCTCTTTTTCAATGGATTAGAAATTACCTTTCGCAATATAAGTTGTCTTGGACGGTTTCAAGTCTGCAATTCAGCTGGTGTTCGCCAGGGCTGCGTTTTGTCTCCGACTTTCTATCTCACTTTTATAAATGACCACTTGTCTGCAACTTCTAATCCAATCCATTCTTTTGCTGAAGATAGTCCTCTCAGTTTTTCATATTCGTTCGCGAACTCACGTCCCTGCTCTTCGGCCGTAGAAGAGGAACATTGACGTATGTTAAACACATTAAATTCTGACCTGGACAGCATAACTAAATGGGGTTCATTTAGAGAGTGGAATTTAATGCATACAAAATACAATGCTATATCTGTCTCTCGAGCGAAACTAAAACCCTCAACCATTATCCATGAATGGTACTTCCATCGCTGAATCCGAGACTTTCCATTTTCGGTATGTATATTAATAACTATTAGAATCGGTTCAGTAGAAATCTTGCGGAAGTAGTTCTATAAATTATGTACACAGTAAAAATATGAGCGGCTTATTAAATGATACATGATACAAATGATACAAAACATACACTGAGAACTGACGAACTGCCCATTCAATCATTTTATTGCTCAAATAATACAGTGCTGTGCAAATTAATTGTAACAATCAGGTTTTTCGTTTTATTTTTAAATATGTTTATAAATATTTTGGACTAGTACTTATTATACCCACCCTTTGCATCAATGAGTTATTTTACTCTATTGGACATTGAAGATATTAAGGTTCCGCACATATTTTTAACTGCATGGAACCATACGCCAATCATTTCTGAAATTAGCTTGTTTTTTGTCGTGAAATATTTTTTTTCCGAAACTTGCTTTATTTGGCCCAGACATTTTTAATCGGATTGAGTTCAGACGAGTTACCAGGCCATTGCATCACATTAGCACATTAATGTTATTATTCACGAAGAACTGCTTAATTTTTTTTACATGTGGCATGGAGCAAGATCTTGTTGGAAAAAATCACTTTCGGTTGGAAGTCTCCTTCGAATGGTAGACAGGAGCTGGGTCAAGAGTTCTAGATATTTGGTGCTATTCATCATGCCTTCGATTTGCTTCAAGTTTCTAGGACCCTCAGAGGTGAAAAAACCCAAAAACATAACTATGGGTGAATGCTTAGGGGCTTAGACAATATGATCGGGTCGGAGTTTTTCATTGTCACTCCTTCTCACTACACTTATCCGGTATCCCTGGACCTCGAAGTGGCTCTCGTCAGAAAAAAATACTTTTTTTGAATACTCTGAAGTCCGATATCCATGTTTCTTCGCCCAGTCAGAAGTTGCTTCTTGAGTGTTTTTCTTGCCTTGCGGTCCACTTGAAGAAGACACCGTCGTCCACTAGACGAATCCAACTGTACACCAGCCGATGACAAATCCCTTTGAAGATCGCCACTTGTCCTTTGAAGATTTATTACGCTGTTTCGGACGAACATTTTGTCATCATGAGCCGTGGTTTTGCGCTTTCGGACGTAATGCCCCTTACGACTCGTTGCAATAGAACAAATGGCTTTTGCCCTCTTCTCCACAGAGATATGTATATCTGGGTTCCAAAGACGCTGTCTTTCCAAACCTAGTATCAAATAACATAATTTCCTTTATAACACCATACCTTTTTACAATCCACAAATCCTACCTTAAAAAAAATAATAAAAATAAAATAAAAAAATGTGTCCCAATTAATTTGCACAGCGCTGTAATTGCACTGGATACTTACTTAACACCCGCCGGCGGTCACACTTTTTACCCTGGAGTTTAAGGCTACAGTAATTTGTAAATATCAGAACTCCACTTTAACAGTTTACATCTCAACTATTAATATAGTTGATACTGATAATCGGTTATAACAATATCTGATGAGAGTTATGAACCGCACAGCAATTTGCAATCGGTTATAACAATGCTGGATATAAAAATAAAAGTACACCAGACTTAAGTCTAAAAACTGTTTACAGCGATGGTAAAATAACGTGTTCGTACAAGTCAGCTTGTTATTTTCATTCTGTTTCTAAATGTTGTATCTACATTATGTACATGTGTACATAATATAGACAATTGTTCAATTTCTTGTAGCGACTCATACATCTAGGGCTAAAGTAATATAATCACGTGCCCTGCTTCATTTTCATATCTGGTATCTGAAGAGTTCCGTACGTATTGATTTTTGTTTGACACAAGTGGGGTGTATAGATAGTTCTCCAGGCAATAAATATTCAATTGAATAATGCTAATGACGACGATGGCGATAATTTGATTGAAGATTAAGAGACTGAAGAAGTGCACGTTCCATCTGTAAGCAAAGCACTTACTGCAGTGGCAACACTACATGCCCCTGAATCCTGTATGGGGCGCTTCAAAATTTAAATTCAAACGCTGGAATCTAAACACTGGACAACAAATTAGTGATTTCTTTCCATTTGTGCATTTGAAACTTTTTTTTTTTTAAATAAAGTATTTGCTTTTTTTATTTAATTTGTTTATTGTACCGGATATAACGATGAAATTATAACGTCCTTCGTTATAACCGACTTCTACTGTATGTCCTGTTTAAATGGAGGATTATTAAAAAAAAGACTCATCTCAAAAATTTGTGGGATTGGATAAAAAAATTTCATGTAAACGCGGATCAAAAGATCGAGTTTGGCAGATAGAGAAAGACGATGAGGAATTATCTCACAGTGACGTCAGATAATAAAAGACGCATTGTTATTTCTGATGATCGGTTACATTGATGGGTTACTCTCACATAATTGTCTTACCGGCACTGCCTATGTCCGAAACACTGCGCTCTGTGCGATTTAATAAAAGATGAATCCGCTTTAGAGAGTTTGCCAAGTTTCCCTTCGGATTAATAGGTGCGATTGGCTGCTGAAATTGAAGTAGTAATTGCGCCAAAACTGCTGGTATGGTTGATCTAATTTAGTAAAAAAGTATTACATACTTTCTTTGAAGGCAATTATACAATACTCACTTTATAATGATATAAATTAAGCATATAAGTCCATCGACTACACATGACGACCAAAATGTTCGAAGCATTGCATTGCGGAGAAGTGGTGCTCTTCCTTTACGGTGGGCACGAGTTACCTCTTTGAACCATTGACTGATAAAAAAAATAATTAAATAGTAGTATGAGCATATCTAAAAAAAAAAAAAAACTATAATATGAAACTTACTCTTCCAACTTATCACCGAGATCTTCAGACCGATCTTTTTTGAGACATTTTGTGAGATCATCTTGTCCAAGCCCTTTTTTTGTGCCTTTGTACAACATCGGTATTGACCAGATGAAGAGTAGTTGTGAGAAAATGTTTGCATGTTTGCGGGGGTTTGGATTGCTTGGCTTTTTAGAGCTGTCCATGGTTTTAAATGGCAGTTATTGTCTGTTGTGCTCAATAGTTTATTCTACGATTTCTTCATGTCATCTAAGTAAAAAATAGTATAAAAATTGCAGTAAAGTATCAGTATCTTTTCATAAGTAATTAAGTGAAATTAAAAAGGTTTCTTTATGCAAAGAATACTGATTCCCTTGACAAGCTCGGCTTTGTCTTTATAGTTTATATACACATAGACCCCTAATATTGACTATAATAATTACGTCTATGGATATTATAAGAATCCTTACAAAAAGTTGTGCCATTACATTTTACATTCTACGATTATTTTAGAAAGTACACATCATTTGTAGCTTTTTCGATTATACTTTAAATAATGAAGATAAAAATGCAGTTAATAATTAACAATTTACTAAAAAAAAATATAAAAATAAATAAATAAAAATTGTCTTTACCCATGATGTACATACGGGTTTTTCTCATAATTTAAACTGTTTGAGGCTAAAAGCTTACTAGTAACAATAAAAATACTGTTTTGGTATTGCAAAATATTATATGTGCCATGACTATTCATACGATGTATAAATACATTGGAACTTCGATAACTCGAATATTTAATAACTCGAATGAAATTGGTTGGCAATAGCGCCAAGACTGAAATTTACATGTAATTTTTATTTGATAACTCGAATTTCTATTACTCGAATGTCTTGATAACTCGAAGATATTATTTGGCGTCAACTTCGATAAGTCGAATTCTGAAGGGGAATTCCCAAATTCTGGGTATTTTTACAAGTTCGTTTTATAATGCATCGCTTTCGGTGGCACTGTGTTTGTATGTTCCTATGACCTAGTATACATACGTGTAGAAAATCGTGATTTCGTTATGTGTGAGTAAGAATTGTCAAATTTCTTGTTAGTAGGGGTTAGAACACACATTACTAGGTTGGTATATTGGTCGATACGAACTCAAAGCTTAGTTTTTGTTTTTGAAAAAAATAGTAGGCGCCTAAAAGAAACACAAAGAGGAAGACAAAATAACACACAGAGTGAAGATACGTATGAACAGTGCAGTGTGTATTGTTAGTTGTTATTAAGTGAAAAGTTGATTATTTTTTAACGTTGATATGTCGATAAAGCGTACGTTAAGAACATTATCTCTTGATGAAAAATTTAAACTTATAAAAGAGGTGGAGAGTATGTCGTGTTCCGGCAAGTACAGTGTCTACCATTTTAAAAAATAAAGAAACAATTGTCACTGCAATCGAAAATGGTGGTGTAAGTGGACGTTCCAAGAGACTTAAAAAACCAACATACGAAAACGTGGACAAAGCCGTTTTGGAATGGTTTAAATTGACAAGGAGGCAGAACTTACCTATATCCGGAGGGTTAATTAAAGAAAAAGCGTTGGATTTTAGTCAAAAACTGGGACTTCCAAATTGTAAGGCAAGCATGCGTTGGCTGAATAATTGGAAACGTAGGTATGTACAGACATTTATGTAACAAAAATGTGTAAATTCAGATTAAGTCTTTTTTTTTGTTTAAAAGAACGGCATATGTCATAAAAAAGCTTGTGGAGAGAGTAATGATGCGAGTGACGAGGACTGTACTAAATGGAAACGTGATTTTTTACCCCATTTATTGGAGGGTTATCAAGCAAGGGACGTTTTTAATGCAGATGAGACGGGCCTATTTTTTAAATGTCTCCCAGATAACACTTTAACTTTTAAAAACCAGAGGTGCCATGGGGGAAAGCACAGTAAACAAAGAGTTACATTGATGATTGACGCAAACATGGATGGGTCAGATAAACTAAAACTGCTCTTGATAGGTAAAAGCAATCGACCTCGCTGCTTTCGAGGTGTTAAATGGTTACCTCTCGACTATAAGGCAAATACAAAGGCGTGGATGACAGCAGCACTTTTTTCAGAATGGGTGGTAAAATTAGACAAACATTTTGGAAACATGGGAAGAAAAATTATTCTTTTCATTGACAACTGCCCGGCGCATCCTAAAGACATTCAACAAAAATTAAAATTTATTAAACTTGCTTTTTTTCCTCCGAATATGACATCAAAATTGCGACCACTTGATCAAGGCATCATACAAAACGCAAAATGTCATACTGCCGTAGGATTTGAAAAAAAAAAAAAAAAAAAAACCATACACGATTTTGAAGAAAACGAACAAATTAACATTACTACGATAGACTGTGTTGATGAAATAACCAATGCGTGGCATATCGACCTTAAGTCTGAGACCATTTCTAATTGTTTTAAAAAAACCGGTTTTGGTAAATATTCTGAGTGGGAGGAAGAGGATGAAATTCCTTTGATTTTCATAAATGAACGCTCAAACGAACAAAATGAGGGAGAAATTCAACTGTAGATGGAATTTGAAGCTTGGAAAAATACCAGAAATATACAAGGTGTTACGTATAATGATTTTCTGCAGGTGGATGACGATATTGTTACTTCGGAGTTATCCACAGATGAAGATATTGTCGAGATATTCAGATGTGAATCTGAATCTGCATAGCTCGACAATAACGATGACAGCGACAGTGATGTAATGGAGAAAGATTTGGAGGATGATTTGATTCAACCACCTTCAAACGAGTTGGTTGCAAATTCGTTAAGCATTTTGCGTTTATATTTAAATATTAATAAAAAAACAAATGATTCTGTGTATAATGGTTTAAATTCCATTGAAGATTTTGTTGAAAACCAAAATAAAAAAATCACTCTTCAGTAATGTATAACAGACTATTTTAAATAATAATTATGTTCCTGTACGTTTTTTGTGTTATATACTCGTATGTTCGCAAATAAATATATATTTATATCGATTTTGTATTTTACTTAATAACCCGAATTTTTTTTGCGGCAAGTGATGGTTGGAGTTATCGAAATTCGACTGTATCTATTTAGTCATTTCGGCGAAAACTAAGCATTGTCAGCCTAACATCTTATTCGCCATAAATAATCTCATTTCAACAAGTCAAACATACATATTATTTAATTAAATGAAAAACATAGCTTTGCTATTAAAACAGAGAAAATACAACATTCAGCACATTCCTATAATCCGCTAGTGTTAGCTAGCTAACTAGTAAGATAGTATTAAGGTGTGATTTTCTATCTTAACTTCTGGCATTAAAAGGCACATAGTTCTATAGTTAAGGTCCACTTTAATCGTCTTAGCACTTGCATATTATTCAATTTGTTTTTAATGTATGTGGCGCTACAGTCCGTGGTGGACCTGGGCCTCAACCAACAGACCTCTCCAGTTAGCCGGGTTACAAGGCAGCTTCCTCCAGTTGGGCACGCCAAGTTGGTTAAGGTCCCCCTCCACTTGTTTGCGCCACCTACAGCGAGGTCATCCTCTACTACGCCGTCCATCCGGGGTGGATTCGAAGACTTTCTTGGCTGGAATGTTGGCTCCATCCGCGCTCTACATGACCCAGCCATCTTAGTCACTGTATGTGAACTCTTCTGGCTAAGTCGATGCCCTTGCACAGGCCGTATAGTCCGGCATCGTATCTTCTCCTCCACTCGCCGTCTATGCAGACGGGACAAAAGATTACTTGAAGAACTTTTCTCTCAAAGTAACTAAGGGCACGCTCACCCGATTTTGCCAAAGCCTATGCCTCTGCGCCATACAGAAGGACTGGGATGATTAGTGTCTTATAAAGAGTTACCTTAGTAGTTCGAGAAAGGGCTTTGTTATTCAATTGCCTTCTTAGCCCATAGAAACAGCGATTGGCAAGAGTAATTTTTCGTTTGATCTCCCCACTGTTGTTATTTGCGGAGCTCACCAAAGAGCCTAGGTAGAGAAAGTTGTTTACTACCTCAAAATTATATCTTCATTATCCAGCCGATGTTTGGTGTCCTTTTTCATTTGCTTTCATTGACCGCTAAACCTATCTTTGATGCCTCGATCTCAATACTCGCAAATGCCCACTGACGGCCAGCTGAGTTCTTCCGACTATGTCAATGTCATAGGCGCGTAAGAGAGTACAGACTTGTAAAAGATTGTACCTCCGGTGTTGGCTTGTGAGTTTCGTACAATTCTTTTAAGTATTATGTTAAAGAAATCGCATGAGAAGACTTATACGAGTACCTCTGTAGTTGCAAGGCCGTCGGCCTCAGCAGTTTTGTTGGATTTAAATTTAGATATCGCTATCCTCACATAATTCTGATCGGGTTGAGGGGAATCTTGATTATCATCGTCACTGTTGAATGTCTCATTCTGGCAGCGGAATATTGATAAAAGCAGTCGCCGTTTAGCAGTCTGCAAAAGTGTTCCTTCCATATCCCCAGCACCGATTGCGATTCTACTACTATGTTACCATTTTCGTCCCTGCAGGCTTCTGTTCTGGCGTTGAGACCCTGGCATATTCTTTTTTACCTTTTGGTAACATTTTCGAACATCATTCCTGCAATAATCTCTCAATCTCCTCGATCGAGAGCTTCTCATGCTGCTTTTTCTTCTTTCTGAGAAGTCGATGTTCCTATTTTCTCCTTCGCACGTAGGGCTCGCGAGCAGCTCTAGTCTTTCTATGCAGCGCCGCCTTGTACGTCTCTTGTTTTGCTGCATGTGGTTGACGGCATTCCTCATCATACCAGGTGATTCGTTGTGGTGGCCGAGAGAAACCCAATACATCAGAGGTGGCATTTCTGATGGCTTGTTGGAAACGCTGCCACTGGTCTTCCGCATTTGCCGCTGTCGGCTTAGGACTTGCACTGAGTTACAAAAAAACTGTTATCATTTTGGTAATATACCGCTATGTTTTACTTCTTTTTAGTGGTTTACTGGTTTAATGGTTTATTTGTGTGCCTGTTTGCATAATAATTTTTCATTTTCCTCGTGATATATGCATCATATTGGGGAAAACCGCATAGTAATCGTGCTTTCATATTAGACGTTAGATATAGTCCATTCCAAACCACTTGAAATTACCCAACGTGCGCAGAGAGAAATTTCGCTAAATAATAAAGGGGATGAAATGTCTCTTAGGTCTTCAAAGAATGGTTAGTGATTTTCTCCACTTTACTCTGTATGATGTCCTTTTCTAGTTTGGCAAAACTTCTTTTGGTTTTTATAAAGCGGAAAGCGATAGTGATGAGTAAATATTTTATAAATATTACTAAAGTGGTATGTTTTACTACGTATTAATTTATTTATTTATTGTATTAGTTAATTAAGTATGTATTATTATATTTCGTTTAGCACAAATAAATTTGTTTCTTTAATTTTCCAAAATAGGATAAAAACAACAAAAACAATGTGTGTTTTTATTTAAAAACCAAATAAAGTCGACATACAAAGCAACAACTGAAAGAATTCTCTTCAACTGATATGCATTGTTCAAGCAAGTAAATCCAAGAAGCTGGAATTTGTTCCCTTTGGTCCTTTACTCAAATTAGGTATACCCACATCACACAACTTGATTCTGATTCGTCAGTAATTCCGCAACTGTGCGATGAAAAACATTAAAGTGCGGGTATACAACCTGTTTTGCTATTGCTCCTCCTCTTTTTCTTCCTTTTTCTCGCTTTTAAATTTTTTTAGCTGTAGTTGTTGTCGCTTTTATCTCTTAGGAATGAAGATGTGTAAAACTCGTACAAATAAGAGAGACCTGCGCAGAAGAATTTCAGGTGATTTGGAACCGACTATACCAATTTTGGCTCTGTGATCCCGTAAGTGTTTCAATAAGTATATTGTTATGGATTTGTTTTAGTTTGATTAATTACACTGGACAACACGATTTTTTGCCGTTAATTAAACTATACATTTTTGTAATCGTACATGTAAGTATTAACAGAAAAATATCAGAAATAGTTTACTACATCGAGTTACCTAAATATACGGCAAATTGTATGTAAACTAGTGTGGCAGTTTTTATTAAATTAAACACATATTTATTACGAAATCAATTTAGAACTTTATTGATTAATGAAGATCGGTCCATAGCAATTGATATCACAAACATAACATTCAAACTGAAATTGTGGCCATTGACCCACTTCTTTTTCAAAAAGTCATCGATAATTTTGACCTGCGGATGGTCGCTTGCAGCAGAATGCGTGGTACTCGCATGACCAATGTTATCTTCATAATTGCCATGGATCGAGACTCCTTAATCGAAAAAGTTCTACATTTATTTTATAATAAATGTGTGTTTTATTTAATTCAAACTTCCACACTACCTGTTGGCTCTCCCTTTACTAGACATTGGTTACTGACACTTTATCGCGTAGGTGTATTATAACTACCTTCACTAAAGAACTAACAATAATAAAAATATATTGCTCAAACCCCTTAGTAGAGCCAAACAACATCATTTTGCCGCCCTTATAAAAAAAAATTAATATCTACACATTTTCATGTATTTTCACTTTTTCAAATAAACAGATTTTTCTAAAAATATGGATGTTTCATCAATTTTTTACAGACGTATTTTAGACAATTTCATGCCAAGGTATAAAAAAAAAAACATTTTGGAAGAACGGGAAAAAAAATATTTTATTTGTTGTCCAGTATTGTCAGTTGTTGTGAGCGCCTTGGCGCAAGTGGTTAGAGTGTCGGATCACTGCGCGTGAGGTTCCATGTTCGAATCACAGAGAACACCAACAAGTTTTTTCACGGTCCAACCTCTCGTGAGCGTCTGACAAACATCCGAGAGTATTGTTGTCACGAAAAAGTTTCTCGAAATCGCCCTTCGGATACGGCACGAAATTGTAGGTCGCTTCCATTTGTGTGAAGCAATATAACGCACACAACATGGTGAAGAAATATAACGCACACAACACGAGTGGTTGCGAGAAGCTAGGCTCAGGCACTTGAAGAGCTGTTGCTTGAAATATTTTTTTTTTAATTATTAGTTGTTAGTGATTTTTGTGAAAAAATATGCTAATAACGGCAGAAGAAGACGCCAGGGACCTGGCTTTGGTTGAGGATGGTCGAAGTATGCGGTATGTGGCTATTAGAAATTAGAAAACCAGAGACGACGTTAAGAAGAGCCACTGAAAGGTACATGGAAACCAACTCCTACACCCGACGTCAAGGTTCAGGTCTCCCCAGAGTAACTTCTGCTAGGGATGACCGATATTTGATGTTTGAAAGCCTTCGGAATTGTCACCAAACAGTGGTTGAGCTGTCTAACAGACTTCGAGCCGTTAGAGGGACAGCTGTGAATGTTTAAATAGTGAGGCGGCAATAAGAGGAAAATGGCTTGAGAGCAAAAAGACCTGCTCGAATTGAATTTGCTCGCCTTCACCAGGATTGGACAGAGGTCGACTGGGGTAGAGTCCTTTTCACTGATGAGTCCAGGTTTTGTTTGCGCTCACCAGATGGACGTAGCAGAGTGTGGAGATGATCAGGTGAGAGATACCTTTCGGCAACAGTTGCCCAGCGGTGAAATTTCTGTGGAGGTTCCGTCATGGTGTGGGCAGGAATTTCCATGCGCGGACAAACTGAACTGTGCATCGTGGAAGGATCAGTGAACTCCTATTGCGATATATGAACCTATTGCATCAACAACATCCTGGAGGAATATGTGGTTCCATTCCCAGCATGTATGGGGAAACACTTCTTATTGATGCAGGACAATGCTAGACCACAAGCCGCCATGTGCGTTACCGAGTACTTGCAAAAAGTGGAAATTGACGTGACGACGGCTTGTCCTGCGATGAGCCCGGACATGAATGCCATTGAACGAGTATAGGACCCGCTGAAAAAAAAAAATTAGGATGCAACCTGCCCTTCCAGAGACTCTCAGCGGCCGGATCGGGGAATGGGACAATTTGGATGGCACCATTATAACAAATCTTATCCAAGGTATGTCCCGGCGAAATACTGCTTGTTAGATGCTCGGGGGGCAATACCCCCTACTAAAGGAATGAACAATCGTAAAAAAAACAATAATAATAAAAATGTAAAATGTTGATTTATTAAGTGTTTGTCCATTATGAGTTCATCCTTTTTTTTGTTTTGACATGAATCATTTTCTTTTATATCTGTAAATAAAACTCTATTACAAACAAAAAAACGTTTTTTTTTAACTTACTTGTAGAAGTAATGTAAAGCAAGAAGAACCCACATAAAAGGAAGAGCAAGTGGAGGTGCTTTTTATGGAATTAAGAAGGAGCTTTTTAGTACCTCATTTTGCAAAATTTCTCAATATAAACGAAAAAATTGTGGTAGAATGCTCGCTAAACAAGGAGAAGCTGTATATTATACCAGTCTATATTAACTCTTCGAATTGGTCCAACGATTTCAATATGCTGCATAACTTCATGATAGCGTTTAACCCCAGTAATCTTATGATTATAGGCGACTGTAACACCAGAGTAGGAGAGGCGCAAATCCAAAATTTGGAGCAGGAATTTTGCAACCCGAATTTCACATTTGAAAGGAAAGCGACAGATAAAGTGGTGGACAGGCGAAGTAAATCTTTCATTGAAATGTGTGACGCTTTTGGACTTGTGCTGCTAAATAGACGAAGCCACAGCCACATGCAGGGTAATTATACCTTCATCAGAGGTTCCAGCTGTTCAACAATAGACTTCCGTTTAATAAAGGGTGAATCGTTTAATTATGCAACGGACCTTAAGATAGAGCTGCTAACACACTCGGACCATATGCCCCTAGTACTGCAGGTAAATACTGGGTCAGGTGATACCGTAGCAAACACGTTGTGCTTGCCTCCAAAACTGAAGTGGAGAAGCGTCGGCAGTGAGAGATATCGGAACAACCTTAACATTGAAGTATCCAAAGTCGCGACGGATCTCTTAGTGCCAGGAAATGTAGCAGATGTGTGTGCAACTATCATAAAGGAAGCTTCGGGTTTTCTACAAAGACAGTCCCTAATAAGTAAGCGAGAAGCCTGGTTCGATGCAGATTGTATGAAAGCAAGAAGGAAGTCTTTTGCGTATCTCAAGCTGGCCAGAAGTTTAAACTCTGACATTATAAAAGAGCTATACCTAGATAGTAATAAAGCTTACAAAGAGTTATGCAAACAAAAGCGCATTCATCACATCCACGACCTTACAAATGAGCTCGCGACAACAAATGATCCCAAAACGTACTGGAGAGTAATAAGGAGGCTGAATGGTGTAAAATGCATCAAAGGTTTGAAGTTAGATGCTAATGCTTTAGCAGCCCATTTCCAAAATCTGCTGAATGTAAATAACCCCGTAACTGTGCACCAGTATGCTTTGCCATGGATATCAGTAGAATCAATGGATCAAGAAATCTCATTTGCGGAAGTACAAAAGGCAATCATTGGAAGCAAGAACAACAAAGCACCAGGGGAGGACAGGATCACCTTCGAGTTTTTTAAAAATGCGTCAACGAGCTTTATGCATCTGGTTACGGAAGGTTTCAACATGATTTATAACGCAGGTACAGTTCCGGAAAGCTTCAAGAAGAATATAATATTCCCCCTATTTAAAAAGGGAGATGCTAACAACCCAGGTAACTATAGGGGTATTTCCTTCCTGAACACTCTTCTGAAACTGTTTACGAATGTTTTGCTGCAACGGTTGTCCACATGGATAGAATCAAGAGGACTTTTGAGTGAGTTTCAGGCTGGCTTTAGAGCGAACTACTCAACGTTCGACAACATATTTGTATTGACCAACTTAGCAAAATTGTATCTCAGCAAGGGGAAAAAACTGTATGCATTTTTTGTGGATTTTCGTGCTGCCTTTGATACGGTACGGAGGCAATCGCTTTTTTAAAAGCTAAGTTTACTGGGTATATTGTCGAAAATGTTAAGGATAATACAAAGCCTATACAACGATAATTAGACGGCAGTATGGGACGGTGTCACGCTATCAGAATGGTTTTCCACAAATACAGGTGTCAAACAAGGTTGCATGTTAAGTCCGCTATTGTTTAGTTTATACCTAGATGATCTAGCATCCTACCTACCAGGTGGAATTGAGTTCGAGGACTGTATCTTTAAAGCTCTCTTCTATGCTGACGATATCGTCATTCTAGCATCGTCATTCTAGAATCGCCAAATATGCTGCAGCTTATGAGCAACAAGCTGGAGGAGTACTGCAAGCCATGGAACCTCAGTGTAAACACCGCTAAATCGAAAGCCTTGGTATTTCGAAATAATTCAGGAAGATACGCCAGAGAGGAGAAATGGTCGTTTGCTCATGAGCAACTAGAAGTAGTTAAGCAATATCGCTACCTAGGGGTAACACTTACACCAAGACTGTCGTATGCAAGTCACCTAATGGAGAAGCTGAAAGAGTCGAAAAGAGTCATAAGCAGCACCTGGAAAAGGGTTTTCGGAAGAAACGATGTATCAACGAAAGCAAAGTATAAACTCTTTGAAGCCACAGCTAAATCTATTATGTGTTACGCAAGCCAAGTATGGAGTTATGAGGACTATGATGAAGTCGAGGCACTGCAAATATATTTTTTAAAGCACATCTTCGAACTTTCGCTAAATACCCCAAATTATATGCTATATGTTAAGACAGGACTGCCTATGTTGAGCCTATATGCCTTGGGATTGCACTTCAAATATATACTAAAAGTAGTAGACATGCCAGACCATCGACTTCCAAAAATAATGCTTCGCTATCTTCTCAACAGAAAAGCTTTACTGTTCCGTAAGTGGGAAGAACTTAGTGAATATTGCAGTGTGGATATGTCATTAAGATGGGAAGACAAAAGTAGCTGGAGTGCAGCCATGAATATTATATTAAGGACCCATGATGAAAGGAAACATGCAGCTTTCATGGAAAGGGCTACTCAATCCGGGAGTCGCAGTGTATATAGAGTTCTGAATCATAGCCTGAAGGAGAGAAAAAAAATTCCCAACGAAAAAAATACGGTACAGCAGATGAGCGTAGCTTTTAAAGCGAGAGGAGAGTTGTTACCACTGAATTTCAGACCTCACCGGAACGATTGGCCAATCTTTTGCTCACTATGCAATTTAAAGGAGAGAGTAGATGTATACCACTTTCTGGGGAGATGTCCTATTCTGCAGGAACTAAGGAGACTCTATTGGAATCAGTCCGTGCTATCGCGGGAGGAGGTAATTCAAATCTTGCATGGTAGTAACTGGAAAGTACTATTCTACTACGTCTCGGCTGCATTGGAGTACAGAAAGCAATATTTAGAAATGTAGTTCTACACAATCAACTTTATTTTTATGTTATTATTATTATTTTTCTTTTTTTTTTTCTTTTAACCGATTTATTATTCGAATTATAACTGTCATTCGGGCTGACGGCTTTTGCCATTGCTTTAAAAGAATTTGTAAACCGATGTACATTAAGATAATTCAGTGAAAATAAATTCAATACTATTATTATTATAGAAGTAATCCTTCGTCGCGTCATCCATCTTCTCGTGTGGAGCGTGAGCTCATATTAGTCTAATATTGGCAAATTTAGCCTTGATGCGGATAGCTAAAAGGCACTCGTTCACATGCCGAAAACTCAAGATTTCTTACCTAAGTTTGCCACTAATATCAACTCCGTACTCAAATAA
This sequence comes from Brachypalpus laphriformis, assembly GCA_945910035.1. Taxonomy (NCBI): domain Eukaryota; kingdom Metazoa; phylum Arthropoda; class Insecta; order Diptera; family Syrphidae; genus Brachypalpus; species Brachypalpus laphriformis. The sequence continues at coordinate 89,526,048 of OX246754.1, forward strand.
GACACTGCCCTTGTTGTCTGTAGCAATCGCCGTAGTAGATGTCGCATTTTTTCATCCTCCTTTTGCCCGGCCCATCCCATTGCACTTCTTGGATGGGGGTAATGTCTGCTTTGCAGCAGTCTAGGGACCCAACACAAGTTGGTCGGCTGCTCGTATCATAACATTTCACGTGCAGACACGAAGATCGTTGTCCTTTTTACGTTTGCAAGGGTCGTCAACAGTAAAATCATCCGTATCCAAGGTGTTGGTTGCTTATTATTAAAAGCAGCAACATAAAAGAACCATGGATATCTTTCACAGTATTACAAGTATAACAATATCATTTTTTATTAAAATCTCGAGATTGATTTTTTTCATGAATTCAAGACCTGGCTTTTAGTTACAGATCCACTTATACTATATATTTCTTCTTCCTATTTCGGCGAGGTGATGATCTGAAAACAAGAGATCATAATCCTCCCATTTCACTGTATTTCTACTGATCCGCCTGTGGGGTTCGCCTTATTACTATTCTAATTTAATAGTAATTTGTTCGTATCTCATATGATCGTGCTTAAATAGTTAAAAGTACGTACATATGTATGCAACTACATGCATATACATAGTAGGTAAGGTAAGCAAGTGGTGAGTCTGATGAGAAAGGGGGTTCATCTCCATTTTTTATATCATATTTCCCGGGTAGAACTGGGTACAAACGCTATCATAGTACATATATCATATATTGTATATACACTCGTCGACAAAAAAAATTCCTCGCATTTGAAATATTTTTAATTCCCTTACTTTAAAAGGCAAGTAAATTTGTGCTTATTGCAGCTTATTGCTAGCAGTTCTTTTTTTTACCAAGTCGATGTCGCTATACAACTCGTGTAGTTCATCATTTAATCTTCGCTTTCACAACCCGCCAATTAGGCTGTTCATGAAAGGTTTCAGGCGTTCACACGATATGGCAGAAAAGACGTACATAATTTTGAGAAAGCTAATGTGTTGACCGTTCAGCCGGTCGGCATGCAAATTTTACGGCTTTTTTAACTTGTTTTGATGCCTCCCCATACAACGATTATGGGGCGATACCAATTTTCATGTATCTTATTTTTGAGGCGTAGCAGCGCATGCCAGGTATTCGCTATTTCACCTTAAGACCCATACTCGTATGATACTTTTATATTATTTAATTGTTTTACTCTTTTTCTGAATAACATAACGTCTTTATAGTGCCTGAAACAATCTGCAGACCAGTATAAAGATGATGACTTGAACAATACTATACAGTCTTTGAAACGTTTCTTAGAACGCTTTGAGTTCTCTCTTAAATCCGCAGATGTTTCAAGTTGTATTAATAAAATGACTAATTAATTTGGCGGATGTCAACCTTAGTCGCTGTATCGCTCATCAATTCCGAAAGAAACGAATAAAATATGTAGATAAATATCTCTTTTACTTACTTGTCATTTTAAACTAGATATTATTCATTTCGAAATATCCAACAACACAAAACTTCTACAATATCCCTTCTACACACCGCAAATTAACGTAATAATCAATCGCACATTATCAAGCAAATGTACTACGCTATAATGTCGCAGTCATTCCATAAACAATAACACAATGTTAACACATTGATATATCCGCTTCTATTGTGCAAACATCTCTTGGCCCACACGCCGTGAATACAAATTGTAGATGGCAGACTCCGGACCCCGGACCAACGATCGAGGGGAAGAGTCGATTTTCAGGAGCGTCTAGACACATTCAAACTGACGAGACGCGACTTAAAAAAGGCGATCAAAGAGAGTAAAACAATATGTTTTAAACGACTTTGTAACGACGCATACATAAACCCATGGGGTATGGCGTACAGGATGGCGATGACAAAGCTGAAAGGTCATAGGTCCCCACAAATAACTTGCCCAGCTATGTTAAGATCCATAATAGAGCACCTATTCCCCCATAGACCATTTACTTTGTGTGATATAACAAGAGAAACCAATGCAGAGCACATCCCTGCTATCACACGGGAGGAGATACTCAAAGCATGCAGGAAGATAGGAAGCAACAAAGCACCTGAACCAGATGGCATCCCCAATAAGGCAGTGAAAGTGGCTGTTCAAAAGAGGCCGGACATTTTTATAGCCACGATGCAAAAGTGTATAGGGGAAGCCGTTTTTCCTGCGCCATGGAAGCTTCAACATTTGGTACTGCTACCAAAAGGAAACAAACCACCTCTTATGGAATATCATGTACGACGGAGTCCTGCGGCTGGCATTGCCACAAGGAGTTAAGATAATCGGGTTCGCTGACGACATCGCCGTGGTCACCGTGGCTAAACAAATCTACGAAATACACGAAATAGAATCAGCGACAAACGAAGCAATCGAGAAAATTAAAGACTGGCTAGGATACGCCGGCTTGGAATTAGCAGACCACAAAATTAAAGCTGTTCTTATACCAAGTCAAAAAGCTGTTGAATATGCGAATATTAAAGTCGGAACTCAGACTATAAGAACCAAGGAAGCAGTCAAATACTTAGGAGTAATGCTCGACAACAGGTTAGAGTTGAAAACACATGTGGAATACTCGAGCAAGAAGGCTTCACTACTGCAGGCAGCCCTTTCTCGAATACTGCCAAACATCGGTGGACCTGGATATGCTAGACGGATTCTACTATCCAGAGTGGTTAGCTCGGTTCTCTTATATGCTGCACCGGTTTGAGCGGCGGCGTTAGCGACGATAGAAACACGGAGAAAACTATCGTCAACATACAGGCGATGCGCGATAAGAACAATCAGCGGTTTCCGAACAATATCGGACGAAGCAGCCTGTGTCACAGCCGGAATGATCCCCATCGACATCCTCGCAGAGCATGCAATATTCCATTGCAATCGCTTTACGGAATGGAGAAATAACCTGCCAAGTCTTAGGTACATACCTTCTTCGCAAAATGGGCCAGCATGTGGCCTCAGTGAAAAGGATAATTCATCACCTGCGAAGTCCACCATTCCTTATAGACCAAATGCTGCGGTCAGAGGAGAATTGGCTGGAAATTTGTACCCTTATAACTAATGTGCAAAAAGAGCTCCGAATAATTGAGAGAGCAAGGAGAGCTGAAGCAGCAATACAAGAAGCATAGCATTAATTGCTAACCAACTCCGCGAAGTAATACCTTACGGCAGTCCCGCGGGGAGAGTGGTAGATGTGTGCAGGGTGTGGATTAGTACGTAGGCGCATTCCTGGCATCGATTATCCGGGCTTGCGAATCGTGCATGCTAGTAGCCTGGGCTACTAGTATGTTTTGAAGATTACCACATCCCTTGGCGCAACAAAAAAAAAAAGACCCCGGACTCGGTCACCGATCTTCGGGCAATTATAGGGCCGATAGACACGCCACTGATGCCAAATTTAACGATTTTATTGGAGAAAGCCAATCTTGGAGTGCCTCCTACAGATGCGTCAATAGCACCTGGTCATCCCCTAGCAAAATTTGGTGGGAGTTGAATTAGATACAGTTGGAGCTGTCTGGTCTTTCTAAAAAAAAAAAATCACTTATCGATACAATTATATGTATCATTATTGGGCATTATCTTATTGGTACGCACGCCAAAAGACTTGGCCCGTTCTCTATTGATCTCTCTTGTCTTGGCCTTACCGTTGGAAAAGAACCTCACATTGGAGCTTATTTCTTCGGCAAACTTGGCCATTGCGGAGGATTTCAGGTGCCTCCAGCGATTCATACGTAGCTCTGGTTGGTACTACGGGTAGTCTCTAGGCAATCCTTGTGTTATTTTAATTTCTCTGGTTTAAGAGTGGGCCCTATCATAGTACAGGCAGCCAAGCAATTTTAAGTTTGAAGTAAATCCGTCAAGCGTGAAACGTTGAATTAATTTTCCAACTCGAGGAATGAGTAGTCGAGTCATTTTAAACAAAAGAAGTTTTTTTTCTATGTAAGGTAGGGTGTTGGATAGCACTGTGAGCTTCCTCATGCTACCTGTGTTTTACTTTGAGGACAATCAGTAAGCTAAAAGAGGGTGGAAAAAGCTAAGATCTTGTACACTTATGGATAATGCCATTAGTCAATTTTGTAGTTTTCAAAATACAACCATGTATTTTTTATTGTACATTCCCTGAAATTAATTTTTCAACAGCCTTGTGTAGTTTTCAGCACCTCTTGATGCCTCGCATAATCTAGAAAGACACAATTTTTAATGCTTGTAGAAAGGATTATTGGCAAAACTAAAGAGAAAACGGATTTTCAATTTTGGCCGCATAGGGTGCTTAACCCTCTAACGGGTAAGGCTATTACATAAACTTCATCAAATTCGAATCGTGAAACATTTCAGGCTCAATCAATATTTACAGCCTTTTGGAAAATATGTAGTTTCATAATTTCACTGGTCTGAAAGTTTTATTCTGATGCTTTTGGCAGCAAAAGTACATTCTGTGTGACAAGTCTGTCAGTGAAGAGAAAAAAATTATTGATGATTTGGTGTAAAATTAAAAATTTAATAAAATATATTTCTAACTGTCAGATTTTAGTAAACATTTTTTGATCAAGTATTAAACATATATATTTTAGTGCATTATTTGTATTTAGTGTGAATTGAATATATAAATGTGATTTAGCAACAAAAATCCGAAGGCAGCCTCAGGCGGCCTTGCCCGTTTAAGCGTTTAAAAATTTGCTCTTGTAGAGATGGGGAAAAATCAGTGATATAAAAAAAAATTAATATATCCAAAATACATAGGTCTGTCCGCGTACTTTCTGCACTAAAATTCGCAATTTGTCAAATTTCCAAGAGTGGGGGTAAAATTATCTCAGACAGAGGTAAAATTACGAAAAAGTAAACGAACGCGTTGAACCACAAAAGTTGCCCACTTTTTGAACGTCAAACCTTAAACCCAATTGTACGCGAAAGAAAGAAAGAAGGAACACGCCACCAAAAAATCATATACCATATACAGCGATTTGACAGATTTGACAGTTTTCACAAACTAGCCCACAGAAATTTCTTGCACTAATGTCGTTTTCCATTGGCCCAAAAGGAGTACTCTTTTTGTGTTCCGCACAGAAAAAGCACTCCCAACCATGTTCCATTGGGTGTTTGGAGTGCTGTTCCGGGAGTGTTTTTCTCTTCCGGATTTCATTTGGGAGTGCTTTCAAAATGCACTCATACATATAAACCCTTACATCGGACTACTTGTCAAAGTCATATGGTACAGTACACATTCTCTTGTTTATTTTATTTTCTCAGTTGGGGAAAGTTAATAGAAACAAATTTTACATAGATATAATTAAAAAAATTGATAATATATTAATAAAAACATGATAGAATTGCTCATGCGGTTTTCCATTAGGCAAAAAGAAGCAATTTTTTGCTTTATTTTTCTATGAAAAATGTAAACAAAAATCGGACATTCACCAACACATACAAAAGTAAGCAGAAGACGATTTCACATGTTCCATTGGAATCAAAAAGGAGTGAAATCGGAAGTGAAACCAAAGGAAAACGACATAAAATTCGCAGCATGGGAACATTTCTTACTCTCTCGAGAGTGCTCTCTTCTGTCAAAAAATACGAAAATTCTCAGTACTCGAACAGGTTTTCGTAAAAATTCGTAACTTTTCGTAAAACTTCGCTGTTTTGGGAGGGTATGCGAACAGACCTAATGTCTGATAGAGATTCAAGATTTCATGGATTCGGTTCAAATAGATTCAGACGAAGATGATTTTTAGTGATGATGAACTCGAGGACCCGGATTACATTCCAGAGGAAATATCACCTGCAGATGACCAAAGAGAAGTCTAATCCCGAATCATCAGTTCGGATTTAGAAATAAACATTCCACGATAGACCAAGTGCATCGAATTACGAAACACTAAAATCCTATATTTCAGATCGACTTTTTCGAGTTCGATATGAACAAGAATATTCGGAACTAAAGAAAATTGAAGCAGGTGTGGTGGTGAAGGTGGAGAACAATGCATGATGACTACTTTTGCAGATGACACTGCAATATTCGGACCTGATAAATGCACTGTAAAGGCAGCAGAGAAACTGCAGAATGTAGTCAATAGAGTAGATAGATAGATAGATAGATAATTAATTGTGAGGTGCAAGCCCACTACGACTTTTAGCAGATCTATTGTGCCCCTCAAACTAAGGTTCTAGTCGATGATATGCTCGGTCTAGAGCACTTCCTCCAGTACAGCTGCTGCTATGAACCGGATATCTTGAGTGGATCCAGCGAAGGTAGATCCAATTCTGATAGGATGTATGCACCTAAGTGATTTCTTCTTTTGTGGATCAGTGCTTCGCATTCCATAAGAAGGTGCGCTGGTGTTTCTACGTCAATAGAGTAAGTCATTGGACGCAACAATGGCGTATCAAACTCAATGAAGATGACCAATTTATAATGAAATGTACAGATGAAATGAACTTTGCAGAAACAAGTGATGTTCTCTTACGAGCTATCAATTTATCTGTTCCATATAATCGGCCGCCGACTTCAGAAGAAGCGACTGTAAAAGCACCGATTGAAATCTCTGAAATAACATCAAAAAAGATACCAAACGTGGCAACCAGGAAATAATACAACCATCAAATGCATTCATTATCCAGCCACAAAAAAGAAGCGATCGCCATTACCCGTTGTCGAAAATACTGTCCTAAATATCATACCAGTTGCTGTTGGTTTTATTGGGTCAGGTATGTTATTAAGAGTGATTACTCACTAGAGCACTTCTTCTTTTTCCCTAGATGGAGTCAACGGTGGCGTCTATAGTTCCAGTTAGGTTGAACTTAGTGAATACCATGTGCGAGCTGCTTCGACGTATTCGGATCACAGGCCGGTGAGGAATTTCCAATGTTGGTCAGGACCTTGGAATAGAGATGGTGGTGGAGGAGTTAAAAGCTACAATCGTAAGAGACCCCTACGTCACCAGCATCAAGTGTCGGAGATCAGTGGCAACGCTGCCAACATGCCATCAGAAACGCCGCGCCTGATGTGCCGGGTCTCGCTCGCCCACCGCGAAGAAACACCTGGTTTGACGAAGAATGCCAGCGAGTGCATGCAGCAAAACAAGAGGCATATAAAGCAGCGCTGGAAAGGAAGACGAGAGCTGCTCGTGAGTTCTACGAGCAAAAGAGACGGGAAGAACATCGGCTTCTCCAAAAGAAGAAGAAAGAGCATGAGAAGCGCGCGATCGAATATTGAGAACTTATACTCCAGGAACAATGTACGGAAGTTTTTCCAAAAGGTAAAAAGAACATGTCGGAGAAGCAATGCCCGTACAGAAACCTGTAGAGATGAAAATGGAAACCTCGTAGTAGAATCACAGTCGGTGCTGAGAGTATGGCAAAATGAACCATTCAACATAGATGATGATAGTCAAAATTTCCGTCCACCTGACCAAAACGAAGTGAGGATAGCAATATCTAAGCTGAACTCCAACAAGGCTGCTGGACCTGACGGCCTAGCAACTACAGAGGTACTCGTATAAGTCTTCTCATGCGATTTCTTTAACATAATACTTAAAAGAATTGTAAGAAACTCACAAGCCAACACCGGAGGTACAATCTTTTACAAATCTGTATAACTACTCTCTTACGCGCCGATGACATTGACATAGTCGGAAGAACTCAGCGGCCCGTCAGTGGGGCATTTGCGAGTATTGAGATCGAGGCATCAAAGATGGGTTTAGTGGTCAATGAAAGCAAATAAAAAAGGACACCAAACATCGGCGTGATAATGAAGATATAATTTTGAGGTAGTAAAGGACTTTGTCTACCTAGGCTCTAGTTTTCTGTTTCGTTTTCTAGTCTAGTTTTGACATCCCTGCCAAACTTGTTCGTCTGTGAAGTATGACGATGGAGAACGCTCGCTGCTCTATCAAGGTCGGTAAAGACCTAGTCCGAGACCTTCGATGTCAAAAAAGGTTTTAGAAAAGGTGACGCGCTGTCAGTGACTTCTTCAATATTGTATTTGAACGGATTGTGCGGAATTCACAAGCCAACACCAGAGGCACAACCTATCAAAAGTCCGTACAACTGCTTGCATACGCCGACGATATGGACATAATTGGAAGGACTCAGCGGACTGTCACCGATGCGTTTGCAAGCATTGAAGCAGTAGCGACCAAAATGGGTTTAGCGATAAACGAGGGCAAAACCAACTATATTCTGTCAACAAGAAGGGACAATCAATACCGACGAGTTGGACAGAACGTCACAGTGGGCAGCTATAACTTCGAGGTTCAACTATTTCAACGCTGGATGAGTATTTTATCCCATTTCTTATTGTACACATCATCTCCCTCTTCTATAGTCAGCTTCACCCCCGGGAAATGATCCAGTGCTCCTCAAAACAAATTTCCCTTCGGATACGGCACCAAACTCTAGGTCCTTCATTCGTGTGAAAAATATAACGCGAGAAGCTAGGCCCAGGCACTTAAAGAGCTGTTGCGCCAAATATTTATTTATTCAGCCTTATTGTGAGTTTCACCCGAAAAATATTTCACGTGGAAATTTTTGTTCGCCCGGATTTTTTTTAGCTATTGTGAATTTCACGTGAACAAAATTTCACTTCGAATCAGCTGTGACATTTCGAACATAGATTCTGGTGCTTTGACAGTAGGTAAATAAAGAAGTTGAGAAACAAATGTGGGTACAAAAAGTAACATTAAACAAATTAACACATTAAACACTGCTTCATTTATTTCAATCAGTTGAAATATGGTTTCTTCTGTTGGTGAGAACTTTTGCGTTCTGTTTGGTCCATCTCCTGTCCCTCTTTCGTACATTTTGTTCAACACTGCTTTTTTACGTTCGTATCGTTTTTGATCTGTCCAAATCTAAATATTTTTTTTTAATAAAGTCCATTTAAAAAAAAACATTTAATTCTCACTTTTATCAGCTTTTGCTTCAGCTTCGCTTTATCTCCGAGCTAAGTTTTCTCCAAAACTCTGCCACTTTCTCCTTATTTTCTTTTACAAATCCCCTAGCAATATCCGGATTTTCAATCATTTTGTTTAAAAAAATACCGCTTTGTTGCTTATTTAGAGTTTTGCTCCTGAAATAAAATTATGTATAATTGATTTCCACTTTTTTGCTTTCAAACAACTTACATTCTCCGCTTTGTTGTTATCTCTTTCGCCTACAAAAATCAAGTGAAAATTTTCCATGCGAATAGCGTCATATTCCACGCGAAACAAAAACTCACAAAAAGGGGAATTTTTCGAAGATGAACAAATTTTCGCCCGAAACTCATGATAGGGGAAAAGTGAAAAGGGAATTTTTTTCACGTGGAATGCTGTTCGGGTGAAACTCACAATAAGGCTGATTTATTTTATTAAGAAGTTGTCTGAGAGGTGGCCAGAAGTACTGTCTAAAGAAGGAAATTACATTGACGACTAAATGTTTGCATTTTTTTATTGATTAGCAGGTATTTGCTTTCTCGTCTCAGAATTGATGACAGTTTTCTCCATAATTATCCTCTTCATGGAAAGGACTGCTCCATTAGAGCAGTAAGCTATACAATCGAAAGGGTTGTAAATAATGCTCAATAATTCATTTTTTTAAATGTAAATAGTAATAGATGTACTACTGTGGACTAATTGGTGTTTTGCTTTCCAATACTAAATGAATTCTTAAGTTATTCCATAGTACCTCAGTGGAAATTCTCAAGTTGTAAGTTTGACATCAAGTCGGCACAGATTCTCGTTATCCTACGAAAATAATATTTCATAATCGAGTAATTAGGTCCAAATGGGAAATAAATAGAGGGTATGGGTACCTGATTTCGTAAAAAAAAAAAAATGTCCTCCCTTATGTCATGGAACACCCTAATGTGCATAGTTTCAATTAACATTTTTTGTGGCTGTAATAACACTCTATGTGACGAATCAATAAGGAGGTTTATGTTCTGCCGAAAATAATATATATTCATAGACGTATGAATAGTTTAATTGTCAGTCATAATTTAATTTCTTAAAAAAAAACAGTAAACGTTGAGTTCCAATGGCGAGCACGTCCAATACCTTATTCAAGAACCGCATTGACGTATGTACACATAATGCTCAGTTAGATTTCAGATTCACCTATCAACATACCTGTCCATGAATTGGTTGCGAAAATGGAATACGCTAATAATAACTATCCAATTATCGAGGGGATCTTTTGGACATAATATTTCGTGCTGTCTTTTGCTATCTTTCTATATCATCTTTGAATCTCCATTTCTCCTCCTCGCCCAATGTGTCAGAAACACCCATTATATACACATATACATTATACATACGAGCACATGAATTGGCAAATCCAATTTAAGAGAGGCCAGTTTTCTTTGCAACACCATGTATATCAATAAGCTGAAGATAAATCACGTAGGTCAGTTTCTCTGGTTTAAATATAAATTACAAGTGCGCAAATATAAAGTAAGCCTACGAATAACGCTTCTATAGCAGGTTGCAAGTTAGGTAAAATGTATTCGTGCGATAAAAATAAGGTATACGATTGGGTCGCACGTACTTGAGTCTATTCGCATAGAGCTTTTTTGCAACTATTTCGCTACTGAGGAGACCCCTCGGTAGGTCTAGAAATAGAACCTAGAAATTAATGGTTGGATCAAGTCCGACATCTCTCCTGGAGCCGTCCAGGGATTCCTCCTGATGAATAGAGTTAATGGCGGAGGCGACCATTAAAAATGTATGTACATATGTAGTTATGTAAATTTATATTTAGGGTGGTTGCAAAGACGTCTGCTCTTTTCTTTTCCCTGGACCACTGGACACAATTCGAATATTTGGAAAAGCTGATCTGTGACACTTGCTTTTCATTGTATACAATTTGTATTATAGAAATCGCTGCTGAAAAGGAATGAGTGTAGTTCATTTCATATGCCATAAAATCTTTACCAATATTCTATTGCGTATTCGAAGCTATATTTAATGTTTAAAGCTGTATTTTTAACAAAGCCAAAAATGATAAACAAAAAAGACTGCATTCGAATCAAATCTGTTTGCTGTGTTATGCATGATATGTAGTTGTATTTGCTTAAATATGTATGATATTTGTGTGTGTGGTGAAAGACGAAAAGTAACTTCAAATATACCACCTTGATCAAAAAGTTCCCGGAATTTATTCAGAAAATTAAAAATACAAGTTTATTCATCTAAATCTATATTGTCCCCTTCAAAGTAATCCCCATCGACTGCAACACACTTATGCCAACGCTTGTTCCAATCTTCGAAACATTTTTTATATTCGGTTTTCGGTATGTCCATCAGTGCTTCCTGCGATTTTTCCATTACTTCCTCTCGGCTGCGTTCCCCGTAATGGTTTTTTAACTCGATTGAACAGAAAGAAGTCACAGGGAGCCAAATCAGGTGAATTCGGTGACTGTTGGATGGTATTTGTTGCATTTCTCGTCAAAAAATTACGAATAATGATGGCACTGTGCGACGGTGCGTTATCATGGTGCAAAATCCACGAGTTTTCTGCCCACAATTCTGGTCTGGAAAAAATACAACACACACAGGGATAGATGTACTCTTGGCTACGTAACTTTTGCAAATGTCAAGCTATGACGCTAAGATTTAGAGAGAATATCAACAACAGATGTACCAACTTAACAAAGAAAACAGAATTCAAATCGGAACGATGGGAGCGCCACACGGTTTTTATTCCGGGAACTTTTTAATCAAGGTGGTATATACAAGTATTTCTCAAAAGCCATGTTGGCAATACCCTAAACCGTGAACATTTTCTTTTACCAAAGACAACTATTTTAAAAAGGGGGTATGCATACTCTTTTTATATGAGACATTGAGAAATACATATGTATGTAGTTAATACTTTATTAATATGTTAATAATGTAGAAAACCGCTCATTAAGTGAAATACGGTTATACAATCTTTCGTCAAAAATCGGATTTATCATCTTTTAGCAAATATTCCAACTAACGTAAGTATTAAATTTATACAAATTTATTAGCCATTTTCGGGAAAGTCGATTTTGAAGTACAGTACAGTACATGGTTCTTGTTTTGACAATTTTCAAAAACTTGATGTGAATTATTTTTAAAAACTGGCTTAGGGTTCATGGTTCAAATCCTTATTTTTAGGAAGCATTTAGTTATTTCTTATGAAATATATAAAGTCAGTCCGATCAATTACGAAAGCTGTGTGAACACTACTGCGAAGGCACAACAGTAGTTTGGTCATGCGGCTGGAAAAATTGTTCGTTCAGTTTATGATGATTTGCCCTTGACATCGGTTATCGGGAAAAAAGTACTGTGAATCAGAAGCAAATGCAAAAAATAACGAAAATCTCCCCAGTTATCTGGACGCCACCCCCCGGAGAATCTCTGAAGCATAAACAACTGAGCTTCAAGAATCACTATACCAAAAATCTTTCTCGCTGTCTTTGTCTTTGTCAGTTCGCTAAAAGCTGTTTCCACTTGCACTGCCAATTTGGAACAGTCATCTCATTGTCAATTCAAAAAATAAAAAAATATTCTCCGCAAATTTTCGTGCAAGTGGAAATGGAAACGTAAGTATTCCTCATCAGGAGGAATCCCTAGACGGCTCCAGGAGAGATGTTAGACTTGGTCCAACCATCTATTGTATTTTTAGGCCTACCGGGGAGTCGCCTGCCTGACGGCATGACAATCATGGCACGCCTTGGAAGCCGGTCTGGGGGCATATGCAATACGTGACCAAACCATCGAAGCATAGATCGTTCCGTTCGGAGAAGTAGCTGCTCAACATTGAGCACATCCCGTACTCTGGTGTTGCGCACTCGATCCCTACATGCTATTCCAGCAACACCTCGAAGGAACCTCATTTCGGCAGCTTGTGTCCGCGATCTTATTCTTTCGGTCACTACCCAAATTTCATGACCATAGGTGAGAGTTGGAACATACACAGAGTAAAAAACCGATAATTTAGCCTGAACACTAAGTTCAGCTTTCCTTATAACAGATTGACCAAGCTATCTTAAAATTAATCTAATTTGACTAATTCTACAGGATAACTCGGCATTGCGCTTTCTATCACTCGTGAATAAGACCCCGAGGTACTTAAGCTTATCCACCTGCTGCAGTGGGACTCCACTAACATGCAGAGTGCACTGAACGGGTATTTTGGAAACGTCCATTACTTCTGATTTGTTCACGTTGATCTTTATTTCAGTATCATCACGAACGGCTGCAAACCTTTCGAGTGCGCGCTGAAGTTCAGTTTGAGAGGACCCAAGGATGACCAATTAATCATCCGCAAAGAGCAATTGATTAATCGTTAAGTCTCCCACTTTGAAATATTCTCCGCCACGGCTGCGCTGCAACATCCGGTCCATATATGTATACAATTAAGAGAGGTGACAAAACGCACCCTTGGCGGAGTCCAACGCCGAACACAGCTTCTACAGTTTGTATATAAAGACTGAATCGCCCTTAACAGGGAATCACCAATCCCATACTCCTGCAGAGCACTCCAGAGTTTGCCTCGATGAACCCTATCATATGCTTTTCCAAATCCACAGAACAAGTGTATACAGGTTTACCATACTCCCAGGCCTTCTCAAGAACCATTCCGATAGTGAATAACTAGTCGGTTGTGCATCTACCGGGACGAAAACCGCACTGCTCATCCCCAAAACTGTCCTCAACCACAGCTCTGGAACGCGTTTCTAGCACCTTACAAATAGAAATTATATTTACAGTAGAGCGTCGATTATCCGAACGTCAATTAACCGAAACTTCAGTTATCCAGAAAGGTCTTTATTTTGAAATTTGCGTCGCAGCTAGATTGTGAAAAGATGGGTCAAAAACGAGAGAGACAATGAAAAAACCAGAGGACGAAAAATTGCAAAGGCTATGTATTTGTGGTTTGTGCAAAAAAGAACCAAAGGGGAGCCTATTTGTGGTCCACTTTTATGCGAAAAAGCAATAGAATTAAATGAAAGACTTGGTGGCCCTCCTGATTTTAAGGCGAGCACAAGTTGGTTTAAGAACTTTAAATCTCGTCATGGTATACCATATGGCTGTTGGAAGTTCAAGGGGAATCATTATCTGGTGATGGACTTGCCGCTGAAAGATTTAAAGAAACGTTTTCAGCACTGGTAAAAAAAAAGGCAATTCACTCGACGAATTATATAATGCCGACGAAACTGGTTTAAACTGGAAATCACTGCCACGAAAATCCCTAGTCTCTAAAAGGGAAGCAGCAGCACCTGGTTTTAAAGTCAGTAAAGAGCGAGTATCAATTATGGTAGCCGCAAATGCTTCAGGAAGTCATTCTTTACCCTTGTTAATGATCGGTAAAGCTAAAAAGCCTCGATGTGACTTGTCTTCCACTTCAGTACAAATCACAAGAGTGCTTGGATGAATTGCGAACTGTTTCTTGATTGGTACACCAATGAATTCATTCCAAATGTAAAAAAGTTCAGAGATAAAGAAAAGAAGACCGGAAAGGTTATTCTTGTACTGGACAATGCACCATCTCATCCAGAAGCGGAAACATTGAACGCGGTCGACGAACATTTTAAAGTGATTTTTTGATTTTTTACCACCAAACGTGACAGCAATCCTCTAACCAATGGATCAAGGAGTTATAGAAAAACTTAAGAAGGTATACAGGAAGCAAGTCCTACGTCGTTGACAAAGATGATGCACAATCGTGGCTAGAAGATGATAATGATCCGGGTTTTCAAATTTTGAACGACGATGAAATTTTGTCCATCGATGACGAAGATATTGGGGATGAAGAAGACGAGGAAAATAGCAAAAGACCGAATCATGCAGAATCTTTCTCAGCGTTGGACACTGCAATGTCCTGGTACGAGCAACAAGAAGAAAGCTTGTTCCACACTTGCCCCACTCAGCTCCTGCTGTTGTAGAGAATACGTGATTTGGCTGCGAAGAAAAGGCAACAAAAATCCATTCAAAAAAAATGTATGAGTATTTTTCTATTCAACTGTAACTTTGCCGTACATGTATACCGCACTTTTTGTATGTTTGTTGTAAATTGTATAAATGTATTGTAAATACATACATATGCATAACTCAAATATGAAATGTGAAATATACAAAAGATAAAGTGCGGACTTGAAATCCTTTTAATTTATGTACATATTTTTCTTTGGTTACAGTTACATAATATTTGAGGAGGGGGCCATACACCTGAGTTTTATTCAATTCGCTTATGTGCTCGATTATTATCCGAACTTTTTGATAAATTTGATTATCCGAACCACCCTCGGTCCCAATTAGTTGGGATAATCGACGTTCTACTGTATTTAATTTTTCCGGTTAGAGAAAATATGATATAAATTTTCATATCTTGTATATGTATATGTGTCTTTTGATTGACAAACATTTGAAAATGATGCCAATTAATTTTCACTGTCAATTAGACAAAGTGATATTTTGTTTGACAATTCAGCTATTTCCACTTGTTATGTAAATTGTTTGTCAGTCATTGACAAGCGCTGTTAGTCAATTCAATTACAAGTAGTTTTCATTATTTCCACTTGCCAATTTTCTTATTGACGAAAAATTCAACCTAGCATTATACTTAGATAGCTGAGAAATAGCCCACTCAGTAAGTAAAGTACCATTACACGAATTCCTTACCAAAAAATCCGGCATGTCATATTTTACCATATAAAAAATCGCGGTTAGTTTAAATATTTATTTTGAACAAAATTCGTTAGTAAATATCCAAATTTGGAAATAACTCAATAGATAAAGTACTGTTGTTGACTAATATCATACAGACCGTCTAGTAGCATATATACACGCTACTTAAAGTATGAAATTTAAGCAAAATAGTTAGAGCCGTTCCCAAAAAAAGTATTCTTAATTTTGAGGTTAAGATGATCATTACAAATTGTTTTCTTAAAATGTTCGTTAACAGGAACTAATATTGCACGTCTCGAATAATGTTAACTAAAAATAAAGTCATTACAAAAATGTAGATATGGTATAGGAGCAATACTAGTCCCTAAGATTCATGTGAGGGTTTTTTTTCTCGTAGTAAATTCTCTTAAATCAATCTATATTACTATGAATATATTTATGATCATTGTATATCTGTGGCAACAAGGCATAACAGCATAAGTATACTTATCCCGTTATTGAAATATTTTTTGTTTTTAACATTTTTTATATAATATTCTCTCAGGAAAGGCGAACCTATAACGCTGAAACATTGCCTCGATATGTATGGAATTCATTATCTGAAGCGGTTACTGAATTAGGGGCAGGGAAATGAGACGATAAAGACATCTTTCAATACGTTTTTTGGAATGTATAAAGGCACTTATGCTGTTATTCCTTTTTGCCACAGATATAAGCTATGGATTAAAGATGTAAAGGATCTTAATATCCTAATTCTCTTAACTTATATCGAAAATGTATATATGTAAATAATAAGATAAACATTCAAATTACGCCTTGATATGAAGTTTGAAGCAAATCAGTTCAGCAGTTTAGGCTGCTGTCGAGCACACGAAAACAGACGGAATTGCGAGACTCACTCTTTTTTGTTGTATTATCACCGATCACCGATAGTAATAAACATCAACAGTTTTGAAAATTTCGATATGAAGATTTTTAAAACTAATACTTGTCCTATCGTTATATGTAAGGTGTAAGTAAGAAGCAGTCATAGTTTAATTGTTCCGGATAAGATTAATGCTTGTGAGATAAAAAAAATAAATAAATACATAATTTTTTATTTTCAATTTGCGTTATGCAATTTATTATTAAACTATTATAGCTGACCCCCGTCGAAAACGACGAACATTTTTACAGAATTTAATGGGCAAAATATAAGATAAGAAAGTAACTTTGTGAATTATATTTACCAATAAAAGCTCAGTGTAGTTAGAAGATTAAATGTCTACCTCTGTAGATGAATAGTTCGCTATTCATATATCCCCTTCAATTTCACTGTGAAGTAAATTGCTATAAATAATGTTGCTATAACTTTCAATCAATAGTTTATTTTTTATTAGGAAGTTAAGACTTCTGAATACACAACATTTTTTATTTTTTTCCTGAACATATTTTTAAATTTTCTTCACGACGAACTTGAGACATTTGCGCATGTGCAAATACTTGACTCTTCAAATTAAGTCCAACTTAATTAAATGTTTGACCATGGCTTTTATTTATTGTCATAAAAAAGGTAAAATTTTCTTCGCTTGAACTCAAATGGTAGTTCAAAACCTTTATTTGTTGTGGCTAAGAAAATAATTTTGAATTTGTTCCTCAAGTTCATTTACAGTTTTTTTTTTTAATTCGTTCGCATCAATTTTCGTAGCGAAAATTAAGAAGACGACTAACGATTTATGCACTTCAAACAAAAAACAAATCTCAACTGTTGCAAGAAAAGCAAAACATGCCAGGGGTATACAAACACGTCCACGGCTAGCTACGAGTATTTCGTTGGAACTTTGTCGATGTTTTTTTCACGTTACATCGTCGTTCTTATTGCTTTTCACTTTTAACCGGTTACTATAGTAACCAACCCTATAGTAATCAAAATATGATATGGGTGCCGAAAAAAAATTACCCACAATCTAATAGTAATTTTTCTGACTAAGTTGCCATACAACCGGATTTTTGTTCAAAAAATCTATTATATTTAGCATTCGGCTCCTGGTGCCTAATTGTTTCAAGATAGTACTCACAATTTTTTTTTGTGTTGAAAGATATTGAAAGGTCGGGTCCGATATAAAATAAAGGGCACGCCTGGGTCGCATGTACTTGCACCTGTATATAACAATTTTAATTTTCCCAAAACCAAAACAACTATGCCATGTTGTTCTACATATCAGACGTTGCATAGATATTAAATATGAACAAAATCAACTAAGAAATAGCGGAAAAATTGTCAATTTAAAAAAAAAGGTTAATAAGTAAAGCACCGCTGTTCGACTTTTTAGCTCAAAAGCTGGTATGCCATTTGATAGCATATGGCTAAGCTAACCCAAATATGAAATTTGAACAAAATCGTTAATGCCGTTTTCGAGAAAATCGATTTTTTGCAAAATCGGCTGGAATAACAATTCCGATTTATCCTCGGGGTATAAGCCCACAGACACCAGATATGAAGTTCCAAGCAAATCCGCCCAGCTGTTTAGGCTCCAGTCCGAGGTACAGACGGACAGATGGACAGAGTTGCGTGACTCATTTTTTCGAGTTTCTCTATCATCGTAATATCATTTTTGATTAAAATCCCAAGTTCGAAATGTAGGTGCAAGTAAATAGAATAGTAAAACAAAAAAAAAAAAAGTCTGCACAAATCTTTAAATGTTTATTGTTTATTTATAGTCCTACACAGTAAGATACAATATCTTTTAAGCTAGTGTAAGCTTCAGTATTACGATACTATTTGAAAATTTACATTTCTGTTACTAAGTGCAATGCAATAAAAAGTTCTAACACTGTTCTGTCTACGAACAACTTTTCAGCAATGGCTTCCAATATCTTTTTAAACTTGTAATACCCGCTGTGTGTAAAAAGGATAAGCATATAAAGTACAGTCGCTCATATTCACTCAGTGCAGTTGCTTACAATTTTTGATTTTGGCATTGGTATTGGTGATGTGAACAAAAAAGGCAATTAGGCATGTGTTAGAAAGAAGAGTGATATGGGTGACGTGAAGGTTGGTGTTGGTCTCACCGTCAGTCTTGTGAGCGAAAGTGTTCATCGTTGCGCTATTAAATTGAACGCGTACGTGTTAACAAAAGGAGCGTTACTGCTTTATTATATACATATACATACGTATAGTATGATATGATGATTGTGATTGAGATTTTATCTATTCCGCTTAACAACAAATACAATATAATGAAGTGATAATAAAAGGGTAAAATTTGCGTGCGTGATGAAAAAAAAAAGATAAGTGCCATGAATTCATTTTTTTTTGCTATTTTATGTACACGCATTTTAAAACGTGCTTTTGCACTTAGGTTAGGTTAGGTTGAAGTAGCTGCCGGCTAAGAATCGCCAACACACTTAGAGCAATATAGTCTATTGTGATATCAATACTCGCTAAAACCACTTTGAGCTTCTTATGAAGCGTAGGAGGGTCTTAATATCAATATCTATCAGGTCGCCTAAATCGTTGTAATAGGGGGCTCCTAAGTGAAGCTTCCTTCTACGCGAGAGAGCTGGGCAGAAACAAAGAAGGTGATGAATACTTTCTTCCTCTTCTTCATCCATGCAGCTTCTACAAAAGTTTTTCGCAAAAAGGCCTTGCCTTGTAGCATGTTTGCAATCTAAGGAATTTTTAGAGCTCGATTCCAGGGATTTGATTGCTGCTTGGCTGTTTGAAAAGATGCGGATATCTCTAGCAGATATCACGTTTTTCTTAAGCCAAGATAAGCCTTCTTTAATCGCCATTATTTCCGCCTGGAACACGCTACAATGATTTGGAAGACGGAAGGAGAGCTTACGATTAAGTCTGTCAGAGAAAACACCTCCACCTCCGCCAACTCCGTCTTTGGTTTTTGACCCGTCAGTGTAGAAGTGAATTGACTCATCTTCTAAAAATGCATCACCCTCCCAGAGTGATCTAGAAGGGATAGTGACGAGGAAGTTTTTATCAAAATTTAGACGTAGGATGGTGTAGTCCGCGGTTCGGTTGAGATTTTGAATTTATTCAGAATGGAAGCGTGGCCAAATTCTTTTCTTGACCAGTGTTGGGTAGCTTCAAGGCGAACGGTTGCATTCGATGCAATTTGCTTGCTAAAAATATCAAGGGGTATTAGATGAAACAAAATGTCCAGTGCCGCAGAGGGAGTTGTACGTAGTGCTCTGCTTATGCATAGACAAGCTGTACCGCTGGACCTTGCTTAGATAATCGCAATTTATAGCCTTCTCTAAGGCTGTCCACCAGACAATCACCCCGTATGTAAGTATCGGTCTAATGACCGAGATGTAGAGCCAGTGAGTGCTTCGAGGTTGTAAACCCCATTTATTCCCGAAGGCTTTTTTGCAAGAGAAAAGTGCTACGGTAGCTTTCTTTAATCTTTCTTGAATATTAGGTTTCCAGCTTAATCTCTTATCCAGGGTAAGACCCAAATATTTTGTTGTGTCAGAGAAAGTTAAGCTGATACCATTGAGAGAAGGAGGGTCGACTAACGGGATTTTATATTTCCTGGAGAAGAGTACTAGTTCAGTTTTGTGGGGGTTTACACCCAGACCACACCGAACCGCCCATCTAGTGAGCTTGTTTAAAGCGTTTTGAAGAAGTTCTTTTGCACTTAAAGCAGCATATTCCATTCCTCTGGCAGTTTGGCACCGTTTTATTTTTTTCAGTTTGTAAATAACTTTGCCACTATTCCAGGTCCACCTCCGATTTTTGCCACAGCCTTAGTAAAGTAAGACAAGTCGTAATTAAAGTTTAAGAAGGAAATCTGAGGCATTTTGTTTAAAAACAAGAAAACTTTAGCTGGACCTGACGGCTTACCGGCCGAACTGTTCAAGGCAGCTGGTGAGGAATTGGTAGAGAGCATACACCAACTCATCTCTAAGGTTTCGTCAGACGAGTGTAACCTGATAAATGGAATCTCAGCATCGTTTGCCCGATCCACAAGAAAGAAGACCCTTACAATTGCGCCAATTATAGAGTCATCAGTTTCCTCACCATCGCATACAAGATCTTTTCTTAGATACTGTGTGAACGCCTGAAACCTCCCATCAACTGCCTGATTGACCCATACCAATGCGGTTTCAGGCCAGGAAAGTCCACCATCGATCACGTCTTCACACTTCGGCAGATCCTAGAGAAAACACAAGAAGTCCAAATCGATACTCATCATCTCCTTATAGGTTTCAAGGCTGCCTATGTCAGAATTTACAGAGAAGAGCTATATAGAGCCATGTCTAGTTTTGGCATCCCTGCCAAACTTATCCGTCTGTGCAGGATGACGATGGAGACCGCTCACTGCTTCATAAAGGTCTGTAATGACCTCATCGAGAGCTTTGATGTCAAAAAAGGTTTTAGGCAAGGTGACGTGCTGTCATGTGACTTCTTTAATATTGTATTTGAACAGATTGTGCGGAACTCAAAACTTAACACCAGAGAAATAATCTATAAAAAGTCCGTACAACTGCCTGCATACGCCGACGGCTTCGTGTCTGTACGTGGAATGTTAGGTTCCTCTACAAAAAACGTGTAGCCGAACAAGTTGCGGAGGCCATATGCTGCTGCAAAGCAGACATTACCGCCATCCAAGAAGCGCGTGGGCGCCGTGCCGCAAGTGGTTAATGTGTCGGATCACTGCGCGAGAGGTTTCAAGTTCGAATCCCAGAAAACACAAAAAAGTTTTTTCACGGTCCCACCTCTCACGAACGTCTGACAAACATCCGAGTGTATTGTTGTCACGAGAAAGCTTTTCAAAATAAATTGCCCTTCGGATACGGCACTAAACTGTAGGTCCCTTCCCTCCCATTTGTGCGAAAAATATAACGCACACAACACGAGTGGTTGCGAGAAGCTAGGCCCAGGCACTTAAAGAGTTGTTGCGCCAAATATGTATATATTTTTTTTTTAAGAAGTGCGATGGGATAGGCCGGGCAAAAGGAGGATGAAAAACGGCGACATCTACTACGGCGATTGCTACAGACAACAATGACAGCGTCTATTCGGGTGCGGATTTGCTATTAGAGAGACTTAGGTAAGAAGTCTTGAGTTTCCGGCATATGAACGAGCGCCTTATAACTATCCGTATCAAGACCAAATTCGCCAACATTAGCCTAATATGCGCTCACGCCCCTCACGAGAAGATGGATGACGCGATGAAGAATGTCTTCTATACCGTATAACCGTTTGATATTGCGAGATTTTCCTGTATTTCCGAGATTTTTATCTTCAGAGCGAGATTTTGATAATGCGGGATTTTGAATATGCGAGATTTGAAATATGTGAAATTTTTAATGTGTGAGATTTTGATTATGCGAGATTTTGAATGCGCGAGATTTTATTATTCTGGATTTATTTAAAAAAATGCGAGATTTCGTTATTAGAGATTTTGGTTTGCGGTCAATCGTACCGCTTCCTCCCCGATCAGGCCGCTGAGTGTCTCTGGAAGGGCAGGTTGCATCCTAATCTTTTTCCCCAGCAGGTCCTAAACTCGTTCAATGGGATTCATGCCCGGGCTTTTCGCAGGCCAAGCAATCACGTCGATTTCCACTTTTGCAAGTACTCGGTAATGCACATGGCGATTTGTGGTCTAGCATTGTCCTGCATCAGCAAGAAATTTTTTCCAATAAACGGTGCGAATGGAGCCGTTCCTTCAGGATGTTATTGATGCAATAGGTAGAGTTCACCGTTCCTTCCACGATGCACAGCTCAGTTTTTCCGCGCATGGAAATTCCTGCCCACACCATGATGGAACCTCCACAGAAATGCTCCCACTAAGCAACTGTTGCCGAAAAGTATCTCTCACCATGTGGTGAGTGCAGACAAAACCTGGACTCATCAGTGAAAAGGACTCTACCCCAGTCGGCCTCTGCCCGATCCTGGTGAAGGCGAGCAAATTCGATCCGAGCAGGTCTTCTTACTCTCAGGCCATTTTCCTCTTATTGCCGCCTCACTATTTGAGCATTCACAGCTGTCGCTCTAACGGTTCGAAGTCTGTGAGACAGCTTAACCTCTGTTTGGTGACAATTCCGAAGGCTTTCAAGAACCAAATATAGGTTATCCCTAGCTGAAGTTACTCTGGGGAGACCTAAGCCTTGACGCCGGGTGTAGGAGTTGGTTTCCATGTACCCTTCAATGGCTCTTCTTACCGTCGTATCTGGTCTTCTAATCATAATAGCGACATACCGCATCACTAACAACTAATAATTAATCAAACTAAAACAAATCCATAGCAATATACCTACTTATTGGTACCAAATACCAAAATTGGTATTCTAACGTCTAATATGAGAACACAATTATTATGCGGTTTTCCTTAAAATGATGCATATATCACGAGGAAAATGAAAAGATATTATGCAAACAGGCACACAAATAAACCAGAAAACCACTAAAAACAAGTAAAACAAAATGATAACAACCCTTTTTTTTTAACTGAGTGTAAATCCTATGCCGGCAGCGGCAAATGCGGAAGACCAGTGGCAGCGTTTCTAACAAGCCATAAAAAATGCCGCTTCTAATGTGCTGGGTTTCTCTCGGCCACCACAACGAAACACCTAGTACTCGTATGATGAGGAATGCCGTCAAGCACATGTAGCAAAACAAGACGCGTACAAGGCGGCGCTGCATAGCGAGGTCTACGAGCGGAGGAGAAAAGAGGAACATCGACTTCTCAGAAAGAAGAAAAAGGAGCATGAGAAGCTCTCCATCGAGGAGATTGAGAGACATTGCAGGAATGATGTTCGAATATGTCACCAAAAGTAAAAAGAGCATGCCAGAACAGAGCAACGCCAGAACAGAAGCCTGCAGGGACGAAAATGGTAACATAGTAGTAGAATCACAGTCTGTGCTGGGAATATGGAAGGAACACTTTTGCAGACTGCTAAACGGCGACTGCTTTTATCAATATTCCGCTGTCAGCCAGAATAAGCCATTCAAGAGTGACGATGGTAGTCCAGATTCCCGTCAACCCAATCAGAATTAAGTGAGGATAGCGATATCTAAACTTAAATCAAACAAAGCTGCTGAAGCTGACGCACGGCCTTGCCGCCAAACTTTTCAAGGCATGCATGCACCAGCTCATCTGTAAAATCTGGTCCGACGAAAGTATGCCCGATGAATGGAACCTCAGCATATTTTACCCGATCCTGAAGAAAGGAGGCCGTCGGAACTGCGTTAACTACAGAGGTACTCGTATAAGTTTTCTAATGCGATCTCTTTAACGTAATACTTAAAATAATTGTACGAAACTCACAAGTCAACACCGGAGATACAATCTTTTACAAGTCTGTACAACTACTCGCTTACGCTCCGATGACATTGACATAGTCCGAAGAACTCAGCGAGCCGTCAGTGGGGCATTTGCGAGTATTGAGATCGAGACAGCAAAGATGGGTTTAGCGGTCAATGAAAGCAAACAAAAAAGAACATCCAACATAGGCGTCTTGGACAGAACGTCACAATAGATAGACATAATTTTGAGGTAGTAAAGGACTTTGTCTACCTAGGCTCGATGGTGAGCTCCGCAAATGACATCAGTGGGGAGATCAAACGAAGAATTACTCTTGCCAATCGCTGTTCTTATGGGCTAAGAAGGCAACTGAGTAACAAAGGCCTATCTCGAATTACTTAGGTAACTCTGTATAAGACACTAATCATCCCAGTCCAGCTGTATGGCGCAGAGGCATGGACTTTGTCAAAATCGAATGAGGATGCCCTTGGTTACTTTAAGAGAAAAGTTCTTCGAGTGACCTTTGGTCTTTTTGTAGACGGCGAGTGGAGGAGAATATACAATGCCGAACTATACAGCCTATACAAGGACATTGACTTACCCCGACGATTTCACATACAGATCCACCCCGGATGGACGGCGCGGTAGAGGATGGACTCGCTGTAGGGGGCGCAAACAAGTGGAGGAGGGACCTCAACCAACTTGGCGTGCGCATCTAGAAGCAGCTGGCTCGTAACCAGCCTGGATGGAGAGGTTTGTTGGTTGAGGCCGAGGTCCACCCCGGACTGTAGCGCCACCTAAGTAAGTACAGTGTACAAAACCCATATTCGTACACCCCCATCATAATCAGGAAAACATTTATTGTTACGTTATGAAAAGCAAATATCTAACAAAAACCATGAATTTTCAATGAAAACACATAATATAAGAAAATAAAATGAAACACACAAATTTTGATATGGTTGTTTAATAAAATTGACACCTTTTGTTATTTAACATAAGCAAAATCCGTATTCGTACACCTTAGTTATTCGACAGAACTAATGAAAAAAAAGATTTTTAATATTTTGTAGGGTTTCCATTTCATTTCAAAACAGAGCTCAATCTTTTAGGCATGAATTCCACTAATTTGTTAGTTAAATTTTGTCGAATTTCCCATTCTATTTTCAAATCGTTGATGTTTCTAATATCATGATATTTTAATTTTTTTTTTTAATTGATCATATATTTTCTATAGGGTTTATAACAGAGCTTTGAGGACGAGTTTTTAAGTAGTTTGGGCAGTTATACAATATACATAGCCGTGTGTTTAACGCTGTATGTTTCGGGTCGTTTTCTTGTTGAAAAACAAAGTCCCGTTCGCAACCTAAATTTGTCGCACTTTCATGCAAATTTGCTTTCAGGATATTAATATACTGCTTGGAATCCATGATGCTTTCGATAAAATGTAGTTCTCCGACACCTGCCACTCCAAAACATCCCCACACCATGAGTGAACCACCACCATGCTTAAACGTTGGCAGTAGGTTGTGTCTCCTCAAGCTTGTATTAAGTTCATGCCAGATCTTTACACGTCAATCGGATATATTTATATTAAATTTGCATTCATCGGACAAAATTACCTTTCTCCTACTGCATGTCCATTTTTAAATATTTTTTTGCAAACATGATGCGCTTTTGCCTGTTAACTGGGCTCACATATGGTTTCCTCACTGTGAGTCTGCTCCTAGATTGTGCGGTAACTTGGATCCCAAGATATCTGTGAAGTCGTGCAGCATGCTTAACACCACTTACGAATGGATTTTTGCCGATTCGACGAAGCAAAAAAGACTAATGTCTTCTGTCCTATAAGGATCTATTTTGATTTCGAATTTTTTTTTTCGACGCGGCCACTCTTTCTATATATATTTACCAAATATTGCATTGTAGACGGACTTCTTTTGACAATTTTTGCAATTTATCGCAAAGATTTATCGCCTGCATGCATACTTATTATCAATTTTCTTATAATATTTGAAAGTTCACTTGGCTTTCGACCAATCATTTAATTTTCGCGCAAACACCAGCAAATGCTATAAGATTTGATTACAAATGATGGTTACTCACACTCAATGTATGATTTAGTGGAAAAAGTTGCAACATAACGGTTAAATTCCTTGTTTCGTGAGTAGAAATGCAGTATTAGCCATCTGTACTAATACGGATTTTGCTCATCCCAAAATAAAAAAAAAAACAATTTTTTAAACAGTTTTATGAACACATGATTATTATTTTTTATTATAAATTTACGAATTGCAAATATAACTATACGTATCTCATTCATTATTTTGCTTTCTTTTTGTTTTAGTAAACATTTTTTTCTTCTAAGTAGGGGTGTACGAATATGAATTTTGCACACTGTAAGTATTTAATTATCTAGGACTTGACATTCGCGAGAGATTCTAGATCATCAAATGAAAATTTATGTAACCAATTTTTGAGTTATGTGAAAAAAATGTATGTTGAATTTAATGCGCTAAGGTACTGTGGTAATTTATTAAATAAACTGCAAGCGAAGATGGTATACAAATTATGAAACAAAGTATGTAGTGCGAAATTCAGGCACAGAGACTAGATGCAACGAATTTCTACGAAGATTATAATTGTCAAGGATTCTAAAATTGAGATTGCCTGATCTAATAAAAAATATTTTTAACACTTTAAAACAATATATTTAGATGACGAATTGGAAGAACTTTTAAATCACAAAACCGTGGAAAACTAGGATGAAGGCGATGTTTAAATCTAATTTTTCTCAGAATATATTTTTCCAACGCAAGTCAGGATTATATTCTATTAAAACATGCTCCACCCCAGCAGTTTGTTCCATATTGCAATTTAGAATGGAAAAACCTATAATATATAGAAGCCCGTAGCGTAGTAGAACATACTCTCCTTAAATAGAAAAAATATTTTAGTGCAAGGCGATAACCTCGGTGTGGTTAAAAAAAGAACGTCTTAGAGTCAATGATTAACCCCAAGTACTTGAACTCATCGGCTATTTAGATTGCGAACTATTGTCGGTTTTGCGAATTATTTACTTAAATTATTTACTCATGATGTCTGGTGCTTTTGTTTACTTACGAATTCAAACATGAGAGTATTGTACTATATCTAACTTGTTAATGCCATATCGGAATTTGATAACGTTTCCACAAAGAAGCATTAGCAACTTGTTGTATTCTTTAGATAAAGCGATCACACATCTTAATTGCAATTGTTTCCAAGCGAGAAGGTACGGTATCGTACAGTTGCTGTTATTTAGGATTTATTTATTTATAAAAAAAAACAATTAAATGTCTTTCTCTTGATTGTGTTTAAAAGCAAATAAACATAACACACAACATGGCGTTGTCTGTTCAATTAAAACCTTTTGTAAGCCATTTTTATGAACTAACTAAAAAAAAAAACAACTGTCAGGCAGGCGCCTGGGGCAAAATCTGTATCTACATTAAAAAAAAAAACAAAGTAAATTGGTTAAAAATTACGGGCGGTAGAGGGACACAAACGCATTTTGCCACTTAGATTTATGTACAAGATTTAAACATTATGTGGGTCTATTAAAAGTCGTTATAAACCAATTTAAACCCCTTTCTATGATCTTATTTTAAGACAAATTTTGAATGTTGAAGAAGTCAAAATGCGTGCACGCATCCCCCGAAAATGACTATCCAGCTTGTCGTGGTGCTGGGGCTTAAGTAGGGCCGAAGGTTTTCTGCGGAGATGTGACGGCGAGTGCTGGTAACTCCTGGATCCCCTGAGGTTCAAAAAACCAAGAGATAGTCTCTCTAATTCTACCGGTGGTGTGAGCATATAAAACCGTGCTGAAAGTTTTAAGGTTGGGGTGATAAAAAACCAACTACTAACGAGCTCTCACAGATGCCCTGGCGAGGTGTGCCTTACCCCGGCATGGCGGCTCTGGCGGGGCGAATTATACTTTCCGGCCTTACTCGTGGGAACAGAAAAACAAAACAACAAAAACAAACACAAAACGACAACAGCAGTTCGGAAGCTGACACGCTATTCGTGGGCGTACCGGAACCGGTTGAGCTGCAGTCACTATCGGCAGCTAGCTCGGATAAGGAGATCTCTATGGAGATGGAGGAGCGGCTATTAGCAGATCCATCCGAAGAAGGTCTCTCCCTGTTCCGTAGAGCGACGCATGTGAAGTCGATGCTGGACGCAAAAGACCCCTCTTCCATCTCCGAAAGCGAATAAAACTCCCTGGCCTGGGCTATTGGTACAATAGCAAAGGATGCTCTGACGAAGCTTGCGCTTTTACAGAGCGTTGCTGAAACCAAGACCAGCCGTAAGGTCGTTGCCCCTAAGGCAAACCTCAAAGGGAAAGGAGCAGCCATCGAGACAAAAAACCAGCAGCAAAACCGCTGCTGCTAAGGCGGGTCCTGCTGTTGATTACCCAGAAAGGCCGAGACCAGGAGGGAGGATTTTGTGTTAAAGAGGCTTAGGTTTTCGGAGGATACAAAAATCACCCCAAAAGGTTGAAGGCTGATACGGGGATGCTTTTCAGCGGGGCGATTCGCAGTTCACTGCAGCTAGCTGTGGTGGACTTCGAAAAACCTAGTGACCAGTATTCCCAAGAATGCGGTCAGATGATTCGGTCAGATGATTGAGGAGGCATTAGCTGGAGCATCTTCGACCGTATTCGACAGAATACCGGTGGAACTACACCCACATTTGGGAAAGCGAAGTGACAGCGTGGGGTCATTATGATAGACTGCAAGGATCAGTTATCGCTTGACTTCGCGATTTTAAACACCCCTGTTCGCGGTTTTAAGCTCTAGGAGGGGGCTGCACTGCGAGCGGTACCCCCAGAGGAGATACCCACCATGCCCAAGGGAAGGCTCTGTGTTTCTGATTGGGATGTGGATAAAACAGAGATCATCGGCATCATAAAAGCCCAGAACCCTTCTACTGATATGAAGAGCTGGCAGGTCGTCGGGGAGGAAGAATGGGACTAAGGGGTTCATCATTCTTATGAATGAAGCGCCGGCCTCACTTCTGGCAAAATAAGCAGTTGAGGTTGTGCTAGGAGAGGTACCTCTAAAGCTCCTAAAGCACCTAAATCAATGTGCGGAGAACGAAGGGGCGACTGACGCTATGGAAGTTGCGATTGCGACAACCGATGCAGGTAGTGCAAATCAACCTTCAACATAGTGCAATCGCCTCCGACAACCTAATCCAGGAACCGTAGATACATAACAATCGCGTGATGTCTGTGCGGTAGCACCGACATAATGCTGGAGGCGAAGTTTTGTTTCATTATATTCTAGAATCCAATCTTGTTATTTGTAGTAGAGGCAATGACCCCACCTTCGTAACGTCTAATAGAAGGGAAGTCTTGGATATAACTTTTATTTCTGAACATAGCTCTGTCGAAGTTATTAACTGGAGAGTCTCCAACAAGGCGTCACTATCTGATCATTGTTGAATACTCTTCAAGCTACAACTTTCTAGTCGTGGTCAAAATTCAAGAGAGAACTGAGGAAATCAGTGAATCAGCTCACCTCAACTCGATTAAAGCAGTTGACAATGCAGTCGATGCATTGACTTGTTCCCTTACGCGCTCCTTTGAGAAGTCCTGCCCGGTTAGCAGGCTTAGCAGTAAAAGGCGTCCACCATGGTGGAGCGATAAAATAGCGGAACTTATTCGCATTTCAAGGGTAGGGTGGAACCTCGCTAAAGAGAGGTTCGTCGAGTGGTCCATCTATAAAGAAAGCGCGAAGCTTCTCCAGAAAGAGATTAGGTTCGCAAAGAGGAACTCTTGGAGGTTTTTTTTTTGCGCATCTATAGAATCAATAAATGAGGCGTCCCGCCTAAGGAAGGTCCTGGCCAAGATAGCAACGCCGGAATCCAATATTAGGAAAAGCGATGGCACCTGGCCAGAATCACACGAGGAAACGATGGACATGCTACTGAGTACTCACTTTCCCGGATGTACATCAATCTCCGGAGATGATCTACCCATTCCAGTGACGACATCGGGAATTAGCGCGGAAGAGGTGGGAAATATAATAGATGATG
Source organism: Brachypalpus laphriformis (assembly GCA_945910035.1). NCBI lineage: Eukaryota > Metazoa > Arthropoda > Insecta > Diptera > Syrphidae > Brachypalpus > Brachypalpus laphriformis. The sequence continues at coordinate 89,556,012 of OX246754.1, forward strand.
ACAAGATAGCTTATGCAATTAAAACATTTGCTCCATATAAGGCAAGCAGGAATGGATAACATGCGACCTGTGATGCTACAAGAGTCAGTGGATATTGCTATTCCATGGCTCAAGCGTATCTTCGCAGGATGCCTTAAGCTAGGTTATGTTCCTAAAGCATGGAGTGAGGTGCGTGTTGTATTTATTCACAAAGCAGGGAAAGCGAGACTGTCGTCTTTTATGCGGAAAACTTTGGAACGTATAAGAAACGTGATCGGAAATGATAAGCTATCTGAATCACAACACGCATACGTCTGCGGCAGATCGGTAGATACAGCCCTCCACCGGGTCGTATCGGGCATAGAAAAATCCCTTCACTTCAAGGAGTTCACTCTTAGGGCGTTCCTAGACATTGAAGGGGCGTTCAACAACGTAAGCTCTGCCGCGATCCTGAACAGTCTGCACAGAGCTCATCTCAACACCGGCCTCTGCAACTGGATTGCACAGATGCTTCAACAAGGATTATTTTTTCAACGCAAGGAGATGTAACCATCCGGAGAAGGGTCTGCAGAGGAACACCCCAAGGTGGAGTTCTGTCCCCCTAATATGGCTCCTTGTGGTGGATGAGATCTTGGTAATACTGAAGGAAAGCGGAAGTAGTTCTTTTCATTAAGAAGAGATTAATTCCTACCTTCAGACCCCCAAACATCGGTGGCATTGAACTAAGTATCTCAAGTTCAGCTCGATATCTGGGCGTAATTTTAGGTTCCGAACTAAACTGGAAGGAAAATATTGCCGAACGCGTCAAAAAAGCAAGCGTAGCTTGGGCGCCGTGGCGTAAGTGGTTAGTGTGTCGGATCACTACGCATGAGGTTCCAAATCCCAGAAAACAGTTTTTTCACGGTCCCACCTCTCGCGAGCGTCTGACAAACATCCGAGAGCATTGTTGTCACGAAAAAGCTTCTCAAATCGCAGTTCGGATTCGGCATTAAACTGTAGGTCCCTTCCATTCATGTGAAAAATATAACGCACACAACATGAGTGGTTGCGAAAAGCTAGGCCCTGGCACTTTAAAGAGCTGTTGCTCCAAATATTTGTATTTTTGTAGCTTTCTACTCCTGCAAAAAGGCATTCAGTAATACGTGGGGCTTCAGACCAACTGTGGTGCGGTGTGCATCGGAGTCATGGGATCAATGAGAACAACACCAACAGCGGCAATGGAAACCATGCTTAGTTTCATTCCGCTTAACATATACTGCAGCAGTTTGGCGGCTAAAACCGCTGTAAGACTGAGAGAAGGCCGATTGTGGTCATCGAGCCTTTACTGCCATGCCTCCATTCTGTCCCGATGGGGGACTACCCGTGGACTGACGGAAACTGATCACATGAACGCGATGCTAGCATTTGAAAGGAGATTCAATACAAGAATATACAGAACATACTGGAAGAACCGAAGAACCATAAAGAAAAAGCAATTGGCTTTCTATACCGACGGTTCTAAGATGGACGTTGGCACGGGAGCCGGAGTTTATTGTGAAACCCTAGGAATAAACCACTCCTGTAGAATAAACGACGACTGCAGCGTCTTTCATGCCGAGGTCACAGCCATCATACAGACTGCTGAAATTATACGCGGGAGTAATATCGTTGGTAAAACGATCACTGTCTATATAGACAGCCAGGCAGCCGTTAAGGCTCTGGACTCTACTGTAGCTAGGCCGAGGCTTGTGAGAAGCTGCAAAACACCATTAAACGAGATATCTAGAGCCAATGCAGTGACCCTCTGCTGGGTACCAGGGCATATGGATATCGAAGGTAACGAAAGGGCTGACGAGCTTGCTAGAAAAGGGTCGGCGCTGCACTTATCGCGGCCCTCCCTTCTATAGCAACCCCAATCAGTTCCTTACGGAAGAAAATAGAGGATGAAGTCAACGGTCAAGCAAACAGACGCTGGGTTCATCTGGAAACATGAGCAACGGTCAGGGCGCTATGGCCGGCCTACAGCAAGAAGAGATCAATCATTGCAGAAGTTGCAGGGACGAAGAAGAAATTGAATCTGTTCGTCACCTGTTGTGTGACTGTCCTGCCCTATCCGTCAGAAGAATGAGGACTATTGGTAGTTACTTCTTCTCGGAGTTGGAGGACTTGGGTAATGTGGAGCTGATGGACCTCCTGAGATTCATATCACTTTCTGGGTGGTTCTAACAGCAGACTTTCTTTACAGAGTTTCCAGGGTTAAATGATTGGGCACAATGGATCCAAACTGTTGGTTTGAGTGAGCAGTGACTCTTTGTCACAAGGCACCCATCTACCTAACCTAACCTATCCCCCGGCAAGAAATTGATTGTTGACTCTGTATAATGTTCTGCTGTCGCATCTACTAATTACTCGTACAAGTAAATTTATTCTTTGTTAATTGATTTATCACGTAGGAAATTGTCCAACAAATAAACTTTTCATAGCCAGAGCTTTTTCTCTGCACCTTTGGTGTAGACAGGAGATCTTCTGTCTTTCACTTGAAGAGATAATTTTACTAAATAAAATTGTATAAATCTGCCATCCTATTCGCAAACCCCCTACATTTTTTAATATTTAAGTTTAAGGACAATTTGGCGTTCAATCCTTTCACTGCATTGTAATTCTATGCATTCATCTAATTCTTAAATAAAGCTTGAAATTATTTGAAATAATTTTATTATGTATCTATTTGATTTAGTCAGGGTACGTAAGTATGGATTAAGGAAAACAACCTTCCTAATGCCCTCGCCTTCTCCTATTTCCAAAATTTTTTTTATTATTGCTGTACCATTACTGATATGAATTGTGCAAGGTGGCGCAAAAGCCCTCAATCGATTTCTTAAGGCAATAACTTTATTTGTACATAAAAAGAATTGGTTCTGTTTGTTGTCGCTGGTCAAGTGGCCGCCGTCAGAGTTGATACCTACACATTCGGGTTCGTTCCGCAGCATTTTCCACTTCTTGTCGAATATTCTCCTTTAGGGCCACCAAGGTATGGGCTTCGTATAGACTCGCGACTTCGAAAAAACAGAAAGAAAAGTGTGGAACCATCAAATCGGACATTTGCGGGCCATTGGTAATCGTTTAAAAGGGCGACTAAGCGACCGGCAAACACTTACTCCAGAATGTCCACTGTCGCTCGTGCTATATGTGCGGTTGCGCTGTCCTGCTGGAACCACATGTTTTCTAAACCCAATTTATCAATTTGCGGCAACAAAAAGTCATTGACCATGGTCCTGTAGCGCTCACCTACCACAGTAACAGTAGCCGTGTTTTGGTGAGAACTAAGCAAAGCAAAGTGAAAGCTTCTTAACAAGGCGATCCGCAGCCAATCTGGTTTAAAACTTTTTTTATTGTTTGAAGATTGGTGATTGAATTGAAAAGTATGAACAATTTGTGAAATACTACTGTAAACATCCCAACTAGTTTTGACTGGAGGAAGAAACTAAATTGGTTGCCAGTTATTTTTTGTTGTTGTACTCCGTGCTAAATCTTACTTCACTGAGGAGCGACGTCTCACCAAAACACGCCTAGTGTGGTCCTTGAAAAAAAATAAAAAAAAATATGGGCCAGTCACCTTTCCTGCGTAAACGCCGCCCCATATACCGAACGGCTAATCGCCGCAGTGTGTGCCCAGTTGGTGCCACACAACCAAGGAATCGATGACGAATTTCACGTTGACCCAAAACCACTGATTATTTGCAAAAACATTGACAAAGTGATTCCGCGTTTTGAAGAGTACAGCAATTCATGGTTCGTCTACGTATATTCTGCTTCTGTTTACTTCACAAATGTCAAGTCGCGATGACATAAGACGCCATTTGCAAAAATGAGAGCATCTTGACTTTTGCGCCACCTTGTGCATACATACATATTTTGATAAGAGCAATTCTAAAGTGTTTTGAATTAATTATTGCTTATAAATTCCTGGTTGCAAATCCAGTACAACAGCATACCTAAAATTAAAATACGCCTGTGCGAAAGTAGATAGATGAGTAACAAATGTTAATGTTTACACTTCACAAATATTTTTAGGAAACAGTGCTACAATTTATAGATAATATTTAAGAGATCTTATAATAAGATTAGATTGACGTAATTACCACTTAAGATAAACCGAAGCAATGACCCCGTTTTGCTTTTGTCCGCCTGCAAATGAGCAAACATAAAAAAACAGATAGATACATAGTACATATATATATAAAATTAATCATTCTTCAAATTTCAGCAACTTCGTCTGTCTATCACGTGCTATATAAATACAGTTTTTTTTTTGTTTTGCTTAGATAGAACTTAAGATCGATCGGTGTTGCCATTAAACATACCTATCTATTTAAGACAAATTTGACTTTTTGACTTAATTCAAAATTATAATTAAGTTAAAAGTCAAGTCAAAGTAAAATGTTGTCATGATTTAGGTGAAAACTAACGTAGAAAACTTAACTCGTGCACATTTATGAGCACGCCATTGCCAATTTTACTATTCCAAAAGAACGGAGCTTAATTTATCTATCGATTAATATAAAAAACAGTCCAATTGTAATTAGTTTCTGCGAAGAAATTAACAATTCACTCACCTTCTGTCTCAATAGGAGTTTTTTATGTCAATTATTTATACACCCTTTTACATATTTCATTGTTTCAATAAACTTAAAAGCTACAACCATAACTATGGTTTAAAGTAACTGACTGAATGATTCTCAATACTTTTACTAGCTCTAGCAGGAATTCTGCAATCAAATCTTGCCATTTTTCTTTAACTTAACTGATCGAAAGGACATTCATAGGGACAAGTACACCTTTTGTACTAAAAGCTTTAGATTTTCTGGTAATCCTATTTAATATTTCACAGGAATTTAGTAATTATGAGCATGAAGCAAATCTGCTTGGATCTCAATTAATATCCTAAATAAAAATAAAGCATAATTTGATCCATTTCACAGTGTTATTATAAAAATATATTTGATTTTTAGTTATAATAATATATAATATAATACGTCAAACGCTATGTCGAATTAAGTAAAAAAAAGTTTGATTTAATTTCTATTTTTGTTTAATTCAAATTTTATAGAATTAAGTCAAAGAAAAGAAACAAGTCAAAATGGCAACAGAACTTACGGATAGCTGATAAACTGCGCTGTCATTCGGCTTGCTCTTTTTCAAAGTACGTAGTCTGACATCATGAATAGGCTCACGTTGGAGCAACGATACAAAATTATTCACATTTACTTTGAAAATCGGTTGTCGTTTCGCGAAATTTATATACGACTTCGTGATTTTTATGGTGCACATAATCATCCATCTGAGCAAGCCATCCTTTAAACTGTGAACAGATTTCGTATCATAACACTCTCTAAATGGAGCTATAACACCACGCGTTAAAAGAATGTGCGTACTGTAGAGAATATCGCCGCTGAAAACGAAAGTGTAAAAGAAGATTCAAATTTATCGATTCGTCGTCGGCTGCTGCTATTGGTGCTCTATCCGTCCACTACATGCAATATTTTGCGGAAAGACCTCGACCTACACCTGCGTAAGAGCTAACAGATGAAGGAATCAAATACAAGATACCATCATTAGGCCATATGCACGAAATCACTTTCAAATATGGATGCTTTTCGAATATTAAAAAATATTTTCAGTAAAATTTGTCCTTGTTTTATATTTTCAATCGGTTTTAAAATTTAGTGGCTTACAGACTAATAGCAGGGATTATAATACTAAATATCGTTGACACCGAACAATGGAAGGGACCAAGTACGAGTGTCCCAGAATATGCACAACGTCGAAAATACTGAACTAAACAGTTAACCAGCGACATCAAACAAGAAGCGACTGGTGGACTTAAAAATGGTTCGGGAGGAACCAATTAAGCCCAAGAGCCCAATCTAGCCTTCGATTTCAGGTCGTAGTTTTTAATACATTCTTACTTCCCGTCCCCAAAGTACATATTTCAACATTGAATCATGAAATGGAATTAGAAGGAATAATGTAAGCCATTGCATCAGCAAGAGGAAGCAATGCACCGGGTATATGTAGATGTCATACCCTATGAATTTTTTTAAAAATGCTAGTGCAAGTTTTATTGGGGAAATTAATAAATTTCTCAGCTATATACACTCGGTAATCTGCGTACACCCATTCATATTCAGATTTTAGAGAACACTTTTACATCAACCAAAGAAATCCACACATAACGGTACTCAAATACAACATTTATGGAAATGAAAGATATTAGGAAAAACACACAGAAAATACGTAAAATAGGTTAAAGGAAGTAAATAAATAAAAATTAATATAATATCTTGTTTAGTAGTCCTTTTGCTTGATGACTTCTTATAATCTGATCGGCATCGCATTGACCAGGTTTGAAGTTTCCTCAGGGGTGACTCTTTCCAACTTTTCCTTTAAAGCCGTTTTGAGCATATCTTTCGATATAATAATTCTCTGGCGAATCCTTTGTTAAGTTAAATCTCACAAATGCTCTATAGGATTTAAATTTTCCACGCCGTCTCGCAAGTGGTTAATGTGTCGGATCACTACGCGTGAGGTTCTATATTCGAATCCCAGAAAACACCAACAAGCTATTTTCACGGTCCCACCTCTCGTGAATGTCTGACACACATCCGAGAGTTTTGTTGTCACGAAAAAGCTTCTCAAATTCCCCTTCGGATACGGCACTAAACTGTAGGTCCCTTCCATTCGTGTGTATAACGCACATAACACGAGTGGTTGCGAGAAGCTAGGCTCATGCAATTGCAGAGCTGTTGCGCCAAATATTTATTTTATTTGTTTTATAATTAGGGTGGTGAGTACAACTATTTTGGAACGTTGTAAAGCAACCATAGCTTGACAATTTCAGAGGTTTTTCTGGATTCATAACAAGGCATAAGGTAATATCCATGATTAAGACCCAGCCTTTCGTCACTATGCTTAAGGTCTTAAGTATCCATAGTTATCCATAGCAGATATGTATATCCATGAATTTGAGATATAACGATTTTACTTAGAAAGTGCAAGCAACTATTTTTTATAGGAAAGAAGTTCGAACTGCATGGGTGTAAGCGGACTTTTTCTACTAAGTGTACATATATGAAACTGAAATAATGCCGAATCTCATTAAGAAGTGTATTATATCCCTGCTATTAAGAAAAGTAAGGTTAACATTTTTTTTAATCACCGTGAACTGTCACTTCTAGACACATTGTAAAAACTGGACTGACGCGCACAGTATAGGTATATTAAGAGAATTGCCGCATATCGTGACAACTATTCAACTGTTGATTAAATCTACGGTCTTTCGAGCCTTGTTCAACTATAATTTGGTAAAAAAAGTAAACTATACGCATTTTGCAAACTGAAATAAGGATCTCTTCAAAAATGCTCTTTATCATAACGCTGCTTTACAAAGATAACAGCGTACCAGTTTTGGATAGAAAAGTCATCAGATTTTGCCCCCATCAACAAGGGCGTACGACACGGATGTGTTCTGAGCGTTTTATTGTTCACCTTGTTTCAAATTATCTATAATCTGAGCTTCACGTGGAATTTTTATGGGAGATATGATGATGAAGAGATCCTATCGGATAGTCCCACTACAATAAGCGATGATAAACAATTTCTATAACTATTGTTGCAAATGGAACCTGATTGTGAACTTATATGTAAATGTGAAACCGTTATTATTCGAAATGGAGTTCAATGGGTTTCAAGCGAAAAATGGTATTTCAACGGCGCAGAAATAAATATCACCAACCAGTATAAATACCTCGGAGTAACGTTCACCTACGAGTATAATACGAATAGGTATGTCTTGGCATAATCATACACACTCTACAACCAATTTCGTTCTGGGAACTCAACCATTTAGTAGCTATGAATCATAACACTGGTCAACAAAAAAAAAATATTTGATTTTTACTCAGAGCTAAAATGTCGTGATTCATAATCGTTAGAGTTTATAAAATCAGAAAAACTATTATAAATAAAGTATATATACTAATATATTATAGTTTGACAACACGGTAATTGATCTAAAAGTGAATAACATGCACATTCTTGCTTCTTCGATAGATATAAAAAAAAAATAGTTTTATTTATTTATACAATTGTTGTCAATGATCCTTTTATGCCTCTTTATTAATTTCGTCGAGAGTAGCATTCAAATTATTTTCGTTTAATTTATAGTCAATCTAGAGCTCACTGCCTCAATACAATTTTTTATTTATTTATTTTATTATTCTAGTTTTCGGCAGCGAAATATACTTAATTTTGTTCGTTCGTATCAGCTTAGAGTCAGAATATGTGACCCTAAGGAAAAAATTTAATTAATATGCTGGCTGAGAATAGATCTATACAGTAGATTGAGTTGTTGCAAGGGGACTCCACCCCTCAAGCACCAAAGAAGAGGTTATGATCGATCTTCAAGCCGAAGGCTTTAAAATTCTTGATGCCGTTAATACTCGTACCATCAAGAAGGAGAAGCAAGAATCTGAAAAACTGATTCAATAACTTCAATGACTTCAACGAATTAAAAGACTTCAATGACTTCAAATGACTTCAAAGACTTCAAAGACATCAATGACTTTAAAGACTTCAATGACTTCAGATGACTTCAAAGACTTCAATGACTTCAACTGAATGCAATGAATGCTAGTGACTTCTAGGTGAATTCAATGAGTGCAGAGCATTCAAAATGATTGCATTCATTTTGACTTCAAAATTATGATTGCAGAAAATGATTGCATGACTTGCATGACTTCAAAATAAATGGCGATTTATTTTAAGTTGAAGTCATTATTGAAGTAATTGAATTGAAACAAATCCACTTGAATTCTTAGTATGACTTCAGTAAATGCATTCCGCAATGCATAACATTCTTTTACAGCCCTGATAATGATTACCACGCTTTTCATCCTTGTTTATTAAAGACTGCATCGAATAATCCGAAGACCTAAGGATAGAGCTCGAAACTTTGCAATTGTGCACGATTCGAGTTGAAAATAGTCAGCGTACTCTTAGAATATCATCTACCTACTGTCCACCGCGTTCCGCGCTTGAAAAAAAGTTATTTTACTAATCTCTGAAACCCACAATAACTTCATTATTGGCGGCGATTTTAATGCGAAACATACGTTCTGGGGCTTAGGATACAGCTTGAAAAAATGTAGAATGCTCTATGGGGCAGGTATGGAGTACAGTTGTGATTTCCATTCAACGGGTAAACCGACTTACTGGCCAACTGATACTTCGAAAATACCTGACCTAACCGATTTTTTCGTTGTGAAAGGAATATCTACCAACCACATAAAAGTCAAAGAGAGCTTTGATCTGTCGTCTGATCATTCTCCAGTTATTTTGATACTGAGCAAAAAAACTAGTATATAACCTAGAGCCAGCGAGATTAACTGATAGAACAGCTAACTGGGAAGGCTTTACGGAGGGACTAAGAAAAGTTCGCTTAGTTGGTGTCAATTTAGTAGTTTTTGAGAAAAAAAAGATGCATTTTTGCAGCTTATAATCGAACAATATTTATTTCCAAATTTCAGAACAATAGGTAAAAATGGAGACGAGAAAGAGAAAAATTGGTGACGTAAGCTCGGTTGAACCACCGCCAACACAGGAAGAAATTCGTTTAGCCAGTCAAAATTCTGCACGAATGCCAAAATGCATACGGAATAAATGCACCATTTCTTGTTACTATTTCAAAGTGGTTTCGAACAAACCAGACTGGTCATTTTTTCTGTGGAGGACAAATCTCGTGAAGGTCGGCCTAAATCCTCGATCGACGATACAAATGTGGCCCCGGTGAAGGCTAAAATTGACGAAGATGCCAGGATGACACAGGAGATGATAGCGGATGAACTGGGCTTGAATGCCATGGCTATGTCACGAATTTTAAATTATCACCTGAAATATTCGAAGAAGTCAGCTCGATGGGTTCCAAAAAATATTGAAAGGAGAGCAAAAAGAGGCTCGTGTTCGTTTTGCTCAATATTTCCTGGAGAAGTTTGAAACTGGAGAGTCAAGCTGCTTCAATAAGATCGTTACAGGTGACGAATCTTGGTTTTACAAGTACGACCCGGAAACCAAACAGCAGTCCATGGTATGGAGCCCAGAAGGTGCAAATCCTCCAGTAAAGGCCAAACAAAAAAAGTCAGCGATAAATGTTATGATGTCGATGTACTTCACCAGGGCGAAAATGGTCGCCGTCATCCCGCTTTAAACTGATCAAACAGTCACTGCTAATTGGTATACTGAAACTTGCTTATCACAAGTTTTCCAAAATTTACTAGGACACCGACAAAAAGAGGAGCTGCGCCGCTACTTTTTGCACCACGACAATGCGCCTGCGCACACTGCTGAAAAAACCAACAATTTTCTTGCGCTCTCGGACATCAATGAAATTCGCCCAGCACCTTATTCTCCGGATCTAGCGCCATGTGACTTTTGGCTGTTTCCGAAAATAAAAAAAAGATTTGAGGAGAAAAATCTTCACATCTAATGAGGAGATTATTAATGCAGTCAATGTCGAAATGGAAAAGCTCCAAAAAGAGGATGTTAAAAGCTGCTTTGAAAGATGGATCTATCGGCTGAAGAAATGTATTGAAATAAATGGGAATTATGTGGAGAAATTAAAAAAAAGATGAAGATTAAATATCTAAAGTTAAAGCTATTTATTATTCAATCAACTAAGCGAACTTTTGTTAGTCCCTACGTAGGAACGAAATTGAAGATAATGTAGAACTGAGCGTTCCACTTACGACACCCTATGAACTTGAGGTTGAAATTGATCGCTTCGTTGAGATCGTACAGCTCGCCTCTTGAAATAATGCGCCCAATCCAAGGAAAACGCCATACAGATACGGTTTACGATACCCTCCGGTAATAAAAGAATTGGTCAAGGAAAAAAGAAAAGCACATAAAAAATGTCAACAGACAACATCAATAGGCCGGATTTACCATCTGACGATTTAACACTCTCAAGTTCAACGCTAAGGGAACTCAAACATGAGATCGAGAATCTTAAACCTAAGAAAGCTCCTTATGATTTGATTACCGGAGAAATTCTCAAAGTTTTACCTAGAAAAAAGCATTGATTAAGCTTCTCCATATTGTAAATGCTGCGCTCAGATTAAAACACGTGTCGAGGCAATGGAAAGCTGCGGAAGTCATAATGGTTTTAAAATCAGGAAAACCGCCAAATGAGGTAAAATCGTATAGACCAATTTCTTTCAGTCATATCCAAAATATTCGAGAGGATATTACTAAGGCGTCTCCACCTGGTTATAGAAGAAAATAATCTTATCCCTGACCACCAGTTTGGGTTCAAAACTAAGCAGTCGACGATTGACCAGTTGCATAGAATTACTGACGTAATCGAGAAAGCACTTGAAGAAAAAAAAATGATTTGCTCAAGCGTATTTCTTGACGTCTCGCAAGCCTTTGATAAGGTGTGGCGTGATGGCTTGAAATGCAAACTACGACAAGTTCTCCCTGTATGCCTATGCGATATTCTAGCATATCTCGGGAATAGACTCTTTCGTGTTAGACATGGGATCGAATACTCTGAGCTCAAAGAAATTTCGGCCGTCCTACCGCAAGGAAGCGTTCTTGGCCGCTTCTCTATTTGCTATATACTCGTGATATACCGAACAAAGATGGCATTATCTTTGCTACGTTTGCCGATGACACCGCTATCCTAGCAGTAGGCAAAACAATCGAAGAAACGACTGCAAAACTGCAAACGCCCTGAATAATGTAAATGAATGGACGAGGGACTGGCGGATCGCCCTCGGTCATGTCAACAATACAGTCGTACAAATTTTGGATGAGAGCATTTTATTGCGCCGACTACAAAGGACGAAACCTTTCGACTTGGCGAGATAATGATAAACCGCGTCTAGATTGCAGAATATGCAGGGTCTTTCAGTGGAAAGTAACCTGCCAAACGTTTTTATTTCATGATAGAAAAATTACTTGATAACTTAATACTTAGTTGCGATGTCTAACAAATTTATATCGAATGGTGGTGTTTTTTTAGTCAGTAAGAATCTGACACTACTATGAGCACGCGCCTGCTATTCTCATAGTGTCTAGGTAGATTTTTCACCTATCCTCGAAAAAAAAAAAAATTGTATATTGAGCTTTTGAATTTGGCGCCGGCTTTGAGGTAGCATTATACGTAGTAGCCTATTATTTGTGGCTGTTGATAATGATCTAAGTTTTAATTATTTTCTGGCGAAGATTGCTATTGTATTTGCTCGTAATAATGAGAACAAGTGTTTTAAAGGTTGTTGACCCACATTGCAGGCAAACAAACGTCACAAACAAAATGATAATATTACTGTTACAGAGAAACTTGAAAAAATGGACCTCGCAAGATAGGGTAGCGGAGTATGAGTAGCTTAGAGTCGTAATATGTGACTATCATGCCTTTCAAGCTGTTAAATGTCAATCTAAGCGCACAGAGTACACCAGGCCAAGTTCTCGCAAAACCAACCTCACGTCCACTGTGCAGTATTTACACGAACCATTTTCAGCCCTTTTCGACCCCCCTCTATCACAGAGGTTAGTAACGTTAAAGGACTGCATTTTTTTTAGGGGGGTTAGGGTTACCAAAAAAAAAGCAGTATTCCAAAACGTCTAGGTGGAATAATTTCCAAGATACGAGTGTCCAAAATTCACAGTTCTGGTCATTCACTGACTGCCTAATAGATCATCATAAATCTAGAGTACTCCCAATGGAGCTAAATTTTTGTAAATTTAGCAAATAGATAGTGTTTAAGGTGATAATTACGAGAAAAATCAAGCACCAATAAAAATCTTCTGTAAAAGGGTCTCAATATCGCTCAGTTCTTTAATACAAACTTGCCACGTTGCCAAACAATAAATGGACTTAAGGGCAGGATGGCAAACAATAATTCCTGATGAAATGCTGGAATTCATTTTTATATGCCAAAACAAAAGGAGAACATAACATTCAGCTATAGCAATTGGTGTGCAATTACTATGTACTTATAACACAGCTTTAGTATGTAGTATCAAAAAGAAGTCCGGAGGGGTCAAATCTGGAGATCTGGGTGGCCAGTCAATGTCGCAATTTTTTGATAGCACACGTCCAGGGATTTTTCGTTGCAAAAACTGCATTGTTTGATTTGCAGTGTGGCATGGCGCATCGTCTTGTTGAAACCAGTAACCGTCCAGACCTTTTTCGCACATTTGTGGGCAAGCATAATGAGCCAACATCCACCGATATCGATTCCCATTGACTGTTTCTTTGTTCTTCTTCTTCTTCTTTCTTCACTTTTTGGTTATGAAATGGTGTTTCTTGGATCTCGTGTGGATTCTCCGTTCCCCAAATGCGGCAATTTTGCTTGTTAACGGCGTCAGAGAGTGTGAAATGGGCCTCGTCGGTCATCAAAATTTGCTTCCAAAAATCAGGTTCAGTTTCAGCCATTCCAGCGACTGTTTGGCCGTATTCGAAGCGACGTGGACAGTCTGTCGGCAATATTCTTTGAGTCAATTGCACTTTATACAGAAAAAATGCAAATCATCCTTCAAAATGCGCCGCATGGTAGTTCGACTGCCGCCAAAATGCTGAGCGCGTTGACGATACGACACAAGTGGGTTCTCGACAAAACTCTCTCTTGCCGCTTCAATCAGTTCATTGGAACGTCTTGGGCGTTGATGAACGGCATGTCGACGATCTCCCACTGTCCCGTGCTCAACAAAATTCGACACCAAACGACGAATAGTGTTGTCAGACGGTACTTGTTGGCCACGATATTTTCGACGATATGCACGTTGAGTTAACACAACTGAACTACTACTTTCAATGTACATTGTCACTATTTCGGCGCATTGTTTCGATGTGAAGCGATTCATGGTTAAAATTTTACTGAATTGACGTTTCAAAAACATGTCTACTCAAGTCAATCGGTTGATAAATGCCAAAGTTATTCAATGTTACATACCGAAGATGGCGAACCCCTTATATTAACAAATAAATAAATAAATAAGTAAATAAATAAATAAATAAGTAAATATATATATAAAAAAAAAGAAATAAATAGATAAATAAAAAATACATAAATGAATATATAAATAAATAAATAAATAAATAGATAAACAAATAAATAAATATATTAATATATAAATAAGTACATAAATAAATAAATAAAAACAAATAAATAAATAGTAAAGTAAACATAGGTTCATGTATGTGATTAAACTAATGTGAACAACAACAGTAATTATAAATACGTTAATCGTGTACAAGACTCACAATTAAGTAGTTGTCTGCAAACTCGCATGATAGATGAAATTTAATGTTTAATTTAGTAATGCGATTAGAAACAAGTTCTATATTTGCTGTCGTGGAGAAGGCTGGTGGGAAAATGAAGATCATTTTTAATAATTTATTTTGCACTCTTTGTTATTATAAAATATGCCTTTTTGCGCAACTCCCCCAAGCTGGACCTGCATAAAACATTATAGCTTGAAAAACAACTTTGTATATAATAATTTTGTTCTCGTTACTTAACCTTGACTTTCGGTTTATAAAAGGGTATAGGATTTAAATCGTTTTATTAATTTTTTCAATTACATACTGAATGTGAGGGCCAAAAGTGGCTCTTCTATCTATGATCACCCCAAAATATTTAACTAAATTGCTCCATTCAATAGAAAGCTCATCTATATTTAAGTTGCGGCTCGGTAAAAAACAAGCTTTTATTTTCCTTGTGAAAAAGATAGCCTGCGATTTCTGAGCGTTCATTTTTATTTTCCATTTAAAAAAATACTCTTTTAGTGTGTTTAAAGCGGATTGCAAATTGGTTTCAATCGCTAAACCAAAAGCATCGGACGAATAAACACATGTGTCATCTGCAAATATTGCAGAGTGACAGTTTATAAAATGCGGGAAGTCAGATGTGTAAATATTATACAGGATGGGACCTAAAACAGATCCTTGGGGAACACCTGCAGGGATGCAGTGTAGGTAAAGTGGTGGTCCAAAAGAACCCAATTAGCGCTTAAGGTGCGCCGTTTTGTTACCACGGACTCGTGTATACCTATTGTAGCGGTTAGTTAAAAAGGGATGCTAAGTTTAAACCCAGCCCGTGGAGTTCAGGAAGAGGACTAGTTCTCTAATCCTCTTGTCCGCTATCTCTCTCAGATCCTCGAAGAAGGGTTTGCCAAGAGTTTGTTGTCTGATCCTCTCCAGGGCCGGACATCATATTTAAATTGACTTGAAATGTTCTACGATCCAGAAAAAAGTCAACAATTTTTATGAGATACTGGGTAAAGTCGTGTTGTATCAATTTACAGATCAATCCTTTATGCCAGACTGAATCGAAGGCCTTTTTGACATCCAAGAATACCACACATGTACTTTGACCTAAATTAAAGTGTTGTTTAATATGCTGCTGCTGTTGTTTCGCAGGACCTGGTGCATTGGACTGTGATAGGAACGAAAACCAAATTGTTCAGCAGGAAGGATGCTCTGCTCCTCAACGTGCAATAACAGTTTGTATTTAATAGCCTTTTCAAAGCACCTACTTAAACCATTTAAGAGGCTTATACGTCTGTAGCTAAGGGGGTCACTGGGAGCTGGAATAATTTTTGCATACTTCCATGATATTGGAAAATATCCGATTTGCATACATTTGTTGAAAATAAATTGAATAAATTTAATTCCAGATTTGGGAAGATTTTTCAGATAAATATTCATTATTTTATCGGGCCCAACTGATTTACGGTTGTTAAGGTTAGATATAATATCTCTTACAAGGGCAAGGTGAAAAGTTCTCGGCCTGACGCAGAGATAGCGTTCCAATTATCAAAAATTTATGTTTCCTGCCTGGGTGCACTTCTCATTAGTTCGTATGACAAGTTTCAACTTGTTCTCTCAAGTAGTTTGTCTTGCGTGTTTTTCGTTAAAATGGATAAACTTGAATATCGTGCGGTCATAAAATTCTTCGTTTTGGATGGGTTAACCCCTAAGGAAATTCATCCAAAGTTGACAAAAGTTTACGGGGACTCTGCTCCTTCCATGTCAACCGTTAAAAAGTGGGCAGATGAATTTAAACTTGGTCGCACGTCCCTCGAAGATGACCCACGTGAAGGACAGCCAAAAACCGCAACCACACCCGAAACCATCGAAAAAGTGCATGATATCGTGTTGGACGATAGGCGAGTGAAGGTGAGTGAGATAGCTGAGGCTCTGTGTATATCGGAAGAGAGGGTGCGAAACATCATCCACAAAAACTTAGGGATGCAAAAGCTCTGCGCAAGATGGGTGCCGCATTTGCTGAATGCCGATCAAAAGCAAATGCGCAAACGATTTTCGCGGCAATCTTTGGACCGATTCAATAGGAACCCGACCGATTTTGTGCGGCGATTTGTCACCATGGATGAGACATGGGTCCACCATGGGCCAGAAACGAAACAGCAGTCGAAGCAGTCGGTGGAAGCCGATGGTTCAGCGTCAAAGAAAGCGAAGTCCATCGCATCTGCCGGAAAGGTCATGGCCAGCGTGTTTTGGGATGCGAAGGGATCCTGTTAATTGATTACCTTTAGAAAGGTAGAACAATTACAGGCGAATATTACTCCAACTTTCTTGACCAGCTGGATGCCAAAATTCGCGAGAAGAGGCCTGGCTTGAAGAAGAAAAAAATCATCTTTCACCAGGACAATGCACCTGTACACAAGTGTGCGTTGGCGATGGGAAAACTGCGGGATTTTGGGTACGATTTGGTCCGCCATCCCCCCCTATTCACCTGATTTGGCACCCTCAGACTTCCATCTGTTCCCAAACTTGAAGATATTTGTTTCTGGGAAACGCTTCGCATCCAATGCAGAAGTTGAGAGGGCCGTAGATGAATATTTGCACAGCCTTCCAGACTCTCACTTCCGAGAAGGAATACTGATGTTGGAGAAACGCTGGACTAAGTGTGTTGAAGTCAAGGGAGATTATGTAGAAAAATAAAATAATTTTTTTACTGAAATTCGCAGTCTTTCATTGTCCGGCCGAGAACTTTTCACCTTGCCCTCATACATCTTCAATTGACACAAATTGTGTATTATGAAAATGAACTTGGTCACGTACGCCATTAACAGTTGTTTCAACCAAATTTTCAACAGAGCTGTTATTATGTAAAGTCAGTATAAAATTGGATTCAACAGATGTTGCTAACATTTTTGTTTGAAAGTGCTGTGCTGCTTCCATTTCTTAGTGGTGGAATATAAGAATTTTTGTTTTTTATTATTTTCACGATATTCCAAATTATTTTGTATTGCGTTTCTATAGCAAATGTATACAAACTCAATTTCCAAGTAATTTAAGTGACGTTTGATAGATGTTTTGACAATCTAACTTTCCGAAATGTTTGATTTTGAGTTGGAAGCACTTAAACCCAATCCGAGAACCATACAAAATACCCATTCATTTTAGAATCGGATTACATTTTCGAATAGCAATCCGAATCCGAAAGCAGTACAAAATAAGGCCCCTGGTTGAAGATTTTGTTCTGTTTCATTCCATTTCATTTCATTTCTTACTGTACACTTCTTACTTACTTACTGTTTTCCTTTTGCTCCTCCTCTTTTTCTTTCGTTCTCTCGAATTTTAATTTTTTTTTAGCTGTAGTTGCTGTTGCTTTTACCTCTTAGGAATGAAAATGAGTAAAACTCGTACAAATAAAAGAGACCTGCGCAGAAAAAGCTCAAGTGATTTGGAACAATCTGTACTTTATCTCCAATGTTTCTTTATGTTACAAGCTATGTCGTCAGTTTAAAGTGAAAATGTGCTAAGTCCAAAATGACAAACTTTTCAAGAGAGCAAACAAATAAAAAATAAACCGGGCTAAAGCGATTATATTCAAATTTAAAGAAAACTGAAAATCCTTTTGGAGTTTTATGAATTAAAATATGATTTCATATCCTAAGATAATAATTATGGTCTGTGGATGTGGTCATATTACGAGTTTAAGGAGCAGATATTCTCTAAGCAGTTGTCAAAAGTAATGTTGGAGTTAGCGCGTTTTCCTACAATTTTTGGGGATTTAAGATAGGTAAATGAAAAACGATATTCAATTTTCTTTTTATTCTCAGTATGTATTTCTTACAAATATGAGAAGATTTCAAAACTTTCCAAAGCGATCACAAATAGCACGACCAATTTGTGAAGAAATTTATTTTCTGCTTCTTACAACTGGTTGCGGCGATAATTAAACTCAAATTCATAATTTTTTCACGAAGACATCGTAACCGCAGGTTTCCTACAAAATCTTTTAAATTTCTTCAGCGTAGTCATACTTCTATTTAAACTAGTATAGCGTATGGTCGAAATTCGACCGAGGTCGAGGGGAAATGGACTAACATGGTTTTTCTTTTCTGCATATCTATGGCACAGTACTTTCGAATAATAAAAGTTTCATTCCCCTCCTTTTATAATAAATACTAAAAAAACGTACGATAAATTTCATGTTCACGTATTAATATATAAGAATTAGAGATAGTTTCGTACAAAGACGTACCAAAAAGTATGGACGGCCTAGCTTGTGAGTCTGGATGAGTACAGTCTTTTTATATGACGCAGCAGTTTAAAAAAAGCTGATAATTGCGATATCTTCAAAGGTCAAAAACTCCACCATATAAGGAGGGTGATGGCAATTTTATGATGGTAGACGGCGTATGGCTTGACTTGGCACTTGTTTGGAGACTAACAGTAGCCTCTCGGTCTGTAATCTTTAAAATTGCAAAAAAAAAAATTGCAGTGCGTACTTCGTAAGTATTTTCTATTCTGATTTTGACATCAACTAAACATTTACTTGACTATCAATTTAAAATACTTTACTTTGAAAGACACTGCAGTCATCCGGAGCTTTCTATGTATGAATCGTTTATGTTCAGTGATTTACATAAAATTTCAAAGCCGATCCCTATCTCATTTCAAATTTGTAAGTTTTGAGTTTGGTATCATGTTGATAGGCGCTGGATTGTTAATCTTGTCTTCCAGAAATAAGAATGCAATGGTTTATGTCGTTCTGTCTATGAGGATTGATCCGTGTCCTTATGAGTTTCGCTTATGACACCGGTTCAGAAACAACACCAAGTCTCGGATAAGAAAAATTCAACTATTAACGAACCCACCAAACGAAATAAGGACAATGACCTTCGGATCTGTACGTGGAATGTTTGGACCATTAACAGACCACATACAGCCGAACAATTAGAAGAGGCCCTAGACTGCTATAAAGCAGATATAACCGCCATCCAGGAAGTACGATTGGATGGGCCGGGCAAAAAGAGAATGAAAAACTGTGACGTATACTACGGTGATTGCTAAAGAGACATCAAACAGTGCTATACGTGGCAGATTTAGGCAAGAAGTCTTAAGTTTTCGACACGCCAGTGAGCTTATTATGAAAATCCGAATCAAGGCTAAATTTGTTTATATAAGCCTAATATGTGCTTATGCTCCCACGGAAGAAAAGGACCCCGACACTAAAGATTTTTTCTGCGAGCTCCTCGAAAAAACATGCGAACAATGTCCTAAATACGACGTTAAAATCGTATTGGGATATTTTAACGCCAAAATAGGAAAGGGCAGTCGGTAAACAAGCTTACACGACACCACGACTGACAACGGACTAAGGCTAATTGATTTCGATGTCGAGCGAAATGTCACTATTGCAAGCACATGGTTTCCTCATCTCAATATTCATAAGCAGACATGGCGGTCCAATGATCATGTAACGATTAAGCAAATTTATCATATTACGATTGACACAAGACATGCCTCCAGTATTCTGGATGTCCGAACCTTCCGAGCGGCCAACTTAGACTCGTATTATTACCTTGTTGTAGCGAAGGTACGATTGCGGATTTCCCAAACTAAGCAACAAACAAGAATTACTATGAGAAAATCGCAAGAGATCGCCAGAGTCTTCGCTGAACGCGTATCCCGAAATCTCTCGATCACCCCTATGCCGCCAGCATTAAATGCCGAAGACCAGTGGCATCGCTGCCAACATGCTATCAGAAACATCGCAATTAATGTGCTGGGTTTCGCCCGACTGACACTGCAAAACCCCTAGTTTGATGGGTCGGCGAGTGCATGCAGCAAAGGAAGACGAGAGCTGCTCGTGAGGTCTACGAACAAAAGAGACGGGAAGAACATCGGCTTCTTCAAAAGAAGAAGAAAGAGCATGAGAAACGCGCATTCGAGAATATTGAGAGCTTGTACTCCAGGAACAATGTACGGAAGTTTTACCAAAAGGTAAAAAGAACGTGTCAGAGGAACAAAACCCGTACAAAAACCTATAGAAATGAAAATGCAAACCTCGTAGAATCATAGTCGGTGCTGAGAATATGGAAAAACTACTTCAGCAGACTGCATAACGGCGACGAAGATCAACATCCCGCTGTCAGGCAAAATGAATCATTCAACATAGACGATGATAGTCAAAATTGCCGTCCACCTGACCAAACCGAAGTGAGGATAGCAATATCCAAACTAAAACCTAACAAGGCTGCTGGACCTGACGGCTTATCGGCCGAACTTTTTAAGGCAGCTGGTGATGAATTGGTAGAGTGCATACACCAACTCATCTCTAAGATTTGGTCAGACGAGTGTATGCCTGATGAATGGAATCTCAGCATCGTATGTCCGATATACAAGAAAGGAGACCTCCTCAACTGCGCCAATTATAGAGGCATCAGTCTACTCAACATTGCATACAAGATCTTTTCTGCAATATTGTGTGAACACCTGAAACCTTTTACCAACAGCCTGATTTGCCTCTATCAGTGCAGTTTCAAGCCAGGAAAGTCCACCATTGATCAAATATTCACACTTTGGCAGATCTTTTTATCGATTTCAAGGCCGCATGCATACGCCGACGATATTGACATAATTGGCAGAACTCAGTGGGTTGTCACCGGTGCGTTTGCAGGTTTTGAAGCAAAAGCTCCCAAAATGGGTTTAGCGATAAACGAGTGTAAAACCAAGTATACAGTATGCTGTCAACGAGAAGGTACAATCAACACCGACGAATTGGACAGAACGTCACAGTGGGCATCTACAACTGTAGAATCTTGTGCACCCTGTAAAGTTCAGTTTGTTATAAATTAACTGATCCCCCGCTTTCTCGTTTTGTCTTTAATGAAAGTATGTCTCTCTCTAAAATGTAGCCAGTTCATTCTTTTGCTTCTAACTTAGATTTACTTGAACATTAGCCATGAAAGTCTTAACTTTAATCTTTCCTTTAAATAGATTAAGTCTTATCAATAAAATTTGAATCCGATTATTTTACCGAATTTTTTTCCATGGTGCCGAAACCCGGGATAAGACTTAGTTTTTGAACGCTAAATTGAAAGTTAATATCGTGTAATGGCAAACGCAAGTCGATCCACATACCGAGGACAGGTAACACGTGTCGCAAAAAGTGCAAGTGAATATTTGCAATCGCCAGAATCATTATCTATCAATTGGGATAATATCGATGAGGAACTTACTGTCCTCCTTTACCGCATAAATTTAGCCCATGAAGGTCTTATTAAGGCTAATAATGCCTATGTAGGTAGTGCAGACTTGAATGATTAGGTTAAGAATCCAAGGACCAAGAATCGACTATTGAGCATGAAGACAAGGCTACTTCCGTTATAGCGCAATTAACGCAACGTCTCGAACGACTGTACCACATGCGCAATGTTAACGGACCTTTGGCTAGTCCCAGTCCAATGCCATCATCGCGTGATAATACTAACGGTGTTAGATTACCAAAGCTTTCCCTTAAAACTTTTTCGGTTGATTTTAGATAGTGGCTTCCTTTCTGGGAGCAATTCAAGACCACTGTGCACGACAACAATTTCTTGTCGGGAGTAGATAAATTTAATTATCTACAGGCAACCTTGAAGGTACCGCTGCCGACGCAATAGCGGGATTAACGCCGAGTAGAAACTGCTATGATGGAGCTACGCAAAATATACAACACTGCCATGTGTTGCTCTCACTGCTTTAGGAATTCCCACCAGTAACTACTCTTTCATGCTGAAATTACAAACAGCATCGGTGTTCGCGTTTAGTACGAGTAAAGAAATTGGTGCATACGTGCGGATAATTTTGGATGGTGTTAGCCAGATGACATTTATTACAGAATCGCTTGCTGAAAAGCTTTGCTTGCAGGTTGTGGGCTCGCGAAGTATTGGCGTTATTCCCTTCGGGTAAAAAATATAACTTAGTTCGATTAAAACTGGAAGGACAAAATAATGCAAATATGCTCGAACTAGACGCGGTAGTGGTGATGCCCACAATTTGTCTCGATGTATTGACAAATTTCCCACGGAAAATTGTGTAAACTATCATGAATTTTTAAAATAAATTATAATCTATCTATCTATCTATCTATTAGCTGATGCGCGTCCGTTTAATTGTAGTCCTGAAAGGGGCATATCGGTTTTAATCGGCGCGGACAATTATTGGAGAATAATAACGAGAAATGTGAAACGGATCGATGAACGGTTACTGGCGATTGATACAATGTTTGGATGGACTTTGCAAGGCCCAGCTCCGGTTTGTGTTTTAAGTACACAAGCTGCTAATATAAATGTTTTACATGTCAGTACTATAACTGAAAACGCATTCTGGGAACTTCAAACGATCGGTATTAAGCCCATTAAAACTGAAAGTGAAACCTTTACGAGAGATTTTATTACCAAATGTGTTACTAAGAACAACGATCGATACGAAGTACGCTTACCGTGGAAGAATGAGTTCATTTACTTAAACGACAATTAATTAGATGCATTAACTCGCTTCAAATATCTTATAAAAAGACTTTCTAGAGCATCTGGAGATATTTTAGCGTATGCTAAAGATCAGAGTATGGGTAGATCAAAAGGCGGATGGCATTCGAACATATTATATGCCACATCGGGGAGTGTATCGCGATGATAAGTCACATCAAAATTCCGTGTCGTATTTGATGCCTCCGCACATGGCGAACATCTTTTATCTCTTAACGAAAATTTGTTCCTTGGTCTTAAGTTGATGCCTGACTTATTTAAAATGTTACTTAATTTTCGTTTAGGTTTCATTGGACTTTTTGGATACATAAAAAAAGTATTTCTGCAAATATCTTTGAATAAAATAGATCGACATATTCATCACTTTTATTGGTTTTCATCTGAAATCGATGCTAATTCTTTTGTGCTTTCAGAGTACATGGTTTATAGAGTGACTCGCTTAACTTTTGGAGTAACATCGAATCCTTTCCTGTTAGGAGCAACATTAAAACAACACCTTCAAACTGAACGAGAGGAGTTTTCGGACAAATGTGCTATTTTGTCTGATATTTTCTACATGCATGATGCTGTTTTCAGCATCGACGATGAAGGATCAGCGGTACAGTTATACGAACAGTCAACTCAAATCCTGAAGAAAGCTGTAATGAATCTGAGAAAATGGAACAGCAGTAACAAGGCTGTAAAAAGGTATTTTTCTGAGACCCCGCCTGATAAGCAGGCTTTAGGCGTCATATGTTATGTACATACTAATCAATTGGCCATCGATTTAAGCCCCGCGCTAAACACAAACGTCTTTTTAAAGACGAAACCAACCAAACGCTCTCTACGGGTAATATAGAGTTTTTTTTTGACCCTTTGGGGTATTTTTTGGACAATTTCTGATGAATTTTAAGATACTCTTTCAAACGATTTGGAAGCGAAAGTTGAAATGGGATGAGGAGTTGCCATCAGACTTATTGAAAACTTGGAGTCTATTTTATTCCAGCGTTGTTGATATTAAGGATGTATCGATCCCACGCTGTGTTTTCGAAGGAAGAAATGCCGCCAGGAAGGAACTTCATGTGTTTGCCGACGCTAGTTAGGAGGCGTATGGTGCTGTGTAAGATCTATCATTAATGCTCAAACGACCGTACGATTTCTTTGTTCAAAACATAGGGTTGCTCCCCTTAAGGAGATAGATACTCAAAACGAACTAACCCCTCCACGACTGGAACGTACAGCAGCCTTAATTGCCTCAAGGCTATGCGCATATTTGGTTCAGAACTTAAAAATGTAATTTAATCGCATCTGTCTTTGGACAGATTCAAAAATTATGCTGGATTAGGAACGATTCAGGGAAATGCCGTACGTAGAAAATAGAGTTTCAGAAATACAAAGATTGACCTACGATTTTGAATGAAAGAAAACCCTGCTGATTTCTTAACAAGAGGTGCAACATCAGCATTCTTGACAACTTCCGAGCATTGGATAAACGGCCGCTTTTTCCCATAGTGCGCTTTAGTAGTTGGATAAAAACGTTGCGTGTAACTGCATTTCTGATGCGTTTCACACACAATGCACGTAAAGGACATATTGACCACAAATATCACTTCGTCACCGAAGGAAATTCAACTAGCCGAGGAATACTGGCTCAAGTACGTTCAACAATCAGAATTTGGTGATGAAATACATGCAATCCAGAGGGGAGAAGCAATTGGTAAGCAAT
Organism: Brachypalpus laphriformis; assembly: GCA_945910035.1. NCBI lineage: Eukaryota > Metazoa > Arthropoda > Insecta > Diptera > Syrphidae > Brachypalpus > Brachypalpus laphriformis. The sequence continues at coordinate 89,580,526 of OX246754.1, forward strand.
TGTATTGCCATATCGATCTGTCGTGAGTAAACTCATCGTACTACATGTTCATCAAAGTATGTTACACAGTGTAACGAATACTACGTCATGGAAGTTGAGAGACAAGTTTTGGACTATAAAAGGTAGGCAGCTGGTAAAATCTGTAATATCGCGATGTTTTGTGTGCAAGCGTCTATCAGCTCTTTCTGGAACGCAACCATTCACTCCTCTTCCTCGTGACAGGATGATGATCTTGAGACCCTTTGAGATGACAGGAGTTGATTATGCCGGACCATTGTACATTCACGAATGTGCCAATGATGGATCAACGAGGAAGGTGTACATAATGTTGTTAACATGCGGGTCTGTAAGAGCTGTTCATTTGTAGCTCGTGACAGGCCTAACCGCTGAGTGTTGTTTACTAGCTTTGAGAAGGTTTTTCGCACGAAGAGTTTAATTTACTCTGACAACGCTAAAACATTTAAGAGTGCCTCAAAGGAACTGAAGGTTTTGAATGAAGCTCTGAGAACTGAGATGGTACAAGATTGTGTGAACAGCAAAGGTATCCAATGGAAAATTATAGTTGAGAGGGCGGATTACTTACTTACTTAGGTGGCGCTACAGTTCGGGGTGAACCTGGGCCTCAACAAACAAGCCTCTCCATTTAGCTCGGTCTTTAGCTAATTGCCTCCAGTTGAGCACTCCAAGTTGGTCGAGGTCCCCTTGAACTTGTGCGCGCCACCTACGGCGATGATTCCCTCTACTGCGTCGTCCCTCCGGGTTAGATTCGAAGACTCTGCGGGCCGGAGCGTTGGTGTCCATTCGATCTACATGTCCTAGCCATCTCAGACGTCCAATACGCAGTTTTTTGACTAGGTCGATGTCGCTGTACAGCTCGTATAGTTCGTGATTGAATCTTCTCCTTCAAAACCCGTCAACACAAACGGGACCGAAAATCTTACGAAGAATTTTTCTCTCGAAGCGACCAAGGATATCTTCATCCTCTTTTAATAAAGTCCATGTTTCAGCGCCGTAAAGCAGGACTGGGATGATCAAGGTCTTATATAGAGTCTCCTTAGTTGTTCGAGATAGGGCTTTACTGTTGAATTGCCTTATAAGCCCAAAAAACAGCGATTGGCAAGAGTTATTCTTCGATTGATTTCTACGCTGATTTTGTTAGAAGAATTTATAGCAGAGCCAAGGTAGACAAAGTCCTTTACTACCTGGAAGTTATAGCTGCCCACGGTGACGTTTTGTCCAATTCGTCGGTGTTGGTTTTCCTTTCTAGTTGACAGCATATACTTGGTTTTGCCCTCGTTTATCTCCAAACCCATTTTGGCCGCTTCCGCCCCAATGCTTGCAAAAGCACCGGTGACAGCCCGCTGAGATCTTCCGATAATGTCTATATCGTCGGCGTATGCAAGCAGTTGTACAGACTTGTAATAGATTGTGCCACCGGTGTTGGCTTGTGAGTTCCGCACAATCCGTTCAAGTACAATATTGAAGAAGTCACATGACAGCGCGTCACCTTGTCTAAAGCCTTTTTTGACATCAAAGGTCTCGGTGAGGTCATTACCGACCTTGATGGAGCAGCGAGCGTTCTCCATCGTCAGCCTGCACAGACGGACAAGTTCGGCAGGGATGTCAAAACTAGACATGGCTCTATAAAGCTCTTCTCTATAGATGCTGTCATAGGCGGCCTTGAAATCGATAAAGAGGTGGTGAGTATCGATTTGAAATTCTTGGGTTTTCTCCAGGATCTGCCGAAGTGTGAAGATTTGATCGATGGTGGACTTTCCTGGCCTGAAACCGCACTGATAGGGTCCAATCAGGCTGTTGATAAAGGGTTTCAGGCGTTCACACAATATCGCAGAAAAGATCTTGTGTGCGATGTTGAGGAGACTGATGCCTCTATAATTGGCGCAGTTGAGGGGGTCTCCTTTCTTGTGGATCGGGCAAACGATGCTGAGATTCCATTCATCAGGCATACACTCGTCTGACCAAATATTAGAAATGAGTTGGTGTATGCACTCTACCAATTCATCCCCAGCTGCCTTGAAAAGTTCGGCCGGTAAGCCGTCAGGTCCAGCAGCCTTGTTGGATTTTAGCTTGGATATTGCTATCCTCACTTCGTTTTGGTCAGGTGGACGGAAATTTTGACTATCATCGTCTATGTTGAATGGTTCATTCTGCCTGACAGCGGGATGTTGGTCTTCGTCGCCGTTATACAGTCTGCAGAAGTAGTTTTTCCATATTCTCAGCACCGACTGTGATTCTACTACGAGGTTTCCATTTTCATCTCTACAGGTTTCTGTACGGGTATTACTTCTCTGACACGTTCTTTTTACCTTTTGGTAAAACTTCCGTACATTGTTCCTGGAGTATAGACTCTCGATATTCTCAAACGCGCGCTTCTCATGCTCTTTCTTCTTCTTTTGGAGAAGCCGATGTTCTTCCCGTCTCTTTTGCTCGTAGAGCTCACGAGCAGCTCTCGTCTTCCTTTGCAGCGCCGCTTTGTATGCCTCTTGTTTTGCTGCATGCACTCGCCGGCATTCTTCGTCAAACCAGGGGTTTCGCGGTGGTGGTCGAGCGAGACCCAACACATCAGTCGCGGCGTTTCTGATGGCATGTTGGCAGCGTTGCCACTGGTCTTCGGTACTTGATGCTGGCGGCAAACGGGTAATTGAGAGATTTCGGGATACGCGTTCAGCGAAGAGTCTGGCGGTCTCTTGCGATTGTAGCTTTTCGACGTTAAATTTTCTCACAGTAATTCTTCTTTGTCGCTCAGATTGGGATATCCGCATTCGTACCTTGGCTACAACAAGATAATGATCCGAGTCTATGTTGGGCGCTCGGAAGGTCCGGACATCCAGAATACTGGAGGCATGCCTTGCGTCGATCGCACTATGATCAATTTGGTTGATCGTTACATGATCATTGGACCGCCATGTCTGCTTATGAATATCGAGATGAGGAAACCATGTGCTTGCTATGGTGACATTTCGCTCCACAGCGAAATCAATTAGCCTTAGTCCGTTATCAGACGTGGTGTCGTGTAGGCTATGCTTACCGACTGCCCTACCAAAGACGTCCTCCTTTCCTATTTTGGCGTTAAAATCGCCCAATACGATTTTAACGTCGTATTTAGGACATTGCTCGTATGTTTTGTCGAGGAGCTCGTAGAAACACTCTTTGGTGGCAGGGTCCTTTTCTTCTGTGGGGGCATGAACACATATTAGGCTTATGTTAGCGAATTTAGCCTTGATCCGGATCGTCATAATACGCTCGCTCACGTGTCGGAAGCTTAAGACTTCTTGCCTAAGTCTGCCGCGTATGACAAATCCGCATCCGAATAAGCGTTGCCTGTTGCCTCTGTCGCAATCACTGTAGTAGATGTCACAGTTTTTCATCCTCTTTTTGCCCGGCCCATCCCATCGCACTTCCTGGATGGCGGTAATATCTGCTTTATAGCAGTCTAGGGCCTCTGCTAGTTGTTCGGCTGCACGTGGTCTGTAAAGGGACAGAACATTCCACGTACAGATCCGAAGGTCGTTGTCCTTATTTCGTTTGCTGGGGTCGTCATTAGTTGAGTCATCCTTATCCGAGGCTTTTGGTTGTTTCGGAACCATGCGGTTTTTACGTGGTAGGGAAGATTACCCCGACGGCACAACCCCCAACCTGGAGGGCCAGTTCCTTAATTATTCCCCTAGGACGAGGGGCCGGGTACACCGGTGCCAGTAGTCCACTACGGGAGTATGAGCGCTGCCGTTGGCCCATTAAGGGCTCCTCCGCCTCCATCTCTATTCCAATGTCCTGACCAACATTGGAAATTCCTTACCGACCTGTGATCCGAATACGTCGAAGCAGCTCGCGCAAGGTATTCACTAAGTTCAACCTAACTGGAACTATAGACGCCACCGTTGACTCCGTCTAGGGAATTCGTCCGCTGCCGCCTGGAACAGGAAGAAGCGCTCTAGTGAGAAAAGCACTCTTCCCCCCCTCTCTCATCTGCTGCCACCAAGAATCCGCCAAACGGGGTTGGTTACCCATTTCTTGGATTAAGGTACTAGGCACCCGGCTGTCACCGCGTGGAGGTTGAGAGTAAGAGTTGGTAGGCCTCAGCTGAGTGAAAACGCTTGTGTTTTCATATGATCGCATGCACTACCGTTTGACCAGCCCAGAGAGGGCGGATTGGTGGGGTGGTTTTTGGGAACGACTCATCAGAAATGTGAAAGCAGTCCTGAAGGTAACAATTGGACGAGATGTGCTGTTACGACCTTTATTAATTGAAACCGAGAGTGTAGTCAACTCCCGACCATTGACGTATATTTCTGATTTGACTACCATTTGGTAGCCAGTTTTATGAAGCCTCGGGTAAAAGATTGCAAAGTGACCCTGGGAGAGGCAATCGCTCGGCAACACCGTCTCTTGCTAACAGAAATTTTTATGAAAACACCGAAGAAAAGCAAACAAACAAGGGTCTGAGAAAATCAAGTGGTACAATCTGGACAAAGAAAAAGGCGAGGCTTTTGTTTTCGTAATGAAAAATTACCTCTCTCACACCATCAACGGAGCTGAGGATGAAGAGTGCAGAGCACAAAATATCTGGGATTCCCTACAGCGAACTTGCTTAAAGAAGGCCAAATCACTGCTAAGAGCTTCAAAAGGCCACCATCAACACGTCAAAGAAACATGGTGGTGGAGTGATGAAGCTAAGAAAGTGATAAATGAGAAGAAAGCGGCTTTCAAAGCTTGGTCAAAGTGCCCCTCTAATAATAATGACGAAAAAGCTCGCCTCGAAATGGAATACAGATGTTGCAAGAAAAAGCGAAGAAGAAGTGCGCCCAGCTTCAAGCAGAGAGTACGGAGGGCCTGTATCGGGAGCTGGATAAAATATTTTCCCCGGTTGCTAATGCAAACCAGGCTATCCAGGAGCTGCGAAGACACAATATGAACAAGAGCGCCACTATCTTCAAAATAGCCGCCCAAAGAAGGAATGCTCAGGAGATTCGATCGCCAAAGTTCATTAGCAATGTTCATGGCCAGCTTCTTGTGGATGACGACAAAATTCTGCAGAGGTGGCGGCAGTATTGTGAAGAGCTTTTAAATGAACAGTTTCCCCGGCTATACTTTCCAAGAGCCACCCCTAACTGTGAAGAAATACCCGACATTATAGTCGAAGAAGTTAGTGAGTCGGTCAAATACTCAAAAAAACGAAAAGCGGTTGGGCCAGACGAGATACCCTCTGAGTTCTGGAAAAAGATGGGAGACATCGGGTTCAGATGGCTCAGAATTTTCATCTCCAAATTCGTGAGAGGTGATCCAATGCCGAATCAATGGAGGGAAAGTTACATTCTCCCTGTATATAAAGGGAAGGTTGATGCGCGAAACTGTGATAACTACCGTTCAATCAAGCTGATGTCACACACCATGAAGATCGTTGAGCGGGTATTAGGTGGCCGACTGCGAAAAATAATACGGCTATCTGATGATCAGTGCGGGTTTGTCTCGGGTAAATCAACCACAGATGCAACCCAATGTATAAGGATTATAATGGAAAAACATCGTGATTCCTTAAGGGATTTGCATATTGTATTGGTTGACTTTGAAAAGGCATTCGACAGACAACCACGAGAACTGATATGGGTGGCGCTAAGACATCGAGGGGTTCCAGAAACCTATGTACAGAAGATCATGGACATGTACGAAGGAGCAAAGACAAGAGTAAGATGCCCCGCTGGAGTAACCGAAGAGTTCCCAATCAAAGTCGGGGTGCACCAGGGAAGCGTTTTAAGTCCTTTGCTCTTCATTACAGTCCTTGATTATCTGCTTGAAGGTAAAGTGATGGACCCCAAGGTACATCAGTTATTCTTTGCTGACGATGGAGCCATCATAAGTGAGGATCCTACATCCCTGCAACGAGCACTTGATGTATGGGTAGACGTTTTGGAGGGAAATGGGTATCGCATTAGTTCAAAAAAGACAGAGTACTTGTGCTGCCCGTTCTCTGATCCACTCAGGCCTATTCTAGACATTTATTTGAATGGAACAGTGCTTCCCAAGTGCGAAAAGTTCAAATATCTGGGATCTATGATCAATAGCAAAGCAACTTGTGATGACGACATCAATCATCGAGTAAGCGTAGGGTGGATGAAGTGGCGAGAAAATTCCACTATCTTCTGTGACAGAAAAATGTCCCCTAAGTTGAAAGGAAGGCTCTACACCGCAGTTGTACGTCCAGCGCTCACATACGGTTCACAATGTTGGACGATGTACAAAAAGTATGAGAGTAAATTAACGGCAGCTGAGATGAAGATTCTTCGCAAGACAGCAGGAGTGACAAAGCTTGATTGAATAATAAGAAGTTTGAAGATCCGTGGAAGCTTTCACATCAAGGAAACCATCGTACAAAAAATAGAGCGCGATCGGATCAGCTGGTATTACCACGTTCAAAGAAGAGATCATTTGATCCCTGTTAAAAAGGCAATATCAATGCACGTTCCGAAGACATCGCGATGTAGGAAAGGCAGGCCTATAAACGTCTGGATCAGACAAATGCGACAACATCGGCATTTCATTGGCCTCAGTAACCGAGTGATCCAAAATCGGCAGGCCTGCCGATATTTTCTGAGGTCAAATAGGCGAACCCCACAGGCGGATCAGTAGAAATGCGGTGAAGTGGGAGGGTTGTGATCCCTTATTTTCGGATCATAGCCTCGCTGATAAAAGGAAGAAGAAGAAGACGTAAATTTCTCATGATCCGAGAGATTTAAATACTCTTACTCCTTCCCATTTCTTAACAGGCCCATCAGGAATTTGTGGTTTATATCAACTTGGTAATCCACAAGCAAGCAGCGGACTTCAACTTAAATGGAGTTCAAGGTTAAAGACTTTAAGGTGCCTTTGGAAGCGTTGTAGGATTGAACATTTGTTTATTATTATTTATCCTTGGGTCGGAGGATGTAGAATTTTGTGCACCCTGTTAAGTTCAGTTTTTTATAAATTAACCGATCCCTCACTTTCTCGTTTTTCCTATAATAAAAGTATGTCTCTCTCTAAAATGTAGCCAGTTCACTTGAATCGGGTCTTTATTATTTTATCACATTTATTTCAACAACCTTGGCTTTGCTATTGATTCTGAAAACAACACTAGCGATCAAGGCGATTTAACAGTAAAGCCCTATCTCGAACAACTAAGGAGACTCTATATAAGACCCTGATCATCCCAGTCCTGGTTTACGGCGCTGAAACATGGACTTTATTAAAAGTGGATGAAGAGATCCTTCATCGCTTTGAGAAAAAATGTTCGTAAGATATTCGGTCCCGTTTGCGTTGACGGCACCAATGCTCCGGCCCGCAGTGTTCGAATTTAACACGGAGGGACGACGCAGTGGAGGGCTCCTTGCCGTAGGTGGCGCGCACAAGTTCAAGGGGATCTCAACCAACTTGGAGTGCGCAACTGGAGGCAATTAGCTAAAGATCGAGCTAAATAGATAGGATTGTTGGTTGAGGCCAACGTTCACCCCGAACTGTAGCGCCACCTTAGTAAGTAACCTTTAGAATCCCATATACAGTCGAAATTCGATTAACTGGAATGGCTGGGACTCAGCTCATTGTGCGTATTTAAAAAAAAAAAAAAAAACTTTTTATTCTTTTACTTAATAAAACAAAAACAAACATAAAATCCATCAAGAAACATAATCCATTATAAATCTATTCTACGCTAGAAACAACTTCAAAATTATGACGAAAAACTGGTGAATTAGGAATTATCAAAAAGAAAAAGAGCTGCAGCCTCATTATCAGGTTCAAGATGATTATTGGTCATTTCAATAAATTATAATAATAATTATGTTGGAGCATTCGCATCCGAGTCCACCCAATTTCTACTTTCATTTACATCAAAATCCTTTGCATAATCTATGATTGTCATTGATGATTGTCGCTGAAAAATGTCAGCGAAGTAAACCATATAACTTCTGATGAAGCTTACCTTCTTCTTCATTTTCTGGGGAAAGTAAATTGTGCCAAACATTTTTCAAAATATTGGTTGTTACAAAATTCCAGGACTTAGAAATAGCCCCTAAGGCAGTCTTGGTGTTTAGAGATTTGTGAAAATCATGTCGGTTTTGGGAGCTCACTAGCGGTGATGGCACTTGAGATTTCGAATAACACCCTTATTAATTTGCTGGATCTGCGATGTGCAATTTATTGGAAGGTATCTCACTATGATATTAGGAGCCTTAAATTTATCCATGCCTGGGTGGGCTGGGCAGTTATCCAAAAGCAATAAAAGTTTGAAATTTTTTGGAAGGTTTGTTTTTTCAAAGTGCTATTTTACCTCTGAGATAAAGTGTTTGTTAAACTTTCTAGAAAAAAATTGTTGGTTTAGATCACTGAAAGTTCTCCGGTATTTTTAAAGCCCATGGATGAGCGATCTTGCCTATTATTATCAATCTACACATGCGTCACTGCAGCATTGGAGCAAACTATTACCGTGAGTCTTTTGAGTGAGTAAGTAAGGCAAAGATCTCCAAAAAAAGGCTGGTTTCATCAGCATTATAAATTTGCTCATTTGTTAAATTTTTCTCTATCAACGAGTTCAGACAGATCTTCTACAAATAGTGTGGCACCTGCATAACCCGCAGATTATTTTTTTCCTGTCGATTTGATTGATGAATCCCAAGTCGAGTTTTTAATTTTCCCACCCAACTCTGAGAATAGACACACTCAGAATCTATGTTTAGTTTGATGTGAAAAAATGTTGCTTTTTCTATGATCATTTGACCTGATAGCGGAACTATTCTAAGCCTTTGCTGACGAAACCATTCGTACGTTACTGTGTCGATTTTCGGATTTTCTGCTTGCTTAAGTGTTTTTCGTTTCTCTAAACCTTTGACATTCTGACAGACTCTTTGCAAAATATTTTAAAATGCTTCCTTTATTTTTTAAAATATCATAAGCAGTTTGTGCACCGATTTCATATTTTTGTAACAATATTTTCACTGGAACTTAGTTTTAACGATCATTTGATGTCATTGTTCACTAAAATAAAACACTGCATAGCTCTGAATTTTTCTACGTTAGTTCTACCGGATAAAGTTTCTATAAAAATTATTTGAAATTTCTCGGGAATTCAAAGGAAGCAACGTTTTTGTTTCTATTACGGATAGAGTTATTAATGGGAAATCAATTACTTTTAAAAAATTGAGTTAATCGAGTTTCGACTGTATTGACGAATGGAAAAATTTTTCTGCGACACCTGGTGGATAAAAAAAAAGGGAATATGTGGGGATCTATGAAAGTTTGTCAGCTGTTTAATCTGTAAAGGATTCCAATAAAGAATAGGTGTGGATTCATGTAAGTAAATAAAATATTTGTATAATGTTGTAAAAAAAATTCCACTAATTGAAAAGAAACTTAATTTCCAAGTCGAAGTGCTTATTGTCAGAAAAAACAGTTCAAAGTAGTGTTCAAATAATGTAAACATGTAAACTGACAATACATACCAGCCATTGTAATTGTGATTATAGACGTGTTTGCATTTGATAGGGCATTCAGCCAACCCAGCCAACAGAGTATTTCAGTGGAATGAAGATATCTAACTGGGAAAGCAAAGGGATTGTGGGAGCAGGGTGAATATATCGCTCCATTATGCCAGAAACATGAATGTGGAAATTTTAGTTTTTTTTTTTTTCGTTTGATAAGTCTTTCTGTAATCACTGTGAATGTGTAGACAGTGTGGAAACAGCAATTTCTTACTATGAAATGAAATAACACCCTCGAATTAGGTATGTATATGACAGCGATTAACGTTCAAACGTCATTCCCCAAAAGTTTTAAATTTTGTATGTACATATATGGTTCTTGCACAAGGAACTGATATGCGATTGCCCTTTCACAACCTCCATCAGCAGATGAAATTACTGGGCTGCTGATAGCAGCTTCATTGATTTCATAAGGCGTATGAGGTTAAAATTACAAATAGCCAAAATCGGCGGGTGATATTGACTTGCTCCTGTAATTTAGAAATTGAAGAAAATGCAAGCACATAGATGCATGCAATGTTACGCTACGTACAAGTATGTATGTAGGTATGTATGTTGTAGAAAAGAAAAAGAGAAGCAAACTCTTAACGAACTTGTAAAATGTGATTTGCATTTCAATCAATTCATATTAACAGTATCCATTAATTTCATTATCCTTTCAGAATAGCTTTTCTTCGGTTTACGATACACTGAATAATGCTCCAAAAGAAAGAAGAACAAAGATGAAGCAAGTGGCTTTATTGTTTATTTTATATATAATTTGGGTTAGATAAACAATTTTTTAAACACTTCCTTGTTCTTTCATAGAAATATGGGCCAGCTGTCAAAATGTATAGCAACCTACCGATGCAAAAATTTGCCGCCAGAAGTTTGCCTCCATTCTAACTCTCTAGGTTGGAATTAAATTTTAACTCTCTAGGTTGGAATGGCCAAAAGATGCGAGATACGGACGGGTAGAAAAGGAAATTAAAAGTTATGTAGGTACATGCTCTCAAATGCCATTGAAAAGGATTGATATTCATAGATGATAGAGGCGAAAGAACTCTTCAGTGGCAAGCGTTGTTTGGTTCAAAATCTTAAATACTTGACTCACTATTATAACAACCACGGTGTAGTAGCATGTGTATTGCATATACCTACAAATGTGCTAATGCAATATTTTATAGAACTCACACTTAGTGCTATGCCATGCATGTAGATACATTATCTACGTATCTAATTAAATTCTCAAGAAATATAGCAATTCAATAGGAGCTGCACACATTTAGTGGAATTCATGTTATTCAATTATACAGAAAATCCTTCAAACAATTAACAATAAAAATCGAGAACTTTCTTTTTACTATTTACAAGTATGTGCATATGCACATATTTCGATTTGAGTTTAGATAATGTGTTAGAAATAAATGAAAATAAAAATAGAGGAAAATTGTAACTCACTGTACGTATGTATGTATGTATTTAATTCCAAAATATTCCTCCTTTTATTTTTTCCCGCTGGCAGTATTTGATGTGCAACAATTGTGCCAAGCAAGGAAATGTATGTCAGATTGGAACCCCCGATTGTTTTCAAAACTATCAATAAAATTATGCACTTAACCTACGACACACTTAACAAGCCACAGATAAATATGTAACTCAAATTAATTGACCGCACGAATCAAACATTTACCCGTCACTTTGCGGTATTCTTAAAAGAAGTATGAGTTATTCTCACTTGAAATTATCAAGAGATAACGAATAACCGAAAGATTTGCACAAATAAATAAAAATAATTACATTACACCACCGCAAAATAAAAGCAGAACAAAAAAAAATACGCGAAACTAGTCTCCCAAACTAAACACAACACAACTTTAATTGCCGACGAATGGAGTGAAACTGTGAATAAAAATAATTTACCGCAAGATGACAAGTGGATGTTTGACGTCTACATGACTCGTTTGACAGCCATGTGGTAATCAGAAGTCATCCCTGCATTTGTAGCTCTAATCTGAACTTTAATAAAAGCTTTCAGATAGCAGGTAAAGTTTGAGATGTTGTGGTATTAACAAAGGGTGAGTATTGCTGCCGTGCAAATATTCGCTTCCTGCATTCAACTTAGGTACATATCTACGTATTACTAGAGTACGTTTACTGGCTGAACACCATTCACGCAGCTGTGGTGTTGCAGTTGCAGCAGCGTAGTACGTATCGCTGTCAAATGGTGTGGCACTACATTCGCAAAATTTGCCCACAATCTTGAAGTGCGTAGTTATGTCAAATAATGCCAGCTGATTAAAATTGTGTTTTTTCTTTTTGAGTGTTATTGAGATTTGATTATTTTTGTGAGATGATTGTACTACAAATGGACAAATTTATTTTCCTTTCACCAGTAAAATACTCCCTGTGGGTTAGGGGTCAGAATATACCCACGGTAGGCATGCCTGTCTTTCTTTAGATTACGGTACTAAAATTTTATGCAATGAACACAACAAACGGTATTAATACCCCAGGTGGCAGCACAGTTCAACTGGAAAATCCACCCTCGCAAGAGGCATGTTCTACGGATTCTGGGGAGAGCTATTTATTGCACCAAAATTTAATAAGCCCATTTAGGAAAAGCTCAAGGCTACAAAGATCTCCGCCTCAAAAGACTTCTCCTAAAGCGCAAAATGAAAGTCTCGCAAACCCGGATGTGTTAATTCGGGAAACGCAAACCTTGGAAGAGAGTACTCTGAAAAAGGAAAACGGCGTGCTCCGTAAGAGGCTCGACGAAATGGAGCTGTTGTGTCGGGAGCTCAAAAGCAAAGTTGAGAAACTTGAATTAGAGAATAAAGTTTCTTTGCTTCAAAATGAGTCTTCAAAAACTCATACGCTTACACATAGTGAGCCTTCTCCGGGTAGCCATCCCTACAGTACGGACGAAGAAGAACTCGCTCGCGAAACGGATTGGATACTTAAACGAAGACCATCTAAAAAACGCAAGGCCGGCTCATCGCCCGAGATTGTTCCACAACACGAACCTAATCGGAAAGCGCAGCCAACATCTGATAAGAAAATTGAAAGCAAACGCGCACCTCCACCAATAAATATTACAGGCGTTGCAGACTACAATTCTTTGAGGAAAATTTTAAAAACAACGATCGCTATTCAGGGCTATCGTGAATAAAATTCCCCCTGAGATATTTCCCTTTTTCGAAAAATAGGTAGGCAATGAGTTTCGAACGAGGGAAAAAGTTTCCCCGGAAAAAATTGGTATCGTGAACAAAATTTCAACGCGATTTCCACCGGAATCTTTCCTCATCAATTTGCTGGAGGAATCCAAAACAAAAGCAGCAATTCATGGATAGCGTTACCTTTTTATGCCAATTTTGTTGTTTTTTTAAGCGGAAAATACAGACGTCACGGACTTGATGTGCACCAACCACAAAGGACGGGCCATTTTAAAAGTATTATAAAAAGTTTGATTGCTTTTATTTAAAAATACTAAAATAAACATTTACTTCTTTGAATTAAGTTTAACTTAACTATTCCTAAAACGAAAATAGAAAGCACTAAAATGGTACTGGAGGAGGCTATTTCAGGGAATACAGAATTTCCTATTTGGAAGAAACCATAATTGAGATACATATGTTGCATGAGTGAATCAGTGAAATGTTTACCAAATAAAATAGGTCACGATGGATGATCCGATAATTGAGGGGGCACTTAAGGTCTTCTGATAGTGAAATGAAGCGATATTGAACCTTCTAAAGATCCATCCTAACTGAAAGTGCACATAATAAGGAGTGTATATCAGCCATTCTAAAAGTGTAATCTCGCCTAGGGGTGGAGCTACATACGTTGCAATAACGTCACAGCTTCTTGGTTGTACTTGCAGCGCCTGTGATAGCTTTAAAGCATGGGACTTGTCTATTTAACTCCTGGTTATGAATCTTTGTTAATTTTTATCTCATCAGTCTTACTCCTCGCTAGCAATGTAAATTCTAGGCTATGCATTTTATACACGTATTTTGTTTTAATCTGGAATAAATCGAACACTTTCAATACCAAACTAACGATAAATAAAATCCGCGCCTTACTACTTACCAAAATAAACACAATTTTCTCACTGAAAACAAATATTTGTACAAATATTTCAAATATGTGATTAAAAAATAAATAAAAACAGCGGTGATTGACAACTGTCAAAACATTCGAACAAAACTTGGAAAATATTTTGCTGATTCCGGGGGAAATAAATTCCGATGGAAATTCACGATAGGAGGAATATTTTCCAGGGAACAAAAATGTTCGGGCGGAATTTTGTTTCCCCCGGAATTGCCGATAGCCCTGACTGAATTTAAAATAACTTCCTTGCGAAACGATGTATGGAAAATCAAGGTTAATGACGCTGAGGGCTATCGGGCTGTATCTCAAAAGCTTAACAACGAAAAAATTCAATGGCATACTTACGAATACAAGTCTGAGAGACCCTTGAGGGTCGTAGCTAGAGGACTTCATCCATCATTCGCTAAAGAAGACGTTATAGGTGATTTACGCGATAGAGGTTATAACATTCTCGACGCCGTGAACCTTTTAAAAAAGGAGAGAAAACGACCCGAGCGTGCAGAAGAACCTATAGTGAAACGAAAACTTCCGCTTTTTGTGCTGTCATTCGATAAAACGGAAAGCCGGGAAAAGATATATAACATTCGTACAATCATGGGTATGGTCGTTAAAATCGAGCCGCTACGGGTCAACACGAAGACCATCCCTCAATGTAAGCGTTGCCAAGAGTTTAACCATACATAGGCGTACTGTCGGAAAGAGCCGCGCTGCGTTAAGTGCGCTGGAAAACACTCTTCGGAAAATTGCAGTTTGAGCAAAAATGAAAAAGCAACTTGGGTTAACTGCAAAGGAAGGCACCCAGCAAATTATCGCGGTTGCGAACTCGCTAAGGAACTACAGATGCGACGGAAAAAATCTACAACGCCGATCGTACGGGGAACAAAATCAATCGATCGGGCTCCTAAGTCGATAGAACATATTGCTAAGCAGACTGAGCGGGCTCGTAAACCAATTGTTCAAACTACTAAGCCGACTGAAAGGACGCTTGAATCAGCAGGGCAGACTCTTACAACAGTCAACCAGCCTTCTGAGCCGATTAAACGTACGTCAAAGTCGTCCACTAAAAGGGCTAAACGAAAAATATCCTCGGATAAACCAGCGAACCCCGTACGTCTGACGTATTCTCAGGCTGCAGTCAAGGCAACCAAACGAAACGACGGCCCACCCTCTGATCCGTTGAATGAAATTCTGAACTGCATCTACGCTAAGTTCGCGGAACAATGTGAAGTTAACAAACGGATTCTCGAACGTCTTAGTAACGTCGAAAGCTTCTGTATGGCTAACCTTTTATCTAAATCTAAATATGGACGCTTTGCTTAAAATAGTAACATGGAATGCAAATGGACTCTTAAAAAATCGAACGAATTAGAAATGTTTCTAATAAGAGAAAATATCGACATATGTTTGATCTCCGAAACCCATCTAACAAGGGAGTCGCAAATAAAGATAAGAGGCTACGCTGGTTATCACGCCTACCATCCTTCTGATAGAGCGCGGGGCGGTTCGTCCTTATTCATTAAAACTAACATCGAACATTCGGCCGATATAAGCACAGAGCTGGAAAAACTGCAGTTGTGCGCGGTAAGGGTTAAAAATAAACACCTGAGTTACAATATAGCCTCTGTTTACTGTCCGCCGCGATGCCCACTAGAAAAAGATGACTACTTTCGTGTCTTCAATGACCTTGGTTCAAATTTCCTTATTGGTGGAGATTTCAACGCGAAGCACACCTTCTGGGGTTCAAGATGTACATCTTCTAAAGGAAAAATTCTCTACGAAGTGGCATATGAATTCGGTTGTTGTTTTTTATTCGACAGGAAAACCGACCTATTGGCCAACTGACTCACAAAAAATTCCCGATCTTATCGATTTTTTTGTTACAAAAGGCATTTACGAGAAGTTTATTACAGTCAAAGAATGTTTTGATCTCTCTTCTGACCACTCGCCGGTAATTTTATTACTTGGAGAAGCGCTGATCAAGAAAAAAGGACCTCCAGGACTCACTAGCAATAGAAGAAACTGGGAGGGCTTTAGAAATTATTGCGAAACAAATATCGCCTCAAATGTATCACTTAGAACACCTTGTGAACTAGAGGACGAAATTGATCGTTTCGTGGAAGCAATTCAAAGAGCGGCATGGAGAAACACTCCTTCTAGAAGCTATAAGATCAACCGCAACGAAAAGTATCCCAGAGAAATCGTTGAACTGGTGAGAGAGAAACGAAAAGCACGAAAGAAATGGCAAAGCACTCGTGCACCGCAGCATAAAACGGTTCTTAACCGACTATGCAATCGCCTTAAAGATAGTATTCGCGAATTTAAAAACAAAAAGATAGCGACCTGTCTTGAAAATTTCTCCGGTGAAAGAGAATCACATTATTCGCTTTGGAAAGCGCTAAAAGGCATCCGGAAACCTCAAATGCAAGCACCACCAATTCGGAAAATCGATGGAAACTGGGCCAAGAGTGACAAAGAAAAGGCAGAACTTTTTGCTTTGCACTTAGAAGAAACGTTTAAGCCGTTCGACGGCCCTTCGTTAACGTCCGACTCCCCAGTCACGACATCTGACAACTTTAAAGTAAAAAAAGTTGCATTGATTTAACTGAGGGAAGTGATTAAAAATTTAAAGACAAAAAAAGCTCCGGGTTACGACTTGATAACGGCGCAGGTAGTCAAGGAATTGCCGAATAAAGCTATTATCAAACTGCTCTATTTGATCAACGCTTCGTTCAGATTGCTTTATGTTCCGAGGCAATGGAAAGTCGCCGAGATTATAATGGTCCCGAGACCAGGCAAACCGCTAAATGAGAAGAAATCATATCGGCCTATTTCCCTATTGCCGGTTATCTAAAAAATATTTGAAAAACTTCTTTCCAAACGTCTACAGCCCGTAATCGACGAAAGACGTCTCATTCCTGACCATCAGTTTGTATTTAGAATTAAACATTCTACAATTGACCAAGTCCATAAAATAACTGACGTGATTGAGAAAGCTCTGGAAGAAAAAAAGATTTGTTGTGGTGTATTTCTTGACGTCTCACAAGCTTTCGATAAGGTTTGGCACGAAGGCTTGGAGTATAAATTGCAACGACTACTGCCACGGCAACTCTTTCTAATCTTACTATCGTATCTCACCGAGAGACTCTTTCGTGTTAAGCACGGAAACGATTACTCTGACTTCAAGGAGATTGCGGCCGGAGTTCCACAAGGAAGTGTCCTTGGCCCGCTTCTATATGTACTCTACACGCGTGATATCCCGCAAGAAAGAAACTGTGTCGTCGCCACGTTTGCGGACGATACGGCGATATTGACCACGGGCGAAACTATTGAAGCAGCAACTGGAAAGCTGCAACATGCTATTAATAAAGTCCACGCTTGGACGAATTCTTGGCGTATTGTGCTGAACGAAAGCAAATCTACTCACGTTAACTTTACCTATAAAAAAGTGGATAGATTACCTCTATATCTTAACTCGGCTCAAATACCATACGCAAACGAAGCAAAATATCTAGGAATGACTCTAGATGTTAAGCTCAAATGGAAATCACACGTAAAAAAGAAACGCGACGAGCTAGAAAACAAATACCGACAAATGTACTGGCTACTCGGAAAACATTCGAAGTTGAGCCTACATAACAAACTGCTTATATATAAGCAAGTGCTAAAGCCTGTGTGGACGTATGGTATACAACTATGGGGTTGTACCAAGAAAACCAATAGAAACATCATACAGACTTTTGAAAATAAAGTTCTTAGAACGATCGTTAACGCACCGTGGTATGTACGTAACGAAGATATTCATCGAGATCTGGGAATTCCCAGCGTCGTCGAAGAGGTAACAAAATTTGCGCGTAAACACAAAGATCGTGTTCAGGGCCATTGTAACCGTACCGTCATTCAACTACTTGACGCGAATGCGAATAATTCAATTCGTCGTCTGCAAAGGATAAAACCTTTTGACCTCGCGTCATAGTATATGCCGGCCGCGAAAAAGGCAGGAACTTTCATTGGAATTTAACCTGCCTAAAGTTATACATTTCTTTTTACTTCGTACGAACATTTTTTTTTTTTTTTTCCAAAAATCACGTGTATCGTAAGCGAAAATAAAACTGCTGGATAAGCGTCGGCTTAGTTGAAGTATTACTTTTGAGGAGAGGTGTTTTTTTAGTGAGTAAAAATCTCACAATACCATAAGCACGCTCGGTCGGGCCTTATGGTGTCTTTAGAAGATTTTTCACCTACTCTCGGCAAAAAAAAAACAGCAAAATAAATTTTTCCACGTCATGCTCTTCCATTTAGCGAATATTTAAAATTTATTGCGCTACTGCTGAGCTCAGTTCAAAAATCCACCACGTAAACATCGTATAGAAAACCAAAACAGTCCTCAATAGTCAATTTCTCTGTCTATCGGTTGTACCGCTACACAAGTTAAAAGTAAACCAACTTTCTACTACACTACTGCTACGCCGCAGCTACCTCATTGTGGGCGCACTATTGAGTTTCCATATATTTATACTTTTTGACAGCTCCTACTATGCTAATTCGAAGTTCGAAGATAAGTGGAAGCTTTCACATCAAGGAAACTATCGTACAAAAAATAGAGCGCGACCGGCTCAGCTGGTATTACCACGTTCAAAGAAGAGATGTAGGAAAGGCAGGCCTATAAACGCCTGGATCACACAAATGCGACGACATCGGCATTTCATTGGCCTCAGTAAACGAGTGATCCAAAATCCGCGGGCCTGCCGATATTTTCTGAGGTCAAATAGGCGAACCCCACAGGTGGATCAGTAGAAATGCGGTGAAGTGGGAGGGTTATGATCCCTTATTTTCGGATCATAACCTCGCTGATCAAAGGAAGAAAAAGTACTATGCTAATGCTACGCCACAGCTGCGTGCATTGTGTTCGGCCAGTCAATTGGTAGCTTGTACGCGCATGTTTTCTCTTTTCCAGTGATTCTTATATGGGGCAATCCGAAAAGTTGCTTCAGGCGTTGTGGCCGCTTTACTGCACGAACAGAATGGTGAAGATGAAGCTGTAGTATGTAGCGTTGTCAGGAAGTAGAAGTGGAGTCTACTTCAGCTTCATGCAGCGCCTTTTTTTGACATTTCAGAACAAAACAAAAAAAAAAATCAGTCAACGGAAAAATTAATCAAGTTAGTAAAAAGGAACAATGTTCTACGGGATTTGTGTAATCCTCACTTTAAAAATATATAAAAAAAAGCCGAGGTGCAGGAAAAAATTACCGAAGCATTTGGACTACCAACGAGTGTTCGTACTCAGGTACATCATTCTGTTCGGGCAGTCAGACCGTAGATATCGTAAACACAATTACAACAACCAAGTAGAGCTACTCTCCCACATGTTTAACAATTCACAGCTATTTTCGCATCTCTGTTTCCCAAACTTTCGTTCGACTTACGAAGGAATGGGAGATTTTCGCTCGTTTTTTTGTTAAAATACTTCTATTTCGTGGAAAACTTTCTCCGAGGTCGAAATTTGTCTAAAAATAACATGCGAATGAGTTGTGGAAATAAAAGAAAAAAGTACTTAAACCTTACTTGGTATTGAGTTGAGCGATATGAATTGTTTTTATTAAAACCCATTGTATGAAACCAAATCTAACGAGTAAATAATTCCAATTCCTCCCACAGTGCAACAGAACTTACTTACATATGTATATTCTGTCATATTGCTAACCTCCCAGCGCCTGACTGTTTTGAAGCGACATTTCGTTTTGCAAATTCCGCGGTCGGGCTTATGACAAATATTATCGAAAAGTCGATATAAAGCTCATTAAGGCACGCACGCGTGGACATTGTGAATAAGATACCTAGAAGGAAACCTGCATATATCCCCATTTCGAAGTAATCTGCGCTAATTGTAAACTCCTGTTGACTAGATTATTGAATCTTATTGGGCGATAAAGGGATATAATTTATTAAAAACATAAAAAGCCGCCATAAATTGGTTGAGGTCCTTGAACTTGTGCACGTCACCAACGGTGAGGAGGCCCTCTATTGGGTCGTCCGTCTGGGTTAGATTCGAAGACTCTGTAGACCTGGCCTGGATATCCATTCGTTCTACATGTTCTAGCCTTCTCCAACGTCCAATAAGAAGTTTTTTGACTAGGTCGATGTCGATGTACAGCTCGTATAGTTCGTGATTGAATCTTCTCCTCCAAAACCCGTCAACGCAAACGTGACTGAATATCTTACGAAGAATCAGGATTTTACTTAGAGTATCCTTAGTTGTTCCATATAGGGCTCGACTATTGAATTGCCTTATCAGACAAACACAGCAATATGCAAGAGTTATTCCTTGCTTAATTTCTTCGCCGATCTTGTTTTCAGAATTTACAGCAGATCAAAGGTAGAAAAAGTCCCTTACCGAAGTTGTAACCTGTTGTTGTAAGTTGTGTTCACCATTGTGTTCGGCCAGTTAGCAACGACACAGGCTACATATGTGAAGTTTCGTGTCGAAGATCACACCAAGATCTTTAATTTCGGTTTTACGAAAAAGAGTGACATTTAATTATGTTCAGGGTAAGTCGATTAAGCTCACACCAACTAATCTTTTGTGTTTAAATCATTTTGGAGACTTTTACAATCATAAATATTTTTTACACCCATACAGCAAGCAGTAAGCACGATTAAGCAATGGAGATATCTCGTTAATAAAATATTTAAGAGCAAAGGCCGTTAGTGACTACCTTTGGGAACACCCAAAAAGACCTAGATTGGGAGCAACCAATTTTTACATACTGCTTTCTTCTTCTTCCTTTTATCAGCGAGGTTATGATCCGAAAATAAGGGATCATAACCCTCCCACTTCACCGCATTTCTACTGATCCGCCTATTTGACCTCAGAAAATATCGGCAGGCCCGCCGATTTTGGATCACTCGTTTACTGAGGCCAATGAAATGCCGATGTCGTCGCATTTGTGTGATCCAGGCGTTTATAGGCCTGCCTTTCCTACATCGCGATGTCTTTGGAACGTGCATTGATATTGCCTTCTTAACAGGGTTCAAATGATCTTTTCTTTGAACGTGGTAATACCAGCTGATCCGGTCGCGCTCTATTTTTTGTACGATGGTTTCCTTGATGTGAAAGCTTCCACGGAACTTCGAACTTCTTATTATTCGATCAAGCTTTGTCACTCCTGCTGTCTTGCGAAGCATCTTCATCTCAGCTGCCGTTAATTTACTATCATACGTTTTGTACATCGTCCAATATTGTGAACCGTATGTGAGCGCTGGACGCACAACTGCGGTGTAGAGCCTTCCTTTCAAATTAGGTGCCATTTTCCTGTCACAGAAGATAGCGGAATTTTCTCGCCATTTCATCCACCCTACGCTTACGCGATGATTGATGTCGTTATCACAAGTTGCTTTGCTATTGATTATAGATCCCAGATATTTGAACTATTCGCACTTGGCAAGCACTGTTCCATTCAAAAATAACTAATGCGATACCCATTTCCCTCCAGAGCGTCCACCCACACATCAAGTGCTAGTTGCAGGGATGCAGAATCCTCACTTATGATGGCTCCATCGTCAGCAAAGAATAACTGATGTACCTTGGGGTCCATCACTTTACCTTCAAGCAGATAATCAAGAACTGTAATAAAGAGCAAAGGACTTAAAACGCTTCCCTGGTGCACCCCGACTTTGATTGGGAACTCTTCGGTTACTCCAGCGGGGCATCTTACTCTTGTCTTTGTTCCTTCGTACATGTCCATAATCATCTGTACATAGGAACCCCGCGATGTCTTAGCGCCACCCATATCAGATCTCGTGGTTGTCTGTCGAATGCCTTTTCAAAGTCAACCAATACAATATGCAAATACCTTAAGGAATCACAATGTTTTTCAATTATGATCCTTATACATTGGGTTGCATCTGTGGTTGATTTACCCGAGACAAACCCGCACTGATCATCAGATAGCCGTATTATTTTTCGAAGTCGGCCACCTAATACCCGCTCAACGATCTTCATGGAGTGTGACATCAGCTTGATTGAACGGTAGTTATCACAGTTTCGCGTATCACCCTTCCCTTTGTATACAGGGAGAAGGTAACTTTCCCTCCATTGATTCGGCATTGGGTCACCCCTCACGAATTTGGAGATGAGAATTCTGAGCCATCTGAACCCGATGTCTCCTATCTTTTTCCAGAACTTAGAGGGCATCTGGTCTGGCCCAACCGCTTTTCGTTTTTTTGAGTATTTGACCGCCTCACTAACTTCTTCGACTCTAATGTCGGGTATTTCTTCACAGTTCGGGGTGGTTCTTGGAAAGTATAAGTATAGCCGGAGAAACTGTTCATTTAAAAGTTCTTCACAGTACTGCCGTCGCCTCTGCAGAATTTTGTCGTCATCCCTACCCTTCGGGTAGGGGTTAGAATATACCCGAGGTAGGCATGCCTGTCGTAAGAGGCGACTAAAATCCACCCTTCGTATACCGGGCTTAAAGTGTATACAAAAAAATGCAATGAGTAAAACGAAAAGATTTAATACCCCAGGTGGCAGTCCAGGTTCACTGGTAAATCCACCCTCTTCTGAGGTAGGCTCTACGGATTCTGGGGAGAGTCAATTATTGCAATTAATAAACCCCTTTATAAAAAGTTCAAGGGTACCTCGGTCTCCACCATCAAGACCGAATGTCTCCGGGAAAAAAAGTCCGCCGGAAGTGCAAGCGCACAAGAAACAGGACTCAGAGAAATGTAAAAGCTTTGATAAGGAAAATAACGAACTTCGCAATAAGCTTAATGAAATGGATCGACTCTACCAAGAGCTCAAAAAAGAGGTAGACATGCTGAGAGAGGAAAACAAGCTTCTAAAGAACTCGCTTTTACAAAAAGAACGCGAAGATTCCCCTCCCCGCGCAGCTAATCCCAAATATCACACGGACGAAGAAGAGCTTGCACGCGAAACGAATTGCGTCTTAAAGAAAAGACCTAGCAAAAAACGCAGAGCCGGCTCTTCGCCCGAAATCGAGCCGCGAAAAGAAGCAAAATGAGTCGAAGCCAAAACAAACTCAAGCTAAAGCCCGTCCTCCGCCTGCAATAAACGTCGTTGGCATAACGGACTACAGTAAGCTACATTGCCTTCTTAAAGGAACGACGACATCGAAATTCAAGGTAACGTCACTCAGGAACAATGCGTGGAAAATTAACGTTGATGACTCCGATGGCTACCGAGCAATATCACAAAAATTAAACACGGAAAAGATCCAGTGGTATACTTATGAAAATAAGTCAGAAATACCACTGCGTGTTATAGCAAGGGGCTCCACCCCTCGTGCACAAAAGACGACGTATTGAACGACCTCAAAGCTAAAGGTTTAACAATTCTTAATGCCGTCAATATTCTCAAAAAGGTGAAGCAACAAACGGAACAAGGCCAGGAAATCATGGTCAAGCATGGACTTCCGCTCTTTATGCTTACCTTTGACAGGAGCGAAAATGTAGACGATATTTATAACGTTAAAACTATTCTGAATACCGTAGTCAAGATTGAGCCTATGCGTACGAGTACGAGATCGATACCTCAGTGTAAACGCTGTCAAGGATTTAATCACACACAGTCGTATTGTCAAAAAGAGCCGAGATGCGTAAAATGTGCTGGTAATCATCTCTCGGAAAAGTGTGACCTAAATAAGAAGGCCCCGGCTACCTGCATTAACTGCAAAGGAAAGCACCCAGCGAACTATCGAGGTTGCGAAATGGCAAAAGAGCTTCAAAAAAGGCGAGACACATTTAAAAATATTCAACGCCAGAACGCAGAACCGGTTAAAAATAGTCGTTAAATTGCTAAGCCAAGGGTAACGACGGTCAATAAACACGTCAAAGCTAAGATGAGAGTCGAGCAAAGTAAAGTTTCTTCGGCAAAATCAAAGGAAAAGCCACAATCTCCAGAGACGCTAACATATGCTCAAGCTGCGTCGCTAGAAAACAAACAAAGCGGTGTTACGGTAGACCCAGTCTCCCAAGTCTTCTCTATAATTCTTGCGAAACTTGAGGAGCAAACGAAGGTCAACAAAGTCATATTTGATAAATTGAGCTAGCTCGAGTTAAAACCTCGCCAAAAAATAACTCCCATCAATCAGTTACTAAAAATTTTAACATAGAACGCAAACGGCCTTCTACAAAAAACCCCGAATTAGAAGTATTCTTACGGAATGACAACATTGACATTTGCTTGATCTCTGAAACTCATTTGACAAAGGAATCCGGAGTAAAAATAAGAGGGTATCGTGCTTATCACGCATACCACCCTTCCGGAAGAGCTAGAGGCGGATCCTCCTTATTCATTAAAGACTGCATTGAGCACTCCATAAATACGACGATTGAAATCGATACAATGCAAACAAGTTCAGTTCGAGTTAAGAATAGGCACTCGTATTTCAACATCGCGTCCATTTATTGTCCTCCGCGATGCACGTTTAGAAGTAACGACTTTGTACGTCTCCTTGACTCACTTGGACCGAATTTCATTATAGGTGGTGATTTCAACGCAAAACACACCTTTTGGGGTTCCAGATCCAATTCACGGAAAGGCAGACTTCTGTACGAAGCCGGTATGCAATTCGGGGTTGATTTCTTTTCGACGGGGAAACCGACGTATTGGCCCTCTGACACAGCAAAAACACCGGACCTAATAGACTTCTTCGTAGCAAAAGGAGTATCTTCAAATTTTGCGAAAGTAGGGGAAAGCTTTGATCTCTCCTCAGATCACTCGCCGGTAATCTTGACAATAAGTGACCGACTAATGACAGTAGAAGGTGTGCCTAGATTAACTAACAAAAAAACTAACTGGCGCGACTTTAGAACTGATTGCGAAGAAAATATTGTGTTAAATGTATCGCTCAAAACACCCTTCGAAATAGAAGATGAATTTAGCAAATTTATTGAATCAATACAGAATGCCGCGTGGAAAAATACACATTTAAGGAGGAAAGAAGTCCCATGCAATGAAGCTAATTATCCGCCGGAAATAAAAGAACTTATTCGAGAAAAGAGGAGAGCACGCAAAATATGGCAACAAACTCGCGCTCCCCAGCATAAAACCCACTCGAATTCCCTATGCAATAAGCTTAAAAAAGCGATCTAAGACCTTAAAAATCGAGAGACTTCAGCTTATCTTGAAGGTTTAACAGCCGAAAAAACCACTAATTACTCGCTCTGGAAAGCTGTCAAAAGAATTAAAAAAACCCCAAATACATTCGCCACCGATAAGAAAAAACAACGACGAATGGGCAAAAGGTGACAAAGAAAAAGCGGATCTATTTGCCGAGCACTTAGAAGAGACTTTTTAGCCATTTGATGGAGAAACATTGGTAGACGATTTTACCGGTACGACTACGACATCTAACAACCTTAGAATAAAAAGTGTGTCATTTATAGAACTTTGCCAGGCAATTAAAAACCTGAAAAATAATAAAGCTCCTGGCTATGATTTAATAACCGGACAAATCCTCAAGGAATTACGAAAAAAGCACTATTAAAATTGCTTTATTTAATAAATGCTTCTATTAGATTATTATACGTTCCAAATCAATGGAAAGTCGCAGAAGTCATAATGGTTCCGAAACCGGGGAAATCTCCAAATGACAAAAAATCGTACAGACCAATATCGCTACTACCAATAATATCGAAGATATTTGAAAAACTCCTACTGAAACGGATTCTTCCGGTCATTGAAGAGAGACGCCTAATACCTGACCACCAATTCGGGTTCAGAATCAAGCATTCCACAATTGACCAGGTTTATAGAATCTCAAGCCTTCGATAGGGTTTGGCACGATGGATTGAATTATAAGCTAAGACGAATCCTTCCGGAGCAACTTCATAAGATCTTAGAATCATACCTTAAAAACAGACCTTTTCGTGTCAAGCACGGAACTGAATGTTCTGATTTTAAAGAAATCGCCGCCGAAATTCCGCAAGGAAGTGTCCTTGGGCCTATCTTATTCTTGCTGTACACTCGGGACATACCACAAACTGAAGGCACTATTGTAGCTACGTTCGCGGACGATACGGCTATTCTGGCAACGGAAAGTTCAATCGAGTCAGCAACCATAAAACTCCAACGAGCCTTGGATAAAATCTGTGAGTGGACAAAAACTTGGCGCATTGTTCTTAACGAGACCAAATCGACGCATGTTAACTTCACTTACAAGAAAATAATCAACCTTCCCGTTTTCATTAACTCGGTACAAATTCCGCAACGAAGCTAAATATCTGGGAATGACACTAGACGCGAAACTTAAATGGAAACCTCACGTTAAAAAGAAACGTGACGAAGTCGAAAATCGACTTAGAGAAATGTATTGGCTAATTGGAAGATATTCCAAACTAAGCGTATATAACAAATTGCTTCTGTAAAAGCAAGTGCTTAAACCCGTGTGGACGTACGGTATACAACTCTGGGGTTGTACCAAACCAAGCAATAGGAATCTCATACAATCATTCCAAAATAAAATTATAAGAATAATCGTGAACGCTCCCTGGTATATCAGAAACAATGATATCCACAGAGACTTAGGGATAGCTACCGTGGAGGACGAAATAAAAAAACTTCGCTCGCAAGCTTCGTATTCGTCTTCATGGCCATTGCAACTGTGCCATACTCCAAACTTTGGATGTGACAAATCTTACGCGCCGACTTCAAAGAACGAAACCGTTCGAATTAGCGCAATAAGACAAAAAGCCGCATGTCATGACGGTTTCAGCAGGTGCTTTTATTGAAAATCTACCTGCCTCACGCGAATATTCTCTTCTAAAGCTTAAACTACTTGATAAGGTCTAACTTAGTCGTAGTAAACAAAACGAAGGGAAGGGTGTTTTCAGTCAGTAGAAATCTGACATTACTATGAGTACACGGTCTCATAGTGTCTCATGAAGATTTTCACCTACCCACGAAAAAAAAAAAAATCCACAAGAAGCTGGCCATGAGCATTGTTAATGAACTTTGGCGAACGAATCTCTTCAGCATTCCTCCTTCTTTGGGCGGCTATTTTGAAGATGGTTACGCTCTTGTTCATATTGTGTCTTCGCAGCTTCTGGATAGCCTGGTTTGCATCAGCAACCAGGGAAGATATTTTCTCCAGCTCCCGATACAGGTCCTCCGTACTCTCTGCTTGAAGCTGGGCGCACTTCTTCGCTTTTTCCATTTCCATTTCGAGGCGAGCTTTTTCGTCACTATTATTAGAGGGGCACTTTGACCAAACTTTGAAAGCCACTTTCTTCTCATTAATCACTTTCTTAGCTTCATCACTCCACCACCATGTTTCTTTGGCGTGTTGATGGTGGCCTTTTGAAGCTCTTAGCAGTGATTTGGCCTTCTTTAAGCAAGTTCGCTGTAGGGAATCCCACATATTTTGTGTTCTGCACTTTTCGTCCTCAGCTCCAATGATGGTATGAGAGAGGTAATTTTTCATCACGAAAACAAAAGCCTCGCCTTTTTCTTTGTCCAGATTGTACCACTTGATTTTCTCAGAGACCCTTGTTTGTTTGCTTTTCTTCGGTGTTTTCATAAAAATTTTCTGTTAGCAGGAGACGGTGTTGCCGAACGATTGAATCTCCCAGGATCACTTTGCAATCTTTTACCCGAGGCTTCATAAAATCTGGGTTTCATCTCCACCACTGCTGTAAGTGATCAGGTGTCGGCTTTGTTGATGAACATGGTATTTAACACGATAAGACCATGTGATTTGCACATGCTTAGGATGTCTTCACCAGGAAGGTTCCTGGTGCCATATCCTAGTCCTCCATGGCAGTCTTCATAGTCTTCGTTTGACTTCTCCTCCAACAAACAGAAACTCTTCCTTTGGGATGTTCTTAAGGAGATTGTGGAAGTTTACCCAAAATGCATCTTTATCTCTCTAATTGCACCCATTTTGGGGAGCATATGCACTGAAAATATTCCACACCTCTTCTTGTATTACTAGTTTGAGAGACATCAAACGGTCACTGGACTTCGAAATGCTCAAGACATTACCAAGTAGCTCTGCCGCAAGATGGTACCGATTCCGTTCCTAGCCTTTTCCGTTCCGTAGTAGAACATCTTGTAATCTTTTGTCCTAACGTCCAAGAAACGCGCTCGATTTCCGGTGTTTTTCCATTTCGTGTCTTGGACACACAAGATATCCACCCTCCTTCTATTCATCATCTCTTCCAGCTCGTAACTTCGACCGGTCATGCTTCCAACGTTCCAACTCGCGACACTTAAATTTCGACGAAACTGTTTCATTATTTTGCTAGCCCCCGGAATCCGTATAGCTCCGACCCGAACATTTCTGCTCGGTCCAGGATCAGTGGTAGTGCCTGGCGGGGTAGTGCCTTTCCTTTAAGCAAGTATTACCATAATGATACAGTTTTACAATATTACCATATTGCGATGGTGTTTGTTGTTTGATACGTGCATGCTCCTGTTTTATTGTTTGTTTGATCTTTCTTCTATGACACCGGCGATCTCCAGTCGTGTCAACCCACGGGAGGGTTTTTAAGGGGACCTGCATTGCGATTGATTGGGAAACTACTGACTGCCGAAAACTTGGCTTGGGCCAGTATCAATTTTGTGATGAAGCGCTTACTTTACCTCCTAGTGGTGGTCCCCGGGCAACTATACGTATAAACCCTTATACGTGTAGGCTAAAATTGTAAGTGCGGGTTGTCTAGGGCCTTGATTCTAGGCTAGGTAACGTGGGCCAGCAACCTGCGTTACCGAAAATCGCTCGCTACAGAAACCGACACTATGCCTCGTATAAGGAATGATCACATGTTGACGACTTTTGGCTATTGTACCCGGACAAAGATAGGTTTCTGGAATGACGATATTGTCCAAAGCATACAATTTTGCCAATGTCTAATGTATGCAGATGATCTTAAGATTTTCCTTAAAATTCGAAGCTTGAATGACTGTTTAAAGATACAGTCCGACCTGAATAATCTATCTGATTGGTGTATTAATAATTGCTTAAGGCTGAATATACAAAAATGCATGACCATATCCCTTTCAAGATCATATATGCAATACCATTATGACTACTGCCTTGAATTGACGTCTTTAAGAAGAGTTAATCAAATTAAGGATCTGGGCGTCATGATTGACACGAAGCTAACTTTTGTTCCTCACATTGAGTACATAATAGCTAAAGCTAACTCACTTGTTGGATTTATCAAAAGGAATTCAAAAGATTTCTTTGATCCACATACATTGATATCTCTTTTCATCTCCTTCTTGAGTACGCCGTTATTATCTGGAATCCAATTTATCAGACTCATTCAGATCGCATAGAAAGGGTGCAGAAGCGTTTTACCAAATATATCTTTTGGAAAATGCGTTGGGACTTTGAGCCCTCTTACAGTGCACGATGCCAATTACTTGGTATTCTTACCCTTAACGCAAGGAGATATGCCCATGATGTTATGTTTATAAGAGATATTCTGTGTTACCGTATTAATAGTCCCGTTCTTTTATCCCGGGTACCCATTTATTCTCCTGAAAGGCGTCTTAGAAGTCGTAATGTTCTCTTCCAACCAGGACATAGAACAAACTATGGTCGTAATGAACCATTCTCTAGGACCCTTATGAATTTTAATGAAGCTAGTAGACATTTAGATTTTCATTATTCAAGAGATCACTTCAGAAAATGTTGTTCGATTTTTTAATAAATTAAATCTGTTTTCGTTTTCCTCTTTTATCCTTATTTTTATGAATTCTTTTTTCTTTTTTTTTTTCTTTTGTTCTCTCTTTTATAAATAATTAATTTACATATATATTTATATACATATTTATTTATCCGAGAATATACTTATCTTTCCATGTAATCTGTAAAGCAAAGCTGGTAGATGAAATAAATAAATAAATAAAAAAATAAAGAATGTAAAGACGCTCCTCGACTCGGGAAGTGAAGCGAAGGTCCTTACAATGCCAGATTCCTCCAACTGGAAAATGGATTCATGCGATATAAACTGTACATTTTGGGGGTAAATGAAGTAAGATGGTTAGAAGCGGGCGAGTACCAGTCCCCAACGCGTAACACTGTACTACTCTATTCAATTCTGGAAGACCATCCGGAAGTCCACGGGAATATGGAGTCGGACTACTGCTAACAACAACAGCACGCAAGAGCCTAATTTCAAAGTGATGGGGGATTTGAATGCCAAGGTAGGCCACGACAACGAAGGGCTCAAACATGTAATCGGGAAGCATGGACTAGGCAACCGCAATGACAACGGCGAAAGGTTTGTTGATTTCTGCAATGCCAACCACTTTGTGATAGGTGGCACCATTTTTGAGCACAAGACCTGCCACAAAGTCAGCTGGGTTTCCAACGACAGGCAAGCAACCTCCAACCAAATTGACCATTTTGCCATCAGCCGCCGCTTTAGAAGTTGTCTCCTGGACGTCCGAAACAGGCGAGGGGCAGATGTGGGGATAGTACGAGATCACCATCTTATGTCTTTGATTTTTGTAAACTTTAAATGTAAGGAACAAACTGAAGTATAAATAAAATCTATCTAATCTAAAAAAATCTAATCTAATCTGATAGCTACCCTTCAACTACGCACTGCTGCAGCTCGAAGATCCCAGGACAACACAAGAATGCCCAAGTTCAACGTCTAGACTTAGTGATCCCTCAGTGCGCCAACAATTAAGGGTGCACTTTTCGCAAGGTGTGGAAGCAATCAGCAGCTCAATGCCCGCAACCATCCAAGACCATTGGTGTGCTGTGAAAAATGTTTTTACATCTGGTGCTCAAAGAATTGTCGGTCGATCGCAGGGAAGACATAGGGCGTGGCTTTTCGAGGATACCTGGAGACGGATCGACGAACGAAAACAGATGAAAAAGCTCACATTGCAGCTACCCCAGCAGCAAGGGGAAGCGTGCTAGAGTCCCTATATCGTATGAAGATGAGAGAAGTTCAGCGTAGCGTGCGACGTGACAAGCGCAACTACATCAACGAGCTGGCTACAGAAGCAGAAGAAACAGCACGGAGGTGCGACAGTAGGACTGTCTACAGAATCACGAAAGAGCTGACAGGTGGTCGCAGCTCCAGCCAACACCCAGTGAAAAGCCTAGACGGTTCCCTGCTCATTTCGGATGAGGACTAGCTCAAGAGATGGAAAGAGCATTTTGCTATGGTTTTAAACCGTGTTTTTGCAAGCGATGTGCTCCCAAATCAAACTGAGATGCCCGAGGTGAGAAGTTCCCGAATACGCATCACGATTCCCAGTAAAGATGAGATCATTACCGCGATCAAGGCAATCAAAACCAACAAGGCGGTAGGACTTGACGGTATTCCAGCAGAGCTCTTACGAGCAGAACCAACAACATCGGCTGAGCTTCTGCTTCCACTTATAGAGAGAGCTTGGGAAGCTGAGAACTTTCCTAACGGGTGGAAAAAGGGAATGATCGTCAAGCTTCCTAAGAAAGGAAATTTAATGAGGCGCATAAACTGGAGGGGTATCTGCGTGCTGCCTGCTGTAGCTAAGATAATAGCTAAAATCATCCTTGAGCGAATCAAACAACATCTCGAAGACACACTCGATGCCGAACAAGCAGGTTTCTGCTCTGGATCCTCCTGTGCCGACCACATCAACACCCTGGGGATTATCATCGAACAGTGTGTTGAATATCGATCGCCACTGCACCTGCTGTTCATCGATTTTGAGAAGGCGTTCGATAGTGTCAACAGGGAGTTTATTTGGCGTGCCTTACGCAGGAGAGGCATTCCCGATAAACTAATTGCTATTATCAAAGCTACATATGAAGGCTCCAAATGTCACGTTCTGCACAGGCGGAGGTTATCTGAGGAATTTGAGATCCAAAGTGGGGTAAGACAAGGCTGTATCCTTTCACCAATATTATTCCTATTGGTGATTAGCGATGTGCTTCATGCAGCTTTGTCGACGGGAAACGGAGGAATTCGATGGACTCTTACATCTCAACTGAAACATCTTGACTACGCAGACGATGTATGCTTACTCTCCCACAGAATTATGCACCTCCACCAAATGACAGCAGATGTGGAGAGGGAGGCAGGTGTCGTCGGGCTGAAAATTAATAAGACAAAAACTAAAATTATCAGCCTTGGAACTAACTCATCGGCTCAAATATGCATTGCTGGACAACCGGTAGAGATAGTAGAGGATTTCCAGTATCTTGGGAGTATTGTCTCGACCAATGGTGGAACCGAACTGGATATAGCCAACAGGATCGCCAAAGCAAAGACCGCGTTCGGGATGTTGTCCAAAATATGGCGAGGCAATGCAATCAGTTTGAGCACCAAAATAAGACTGTTCCGCTCCAATGTTGAATACCTGCTGTTATATGGATGCAGCACATGGAGAGTGACGACTACTATTATCAGGAAGCTGAAAACGATCGGTAATAGATGCCTGCGCAATATCTTAAGGATTTTCTGGCCCAATCGTATCTCTAACGAACACCTTTACGAGAGAACGGGTCAGGAACCAATATAGGCACAACCATCCAACCATCCAACGACGGTAGTGGTATTGGTTACACGTTCCGAAAGGGTGACAGTTCCATAGCGAACCACAAGGGTATACAGGACATAAGTAACTAAGTACAACTACTACTGTGATTACTACAGAAGCAACAGGCAGCGCTTATTTGGATGTAGATTTGTTATTCGCGGCAGACTTAGGCAAGAAGTCGTAAGCTTCCGATACGTGAGCGAGCATGTTATAACAATTCGTATCAAGGCTAAATTTGCTAACATAAGCCTAACATTTGCTCATACCCCCACGGAAGAAAAGGACCCGCCACCAAAGATTGTTTCTACGAGCTCCTCGACGAAACATACGGACAATGTCCTAAATATGACGTTAAAATCGTATTGGCCGATAGCAAAATAGGTAAGGAGAACGTCTTTGGTAGATCCTACACGACAATACGCCTAATAATGGACTAAGGCTAATTGATATAGCTGTGGAGCGAAATGTCACCATAGCAAGCATATGGTTTCCTCATCTCAATATTCATAGGCAGACATGGCGGTCCAATGATCATACAACGATCAACCAACTTGATCATATTGCGATCGAAGCAAGACATGCCTCCAGTATTCCAGATGTCCGGACCTTCCGAGCGGTCAACATAAACTCAAATCTTTACCTTTTTCTAGCTAAGGTACGAATGCGGATATCCCAAACTGAGCAAGAAAGAAGAATCACTGAGAAAATTTAACGTCGAAAAGCTACAACCCTAAGAGACCGCCAGGATCTTCGCTGAACGCGTATCCCGTAATCTCTCAATCACCCCTATGCCACCAGCATCAACCTCCGAAGACCAGTGGCAACGCTGCCACCATGCCATCAAAAACGCCGCGACTGGTGTGCTGGGTTTCGCTTGCCCACCATCACGAAACCCTTCTTGGTTTGACGACGAATTCCGGCGAGTGCATGCAGCAAAACAGGAGGCATATAAAGCGGCGCTGCAAAAGAAGGCGAGAAGCGTTCGTGAGCTCTACGAGCAAAAGAGACGGGAAGAACATCAGTTTTACCAAAAGAAGAAGAAATAGCATGAGAAGCACGTGATCGAGAATATTGAGAGCTTATACATTTTAAAATTAGAATCACAGTCGGTGCTGAGAATATGGAAAAACTACTTCTGCAGACTGTATACCGGCGACGAAGACCAACATCCCGCTGTCAGGCAGAATGAAACATTCAACATAAACGATGATAGTCAAAATTTCCGTCCACCTGACCAAAACCAAGTGAGGATAGCAATATCCAAGTTCAAATCTAACAAGGCTGCTGGACCTAACGGCTTACCGGAGCATACACCAACTCACCTCTAAGATTTGGTCAGACGAGTGTATGCCTGATGAATGGAATCTCAGCATCGTTTGCCCGATCCACAAGAAAGGAGACCCCTCAACTACGCCAATTATAGAGGCATTAATCTTCTCAACATTGCATACAAGATCTTTTCCGCGATATTGTGTGAACGCCTAAAACCTTTAATCAACAACCTGATTGGACCCTATCAGTGCGGTTTCAGGTCAGGAAAGTCCACCATCGATCAAAATTTCGCACCTCGACAGATCCTGGAGAAAACCCAAGAAGTCCAAGTCAATACTCATCATCTCTTAATCGATTTCAAGGGCGCCTATGACAGCATCTATAGAGAAGAGCTATATAGAGCCATGTCTAGTTTTGACGTTCTTGCCAAACTAGTTCGTCTGTGCAGGATGAAGATGGAGAACGCTCGCCGCTCCATCAGGGTGGGTAATGACCTCACCGAGACCTTCGATATAAAAAATTGTTTTAGACCAGTTGGGTGGGTGGTGGCGACTTCTTTAATATTGTACTTGAATGGATTGTGCGGAACTCACAAGCCAACACCCGAGACACCATCTATCAAAAGTCCATACAACTGCTTGCATACGCCGACGATATTGACATAATCGGAAGAACCGCCAATATGGGTTTAGCGATAAACGAGTGCAAAACCAACTATATGCTGTCAACAAGAAGGACAATCAACACCGACGAATTGGACAGAACGTTACAGTGGGCAGCTATAACTTCGAGGTAGTAAGGGGCTTTGTCTACATTGGCTCTGCTCTAAACTCCAAAAACGCAGAAATCAAGCGAAGAATAACTCTTGCCAATCGCTGTTTTTTTTTGGGCTTATAAGGCAATTGAACAGCAAAGCCCTATCTCGAACAAGTAAGGAGACTCTATAAGACTATATGACTCTGATCATCCCAGTCCTGCTTTACGGCGCTGAAGCATGAACTTTATTGAAAGCGGATGAAGATATCCTTGGTCGCTTCAAGAAAAAATTCTTCGTAAGATATTCGGTCCGATTCGCGTTGACGAGTTTTGGAGGAGAAGGTGCAATCACGAAATATATGAGCTGTACAGCGACATCGACCTAGTCAAAAAACTTCTTATTGGACGTTTGAGATGGCTAGAACATGTAGAGCGAATGGACACCGACGCTCTGGTCCGCAGAGTCTTCGAATCTAACCGGAAGGGACGACACAGTAGAGGGAATCCTCGCCGTAAGTGGCACGCACAAGTTCAAGGGGACGTCGACCAACTTGGAGTGCGCAACTAGAGGCAAGTAGCTAAAGACCGAGCGAAATGGGGAAGCTTATTGGTTGAGGGAATTGTAGCGTCTTCTAAGTAAGTAAAGTATGTTCCCGTAGTACATTCCACCGTATACAAGACTTTTAAATCTTCATTATTTAACTTATTCATTAATATACATATCGGTAATTTACTTGAAGACTGTCATAACTCAAAAAACGCTATTTTTGAGTTAATTATGCAGAATTATTCGTTTTATCATGCTTCACGTTGTGTAAAAATTTCATATTAATATCTTGTAGGTACTCTCCGCGTTAGAATTATAAGATGTCCTCTTTTTTCTACAAGGTGGTAGTCAATTGAAAACTTTAAACGCGTTTTTTGCAAAATCGCTTTTTTTGAGTTATGACAGTCTTCAATTAAATGAGCGATATTCACTATTTATTTTTTTGTCGCATATTTTTCTGACGTTTAAAAAGAGGACTTTTTGTTTTTGCTCAACCCGTTCCCGTCCTTTTTGGTAAATTTGTCTTTCTGAAATGTGACAAGCTGCGAATTTTGGTGCGGAAAGTACGAGAACAGACCTAATGTGTGTATTACACGATATGAGTAAAAAAAATAATAATAATATTGTACCTACCTACACACACAAATTTGTGCTCCTGGCTTTCACATGCTACACAACATATATCACATATTTTTATATGACTATATTATTGTCTTAATTCCTCATATTCGGTGTATGTTAATGTTCAAAGCTACATACTCACAACAGATGTTTTTGGGGTTACGCAAATATGCCGCGAAAACCATCGCAACCCAAAAAAAAAGACTAATTGAACTGACCAAATAAAAAAACCGGAAGAGGAGTAAATAGTACTTCGACACACATTCGAGTAAAAAAGAAGGACCATAAAAAACCCGAACTAAGCGATGCTGAAAAGAAAGAACTCAAAAAATACATTCATCATTAATTTACCCCGTTTATATGCAGAGTCGAGTAGTCGAGTCAGGTTCGAGTCCAGATTTCGATCTGAGTATTTCTACACACCGAGTCGAATGGTCCAAAAGTCCAAATGTGGTCGATCTGACAGATGAGTATCGCAGACACACTGGTTTTGATTGTGTTAGTGTTCTGTTTAGTTCTATTTTTTGGATTTAATAAATATGAAATAACTGAACAGACAACCTTACCCACAGCTATCCATGAACTCAATCAAAACAAAGCGATTTCCCACCCCGAACAAAAAAAAAAAACAAGAAAGAAATCAGACACACACAGAGACAACATGTCAGTTCAACCACTCGACCCAGGTATACATACATTTTTCGGACTCGACCCAGCTCTGTTAGCTGAGTCGAGTCCAGTCGAACCCATTTGGACTCCAAAGGCGTTTATATGCATTTGGAACCAGTTTGGAACCAGTTCCGACTCTGCCTATAAACGGGGTAATTTTTACTACAAAACACAGGTACCTAAATAGTAAGATCCAAAAATTCCCGAACAAAGAAAAAAAATATCTAAACCTTCAGACAATCTTCACAGAAAAACACATTGATACCTACTCAAATAGATACTACCTGCGGAAGTAAAACGAAATGATCAAGCAAAAGAATACCAAAAGGGATAAAATGCTGATTCTGCACCGACACTAAGGTTCTTATCAAAAACGAACCATTTCAACGAAAACACACAAGGCGAAATTTAGCTTCACTGTCGTGGGTGTCACCCTTTTATAGTAATTATTCAATGGTTTAAGTTTAAAAAAAATATTCACTTTGGGCAGGCAGCTTCAAAACGAAACACCTGCTGACACTAACTTTACATGCGGGCTACTCCTTATTGCGCTAAATCAAACGGTTTCGTTCTTTGTAGTCGTTGCACAAGATTTGTTATTAAGGACAGATAATTACATATGTACCTATATTTAACACAGATGAGACATACGAGTAAAACATGGCAGCTTTTATTTAAGAAAAAAAAATTTTGAATTGATCTTATCATCGTAAGTATATCTAAATTTTGACACTCTTGTGTTGAAATAAATTAAAATTGTAAAAGTTTGACCAATTTAGGAGTTACGAAAATTTGAGCAATTATCTAAAATCTGGCTTAAACTTTTGTAGTGTGCTTATGGTGATAATCCCTGGATATACGATACAAAGTGGAGAGAGAATAAAGAATATTCGTTCACCAGAGTTTAATTGATATTCAACATGTAGACAAACGTCTAAAGCGTATAATATTTTTGTCACAATTCTAGGCGGTATTCGAAACACTCGGATATTCATCAGACGTTTACAAGAGTTGGAACTGTAAAAAAATGCGTTGTTTTTTTTATTTTTTATTTCGACACCCCACTGCGCCACGGTGTTCATCCTTATCATCTATACATATAAATGTACATACCCACATACGTACATATGTATAAAATCCGCCTCCAAATCACAATTTAAAATTTTCACGGAAAGGCCTAACGGTAAACAATCCCTTATGTGCTCTAAGAGCGAAGATCTGCATTCATAAAACTACTCTTAACTATTACCCATACATATGTATGCACATTCGAAATACCAATTAATCTTTTGTCTAATCAGAACCCGATTTTAAACTTATTTTTATATACACCTGCGCGTGATGTAAATTGCACTGGCTTATTACATCTGTCTCTACATTCAATAGTACGACTAATTCCCAAAGTTATTCACTGATCACACATTCGAATTCAATTCAAGTTCATGTACAACACCCGTATCATACCAATGACCCCGTCAATGTTGTTGTCGCATTTATCGCTGAAAAGATTGCCCATACAAAATATCTTGCCGCTACACCCGCTGTACTTCAATCTGTCCACCACTGGAGTAGCTAATCTCTTTTCCAATTGTTTGTACACAAACTGCGTATGGAGCCAACACAAATGTAAGTATGTATCTTCACTCAATATTTGTTCTTAAATTTCACTTTCTCAGTGAAATATGAGTAGGTATGTAGCGGCAGTCGTTTTCGAATTCCTACAAATAATCGTGCACCTACATACGAATATACGGATATAGACAGAATATACTAAATTTCTCATAAAATAAGTTTAATCCCATTAAAAGATATATGTATGTACCTTTTTCTTTTTTCGATAGGATCTACGATGAATGGCCGAACTTTATGGTGTATTAACATTTTATTTGTGGTGTACATACATACATACGAGTATATCGTTTTGCTATTCTAAAAAAAAAAATGTAAAAAAAAGGGTACGACTGGGTAGTTCTTACACTTGTACAGCATTCTCTCGCAGTTGACTTCGATTTAATTAACCAAATATTTAAGCAAACCTGACAAGCTTCACAGCAGTAAATATTAAATATTTATGCAAACCTGACAAGCTTCACAGCAGTAAATATTAAATAACTTCAACATCCTAACTCCAAAATACTTAATTATCTAAGTGATCATTTACAGGGGCCATCGCACACTAGAGGAATTCCCCCGGGGTTAAACCGAGTTTACGGGAGAGAGAGGTGAAGTGTACAGTAAGAAATGAAATGAAATGGAATGAAACAGAGCAAAATCTTCAACCAGCTTTGAGGTGGTTTAACATCGGTGTAAACCAATTCACACATAAGTTCTCAATTTCGAGATGCAGAAAAGTAAGTATGTCATACCACTACAATGAAAATCGGTTCATGTATACAAAATTTTCCCCCGCCATTATTCATCCAGTGTGCGATTGAAGTAAAAGATACCCCGGTGTTACCACGGCGTAACATTCATCCAGTGTACGATGGCCCTTTCAGGTCAGGGAGTGAAGTCATATGTAGTAATCAGCAAGTTCATTTAAGCTCTTGTAAAATCAACATTTTTAATTATTATTATTAATAATAATTGCTACGTGGCGCGAGTGTGAGGGTCCAAGTTCGGATCCCAGAAAACACAAACGTCTGGCAAACATCCGAGAATATTGTTGTCACGAGAAAGCTTCTTCTTCTTCCCCGTGCAGGGACGGGTTAAGAATATCACTGCAGCGCCCCCCAACAACTAGCGCTTGTCGTAAAAGGCGACTAAGGGGACAAATCAGATCTAGGCAATATAACACCCAAGTGAGCCTAGCGACACATATACTACCTTAAAAACCCTCCCACAAGTGTGCATGCGAGTCCGTGGGTAGGCACGACTGGAGATCACCGGTGTCATAGAAGAAAGATCAAACAATACTAAAACAGGAGCATGCACGTGTCAAACAACAAACACCATCGCAATATGGTGCAAAAAATTGTATTGCAAAACTGTATCATTATGGTAATACTTGCAAAAAGGAAAGGCACTACCCCGCCAGGCACTACCACTGCTGTGCATGGTACTGATCCTGGACCGAGCAGAAATGTTCGGGTCAGAGCTATACGGATTCCGGGGGCTAGCAAAATAATGAAAAAGTTTGGATGCAATTTGAGGGTCGCGAGTTGGAACGTTGGAAGCATGACCGGTCGAAGTTACGAGCTGGAAGAGATGATGAATAGAAGGCGGGTGGACATCTTGTGTGTCCAAGAGACGAAATGGAAAAACACCGGGAATCGGGCGCGTTTCTTGGACGTTAGGACAAAAGATTACAAGATGTTCTACTACGGAACGGAAAAGGCTAAGAATGGAATCGGTATCATCCTTGCGGCAGAGTTACTTGGTAACGTCTTGAGCATTTCGAAGTCCAGCGACCGTTTGATGTCTCTCAAACTAGTAATACAAGAAGAGGTGTGGAATATTGTCAATGCATATGCTCCCCACAATGGGTGCAATCAGAGAGATAAAGATGCATTTTGGGTAGATTTCCACAATCTCCTTAAGAACATCCCAAAGGAAGAATTTCTATTTGTTGGAGGAGATTTGAATGGACATGTCGGGAAATCAAACGAAGACTATGAAGACTGCCATGGAGGACTAGGATATGGCACCAGGAACCTTCCTGGTGAAGACATCCTAAGCATGTGCAAATCACACGGTCTTATCGTGTTAAATACCATGTTCATCAAATAAAGCCGACACCTGATCACTTACAGCAGTGGTGGAGATGAAACTCAGATTGACTACCATTTGGTAGGCAGTTTCATGAAGCCTCGGGTAAAAGATTGCAAAGTGATCCTGGGAGAGGCAATCACTTTGCAACACCGTCTCCTGCTAACAGAAATTTTTATGAAAACACCGAAGAAAAGCAAACAAATAAGGGTCTCTGAGAAAATCAAGTGGTACAATCTGGACAAAGAAAAAGGCGAGGCTTTTGTTTTCGTGATGAAAAATTACCTCTCTCACACCATCAACGGAGCTGAGGATGAAGAGTGCAAAGCACAAAATGTGTGGGATTCCCTACAGCGAACTTGCTTAAAGAAGGCCAAATCACTGCTAGGAGCTTCAAAAGGCCACCATCAACACGCCAAAGAAACATGGTGGTGGAGTGACGAAGCTAAGAAAGTGATTAATGAGAAGAAAGCGGCTTTCAAAGCTTGGTCAAAGTTCCCCTCTAATAATAATGACGAAAAAGCTCGCCTCGAAATGGAATACAGATGCTGCAAGAAAAAAGCGAAGCGACGTGCGCCCAGCTTCAAGCAGAGAGTACGGAGGGCCTGTATCGGGAGCTGGAGAAAATATTTTCCCCGGTTGCTGATGCAATCCAGGCTATCCAGGAGCTGCAAAGACACAATATGAACAAGAGCGCCACTATCTTCAAAATAGCCGCCCAAAGAAGGAAGAATGCTCAGGAGATTCGTTCGCCAAAGTTCATTAGCAATGCTCATGGCCAGCTTCTTGTGGATGACGACAAAATTCTGCAGAGGTGGCGGCAGTATTGTGAAGAGCTTTTAAATGAACAGTTTCCCCGGCTATACTTTCCAAGAGCCATCCCTAACTGTGAAGAAATACCCGACATTACAGTCGAAGAAGTTAGTGAGTCGGTCAAATACTCCAAAAAACGAAAAGCGGTTGGGCCAGACGAGATACCCTCTGAGTTCTGGAAAAAGATGGGAGACATCGGGTTCAGATGGCTCAGAATTCTCATCTCCAAATTCGTGAGAGGTGATCCAATGCCGAATCAATGGAGGGAAAGTTACCTTCTCCCTGTATACAAAGGGAAGGGTGATACGCGAAACTGTGCTAACTACCGTTCGATCAAGCTGATGTCACACACCATGAAGATCGTTGAGCGGGTATTAGGTGGCCGACTGCGAAAAATAATACGGCTATCTGATGATCAGTGCGAGTTTGTCTCGGGTAAATCAACCACAGATGCAATCCAAAGTAAAAGGATCATAATGGAAAACATCGTGATTCCTTAAGGGATTTGCATATTGTATTGGTTGACTTTGAAAAGGCATTCGACAGACAACCACGAGATCTGATATGGGTGGCGCTAAGACATCGAGGGGTTGCAGAAACCTATGTACAAATGATCATGAACATGTACGAAGGAGCAAAGACAAGAGTAAGATGCCCCGCTGGAGTAACCGAAGAGTTCCCAATCAAAGTCGGGGTGCACCAGAGAAGCGTTTTAAGTCCTTTGCTCTTTATTACAGTCCTTGATTATCTGCTTGAAGGTAAAGTGATGGACCCCAAGGTACATCAGTTATTCTTTGCTGACGATGGAGCCATCATAAGTGAGGATCCTACATCCGTGCAACGAGCACTTGATGTCTGGGTGGACGTTTTGGAGGGCAATGGGTATCGCATTAGTTCAAAAAAGACAGAGTACTTGTGCTGCCCGTTCTCTGATCCACTCAGGCTTATTCCAGACATTTATTTGAATGGAACAGTGCTTCCCAAGTGCGAAAAGTTCAAATATCTGGGATCTATGATCAATAGCAAAGCAACTTGTGATGACGACATCAATCATCGATTAAGCGTAGGGTGGATGAAGTGGCGAGAAAATTCCGCTATCTTCTGTGACAGAAAAATGTCCCCTAAGTTGAAAGGAAGGCTCTACACCGCAGTTGTACGTCCAGCGCTCACATACGGTTCACAATGTTGGACGATGTACAAAAAGTATGAGAGTAAATTAACGGCAGCTGAGATGAAGATGCTTCGCAAGACAGCAGGAGTGACAAAGCTTGATCGAATAATAAGAAGTTCGAAGTTCCGTGGAAGCTTTCACATCAAGGAAACCATCGTACAAAAAATAGAGCGCGACCGGCTCAGTTGGTATTGCCACGTTCAAAGAAGAGATCATTTGAACCCTGTTAAGAAGGCAATATCAATGCACGTTCCAAAGACATCGCGATGTAGGAAAGGCAGGCCTATAAACGTCTGGATCAGACAAATGCGACGACATCGACATTTCATTGGACTCAGTAACCGAGTGATCCAAAATCGGCAGGCCTGCCGATATTTTCTGAGGTCAAATAGGCGGATCAGTAGAAATGCGGTGAAGTGGGAGGGTTGTGATCCCTTGTTTTCGGATCATAGCCTCGCTGATAAAAGGAAGAAGAAGAAGAAGAAGAAAGAAGAGAAAGCTTCTTAAAATAAATTGCTCTTCGGATACGGCACTAAACTGTAGGTCCCTTCCATTCGTATGAAAAAATATAACACACACAACGCGAGTGGTGGCGAGAAGTCAGGCGCAGGCACTTAAAGAGCTGTTGCGCCAAATATGTATTATTATTATTATTATTATTGCAGCTTTATTTCTCATTACTTGGTTTTATAAAATACAACTTTCGAGATTTTAAATATAGGTAATGTTGTAAGTTAATTCCATAGATTTCCTAATTACATGACACGTGTCGATTATCACACCCTGCGTATGTCTAAAATCGCACATTCCAGATTCCGGCATTTCTTTTCTAATGAAAGGCTAGTGGATGCTTCCGGTGTGTCCAGAATCGACAATGTCATTCTGCATCTTATGAGAAACCATTTCGTCCAGTCAGTGAGCGTTACAGGAAACGAACTTGTGTCGGGCTTATTTTATCCTAACCCTAGATATTCCCGAAGCAATAAAGCATTCTTGTATCTACAATAGATGCGCATGGTTACTTGTCAGATTCGCTGAACGTTCCAATTATTTATCATCTTGCTAGAATGGTGACAGATAAACGTATCCTATGCCTATGACTAATAGACCCAGGAGAAGGAAACGCTGATTTGAGATACTGCGGAAGCATACCTGAGTAGGATTCAGTTAAGGACGACAGGTTGAATAGGGCGAGGTATTGGAGGCTTGACTGGGTTGGAGCTAGCATCTAGGTTAAGTAGAGCCGGATCCTGATATGATTCTTGCGTATCACTGAATGGCCGATTGACTGGTTTAACTATCATTTAATTTGTCTTTCCAGTGGTCAGTTGGAAATCACATATCAGTGTCCAGCCCGGAATTTAAGGTAAGGCCATTTTAAGTTTTAGTTTTAAGTTTAGTTTTTTAGATAATCTTATAAAAGAAAAATATGTGTTGTTAAACGTTTCCCGTTAAAGTGAAATGAAAAAAAATATGTACATATATTTTTAAAATAATAAAAAAAAAACCGATTAAAATAAAGTACACAACTTAAGTTTTCTAAAAATCGGAAAAACTCGAGAACGGGTCGACAGATTTGGATGATTCTGTTTTTGTTTTGTTCGTCTCAATACTGGGGTGGTTTAGGAAGAAAAAAAAAAATTCGGAAAAACCTATAGGAAAAGCTGGGGGAAAAAAATGCCAAAACATTGTGGTAAATTACGTGAGATTCAAGTAATCTTAAACATTCCATCGCCCCTGAAGCACAGGTTCAGAATACGGGACAATAGGCAGTTTGTGAATAGGGCGGACTAAGTTGCCGTTGGCCGTTTTTAGCGTGACGACTCGAACATGGCTATCTTTTCCGG
This sequence comes from Brachypalpus laphriformis, assembly GCA_945910035.1. Classification (NCBI taxonomy): domain Eukaryota; kingdom Metazoa; phylum Arthropoda; class Insecta; order Diptera; family Syrphidae; genus Brachypalpus; species Brachypalpus laphriformis. Next base: position 89,624,060 of record OX246754.1, read on the forward strand.
CACAAAACTGTTCTCTAATAGACTTAGCTCAGGCTCCTGTCTGACAGTTGTTTTTTTTTCTTTTTTTAGGCGCAGCATCGCAACCCAGGTACCCACTAGTTATAATATAAGTATTTAGGTCTGTTACTTTAAGGTGCTATAATAGTGTAGTTCTAAGTTTATTTGAACTACATGGTGGTCCAAAATGTATAATGGCAAAATGTTTTAGGCCACCCTGTATGAATTACCTTAGTGTATGAGTGGAAAAATAAAAAAATATTATTACAGCATATTTTCGATTAGTTTTAATATTTTAAAGCCCGTGAACAGGTTTTTGTGGATAACCCCTACACTGGATACAATAATTTGGACAATCCCCACTGATTTTAATTGCCACAAGTCTTCTCCATATTTCTGCTTAGTGGTATAGCGATGTCGACTAAGAATCATTCCCTAGTCACTTTGTTAATAATTGTGATATTCGATCTGTTATGTTCTCTTCGATGTATAGTGTAGATTGTTCTGCATTTTTACAGCATATTTTCGATTAGTTTTAATATTTTAAAGCCCGTGAACAGGTTTTTGTGGATAACCCCTACACTGGATACAATAATTTGGACAATCCCCACTGATTTTAATTGCCACAAGTCTTCTCCATATTTCTGCTTAGTGGTATAGCGATGTCGACTAAGAATCATTCCCTAGTCACTTTGTTAATAATTGTGATATTCGATCTGTTATGTTCTCTTCGATGTATAGTGTAGATTGTTCTGTCGAAGTATATTTCAATTGTATCTGTTTCAATCACTGTTTCCGGGTCATATAGGTACGGTTTTGTTTCGCTTAATGAAATTGTATTCTTCTTCAGAAGTTCGATAGGTATGTAAGATCTTGGCTACATTGTTTTGGCAATGGAAAGTCGCCGAAGTTATTATGGTTCCGAAACCGGGGAAATGTGCAAATGACAAGAAATCATATAGACCCATTTTACTTCTGCCAATAATATTTAAGGTCTTCGAGAAACTTCTGCTGAAACGATTGCAAACAGTAATTGCAGAAAGACACTTGATCCCGGATCATCAATTCGGCTTTCGGGTCAAACATTCCACAATCGATCAGGTGTATCGAATAACGAGCGAAATTGAAAAAGCTCTAGAAGGGAAAAAAATATGCTCTAGCGCGTTTCTCGACGTATCGCAAGCCTTCGACAAAGTATGGCACGAAGGCCTAAGGTATAAGCTAAGGGTAATCTTACCGGAAAAGTTGTACAGAATATTGGAATCTTATCTTGAAAACAGACTTTTCCGTGTTAGACATGGGAGTGAATATTCGGATTTCAAAGAAATCTACGCCGGTGTTCCACAAGGAAGTGTTCTCGGTCCAATCCTGTTCCTGCTCTACACAAGAGATATACGACAAGATGAAGGGACCGTTGTAGCAACGTTCGCAGACGACACGGCTATCCTTGTAACGGATGAGTCAGTCGAATCATCAACGGGAAAACTCCAACGAGCTTTGAACAAAGTATGCGAATGGACAAAAACCTGGCGAATAGTCCTGAATGAGACAAAACGCATGTCAATTTTACGTTAAGAAAGATAAACAACTTACCTATATCCACTAACTCGGTGCAAATACCGTACGGAAACGAGGCAAAATATCTAGGAATGACCCTAGACGCAAAACTTAAGTGGAAACCACACGTTAAAAAGAAGCGCGAAGAGCTCGAAATCAGATTTAGAGAAATGTATTGGCTACTTGGAAGATACTCGAAGTTAAGCGTATACAACAAACTGCTTCTGTATAAGCAAGTCCTAAAACCGTCTTGGACATATGGTATACAACTTTGAGGTTGTACCAAACCAAGCAATATGGCTCTACTGCAAGCATTTCAAAACAAAATACTAAGAGCAATCGTGAATGCTCCTTGGTATATAAGAAATAGTGATATTCATAGAGATCTAGGAATTGCTACCGTGAGGGACGATGTAACAAACTTTGCTCGCAAACTTCGTACCCGTCTTCATGTTCACTGTAATAATGAAATAATCCGTACTATGGACGTGACAAACCTTGAGAGCCGACTACAAAGAACAAGACCTTTCGACCCAGCGCCGTAAGGAAAAACCGCATGTAATGACGGTATTAGTAGGTGCCTTCACTGGAAAGCTACCTACCTAACGCGATTAACACTACAGAAGCGTAAACTACTCGTTAGGGCAACTTAGTCGTAGTCATCACAAAAATGAAGAAATGAGAGGGACGAATTTCCTACTACTATGAGTACGCGCAGCCGGTTCTCATAGTGCCTCTCTGAGGGGGTGAGGTTTAGCCCGTAGGCATATACTGACTAGCACTGATGGCATTGTCAGATATATGAATCGGGCATAACCAATGGTACGGACCATTGGTATCTTTTGAAGATTCCTGCACCTCCAGGCGCAACCAAAAAAAAAAAAATTGTTTTGCCGTTTTAGATAGTCTATTTGGGTGAGTGTTTGACATTTTGATATTATATAGTCATCTGTCTCACCGCCCCTGATGGGCGCTCGGTTCCTTGACTGTATATTTCATATCATTTTTGGTTGGCAAAACTTCGTCTTGGGCAGCGAACATCAAACCCTCTGTTTCGGAGTAAATACTGCCATTCGTCAGCCATTTGTTTGACAACTATGATCAACGTTTTAGTTGCAGAACGTATGATAGTATTTACCATGTAAGGGTTTTGCCGCCCATTCTTCAAGCTTTTGACTATTAGTTTTGACAACCATTTTAAGCTCAGGTGTTTGGAGTTTCAAGGGAGTCTATCGATGCCTCCGTCTATCGATGCTACTTCTATTAAAGCCGAGTCGGCATATTTTTCGTGGAAGTACTTTCGCAGTGCGGTTTTTTTGGCAGAGTAATTCTCTCTGTGCAGGCTGGTCGAATTTGTATTTGGTTAGTGCTGTTCTTATTTTCCGCTGGATAGCGGTTACTGAACATGAAATGAATGATTCCAAAACTGTAAGTTAAAACAGGAATGACGTAAGTATTTATTGCCTTAATTACGTTCCTTCCATTGAGCGGGTCTTATATATTATATATATATATTTTTTTTTTATAAAAAGGAAACCCAAATCCCAGAGCATTTAGACTCTGCGGTCCATTGTACTACCAGGCAGGAACATTTCTTTGATGAAGTGGTTGGAAAACGTTGATGTTATTCGTTTTCCATTTTCATACTAGGGTGGCTGACGATTGCGGGTCTTGGTTACTTTGTAGATTTTTCCAAATACTTCTTTTTTAGCTTCTCTTTCATTCTTTTTTGATCGACTCTTCTGTTCTGCATAATTTTAAGGTATTTGTACGTATAGTTTTGGGTCATTTCATTAAATTCGTACACTTCAGCCTGTGATGATATTTTGCATCTCGTGATCGCTATACTATAGTCTTTTACCTGTGTTAAACAATGACCGAATTAAATGTGCTGAACGATGTCGTTAATTAAAATAATAAACAGTACTGGCCCTAGATGACTACCTTGCGGAGCGCTAGACGTGCAATAGAACAATCTGGAACAACAATTATCCAGATTGACTTTCTGTACCCTTCCAAGTAAAAACTATGGAATCCACTTGAGCAAACGTGGTATCCAAAGTTCTCAAGCTTCTTAATCAGCAATACATGATTTACAGAATCGAAAGCTTTGCTGAAGTGTGTATACATATGTATATAGCTGGCATTCACTTTCAACAGCTCTGATTTCAAAAGATGTAACATTTGGTGCGTTTTGGTGAAACGTCACTTCTCAGTGAAGTTAGATTTAATACGGAGTACAACAACACAAAGTGACTTGGAACTACTTTAGCTTTTTTTCTCAGTCGAAAATGAGTTGCGATAGATGGGAAGAGCTTTTTCCCTGAGAAAAGCTTTTCCATTCAACTGGAATGATTCAGTAGTATTGCATACATTTAAGCACAACTTTTTCATACTTTTTACTTCAATTTCAATTCAATCACCAATCTTCAAACAATTAAAAAAGTTTTTAACCAGATTGACTTAGAATCGTTTTGTGGAGAAGCTTTCACTTCACCAATTAATGTACACCAATTATGCTACATAGATTAGATGTTGTTGAACAATACAAACCCTGTTCTTGAGATACATATATTTGGCTGGACATCGTACACTAACGGACAACTATTATACTCGTATAAATCGAGTTTGATTGATCTTAAATATTTACTTGTACGTATGTACGTACATGTTATCTATCCATTTGTTGCGAAGTAAAGCATACAAGTTAAATTTCATAAATGCGATTGACACACGTTTTATCACTGATTTTCATTTTCCTCCTCCACGCTCTATACATACTCGTAAATGCATAGCATATCCCGATAAGTCACACGAGTTCCGTATTATTACCTCTCTATTTTCATTCTTTCATTCTCAATATCTTTGTGGGTGTCGTGGATCAAGTACACGTCCCTCGTCTTCTATGTAAGACAGACTATCCCTTTCAAATACAGTTGTATCTGCTTGTACCACAGATCCATGTATACTCGTAAACTGCAGTCGTTCGCTTTTGTTTCAGAGCTAGAGATTCTTTATTTTCCTCATCTTAATCCGGAGTCGAGAGTTATATGTTGTTAGATACACTATCACTACCCAGAAATACCGAGACGATGGTAATGGTGACGATAATAACACCACACGATATCAACATCAGCAGGCAGGAATCAACAGACAGCTAAGAATGCGACAAAGAAGACAAACGATGAAGATGATGACGACGACCGCGACGCCGAAACCCGGCGATCAATTCTAGGCCAGTGACGCTGTCATCGTTTGCAGTCAGTATCGGACCATTAGAAGTTCTCACAATCTCATCGCGGCATAGTCATGAGCGGTAGTGGTGATAGGTTTCTGCTCAGTTATTTGCGCGCGCTACTCCGTCTGGCATGTGGCTGGCTTCGGAGCATTTGGTTCTCAGTGTGGACAATACGATTAATTGGGGGAATACGGAAGGAGTCACGGTGTCCTTTAGTTTCAGCATGGAGTGCACCGGCGATGAAGGAATCGCTGTTTAAAAGTGAAACGAGTGTTGATGGGGTTGCGAGGGCAATGCGGCGTTATGAAGATATTCCAATGCCAAAGGGTTGGCCACTGATTGGTACAACATTGGATCTGATTGCAGCAGGTTCTGCTCCATAGTAAGTCGATTGTGTGGAAGTGTACATCTTTCTGTGATAACTGGGGTATGAATTAAGTGATAACATTAAGTGATTGTAAATTGTGTGGTTTATCTCTGCGGCCAGGTCATTAGCTTTGCTGGTATGTCGCTTGTTTTTTTTTTTAATGGGGTAGTAATTGTTGATACGTACACATGTATACTGAGTATTAATATGAAACTCAATTCGAATCGAAAATTATTCGAATCCATTCAATCGGGGTGGTTTGCAGGCTATTTACCAGCCACAATTTGGCGGTATAAATGCAGGCTTGTTAACCGTGTATCATCTAATTGCAATAACTTACAGTTGTGGACGGAAAATCGGCATTTTAATGCTGATTACATGTACATATGTATGTATGTATGTATTTGAGTAATTTTCGATTCGAATCCAGTTTCAGAGTAAGGGTGATTAGCTTGTTGAAATTTATTTGAAGAAAATATAAAACTATTTAATGATAACATGCACATACACTACCGTTCCTAAGTTTAAAACCAAGAAGTTATTATATATTATATGTACATACATATGTATGAAAAGAAGGTGTTATTCAAAAGAAGCGGTAAACCATTTTTCTATTTTATTTATTGCAGTACACGTAGATAAATTTAAAAGAGGATACTACGATATCCGTGGAGCCACTAATTGACGATATTTTCTGATAGATCTCGAAGCCCTGAACAAAAAAAAAAATAAGAATACTCGCAACATTTTTCGATATCTCGCTTAGTTTTCGAGATATCAATCAATTAGTGGCGCCACGGATATCGTAGTCCTGCCCCTTTTAAATAGTATTTGAATGAAATAGGAAACACAAATGAACAAAATAAATTATTAAAAAAAGAAAAACACATTAAACTACCTTCGCCGAAGTACCTATCTTCCTTGAGCTTTTATAACAGATTTAAACAGTCTGGGCATGTTCTTTATCAATTTTGACATTGTTTCGGTTGGAATGCTATTCCATGTGTCGTTCAGTTGCTGCCAAAAGGTTCCCGGGGAAGAAGAAGACATTTCGCGAACCTTTCTGCACAAGTGATCCCATAAAAGATGAATCGGGCTCAAATCCGGTGATTGTGGTGGCTAAACCATGTTGATTAACACCTTTTCTTCTTCTTTCTGTTACTGAAAGCTTGAACACATATTTGTGTTAAGGGTCGTTATTTTGTTGACAGCCGAACCCTTCTCGAATTAACCGAAGACCATTTGAAATAGCATTCTCATCTAGAATGATTCCGTAGCCTTCTTTGTTCAAAATTCTTTGTTCAAAATGTTTTCTATACGAACGAGATCCCTGGTTCCGCTGAAGGAAAAGGCTCCGCACACCAAAATCGATCCACCTCCATGATTTACGGTGGGCACATTACATTGCGGAAAGGCGGTTTGCTCTGCGGAACGCCGAACGAAAACCCTTCCCTGCTTCCGATTTCACTAAATATAAAATTCCTGGGAGACATCTTTCACAGATTTACCCATTTCGTGGAGACAAATAATATGACTTCGTATTTCAATGCTACAATCGCCAGAGTCTTCGCTGAACGCGTATCCCGAAATGTCTCAATTACCACTATGCCCCCAGCATCAAGGGTCAAAGACAACGCTGCCACCATGCCATCAAAAACGATGCAACTGTTGTGCTGGGTTTCGCCCGACCAACACCGAGAAACCCTTGGTTTGGCGAAGAATGCGGGCGAAGAGGGATATAAAGTGGCGCTGCAAAGGAAGACTGCTGTAGAGCTCTGCAAGCAAAAGAGATGGAAAGAACATCGGCTTTTCCAAAAGAAGAGGAAAGAGCATCAGAAGCGTGCGATCGAGAATATTGAGAGCTTATACTCCAAGCACAATGTATGGAAGTTTTACCAAAAGGTAAAAAGAACGTGTCAGAGAAGTAAAACCCATACAGAAACCGTAGATATGAGAATGAAAACCTCATAGTAGAATCACAGTCGGTGCCGAGAATATGGAAAAACTATTTCCGTAGACTGCATAACGGTGATGAAGATCAACATCCCGCTGTCAGGCAGAACGAAGCATTCAACTAGACAATGAAAGCTTAACGAAGTGAGGATAGCAATATCCAAGCTGAAATCCAACAACGCAAAACAACGCTGGATCTCACGGCTTACCGGTCAAACTTTTCAAGGCATACACCAACTCATCTCTAAGATTTGGTCAAATCCCAGAATCGTCTGCCCCATCCACAAGAAATGATACCCCCTCAACTGCGCCAATTATAGAGGCATGAGTCTCTGAACGCGTGAAACCTTTTATCAACAGCCTGATTGACCCCTATCAGTGCAGTTTCAGGCCAGGAAAGTCCACCATCGATCAAAACCTCACACTTCGACAGATCCTGGAGAAAACCCAAGAAGTCCAAACCGATACTCATCATCTCATCGATTTCAACCCGCCTATGGCAGTGTCTAAGGAAAGGAGCTATATAGAGCCATGTCTAATTTTGACATCCCTGCCAAACTTGTCCGTCTGTGCAGGATGACGATGGAGAACGCTCGCTGATCCATCAATGACCTCACCGAGACGTTTGATGTCAAAAAAGGTTTTAAACAAGCAGCTCGTTTAAGGTGTTCACTAAGTTCAACCTAACTGGAACTGTAGATGCCTCCGTTGACTCCATCCAGGGAATCTGGTCCGCTGCCATCTGGAACAAGAAGTGCTCTAGTGCGAAAGCACTCTTCCCCCCTCTTCCGTCTACTGCCCCCAAGAATCCTCCAAAGGGATTGGCTACCTATTTCTCGGATCAAGGTAGGCACCCAGCGGTCACCAACGTGAAAGTGAAGAGTAGGAGTTGGTAGGCCTAGGCTAAGTGAAAATGCTTTTGTTTTCATGTAATCGGACGCACTGCTGTTTAACCACCAGTAAAGATGTTGACAGAATTGATGTGATTAGTGACACTGACCCATTGGGATTCATGCAGCTAGATTGGACTAGGGATTGTCTCATTATCGCCTTAATTTTACTTAAGCCCCTTTATGGAACACAACTTCAGTTGTAGTTTGGTTGTAAAAACAGAGTTAGTATTATCGATCTCATATTTGAGACAACCAGTTGTCTGTCATCTGTCAATCCGAGACAACTGCAAATTTTTGGTTGTCTGCGCATTTTGGTTGTATTATGACACACAACTCAACTGTGTTTTGGTTGTGTGAGCTGTCAAAACCACACATCCTCGATTTTGCAGTTGTAGTTGGTTGTTTGGGGAAAAAACGGGTGGGTTTTGTTAAAAAAATAATGGAGATTTAACAGTATTTTTACAGTCTAAAAGTTATAAAAAAACATTTGAATTTTGATGGATCCCCTCAGAGAAAAAAAAACGAACAGCAGCCAGTTCCAAGATCGGTGGTATTGACGAAGAGCGCACAATAGTTCTAAATAAATCCTTTATTTCATTCAAAATGTACAAAAATTATTCGTTTGGTCTGAAATAACGAATCTTCTTCTTCTTCCTTTTATCAGCGTGGTTATGATCCGAAAATAAGGGATCATAACCTTCCCACTTTACCGCATTTCTACTGATCCGCCTGTGGGGTTCGCCTATTTGACCTCAGAAAATATCGGCAGGACCGCCGATTTCGGATTACTCGGTTACTGAGGCCAATGAAATGCCGATGTCGTCGCATTTGTCTGATCCAGGCGTTTATAGGCCTGCCTTTCCTACATCGCGATGTCTTTGGAGCGTGCATTGATATTGCCTTTTTAACAGGGTTCAAATTATCTCTTCTTTGAACGTGGCAATACCAGCTGAGCCGGTGGCGCTCTATTTTTTGTACGATGGTTTCCTTGATGTGATAGTTTCCACGGATCTTCGAACTTCTTATTCTCAGCTGCCGTTAATTTACTCTCACACTTTTTATACATCGTCCAACATTGTGAACCGTATGTGAGCGCTGGACCCACAACTGCGATGTAGAGCCTTCCTTTCAACTTAGGTGACATTTTTCTGTTACAGAAGATAGTGGAATATTCTCGCCACTTCATCCACCCTACGCTTACACGATGATTGATGTCGTCATCACAAGTTGCTTTGCTATTGATCATAGATCCCATATATTTGAACTTTTCGCACTTGGGAAGCACTGTTCCATTCAAATAAATGTCTGGAATAAGCCTGAGTGGATCAGAGAACGGGCGATACCCATTTCCCTCCAGAACGTCCACCCAGACATAAAGTGCTCGTTGCAGGGATGTAGGATCCTCACTTATGATGGCTCCATCGTCAGCAAAGAATAACTGATGTACCTTGGGGTCCATCACTTTACCTTCAAGCAGATAATCAAGGACTGCAATAAAGAGCAAAGGGCTTTAAACGCTTCCCTGGTGCACCCCGATTTGATTGGAAACTCTTCGGTTACTCCAGTGGGGCATCTTACTCTTGTCTTTGCTGCTTCGTACATGTCCATGATCATCTGTACATAGGGTCCTGGAACCCCTCGATGTCTTAGCGCCACCCATATCAGATCTCGTGGTTGTGTGACGAATGCCTTTTCAAAGTCAACCAATACAATATACAAATCCCTCAAGGAATCACGATGTTTTTCCATTATGATCCTTATACTTTGGATTGCATCTGTGGTTGATTTACCCGAGACAAACCCACACTGATCATCAGATAGCCGTATTATTTTTCGCAGTCGGCAACCTAATACCCGCTCAACGATCTTCATGGTGACATCAGCTTGATCGAACGATAGTAATCACAGTTTCGCGTATCACCCTTCCCTTTGTATACAGGGAGAAGGTAACTTTCCCTCCATTGATTCGGCATTGGATCACCTCTCACGAATTTGGAGATGAGAATTCTGAGCCATCTGAACCCGATGTCTCCCATCTTTTTCCAGAACTCAGGGGGTAACTCATCTGGCCCAACTGCTTTTCGTTTCTTGGAGTATTTGACCGACTCACTAACTTCTTCGACTGTAATGTCAGGTATTTCTTCACAGTTAGGGATGGCTCTTGGAAAGTATAGCCGGGGAAACTGTTCATTTTATAGTTATTTACAGTACTGCCGCCACCTCTGCAGAATTTTGTCGTCATCCACAAGAAGCTGGGCATGAGCATTATTAATGAACTTTGGCGAACGAATCTCTTCAGCATTCCTCCTTCTTTGGGCGGCTATTTTGAAGATGGTTGCGCTCTTGTTCATATTGTGTCTTCGCAGCTCCTGGATAGCCTGGTTTGCATCAGCAACCGGGGAAGATATTTTCTCCAGCTCCCGATACAGGCCCTCCGTACTCTCTGCTTGAAGCTGGGCGCACTTCTTCTTCGCTTTTTTCTTGCAACATCTGTATTCCATTTCGATGCGAGCTTTTTCGTCACTATAGGTTAGTAAGTGGCACACCCAGGTCAGTATAGACCCATTGTGATACCCATGGGGGGAAAGGAGATAGAAAAGGAAATCCCTTCCTCGTGGAAAAATACCGTCTTCGTAAATATCCTAAAGAAAGAACTAAGTACTCACTGTGCCCTAGATACAAACCATCCAGAGGATTTGATGAAGTTTGCGATGTCATTTATTGGTCTGTTGGACAACTCTTCTAGATCCTCAAAGAAGTGTTGTCCAAGGATCTTATTTCTCAAATGATAGAGGCCTGGGCAATGACAGAGAAAGTGGGCGGTGTCCTCCAGAGCCTCCTCGTCGCCGCAGCCTCTACAAAGGTCTTCGCTAGTCACACGTAGTTTTTTCATGTGGTACCGCATGGTATTATGCCCCGTAATGACTCCTATTAGAGTAGATAGGGATTTTCTATGCCTCTGTATGAGTCTATTGGTTCTTACTCTGTCAAATGCGGGCCACAGCTTCCTCGTGGTGACACAAGTATCTAAAGAGGTCCACCTATTGTTAGCCTCCGTTATGGCTTTGTTTCCTGCTTCGAGCTTAAGGGCGCAAGGCGGGATGTACACTGAGGGGTCGGATTGATCTGAGCTTAGTGCTGAGCCTCCTCTAGCCAGTTCATCGGCTTTCTTATTCCCTGGTATGCCTTCATGACCAGGGACCCAGCAGAGCTTTACCTCGTGCTGTGTTCCAAGAACCTTGAGCTCTTCTCTACAACACTTCACAAGCTTCGATTTTATTTCTATAGCAGATATTGCTTTTATCGCTGCCTGGCTGTCGATGAAAAATGTGATGATATCCTCTCGTGGTATTGCCCTCATCGCAGTCTCACGAGCTGCTATTGTAACTGCTAGGACCTCCGCCTGGAAAACGCTGCTGTAGTTCGGAAGCCGAGCTGACACGGAGAGGCCAAGCGTTTCAGAGAAGATGCTTGCGCCTACACCTATTTCCATTTTGGATCCATCAGTGTAAACAGCTAAGGATCGCTCTTTAGGCGTCCTGTCATTTTTCCAGTCTTCCCTGCTCAGATAGGTGCTAGAAAATGGTCTTATGAAGTCTAGGTAAGGCGTTAAGTAGTCTGTATTAGATACACTGCCTAGATATCTCTGCAGGATCGTGGTGTGACCCATTGCATTTGGTCTCCAGCTATCTTACGGCACTATGATCTGCCGATACTTGTATAAAGATGTCTAGCGGAAGCAGATTGAGAATGGACTCGAGTCCTGCTGTAGGTGTCGTTCTCATCGCACTGGTTGTGGCGATGCACGCTAGTCTTTGTACTTTTGTGACAGCAGCTACGTTATTTATTTTGCTGGCTGTCTGCCACCATACAAGGCTGCCATACGTTAGTATTGGCCTTACTATAGCTGTATATATCCATAGGATGATTTTGGGGCTCGGTCCCCAAGTCTTCCCAAATATTCTATTGCACGAGTAAAAAGCTATCGTGGCTTTTTTGACTCTTTCGTTGATGTTTAGTCTCCAGTTCAGTTTCCTATCGAGCACCAGGCCAAGGTATCTCGCACTACCGGAGATACTCAGGGGAGTACCCCTTACGGAAGGAGCTACGAATTGTGGAATTATTCTTTTGTTAGTGAATAGTACTAACTCTGTCTCTGGGGATTAACCACCAGCCCACATCTCTCCGTCCAGGAGTCAATGATTTCCAGCGCCCCTTCGATTTGTTCGCTCAGGGTCGGGAGAAATTTACCTGTTGCTAGCAGCACAACATCGTCCGCATATGCAATGGCCTTGACGCCGCTGTTTCTAAGTTTAAGAAGGACTTCGTTCAGGACAATTACCCACAGTAGTGGGGATATAACCCCTCCTTGAGGGGTGCCTCTTGAGGCATAGACTTCGAGCTTAGTACCTCCGAGTTCAACTATGATATGTCTTTCCTTTAGCATATTGACGATCCATTTTATCACGGAATTGTGAATATTAAGGTTCGTTAGAGTTCTATTTACCGCGTCCGTTTTGACATTGTTAAAGGCTCCTTCAATGTCCAGGAAAGCGGCTAGTGTATATTCTTTATTTTTCAGTGATTTTTCTATTGAGCCGACTACACAGTGCAGCGCTGTCTCTACGCTTTTTCCTTTCGTATAAGCGTGCTGCGCTGGGGATATGTCACCTGGGCGTAGTTTACTACGGATGAATATGTCAGCTAGTCTTTCAAAGGTCTTTAGGAGAAAGGCTAATTGGCCTAAAGTCCTTCGCAGTAGTGTGGCTTGCTTTACCGACCTTGGGTATGAAGACCACTTGGACCTCTTTCCATGATCTAGGTATATACCTCCACATGAGGCTGTTGAGGTACAGTTCTTTAAGTACCGGGATGATTGTGGTTATTGTTTTCTGTAGCATGATCGGGATAATCCCGTCGGGTCCTGGGGATTTAAAGGGAGAGAATGATCCGATTGCCCACTCAATTCTTTCCTCTGTGATAAAATCCGTCGGAGTTTCCGTTACAAAACTACTGTTAGTTACAATGTTATTATCTGGATGGGTCGTGCAACCCGGAAAGTGCGCTTTTAGCAGGGAGCTAAGCGATTCTGCACAGGATTCAGTCCACCTTTCGTCGGATTCCTTGAGAGATCCAAGAGTTTTTGATTCCCCGGATAGAATTTTTCTCAGTCTCGCAGATTCTGTCGTACCCTTGATTTCATTACAGAAGTGCTGCCAAGAGTGGCGTTTGGCCTTCTGTGTCTCGTTTTTGAAATTTCTCTGACTGGACTTATACTGTTCCCAGTCCGCTTTTAGCATAGTTCTTTTGGCCACATTTAGAAGGTGTCTAGTTACTCTCCTAATTCTAGCTAGTTCAGATGACCACCAAGGTGGTGATTTTTTATCTTTTCGTTTGGTTTCTGGACATGCTTTGACATAGGCTTCATTAAAAATGGATGTAATATCCTCTGCCTTGCGGTCAATGTCGGCAGGTCCGAGCCAGTTGCTATCCTTCAGGGATCTTATACCTTTCCTCACCTCGTTGTTAAAGAGATCCCAGTTGGTTTTCCTGGGGTTCCTGTAAGGTTTGGGCGAGTCATAGTTGTTACCCACGAGGAATTCGATCAATTTGTGGTCGGAGTAGGAATCTTCCCCTATCACGTTCCACTTGTCAATAGTTAGGGTGCTCGAGTTACTGGCTAAACTTACATCTATAACTTCTTGCCTGTTCTTTACTACAAAAGTAGGTTCGTTACCTCTATTCGCTACAATAAGGTTATTTTCAATTATAAACTCAAACAAAGACTCACCGCGTAAGTTTGTGTTGCTGCTACCCCATTGAGAGTGATGAGAGTTGGCATTACAACCCAGCAGCAAGTTCCATCTTTCCTGTTCCGCCTTTTGCACAAGAGAACGGGTCAGTGTGGATGGCGGTCCCTCCTTGGCATCAAAAGGCATGTAGACGGCTGATAGAATCAGTGGGGAAAGCCCCCTCCGCTCAAGCCTTACCACTGTTTGGAGAAAAAAAAGAAAAAAGTTAATTTGTTTCCTAGCTACAATGCACGTTCTGGTCTTACATTCCGCGTATAGCGGTTCGATGCTGTATGTAGTAAGGTCTTTATGCCTAAGCCCACTTATTTTGCCACGGGAGATCCATGGCTCTTGAATTAGGGCAATGTCTATGTTCCTATCTCCCATGAGATAGATGAGGTTGGGTTTCGTCACTATTATTAGAGGGGCACTTTGACCAAGCTTTGAAAGCCGCTTTCTTCTCATTTATCACATTCTTAGCTTCATCACTCCACCACCATGTTTCTTTGGAGTGTTGATGGTGGCTTTTGAAGCTCCTAGTAGTGATTTTACCTTCTTTAAGCAAGTTCACTGTAGGAAATCCCACATATTTTGTGCTCTGCACTCATCGTCCTCAGCTCTGATGATGGTATGAGAGAGGTAATTTTTCATCACGAAAACAAAAGCCTCGCCTTTTTCTTTGTCCAGATTGTACCACTTGATTTTCCCAGAGACCCTTGTTTGTTTACTTTTCTTCGGTGTTTTCATAAAATGTTCTGTTATCAGGAGACGGTGTTGCCGAACGATTGCCTCTCCCAGGATCACTTTGCAATCTTTTACCAGAGGCTTCATGAAACTGGCTGGTAGTCAATTTGCCATATCCTAGTCCTCCACGGCAGTCTTCAAAGTCTTCGTTTGACTTCCCGACATGTCCATTCAAATCTCCTCCGACAAACAGAAACTCTTAAGGTTGTTCTTAAGAAGATTGTGGAAATCTACCCAAAATGCATCTTTATCTCTCTGATCGCACCCATTTTGGGGAGCATATGCACTGACAATATTCCACACCTCTCCTTGTATTACTAGTTTGAGAGACATCAAACGGTCGCTGGACTACGAAATGCTCAAGACGTTACCAAGTAGCTCTGCCGCAAGGATGATACCGATTCCGTTCTTTACATTTTCCGTTCCGTAGTAGAACATCTTGTAATCTTTTGTCCTAACGTCCAAGAAACGCGCTCGATTTCTAGTGTTTTTCCATTTCGTGTCTTGGACACACAAGATATCCACCCTCTTTCTATTCATCATCTCTTCCAGCTCGTAACTTCGACCGGTCATGCTTCCAACTTTCCAACTCGCGACACTTTTTAAATTTCGATGAAACTGTTTCATTATTTTGCTAGCCCTCGGAATCCGTATAGCTCCGACCCGATCATTTCTGCTTGGTCCAGGATCAGTTCCATGCACAGCAGTGGTAGTGCCTGGCGGGGTAATGCCTTTCCTTTTAGCAAGTATTACCGTAATGATACAGTTTTGCAATATTACCATATTGCGATGGTGTTTGTTGTTTGACACGTGCATGCTCCTGTTTTATTGTTTGTTTGATCTTTCTTCTATGACAGCGGTGATCTCCAGTCGTGTCAACCCACGGACTAGCATGCACACTTGTGGGAGGGTTTTTAAGGTAGCATATATGTCGCTGGGCTCACTTGGGTGTTATATTGCCTAGATCTGATTTGTTCCCTTAGTCGCCTTTTACGACAAGTGTTAGTTGTTGGGGGCGCTGCAGTGATATTCTTAACCCGTCCCTGCACGGGGCGTCTGAAATAACAAATGAACCTATTAATAAAGGATAGATTGTTTGGATTGAACCTTTGGGAATTATTATGTATTTGAAAGTTCCAAAGGGTTGGAATGATCGCAAATCCTTTTTCGGATGCGCGCAACATTAGTAGCGTCTTTCTATTCATGGCCAACATCAAAAAATAGCTCAAAGCTGCTTTACATTTTTGTATTTTGTTTACAATTAAAAAGATTACCGGGTACTTTTCAATATTCTTTTGTTTACATCAAAATGTCAGTATTAATTCGCAGCTTTCGTATTTCAAGTTGGCTGCATTAGCTCATCTGAAAATGGTTGTGTTCCATAAATCCAAAAATTAGTTCGGTTGTATTGAAGTTGAGTTGTGTGAAAGACAGCGTGAGTTGTGATTCATAATAGGCACATTACACTGCTACACTTAAGCGAATAAAAAAGACAATTAAATGCCACCAAAGTGCACAATAAATTTAAGGATTTAAAGAGTTGAATAGCGACCGTTATCGTCAATACGTCAATACGAAGTGAGATGTATAATAAATTGTCTAAACGATATCGTCTAGACGGCAATTCATTTTTAACGTAACATGAAGCAGAAGTATTATCGAGGCGATATCGTCGAAATTTTTTCGTCATATGGAATCAGAACCCATATAAGTTGTTTTGCGATACATATGCCCATGGAGTTTAACTAATACATCTCGTATCTACTTTTTTTTTTTAATACGAACTTAGGTATCTCGAGTAAAAAGCGAATTAAGATTAAACCGCTAAATATAGGATATTCATTTTGTGTAGGGTTTCTATTCTACAACGGTCGAGTTTTTGAAGCTGAAACACGTAGAATAATAGAAAAATAAAGAGACACGATAAGAGAGTCATTCGGTGCACTTTGCAAACGCTTTCCTAATGTCAGTGGGAATAACTGTTAAACCAGCTGTCAAAGTTGGCAGATGTGTATAACATTTTTGTTCACTATACCTTGACAAATCATCATGGAAGGACCTACGCATCAACAACGTTTATATGTCCTGGAAATTTATTTCCAAAATTCGTGTTCTATTCGCCAAATTTATAGAGCGCCTCATCCACTTTTTGATGAGCATAATCTTCCGTCTGAGCAAGTTATTCGTCGAATCATCGATAAAGTAGCATCCGCACATACGCTAATGGAGAATATCCATCCATCGCTGCAAGCGGTAGTGTAGCCGAAAACTTGGCCTCTGTCTTCCAAGTACATATTTCGTTTTCTCTGTGGAAGATTTTGGGGAAAAATCTTAGCTTATACCCGTATACGATCCAGTTGGTGCCGGACTTAAAGCCACAATAGCATAAAATGCGTCACTCGTTCGCTGATTGGGCTCTGGAGGAGTTGGAACCCGACCCACTTTTTTTATCGATAAATCGTGATCAGTGACGAGGTTTCCGTGATCATGCGATTTGACACCTCTCGACAATTTTCTTTGGAGCCACCTGAAGGCATTCGTTTATGCGGATACATCAGCAACTATTAAGCGCTTGGAAGCCAATATTGCAATTGCTATTTGCAATGTACAGCAGGCCGATTTACTCGTAAAGGTGGTAAAAATAGGACTGGCGGGATGACCTTTGTAAAACGTAGTGGAGGTGGTCATATGCCCGAAATTGTATTCAAACATTTAAATGCCAAGTATATATATATTTACATGGCAATTTTATTGATTTTTGCGTGTTTAATTTTAATTTAAAGTATTAACGCTCTAAAACAAACACCTTTTGTAAGACATACATACAATTTTGAGAGTACAGGAATATCTCAAGTTTAGACCACCGCAAGATAAAACAACCCACACATACGTCCAACATTTTTATGCACCTATTCCTCATGATACGATCGACTACCACTTAGATACGACCAAAATTATAAAAAAAAAAACGCGTTCTCTATGTACATTGTACATATGTATCTGTAACATTACTCGTATTACGGTACCTAGCGTCATCCGCCACACACCTCAGGCTATCTCTTTTTTCCTGTATAACCATTATTTTGTCTGTCTTTGGTAAGTCGTGTGAGCATTATCCCCTTCGCTCCCACAGATAAGATTTTTCAATATTGTTTTAAGATCAGTATTGCACATATTTCTTAGCAAAAAATAGACAAAAGATTACACACTATGTGAAGAGGGCCGGGTCTATAGAATCGACCACGATCAATCCGAAACGCGGAAAAATTACACAGTCCTGCAAATTAAAAACTTTTTTTCCCTTCTCGGTTTTGACCTCCTATTTATGAATCTGAATTCGGTTTTTTCTATCACATCAGGCTTCTTCACAATACAACAATAATTGAGGTATTTTAGTAAAAAAAGTCTTAATTAAAAAATAAGTGAGTATATACTCGTAGTTGCATTTTTTATTTATTTATACGGGGTGATTTGCCTAAGATGCGACAAAAGCCTAGGACGGATAGGCTGGGTCAAGACAAGAAAAAAATTATATGGGAGGGGGGGTCTATCTGCCCCCGTTTATGCGGGAGGGGTAATTTTATAAAGAATGGACTTTAAATGAAAAAAAATATATATATTAAAAATCAACGAAAACACGTACAATAATGTGCTATAGCTTTTTTGAAAGCTAATATTCCATTCTTTTCTTTGCTTTTTAAGTCAAGTTGTTTCAGTGAACAGTTTTTGAAAAAATTAATTTCAAAGTCAACATTTTTGAAAAATATTTCGAATTTTTTTTTCCATTTAATTTTTTTTCAAAATTTTGCGTTATTAAGTCCCACTGATATCTTTACCTATGGTACCTTTACATTTTTTTTAATATCTCAAAAACTAAGAAAAATTTTTACATCGGGTTTTCGGTATTTAATTAAGAATTGATAAGAGCATTGAAAAATAAAAATATCAGCGGGACTTAATAACGCAAAATTTTGAAAAAATTAACTTAAAAAAAAAAAAAAATATTTTTCAAAAATTTTTACTTTGGAATTTAATTTTTAAAAAACTATTCATGGTTTTCCAAGAAGAACCTAACTACTTCTTTTAACAATACCCATGCTGGCAATTCTCTAGGATTCAGTTTCCTATCGAAGTTTTCATCTTTTATTAGTTTTCTTATATCGGGACCAACGAAAATGCCTTAAATGGTTAAATCCATCGCCTTGTTTATTTAAAGCTTTTACAAATTGTTTCGTAATACCAAATATTATGTGCAGAGGTGGTAATAAAACTTTTGCAGGTGGCACTAAGTTTTGTCGAACTATATTTTTATTTGCTGGATCCAAACTAGTTCTAGCCGACCACTCTTTTCTCGTTACGAGTAATGTAATTGAAGTAATTGAAGTACATCTTGTACATATTTTTCATTAAGTTCGTGATATTGTTCTGTTATTTTGATAACATCTATTTACCACATACATATGGTATGTAACAAAAACTCTCATGGGAATTAACACATTACGCGAAGTGATGTTGAAATTTGCCTTTCGTCCGATATCAAAATTTGTACTTACGATCATTTTAACCACCGATTTTTTATGAATGATAAAAACTAGTTACTTGATTAATAAACTAATAACAGATGGATACATAGAAATAATATTTCAAAGATACCCTCATTAATTTATCGATATAGCTTAGTCGAATTCGAATTATAGAAACAGATCTAGATGCGGATTTGGACAGTACAATACATACGAGTTACGAGTACTCGTAATAGTAAAGGGTGACTCGGTTTTTCGTTAGAGCGATACTCGGATCAATGGTGGGTCGGATTAACGAGACATTACTGCGGTAAACCATATGGGATAGGGCATTATGCGGAGTGTTTCTTTGTATTCCCATACACTGAGAGGGCATTGTAAATAGTGGGTCACACGATTTATTGTAACTGCCATAGCATAATATATACAACGATTGCACAATACTCGCGCCCAAAATGTCTGGAGAATAAATTGCGGATTCTTGGTGATTTCGAGCATCTTAAAAACTATCTTTTAGATATTCATTCATTTTGGTGTAATCAAATATTCTTTTTAAGCAACTCATTTGATATTCCTCAAATTTGTTAATCTGACTGAATGGGTTAACAAAAAACATTTTCACCAACAGCTTGCATAAATACATCGATAGACGGCATCAGCAATTTGGTCACATATTTCGCGAACGTCTGGGTACACAAGAAGCAGTATTTGTCTCATCAGCAAATCTAATGAGATCTGTATTCCTGTACGAGGGGCAATACCCCACTCATCCCCTTCCGGATTCATGGGTTTTGTATAATAAGCTTCACGATTGTCAACGCGGTTTGTTTTTTATGTTAGTACCTACCATAAATTTGAATATTTCATCAGAGAATAAATATTTTTTTTTTAGGGACGGACCTGAGTGGCACATGAATAGAAAGATCATGAATCGTATATTACTAAATGGGAATCTGGATTGGATGAATGCACATATTGATTATTGTACAGAAAGACTAATTGAAAATTGGAAAACAATGGCTGGAGAAATGAATGGCTATTTCAAGTTAGAAAACTTGGAGGGACAACTTTATCGGTGGTCTATTGACGGTAGGTGTAGGGCTTAAGGTTAAGATGCATTCTCAAATGTTTATTTTCTAAAATATTTTTTTTCTAAATGTTAAATGTTACTCGAAGTTGTATCTAGTAAAGCTAGTTCTACATTGTGCATATTTATGGGCGTACGCACGATTTTGAGCATGAGTTACTCAAAATGGGTACCCGTTTTTTGTCGTGTTCTTTTTCGGCCATTATTGTTTTATTCATCAGGCGATTTGTAAATCGAATTTTATAACTCCTTGGTGGCGAGAGAGTTGGAATAGTACCACAGAGGACAAACAATTGTAGATATTGTCGTGTTGATGGGCGAAAATTTGCAATGGTAATCAAGGTGATTGTTTAAGCACACAAGACGCCTGTACGCAACCTTGCTTAAATAGTTATTTAGAACATTTTTTCTATGATTATTTTCTTAAGAGCGTTGTGTCACAGTAAGTTGATGACGATCCATCATCGTATAATAGGATTATGTCAATTTCGACACAGGTGGCTGTCCTGGCAGAGTTAGGATACACTTAGACCAAGGTTAGGTCCATTGTGATAATACGTCATGTTTTAAGAACCAGGCGTTACCGGGTACTTAGAGGAACCTTAAATTATCCCGGGTTGGATGTGGGCTGATAGATCTCAATCTACCTGGTGACTGATGCAATTGAACCCCTGGTACTATTATGCAATTCTATCAAGCTTTCGAACCGGCGTTGAGCGTAGATCTGCTTCAACCAACTTCAAGTGGTCGTCGTCAATGACCGTAGGTCGCCAATGGTGCTCTTTATCTTCGGCGCTCATCTTCACCAAGAAATTTTCGAAACCACCATTGCACTGTGCGCTTATCAAATGCGCTATTGATATTCCGAGCAACCTTAGCTGTCATACAAGCAAATTTGCGTTTTGTCCAGCATTAATTCGATCCATAATAAAAAAAAAATTAAAAAAAAAAATAAAAGGAAAAACACCTTTCTTCCACATCCTTCACAAACGTTTTGACATACGCTTTCGCAATTTACCGGACTGATTTTATATATTTCATGAGAAATAAATAAATAAATGTTTGTTGACATCAGCATTGGAATCATGAACCGTAGAAGATTGCACCCGGGAGCCTACTTCTTCGACAATTTAGCAATATCAAATATCGCCAACGCTAATATCAAAAGCATCCAGTGCTTTATAACAAGTTTCAGTTGGTTCTAAGCGTAGCTCTTTCTGGGGATCATAGATCCATGTGAATCCACAATGGCCCTTTCCTGGTCGTGTATTACTCAGCGCACCCATTGTGCTTTCATCGAGATGGGGTTTAGCAGTGTGTCTATGATTTTACATTTGGAAACCCTCCTCGAGCTCGGCATAAACAACGCATAGGGTTTCCAATGTCTTTATCTAAGATGTGTATCATCAATCCCTACTACGTTTCAGCACAGCGGTCAAAATTACAAGTAGATCCCATAAATAGTCCAATCAATCCTCCTACTTGGAGTCGCTGTTGGATTTGGAGTAGGTGCGAGGTTGGGTGTATGCAAAGTTTGTATCCATGTTTTGCTTGGATTTAAAGAAACTGCATATATCGAACCTCGCATGGCAACGAATATTGAAACTATTTGAATGTTAACAGTTTTTCACAGCCACTTGAAGAAACACAGATGGCGCAAGTTTCTATGGCGGATATTTATGATGGCGGATATTTTGTTTCTGTTTAATACCGAACTGAAACAATGGCGTTGGAGATGTTGGAACACATTTTTCTGCAGACCTAGTATGAAAATTACATTTTACTAGCAGTCCATGTATAAATACGTCAATGAGATTAACCGATTAAGCTTTTCTGCCTGAATACAGTGGTGAAGCGGAAGCTGAAGTACGTCGCGCTGTCAAAGTTAAATACACACAATGTGAAGCTGAAGCTTGTCGCTGAAGTAGAAGTGGAGTAAACTTCAGATTCACTGCAGCGCTCTTTTTAACATTTCCATAAAAAAAAAGATATGGCACATCAGTAAATAGAAAAATGAATCGATCTAGTAAAAACGAACAATATTCTTTGCGATTGAGTAATCTTCACTATAAAAATATATGAAAAAAAAGCAAAGGTGTGAAAAAAAAAAAATTTCGAAGCATTTGGATTACCAACAACAAACACCCGTCCAGCGTTTCACGATTATGTTCGTACTCAGCTATATAAGTGCGCGATTTTTTGACAGCGCTTGGCGCTACAGCTTCAGCTTCACCATTGTGTTCCGGCAATTAGTTGAAGTGGCTGCCCACACTGCCGTTTTTTAAGCTTGCGCTGAGGGTTTACGCTGTTCCAGTAACGGCAATTTTGTTTATGAATATGTCAATTGATGTGAAAGTGGACCTCGTCCGTAAACCAAATATTGTCCAAGTTAGCGAATAAATTACGTTGAATGAAATCTTTCGTTTTAAGTCCTACACCGTTGAATCTTATAAGGGTGTAGTTTGAGGTCCAATTTCAAAATTCGCCGTAAACAGGTACGTGGTAGAGTTAAGGCTGCCTAATAGACCGTGGGCATTCTCTAGGTTAGGGATCCGGTTGATTCGTTGGAATTTCTCGACTCATGCTTTAATTAAATAAACACCCGGGCACTGACGACAGTTGTGGAATTCATATTTTGCCCGAAACAGTCGTCGGTCGACTATACAACTTGCTACGTAAGAAGTGTTGTTTATGTAAAAGTGTTTTATGGACGCTTCTCTCGCGTATCGTGCTCTATTGTGCGGAAAATTTGTGTCTGCATTTCGGTAGCTACCATTCGCGCACTCACTTCTCGAGAAAAATAGTGTTGTCATTTACAAAACTTTGTGGTCGACCCTGTATATATTGAGGCAATTGAATCGATGTACTTACGTTTGTCCCGTCTTACACTACGCTGCACTTCCTTTTTTTACACGCGATATTGGGCTTCTAGCTCGGTACTCTTACTGCCATGTGCGGTGGTTATTCCACCTTTTACCGACATAGGTGCGTGCCACAGTTGCAAAAACATTTATCACAGCATTCCAGTTGTCATCCACGCTTTCCTGCATTGTGCTGCTGATTGTTTCTGTTTGCGATCCTTAAGCCTGCCAGTATTGAACCTGGCAATGTTGAGCAAGTTTGAGCAATTTCTGTTGACGGATGCAGTACGACGGCGTATAATAGCCAACATAAGATGGTGATCGCGTTCATGTCCGATGTCGGCTCCACGTCTGTTTCGTACGTCTAGAAGACAATTTCTAGTTGGATGTTCGCTGCTTGCCAGTTGAGACACAACTGATTTTGTGGCAGGTGTTATGCTTAAACAGCGTACCTCCAATGACTAGGCGGTTGGTATTGCAGAAGTCCACATACCGCTCTCCGTTGTCATTACAGTCAGCAAGACCGTGAACTCCCATCACGTGCTAAAGCA
This sequence comes from Brachypalpus laphriformis, assembly GCA_945910035.1. Lineage (NCBI taxonomy): Eukaryota > Metazoa > Arthropoda > Insecta > Diptera > Syrphidae > Brachypalpus > Brachypalpus laphriformis. The sequence goes on from OX246754.1 coordinate 89,647,623, forward strand.
TAGTATTGCCGCTTCCTACTTTGGTGTTGAAATCCCCCATCACCATTACGATGTCACCATTAAGCGTTTGGTTGTAGTCGGAACCTAAATGGTTATTAAAATTATCTTTATCATCGTTAGTCGCGTCTTCGATCGGAACATAACACTGTATGATGGTAGTTTTTCTTACTCTACTCTGGAATCTAGCCGTCAATATTCGGTCACTGTGAGGTTTCCAGGATATGAGGCTGCTTCGTGCTGCTGGAGTTAGCAGTCGAGCTCTGGACCTCCGCCCGCTTCCAGCTGGTCTACCAAAGTAGATTATGACAGTGTTTTTCGTTGGGGAGTGGTGTTCCCCGGCATCGTACCATCTTATCCCACTCCGTCCCAAGATGTCTATATTATATCGCTTGAACTCACGCTCTAATTGGAAGAATCTGGCGTTTTCGCGTTTTGGAGGGTCTTAACGTTCCAGAAACCAATCGTTGTCCGTGTACGATACGATTTTCGTCTATATCTGAGGCGTTGTGTTTTTTACGGTTGCAGCGCGCTGGGCCACAGACCAACCGACACTTATCCTGTTTTGTGGCGCAGGAAACTCGCCATACTGCTCCTACGAGAACTTTGTTAGTGTGTGTAGGGTCTTTTATATTATGCAAGAACGAGATCAAATAATCTTAATCCGCCCTTTTTAGCATATTCATTCACAAGCAGGGGCCTCACTCTGTATTGCTATTCTAAAGTAATGGGAAAGTGATTTGCGATTCTTATTTTAGCCGACGCTCTGTAAGAAAACAGAAACGAATGCAACTGTTGCCAATTCGCGTTATAAAATTTGAAAATAGGAGGGTGGTCTGAAAAGTTTCCGATCTAACAAAGATACAAACAATTTTTTCTTAAAACACACACACACTTTTCCCAGCGAAGTTCTCGTCTCTTTAACCCGTCCAAATAGTACTCGGCGTCTTTCTTTGCAAAATAATTGCTTACGAAGGTGACGACCTTCTCATTTGACGAAAGTCTCTGTCCTTCGAGTTCAACTTTTAGCTTAGGGAACAAAAAAAAGTCGCTTGGGGCTAGATCTGGTGAGTAAGAAGGCTGGTCAAGCAGTTCAAACCGTGATTCGTGGATTTTCGCCATTGGCAACCGCTGTGGTGTGAGACGGCGCATTGTCCTGGTGAAACAACATTTGTTTCTGCAAATGTGGCCGTTTTTCCGCAATTTCTGCCTTCAGCTTGTCAAGTAACGGTTTTTCCTTTTTGAAGATAATCGATTAAGATAACTTCATGACTATCACAAAAAACAGTGGCCATCACTTTCCCAGCCGAAAAAACAGTTTTTGCTGTTTTTGGAGCCGATTCCCCCTTCGTAGTCAACTGTTTTGACTATATTTTTACAGTAATTAATCGGCGCCAAAACTCTGATTTATTGCGCCTAAACTGCGCCAACAGAGCGTTGGAAATGTTCATTCGAACACGTTGTTGGTCTAACGTGAGCGAACGTGGCACCCAACGCGACGCGCGGTCAGCTTTATCATATCTAAATCTTGATTCGATATCTGATAAACAGGTTCTTTGGACATATTTATAGCCTCTGCTATCGTTCTCACTTTAATTCTACGGTTGTCAGTGGTTGCAGTTTTTGGACGTCCCGAACGTTGATCGTGTCCCAAGCTGGTACGACCCTTTAAATTCAGCTGCCCAAAATTTCACGGTGGTAAATGATGGTGCACAGCGTCCAACTCATCTTTGATTTGCGTAGGCGTATTGCTTTTCAGAAACAAATATTTAATGACAGTTCTATACTCGATTTTTTCCATTTTTTTCAAAAACACTCACCTTGATTGTCGTTGGCGTTCTCGCTTTTCGACGATTGTCGTTTTATTCTTCAGATGTAGCACGAATCTATTTTCACAACTTTTTCGCTGTGAAAGAGTTGTAATAGAATTCTACACGACAAACAAATTGCTTAGTAATGTTAAACGGTCAGCAGGTTTCGAAGATATGAATAAAATGACAATCGTCGAAAAGCCGATTTCGAAGACGAAATCCAAAGCTACGCAAGAAAGCATAAAAGTCGACTAGAAAGTCACGTAAATATAACAGCCCTCCAAGTCTTGGATGAAAGAAATTTACTACTACGCCGGCTACAAGAAGCAAACCTTTGAACTTAGCGCGATAAATAACCGCGTCTAAACTGCGGACCTAGCAGGAACTTCTACAAAACGTCATCATTTCGTGAATTGAAAGCTACTTGATAAGTCGAATATGTACTTAGTTGTAGTAAAAATAAAAACAAGTTTGTTTTGAAGGGAGGTTCTTTAGTGGGTAAGAATCCCACAGTACTATGAACACGCGCTGTCGATCCTCATACTGTCTTGTTGAAGATTTTCACCTACTCTCTCTCAAAAAAAAATTGTCGAAAACCGACAAACGCCAACGACAATCAGGGTGACCCACATCGACTCACTCAAACCAATATGGCTGACATTTTGGTGAGTACCTTTCAAAAGATGCGCAAATATATTGGCTGGCTTTTGCTGACGAATGCTGCCATCTTCATGTTGAGGTCGGAAACTTTTCAAACTACCCTCGTATACCTATAGTTTCACCGTCTCGAAGTGAGAACGTCGAAATGTCATCAAGAGCAAATTTTCGTTTTACTGAAGTTTATATTTTGTTTATCTTTGACAAATGCATGTAAAAAGATGCAAAATAGCAATAAAAATGGGATTGGACACTGGTGAATTGTGGTTGAGGGCTGAACTCAAATTTGTTTTCCATCCAATTCCATCGCGCATACAGCGTCCTTCTGAATTAAGGTTTTTGGCTATGATTTTCCAAAGACTAGTAGATTTCCTCTTGGTTTCTAGGTCCCGATTCCGGAAGCGTGAGTTTTACTGTGCACACAAGAAAAAAAGTGTACACGGAACTGTTCCGATTCCGCAAGCGTGCGGGTGAGTTTTTTTTTTACATGAGGGTAAGTTTTTTTTACCGATGCTGTGTACACCATTGAAGAAAGGTCTTGGTTTTTGGTTTTTTTCATGCGCGGGTAGGGGTAAAAATCCTTTATGGATACGTGTAGCCTGTGCTACGAGTTATGCCCGACTCCATGCTCCTGCATGTGTACGTGCTAAAAACACCCCTCCGGCTTCTCTGTCCTGTTGTTCCCCTGCAGCACCGCCAGTCATGGCGTTCCTTCGCAGGGGCAGGTTTTCATTTCGTCATTTTTTTTTTAGCTGCCAGGGCTGGCAGGATCTTCGTTTCTCGCATTTCTCGTTGCTTGTTCCTCTATACGCAGTTTCTGCATCATGCTTGTGATTATTTCATTTGCAGTCTCCCAACCTTCGTTGCTCGCCAAATAAATGGTCAGGCTTCTTGGAGCCACTTTCCCGCTAATTGCTTTTTCTAGGATGTTCCTGGCTCTGGTATAATTTTTGCATTCCATCAGTACATGCTCTGCGTTCTGCACTTTTCTTTCACAGTGCTGGCAGAATGGGTCATCCGCGTGCATGTACTTGTAGAGATACTCCTCGAAGCGTCCGTGCCCCGATAGAAATTGTGTTAGGTAGTAGTTTACCTAAGTTGACAAGAATTTTAAACTCAGCTCGTTAATATTTTTTGTGGACTCCCCATCTTCTTCTTTCTTTTATCAGCGAGGCTATGATCCGAAAATAAGGGATCACAACCCTCCCACTTCACCGCATTTCTACTGATCCGCCTGTGGGGTTCGCCTATTTGACCTCAGAAAATATCGCCAGGCCCACCGATTTTGGATCACTCGGTTACTGAGGCCAATGAAATGCCGATGTCGTCGCATTTGTGTGATCCGGGGGTTTATGTGCCTGCCTTTCTTACATCGCGATGTCTTTGGAACGTGCATTGATATTGCCTTTTTAAGAGGGTTCAAATGATCTCTTCTTTGAACGTGGCAATACCAGCTGAGCCGGTGGCGCTCTATTTTTTGTACGATGGTGTCCTTGATGTGAAAGCTTCCACGGATCTTCGAACTTCTTATTCGATCAAGCTTTGTCACTCCTGCTGTCATGCGAAGCATCTTCATCTCAGCTGCCGTTAATTTACTCTCATACTTTTTGTACATCGTCCAACATTGTGAACCGTATGTAAGCGCTGGACGCACAACTGCAGTGTAGAGCCTTCCTTTCAACTTAGGTGGTAGCGGAATTTTCTCGCCACTTCATCCACCCTACGCTTACGCGATGATTGATGTCGTTATCACAAGTTGCTTTGCTATTGATCATAGATCCCAGATATTTGAACTTTTCGCACTAGTCTGGCCCAACCGCATTTCGTTTTTTGGAGTATTTGACCTTCTTACTAACTTCTTCAACTGTAATGTCGAGTATTTCTTCACAGTTAGGGTTGGCTCTTGGAAAGTATAGCCGGGGAAACTGTTCATTTAAAAGTTCTTCACAATAGTGCCGCCACCTCTGCAGAATTTTGTCGTCATCCACAAGAAGCTGGCCATGAGCATCGTTAATGAACTTTAGCGAACGAATCTCTTGAGCATTCCTCCTTCTTTGGGCGGCTATTTTGAAGATCGTTGCGCTCTTGTTCATATTGTGTCTTCGCAGCTCCTGGATAGCCTGGCTTGCATCAGCAACCGGGGAAGATATTTTCTCCAGCTCCCGATACAGGCTTGAAGCTGGGCGCACTTCCATTCCATTTTTGTGGACTCCCCATATTTAAAAAAAAGTTTTATTAGCATAATTAACCTAAAAATAAAAGACAGATCACAAAATACTTACATTTTCAATAAAAACTCGGCTGCTAATACCAGTACCCGTAAACAAACCACAATGGAACAAACAAAGTGGTGTGAATTGAAATGATTGACATTTTGCTTCGCAATACAGGGTGCCAATTTTCCGAGAAGAAATCTAAATTTATGTTGGCAACTAGAGACTGCTCGATTTTCGCACATTTGTATTTGCTTATCACATTAAAGATTGCCAATTTTGCGAATGCGAATGAATCGGCTTTAGAATACCAGTAAAGAGTAAGCCTCCAGAAATAGCTGGTGACTAGTGAATATTAACCATTTCACTTTTTCATATCCACTTATTTTTAATATCTTATTTATGTTAACATTATGTTCGTATCCCCTTTCTCTTCTACAGTGGTTTGTGCAATTATGTTCGGATACGGAGCAGATAGCTCGTCGGAGAAACTTAACATGGCTTTGGATGAATTTTCGAAAAATGTCTATAAAATTTTCGAAAACAGCGCCCGCTTGATGAATTTCCCACCAAAATTAGCCAAAGCTATGCGTATGAATATTTGGACTCAATTCGAAAAGGACGTAACCAAAGTGCTCAAAATGGGATATGAAATAATTGATATGCATATCAATCAAGATGTAGAAGAGATTGAACCTGACGGATTGTTTGTAAAAATGCGTATGGCTGGCATGCCAATGGATGTAATAAAACGGATTTTTGTAGATCTTATTATAGCAGCCGGCGATACGGTAATTTTTAAATGCTACGATCTAGGCATTTACGAACTTAAAAAAAAAAACTTTCAGACAGCTTTTTCTAGTCAGTGGGCCTTATACCTCTTGTCGCAGGATAAAGAAATGCAAAAGAAAATACGTGCCGAATATCTAATGGACGATAAAGAATGTCAAGTTGTACGCGGCCTTATAAGGGAAACTTTACGGCTCTACCCTGTTGCTCCCTTCATTGGAAGATTTCTTGCATCAGATGCCGTTATTGGGGATTATCAAATCAAAAAGAATGTAAGTAGGAATTGATATAAGAACTGTGTTGATCTTACAGTTGAATCATACTAGACAATGGTGCTTCTTTCTCTCTACACGTCCGGTCGAGACCCGGATCATTTCCCAGATCCATTGGCTGTCAAGCCAGAGAGATGGTTCCGTGATTGTTCTACTGGACAGTTCAAAGAAGTTTTGCAAGCTCATGGAACTATTCCTTTTGCAATAGGTAATCGCTCATGCATTGGCAGAAAGGTTGCCTTAAATCAAATGCACTCATTATTATCGACCGTAAGTTATAAAATTATATTTAGTTCCCTCCTCAAATTAAAAATCTTAAACTAATTTCTAGATCGCCCACAACTTTGAAATCCAATGTTTTAATGAAACCCCAATTGATGTTGTCCTTCGATTGGTTGCCGTACCTAATAATTCACTAGAATTGGGAATAAAACTTATAGAATAATAAAAGGAGTTTTTAATTATCTTTTTCTCTCGGAGCGCATTTATGTATAGATGTTCTTTTTTATGAAAAATTTCGCTTACAAGTAAAACAAAAACAATTTGTCAACATGTGCCACTAATCAAATAACCGCTAATATAAATAAATATGTAATTATCAAAAGAACTAAAGATAAAAGCCCATAGCTGGGCGCACCCCATAGCAGCTGTCCAATAAGAAGTGATGCGCCTATAAAGATCAGAGTTTTATATGAAGCCAAAGGCCGAAGGCATATTCTCGGTGGAAGGTGATCCTCACAAAGTTCACTAACACCTAGGTGGGTGGAAAAATACATAGGTAAAAAAACGAAACCTTGTTTTTGCATATAATTCTTACCTCTTCGTTTATCAAACCATTGTGCTGTCATTGGTGGGCTAAGGATTTGACGAGAAAGTTTACCCCAAATGTCCGATCGATTCCAGATTTTCTGCATGTCTTCCGAAAACTACGTAAAAATAGAATTTTAGTTTTTTTTTCGATATGAATCAAAATCTTTTTTACCATTTCATTAAGTTTACAAGAAACCTGATGCAAAAAACGTACAAGCACCGTACATTCCTGATTTTGTATTGGTAGCAGGGCAGGATCAATTGTTGTTCTAATATTCGCAATGTTGTTTTTCATCTAGGGATATGAAAAATATTCATTATATTATTTATTGTTAAAACCACTTCATTTAGTTATCTAAAGAGATAGCAGGGGCAATGGCGCAGTGGATAGTGCGTCGGACTGTTCAGAAAACACCAACAGGTTTTCTCACTATCCTACTTCTAGCAAACGTCTGACAAACATTCGAGAGCATTGTGGTCATGTTCTCAGAAATAAAATTAATTAGATACCGCATAAAACTGCTTCTTCCATTCGTACGAAAGATATAACGCGCACAATACAAATGGTTGCGAGAAGCTATGTATGCCTTGAACCCGTCCTGTGCTCGACATTGAAGTTCTAAAATAAACTCAAACAACCGACTTAAAGCGTGCAATGCAATGCAACGCAAAGAAGCCCCTTGACTTTAGCGTTAAGCTCCCTTTTTGTTTGTTTTTAAGTTTAGCTTTAAGTTCTTAAGCTTAAATAAATAAATAAATAATTGAATAAGGAAATCTGGTTACCTGTACGGACCGAAATTTAGATTTTCATAATATTCAAAGCTGTAAGACTTTGGGATTTGGGGAAAATTGTCCTACGAGTCATTCGAAATATTATCGGATTTCGAAGATCTGATTTCTTCAATACAGTGGTGGAGAAGATAGTACTCGTATACAAGTGCGATTACAACACAGAAGGCACTATTGCATCTGTCATAGTAGAAACTCTACTGCTACTCTCTAGGGGGTTTTATAATAAGATCTTGGTACTATTAAAATCAAATATGGATATCGAATTAATTGTATTACGCAGCATTCCTGACATACATAGGTTCGTCGTAACCATAACTGGTGCGGTGAAAGACAAGACAAAGGAGTGGTACAGGCCTTAGGATGCGAAGATTTGTATTGAAAAATCTTCTTTCCAGTAAGGCGGGGTAATCTATGTTTCCAGCTTACAAGTGATCAAAAATTATTATAGTATATCGACAACATCAAGACGTGTTTTCAAGAACTATGTGTTCTTTAATCATTGTCAAACGGTTCAAGTAGGGTGCTAAGATATATTGTAGTAATCAGCCCCAGAAGCACCGAGTAAGGCGTAACAGATGAATTCGCGCTCCAAGGATCCGATGCTTTCGACATGCACTTCGTAAAAAAAAACGACTGTAATTGGCTAGTATACCTGGCGAGGGGAATTATATAGCTACATGGAAGCTCTATGACTCCTCCGATCACGATGCGAGCTAAAGTATGAGATAAAACACTTAAAAGACAAAAAAGCTTCAGGTTCTGACTTCATCACTGCGGAAGTCCTGAAGCAACCACCAAACAAAGGGTTAGTTGAACTCTTACGGATATTGAACAAAGCAATTAGCCTTGAGTATGTATTAAACGCTTTGAAAGTAGCTGATGTGATTATGGTCCTTAAGCCAGGTAGGGACCCTCACCAGGTATCTTCATATAGGCCACTATCTCTACTTTCCTTGACTTCAAAGTTATTTGAAAGATTGATTTTTAAGCGTCTCAAACCAATCGTTGAATCAAGAAACCTAATCCCAAGTCATCAGTTTGGATTTCGAAGCAAGCATTTCACAATAGAACCTCTTTTTCCTATTTCGGCGAGGTTATGATCCGAAAACAAGGGATCATAACCACTTCACCGCATTTCTACTAATCCGTCTGTGGGGTTCGCCTATTTGACCTCAGAAAATATCGGCAGGCCTTCCGATTTTGGATCACTCGTCCATTTGTGTGATTTAGGCGTTTATAGGCCTGCCTCTCCTGCCTCGCGATGTCTTGTCTCCACAATAGAACAAGTACACAAAATAACAACTCAAATCGAAAGAGCATTAAGCGGAAAAAGGATTGTGCACTGCAATCTTCTTAGACATAGCAAAGGCTTTCGACGAAGTAGGCATGAAGGTCTATTCAATAAATTAAAAGTGTACCTGCCAGAACAGTACTTTTACCTAATGGAGACTTATTTAACATCGCGTTACTTTCGCATAAAACAAGAAAACAGTTACTCTAAGCTAGTGCAGACCAAAGCCGGAGTTCCTTAAGGTAGTGTCCTCGGAACTCTGTTATACTTCCTCTATACCAAAGATCTACCAACAACACCCTACACCAAGACTGCAACCTTTGCCGATGACACGCAAACCTAGCAGTGGGAGACACAACGCTGCTACAGATTAAATAGTCAGGTGGACTCAAAGATGGAGAATAAAACTTAATTCGAGCAAATCTTTACATACTGACTTCACAAATAAGTCTGTCTCGTACTCCTCCATAGTAATATCAGGCACGGTAATACCATATGCCAATTCAGCGAAGTATTTAGGTATGACACCAGATGCCAAGCTTCGTTGGAAATTGCATATCAAAATCAAAAGAATAGAATTAGACATTAAATGTCGAAAAATGGAATCGCTTTTAGGCAGGAAGTCAGGTCTATCAGTTAATAACAAAATTCTTCTTTATAACCAGGCACTAAAACCAGTGTGGAACTATTGCATTCAACTTTGGAGATGCGCTAGCCCAACCAATATTGCACTCATCCAACGCTTCCAGAATAAAGCTCTTAGAATTATTGTGAATGTTCCATCGCACATCAGAAAAAGTTACCTCTATCGGGATCTAAGGATTCCTACTGTTCTTGAAGAGATCAACTACAGGGCCAAAGGACACGAGAAAAGACTCCCCCTTGTATCTAATCGTATTAAACCTAAGTCTTGTCTATTGTATAACAACCAAATTAAAATATTAATTCTGGAAAGGAAACGTTTCTTTAAAAAAAATACAAAAAAAAATTCATCTGAATTTAATAGAAAACAGTACCGTCAGTCCCGAAATAAGGTTAATCTTTTAATATGTAACTCAAAGAAATTATATTTCCACAGAAAGCTCGATACTAAAATGAACTCTAGGGATCTGTGGAGAAATAAGCGCTTGTGTGCATTAAGTCCAAATCTAATGTGTTTCTTTTTTAGCCCAGATTCCTCCAATTCAATAGTTGAGATTTCTGATCAAGACTCATCTTTCTTCCCTGGTAATCGATCTTTTGCTTTTGATTGTGCTAAAGAGGACGATGTCCTTAAAGCAATTCTTTCGGTGAAATCAAACGCTATTTCTAAAGTTACTTCTTCCTCACCTACTTCCTTACATAAGACATATTTTCAATTACTGTTTATACAGCTGTCAATTTCCTCTGCAATGGAAATATGCTAATATTATCCCTGTCCGGAAAAAAAATAACCCCCAAAACCCTTCCGACTTCAGACCTATTAGTATTCTTAGTTTTTTGTCCAAAGCCGTTGAAAAAATACTTGCTAATCAAATTCAACGTTATTTAAATGTTAACAACTTACTGTCGAAGTGGCAGTCTGGTTTTCGTAGTAGGTTAGGTTAGGTTGGCTGTCCACCAACTCCAGAACTAACCACATAAGCAACGAAATAGTAACAGAACGACAACAACGAACGAAATGAGGCACTCGTGGTGAACGTAACCTCCAACTCTCTGGATGGAATAAATCCCATCTATGGTCCTGTTACTGTCATTCAAAGTTAAGAGCATACAACAATTATATGATTACTAGTATCGCGTGTGGTCGAAATTCGACCGAGGGGAAATAAACAAACAGCAAGAGAAACAACGCAATATTTGTTTGCATAACTCTATTTTTGTAATATTCTACCGTGCAGGGAAGGCAATGGGATCTAAGCTCATACAGCCATGAACGTGATCAATATGCTTTCATTTAATTGGTTAAAGCGTTTTATATGGAGAAATCATGTGTGTATCATTTTATTTTACCTGGCATTACGGCAATGTCCACACATGATTTTTTTTCTGTTAATTTATAGCACAGTATTTTTCAAATGATATAAGTTTAATTTACCTCTTTCTATAATAAATACTAAAAAAACGTACGATAAATTTCGTGTTCTCGTATTTAATATATAAGAAGATAATGAATCTGAAAAATTATAAACTGTTAGCCATTTACTTGTCTTCTCCTACTAATTTTGAAAAACAGACTGGTCGTTAGTTATACGTATATAACTAGTCGCTGTGTTAACAAACATTTGTGATTCCATGTAGTTTATTATGTTTGAATTAAAAAAAAAATTATAATTCGTCCAGCCGTTTTCCGTGTAGCCTGTGACAAGGAAATATCAACTTCATTATATAATAGTAGGGATTGAGCCTGGTTTTATTAAATGTCGATCATCCTTGTTGCCAGCTGCCAGCTGATGATTTTGTGGGTACTGTGGGTACTTCCTCAAAAAATTGGTCAGGAAACACATTTGGCCGCCATTTTCCGAGCCAATTTTATTATTTCCTCTATATTTTTGGGGAATATATGCATGTATACGTAGTTTAAATTTATTTAAACTCCGCTTTCCGGAGGGGTTTAGCCGCTCACGCGACTTCGTCGCTCCGCTAAGGGTATGTCAACAACTGTCAGGCAGGCGCCTGGGACTAAGTTTATTAGAGAACAGTTTTGTGCCGGCCAACAGTGGATAAGTGGTCCAAAATATTAAGCAATAGCAACATAAATTAAAGTTAGAATTTCAAAGAAAAAACATTTTTTTTTATAGTATTACTAAATTTTTCTCAATTTTTTTTTTGTTAAAAAAAAATATATTTTTAGCGAATTTCCTATAGTGGAATTTCGAAGAAAAAAACATTTTTTTTATAGTATTATTAACTTCCTCTCAAAAAGAAATACGAGATGCCTCGATTTACGTCATTTTTGGGACTGAGAAAATGCGACGTAAATCGAAACAACGTAAATCGAAAATAAAATTATTCAACAATCGTACAGTGGGCGCCGTGGCGTAAGTGGTTAGTGTGTCGGATCACTACGCATGAGGTTCCAAGTTCGAATCCCAAGTTCGGATACGACATTTAGGTATAACTGTAGGTCCCTTCCATTCGTGTGAAAAATATAACGCACACAACATGAGTGGTTGCGAGAAGCTAGGCCCTGGCACTTAAGAGCTGTTGCGCCAAATATTTTTTTTTTTATTTTTTAACACTCGTACAGTCCATATGGAATGAAAAAGACTTACTGCAATGACTGCTCTTGTAATTTGTTTATTGTAATTGCGAATGCACCGGACACTGCAATCGTTTAAAGTCAAATGGCATGTCGGTCGGAATCATTGGGATGCGTGGTATCAAAACGTATTCTCCTTTGTACTTTTCCTTAGGAATTGTTGCTTCGATAACGTTGTTTACCAGTGTCTTCACCGCAAGCCGGAACCCATTACAGAGACGTGGTTGGTTGATATTTCTCAACATTATGATTAGCGATCCGACTTTCAATTGGAGATTGTGAGGCGGAAATCCGGGCAATTCTATCCAGTTTAAAAATTCGGTTGGATAGTTGACGACATCATCTTGGCTAGTAACGAAATTCACCGATTTGTACGTCATCGATTCGCCAGCAATTTCACTTTGAATCTTGAAATTCAATTCGTCGACATCAATGTTTATTGCAGCCAATATAGCGCGTTCGCTCAACCAAACATAATTCTTGTAATTTTGAGCAATGTTTGGGAACACATTTCGGATGAGTTCGGTCTAGTCGAAATGTCAACGGGGATTTTGCCATTGCCAATGTCTAGCAATTGTTTTGAAAATACTTCTCCAGATTGATCGTTCTGCAACTCGACACGCATGTTTATACTTAATTTCCACAAAACGGACGACTTCAAACATGCATTAAGTTCATCGGCAGGCGTTGACCGTGGAATCACTGGCAATGTTTGGTGAAAATCACCTGCCAACAGAATCATCGCATCACCAAATCGGTTTTGATTGTTTCGTAGATCTCTGCGACCTACATTGCTCCGTCTTATTGGCGGCATTGCAATGTGATTAATCACTTTATCTATTGCGACACAATGTGCGATGCGAAGAAACACAACTTAATTGAAAATGGACAATTAATTCACTTTGTTGTTACTGTAAAACCGTTTGGCACTTCAAAACTCATCGTATTTCGTAGGTAAATCTGTTAATTTGTTTGAGATAGATCAACGAAACTTTATTCACTTCATGAAACGATTGCGATGAACTTACAACAGAATCACAATTCAACTGTTAAACAACACTTGCGCACGCAGCGCCATCTATTGCAATCTATTGGAATAGAAATTAAATTACGACATTTCTTGGACAGATCGCAAATCAACACAAAAGTAAAAACAAATGAAATTTTATTTTAATTTAGGCTGGAATGCGTTTTTCCAGATTTTTTAAAAAGAATTACACAAATCCATCGTTCGAATCGTGAGTTATGGTCGCGAGTTCATACAAAAATACCAAAGCACTTTCTGTTTTTCCCGAATTTTCCAAATTTCCGGGCAACTTTTCCAATTTGTCTTTCCGTAAAAACCTTATGACTATAACGAACAATTAAAAAATGAGCCAAATCCGTCCAGCCGTTCTCAAGTGCTGCGGTTACCAACGAACAGCATTTCATTTTTATTCTTAAAAAGAAGATTAAAGTAAACGGTTTTATTCATTTGCAAGAAACGAAGACGTTATTTATGTAACTAGTTTTTAAACTAGTTGTGTTTTTTTAAATAACTGTTTCGTTTCATCGAGAGAAATTACCAAAACGACCGACGTCTAGTAGGTATATGTACATTTGTTTTAATACATAGTAAATTATGCCTAGGGTGCAATCCTTTGAATGCAGTAACATAATTGCACGACGGAAGGATAGACAGTGAGAGAAAGATTGGTGCATTGATTTAAAACTACAATAATATCACCAATAGGTTTCAGAAAATGTCCGGGGGTGTCGTCCAGATAACTGGAGAAAATTGTTTTATTATCTTGTCGTTGCTCTACAATTCTCAGAATATTTTTCCCGCATATCTGATGTCTTTAACACCAAGCATCAGTCAGTACGATACATTTTCAGTCATACGACTACCCTACTAACAATGTTATGCATCCGCAGTAGAGTTCGCAACTGATTGGATTGACTTAATTTATTTCATAAGTAAATGTTTCTTGATATCAGAATTTGATGTCAAAATTTATTATAAAAAGTTTAATAGGGAGCCTGGGATGGTATGTATTGCAACGTCCTTGCTAGTGTTAAGTATTTTTAACTCCCTTTTACGCTTAAAATATCTTAAATAATTGGCACTGAAATCTTGTGATACAACTTATAGTAGGAAAAAGTTTTATAGAAAAACGTAACTGTTGCGATCTGAGTTTTCATTAATTACCTGCATTGGAGACACTTTTGAAATATCCAAATATTCACTACTGTCATAAAGGGAGAAATTCACTCGCGAATAGCTCTGTTCGCTAGGTGCTAGCTGCTCCATTGAAATTTCTGGAATATCCACCTAAACGGAATTTAACATAGTATCTGCGAAAATAAAAATATTTCCTTTGAACTTACGTCAAACATAACGCCTAGAGAGCGCATAGCCAAATCCAAGATATCGGGTATTTTCACAATCTCTTGTAATTTCAATTCAGCTGGTGAAACATCCTCAAATAGACTTTTCAGAATTCTAGTAAAGAATCCCATTTTGCTTTGTTTCTCTAGTTTGTCTCTTCGTATCATTTGAATATCCTGCTGTACATACATTTTCGCGATATGTACCGATTTGATGAAATGTTCAATTTCACACTGAATTGCTGAACCAAACATTGGAACATAGCTATCCTCGTTGAAGAAAGTATCCCATTCTCCGCCGGAATTATCAATGCGAGCGCTGTGAAAGACAGTATAAGTAAAAAGTAAACAAATTTGATTTGTACTAATCACCGGTAGTGGCGAGTCATTTGTGGTGAGTCCAGACCCATTCCAAAAGCATTGTTTCCACATAACGATTGCTCATAGTCATATAGCTTTTGAGGCAGTGATGTCTGACTAAAAACCTAAACGAACAATTTGTTTAGAAAAAAAATATTCCAGAAAATTAACCTTCCCTACCTTGACCAAGCGATGCAACATAATAACATTTCTGAATGTCGTGAAGTCTAATCGCTCAAATCGTGGCAGAATATGTATAAAAATTTGAGTGTAAATTGCAAGGTTGTCTTGAATAAAGCTATCGAAGCGACTACTGATAGGAATTTCTGCATTAGTTTGGCTAGAAAGAAGTTTATATTTATTTTTGTCGAGTGCAAGCCCATTTCTTACTTACCTATTGTTCTGCCACTCGAAGGTGTATCTCCAAGGCTGTATATAGCTTAGCCATAGCTCCAGTACAACTGATAGAGAGCTATCTAATGGCCACCGTCCAATAATGCTCTTCAAAAATGGAAAGATTCTTGCTTTCATCATCGGCTGCGACATTTTACGTAATGTCGCCATCGGAGTAGTGTCCAGAAATGCACAGTTACAGAAAGTGTGCATTTGTTTCACTAAAATACGTACTACTCGAATGAACTCACTGCTAGGGAGGTCCTGAAAATTCGAAAATCTTCATTAAAATCTCAATTAAAACCAGCGCCATCGTTTGTATCACTATCGTTGTACATGGTATGATATTTGAACTACTTTACCTATACTTATTTTGATTTTAAACTATATTATACGAGTACTAGAAGACATGTGCAAACCCCACAGGCGGATCAGTAGAAATGCGGTGAAATGGGAGGGTTGTGATCCCTTGTTTTCGGATCATAACCTCGCTGATAAAAGGAAGAAGAAGAAGACTAGAAGACATGTGCAACTGAAGCCAAGAAGGAGTTTCTGATTGTGGTTAACCTATTCACCTAGGATACAGGACAAAACTATCTTACATACCCAGTTTCTCGAGTGTCTTCTATCGTTAAACCACAACTTTTATTTTTTTTAAAGCTTAATACAAGCAATATATAAATATGTAAAACTTAAGGCTGCAACTTAAAACTAAACTAAACTAAAAAAAAATTAAGAGATACTTAACAGTATGATGATGAATAGAAATAGAGGGGCGTTCAAATGAGAATGCTGTGGTGTAGGGCATTTTGAAGTGCAACTATTGAGATCAAAAATGTATACCAAATTATTAGCATTGTGCAGCATTCTTGATGTAGGTTCGTGGTAACCATAATTGGTGCGGTGAGAGATAAGACGGAAGATAGGTACAGATCTTAGGTTGCATGGATTTGTCTTGAGAAAAGGCTAAAAACTGATGAATAAGAAGTATTTATGTCAGCATATCACGATATTTTTTCAACGATTGTTAATTGATCAGTCTCAGACGATTTTCAAAGGGTGGCGAGTTAAAGTAGTATCTACATCACATAATGTAGAGAAACTTTGTAACATAAGGATCCAACAATTCCATAGACCAGTGTTTTACAAAACCAATTTCAGAGTTCTGCTTATAATGTTACTGATATGTGAGCGAAAGTTGAGTTCACTATCACAGATGCGACACAAGTCGCGTGCCGAATCGACTGAGGGTACAAGTTCATCTTGAACGAAGTAGACTGAAGGGTTGGTGGGAGCCGCTTACGGGATTAAGTAATAGAAGTGACATTTGTTGGCATTTAGCTCAGGGAAAATTAGTTGACTCCATGTGGATAATCCTACTCTACTACTCCCTACTGATCTCAACGTCTTTCGAGTCAACGGCCATGATTATGATGACGTCACTTCCGGCCGCGGAGTATTACTTGCTGTTCATAGTCGTTATAAACGTTAAGCTGTTCATAGTCGCTTAAACCCTTGTTAAAACCTGGAATTCCAACCCTTTCTGAGTTTCTATGTGTTAAAATACTCATCTCTAATCATAATCTTTACATTGCGTGTTGTTACATTTGCCCTACTCAACCTGCTAGCATGCCAACTGACTCTCTGTTTGATGTCGCCGATGCTAGTGATGACTTCATTATTCTCGGTGACTTTAATCTTATCGACTTACAATGGGCTCCTCCAGAAGATGAGTCGTCATTTTTGTATAACTAATGCCAGCTCCGAAAGGAAATTCTGCTTACCGATCGGTTTTTTGTCTCTAGCCTCTTCCAAATCAGTGGCATCATCAATAACCTAGGAAGACAATTAGACTTTGTTTTCACATCTGGGACCACAATTCCATTTTACCGCGATTAACCACCTAATATCCACTTTGGACCACTATCAATCACGTTTATCTCTTACGTTTTCTTATAATGATCGACTTCGAAAATTCCTACTGCTTCAACTTTCGTTAAGCTGATTTCACAAAGCTTAACAACCTGAGTCTTCGCCCTCGCGTCATTTTATACCGAAATCTTTTAACTGCCTTATGCAATCAGTCCCACATATGACTTGAAAAAATTGTACGTCATCGCTTCCTTGGTATAATATAATAATAAGAATTACAAACGCTCTGTAATGTTAGTAACAAATGGTGGATAGCATACTAGAAAACCAGGGATCGAATCGCGTCCTAGGTGAACGGATAACTCATCGCGTAATTTGTATGTATGTTGTTGCTAGATCTACCAACAACTCAATACAAATTACGTTACCAGTCATCCGTTGACGGAGCACACGGTTCGACTCCAGATCTGTCTCAGACTAGAGTAACTACCAGCTAGCATACCATCATTTTACGTCTTCTGTGAATATCTGTATTATAAGTATGGTGATTGAATGCAACTGAGTCTAATTACTTCTACTAATGCTTCTAATTCTTTAACGTTAAAAAAATAAAAGGACTTGGACTTGCTTTCAAAAGTTGATGTACTCATCCGAGTTGAACAATGTCGGTAGTGAATCGTTAACTTTCCTACAATCCTGCGACTTTGATAGTTGAAACCGGGCATTGAGGGGCTCTGTCAGATGATTTGCACATTGTTTTAAAACTATGGCGGGTACACCATCAGAACCGAGGATGTAGTCGTCGCCTATAATATAAAGATGCTTAGCAAAAGACAAAAACGCTAACTGTGAAAGAATGTAAACACTGAAGTGTCGCCATAGCATTTTGATTTCAAATTATTTCCCTAAAAACTTTTCCGATATTTTCAAAAAAGTTTCCAATTCGCGCATAAACACCGTGGTTTTTGGCCTAAAACATTTCATTGAACAGTTTCTCCAGAATTTATAGTAATTCTTAACTTAAAATTTTCGGTTTTAAACCCTAATTTTCGGTGATTGACTTTTCTGCGCCAAATCCCTGTCAAAGATGTCCGAACAGCAAACTTCTCGTGAAACAAGATTTACATCCAAAAATAGTAAACCGCCAATCTCACCGGCAATTGTTAACAAAAATGAAAAATTCCATAAAGAGTTTGAAATGCGCTTATCTAAACAAATCGAAGATCTCAACACTGAACTAAAAGCATTCATCCAGCAAACTCACAACAACCTAGTGGAAAGATTTGATAAAATTGTCGCCGATTTTAACAGCCGCCTCGATGATGCGAACAAAAGTATGTCTGCGCTTACAGTGCGAATTGAAATCCTGGAACAAACCTCCGAATCAAACCGGTGTTATCAACTCGAGAACCAAGTATCCGCACTACAAAATAAAATTGATGCAATAGAACGCGACAAACTATCCACTGATGCCATATTGCACGGTGTTCCAAAAACAACGAACGAAGACCTCCAAAATATGTTCGCCACGCTCTGCTCTTCAATAAATTGCGTACCAGCACCGGTCCCAAAGAAGATTTTTCGAACTAGGCCAAAAGAAGATGCAGAAACATCGGCAATAATAATAAAATTCTCATCCGTTGCAGATAAAATCTCTGTGCTCAAATCGGCAAATCAAGCATTCAGAGCAAAGCGCATTCCACTTTGTTTACATAATCTTGGCCTGCAATCTGACAGGCGGATCCATCTGAACGAAAGCCTCACCATGCATAATCAAAACATCTTTCGGAAAGCTTTCCATTTAAAATGTCACGATGGGCTTTCTTCTGTTTTCACACGCAATGGGCAAGTTTATGTGCGTCAAACACCTAAAGGAAGAGCTTTTTTGATCGATTGTTGTCAACGTTTGGAGTCACTTGCTAACGTCACGAAACAAGATGAAAATGTGCGACCTGATTTGTAAGCCGCAGCCATTAAGATGTTTTAAAGATAAGTTTATATATTTGCCGATACTTTGTTTTATATTGTTCCCTATTCTTGTCTTCATTTCTTCAAGCTCGATTTTTGTTTTTATTTGCACATACCCGTATTCATTTTTCACCAGATTTTATAGTTTTCACCTCTTATTTCCTGTTGTAGATCTTTTTTCCGTGAGGGATTTGTATATTTGTATATATATGTACATATATTTATGTATGTACATATTTGGTTACATTATTTATATCTGACATGAGTGTGCGTTCTACAAGAAACGATGGCATCAGCGATAATCTGCGCGTACTAATAAATATTTTTTGTAAGCAACGCGAGGGATTACGTGTATGTCACATTAATGCACAGAGTCTTTACAAAAAAATTGATGAATTTAGAAATCTATTTGTTGGTTCGAATGTTGATATTGTATGTGTTTCTGAGACCTGGTTCGACATTGAAAAACCAAGTAGTCTTTACTCCTTAAAAGGATACACAATTTTTCGGGCCGACCGGCATAATAGAATAGGAGGTGGTGTTGCTATTTATGTTCGCAATACCATATCTACAAAACTTCATCTAATTTCACCTGCTGATAGCCCAATTGAGTATTGTTTTCTTGAGATTGCAGCAAAAAGAGGAGAGAAATGCCTGCTTGGCGTTGTTTATAGGCCAAATAATTATATTGATCTGTCCGTCCTCTACAATGTACTTGAAACTGCCTCCCCCTCTTTCGCAAAAACAATCATCTGTGGAGATTTTAATTGCAACATTTTAAACCGTGAATGCTCTGAATCGTTCGTCAATTCGCTGAATACCTTAGGTTTAAAAGTTGTTAACTCTACTCTTCCAACGCACTTCACTGAAAGTACAAGCACTCTTTTGGATCTGTTTTTACCAGTGACCCCGAAGACGGATTTTACAGCCAAGCATCTGCTCCAGCTTTCTCCAAGCATGATCTTATTTTCCACACATTTAACTTTGGCTGTAATAGACAGCAAATCAAGTTTATGTATAGGGCTTATAAGAACATTAATGCTGAGCGTCTAGAGCAAGATCTCCGTGATGTTAATTGGCAACCGATTTACACTGAAACCTCACCCGATAGGCAGGTTAACTATCTCCAAAACTTAATTTTGTACCTTTTCGATGTGCATGTGTCTCTCAAAACTAAAGTTTCTAGATACTCCTCCATTCCGTGGTTTTCTGGTGAAATAAATGAGCTGAAAAATAAACGTGATGCCGCTTTTACTAAATGGAAACGTTACAGGCTTCCTGAATTTCAGGATACTTTTCGTCGATTCAGAAATTTAGTAAATTCAAAAATAAGACTAGCCAAGGTGCGTTTCTATGCTAATCACTTAAATGCTAAGTTGTCCTCGAAATCACTGTGGAAAAATTTGCGCGCGGTAGGTATTGGGCGGCAAATAAACAACGAAATGGATGGTATTGATCTTAATCAGCTCAACCATGAATTTGTAAGGGTACAAACAACATCTCATCGGTACACTCAACCGTCTAGAATCGTACATTCTAGTAATGACTCCTTTGAATTCCAGAGAGTCGAGCAAGCTGATGTGGTTAGAGCCATTCTTGATATTCTATTTTTATAAAAATAATACTACCGTACCTTCTCCCGATAATAACCTACGTGTTTAATAATATTTTAACAACCTCCACTTTTCCCAGTGTATGGAAGATATCAAAAATTGTCCCAATCTTGAAGAAGAAAGCTTCAGCTCATTCTCCAGCTGAGTACAGACCCATTGCTATCCTTCCTTTCTTATCAAAGGTTTTGGAAAAATTGATTCACAGTCAAATGTCTGCTTTCTTTAAACGCAAAAAGTTACTTTGTTCAAACCAATCTGGATTCAGACGAAGTCACAGTTGTATAACTGCCCTTCTTAAACTAACAGATGATCTGCGAATTGCTTTGGATAATGAAATGGTTACTTTTCTAACGCTTCTAGACTTTTCTAAGGCCTTTGACACGGTTAACCACAGTCGACTCATCTCGAAACTTAATATGATGTATTTCTTCTCACCCGCTGCTTCTAAACTTATTTCTACGTATCTCGATGGCCGAAAACAAGCAGTTGTAGTTAACGATGTAGCGTCTGAATTAATCGAAACAACTGCGGGTGTTCCCCAAGGATCTATCCTCGGCCCTTTGCTCTTCACCATATTTATTAATGATCTTCCGGAAATCATTAATAACTCACATATACATATGTATGCTGATGACGTACAATTATATCTTAGTTGCAAGCTCGGACTAGTTGAAGATGCGGCTTATAAGATCAACGAGGATCTCCAAAATATTCGAAGCTGGTCTGAAGAGAACTCCTTGATGGTTAACCCTGGTAAATCCAAATGCTTGATCATAAATAGAACCAAGTTAAATTCTAATAGTTTTCCCACTATATACTATGGGAATTCACCTATTGAATTTGTAGAGAAGGCTAAGAACTTAGGTTTGTGGTTCAACTGTACCTTGGATTGAGATACCCATATTTGTGCGGTCATTGGTAGGATATACAGTTCTCTTAGAAATCTTTCTATGTCACATCACTTTACACCTGTCAATACTAAGTTAATGCTAGTACGATCTCTACTTATCCCTACCATTGCCTATGGCTGTGAGATCTTTCGCTGTTACAGTGCTAAAACCAGACAAAAATTGAATGTTGCATTTAATAACCTTACGCGATATGTTTTCGGTTTGAGACGCTATGACCATGTCTCTTCATATACCAAAAATATTCTTGGGTGTACATTAGACATATATCTAGACTTTTGTACACTTAAGTTTCTACATAAGATTATAATCAGCAAACAGCCAACATATTTATTTGAAAAAATTAACTTCTCGCAATCAAATCGATCTCTAAGTTTGATCCCTCCGCGTGTTTCATACCTAGTTTCTGAACGCCAGTTTTTTGTCAATGCCATCCGCCTGTGGAATTCACTCCCTCTCAGAATCAAACGGCTTTACGACAGGAAAAATTTTATTGCTATATTATTTCAACATTTGTCAGGTAACTCGAGCTCTTAGATATGCAGACTAGTCATAGGAAAACCTTTCTTTTTTATTTAATTTGTTGGTAATTTATATCATTTGTTTTGTAAACTTATTAATAATTTTAAATTCCCTTTTCATCTTGAAGGCACTTTTTTAATCGTTTTTTCTTTTACTGGAATTTATATACATTTCTTTTATTGTATAAAATTCTCATTTATAGAACAAAAATAATGTAATATCTATTATAAATGATGTTAAATGGAATAATAAATACTAATAAATACTAATAAATACTAAAGCGAAGTTGATAGTTGAAACCGGGCAGTGAGGGGCTCTGTCAGATGGTTCGCGCATTATTTTAAAATTATAGCGGGCACACCATCAGAACCGGGGATGTAATCGTCGCCTAGAATATTAATATGCTTAGCAAAAGCGTACCGCATCTCCAACGAACGACTTTATCTGAGAACGGGCCAAGAACCTATAAGCATTACTACAGGAAAAAGAAAGTGGCAATGGATTGGACACACCTTACTGCGCGAAGATAACTCCATTTTGAAATACGCCATGCAGTGGAATCCGATCACCCAGGCAGGCAGAATAGCGGGGCGCCCTAGGCATACGTGGCGCAGAACAGTTGAGGAGGAATCGAGCTCTTTAGGAATGAGTTGGAGGCAGCTCAAACGCGTTGCAGAACTTCGAACAAGATAGTGCGCTGGCGTGGTTGACGCCCTATGCCCCCGAGGGGTTAAAGGATCTAACTAAGTAAGTAAAGTAGCAAAAGCGAAGTGGACTGTCAAGACCCTTATAAGAATGCCGCTGATTTTCTACAGACGTCTGGTAGCATCCGTTTAGTCAGCCTGCATCGCAATCGTTAAAGGAAGATTAAGGACGTAGGAATGTGGGGCACTGACCAACAAAAGATTGAAATACTTGGGCAAATACCAAGTATCAGAAGAGGATATACCAACCATGGACCCACTTCTCATTCTCAGATTCTTAAAAGAAACTGGTCTGGAGAAAGAGCTCTAAGGTGAAATATTCTCGCCAAGGCAAAGTAAGAGCATATGACCTTCAAACACAATTCCTCAGGAATTGCAGTTGCGAAGGGGACTCTAACGAGGGAACAAACCTCCCCAAGGTATTAGCAGGGGGCACAATAAACCATTAGGTCGCAGTGCAAAATAACCCTACACAAATAATAATAATAAGGACGTAGGAATACTCAACGCAGGTTCGGGTCCAGTGAATCCTCCTTTGAGCCTTTTCTAGAAATCTCTTCGAAGATGTTATTCCCCAAGAGCCCAATGTCAAAGGATTCAGGCTTGAGACCAAGTTCAAAGATTCTTTACATTCACGAACTATTTTGGAGTTGTTAATAGGGTTAAGAAATGTATACAAACGTAAAACCTCCGACCGTTCCACCATTGTCGTCTTCCACAAAGACATCAGCATCAGCAACTGGTATTGAATCCGTCCGTGGAAATTTGACTACATTCCATTCCTACCTAAGAATCTAACCGGAGCGTTTTGAACACAAGGAAAGTCGACCTTGAATTTTCGCACAGCATATCTATGAGGCGGAGTCGTAGAACAAGTGTCGCGCAAGGTCATCGAAACTACGGTGTGGATTATACAAAAATACTTGAGCCTTTGATAGTATAGCCCATAAATAAGTGTCAAGAGGAGCTAAGTTCAACAGCACATCTAGAGCAGATCCAGGCGTACTCAAAAACGAAAGCTATTTCAACACAAACAAATTACCATCGTAACGATCATGACTTTTCAGCAAAACACCGCGGCCGTAAGAATCATATTCTTTTCCGCCATCGTGAGAGGCGCTAGGAAATCATTCAATATTGTGATAATCGAGGCTAAACTTCAGTTGAGGCAAAAAAGGAAAATGATTGGCGAGTTATGGAGCGCATTCCTCGCATACTTTTATAATAAATGGACAGACACTTGAGAGTGCTATAGATTGGGGGTGGATAATGAAACACATATATTAGCCTACAAATTAATAACACTGACCTACAAGGTATTTGCCTTTTTAATTTTGAGAAGCGATTCCTATAGATTTTAGGCACACTAAAATTACGAGAAAAATAGTAAAAAAATCCATCACGTCAGAATTTTGCTTAATAAATTGTTTTAGTTTTTATTATTTTTCTATAGAAAGGGACTTTATCTCATTAGAATAGGTATAGATAAATTAATGAGGGTATCTTTGGAATATTATTTGTATGTACCCATCTGTTATTAGTTTATTAATCAAGTAACTTGTTCTTACCATTCATAAAAAATCGGAGGTTAATGATCGTAAGTACAATTTTTGATATCGGATGAAATGCAAATTTCAACATCACTTCGCGTAATGTGTTAATTCCCATGAGAAATTTTGTTACATATGTGGTAAATATATGTTATCAAAACAACAGAACAATACCACGAACTCAATGAAAAATATGTACGAAATGTACTTCAATTACATTTCTCGTAACGAGAAAAGAGTGGTCGGCTAGAACTAGTTTGGATCCAGCAAATAAAAATATAGTTCGACAAAACTTAGGACCACCTGAAAAGGTTTTATTACCACCTCTGCACAAGAGAAAATCGAGAAATCGAGGGTAGGTATAAGGGAAAATGGAATACAAGCATGATGGCAGACTACTGCTGGATGTTAAAGCGTGATCATCCAAACATTTATTCCATGAAAAAAAGACAAGGTCAAGGTTTTGTAATGTTATAATATACTTCTTATGCACGCAGCAAAAAAAAATTACGATCAAGTAAACGAACGCGTTGAACCACAAAAGTTGCCCACTTTTTAAACGTCAAACCCAATTGCTTGCGAAAGAAAGAAAGAAAGAGAAGGAACAGTCCAACAAAATATCACATATTTTTGACAAAGTTTTCACAAACTAACCCATAGAAATTTCTTGCGCTAAAATTCGTAGCACTGGGAAATTTCTTACTCTCTCCAGAGCGCTCTCTTCTGTCAAAAACTACGAAAATTCTCAATACTCGAACAGGTTTTCGTAAAAATTCGTTGTTTTGGGAGGGTACGCGAACAGACCTATTAATTTGCAGAACTATGTAATTGAGACAGAAATTTCAGCAATGAGCAATGATCAGGGACGAATGTATTTTTCTTTGAATCAGCATGACCATTTGAAGGTACATGGATGGCTAGTGATGGTGTTTTTTAAGCCAGATAGATAAAAAAATTATATATCTGGTTTTATTCGAAAGATCATATTAATATTTGAAAATTTTGGTTTCCAAGATGACAATTGTCGCTGGTTTATCAGCATACAAAACTCCACAGGAAATAATTTTAAGGTGTAAACTTGTACTGTTAATTTAGTTTAATTTAATTTAATTTTTTAATTTAATTTAGTTTAATTTAACTGACAAGTCCATTTCTCGAAATCAACTTATCGTAACATTGTCATTTCAATAAATCGATGGTTTCGGTCGCCGTATGGTATGTAGTGCTATCGTGTGGAAACTAGATCTCGTTTGGATCAATGTCATCCGGGTTTTTAAAGAAATTATTGATCATGGTCCGGAAACATTCTTCATTTACCGTAACGCGAGCTCCTGTTTTATTTTCTAGTCGTTTTAATTTCTGCACCAGCTGGATAAAATTTTCCACGTAATTTTTCACCAGCAATTGCTACGACAGACTACGAAAGGATAAGTCTGGACCGTCTTGCACACTTTCGTTTACAGCGGGAATATCTTCTTTAGCGCATACATAGAGAGTATGTAGGCGAACCCCGCAGGCGAATCAGTAGAAATGCAGTGAAGTGGGAGTGTTATGATCTCTTGTTTTCGGATCATAACCTCGCCGAAATAGAAAGAGTGCTACGAAAGTGCTACAGTGTGACGCCATAATATATCCGGAAATCGTCTATAAGTTTTGCGGGTTGACGACCGATTTTCAAAGAAAATTTTGATCATTGTTCAAGCGTGTGTCTCATTCATTATGGTTTGCCAGACTATACTGAACATAAATGTCAAAAAGAGCGGCAGAATGACAGTTATCGCTATCGTAAGTTGGGACAGAAAGGGAGTTAGCAGAACAGTATCTAAGTGGATGTATGAATTGCTGAGAACAAGATCAGCAGAAACTCAAACTTCACATGGAATTATCAGGGTCAACACAACAAGAGGATGCCCACAAGGAGGAGTGTTATCTCCTCTAATGTGGAGTCTTGTTGTGGATGAGCTTCTTGAAAAATTAACAAGCATTGGAATTAACTGTCAAGCCTACGCTGATGACATTGTACTGATTGCCAGGAGGAAATTCGAGGAAACCCTATGTGATATTATACAAAGGGGCCTAACAGTAAGTCAAGAATGGTGCAGCACGGCTGGGCTTAATATAAACCCGGCCAAAACCACAATAGTACCGTTCACGAGGAAGAGAAAACTTGAACTGAAGCCAATCCGACTGTCGGGCACAATACTGGCACCGGTAAAGGAAGTGAAATATCTAGGACTACACCTAGATAGCAAACTCTTGTGGAAGAAACACATAGAGGAGATATCTAAAAAAGCTACCCGTGCTCTAATGATATGCAGGAGCCTAGCGGGTAAGTCTTGGGGATTTAGTCCAAATATTCTAAGATGGATGTACATTGCCATTGTGAGACCAATGATCACTTATGGAGCAATAGCATGGACAAAGCGAACTAGTCTAGTCACTACGAGGGAGACAATCACTAAAGTGCAAAGACTTGCGTGCCTCTGCATCACTGGGGCCATGCGGACGTGTCCAACTGCAGCCATGGAAGTACTCCTGGAGCTAACACCGCTCCACTTTGTAGTGGAGCAAAATGCACAGCGGACGATCCTAAGGATGGCAAAGGAAGGTATCGGAAGGGAGAAATATGTTGGTTCGAGAGAATACGATGTACTTCTCAAAAAACTTCTCCTTCTGGCCGTCCCCAGGGACGACAGTATCAGGAAATTTAACTTTGGGAAAAACTTTAGTACAAAGTTAAGTAACAAGAAAGAGTGGAACAACGAATCCATGATGTACGGACTGGGCAGCCACACGATAAAGTGGTATACAGACGGTTCCAGAACTGGAGAGGGAACAGGGGCGGGCGTATTTGGGCCAAGGACCAAGCACTCAGAATCTATGGGCAAGTGCACCAGCATCTTTCAAGCTGAAATATGTGCTATAAAAAGATGAATCCAACTCAATCTCGAAAAGGGATACAGCAACTGCGACATAGCAATACTGTCAGACAGCCAAGCAGCTATCAAAGCACTTGACTCCTATGTCATTAAGTCAAAACTTGTGTGGGAATGCCTATCCAAGCTTAATGAATTGGGCAGAAACAATAAAGTTACACTTTACTGGATACCCGGTCACGTCAAGATAAAAGGTAACAAAGCAACAGACGCCTTGGCAAGACAAGGGGCTGCAGAACCCTTCATTGGACCTGAACCATTCTGTGGAATGGGGGAACACACCATACGCGAGAAATTCAGGAAAATGGAAAGAGAAGACAGGGCAAGAACCTGGGACAACACCACAGGCCTGAGGCAAGCTAAGAAACTACTGGGATGTTACAACCGGAAAAGATTTGAAGCCTGCATCTGCCTTAGCAAGAATAACCTACGGATCCTAACAGCCTTCCTAACGGGGCACTGCAAACTCAGGGAGCATCTACGGAAACTAGGTATAACAAATGAAGGCCTTTGCAGATTCTGCAACGAGTCATGTGAGACTCCGGAACACCTTCTGGAGTCCTGTGGGGCACTGACCCACAATATATTGAAATACTTGGGCCAATACCAAGTATCAGAAGAGGATATGCCAACCATGGACCCACTTCTTATTCTCAGATTCTTAAAATAAACTGGTCTGGAGAAAGAGCTCTAAGGTGAACTATTCTCGCCAAGGCAAAGTAAGAGCATATGACCTTCAAACACAATTCCGCAGGAATTGCAATTGCGAAGGGGACTCTAACGAGGGAACAAACCTCCCCAAGGTATTAGCAGGGTGCACAATAGACCATCAGGTCGCAGTGCAAAATAACCCTACACAAATAGTAATAATAATCGTAAGTTAATTTTATGAAAACACATGATTGCTAACACCCAGAAGTGGATCGATAGCAAAAATAAAAATAAAAAATTTAAAGAAGTACGTCTGGTCACCATACTATAAAGCTTCTAAATTAAACAAACGTTAGTACTCAATAGAATTTCACTTACTCTAGCTTCGTCCACGTCGTACCGCAACCAGGAATCTATGAATAAATGCAAAACTGATTCAGTCCTCCAGGCGTAAGTGCGGGGCGATTCTGCAGTCCGTGCAGCCTGGTTATTTGCCGCCGAGTACGGGGAAACATTGGGTATCTTCAAATACTTTGGAGACCTCGCCGGTTGCAGTGGCTGAACAGGCATCGGTTGTGGAGCTTTCACTGTCGCACATATATTTGTCGGCATAACCACCTGATCTGGACTCCCAGGCAGAAACGTACACAGGTACTGAGCCGACAAGTAAAAGTAAACAGTCTTCATTCGTTCATTGTGCACCTGAAGAGCAGCAGCAAAGCGCTTGTGAAGCGGAAAAGTGCCATGAATCGCGAAGTTTAGAATGAAATAGTCAAATGCATTTAGAGAAAGTGCCGTCACGCATCGTCGGAATGGGTCAACACTAAGCAAGTCCGAATAGAACATTGAATACTGTCCCGTCTGCAGCATTTCCCCAAGTTTGTGCTAAAAATAAAGATTGTTTGTCACGCCACTCATTCTATTGATTGTGCTAAAACTTACCGGGAGCAGTTCCATGTTGAATTCAAACTTAATCGCGTCATTCAGCAGCCGATAGCACAACCGAAACATTGGACCATGGGGAATAAAGAAATCATGGAGTATGTCAAAGGCATGGGGCGAATTTTCTTTGGTGGTCGCACGTAGTCCCCATCCGAGACCGCCGTTGGTCAGGTCAAATATTGAGTTGACTATCGTTGGAAACAGCTCCTGCATCTCTCGAATACTGCAACGGTCGAACAGCAGACCGAGCTCTGGACATCGTTCCACGATGGGTTGGCTGAGAAGTTCGAGGATTCGATTCTGAAAAAGCGTGCATTATTTATGACGGGTTAGGCGATCGTTGCGGCGCTCTGACTACTTACACCAAGGTTTTCACTGTAGAAGCTCATTTTGGAAGTGTGATTTGATTGCAACGATAATTGTCATTCGATGTGTAATTTATGATGCTGCGTTGGTATGTAAATATATTTAAAATTTGAGAAACATTTACGAAACGTTTGTTTACAAAAAGCGTTGGCGCTCTTGGAGAAGTTGTCAAATAAAAAAATAAAATAATAATGCTGTCAAAATTCAGCCGGCACATGAGGAATGACTGACAATGGCGTGGCACTGCCAGGTATATAATCCGGTAACTTTTAGTTGCTGCGTAGAGAGAGTAGATGGCGCTTTAGAGTGCTAATTTTTGGCGTTTGATAAAATTAAAAAATCAAATTGAGTTATCTGAGTCAAACTCCCTTGTTTTCGGATCATAGCCTCGCTGATAAAAGGAAGAAGAAGTACATAATTAATTTATTTAAGTGATAGCGAGGCAGCGTTCAGAGCGCTGTCGACCTGCTATAAATTTAGATGTACTTTTTAAAAACGGTCGTTGATAGAAACAGTTAACATGTAAAATATGCAACTGGCTGGCTGGGTAGGTTGTCAATACCGTACATTGATTTTCCATTTTTTTTTTAATAATTACCCAGAACTGCCTATGCCTGTTTGGTCACGTAGTGCGTATGGCCCCAGACTGGCTTCCAAGACGTGCCATGATTGCCGTGCCATCAGGACTCCCTGGCAGGCCTAGAAATAGATGGTTGGACCAAGTCCGACATCTCTCCTGGACCTGTCTAGGGATTCCTCCTGATGAGTTGGGGTCAATTGCGGAGGATCGAGAAGGATGGGGAGCCCACCTGAGTATCCTACTCCCGCTATCCGTATCCTACTAACGGGCCATTGAACTGCCAGAACACAATGCAATGTCGCTGTGGCATACACTGACCGATTTGAGGACTTTAGCTGAACATAAACCATTACAATTGAAGGGCTTATTGTAATAACATGATAAGCCACATCTTTTTTTTGCATTACATCCAGCAATTACATGACTAACCACGCTCTCA
Organism: Brachypalpus laphriformis; assembly: GCA_945910035.1. Taxonomy (NCBI): domain Eukaryota; kingdom Metazoa; phylum Arthropoda; class Insecta; order Diptera; family Syrphidae; genus Brachypalpus; species Brachypalpus laphriformis. The sequence continues at coordinate 89,677,670 of OX246754.1, forward strand.
GACACTCACTCACACACCAATAAATATGACCATTTGTCAATCGAGTGTGTATTGGACTATCATTTTTTTCCTATTTTGTACATTATTTTAAACTGCAAAGACAATTTTTACGCTTATCACGTTATAACAATAACCCCTTCAATTATATAAGGACGAAACATAAAAAAAAAAAAAAAAATACCACGGTAATCTCAGCAAACACTGAACCGAATAACGTTTAAATAAGTTTTTAAATACTCCTTATTTTCGTGGAATCCAATGGGAAATACACGATACAACCGTCGTACCGACTTGTGTTGTACCGACATCAGCCCAACAACTCTATGCAGAATATACACTATATAATCTTCGTACGATTTACTTACAACTAGACATTTTATTTAGTTATTTTACACTTACACACCATATAATTTCCATACAATCTGTGCATGCGACAGCGGCAGTGCAGTGAAGACCATAGTACCATACGATATCGGTACAACGGTCAGATGTGTGCATACATACGATACAATTATCGTATGCATCACCGAAAGTGTCAAACCGCTGCATTGGTACAACAGTTGTATTGTGTATTTCCCACTTTAGGCTATGCTTTTTGTTAATAATAAATGTTAAAATCTGTATTTCTTACACATATTTTATTGAGGTTGACCCACATATTCACTCCTAACTCCTACAGTCAAGACTATGCGACCATACGATAGCGGTAGAACAGTCCGTTGTTGTGGATACATACGATACAATTATCGTATATATCACTTAAGGTGTCAAACCGTTGCGTTGGTACAACAATTGTATCGTGTATTTCCCACTTTAGGCTGTTTTTTTGTTTAAATGTTCTTTGTTTATAAGAAATGTTAAAATCTGTATTTCTTATGCTTATTTTATTGAGGTTGACTCACATATTCACTCCTAACTTTAAACCAATTACAAAAATTGCAAATATAAAAATTGTTGCATGGAGTCAATATAAAAAAATAATAATATAAATTTGGCGCAACAGCACATTAAGTGTCTAGGCCTAGCTCTCACAACCTCTCATATTGTGTGCATTATATTTTTCTCACAAATGGAAGGGACTTACAGTTTTGTGCCGTATGCCAGGGGCAATTTTTATTTTTGAGAAGTATTACGGCTGCGTAAGAAGAAGAAAAATAAAAAAAATAAAAAATAATTTAACAAAACCTAAAAAATTAGACACTACTTTCTAGAGTGTGCTTCCTGGCAATACTGGAATGCTGCTTTGCTTAATGTTCTCCCCTCTCCTCCTGTTGCTACATGTTGGGAATTTTTGATCTGAGCCACCTGAAAGATTGGTTAATAAAGAAATAATAGAAGAAATATAAAAAAAAAGAAAATGTGAAAATAGAAATTACCTTGGTGTAAATATTGTTTTGTTGACATTTTATGCCAAACTCCTTTTAGTCCCTCTCCCGCTATCTGTTTGTCACCCTCTGTCATTTTAATAATGGCTAGTGGTGTAAAAAAAAGTACTTATTCGGTACAATAGGCGTTTTTCTTTATTTCGTTCAGAGCAGAGCTCTGAACAGAGCTCGAGCACATCGGGCGCGCTCTGAACGTGCTCTGAACCGAGCGTGCTCAGAGCGTTAAGATTTGTTTATGAAACACAATTAAGCACTCTGAGTCATTTGATTAGTAATTAGAGCTTGAGCTGTCAAAATATGAATAGAATATCTATTGATAGTTATTTTTTATGTTATATTTACTTTCTGCACCAGAACAACAAATTTCGTCCGCCATTTGAATTGTTTTGCATTTTTTTTTCTTCGTCCTCTCCTGTCAAACACGAAAAACGACTGTGCTTAAGATTTTGCTCTGAACGCTCGGTCAATTAATCCAGAGCTCATATAGTGCACTCAGAGCATGCTCTGAACGAAAAAAGAAAAACGAATTCATAGCTCTGATGTGTCTGAGCTAAAAAATAAACATGCATTTTTTTTTTGACAGTTTAGGCTCTGCTCGGTTCATCCAAATGTCGATGGTGGGATTAATTTATGTATAGGTCCATCTGCCTTTAACCGCATTATCCCAACGATCTTGCCACACAGCTCTTGAAGCTGCTTTTTCTTCTTCTATAACCCTTCTTCTTTCGCTAGCCTCTTGATGGCTCGAGCCTCTCCGATTCTAGATTCTCTGCATCTCGTTCGCGAGGATGTCGATAGGAACCATTCCTGCTATGACAAAGGCTGCTTCGTCAGAGATACCTTAAAGCGCAGAGTCTGTAGGCTGATGTAGGTTTCCTCCTTGTTTCTTTGGTCGCGAGAGCCCGCGCCCAAACCGGAGTCGCATAAAGAAGGACTGATCTAACAACTCTGGATAGTAGGATCCTCCTAGCGTATCCAGGTCTTCCAATGTTGGGCATTATCCTTGAGAGTGCTGCCTGAAGTCGTGACGCTTTTTTGCTCGAATAATCAACATGCTGTTTAAACCGCAGTCTATTGTTGAGCATTACTCCTAGGTATTTGATTGCTTCTTTGGATCTGATGATTTGGGTTCCAACCTGGACATTCATATATTCCACAGATTTCCGACTGGTTGTTAGAACAGCTTCAGTTTTGTGGTCAGCTAATTCTAAACCGGCGGATCCTAGCCAGGGATCTTCTTATAGTGGGCCAGTATGCCGAATTAAACGCGTTTTTCACATCTAGCGTCATTACTGCGCAGTATTCCTTGGTGCAGTTTCGCCATCTTTCACCTTCAATTGCTTCCGCTGATATATTAACTACAGCTTTAATGGCGTCAATTGTTGAGCGAGACTTTCGGAGTCCGAATTGCTGGTTGGACAAAGCCCCTTTCTCCTCCGCTATTGTGAGCAATCTGTTGTAAATGATTCACTCCAGGATCTTTCCCATTGTGTCCAGTAGGCATATCGGGCGATACGACGATGGGTCTCCTGGGGGTTTGTTTCCTTTTGGCAATAAAACGAGATGTTGCAGTTTCCATTGATTAGGGAAAATTGCTTCTTCTAGGCACTTTTGCATTGTTGCAATAAAGATGTCTCGCCTTTTTTGAACAGCGGCTTTCACTGCTTTGTTAGGGATGCCGTCAGGTCCGGGCGTCTTGTTGTCACCTATCTTTCTGGATGCGATTGTCAATTCCTCTGTTGCAATCACTGGAATTACCTCCGTAAAATTTTCTCTGGTGATTGCGCACATAGTAGATGCTCTCCTTGGAAAAAGATGTTCTACTATTGACTTCAGCATTATCGGGCATGCTATTTGCGGGGAGTTGCCGCCCTTAAGCTTTGTCATCACCATCCTATACGCCGTGCCCCAAGGGTCTACGTTAGCTTCATCGCAGAGCTGTTTGAAACATCTTGCTTTGCTCCCCTTGATAACTCTGCTTAACTGTTTTCGCGCCAGCTTAAAGGACGATAGGTACTCCTGAAAGTTGGGTGTGTTTCGCGATCTTTGTGCTTTGCGTCTTGCCCGTAGACACTCTGCTCTAAGTACCCTGATCTCGTCGTTCCACCAGTAGCAAGGCAGGCGTCTTCTACTTGGGGCCCTCCTGGGCATTGATGCATCGCACGCCATGTTGATGGACTGGGTGAGGTGGCGAGCTGAATTTTCTGCCGATCCTTGGACTAGCGTGAAGATGTCAACCACTTCCGCGAATGTATCTTTGTCGAAGAGCTTATCCTGCCATTTCGGACCAGTCGATCGCGGGCGGTGAGTGCTTCTGGCGTTACCGATGTCAATTATAACAGCTTGGTGGTCACTGTGGGTATAATCTTCACTGACTCTCGATTTAATTCCCCGCAGGATGGAGTTACTCGCTAACGTGATATCAATTATTGAGCCCATGCCTGCTCTGCGGAAGGTGTTAGCCCTACCTACGTTTGCGATGCCTACGTTGAGAGCTTCAAATGTTTCCAGGAGGGCATGACCCCTTGCGTTGGTAAATCGACTGCCCCATTCCGTCGCTCATGCATTGAAATCTCCGCCAATAATCACTGGAGTTCTTTTCCGAGCATCGGCCACGAGGTTATCTAGCATCTCCTGATATTCAATTATAGTCCAGCTGGGCCGAGCATAGCAACTTTAGAAGTGTATACCGCTGATTTTGGCCCGAACGAAGCCCTCTGACTCTTCATTGGCATCCTGGAACGCATGTCTCCCACATGACCATATTGCGGCCCGCTTCGATCGATCACTGAGCCAGATGCTGGCTGTTGTCCGGAATTTTATATGGCTCGCTGATCAAGATTACATCTGCTTTTTCGTCCCTGATAGTTTGTGCCAGGATATCCTGAGCTATCTCACAATGGTTGAGGTTGTGTGTGTGTTTTTTTTTTTTTTTTAGGTTGCGCCGAGGATGTATAATCTTCATAGATACTAATAGCCCGAGCGCTACTAGCATGCACGATTCGCAAACCTGAGTAATCGATTCCAGGAATACGCCTACGTACTAAACACACACCCTACACACTTCAACCACTCTGCCCGCGGTACTGCCGTTAGGTATTTCTTCGCGGGGCTGGTTAGCAATTATGCTCTTGTCTCCAAGGCCGCCTCTTGGGCTCTTCTTAGAGCTTCTGCTCTTCGCAGCGCATTCTGCACACATACTATGAATGAGCAGATCTCCATCCACTCGCCCTCTGATCGTGTCATGTGACTAACAAGATTTTCTGGACTTGGCAGGTTTGCTCTGTCTTCTGCAAAGCGTCTGCAGTAGAATACTGCATGCTCCGCGTCCTCCTCTTCGTTTGGACATATTGGACACAGGGGCGAACTATCGTGTCCAAATCTATGGAGGTATTTCCGGTAGCCACCGTGTCCGGACAGGGACTGTGTGAGGTGGTAGTTACAGTTCCCCATCGCTCTCTCTGTCCATGATTTTATAGTGGGAATGAGCTTGTGGGTCCACCTGCCTTTGGTAGAGCTGTCCCACCTGGTTTGCCACAGCGTTGCTAATGCTGCCCTTTCCTCCTCCTTAATCCTTTTTGCCTCTTGCCGGTTCGAGGGTCGTCTAAGGTATACCCTCTGCATCTCTTCAGCGAGGATGTCGATTGGGACCATCCCAGTTAAAACGCAGGAAGCGCTAAAAAACGGAAGCCGCTGATCACTCTGATTGCGCAGAGCCTGTGAGCTGATGATAGCTTCTTCCTGCACTCATTTGTCGCCAGTGCACCTGCCCATATCGGGGCAGCGTATAGAAGTACCGAGCTGACCACTCTGGACAGCAGGATCCGGCGGGCGTATCCAGGCCCGCCGATGTTCGGGAGCATTCGGGAGAGTTCTGCCTGCATCAGCGATGCTTTCTTACTGTAATACTCGACGTGGGCTTTGAAGTGCAGCCTGTTGTCGAGCATGACTCCAAGGTACCTCAAGGATTCATTGGACCTGATTGTCTGGATTCCGACCCGGAAGCTGGCGTATTCCACCTTTTTGCGGCTGGTTATTAGGACAGCTTCGGTCTTGTGGGCAGCTAGTTCCAGACCGGTAGACTCCAGCCATTCCTTTATTCTTATAACTGCCTCATCCGTGCAGACTCCACCTCGTGTACGTGCTTGGCTACTGTAACCACTGCGATATCGTCAGCGAAGCCAATTACTTTGACTTCGATAGGAACCATTCCTGCTATGACAAAGGCTGCTTCGTCAGAGATACCTTAAAGCGCAGAGTCTGTAGGCTGATGTAGGTTTCCTCCTTGTTTCTTTGGTCGCGAGAGCCCGCGCCCAAACCGGAGTCGCATAAAGAAGGACTGATCTAACAACTCTGGATAGTAGGATCCTCCTAGCGTATCCAGGTCTTCCAATGTTGGGCATTATCCTTGAGAGTGCTGCCTGAAGTCGTGACGCTTTTTTGCTCGAATAATCAACATGCTGTTTAAACCGCAGTCTATTGTCGAGCATTACTCCTAGGTATTTGATTGCTTCTTTGGATCTGATGATTTGGGTTCCAACCTGGACATTCATATATTCCACAGATTTCCGACTGGTTGTTAGAACAGCTTCAGTTTTGTGGTCAGCTAATTCTAAACCGGCGGATCCTAGCCAGGGATCTTCTTATAGTGGGCCAGTATGCCGAATTAAACGCGTTTTTCACATCTAGCGTCATTACTGCGCAGTATTCCTTGGTGCAGTTTCGCCATCTTTCACCTTCAATTGCTTCCGCTGATATATTAACTACAGCTTTAATGGCGTCAATTGTTGAGCGAGACTTTCGGAGTCCGAATTGCTGGTTGGACAAAGCCCCTTTCTCCTCCGCTATTGTGAGCAATCTGTTGTAAATGATTCACTCCAGGATCTTTCCCATTGTGTCCAGTAGGCATATCGGGCGATACGACGATGGGTCTCCTGGGGGTTTGTTTCCTTTTGGCAATAAAACGAGATGTTGCAGTTTCCATTGATTAGGGAAAATTGCTTCTTCTAGGCACTTTTGCATTGTTGCAATAAAGATGTCTCGCCTTTTTTGAACAGCGGCTTTCACTGCTTTGTTAGGGATGCCGTCAGGTCCGGGCGTCTTGTTGTCACCTATCTTTCTGGATGCGATTGTCAATTCCTCTGTTGCAATCACTGGAATTACCTCCGTAAAATTTTCTCTGGTGATTGCGCACATAGTAGATGCTCTCCTTGGAAAAAGATGTTCTACTATTGACTTCAGCATTATCGGGCATGCTATTTGCGGGGAGTTGCCGCCCTTAAGCTTTGTCATCACCATCCTATACGCCGTGCCCCAAGGGTCTACGTTAGCTTCATCGCAGAGCTGTCTGAAACATCTTGCTTTGCTCCCCTTGATAACTCTGCTTAACTGTTTTCGCGCCAGCTTAAAGGACGATAGGTACTCCTGAAAGTTGGGTGTGTTTCGCGATCTTTGTGCTTTGCGTCTTGCCCGTAGACACTCTGCTCTAAGTACCCTGATCTCGTCGTTCCACCAGTAGCAAGGCAGGCGTCTTCTACTTGGGGCCCTCCTGGGCATTGATGCATCGCACGCCATGTTGATGGACTGGGTGAGGTGGCGAGCTGAATTTTCTGCCGATCCTTGGACTAGCGTGAAGATGTCAACCACTTCCGCGAATGTATCTTTGTCGAAGAGCTTATCCTGCCATTTCGGACCAGTCGATCGCGGACGGTGAGTGCTTCTGGCGTTACCGATGTCAATTATAACAGCTTGGTGGTCACTGTGGGTATAATCTTCACTGACTCTCGATTTAATTCCCCGCAGGATGGAGTTACTCGCTAACGTGATATCAATTATTGAGCCCATGCCTGCTCTGCGGAAGGTGTTAGCCCTACCTACGTTTGCGATGCCTACGTTGAGAGCTTCAAATGTTTCCAGGAGGGCATGACCCCTTGCGTTGGTAAATCGACTGCCCCATTCCGTCGCTCATGCATTGAAATCTCCGCCAATAATCACTGGAGTTCTTTTCCGAGCATCGGCCACGAGGTTATCTAGCATCTCCTGATATTCAATTATAGTCCAGCTGGGCCGAGCATAGCAACTTTAGAAGTGTATACCGCTGATTTTGGCCCGAACGAAGCCCTCTGACTCTTCATTGGCATCCTGGAACGCATGTCTCCCACATGACCATATTGCGGCCCGCTTCGATCGATCACTGAGCCAGATGCTGGCTGTTGTCCGGAATTTTATATGGCTCGCTGATCAAGATTACATCTGCTTTTTCGTCCCTGATAGTTTGTGCCAGGATATCCTGAGCTATCTCACAATGGTTGAGGTTGTGTGTGTGTTTTTTTTTTTTTTTTAGGTTGCGCCGAGGATGTATAATCTTCATAGATACTAATAGCCCGAGCGCTACTAGCATGCACGATTCGCAAACCTGAGTAATCGATTCCAGGAATACGCCTACGTACTAAACACACACCCTACACACTTCAACCACTCTGCCCGCGGTACTGCCGTTAGGTATTTCTTCGCGGGGCTGGTTAGCAATTATGCTCTTGTCTCCAAGGCCGCCTCTTGGGCTCTTCTTAGAGCTTCTGCTCTTCGCAGCGCATTCTGCACACATACTATGAATGAGCAGATCTCCATCCACTCGCCCTCTGATCGTGTCATGTGACTAACAAGATTTTCTGGACTTGGCAGGTTTGCTCTGTCTTCTGCAAAGCGTCTGCAGTAGAATACTGCATGCTCCGCGTCCTCCTCTTCGTTTGGACATATTGGACACAGGGGCGAACTATCGTGTCCAAATCTATGGAGGTATTTCCGGTAGCCACCGTGTCCGGACAGGGACTGTGTGAGGTGGTAGTTACAGTTCCCCATCGCTCTCTCTGTCCATGATTTTATAGTGGGAATGAGCTTGTGGGTCCACCTGCCTTTGGTAGAGCTGTCCCACCTGGTTTGCCACAGCGTTGCTAATGCTGCCCTTTCCTCCTCCTTAATCCTTTTTGCCTCTTGCCGGTTCGAGGGTCGTCTAAGGTATACCCTCTGCATCTCTTCAGCGAGGATGTCGATTGGGACCATCCCAGTTAAAACGCAGGAAGCGCTAAAAAACGGAAGCCGCTGATCACTCTGATTGCGCAGAGCCTGTGAGCTGATGATAGCTTCTTCCTGCACTCATTTGTCGCCAGTGCACCTGCCCATATCGGGGCAGCGTATAGAAGTACCGAGCTGACCACTCTGGACAGCAGGATCCGGCGGGCGTATCCAGGCCCGCCGATGTTCGGGAGCATTCGGGAGAGTTCTGCCTGCATCAGCGATGCTTTCTTACTGTAATACTCGACGTGGGCTTTGAAGTGCAGCCTGTTGTCGAGCATGACTCCAAGGTACCTCAAGGATTCTTTGGACCTGATTGTCTGGATTCCGACCCGGAAGCTGGCGTATTCCACCTTTTTGCGGCTGGTTATTAGGACAGCTTCGGTCTTGTGGGCAGCTAGTTCCAGACCGGTAGACTCCAGCCATTCCTTTATTCTTATAACTGCCTCATCCGTGCAGACTCCACCTCGTGTACGTGCTTGGCTACTGTAACCACTGCGATATCGTCAGCGAAGCCAATTACTTTGACTTCCTCGGGTAATGTTAGTCGCAGAACTCCGTCGTACATAATGTTCCATAGGAGAGGTCACAGAACCGACCCTTGCGGAACTCCCGCGGAAACACTGTAGTGCTTAACGCCATCGTCAGTATGGTTGGCTTCCTATTGCTGAAGTAGTCCGTGACTATCCTTAGCAGGTAGTATGGTGTATCCATCCTGGCCAGGGATCTCCTAATGAATGACCAGCTTGCCGAGTTGAACGCATTTTTGACGTCGAGCGTTACTACTGCGCAGTATTTCTTCTTTCCCCATTTCCACCTTGTCCCTTGTATTGCTTCAGTTGCTATATCCACTACCGCCTTTATGGCATCGACGGTAGAGCGTGATTTTCTGAAGCCGTACTGACAGTCTGACAAGGCTCCATTTTCCTCCGCCACCGCAAGCAGTCTGTTATAGATGATACGCTTTAGGATCTTTCCCAGCGTATCGAGCAGGCATATTGGGCGATACGATGATGGTTGTCCGGGCGGCTTATTGCCCTTCGGAAGCCGCACTAAATGTTGCAATTCCCATGGTGTAGGGAATACCCCCTCCTCTATTCACCTTTGCATCGTTGTTAGAAAGATGTCCGGTCTCGTCTTAACAGCCGCCTTGATTGCCCTATTCGGGATGCCATCCGTTCCAGGTGCTTTGCTGTCTCCGATTTTTCTGCATGCCCCAAAGAGTTCTTCTGACGTGATTGCCGGGATATGCTCCATGCTGATCTCCCTCGTGATGGAGACCATAGTAGTTGGTCTATGGGGGAATAGGTGCTCTACTATAGTCTTTAGCATTGCCGGGCATGTAAGTTGTGGAGACCTGCTGCTTTTAAGCTTCTTCATCACCACTCTATACGCCATGCCCCAGGGGAGTAATTCGGCCTTGTCACAAAGCCGCCTAAAGCTCCTTGACTTACTCTCCTTAATGGCCCTTTCCAGTTCTCATCCATCCTAGCAAGGGATCTTCTTATAGTGGGCCAGTATGCCGAATTAAACGCGTTTTTCACATCTAGCGTCATTACTGCGCAGTATTCCTTGGTGCAGTTTCGCCATCTTTCACCTTCAATTGCTTCCGCTGCTATATTAACTACAGCTTTAATGGCGTCAATTGTTGAGCGAGACTTTCGGAGTCCGAATTGCTGGTTGGACAAAGCCCCTTTCTCCTCCGCTATTGTGAGCAATCTGTTGTAAATGATTCACTCCAGGATCTTTCCCATTGTGTCCAGTAGGCATATCGGGCGATACGACGATGGGTCTCCTGGGGGTTTGTTTCCTTTTGGCAATAAAACGAGATGTTGCAGTTTCCATTGATTAGGGAAAATTGCTTCTTCTAGGCACTTTTGCATTGTTGCAATAAAGATGTCTCGCCTTTTTTGGGCGTCTTGTTGTCACCTATCTTTCTGGATGCGATTGTCAATTCCTCTGTTGTTATCACTGGAATTACCTCCGTAAAATTTTCTCTGGTGATTGCGCACATAGCAGATGCTCTCCTTGGAAAAAGATGTACTACTATTGACTTCAGCATTATCGGGCATGTTATCTGCGGGGAGTTGCCGCCCTTAAGCTTTCTCATCACCATCCTATACGCCGTGCCCCAAGGGTCTACGTTAGCTTCATCACAGAGCTGTCTGAAACATCTTGCTTTGCTCTCCTTGATAACTCTACTTAACTGTTTTCGTGCCAGCTTAAAGGATGATAGGTACTCCTGAAAGTTGGGTGTGTTTCGCGATCTTTGTACTTTGCGTCTTGCCCGTAGACACTCTGCTCTACGTACCCTGATCTCGTCGTTCCACCAGTAGCAAGGCAGGCGTCTTCTACTTGGGGCCCTCCTGGGCATTGATGCATCGCACGCCATGTTGATGGACTGGGTGAGGTGGCGAGCTGAATTTTCTGCCGATCCTTGGACTAGCGTGAAGATGTCAACCACTTCCGCGAATGTATCTTTGTCGAAGAGCTTATCCTGCCATTTCGGACCAGTCGATCGCGGGCGGTGAGTGCTTCTGGCGTTACCGATGTCAATTATAACAGCTTGGTGGTCACTGTGGGTATAATCTTCACTGACTCTCGATTTAATTCCCCGCAGGATGGAGTTACTCGCTAACGTGATATCAATTATTGAGCCCATGCCTGCTCTGCGGAAGGTGTTAGCCCTACCTACGTTTGCGATGCCTACGTTGAGAGCTGCAAATGTTTCCAGGAGGGCATGACCCCTTGCGTTGGTAAATCTACTGCCCCATTCCGTCGCCCATGCATTGAAATCTCCGCCAATAATCACTGGAGTTCTTTCCCGAGCATTGGCCACGAGGTTATCTAGCATCTCCTGATATTCAATTATATTCCAGCTGGGCCGAGCATAGCAACTATAGAAGTGTATACCGTTGATTTTGACCCGAACGAAGCCCTCTGACTCTTCATTTGCATCCTGGAACGCATGTCGCCCACATGACCATATTGCGGCCCGCTTCGATCGATCACTGAGCCAGATGCTGCTGTTGTCAGGAATTTTATATGGCTCGCTGATCAAGATTACATCTGCTTTTTCGTCCTTGATGGTTTGTGCCAGGATATCCTGAGCTATCTCACAATGATTGAGGTTAATTTGGATAACCTTCATGGTTTCTTGCTGCAGATCGCTTTCTTGAGGACAGGGCATTTATTGCCGCCGGCTATGTGCTTTGCATTTTCCGGGTTGACTTTCCTGCAGAACATGCAGGATGGTTCCTCGTTGCAATCTCTCGCGATATGTCCCTCTTTACCGCATCTCCTACAGAGTTTGGAGCGGTCTTCTTCGCTCTTACAATGCTTGGCCAAATGTCCGAATTCGAGGCACTTGAAACATTTCTGTAGCAGCGTCCGCTCACGAATGCGGCAGACTACCCAGCCAATTTTGATGCGTCCTGCTTCCAATAGTTTCTTCGCACTTCCTGCAGGGAGATTAATTATTGTCGTTTGAGTCTCACCGTACGCCTTCCGCAAAGAAATGATGTCAGTAGTCATGACCCTGCCCAAATCGAATTGGGCTCTGATCACCGCGCATACGTCCTCCTTGGTAGTGACCTCGTCGATGTCTCTGATCTCGATCGTGGTACGATGAGTGAAGCGTTCTGACTTCAGCCTGTTCTCCTAGAGCTTCACCAATGACGTTTTTGTAATTCGTCGTTTTGCCTCCTGCTTCCTTCAGTTGTATCAGAAGATCCCCTTTTTTCGTTCTTCTTATTCTGGATACCGCCTTGCCCACAGATTCCAATTTAGGGTCTGCTTTTACGCTGCGGAGTATCTGGGCGTAGAAAGCCTCCCCTTTCGCTTCGATGACGATGGCATCAGGTTTTGGTTTTCTGCCCTGCTTCTTTTTGGTGGCCTTCTTGTTTTTAACAGCTGACCAACCATTGTCTTCTTCTCGCGTCGTACTTTCCTTATTACCAGAGGTACTGGCTTGTTTAGCCTTTGCCATAGCCGTTTCTGTGACTTTTTTTGGCTCTTTCTTCTTATTTTCCTCGTCTGAGGGGCGCTTCTGCTTGCGTTCACGTTTCGGCTTCGGTGTGCTGTTCTCCGATGGCAGTCTCTTCTTTTTTGCGTCCTGGACAGGTTTGAGCCAGGGGGAGGTCTGAGAAGAATTATTTCTTCTTATCACTTCCTTGGCCTTTTCATCCCGCAACTGGATTGCCGAGAGTTCATACAGCGCCCGAATGCTTTCTATGGCGTCTCTCATTGGTTGATGTATTGAGCGCCGCTTTCCGTCTTGGAGCATGTCGACTAGTTCCCTAATCTGCATGCCCAGCTTGTGGAAGTCAGGTCGATCAGGGGCTTTTTCAACCGTCGCCTCCGATGCCACCGGAAGTGCTCCATCTGATTGTCCCACAGGTGACCTCAGCATCACTGAGCTCCTCTGGAACGGGTCTCCTCTATACTCACCGTTTGTTTGACTGTTGCTTGTTTTTTTGTTGTTTGGGGTTTTTGTTTCTTTTGTATTCATTTCTTTTGGGTCCCCACTCAAAGCCGCTATCAATGTTCGAATGTGTAGTCACCCAGGGATCTCATGGTTGTCTATGTAAGCAGTGAGGCCATGCGAGGGTTGGCATAAGCCCTTATGGGGTCTTATGTCAGAGCCAGATCGGTGTTAAACAGGAATGTTACATCTGTACCTACACCACCAACTTAATGGTGACGAAACATTGAACGTACTTTGAGGCCTGCCAAGGTTTTAACGGGACGGGGGCGCTTGTAGCATTAGCCTGAAAGCCATTTCAACCGGATTTCACTCCAGCTTACTCAGGTAACAGAATACTACGTCAGCCCTCATAGCTGTCATTCCAATTCGTTTTCCAGTATGCCATAATTAAGACCTTACTGGGCTCAGTCTTAATATTTAAGGTACTGATGACGAAGTCATCGTGTTGTAGTTTTTTAATTACAGTGATGCGCACTATAATGTGTTGCACTGTATACACTCATATTTCATAGTGTGCAGACATCTTTCCGGGACAAGAAGCTGCGTGTTTCGAGTTGTGGCGGGTACGTCCGGATCTCGCCATTTTCTCCTTACTGTATCCCTCGTAGCCACCTTGTGCGGTGGGGAGCACCTATATGGAAGACGGCGCTTATTCGTCTTGTCGCAGAGAGTTCATAGGGGTTCCTTTGACCTTTTCAGCCAAGCCCTCCTTCTCTGCCGCTCTTGGTCGGGGACTGCTTATTTGGGTATTCGCAGTTAACCTACAATTCTGCAGGCCGTTCACTATCCGCCACCTGTGACCCCCACAGTTGCCTGAGCTTAGCCCCACCAGCCCGTCCGACTTGGTGGCTGTGCGCGTGTTTTTTTTTTTTTTTTTTTAAGTTGCGCCAGGGATGTGTAATCTTCATAGATACTAATAGCCCGAGTGCTACTAGCATGCACGATTCGCAAACCTGAGTAATCGATTTCAGGAATACGCCTACGTACTAAACACACACCCTACACACTACAACTACTCTCCCCGCGGGACTGCCGTTAGGTATTACTTCGCGGGGCTGGTTAGCAATTTATGCTGTACTTTCTGCTTCTCGACGTATTCTTTCTTGGATTCGAAGCTGCATTTGCACGTGCGTAATAAACGCGCAAATTTCCATCCATTTTTCCTCAGATTGTACCATATGATCTATAAGGAATGGGGGACTGGGAAGTTCGTTTCTCCAGTTTTCAAATCGCCTACAGTAGAAGACTGTATGCTCCGTATCTTCCTCCTGGTCTGGACATTCTGGACACAACGGAGAGCTATCGTGTCCAAACCGGTAAAGATATTTGCGATAACCTCCATGGCCAGACAGGAACTGCATGAGGAACTGTGTGAGGTGGTTTATCCAAATGTCGATGGTGGGGATTAATTTATAGGTCCATCTGCCTTTAACCGCATTATCCCATCGATCTTGCCACACAGCTCTTGAAGCTGCTTTTTCTTCTTCTATAACCCTTCTTCTTTCGCTAGCCTCTTGATGGCTCGAGCCTCTCCGATTGTAGATTCTCTGCATCTCGTTTGCGAGGTGTGTGTGTGTGTGTGTGTGTGGTGGCAGATGAATCCATAATGGACCAACGGCAGCGCTCATATCCCCGAAGTGGGTTACTGGCATCGGTCTATCCGGTCCCGAGGTTGCAAAAAAAAAAAAAAGGATCTGGTTCTCCAGGTTGGGGGTTGTGCCGTCGGGTTAACTTTCCTACCACGTAAAACAAAACCGGTTACAAAGCAACTAACAGCCTCGGATACAGATGATTTTACTGCTGACGACCCAAGCAAACGTAAAAAGGATAACGATCTTCGTGTCTGCACGTGGAATGTTACTTACTTAGATGGCGCTACGGTCCGGGTGGACCTGTGCCTCAACCAACAAACCTCTCCAGCCAGCCTCTCTCTCCCCAGTTGCGCACGACAAGTTGGTTGAGGTCCCCCTCCACTTGTTTGCGCCACCTACCGCGAGGTCGTCCTCTACTGCGTCGTCGATCCGGGGTGGATTCAAAGACTTTCTTAGCGGGAAAGTTTTATTTATTTACGCTAAATACAAGCAATAACTTAAGGGTACCTTAAATCTAGCAAATGGACACTTAACCTAATTTTTTTTTTTCTACAAACCTTACACTAGAACTTAAACCGTTTCTGGGTCAGGAGGAGGAATTAATAGAACGAAGGGCATTTTTTAGGGAGGCTTTGCTTTTATGAAAGTCAAAATCGGCTTGAATGAGATTGGCTCTGCGGAGCATTCTGGACATTGGTTCGTTATATCCATAATTAGTGCGGTGAGGAATAGGACGAAAGAGGGGTGAGAACCTGAGGTTACGTGGGTTGGTGTTAAAAGAGATCATATGCAGTAGCGCGGGGGAATCAATGTTGCCAGCTAATAGCTGATGAATAAACAAGATGTCAGCAATTTCGCGGCGTTTGTAGAGAGACTGTAAATTTATAAGTTTTAAACGGTCCGTGTATGGGGGTAAATTGTAGCTATCATCCCAAGAAAGACCACGTAAGGCAAAGCGAATGAACCTTCTCTGAACCGCTTCGATTCGCAAGATATGGATTTCATAGTAGGGTGACCATACCTGGCAAGCATACTCAAGGAGGGGTCTGACGAAAGTGATGTATAAGGATTTTGTAACGTAAGGGTTTGAGAATTCCTTAGATTATCGCTTGACGAAACCGAGAGCAGAGTTAGCTTTATTGATAATATTATCGATATGAGAACGGAAGTTGAGTTACCTATCGCAGATAACTCCCAAATCGCGCAGTGAAGAGACAGAGGGAATAGGCTCACCACAAATGGAGTACACTCTGGCGGATGTTCGGATACGCTTACGAGAGAATGTGATAGCTTGACACTTGCTGACGTTTAGCTCTAAGAAATTACTATGGCACCAGACTGAAAATCGGTTCAGATCATCTTGCAGTGAGTGAGAGTCGGCAGGGGATGATATTGGCCTGAAGAGTTTTATATCATCAGCGTATATAGAAAGGTTGTAATCATTGAAAGGAAAGGTCATTTAGGAAAGGTCTTAGACAAGGTGACGCGCTATCATGCGATCTCTTTAACATAGTACTTGAGAGAATTGTGCGAAACTCACAAGCCAACACCGGAGGTACAATCTTTTACAAGTCTGTACAACTACTCGCTTACGCCGTTGACATTGACATAGTCGGAAGAACTCAGCGGGCCGTCAACGGTGCACTTACGAGTATTGAGATCAAGGCAGCAAGGATGGGTTTAGCAGTCAATTAAATCAAATATATGCAATATATACTGTCTACAAAAAAGGGCACCCAACACCAGCGTCTTGGACAGAGCACCATAATAGACAGGCATAATTTTGAGGTAGTAAAGGACTTTGTCTACCTAGGCTCTATGGTGAGCTCTGCAAATTACATTAGTGGGGAGACCAAACGAAGAATTACTCTTGCTAATCGTTGTTTCTATGGGCTAAACGGCAATTGAGTAACAAAGCCCTATCTCAAACTAATAAGGTAACTCTTTATAAGACATTAATCATCCCAGTTCTGCTGTATGGCGCAGAGGCATAGGCTTTGTCAAAACCGGATGAGGATGCCTTTGGTTATTTTGAGAGAAAAGTTCTTCGAGCGATCTTTGGTCCCGTGTGCATAGACGGTGAGTGGAGGAGAAGTTGCAATGCTGAATTATACGGCTTATATAAGGACATCGACTTAGCCAGAAGAGTTCACATACAGCGACCAAGATGGCTGGTTCATTTAGAGCGGATGGAGCCCAACGTTCCTGCCAAGAAAGTCTTCAAATCCGCCCTGGATGGACGACGCAGTAGAGGACGACCACGCGGCAGGTGGCGCAAACAAGTGGAGGAGGACCTCAACCAACTTGAGGTGCGCAACTGGAGGCAGCTGGCTGGAGAGGTTTGTTGGCTGAGGCCTAGGTCCACCCCGGACTGTAGCGCCACCTATGTAAGTAAGTATGTATTCGAATAATCGTTCTATGTTGCACTACCCACACCACAAGAAGCATTTTAAGAGATTATCTTACTTCACTTATTTTTCCTTATTTCCTTTCACTATAGGAGTGAGTATAGCAAGCGAATTATTTAGAATATACTTTTCTCTGTTTCGCTTTTGCAAGTAATCGGGTATGACCGTGTAGTATTCGCAATCTCATCATAACGTTTTAGCACATGGAAACTCAACGCTTGCGACAGTGGTTCACTTTCCATTTGTTAAAAATGGCACACTGGTATGCAGAAACGATTTGATGAAGTGTATCACCTGTCTTCTTTTTCACATCTTAAGAATTCCCAGCAAACACACAGCTTACCATAAGTGAAAAGAGAAATTCGAAAGGGAAAATCTGTTTTTGAATAATTCTATTTGTTAGAGTAGGATACACAATCGAGGAATTTTTGTGTATCCTACTTCTTCATATTAGAAAACAAGGATGCACATTTAATGCAATCATGGTTGGCTCTTTAGCTTTCCCTTTGACGATGGAGGCGGCAGACCAGGCCTGTCAGAGAATACACCTCGTGCGGAAAGTAGCCGTTATCGAATGATCTTGTCAGAGGATAGAGGCTGAACACCGAAACAACGCTCGCGGAAGAAATATACGTTGCTGGAAGTGCAACGAAAAAGGACACCTACAGCGGCAATGCAGAAACCCACACAAACACGGAAACTGCTCACATTGTGGGAATAGGCGACGCAGGTAAAAACCATCCAACAGGGACAACATTCATCCTGTTGGTCAGGCTTCTCAAAACCAGGGGTCGGGAAACGTTAAAACGAGCTTCGCGGCGCAGAAGTTGGCTGTTAGAATCGACTCCCTCAAGACCACCGCTTGATGGAACACGTTCTGCGTGGATTGACCTGGAAGACTTGCCTGGTGTATCTGGACGAAGTAAACGTGGTAGGAAACACATTTGAGGAACATCGCGACAACCTGCAGAATGTGCTAGAACGACTTCGAAGTGCTCACCTGAAGCTGAATCCGAAGAAATGTGCTCTGTTCAAATCCGAAGTCAAGTACCTGGGCCATGTTATCTCATCAGATCCAGAAAAAGTGGAAGCTGTGAAAAACTGGCTAGTTCCAAAAGACAAACACTATCATAAGCTTTTTAGGGCTCACCACGTACTACAGTCGCTTCGTAAAGGACTTTGCCGGAATCGCGAAGAGCTTGCACCAACTAATGGACAAAGGAAGGCAATTCAAATGGTCATTTACGGTGCTTTCGCAGGTACACAACGGCGAAGAAAAGGTAGTTGCATACTTCAGCAAAGTGCTCTCCAATCCCGAAAAGAACTACTGTGTGACAAGGCGAGAACTTCTGGCGCTGCTTCTGGCGATGAAACATTTCCATTAATACCTCTACGGTCAAAAGTTCCTTTTGCACACAGACCACACGGCTCTTAAATGGTTGGTGCAGTTCAACAATCTGGAGGGTCAGGTCGCAAGCTGGATTGAACGAATCCAGATGTACGACTACGAAATGAAGCATCGTAAAGGAAAACTCCGTTCTAATGCGGATGCGTTATCCCGGCGACCATGTAAGATCGACTGCAAGCATTGCGTGCTACAGCAAGAGAAATTCATTTTTTCCATCCAAAGGGTAGGAGCTGATCCCATGGTGTGCTAAAAAGGAAATGGGAAAGGCCAGACGGGAAAGATTTCATAATGCAGCTCATCTGCGTTGTACGAGGCAAAATGCATCAGTACAACGTGGGCGCACCCTTTGATCGAATCTCCGCTGACATCGCTATGCCATTTCTGGAAACAGTCAATGGCAACCTTTACATCCTAGTTGTCATGGACTACCTTAGCAAATGGCCGGAAGCGTTTGCCATCCCTAACCAGGAAGCGAAGACTATCGTAGAGCAGATCGTCATCAACTAGGTGAGCAGATTTTGCGTGCCTATGGAACTGCATTCTGATCAGGGACGAAACTTCGAATCGAAGATATTCCAAGAGGTATTTCAACAACTAAGAATTACAAAAAAGAGGATGACTCCGCTTCATGCACAATCTGTCGGGATGGTAGAGCGCTTCAGCAGCACTTTGAACGAACATCTCTCCAAGGTCGCAGGAGACTACCGGCGCGATTGGAATCGACAAATTCCTCTCTTCCTGATGGCCTATCGAAATGCAGTACACAGTACTACTGGACATACTCCATCCGAAATCTTGTTTGGTCGAGCAGTCCGGCTACCTAGTGAGGTGAAGTTTGGATCTTCTAATGACGGGTGCATCAGTGAAGAGGATTGGCAGAGCTGAGGACAAAGATCAGAAACTGCGAACTACGGGAGTAGTGGTTTGCTTCTTCTTCTTCCTATTTCGGCGAGGTTATGATCTGAAAATAAGCGATCATAACCCTCCCACTTCACTGAAATTCTATTGATTCGCCTGCGGGGTTCGCCTGTTTGACATCAGAAAATATCGGCAGGCCTGCCGATTTTGGATCACTCGGTTACTGAGGCAAATCAAATGCTGGTGTCGTTGCGTTTTTGTGATCCAGCTGGTATGCCTGTCTCCTGCCTCGCAATGTGTTTGAAACGTTCATCGACATTGCCTTTTTAACAGGGTTCAAATGATCTATTCTTTGAACGTGGCAATACCAACTGAGCCGGTCGCGCTCTATTTTTCGTAAAACGGTTTGCTTGACGTGAAGGCTACCAAGGATCTTCGAACTTTTTATTCGATAAAGCTTTGTTCCTGCTATTATACGAAGCATCTTCATCTCAGCTGCCGTTAATTTACTCTCATACTTTTTGTACATTGTCCAACATTGTGAACCGTTTGTGAGCGCTGGATGCACAACTGCGGTGTAGAGCCTTCCTTTCAACTTAGGGAGCATTTTTCGGTCACAAAAGATAGCGGAGTTTTCCCGCCACTTCATCCGCCCTACGCTTACGCGATTGATCATAGATCCCAGATATTTGAACTTTTCGCACTTGGGAAGCACTGTTCCATTCAAATAAATATCTGGAATCGGTCTGATTGGATCAGAGAACGGGCACCGAAAGCACTCGGTCTTTTCTGAGCTAATGCGATACCAATTTCCCTCCAAAACGTTCACCCATGGATTAAGTGCTCGTAGCAGGGTCGTAGGCTCCTCACTTATGATGGCTCCATCGTCAGCAAAGAAAAATGGATGTACCTTGTGGTTCGTCACTTTACCTTCGAGCAGATAGTCAAGGACTTAATAAAGAGCAAAGAGCTTCCTGGTGCACTCCGACTTTGATTGGGAACTCTTCAGTTACTCCAGCGGGGCATTTGCCTGTCGAATGGCTTTTCAAAGCCAACCAATACAATATGTAAATCCTTTAAGGAATCACGATGTTTTTCCATTATGATCCTTATACTTTGGATTGTATCTGTGGTTGATTTATCCGCGACAAACACGCACTGATCATCAGATAGCCGTATTATTTTTCACAGTCGGCTATCAAATATCCGCTCAACGATCTTTATGGTGTGTGACATCAGCTTGATCAAACTGTACTTATCACGGTTTCGAGTATCACCCTTCCCTGTGTACAGAGGGAGAAGGTAGCTTTCCCTCCATTGACTCGGCATTGGATCACCTCTCATAAGGTAGGAGATGAGAATTCCGAGCCATCTGAACCCGATGCCTCCCATCTTTTTACAGAAGTCAGAGGACATCTCGTCTGGCCCAATCGCTTTTCGTTTTCTGCAGTATTTGACCGCCTCCCTAACTTCTTCGACTGTAATGTCGGGTATTTCTTCACAGTTAGGGGTAACTTTTGGAAAGTATAGCCGGGAAAACTGTTCATTCAAAAGTCGAAAAGTCGTTAACAGTACCGCCGCCACCTCTGCAGAATTTTGTTGTCATCCAAAAGAAGCTGGCCATGAGCATTGTTAATGAACTTTGGGGAACGAATCTCCTGAGCATTCCTCCTTCTTTTTGCGGCTATTCTGAAGATGGTTGCGCTCCTGTTCATATTGTGTCGTTGCAGCTCCTGGACAGCCTGATTTGCATCAGCAATCGGGGAAGATATTTTCTCCAGCTCCCGATACAAGTCCTCCGTACTCTCTGCTTGAGCTTGGGCGCACTTTTTCTTAGCTTTTTTCTTATAACATCTGTATTCCACATCGGGGCGAGTTTCTATTTTTAGAGGGGCCCTTTGACCAAGCTTTGAAAGCCGCTTTCTTCTTATTTATCACTTCTTTAGCTTCATCACTCCACCACCATGCTTCTTTGGCGTGTTTTAATGCTCCTGGCAGTGATATGGCCTTTTTTAAGCAAGTTCGCTGTAGGGAATCGCACATATTTTGTGCTCTACACTGTTCATTCTCAGCTCCGTTGATGGTGTGAGAGAGGTAATTTTTCATCACGAAAAACAAAAGCCTCGCGCCTTTTTCTTTGTCCAGATTGTATCACTTGATTTTCTCAGATACCCTTGCTTGTTTGTTTTTCTTATATGTCTTGATAAAAATTTCTGTTAGCAGGAGACGGTGTTGCTTGGCGATCGCCTCTCCCAGGATCACTTTACAATCTTTTACCCGAGGCTTCATGAAACTGGCTACCAAGAGGTAGTCAATCTAGGCTTCATCTCCACTGCTGCTGTAAGTGATCAGGTACCAGCTTTATTTTATGGTATTTAACAGGACAAGACCGTGTGATTTGCACATCCTTAGGATATCTTCACCAGGAAGGTTCCTGCTGCCGTATCCCAGTCCTCCATGGCAGTCTTCATAGTTTTCATTTGACTTCTCGACATGTCCATTCAAATCTCCTCCAACATGTTGTTTTACATTAGTCATTTCGGAAATATATATGTATTATTCATATCACTTTCGCTTAATTTTCGAGTTTTTAATTTCTTCCCCTCTGAACCATGAGCGCTAGCGCTAATGTAGGAACCCGAATTTGGCTACTGGCAGTCTATATCTAAGTTAATGGTTCGTGTAAATATTGCACAGATTGCGCGCGGTCGGTTTTGCCACCAGAGAAGGCCAACCCTGCTAGTTGTACCGTGAGGCGAACTTCTCCATATACCTTCGCCGATTCCTCTGTTGCATTCTTTAGACAGTAGCAGTTGGTGTTGTGCAGCCATAACTTTCGGAAGAGATCTCTTCTTACGATGGAAGTCAGGGCGCCGGTGTCGATAGTATCTCTTGTTGTATCATTTGATTTCGGAGACCTGGATAATGGTATTTGGGGAGCTGATTCCAACGGCCAACTTCTGCCCTGCGAAGCTCGTTTTAACGTTTCTGATTTTGAGAAGCCAACAGGACGGATGTTGTCCTTGTTGGATGGTTCTTCGTTGCGTCGCCTCTTTTCACGGTGTTTACAGTTTTCGCGTCTGAGTGGGCTTCTGCATTGCCGTTGTAGATGTCGTTTTTTGCTGCAGTTACAGCAACGAATTTGTCCTCCGCGAGCGTTGTTTCGGTCTTCAACGCCCATCCTCTACCAAGAGCATTCGATTGGCGGCTACTTCCCTCACGCGGTGGATTTCCTGACATGCCTAGTTTGCTGCCCCAATCGTCAGAACGAACGCCAAAGCTTCGGCGAGCGTTTGTTTTTTTTTTCTAGCCATTCGTAGTTTCGCATCAACTATGGTATGGTTAAATGCTTCGGTCGCCAGTTCGATTACGATCTCCTCACAGGTGCGCCGCGGTCTTAGGATAGGAAAAATGTGCCAGCCGTTCAATATCTGCTTGCAAATGCTGGAGCGTCTCTTCCTTTATCTGGACTCTTCTGCGCAACTGGACCCTATTGCTGCATATGGTCGTCCTCAAATGGCATTTTAATGGCTCTCTCCAGGGAATCGTAGTTTCGTTGTTTGTCCTCAGGATTAGTTTGTAGTAGCTCTAGATTTCTCTTCATCATTCCAGTTGTTCGTCATTGCCGCTACTTTGAACTACCTTTTGTATATCGATCATGATGTTTGATCACCGAGGACGGGAGGCTGTGATTCTTTGCTTCTACAGTCGTCGGTTAAATACTTCCGAACTTTCTGTCTCTTCATGCATGTGAGTTTCTTTGCCAGATTCTGGAATTTCTCTTCAACGACTTTAAATTTTGTTTGAACATTCTCGAAATTTTCTTCAACGGAAATTTCTAGTATCACGAACTTTTTGTTTGGTCATCGGGCTAATCATCTATACTCTGCCCAACATAAATTGGCAGTACACGTCTTATGGGGAAGCTTTTTCAAAATCAGTAGCGCGCCATATTTTTCCACCATACTAAGTTGAAAGAAACCCCCCATAAAAAGTGTTTACCCGCCAGTGAGTTTCCATTTGCATCTGACATAAATTTCGCATGTCTTATTTAGCGCACATCTGAGTGTGCACTAATTGGCTGTGGCCTGTGGCTGCTGCTATTCAACCCCCATTAAATTGATGTGCATTCAGAGTTACCAGTGTCCGTTTGGTAACTCGTTCAGTTTTTTTTCTTTGGGTTTCTGTTGAGCTTTTGGTTTTAGAGCTTTGAAAAAAGTTCTTAATGATAAGTGTTATCGTGGAGATCTTGTTTTGATCTTTTGCATTTCTTTCAATGTGTGGAAATTACGTTCAAATGCAGTTACAAAATTGTAAGCTGTTTTCTTTAAGGAAAAAAGTTTATTTGCGTAGGTTTTCGTAGCGCGCGGTCATTTTTTTGATGTTAAGTGTATTTTTCTAAATTTGGATTGTGATACTAATGTGAAGTTAAGTGTTTTTATGTAAATTGTATTTTTAAAAGGTGTATTTTTTTTTGAGTTTTGTGCGCCTATATATATATTAAAAAAATTCAATTTAGTAATTTTGTCCGTTTTCGTCCTGTGTGAAATATAACAGTTTTTATGTTCTTAAGATTCGAGTATTACATCGCCAAAATTCTATGGTAAGAATACGTCTTAGGGTTATTTCATAATGTTTGACATATGTACGAGTACATGTGTATATTGAGTTTTAGAAGTTTAGTTCAAATTGTAAAATTGTGTTTAATTTATAAACCGTTGACTTTTATAAGAAAAGGCGAGATAATAAAATTTGTTGAATTTTTAATGGCTGTAATACAGGGTGGTCCATGAGTCACTATGGGGCCTATGTTAGGTTAGTGTTGTTGAGAGCTAAAGAATTTTCTGACCTTGTTGAGAAAGGTAATGCTAGTCTCCAAAGGAAAAAAAATATAAAAGAAAATAAGGGCGTTCAATGTCAAAAATTATTACCTATTTGATTGCGATCTATGGGTTGATGGGTATAATCGGCAGCTGTGGTATCGGATGATGTTCGGCAGACAGCCACACTTAGGCCAGAAGAGGTCCACTGTGATCCCATGGATCTTTCCATTTGACTACACACCGACTAATTAAACCAACCGGAGCTGTTAATAAAGTGAATGATGCTCATGACGCCTGAAGACGGACGCCAGTTTGCTAAGGTAATCAAATAAAGGTGCGCCTAGATGGAGCAGTATTTTTTAGGACAAGGCCGGATATGTGTATAGGAGGTGAAAGATGGGTTCCTCCTTCTCCTTGTCTTGTTATTGCTGAACTTTTGACCGGTAGTTCGACCCTGCGAAGGCCTAGCATGGCATGCTGGATAAGTCTATACTCGCCGGATTGGGGTGGATTCTTTGTCTTTTAAGTCGAATGCAAAACACAAAAAAAAAATCATGCCAAGTCTTTGACGGTACATAATAAGAATTTTCTCACAAAAATAAAAAAAAATGAACTAGGTAACGAACGTCTGCAACAGGTGTTATGTTGCCTAGGAGCACTTTACCCTCCCGTGTATATACCGCGTATATACCTTAACCTATGATACTCTAAGCTCCAAATAGTTTCCGAGTATCCCTAGTTGGAATGCTGGTGTGTTTTAAAGCTTCATACTTGGTTGGGTGTCAAATCGCCCAAAACCAAATCGCCAAAATCAGAATTTTTTTCCGAGGGTCGGTGAATCGTCCTGTGTGAAATATAACAGTTTTTATGTTCTTAAGATTCGAGTATTACATCGCCAAAATTCTATGGTAAGAATACGTCTTAGGGTTATTTCATAATGTTTGACATATGTACGAGTACATATGTATATTGAGTTTTAGAAGTTTAGTTCAAATTGTAAAATTTTGTTTAATTTATAAACCGTTGATTTTATAAGAAAAGGCGAGATAATAAAATTTGTTGAATTCTTAATGGCTGTAATACAGGGTGGTCCATGAGTCACTATGGGGCCTATGTTAGGTTAGTGTTGTTGAGAGCTAAAGAATTTTCTGACCTTGTTGAGAAAGGTAATGCTAGTCTCCAAAGGAAAAAAAATATAAAAGAAAATAAGGGCGTTCAATGTCAAAAATGATTACCTATTTGATTGCGATCTATGGGTTGATGGGTATAATCGGCAGCTGTGGTATCGGATGATGTTCGGCAGACAGCCACACTTAGGCCAGAAGAGGTCCACTGTGATCCCATGGATCTTTCCATTTGACTACACACCGACTAATTAAACCAACCGGAGCTGTTAATAAAGTGAATGATGCTCATGACGCCTGAAGACGGACGCCAGTTTGCTAAGGTAATCAAATAAAGGTGCGCCTAGATGGAGCAGTATTTTTTAGGACAAGGCCGGATATGTGTATAGGAGGTGAAAGATGGGTTCCTCCTTCTCCTTGTCTTGTTATTGCTGAACTTTTAACCGGTAGTTCGACCCTGCGAAGGCCTAGCATGGCATGCTGGATAAGTCTATACTCGCCGGATTGGGGTGGATTCTTTGCCTTTTAAGTCGAATGCAAAACACAAAAAAAAAAAATCATGCCAAGTCTTTGACGGTACATAATAAGAATTTTCTCACAAAAATAAAAAAAATTAACTAGGTAACGAACGTCTGCAACAGGTGTTATGTTGCCTAGGAGCACTTTACCCTCCCGTGTATATACCGCGTATATACCTTAACCTATGATACTCTAAGCTCCAAATAGTTTCCGAGTATCCCTAGTTGGAATGCTGGTGTGTTTTAAAGCTTCATACTTGGTTGGGTGTCAAATCGCCCAAAACCAAATCGCCAAAATCAGAATTTTTTTCCGAGGGTCGGTGAAAATCTTCAACAAGACACTATGAAGATCGAAAGCGCGTGCTCATAGTAATGTGGGATTCTTACCCACTAAAAAACCTCTCTTCAAAATAGACTTGTATTTTATTTTTACTACAACTAAGTATTCGACTAGCTTTCATTTCCCGAAATAATGACATTTTGCAGGGACCTTCCCATTAGAAGTTCCTGCCAGCTCCGCAGTTTAGACGCGGTTACTTATCGCGCCAAGTCTAAAGGTTTGGTTCTTTGTAGAGGGTGTAGTAAATTTCTTTCATCCAAAACTTGGAGGACTGTAATATTAACGTGACTTTATAGTCGACTTTTATGATTTCTCGCGTAGTTTTTGATTTCCTCTTCGATTGTTTTAATGCCAAGATCTCTGTGGATATCGCTGTTTCTGATACACCATGCCGCATTAACAATACCTCTTAGCACTTTGTTTTTAAAAGTTTGTAAAATTTTAATATTACTTATTTTGGTACAATCCCAGAGTTGTATACCATATGCCTATACGGGCTTTAGCACTTGCTTATATAAAAGCAGTTTGTTCTCTATATTAAGCTTGGAATATTTTCCAAGTAACCAATACATTTTTCTATATTTATTATCTAGTTCTTTGCGTTTTTTCTTTACACGCGCCATCCATTTCAGCTTTGCATCAAGTGTCATTCCAAAATACTTAGCCTCGTTTGGAAACGGAATTTGAACCGAGTTTGAAAAGATCGGCAAATTATTTACTCTCTTATAAGTAAAATTTACATGAACAGATTTGGTCTCGTTGAGTGCGATTCGCCAAACCTTTGTCCATTCATTTACTCTATCCAAAACTTCTTGCAGTTGTTCTGTAGTATCTTCGACAGTTTTACCTATTGCCAAGATAGCAGTGTCGTCGGCAAATGTAGCTAGCTCAGTCCCTTCTACTTGCGGTATATCACGAGTGTATAATAGATATAAGACTAAGTGTATAATAGATATAAGACTGAAAGAAAAATCTGAATATTCGTTTCCACATTTGACGCTGAATAGTTTGTTCGTAAGGAAGTTCTTCAAAGTATTATATACATACATAGGTGCTCTGGCAGAACTTGTAGTAATTTAAACTTTAAGCCTTCGTGCCAGACTTTGTCAAAGGCTTGAGAGACGTCAAGGAATACGGTTGAACAAATCTTTTTTCTTCAAGTGATTTTTCGATTACATGTGTAATTCGATGTACTTGTTCAACTGTAGAATGCTTACTTCTGAATCCGAATTGATGATCCGGAATGAGACGCTCTTCTTCTATTACCGGCTGTATTCGCCTAATCAATATTCTCTCGAACACTTTGGATATAATTGGAAGAAGCGAAATCGGTCTATAGGACATTTTTTCATTCAGCGGTTTTCCGGGCTTAAGGACCATTATAACTTCGGCGACTTTCCATTGACTCGGAACATATTCTAGTCTAATCGCGGCGTTTATAATGAACAGAAGCTTAATTAGAGCTTTCCTTGCTAGTGCTTTAACAACCTGTCTCGTAATTAGGTCATATCCAGGAGCCTTCTTCGGTTTAAGTTTCTTTAATTCTTCCTTAAGTTTGGTAAGTGTTGCATTTCTTATTACGCTCTTGGCTATATACGACATATTTATATTTTGAATAAGAGCTTGTCCATCAAACTGTTTGAAAGTTTCTTGCAGGTGGGTGGCAAAAACTTGCGCTTTCTCTTTATCATGCCTGGCCCATTCGTCTTGATTTTTCCTAATTGGGGCGGCTTGAATTTGAGGTTTTGAATACCTTTTATAGCCATCCAAAGCGAGTAATTAGTATTTTTTTCTGCCGTTAAACTTTCTAGGTAAGTTTGTATTTCATTACTAGCAGGTACTCGCAACTTTGTCTGCGTGGTTCACAATAACTTTATATTAGGCGGTTAAAGTTAGTGGTGTAAGTCATATTTAGCTTAAGAACTTAAGATTTGCACCGCTGTAACTTTCAACAATACATATCAGCTTTTCCTTTATCTATCAAATATGTGCTACCATCTGTTGTTGATGTAGTAACATTTTAATTTACTTCATATTTTCATGCAACAGTTTGGCATGTGCAGTATTCATTTCTGGACTTACACCAATATTTTTGAGAAATGACTTACACCAGCATGACTTTAACCGCCGCATATGTATGCATTTAGCTAACAGAAGGACTACGTCAAAATGCACATGTGCATACAATAATTATAAATTTGAGCCTTTAGGTATGAAAGGAAATATACCATTTACTTACTACGATGGCGCTACAGTTTGAGGCTAGTCTGGACTTCAACCAACAGAAAATGAATGTGTTTATTTTTGTTATACTGCAAAAGAAAATTAGTAGTTCTAAAACTTTCCGAATGTATAGTTTTATAATGCCTGGTTTTGTCTGTTTTTTTAAATCTTAGTGTTTATTTCTTTTAATATTGTAGCATTGATTACAGGATGGTTTGTGTACCAAAAAACTAAAACACTGTATCTCAAACTGTAGCAACGACATCTATTGCAAAACCTGCTAGCAGTAAATATTCCAACCTGGTGTGCTTACGTTCCACAATTGTTCCACACAATATCCCAATATTCCAGGATCCTCGATTCACTCGAAGAAACATCTAGCATGTTCTAGAACCCCTTGCAATTTCATATAAATACCCATACCACAACCACCGTGGACACAGTTGTTTATAAGTGCATACAGCGATAACAAGAGGAAGATTAGACCAGTGGTGAAAATAAGCGACATTATTTGAAATAAATAAAGAATAAAGTGATTGAATATTGTGTTGAAGTGAAGTTGGTGTTTGATAATAAATAAACGATTAAAATACACAAAAGACGGTTTTATTTAAACGAACCCCAGCAAGAATATTACATTGGTGTCAGAAAAGTGGAATAAAACAAATTTTGTGTATTGCTTTTTTGTGTAAGTGAAAAATAAAAATGGTTCGGAACTTGCTAGAAGATTTGTCAGTGCCGCAACTAAAGGAAGTACTGAGCCAGCGGAATCAGCTTACGACTGGTACAAAGAGAGAATTGATCAATAGGTTGCGGAAAATAATGACGGACGAGGGTACAGATCCCGATACGGCTTTGTTCGACGTCGAAGAAGAACAAGTAAGTACGACGAATGATATGTCGGCCTTAATGAAACTGCTTTCCGAAAAGTTCGAGAAGCTAGACAATTCTCTGGATGAGCAAAATAAAAAGCTCGATGAACAAAAGAATTCTCTGGATGGCAAGCTGGATGTGCAAAACAAGAAGTTCGAGCTTCTAGAGAATTCCCTAGATGCTAAGTTCGGCGAACAAAAGAACTCTCTAGAGCAACAGCTATTCGATCAAAGGAGTGTTCTCGAAAGCAAATTCAATGAACAAAATAAAAGTTTGGAAACAAGATTTGGAACAATTGATGAGAAGATTGAAAATGTAGAGGCCAAAATTAAGACATTCGAAACAGCAATTGAAGGAAGATTCGAGAATGTTGAAACGAAATTCGAGGCTGTTGAAGAAAGATTCGAGAATTTGGCAAAGGAACTCGAACACGTGAAGAAACAGAAAGTTCGGGAGTATTCAAGCGACTGCCCGAGAAGGAAAGAGATGCAGCCTCCCGTCTTCGATGGACAGACATCATGGCCGATATACAAGAGGCAGTTCGAAGCTGCGGCAATAACGAACAACTGGGACGACGAAGAGAAGTCCATTGCCCTCACGCTTGCGCTTAGAGGATCAGCTGCAGAGCTACTACAAACTATTCCCGAGGACAAACAACGCAACTACGACAGTCTGGTGAAAGCCATTGAGATGCGATTTGGGGACGACCACATGCAGCAAGTATATAGGGTCCAGTTGCGCAGAAGGTCCCAGATGAAGGGTGAGACGCTCCAGCAGTTACAAGCGGACATCGAGCGGCTGGCACATTTGTCCTATCCAAACGCCGGCGAGGAGATCATTAACGAGATGGCAACAGAAGCATTTACCCATGCCATAGCTGATGCAAAATTGCAAATGGCTGGAAAGAAAACCCTCGCCGAAGCTTTGGCGTTTGCGCTGACAATGAAGGCCGCAGACCAGGCATGTCAGGGGGTCCACCGTGTGAGGGAAGTAGCCGCCGTCGAATGCTCTTGCCGGGGGATGGACGTCGAAGACTGAAATAACGCTCGCGGAGGACAAATTCGTTGCTGGACCTGCAACAAATTGGGACACCTACAACGGCAATGCAGAAATCCACCCAGACGCGGAAACTGTCCACATTGTGCGAATAGGCGACGCAACGAAGGACCATCCTACAGGGACAACATCCATCCTGTTGGCCAGGCTCCTCGAAACCAGGAGTCGGGAAACGCCTAAGAGCCAGCTTCGCGGGGCAAAAGTTGGCTAATGGAATCGACGCCCCCAAGACCACCATCCAGGTCTCCCAAACCAAACGATGCAACAAGAGTCTAACAGTGGAAGCATTCATCGGCAAAAACAAGTGCGTGGCTACTATCGATACCGGTGCCACGGCTTCGATTGTAAGAAGAGATCTCGTCCGGAAGTCTTGGCTGCACAACACCAGCTGCTACTCTCTTAGGACTGCGATAGGGGAAGCGGCGAAAGTATACGGAGAAGTTCGCCTCACGTTACAACTAGCAGGGTTGGCCTTTTCTCATGCGTTCCTGGTGGGCGACATATGTGATGAATGCATCATCGGAGTGGACTTTATGAAAGAACATGACGTAATCATCGACATCGGGATGCAAGTTCTGCGGTACAGGAACGTAGAGATTCCAATGGTGTACGGGAACGAGAATACAGCACATTTAAGGACAATACCCAGCAAGGACGAAGTCTTACCACCATCTTCCGAGACTATCATTTGGACAAAACTAGAGGGCGATCCTGGGAGCCACCGATTCTATCTATTGGAGCCAGATTTAGGAAGGAGTCCCTCAAATTACATCGTGGGAAAAGTTTTAGTGGAACCAAAGAATAGCCTGGTCCCATTAACACTCATGAATTTAAAGAGCCACAGCGTCAAACTAAGACAAGGGCAGGTTATTGGTAAATGTGTTCCGATATGTTCAATCTCAACAATAACTGGAAAGGAATTTGCGGGGCATGTGTCATCAGCCAGATTGGCGTAAGTAAGGGACATGATCCTCAAGCACTGCGAACTGGATCAGGATCAGCAAGTCATGGCAGAAAAGCTAATCGGTGAGTACGCTGATATATTTGCCTCACATGATGGAGAGTATGGCCGAACACATCTGGTGCAACATTGCATAGACACTGGGGATGCCAGACCAATTCGTCAGCCTGCCAGACGACTACCATTGGCAAAGCAGACAGAGGTTGCGGATATGGTGTCAACGATGGAGAAGGAAGGGCTCATCGAAAGTTCTAAGAGTCCGTGGGCCTAACCTGTTGTACTGGTTAAGAAGAAAGACGGCAGCACTCGATTCTGTGTGGACTATCGCAGACTTAATGATGTCACCAAAAAGGATAGCTACCCTCTGCCACGGATCGATGACACATTAGACACACTCTCAGGAGCTCGATGGTTTTCCACCCTTGATTTAAAGAGCGGTTACTGGCAGGTACAGATCGATCCAAAGGACCGAGAGAAAACTGCGTTCGCTGCAGGAATTGGGCTGTGGCAATTTACAGTAATGCCATTTGGATTGTGCAATGCTCCGGCAACTTTTGAGCGCCTAATGAAACACGTCCTGCGTGGATTGACCTGGAAAACTTGCTTGGTGTATCTGGACGATGTGATCGTGATAGGAAAAACATTCGAGGAACATCGCGACAACCTGAAGAATGTGCTAGAACGGCTTCGAAGCGCTCACCTGAAGCTGAACCCAAAGAAATGTGACCTCTTCAGATCCGAAGTCAAGTACCTGGGCCACGTTATCTCATCAGAAGGAGTGCGAACCGATCCAGACAAGGTGGAAGCTGTGAAAAACTGCCCAGTTCCAAAAGACAAACACCAACTCAGGAGATTTTGGGTCTCGCCACGTACTACCGAAGATTCGTAAAGGACTTTGCCGGAATCGCGAAGAGCTTGCACCAGCTGACGGAAAAAGGAAGGCAATTCAAGTGGTCAGGTGAGTGCGACAATAGCTTCAAGAACCTTAAGCAACAACTATGCGAAGCACCAACACTAGCATATCCCATTCCCGGAGAAATGTTCATCGTAGATGCAGATGCAAGTAACGTCGGTGTCGGAGCAGTTCTTTCGCAGGTACACAACGGCCAAGAGAAGGTAGTAGCATACTTCAGCTAAGTGCTCTCCAAGCCCGAAAGGAACTACTGCGTGACCAGGCGAGAACTTCTGGCGCTGCTTCTGGCGACAAAACACTTCCATAAATACCTCTACGGCCAAAAGTTCCTTTTGCGCACAGACCACGCGGCTCTAAAATGGCTGCAGCAGTTCAAGAATCCGGAGGGCCAGGTCGCAAGATGGATTGAACGGCTGCAGATGTACGATTATGAAATACAGCATCGTAAAGGGAAACTTCATTCTAATGCGGATGCCTTATCCCGGCGACCATGTAAGAGCGACTGCAAGCATTGTGTGCGGCAGGAAGAGAAGAACCTTCTTTCCATCCAGAGGGTAAGAGCTGAGCCTATCGCCGGCTGGGGTGCAGAGGAAATCCGCAACGCTCAAAAAGACGACCCAGACATCGGGCCGATATTAGCGTGGAAGGAGTTTATGGAGAAGCCAAATGGATAGAATATCTCGGACAGGAGCCCCACTCTCAAGGCATACTGGGCTCAGTGGGACTCCCTTCATGTGTAAGATGGTGTTCTGAAAAGGAAATGGGAAAGGCCGGACGGGAAAGATTTCATAATGCAGCTTGTCTTGCCGCGATCAAAAGTACACGAGGTGCTACGGGAGATGCATGATGGAGCATCCGGAGGTCATTTGGGTGCAAACAAGACGCTGGAGAAGGTGCGAGAACGTTTCGATTGGCTCAGCGCAAGGGTAGATGTAGAGAGTTGGTGCCGAAAATGCGTCGTGTGTGCCGCCAGCAAGGGACCCAGAACGAAAACGCGAGGCAAGATGCACCAGTACAACGTGGGCGCACCCTTTGAACGGATTGCCGCTGACATCGCTGGTCCATTTCCAGAAACCGACAAGGGTAACCGTTGCATCCTAGTCGTCATGGACTACTTCAGCAAATGGCCGGAAACGTTCGCCATCCCTAACCAGGAAGCGAAGACCATCGTGGAACAGATCGTCAACAACTGGGTGTGCAGATTTTGCGTGCCTATGGAACTGCATTCTGACCAGGGACGAAACTTTGAATCGAAGATATTCCAAGAGGTATGTCAACAACTAGGATTCAAAATGATGAGAACTACCCCGCTTCATCCACAATCCGACGGGATGGTAGAGCGCTTCAACAGAACCTTAAACGAACATCTCTCCAAGGTCGTAGAAGACCACCAGCGCGATTGGGATCGACAAATTCCTCTCTTCTTGATGGCCTACCGAAATGCAGTGCACTACTGGACATACTCCATCCGAAGTCTTGTTTGGTCGAGCAGTTCGGCTCCCTAGTGAGATGAAGTTTGGATCCCCTAACGATGAGCCCAAATGTGAAGAGGACTACGTAGCAGACCTCAGGGAAAGGATCGGAGACATACATCAGAGGACCAGGACGAGGATAAGGATAGCGAGTGACCGCATGAAAACCAGATACGACACAAAGGCAACAACGTCTAGCTTCCACGAGGGAGACCTAGTATGGTTGTACAACCCACACCGGCAAAAGGAGGGGTCACCTAAGCTGCAGCAAGACTGGGAGGGCCCTTATAAAGTGGTCACACGCATCAATGACGTCGTCTTCCGGATCCAATGTGGAGTAAGAGGCAAGATGAAAATTGTCCACCTGGATCGTCTTCATCCTTACCATGGCAGTAATCCAGATGATCTTGTTCGGGACGAACAAGTTTAAGAGGGGGGCAGTGTAGCATTGATTACAGGATGGTTTGTGTACCAAAAAACTAAAACACTGTATCTCAAACTGTAGCAACGACATCTATTGCAAAACCTGCTAGCAGTAAATATTCCAACCTGGTGTGCTTACGTTCCACAATTGTTCCACACAATATCCCAATATTCCAGGATCCTCGATTCACCCGGAGAAACATCTAGCATGTTCTAGAACCCCTTGCAATTTCATATAAATACCCATACCACAACCACCGTGGACACAGTTGTTTATAAGTGCATACAGCGATAACAAGAGGAAGATTAGACCAGTGGTAAAAATAAGCGACATTATTTGAAATAAATAAAGAGTAAAGTGATTGAATATTGTGTTGAAGTGAAGTTGGTGTTTGATAATAAATAAACGATTAAAATACACAAAAGACGGTTTTATTTAAACGAACCCCAGCAAGAATATTACAATATCTTAATCCCCTTAAGGAGTATCGTAATAATTCTTATTGGAAATAAGGACCAATATCCTAAGGTATAGAACGCCAAAAGAGTCGTTAAATATGTACAGTAGTTTCTGCATAATACGCGCCCAACAACAGCCCTTGTTATCATTTTACTATATTGTAATATTCTTGCTGGGGTTCGTTTAAATAAAACCGTCTTTTGTGTATTTCACTGTTTATTTATTATCAAACACTAACTTTACTTCAACTCAGTATTCAATCACTTTATTTTAATTGTCGCTACAGATTTACTTTCAATACGTCGCTTGTTTTCACCACTGGTCGAATCTCCCTTGTAATCGCTATATTCACTTATAAACAACTGCGTCCACGGTGGTTGTGGTATGGGTATTTATAGGAAATTGCAAGGGGTTCTAGAACATGCTAGATGTTTCTCCGGGTGAATCGAGGATCCTGGAATATTGGGATATTCTGTGGAACAATTGTGGAATGTAAGCACATCAGGTTGGAGTATTTACTGCTAACAGGTTTTGCAATAGATGTCGTTGTACAGTTTGAGATACAGTGTTTTAGTTTTTGTATATAGATATAGATTCTTATGATCTTTAATAGATCTTTTTAGTGAGTTATACAAACTGTTAAGATGTATTTATGTTGCGGAGCCCGAGTTTGTTGCCATCTTTTGTGAGCTTTTCTCTTCTCCTTAATCATCTCTTTTATTTCCTGCGGATAAGTTTGAATGTAACTGGCCGGCGTTTTCTTTGGTTTAGGAGTATTCTTCCACGCGGCATTCTGTAGGATTTCGACCAAGCGGTCAACTTCAACTTCAAGTTCATAGGGCGTTTTAAGTGATACGCTCAGCTCAATATTTGGTTCAATATCTTTTTTAAAGCCATCCCAATTACTTTTCGCGCCGGTTAATCTGGCCGGTCTTACTTTTTTAATCAGACCATCGCTTATCGTCATAATGCTTGGGGAATGATCAGAGGAGAGATCAAAGCCTTCTTCAACTTTTATACAATTGCCAGATATTCCTTTAACAACAAAGAAATCGTTCAGATCTGGTATCTTATTTCTATCAGTCGGCCAATATGTTGGTTTACCCGTCGAGTGCAAATCACAACTGTATTGCATACGCGCATTATAAAGCTTTCTACCTTTCTGAGAGGCGTATCTTGAACCCCAGAAGGGGTGTTTCGCGTTGAAGTCACCACCAATAATAAAATTTGGTTTAAGGAAGTTGAAGATGTTTGTGAAATCACTTTCTTCAAGTTGACATCGTAGTGGACAATAAATAGACGAAATGTTGAAGGCAAAATGTCTATTTCTAACGCATACCGTGCTTACTTGCATTGCTTCTAATTCAATCTTTACTTCCGCTGAGTGTTCGATACATTCTTTTATAAACAAGGATGATCCGCCTCTGGCTCTTTCCGATGGGTGGAAGGCCTGATACATGCTTATCCCCTTATCTTTACATTCGATTTTTTTGTCAGATGAGTTTGGCAGACCAAACATATATCAATATCTTTTTCTCATATAAATATTTTTAACTCGTCGAGTATTCGCAAGAGCCCGTTGGCGTTCCAAGTAAGAATTTTAAGGGTTTCTTTCATATTCTGGTTGAAGTGCGCGTGTTATGAATGTTGTTTTCTAATGCAAGTAGTCTCTCGAAAAAGTTTGTTTGTTTTGCATTGCTCTTCAAGTTTCGCAAGGATAAGGGAGAAAACATGGGATACAGGATCTTGTGAGTTACGTCTATCACCGTTTTTCAATGTTGCAACTTGAGCAGGAGTATTTACGTTAAGGTTTGGACGGTTTCTTGCTTTGATCTCCCGTGAGTTGTCTGTTATGTACGTGCCATTAACTGTCTTCGCCGCTTGAGCATAAGACTGCACGCCAATATTCGAAGATTTTGCTCCTGTCACCTTTTCTCTACTACGCTTGGATTTTTCTTCATTATCCGATCTTTAGTCAATATTGACGGATTTTCTGTCTTTCGGTGCTTTTTTCGTAGCTATTTTGGGTCTATTCTTAATTGGTTTCGGATTCGTGCCCATGAAATTTTTTAGCGTATCGTGCCTTTTTTGGAGCTCTTTCGCCACTTCGCAACCTCTATAGTTCGCAGGGTGGTGAAGCCCCCTGGCTACAACACGCAGTGGTCTTTTTAACTTATTTTTATAAGTATACCACTGAATCTTTTCGGCATTCAATTTTTGGGATCGGTAACCGTCGGCATCATCGATATTGATTTTCCACGTATTGTTTCGCAGAGATGTCACCTTAAACTTCGATGCCACAGTTCCTTTGAGGAGGCAATGCAACTTATTGTAGTCCGTAATTCCAACGACGTTTATCGGTGGCGGAGGACGTAATTTCTTTTGTTGTTGCTTTTCTAGCAACTCCTTGCGCTTTTCATCTTTCTGTGGCTCGACTTCCTGTGAGGAAGCAGCTTTGCGTTTTTTGCTAGGTCGTTTCTTTTCGCGTGTTAGCTCTTCTTCAACCGTCTGGTATTCGCGACTAGGTGAGCGATGTGGGCTAACTGTATTTTCTTTTTGTAGATAGGTGTTTTTAGGGCATCATTTTCTTGCCTGAGTAAATCTACCTCTTTCTTAGGCTCACGATAGAGTAGCTCCATTTCGGTAAGCTTGGTATGGAGTACGTCGTTTTCCTCCGCAATGCTTTTTGATTTCACCGAGTCAAGTTTTTCACTTGACTGCGCTTCCGGCGGACTTTTTTTTCCGGAGACGTTCGATCTTGTTGATGGAGATCGAGATACCCTTGCACTTTTTAAGAAGGGATTTATTAGTTGCAATAACTGGCTCTCCCCAGAATCCGTAGAGCCGACCTCCGAAGAGGGTGTATTTTCAGGTGAACCTGGGCTGCCACCTGGGGTATTGAATCGTTTTATTTTGTTCATTGCATTTTTTGTATACACTATGCGGTTGGGTGTCAAATCGCCCAAAACCAAATAACCCAAATCGGAAAAATGTCAAATCGCTCAAAAATCTTTTTGGGCGATGTATAATAATATTTTTAATTTTTGAGCTATTTAGCATAATGTCAAATCACCCATAATAGATTTTGGGCGGATTGACATTTTCGTTAGGGCTGCAATCAAAACGAATTGTAAAAATTACATTAGCGGCCACAGCGATTTCACGTCGCGTCCGCGCGAGATAAAAAATTGAAATAATCGAAACAATTGAAAGAACATCGAACTTGAATTACGAGCAACTTTATTTACCAATGGTTGAAACCAAACTCCTCGATTCAATTCTTACTTTCTAACTTATGACCTATCTTAACAAAATAATCACAATCAGCAATTTCAGCATGAACGGAAATCAGTTCATGTGAATGACCGACGTTGGAGTTCAGCAAATCACCAAGCCAGCGGTTTTGGCTTTGCTTTTATTTTATATGCTGTTGGCAGGTCATTGCTACGGTCGTCAGCATTTCCGGTGTTGGTCGGCTGTAGGCTGCTGATGTATGTAACTCCTCCTCGCTTTGAGTCAGAAGCCTCCGGCTTCAAGTTATTAACAATGCTGATCTTATCTTTATTAGTTTTCCAAGATACAAATAAGAATATTGCTATTGCCATAATTATTATGATTATTACTAAACCTATATTAGTATTACTAAACCTAGCCCTGGGGCTAGGCTGAGGCTACCAGGGGGGACAGCAAGGTGGCGGATGGCTGAACGGCCTATAGATATGTAGGTTAGCTGCGGATACTGGAAAAGCAGTCCCCGACCAAGAGCGGCAGGGGTGGAGGGCGTGAGTAAAAACCACAAAAGCTCAATGAAATTCCCTGTGACAGGGCGAGTCGATGCCGCCCTTTAAATAAGTGTCAAAATCCCAATTTAAAAAAAAAAAAAAAAAAAAAAAAAAAAAACCTTGGCAGTAGGTATAAAATGCAACCGTTATTTCGATGCAATGGACAAAACAACCCCAGGTGGCAGACCAGTTGCACTGGAAAATCCACCCTCAAATGAGGCAGGTCCTACGGATTCTGGGGAGGACCAACTATTGCGTTTAAACGACCCATTCATAAGGAGAGGAAGGGTATCGAGATCTCCAGCAACATGATCTGATCCCCTCATCGCTGCCCTGGGAGTGAAACACTTGGCTCCCACGGATTGTAAAGCGTCTACAAGTGAGACAGGAGAAAATCGTTTCAAAAAGAGCTATCATCTGCGAAGATCACCACCGCCTTTAAAACAGGATGAACTCGAATCGGCACCACGGGAGAAACCCGCCACAGCCCGGAAAATCATCGCAGAAAACCCTTCAATAGGGAGCGCCACCCCAACGAAACCAACAAACGACAACATGAGTCCTCCGATGTTAGTGAAGCCCAGCTGACGGAAAACTCACTGGAGAAGGAGCTACAGAAATGCAAGGAGACGATTAAGAAAATGAAATTCGCGACGGACAGGCAGAAGAATATCAGCACTGATATTAAGAAAGGTCTTGCTGAACTAGAGGAATCATTGGACGTAATCAGCTTCCTTAAAAAGGGGCGGGATAGCGACCTGAGGCTACACCGATCACAACAACCTGAACTTCAGATGCGACAGGTCAACAGAACAGATGCGAACCACCAGGAGCCTCCAAAAAGTAGGACACCAAGCGGAACTCGGGAACCCAAGAAGAGACCACCATCTAGCCCCCTTGAAAAGGAGACGGAAAAGAAGAAGAAGAAGTCACCGAAGGTTACAACTCCTCCAACTAGGCTTCAAACCGTGCGGAGAAGGGATGTAGTCCACAAAGATCTTGGACACAATATAGGCCAGAAGGACAACCCGTTCTCGAAAGGAAAAGAACCTAAAAAGCTGATCGAGAGCAAGAAGGCCGATGGTAAAGCGCGGCCTCCCTAAGTGAAAGAGCACGAGAAGCAGAAAAAGGAGGAAGGAATGGTAATCAGCCAAAAAAAAGATAAGAGACCAGCGAGGCACCGGCGCGAAGCAATCATCATAAGACCAAGAGGAGCAGAAACGTACGCGGAGATCCTCCGAGAAATTCGTACAAGGGCCAACCCAGATGAAACACAAACGGAGATAAGAGCTGTCCGTCGAACGAGGTCCGAAGATGTCTTGCTTGAGCTCGGTGCAAAAACAAAAGATAAGGAAGGTTTTAGCTCATCCCTTAAGGCCATCTTGGGGGAGAAGGCAACGGTCCGAAACCTTGAACCAAAAACGATACTGGAGATCAGAGACATGGATGACCTGACAACAGTAGATGAAGTCGAGGAAGCTATCAAACGAGCAATCAATGACCAGAGGGTGGAACTTCAAATCACCTTAATGAAGGCCAACAGCAGGGCGCAAAAAATTGCTTTATTTCAGCTGAACGACCGAGTGGCAGGTGAGCTGCTAAAAATCGCTCGTATAAGAGTCGGGTGGGTTTTCTGCAGAGTTCGCCGAAGAGTAGTGGTCACGCGCTGCTACAGATGTTTCGGCTATGGCCACCAGCAAGCTAATTGTAAGGGGCCCGACAGAAAGAACCAGGGAATATGCTTCAAGTGCGGAGTACAAGGCCATAAAAAATCCGATTGCAAAGCTATTGCGAAGTGCTGCTTATGTGCGGAGCTGAAGCTCGGGCCAGCACTGCTAGCCCATTTACCAGGGTCGGGAAACTGTCAGGTGTTTAGAGGGGCACTTGAAAAGGCGAAGAGAAGCAGCGCACCATGATGAAAATCCTACAAGCAAATCTCCATAGAAGTCGCACGGCTGACAACCTACTCTCACAACTTAGACTCGATCTTAAAGTGGATGTGGTGGCCATAAGTGAGCAGTATAAAAACAAGGACGGGCCCAGTTGGTTCTCGGATACAGTCGGCACAGCTGCAATATGGATACCGGACGTAAAGACGACCCGCATAAAAACCCACGGCGCAGCTAGTGGCTTTGTTTGGGTGAAATGTGATGGAATCACGATATTTAGCTGTTATTTTACGCCGAACGAGAGTATCAGTAATTTTCGAGCAAAGCTAGACCGCTTAGAGGACACCGTGAGAGATATTGAGGGCGGGATCTTGGTTGCCGGCGATTTTAACGCCAAGGCCTTAGATTGGGGGATGCCTAGCACAGACTCACGAGGTAAGCAGATACTCGAGATGGCTGCCAGACTGGGGCTCTACGTGTTGAACGAAGGAAATACACCCACCTTCAGGCGTCCCGGATATACCGAAACAATACCGGATGTTACTTTCGCGTCAGAAGAGCTACTAGCAAAGAAAAAACTGGAGAGTCATCGAGGAGTACACCGAGAGCGACCACCAGTATATCGTCTTTGACCTACAGAGGACCCGACGAGTCTCTAACGGACACCAGAGGCGAGCACCGAGGTGGAAAGTCAGCCGGTTAAATGAAGAAGTTCTCACGGCCACGCTAGAGGAAGGGAAGGAAGCCATCCAGGAAATGACGGGGACAGCTGAAATAAAAGCCCAAGCGACGATGCAACTCCTACACCGCGCATGCGATGCGTCGATGCCTCGAGTTAGAAACTCAATGGGAGGGCGAAAACCAGTGTACTGGTGGACGGAGGAGGTCGCTGAACTTAGGAGGAGATGCCTACACGATAGACGCAAGGTCACCAGGGGAAGGCGAAGACACGCTGAAATCACGGAAGGCGCACTCGCGGAATACAAAACCGCAAGATCCGAGCTCAAGAGGGCCATCAATTCGAGCAAGAAACAAAAGTGGGAGGACCTTCGCCGGGAGATCAACAGCGACCCCTGGGGACTCGGCTATAGGGTTGTCATGAAAAAATT
Source organism: Brachypalpus laphriformis (assembly GCA_945910035.1). Lineage (NCBI taxonomy): Eukaryota > Metazoa > Arthropoda > Insecta > Diptera > Syrphidae > Brachypalpus > Brachypalpus laphriformis. The sequence continues at coordinate 89,718,844 of OX246754.1, forward strand.
AGGAGCGCAGGCGTCACCCCCACGATGACAGCAGAGCTAATGAAGAGCATAGTAGACACACTCTTCCCGGCCCACCCTGTTAGGTCAATGGAGATCTCTCCTGCCCAACAACAAGACATCCCATTGTTCAGCGAAGAAGAGCTGATTCTAGCAGCTAAATCTCTTCAGAACAATAAGGCCCCCGGCCCCGACGGCATACCAGCGGAAGTATTGAAAACGTTTGCCAAAACTTGCCCACAGATACTTCTAAGTATGTATAATGGCTGTCTAAAGGAAGGGATCTTTCTCAAGAAGTGGAAGGTACAACGCCTGGTACTCATAAGCAAGGGAAAAGGAGACCCGGATTCCCCATCAGCATACAGACCTCTGTGCATGCTGGACACGGCAGGAAAACTCCTCGAGAAGATGCTAAAGCCTCGAATCACAGAAGCAATCCAAAGAGCAGGTGGCCTATCCGATCGACAGCACGGATTCAGAAAAGGCCACTCCACGATAGGAGCAATTGAGGAAGTAGTCAAAACCACCCACCTCGCCCAAAGGGGAAATCACTACTCAAGGCGAATCGTCGTGCTGGCAGCTCTGGATGTAAGGAATGCCTTCAATTCGGCCAGATGGGGAGATATGTTAGATGCGCTCGAGAACACCTTCAGGATACCGCAATATCTTCTGCAAATTGTGAAGGACTATCTCAAAGACAGGGAACTTCTGTATGACACCGTGGAGGGTACTCACAGAAAGAAAATCAATGCTGGAGCAGCACAGGGCTCAATCCTTGGACCCGATCTGTGGAATATCTCATACGATGGAATCCTTCGCATGGAGATGCCCGACGATACTTTCTTAGTCGGGTACGCAGATGACATCGGTGCGGTGATTACCGCAAGGGACATCGAAGGGGCCCAGCTGAAACTGAACCAGGTAATGAGACGAGTACTCGCCTGGATGGAAGCCCATGGCCTTAGTCTCGCCGCGGAAAAAACAGAGAAAGTTCTTCTGACTAGGAAACGGATCCCGACCATTGCCGAGTTCCATGTAGGTCCAGAAGTTATAATTAGCAAACCAGCAGTAAGGTATCTAGGAATCGCCCTGGACTCTAAACTCTCTTTCTGGCAACAGATTAAGTCCGCATCTGAGCGAGCTGCGAAGGTCACGTCAAGGCTGAGTAAGCTTATGGCAAATATCGGAGGCCCAACAATGAGTAGGCGATGACTCCTCATGTCCATCACCCACGCCATTCTTCTGTATGGGTGTGAGATCTGGGCAGACGCACTTAGACAGGAGAAGTACAGAAAGCAAATTGCCGCAGTACAAAGGCGAGGAGCTCTCCGAGTTGCAAGCTCCTATCGCACAGTGTCGGAACCAGCCGTCCTCGTAGTTGCGGGTGTGACCCCCATCGACCTCCTAGCGACAGAGAGGAAGTACGCCCACGACAAAAAGGCGGAAGTAGGGGCTCAACTGGCAGTCGCTGAAGCGAAAGAGCTTACCAAGCAGGCATGGCAGAGAAGGTGGAGCGCTGAAACGAGGGGGAGGTGAACAGCGAGGCTGATTACAGACGTCACGGCTTGGACAGAGCGGGAACACGGCGAAGTGAACTACTTTGTCACTCAATTCCTAACCGGACATGGGTATTTCAACCGATACCTCCACAAAATGGGGAAAGTAGAGAGCGCAGCCTGCCAATATGGAGACTCAGCGGAAGACGACGCTTTCCACACCTTTTTCGCCTGTAGCAGATGGACAGAGCAGAGGAGTAGACTGGAGTCGGAAATAGGCGATTTTTCCCCGGAAAATGCTATAAGCAAGATGATCTCGAGTACCGACACATGGAATAGAATATCTTCCTTTATCGAGACGGTACTAAGATCCAAAAAGAGAGAGGAAGACGCCAACATTCCCTCACAAATTACATAAAGTAGATAAAAGCCTTACCGGCAAGAATGTATAAATCCGCACCAGGAGCTGAATATGAAAAAGCCGGTCCCCAGAGGGGAAAGAAAACGACACCACTCTGAAGTAATGCGATAAGCGGTTCCGGAGTGGATGGTGTCAAGTAGAAAGAAGGGGTTAAAGGTGGTTTTTTAGTGAGTAGTGAGTCTCACACTACTAGAAACAGAGCGGGACTGTTTCCCGTGCGCATTAGCGTTTTTCCACTACCCCCTAGGCAAAAAAAAAAAAAAAATATTAGTACCGTACATTACATTTTTGTGGTACTGTAGTTCTTTAATTTCTTCTAAATTTTTAACATTACTCATAATGATTTCATTAAAACTGATAGGCTTTACAAACATTTCTGTTATATTATTTGATGGATAATAATATTTATCGGATATAGTAATTTTTTTATTGTAGAATTTATTTTGCTTAATTTCTAGAGTACAATTACTAAAATTTATTAAATAGTGTCCAATTAAGTTAATTATTCTTTTATCGCAATTTTGTATTAAAGTGTCGTTATAAATATTAATTAACAAAACAGATTCATCATCTAGTTCTTCTATGCTAGTTACATTATGATATACTAGTGAACATGTTTTCTTTACAATGCAATTTGTACTATATTCTAAGTCTTTTAACATAGCTTTGTCATTGTATTTATATATTTTGCTATTTATTTCAACTATTGTTTCATCTTCACTATCAATTTGTAAGCCATTTCGATTTGAAATGGGTTTAATCAATTGTAGTTCTGTAAATGTATAATTTACTGGTAATTTTATTGCAAATATTAAACAATCATCTTTATAATCCATTACTCCAGCTTTTAAAAGTCTTATCTTATGGAAATCTACTTTATAAGAGTCTAATTCTTGCATCGTTAACATACTTGGATGTATAAGGTTATTTTTAGTTGCCATAATATTATCGAGTATTTGGTTGACTTTATTTTCAAGATATCTTAGTTTGGTCTTTTGTTCTAAAAATAACACTTTGTAATTTAATTCCTTAACTATACCGTTTGTAAAGTTGTATGATTCTAAAATTTTTGTCCTATCATTCTCTATCAGCGTTCTTAAATCATATAATGTTTTATTATAATGGTCGTTTATTTTTATTTGCTTATTAAGATTTTCTATATCCCTATGATTATTAGTATCCATGACCTGTAAGTGATCCATTATTTCTTCTCTATCGGAATCGTCCATTGTTCCGAATAGCCAACTTTGAGCTCTGCCTACAATATTTAACAAGCCCCGCTTTTGTCTATTAGCTTTACTTATTGTTCTTAGTTCACTTCTTACTAAATTAATTTCTGAGTAGAGTGACACTGAGTCTTCTAATTTCAAATGTGCTATGTTGAATTCTAACTGATCTAAAATTTCCATCATTTCGGGTGGATTTATTATGTGTAATATCGTATCTGTATCATTTGCTATCTCTACTTCCTTAACTCTTACTTTCACGTACCCGTTCTCTTCTCGTATTGGATATACCTGTAGAAGTCCTTGGACTGCGGTTATCCTCATCACTAGGATTATTATTATGATCTGAAAATTTAGGAGGTCTTTTAATATTGGATACATGGACGTTCTTTAATTGAAATTTCCTAAAATATGGTTCATCTTAATGTCTTACTCTTTTATAATTTTTAATATATCCTTCATTTCTGTGCTCAAAATAATTTTCTCTATCCCTATTGAGTCTTTGTATATAATTAATTTTTTTCTTTCTTATCTTTTCTACTAATGCTGCTGTATCTGAAATATTTCTAGCTTGTCTTGGGGTCATTTCAATTGTTGAATGATACCTATCATTGTAATTTCCTATTGCTTTATGTATCTTTTGTTCTACTGATATGTCTTCTTCTATTGCTTGAATCTTTTCTATTAAAGTAGAATGTAGTCTTTCGACATCAGAATTCCCAGTATGACTATTGGGCTTCGTCCAATGTATTTCAATCCCTTTTTCCTGTAAATATTTAACAACTTGTTCCGATTTAAACTCATTATCCATAATAATTTTTCTTGGTGTATCAAAAGTAGCTACGTAGCATTCTAATATAGCAATCTTTTTAATCCAGTTTCTGTCATTAATTAAATATGCAACAGCGAATTTAGTTAATTTATCGATAATGGTAACAAAACTTTGTTTTTTGTAATAGAAAATGTCGATATGGATAATTTCATTTCTTCGATTTGGTGTTTCGGTAGTGTTAAACCATGGTTTTATTGGATTTCTGTCATACTTTATTCCCTGACACTTTTCACAATTATTAATGATAAGTTGTATATGTTCCTGTAACTTTGGATAATATATTTTATCTTTAAGTGTCTGATAGGTTTCATTGATACCGCTGTGTAGTGATTCATTAGTATGATACAGTGATATTTGTTTGTGACACTCTTCTTCATTTTCTATTTCTTGTGCTCTTTTCGTTACTTTCCAAAACTTAATTCGTATATTGCCCGAGAAAAGTTCTATTATGCATTGCTGTACTTTGTTATATTCTCTATCATCTACTTCTGAATAAATCCCTATATGTCCCGAGGTAACATTTCTCTTTAATACATTTCTCTTTAATTGTTATTTCTTCACTTTGTGGATTGATCTGAATAATTTGTCTTTTATGCACTATTTCTATCTCCCTAGTTGGACTATAAGTTAGAATTATCTGTGTTTTGTATTTATTTACTATCTCTTCTCTTATATGTATATGGTTTTGTAATTGTTCCTCTTCGGAATGTATTGTGTCAGACAGGTCCATATTGGATTCACTGCTGTTCTTTTTATTTATTTGTGGACTATTTTCTAACCTACTTAGACAATCGGCTACTTTATTTTCCTTGCCCTTAAGATACTCAATCTCATAATTATATTCTTGCAACTTTAGAACCCACCTTTGATTTCTTGGCGAAAATTCTTTCCCCTTATACTTCGAATTTAAATACTTTATTGGTACATGGTCAGTGACAATCTTAAACTTTCTTCCGTACAAATAAGGTCGAAAATAATTTACCGAAAAAAACTATAGCTAAAAACTCTTTATCTGTTACGCTATAATTTTTCTCGTGGTTGTTCAACGTTCTGGATACATAACATATCGGATGACCGTCTTGTGAAAGAACTGCTCCAATTGCATGATCACTAGCATCCGTTGTAACCACAAATTCTTTTTCATAATTTGGATACCATAAAACAGGATGAGAGGACAACAAATGTTTGAGTTTTTGAAAGGCTTCGATGTACTGAGGATCATTGATATTAATTTTTACATCTTTTTTTAAATATTTTATTAGTGGTTGTGCTACTTTAGCATAGTCTCTGATGAATTTTCTATAAAAACCTGTCATCCCTAAGAAACTTTTGAGTTGCTTTTCTGTTTTAGGTAATTCAAATCGCATTATATTTTCTATTTTATCAGAATTTGGTTTAATTCCTTCTTTAGTAAGAATGTGCCCTAGAAAATGGGTTTCTTTTTTCATGAAACAGCATTTATCAGGTTGTATCTTCAAGTTATGCTCGCTTAATTTTTTGAAAATTAATGGCAATGAATTTAAATGCTCTTCTAATGTGGTTGAAAAAATTAGAATGTCATCTAAATATACTACGCATATCTTATTTATATAATCCCTTAAAATTTCATTAATGAGGCGTTGAAATGTTGCCGGAGCATTCTTTAATCCGAATGGCATCCGCACATATTCATACAATCCAGATGGTGTAACAAATGCCGTTTTTTCAATGTCTTTTTCGGCTACCAAAATTTGGTGATACCCCTTTGCTAAATCTAATGACGTAAAATATTGAGATTTCCCCAACTTGTCCAATATACTGTCTATATTGGGAAGTGGATACTTGCCGTCAATTGCCACTTGGTTTAGTCTTCTGTAATCTACCACAATTCGAAATTTTTGTACACCTGAATTATCTTTTTTCTTTGGGATTACTATAATAGGTGAACTGTACCTGCTCTTGCTTTTTCTGATTATACCTTGAGCTTCCATTTCTTTCATTTGTTTCCTAACTTCTTCTTCATGCTGAGGTGGATACCTATATAATTTGGAATTGATCTGCTCACTTGTCGTGGTTCGAATTTCATGGACAATACTTGTAGTGCTAGTTAGATTGTCCCCTTCTTTGTAAAATAGTTTCTTTTACTTTTCTAACAACTTGATTAAACCATGTTTTTCCTCCTCATTTAAGTGGTTAAGTGTTACATTTTCAAGTGCACCTATTTCTAATGTATTAACTTCATTCTGAACTATTTTATTTAGATATTGATTTTCAATATCTATGGTTCTAACGTTTTTATCTATCCAATCCATTCCAAGCAAAAAATCGTATGGTTTTTCTAATTTAATGTTTACCCACCTAATTCTAGCATTTTGCGTCTGACCAAATTCAACTGGACATTTAGATTTAACATATTCCATACGTTTAGTTACTTGTCCTTCTATTGTTGTTAGTGCTACTTCCCCTCCTATACTTTCGTACATACTTTTTGCAACTTTGTTTGAATTTAATAAACTAACTGTAGAACCTGTATCTACCATAGCAACATACTTTTCTTCACTAAAAGTTAGATTAATAAAAATTTTGTTTATTTCCGAGGCTAGTTTATAAAAAACTCATTCTGGGAAATTAAATTAACCTCGTCCCTATTACTAACGGCGTCAACTTCCATTGCTCTCGATGAATTATAGCTAAAATTTCTATTATTTCTGGACTGTCGACTTGTATTATAATTATTATTATTGAAAACTCTCCGAGTTTGTCTTGAGTTACTAGTGTTATTCGAATTATTTTGTTGATAATTATTATGATTGTTATTGTGATTAGTGTGATAATTTGTGTGTGGTGAAAAATTACTTTGTGTTGGCCTGGATGCAAATTGTTTATATTCTCTAGAAGGTTTATTTGATTTTAGTTCTTTCAAATTAAAATTATCTTGACCAACATATTTATTAAGTATTGGTCGAATTTCTGCTAGACTGAATTTATCGTACAATTCGGCTGCTAGAGCCCCTGCTGTAATTTCTTTTATTTTTAAGATCAGAAAACTATTTAAATTATTAACAATGAGATCTTGATAGTTTGTGAATATAGCGCATTCAGCGATATCATATACTAATAAACATACTTTATTACATAACTCCAAAATAGAACTCACTTTTAAAATGTTGATTTCCTGCATGATTTGTCCTTGGTCTTTTGTTGATCTGTAGTGTAGTTTCAGCTTGTTTTTACAATCTGTCCAAGTCAACGGCGGCGATGTTTCCAGGTAGTTTTTCGCTGGCCCAATGATTTTTTCGTTATATATGACGTTATAGACTTCTTGTAATTGATCTTGTTCATGCTCCGCTAACGCTCTCTCCACCGATGATATAAACGATGGCAATGTCCCAGGTGTTCCATCAAAAATAGGCAGATACCGAAGTTCCTTCTCGAGCCTGCTCCTTAGTGTTACCGGTTGATTTTGACGGTTTAATATTTCAGTTAGCATGGCTAAGCATTGCTCCGTTATATTTGCCATTCCTCTATTTCTATCAAGAATTCTATTTCGTAATAATCTTTGCTCCAGGTTGTGTTTTTATGTATAGTGTTTGTTTCTTCGTAATCTGCTAAATTTTACTTTAGATTACTGCGTTTCGCACTTATTACACACTTTTAACGTTTTTTTGATTCGATTCACTGGATTCTAATTCTACTGAACAGAATCCTACCGACTGCGCCAGATAAAAAATTGAAATAATCGAAACAATTGAAAGAACATCGAACTTGAATTACGAGCAACTTTATTTACCAACGGTTGAAACCAAACTCCTCGATTCAATTCTTACTTTCTAACTTATGACCTATCTTAACAAAATAATCACAATCAGCAATTTCAGCATGAACGGAAATCAGTTCATGTGAATGACCGACGTTGGAGTTCAGCAAATCACCAAGCCAGCGGTTTTGGCTTTGCTTTTATTTTATATGCAGTTGGCAGGTCATTGCTACGGTCGTCAGCATTTCCGGTGTTGGTCGGCTGTAGGCTTCTGATGTATGTAACTCGCGCGAACGACGGCCCAACGCGGCAATATGCGGCGCGGTTATCGTTTCGCGTTGCCTAGCTCCACAAAATCGCCCAAAATCACTTTTTTGTGTGTTTTGACATCATGTCAAATCGCCCAAAAAATAAAAATGTAAATCGCTCAACCTTTTTTTTTTGGGTGATTAGACATTTTTTTTAGTTTTTTGCATTTTGGGCGATTTGACACCCAACCTTCAGACTTCTCTGAAATCCCTTTAGCCTCATCTCAATCCCTCAAAAATTAAGTTAACATTTCACGCTACACGTTATAAATTTACTTTTATCATTACATTTAATTCAAAAGTTGTAACCTTGTATTTCATATATCGTAGATATTGATATTTGAGGGAACATTTGAGCTTTAGAAAATGTATATGTATATGACATACATATGTATATTAGTTGTAATTAAAATAATTTACAGTTTTCGGGTTCATATTTTTTTCTTTTTCCTTGTTTGGCTTAAGTTTGTTTTATGTTATATGTTTACATTGCACGTCGGATGGATATTGTGGCCACAATCCCTCGATGTGTTATTAGTGTCGCTTATGTTTGTTAATTATGTTATTTTATCTTTATTGCCTTTGTGAATAAAAAAAGAAAAAAATGAATTAATAATTTCAAAGATAATAGATTCTAATATATATATATATATGTGCAAATAATTGTATTAAGACTATTGTACCAGCTCATTATAAAGTTAGACGAGCAGGCTAGAGCGAGATATGCTGAAGAGGCAACTGGATCAGTACATAGGGCAATATACAGTAAGCTCAACCATAACTTGCAGAGTAACAATTATTTCCATGATAATTACAAGATAGAAGAAATAACTATGATACTGAGACTGCGTGGTGAACTCCTGAACCTGAACTACGTACCCCACAGGGAGAACTTGCCTATTTTATGCAACATGTGTAACTTAGTGGAGAGAGAAGATGTATTCCATTTTATGGGAAGATGCCCAATCCTACGAGAAACAAGAAGGCATGTATTTGGATATGACGTCTTGACGGAGATGCAAGTGCTTTCCCTCCTTAATGAAGCGGATGTAAGCACACTTTACCGGTATTGCAAAATTGCTCTAACATATCGACAGCAAATTATAAACGAAAGCTTTTAACAAACTATTCCCTTTATTTTGTGAAGTTTACTATAGAAGTTAAAATTACTATTTTAGTTTTACTTGTGAATATTAATAAATCAACCAGGCAGACGGCAAAGCCATGCTAAATTTTGATTTTGATTTTGTACTGTATTAGAAAAAATTATATGAATAAATAAAATCTTATGAATCTGAATCTTATGACTATTACAAATTTAATTTTAGTAATGAAGTTTATTTTGCATATACAAAAAATACGCTGTTGGAGTAGCTCGATGGTTCCTCAGGTGCAACTCCAACACAATTGATATAGAGGAAACACAATGGTGGGCGCTGACTGCTGCTCTCTGTGGGAATGATGGTCACTCGATCTATTTTCGAAAGGTTGGTGTTGTCCACGTTGGCGGATGCTGGTCGCTGATCTCGTTGGCGATGGTTGTGCAGTTGATCTATTCACCAAAAATGGTGGCATGCGCACGTGGAGTGGATGGAATAAAACTGTTTTCCTCTATCACTTGAGCTGCGCCAATACTTTTATGGGAATGGAAAATTCCTTGCTTGTGATAAGCTGATTATTTTTATTTGGTTGATGTCTATTTGCTATGATATATTATATGTATATCTATATTTGTTTGCTATTTAAGTAATTACATTGTTACAACTTAAATATTTTTTATTTTTTTTTCCACCACTGCGCTTGATGTTTATCCCTTAAAGGTCGGAAAGGAAAAGACAAGACCTTGTACATGCTCTGCAGCTAGATTGAAAACTAGTTATTTTCTTCTTTTTTTTTTTACTTTCATCGTTCATTACTTTTTTTACTAGCATAACCAGCTCGACACTAGATCTGTCTAGAAATATGACGCATTGAACTATTTTCCCATCTGTGTGGTTGGTTCTGCTATAAGCGTCTATCTTTAGTAGATGTCTCTATGTAGCGAGGGCCGTACCTAGGGTCCGCCATTTTGGCAGAATTCTTACAGTCATACGTACCTCCCCCTTTCGGGTAGGGGTTAGAATATACCCGAGGTAGGCATGCCTGTCGTAAGAGGCGACTAAAATCCACCCTCCGTATACCGAGCGTAGTGTATACACAAAATGCAATGAACAAAACAAAACGATTCATTACCCCAGGTGGCAGCCCAGGTTCACTGGAAAATCCACCCTCTTCGAAGGTCGGCTCTATGGATTCTGGGGAGAGCCAGTTATTACAACTAATAAATCCCTTCTTAAAAAGTGCAAGGGTATGTCGATCTCCTCCACCAAGATCGAACCTCTCCGGAAAAAGAAGTCCGCCGGAAGCGCAAGCGCGTGAAAAACGGGACTCAGCGAAATACAAAAGTCTTGAGGAAGAAAATAAAACACTCCGAATCAAGCTTAACGAAATGGATCTACTCTATCAAGATCTTAAGAAAGAGATAGACTTATTAAAAGAAGAAAATAAGTCCCTAAGGAACACACATATCCAGAAAGAACGCGAATGTTCTCCAGCACGCTTAGCTAGTCGGGAATATCACACAGGCGAAGAAAAGCTAGCACGCGAAACGTATCGGGTCCCAAAAAAACGGAGAGCCGGTTCATCGCCCGAAGTCGAGCCCGTGAAAGAAGAAAATCACAAAGAACCGCGAAAAAAGCAACTTCGACCGCAATTTCGTCCACCCCCACCAATAAACATTGTCGGGATAACGGAATACAATAAGTTGCAAAGCCTCCTTAAAGGAATAATAACATCCAAGTATAAGGTTACATTTTTGAGGGATAGGTTAGGTTAGGTTAGATTGGCTGTCTGCACCACGATGCAGACACACTTAGACCAGTAAAGGTCCATTGTGATGCCAAGGATCTACCATTAGACCACTCAGGGACTAATAAAACCAACCTGAGCTTTTGATGAAGCGATGGATGTTTGTGACATCTAAGGACGCCAAATCGCTGAGGTCATCAAGGAAGGGAGCTCCTAGATGGAGCATTCTTTTGCGTGACAGAGCAGGACATGTGCATAGGAAGTGGAGAATGGTTTCCTCCCCCTCCTCGTCCCTACAGCTCCTGCAGAAGTCATTGAGGCCAAGTCTTTTGGCATGTTGGCCGATTAGACAGTGTCCGGTGATGACACCGACAACGCAGCTGATCTGTGATCGCTTTAGTTTAACCAACTCGGCACTACGTTTCTGGTCCAGCTTAGGCCAGATCTGCCTCGAAGTGTGACATGTAGAGCCACTATCCCACCGAAGGTTGGTTTTGCTAATAGCGTTCAGCTTCAGTAGATGCTTACATGTAGCGAGTGGCATACCTAGAGTTTGCCTATCTGGCAGAATCCTTAGAGTAGTACCCTGTCTAGCGAGTTCATCCGCCCTACAGTTTCCTGGAATGTCTCTGTGACCTGGCACCCAGCATAGGTGAATGTTGAACTGCTCTGTCATCTCTGTAAGAGATGAACGGCAGTCGAAGACGGTCTTTGAAGTAAAGGAGCACGATTCCAGGGACTTGATAGCAGCTTGACTGTCAGTGAAAATGCTAATATCGCTGATAAATAGTACATTACATTTCAGCCAAGACAGGGCTTCCTTAATCGCCATGATTTCCGCCTGAAAAACGCTACAATGATCAGGGAGGCGAAACGAGATGCTCAGGTTGAGCTTATCGGAGAAAACACCACAGCCCACCCCACCTTCGGTCTTAGAGCCATCTGCGTAGAAGTGCACCGAATTTCCATCATCAGGGGGAGAGCCATCCCACTCATCCCGTTCAGGGATACTCGTACGGAAGTGTCGGTCAAATCTCAGTTTCGGTGGGGTGTAGTTCGTGTTTTCATGTGTGAAGTTGAGAAGATCAAGGATCGAGGAGTGGCCAATGTGATAACTAGACCACTGAGAGGAGGCTTTAAGACGAACAGCCGCACTGGCAGCAGTCTGTCTGCCAAGGATATCCAGGGTTAACAGGTTGAACATAATGTTCAGTGCCGCAGAGGGGGTAGTTCTTAGTGCACCACTGATGCACATGCAAGCGGATCGTTGCACTTTGGCTACCTGAGAGAGGTGAACAGCCCTGTCAAGGGCAGGCCACCAAACGATCACGCCATAGAGTAGTATGGGCCTGACAACAGACACGTAAAGCCAGCGAGTGATTTCAGGTTTCATACTCCAGCTCCTGCCTATAGCCTTTTTACAGGAATAGAGAGCTACATTGGCTTTCCTTACGCGTTCTAGTAGATTGGCTTTCCAGTTCAGTTTTCTGTCCAGAATAAGACCCAGGTATTTTGCATTAACATATTTTTGAGGGATAATGCGTGGAAAATCAACGTCGACGACTACAATGACTACCGAGCTGTGACCCAAAAGCTAAATACCGAAAAGATTCAGTGGTATACTTTCGAAATCAAGTCAGAAAGGCCACATCGTGTCGTTGCAAGGGGACTCCACCCCTCATGCACCAAAGAAGAGGTTATGACTGACATTCAAGCCAAAGGCTTTAAAATTCTTGATGCCGTTAAAATCATCAAGAAGGAGAAGCAACAAACGGAAATTGATAAAAACGTCTTGGTAAGGCGTGGACTTCCGCTTTTTATGCTTACCTTCGATAAGTCTGATAATATCGACGATATCTACCGAATTAGAGCTATACTAAATATCGTGGTCAAAACAGAGCCCATGCGTAGAAATTTTAGGATGATTCCGCAGTGCAAACGTTGCCAAGGATTTAACCATACGCAAATGTACTGCAAAAAAGAACCGCGATGTGTGAAATGCGCCGGAAATCACCTCTCCCAAGTCTGTGGAGTAAATAAACAAACCTCTGCAACATGTGCTAATTGTTAGGGAAAGCTCCCGGCAAATTATAGAGGCTATGAAGTAGCTAAGGAGTTGCAAAAACGGAGAGATGTGCTCCTCAAGCCCCTAAATGCAAAATCTAAGCTGGAACTAAGCCAAAGCGTAAGAATGCACAGGAGAAACTAGCTAAACTAAAACTACCGGGTTCAGAGCGCAAAAAGGTAAGGGAAAGAGTGACAACAGAAAAGTCCTTGATCTCTGTTCTTAACAGAAACGGTACTGAAAAGCTAACATCGAAAAAGCCGCCAGGTAATGGCCCTCGGACAGCAGGAGTGCAGACTTACGCTCAGGCCGCGGCATCCAAAAAACCAAAAAACGTTAAAATTTCGACGGACCCTGTATCTCATGTTTTGTCGGTTATTCTCGAGAAATTTGAAGAACAAAGCAAAATAAATAAAGATATTCTCGATAGGCTGGTTAAGCTTGAAAATAATTCTCAGAAAACGCGTACTTCAACTAGAATATGAATAACAAACGAATGTTAAAAATATATACTTGGAATGCAAACGGACTTTTGCAAAAACTCGACGAATTGAAAATATTCATGCGTGAAAAAGATATTGATATTTGCTTGATTTCTGAAACCCACGTAAAAAAGGAATCGCATATAAAAATAAAAGGCTATAATGATTATCACGCTCGTCTTCCTTCGGGAAAAGCGAGAGGCGGATCATCCTTGTTTATTAAAGACTGCGTCGAACAATCCGAAGACCTAAAGATAGAGCTTGAAACTTTGCAACTCTGCACGATTCGAGTTAAAGATAGTCAGCGTACTCTTAAAATGTCATCTATCTACTGTCCACCGCGTTCCGCGGATTTTACTAACTTGTTTGAATCGCTGAAACCTAATTTTATCATCGGCGACGACTTTAATGCGAAACATACGTTCTGGGGCTCAAGATACAGCTCGAAAAAAGGTAGAATGCTCTATAGGGCAGGTATGGAGTACAGTTGTGATTTCTATTCGACGGGTACACTGATTTACTGGCCAACTGATACTTCGAAAATACCTGACCTGATCGATTTTTTCGTTGTGAAAGGAATATCTACCAACCACATAAAAGTCAAAGAGAGCTTTGATCTATCGTCTGATCATTCCCCGGTTATTTTAACAATCAGCGAAAAACTACTCTATAACCTAAAGCCGGCGAGATTAACTGGTCGAACAACTAACTGGGAAGGCTTTAGGAACGAAATTAAGGATAATTTTGAACTAAGCGTTCCACTTACGACACCCTATGAACTTGAGGTTGAAGTTGATCGCTTCGTTGAGATCGTACAGCTCGCCTCTTGGAATAATACGCCCAATCCAAGGAAAACACCGGACAGATACGGTTTACGATATCCTCCGGAAATAAAAGAATTGGTCAAGGAAAAAAGAAAAGCTCTTAAAAAATGGCAACAGAGTCGTGCTCCGCAGCATAAAACACACTTGAAACGTCTGTGCAATTTGTTGAAGAAGACTATTAAGGATTTTAAGAATCGTGCAATGGGCTCTTACCTTGAAAGTTTAACAGCGAAAAAGATTCCAATTATTCACTTTGGAAAGCTGTAAAAGGCACCAAAAGGCCCAAAGTCCCCGCGCCGCCAATCAAATTAAATCAAAATGAATGGGCGAGGGAAGATAAAGAAAAAGCGGACGTCTTTGCGGCCCACCTGGAAGAAACCTTTAAACTGTACGATGGTCAAGTGGTTTACGACAGCCGTAATAGGCTGGATTTACAATCTGACGATTTGACGCTCACAAGTGCAACGGTAAGGGAACTCACACATGAGATCGAGAATCTAAAACCTAAGAAGTCTCTTGGTTATGATTTGATTACCGGAGAAATTCTCAAAGTTTTACCTAGAAAAGCGTTGATTAAGCTTCTCCATATTGTAAATGCTGCACTCAGATTAAAACACGTGCCGAGCCAATGGAAAGTTGCGGAAGTCATAATGGTTTTAAAGCCAGGAAAACCGCCAAATGAAGTAAAATCGTATAGACCAATTTCCGTTCTTCCAATCATATCGAAAATTTTCGAAAGGGATATTATTAAGGCGTCTCCAACCGGTTATGGAAGAAAATATTTTATCCCTGACCACCAGTTTGGGTTCAGAAGCAATCATTCGACGATTGAGCAGGTGCATAGAATTACTGAGGTAATCGAGAAAGCACTTGAAGAAAAAAAGATTTACTCAAGCGTATTTCTTGACGTCTCGCAAGCCTTTGATAAGGTGTGGTATGATGGCTTGAAATCCAAACTACGACAAGTTCTCCCTGTATGCTTATACGATATTCTAGAATCATATCTCGGGAATAGACTCTTTCGTGTTAGACATGGAGTCGAATACTCCGAGCTCAAGGAAATTTCGGCCGGCGTACCGCAAGGAAGCGTTCTTGGGCCGCTTCTCTATTTGCTATATACTCGTGATATACCGAACGAAGATGGCACTATCCTTGCTACATTTGCCGATGACACCGCTATCCTAGCAGTAGGTACAACAATCGAAGAAACGACTACAAAACTACAAAACGCACTGACTAAAGTAAATGAATGGACGAGGGACTGGCGGATCGCCCTCAACGAATCTAAATCTGTTCACGTGAATTTCACTTACAAGAAAAGTGACTTGCCAATTTTCCTAAACTCGGCCCGAATACCTTTTGCAAACGAGGCCAAATACCTGGGAATGACACTCGAAGCAAGGTTGAAATGGAATTCGCTCGTAAAAATGAAACGTAAAGAACTCGAAATCAAATATAGAGAAATGTACTGGTTACTCGGAAAACATTTCCAACTCAGCACCGATAACAAACTGCTTTTATACAAGCAAGTGCTAAAGCCGGTGTGGACCTACGGTATACAACTTTGGGGTTGTACCAAGAAAACAAATGCAAATATTTTACAAGCTTTTCAAAATTAAGTGCTAAGAGAAAATGTCCAAGCACCGTGGTATAGTAGAAACGACGATCTTCTTCTTCTTCCTTTTATCAGCGAGGCTATGATCCGAAAACAAGGGATCACAACCCTCCCACTTCACCGCATTTCTACTGATCCGCCTGTGGGGTTCGCCTATTTGACCTCAGAAAATATCGGCAGGCCTGCCGATTTTGGATCACTCGGTTACTAAGGCCAATGAAATGCCGATGTCGTCGCATTTGTCTGATCCAGGCGTTTATAGGCCTGCCTTTCCTACATCGCGATGTCTTTGGAACGTGCATAGATATTGCCTTTTTAACAGGGTTCAAATGATCTCTTCTTTGAACGTGGCAATACCAACTGAGCCGGTCATGCTCTATTTTTTGTACGATGGTTTCCTTGATGTGAAAGCTTCCACGGATCTTCGAACTTCTTATTCGATCAAGCTTTGTCACTCCTGCTGTCATGCGAAGCATCTTCATCTCAGCTGCCGTTAATTTACTCTCATACTTTTTGTACATCGTCCAACATTGTGAACCGTATGTAAGCGCTGGACGTACAACTGCGGTGTAGAGCCTTCCTTTCAACTTAGGGGACATTTTTCTGTCACAGAAGATAGTGGAATTTTCTCGCCACTTCATCCACCCTACGCTTACACGATGATTGATGTCGTGATCACAAGTTGCTTTGCTATCCCAGATATTTGAACTTTTCGCACTTGGGAAGCACTGTTCCATTCAAATAAATGTCTGGAATAGGCCTGAGTGGATCAGAGAACGGGCAGCACAAGTACTCTGTCTTTTTTGAACTGATGCGATACCCATTTCCCTCCAAAACGTCCACCCACACATCAAGTGCTCGTTGCACGGATGTAGGATCCTCACTTATGATGGCTCCATCGTCAGCGAAGAATAACTGATGTACCTTGGGGTCCATCACTTTACCTTCAAGCAGATAATCAAGGAATGTAATAAAGAGCAAAGGACTTAAAACGCTTCCCTGGTGCACCCCGACTTTGATTGGGAACTCTTCGGTTACTCCAGCGAGGCATCTTACTTTTGTCTTTGCTCCTTCGTACATGTCCATAATCATCTGTACATAGGTCTCTGGAACCCCTCGATGTCTTAGCGCCACCCGTATCAGATCTCGTGGTTGTCTGTCGAATGCCTTTTCAAAGTCAACCAATACAATATGCAAATCCCTTAAGGAATCACGATGTTTTTCCATTATGATCCTTATACTTTGGATTGCATCTGTGGTTGATTTACCCGAGACAAACCCGCACTGATCATCAGATAGCCGTATTATTTTTCGCAGTCGGCCACCTAATACCCGCTCAACGATCTTCATGGTGTGTGACATCAGCTTGATCGAACGGTAGTTATCACAGTTTCGCGTATCACCCTTCCCTTTGTATACAGGGAGAAGGTAACTTTCCCTCCATTCATTCGGCATTGGATCACCTCTCACGAATTTGGAGATGAGAATTCTGAGCCATCTGAACCCGATGTCTCCCATCTTTTTCCAGAACTCAGAGGGTATCTCGTCTGGCCCAACCGCTTTTCGTTTTTTTGAGTATTTGACCGCCTCACTAACTTCTTCGACTGTAATGTCGGGTATTTCCTCACAGTTAGGGGTGGCTCTTGGAAAATATAGCCGGGGAAACTGTTCATTCAAAAGCTCTTCACAATACTGCCGCCACCTCTGCAGAATTTTGTCGTCATCCACAAGAAGCTGGCCATGAGCATTGCTAATGAACTTTGGCGAACGAATCTCCTGAGCATTCTTCCTTCTTTGGGCGGCTATTTTAAAGATAGTGGCACTCTTGTTCATATTGTGTCTTCGCAGCTCCTGGATAGCCTGGTTTGCATCAGCAACCGGGGAAAATATTTTCTCCAGCTCCCGATACAGGCCCTCCTTACTCTCTGCTTGAAGCTGAGCGCACT
This sequence comes from Brachypalpus laphriformis, assembly GCA_945910035.1. NCBI lineage: Eukaryota > Metazoa > Arthropoda > Insecta > Diptera > Syrphidae > Brachypalpus > Brachypalpus laphriformis. The sequence continues at coordinate 89,736,639 of OX246754.1, forward strand.
TCTTCTTCGCTTTTTTCTTGCAGCATGTATTCCATTTCGAGGCGAGCTTTTTCATCACTATTATTAGAGGGGCACTTTGACCAAGCTTTGAAAGCCGTTTTCTTCTCATTTATCACTTTCTTAGCTTCATCACTCCACCACCATGTTTCTTTGGCGTGTTGATAGTGGCCTTTTGAAGCTCCTAGCAGTGATTTGGCCTTCTTTAAGCAAGTTCGCTGTAGGGAATCCCACATATTTTGTGCTCTGCACTCTTCATCCTCAGCTCCGTTGATGGTGTGAGAGAGGTAATTTTTCATTACGAAAACAAAAGCCTCGCCTTTTTCTTTGTCCAGATTGTACCACTTGATTTTCTCAGAGACCCTTGTTTGTTTGCTTTTCTTTGGTGTTTTCATAAAAATTTCTGTTAGCAGGAGACGGTGTTGACGAGCGATTGCCTCTCCCAGGATCACTTTGCAATCTTTTACCCGAGGCTTCATGAAACTGCCTACCAAATGGTAGTCAATCTGAGTTTCATCTCCACCACTGCTGTAAGTGATCAGGTGTCGGCTTTGTTTGATGAACATGGTATTTAACACGATAAGACCGTGTGATATGCACATGCTTAGGATGTCTTCACCAGGAAGGTTCCTGGTGCCATATCCTAGTCCTCCATGGCAGTCATGGCAGTCTTCATAGTCTTCGTTTGATTTCCCGACATGTCCATTCAAATCTCCTCCAACAAACAGAAATTCTTCCTTTGGGATGTTCTTAAGGAGATTGTGGAAATCTAGCCAAAATGCATCTTTATCTATCTGATTGCACCCATTGTGGGGAGCATATGCACTGACAATATTCCACACCTCTTCTTGTATTACTAGTTTGAGAGACATCAAACGGGCGCTGGACTTCGAAATGCTCAAGACGTTTCCAAGTAACTCTGCCGCAAGGATGATACCGATTCCGTTCCTAGCCTTTTCCGTTCCGTAGTAGAACATCTTGTAATCTTTTGTCCTAACGTCTAAGAAACGAGCCCGATTCCCGGTGTTTTTCCATTTCGTCTCTTGGACACACAAGATGTCCACCCGCCTTCTATTCATCATCTCTTCCAGCTCGTAACTTCGACCGGTCATGCTTCCAACGTTCCAACTCGCGATCCTTAAATTGCGTCCAAACTGTTTCATTATGTTGCTAGCCCCCGGAATCCGTATAGCTCTGACCCGAACATTTCTGCTCGGTCCAGGATCAGTACCATGCACAGCAGTGGTAGTGCCTGGCGGGGTAGTGCCTTTCCTTTTTGCAAGTATTATCATAATGATACAGTTTTGCAATACAATTTTTGCACCATATTGCGATGGTGTTTGTTGTTTGACACGTGCATGCTCCTGTTTTAGTATTGTTTGATCTTTCTTTTATGACACCGGTGATCTCCAGTCGTGTCAACCCACGGACTCGCATGCACACTTGTGGGAGGGTTTTTATGGTAGTATATGTGTCGCTAGGCTCACTTGGGTGTTATATTGCCTAGATCTGATTTGTCCCCTTAGTCGCCTTTTACGACAAGCGCCAGTTGTTGGGGGGCGCTGCAGTGATATTCTTAACCCGTCCCTGCACGGGGACGACGATATCCACAGCGATCTCGGAATTCCAACAATCGAAGCTGAAATTAGAAGCTTCGCGAGAAAGCATAGAAACCGACTAATCGGACATGTCAACAATACAGTCCTACAAATTTTGGATGAGAGCAATTTATTGCGCCAACTACAAAGGACGTAAACTTTCGACTTGGCGAGATAAAGATTAACCGCGTCTAGATTGCGAAATATGCAGGATCCTTCAGTGGAAAGAAACCTGCCAAACGTTTTTATTTCGTGATAGAAAAATTGCTTGATAAATTTATACTTAGTTGCGATATCTAACAAATTTATATCGAAGGGTGGTGTTTTTTTTCAGTCAGTAAGAATCTGACACTACTATGAGCACGCGCTTGCTATTCTCATCTTGTTTATAGAAGATTTTTCACCTACCCTCGGAAAAAAAACCACCCAAATTAGGTGAATGTTGAACTACTTCGTCATCTTCGTGAGAGATAAATGTCAGTTTTAGGCGGACTTTGAAGTGAAAGAGAACTAATTTCATGGGAAATTCGCTAAAAAAAACTTTAGAATTTTTTTGAGGGAAGATTAATAATACCATGAAAAAAAAAAAATATTTTACTTCGAAATTCCACTATAGAAAATTCGGTAAGAATGTTCTTTCTTTGAGAAAAAGTTAATAATACTATAAAACCAATTTTCTTCGAAATCCTAACTTTAATTCATGTTGCTATTGCTTAGCTATAAACAAATCAAAAACAAAATAAATTCACTGGAATGGAACGAACAAACACAAAGTATATATATTTTTTTTCAATTATTTTATAAAATCCCCGTAAACATGGAGAACAATTTTCAATAACTCCTCAAGGATCCAGTGTATTTTTTTCAATCATTCTCCTCCACGGGTATGCTGCTCTCATTGCAACTGCAAGATATATTGTACGCCCTGTAATTAGGTCATTTTACTTTTAATGACTAGCCGCACTATCAGCCATCTGTTTGTCGAAGATATCTAAGAACAGCAGATAAAACATAACGTCCAATGCCGCAGAAGGAGCAGTTCTTAGTGCACTGCTGATAGCCGTGCATGCAGATCTTTGCACCTTAGCTAATTGAATGAGGGGAACAGCTCTATCAAAATCCTGCCAACAAACGATCAAGTCATTCAGAAGAATAGGCCAGATAACGGACACGTGCAGCCAGCGTGTGATTCGAGGTTGTGTACCCAGCAGGAATGATACCGTCCGTTCCTGGGTATTTGAAGGGCTTGAAGCTGCGCATGGCCCAAAGGATCCCTCTGTAGTTAACTAAAGAGTTGCTGCATGGTGGAGAGAAAGCCTTTCCATTTTGAAGAGCAGCACCAATGGGGCGATCAGGAAAGTGCGTATCTAGTAGGTGATCAATAGACTCTTGTGGCTGGGTGTTGAAGGATTTTCGGATACGATTTTTTGCAACCTTGAAGCTCCCGAGGACTCTTCTTTCTTTTTTGCTCTTTCCTCAGTAAAGTTTTGTATATACTGAGAGACAATTTATAGGCATCACAATCAGCCATCTCAGGAGAACTTTTATCTAGATTAAAAAGGTGTCTACTTTCTTTCCTAAGAGTATCGAGATTTGTATTCATTGCCTCGAAAGTAAGTATGTAAACAATTGTAACAATTTACTTATGCTACTTAAACTTCTATCCACATATGGTGCCTATGTATGTAAGTGAGGTTTCTTTTTCATATAAATCTCATATTTCTAAGGATAAGGCTATATGTCTGTTTTATATTTAAATTATCGTTAGTTATTTTTAATTCTGTATTAGTTCGGATATAAAGTTCCTATTTTCAGTTCGTTTACTCATCAAAATCAGGTAGTGCAAAGCATAACAAAACAATGCAAAACTCTTGCAGCCGCTGTTTACTACCCCGTTAACCTAGAGAACATGAACTCTTTACTAAAAAAAAGAAGAAAGAGAAAAAAAAAATGAAAATGAAAAAACAAAGGAAATGTAAAAGCTGAAATAGAAAAGTTTTTCATTCCGACAGTAGTCCTAACTTTCCTTTCGACCAAGTGCACAAAGGTTCCGCCTAAAGGGAGAACGGTGAATGTATTAACAACAAAGAGCTGAAAAATAATTCCAAAACACAAGAGACGAAGGAAATATATGCGCCGGCTAGGGGGTGGCTAGGAGAAAAAAAACATTCACCTAAAAAGGCAACGAAATGAAAAATCACTCTCTAAACACACTTAAAAAAAAAAAAAAAACTATTCCAAACAGGATGTGGTGGGATTATTGTAATGGCGCACAGGAAGAAGGAGACGGGACATCAGAGCATCATTATCATCATCCAAATGGAGAATTTTAATTATTTGTAAAAGGGTCTTTCACATTCTCAGTCAGAGTGTGACTTTGTCATTTGGTACGTTTGCCAACGGGAGCAGGTGCTCTGAGGAAACAACTATGAGTGTGTACGAGTGTGTCTGAGTTATTTCCACCGACATCAAAGGCTACGACAAAGCTGTCTCATATTTTGTACAATTAAAGGCTGTGTTATTCGATGTAAGATTGGGAATAGAGATTTAATTAAGCGCACAGATACGTACATATGCAGACTCCTGTTCAAAACTAACGCATACCTAAGTACGTAAAAGATACCTTTAACTTTTCAAGTATCGATCAAAACTCAGCTTTTCTATTTTATGACCTTTTTCTCTAATTGGTAAAAAACAGCAGTTTCTTCTGATTAAGTTCTGCTGTTTTTTTTTGAGGAATGTTATTCCACTCCTCCTTCACAGCAGTATCAAGCCGAATAAGGTTGTCTGGAGGTGGATTTCGCCATTGAACTCTTTGTTTTTTTGTCGTGTCTGTCATGTCATGTTCTACATATTAGATTTAAATCCAGACTCCTGGAGGGTCAATCCATTGTGGCTATACACACTTTTTCCAGGAACCTTGTCATCGCTAGAGCGTTGTCCTACATACATCAGAATAAAAATTCAACTAATGAAAGAAGCGAATGGCACTATATAATCTTCAAAGATGTCAGTCACGTATATTCTGTGTAAAAATTACCCAGATTTGTTTAATAAAACACAAACAAATTAATTTATTCATATGGACAAATTTATTTTCTCGCCTTCAATGTAGGCTCCATCGACTAGAATACAATTATACGAGTTTTTGACCAAATCTTCCATAGATTTTTCGTAGGCTGATTGAGGTATAGCCTTCAGCTGCTTCAGCGAAACTTGTTTTATGGCCGCAATTCTTCTCAACGTGGAAATTTTAGCTTCGGGAGCAGAGAACAAAATCACACGTGGCCATAATTAGGCGCGCACAGTGCTTTGTTGAAGTCATTCGTTGAGTTTTTGGCCCAAAACATTTGCACAACGACGGTTTTGTTTTGTGGCGATTATCGTGGTGCAAAATCCGTGAGTTATCACAAATCTGACCGTTTTCGCCGGATATTCTGGCACAAATGCCTCATGTCGCCTAAATAGAATTCCTTCTTCCCTCAGGTAGGAATTCGGACTACACCACACCATGGTAATCAATGAATCAGTCAGCAACTTTGAAGCGTTTTTTTTATTTCGGCTCGTTTTCGAGGTTAGTTAGCCTATTTGCATATCGTACTAATAAACCCACGACTCGTTACCAGTTATGATGTCTTTCATGAAGGTGGGGTCCATAGAGTTTCGAGAAATCATGTCTTCAACGACCTGCTTTCGATGATCTTTTTGAACAAAAATCGTAAAGCATTCAAAAGACTGACTAACAAAACAAACTACTGTCAACGCACTGAGTGATAGATCGGGTTCAAACTCCACGTGGTAACTTGGTACAATGGTACCAACTTACGGAATAAAAATTGTGGTGATATCTTTTATGCGCGTCTTGTAAATGACAAATTCCTGGTACTTTTTGCATATAATATATCTTAAGGCATTGAGAGCAGGTCCAGATAGGCCCACTAAAAAGTTACCTCCAAATGGAACTTCAGAATGAAAATCAAACTTCAACAAGCATTTCTCCATTTCTTCTCCATACACGTATACGTCCGCTTGGTGGATCCAGGCTTATTCTGGTTTCACCGGAGTAGAGTAGTTGCTTCTGGTCATCCAATGTCAAATGAACATGTTATGTGCAAACATAAGTTTATCCAGTTTAATGGTCAGTGGACATGTCGTTGATCTTCTGCTTATCAAACGGGACTCTTAAAGACGCCGACATACTATTGGGTTGGCTAATAAATCCCCTCTCTTTATCGTTAGTGTTCCCGTTAACTTTAAATGACGCCGTTTGTATTTTTTTTTCCTTAAATACACATCGCAGTGCATATGTGAAAGAAAGTTCATAGCGATCGGTTGTGTTTTACGCATTTGGTTAACATTTGAAAATGGAGGCAAATAAGGTGTATTTTCGGCATATGATGCTCTTTTCTTCGTCTTCTTCCTTTTATCAGCGAGGTTATGATCCGAAAATAAGGAATCACAACCCTCCCACTTCACCGCATTTCTACTGATCCGCCTGTGGGGTTCGCCTATTACGCTCTTTTATTTTCGGAAAGGAAAAAACGCTGCACAAACACATAAGAAGATTTGCGCTGTGCACGGGTATAACTTTGTAAGCGCTTGGACTGTTCGCGAGTGGTTCCGGCCAGAGTATATCCATTCAATGAGTTAGGGACACTCTCTACTCATATCTGTGGCAACAAGGCATAACAGCATAAGTATACTTATGCCGTTATTGAATAATTTTTTGTTTTTAACGTTTTTTATATAATATTCTCTCAGGAAAGCCGAACCTATAACGCTGAAACCTTGCCTCGATATGTCTGGAATTCATTATCTGAAGCAGTTACTGAATTAGGGGCAGGGAAATGAGACGATAAAGACATCTTTGAATACGTTTTTTGGAATGTGTAAAGGCACTTATGCTGTTATTCCTTTTTGCCACAGATATGCATTGCCTACTATTGCAAAGAAAAATTGATAAGAAAATTTACAATAGTGGAAGCAGGTCAAAATGATACATTTTAACCCTTATACAACGACCACTTGTGAAAAAAAGGATACACAACACATTTTGCCTGTACCACTACCTGCACCGTGGTGTGTAAGACTAATGCATGTGGATTTTTTCATAATGGTCTTTTACCCCCCTATTATGGTTAGCGAATCGAACGTTCGACTCTAGTCGAACTCGCAGGCGAGTTGCTTCTGTCGTGGTATTGCTGTTAGCGAACATTTTCATTCGAGTAAAGAATCAGTGCTGACAAAAGAAAAAAAATGAAATGTCATCTGTGAAGTGTCAAAAGCAAAATTGTTTCGATAATTGTTTAATTTGAGTTAAAAGTTAAATATTGCATTCGCGGTCATTAAAGAAAAAAAAAGGCATGATTAGTTGCATGGAACTCTTCTTCACTGATGTCTCCGACCAAGAGCGAATTGTACAAATGAGCAGACTGCGCAGAGGAATTCGAGATAGCTCAAATCCTTTAGAGCTACCGGATAATGTGTAAGTCCAGAGTTATGACTTTAAAGATCTACTATACTTTCCTTTATTGGTTTATCATGTACTTTCGATTAAATAAAGCAGCGTTTGTGTTCCTCTTAAATGAAATAAAAGATTATTTTCGTTTTAAACGTTATTCGGGCATTTCGCCTTTGATCATGCAAAAGGCAGAAATATTGTAGAGAGGACAATTGGAGTATTGAAAAGCAGATTCAGATGCCTTCTGAACGAACGGTGTCTTGCCAACTGAACCTCCTCCACAGTTTGATCTACCGATTAACAATTTGGAAGGCGAGCGTAGACGAAATGAAATCCTAGCTTCTCTATAGGGTAACTAAAAATATAGAAATAATTTAAAAATACAATAATAAAAAAAATGTATATATGTATGTACTATATTTCATTTCAGTCTAGTACGTAAAGTTAAAGGAACAACAAAAATCACTATTCATTATTTGTTAAACTAGTTAAAAAAAGAAAATAAAAAAAACTTCAAAATAAATAAATTAAAATAAATAAAATAAAATAAAACTTCAATTCTTAAATACAAAAAAAATTTAGTCGCAATTTGTATACTTTAGAGATTTTACCTCCAGTTTTCGCAATTGTATCTCAAGGTTTTCTTTGTGTCGGTGGTTTTTATCTATGTTTTCTTTGTCCTTCCTTTTCTCTTTGGCTTTCAATAGCACAAGTTTTTCCTTTTCCACTTCATAGGACTTTCTTGTGTATCTTGCTATGTCTAATAAAGCTGTTTCGATTGACTTCGCAGTAGTGAGGAGCTCCGTTTGGGTCAAAGTTTGATCTTCTAGGATTTTTAGTTTGGCATCCTCCCTTACATTATTATTTTTCCTTACTCGACTAGTACTAGGCAAAGGAGTAACATGGACAGGCGTATTCTCCTGCTCTTCCACAATCTCAATTTCCTCTGTTGTTAGCGGCACCCATACATCTTCGCTTACTCCGAAAGTACTGCCAGGTGGATAGATGGCGTGTTGAAGACTGAGTAGTCCGTCTACAAATTTTTCCAGAGGAGACAAGGAGATAATTGAAGAAGGTCCACCTCCTGTAGCAGTAACTTCTTTTTTGTTAGAAGCAATTTTTTTCTTTATTTTTAGCTTGTAGTCCAACCAAACCTTAAGCAGTTTCAGATTTTTAGCAAAGTTTTAAAAGGGGATTTTCAAAATTACCTTGTGCCATTCCTTTCCTTCACGTGCAGGAGGACCCAACGAATTCAGTTCAACGGCAAATGACTCCCAGTATTCTTTTTGGCATTTCCTGGATGAACCAAATTGCCCCAACCCCTTTGCCATGTCCGGGTTTGCCTCCATCAACTCGACCAGCTTTTCAAATTGGCGAGGATTGGTTTTCTTAAAACTTGAGAAACATTATTTTACTGTTAATATATATACTTTTGCATTAATTTACCTTTTTCTTAGTCCACTCATGTCTACGGCCACCGTTGTCACAAAGAAATTTCATTCGACTGATTTTGACAGAAGAAATGAAGTTTTGGTCGAACGTTCGCTAACCGTAATAAAGTGAAGTCTTAATTCGACTAAATTTTGACGTTTGAGTCGAATGAAACTTCTGTCATTCGCTAACCCTAATACGAAAAAATCTCATTCGACTACTTTTTCGTTCGATTCGCTAACCATAATAGGGGTGTTAAAGGCGTGATGACTTGATCATCGTTGTGTGGATGTTTTAACTTTGGGCAATGTAACCTGACTTGTTTTGTTGAAAATGGTTTTATGATTAGTTTTATGATTTTTTTTCCACTAATTACAGCTAATTATGAACCCTTGCAATTAACCCTTCAATGTAAAATATGATAATAAATGTTTCTTTTATAATTCGACCTCCATAAAAATAATGCAATCCAGTGTTTGGCCTGGTAATAGGAAAAAATAATTCGACTCCTTAATTGATAGTTTTCGTGGTCACTGGTTACACTGGTTTCGTAATCAGGCTGGAATTGGTATTGCTTTCCTTTTTTTGCTGATGCATATTTAAAGGCGTGCTGACTTGAATTCTTATCAGTCGTGTGAAGAAGTCAATTAGACGCGTGACGATTCTCGGTGCCAACAAAATGTAATTATTTTATTTATTATTAATTCGCCTGAGTTCAAGTTTATTTTAAAAAAAGTTCAGTTTTTGTTTGGAAAAATAAATGGAAAACCTTACTTCTTAGAACCTAATTTACATTTGCCAACAAAGAAAACTTTAACGGGGCCTACAAAAAATTAGCCTTCTGGACCTGGGTTTCACAAAACATTATTTAATGCCTTAAAACTTGAGCTACAGGTTGTACCGGAAATAGCTAAGAATTGTTTATTATGTTAAGACGAAATTTCTTTGAAAAGCCATCTATTTTTTGACAGAAACAAGGGAGAAATTGTAGGATTAGAAGACGATGGACATAAAAAGACAGGATTAGCTGCAAATTATGCCATCGTTGTTATGATTAGAGGTATAACTCACCGGTACAAACAGTTACTTGGGTATCATTTTGCCCAGCAAAAACTTTGAAAGGAATTTTGTTTACATGTCTTAAGCAATTGACCGAAGTAGATATGAAACCAAGGCTTGTAATCTCAGATCAAGTCGGGAATTTCATTGGTCTAAATAGGCTTCTTCGTATTCCCTTGGAAAAACCTTTCTTTTATGTAGAAAATACAAAAATGTATTATATGTTCGACAGTCCCATCTTTTAAAATCCTTTTGGCGTAATTTCATGAAATACGATGTTGTAGTTGAAAGTAAACTGGAACGATGTAGTTCATTTTTACTTGGGGGACAAAAATCGTTCATTCAGATTGGCTCCAAAATTAACAGTTTAACACAGTTTTGCAAACAATTTCCAGAAGCTGCGCAAACATTAAGTGCAACAGTTTCAGCTGGTATTTATACCCTTGCCAGTGAAGGTCCTGCATCCTCTACCGCTATTAACATAGCCGAAATAATAGGAAAATTAGACAAGTTATACGACATGTTCAATGCGTCTAAATTCAAAGAACCTAAAAAATCCAGAAGGCCATTTTTGGGAAATGAAGAACAAATAAAATTTTTAAATGAAACAAATATTTGCTTGCAAAACATTACATTTTTTGATACGTCTGCCAATATGACTAAAAAGATGCGATTTTTAAAAGAATGGCAGCAGAATATAAATGCTCTTATTGGTATTTCAAGGGACTTAAGGGCAGATGGTATTCAGTTCTTTTTAACCAGAAACCTCAACCAAGATTATTTGGAAAAAACCTTTGCTGTTTTACGCGACCGTGGAGGAAATAATAAGTTGCTGACGTTTCAATTCATTTGTTCGTTTAAGAGATCTTTTTCAGCAAAGTACATGGAGGACATAACCCATGGAAACTGCGAGCCAACTGCAAATTTAGAGCTTCGCCCAAACAAAGTGATTGACTTTTTCAAAACCGAAACTGACTATAAAACTGTTGATTTCGGTAGTGAAAATGCATTTTACTATTTTCCAGGCTACATTTAAAAAAAATATCGGCGAAAACATAAGTGTGAGCTGGAATTAAGTCATCAACCTAGTGTTTCCTCCTTATATACAGATTTTAAAGAATATGAGCGTGTGCATTTAACATATACACCTCAAGAATTTTTAGATGCATTAGAGACACTGGAGCAAAAGTTTGATTCTCATTTTCCCAATATGTACTTTTTAAATAGTTATGAATTGAAAATGTTTAATATTCTAAATCAAGAATTTAATTACTTTTGCTGCATAAATCAAAACAAGGAATTTCTTACAAAATTTTATGTGCATGTGCGAGTGTAGCATATCATCAAAAAATTCAATAAAACAATGAAAAAAGCCAACAACAAACAAAAATATCTCAGTGTAACACATACCTATGTAATTATAATATTTAATAAAAAAAAGTATGAAAAAAAAAAAAAAATATTTGCCTTCTTTAAAGGGGCACCCTGTGCCATTTTCCGAAAAGACACTATGGAAACAGTAAGGGGCATTGACAGGGTGTTCCTCGAGCCAATTATGATGCAGGGTGCACTGATGGTGCTTACTTATGCTTTGCACAGCTGAAAACTCTTTCACCAGTTGAAACACTTAGATTTGATAACAAATAACTACTTTATTGGAAAGAAATGGAATAACAAAAATAGAGATATTGTGTACACTCTGATGATCTCACAGCTAATGTTCTGTTTGAGGAAAACACAAGTCTAGACGTTCTCGTTGGTTTGAATTTTCTCTCTAGCGACATCTGTTGTCTGCTGTTGACAAACTCCTGCGGAGTGCGTTTCTGGTCGTTGCATGTTGTTGGTCGCCACAACACTCCTCCTCTATCTAACTCTCTCTCTCTCTCTACAACACTCCTTATATCCGTCTATTTCTCGTGTCTGTGTGACTTACTGATAAGCACTGATAAAAAAAACGTGGAGAGTGTCCCTACTCATACTCTGGTTCCGGCGTTTTCGCGATGGTGATTTCACATGTTCTGACTTGCCCCGTTCTGGACGATCAGTTGAGATTGATGGGGACCAAATTAAAGCTCTAGTTGAAAATAATGCACGCTGCACAACCAGGCACATAGCTGATATATTGGATATATTGAAATCAAGTGTAAAAAATCACTTGCGAAAACTGCAATACGTAAATCGACACGATATTTGGCTGCCGCATAATTTGATTCCCTGCAGAAACGCAACGAAAGTGAACCATTTCTTAAACGGATGATAACGGGCGATGAAAAGTGGATAGTTTACAATAGCGTGGAACGGAAAATATCATGGAGCAAGAGAGGTGAGCCACCTTTAGCCATTCCAAAAGCTGGTCTTCACCTTAAAAAGATTATGCTCTGTATTTGGTGGGATTGGAAGGGAATTGTGTATTATGAGCTTCTTTCGCATAACCAAACCATTGATTCCGATAAATACTGCTCTCAATTGGATAATTTGAAGGATGCAATCACCGAAAAACGACCGGAACTGGCTTACCGGAAGGACGTCGTGTTTCATCAAAACAACGCTAGACCGCATGTCTCTTTGCAGACCCGGCAGAAGTTGGTGCAGTTTGGATGGGATGTTTTACCTCACCCACCGTATTCACCTGATCTTGCACCTTCCGACTACTATTTATTCCGGTCCCTGCAGAACTCACTTAATGGAAAAAATTTCGTTTCGCTGGAAGCTTGCAAAATCCACTTGGAGCAATTCTTCGCCAATAAAAATCAAACGTTCTACGAAAGGCGCATTATGAAACTGCCCGAAAGGTGGCATAAAGTGGTAGAAAATAATGATGTATACTCGTATATAACTGATTAAAGTTTTTCCTAACAATAAATATTCAATCTTTGATCCCGCCTAAAAAAATTGGCCAACCCAATATTTGCCTAGAAATATGCACATTCCTTACCTCTTGTGTTAAACCATTCAGTTCTATGCTGGTTGTGGCTCGCTTTCTTAGCTTTCAAATACTAGATTGCAGAAGTAACTTCATGAATGCATCGGCATACTATCTGTAACGATTGTTTTATCGTTATGTCGAAACAGACCAAGATTCTTGTATCTTGACTGTCAGTGGTATTACTGATGGTGTTTTGTCCATACACACTCTCTGTAATATTAATGATTCCAAAAATAAAAGAATTAATCGCACCTTTAAGAAAAACACTTGTTTCTACTTCTCGTTATAATTCGATTATATATATATATTTAGTGCAAGGAAATGTATATAACAATTTGACATTTAAAAGTTATTTAAGAAGTTAAGCTTTCTTGTGTGTGGGTTTTAAATTTTTGCAATTGCAATTTTTATCCTGCGATTATTTCACGGACACTGTCGCACACTTCCTTTATTTCCCTTATGGTGCTTTGTTTCTTTCTAAAGCCGTACTGCTGGGTAGAGAGCCCCGAGTCTCCTTCCATGTACGTATTATTTTTTTTTTGCACTTTCTCCAGTGTGGCAAGCATGCACAGCGGCCTGCACGACGACCGTTGCTCAGGCGGTTTCTTTCCCTTTGGAATGAGGAGGACTAGCCGTGTCCTTTTCCACTGTAGTGGGAAATTGCCTTCCGTTAGGCATGTCGTATAAAGGCGTGTGAAGGTATCTGATTTTGCTTTTATGGTTCCTTTTCGCACAAAGTTCGGGATCCTATCAATTCCCGGCGTCTTGTTGCCGCGACTTCATATGCGGTGACTGCTGGTATTGCCTCTGCCTCTTCCTTGTGGTAGGGTGTACACGATAGTCGGGCAAGTCGGGTCAGCTGCCGTGCCATTCTTTAATTTTTTCATGACTATTTGATACGTGTTATAACTGCTCTCTGAGTGCCTGGAAGCAATCGGCTTTGCTCTTTTTTATCAGCTTACGGAGTTGTGTTCTCTTTCCCTGAAATTGTTCTCTTAGTAGCTCATAGTCGTGTGTGCGTCTACCTCGAGCTCTCGGCTGGCAACTCCGCATTCTGAGACAGTCTGCGCACATATTGGCGATGTCGTCATTCCACCAGTATACAGTTGTTCTTTAATTTCTATTTCCCTTCCACGGCATGGCTGCGTCTCATCCTCCGGATAAGGACCTTGTTACTTCTTTAGTTTGTTCTTCTGCTGTGCCTCTTGCTATGTCCATGTTGCTCAGCATGTTCTCGAACATTTCGGTGTCTCCGTCTTTTGTATTCCAGCCCAGCTTTGTACTTTTGGAGGGCAGTGCGTGTTCGAATGTATGTCAGTTGATTGTATATACATATATGCAGGGGTTTGTTTGGTCGGGTGCGTAGTGTTTGTTTGTATGTACATGTGTATATAGGTTTTATATGTTCAGATTGGTTGTTTATTGTCGGAGTTTGCAGATTCTTCATTTCTACATAGCTGCTCGTTCTTCCAATGGTAGTCGCTGCATTGTGCTTGTGATTATTTCTTTCGCGGTCTCCCATGCTTCACTCGCCGTTAACATGAAAGCTATCAGCCGTCTTGGTGTTACCTCTCCACCTATTTCCCTTTCTACCATGTTTCTGGCCATTGTATGGATTAGGTATTTCATCAGAATATGTTTCGCAATCTAGGTATTGCCATCACAGTGCGGGCAGTATGGGTCATCTACGTGCTTAAATTTGTAAATGTACTCTCGGCGGCATCCGAGACGGGAATTATGTCTGCCAGGTACTACCTCATCTCTCGGTGTCTTCCGTTGGTCGCACTAGGGATCCCTCGGGGATCGGAATACTCATGTTTACGTCCCCGTAGAGCGATATTTATTTATTTATATTACTTTCATATAAATTATGTTTTATTACATAAGGACCTATATTAAATTCTCTTTTATATTTTAGTTGGGCAACTTTCACCAATATAAGAAGTTTCTGCTGCAAAACAAACAAGTTCAAGGAAAATCTAAACAATTATTTGTTCAACTTTCGAATCCATCCTTCAATAGTATAAAACAAACTTAAAAAGGAAGTTGTCTTGTAAATGGTGACAACTTGTTTTTGAAGTTACATACATATGTATATTAATGTAAACATACGTTTAACTTGCACTCCACTTGGTATCATTCAAGATCTAATCTAGTTTCAACTAGAGCGTCCCAGAATGCAGAACCTCCCTAAAGAACGGAGATAAATTTTCAGCGAATTCACTGGCGGTAGTACGAATATTTTTCTGTTATTCCCCGTGTGCATTCCATCGAAAATGTTGCGATGTCTGCCAGAGGGTATGGTATAGTTCGTCCTGTACTAGTGGAGCAATAGCGCCCTCCAAAATTTATTGCATATTTATAGTATTGTGGATGATGTATCCGTAAGCCCTGGAGGTGAGATGAATTGCTGCTACATTTTTACTCGTTAATGAATGTATAGGGCAAAATTATCCACCAACAATGGCGGATTTGTAAACGTATACAGGTGCATATGCTTGCATGAATGCCATTCATACATACATATGAACTTGTATACATACTTTGGAGGATGGCAATATGGTCGTAGGTGGCGATAGTGGAAGTCGAATATGTGTAGTAGTCGCAGATGGAACGATGTTTTCATACTTTCATTTCGATTGCTGGAAAAGGATTATTTAATTTTTTGTTAGTTTTTGCTTGCAGTTCCCATCCGATATGCGTAGGTATTGCGTCCTGTGATTGCAACGATGCCCATAAGCACAGTTTTTTATGGCTTTTATTTAACTTGCCTTGTTGTCTGTATGTCTGTCTGCTACAAATCTTACAATCAAAATTCCGACTAGTTCTAATTGAGCTAGATCTAAAATTTTGCATACGTGTATAAGCCCCATGAGAGTGCAATGTAGGTAGGTGAGTAGAAGTGGCGGTCCTTTAAAAAAAAGAAAAGAAACCCAATTAGAGTAAAGGAGGTATATATGGACCACACATCTTATTTTTGCCAATAAAACGCAGGTAATGTGAGTTTTTACATTGCTATTAATTTTAAGAACTATACTGACAATTATAATACATAACTAATAACAAAAACATAAATTGAATTTATAAAAAAAAATAACAAAAACTGTAATAAGAAAGTAACACAAAAACATAAAAAAAAAAATGGAGGGTAATTTGGACCACCTAGTCCATATTACTCGAAAAACCAATAGAAGTTCCTATTGGTGTACTAAAAAGAAAATCGACATCAAAACAAGAGAGCTGAATAACTCCGCATGAATTACCAGAGGCGTATCATATCTCGCAGTTTATGGCTGGTATTGAATGAAGGAAGAACCAAAAGCCTGCTGGTAATGAACATAAAAGAAGTACGTATCTTGATAGGTTCACTTACAGGACACTGCGCGATAAGGGTAATGGCCGTAAGATTAAGCATTAACTCACCCGACCTCTACATGAGCTGTCAAGATGCGGAAGAGACAGAAAGTATCAAATGCTTCCTATGTGATTGCCCAAATCTACAGAACCGTCACCGACACCACATGGGTAACAGGTTTTTCGACGAACTAAGTGATCTTACAAAGAGCTCAGGTTGGTTCGCTACTAGACCGACCGAAAGATAAAGAGCTTTAATAGATCCCAAAAACAAAAAAGGAAACAAAATGGACCGTGGGAGCACGTGCACATACATGTACTTCCTTCTAACCTAACCTTACCTAGTTCATAATACCCGACCTGTTTAGGAGGTACAAAACTCAGAAGTGAATATTGCTTTTACGCACACAGCCCACTGCTCATGGCTTCAAATATGGCATGAAATAAATCTGTTTTCTAACAATATTACGGCGGATAATATGGACCACTAGTCCATATTAGCCTAGCCTTTGGTAGTCCATATCAGCCACAGCACTTGATGTGGAAAAAAACAAGGATTTTACCAAAAACTGTAGTTCTTAATCAACTTTTTTTAACGCACATATCATATTTAACATTTGTATTTAAAAAAAACGATGGACCAACAAAATCACATTTTAATGTCAAAAAAAAGAAAAACACGAATGTGTAATAAATAATCAGCAACACCAATTTCCAAAAACTGCACACAACTCAAAAACGCGTTCTCACCGGACGCCTGAAATTGTGCTGAGGTATGTTTAAGGAGCTTGCGCATGAATGTAAACAGTTTTCACCTCAACTGCATTTGTGTGTTGCGAGAAAAGCTGGTAGTCCATATTAACCCCGTAGTCCATATTACCCACTCTTACTCTAGCACTAGGTGCCGTTTTAATACGTATATACCACACCTAATGTAACCTGGCTGTTGATGTATGTATGTTGGTGAGAAGTTTGTAAACTCAACCTGCGGAAATTAAGAAAGTTATTAGTTCTTCAATATTATCCCTGAGAGTGAGTTGAAGAAGGATTTGCTTAAAGTTCGTTGTCTAGCTCTAGCTAGTGTCAGACAGGCGCATATACCTATACTCGTACATATAATGGGTAAGAATTTCTTTTTCGGTTGCGACATTTCAACTGCGGCAGTATGTTACCGAACTATTTGCTGATTTCTTTAGCCAGGCGTTTTCAAATGTCACTGCTGAGCCCGATCTTAATTATTTTACTTACTTGAGCGGCTGCGCTAACCTCCCTAACATCTCTGAATATTAGCGTGTCAACAGTGGTTGACAAGATCAATCTTCTCAAAGACGATTACTCTTCTGGCCCAGACGAACTTCCGGCTATAGTTTTGAAAAAATGCGTTAGCAATTTAGCTCGACCACTCACTGCTCTTTTTCAATTATCTATCTCAAACGGTGTCTTCCCAAAACTATGGAAAGACTCATTTATCATCCCTATCCATTAAAAACGGCTGCAAGAGCGAAATTTCCAACTACAGACCAAATGCTAAGCTTTCATGTAGGCGTACCCAAGCTTTTTGAGCGTATCGTTTACGACTCGATCTTCTTCCGCTGTAAATCGATGTTCTCCCCTAAGCAGCATGGGTTCCTAAAGGGTAGATTTTCTACCACCACCCTCACCGAATTCATTTCTTCGACATTGACATTTTTTTTTTTTTTTCCGAGGGTTGGTGAAAAATCTTCCATAGACATTATGAGAATAGCAAGCGCGTGCTCATAGTAGTGCCAGATTCTTACTGACTAAAAAATCACCACCATTCGATAAATAATTTGTTAGATATCGCAACTAAGTATCAACTTATCAAGCAATTTTTCTATCACGAAATAAAAACGTTTGGCAGGTTACTTTCCACTGAAAGATCCTGCATGTTCCGCAATCTAGACGCGGTTCATCATTATCTCGCCAAGTCGAAGGGTTTCGTCCTTTGTAGTCGGCGCAATAAATTGCTCTCATCCAAAATTTGTAGGACTGTATTGTTGACATGTCCGATTAGTCGGTTTCTATGCTTTCTTGCGAAGCTTCTAGTTTCAGCTTCGATTGTCGGAATTCCGAGATTCCTGTGGATATCGTCGTTTCTAATATACCACGATGCTTGGACAATCTCTCTTAGCAATTTATTTTGAAAAGTTTGTAAAATATTTGCATTTGTTTTCTTGGTACAACCCCAAAGTTGTATACCGTAGGTCCACACCGGCTTTAGCACTTGCTTGTATAAAAGCAGTTTGTTCTCAGTATTGGGCTGGGAATGTTTTCCAAGTAACCAGAACATTTCGCTATATTTGATTTCGAGTTCTTTACGTTTCATTTTCACGTGCGAATTCCATTTCAGCCTTGCGTCGAGTATCATTTCCAGGTATTTGGCCTCGTTTGCAAAAGGTATTCGGGCCGAGTTTAGAAAAATTTAGATTCGTTGAGAGCGATCCGCCAGTCCATCGTCCATTCATTTACTTTATTTAGCGTTTTGCAGTTTTGCAGTCGTTTTTTCTTCTACTGCTAGGATAGCAGTGTTATCGGCAAACGTAGCAAGGATAGTGCCATCTTCGTTCGATATATCACGAGTATATAGCAAATAGAGAAGCGGCCCAAGAACGCTTCCTTGTGGTACGCCGCTCGAAATTTCTTTGAGCTGCGTGTTGCCAAACCTGGTAACACCGTCGATAACATCGCCAGCAAAACGTAGAAGAATGAGGGAGTATGGCAACGCCGATGATTTGACAGCGCGGCAGATTTTTTCGAGCAGGACAAACGGCGCCAATTGCCACGACGACAGCGACCTACTCGTAGCACATAAACGAGAATTTTAGTTTCTTTTCCTTCTTTTTTTTATTAATTAGTATAACTTTACATTGAACTATGTATTTTAAAAGTTGATAATAAATTATATATAGTCTAACTAAAACTCGGAATTTATAAGTCGTGGCAACATCCTAAAATTCTCTTTTTACTGTGAGTTCAACTACCGGCGTACATACAACACGGGGATATCTGCAATTCAAGCCGAAACTGTGAAAAGCGAGCACCGGCCGAAACCCCGTAAAATTTGGAAACGAGTCACCTTACAATACACCTTGTCGGACAACTGCGACATACTTCGAAGTACCACATCACGTGCCGTAAGAAAAGTGAGGTTATACTACCTCAAGACTTCATCTCCAACAAATCGCCCGGAACTTCATTACATCCTTGCCTGCTGCGTGGAAGAGCATCAACTTTAAAAAAAACCAACCACAACGATTGACGTCAGTACACTAACATCTGCAAATAATCCAGGTTATCAGTTCATATAGGTTAACGATCCCACATCCACGCCGTCACTGACAGGTAAGTAATGCCTCTAGAAAATTTATTCGATAAATCTAGTAGAATAGTACACTCACCTCCGCCTCCGACACACAAAAATAAAAATAAAAGACAAACTACAAGACATGATCAAATATATCTAAACCCAAAAGAGCATAATTTTAGGTCATGTAGTAATCCGGACACAATTGAAATGGTATCCTGCGATGTATGTGAGGATTGGTACCATTTTCAGTGTGTGAACGTAACCTCCAACATCAAGGACCAAGATTGGTTGTGCCAAAGGTGCCTCGCGAAACCGCCTGCTAGTGGCACTGCTGCTGAGCCATATGACATATGCAGCCATCCCGTGGGACCATCTACGGCACATTTAACTGCGTCCGGTGAAATTGCGATGGTCCACTAACTGCTGCTGTATCTACTTCTGGTGAACTTGCTCCGAGCTCATCGGTTGCTGGCACATCTACTGGTACTCATCAAACGACAGTTCAGCGTAATTGCAGTCAACCTTCTGTTGACCTACCGCGAGTGATCAGATCTCAGTTACCCAGCTTATCGAAAGCAGGATCTAACAGAAAGGCAAAGTCGACGGGTAGCACGAAATCAGTTAGGTTGAATCTACAAAGGCTGGAGGAAGAGAGGCTTCTTAAAGAAAAAAGGGACCATGAGTATCTTAATGCAAAGTACGACATTCTAGCACAGATGTCACATGACGAAAGCGAGATAGAATCTACATAGTCAAGGGATCGTCTAGAACATTGGGTCAAAGAGCAATGCACACATGACGAGAAGCAGCTAAAGCCGGCCGCCCAGAAACCATTATCAACAGCTTAATTGCGAAAATAAAGAGTGAGCCCCCGCCTAAGGCAGACCGATTAGATTCATTGGTGACTTTCGCACTGTTGGTGCAGAATATTGTTGATGCGATGGAGTCCGCTGGGTTGACGTCTCATCCACAGAACCCCTGTTTACTAAAACAGCTGTCTGAAATGCTGCCATCTCAAACCCGTTTAAACTGGGGTATGTACAAAATGGGGATCCAGGCAGAGGCTGTTGATCTTTCAACCTTTAGTACTTGGTTGGGTCAAGTTGGCCAAGCAGCATGTGAGGTGACAGATATGACAACCTTTAGGTCAATGGGAACAAAGTCCGAAAGAAGATGTGTGACAAATACACCTTTTTTGAATGGGCACCACGATGAAATTGTCAACAGTAATCGGGAGGATCACCTCTGCATCGTTTGCAACAGCAGTAAGTGCAAATCCATAGAGCGATGTACCCAATTCACCGGGATGAACCTTAAGCAGAGGTGGGAAGAGGTAAAAAGACATGCCCTTTGCCGCACATGTTTGGCACGGCATTTCAATCGTAGGTGTACATCAAATAGATTATGTGGAGTAAACGGATGCTCCTATAAACATCATAAGCTTTTACACAAACACGAAGAAACGCCAAGCACGTCAGGTTCGCGTAGTGGAGGTAGTGGACATACACTCGTACACAAACACCCCGAACCAACTCTACTATTCAAGATCTTGCCAGTTACACTCTACAACAACGACATCAAAGTAGACACATACGCCCTACTCGATGATGGTTCTTCTATAACACTCATCGACAAGGATCTCGCGGATGTTCTTCAATTAGAAGGCAAACCAGAAGAGCTGTGTTTAAAGTGGACATCAGACACACGTCGAACAGAAGAACACTCAGAAAAAGTAAGCCTGCAAATCTCCGGCACAAATCGCCCAAATAAATATCGCCTTTCCAACATCCGCACTGTGGAGTCTTTGAGTCTTCCATCACAATCAGTGAACAAAGAGTTGAAATCATATTTTCCATACTTGAGTGGTATTCCAATCGACTCGTACCACAATGCTAAGCCGAGATTATTGATAGGTCTTGATCATGCGAAGTTATCAAATTCGCTTAAGCACCGTGAAGGAAGTATGTGTCAACCAGCAGCAATTAAAACAAGATTGGGTTGGATTGCGTTTGGCCCATGTAACAGAGCCGCAGTTAAAAGAACACAAGCAGAGTATTACAATTACCATATGTGTGAATGCCAAGAAAAGTCTGATGAAAAGCTTCACGAGCTAGTTCGAAGTTATTTTGCAATAGAAAGCATTGGCTCAAGAGATGTAAAGCGTCTGATGAGAGGAGATGATATGAGAGCAAAGGCTCTTCTGGAAAAGTCAACAGTACGTATTGAAAAGCGATTTAGTGTACCGCTATTATGGAAAAGTGACTACGTAGAGCTACCTGACAGCAAACCCGCAGCGGAGCGTAGACTTGTCTGTCTCGAAAAAAGACTTAAAAGGGAGCCGCTATTGCAAGAAAATCTTAACCTGGAGATCCAAGACTACGTG
The DNA here is from genome assembly GCA_945910035.1 of Brachypalpus laphriformis. Lineage (NCBI taxonomy): Eukaryota > Metazoa > Arthropoda > Insecta > Diptera > Syrphidae > Brachypalpus > Brachypalpus laphriformis. Next base: position 89,758,176 of record OX246754.1, read on the forward strand.
AGAAAAGGATATGTCCGTAAACTGACGAATGTCGAACTACAAGACGGCGAAAGCAAAAGAATTTGGTATTTACCCATTTTTCCCGTAGTAAATACAAATAAACTATCGAAGATACGCATTGTGTGGGATGCAGCAGCTCGGATATGTGGAGTTTCTCTAAATTCAGTCCTGTTAACCGGTCCAGACGAATTACAGCCACTGCCTGAAGTGTTATTTCGTTTTCGGCAGAGGAGGATAGCCATATGCGGAGACATTCGTGAAATGTTTCACCAGGTAATGGTAAATAAGTCTGATCAGAGTGCACAAAGATTTCTCTGGAGAAATGCAAAAACAGGAATCGTAGAAGACTATGTGATGCAAGTATTAACGTTTGGATCTACATGTTCACCGTGTTGTGCAGAATTTATTAAAAACAAGAACGCGCTTGAATATGCTTCGGAGTTTGGCAGGGCCGTAGAAGCCATAACAAAAAATCACTACGTCGACGGCTTTCTGGACAGCCTAGATAACGAAGAAGAAACGCTGCGTTTAGCGAAGGAGGTGATATATATACATCAGCAGGGTGGCTTCGAGATTAGGAATTTTATCAGTAACTCTCCTACAGAGACTAAAGGACTAGGGCAGAGAGCAGCTAACTGCGAAAAGGAATTCACGAATCACTCGGGCCTGTACAAGTCTGAAAAGGTTTTAGGAATGTGGTGGTCTCCTCAAACTGATGAATTTTCATTCTTACATAACTCAGGAATCCTAAGTGAAGAGTTACCTCCAACAAAAAGACAAGTTCTGAGGATTCTCATGAGTATATTCGATCCGTTAGGGCTTATAGCGCATTTTCTGGTGTTGCTAAAAATTGTTTTGCAAGAAATTTGGCGTGAACGTACTGAGTGGGATGAACGAATACACGCTGTTCAATTTGAGTTGTGGCGTGACTGGTTGAGACTGTTGCCAAAAGCGAAGGCAATCATAATCAGAAGGCCGTATCTAAGAACATTAAAATTCGAAAATGGCTGCTCCGTAGAACTTCACGTTTTCGTAGACGCTAGTATGTCAGCGTACGCTGCAGTAGCTTACTTGCGTGTACAAAAGGGTTCTTGCGTCGAATCCGCATTAGTATGCGCTAGAACGAAGGTTGGTCCTCTTAAGCAAATACCGGTGCCCCGCATGGAGCTGGAAGCGGCTGTGTTAGGTGTCAGAATGGCGAAAACTGTGATAAAAGGACACTCCATCAAGATCGATCGACAATATTTCTGGTCTGATTCACAATCAGTGCTGTGTTGGATCAAAAATAACACTAAGAAAGTCAAACAATTTGTGATGTTCAGAGTGGGTGAGATATTAGAGAGCTCAAATGAAGCCGAATGGAGGTGGATACCCAGTGAAGAGAATGTGGCCGATGACTCTACCAAGTGGAATCCAAAGATAGATTTATCGCCGATGAGCCGGTGGTATCGTGGGCCGAAATTCCTGCGTCGAACCAAAGATATGTGGCCATCAAGTGCACCAACACCTCATGATACAATGAACGAATTTAAAGTACTCACTCATACTGCGTGTCAAGTCACAAAATTAATAGACTACTCGAAATTTTCGACCTGGAAAGAATTGCGTGGAACCATGGCGTGGGTTTATCGTTCTTACGATATATTTAGCAAAAGAGAGCGAAGGAAACTAGGAAGTATTTTGTCTTTAGAAGAAGTAAGCAGGGCTCAGAACTACCTTTACAGGCTGTGCCAATATGAAGCCTATCCAGAAGAAGTAAGTTTCTTAAAACAAGCTTCAGAAGACATTTCAGGAGTTTCAGTACTCAAGTCTAGTCCATTGTGGAAACTGAGTCCATACCTAGATCCGAATGGTATAATGCGCGTAAAAGGGCGTATCGATGCCACCATAAACGTATCCTTCGATTGCAAAAGGCCTATCATTCTACCAAGGTCCCATTACATCACCCAATTGATAGTCGACGACTTTCACTGAAAATACCTGCATCTCTATTCTGAAACGGTAGTGAACGAAGTTCGCCAAGTTTATTTCATCCCACACCTACGAATGGTTTTAAAACAAGTCCAAAAAACATGCCAGGAGTGCAAAAATAGAAGAGCTGTGCTGATACCTCCGTTGATGGCTGATCTGCCTGCAGCTCGTCTGATGTCGTTCACTAGGGCGTTCTCTTTCGTGGGGATAGATTACTTCGGTCCAATCTTAGTAGTAGTTGGAAGACACACGGAGAAAAGATGGGGAGTACTCTTCACATGCTTAACAGTCAGAGCGATTCACATCGAAATTGCACATAGCCTATCCAGTGATGCGTGTATTATGGCGGTTCAGCGATTCGTTGTGAAAAGAGGTACACCGATCGAAATGTGGAGCGATAATGGTACGAATTTTAAAGGCGCAAGTCAAGAGCTTAAAGACAGCATAGCGCAGTTAAATGGAGATAAAATGTCGGAGAGGTTTGTGGCAAAAGGTATAAAGTGGCATTTTATTCCTCCAGCGTCACCCCATATGGGGGGGAGCTGGGAACGACTTATTCGTTCCGTAAAGGAAACCCTAGCTCAAATGCATATGCGTAGAAATCCGAAAGACGAGGTTTTGCTGACAATGATGGCGGAGGTTGAGTGTATTATTAATTCGAGGCCATTGACCTACGTGCCTTTAGAGGAGGTCAGTGACGAAGCGTTAACGCCGAACCATTTTTTGATGGGTTCATCGAATGGCGTGAGGCTTACCGGCCAACTTTACGATGATGGGTTAGCCCTCCGAAAGAACTGGATAACCTGTGAACAATTTGGTGACATGTTTTGGCGGCGATGGGTACAGGAATACCTGCCTTCACTCACAAGGAGGGCAAAATGATTTCACCCGGTGAAGCCGATATCTGAGGGAGATATCGTCATCATAGTAGACCCGAACGGCCCAAGGAGCACCTGGCCAAAGGGAAGGGTCCTACAAGTTCATATTAGCAACGACGGGCAAGCAAGGTCAGCTGTTGTACAAACTGCGACGGGAGTCTATACCCGACCCGCTACAAAACTGGCGGTTCTTGAAGTACACCGGTTTGGACGTGATGGTAACCCGGACAGAGTTGCCAGATTACCAGGGGGGAGCGTTGCCAAACCTGGTAACACCGTCGATAATATCGCCAGCAAAACGTAGAAGAATGAGGGAGTATGGCAACGCCGATGATTTGACAGCGCGGCAAATTTTTTCGAGCAGGACAAAAGGCGCCAATTGCCACGACGACAGCGACCTACTCGTAGCACATAAACGAGAATTTTAGTTTCTTTTCCTTCTTTTTTTTATTAATTAGTATAACTTTACATTGAACTATGTATTTTAAAAGTTGATAATAAATTATATGAAGTGTAACTAAAACTCGGAATTTATAAGTCGTGGCAACACTGCGAGTATTCGTTTCCATGTCTAACACGAAAGAGTCTATTCCCGAGATATGATACTAGAATATCGTATAAGCACACAGGGAGAACTTGTCGTAGTTTGGATTTCAAGCCATCATGCCACACCTTATCAAAGGCCTGCGAGACGTCAAGAAATACGCTTGAGCAAATCCTTTTTTCTTCAAATGCTTTCTCGATTACGTCAGTAATTCTATGCACCTGCTCAATCGTCGAATGCTTACTTCTGAACCCAAACTGGTGGTCAGGGATAGGATTATTTTCGTCTATAACCGGTTGGAGACGCCTTAGTAATATCCTCTCGAAAATGTTGGATATGACTGGAAGAAGCGAAATTGGTCTATACGATTTTACCTCATTTGGCGGTTTTCTTGGTTTTAAGGCCATTATTACTTCCGCAACTTTCCATTGGCTCGGAACGTGTTTTAATCTGACCGCAGCATTTACAATATGGAGAAGCTTAATCAGTGCTTTTCTAGGTAAAACTTTGCGAATTTCTCCGGTGATTAAATCATAACCAGGAGCTTTCTTAGGTTTTAGAATCTCGATCTCATTTTTGAGTTCCCTTAGCGTTGCACTTGCGAGTGTTACATTGCCAGATGGTAAATCCGGCCTATTGATGTTATCGTAAACCACTTGACTATCATACGGTTTAAAGGTTTCTTCCAGGTGGGCCGCAAAGACGTCCGCTTTTTCTTTATCTTCCCTTGCCCATTCATTTTGATTTAATTTAATTGGCGGCGCGTGGACTTTGGGCCTTTTGGTGCCTTTTACTGCTTTCCAAAGTGAATAATTCGAATCTTTTTTCGCTGTTAAACTTTCAAGGTAAGAGCCCATTGCACGATTCTTAAAATCCTTAATAGTTTTCTTCAACGAATTGCACAGACGATTCAAGTGTGCTTTATGCTGCGGAGCACGACTCTGTTGCCATTTTTTACGCGCTTTTCGTTTTTCCTTCACCAATTCCTTTATTTCCGGAGGATATCGTAAGCCGTATTTGTCCGGCGTTTTCCTTGGATTGGGAGTATTATTCCAAGAGGCGAGCTGTACGATCTCAACGAAGCGATCAACTTCAACCTCAAGTTCAAAGGGTGTCGTAAGTGGAACGCTCAGTTCAACATTATCTTCAATTTCGTTCCTAAAACCTTCCCAGTTAGTTGTTCTACCAGTTAATCTCGCTGGCTCGAGGTTATAGACTAGTTTTTCGCTCAATGTCAAAATAATTGGGGAATGATCAGACGACAGATCAAAACTCTCTTTGACCTCTCTCTCTCTCTCTGATCAGTTGGCCAGTAAGTCGGTTTACCCGTCGAATGGAAATCACAACTGTACTCCATACCTGCCCCATAAAGCATTCTATCTTTTTTCGAACTGTATCTTGAGCCCCAGAACGTATATTTCGCATTAAAATCGCCGCCAATAATGAAATTAGGTTTAAGCGATTCAAACATGTTAGTAAAATCACTTTTTTCAAGCGCGGAACGCGGTGGACAGTAGATAGACGAAATTTTAAGAGTACGCTGACTATTTTTAACTCGAATCGTGCAAAGTTGCAAAGTTTCAAGCTCTATCTTTAGGTCTTCGGATTGCTCGATGCAGTCTTTCATAAACAAGGATGATCCGCCTCTCGCTTTTCCCGAAGGGTGACGAGCGTGATAATCATTATAGCCTTTTATTTTTAAATGCGATTCCTTTTTGATGTGGGTTTCAGAAATCAAGCAAATATCAATATCTTTTTGGCGCATAAATATTTCCAATTCGTTTTTGCAATAAGTTTTTGCAAAAGTCCGTTTGCATTCCAAGTACATATTTTTAACATTCGTTTGTCATTCATATTCTAGTTGAAGTGCGCGTTTTCTGTGACTTATTTTCAAGCTTAACCAGCCTATCAAAAATAATTTTAATAATTTTGCTTTGTTCTTCAAGTTTCGCGAGAATAACTGAGAAAACATGAGAAAAGGGGTCCGTCGAAATTTCAAGGTTTTTTGGTTTTTCGGAAGCCACGGCCTGAGCATAAGACTGCATTGCTGCTGTCCGAGGGTCATTACCCGGTGGCTTTCCTAATCTTAGCTTTTCAGTACCGTTTCTTTTAAGAGCAGAGGTCGAGGACTTTTCTGTTGTCAATCTTTCCCTCACCTTTTTGTGCTCTGAACCCGGTAGTTTTAGTTTGCCTAGTTTCTCCGGCGCGATCTTACGCTTTGGCTTAGTTTGCAATTTTGATGTTATATTTAGTAGCTTTATGAGCGCATCTCTCCGTTTTTGCAACTCCTTAGCCTCTATAATTTGCCGGGTGCTTTCCCTTACAATTAACACATGTTGCAGAGGTTTGTTTGTTTACTCCACAAACTTGGGAGAGGTGACACTGATCTGGCGGCATGCTTCGCGGATAGCTAGTAATTCCGCCTGGAAAATACTGGCAGAGTTCGAAAGTCTATTTGATTTTGAGATGTTCAAGGATTCCGAACACACTCCTGCACCTACCCCGTGGTTCATCTTTGAACCATCTTTGTAGATTGTTAGATCGAAATCCTTAATCACTTTTAAGTTTTGTGAAAATCAATTTGGGGATAATGTAATCTGTTGGAGACGAAACGAGTTCTCTCGGTAGAGATTCCAAAATATTACTATGGCCGTTGGATTTCGCAGCCCAGCACCCAGGCTCTCTGAGTCTGATCGAGATATGTGCTGTAATGTTTGTTATTTGCAGATCTAGGGGTGAAAGTAGCAGGAAGACCGTTAGAGCATCTGACTGAGTTGATTGTATAGCGCCAGTGGTGCCTATATATGGTGCAGTTTGTACCTTGCTAAGTTTGGTTATGTTATATGGTTTTCTTAAAGCCGGCCACCATGCTATTGACACGATTGTAAGGATAGGACGTTCTACGACTGGGTACATCCATAGGATCAATTCTGGGTGTAGGCCTCGAGCTACATATGCTTTCTTTATCCGTTGCTCTATGTTTAGTTTTCAGTTAAGTTTAGGATCTAAAACAAGCTTTTTCTCAGCGAGCCATCCAGACCACCAGGTTTACCTCTGTCTGGTAGCGTCTGGTTCAGCTTCTTCTTCTTCTTTCTTTTTCAGCGTTTTCTTCTTCCCTTTCCGCAGATAAGGGATCATAACACTCCCACTTCACTGCATTTCTACTGATCCGCCTGTGAGGTACGCCTTTATATGTACCTGGTTCAGCAACAGTACCAAAAGGCAGACGGAATATTCAATGTTGTATAAACTTATCATAGGGACAGTACCATTAAAGATTACAAGAATGGGTGATACTCGTTGGCTATCGAGATATGAAGCCATAATAAAAGTTGTTGGTCAGTGGGATGAATTGAAACTTAATTTCGCTTAAGCAAAAGATAAAGAAAGATGCTATATGGATTCACAGGTGCACGAAATATTAAGCGCGGGTTGGAATAAGTTTTATCTGCTGTTTCTTGACAATTTCCTTAATTCCGTCACAAACGTAAAAAAAACCCTTTCAGTTAAATGTTCAGATCACTTCAAAATTATGATAGATTTGTATATTATTACAAGAATTTGTACGTATTATATCTGTATGCGACAGAGAACACGATTAAAAATAATTTTGATTTTTATGAATATTTTTCAATTTTATTAATTAACAAAAGACAATTTTTATAAGTTTACCGCGACGACAACTTGATGCGTTGAAGGATGAAAGAAGAAGAGGAGGAACTCAATTAAAGATGGAGCTAGTATGACAGTATGTCAAATATGACAGCTCGTAGCGATTGAATCTTCTGCTCCAAAATTCGTCAAAGAAAACAGGACCGAATATCTTACGAAGAATTTTTCTCTCGAAGCGACCAAGGATATCTCCATCCTCTTTTAATAAAGTCCATGTTACAGCGCCGTAAAGCAGAACTGTGATGATCAGAGTCTTATACTGCGTCTCTTTAGTTCTTTGAGATAGGCCTTTACTGTAGAATTGCCTTATAAGCTCTTGTGATTGGGAAGAGTTATTCTTCGCTTGATTCCTGCGCTGATCTTGTTTTTTAGAGATTATATCAGAGCCGAGGTACACAAAGTCCCTTACTACCACGAAGTTATAGCTACCACGAAGTTATAGCTGCCCACTGTGAGGTTCTGTCCAATTCGTCGGTGTTGGCTGTCCCTTCTTGTTGACAGCATATACTTGGTTTTGCTCTCGTTTATCGCTAAACCCAATTTGGCCGCTTCCGCCTCAATGCTTGCAAACCCACCGGTGACAGCCCGCTGAGTTCTTCCGATAATGTCTATATCGTCGGCGTATGCAAGCATTTGAACAGACTTGTAATAGATTGTGCCTCCGGTGTTGGCTTGTGAGTTCTGCACAATCCGTTCAAGTACCATATTAAAGAAGTCACATGACGGCGCGTCACCTTGTCTAAAACCTTTTTTGACATTAAAGGTCTCGGTGGGGTCATTACCGACCTTGATGGAGCAGCGAGCGTTCTCCATCGTCATCCTGCACAGACGGACAAGTTTGGCAGGGATGTCAAAACTAGACATGTCTCTATAAAGCTCTTCTCTATAGATGCTGTCATAGGCGGCTTTGAAATCGATAAAGAGATGGTGAGTATCGATTTGGAATTCTTGGGTTTTCTCCAGGATCTGCCGAAGTGTGAAGATTTGATCGATGGTGGACTTTCCTGGCCTGAAACCGCACTGATAGGGTCCAATCAGGCTGTTGAAAAAATGTTTCAGGCGTTCACACAATATCGCAGAAAATATCTTGTATGCGATGTTGAGGAGATTGATGCTCTATAATTGGCGCAGTTGAGAGCGTCTTCTTTCTTGTCGATCGGGCAAACGATGCTGAGATTCCATTCATCAGGCATACACTCGTCTGACCAAATCTTAGAGATGAGTTGATGTATGCACTCTACCAATTCATCACCAGCTGCCTGGAAAAGTTCGGCCGGTAAGCCGTCAGGTCCAGCAGCGGGTATTGCTATCCTCACTTCGTTTTGGTCAGGTGGACGGAAATTTTGACTATCATCGTCCATGTTGAAAGGTTCATTCTGCCTGACAGCGGGATGTTGATCTTCATCGCCGTTATACAGAAGTAATTTTTCCATATTCTCAGCACCGACTGTGTTTCTACTACGAGGTTTCCATTTTCACCTCTACAGGTTTCAGTATGGGTATTGCTTCTCTGACACGTACTTTTTACCTTTTGGTGAGACTTTCGTACATTGTTCCTGGAGTATAAACTCTCGATATTCTCAAACGCGCGCTTCTCCTGCTCTTTCTTCTTCTTTTGGAGAAGCCGATGTTCTTCCCGTGCCTTTTGCTCGTAGAGCTCACGAGCAGATCTCGTCTTCCTTTACAGCGCCGCTTTGTATGCCTCTTGTTTTGCTACATGCACTCGCCGGCATTCCTCGTCAAACCAGGGGTTTCGCGGTGATGGGCGAGCGAGACCCAGCACATCAGTCGCGGCGTTTCTGATGACATGTTTTTAGCGTTGCCACTGGTCTTCGGCACTTGATGCTGGCGGCATAGGGGTGATTGAGATATTTCGGGACACGCGTTCAGCGAAGAGTCTGGCGGTCTCTTGCGATTGTAGCTTTTAGACGTTAAATTTTTTCACAGTGATTCTACTTTGTTGCTCGGATTGGGATATCCGCATGCGTACCTTGGCTACAACAAGCTAATGATCCGAGTCTATGTTGGCCGCTCGTAAGGTCCGGACATCCAGAATACTAGAGGCATGCATTGCGTCGATCGCAATATGATCAATTTGGTTGATCGTTACATGATCATTGGACCGGCATGTCTGCTTATGAATATCGAGATGAGGAAACCATGTGCTTGCTATGGTGACATTTCGACATTTCTATGTTCATATATATGGCTACAGTATTTGTGGATAATGTACCATATATGGATGGATGCAAAACCATATTCCATACCACAAGATAATATTAAAAAAAAAGAATAATAGTTTTGGAAAAATTTGTTCCGCCTAATACAAATTTAGGTACCATTTTTTTCTAGATTTGGGGAAATTATGTTTCTATCGTCTGGTAGCACTGGGTTGAAGTTAAATTTCTGCCACCGGTAAGACAACATTACTGGAATATGCTACGGTTGAATGAACATGTTTTTTTTGTATAATACTTAAATGAGTCAAATACAGCTAATTTTTGAAAAGTCGATGATAGTCTCTTACAGCCGTATTAATAAAAAATCGATAACACACCGATAACTAAACAGTCAACTAACTCGTACTAAGCGAGTTTATCCGATAGTTAAATTTTCTTATTAATAAAAATGTTTTCTCCATGCAATAGCTATCTGACGTTTAAATTATATCTAGACTTTGCAAATGACAATAACTGTGCTTAATAGTGCCAAAAAGAAAATAAAACCTACTACATTGTATTGAAATGTCATAATAATTGGCCAGGTTATGTAGAACGGCTACGGCTACAATGATGCTTTTTTCATTCTCCAAAGATATCTGCCCTTCCAAACACCAAAGGTTCGTTCAACCGTATGTGGAGTAGCAATATGAGCAATATTGTAGCATTCCTCTGCAGGATTTCTGAAATTTAAAACGGGTGTAAAAAAATGGTTGGTGCATGCCTAAACACCGTCTCCTAAAATACATCCCCTGAACTCCCCCCTTCCTAAACGATCTTTTATCCTGCTCTCTCTAAAAATTCGAGAATCACTTCCATGCCAGTGAGCAACAATATCCCTTATTCTTAAGTGCGAGTCGGAAACAACTTGGGTGTTAATAGAACAGTAACCTTTTCTGTTTACATAGTATACTGCTCTGATTATCCTGCCTGTCTTTGATTTTTTGATGACAAACCATTTTTTGTGTATCTTTGCAGTAGTTTTACACACACGCACTATTTTGCAACTATCAACTCGTTAACTCGCGAAATCAGCGAGTTAGTTAACCACAAGTTAACAAACGTCAGTTAAGTTTGAATTTGTTTTATTAATAAGGATTTGAACATATCCACTGCGTAATTCACGAGTTAGATATAACTCGTGTTTATTAATACGGCTGTTAGTGTCCAAAAATTGCTACTAAAGTCTCATAACGACAACTTACGATGAGAAAACAAACAGAATAAGTTCGAATGCTGACGAAGCAATACTCCAATTCAAAAACTACTGTCGATTATCGCCCAACATGGAACAAATGTCTCAGATGTCTGAACACCTGGTTGCAATTATTGTTAAATATTCAAGAAATTGATAAACACTGCGTGGGAGAAATATTACCTTGGATACGCATGCTATCCCCTTCCATACTTACCTATCGCAGCATAGCATATGATAACTACAACTGATTTATGAATTATCATTATCTTCTATTTACCATTCCAAGTTCTCGTTCTAACGAACAGGCGGTTTTGACGAAAAAGTTTTCGAGGGAAACTTTTCTCGGAATCACATCATGAATGGGCGTTCAGAACAAGGAAATTTAATGAAACACGTTCCAGAGATACATACATATGTATCTACGTAGTTTCGTTTACAAACGTCCCTTTACTGTTGTCGACAAAGGAGCAAGCAAGGAAGGACGAGCAGTTGGAATAAAATTCGAATTTCGTGTGTCGGACGTTTTAATTACATGCTTTCCCAAACTGTTCTTATCTCGGCAGATTTTCTCTTGAGTCAATGTTGTTATCCTATTGAATTAATCATCTCCTTACTGTGAATCTTTCCTTATTGATACTATGTGATTGTGATCCTTATAATAGATTTAGTACATATAGAACAATCATCTGCTGGTAGTCTGCAGACAATTCGTTGGATTTCTAATTGACTTTACTTACAGTGGCTACTAATATTTTATGCATTATTATTGAGATTTTCAAAAAAAGCGATCCCAATGTTGCAGCAAACTGCATAGGAATATCCTTTATAAACAGAAACTGCCTGTTTTGCAAGCCATCTGAAATCGATGTACCTTCTGAATTGATAAAATCAGTTTTAATATAGTTTCAGAGAGTTACAAGCCACTTTGCAACAAATGTGCAATAAAAATTAATTTAAATAACTTCACATCGAATTAAAGCTTTCTGAAGCCAGAAATGAATCAATGTTATTTCATTATCATTTATTTAAACTTAGATTAACATTACGAGTGATGGGAAGAGCAATTCCGAGTTATCCTGTAGAATTGGTCAGGCTGGATCCATTTTGAGAGAGCTTGGTCAATCTGTTATAAGGAAGGCCGAACTTAGTGTTCAAGCTAAGCTACCGGTTTTTAACTCGGTGTATGTTCCAACTCTCACTTATGGTCATGAAATTTGGGTAGTGACCGAAAGAATAAGATCGCGGATACAAGCTGCCGAAATGAGGTTCTTTCGCGGAATAACTTGTGGGGATCAAGTGCGCAACACGAGAGTACGCGAGGCGCTCAATATTGAGCAGCTACTTCTCCGAACGGAAGGATCTATGCTTCGATGGTTTGGTCACGTATGCCCACAGACCGGCTTCCAAGACGTGCCATGATTGCCGTGCCAACAGGTAAGCGACTCCGCGGTAGGCCTAAAAATAGATGGTTGGACCAAGTCCGACATCTGTCCTGGAGTCATCTAGGGATTCCTCCTGATGAGTTGGAGTCAATGGCGGAGGATCGAGAAGGATGGAGGGTCCACCTGAGCATCTTACCCCCGCGACCCTCTTGAAGAATTAGCGGGCCATTGAAAATATATGTACGAGTATGTATGTAGATTAACATGATACTTCATTCTTATCATTAAGCATCTAGAATTTAATTACATACATATTCCACAACCGAATCGCTCTAACAAAATAAGACCGCTCTCCCACTATGTGTGTGAATCGTGGTGACTGTACAAATCTAAGATACTCTAGTAAATTTGGATTATTTTATGGAGTTTAAGGATGGATCTCAAGTCATAATACTCATCTAAACTCATTCCAAGCAAGAACCTCTTGTGCTGTGATGCGCTTACATACCATAGGATGTTAAATATGTACCGTATGCAATCATTAAAGGCGACATTGATTTTACGCTTACATTTATAGTCAAGACAGGGATATACTATAGAATTATAGGAGAAAAATGGCAGTATTCAACTTTTTACAAGATGCAATTTCATCTTCGGCTGCAGTAAACTCGAAGAGCGTCTCAAACTGCGCATTCCACAGTAGATTTCTCTGATTAAATCAGATGTGGCATCGTAGCAACCAGCGCCAGATTTTACTTTTTGGTGTAGTACGTTTTTATAGTGAACGGTGCCCTAGTTTTTCTCTTTTTGTTGGAAGATATATTCGCTTCTAAAAGATGGATGGAATCATGTATGTATTCATAAGGAAACAAAATAAGGAGAAAAGGGCTGAATTCCTAAACGTCAAAATAATGCGCATCGTGAATGCATCACTGCCGTTGTGATGCGATGTTATGATGCTTTCGTTATGCGATGCTTTGACGATGCGTTGCAATCTTTGACGTTTTGGAACGATATGAACTAAAACAACTCCTATTATCAAAAAAAAAAAAATGTTCTGGTAGTTTTTAGTAAATTTTACAAAATTTAGTATGTAATAAATAATATAAAACAATAATTTCTTATGTATCTGGACAGGACGCTTCCATTTCGGCGAAATAAAAAACCATAAAATGCCAAATTACATTTGCATCACATTAGTTCATGATGCGCTGTTTGCTTCTGCTTGCGCAGTAGATACATTCACGATACGTTTTGGAACGGTATACATTGCATCACCGCAAACTATTGACGTTTAGGAACGCTTGACTTTGCAGTAATGCGGCAGTACTGCATTTAGGAATTCAGCCAAAGTCCTATGCAAACATATAATTTTTAATCAGAAGTGTAATAATATATAATATATAAATATATGAAATAGGTAGTTCTAACTAGAAAAAAAAGTAAGCTCTTTTTTGGTGCCCTCTCTGTGGTGATGCGCTAGGCCGCTGCCTAGTCTGCTTTACTATAAATCCATCACTGCTTACCGATGATATAATTACTACATCCTGATTGTGCTACGGACAGCTTTACTTTTTGCAGGAATTTCGCCACTCGGTTTGGCCCTAACACAACAAATGCCTGACATTTTGCTACGAGGGGATTCAAGTCCCAGATATCGTGCTCTTTCACTTCAAATGCCACATTAAACTACCCGTTGCCTCTCAAGGAGATGACGGAGCAATTCAACACTCATCTGTGGTAGGTGTCAGGCCACAGAGAGATTCCGGGAAACTGCAAAGCTGACGAGTTCGCCAGACAGGGTATGACTCTAACGATTCTGGGTATGTCCTTCTCACCAACCAACCACAGATGGGAGAATGGCTCAACGTGTCATATTTCGAGACAGATCTGGTCTAGGCTGCATCAGAAACATATTGTAGGAAAGCCAAGCGCGTGCTGTCCTAAGGCATAAAAAAGAAGGATCAGTTGAATATAGAATGAAAGCTTGCTTATAGACGTAGACAAAATACTCATGGTTAGCTGAATTTTTTGCCCAGGAATTACAAAAAATGGCAACTTCCGGTACATTTTTTTTTCGATTTTCAAAGGCATAAAAAAGAAGAATGAACTATGAACCAATTGATAGAGGATCTAAAATAGTTCTTGAAGCCATTGGGCTGGCAGCCCCAACCCGGCCAGTAACCCCCGACAACTCTATTTTAAATCGTTTTTTTTTTTGATTGACTATAGCCATAAAAAAAGAAAGTTGGAGCAAATACTAAATTAAAGCTGAGGTCTTACCATTAACAAATATATAGGGTTGTCTGCAATTAGTTGGCCTGATACGTTGACAACCCACGATTTTTGGCGCGCGACTTGCACGCTCTGTATACGACCATATGGAACGCTCTCCTGCAAAGGGTTGAGAGATCTCACGGATTCCGGGGGCTAGCAAAATAATGAAACAGTTTGGACGCAATTTGAGGGTCGCGAGTTGGAACGTTGGAAGCATGACCGGTCGAAGTTACGAGCTGGAAGAGATGATGAATAGAAGGCGGGTGGACATCTTGTGTGTCCAAGAGACGAAATGGAAAAACACCGGGAATCGGGCGCGTTTCCTGGTCGTTAGGACGAAAGATTACAAGATGTTCTACTACGGAACGGAAAAGTCTAAGAACGGAATCGGTATCATCCTTGCGGCAGAGCTACTTGAAAGCGTCTTGAGCATTTCGAAGTCCAGCGACCGTTTGATGTCTCTCAAACTAGTAATACAAGGAGAGGTGTGGAATTTTGTCAGTGCATATGCTCCCCACGATGGGTACAATCAGAGAGATAAAGATGCATTTTGGGTAGATTTCCACAATCTCCTTAAGAACATCCCAAAGGAAGAATTTCTGTTTGTTGGAGGAGATTTGAATGGACATGTCGGGAAATCAAACGAAGACTATGAAGACTGCCATGGAGGACTAGGATATGGCACCAGGAACCTTCCTGGTGAAGACATCGTAAGCATGTGCAAATCACACGGTCTTATCGTGTTAAATACCATGTTCATCAAACAAAGCCGACACCTGATCACTTACAGCAGTGGTGGAGATGAAACTCAGATTGACTACCATTTGGTAGCCAGTTTCATGAAGCCTCGGGTAAAAGATTGCAAAGTGATCCTGGGAGAGGCAATCGCTCGTCAACACCGTCTCCTGCTAACAGAAATTTTTATGAAAACACCAAAGAAAAGCAAACAAACAAGGGTTTCTGAGAAAATCAAGTGGTACAATCTGGACAAAGAAAAAGGCGAAGGTTTTGTTTTCGTAATGAAAAATTACCTCTCTCACACCATCAACGGAGCTGAGGATGAAGAGTGCAGAGCACAAAATATGTGGGATTCCCTACAGCGAACTTGCTTAAATAAGGCCAAATCACTGCTAGGAGCTTCAAAACGCCACCATCAACACGCCAAAGAAACATGGTGGTGGAGTGATGAAGCTGAGAAAGTGATAAATGAGAAGAAAGCGGAATACAGATGCTGCAAGAAAAAAAGCGAAGAAGAAGTGCGCCCAGCTTCAAGCAGAGAGTACGAAGGGCCTGTATCGGGAGCTGGAGAAAATGTCTTCCCCGGTTCCTGATGCAAACCAGGCTATCCAGGAGCTGCGAAGACACAATATGAACAAGAGCGCCACTATCTTCAAAATAGCCGCCCAAAGAAGGAAGAACGCTCAGGAGATTCGTTCGCCAAAGTTCATTAGCAATGCTCATGGCCAGCTTCTTGTGGATGACGACAAAATTCTGCAGAGGTGGCGGCAGTATTGTGAAGAACTTTTAAATGAACAGTTTCCCCGGCTATACTTTCCAAGAGCCACCCCTAACTGTGAAGAAATACCCGACATTACAGTCGAAGAAGTTCGTGAGGCGGTCAAATACTCCAAAAAACGAAAAGCGGTTGGGCCAGACGAGATACCCTCTGAGTTCTGGAAAAAGATGGGAGACATCGGGTTCAGATGGCTCAGAATTCTCATCTCCAAATTCGTGAGAGGTGATCCAATGCCGAATGAATGGAGGGAAAGTTACCTCCTCCCTGTATACAAAGGGCAGGGTGATACGCGAAACTGTGATAACTACCGTTCGATCAAGCTGATGTCACACACCATGAAGATCGTTGAGCGGGTATTAGGTGGCCGACTGCGAAAAATAATACGGCTATCTGATGATCAGTGCGGGTTTGTCTCGGGTAAGTCAACCACAGATGCAATCCAAAGTATAAGGATCATAATGGAAAAACATCGTGATTCCTTAAGGGATTTGCATATTGTATTGGTTGACTTTGAAAAGGCATTCGACAGACAACCACGAGATCTGATATGGGTGGCGCTAAGACATCGAGGGGTTCCAGAAACCTATGTACAGATGATCATGGACATGTACGAAGGAGCAAAGACAAGAGCAAGATGCCCCGCTGGAGTAACCGAAGAGTTCCCAATCAAAGTTGGGGTGCACCAGGGAAGCGTTTTAAGTCCTTTGCTCTTTATTACAGTCCTTGATTATCTGCTTGAAGGTAAAGTGATGGACCCCAAGGTACATCAGTTATTCTTTGCTGACGATGGAGCCATCATAAGTGAGGATCCTACATCCCTGCAACGAGCACTTGATGTGTGGGTGGACGTTTTGGAGGGAAATGGGTATCGCATTAGTTCAAAAAAGACAGAGTACTTGTGCTGCCCGTTCTCTGATACACTCAGGCCTATTCCAGACATTTATTTGAATGGAACAGTGCTTCCCAAGTGCGAAAAGTTCAAATATCTGGGATCTATGATCAATAGCAAAGCAACTTGTGATGACGACATCAATCATCGTGTAAGCGTAGGGTGGATGAAGTGGCGAGAAAATTCCGCTATCTTCTGTGACAGAAAAATTCCCCCTAAGTTGAAAGGAATGCTCTACACCGCAGTTGTACGTCCAGCGCTCACATACGGTTCACAATGTTGGACAATGTACAAAAAGTATGAGAGTAAATTAACGGCAGCTGAGATGAAGATGCTTCGCATGACAGCAGGAGTGACCAAGCTTGATCGAATAAGAAGTTCGAAGATCCGTGGAAGCTTTCACATCAAGGAAACTATCGTACAAAAATTAGAGCGCGACCGGCTCAGCTGGTATTGTCACGTTCAAAGAAGAGATCATTTGAACCCTGTTAAAAAGGCAATATCAATGCACGTTCCAAAGACATCGCGATGTAGGAAAGGCAGGCCTATAAACGCCTGGATCAGACAAATGCGACGACATCGGCATTTCATTGGCCTCAGTAACCGAGTGATCCAAAATCGGCAGGCCTGCCGATATTTTCTGAGGTCAAATAGGCGAACCCCACAGGCGGATCAGTAGAAATGCGGTGAAGTGGGAGGTCTGTGATCCCTTGTTTTCGGATCATAGCCTCGCTGATAAAAGGAAGAAGAAGAATTATCAATGATCAATATGCTGCTTGTTCATCGCACTATATTGTATCAAAAAGGCAAACAGCAGCAATCGAACCCAATTGGTTTGTTTGCTTCAGTGATTTAAAATAAAGTGGTATAAATAATCTTCCGGTTGGGCTTTTTCTTTTCTTTTTTTAACTAATACAAAATGAAGAAGTGTGCTTTTAGTGGTAAAAATAAAAATTTAGTTAACTTCACAGATGAAACTTTTGCGAAGATCACAAAATCCGTAGCTTTTCGTCGCATAAAAAAGTTTATACATATATGGTAAGCTTCCAAAGAAGGGTAACTTGATGGAGTGCGGTAACTGGAGAGGTATATGTGTTCTTCCAGCTGTAGCCAAAATAATAGCTAGAATAATTCTAGAACGAATTAAAGATCATTTAGATTCAACTCTCGATGTCGAACAGGCAGGCTTTCGCGCTGGATCCTCCTGCATCGACCACATAAACACCTTGCGGATCATAATCGAACAATGCGTTGAGTATAGCTCTCCGCTACATTTACTGTTTATCGACTTCGAGAAGGCTTTCGACAGCTTGAATCGAGATGCTCTCTGGCTGGCCTTGCGCAGGAGAGGCATTCCAGAAAAGCTTATAGCTATTATCAAGGCTACATATGAGGGCGGCAAGTGTCACGTCGTGCACAATGGTAAGGTGTCGGAGGACTTTGAAGTCCAAAGTGGAGTACGTCAAGGGTGCATACTGTCCCCACTATTGTTCTTGGTGGTTATCAGCGATGTACTCCGCGCAGCATTGACGGAAGCTAATTCTGGAATTCGTTGGACTATGACATCTTACCTTAAACACCTAGATTACGCTGACGATGTTTGTCTACTTTCACATCGGATAATGGATCTTCATTTGATGGCCCAAAATCTAGAAGCTGAGGCAAACAAAGTGGGGCTAAAAATAAACACAGCCAAAACAAAAGCCCTGAGTACTTCCAATACCCGCGCTCAACTTAACATTGCCGGAAAGCAAGTCGAGAAAGTTGATAACTTTCTATATTTAGGAAGTGTCGTCTCGGCTAATCGCGGTGGCACCGAACTGGATGTGTGCAGCAGAATCGGGAAGGCTAAAGCTGCGTTCGGAATGCTGTCCAAAATCTGGAGAAGCAATGTTATTAGCTTAAGAACCAAGCTACGACTGTTCCGCTCCAACGTAGAATCAGTGCTGCTTTATGGGTGCAGTACCTGGAAGGTGGACACCATTAACACACGCAAGCTGCAAGTCTTCGTAAACAAATGCTTAAGAATCATCTTGAGGATTTTTTGGCCGAACCGCATCTCCAACGAACAACTTTATCTGAGAACGGGCCAAGAACCTATAAGCATTACTATACGAAGAAGAAAGTGGCAATGGATTGGACACACCCTACGGCGCGAAGACAACTCCATTGCGAAATACGCTATGCAGTGGAATCCGCTCACCCAGGCAGGCAGAATAGCGGGACGCCGTAGGCAAACGTGGCGCAGAACAGTTGAGGAGGAATCGAGCTCTTTAGGAATGAGTTGGAGGCAGCTCAAACGCGTTGCAGAACTCCGAACACGATGGCGCGCAGGCGTGGTTGACGCCCTATGCCCCCCGAGGGGTTAAAGGACATAAGTATATATGGTAACATAGAACTTTCTCGTGAAAATGCTAATGATTTCGGCTACCACTCATCATGCAAAGGGTCACGGTTCTTATGAACAAATGCAAGGAAGAATTTGAAACGTTTTGTCAGCCTGAAGGTACGAGTATAAGAAAAATTTGTAATAGTCGTGTCAATATTTCGAAAAATTACATTATCTTACCATTGGCTTCAGACGATCATTGCTACTGCCGTTGATAACGAGCCACATCCCATAATCCTATCCTTATCTGGAGATGGCTGTATTTTAGAGAAGCTGTTAGAGCAGGTAACTGCTGTGAAAGCTCCACTTCTTCAGATAAAACGCAAAGGCATTGAATATTTTGTTGAAGGGTTAAAAAAAGTAGGTTGTGGAAGGATCGTTAATATATTATACCTTCTTATTAATCGTTATTGATTTCATTGCCAACTCTAACATTATTTGCTTACTCGGTTTGACTTCCATCGTAGAATCCCTCACCAGTTGAGTGAGACTGTAGCTGGTGTCAAAGGCTTCATCTTGGCTTCCAGCGCCATCAGTCAAGTTGCAGTATCGTAGTCAACTCGAGTTATGGACATCGAACTTGCTGAGGACAATAGCTCAGTCATATAGGTTGGTCATAATTAGGAGAGCGGTGAAGGCTTAAACTTAAACAACACTTAAACTTGGTGGAGCCATGTATGACAAGCTTAAGCCACATGACGTAGATAGTATCGGGCTCCATCCACAAACCAAATCTGTACTCATCAGAAAGAAAGAAGGCGACAAAGTAATTAAAATTGGTAGTTTTAAGGATTTTTCTAAACTTGAAATTTAATTTTGTTTTTAATTTTTTTACTTACATTATGTCTAGTTATCTTCTTCTTCTTCTTCCTTTTATCAGCGAGGTTATGATCCGAAAATAAGGGATCGTAACCCTCCCACTTCACCGCATTTCTACTGATCCGCCTGTGCGGTTCGCCTATTTGACCTCAGAAAATATCGGCAGGTCCGCCGATTTTGGATCACTCGGTTACTGAGGCCAATGAAATGCCGATGTCGTCGCATTTGTCTGATCCAGGCGTTTATAGGCCTGCCTTTCCTACATCGCGATGTCTTTGGAACGTGCATTGATATTGCCTTTTTAACAGGGTTCAAATGATCTCTTCTTTGAACGTGACAATACGAGCTGAGCCGGTCGCGCTCTATTTTTTGTACGATGGTTTCCTTGATGTGAAGGCTTCTACGGACCTTCGAGCTTCTTATTCTCAGCTGCAGTTAATTTACTCTCATACTTTTTGTACATCGTCCAATATTGTGAACCGTATGTGAGCGCTGGACGCACAACTGCGGTGTAGAGCCTTCCTTTCAACTTAGGTGGCATTTTTCTGTCACAGAAGATAGCGGAATTTTCTCGCCACTTCATCCACCGTACGCTTACGCGATGATTGATGTCGTCATCACAAGTTGCTTTGCTATTGATCATAGATCCCAGATATTTGAACTTTTTGCACTTGGGAAGCACTGCTCCATTCGAATAAATGTCTGGAATAGGCCTGAGTGGATCAGAGAACAGGCAGCACAAGTACTCTGTCTTTTTTGAACTAATGCGATACCCATATTCCAGAGCGTCCACCCACACACCTAGTGCTCGTTTCAGGGATGTAGGATCGTCACTTATGATGGCTCTATCGTCAGCAAAGAATAACTGATGTACCTTGGGGTTCATCACTTAACCTTCAAGCAGATAATCAAGGACTGTAATAAAGAGCAAAGGACTTAAAACGCTTCCCTGGTGCACCCCGACTTTGAATGGGAACTTTTCGGTTACTCCAGCGGGGCATCTTACTCTTGACTATGCTCCTTCGTACATGTCCATGATCATCTGTACATAGGTTTCTGGAACCCCTCGATGTCTTAGCGCCACCCATATCAGATTTCATGGTTGTCTGTCGAATGCCTTTTCAAAGTCAACCAATACCATATGCAAATCCCTTAAGGAATCACGATGTTTTTACATTATGATCCTTATACTTTGGATTGCATCTGTGGTTGATTTACCCGAGACAAACCCGCACTGATCATCAGATAGCCGTATTATTTTTCGCAGTCGGTCACCTAATACCCGCTCAACGATCTTCATGGTGTGTGACATCAGCTTGATCGAACGGAAGTTATCACAGTTTCGCGTATCACCCTTCCCTTTGTATACAGGGAGGAGGTAACTTTCCCTCTATTGATTCGGCATTGGGTCACGTCTTACAAATTTGGAGATGAGAATTCTGAGCCATCTGAACCCGATGCCTCTCATCTTTTTCCAGAACTCAGAGGGCATCTCGTCTGGCCCAACCTCTTTTCGTTTTTTGGAGTATTTGACCGCCTCACGAACTTCTTCGACTGTAATGTCGGGTATTTCTTCACAGTTAGGGGTGGCTCTTGGAAAGTATAGCCGGGGAAACTGTTCATTTAAAAGTTCTTCACAATACTGCCGCCACCTCTGCAGAATTTTGTCGTCATCCACAAGAAGTTGGCCATGAGCATTGTTAATGAACTTTGGAGAACGAATTTCCTGAGCATTCCTCCTTCTTTGGGCGGCTATTTTGAAGATGGTTGCGCTCTTGTTCATATTGTGTCTTCGCAGCTCCTGGATAGCCTGGTTTGCATCAGGAACCGGGGAAGATATTTTCTCCAGCTCCCGATACAGGCCCTCCGTACTCTATGCTTGAAGCTGGGCGCAATTCTTCTTCGCCTTTTCGAGCTTTTTCGTCACTATTATTAGAGGGGCATTTTGACCAAGCTTTGAAAACCGTTTTCTTCTCATTTATCACCTTCTTAGCTTCATCACTCCACCACCATATTTCTTTGGCGTGTTGATGGTGGCGTTTTGAAGCTCCTAGCAGTGATTTGGCCTTATTTAAGCAAGTTCGCTGTAGGGAATCCCACATATTTTGTGCTCTGCACTCTTCATCCTCAGCTCCGTTGATGGTGTGAGAGAGGTAATTTTTCATTACGAAAACAAAAGCTTCGCCTTTTTCTTTGTCCAGATTGTACCACTTGATTTTCTCAGAAACCCTTGTTTGTTTGCTTTTCTTTGGTGTTTTCATAAAAATTTCTGTTAGCAGGAGACGGTGTTGCTTGGCGATTGCCTCTTCCAGGATCACTTTGCAATCTTTTACCCGAGGCTTCAGGAAACTGGCTACCACATGGTAGTCAATCTGAGTTTCATCTCCACCACTGCTGTAAGTGATCAGGTGTCGGCTTTATTTGATGATCCACAAACCAAATCTGTTGCAAATATACAAAGTCTATATCTGAATCGAAACCGGGTATGTAGATCCCGGTTTCAATTTAAATAGTAGTAATTTAGTAGTGAAGTAGTTTAGTACTGGTTCCAAGTTTGAATCCTACAAAACACCAAAAAGTTTTTTCACGGTCCCACCTCTCGCGAGCGTCTGACAAACATCCGAGAGTATTGTTGTCACGAAAAATCTTTTCAAATCGCTCTTCGGATGGCGCTAAACTGTAGGTCCCTTCAATTCGTGTGAAAAATATAACACACACAACATGAGTGGTTGAGAGAAGCTAGGCCCTGGCACTTAAAGAGCTGTTGTGCCAAATATTTATTTATTTATTTACTTTAGTACTATACACTTTTTTGATAGGTGCAGCAACGCACGTCACCGGATAAAGTTTCTGTGAAGTTTGAACAGAATCGGTCAACTACTTTAGTAGTAATTTAGTAGCAAAGTACTTTAGTACTACACTTTTTTTTTAGATGCAGCAACACACGCCACCGGGTAAAGTTTTTGTGAAGTTTGGCCAGAATCGGCCCACTGCTTTAGTAGTAAAATAGTAGTAAAATACTCTAGTACTACACATTTTTGTGTTAGGTTCAGCAACGCACCTCGCTGGGTAAAGTTTCTGTGAAGTTTGTTCAGAATCAGCACACTACTTAAGTAGTAATTTAGTAGTAAATTAAGTACCTACTCTAGTACTATACGCTTTTTTATTAGGTGCAGCAACGCACGCTGCTGGTAAAGTTTCTATGAAGTTTGGCCAGAATCGGCCCACTATTTAGTAGTAATTTAGTAGTAAAGTGCTTTAGTACTACTCATTTTTGTTTGTTAGGTGCAGTAGCTCACCTCACTGGGTAAAGTTTCTGGGAAGTTTTTGCAGAATCGGCCCACTACTTAAGTAGTAATTTAGTAGTAAATTATGTACGTACTAGACTTTTTCCTGTTAGGTGCAGCAACGCAAACTGCCGGGTAAAGTTTCTGTGAAGTTTGGTCAGAATCGGCCCACTACTTTAGTAGTAATTTAGTAGTGAAGTACTGATGTATTACGCATTTTTTTTGTTAGGTGCAGCAACTCACGCCGCCGTTTACCCTCGGCTCAGCAGTCTACCTACTACTTAAGTAGTATAGTACTGAAGTACTAAAAAAAGTTGCTATACATATATATTTAAGGCTGAACCACTTACCCACTGTTGCCCGGTACAAAACTGTTATCTAATAGACTTAGCCCCAGGCGCCTTCTTGACAGTTGTTTTTTTTTCTGTTAGGCGCAGCAACGCACGCCGGGTGCCCGCTAGTATATAATATTTCATGAGAAATAAATTAAAGCTTGCTGACATAAAGATTTGAACCATGATCCATTAGCGTGGCAATTGGCGACGCACAGTGGTGCCAAAACATCATTTTCGCAAAAAAAAAAATCATTTTAACTGCGGATCCCTATAGGAAACATATGCTGATCAAAAATCTTTCTATGAACAAGGGGCCGAATGAGGAAGAAATCAAATAGCTTCGGCGGGAGGCATGGTGAGATCTCCATATAATGACACACTTGTCAGAACAAACTTTTCAGCGGTTTTCTTGAACTCATAAAGGGGGCGCAGGTTGACGGAGCTGGGAATGGTATATTTGTTTAGGTAAGAGTGTAAAGAATATTTTCAAATAAGAAACAAAACGGAAGAGTGTGGAGCACGTTAATTCTGCTCTACCAAACTTTTGCAAATATTGATTTTTCGACCGTTTACTTAGAAAATCCATAACTGCTTGAAGAATTAGAAAATAAAAATTATGATAACGTTTACGTTTTCTTCAGACATGCTGTAAAACTTATTTAAAATTTTTAAATTATTATCAACTTGACGCAGAACAGATATTTACTAGAAGGCGCTTCGCTGTATGCACTAAAAATGGTAACAAAATGTAGCGACTTTAAAGGTGTAACAACTGTTGTCACAAGCGTAAATATTTCTCCATTCCATCGACATGTATTATCCAACTTATATGTATATTTTCGGAATACAAAGCCACTTAGTGTTTCAAACAATTTGAAAATTTTGATTTTTCTCGCTTCTTGCACCACTGTACGACGTGACCACTACACCATTGCCACCCCTATACAATACTGTACTCTTTCTTAAAATCTGAAAAAAACTACATGTGCTCACTTTTTATTCTTTTCTCAATTCTTCACAGAGCAGTTCCATGTTACTAAGCCTGGTTACTTTTGATTTGTTTTGAATAGAACTTACATTTTTGATGAACTTATGTATTATCTTAGAACTGAGAAATTTCTCCGCTTGAGTCCCAACAAAATAATGCAGCAAAATAAACAAACCCGCTGCTAATTCTATGCGGATGAGAAACGTCAATTTGTATCATATAAGGGCAGGTCCGTCCACCAGTTTTGAATGATCAAGTGGATTTCATTCACATTACCGACAACTGGGTAACCGAAGTTGAAATTTCGGTGGATCGTTCCCACCGTGCATCGGAAGGAATGATAGGGGCGAAAATCATTCATTTTTTACAGAAGACGAAGTAAGATTTCCTATTAGTAATTTAAAGATAAAAAAAAGAACGGGCGGTTTAGATCTAATTAAAAATGTATATCACCAGCGTTGGAATAAAGTCTTTGATGGGTCTTTTAAATGCGTATCTGTTGTTGTTGTTTTAATTTTACGATATTTTTCAAACCCTTCGCTAATCTGGGAAAAACCAATGGGATTAAGTTGATAAATGCAACTTTTATGACATAAAATTTACCTGTTTTTTTTTTTGTCTCACTTGATTACGAACAGTAGCTAAATCTACCTCTTAGAAGCTTAAAAGGTAAAAAAAACAATACAAAACTTGTTTGTATAAATAAATGTTGGTTTTATTCAAAGAGTAGCAATAGTTTTTAGTAATAGGTAATACCTCCTGATCGCTGAATCACTTCAAGTAGCCTGCTGTGTAGAGATTCATAGAGTGCTGTCAAATAATCTAGCGAAATTTCGGACCAGGCTCGTTTTATGGCTTCAATAATCTCTTCCGTTTCACCATATTGCCTTCCTAATTCGTAGACTTTTCTTGAAAGCCAACCCCACACGTTTTCCATGATGTTCAGGTCGGGTGAATATGGTGGCCTTGCAAGTATGCTCTGAATCCAGGCTTTTGTTGTCCGTGCGGTATGTATCGGTGCATTGGCTTGTTGGAAAGTCCATCGCTGTCCACCAAACATCTCCGAAAACTGCGGAAAACCTCTTTCCAGTATCGATTTGTAAGTGATTGCCGTCATTTTGGAGCTTTGGAAATCCAGCTCCACAGTTTCGTAATAGCTTATTGCTCCCCATGCCATTACACCACATCCTTTGCTGTGCCGCCTTTGAAGATGAATTTATTTCTTTTCTCAAATCATGGAAATAACAGCTGTATCCATCAAGTCCGTCCAAATTAAATTTGTTTTCATCACAAAAGAATGACGGTATGCCACTCTCGATTCCACCTGATGTGACTTGTTGCAAAATCAATCTTATATGCGACGTTGAGGAGACTGATGCCTCCATAATTGGCGCAATTGTAAGGGTCTCCTTTCTTGTGGATCGGGCAAACGATGTAGGCACTCTACCAATTCATCACCAGCTGCCTTGAAAAGGTCAGTTCCAGCAGCCTTGTTGGATTTCAGCTTGGATATTGCTATCCTCACTTCTTTTTGATCAGGTGGACGGAAATTTTGACTATCATCGTCTATGTTGAAAGGTTCATTCTGCCTGACAGCGGGATGTTGGTCTTCGTCGCCGTTATACAGCCTGCAGAAGTAGTTTTTCCATGTTCTCAGCACCGACTGTGATTCTACTACGAGGTTTCCATTTTCATCTCTACAGGTTTCAGTACGGGCATTGCTTCTCTGACACGTTCTTTTTACCTTTTGGTAAAACTTCCGTACATTGTTCCTGGAGTATAAACTCTCAATATTCTCAAACGCGCGTTTCTCAAGCCGATGTTCTTCCTGTGTCTTTTGTTCGTAGAGCTCACGAGAGTGCCTTCCTTTGCAGCTCCGCTTTGTATGCCTGTTGTTTTGCTGCATGCACTCGCCGCCATTCTTCGCCAAACCAGAGGTTTCGCGGTGATGGGCGAGCGAGACCCAGCACATCAGTCGCGGCGTTCTGACGGTATGTTGGCATCGTTTCCGCTGGTCTTCGGCACTTGATGCTGGCGGTATACGGGTGATTGAGAGATTTCAGGATACGCGTTCAGGGATGAGTCTGGCGGTCTCTTGTGATTGTAGCCTTTCGACGTTAAATTTTCTCACAGTGATTCTTCTTTGTTGCTCAGTTTGGGATATCCGCATTCGTACCTTGGCTACAACAAAGTAGTGCTCCGAGCCTATGTTGGTCGCTCGGAAGGTCCGGACATCGAGAATACTGGCATGCCTTGCGTCGATCGAAATATGGTATGATCAATTTGGTTAATCGTTACATGATCATTGGACCGCCATGTCTGCTTATGAATATCGAGATGAGGAAACCATGTGCTTGCTATGGTGACATTTCGCTCCACAGCGAAATCAATTAGCCTTAGTCCTTTATCAGACATGGTGTCATGTTGGCTATGCTTACTGCCTGCACTACCAAAGACATCCTCCTTTCCTATTTTGGCGTTAAAATCGCCCAATAAGATTTTAACGTCGTATTTAGGACATTGCTCGTATGTTTTGTCGAGGAGCTCCTAGAAACAATCTTTGGTGGCAGGGTCCTTTTCTTCTGTAGGGCATGAACACATATTAGGCTTATGCTAGCGAATTTAGCTTTGATCCGGATAGTCTTAACACGCTCGCTCACGTGTCGGAAGCTTAAGACTTCTTGCCTAAGTCTGCTGCGTATGACAAATCCGCATCCGAATAAGCGTTGCCTGTTGCCTATGTAGCATTCACTGTAGTAGATATCACAGTTTTTCATCCTCTTTTTGCCCGGCCCATCCCATCGCACTTCCTGTCTAAGTCTAGGGCCTCTGCTAGTTGTTCGGCTACACGTGGTCTGTAAAGGGACAGAACATTCCACGTACAGATCCGAAGGTCGTTGTCGTTATTTCGTTTGCTGGGGTTGTCATTAGTTGAGTCATCCTTATCCGAGGCTTTTGGTTGTTTCGGAACCATAGACTTTTTATGTGGTAGGGAAGTTACCCCGACGGCACAACCCCCAACCTGGAGGGCCAGTTCCTTAATTATTGCCCTAGGACGAGGGGCCGGGTACACCGGTGCCAGTAGTCCACTACGGGAGTATGAGTGCTGCCGTTGGCCCATTAAGGGCTCCTCCGCCACCATCTCTATTCCAATGTCCTGACCAACATTGGAAATTCCTTACCGACCTGTGATCCGAATACGTCGACGCAGCTCGCGCAAGGTATTCACTAAGTTCAACCTAACTGGAACTATAGACTCCACCGTTGACTCCGTCTAGGAAATTCGTCCACTACCGACTGGAAGAAGAAGAAGTGCTCTAGTGAGAAAGCATTCTTCCCCGTCTCTCATCTGCTGCCGCCAAGAATCCTCCAAACGGGGTTGGTTACCCATTTCTAGAATTAAGGTACTTGTAGTGGCAGGATCGCCATGTAGTGGTTCTTCCTATGCTATGAGCAAAGGGGTTTGGTATTTAAGCGTACCACGCTATATTGATAGGCGATTTCTCGCCGCAACTTTGAGACCTCAATAGAAACAAGGCATTACTGCCGATTTGAATTCCAAGATAGATCTAATTTAATTCTTGACATTTCATACCTTAAATACTATTAACATAACTGTTATACTTATCTTCTATCTTACTTCTACTTACACTAGCGATTATGGATATCTTATTCTAGATTCTTATTGGCTGTACACTATTCGATAGGATCTTATTACTATTGAGTGACGTTCAGTGCAATTGAGTGCATGCCACACCAAGAATGTGTGACACAAGAGGAATGAACTCGATTGCACTTCACATGCTTCGTCACTTTGTTATTGTTTATGTTTTGGGCAGGCAGTGGCGTCAGTCAGTGGATACACTACACCCTGGCCCTTAAGAAAAATTTTAGGAAGTAAATTAGCTAGTTTTCTATTTTCTTTTTTTTTTTGTTTTGATAATTTATGAACTAAAATTTTGTTGTTGCTATCTATTATTTGGCTTATAGGCTTTCAGTAGATTATTATGTACTTCTTTATGCAATCCGTTCTGGTTTATAATTGAATTAACTCCTTTTCTTTCTAATATCTTGAATGGACCGATATATGGTGCTTGATGTTTTTTTCTATTTTCTACTTTGAGTAATACTAAATCGTCTACATCTAAATCTAACTTGTTGTTGTGTTTTGGGTTTTCATTTAATGTTCTTTTTTCTTTTATTTTCATTGTCATTTCTTTCGCTTTAGCGAGTGCATATTGTAACCTGATTCGTAGCTCGTGAGCATAATTATCATAGTCATAAATTTTTGTTTTGTTATTTATGGTGTCGGAAGGTAAGCATGGTAATTTGCCATAAACGAGTTCATATGGTGAATACCCGGTATCTACATGTGGTGTCGTATTATAAGCAAATGTGAAGTATGGGACCCATTTATCCCATTCATTCTCATTGACAAATGACAACAAAAATTCGTTAAGTGCCCTGTGATTTCGTTCAAGTGCACCTATCGTTTGATGGTGGTATGGAGAAGATAATGTTTGCTTGATCTTTAACAGTGAACATATATTTGTTATCAGTTCGTTATTGAATTCTGTCCCTCTGTCTGATTTTAGAATTTTAAAATGTCCATATTTAAGAATGAATTCCTCTACCAAAGTTTTAGCTATTGTCGTTGCATCTTTTGATGTCATAGGATATGCAACAACGAATTTCGTTAGCTCGCACTGCATTGTCAAAATGTATCTTTTTTCATTTGATAATCTTAATGGTCCTACAGTGTCAATTGACACCACTTCAAAACTGTTGTTGGGAGTGTCTGTTATTGTTTGTGGTTCTTTCGTATGTCTTATTTGTTTATTTCTTGCGCATTACTCGCAGTTTGTTATGAATTTCTTTATCATTTGGCTCATCTTTCGCCAGATGTATCTTTGTTTTAGTTTTGTTAGAGTTTTTCGTACACCTAAATGTCCTCCGTGTACAGAGTTGTGGAATTCATCGATGAGTTTGTATTTGGTAATATCATCAAGTATTTGTTTGGGAGCGTTGTATATTATGATTTTCAGCTTAGGATTCTGGCCATTTATTTTTATATTTGCGTACGCTTCTTTTAATTTTTCTTTTTCAAAATGCTTAAATATTTCATCATCGTTCATTATAGCTAGTTCATTTATATTTTCTTTCTTCATTCTGGATGCTAATTTCTTCAGTGTCGACTCTAGTGTCGCTGAGTTATCATTAGATCCTGTATACATAGTATTTGTTTCTACTCGTATATCTGATGTATGCTTCCTCAAATTCGAATCTGGATTCATTGATTTATCGCTACATCGCACGTGCACAAGATTGTTATCAATCGTCATTTTTGAATGCCTAGCATTTTTATCAATATTTATTTTAATTTCTTCGTGTTTTTGACGTCATTAATGGATATACATTCCCAAATTTGAAGTAGATAGGGCTTCTGCTGAGAGTTGCATTTCTCCTTATTATTGTCCGTTTTCGTATTCTTGGACATGCTCCTTGTGGTGATTAGTGTTCTTTTCGAGTTTTCATCGTTTTCTAGTGGTATCCGATATCTTGTATACGTTTAGTTTTGGCTTTCTGGAGTACTCACGTATTCCGAGCCGCGTTCGTTTCCCTCGTACTGGTCGGTATTTGATGTCCGTACTTGATGTGTCATATTTCTATATGCGCCT
The DNA here is from genome assembly GCA_945910035.1 of Brachypalpus laphriformis. NCBI lineage: Eukaryota > Metazoa > Arthropoda > Insecta > Diptera > Syrphidae > Brachypalpus > Brachypalpus laphriformis. The sequence goes on from OX246754.1 coordinate 89,788,218, forward strand.
CGATTGTTGTTGTTGTTTTGGGGTCGGAAGTCGTTGGAGGTGTTGTTTGTATTGTTGTAATTGTTTCGGTTATTGTTCCAATTATTATTGGGTCGGTGCGGGTTTCGATTGTTGTTCCAATTGCTATTATGTGGGCTATTTTGATTTTGGTTCTTGTTATGGCATTGTGGATTTCGTCTGTAATGCATCAACGAGTATCGAATGTATAAGTCGACGACTACATTCCCTATGAATGCTGTTATGGCTTTCATAGCCATTCCGAGCTCATAATCTGACATGTTGTTTTCCTGTTCTTCTTTTCCCTTAAGTAAACTATTTATTTGGCTTGCTATATCCCTACAATATGTTTTTGCTTCTTCTTATTCCTCGGTTTCTGTTTCTTCTAGTAGTCTGTCTCAAATCTGCGATATTTCTAATTGCTTTTTTTTTTTGTATGTATTCACTACTATATACTTTATTTGGACTTTTTTTTTTTGTGTAAGATTGGTAACAATAATTTTAATTGGCGCTCACTACTTTTTGTTTTTTTTTTTTTTTTTAGACGTTGCTTATTCTATTTCTAATTATTTGCATGCGATATATTTCTTATAGTAAGTATTTATATTTAAATATTCATCATCATTCATAAACATAGGTTGTTTTTGTTCTTGTTGTAATATCATTGGTCACGTTGATTAAGTTTGATGATTCGCACGGGTTGGGTATGATCCCTTGGTGTAATCCTGTGTGGGCTGCGTTGGGGTATCGTAACTGGTTGAGCCATCTGCCATTGCTGGACTGTTTGAATACTGTTTTGGCATCTGGAATTTGCTTCGGATAGACTACTCGTCTAATATCTAGGAAACCAACAGACATCATGTTAGCTATATAAAAGTAAGGGTAGGGAATATTAAGCATTGGACCGCTAAATCCCTTCTGATGCGACATCGTTCTGTTGTAATGTCTTCCTTCTGGTCTAACTCTTATCTTGACGTCTGGTATCAATCAATCAAATCTATCGATTTCATTGTCGGTCAAAGTGAAGTTACTACGTCGTCGTTGATGGAGGAAAAGATAGACCCTAGACCGTAAGGTTCTGGCCATCTTCTTCGCTTCTTATTTCCTTGTGCGAAGATGGTAGGATCGACGATTGCAGTGGCAGGATCGCCATGTAGTGGTTCTTCCTATGCTATGAGCGGAGGGGTTTGGTATTTAAGCGTACCACGCTATATTGATAGGCGATTTCTCGCCGCAACTTTGAGACCTCAATAGAAACAAGGCATTACTGCCGATTTGAATTCCAAGATAGATCTAATTTAATTCTTGACATTTCATACCTTAAATACTATTAACATAACTGTTATACTTATCTTCTATCTTACTTCTACTTACACTAGCGATTATGGATATCTTATTCTAGATTCTTATTGGCTGTACACTATTCGATAGGATCTTATTACTATTGAGTGACGTTCAGTGCAATTGAGTGCATGCCACACCAAGAATGTGTGACACAAGAGGAATGAACTCGATTGCACTTCACATGCTTCGTCACTTTGTTATTGTTTATGTTTTGGGCAGGCAGTGGCGTCAGTCAGTGGATACACAACAAAGTAGTGCTCCGAGCCTATGTTGGTCGCTCGGAAGGTCCGGACATCGAGAATACTGGCATGCCTTGCGTCGATCGAAATATGGTATGATCAGTTTGGTTAATCGTTACATGATCATTGAACCGCCATGTCTGCTTATGAATATCGAGATGAGGAAACCATGTGCTTGCTATGGTGACATTTCGCTCCACAGCGAAATCAATTAGCCTTAGTCCTTTATCAGACATGGTGTCATGTAGGCTATGCTTACCGCCTGCACTACCAAAGACATCCTCCTTTCCTATTTTGGCGTTAAAATCGCCCAATAAGATTTTAACGTCGTATTTAGGACATTGCTCGTATGTTTTGTCGAGGAGCTCCTAGAAACAATCTTTGGTGGCAGGGTCCTTTTCTTCTGTGGGGCATGAACACATATTAGGCTTATGCTAGCGAATTTAGCTTTGATCCGGATAGTCTTAACACGCTCGCTCACGTGTCGGAATCTTAAGACTTCTTGCCTAAGTCTGCTGCGTATGACAAATCCGCATCCGAATAAGCGTTGCCTGTTGCCTATGTAGCATTCACTGCAGTAGATATCACAGTTTTTCATCCTCTTTTTGCCCGGCCCATCCCATCGCACTTCCTGTCTAAGTCTAGGGCCTCTGCTAGTTGTTCGGCTACACGTGGTCTGTAAAGGGACAGAACATTCCACGTACAGATCCGAAGGTCGTTGTCGTTATTTCGTTTGCTGGGGTTGTCATTAGTTGAGTCATCCTTATCCGAGGCTTTTGGTTGTTTCGGAACCATAGACTTTTTATGTGGTAGGGAAGTTACCCCGACGGCACAACCCCCAACCTGGAGGGCCAGTTCCTTAATTATTCCCCTAGGACGAGGGGCCGGGTACACCGGTGCCAGTAGTCCACTACGGGAGTATGAGTGCTGCCGTTGGCCCATTAAGGGCTCCTCCGCCACCATCTCTATTCCAATGTCCTGACCAACATTGGAAATTCCTTACCGACCTGTGATCCGAATACGTCGACGCAGCTCGCGCAAGGTATTCACTAAGTTCAACCTAACTGGAACTATAGACTCCACCGTTGACTCCGTCTAGGGAATTCGTCCACTACCGACTGGAAGAAGAAGAAGTGCTCTAGTGAGAAAGCATTCTTCCCCGTCTCTCATCTGCTGCCGCCAAGAATCCTCCAAACGGGGTTGGTTACCCATTTCTTGGATTAAGGTACTAGGTACCCAGCTGTCACCGCGTGGAGGTTGAGATTAGGAGTTGGTAGCCCTCAGCTAAGTGAAAACGCTTTTGTTTTCATATGATCGCATGCACTACCGTTTGACCAGCTTTTGGACATACGTTGTCCAATTTTTCCATTTTTTCATCATTGGATTCGAGTTTCACGTTCGAAAATTACTCTTAGCTATTTTTTATAGGTCAAACAAAAATTTGGGAACTAGAGGGAATATTAAGTCTCCGTTAAAAAGCGCCTGTTGAATTGATATCTGAGAGAATTCAATAACTAATGAACATATTTTTAGACAAATGTGCATTTGCTGACAATAACTTAATAACTAATTTATGTAGATAAATTTGTATAATATGTACATATTAATTAGCAAATTATTTTTCTCCGTTAATTATAGTGAACATCTCTTGCTATTTTTGTCTTTGCTTCTGGTTTACGGTATTTTTTTCTCGACCACCGATGTGATAGGCAAATCAATCATCCAACAGAGCAAACAATTTTTCCAGCCATATGACCAAGCTACTGCCAGTGTTATGCCTTCGCAGTAGTGTTCACACAAGCTTTTGCAATTGATCGGACTGAATATATATATTTCATGAGAAATAAATAAATGCTTGTTGATATCAGGATTTGAACCGTGAACCATTAGCGTGTTTGTTTGTTATATATTTATTTATCATTGTATGTTATTGAGTTCATATGTCTCATTATTTAGTCATTATTCATTTAATTGTGCATTTTTTTTGATTGGAGGCTGTTGTCGTATTATTCGTTAAAGTTATTAAAAATTGTCAAACGTAAACAATTATTGCTAAAATTAATAACAATGTTTCAGTAGAAAGATATATACAATATTACATCTCTGTACTGTAAAATGTGTGGCAACAATACCTATTGAAAATACTTTAATACAAAATAAATATCCATCTATCTAATTTTATATCATAGAATGGGCAATAACCTCTCTAAACAAAATGGCTTTCGGATGAACGATAACGAAATTATCACAAAATTTACAATTTCTTTAACATCACATGGGACCGAATTGTCCTTATCTTAGCAATTTGAGGCAATTTTTCATACTCAACTGCGAAATGACAAATTCTTCCAAAAATTATGTAATTAGAATGTGGAATCATTTTGATTTGTACACATTTCAAATTCAATTATTTTATCCAAATTTGGAATACAGCCATTGTATATTCAACTCCCTATGCTTTCGTTGCCACTGGCTGAAAAGACAGAATCCGCACCAGACATACTCCCACATACATATTTTATATCTACAATAAATTGTACAGGTCTGGGGTTCTTTACAATACTTGAATTCCAAACATAGAGTCAAAAGCTTCTGAAATGTGGGTAGAAGCAGATAACGAGGAGTTAAGCAATTGTTCCCGAAATACCAAAACCCCAAAGTCCTTTCGGGTTTAAGCATACACAGAGTGCAGCACATCCACAGGCGTTATCAGTGCACACATACATTCTATAAGTATATGGATATCAAATAGACAAAATTTAATTCGTCCTCTCCCACTGTGAATTGCAATTCCTTTTGCTGCTTCCTTTATACACCAGCTGAATGTTGAATGGCAGGATGAATCTCTGCGTTCAGAATAATTCCGACCTGGTGCACATATTGTTAGAAATTTACGATCTGCCTGCACTTGGCAGAGAGAGAGCGAATCCTTACATTGATCCTGCGCTTGAATTTGTGCATGTGAACTTAAAGTAATGTTACCACTTCCTATTGTATGCCACCATTTTGCCTTCTGAGGACAGTTTTGTGGCATATAAGGCAATGGATGAAAGATAATGGTAAAGTGGGCAGCAGTCGGCACTATGGCTATGACTTCCAGGGCAATTTGTGCGGCAAACTTTTTTTTCTAAACAGTTTCGAATGCCAGCACAAATGCTCAATTTTATTCCAGACAGTCGATAGGTTATTGCAGGATATTGGCCAGTTGCTGAGTAGAGTCAAACTACTGGCCAGCATTGATCTCTGTGGAGATAGCAGCGAGTGATTTCATTGGGAAGGATATTGTTGAACTATGTCTCTATAAGGACTGCAATCAAATTCATAAAGCCTTGCAAATTGGATGTTAAGATGGGTTTTAATGCATCACTACGAGTACGGAATGCTTTGGAATAATGGGAGCCTTTTTTATTTTAATTTATTTTTCTATTCTATAACGCCCTTTTTAAAGATAGAGAGTGATACAGAAATATTGGGCTAGTGGTGGTTATTGTAGCCCGTTTTCGGGTATAAACGTTATTCTATTTTCCACTGCCAATGCTTTATTTTGACTTTATCTTCACCAAATCTGTGTGGTTTTATCCGATGGATGATAGTTTGGTGCCTAAAATTTCAATAAAAACTTGATTTTAAATGAGAATAAGAAACGGTGTTAACTTTCGAAATATTATGTCCAACTTGGCCACAATGATGCTTTTGTAGCAAAAGTGCTACTATTTCTTTAAAATTTTCAAAATTGTTACTTTGCTACTCAAAATTTATAATTTGTGAATTTTGCTATTATTAATCGTTAGTCAGGTTTAAACTTACATAAAATCTCATCACTTTTTCTAATTAAAAAAAATTGCATTAATATTATACAACCAGCGAATTTTGTTAGGACTATGTATGGTGCTGGGAAATAAGATTCGTGGTGCTGCATGCGTTTCGAATATGGAATATTAACATCTGTGCTCTGTCGTTTGAGCTTAGGTTCCAGAGTATCAACACAAATTCTGACAATAATTTTTTTTTTCTAAAATAGTTCCTGATATGTAATCAGATACGATATCTGCCATTTTAAAAGTAAAACAAACTAACTAAACGTGAACTTCATACTTGTCAATTATTTAGACTCGGTGGAATTTGTAAGGAAGGGATAACTTATTTTATTTCTTGGGCAGTTGCATGTGCTTAGAGCACATATCAATTATTTTAAAAAGCCCGGATATGCCCGAATTTTCTTCAACAAATAAGGCGAACGGCTGCATTCGCTGCCATTTGCTTGCTATATATATCGAGGGGTATCAGATGAAACATAATGTCCAGTGCCGTAGATAGAGTTTTACGTACTGCACAGACAAGCTGTATGCTGGACCTTACTTAGATAATCGCGATTTATATTACAGCTTTTTCTAAGACCGTCCACCAGACAATCACCCCGTATGTGAGTATCGGTCTAATGACCGAGATGTGAGCCACTGAGTGATTTGAAAGTGCAATGAAGTCCAAAATTACGCTTTGGACCTTTTTGCATTAAACTTTATTTCAAGGCATCTGGTCTATCCGCTAAGGGTAAGTGCTAGTTGTCTGGCAGGTGCCTATAACTTAACAGTACTTGGGTGGCCCGCTTTGCTGGTTAAAAAGATTTCACACTATGGGACATTCATCGACTCATACGCCAGACGACCTTTGGCCTCACATACAGGTGCTCAAGGTAACTAATTATGTATATGGAGATGTCCTTCCCTAAAAAAAAAAAGCACAAATTCGAAATTAAGCCGAATACAATATTTTCTGGCCTAATTTGGATTTTATTTTCTGGCTTTTTTCCACCTGGCGCTATCACAAAGGACCTTCACTGGTCTAAGTGTGTCTGCACTCTCGTGTGGACAGCCAACCTAACCTTCCACTTGGCCAATTTCTAAACATTACAGAGTAGTTTCCATAAAAAACGTGGCAAAATCGCATCATCACCTCCTCGCGGTGCCCGCTGGATAGGTATCTGATAGCGAACTAACGCTGAGCGTATGCTGAGTCTGACGATATATGTATAGCTGAACACTCAGACCTGCGTAAGCACATTTGGGTGAACTTCAGCGCGCATATGTTTAACCGGACGAGGCATCTCTTCTTGACCTGATTGGCTAAAATACGCGTCTCAGAAGTCCAGCAAGAGCTCCTCAGAAAGAGGACGTGCGGCTGATGAATTCTCTCGATGGAATCAACGGTGACGTCTGCAGACCAGCGGATACCTTACCGGAGCTACTTCAACATATTTGAAGCTGAGGTCTGTAAGGATTTTTAATACTACGTCGGGGTGTTGAAAAATAGATGATGGCGGATGAACCCTTAATGGGCCAACGGCAGCGCTCATATCCCCGAAGTGGGTTACTGGCATCGGTGTATCCGGCCTCTTGTCCTAGGGGTAAAAAGAAGGATCTGGCAATTCAGGTTGGGGGTTATCCCGTCGGGTAAACTTCTTACTTACTTACTTAGGTGGCGCTACAGTTCGGGATGAACCTGGGCATTAACCAACAAGCCTCTCCATTTAGCCCGGTCTTTAGCTATTTGCCTACAGTTGCGCACTCCAAGTTGGTCGAGGTTCCTTTGAACTTGTGCGAGCCACCTACGGCGACGACGTCCTATACTGCGTCGTCCCTCGGAGTTAGATTCCAAGACTCTGCGGGCCAAAGCGTTGGTGTCCATTCGCTCTACATGTCCTAGCCATCTCAGAGGTCCAATACACAGTTTTTTTGACTAGGTCGATGTCGCTGAACAGCTCGTATAGTTCGTGATTGAACCTTCTCCTCCAAAACCCGTCAACGCAAACGAGACCGAATATCTTACGTAGAATTTTTCTCTCGAAGCGACCAAGGATATCTTCATCCTCTTTTAATAAAGTCCATGTTTCAGCGGCATAAAGCAGGACTGGGATGATCAAGGTCTTATACAGAGTCACCATAGTTGTTCCAGAAAGGGCTTTACTGTTGAATTGCCTTATAATTGCATCCGCACCATTCGTTCAACTACAATATTAAAGAAATCACATGACAGCGCGTCACCTTGTCTAAAACCTTCTTTGACATCAAAGGTCTCGGCGGGGTCATTACCCCCCCTGATGGAGCAGCGAACGTTCTCCGTCGTCATCCTGCACAGACGAACAAGTTTGGCAGGGATGTAAAAATTAGACATGGCTCTATAAAGCTCTTCTCTATAGATGTTGTCATAGGCGGCCTTGAAATCGATAAAGAGATGGTGAGTATCGATTTGGAATTCTTGGGTTTTTTCCAGGATCTGCCGAAGTGTGAAAATTTGATCGATGGTGGACTTTCCTGGCCTGAAACCGCATTGATAGGGTCCAATCAGGCTGTTGATAAAAGGTTTCATTCGTTCACACAATATCGCAGAAGCAATCTTATATGCGACGTTGAGGAGACTGATGCCTTTATAATTAGCGCAATTGAGGGGATCTCCTTTCTTGTGGATCGGGCAAACGATGCTGAGATTCCATTTATTAGGCATACACTCGTACGAGCAAATTTTAGAGATGAGTTGATCTAGGCACTCTACCAATTCATCACCAGCTGCCTTGAAAAGGTCGGGTCCAGCAGCCTTGTTGGAATTCAGCTTGGATATTGCTATCCTCACTTCGTTTTGATCAGGTGGACGGACATTTTGGCTATCATCGTCTATGTTGAATGGGACATTCTGCCTGACAGCGGGATGTTGGTCTTCGTCGCCGTTATACAGTCTGCAGAAGTAGTTTTTCTACTATGAGGTTTCCATTTTCATCTCTACATATTTCTGTACGGGCATTGCTTCTCTGACACGTTCTTTTTACCTTTTGGTAAAACTTCCATACATTGTTCCTGGAGTATAAACTCTCGATATTCTCAAACGCGCGCTTCTCATGCCGATGTTCTTCCCGTGTCTTTTGCTCGTAGAGCTCACGAGCAACTCTCGCCTTCCTTTGCAGCTCCGCTTTGTATGCCTGTTGTTTTGCTGCATGCACTCGCCGGCATTCTTCGTCAAACCAGAGGTTTCGCGGTGGTGGGCGAGCGAGACCCAGCACATCAGTCGCGGCGTTCTGATGGTATGTTGGCATCGTTTCCGCTGGTCTTCGGCACTTGATGCTGGCGGTACACGGGTGATTGAGAGATTTCGGGATACGCGTTCAGCGAAGAGTCTGGCGGTTTCTTGTGATTGTAGCTTTTCGACGTTAAATTTTCTCACAGTGATTCTTCCTTGATGCTCAGTTTGGGATATCCGCATTCGTACCTTGGCTACAACAAAGTAATGATCCGAGTCTATGTTGGTCGCTCGGAAGGTCCGGACATCGAGAATACTGACATGCCTTGCGTCGATCGAAATATGATCAATTTGGTTAATCGTTACATGATCATTGGACCGTCATGTCTGCTTATGAATGTCGAGATGAGGAAACCATGTGCATGCTATGGTGACATTTCGCTCTACAGCGAAATCAATTAGCCTTAGTCCGTTATCAGACGTGGTGTCATGTAGGCTATGCTTACCGACTGCCCTACAAAAGACATCCTCGTTTCCTATTTTGGCGTTAAAATCGCCCAATACGATTTTAACGTCGTATTTAGGACATTGCTCATATGTTTTGTCGAGGAGCTTGTAGAAACACTCTTTGGTGGCAGGGTCCTTTTCTTCCGTGTGGGCATGAACACATATTAGGCTTATTTTTTTTTTTTTTTTTTTAGGTTGTCGCCCAATTTATAGTAATAGTACAGAGATTTGATAACTTCCTATTTCTTTCTACTGAAGCATTATCTTTTATACATGAAATACTAAATGTTTATATTAATCAATACATTTAAAGGAAAAAATAGCGGAAAAAAGCCTTTATGTACAAAAAAAAAAAAAAGATTAATAAATGTGTATACACCTAAATTAAAGATATAAAGATACAAATAATAGTAACAAAATTAAAAAAGAGAAATATTATTCATTTAGTACATAAATAAATAAAAACAATTTTTGATAGATACATTAATAACAACTGGATAACAAATAACAGATAGTATAGCATATAAATACACAATAAGTAATAAATAGTAAGACATAGTAATAAATAATAAATAATAAATAGTAAATTATAAATAATAAATAATAAATAATAAATAATAAAATAAATAATAAATAATAAATAATAAATAATAAATAATAAATAAAAAATAATAAATAATAAATAATAAATAATAAATAATAAATAATAAATAATAAATAATAAATAATAAATAATAAATAATAAATAATAAATAATAAATAATAAATAATAAATAATAAATAATAAATAATAAATAATAAATAATAAATAATAAATAATAAATAATAAATAATAAATAATAAATAATAAATAATAAATAATAAATAACAAGTAACAACTAACAAATAGTAAATAAATAAATAAATATTAAACGACAGATAGTTAATGATAATTGTTTGATTGAAGTTACATGTTTAATTGCTTAACCAGTGGATTTACTGGAATATCACAGTTATTTAGAAATTTGTTTTGAATTTTATATATTCTTTCAGATATCAACTCAACATTTGCCTGAATATGCAAGTTTGTTGTAGAGTGATACCGAAAGAGATTAATCATCATCTTAAGCAACTTGTTTTGGGTTATTTGCAGCTGTTTTTTGTGGCACATTGCACAGTCACCCCAAACCTGACAACCGTAAAGCAGAATCGCTTGGAATATCACTTTGTGCAGTATAATTTTGTTCTCGAAGCTTAATTTAGATCTTCTATTGATGAAAGGATAGAGCATTTTAGTTGCAATTTGAATTTTTGTGTTCGTTTTTAAAAAATGTTCTTTAAACGTAAGCCGTTGGTCTAGATAAATTCCTAGGTATTTGACACATGGTTGCCAATTTATAGTTTCACCCCTTATATTAAGTGGACTACTAGGTAAGCAGCAAACTTTCCTTTTTCTAGTGAAAAAGATTGCTTGAATCTTGCTAGTATTAACTTTAATTTTCCACTCGTTATAATACTCCAGTAGTATCTCGATGGCATTTTGTAGATTTGTCTCGATCGCGAGAGCAAATTCATGCGACGAGAATAAGCCCGTGTCGTCAGCAAACATTGCTGATTCACAATAGGGTAGTTCTGGAAAATCTGACGTGAAGATGTTGTATAAAATTGGGCCCAAGACTGAGCCTTGAGGAACACCAGTATTAAAATGTTTAACTTCGGAACGATCTTTATTTACATAAACAAAAAAAACGTCTATTTGACAAAAAACTTAAAACAATTTTGACTAAGTACGACGGGAAACCAAAGGACGACATTTTATGGACAAGGCCGTTATGCCACACGGAATCAAAAGCCTTTTCAATGTCAAGGAGTACTAAACCAGTTGATTTGCCTTGTGATCTTTTACTTTTAACGTAATAGTAAATTATTATATAATTATAAATTATTAACGAATAAGTAAATTATTCTAACAACTTGATGCACAGCACTATGATGACTTCTAAATCCAAATTGTTCATTGGGAAACAGTCTTTTGCCTTCAACTACTGCTAACAATTTTTTCTTTAAGACTCTTTCAAAAATGTTGCTAAGACTTATCGGTCTGTAGCTATTAGGGTCTTCAGATGGTTTACCCGGTTTAGGAATAGGCACCACTTTTGCAATCTTCCAGCAATAGGGGAAGTATTTAAATTTTAGACAGGACTTTTACTATTGACGTTAAAATTCGCTTACCTGAATTTGGTAATTTTTGCAAGTACAGATTTTTAATTCCATCCAAGCCTTCTGTTTTCCTTATCCGTAAAGTTTTTATTACATCTTTTATTTCTTGTTCAGATTTATATTCTGACATTGGCGTGAGGGTCTCTTCATGTAATAACCTTGAGGTTGAGTCCCACACCAAACAATTTGTCCCCGCTTTGCCTAAGTTTTGACAAATCTCGTGGTTTTTCATAAATGATAAGGCGAGCGCATTTGCTTTATCATTGTCAGTGTGGAAAACCTTACCGGGCACATAAAGACTAGGAATTTGTTTGTTTTTATTTTTTATCACTCTAACGATATTCCAAAACGGTTTGGCGTTTTTGTCGAAAGTAATAAGCATTTTGTTCCACTCTCTGTTGCGATGATTTTGAATTTCAGTGGTTATTATCTTATTAAAATATTGCATAAGGGAGCGGTGCATAGGTTGGCGATACCTCTGCCACTGCCGTCTATGCGAATTTCTAATGCGGATGTATTTAAGAATATAATCAGGAATTTTTTTTACGCATTATTATTTTGTTTTTGTACTTTCGGTATACTTGACTCTACCGAACTTAGAACATTTTCTGTAAAGTTCTCTATATTAGCGTCAATATCTTCAGTACATGTTATGGTTTCTGGGTCATATGAAACGTTTCTTAATTTTCTGTTTAATTCTGATTTAAAACGACCCCAATTTGCTTTTCTGAAATCGAAAACAAACATATCTCTTTTTTCACATAAACGCAAGATTTTACAACATACAGGGTTATGATCTGAGCTGAGTTCTTCTAACGCAACCGGACGAGTAAGCAAATTCGCTTTGTTGGTAATAAACAAATCTAAAATAGACGGACTGCCACGAGACTCACACGGAATATAAGATGGACTTGACGGAAATAAGATAAGAAACGGAAGAAACTCAGTAAGACTTGAAAGAATATTTCCCTAAGGATTTGCTCTAATGCACCCCCAGTTCCTGTGCCTGCAGTTTAGATCGAAAAAACCTTTCTTAAATTATTTTTGAATGATTATATAGCACTTGTACTCAGAGTTGGACAGTTTTTTATCTGCTTTTAACCAAGTTTCAGTTATTAACGCAACATCAATTTGTTTACTATTTAAAAAATTTAGAAATTCGAAGTATTTATTTTGAATATCTCTGGCATTCCAAGTTACAATGCTTATTGGACTATCTACCATATTACTTAACATTATTGTACAAAAACTTAGTGGCTAGTTGGGCGACAACATTGAATTGTTCGAATTTAGTTTTACAATTGCTTAACTTACTAACCATCTCCATCACCAGAGAATTAATCTCTTCCATCGAGAATAGCTCGTTGTTGTTGGTAGAGTTGTTTATGATGGGCTGCTTGCTACCAGCAGCGCTATGCGTTGAGTTTTTCCATGCATTTGAAGTAGAGTTGTTGGTCACAATCTGGCGTGTAGGAAGAGTGCGTTGAGGTAACTCGGGAAAGTCACTCATTGACTGATAACAAATGGGAGGGTTGTTGTTGTGCGGCTGCTGCAGTGAATGATGGACTGTCATCTTCTTGTGTGCTGTTTTCACTCGCATCTCCAAGTATTTGTTTCTGCTTTCACAGATAGTGTCAGTTGATTTATGATTACCACTGCAATTGGCGCGCGATTGCTACAGACAACAAGCACAGCGTCTATTCGATGCGGATTTGTCATTGGAGGCAGACTTAGGCAAGAAGTCTTGAGTTTCCGGCATGTGAACGAGCGTCTCATGACTATTCGTCTCAAGGCTAATTTTGCCAGCATTAGCCTAATATGCGCTCACGCCCCTCACGAGAAGATGGACCACGCGATAAAGGCCGACTTCTACCAGCTCTTGGACAAGACGTATGAGCAATGCCCTAGCCACGATGTTAAAATTATCCTAGGTGATTTTAATGCAAAGCTAGGAAGAGAGGACGCCTTTAGTAGCGTGGTCGGAAAGCACAGCCTGCACGACATCACATCCGACAACGGACTCAGGCTAGTCGACTTTGCGGCGGGAAGAAACTTTGTCGTAGCTAATACGCGGTTCCCACGTCTCGATATTCACAAGGCAACATGGCTCCCCTTTGATCGAAATACTGTCAACCAAATCGATCACATGCGATCGACGCAAGGCACTCCTCCAGTATTCTGGGTGTCCGGACTTTCCGAGGAGCCAACGTGGACTCGGATCACTACCTAGTTGTAGCCAAGGTACGGATGCGGATATCCAGAATGGAGCGAAATCAACGAAATACTGTGAGGAAATTTGACGTCGGGCGGCTAAAATCGCAAGGGACAGCCGGAACCTTTGCCGATCGTGTTTCTTCTAATCTTAATATAAGTCCTATGCCGCCAGCAGCAAATGCGGAAGACCAGTGGCAGCGTTGCCAACAAGCCATCAGAGATGCCGCCTCTGATGTACTGGGTTTCTCTCGCCCACCACAACGAAACCCTTGATTTGATGAGGAATGCCGACAAGCACATGCAGCTAAACAAGAGGCGTACAAAACGGCGCTGCATAGAAGGAATAGAGCTGCTTACGAGCTCTACGTGCGCAGGAGAAAAGAGAACATCGACTTCTCAGGAAAAAGAAAAAGGAGCATGAGAAGCGCTCGAACGAGGAGATTGAGAGACTTTATTGCAGGAATGATGTTCGAAAATTTTACGAAAGGGTAAAAAGAACATGCCAGGGTTTCAAAGCCAGAACAGAAGCCTGCAGGGTTGAAAATGGCAATATAGTAGTAGAATCGCAGTCGGTGCTGAGGATATGGAAGGAACACTTCTGCAGACTGATAAACGGCGATAATGACCAATATTCCGCTGTCAGGCAAAATTACCCATTCAACAGTGACGATGACAGTCAAGATTCCCGTCAACCCGACCAGAATGAAGTGAGGATAGCGATATCTAAACTCAAATCCAACAAAGTAGTGGGCGCCGTGGCGTAAGTGGTTAGTGTGTCGGATCACTACGCATGAGGTTCAAAGTTCGAATCCCAGAAAATACCAAAAACGTTTTTTCACGGTCCCACCTCTGGCGAACGTCTGACAAACATCCGAGAGTATTGTTGTCACGAAAAAGCTTCTCAAATCGCCGTTCGGATTCGGCATTAAACTGTAGGTTTCATTGGTGTGAAAAATATAACGCACACAACATGAGTGGTTGCGAGAAGCTAGGCCCTGGCACTTTAAAGAGCTGTTGCGCCAAATATTAGTAATAGTTGCTGGAGCCGACCACCTTGCCGCTGAACTTTTCAAGGCAGCAGGAGATGCGTTGGTAAGGAGCATGCATCAGCTCATCTGTAAAATCTGGTCGGACGAAAGTATGGCGGATAAAGGGAACCTCAGCATCGTTTGCCCGATCCTAAAGAAAGGAGACCCTCTGAACTGCGCCAACTACAGAGGTGTAGGTCTCCTCAACATCGTATATAAGAGCTCAGCGGGCCGTCAATAGGGCATTTACGAGTATTGAGATCGAAGCAGCAAAAATGGGTCTAGCGGTCAATGAAAGCAAAACAAAATATATGCTGTCTACAAAAAATGACACTCAACATCGGCGTCTTGGACAGAACGCCACAATAGACAGATATAATTTTGAGGTAGTAAAGGATTTTGTCTACCTTGGCTCTATGGTGAACTCCGCAAATGACATCAGTAGGGAGATCACACGAAGAATAACTCTTGCCAAACGTTGTTTCTATGGGTTAAAACGGCAATTGAGTAGCAAAGTCCTATCTCGAACTGCTAATGTAACTCTTTATAAGACACTAATCATCCCAGTCCTCCTGTATGGCGCAGTGGAATGGGCTTTGACAAAACCGGATGATGATGCCCTTGGTTATTTCGAGAGAAAAGTTCTTCGAGCGATCTTTGGTCCCGTCTGCATAGACGGTGAGTGGAGGAGAAGTGCCGAATTACACGGCCTGTACAAGGACATCGACTTAGCCAGAAGAGTTCACATACAGCGACTAAGATGGCTGAGTCATTTAGAGCGGATGGAGCCCAACCTTCCCGCTAAGAAAGTTTTCGAATCCACCCCGGACAGACGGCGCAGTAGAGGACGACCTCGCGGTAGGTGGCGCAAACAAGTGGAGGGGGACCTCAACCAACTTGGCGTGCGCAGCTGGAGGCAGCTGGCTCGTAACCGCGCTGGAGGGAGGGGTTTGTTGGTTGAGGCACAGGTCCGCCTCGGACTGTAGCGCCATAAGTAAGTAAGTTCCACAAAAAACTCTGCTGTGTTTTTCAAAAATATTTAGCAGGAATTATTTGGGCTTTTTTCTTAAAAAAATCGGTCGCCGTTCGGATTCGGCACCAAACTGTAGGTTCGTTCCATTCGTGTGGAAAATATAACGCACACAACATGAGCGGTTTCGTGAAGCTAGGCCCTGGCACTTAAAGAGCTGTTGCGCCAAATAGCTTGGCAGCTGGTAAATGAATCACGTTTGAAATTTAAGAATGTAACGTGCTAGCGGCGGTAGAGGGAAGCTCGTTATACGAAATAAAGTAAACATTAAAAATATATTAAGTTAGTTACACTTTGATTTTTTCGAGATAAAATCCAATAGTGGTTGTCACCGCACATTTTACATACAGAGATGGATACTTATGTTTCTTTCTACTGAAATGCTGTACTCAGATGAACAAAATAACTAACGATAAAAAAGAAAAATGTTGAAGGAAATCTCATATAAAGACAAAAAAAAAGATATACTAAATATGTTATAATAAATAAATAAATAAGTAATAAATATAAGTAATTTATTTATTTGTTTATTTATTTATTATTATGACATGCCTATACACAGTAAGATACAATGTCTTATAAGTTAGTGATAAGCTAGAAAAATAAATCATGATTAGGAGTGTAGACTTTTATATGCCTACATTCACCTATATAGATACAAATAAATAAATAAGTAAAATTAATAAATGAGTTAAATAAATAAATAAATTAATTTAATAAATGAATTAAATTAATAAATAAATAGATAAAAAAAGGAGAATAAATATATAAATCTACTTCTTACCATTTCGGCGAGGTTAAGATCCGAAAACAAGGGATCACAACCCTCCCACTTCACCGCATTTCTACTGATCCGCCTGTGGGGTTCACATATTTGACCTCAAAAAATATCGGCAGGCCTTTCGATTTCGCATCACTTGGTTACTGAGGCCAATGAAATGCCGATGTCGTCGCAGTTGTGTGATCCAGGCGTTTATAGCCCTGTCTCTCCTGCCTCGCGATGTCTTTGGAACGTTCATTGAAATTGCCTTTTTAACAGGGTTCAAATGATCTCTTCTTTGAACGTGGCAATACCATCTGAGCCGGTAGTGCTTTATCTTTTGTACGATATTTTCCTTGACGTGAAGGCTTCTACGGATCTTCGAACTTCTTATTCGATCAAGCTTTGTCACTCCTGCTGTCATGCGAAGCATCTTTATCTCAGCTGCTGTTATTTTACCCTCATACCTTTTGTACATCGTCCAAGATTGTGAACCGTATGCGAGCGCTGGACGCACAACTGCGGTGTAGAGCCTTCCTTACAACTTAGGGGGGACTTTTAGGTCACAGAAGATAGCGGAGTTCTCCCGCCACTTCATCCACCGTACGCTTACGCGATAATTGATGTCGTCATCACAGGTTGTTTTTCTATTCATCATAGATCCCAGATATTTGAACTTTTCGCACTTGGGAAGCACTGTTCCATTCAAATAAATGTATGGAATAGGCCTGAGTGGGTCAGAGAATGGGCAGTACAAGTACTTTGTCTTTTTTGAGCTAATGTGATACCCATTTCCCTGCAAAAGGTCCACCCACACATCAAGTACTCGTTGCAGGGATGTAAGATGGCTCCATTGTTAGCAAAGAATAATTAATGTACCTTGGGGTCCGTCACTTTACCTTCAAGCAGATAGTCAAGGACTGTAATAAAGAGCAAAGGACTTAAAAGGATTTCCTGGTGCACCCCGACTTTGATTGGGAACTCTTCGGCTACTCCAGCGGGGCATCTTACTCTTGTCTTTGCTCTTTCGTACATGTCCATGATCATCTGTACATAGGTTTCTGGAACCCCTTGATGTTTTATGATGCCTTGGCAAATTCAACATCATTTTTAAAACTTTATTTTGTGCAAACTGCAGTTTTTTAATATGCGAATTCGCACAGCTCCCCCAGGCTTGACATCCGTATAGTAAAATTACCTGAAACATTACCTTTGCTATAACAACCTTATTCTGGTTCGATAGCTTTGACTTTCTGTTAATAAAGGGGTATCACGTGTTTATAACAATGTTAACCTTTTTAAATGTATTTTTTATATGGTTGTTGAATGTTAATCTCGGCACTCAACATCACAATGTTTCTTCTTTACATTGTTCCACTTCCCATATTCCCTTCAGCGGCGAGGTAAGACCGATGTGGGAGAGATGAGTTTCGCTTGGCCCCTGGCGAAGCGAAGTATCTGTTTTTGCATATGGTATTAGTAAAGGGGGTGCTTATGGAGTGTTAAACTAAAAGTTCACCTCTTAGGGGGTTAGCCTTAACCGCTATATTGGAGATAAATTTTTAGCTATTATCTCGGAAATCGATGATCCTATGGTAAAAATATTAAGCACATTTTTGTAATATTAATAGTCTTACATTTCTTCAAAATATATGTAAAAAATATCTTGTAAAATTGTCTTAAAAATGTATCCAAAGTTTTTATTGTAGGACTTATAGTTTACGTTTTACAGAGCGACAAATGTCGTGCATGAGGGCATTGAATTACTAATTCTTACGCTCATCCTTATAGTCATTTCTATACCACCCAGGAGGTAGAGTTCTAGGCTCTTTTTTTGCGTGGTATTCTCATAAGACTTGATATATGATCGCCAAAAAATGCGAAATTTAGTTCTAAGCAACACAAATCTTGAAGTTTTGCAACAAGAAGCCTATGATCAACCGTGTCAAAAGCCTTTGAAAAGTCCAGAAAAGTTAGAAAAGTAAAGTAGTTTTAATGAGTTGCTGCCCTTATATCGTCGGTTACTTTAAACAATAGTGAAGTACAACAGTGATGCTGCCGAAAACCAGACTGGTACTTGCAAAGAAGGTTGTTTTGTCGAAGATAAGCAGACAGCTGATAGTGGACAGTTTTTTCTAAGACTTTGGATAAATATGGAACTATTGCGATAGGTCGGTATTCTGCTGGGGCTCTATGTGTTGCTTTCTTTTTAAGAATTGGGATAATCTTTGCAGCTTTCCAGGACTTTGGGAAATTGGATCTTGTTATGATTGTGTCGAAAAGATGAGTTAATGCTGGAAGGATGTATGGTAGAATCATTTTTATAAAATAGGGGTGGATCCCGTCAACACCAATGGCTTTCGATTTTATTTTTATTACAGCTCTAACAATATCCATTTGCTCAAACCTGGAAAATTCAAAGGATCTGCTTGGTGCGATTACCGGAGATATACCAGTGTTTGTCGATTGAATTTTGATGAAATCACGATTTAGCTGGTTTGGATCAACATTATCAACTCCTGAATCAATTTTACCACAAATGCCTTGCTGACGTAAGTTCTTCCATAATATTTTGCCGGGAAGTTTATAGTTGAGATTTTCACTGTAAGAAATACGCTTGGCTTGCTTTATTTTTGAACATACAAGATTTCTTAGTGATTTATAAGACGAGAAAAATTCAGGGAGCCTAAAATATTTCCATTTCCTTTATACAGCATCTCGTTCATTTTTTAGTCTAAGAATCTCTGGGGTAAACCACTGATTGACGTTGCATTTTGCAAGCTTGGTTCTGAGAGGAACGTGGCAATCAAACAACTGTGTAATCACGCTTTGCAGCTATTCAGCTTGCATGTCGGTTGAAGGTAGCCAGTTTACACGTTGTAAGTCTCGCTCAAGAAGATCCGCTCGCACATTTTTGAAGTCCCTGTATGAGTATTTCAATTGTTCTATACAAATGACGAAATCAAAACAGGCAAAGAGGAGATCGTGTTTAGAAAATACCGGCGCAGAAACTTGGCTGTAAAAAACATTCCGAGTGTCGCTTACAAGAAATAAGTTCAGGAGGGTACTACTTGAGTCGGTGAAATAAGTCGGAGTGGTCGAATTAAGAAGGTCAAGACTTAGTGTTTTCATATTTTCAATTAGGGAAAACGGAATAGCACGATTTAAAATATTGCAGTTGAAATCACCACAAACAATAATTTTCCAAAATGGTGTTGTATTATTTTCAAGAAAGCAATAAAGCTGCGAAAGGTCAATGTAATTTCTTGGTCGATAGACGACACCTAGTAGAAATTTCCTTCTCTCACATGCTAGTTCAATGAAACAATACTCTAACGGACTATCAGAAGGTGGGGTTGCAATTAGCTTAACGAGCAGCGGCCTACGGACGTAAATAGCCACACCCCCACCAATTCGATTTTGTCTATCATCGCGAAAAATGTTATATCCTAGCATTGAGTACGCACAATCAGGTATTTTTAGGTCAAACCATGTTTCCGAAACACATACTATATCCACATTGGAACCGACAAACAAACTTCTAAATTCGTCAATTTTGCATTTGGACAAACTTTGAGCATTTATGTGACATACTTTCAGGTCCGCGCGCTGTGTACAAAGGATGTTAATTAATACAAGCAAATTATCATTCATGCCACTGCCAACGGAAGAATTGTTGGTATCACCCATTGGTGAAAATTATAAATAAAAGTCCCTCCAGCGCAAGAAAACTCAGAACACGAAACAGGTAAACTCTCAAATGGCTAACAGATAATAAGTTACAAAAGATACAATAATAATATCTTGAAATAACATTTTGTCCTTTTTTACGCACGGACACATGCTCAAAATGAATTTGTTTGTTCCCTCCACAGCAAAAGAAAAACTAAAATAAGTCACTCCTATCCACAAAACACGGTAAATATTTGAAATCCTCTGCAAAGATATGTCATAAAATAGTATACGCAACACGGAACGGGAGAGGCCATTTATATCATCGTATTTCCCAGGGCAATTCGGCACTATGATTAAAATCCCTCTCTATGCTTAATACACTATAATAATGTAGCATCTACAGAAAGTACTTTCCGTACTGCATTTTCGCGAGAACGGTGTGGCAACACTACTGTCAAAACTGCCATCATGCACAGCAGTTTGTTCCACGTTTCACATTCCACAATTCACCCCTAGTGACATGAAAATATTCTAGAGGTTCTTGTATTTGGTATAAATACACCATCCACCAGCAGGGAAGACACAGTCGACAGAGGTGAAAATAGCGATGAACAAGTGCGTTTACTGGGAGAGTTAATTATTTGACAATGGGTGTTAAGAATAAACGATATTGTGATTAAAGGTGAACTTGTAGACACAGTTCAAGCTTATTATAATATTGCCCTGCGACGCGCTCAAACTACACTTGTATAGTCTCTACATATTAAAACTCCGGTATTCTTCAAATCTCTCGCACGCAAAACTCCTTCTCACATCCTTTCGCGCTGCGCGTTTGCACTAAAATAGTGTAAACATTGTTGTTGGACCTTAGTTTCTTTAACTTTGTAAGATAGTCTCGCGCTCATAGGCCTCTGCTTGCAGAATATCAGAGCATAGACTCTTTGCAAGATCGATGGGATCGATGTACGTTTGTGTATCGGGTGAAGTTTCCCAGACCTTCCGTTTACGCATGAATGTATGAGTATATGGGTGTGGTATTTAAAGCCGCGATGAGCGTATGATTTTTAAATCAGTTTTTCTTACAAAAATAGGACATACTCCTTCTAAATATGATGCTTCCAATACACAGAGAGAAACTCTTTACAATTGTAAAGCATTTGACTTTCGGATATTCACTCTTTGCATATAGATATTTTAATTTGTCGACTGAGTTAAATTAACACTTTTATTTCGCTTATTCGCAACTAGCAAGTTGTGCTCAGTTAGTAATCCAATAAGTAACTTATATGGTATATAAGCATCTATACTTTAAAAAGTACATTCAATTTCCAATATTGATTTACCTACTCCACAAAAAAAAAGAAAACAAAGAAAAGGTTAAAAAAGCTCAATTAGCCATCAATAATGTTCGAGTCTACCCAAAATCTGTAACCCATTGCCATCAAAATCACATCAAAAAGTTCCTAAATTACATTCCTCCTAAAAAAAAATTAGGAGAAAAAACACAGCAATAAAATGTTTGTCCCTTATCAAAAACTTTATTATCCATGAAGGACGACAATCAGATTCCCTTCTCTCACTCTCAAAAAGGAACTTACACCACCCTTCAATTCCTGCAATTTTCCCCTCGCGCTCTCGCAAAAAGGGTCTTGCAAAAATAATTTCCCACCCACGAAGGAGCAGCAAATTTGTTCCAACTCACTGCCCGCTTTCTGCGGATATACGTAAGTATCTTACCAGACCATCTGTCTGCCCTTCGTCCCCCCACCAGCGAACCAAAGCCAACCAACTTCATAAATTACATTAAAATCCGACAGATTTCTGTCTTCATAATTTAACACTGAGAGGAGTGTAAATCGAATTCCAAAGTATGGGCTTGGGTTTAATTTTAGAAACGGGTCCCTGTACATGTTTTAAATATTCGATTTTCTAAATTAGAAAAGGACACGATTTGTAATTGAGCTTAGGGAATTATTTTATATATGTGTATACGCCGTCTAGAAGATGACACTATTGGTCGAATATTACTGCCTTCAATCAACTTCTCATTACGCTTTGGTATTGTATTAGGTTTTATCAAATTAACACCTTCAGTTGCGTTCTGATAAACAACATTCGAGAATTAAACATTTTTCACCTTTCGTGATGTACAAGTGAACATTTTATATGTTGTCCTGGAATGCACGAGTATAAACAGACATAAATTTAAATCCTTTTTCATTTCTACACATACATAATGCTTTTATTAGCACTTACTCTCTAGGCATGTTTTGGTGCGATGTCGCTACTCAGTTAAGTAAAATCTAAAACGGAGTACAACAACAAAAAATGACTGGCAGCTACTTTAGCTTTTATGTTGAGTCAAAACCAAAAGTGAGTTGGGATGTAGAGTAGTTTGCAACAATTAATTTCAGAAGGCGCTGAAAAGAATTTTTTCTACAGCGCGAATATTTTATCAGGCTGATAGCGAGCAGATGCACCAATCTTCAAATATTAAAAAAAATCTTCAAATCAAAGTTTTGAGTAAAATCCTCTAGCAACATCATGGTCTTGATTCATTATCTCCAATAATTTTGTTAACTGCTTTTTGTTGCTAACTATCTAGTTTTTTTTTCATATCAACTATCAATCCCTTTGGGAAAACAACTTTTTACTTGATGGAAACAAATGTCAAGAGACTTGATCATAATTGAAACCCGCAATGCATATTTTTAATTCCAAATTGATAATAATCGTTGTGAATTCACAATGGATCAACAATTTATTGCTAATTCACAATCACAATACCGTTGAGAGATATTTGTTGATAAGTATCAACCTTCAATTAATAATTGACAATCGCAGTAAAGCTGATTATTTCATTCAGTGTAATAATGTGTTATTCTTCATTCATACTTGTAATTTTGCTTTAATTTTCTTCATTGAAGGAAAAGTTCTATCGTTAATGTCTTAAGACATACGATATTTTTTAAGTTACTATACAAACATTACGGTACCAATAGGTGTGTTTTGGCGAGACGTCGCTGCTTGGTTAAGTAAAATCTATCACGGAGTACAACAACAGAAAATAACTGGCAATTACTTTATTTTCAGTCAAAAGTGTTGTGATGTATAGTTTGCAACACTCAATTGCAGTGGTCGTTGACACGATTTTGTTAGTGTTTCAGAGACTGATAGCGAGCAGGTGCACCAATCCTCAAATATTAAAAAAATGCCTTTAAACCAGATTGACTGTGGATCGCTTTGTTGAGACGCTTTTACTTTATTTCGCATAAATCTCACTAAAACATGCTTAATATACAGCATTTGGTATTTCGCTTCACGGAGTGCGGCACATTGTTCAACCCGAAGCGCTCAAATTCATTTCCGGCCTGCCAACTCAATGAGTTCTGTTGTTTTCAAACAACAAACTCGTGGTCAAAATATTTCCAATCAACCTTTGAACCTCCTTCTCTCTATTTGTTAATATTTTTGTAATACGTTGAATAAAATCTTCTTTTTTTTCAAAACAAAGTCCGTGATACATAACGACACCCCTCAAAAACCCACTCTATAAAATTATATTGCGATCATAAATACTTACTTACTTAGGTGGCACTGCAGTTCGGGGTAAATCTAGGCCCCTCCATTTACAATAGCTCGGTCTTCAGCCCTTGAACTTGTGCGCGCCATTTACGGCAAGGAGGCCTTGAACTGAGTCGTCCCTTCGGGTTAGTTTCGAAGATCGCCATAGCGATCTCAGACGTCCAATACCCAGTTTTTTTTACTAGGTCGGTGTCGCTGTACAGCTCGTACAGCTTGTTATTGAATCTTCTCCTACAAAACCCGTCAACGCAAACGGGACCGAATATCTTGCGAAGAATTTTTTTCTCAAAGCGACCAAGGGTATCTTCATCCGCTTTCAATAAAGTCAATTTTTCAGTGCCGTGAAGCAGGACTGGGATAATCAGGGCCTTATATAAGTCTCCTTAGTTATTCGAGATAGGGCTTTACTGTTGAATTGCCTTATTAGCAAAAAAAAAATTACGATGGGCAAGAGTTATTCTTCGCTAGATTTCTGCGCTGATGTCGTTTTCAGAATTAATACCAGAGCCAAGGTTGTAGCTGCCCACTGTGACGTTCTGTCGAATTCGTCGGTGTTGATTGTCCCTTCTTGTTGACAGCATAATATATACTTGCTTTTGTCCTCGTTTGTCGCTAAACCCATTTTGGCCGCTTCTGCGGCAACCCACTGAGCCCGTCCAATTATGTCAATATCGTCGGCGTATGCAAGCATAAACTTTTGATAGTTTGTGCCTCTAGTGTTGGCTTTTGAGTTTCCTACAATCCGTTCTAGTACGATATTAAAGAATTCACATGACACCGCGTCACCTTGTCTTAAGCTTTTTTTGACATCAAAGGTCTCGGTGAGGTCATTACCGACCTTGATGAAGCAGCGAGCATTCTCCACCGTCATCCTGCACAGACGGACAAGTTTAGCAGGATTTCAAAACTAAACATGGCTCTATAAAGCTCTTCTCTATAGATGCTATCATAGGTGGTCTTGAAATCGATAAAGAGATGAAAAGTATCGATTTGGACTTCTTGAGTTTTCTCCAGGATCTGCCGAAGTGTGAAGATTTGATCGATGGTGGACTTTCCTGGCCTGAAACCGCACTGATAGGGGCCAATCAGGCTGTTGACAGAATGTTTCAGGCGTTCACACAATATCGCAGAAAAGATCTTGTAAGCGATGTTGAGGAGACTGATGCCTCTATAATTGGCGCAGTTGAGGGGGTCTCCTTCCTTCTGGATCGGGCAAACGTTGCCGAGATTCCATTCATCAGACATACACTCGTCTGACCAAATCTTAGAGATGAGTGGGTGTATGCTCTCTATCAATTCATACCAGCTGCCTTGAAAAGTTTGGCTGGAAAGCCGTCAGGTCCAATAGCTTTGTTGTTTGGTAAAACTTGCGTACATTGTTCCTGGAGTATAAGCTCTCAATGAGCTCGATCGCACGTTTCTCATGCTCTTTTTTCTTCTTTTGGAGAAGCCGATGTTCTTCCCATCTCTTTTGCAGCACCGCTTTATATGCTCCCTATTTTGCTACATGCACTCGCCGATAGTTTTCGCTAAACCAGGAGTTTCGCGGTGGTGGGCGAGCGAAACACAGTACATCAGTTGCGGCGTTTCTGATGGCATGTTGGCAGCATTGCCACTGGTCTTCGGCACTTGATGCTGGCGGCATAGGGATGATTGAGAGATTTCGGGATACGCGTTCAGCGAAGACTCTAGCGATCAATTGCGATTGTAGCTTTTCGACTACAAATTTTCTTACAGTGATTCTTTTTTTGTTGCTCAATTTGGGATATCCGGCATAAGCTTTTGCAATTGTTTGGACTGACTTTTTACATATTTCTTGAGAAATAAATATAAGTTTTCCCAGGTCAGAGTTGTTGGAATTAAAGTTTCGATTTCGCCTTAAACTGCGACCTCATAGACAACAGGTGTAAGGTTTGAAGCAAATCAGTCTAGTCGTTTAGGCTGTAGCCGAGCGTTCAGAGACAGGACTGAGAGACCAACTTCTTCGAGTTTCTCTGTAAACGTGGTCAAACGGCAGTGCATGCGATTATTTGAAAACACAAGCATTTTCAACGTTCACGTGTCGACCGCTGGGTGGCTAGTACCTTAATCCGAGAAATGAGTAACCAACCCCTTTGGAGGTTTTTTTGTGGGCAATAGACAATAGACAATAGACTGTCTCTAGTTCCAGACAGCAGCGGATGAATTCCCTAGATGGAGCCAACGGTGGCGTCTATAGTTCCAGTTAGGTTGAACTTAGTGAACACATTGCGCAAGCTGCTTCAACGTATTCGGATCATAGGTCGGTAAGGAATTTCCAAGGTTAAGCAGGACCTTGGAATAGAGTTGGTGACGGAGCAACCCTTAATGGGCCAACGGCAGCGCTCAAATTATCATAGTGGACTACTGGCACCGGTGTACCCAGCCCCACATCCTAGGGTTATAACAAAAGGAACTGGTTGGGGGTTGTGCCGTCGGAGTAACTTCCCTACCACGAAGATTTAACTATTGACGACCTCAGCAGACGAAATAGGGACAACAATTTTCGGACCTGAACGTAAAATGCTCAGACACTTAACAGACAACGAGCAGCTGAACAATTAGCAGAGGCCCTAGACTGCTATAAAGCTGATATAACTGCCACCCAGGAAGTGCGATGGGATGAGACGGGCAAATAGAGGACGAAAAACGGTGACATCTACTGCGGTTATTACTACAGAGACAACAAGCAGCGCTTATTTGGATGCGGATTTCCTATACCCGGCAGTTCGTACAGTTTGATGATTAATGTGAACTAGTATTGCATGTGGTCTAAATTCGACCGAGGGGAAATAAACAAACAGCGAGAGCAACAACGCCCTGCATTTGTTTACATAACTTTTTATTTGTAATAATAAGTCGATAGTGGATAAAAACATAGGTATTTCTAAATAGAATATTATTTCCGTCCTTCAAGCACTATGTAATAGCAGAGTAATTTCGATATCCTTTTTACATTTTAAATGTTTTCTCTATACTGTAGGGCTATTTTGCAGTGCTTGCCAACAAAATGAAAGATGTCCTCCCTTTCTGCCGAATTGCACATACTGCAGAAAATTGGTAAATTCTCGTTGTGTGGTATAAAATGTAGCCAAAGGACCCCTCCACGTAGCTTCAACATCATCGCTATTGGATCAATGCTGAACTCATCACGAAACTATTTTTTTAAATTGTGGCATAAATGGCTATACATTTTTCTATGGAGCAACATTACATTACATCACTTTTCTTTAACATTGATGTTTCTCCAAGAAACCTTCTCTGATCTGTTCGTCTATACACACAATCAACTCGCAAAATTTGGGCTTCCAATTCCTTGCATCCTCCAGATTTAATTCCATTCCACAACCATTAGCCAGTTCCAGCTCCTTTCTGTACCATCCAATTTTCCGTTATAATGTTGTAGTGTTTTTTGTTTGCTCCTTTTTTTTGTAATCGGTAGTCTGGCATGCTTACGACTTTAACCACGTAATTAACCTGTAAGTTTAAAGTTCTTATAAAAAGTGGTGATAAACTTATCTCCAAGATATCCGTAAGCATGTAATTTGGCGTGTTTGGTGGAAGATGAAATACTCTTTTTATTATATATTATATCTCAGTAACTTAGTAGTGACAGACAACCATGAGATCTGATATGGGTAACGCTTAGACAACGAGGGGTTCCAGAAACCGATCTACTGATCCTGGAGCAACCGAAGAGTTCCCATTCAAAATCGGGGTACATTAGACCCGCCTTACGTCTTTTGCTCTTTATTGCAGTCCCTAACCATCTGCTTGAACATAAAGTTACCTCGGCGAAATAGGAAGAAGAATAAGATAATATATTAGTAGCATTTCCACTGTCTGATACCCCCAGCCTCCTCAAACTTATGCAGCGTAGATGAGAATAGATTTCCCAAAAGCTTAATGAATTTGCTACTATAGGCGACACATCTGTTGGCATCCGACTCATTCTCTCATTATTTAGATTTCGTAAGATGCACTTCTAGGTATTTATATTCTATAGCCATTTGAATTATGTCATTATTGTATTGCCATTTTTGATTTGCGCAGTTTCTACCCCCACTTCCTCCAGAAACCATTACTTGAGACTTTTTCAAATTGGGATTCGCGTAAGTACGCCATTAACTCGATCTCATCTGCAAACAGAAGAGCTTTAATCAGCACACCCATCAGCACACCCGAATACCCCACGCCTTCAGGCAGAAGACCCACTATGCCCACAATGAATAGTGCAAGTA
Organism: Brachypalpus laphriformis; assembly: GCA_945910035.1. Classification (NCBI taxonomy): domain Eukaryota; kingdom Metazoa; phylum Arthropoda; class Insecta; order Diptera; family Syrphidae; genus Brachypalpus; species Brachypalpus laphriformis. Next base: position 89,816,063 of record OX246754.1, read on the forward strand.
GACTTGCGCTAAAGGAAGGAGTACATCTTTGCATTACAATGATTGGAACCATTCCGAGAGCACCATTTCAGATTGAAGCACTCGTCCGAGCTTTATGGACATACACATGCCATATAGCGGATTTGGGTCGACTATATCAAAGGGTACATTAATATCAGAACACCACAAAAGACTTCCATGCCGGTGGATGGGACAGCGTGTTAGAGTGTGAAATTACGCGCCGAGGAATTCAAACATTTTTAAATTTCGCATTCATGCATGAAAGTGGATTGCGATGAGTGTTATTCTTTCGTCACTTTGCATTTAACTGTCGACGTGCGGGGACAGATATGGCAGTGGATCTGGAGAACTTGCTATTTCCGCCGCTGGCGCTGAAGCAAAACTGTAATCAGCCGTTTTGGTGATGTTGCTTGGATTCGGCGGAGCTGCGATTTGACATCGTTGGACTTTTCTTTTGTGGGGTACCGTTTAAGATCGATGTTACGCTGACAATCCGGAAACAGTTCAGGTACTTTAGCACAATACTCATCGAGCACCGAACCATCATGGTCTATTCTCACCACATTTCAAGTTATAGCCCATCAAAGTGGGTGACCTCTTATTTGGAGGTGTAACCTCTTTTAACGCTATAACTTCTAAACTATTATAGGTACAAAAATAGTTTTATACATTTTGGAAAGACAATTTAGTAGCGCATACAAGTTTCAAACACATTGGGTACAGCTGTGCAGCTAGCTATAACAAAAAAGTTATGGCTCCTTAGACTCAAAATAATGCAAATTTCTTGTTCCATTTTTTCACTTAAAATGCATTTTTCTCAAAATTTTTACTTAATATTTTTTTTTTTTTATGCAATTGTTATCCCTAAAAAATTGCGTTAAAAAAAGAGTTTTTACAAAATTTTATTTTATTTCTACTGTTTCCATTTATTAATACTCCCCATGGTAAAGAAATTATAGCTTTTTTATTCAAATCACAAAATCTGTAATTTTCTTCTCAGTAAACGAGCTCGGTCCAGCGTGTTTTCGATCGTGATTAAAGCTGAAAAAACGTCATCGTCGACATCTATCCTCTCTAAAAATTCGTTTAACCATCTGCACACCTTTTGGTTCAATAAATACACAGGGTGTAGGTATTCTTTACATACGCACTTCAACAAACAGTTGAGTAGAAACAAATAGACTTGGAATTATAGAGTAATAAAAGCCATCGAGTTCGAATTAGAGAGGTCTTCAGGTTATGTTCCACAAGAATAAGTTCGAATTAACGAAGAGGAAAAATTGCATAGGTTTTCTTCGATTAGGGGGGGTTTACCTTTTCAAATTTGTTTGACAAGCACGGCATGATTGCCTTGCTTTTATAATGTGAACGCTCCATCCATCGGCATTTCAAACATGCTGGATGGATTTCACAATAGGGGGGTTCACATTCTCAAATATGCTTGACAAGCATGGTTTGTTTGACTCGAATTTGAAACAGTTTGACAAGCATGTTGGATGGATATCAAAATATTTTGATATTTTGCTTGCTTGACACACATGTTTGAGAATTAATTTTTTTTTTTTTTTTTTTTTCCGAGGGTGGGTGAAAATCTTCAACAAGACACTATGAGGATCGACAGCGCGTGCTCATAGTAGTGTGGGATTCTTACCCACTAAAAAACCTCCCTTCAAAACAGACTTGTTTTCATTTTTTTACTACAAATAAGTATTCGACTTATCAAGTAGTTTTCATTTCACGAAATAATGACGTTTTGCAGGTGCCTTCCCATTAGAAGTTCCTGCTAGTTCCGCAGTTTGGACGCGGTTACTTATCGCGCTAAGTCTAAATGTTTGGTTCTTTGTAGACGGCGCAGTAAAGTTCTTTCTTCCAAAAGTTGGAGGACTGTAATATTTACGTGACTTTCTAGTCGACTTTTATGCTTTCTCGCGTAGTTTTTGATTTCGTCTTCTATAGTTTTAATGCCAAGATCTCTGTGGATATCGCTGTTTCTGATATACCACGGCGCATTAATAATACCTCTTAATACTTTGTTCTCAAAAGTTTGTAAAATTTTAATATTACTTATTTTGGTACAACCCCAGAGTTGTATACCATATGTCCATACGGGCTTTAGCACTTGCTTATATAAAAGCAGTTTGTTCTCTATATTAAGCTTGGAATATTTTCCAAGTAACCAATACATTTCTCTATATTTATTATCTAGTTCTTTGCGTTTTTTCTTAACGCGCGTTTTCCATTTCAGCTTTGTATCAAGTGTCATTCCAAGATACTTAGCCTCGCTTGCAAACGGAATTTGAACCGAGTTTGAAAAGATCGGCAAATTATTTATTTTCCGATAAGTAAAATTTACATGAACAGATTTGGTCTCATTAAGCGCGATTCGCCAAACCTTTGTCCATTCATTTACTCTATCCAAAGCTTCTTGCAGTTTTTCTGTACTATCTTTGACCGTTTTACCTACTGCCAAGATGGCAGTGTCGTCGGCAAATGTAGCTAGCTCAGTGCCTTCTACTTGCGGTATATCACGGGTGTATAATAGATACAAGACTGGACCAAGAACGCTTCCTTGCGGCACCCCAGCCATTATCTCCCTAAAATCCGAATATTCATTCCCACATTTGACGCGGAATAGCCTTTTCGTAAGGTAGTTCTTCAAAATATTATATAGGTGCTTTGGCAGAACAAAGGCTTGAGAGACGTCAAGGAATACGCTTAAACAAATCCTTTTTTCTTCAAGAGATTTTTCGATTACATGTGTTATTCTATGCACTTGTTCAACTGTAGAATGCTTACTTCTGAATCCGAATTGATGATCCGGAATGAGATGCCTCTCTTCTATAACCGGCTGTATTCGCCTAATCAAAATTCTCTCGAACACTTTGGATATGATTGAAAGAAGCGAAATCGGTCTATAAGACGTTTTTTCATTCGGCGGTTTTCCGGGCTTAAGGACCATTATGACTTCGGCCACTTTCCATTGACTGGGAACATATTCTAGTCTAAGCGCGGCGTTTATAATGAACAGAAGCTTCATTAGACCTTTTCTCGGAAGTGCTTTAAGAACCTCTCCCGTGATTAGGTCGTATCCAGGAGCCTTCTTAGGTTTAAGTTTCTTTATTTCTTCCTTAAGTTCGGTTAGTGTTGCATTTCTTATTATACGATTGTCAACATACGACGTATTTATATTTTGAATAAGAGCCTGTCCATCAAGCGGTTTGAAAGTTTCTTCCAGGTGGGCGGCAAAAACTTGCGCTTTCTCTTTATCATGCCTGGCCCATTCGTCTTGATTTTTCCTAATTGGCGCGGCTTGAATTTGAGGTTTTTTAATACCTTTTATAGCTTTCCAAAGCGAATAATTAGAATCTTTTTCTGCCGTTAAGCTTTCTAGGTGAGTTTGCATTTCATTATTCTTAAGGTCTTTAATAGATCTTTTTAATAAGTTACACAAACGGTTAAGATGTGCTTTATGTTGCAGAGCCCGAGTTTGTTGCCATTTTTTGCGCGCTTTCCTCTTCTCCTTAATCATCTCTTTTATTTCCTGCGGATAGTTTTGAATATAGCTGGCCGGCGTTTTCTTAGGTTTCGGAGTATTCTTCCACGCGGCATTCTGTAGGATTTCAACGAAGCGATCTACTTCAACTTCAAGTTCATAGGGCGTTTTAAGTGATACCCTCAGCTCAGTATTTGATTCAATATCTTTTTTGAAGCCATCCCAATTCGTTTTCGCGCTGGTTAATCTGGCCGGACCTACCTTTTTCATCAGAGCATCGCTTATCGTCATAATGATTGGAGAATGATCAGAGGAGAGATCAAAGCTTTCTTCAACTTTTATACAGTTGCCAGATATACCTTTAACAATAAAGAAATCGATCAGATCTGGTATCTTATTTCTATCAGTCGGCCAATATGTTGGTTTACCCGTCGAGTGAAAATCACAACTATATTGTATACCCGCATTATAAAGCTTTCTACCTTTCTGAGAGGCGTACCTTGAACCCCAGAAGGGGTGTTTCGCGTTGAAATCGCCACCAATAATAAAATTTGGTTTAAGGAAGTTGAAGATGTTTGTGAAATCACTTTCTTCAAGTTTACATCGCAGTGGACAATATATAGACGAAATGTTGAAAGCAAAATGTCTATTTCTAACGCGTACCGTGCTTACTTGCATTGCTTCTAATTCAATCTTTACTTCCGCTGAGTGTTCGATACATTCTTTTATAAACAAAGATGATCCGCCTCTGGCTCTTTCCGATGGGTGAAAGGCGTGATACACGCTATATCCCCTTATCTTAACATTCGATTGCCTTGTCAGATGAGTTTCACAGACCAAGCATATATCAATGTCTTTTTCTCGTATAAGTATTTCTAACTCGTCGAGTCGTCGAGTTTGTTTGTTCTGCATTGCTCTTCAAGTTTCGCAAGAATTAGGGAAAAAACATTGGATACATGATCTTGTGAGCTACCTCTAACAATGTTTTCCAATGTCGCAGCTTGAGCAGGAGTCTTTACGTTAAAGCTTGAAGTATTTCTTGCTTTGATCTCCCGTGAGCTGTCGGTCTTGTACTTGCCATTAACTGTCATCACCGCTTGAGCATAAGACTGCGCGCCAATATTCGAAGATTTAGTTCCTGTTACCTTTCTCTACTACGATTGGGTTTTTCTTCGTTACCCGATCTTAAGGGAATATTGACCGATTTTTTACCTTTCGCTGCTTTTTTCGTAGCTATTTTGGGTCTAATTTTAGTTGGTTTTGGATTCGTGCCCATGGATATTTTGAGCGTATCGCGCCTTTTTTGGAGCTCTTTCGCCACTTCGCAACCTCAATAGTTCGCAGGGTGTTTTCCTTTACAGTTTATGCAAGTGGCTGGGGTTTGCTTATTTAGGTGACACTCACCTGAGAGATGTTTACCTGTGCATTTCACGCATCGCGGTTCTTTCTGGCAGTAAGTCTGCGTATGATTGAAGCCTTGGCAGCGCTTACACTGCGGGATCGATCTGGAGCTCTTACGCATAGGTTCGATTTTGACCACGATGTTTAGAATAGTCTTAATGCCATATATTACATCTTTGTTTTCGACTTTATCAAAAGTTAGCATGAAAAGTGGAAGTCCACGCTTTACCATTTTTCCCTGATCTCCCTCCGACTGTTGCTTCTCCTTCTTGATAATATTGACTGCATCAAGAATTTTAAAGCCTTTGCCTTGAAGGTCGTTCATTACATCTTCTTTAGTGCACGAGGGGTGGAGACCCCTTGCTACAACACGCAGTGGTCTTTCTAACTTATTTTCATAAGTATACCACTGAATCTTCTCGGCATTCAATTTTTGGGAGACTGCTCGGTAACCGTCGGCATCATCGACATTGATTCTCCACGTATTGTTTCGGAGAGATGTCACCTTAAATTTCGATGCCAGCGTTCCTTTAAGAAGGCAATGCAACTTATTATAGTCCGTAATTCCAACGACGTTTATCGGTGGCGGAGGACGTAATTTTATTTGTTGTGGCTTTTCTTGCAACTCCTTGCGCTTTGCATCTTTTTGTGGCTCGACTTCCGGTGAGGAACCAGCTTTTCGTTTTTTGCTAGGTCTTTTATTTTCGATCCAATTCGTTTCACGTGTTAGCTCTTCTTCGTCCGTTTGATATTCGCGACTAGGTGAGCGATGTGGGCTTACTGTATTTTCTTTTTGTGGATACGAGTTTTTTAAGGCATTATTTTCTTGCCTGGCAAATCGACCTCTTTCTTAAGCTCACGATAGAGTAGCTCCATTTCGGTAAGCTTGGTACGGAGTACGTCGTTTTCCTCCTCAATGCTTTTTGATTTCGCTGAGTCCCGTTTTTCACGCGCTTGCGCTTCCGGCGGACTTCTTTTTCCGGAGACGTTCGATCTTGTTGGTGGAGATCGAGATACCCTTGTACTTTTTGAGAAGGGATTTATTAGGTGCAATAAATGGCTCTCCCCAGAATCCGTAGAGTCGACCTCCGAAGAGGGTGGATTTTCCAGCGTACCTGGACTGCCACCTGGGGTATTAAAATCGTTAGTTTTGTTCATTGCATGTTTTTGTATACGCCATACTCGGTATACGGAGGGTGGATTATAGTCGCCTCTTACGACAGGCATGCCTACCTCGGGTATATTCTGACCCCTACCCGAAGGGGGTTTGAGAATATGAACGCATTCTTGTCAAACCAGGAGGAAATTTCATTCTAAAAAAAGTTGTCAATCTGTGCGCATCAAAGAAAAGAAAAAAAAGAGGTTAAAAAGGTTAAAATTCTAAAGAGAACTGATGTTTGACAGCCTGTTTGACAAATGTGAACGGAAAATGGCTTCAATCCATCAAACATCATCAAGCCATGCTTGTCAAGCATATTTGAGAATGTGAACCCCTCTAATGTTTTGATATTTTGCTGGCATGACAAACAAATTAGAGAATGTGAACGCTTGCTTGTCATAACGGGAAGAAATTTCATTTTCAAGAAACTTTCAACCGGTACGCATCGTAAATATGGCTGCAATCGGAAATTGTAATTTTTGGAGAGAATTTTTTGAAATGTATAAAAGCTTTCCAGAGACATGGCAAATTAAAAGAAGAAACATTTGGTCGCTTTTTTTGCCATTCCTTAGTCCAAATTCGCTTCGTCTTATTTGTTTACCTTTTTTCTTGTTCTTTTTCTGCATGTTCTAAAATTGCATTGATTACGAGAGCTGCGATTACAACATCCGCCATGGTTGAAATTCTAATCACAACTGATGTTTGACAGCATGTTTGACAAATGTGAACGCTAATGGTTTTCATCCATCAAACATTCATCATGCCGTACTTGTCAAATGACTGTCGACGATATTTACGTTTGCAGTCAAGTCCATCACGCTAGTGTATTAAAAAAATAGTGAAAAAGAGCGACAGCCGATGTCAAATGTCAATTACTGTAATTAATCGTTAAGTACAAAAAATAAGAAAAAAAACGTTTGAATAGCGTATTTAATGGTGCTTGTTATACAAGTATTTTGAGTAAAAGATTAGTATTAGTTTAGCTGTGCGAGCAATTTTATTACTGAATTCCTTGGTCCTTTATTTCTTTAATAAATATTTTTTTTTACTTTTTTTTTAAATAAAAGTTATTCTTACAACGAAAAGAATCTATTTTAAGCATTTTTTGTTTGTTTTTTTCTGCACGCGCAATAATTCATGCAGTAGAGGGTTAACTTTTTATTTATTTATTTAAACTTTTTTTAACAATGAATTCCTACATGTTTATTTAATGTTATGAATGCTTTATCAATTTATTTATTACTTTTCTTTTATGTTTTAATCGTTGAAATGAATGAACATTTTTGGTAAATAGATTGTAGCCAGTGCGGCCATCCGTCTAAGAGCCTTCTTTTAGTGGTCTAATTATCACATTGGCCACTCCTCGATACTTGATCTTATCAACTTCTCCCACGATAACACGGACTACACCCCACCGAAACTGAGATTTGACCGAAACTTCCGTACGAGCATCCCTGAACGGGATGAATGGGACAACTCTCCCCCTGTCGATGGTAGTTCGGCTTACTTCTTCACAGATGGCTCTGAGATCAAATGTGTGGTGAATTGTGGTCTTTTCTCCGAAAAGCTCAACCTGAGCACCTCGTTTCGCCTCCCTGATCATTGTAGCATTTTTCAGGCGGAAATCATGGAGATTAACGAACCCCTGTTCTGGCTGAAGTGTAATGTATCATCTGCCAGGCATATTAGCATTTTCACTGACAGTTAAGCAGCAATCAAGTCCCTGAAATCGTGCTTCCTCACTTCAAAGACCCCCTTAAAGTTTCTCGTACAGAAATGTCCGAGCAGTTTAACATTCACCGATGCTGGGCGCCAGGCCACATGGACATTCCAGAAAATTGTAGGGTGGACGGGCTCGCCAGACAGGGTACAAATCTAAGGATTCTGCCTGATAGGCAAGCCCTAGGTATGCCCCTCGCTACAAGTAAGCATCTACTAAAGCTGAATGCTATTAGCAAGATCAACCGCAGATGGGTAAACGGCTCATTGTGTCACATTTCGAGACAGATCTAGGCTAAGCTGGACTAGAAACGTAGTGCATAGTTAGTCAAACTAAAGCCATCACAGATCGGCTGCGTTATCGGTGTTCTCACTGGACACTGCCTTATAGGCCAGCATGTCAAAAAAATTGGCCTCTTCTCCAACGGCTTCTGCAGAAGCTGTAGGGACCAGGAGGAGGTGGAACCCATCCTTCACCTCCTACGCACTTGTCCAGCCCTGTCGCATAAAAAATGCTCCATTTAGGAGCCCGGTTCTAATTATTCACTTTGGAAAGCTGTAAAAGGCACCAAAAGGCCGCCAATCAAATTAAATTAAAATGAATGGGCGAGGGAAGATAAAGAAAAAGCGGACGTCTTTGCGGCCCACCTGGAAGAAACCTTTAAACCGTGCGATAGTCAAGTGGCTTACGACAACCTCAATAGGCTGGATTTACCATCTGACGATTTAACGCTCACAACTGCAACGCTAAGGGAACTCAAACATGAGGTCGAGAATCTAAAACCTAAGAAATCTTCAGGTTATGATTTGATTACCGGAGAAATTCTCAAAGTTTTACCTAGAAAAGCATTGATTCAGCTTCTCCATATTGTAAATGCTGCGCTCAGATTAAAACACGTGCCGAGCCAATGGAAAGCTGCGGAAGTCATAATGGTTTAAAGCCAGGAAAACCGCCAAATGAAGTAAAATCGTATAGACTAATTTCGTTTGTTCTCCAAAATTTTCGAGAGAACATTACTAGGGCGTCTCCAACCGGTTATAGAAGAAAATAATCTTATCCCTGACCACCAGTTTGGATTCAGAAGTAAGCATTCGACGATTGACCAGGTGCATAGAATTACTGAGGTAATCGAGAAAGCACTTGAAGAAAAGAAAGATTTACTCAAGCGTATTTCTTGACGTCTCGCAGGCCTTTGATAAGATGTGGCATGATGGCTTGAAATCCAAACTACGACAAGTTCTCCCTGTATGCCTATACGCTATTCTAGAATCATATCTCGGGAATAGTCTCTTTCGTGTTAGACATGGAGTCGAATACTCGGAGCTTAAAGAAATTTCGGCCGGCGTACCGCAAGGAAACGTTCTTGGGCAGCTTCTCTATTTATTATATACTAGTGATATACCGAACGAAGATGGCACTATCCTTGCTACGTTTGCCGATGACACCGCTATCCTAGCAGTAGATAAAACAATCGACGAAATGACTGCAAAACGCACTGAATAATGCAAATGAATGGACTAGGGCCTGACGAATCGTCCTTAACGAATCCCGCACTGTGTGTAAACATGTTAAAAGGTATTTAAAACCCTTTGAGTGTGCGCGAATTATATAAAAAAAAAAGCTAATGACTTGCCAATTTTTCTAAACTCGGCCGATACCTTTTGCAAACGAGGCCAAATACCTGCGAATGACACCCGACGCAAGGATGAAATGGAATTCGCATGTGAAAATGAAACGTAAAGAACTCGAAATCAAATGTAGAGAAATGAACTGTTTACTCGGAAAACATTCCCAGCTCAGTACTGATAACAAACTGCTTTTATACATGCAAGTGCTAAAGCCGGTGTGGATCTACGGTATACAACTTCGGGGTTGTACCAAGAAAACAAATGCTAATATTTTACAAACTTTTCAAAATAAAGTGCTAAGAGAAATTGTCCAAGCACCGTGGTATATTAGAAACGACGATATCCACAGAGATCTCGGAATTCCGCCAATCGAAGCTGAAAGTAGAAGCTTCGCGAGAAAGCATAGAAACCGACTAATCGGACATATCAACAATACAGTCCTACAAATTTTGGATGAGAGCAATTTATTGCCCCGACAATAAAGATAAAGATTAACCGCGTCTAGATTGCGGAATATGCAGAATCTTTCAGTGGAAAGTAACCTGCCAAAAGTTTTTATTTCATCATAGAAAAATTGCTTGATAAGTTATTACTTAGTAAGTAACTATCTAACAAATTTATATCGAAGGGTGGTGTTTTTTTTTAATCAATAAGAATCTGACACTACTATGAGCACGCGCTTGCTATTCTCATAGTGTCTATGGAAGATTTTTCAGGACCATTACTGGACAGCCAACCTAACCTCACCTGACCTTAGTTGTTGAATTAATATTTTTTGTTAGGTATGTTTTTGTTTTTTATAATATTTTATATTTTTGAAACTAAATGTTATAAGTTATAACGAAAAAATAAAGAAAATTAACAAAATTATCTATTTTGCTAAATTTTCTTTGAAAATGCTACATTTTTATTGTCTGTACGCTACATTTGCTCTGGAAGAAGTGGCAACGCTGATCCCCAGGTGTAGGATGATACACTATGCCTACCTCACTATCGTCGCGATCACATTCAATGCCACCCTTGCTTGGGTAGATACATGCCACGTTGCATATAAGAATAAAGAAGTTGCCTCGTCAAGTGCACTTAAACTCTTCATCTTCTCCAGAATTACTAGCATGCATCATTCCTTCCATGTTTTCATCACAGACCACCGTGAATAGGAAAATGAAGCCCCTAACACTGCGTGAGAGTTCGCAGGGCCGGAAACCTATAGATTGTTAAAAGGTTAAAAAAAATCGCCCATTCTCGTTTTACATGCCTTCCATGTCCAATATATAATTCATTCCTCTTCCCCTTCCTTTCTTCTATACACGATTGCCGATACAAATTTAGATAAGAAATAAATCAGCTAACATATACTAACTCATGACTATGTTGCATAAATGAAAACTTGTTTCTCCGATCAGCCGCAACAATTACGCCAGCGACAGAACATAAACACTATCTTCATCTCTGAGTTCACTGCCCTCAATTTCTTGTTTGCACATTCGATGTGAGATAGAAATACATATTTTTTTTTCCATTTGTCTCCAATTTCTTCTTACTCCATAACTGAATCCATTCTACATACGAATGGTATTATTCAGCAAAATTTACATGCTAACTAGGCTAATCATGGCCACAAAAGATAACAAAGACAAGAAAAAAATTGAAAAAAGAAAGCTTTACGCTCTTCCGTAAAAATTAACAAATACCTAAAGCACCATAAACACACCCGAAAAGAAGCCCACGCAGTCCACTCCCAGCAATTAAACCAATGAAACATGTAAAGAACCAAACGAAGGAACACACGTCTGTAGGAAAAGAAAGTATCTGTGGACTTGCATGACCTCAACACTGGAACGAGGGCATCAAGAAGGCGGGGTGCAAACCCAATGGCATTGAGTAATATCTGACCGTCTGCAAGTCCAGAAAACTGACGTAAATACAAAATACGAGTATGTATCTGTGTACATTGGCCACCAAGCAGATAAATTAGCATCTTCGATCGAAGGGGTTAACGGACGCTAAATAAAAGCCATGCAATAAAGTTGGAATTGTGCGCAGTGTGTGTGTAATAATGGTACCTCCAAACTGAAGTTGAATGCACACATCCATTTCAATTCCACTCACGTTCTATACAAAAGCGTGCGAATAGTGGAGAGATTGTGTGGCTAAAGAGTTCATTGTAAGAGCTTACATCCTGGCCAAAACATATTACCTTGGCAATAAACTACAGCCTGAAGCTGAGGTTCGAAGACCCTTAGAATTGAATTCCACCTGGAATATCTGGATGGAACACATCCATTTTGTTAAATTAGTTGGTAGGGATAAAAAAGAAATTATAGATAGAATCGTGAAGAATCAATTCTAAAGTGGCGTCACAAAAACCCTGTTACGCGACGTTGCTTTCAAGGTTTTTCTCCTGCAATTTTTAAAGTTTACTTTGGAAAGTTTCAATGAAAAGTTATTGATTTTCTGTCTTTGCAGTTCGTCTTTTAAAGAGTTTAAATAATCATTGTTTCTAAAGCGACTTTGTTTATGTACCCGGAAAACTTTAAGAATGAGATTTATTTTGACTAGTGTATGACGCACGGGCATCACTTTTGACAGCAGGAGATAAATATATTTTCAAGTATAATTCTCTAGCTCGAGACTAATGTTAAATACCTCATAGTTTCACGACGGGGATGCCAACATTATTGCGATGATGACGTGCATGCCATTTAGCACACATTTTCAATTAGAATTATAGTTTAATTTATCTATTCATATGTTCATGCACGCATAATGCAAAGATTTTAAGCCTGAGATTACTAACTAACTTATATGTATAGGTGCTGCATCCTCTATAGGTCTTAAAGTATCGACCGCGCCGCGCTTTGTCTCAAATCATTCCAACTTTTCGCACAGTCTTAAAATTTAAATGTCACTTTTAAAACGGAAAACAGTTTAGGTGTGACACCCCATTTCAGGATAATTTTAAGGCTGGCAGGCAACATATTTTTAAGTCGAAAGAATTATGAGCTAGCTTTACTTTTATTGATTTAAATATTGTTTGCTTACGAAAAACACCGCGCCATCGCAGGCATTGGAAGACTATGATCCCGAGATCTTCAATTCTGTCTCCACGGTAATGGATAGTTAGACATTCGAAATAAACTAATATAATATATTCAATTAAGCACCTGGGTCAGATAAAACCATTCACGTTAATGCTCCATCTACATATGTATGTCTAATAAGAAATGGCCCTAACAGTTCTGGCAATCATTGATACACCGATGTTTGGGAGATTTTCGGACTTCTTTTCTTTTTTCTTTTTTTTTTATAATACGCGCACGTCGAAGGGATTATTAATACCCTTATACTGATGCTCAGGACACGGGCGGATAGGAAAAGGGGGGGAGAGGAACGAAGGAGATGCCGGTGTGCGTTGGCTTTAAATGTTTGAAGGTTGTAATGATTAGGAAATACAGAGGCAGGTAGATCATTCCACAAACGTGTTGTTCGGCTTATAAACGAATCCCTATATTTGACAGTACGTCCGAAGTTGGGCTTGAGGGTGAACTGATGTGCATTCGAAGCATGACGCGTATTGCGGGTGAAGATTTGAAGGGGAGGAATGCAGCTGGCTAGTTCGCTGGAGCATTTTTTATAAAAAAAAGCGATAAAATTGGGAAAGACATGAGACATTTCTACGATGTTCAAGTGAGGCTATGAAGTTCACAATGTCTCTATCACCTATAAGTTTTAACGCGCGATTCTGTACCCTATCTAGAATGTGCAGAACGGTCTTGGATGCACCAGACCAGATGTAGGCGTTATATTCCAGCCTTGGGCGGATGAATGCCTTGTAGATGGAGGCCAGATCAGACGGGGGTTTTATATAATTTCGTTGTTTTTTCAGTATTTCTTGTATGACGTTGGCAAGAGCACATTCATAAGAGTCTTTGGGATAGAACTGTTTGCTTCTAGCGCAATTCATCCGTCGACAGCCTTTCATCCTCAATTGATTAGCTGGCTTCTTTTATAATTCGGCCCGCTGGTGTTTGGAAAGATATTTTCCCTACGTATACGTACCTATTTCAGATACAGTTTCTTATTGAGTTTTCTTATAAAAACTATAACTTTATATAAGTTCTGTAAAATCAGAGAAAATGCATCTACAGAGCAAATATATCGTCCTGGGTTTAAATATATCGTTATCATTACTAGTTTTTATTTCCATCTTGTCTCTGTGAATTTTATCCACATATTTACAACTCTTTTTTTTTTTTAATTTGAAAGATACTCTATTCAGATAATTTTTGATTAATTTTAAATGACGGAAACCTTTATTCATATCCAAAAACTGTCAAATCAAATGTATTGTATAAAGTAATTTAATTTAAACTTAAGCCCCACAGTACTTCTCCGCCACTGTTCGTTTTCCTAATTCGTTTTGCGAATGCACATCATAAACTTGCTGTTGTGAGATATTTTGCTTGCTATATGCATATCTAAGCCATTCTTCATCATCATCTTATGTTGCATGAGCATAAGCCTAATAACAGTATCCAATCCAATCGGTGCGTCGTGATCTGCAAACAAGTTCTATAACCCCTTTAGCTATAACTTTATTTAAGCAGTGAGCAACACAAATGCACACTAAGTATCTCTCGCTCTTCTGGTCTCTCCAATTCTACTTGGACTTGGACTTGAGGTTTTGTATCTTCGAGGTATTCATAAAATTCTTTCACCTGGTTTCAATTGAGTCATTCGGTGTTGTGGTTTCATTCTGTTCGCATCGAGAAATGGACGTTTTAGCGAGTAAGTTTTGGATAACAAAGGCCATGTAGAAAGAAATTTTTGGAACGTGCATTTTGCTATTATATTATATAGATAGTTTGTGCTTTTCATATTGTGCGTGCATGATCTAGGGCTCTTAGCCCCAATAGAGTTTTTTGTGTCATTTATTTGAAGTGTACATTGACGCCGGTGAAAATATTAACGGTGCCTACTCGAATTACGTCTTAAGTATCTTACAGAGAAAGATTTGTATATTGGCGTTGGTGAAATTAATTCGACTGTCCACAGTAAATTGTAAAATCTTAAAAGAAAACATTAAAAGTATCTACACTTCCTTAAGAGATAATATATGGCATGGGTTGATGTTCGAATGCCTACTTTGTGCATAGGCATGCGAGTCCATTTAAGATATCTAAAAAATCCTGCCGGATAAATAGTATTTTACTATTGTAGAATACGGCTTTAAGGTGCATAAGCGATATCTATTAGGCTGATCCTACTGCCTGATTAATATTGTTTGTACTGGATACCTATCCATAAATGTCCCACATAAGATGTTCTTAAGGGAGATAAATTGTGAGACAATAAATATGGTGTTTATTTGCAAATCAATTTTAAAGTAAAATCGCCAAAATTATATTTCGGAAAAGTGTAAAAAATAAGAAAGTTATTACAATTAGAAAACTAATACGATTTATAAGTAAATTATTTTATCTACTGTTTCAAGAATTCTAAGCCAAAAGCTTTGTATGCCATCGAGTAGCATATACTCTTGTTCAAACCAGGCTTAATATACCTGAACAACATGTTTTCAAGTGTTTTCGAAGAAATCTGCTAAATCTGCCTAGCTGTTTGGTCTGCAAACCGAGATACAGTCGAATAGAAGGACAGAATTGCAAGACTATTAAAATACAGTAAATTTAGTAGCCTTTATACTAAGTTATTTTGGGGTCGGCTCTTATAGTACAAAATTGCCAAGTCATATGTCATCCAGCTATGAACTTGTACATTTCTCATGTTTTTTTTTTTGCCATTAGTGATGTAGGGGATCTTCCAGGGCCACCTGCGTGTGGCGCTGAACTCTAAGATGTTAACATGATGTGCCCGTACAATCTCAAACGTATTTCTACGATCTTCCCTTCAGTAGGTTTTGTTTTAAAAGTACCACATATGTACATATATTCGTTGCGTATATTTTCGAGCATTATTACATTTGTATGCTATCTCGTATTGGCATAATTCTGTCGCATTGTTCTGTCCACTGGTAATGTGATGGTCTACATCTGCGCCGATATTACCGTCTTAATATCATAAAATGAGAGACTTTCTTTAAATGCGAAATCTTGCATTTGCCTCTTGCATTTTAGTGGTAAACAAATGCACATAGCACATATTCTGTTTTTCTCGCAGACTTCGTGATTTTTTTGTTATGCTTTGGAAGGTGAAAATCATCCAAAGACATTGAAGCCACTGAAAGTACCTCCCTTGGAACACAGTCTTCCAACAATTGCACCTAGTCATTGAAATAATCACCAATCTCCTTGCCAATTAAGAGTGTTTACATTAAGTATTCTTCTGTTGACCGTTAAATATTAATTTGGTAATAAGTCATTTTTGACAAAATAGGTTTTTGGTTCATAGGTTTTCCCTTGCTTCTTTTTTTTCTCTTATTTTTGTTTTTAAATTATAAGTTTACTAATTGAAAGAGGGTGAGCCTTTTCAGTCTACTAAATATATTACCATTATTAAATACAAATAGTTGCAGTTATCTAACTTTTGCATTGTCATGGTTGCGAAGCCTAGTCTCAATTTTCAACTTCATCGTCTACCATTTTTATATCTAGATCTCTGTGCAGATCAGAGTTGCGAACGTACCATTAACGTAGTACTTTATTTTGAAAGTATTGAATAATTTGTAGATTTGACCTAAGTACATCACCATCCTTAAAGTTGAAACCCGGTCCTTACATGTTTTAGGATTTGCTTATGCAGCAGAAGTTGTTATACTATATGTATGCTGAGAGACATGAGTATATCACAATAAGTCAATACATTTTGCTGTAACGTATGTTTAGTTCCTCTCTTTTATTTTCACGTGGACTTTCCATCGTAAATTTGCATCTAGGGTCATGCCCAGATATTTCGCTGAGTTCGAGTAAAGCACGTGTTGCTCACGTACACTGGCATATATTGTACTATTTCATTTGTAAAATAAACATGGACTGACTTGAACTCATTTAATTTTATTTACTAGTTTTTTTTATCCATGATGACATACTGCCTTTTATACCTTTCCAGTTACTTCCTTCATAGATTTTACTACAGTGAGTACGGTAGTACTGTGCCATACTTTGTCAAACGCCTGAGTTATATCAAGAAAGATAGTGAAGCAAATACTTTTCTCTTCTAAGGCTCTCTCTATTTTGGCCGTAATTCTGTGCACCTGTTTCATTGTTGAGTCTGAGTGTCTGTTTTCGAATATAAATTGATAATTTGATATTAATGATTTTTCTTCAACTATCCGAAGAAGACGTTTCATAATAGCGGTATTTTTTTCGAAAAGCTATGATAGTATATATACTAATGATGTCGAACGACTTAACATAGATCCGATTGATTCTTATTTTTATACTAAAATTTTTACAAAATAAAGTATAAACAAAAATCAGTTAGCATGGCATTGTCGTGTGCTTAGTTGACAAAAACGTATAAATTATTAATTATAGCCTGTATTTATAAATTGTACTAGTTATCTTATGCATTTTTTTGAAATTTGCTTCAGTATTTCCCTCTTGATTAAATCAAGTCATATTTCTCTAGACAGTTCCTTAGTGGTTGCCGGATCGGTCCTTTGTTCTCACATATTTCTTTTATTTGTTCATGTTTTAAACCTTCATGAGGTTGGAAGACATTTTCAAGATATTCAGCAAATAAGTCTGCTTTCCATTGGTTGGTTTTTGCTCAATCACCATTGCTGGTGGTACATATACTCGTATGTTTTGTTGGTCTTTTGATTTTCTTTGTTGCCTTTCAGAGCCTTTTCCTTTAGACATGTCGCTTCGCAGGCCATTGATTACATGTTGTATTTAAAACAAGTATGAAATACATATATAAAAATGAATTAAAAAGAAAAAGTATTTAGCATCATTTATTAGACTTCTAAGGCGTCTTATTGCAGACTCATTTTTGAAAGCTTAGGTTTATTTTCTGAAACTATTATTTCTAGATTTATCATTTGGAGCCGTCGATTATAGCTAGTGTTTTCTATGTAGCTTTTCTCTTCTCTGCAATAATGTCACATATTTCTTTCGGATAGACATTTCTTTTCAGTTTTCCTTTACCTTTAGGTGTTGTAGCCCAAGTACATGTTTGTGTATCTAGGTAACAGTATGTACAGCTTCTAGTAGTTTTTTTTTTGTTTCTATTGGGACTGCGAATTGAATCTGTTATTTTAAATTTTGTTTGAAGAGTTGGCCGTACAGAGGAATGGTCGGAGTCAATATCCCGCTCTTCTTTTACGTGCTTGCTGTTTGGCGAAATATTCTTATTTATACAGATACAGAAGTCGATTAAGTCAGGACTTTATCTTGTCTATGGGGTAGTATTAGTCTCTAAATGATATTTACCTCCAGCTTCTTTCATTGTTTCATATAATTCTCTTCCTTTTTAGTTTGTTGATCTTGACCCGCCAATACTAATTCTCAGCATTAGAAGCTCCGTCAATTATATATCTGTTTTCTGAAATCATGTTTCTTAAGCCTTAGCTGCCGTAATGAGGCCGCTACTTGTTTTTAATTTAATGGACTTTGCTTGGATTTCATATGATTGGAATTTTTCTTCTCGTTCTTCTTCTTCTACTTCGGTGAGGTTATAATATGAAAACAAGCGATCATAATCCTTCCACTTCACCGCATTTCTACTGATCCATCTGTGGGGTTCGTCTATTTGACCTCAGAAAATATCGGCAGGCCTTCCGATTTCGGATCACTTCGTTGCTGAAGCAAATCAAATGCTGGCGTACGTCGTTTCATTTGTGTGATCCAGGCGCTTGTAGGCCTGCCTCTCCTGCCTCACGATGCCTTTGGAACGTTAATTGATATTGTCTTTTTAACAGGGTTTAAGTGATATCTTTTTTGAATAGACAACATCAGCTGAGTTGGGCGCTCTATTTTTCGTGAGATGGTTTCTTTCACGTGAAGGCTAACACGGATCTTCAAACTTCTTATTCGATCAAGTTTTGTCACTCCAGCTGATATGCGGAGCATTTTCATCTCAGCTGCCGTTAATTTACGATCATACTTTTTGTACATCGTCCTACATTGTGAACCGTATGTGAGCGCTGGACGCACAACTGCGGTGTAGAGCCTTCCTTTCAACTTACGGGGTATTTTTCGGTCATACAAAATAGCGGAGTTTTCCAGCTACTTCATCCACGCTACGACTACGCAATGTTTGAAGTCGTCATCACCGGTTGCTTCGCTCTTGGTCTTAGATCCCAGATATTTGAACTTTTCGCACCTGGGAAGCACTGTTCAATTCAAATGAATATCTCGAATAGACCCGAGTGGAACAGAAAACGGGCAGCATAAGTACTCGGTCTTTTTTGAACTAATGCGGAACCATTTTGCCTCTAAAACGCTCACCCATACGTCAATTGCTCGTAGCAGGGATGTAGAATCATCCCTTTTGATGGCTCCATCGACAGCAAGGAATAGCTGGTGCGCATTGGCGTCCGTATCTTAATCTTCAAGCAGATGGTCAAGGACTGCAGTAAATATCAACGGACTTAAGACTCTTCGGTTACTTCAGCGGGGCATCTTACTCTTGTCTTTGCTCCTTCGTACCTGTCCATTATCATCTGTACATAGGTGTCAGGGAACCCCTCGATGTCTTAGCGTCACCCATATTAGATCTCGTGGTTGCCCGTCCAATGCCTTTTCAAAGACAATCAATACAATATGCAAATTCGTTTAAGGAATCACGATGTTTTTCCATTATGATCCTTATACTTTGGATTGCATCTGCAGTTATTTACCCGCGGCAAACCCGCACTGACCATCAGATAGCGGTATTATTTTTCACAGTTAACTACCTAATATCCGCTCAATGATCTTCATGGTGTGACATCGGCTTGATCGAACGGTTATTAGGTAGTATTGAATTTTTCTTCTTTATCGCGATTAATAGTTTCCTTCATTAAGACTGCTGTTTCCCATTTGGCCCATACTACTGTGTGGCATGATCGTTTGGTGATCGGCTCTTGTTAAAGCATTAAACCTCAACTTCCAAGGGGAAGTGCAAAGATCTGCTTGTATTAGCGGTGCGCCTAGAACCACCCCTCCGCAGTACTACGCATAATGTTCCACCCACTACCTGTAGATATTTGCGGTAAACAAATATCTGCTAGTGCGGCCGCTTATCTGACAGCCTCCACCCAGAGGTCTAGACTTTAGACTTCAAGTTAGCCACTCCACATTGAACTTTACATCTAAAAACACTGACTACACCTGACTTTATTACGCCACTCAGATCACTGCAGTGTTTTTCAGGCGAAAGTTATGCCGATTAAGGAAGTCCTGTCCTGACTAAAGTGTAATCTAATATCTGTCAGGGATATTCGAATTTTCACGGACAGCCAAGCAGCAATGAAGTCCCTCGAGTCGTTCTCTTTTACTTCAAAGGTTGCTCTAGACTGCAGCTCGTCTCTCACGAAGATAGCAGAGCAATTAAACATTTACCTATGCGGGGTACCAGGCCACATAGATATTCCGAGTAACTGTAAGGCTAACGAACTCGTCAGACTTTGCACTACACTGTATGTCCTACAGGTTGTGGGTATGGCTCTCGCTACATGCTAACATCTTCTTAAGCTGGATGCTATTAGCAAGACAAATCACAGATAGGATGACAGCACTACGTGTTATATATCCAGACAGATCCAGGCTGGATCGGAAGCGCGCAAATGGTTTGATCTTGCTGAAGTGATCAGATATCAGCTCCACTATCAGTGTCTTCACAGGAGGCTGTCCGATAGGCCTACTGCCAACGATTAGTCTTGTTGTCAAACGATGTTTGGAGAAGCTGCAGGGATGAAGCGCAGAAGGAAACTAACGTCCATTTCCTCTAAAATACAACAGTTAAAAAAAAGGAAGTTAAAAGTCAAGTGTGACCGTTAAATTCAACTCACGATTCAGTAATTCTTCAAGGACGAATAACTTATACCTCTTTTTTCTTTTTTAGTTCTGTGCATACTGGCACTGTCAATTTCTGGCAGTCTTACCCTACCAACTGATATAAATCTTAAAAATGATTTAAAATCTGACCTTAAATATGCCAGTCGGTTATCGCAGCTAATTGCGACAAATCTCCTCAAGGACAATATGGAAATAGATGGTAACAATGTTTACTCTCCGCTCGGTGTTGCCACAACTTTAGCCATCCTAGCTGAGGCGTCAGATGGCGAAACATATAACGAGTTTATAACAGCCCTTAATAGTCCAAAGTTAAAATCGGACCTTCGGCAATCGTTTAAACGTATTCTGCGCAATTTCCAAGCACCAATCATCGAGCCAACGAATCAAAATCCATCCTTCAAAACCTGGCTATACATCTATCGCAATTATACGGCACGCGATGATTTTAAGCAAATAATCGCCGATAATTATTGTGTTGAAGTAAAAGATATCAACCGAAGCGATTACAACTGGGATGACCCAAATACTTCTCTGGATATTACAATGGAAACATCGAGTGTGAGCAATAGCAAGGATGTTATTGGATTTGAAACACTTAAGAAATTAAACATCGACGAACAGCAGGACGATGAGATTGCCAATATTGAAGCGAACAAGGAGGCGTCCAAGTTTGATAAATTTGTCGATGAAAAGCAATACGTTGAGGCACCATTAATTAGAGAGGAAATCGCCCGAGAGAAGTTGCAGCAGCAAGAACAGCAACAGCCGGAGGATGAAGCTGAAGAACTCTCGACCACTACCAGGGACGACGATGTGATTAATGATATGCTTGCGGTAGATGAGTCAGCGAAAGCCAACCCGACCGCCCCCAAACGCGACGAACAGATTAACGTACAGGAAAACGAGACCGTCCAGGATGAGGAAAAAATCGATGCAATCCGTAAGAACTACGCCGGAGTGGAGGAGATTCCATCTGTATCGCCACCACTCGAACAGGAATCTAATGAACCGCAAAAAGTAACAATTCCACTACAAAAACTCGAGAACGGGGGCAGTGAAATAATGCAAGCACTTGAATCTCACTTTGCCTCGAGAAGGGTATGTTTCACTGCCCATGGTCCCATTAACCTTATTTTCTTAAGTTTTTTTTTTTTTTTTTCTCCTTTACTTTCAGCTCAGTGGAGCACGAAGCCTTTTCCGCAAGGATGATATAGCATCAGCGCTTAGTGCCAATTCAATAACTGGAAAGGATACTGGTTCCCGGAC
The DNA here is from genome assembly GCA_945910035.1 of Brachypalpus laphriformis. Taxonomy (NCBI): domain Eukaryota; kingdom Metazoa; phylum Arthropoda; class Insecta; order Diptera; family Syrphidae; genus Brachypalpus; species Brachypalpus laphriformis. The sequence continues at coordinate 89,837,694 of OX246754.1, forward strand.
AAAAATGCTGCTCTTCAATGGTTTGTACTACCGTGGCAATTGGGCGTATCCGTTTCAGGAGTTGCGTTCTGCTCCGAATGAAATCTTTCATCTAACAGCGGATCAATCGATGCAGACGCCAATGATGCATGCACGTGGCAAGTATCTTGTAGCAGACTTAGAAGAGCTTAATGCCTGGGCAGTATCATTTCCCTATCAGGTTAGAGCTTATAAATTAATTCCTCACGCTTTTCTTAGTTCATATACCCATCCCTTAGAATCAACGTTACTCGCTATTGGTACTGATGCCTAAAGATATCGAAGGACTTCACAAGTTACTTGAAAATCTTAGTCCAGAAATTTTCTCTACTGTGAAGGCCGTTTCTACAGAGCGGGAAATTTATATTAGTATGCCAAAATTCCAGGCTGAGGAGACATCCCGATCCGAGTCAATGTTAAAGGGTCTCGGCTTACGAAGACTGTTCACCCGTGGTTCAGCTGAATTGAGTACACTCTCTGATGATCCCGACTTGCACGTGGATGAGCTTGTTCAATTTGTGAGCGTAAGGGTTGACGAAGGTGGTAGTTCGGAAAGTGGGCTTTCCGCTAGCAGCAGTGTGGGTGGAAGGATTTTGGATAAAACTGTAGAGCAGAAGTTTGAAGTTAATAGGCCATTTTTGTATTTCGTGCTGGACAATGAAGAAGATTTTGTAATTGTTTCTGGTAAGATTACTGCCCCCGAATATAAGGAAGACCTAGGTGTTGACTTGGATGTGGAGTACACTCAATCGTAAGAAAGTTTGGAGCCATTTTGTAGCTAAGTAAGCCAATTGCATTGAGAAACTTTTAAAAGTGAAAGTGCATTTTGAATGTGAAATGAATAAAACTGATAGTAAGGATATTTGGATTTGTTTTTATGCTACTTTTTCTATATTTTCTACCTGTATACGTGTATTGTCTAGCACTAATAATTAGGGGACGGTTGCAGTCCTCAATTCGATAGAGGCTAGTTCATTCTTTCAGGAAACGTAATCTTTCTTAAATACTATAAAAACAAAGTCGATTTTGCTCGAATACCGTTTCTCGAAAACTACTAGACGTAGGTACTTGAAATTTTTCAGAGCTATTCCTTATTTTGCCTATATGCGAGATAAGAAGGGATTTTCCAAAATTCAAGGTCTAAGAGGCATAAAGGAAGTTGAGATCGAATTTTCCATCTGTAAATATTGACTCCACAGCCGTAGCTCAGTACTGGCTCTCCGGATTAAAAAAAATAATAAATAAGTGAATTTAATAAATTTGCCGCTGATTCATTTAAGGTATAAAACATTCTACTGCGTTGTTCTGAAGCTGAGCAAAAACAATTAATTAAGTTATAGCCCACAATTTTCCTTCAGTGGAGACCACGGCAAGCAGCAGTCATGCAGCAGTGGCTATCGGTGCAATAGGATGTGTGTGTGAGTATATGGGCGCGCTATCCCATTTTTTATTTTATTTTTTTGTCGGGATAGGAAACGCTCAACTGGAGCACTCAAACACAACTGGTCCATTGTACTACCAGAGAGCAAACCCTGATTTACCCATTTTATTGGAATTTCCTTGTCTTTCTAAGAAAGCCAAGTAAGCACCTCGGTGATGAGTAGCTTACAGTACCAGCACTCACCACATCCGCACCGAGGATCTGTCACCTGATACGAGCAAAGGCCGGACACTCACAGAGATAATGCTTCGCGGTGTCGTCGCTCTCTCCACAAGCATCGCAGATTGTAGTGTCACTTAAGCCCAACACGTTAAAGTGCTTGGCAAAAGCAAAGTGGCCTGTCAAGACGCCAATAAGTTGTCTACAGTCTTTTCTGCTGAGAGACAGCAAGAATGCCGCTGATTTCTTACAGAGCATGCGTTTAGTCAACCTGCGCCCAGGAGAATCATGCCACCCACAATTGTGCTCGAGAGAGACCCAATCGTCAATGGAAGCCCTAACCGAGGACGCAGGGAGACCCAACGCGGGTTCGGGACCTGAGAAACCCTCCTCTGAGCCTTGTCTAGCAATCTCATCGGAGATCTCGTTCCCCAAGATCCCAGTGTGACCTGGGACCCAGATAAGAGACAGAGAATTCAGCCTTGTGACCGAGTTCAAAGAGTTTTTGGTTTCACGAACTATTTTGGAAGTGGTTTAAGGGTTAAGCAAGGCCTTAAGCGCAGCCTGACTGTCACTACAGACACAAATGCTACGTCCCTTCCACCTGTTCTTCACAACATAGTTCATGGCCATTAGGATTGCATAAGTTTCCGCTTGGAAAACAGACGCATATTTGCCTAACGAGAAGTGAAGTCTAATGTTGTCGACTTCCACGAAGACCCCAGCGCCAGACCCTTGACTGGTTTTGGAACCATCCGTGAAAATACAACTACATTCCATTCCCGGCTCAGACTCTGACCGAAGCCAGTCCTGGACACAAGGAAAGTCGACTCTGAATTTGCGCATCAGCTGGAGTTCTGGTGTCATTGCATCAGACGGCATATCCATAGGACAGGAGTCGTAAGATAAGTGTCGCGCAAGTTTATCAAAGTTCCAGAGTGGAGTATACCAAAAACCGCCCCTCCTAAGACGATGGATGGCTTTGATCGTGCAAGCTATGATATAAGTATCAAGGGTAGGTAAGTTCAGCAAAGCGTCTAGAGCAGAGCCGGGAGTACTCGGGAAAGCTCCCGAGCAGCCGAGACAAGCCGTTCTTTGGAGTTTCGCGCAAAAAGCAACCACATATTTACGCGAGAGCCCCTTCCACCAAACAACCGACGCATATGCGAGGAATGGTCTTATCATAGCCGTGTAGATCCAGAGAACCTTATTCGGTGACAAACCCCAAGTCTTGCCAAAAGCACCCTTACACTGCCAGAAGAGTGCGAGTGCCTTGGATGTTTTCGACTCGACGTGTTTAGACCAATGAAGTTTCTTATCTAAAATTACTCCCAGATATTCGGCTTCATTGGAAATGCGAATGGTGATGCCTTTTAGCACTAGCTGAGTCAGACCGGTCAAAATCCTCCTTCCCGTAAAAAGAATAACCTCAGTTTTAAGAGGATTCACCGAAAGCCCACTCCTAGTACACCATTCATCGATCATATCCAGCGCCGCCTGAGCGTTAGCACAGACCGTCGCCAGGCATGGCCCGATAGAAAGTACGGCGGCATCATTCGCATATGCCTGAGCGTAGACGTTAGAACTATTTATAGTGTTCAACAGGTTCACCATGCACCATAACAATGGAGACAGAACGCCACCTTGCGGACAGCCCCTGTTGACCCCTGTCATAACATATCGGTCATAATTCGCATCCACTACCAAAGTTATATTCATTAGCATTGCTTTAATCTACAACACTAATGTTTCATCTACCCCGTGTTGTCTGGCCGAGTCGCACATGCAGTCAAAAGTCGCATTGTCAAAAGCACCCTCAATGTCGATGAAGATATCCATCGCGTATTCTTTCCTATCAAGCGCACATTGAATTCTGGCCACTAAATTTTGAAGTGCGGTCTCGCAGGATTTCCCACGCTGATAGGCATGCTGCATCTCCGATAGTAGATTCAGCTTCAAAGCAACTTTGCGCACGTGAAATTCTACCAGTCTCTCCATACTTTTCAGTAAGAAGGATGTCAAACTTATAGGTCTGAAACTCTTGGGGAGCGAATAGTCTTCCTTACCAATTTTCGATATGAAAGCTGCTCTGAGTGTCCGCCAAGGTGTATGAATATATGCCAGTGCCAAGCCAGCGGTGAAAATTCTTTTCAGAGTTGGCAATAGCTGATCTATACCCTGTTGCAGCATAGCTGGATATATTCCATCGGTGCCAGGCGATTTGAAACCATCAAAAAATACCACAGCATATTTGATGGCCTCATCTGTAACCACGGCTGATGCAATATATCAGCTGCGCCGAGTTTTCTGACTTAGATCAAGCTTAGCCTGGGTAAGCGGATCAAGCTGCGACCTAGTGATTATCTGATTGCCAGGAAAGTGAGTCTCCAGCAGAAGACTAAAAGTTTCCGCTTTCGTCTCAGTAAACTTGCCATCAGACTTTCTCAGTGACTCCAATTTGGTTGGCTTGCCCCTTTTGAGGACCTTAACGAACCTGTTGGTTTCACCGAGTGTCTCGATCTTTTCACAAAAATCTCTATAAGAAGCACTTTTCGACAACCAAATTAACTTCTTATACTCTTTTTGCTTCGATCTAAAAAGATCCCAGTCACCTTCCAAATTTGACTTGAGTGACCTATTTAGAAGTTTTCTGGATTCTTTCCTAAATCGCTGCAGTTCTGGGCTCCACTAGGGACCTGGAGTTCTGCAGGGGGTTTTTGTCAATGGGTACGTCAGTTCAAAACAGCTGGTAAGGACGCTAGTCAGGCTTTGAACAGCATCCTCAACCTTTCGTTTCGTTCTGAGTTCAGTTGGAGTTTTGACAGATCTGTCTAGCTCTTCCCTAAACCGCACGCAGTTGGTTTACCTCGGATTCCTCCGCTCCTGCAAAGTTATGGCCTCGCATTCGATTTGGAAAGCGATGTATCTATGGTCTGACAAGGATACCTCCGGCAGTACCCTCCAGTTTAGTAATTGACTTGAAATACCTACTAGATAAAGTCAAATCAATTACCTCCTGCCTCCTTGCCGTAACAAAAGTTGGCTGGGAGCCAACATTGTTAATTACCAAGCCAGGCGATAGTATAAAGTCTAGGAGATGGTTTTCTCGTATGTTACATTTGCTGCTGCCCCAGACTGCATTCTGAGCATTAGCGTCGCAACACATGACTAGTCCCATTTCCCGAGTGTCACAGTACTTTATGAGTTCGGCAACCGCGTTCGGTGGTGGAGGCATTACCGAATCATAAGGGAAGTAAGCCGACGCAACGACCAAGGTTTTCCAACTTTCGGTCGTTTCGTAGCTTACAGCTGCAGCAACCCCATAGGCGGATCAGTAGAAATGCGGGCGGGTTATGATCCCTTATTTTCGGATCATAACCTCGCTGATAAAAGGAAGAAGAAGAAGAAAAAGACAGCTGCAGCAACCAGGTCCTGTCCACAGAATTGTCAAAGCTTGGTTACTGAGAGGAAATTCGGCACAATTAGACAAGCTCTCGGTCTTTCAGATCGCTCGTCACATAGCATCGTTACTCCACGAACACCTCCAAAACCACATATGCGCTTGTTCCGCACGTATGGCTCCTGGATAGGTGTTATGTGCGTTTTGTACGCACCACGGAAAGTCTGCTACTTAAGAGAGCGGTAGCAGCCTTTGAGTGATGGAGGCGCTATCCCATGATTATGTTTCAATCTTCAGTGTGCGATCTCTTCTAGAGTTATAATTGGAAAAAAAAACATTATCAGTGCCAAATCTAAGATATTGTAAATTTTATAAATTAAGATATCCATGTGCAATTAAGAGACTTGGGAATATACGCGTGGGTACATATGTATTGTACATAACTATTTTCCATTTTGTTAGATGAGATGTTGTTGATCGTTGGATTTGTACATACCTATTTTAGAATATTTTAATAAATTTAAAATTAATTATTGACAGGGTGGCGTAGGCATTATATTGAAAGTCGAATACTCATACTTTGAGTCTATTTTCCTATGTTTTAGACAACAAATGAAACAATTTTAAATTTTGAAGAATACGCAGAAGAACACTAATACGGAAAAGTATTAACCCGCAAAAGTGGTGCACCTATGAAAAATAATTCGAAACGCAAGTAAAAAATATCAAAGCTGATTTGACAAATGTAGTTTCTTACTGTTGCTTTTTGTTAAATTGTACCAACAGAAATAGTTGGGGTACATATTGTCGATGATTGCATTATTGGCAAGTATTTTTTGGAATATTATTCAGACGTTTTCTGCGTGCGATTTATTCATTAAGAAATAATTTCGGTTATTATATTGCGTTTAATACTTATAAGACTTAAATTAAATCAACATAAACAATAACTCAAAGAATTCAAGTGAGTTAAAATAAGTTATCGTATATTGTGAAATTTTTGAAGTGAAGCTTCTAAGCTACGAGTAATAATTTATCGAGTGCTACGAAAAAAAGTGAATTATGAAATCTGAACCCGGTATTTTTTATAAATCAGGTCCAAGGGAAATGTAAAAACAATCAGTGTTGTCGTTTAAGTAAATTTAGGAGCGATAGTAAAGAAAATAAGAAGCTTCACTTCCAACGCGTAAAAATTTCATGCATGTTCGTTTTTATTTCCTTTCCATTTTTTTTTTTTTTTTTTTTTTAAAGGAAACCCCAATCCCAGAGCACTCAGACTCTCCGGTCCATTGTACTACCAGGCAGAATCCTTTCTTTGGTGCAGTGGTTAGAAAAACTTCGATGTAATTCGTTTTTCCTTTATACTTGGGTACTTGGTATACTTTCCATACTAATATATTTATTTAGGACAGGTGGATATTTTCACATATATGCATATGTATGTACTTATGCATGTACACTAATAAAAACGAGGTAAGTGTGAAAAAATGTTTTTCTCCTGTTACTACTTGACAAAAGAATTCATTGATTGATGATGGGAAGGTGCTTCACCCTGTGGTGCTTATGAGAGGCAATGGCGACTGCCTCTTTTCTCCCATATCTTACGGTGTATATAAAATGTAAGTGATGGCACTCGAGGTGCGTCAGGAAGTTGTTGATTACGTCTCAGCCAACTGGAATAGGTTCGCAATTTTAACGGCAATGTCGAACGGCAACAATTATTCGACAAAAGAAGAGTATATTGCGGACATGGGCTAATCTGGGACATTTGGCACAACTTGTGAGTTAGTGGCAGCGGGAGAAATCGTCCCTTATGAGTTATAGATTTTAAGGAGTGGCGTTATGTTGCCCAGTTTGGAGAGCTTGTAGAAGGTTACGTTAGACTTCGGTTTTCCGGAAAATTTTTTGGGAGACATTTCGATATTTTAATTCCAGCAGAAGAGCTAAGCATCACCTGCACGTCAAAGCATATAGCTTCTCTGCAAACCATACCAACATCCTTACTATCAAAACGGAATAGCGTAAGGGTTAATAACGCCATACGCGGGACAAGAATTAGACAAACCACGGCCATATACCGCAAAAAAATGACGGAATCCTTAAAATCCACTCCTCAAAGTCGCAATTCAACATACCATTGAAATCAGGCAGTGGGAACAGAAATCACTTTCAGCCTTTGGCACGAGTACGATAACTTTGGCGCCAAAAATTGTTTGTAGAGGGGTCAAAAACAAGCAGTTTTCACTATGGGAGGGGTGGGTCTATCTCGCACCGTTTAGGAGGTAGGGGCGATTTTAGAAAAAAATTACTTAAAACGAAAAAAAAAAATAAACAAAATATTAAAAAACAACGACAACACTTACAATGAAGTACTATACCGGTTTTGAAAGCCAGACACCTGTTCTTTAATTCTAAATTTAAATTAAATTATTTATGTCAACAGTTTTTGAAAAATTCGCATGCAAACTCAAAATTTTGATAAAAAAAATAATAAAAAAAAAGCGGGCCATCCGGGTACTGTTAATTAAGAAAACTGTTGATATAGGCGCCTGCCTGACGAAAAGCACCTACCTCGAGTGGAGCAACGATGTTGCGTGAGCGGGACCTCTCCCCCAGCCTTTAATTATATTGTTTTTGTTGACTATCTCGGTGATAAAAGTGTAAACTTGGGAAAATTGTCCAACATTTGTAGATGGTGCAAGGCCAAAAAGTAGAAAGATGAAAGTGTAGGAATGTGCTGTAAGAGCGGCGAGGTACAGCTGCCCCAATTTCAGATGCTGCCTGAACCTCTTCACTGATCATCGTCCTCAGTCAGAGCATTTTTTTGATATGGCTAGAAAGTATAATGTTTGCTTTCAAATGACTTCTTTTGGAACTAAGGTGGTTAGAGAGGGTAACTTCATGCCAACATTTAAAGTTCAGGGGCAGGTCTACCATCGAATAGGGAGCTTACAAGCAGCATCACAACATCAAGCTAAATATCTGCAGATTTATTTCGTTAGTGATGATGAAAACAAAAGGATATTACGTGCGGCTATTTCTCAGATGTTAGGCCTGGTTTGGTTTCCCAGCTACAAAAAATGCTCTACAATAACAATACATACGTGAAGGACTTCAAAACAACAGTGTTCCCGAAGGAACCGATTTCAAGGTTGTGATTAATGCTGATAAGAAACCAGCAAATGCACAGAAAGGTCGATTCAACGCACTCACAACTAATGAGGTAGCCATTGTTATTGTTGGAAAGGGTTTCGAGAAAAGGGACATCGTTCTTCAAAGCAGGGACAACAAGCTATCACGAATCTGTGAGACTCATCGTGCTTACGACGTCCTCCAGTATTCTCCTATAGTATGCCATGGTGAAGACGGCTACACTATAAATAAACCTATGAGGGGCCCAACAACAAAAGCACTTCTTAAAAAAAACTATATCAGCTGTTAATTTTTATTCGTATTATGGAGCGAGAAGGACAATACAATCGTCTCCTTTATTTTCGCAACCTTTTCAACCAATTCATGGTTGATATGTATGCCAAAATAGAAACTGAGTGACTAAATTTCATTAGGCATAACCAAAAAAAAAATTGAGAGTAGAGAACTACATACTTCTGCGGGATGCCATGAAGAAAACTGATGCTCAAGTGACTAATATTGGTAAAATGGTTGTATTACCATCGAGCTTAACTGGGGGACCACGATATATGCACGAACGTACGCAGAATGCGTTGACATACATTTGGCATTATGGAAAACCAGAACTTTTCATAACATTTACGTGCAATCCCAAATGGATTGAAATAACAGAAAACCTACATAAACATTAAAAGGCTAATCACCGTCATGACTTGATAGCCCGCGTTTTCCATTTAAAAGTGAAAAAGATGATATATCTTATTACAAATATGGTGGGCTTACAGTGCATATAAATGGCACAGATCTCGATAATCGATGGGTGGTTCCTTACAACCCCGTCGTATCTCGTGCTTTTTTGGCTCATATTAATGTCGAGTTTAGCAATTCAGTAAAATCGATTAAATACATATGCAAGTATATTAATTAAGAAAGTGACCAAGCTGCATTTGCTCTTGAAAAAAATAATGATGATGTAACACTACATGAGACTGGGCGGTACATCAGCAGTTCAGAAGCCGCTTGGCATACCCTTTGCCTTCCCATAGGGTTAGGTAGATGAGTGCCTTGTGACAAGGAGTCACTGCTCACTCAAACCAACAGTACGGGTCCATTGTGCCCAATCATTTAACCCTGGAAACGCTGTAAAGAAAATCCGCCGTTAGAACCACCCAGAAAGTGATATGAATCTCAGGAGGTCCGCTAGCTCAACACTACCCAAGTCCTCCAGCTCCGAGAAGAAGTAACTACCAAGAGTCCTCATTCTTCTGACGGATAGAGCAGGACAGTCACACAACAGGTGACGAACAGATTCAATTTCTTCTTCGTCCCTGCAGCTTCTGCAATAGTCATTATGCAGCACACCGAGTCGTTCCGCGTGAACGCCAATGGCACAATGTCCGGTAATTATGCCAGAAATGACCCGTGCGTTATAACGACTAAGTTTTACGAGAGAGGTTGATCTCTTCTTGCTGTAGGCAGGCCATAGCGCCCTGGCCGTAGCGCATGTTTCCAGATGAACCCAGCGTCTGTTTGCTCGACCGGTGGCTTCATCCTTTATTTTTTTCCGCAAGGAGCTGATCGGGATTGCTACAGAGGGGAGGGCCCGCGATAAGTGCAGCGCCGACCCTTTCCGGCAAGCTCGTCAGCCCTTTCGTTATCTTCGATATCCATATGCCCTGGTACCCAGCAGAGAGTCACCTCATTGGCTCTGGATATCTCGTTTAAGAGTGATTTACAGCTTCTCACGAGCCTCGACCTAACTACGACAGGGTCCAGAGCCTTAACGGCTGCCTGGCTGTCTATGTAGACAGTGATCGTTTTGCCAACGATATTACTCTCGCGTATAATTTCCGCAGCCTGTATAATGGCTGCGACCTCGGTCTGGAAGACGCTGCAGTCGTCGTTTATTCTAAAGGAGCGGTTTATTTCTAGGGCCTCACAATAAACTCCGGCTCCCGTGCCAACGTCCATCTTAGAACCGTCGGTATAGAGACCCAACTCCTTTTTCTTCATGGTTCTACGATTCTTCCAGTATATTCTATCGGGAATTCTTGTAGCGAATCTCCTTTCGAATGCTAGCGTCGGATTCATGTGATCAGTTCCCGTCAATCCGCTGGTTATCCCTTATCGGGACAGAATGGAGGCATGGCCGTAAAGGCTTGATGACCACAACCGGCCTTCTCTCAGTCTTACAGCGGTTTTAGCCGCCAAACTGCTGCAGTATATGTCAAGCGGAATGAAACTAAGCATGGTTTCCATTGTCGCCGTTGGTGTTGTTCTTATTGATCCCATGACACCGATGCACGCCGCCCTCTGGATTTTGGTGAGGTTTGAAAGCAGGTATTGCCTCTCAAGTGCCATCCACTATACTAGTGAGCCATATGTGAGAATGGGTCTTACAACCGCCGTGTATATCCAGTACACCACAGCCGGTTTGAAGCCCCACGTATTGCTGAAAGCCTTTTTGCAGGAGTAGAAAGCTACGCTTGCTTTTTTAACGCGTTCGGCAATATTTTACTTCCAGTTAAGTTTGGAATCTAAAACTACGCCCAGATACCGAGCTGAACTTGAGATACTTAGTTCAGTGCCACCAAAATTTGGGGGTCTGAAGGTAGGGATTGATCTCCTCTTAGTAAAAAGAACTACCTCCGTCTTTGAAGGATTCACTCCCAGCCCTTTGCTGTTGACCCAGTTGTCCACTAGTTGTAGCGCGAAATTGAGCCTTTCACTTAGGACTGGAGGAAATTTTCCCGAAACCAGGATAACGACATCGTCTGCATAGGCCGTCACGTTGAAGCCGTTTTCCTTCAGTGTTACCAAGATCTCATCCACCACAAGGAGCCATATTAGCGGGGACAAGACTCCACCTTGGGGTGTTCCTCTGCACACCCTTCTCCGGATGGTTACATCTCCTTGCGTTGAAGATATTATCCTTGATTGAAGCATCTGCGCAATCCAGTTGCAGAGGCCGGTGCTGACATGTGCTCTGTACAGACTGCTCAGGATTGCGTTAGAGCTTACGTTGTTGAACGCTCCTTCAATGTCCAGGAACGCCCCAAGAGTGAACTCCTTGAAGTGGAGGGATCTTTCTATGCTCGATACGACCCGGTGGAGGGCCATGTCTACCGATCTGCCGCAGATGTATACGTGTTGTGATTTAGATAGGTAATCATCGCCGATCGCACCTCTTATATATACATCTATCAAACGTTCCAAAGTTTTCAGCAAAAAGGACGATAGACTGATAGGTCTCAGGTCTTTTGCGTTTGTATGGCTCGCTTTTCCCGCTTTGGGAATGAAAACAACGCGCACCTCCCGCCATGCTTTAGGAACATATCCTAGCTTAAGGCATCCTGTGAAGATACGTTTGAGCCATGGAATAGCAATATCCACTGACTCTTGCAGCATCACAGGTCGAATGTTATCCATTCCTGGTGCCTTATATGGAGCAAATGATTTAATTGCATACGCTATCTTGTCATCATCTATTATATAACCCACCTCTTCCGCACTTATTCCCGATGTCGTCTCTGGAATGGTTAGATCATCTCCAGAGATTGATGTACATCCAGGAAAGTGAGTACTCAGTAACATATCCAGCGTTTCCTCGTGTGATTCTGCCCAGGTGCCATCGCTTTTCCTGATATTGGATTCCGGCGTTGGTGTCTTGGCCAGGACCTTCCTTAGGCGGGACGCTTCGTTTGTTGATTCTATAGATACGCAAAAAGACCTCCAAGAGTTCTTCTTTGCGAACCTAATCTCTTTCTTGAGGAGCTTCACGCTTTCTTTATAGGTGGACCACTCGACGATCCCCTCCTTAGCGAGGTTCCACCCTACTCTTGAAATACGAATGAGTTCCGCTATTTTATCGTTCCACCATGGTGGACGCCTTTTACCGCTAAGCCGGACAGGACTTCTCGAAGGATCGCGTTGAGGAACCAGTCAGTGCATCGACTGCATTGTCAACTGCTTCAGTCGAGTCGAGGTCCTCAGTGAGGTGATACACTGTTTTTCTCAGTTCTCTCTTGAATTTTGACCAGTTGGCCCTACGCGGATTTCTGAAAGTCCCACTCCCATGAGTAGTAAGTTGTAGCTTGAAGAGTATCCAACAGTGGTCAGATAGTGACGCCTTGTTGGAGACTCTCCAGTTAACAACTTCAACAGAGCTCTGGCCAGAAATAAAAGTTATATCCAAGACTTCCGTTCTATTAGACGTTACAAAGGTGGGGTCATTGCCTCTATTACAAATAACAAGATTGGTTTCAAGAATATAATTAAACAAAACTTCGCCTCTAGCATTGATGTCGGTGCTACCCCAGAGAGTTTGGTGGGCATTGGCATCACATCCCAAGACTAAGTTTTTCTCACCTTTTATAGACGCTGATATGAGCGACCTCGGATTTTCCGAGGGGACATTGATGCCGTTATCGTAGGGTAGGTACGCAGACGCCACCGTGCAGTTTCCATTCACCCCTCTCACGTTTACCACTGTCAAGTCGCCGGAGCTGAAATGAGATAACATTAGTATGTTTAAACTCTTTTTGGCCACGACACACGTCCTAACCTTGCCAGCGTCGCTTCTATAATATACATTATAGTTTTTTGACCCTAATCCCATCCCGCGATTGTTATGAATCCACGGTTCCTGTATTAGGGCCAGATCCAGCTGCTCCTCCATGAGGAGCAGCTTCAAGTTGTCGGAGGCGACAACACTATGATGAAGATTGATTTGCACTACCTGCATCGGTTGTCGCAATCTCAACTTCCATAGCGTCAGTCGCCCCATCGTTCTCCGCACGTTGAGTCCGCTTTAGGAGCTTTAGAGTTACCTCTCCCGCTCCATAGCACAATCTCAACTGCTTGTCTGCCAGAAGTGAGGCCGGGGGTTCATTCATAAGAATGATGAATCCCTTGATCCCATTCTTCGCCTCTTCCTCCCCGTCGACCTCCCAGCCCTTCATATCAGTAGAAGGGTTCTGGGCTTTTAGGAAGCCGATGATCTCTGTTGTGTCCACACCCCAGTCAGGAACTCAGAGCTTTCCCTTGGGCATGGTGGGTATCTCCTCTGGGGATACCGCTCGCAATGCAGCCCCCTCCCAGAGTTTAAAACCGCGAATCGTGGCCTTCACGAAATCAAGCGATAACTGATCCTTGCAGTCTATCATAATGACCCCACGATGCCACTTCGCTCTCCCGAATGTGGGTGCAGTTCCGCCGGCATTCTTTCGAATACGGTCGAAGATTGCTCCAGCTAAGGCCTTCTCAATCATCTGACCGCATTCTTGGGAATACTGGCCACTAGGTTTTCCGAAATCCACCACAGCTAGCTGCAGTGAACTTCGAATCGCCCCGCTGAAGAGCATCCCCGTATCAGCCTTCGACCGTTTGGGGGGATTTTTCGTGTCCCCCGAAGACCTAAGCCTCTTTGACACAAACTCCTCCCGCCTGGTCTCGGCCATCCTACAACGATGTTCAGCGGCCCTCGAGGTTTCTGGCTGAGCCCCAGCAGGACCTGCCTTAGCGGCAGCGGTCTTGCTGGTTTTCATATTTGTGGTTGCTCCTTTTCCGCCAAGGTTTGCCTTAGGGCCAGCGACCTTACGGCTGGCCTTGGTTTCAGCAACGCTCTGTTTAGGCGCAGGACTCGTCAGAGCGTCCTTTGCTATTGTATCAATAGCCCAGGCCAGGGAGTTCTTTTCCTTCTCAGAGAGGGAAGAGGGATCTTTTGCGTCCAGCACCGACTTGACATGCGTCGCTCTACGGAACAACTGCCGTCTCATCTGGCCTGGAGAGACCTTCTTCCCCCCCTTCGGTTTCCGGATGGATCTGCTAAAAGACGCTCCTCCATCTCCATAGAGATCTCCTCATCCGAGCTAGCTGCCGATGGTGGCTGCAGCTCGGCCAGTACCGGTACGCCCACGGGTAGCGTGTCAGCTTCCGAACTGGTGTCTGTTGTTGTTGTTGTTGTTTTGTTGTTTTGTTTTTTTTTGGTTCATTTTTGTTCCCACGAGTAAGGCCGGAAATTGTAGTTCGCTCCGCTAGAGCCGCCATGTCGGGGTAAGGCATTCACTATACACAGACCTCGCCAGGGCATCTGTGAGAGCTCGTTAGTGGTTGGTTTTATGTATCCCCCCAACCTTTCATCTTTCGGCACGGTTTTAAAAACGCTCACACCGCCGGTAGAATTAGGGAGACTATCTCTTGGTTTTTTGGACCTCAGGTAGTCTAGGAGTCCGGCACTCGCCGACACGTCTCCGCAGAAAACCTTCAGCTCTACTTAAGCCCCAGCACCGCGACAAGGTGGATAGTCATCGCTGGGGAAGCTTGCCTTCCCAAACATGAATGCTTCCCATCAGTTATGCATCTAAGTGTTCATTTGGAAAATGGCCATAGAGTGTACTTTTCTACAGACAACGTTATGGAAAGAATCAAGAATCCTCCAAGGACAACTTTGATGCCATTTTTCGAGTTATGCAAAAACGATGACTACGCTAAACAGCTTCTGTATTGCGAGGTACCACTGAACCTACATCCTTCTCAGACTTAAAGACAGTGGCTGGTCAGGTTCATCCTACATTTCACTCAGCTTGTAGGGCTGTGGGACTATTGGAAGACGATAGACAGTGGGACCAGACACTAGAAGAAGCTTCTGCATCCGATTTACCTCATGAGATAAAAAATCTGTCCGCCATTATGCAGGTTTTCTGTCAGCTATTCGATCCACTTCGCCTCTGGACGAAGTACGGAGAGAGTTGGGCTGAAGATCTTAAAAAACAGTTGCAAAAAGAATTTGTGAGAATTTGTGAATTGATGATCAACATATTATGGATGTCGTCTATAACAAATGCTTAATATTGCTCGAGAACTTAGTAATTGGGATGGGAGGCCAACATCTTAAGCACTGCGGTTTTACACAGCCCTCAGTATCAGCTGAAACTTTTGACAACCGTGATTACTTAAGAGAAATGTCATATGATATCGACGACCTATATAAGAGGATTTTGGAAAACCAGCCACTACTCAATTGCGATCAGAAGCAAATTTATGATAAAACCATTGAAAGCTTTAAAACAGCAGATGGTAACATTTTCTTTTTAGACGCTCCAGGTGCCATGTACTAAAGTTAGAGAGAATCGAAAAATCGCCATTGCTGTCGCTTCTTCTGGAATAGCTGCAACACTGTTGGAGGGAGGCAGGACTGCGCATTCAGCATTTAAGTTACGTCTAAATTGAAACACTTTCGAAACTCCTCTTTGTAATATATCTAAGCAAAGTAATATGGGTCAGGTGCTCCGAGAATGAAAGCTCATAGTTTGGGATGAGTGCACTATGTCACACAAGGGAGCCATCGAAGCATTAGATAGAACGCTAAAGGATCTGCGAAGTAATACTATGCTGAGGGGTGGAGTCTCTGTACTTCTTGCCGGTGATTTAAGGCAAACGCCGCCGGTTGTTCCAAGGGGAACTCGTACTGACGAGATAAGGGCCTGCCTAAAATCATCCTACTTGTGGCCAAGAACGAAGCAAGAACCTCCAAAAAAATATGAGAGTACATTTGGGACACGACTTGTGTCGAGAAAAGTTTGCACAACTACTTCTAAAGATAGGCGAGGGTAGGGTCGAAGAGAAGGATGGAAGAATAGAAATTCCCAATAGTTTGTGCCGCATCGTAAGCGACATAAAGGCACTTACTGAAAATATTTATCTCGATTTGAAAAACATAAGTAGCAAATCAAATACATGGCTAAAGGAGCGAGCTATATTAACACCAAAAATGATGCAGCTAATGAAATCAATGCTTGCCTTTTACTTAAGTTGAATGCTCTTGACATGGAATTCAAATCTATAGATTCAGTAGTACATATGGAAGAAGTAGTGCAGTACCCGCTGGAATTCCTCCATACTCTCAATCCCCCAGGCATTCCTTCACATAAGCTAACATTAAAAGTCGACGCACCTGTTATGCTCTTAAGGAATTTAAACCCTCCCAAAATGTACAACGGTACTAGATTGCAGATAAAAGATTTCCAAAAGAATTTGATAGAGGCGATAATTCTTACTGGATGCGGCCAAGGAGAAACTCTGTTCATTCCTCGCATCCCGCTTATTCCCTCTGATTATCCACTTTGTTTTAAACGACTGCAATTCCCAGTGAAGGTTTGTTTTGCCATGATGATAAAAAAGGCTCAGGGTCAGTTCTTAAAGAAGGCTGTGGTTGATTTAAGGGCAGACTGCTTTTCTCATGGCCAACTAAGTATGTGTGGCATGCTCGAGAGTTTGCTCACCTCACAGTATGTCCATTCTACAGCCTGAGGGAAAAACGACAAACATAGTTTACAGAGAGGTGTTGAAGAAATAAGGTAACCCAACGTCAGTTCTAAAATTTATAAAACACCTTGGATTAATTCGACAGCTCCATATAAATACCGGGGCTTAGAAAAGTACCTACCAAGAGTGCGGAATGCTACGCAGACTTTACCTCCTCGGGGTGCATTCTGGTTAACACTAAAATTATCTGCTTCATTAGTACGTCCTCGAACTAAATAGTTACACAGTTTATAAAAATGATAGTTTGGCTGAATATACACACAAAAAACGGGTTGAGCTCTTAGTATCAGCTGAAACACCTGTCAACTACAACTAAAAATCGGCGATCTATTTTGGAAAACTTATACTTCGCTATATCACGCAAGGGACAAACGAGGCAATAGATTTAACCAGCAGATAAAACGTTTAATCTACAAGTTTTCTGGAAAATTATTGTAGAAGCCTTCATTTGTTACAGTTTCAGGAGTATACAAAAAAAATGTTTTTTTAAACAAACTTTTTTTTTCGAATTTTTATTCCTGTGGTATCTCCTTTCAGACTAAACTTTATTTCGTATTTTTCGCATTACATTTAAGGGTTACACAACGTTTACATTTGCTTAAAACTATTACATTTTCTTAAATCTATTACAGTGTCTTACATCTATTACAGTTTGATTTACGATACTACAGCTCGAATAAGAATGTTTCTTGGGGTTATTATTAACTATCGTCAGCATTATCATACAACCATAATTTCAAATTAGAAGAATCAAATATCCCTTCGAATGGTATCTGCGATATCTGAAACCCATCAATGTCAGTAACTAAATATCGTTTGTTAGGAAACGCCTTTTTAATGACATAAGGTCCTTTAAATTTTGGAGATAACTTCTTGTCTTGTCCAGGTGCAACTACGTTTCTTATCATAACATAGTCACCCTGATTATATTGTTTTCCCGTTCTACACTTGGATTCGTATTGGTTCTTATTGTATTCCTCAGCTTGTCTATTCTTTGAAATAACTCTTTGTCTCTCTTCCAAGCATATTTTCCCTAAGCTGTTATTTTCGAATATATTGTGGGCGCCGTGGCGTAAGTGATTAGTGTGTCGGATTACTACGCATGAGGTTCCAAGTTCGAATCCCAGAAAACACCAACAAGTTTTTCACGGCCCCACCACTCGCGAGCGTCTGACAAACATCCGAGAGTATTGTTGTCACGAAAAAGCTTCTCAAATCGCCGTTCGGATACGGCATTAAACTGCAGGTCCCTTCCATTCGTGTGAAAAATATAACGCACACAACATGAGTGGTTGCGAGAAGCTAGGCCCTGGCACTTAAAGAGCTGTTGCGCCAAATTTTTTATATTTTTTTTTTTGTTATTTTCGAAAAAGTCAGTTATGTCATCTAATTTTGATCGTTTCTGGTCTCGTCCGAACGGTGCTTTCGAAGGAGTTGTTTCAATTGATCTGTTCACTGTGTTGTTGAAAACATACTCAACTTCAGAAAGAACACGATCCCAATCGCAATCTCGTGTGTAAGCTATCTTACTTAAAACTGGAGTTAAGAATCGATTCATTCGTTCGACTTGCCCATTTGCCTTGGGGCAGGCAGTCGCTACTAACGTGTGTTTAATATTCTGCTGTTCGATAAAATTTAAAAATTCATGTGAGCGAAAACAAGATCCGCGATCTGAAACCAAAACTCTTGGTCGACTATAGTTATTGAAATAATTTGTAAGATGTTTAATAACCTCATTCGTATTTGTGGTTCTACTGGGATAAATTTTCATGAATTTAGTAAAACCATCAACTACAAGTAAAATGAATCGATTTCTTTGTTAAGTCATAGTTATTGGTCCGTAAACGTACTGATTCCCTGCAGATCATTGATAAAGGTTCACACCCTTTCGAAATGATTCATATTGACCATGATGTAGAGACTCACGCATAGATGTCGACACATCCAAAAATACGCGCAAATGTAAACGCAAAAACTATCTAGCCTTTTCTTTCGTCGATTCTTTCTACGTTAACATTTGCGCGTACTTTTGGATGTGTCGACATCTATGCGTGAGCATTTACATCATGGTCAATATGAATCTTTTCGAAAGGGGGTGAACCTTTATCAATGATCTGCAGGGAATCAGTACGTTTACGGTCTTTAGGTTGGAAAAATATGCACGCTAAACAGTTCGCAATATATTCCTTTATTCTTTCTTTTATGTTAGGAAACCAATACGATCTCATTACAAGTTCTCTTGTCTTGTCGATTCCTGTACATATGAAATCATAGATTTCGGAACATAAAATAGAATATTTCCCTTTTGCTTTCTATAAACAAGGCCATTACGTTTCTCGTACAAAGAACTTTCTTGTTGCTCTAATATGTCACGAATTTTCACAATCTCGCAGTCTTTATTTTGGGTCTATTAAAAGCAATATATTGTAGCATTGACTACAGGATGGTTTGTGTACCAAAAACTAAAACACTGTATCTCAAACTGTGCAACGACATCTATTACCTACTAGTAGTAAATATTCCAACCTGATGTGCTTACGTTCCAACCTGGTGTGCTTACGTTCCACAATTGTTCCACACAATATCCCAATATTCCATGATCCTCAATTCACCCGGAGAAACATCTAGCATGTTCTAGAACCCCTTGCAATTTCCTATAAATACCCATACCACAACCAACGTCGACACTGTTGTTTATAAGTGAATACAGCGATTACAAGAGATATTCGACCAGTGGTGAAAGCAAGCGACATTGTGAAAATAAATCTGTAGCGACCATTTATTTTGAAATAAATAAAGAATAAAGTGATTGACTATTGTGTTAAAGTAAAGTTGGTATTTGATAAAAAATAAACAATTAAAATACACAAAAGACGGTTTTATTTAAACGAACCCCAGCAAGAATATTACATTGGTGTCAGAAAAGTGGAATAAAACAAATTTTGTGTATTGCTTCTTTTTGTAAGTGAAAAATAAAAATGGTTCGGAAATTGCTGGAAGATTTGTCAGTGCCGCAACTAAAGGAAGTACTGAGCCAGCGGAATCAGCCTACGACTGGTACAAAAAGAGAAAATTCTTTTTGTGAGCAGAAGGATTCTCTAGATGCTAAGCTTGACGAACAAAATAACTCTCTGGAACATCAGCTATTCGATCAAAGGAGTGTTCTCGAAAGCAAATTCGATGAACAAAATAAAAGTTTGGAAACAAGATTCGGGACAATCGACGAGAAAATTGGAAATGTAGAGACTAAAATTGAGACCTTTGAAACAGCCATTGAAGGAAGATTCGAGAGTGTTGAAACAAAATTCGAGGCTGTTGAGGGAAGATTCGAGAATTTGGCAAATGAACTCGAATACGTAAAGGAACAGAAAGTTCGGGAGTATTCAACCGACTGCCTGAGAAGGAAAGAGATGCAGCCTCCCGTCTTCGATGGACAGACATCATGGCCAATATATAAGAGGCAGTTCGAAGCTGCGGCAATGACGAACAACTGGGACGATGAAGAGAGGTGCTTCGCCCTCACGCTTGCGCTTAGAGGATCAGCTGCAGAGCTACTACAAACTATTTCCGAGGACAAACAACGCAACTACGACAGTCTGGTGAAAGCCATTGAGATGCGATTTGGCGACGACCACATGCAGCAAGTATATAGGGTCCAGTTGCGCAGAAGGTCCCAGATGAAGGGTGAGACGCTCCAGCAGTTGCAAGCGGACATCGAGCGGCTGGCACATTTGTCCTATCCAAACGCCGGCGAGGAGATCATTAACGAGATGGCAACAGAAGCGTTCACCCATGCCATAGCTGATGCAAAACTACAACTGGCGGTAAGAATGGCTGGAAAGAAAACGCCCGCCGAAGCTTTGGCGTTTGCTCTGACAATGGAGGCCGCAGACCAGGCCTGTCAGGGAATCCACCATGTGAGGGAAGTAGCCGCCATCGAATGCTCTTGCCAGAGGATGGACGTCGAAGACCGAAACAACGCTCGCGGAGGACAAATTCGTTGCTGGAACTGCAACAAAATAGGACACCTACAACGGCAATGCAGAAATCCACCCAGACGCGGAAACTGTCCACATTGTGCGAATAGGCGACGCAACGAAGAACCATCCTACAGAGACAACATCCATCCTGTTGGCCAGGCTCCTCGAAACCAGGATTCGGGAAACGCCTAAGAGCCAGCTTCGCGGGGCAGAAGTTGGCTATTGGAATCGACGCCCCCAAGACCATCATCCAGGTCTCCCAAACCAAACGATGCAACAAGAGTCTAACAGTGGAAGCATCGGCAAAAATAAGTGCGTGGCTACTATCGATACCGGCGCCACGGCTTCCATTGTAAGAAAAGATCTCGTCCGGAAGTCTTGGCTGCACAACACCAGCTGCTACTGCCTTAGGACTGCGATAGGGGAAGCGGCGAAAGTATACGGAGAAGTTCGCCTCACGTTACAACTAGCAGGGTTGGCCCTGGTGGCCGACATATGTGATGAATGCATCATCGGAGTGGACTTTATGAAAGAACATGACGTAATCATCGACATCGGGATGGAAGCTCTGCGGTACCAGAACGTAGAGATCCCAATGGTGTACGGGAACGAGAACGCAGCACATTTAAGGACAATACTCAGCAAGGACGAAGTCTTACCACCATCTTCCGAGACTATCATTTGGACAAAACTAGAGGGTGATCCTGGGAGCCACCGATTCTACCTATTGGAGCCAGATTTAGGAAGGAATTCCCCAAACCACATCGTGGGAAAAGTTCTAGTGGAGCCAAAGAACAGCCTGGTCCCAGTAAGGCTCATGAACTTAAAGAGCCATAGCGTCAAACTAAAACAAGGGGAGGTTATTGGTAAATGTGCGCCGATATGTTCAATTTCAACCATAACCGAAAAGGAATCTGCGAAGCCCGTTTCATCAGCCAGGTTGGCCGAAGTAAGGGACATGATCCTCAAGCACTGCGAACTGGATCAGGATCAGCAAGCCATGGCAGAAAAGCTAATCGGTGAGTACGCTGATATATTTGCCTCACAGGATGGAGAGTATGGTCGAACACATCTGGTGCAACATCGCATAGACACTGGGGATGCCAGACCAATTCGTCAGCCTGCCAGACGACTACCACTGGCAAAGCAGACGGAGGTTGCGGATATGGTGTCAATGATGGAGAACGAAGGGCTCATCGAAAGTTCTAAGAGTCCGTGGGCCTCACCTGTTGTACTGGTTAAGAAGAAAGACGGCAGCACACGATTCTGCGTGGACTATCGCAGACTTAATGATGTCACGAAAAAGGATAGCTACCCTCTGCCAAGGATCGATGACACATTGGACACACTCTCAGGAGCTCGATGGTTTTCCACCCTTGAATTAAAGAGCGGTTACTGGCAGGTACAGATCGATCCAAAGGACCGAGAGAAAACTGCGTTCACTGCAGGAAATGGGCTGTGGCAGTTTACAGTAATTCCATTTTAATTGAGCAACGCTCCGGCAACTTTTGAGCGCCTAATGGAACACGTCCTACGTTGATTAACCTGGAAAACTTGCTTGGTGTATCTGGACGATGTGATCGTGATAGGAAAAACATTCGAGGAACATCGCGACAACCTGAAGAATGTGCTAGAACGGCTTCGAAGCGCTCACCTGAAGCTGAACCCAAAGAAATGTGACCTCTTCAGATCCGAAGTCAAGTACCTGGGCCACGTTATCTCATCAGAAGGAGTGCGAACCGATGCAGACAATGTGGAAGCTGTGAAAAACTGGCCAGTTCCAAAAGACAAACACGAACTCAGGAGCTTTTTGGGCCTCGCCACGTACTACTGACGATTCGTAAAGGACTTTGCCGGAATCGCGAAGAGCTTGCACCAGCTGACGGAAAAAGGAAGGCAATTCAAGTGGTCAGGTGAGTGCGACAATAGCTTCAAGAACCTTAAGCAACAACTATGCGAAGCACCAACACTAGCATATCCCATTCCCGGAGAAATGTTCATCGTGGATGCAGATGCAAGTAACGTCGGCGTCGGAGCGGTTCTTTCGCAAGTACACAATGGCCAAGAGAAGGTAGTAGCATACTTCAGCAAAGTGCTCTCCAAGCCCGAAAGGAACTACTGCGTGACCAGGCGAGAACTTTTGGCGCTGCTTCTGGCGACAAAACACTTCCATAAATACCTCTACGGCCAAAAGTTCCTTTTGCGCACAGACCACGCGGCTCTAAAATGGCTGCTGCAGTTCAAGAATCCGGAGGGCCAGGTCGCAAGATGGATTGAACGGCTGCAGATGTACGACTATGAAATACAGCATCGTAAAGGGAAACTTCATTCTAATGCGGATGCCTTGTCTCGGCGACCATGTAAGAGCGACTGCAAGCATTGTGTGCGTCAGGAATAGAAGAACCTTCTTTCCATCCAAAGGGTAAGAGCTGAGCCTATCGTTGGTTGGAGTGCAGAAGAAATCCGCAACGCTCAGAAAGAAGACCCAGACATCGAGCCGATATTAGCGTGGAAGGAGTTTATGGAAAAGCCAAATGGACAAGATGTCTCGGACAGGAGCCCCACTCTCAAGCCTTACTGGGCTCAGTGGGACTCCCTTCATGTGCAAGATGGTGTACTGAAAGGGAAATGGGAAAGGCCGGACGGGAAAGATTTCATAATGCAGCTTGTCTTGCCGCGATCAAAAGTACACGAGGTGCTACGGGAGATGCATGATGGAGCATCCGGAGGTCATTTGGGTGCAAACAAGACGCTGGAGAAGGTGCGAGAACGTTTCTATTGGCTCAGCGCAAGGGTAGGCGTAGAGAGTTGGTGCCGAAAATGCGTCGTGTGTGCCGCCAGCAAGGGACCCAGAACGAAAACGCGAGGCAAGATGCACCAGTACAACGTGGGCGCACCCTTTGAACGGATTGCCGCTGACATCGCTGGTCCATTTCCAGAAACCGACAATGGTAACGGTTACATCCTAGTCGTCATGGACTACTTCAGCAAATGGCCGGAAGCGTTCGCCATCCCTAACCAGGAAGCGAAGACCATCGTGGAACAGATCGTCAACAACTGGGTGAGCAGGTTTGGCGTGCCCATGGAACTGCATTCTGATCAGGGACGAAACTTTGAATCAAAGATATTCCAAGAGGTATGTCAACAACTAGGAATCAAAAAGACGAGAACTACCCCGCTTCATCCACAATCCGACGGGATGGTAGAGCGCTTCAACAGAACCTTAAACGAACATCTCTCCAAGGTCGTAGAAGACCACCAGCGCGATTGGGATCAACAAATTCCTCTCTACTTGATGGCCTACCGAAATGCAGTGCACAGTACTACTGGACATACTCCATCCGAAGTCTTGTTTGGTCGAGCAGTTCGGCTACCTAGTGAGGTGAAGTTTGGATCCCCTAACGATGAGCCCAAATGTGAAGAGGACTATGTGGCAGACCTCAGGGAAAGGATTCGAGACATACATCAGAGGACCAGGACGAGGATAAGGATAGCGAGTGACCGCATGAAAACCAGATACGACACAAAGGCAACAACGTCCAGCTTCCACGAGGGAGACCTAGTATGGCTGTACAGCCCACACCGGCAAAAGGGGAGGTCACCCAAGCTGCAGCAAGACTGGGAGGGCCCTTATAAAGTGGTCACACGCATCAATGACGTCGTCTTCCGGATCCAGCGTGGAGTAAGAGGCAAGATGAAAATTGTCCACCTGGATCGTCTTCATCGTTACCATGGCAGTAATCCAGATGATCTTGTTCGGGACGAACAAGTTTAAGAGGGGGACAGTGTAGCATTGACTACAGGATGGTTTGTGTACCAAAAACTAAAACACTGTATCTCAAACTGTGCAACGACATCTATTACCTACTAGTAGTAAATATTCCAACCTGATGTGCTTACGTTCCAACCTGGTGTGCTTACGTTCCACAATTGTTCCACACAATATCCCAATATTCCATGATCCTCAATTCACCCGGAGAAACATCTAGCATGTTCTAGAACCCCTTGCAATATTACAATATTTTGACATCTAGAAAAAGCATCTACGTGCTGCATTCGATTATCGTCCCTGTGCATAATCTCGAAATCATAGTTTTGCAATAACAGAGCCCAGCGGTTGATACAAGGATGAATTTCCCTTTTTTGCAATGTGTGTTTTAAAGCATTACAGTCTGTTAAGATTTCAAATTTAATTCCGTCTAGGTATGTATACATGAAACCGTTCTAGTGCATACACGATTGCTAATGCCTCTATTTCAAAGTTATGATAACGGGACTCGGTATCAGTCGTTCTTTTGCTAAAATGCAAAAGTAATCGGGTGGAAAACACCGTCAGCTTGCTTTGTAGCAGAATTGCCCCAAGCCCAATACTAGAGGCATCGCAGTGAAGTTCAGTTGGTAAATTAGGTGAATAAATGCTTAAAACTGGAGCAGATATCAATCTCTCCTTATGGCTTTCAAAGGCTTTTAATTCGTAAATGCCAAATTTAAATGCAGAATCCTTTTTTAGTAGATTACTTAGAGGCTTGCCCACTATGTCCATATATTTGAGGAATCTCAAAAATCTGTTACTTCGTTGACCTCCTTTGGAACTGGGTATTTATGTATTGCCTCAACATGATCTGTGTTGGGTGAAATACCTTTGTCACTTACGAGATAACCTTAATATTTCACTTTTGTTTGAAGGGACATACATTTTTTAAATTAAGTTCTAATCGGTTAACGATCAAGGCCCTAAATACTTTACGGAGAACCGTAAACTGTTCCTTTAGTCTATCAGTCGGTATAAGTATGCCGTCAAAATATACGAATAATTCCTCACTTGCAATCAAGTCCTTAAAAACTCTGTACACAAATCGAGTAAACGCTGAAGGAGCGTTACAAAGACCAAACGGCATTTGAGTATATTCAAATTGCCCCATTGGCGTGACAAAAGCTGTGTATTTGACAGAGTTTTCTTCCACTCGAATTTGATTAAAACCACTCTTAAGATCCAGCAGACTAAAATATTTTTTTCCTTTTAATCTATCTAAATGATCTTCAATCAAAGGCTCTGGAAATCTGTCCCTTATAGTAAGCTTATTCAACTCCCTATAATCAATACAAATTCTCACCTCCCCGTTTTTCTTTGGAACGAGTACAATCCTAGAAGCATATGGTGAATTGCTGGGCCTAATAATTTTGTCTTTTAGTAAATTGTCAATTATGTAATTAACAATTAGCTTTTCTTTAACCGACATAAAACGGTTCGGCCTCTTTTAAAACAATAGTAAAATAAAAATCGGTCAACCGAATGCAAGGCATTTCCACAGTCAAATAACAATCAGTAACTAGTGTCTTGAAGTCAAGTCTTTCAGTGTTGGATATATCTCCAATGTTAAAGTCAATCGAATTATCAAAGTCTTCGTCTATGCAAATATTTTTTATTTTATTTAAAGTGAACATCATCATAATTCTTATTCGGGATATTTAATTCTATACTATGTCCTGACAAAGTAATATTTAAATTGTTGGAAATTATAAAATTGCGACCAAAGGTACAATCGTACATCATAGTGCTATTTGGTACTATCTTAAATTCTATCATGCAGTTAAAATCATTAAGTCAACATTCCAAGTCACTTTGTGTTGGTGTACTCTGTATTAAATCTTACTTCACTGAGAAGTGAGGTTTCACCAAAATGCACCCAATGTTGGAAAAAAAAGCTTAGTCCAGACAACGTATCTGTCAAACTGGAAAAAACACCCGCGCTTTTTTAGAGGTAAGTCTATTTGTTTATATTGTCGCTATAATTGTTACTAATATTACTTTCAAATTGCAGAAATACAACAATTGAAATGTTCCAAATCTTTCCCCCCAGTCATCGATCATCCAAAGTGACACAGTTCCAGCCAATTCAATAGTTTCCAGAGCACCTTCGCTACGCACAGGATAAAATAAAACGTATTTCTCGGAATATCGAATAAACATTTGTTTGGGGTCATATTTCCGTTTGAAACTGGGGCCATTTGCTATTAAAAAAAATAGATACTGAAAACCTCTTCAAATGGCGTTTCGAATTTAAATTCTTAGTTAAAAGAACCAGCATTGATTTTATGAATACTTTTGTCCATCGGTGTGAACAAATTAAAAAGAGAGAAAAAAAAAAAATTATAGCAAAGTGTTTGAATTTAAAATGAACATATTCTTATCCAAAATTAAAACACAATGCTCTCTAGCGAAACAGTCTAAAATGAAATGATGATAATTCGAACTAATTATCAAAGTAAATAAAAATTTGAGGAAGAATCAAATACGAAATGAACTAAATACAAACTTCTTAGAAAAGTAAATGAAAATTTGAAAAAAAATCAGAAACGACTTGAAGAAAATTAGAGTTATCGTTTATCAAAACAACAAAATGCGAAATGATAAAATCGAAGTAACAGAAATCAAGATAAAAAATGCGAGTTGTACCATACCCACGAAAAAGTTCGCCTCGAATTGGAATACAGACGTTGCAAGAAAAAAGTGAAGAAGAAGTGCGCCCAGCTTCAAGTAGAGAGTTCGGAGGGCCTGTATCGGGAGCTGGAGAAAATATCTTCCCCGGTTGCTGATGCAAACCAGGCTATCCAGGAGCTGCGAAGACACAATATAAACAAGAGCGCAACCATCTTCAAAATAGTCGCCCAAAGAAGGAGGAATGTTCAGGAGATTCGTTCGTCAAAGTTCATTAACAATGCTCATTGCGCTCATTGCCAGCTTCTTGTGGATGACGACAAAATTTGGTGGCCGCAGAATTGTGAAGAGCTTTTGAATGAACAGTTTCTCCGGCTATACTTTTCAAGAGCCACCCCTAACCGTGAAGAAATACCCGACATTACAGTCGAAGAAGTTAGTGAGGCTCTGGAAAAAGATGGGAGACATCGGTTTCAGATGGCTCAGAATTCTCATCTCTAAATTTATGAGAGGTGATCCAATGCCGAATGAATGGAGGGGAAGCTACCTTCTCCCTGTGTACAAAGGGAAGGGTGATACGCAAAACTGTGACAACTTCCGTTCGATCAAGTTGATGTCACACACCATAAAGATCGTTGAGCGGGTATTAGGCGGCCGACTGTGAAAAATAATACGGCTATCTGATGATCAGTGCGGGTTTGCCGCGGGTAAATCGACCACAGATGCAATCCAAAGTATAAGAATCATAATGGAAAAACATCGTGATTCCTTAAGGGATTTGCATATTGTATTGATTGACTTTGAAAAGGCATTCGACAGACAACCACGAGATGTAATATGGGTAGCGCTAAGACCTATGTGCAGATGATCATGGACATGTGCGAAAGAGCAAAGACAAGAGTAAGATGCCCCGCTGGAGTAACCGAAGAGTTCCCAATCAAAGTCGGGGTGCACCAGGGAAGCGTCTTAAGTCCTTTGCTCTTCATTACAGTCCTTGACTATCTGCTTGAAGGCAAAGTGACCATCATAAATGAGAATCCTTCATCCCTACAACGAGCACTTGATGTGTGGGTGTACGTTTTGGAGGGAAATGTGTATCGCATTGGTTCAAAAAAGACAGAGTACTTGTACTGCCCGTTCCACACATGCCTACTCCAGACATTTATTTGAATGGAACAGTGCTTCCCAAGTGCGAAAAGTTCAAATATCTGGGTTCTATGATCAACAGCAAAGCAATCTGTGATGACGACATCAATTATCGCGTGAGCGTAAGGAGGATGAAGTGGAGAGAAAACTTCGTTATCTTCTGTGATCGAAAAATGCCCCCTAAGTTGAAAGGAAGGCTCACCCCGCAGTTGTGCGTCCAGCGCTCATATACGGTTCACAATGTTGGACGATGTACAAAAAGTATGAGAGTAAATTAACAGCAGCTGAGATGAAGATGCTTCGCATGACAGCAGTACTGCCAAACTTGATCGAATAGGAAGTTCGAAGATCCATGGAAGCTTTCCCGTCAAGGAAACCGTCTTACGAAATATAGAGCGCGACCGGCTCAGCTGGTATATCCACGTTTAGAGAAGAGATCATTTGAACCCTGTTAAAAAGGCGATATCAATGAACGTTCCAAAGACATCGCGAGGCAGGAGAGGCAGGCCTATAATCGCCTGGATCACACAAATGCGACAACATCGGCATTTCATTGGCCTTAGTAACCGAGTGATCTAAAATCGAGATACCTGCCGATAGTTTTTGAGATCAAATAGGCGAGCCCCACAGGCGTATCAGTAGAAATGCGGTGGAGTGGGAGGGTTATGATCCCTTGTTTTCGGATCATAACCTCGCCGAAAGGAAGAAGAAGATGAAACAGATGGGGACGATGGTGTCCCATTTCGCTTCTTAAAGTAATATTACTTTGCTAAAAAGCAAAATCCTAGCTCTGTAATGATTACAGACCAATTAGTATTTTACCCTCTCTATCCAAAGTGTTTGAGAAGTTGATAGCAAAACAAATTCGCGCCCACCTAGAGCGATATTCCTTACTTGATCCTCTGCAATCAGGGTTTAGAGCGAGTAATATCAACCATAGCTGCTCTACAGCTCTGGTCGATATTATGGATGACATCAGACAGAATTATAGTAAAGGATATACCATATTACACATCTTTGCTTGCCTGATTTCACAAAGGCATGTCATAAGGTGCCTTCTTCTTCTTCTTCTTCTTCTTGGAGCTACAGTCCGGGGTGGACCTGTACCTTAACCAACAAACCTCTCCAGCCAGCACGGTTATGAGCTGCCTCCAGTTGCGCATGCCAAGTTGGTTGAGGTCCCCCTCCACTTGTTTGGGTCACCTACCGCGAGGTCGTCCTCTACTGCGTCGTCCATCCGGCGTGGATTCGAAGACTTTCTTAGCGGGAACGTTGGGCTCCATCCGCTCTAAATGACCCAGCCACCGTAGTAGCTGTATGTGAACTCTTTTGGCTAATTCGATGTCCGTATATAGGCCGTATAATTCGGCATTGTACCTTCTCCTCCACTCCTCGTCTATGCAGATGCGACCAAAGATCGCACGAAGAACTTTTCTCTCAAAATAACCAAGGACATCCTCGTCAGGTTTTGACAAAGCCCATACCTCTACGCCATGCAGCAGGACTGGGATGATTAGTGTCTTGTAAAGAGTCAGCTTGGTAGGTCGAGATAGGGCTTTGCTACTCAATTGCTTTCCTAGCCCATATAAACAACGATTGGTAAGAGTAATTCTTCATCTGATCTCCCTACTGATGTCATTTGCGGAGCTCACCATAGAGCCTAGGTAGACAAAACCTTTTCTACTTCAAAATTATATCTGTCTACTATGGTGTTCTGTCCAAGACGCCGATGTTGGGTGTCCTTTTTTGTAGACAGCATATGGTATATTTCGTTTTGCTTTGATTGACCGGTAGACCCATCTTTGCTGCCTCGATCTCAATACTCGTAAATGCCTCATTGACCGCCCGCTGAGTTTTTCTGATTATGTCAATGTCATCGGCATAAGCGAGTAGTTGTACAGACTTGTAAAAGATTATACCTCCGGTGTTGGATTGCGAGTTTCGTACAATTCTCTCAAGTACTATGTTAAAGAGATTGCATGATAGCGCGTCACCTTGTCTAAGACCTTTCCTGACATCGAACGGTTCGGTGATTTTCTTACCGAGTTTGACGGAGCGGCGAGAGTTCTCCATCGTCATTCTGCACAAACGGACGAGCTTGGCAGGGATGCCAAGACTAGACATGGCTCTGTATAACTCGTTTCTATACACGCTATCACAGGCAACTTGTCGAGATGTTGAGGACACTTATACCTCTGTAGTTGGCGCAGTTCAGAGGGTCTCCTTTATTCAGGATCGGGCAAACGATGCTGAAGTTCCCTTCATCGGGCATACTTTCGACCGACCAGATTTTACAGATGATTGCATGCTCCTTACCATCTCATCTCCTCCTGCCTTGAAAAGTTCGGCCGTCGGCTCCAGCAGCTTTGTCGGATTTGAGTTTAAATATCGCTATCCTCACTTCATTCTGATCGGGTTGATGGGAATCTTGACTGTCATCGTCACTGTTGAATGGCTCATTCTGCCTGACAGCGGAATATTGGTCATCATCGCCGTTTAACAGTCTGCAGAAGTGCTCCTGAGGATATGGAATCCTCAGTACCGACTGCGATTCTACTACTATGTTGCCATTTTCGTCCATGCAGGCTTCTGTTCTGGCTTTGGAACCCTGACATATTCTTTTTGCCTTTTAGTAAAATTTTTGAACATCATTCCTTCAATAAAGTCTCTTAATCTCCTCGATCTCATGCTCCTTTTTCTTCTTTCTGAAAAGTCGATGTTCCTCTTTTCTCCTGCGCACGTAGAGCTCATAAGCAGCTCTAGTCCTTCTATGCAGCGCCGCTTTGTACGCCTCTTGATAGCTGCATGTGCTTGCCGAGAGAAACCCAGTACAATAGAAGCGGCATCTCTGATGGCTTGTTGGCAACGCTGTCACTGGTCTTCCGCATTTGCTGCTGGCGGCATAGAACTAGATTAAAAGAAACTCGATTGGCAAAGGTTCTGGCGGTCTCTTACGGTTGTAGCTGCCCGACGTCAAATTTCCTTACAGTATTTCGGTGATTTCGCTCCATTCTGGATATCCGCATCCGTACCTTGGCTAAAACTAGGTAGTGATCCGAGTCCATGTAGGCTCCTCGGAAAGTCCGGACACCCAGAATACTGGAAGAGTGCCTTGCGTCGATCGCATGTGATTGATTTGGTTGACTGTTTTTCGATCAAAAGAGACCCATGTTCCCCTGTGAATATCGAGACGTGGGAACTGCGTACTAGCTACGACAAAGTTTCGTCCTGCCGCAAAGCCGACTAGCCTGAGTCCGTTGTCGGATGTGATGTCGTGCAGGCTGTGCTTTTCGACCGCGCTACTAAAGATATCGTCTCTTCCTAGCTTTGCGTTAAAATCACATAGTATCATTTTAACATCGTGGCTAGGGCATTGCACATAGGTCTTGTCCAAGAGCTGGTAGAAGCCATCCTTTGTCGCGTGGTCCACCTTCTCGTGAGGGGCGTGAGCGCATATTAGGCTAATCTTGGCAAATTTAGCCTTGATATGGATAAGTCTGCCTCCAATGACAAATCCCGACCGAATAGAAGCTTTCCTTGTTGTCCGTAGCAATCGCCGTAGTAAATGTCGCAGTTTTTCATCCTCCTTTTGCTCGGCCCATCCCATCACACTTCGTAGATGGCGGTAATGTCTGCTTTGAAACACTCTAGGGCCTCCGCAAGTTGTTCGACTGCAAGTGGTTTGTAGAGGGACCTAACATTCCACGTGCAGATACGAAGATCGTTGTCCTTTTTTCGTTTGCTTGGGTCGTCAACAGTAAAATCATCCGTATCCAAGGCTGTTGGTTGCTTCGTAACCGAAGGTTTTTTACGTGGTAGGGAAGTTAGCCCGATGACACAACCCCCAACCTGGAGGACCAGATCCCTTTTGTTTACCCCTAGGACAAGTGGCCGGATACACCGATGCCAGTAACCCACTTCGAGGATATGAGCGCTGCCGTTGGCCCATTACGGGTTCATCTGCCACCATCTCTTTTTCAATACCCTGACGTAGTATTGAAAATCCTTACAGACCTCACCTCCAAATATGTTGAAGTAGCTCCGGTAAGGTATCCGCTGGCCTGTAGACGTCACCGTTGATTCTAGAATGGGAAATGTTGGGCGAATTCATCCGCCGCATGTCCTCCTTCTGAGGAGCTCTTGCTAGACTTCTGAGGCTCATATTACAGCCAATCAGGTCAACAAGAGATCCCTCGTCCGGTTAAACATATGCGCGCTGAAGTTCACTCAGTTGTGCTTACGCAAGTCTGGATGTTCAGCTACACATATATCGTCAGACTTAACATATGCTCATCGTTAGTTCACTATCAGAAAGCTATCCAGCGGGCACCGCGAGGAGGTGATGATGCGATTTAGCCACACCTGTGTCCTGTGTTAGACTGCAGAAAATCTGGGGAGATCATACAACTAGAAAGATCACGGCTAAGAACAGCGATAGGAATACTCTCTGGCCACTGTCCCTAAGGAAGCATTCTATGAAGCTAGGATTATCTAACACGAATGTTTGTAGGTACTCAGAGGACATAACACATATACTTTGTGAGTGCCAAGGAATTGCCAGGACAAGGCTAAAGTACCTTGGTAGATACTTCTTCGATAACCTAGAAGAAGTGGTGACCGTGAAGGTTCGCTAAGGATCGCAATGGGCCCACTTTGGTTCCTAGTATTTTATGACAACCTCATAGCCCTACCTAACCTAACATGCACGCACGTTTTCTTATGTTTCCTTATCCAGGTAAGTGGCGCTTATGTTATCTGCATCGAACGTAGCCCTTTTTGCTATTTTGTTCGCTAGTGCCAACTATCTCCGACACGTATGTAACATACATATATTTATTTCCACGTCTGAAGTAAATTGTTTCAGGTGTCAAAAAAAATTTAGTACGCGAAACTTTAATACAAACGTCAGTAAAATAATTTACTTCGGAAACCACAAAATACATCTTTACTTGTTGTTATCAAAGTTGTCAACGGAATTGTTTGGAAAAAGTTTTTAAGTATGCCTTAAAATGTTTGCCCATATGAGTGTATGAACGTACTTCATCGATGTTTTGAGCAAAAATGATGACAGTTGCATTAATATTCCCCTAATGTGCCTAACTATTTATATAGCAAATATTTCGATGTCGAAATTTTAATCAAAAATAATTTTACAATTATAGCGGGTTTCTTAATTCTGTCAGTCGGTTTGTCTGTACGCTCGGCTGCATCCTAAGCGGCTTGATCGATTTGCTTTAAAACTTTGGAACCACAATTCGAGAAAACGAAATCAGAATTTATATTCTAGTCTCAAAATTATCGGTACTTAGAGTCGCTTTTAGAAAATTTTGATTTTCTCGAAAACAGCTCCAAGGATTTTGTTCAAGTTTTATATTTGATTTCGTTCAGATATGGTTATTTTTCAATCGATTTCGTTAAAAAAAACGTATATAGGCAATATATCGTATACACAGCAATATACCGTACCAATATTAACCCAAATAATTTGCAAACGAATAGCTTATAAACAGGTACAAAAACGTACGAAGCAGTCGTACATTAATTAAATGAGTCTTAATGATCTGTATCGCAATTCATTCTAGGTTGCAGTAAAAACACAAATTATTAAACTTTCTGAATTCTTAATTTCCTTTTTTAGAAACTACATCGATAATGCTATTGATATTCGGTTTGCTGAACTTAGATTAATTTAGCAGTTACCTAACTTCTAATTAGTTTTAATCTGCGATGTGTCTAAGCCGACATACATAAATTTGTTTGTTGATTACTTTTAATCAGTGTTTAAATGACCGACGGGTAACGGAAAATCCCAATTCTAAATAAGCAGGTCTCTATTTAATCGCTGATATAAATAGTTTTCAAAATAAAATCATAATTCATGTATTGAAAAATATAGTGTCCTCAAATCTAAAAACGTTACTGAGAATAAGAATACGAACGCAGTTACCAAAGAGGATCATATTGCCGTCAGAGTAGTACTCTCTTCGGGCAGAGGGTTTGGTTGTATAACTTTGCTTCTAGATCTACAATATGCCCATAAGGATATTATAACCTTCGTAAGGCTTATGTTCTATAAGCGAGACCGAGAATGAATTTCGTCATGTTGTCATGTCACGGGTTCGAAAATCACTCGAATGACCTCTTAAAGTAACTTAGTGCATCTTCATCAGCTTATAATAAGGTCTATGCCTCTGCGCTATATGGTAGGACTGGGGTGATAAAGCTAGCTCTTGTACAGGGTTCATTTATTTGTATGAGAGAGGGCTTTACTACTCAATTGCCCAAACGGCTTTGCCCTTAGCCCAAAGAAACAGCAATTGGTAAAATTTATTCTTCGCATGATTTCTGGCGGAGCCTAGAATTTCTGGCGGATCCTAGGTAGACAATGTCCTAAACTATCACAAAGCTATGACTGCTTATCCTGGCATTCTGTCGAGGGTGTTTGCTCATTTTGCTGACAACATGCATTTTGTTTTACCCTCGTTCATCGTTAATGTAGATGTCGAAAAAAGGGAATTACCAGAGTAAATACTGTACTACGTAAGGTAAGCAGCCACCTACCTCATCAACCTTGCCTTACCCAGAACTGTCATAAGAAAGATTTTGAAATACTTACTGCCTTTCGGATCCAACATAAAAGAGTACTCGTAGGTAACTTTCTTCGTGCGAAAACACGATGCGCCAACATAATTATATATATATTTTATAATGAGTCACTCAAGAATAATAAAATATAACTAGTTTTTTAAATAAAAAAGTTTATTAAAATCTACAGACTTAAGTCTTAATATCTACATATTGCAATGCTATTTACCGATTTATTGCAACTCAAACCTAATTTGGTACTGCTATATTGGATATGAATATCGGAGTTTGAGAGGCAGTCTCAACTATTACCGCGATAAAGGGTTTATCGATCACAAAAACTTTGGCCTCTGGTTCACCTGCACTAAGTGGCACCACAAAAGCTGACGTCGCCGATGTTGCGATAGTTCCGTACTCATCCACCTCCAAGGTGGATTGCTGCAGAATTTCGCTAATTCGTAGTGGTTCATTCGATGCAATCAGTTTCGTTAGTCGTGATCTGGTTGCTGAGAATAGGTCTACTAGACCCATCTGAAAAAAAACCATTATATTTGCTTTTACCGCTATTTTTACTCAAACCTTTTGAAGTGGTGCAACTAGCGATGCTCTTGATGAAACCTTAAACTTTGGCATAAACAATTGTACTTTGGTAACATACATTCCATCAGGATTTCGAATTAGTTGAGTAAATGTAGCGGGGTCCAAGTTTGCAATGAACTTCTTGAGTGTAATGCCAGGACCAGGTACAATTATGAACATTGAATAAACGTTCTCCTAGAATAAGAGAATTTTTCTTTAAAGTTTGTCTAACTATCAGAATGTCAATTCTTACTTTGTATGGTAGGTTAATCATAGTACCACCAATATTTTTGCCCAAATCAATGTGCCTCATTTTGAAATACGCGTTCACTTCCATGAATTCAGTTGTCCGTCCCTCATTGAAGAAGGTATAGAATTTTCTAGGCTGTGAGGGTCTTAATTGGTACTTCCAAGTACTGCGAAAGTACATGGCTGAAGCTAACATAGCCTTTAGACTCGATATATCCGTGTCTAAGAAAGTTGAAGGATTAGTGTGATTACTCGTACATGTGATCAACGTTTTAATTTCCTTACCTTGACTTAGCAACTGTTGTATATTACCGTCGGTGGCATTGGATGCCCATTGATTGATGATATTCTTTGCCAGAATAGATTGCCTTCGAAGCGGCACACTGTAAACATCACCTCCATTCAGGTAAATGTGTAACGAGATATTTTCATTGACTTTCTCATTAGAGTCGACAAAAATTCCATTTGCTGATCTCACTGGAGGATCTATACCTGATGGATTTAGAACGTAATATAGTTGAGCGGGGACTGCGTTGCCAGTTACTATTTTAATTTGTTCTTTGGTGGGCTCTTCCGCTGCTAGCTGCAGCACTGACAGTAGAAGTTGGACTGAAATTGGACTCAGTATGAAATTCTCTGCATTGCGGTTTGATGGTTTTGAGTTTCGAAACAACTTCCATGCAAAGTCATCATTAGCAGTCGGTCTCGGTGGTGTAAAAATATTTGAATTGCCTTGCGCAAGGCACAGTGGTTGGTTTTGTAGAATGATGATAAAAATAACATATAAACTAATTTGCACTGCAAAAAAAAAATAAAAAATAAAGATTTGGTAATAAGATCCAATATAGAAAGGTATCATATAGTAGCTAAAAGGGTTCTGTTTGTTTCGGGTGTATAATCTACGATGATATTTTCGTAGCTCTCAAAAATAGCGTTTTAATTATCGTTGGACAATTAAACAATTTCAAGAAAACCGCATATGAACATCAATTAAGATTTTCTCCTCAGGAAGAAAAAGGTTACCCAACTTAAAGTGCAGAAATGGTTGCGACAATATAACGTCCTTACGGTGCTAAAGTGTAAAGGTCCATTCACAGCTCACCGAACTGTGAATGCGAACGAGTGAATATTTGCCAATTTTGACATAGATAAATTAAACTACGTTCTTTTGGAATAGTAAAATTGCCAATGGCGTGCTTGTAAATGGGCCAAAAACGGTTTGTTCGCAGCTCGGGCATTCGTAGGTCGCTGAGCTGTGAATGAACCTTAATATAGAGTAATAGAATGAAATAGTGAAAAATTAAAAAGACCACTTTGAGACACAGACTACTCTTATATGTATATAGATATGAACGCAATAAGCCTAGATGCATAATTAAAATGTTTTGTCATTAAAGTGGTATCAAGGGAGGTAACGGTGCGGTGGGCTTGCTACCCGACGTGTGCAGGTTCGAGCCCCAGCAGGGAGCATAAAAGGGAAACGAATAGCTTCTAAAATTTTCTACTGCACCAAGAAAATGTTTCTGTCTGTTAGTAAATTGGACTACATCAAGTCTGAGTGCCTTGAAATCTGTGTTTTCATTTTTTATAAAAAAAAAATAAAAATTGGTGTCAATGGTGTTTAGGCCTGGTTGTTTAGAACTTATTTTCTCTGACACTTTCTAAAAGTCAGACTAGACACTACTACTTTGAAGATAAATATGCGCACTTATTGCCGATGTCATCAGTCGAAAGTGGCAGAGGAGTAGATTATTTTTCCTCAAACATTTCGCTGTATATGGGTTTTAGCCATTTGTCTAAAATTTATTTAGCGACGGCTAAATTCATTAACCATGGTTGTATTCAAATTCATCCACAGTCTAAAATGTTGCCGCCATTTGATAAACGGTCTTTTAATCCATCTAAAAAAGAGTCGTATAATACTCTATCTCTAAGCAAAGTGTACATTCAAAGTACGTTCTGGATCATTTCTCTTTGTATGCATAACGCGGAGCTCTGCGCAGATCGACTACTCTTTTACCAGCTGGTCTAATAAAAAATAATACCTTGAAGCGGACCTCAATAATAAAAAAATACAACAGAAACCGCTTGTGCAACTAACAACTCCATTTCTTTTAACGTTTGCAGAATCATCTACGAAACATATGCACTATTAATTCCGTCAGTGATTGGTTGCTTCCAGATAAATTACCTCTGCTAGCACCAACTCTTCATAAACTGGTTGACTTTGAAAGAAAGTCGCTGAGCCTTGAGGCTCGATTAGTTCAATAGTGAGGTGGTCCTGGGCATCAACTAAAAGACCTCTCCAGCCAGTCCGATTACGAGCCAGCTACCTCCAGTTGCGCACCCCAAGTTGATTGAGGTCGCCATCCACTTGTTTGATCTAAATGACCCAGCCATCGTAGTCACTGTATGTGAACTCTTCTGGCTAAGTCGATGTATAGCTCGGCACTGTACCTTCTCCTCCACTCGCCCAATGTGCAGACAGGACCAAGGGCCGCTCAAAGTAACCAAGGGCATACTCATCCGATTTTGACAAAGTCCATGCCTCTGCGCCATAAAGCAGGACTCGGATAATTAGTGCCTTATAAAGAGTTACCCTAGTAGTTCGAGATAGGGCTTTGTTACTCAATTGCCTTCTTAGCCCATAAAAACAACGATTGGCAAGAGTGATTCTTCGTTTTCACTGGTATCATTTGCGGAGTTCACCATAGAGCCTATGTGGACAAAGTCCTTTACTACCTCAAAATGATATCTGTGTATTGTGGCGTTCTGTCCAAGACGCCGATGTTAGGTGTCATTTTTGTAGACAGCATATATTTTCTTTTACTTTCACTGACCACTAAATATACTCGCAAACGATCCACTGACGGTCCGCTGAGTTCCTCCGAATGTCATCGGCATAAGCGAGTAATTGTACAGACTTATAAAAGATTGTACCTCCGGTGTTGGCTTGCGAGTTTCGTACAATTCTTTCATGTTTTACGTTAAAGAGATCGCATGATGACGCGTCACTTTGTCTAAGACTGTTCCTGACATCGAATGGCTCGGTGGTGTTTTTTCCGACTTTGATGGAGCAGAGACAGTTCTCCATCGTAGTCTGCACAAACGGACAAACTTGGCAGGGATGCCGAGACTAGACACGGCTCTGTATAACTCGTCTCTATAGACGCTATCACAGGCAACTTTAATATCGATGAAAAGATGATGTGTATCGATTTTATACTCATGGGTTTTTTTTTCCCAAGATCAGACCTATCAGGTTGTTGACGATCGGTTTTGGGCGTTTACATAATACGGCAGACAGGATCTTATATGCGATGTTGAGAAGACTTATACCTTGGCGCAGTTCACAGGGTCTCTTTTCTTCAGGAAATTCCCACCCTTAATGCGCGTAAAAGCGTCGGTAGAAGACGTCGAGAGGAGGAGGTAGGCTATCGTGCTGGATTGTGATGTCAATGCTCTTGGTTGCGGTTTCTGTCAGTGCGTCAACCACATGCCCCAATCCTCTAGACTGTGAAATATCCTTCCCATCTTAATGAATCCTTATATATTTTGTACATACGCTAAAGAACCATCGCTTAACCTACTATGGACATTTCTCTGGATTCACACCTGTCACTGATAATAACCTTTCCTTAGAGTGTACTGCACAGCCATTTATCTTTCCGCACCCAACCATTGAGAAGAAATTGAAGTGAATCATGAATAGTTTCGGACGATCTACGAGTCGGAATGATGTCATTTCAGGGCAATCTTGGCATTGTGGGTTATTCTGGGCTGCTGTTTAAACTTAAAGCGGGAAAAATCTCATTCGGTTAAATTGATGTCCTTTCTACTTAAAACTCTTGAGAGGAGGATCACTACTTTAAGGTCTCAATGAATTGTAAAGAGGCAAATCCGTTGAGGCAATTATAATATATACGCTATCAAATATAATCAAATGTGAACTAGCAAAGGCATCTAGTTCTCAATGAACTTCCACTGAGAATAGAGACCAGCTGTTGCTATTGCAATGTCGTATTTGTGTCTTTCCTGATTAGATTTTGAACTTTCTAATTAAAGCTATTATAGGAGTATATGTGTCCATAAGACGTGAAATTTCGAAAACAGCATGTATGTTTTTTTTTTTTATTTTTCTGATGAAACCGGACGGCTCAGCTAGTGATTATATATTATTTTGTTCCTATCATATCGTCGCATTAGTAATTCGAACTTAAGACAGATGTTCAGGTCCAAAACCTAACCATTAATCTTTCGTTTTTGGCTATATGTTTTATTTGTTTTTCAATTAATAATCAAGATCAACAATTCAATTGTACCATTTTTGTACTTAGATTTTATCTGCGTAGTATTGAAACACGCCCCTGGACAAAATTTGTTCTAACCAGTACGGATATATGACATAAGCAAGAATAAATAAAAATATTCAGCTTTGCACAATTGTAAGAACCTGTAAATTCTAGCGCGTTACAGGTATGTAGGCCAAATTCATTTGTTTATAGGGTAGTAAACAAAATTGAAATAAAACGAATCTTACTTCCAGAACATTGATCGGGTCGCCCTTCAGAGATATCCGTTAGAAAACGGCCCAGTCTAAAAAAATCGATGAGAATTTTGAAGAACAGCTTCATAAAAGTATATAGGGACTATGGACAATTATAAATATTTGGACACATTCAAATGATGCCTTTTTTTTATAAATAAAAGGAAACCCAAATCCCATAGCACTCAGAGACTCTCCGGTCCATTGTACTACCAGGCAGGAACCTTTCTTTGGTGGAAAAACTTCGATGTTAATCGTTTTCCTTTATATTCGAGTGACTGATGATTGCTGTTCTCCGCTGGGGAACACATCGGTTAACGGGCGAACATACTTCCACTGCACCGAAATGATACCTTAAACAGTGTGCAAAAAACACTGTTAAAACTCTGTCTTGGTCACAAATACTAATTTTCTCATGACAATGATATACATATGTACTTCCGAAATGTGAAGTTCAGTTTGCATTCACCACCCCAATCGCCATGGTTCTACCTATCATGCAGGTGATACAACACAGTTTTTTTCTTAAGTGTAATTAATTTTATTTTTTCTTATCACCTATTAATTCATTCAAATCAAATTAATTACGAGTATTCTTCTTATTGAATTATAACAATAATTAAATGAAATTCATTATTTTTGCATAATGCAAAGTATTTGGAAAAAAGGTTTTTTCAGATCTAACTACGAGTCTAACATTATGATTTCAGTATCTCGTTGGATGTCTCCGCTGTTTTAGAATCTCCTTAAGTCTATTTGGCAATGAAAGAGCAAGCTTTTTGTGTTAAGGGTTTTTTTTTTCTTATTTCCCGTTCCAGATCAGCCCAAAGATGGTCAATGGGATTTAGGTTCGGCGACTGAGGAGGTGTTTTTAATTGGTTTCGACAGTTGTACAGCAGCTACAACCTGTTATTTAGTGCAGTATACTTCGGATCGTTTTCTTGTTGGAATTGATAACTATCTGGAAGCTGTAATTTCTCAGCACTTCCTGACAGATTATCTTTTAGAATATTTATATACCTAGTATGGACGAAAATGCGGTTACACATATTTTTCTTCATAGCTTCAAAATGGCGGAATATTTTATTAAATTTTTTATATAACTTCTGATTGAATATTAAATACAAAAAATGCAAGCTTATTTAAAATTGCCTTTGATTTAATACAGGCCTTAAGTTCCTTGGGGCAGATCGGAAAATTGGCTACAGCTAAAAACAACGTGATCTTTAATGACTCATTGTGAGGGTATCTCTTACG
Source organism: Brachypalpus laphriformis (assembly GCA_945910035.1). Classification (NCBI taxonomy): domain Eukaryota; kingdom Metazoa; phylum Arthropoda; class Insecta; order Diptera; family Syrphidae; genus Brachypalpus; species Brachypalpus laphriformis. The sequence continues at coordinate 89,878,950 of OX246754.1, forward strand.
GCATGCCATATCTTCCAAGGTTGTTCACAGCTAGTAGTCCAGTGCATTTAAACGGGCCGTCTTAAGTCCCTATAAAGTTTGCAACATTATTTTGAAGCCATAGTTGCGTAGTTTTTGCTTTATGCGTGGGCACACAATCTTGCTGAAAGGTCCACTGCTGGTTGTGAAACAAATTGGTATTAAGTGAAGCGACGACCTGTTCCAGTACATTTTGTCGGTACACTTAAGCCAAAGCCCCTCAACTATTATCCATGAATGGTACTTGCGAAATCCAAAAGATTCGCCATTCTCGGTATTTGCATCACTATCTCCGATGGAATGATTACATATTCGAGGTTGTTTGTAGTGGTTTGAAACTCAGATGTTTATGTTTCAGAAAAACATACATAAACATCTGAAATTATATACGCGCACCCTGTTATTTAGTTCTTTTATCTGAAAGATACACGTATGCAATTATTTTTCAAATTCCATTAGAATTCAGGGGTCGCTGCCGGGCGCTTATCTTTTCGAGCTAAATGGATAGGAAAGGTTATCTATTTACTCAAAATTTATTCATTTAGACATCAATACGAGTACGTTGTGAAGAAAGAAAAAAAAAAAGCAATAAAAGACATATACATTTTTACAGTCAGCATTTATGCAAAATATTGGTCCTAAGCATCTACACGATGGTTTGCACTCAGAAATGATTTGCAGCTCTGATACTATACGTAAATAAAAACCGCGAAGAATTTGTATCGTGCAACCAGGCTTTTCCTCTCCGTTTTAAAGATGATGCAGTTTACAAGACAAGCAAAGTATTATTTTTTTTCTATGAAAGTTTTATGAAAAACTTTTTTTTAAAAATATGAAAAGAATGCCTACAGTTGCTTATTGTGGTATAGACCATATTTAAAGGGTGTCGCAAACAAAATTGTTTTGGTCCATATAAGAACCACCCTAATCTCCACTATACTAGGTCTGTTCGCGTACCCTCCCAAAACAGCGAATTTTTACGAAAAGGTACGAATTTTTTTACGAAAACCTGTTCGAGTACTGAGAATTTTTGTAGTTTTTGACAGAAGAGAGCGATCTCGAGAGAGTAAGAAATTTCCCCAGGCTGCGAATTTTAGTGCAAGAAATTTTTGTGGGCTAGTTTGTGAAAACTGTGAAGTCGCTGTATACGTCATTTTTTGTTGGCTTGTTTCTTCTCTTTCTTTCTTTCGCGTACAATTGGGCTTGAGGTTTGACGTTTAAAAAGTGGGCAAGTCTTGTGGTTCAACGCGTTCGTTTACTTTTTCCTAATTTTACCTCTCTCTGAGAGAATTTTACCCCCACTCGTGGAAATTTGACAAATTGCGAATTTTGGTGCAGAAAATTTGCGAACAGACCTACTATTTCTCTCTGTTACAAACTATGTGTCAAACTTTTTAATTTTTTTTTTATTTGGCGCAACAGCTCTTTAAGTGCCAGGGCCTAGCTTCTCGCAACCACTCATGTTGTGTGCGTTATATTTTTCACACGAATGGAAGGGACCTACAGTTTAGTGCCGAATCCGAACGGCTATTTTAGAAGCTTTTTCGTGACACCAATACTCTCGGATGTTTGTCAGACGCTCGCGAGAGGTGGGACCGTGAAAAAAGTTGTTGGTGTTTTCTGGGATTCGAACTTGGAACCTCATGCGTAGTGATCCGACACACTAACCACTTACGCCACGGCGCCCACAAACTTGTCAAACTTAGGGCTTCGCCAAACAGAATGCGGGTCAGCGACGCAGGCAAGTGATTCTGCCCGCTGCAGTCGCTGCACTGCGTAGAATTTTATCATTTTGTTTAAATAGAATTCGGACAATTCAAAATCATGGTTGGCAGATATCTTCGGTGCGATGAGTTCGTGTATCATCTCAAACTGCTCTCGAGACATACGAAAATAATTAAAGAAACGGTTTTCAAATAAATTGAGTTCCTTACAAAGACGATGCAATTCACCATAATCCTTCCATTTGTTTCATTTATTTCTTGGACCCACTTACTTCTCTTCTTTGATGCAGAAGTAAGAAGAAAAAGCATTTCATCTTTCTCAGAACTACTACTCATTTCTACTGCACAGCGAGTGAAGTGTTCTGGAGAAAATCACTTAAACAAATGGATTGCTAAAAGCTGTCCGCTTTAAGATTGACATCACGGCTCGTGGTGGGCAACAGCGCGGTCTGCCCGTTTCGCTGGTCCGCGTTCTGTTTGACGAAGCTTTTAATGTACTCGTACCTCTATAGGATGGTTAGGTTAGGTTAGGCTAGGTTGGCTGTCCACGCGAGAGTGCAGACACACTTAGACCAGTGAAGGTCCTTTGTGATACTAACAAAACTAACCGGAGCTTTTAAAAAAGCGATGGATGCTCATGACGTCCAAGGACGCCAGATCGCAGAGGTCGTCAAGGAAGGGGGACCCTAGATGGAGCATTCTTTTATGCGACAGGGCTGGACATGTGCATAGGAGGTGAAGGATGGTTTCCTCCTTGGAATAATCAAAACGATCTTCCGCGTCTTAAAATCCCCCGAACTACGAACAATGTACAAATACTAGTGACAGCAGGTATAGATCCAGATAACGCAGCTGAGGATGACAATTTCTTTGTGATCGAAGATCCGCAGGAGAAGGTAGAGGCTATAGGAGCGACCTTCCAGGACGTGTATAAGGTGAATGATAGTGTTTGCCCGAACCACGACCTGGAGAATCGGGTCCTTGTGCACAACTTCTACCTTCGAAATGACATGGAGCACTGGTGATCTGAGAACACTGGTTTCACCGTGTACAATGAAAGATACATGGCAAGCAATGCCGTCGCCGATGAAAGGGTACATCCCCCGTTCATTTCGAAGGCAAAGCTCCAAGCGATCTTCGAATCACTGAGGAAAAAGAAATCCTTGGGAATCGATGGTATACCCAACATTCTGCTTAGACATCTTCCTCCAGAAGCGGTGAACATTTACACCATCCTGTTTAATAATGCAATGAATAATGCCCATTATCCTGCGCATTGGAAAACAGCGGTGGTGCAGCCCATTCCCAAAAGGGATAAAGATAGCTCCAATCCGGGGAATCTCCGGTCGATAAGTCTACTTCCGAACATCAGCAAGGTATTCGAAAAAGTTATTCATAGAGCCCTGACTAAGTGGGTTGAGGACATGCACATAATTCCGGATAATCAATTCGGTTTCAAGGCGGGGCATGATACCATACATGCGGCGTCTAAACTGGTATCGGATATCCAATGGAACAAAAGCAAGAAGCAATGCACGGGTGCCTGCCTGATTGACTTGGAGAAGGCCTTCGATACCGTATGGTTAGAGGGACTCTTTTACAAGTTGAGCAGGCTAGGCATAAGTAAACCACTGCTGTACATACTTTATGACATGCTCACCGGTAAGAAGTTCATTGTGAAGAATGGCAATGTGACGTCTGCTGGAATTTTTGAAGTAAAAAATGGTCTGCAACAGGGCGCGGTTAATTCGCCGATCCTGTTCAATATTTACACGAGCGATCTCATAGGATCACTTCACCATGCCATAGCGTACGCAGACGATTTGGTCGCGTACAGATCAGGGCCTAAGATTGAGGTAATTGCAATACTCTTGCAGCGTGACTTCGATAAGATCAAGAGATACTGCGACAACTGGAAGTTGAAGATTAACTTTCAGAAGTCGGAGACCATCCTGCTCAGAACGCCGTTGTCTGGGGCCTCTAGGGACACCAGAAAGAATTGGCGAAAGTTCTCTATCGTGGGGCAGCACGGACAGCCACTTGCGAGTCGAAGTGTAGTCAGATACCTTGGGGTCTGGCTAGAACAATATCTATATTTTAACAAACATATAGATGCTGCTCTGGCCAGAGCCAAAGTTACTTTCGCCCTTACAAAGAGACTGTTTTATAGCAGCCAACTCGATGCAAGGGTGAAGGTAATCTGCTACATGGCCCTCATTCGGCCTATGCTCGCATATGGATGTCCCGTGTGGTTCAACGTGGGGCCAAGCTTATTGGAAAAGATGCGGGTGTTTGAGAGGGCTTGCCTTCATTTGTATAGAACACCAGAGTCTGAGTACATAAAATTCTATCCTAATGAGGTCCTGTACAACAGGGCGAATCTGATCAGAGTGGATAATTTCTTGATGAAGATGACTCGAAGGCACATTGCAAGAGCAATGACTTCGATGAATAGTCTGATCTTTGGGGCTTATTACCCCAACAATCTCTATCACGAGAGTGTTCGCCTTAACGGCTTTATCCCACTAGAAGCGTTCCTATACCTTGATCAGAGAGGTCTGATCCAGGATAAGTTAGCGGTGCCGCTAATCTTCCACGTCGCCAGAACAGCTGTGGATAGGCGACTCAACTACGACCGAGACGTCGCACAGAGTAGTGTAGAGCGTCTCCGGTACAGTAGGGCGGTTTCCAACCGCGACATTGAAGACGTTAGTAGGCAGCATGACCAAGTGGCTTAGAGAAGATGAGGGAACGCCGTCGTCGTTTCCCCCTAATCCGGGATAGCCTGTAACGGGACAGAGCGGGTCGTCTTTTATTATATTATTTTGATATAATAGCCATGGCCGGCTTACATAGTTTTTAAGGTAGTCTTAAGTTTATCTAATATAAAAAAAAATAAAAAAAAAAAATTAAATAGCACAGCACTTGGCTAAAAAAAAAAAGAAATAAATAAAATAAAGCACAGCACTTGGCTAAAAACAAAAGAGTGTATTTAATTACACTTCGTAGATAAGTTAGCTTAAGTTTATTTTTAAGGTAGTTTATAAGTTTTATCTAATAGTAAAAAACAGTCCGTATACTAAGTTTTTATACAACAAAAATGTTTTCTTAGTTCTTAATTTGTTAATTAGTTAAGTAATTATAAATAAATTTAGTTAGGTTACGTCGAAAGACATAGGTTAAGAGTTAAGTTTAGCTTAGAGCGCCCGCATGGGGCCAGTAAGTTAGAATAAGATACTTAAGTTAATTAAGCTAGTTTTAAGCGTTTTTGTTAGCACGTAAGAAATAATGAATTGAATTAATAAAATGCATTAAAATAAAAATGAAATGGTTTCCGCCTCCTCCTCGTCCCTACATCTTCTTCAGAAGTCGTTGGAGAAGAGACCAAGTCTTTTGGCGTGTTGGCCTATAAGACAGTGTCCAGTGAGAACACCGACAACGTAGCTGATTTGTGTACGCTCTAACTTGATCAGATCGGCACTACGTTTTTGATCCAGCTTAGGCCAGATCTGTCTCGAAATGTGACACGTTGAGCCGTTTACCCATCTGAGGTTAGTCGTGCTAATAGCGTTCAGCTTCAGTAGATACTTACATGTCGCGAGAGGCATACCCAGGGCTTGCCTGTCAGGCAAAATCCTTAGAGTGGTACCCTGTCTGGCGAGGTCGTCAGCCCTGCAGTTACCTGGAATGTCCCTGTGGCGCGGCACCCTGCATAGGTGAATGTTGAACTGCTCTGTCATCTCCATAAGAGATAGACGACAGTTTAAGGCGGCATTTGAAGTGAAGGCGAACGATTCCAGGGACTTGATTGCCGCTTGGCTGTCAGTGAAAATGCTAATATCCCTGACAGATAATACATTACATTTCAGTCAGGACAGGGCTTCCTTATTCGCCACGATTTCCGCCTGGAAAACGCTACAATGATCAGGGAGGTGGAAAGAGATGCTCAGATTGAGCTGTTCGGAGAAAACACCGCAACCCACCCCACCCTCCGTCTTAGACCCATCTGTAAAGAAGTGAACCAAACTACCATCGAAAGGGGGGGAAGTGTCCCATACATCCCGGTGAGGAATGCTCGTACGGAAGTTACGGTCAAATCTTAGTTTCGGCGGGGTGTAGTCCGTGTTTTCGTGTTTGAAGTTGAGAAGATCAAGGATCGAGGAGTGGCCAAAGCGATAGCTAGACCACTGAGAGGAGGCTTTCAGGCGGATGGCCGCACAGGCAGTCATCTGTTTCCCAAAAATATTTGAAGGTAGCAGGTTGAACAAGATGTCCAGTGCCGCGGAGGGAGTAGTTCTCAGTGCACCACTGATGCAGATGCATGCAGATCTTTGCACCTTAGCTAGTTGAGTGAGGTGGACAGCCCTGTCAAGAGCAGACCACCATACGATCACGCCATATAGTAGTATAGGCCTGATAACAGACACATATAGCCAATGAGTGATTTGAGGCTTAATACCCCAGCTCCTACCTACAGCCTTTTTACAGGAATAGAGAGCTACATTAGCTTTCTTGACGCGCTTTAGTAGATTGGCCTTCCAGTTTAATTTCCTATCCAAAATAAGACCCAGATATTTTGCGTTTTCAGAGAAGATGAGACTGGTGCCATTTATCAAAGGAGGGTCTATGAGGGGAACTTTATATTTCCTCGTGAAGAGAACGAGTTCCGTTTTATGGGGGTTAACCCCCAGTCCACATTTGGAGGCCCATTTGGTGAGCCGAAGGAGAGCATATTGGAGGATTTCCCTGAGAGTGCCCGGGTGCTTACCGGACACAGCAATAGCAATGTCATCAGCATAGGCGATCACTCTACAACCTGACGTATCCAGGTCCATCAGTAGCTCATTTACTACCACGTTCCACAGAAGAGGTGACAAGATTTCACCTTGAGGTGTACCGCAGCGAGCAATTCTTCTGGCCGATGCTCCGCCGAGCTGTGTGTTAATAATCCTGCATATAAGCAATTGATTGATCAACACTCCGAGCGAAGTATCCACTTTCATATTTGCAAGTGCGTCGGTAATCGCCTTTGATTTGACATTGTTAAAAGCTCCCTCAATGTCAAGGAAAGCCACCATGGTGTATTCTTTGATGCCCAAGGATTTTTCGATGGTGCGCACAAACGAATGTAAGGATGTCTCAACCGATTTGCCGTACGCATGTTGGGACGGCGAGAGTAAAGCAAGGTTAATACTTTGCCGAAGATGGATATCAATTAACCTTTCTAAAGTTTTAAGCAGAAAGGACGATAGGCTTGAAGGGTTTGAAACTGCGCATGGCCCATCGGATCTTTTCTGTAGTTATCAAGACTAAGGAGTTGCTGCAAGGTTGAGGGGAAGAATTTCCCACTTGCGGTACTCTATGGGATAGGGTATAAGGGTGAGATGAAAAAAAAAATCACCCGTGAGGAAACTTTAAACCAGAAGTTGAATGGCATCCTGCGTAAATAAGTAAATTTTGAATGAAATATGCGTATTTGGGATCACGATTCCTTGAACGTATGCGCATTGACCTTATTGACTACTTCCGTCAACGATTACATAAACATGCTCGTTCAAACAAAGCGTCATTCGATTTATCTCCACCGATCGTAATTTGTGTTGCGCAGAAAAAATAAAAAGAATTTAAGTTAGCCATTATAATTAATCGAAAAACCATAAATCACTACATAATATAAAAGTATGATTTTTCGTCTGTCTGTGTGACTGCGTTAATCCCGAGCACCACTGTAGGAGCTGAGCATTCGAGATCTAAGTGGCAGAAAGGGAGTTAAAATCAATCATCATTGGTAACTACACAGCCCATTGGCTGAACACAATGGTGTAGCAGTAGCAGTAGTACGAACTGTCAAAAGTAGAAGTCATGCAAAGACCCTGTTTAGACGTTAACTAATGAGTGCGCTATGTCGATAGTTTTTGGGTGAGAAGAGTGAAGAAGAGAGAGCCCCTCACTCTGCTCACCCAAAAACTAAACGACATAGCGCACTCATCAGTTAACGTCGATACATGGTCAAGCACAATGGGCAGCTGTAGTAGTAGCGCGTAGCAGTAGCTGTAGTACGAGTTGACTTATTTTCAACTTCTGTAGCGCTATAAGTTTAACAGTACCACAGACAGAGAAATTGACAACTGTTGAAGTATGTTTTGATTTTCTATACGTTCTTGTGGTGGATTCTTGAACTAACTTCAGCAGTAGCGCAACAAATTTGAAATATTCGTTACCGCCAAAAGGGAAAGCACGACGTGGAAAAATTGATTGAGCTGGTGAAAGAAGAAGAAATTTTGTGGAATTTGTGCCATCCGCTCTACAAAAAACATTTAAAAAAAGACATACGAATGGGAAATCATTGTAATATCACTCAAAAAGAAAAACGCAATTTCAATCAGCTGACTTCATTTGACATTACTACGCGCTACACCATTGTGGTTGATTTTTGTGAGTGTAGCGCTACAGCATTTGACAGCTCGTACTACTTCTACGCACTACTACTACAGCTAAGCGCATTGTGTTCCGGCAAGTCAACAATGGCTTATTGGATTTAAAAACAAAAGAAAGATTACCCTTTGTAGCTGAATTTATCAAAAATGAAAAAAAAAAATACTGCAATTAGAACATCTCTTGCAATTGAAAAAGCACGTATTTCGTAAAAAATAATTATTGTTATTGGAAAGCAAGTTATTTATGGTGATGCGTTAGTATGTGACAGATATATCACATTCATGCAAAAAATTATTATAACAGAGTACTGGTACATGAACGATACCATTTGTCTTCTATTTTTTGAAGCACGTTGGAAGTTTGTTTTGTAATCCTACTATGACGCATCTCAATGAAGTCACTACCGATAGAGTGTTGATAGCCTCCACTTCCTTTAACGGAAAGAGTCGCTGCTAATTGCAAGGGGAATCCCACATAGAAAAATCACCAAAATTTAACAATTCCACAGCACAGAATCTCTTCTGCAAAACACCGACAAAAAGCCCGCGTGGGATCAGTAAGCGCGAAATTGAACTTTCATTAGCATTGGATTTGATTTTTTCAATGCATTGAATAATGCACGATTAAATCAATGCACTAATTCCAGATTTGCTAAGTATGTAAGTAATAAGTATAGCGCCGCCCTGATAACTTGCATGTGAGGTCGAAGGTCGTCCGGTGTATGAGTCGAAGAATGCCCAATATTGTGAAAGCATTTGAACCCGCGAATGAGCCACCCAAGTACTATGTATTAAATTCGTCTCGAATTTGAATACTCAACTTTTGCACATATTTTAGTTTTTAATTTCTAGAAATCGAGAAATGAAACCATTCCAACAACATGTTCGTTGTTGTTTACAACAAAATAACGAAAGATTGTACTCCTCATGGTGAAGGGTGGCTATATTCTGCTCACACAAATATGAATAACATTACCCTCGGTGGGTATAACATGTTATATGGTTTCAAGTTCGTATGCACACCCACAATCTTATTATGCGGGATTTTGTGCGGCAGTAATTTGTGAACGGGATTTTGTGGCCAACTCAATGGTTACACAGGAGGTAATGCGGAGGACAATTGGGCACTTGCTATTTATCAAAAAAAAAAAAAAAAAACATATTGGAAAGCCCCTTTATTCAAGCCCGAGCTTTTAATAAATTTGTAAATAAAAATGCTATGTACGAATTGAGTCGTAAAAAGTACTTCAAATTGTTCTTACGCTTTGTTTGTAAGGGCAGTGGACTGCTGCTATCTCTTAGTTGTCTTCGAATTATTTTTTCGTTAGTTTTGCTTTCATCACGAACTGAGATGAAACAATACCACCGGATCCATCTCTAAGACGAAATTATTTAGCCTCGTTCGTATGAAGTATAACGATTTTTTTTATTTTTCATACAATTACCGATCCGTTGACGTACGACGCGATTCGATCGCAAGTCAATACGATGCTTAAAAATAGGCTTAAATAAGTCACCAAACGAAAGGGATATTCTATAAGATACGAGTATTAATTCTTCTTATTTCTGTTCTTTTTTTTCTTTTCTTTTTTTTTAAGTTTACATAGACTTCTCTTATAAATTTGTGTGTCTTTATTTGTTTTTACTTAATCTATTAAGTTTTTAAGAACTGCTTCAGCTTGCAAATTCCAAAAAAATTTAACGATTCGGGTTCATGGATCAGACTTTTCTACTAGGTGTACCTACCTACCCGTAGATAATAAATTATAAATTCAAATAGAAATTTAAAAAATTCAAAAAATGTTTGTTTTCTACGTTTGACCTCAAAGATTGATATCGTTAACTTTTTCATGTTAACGAAATTCCATACGCAAATTGATTTCAATGACTGCTTTCTATGGGGCTATGAATGAAGCAAATACTGTGTTATTAACACTTCTTAACATTGATATTATGATTACATACAAAACTCCCAAAAATTTTAAGAAAAAATTGTACTTTTTATTATTTAATGACTAAACCAGTGTCGTGAGAGAATAAACTGATATGAAGATCCGATAGCTGAAATAGTTGCATATAAGGAGTAGCAATAAGTAAATTGTTTTAAATTTCCAGAGAAAAATGAAACAAAGAAGTATATGTGAACACTTCCTCATTGACGGAATAATTAAAATTAGTTTGAATTCATCAAATGTCTGCCGACCAAAAAATTCATAGGTTCATCCGAAACTATGAACCCTGTATGTAGTATATGGATAGGAGTATGTATCTGTGCTAAAAGCAAATAACATCTAGGCACTGTCAATGAATTATCACTTCACTTCAAGCAGTATGCTTGCACTACACACCTTTCATGTTTACTGTATGAATTTGTTCATAAATTTGTATTGATCCACATTAAGATAAGATAGTACAACCATTAATAATTCTAACTATATATAGTTAACGATTTAAAAAATTCGCGTGCGATATTTTGTCCGAGCACTTCGATGTTCTTGAGCAAACTCGTAATCTAAATCTTTATCAGAGGTTAACATGCTCTGTGGAAGAGATGTGTCATAATACTCTGAGCCTCTCTTTAAAAAGGCGGATATACTTCGCATCTACACTTTAAATAAAGTGATTAGCAGCAGGTTTGATGGTGAAATATACGAGTCGTTACCGTATTAAGCATTATTCTGCCTATGCTGTCCCATGGGTTTTCACAATGTACCCACCATCATAAGTGGTATATCCTTCAATGCATACCCGATTGTGTTAAAGAATATTTTTATATACCTGAACTAGATTCAATCAAAAGCACTCAAATTCACTCGAGCTGGAACAGTAGCCGCAAGGCATTGCTATTTACTCAATTGAAGAGTATCGAGTCAAAGTATCGATGCAACTCAAATTACACCCAAACCTATTCTGTCACTGCTGGTATCTAGTTTTTTTTAAATAATCGTATTTTTGCTAGTGGATATAAGACTCTATTATTGTATATGAATCTTATAGTACTATTTTCAATCGATGTTTTTTTACTTTCAACTCTAATTGCCCAGGTGGCAACAAGTTATTTCTCACGAAAGAAGGAACATTTTTCCACTCTCTTATCCCTCTTACCACCTTCTCTCTGAAAATGGAGTAAAACTAACCTCTGCAAGGGTTTGCCGAAAAATAATATCGTCAATAATTCTTATATTGTTTTTTAACAAATAATTTCTAACGTTTTTAAATGAATGAGTATAAAGAAAAAGATTCTGGTTTGCAATTCCCATTTGCTGAAGTAGTCCATGACAACTAGGGTGTATCGGTTGCCATTGTTGGCTTCCGGAAATGGGCCGGCTATATCGTCTCAATTCGTTCGAAAGGTGCGCTATGTTGTACTGATTCATCTTGCTTGGCGTCTTAGTACTGGGTCCCTTGCTAGCTGCATACACAAAGCGTTTTTGGCACCAACTTTCTACGTCATCCCTTTCATTGAGCCAATAAAAATATTCTCGCACCTTCTCCAATGTTTTGTTTGCACCCAAATGACCTCCGGATACTCCATCATGCATTTCTCGTAGCACTTCATGTAACTTTGATAGAAGCAAGATGAGCTGCATAAACGCTGCGACTGATGTGCTGGGTCTCGCTCGCCCACCACCGCGAAACCCCTGGTATGACGAAGAATGTCTGTGTTTGCATGCCGCAAAACAAGAGGCATATAAAGCGGCGCTGCAAAGGAAGACGAGAGCTGTTCGTGAGCTCTACGAGCAAAAGAGACGGGAAGAACATCGGCTTCTCCAAAAGAAGAAGAAAGAGCGTGAGAAGCGCGCGTTTGAGAATATCGAGAGTTTATACGCCAGGAACAATGTACGGAAGTTTTACCAAAAGGTAAAAAGAACGCGTTAGAGAAGCAATACCAGTACAGAAATCTGTAGAGATAAAAATGGAAACCTCGTAGTAGAATCACAGTCGGTGCTGAGAATATGGAAAAACTACTTCTACAGAAAGTATAACGGCGACGAAGACTATTATCCCGCTGTCAGGCAGAATGAACCATTCAACATAGACGATGATAGTCAAAATTTCCGTCCACCTGACCAAAACGAAGTGAAGATAGCAATATCCAAGCTTAAATCCAATAAGGCTACTGGGCCTGACGGCTTACCGACCGAACTTTTCAAGGCAGCAGTGGATGAATTGGTCAGACGAATGGAATCCACTCCAACTGCGCCAATTATAGAGGCATCAGTCTCCTCAACATCGCATACAAGATCTTTTCTGCGATATTGTGTGAACGCCTGAAACATTTTATCAATAGCCTGATTGGACCCTACTCTATTCCGGACTAGAGTACGACGCGTCACCATCATACAGTGTTACGCCCCAACGAATAGTTCGTCTGAGAACGAAAAGGAGAGCTTCTTAAGCGCCGTCTTCAACATAACAGCAAATGGAGACATCGTCATAGTGATGGGGGATTTGAATGCCAAGGTAGGCAACGACAACGAAGGGCTCAAACATGTAATCGGGAAGCAGGTTTGTGGATTTCTGCAATGCCAACCGCCTTGTGATATGTGCCACTATGTTTGAGCACACGACCTACCACAAAGTCAGCTGGGTTTTCAACGACAGGCAAGCAACCTCCAACCAAATTGACCATTTTGCCATCAGCCGCCGCTTTAGAAGTAGTCTCCTGGACGTCCGAAACAGGCAAGGGGCAGATGTGGGGATAGTACGTGATCACCATCTCATGATATCTACCCTCCAACTACGCACTGCTGCAGTTCGAAGATATCACAACACAAGAATGCCCAGGTTCAACATCGATAGACTTAGTGATCCCTCAGTGCGCCAACAAATAAGGGAGCACTTTTCGCAAGGTGTGGAAGCAATCAGCAGCTCAATGCCCGCAACCATCCAAGACCATTGTTGTGCTGTGAAAAATGTTTATATATCTGGTGCTGAAAGAATTGTCGATCAATCGCAGGGAAGGCATAGGGCGTGGCTTTCCGAGGATACCTGGAGACGGATTGACGAACGAAAACAGCTGAAAGCTCGCGCTGCAGCTGTCAAAGCAGCAGGGAGAAGCGTGCTAGAGTCCCTATATCGCATGACGATGAGAGAAGTTCAGCGTAGCGTGCTACGTGACAGACGCAACTACATCAACGCGCTGGCTACAGAAGCAGAAGAAGCTGCACGGAGGTGCGGCAGCAGGACCGTCTACAGAATCACGAAAGAGCTGACAGGTGGTCGCAGCTCCAGCCAACACCCAGTGAAAAGCCTAGATGGTTCCTTGCTCATTTCAGATGAGGACCAGCTCAAGAGATGGAAAGAGCATTTTGCTATGGTTTTAAACCATGTGTTCGCCAGCGATATGCTCCCAAATCAAACTGAGACACCCGAGGTGCGAAGTTTCCGAATACGCACCACGACTCCCAGTAAAGATGAGATCATTACCGCGATCAAGGCACTCAAAACCAACAAGGCAGTAGGACTTGACGGTATTCCAGCAGAGCTCTTACGAGCAGCGCCCACAACATCGGCTAAGCTTCTGCTTCCACTTATAGAGAGAGCTTGGGAAGCTGAGAGCTTTCCTAACGAGTGGAAAAAGGGAATGATCATAAAGCTTCCTAAGAAAGGAAATTTAATGGAGTACGGAAACTGGAGGGGTATCTGCGTGCTGCCTGCTGTAGCTAAGATAATAGCTAAAATCACCCTGGAGCGAATCAAACAACATCTCGAAGACACACTCGATGCCGAACAAGCAGGTTTCCGCTCTGGATCCTCCTGTGCCGACCACATCAACACCCTGCGGATTATCATCGAACAGTGTGTTGAATATCGATCGCCACTGCACCTGCTGTTCATCGATTTTGAGAAGGCGTTCGACAGTGTCAACAGGGAGTTTATTTGGCGAGCCTTACGCAGGAGAGGTATTCCCGATAAACTAATTGCTATTATCAAAGCTACATATGAAGGCTCCAAATGTCACATTCTGCACAGGGGAAGGTTGTCTGAGGAATTTGAGATCCAAAGTGGGGTAAGACAGGGCTGTATCCTTTCACCAATATTATTCCTATTGGTGATTAGCGATGTGCTTCATGCAGCTTTGTCGACGGGAAACGGAGGAATTCGATGGACTCTTACATTTCAACTGAAACATCTTGACTACGCTGACGATGTATGCTTACTCTCTCACAGAATTATTGACCTCCACCAAATTACAGCAGATTTGGGCTGAAAATTAATACGGCAAAAACTAAAATCATCAGCATTGGAACTAACTCATCAGCTCAAATATGCATTGCTGGACAACCGGTAGAGAGAGTAGCGGATTTCCAGTATCTTGGGAGTATTGTCTCGACCGAAGGTGGAACCGCACTGGGTATAGCCAACAGGATCGCCAAAGCAAAGTCCGCGTACGGGATGTTGTCCAAAATATGGCGAAGCAATGCAATCAGTTTGAGCACCAAAATAAGACTGTTCGGATCCAACGTTGAATCCGTGCTGCTATATGGTTGCAGCACGTGGAGAGTGACCACTACTATCACCAGAAAGCTGCAAACGTTTGTTAATAGGTGCCTGCGCAATATCTTAAGAATTTTCTGGCCCAATCGTATCTCTAACAAACACCTTTACGAAAGAACGGGTCAGGAACCAATGGGCACAACCATCCAACGACGGAAGTGGCAGTGGATTGGTCACACGTCCCGAAAGGGTGACAGTTCCATAGCGAGCTATGCTATGCAATGGAACTCTCTAACTCAGGATGGCAGAAGACCTGGCAGTCCGAGGAGAACATGGCGCAGAACAGTCGAAGGAGGCGAAATCGAAGGAGGCACGGCAGTTAGGGAACAGTTGGGGAGAACTCAGACACATTGCCAGAAACCGTACACGATGGCGCGTAGGCGTAGTAGAGGCCCTAGGACCCACAAGGGGATACAGGACATAAGTAAAAGTAAGTAAGTGATTGGACCCTGTCAGTGCGGTTTCAGGGCAGGAATGTCCACCATCGATCGAATCTTCACACTTCGGCAGATCCTGGAGAAAACCCAAGAATTCCAAATCGATAGTCACCACGTCTTTATCGATTTCAAGGCCGTCTTTGACAGCATCTATAGAGAAGAGCTTTCTAAAGCCATGTCTAAGTTTGACATACCTGCCAAACTTGTCCGTCTGTGCAGGCTGACGATGGAGAACGCTCGCTGCTCCATCAAGGTCGGTAATGACCTCACCGAAATCTTTGATGTCAGAAAAGGCTCTAGATAAGGTGACGCGCTGTCATGTGACTTCTTTAATATTGTACTTGAACGGATTGTGCAGAATTCACAAGCCAACACCGGAGGCACAATCTACCACAAGTCTGTACAACTGCTTGCATACGCCGACGATATAGACATTATCGGAAGAACTCAGCGGGCTGTCACCGGTGCGTTTGCAAGTAATGAGGCGGAAGCGGCCAAACGAGGGCAAAACCAACTATATGCTGTCAACAAGAAGGGACAGCCAACACTGACGAATTGGACAGAATGTCACAGTGGACAACTATAACTTCGAGGTAGTAAGGGACTTTGACTACCTTGGCTCTGCTATAAACTCTAAAAACGCAGAAATCAAGCGAAGAATAACTCTTGCCAATCGCTGTTTTTTTGGGCTTATAAGGCAATTCAACAATAAGGCCCTATCTCGAACAACTAAGGAGACTCTGTATAAGATCCAGATCATCCCAGTCCTGCTTTATGGCGCTGAAACATGGACTTTATTAAAAGAGGCTGAAGATATCCTTGGTCGCTTTGAGAGAAAAATTCTTCGTAAGATATTCGGTTCCATTTGCGTTGACGGGTTTTGGAGGAGAAGATTCAATCACGAATTATACGAGCTGTACAGCGACATTGATCTAGTCAAAAAACTGCGTATTGGACACCTGAGATGGCTAGGACATGTAGAGGGAATGTACACCAACGCTCCGGCCCGCAGAGTCTTCGAATCTAATCCCGAGGGACGACGCAGTAAAGGACCTCCTCGTGGTGGTGGCTCGCACAAGGTGGGGACTTCGACCAACTTGGAGTGCGCAACTGGAGACAATTAGCTAAAGACCGAGCTAAATGGAGAGGCTTATTGGTTCAGGCCCAGGTTCACCCCGAACTGTAGCGCCACCTAAGTAAATAAGTAAGTAGTAATCACACTACTTTATTTCTTGTTTCACGAAGATCGACTGTATCATACATCAGTTGGTTGGTGTATTTATATCAAATAGAAAAACCTCCCCCATAGTTCTGATGAGGTGTTCTTCCACGCTGGGAAAACCTCCGTGTAAGCCTTTCTGTCTGTCCTACTCTTCTGGGCTCTTTTCGAGTAGTTGGAAATTAGCATTTGTCCATCCCGTTCCTAAAAAAGGCGAATCTTCCCCTCCGTCCAATTACCAACCCATTGCACTTACGTCCCTTCTTTCCAAGGTCATGGAAACGCTGATAAATCGTCAGCTTATGAAATATCTTGATTCACGAAAACTCCTCAATGACTGGCAGTATGGTTTTCGTAGCAACAGGTCCACTGGTGATCTGATGGCATATCTCACCAAGAAGTGGAACCAATCTCTCCATCACTTCGGCGAAACAAATATGGTGGTTCTCGATATTTCTAAAGCATTTGACAGAGTTTGGCATCATGCTCTTTTGTCGAAAATGTGTGCATATGGCATCGATGAGTCTCTTGTTCAATGGATTAGAAATTACCTTTCGGGTCGTTCAATACAAGTTGTCTTGGACGGGTTCAAGTCTGCAACTCACCATATAAATGCTGGTATTCCCCAGGGCTCCGTTTTGTCTCCGACTCTCTTCCACATTTTTATAAATGACCTCTTGTCTGCAACTTCTAATCCAATCCATTCCTTCGCTGATGACAGTACCCTCAGTTTTTCATATTCGTTCCCTAACTCACGTCCCTGCTCTTCGGCCGTAGAAGAGGAACGTCAACGTATATTAAATTCCGACCTGGAGAGCATAACCAAGTGGGGTTCATTCAATAGAGTGGAATTTAATGCATCCAAAACTCAATGCTGTCTTCTGTCTCTCAAGCGAAACCAAGACCCTCAACCATTATCCATGAATGGTTCCATTCTCTGTATGTGCATCAATAACCATCTTCGATGGAACGATCATATATTCGAAGTCGCCAAAAATGCTGCAAAATTTCTAGGATTCCTTCAGCGGTGCAAGAAATATTTCACCTCGTCGGATCTGGCCTCCATCTATAAGGCATTCATCGCCCAAAGCTGGAATAAAACGCCCACATCTGGTCTGGTGCATCCAAGACCGTTCTGCACATTCTAGATAGGGTACGGAACCGCGCGTTAAAACTTATAGGTGATAGAGACATTGTGAACTCCATAGTTTCACTTGAACATCGTAGAAACGTCTCATGTCTTTCGCTATTTTATCCCTTTTGTTATAAAAAATGTTCCAGCGAAATAGCCAGCTGCATTGCTTCCTTCAAATCCTCATGTCTTTACCTATTTTATCGCTTTTTTTTATAAAAAAAATCCTCCAGCGAAATAGCCAGCTGCATTCCTCCCCTTCAAATCTTCACTCGCAATATGCGTCATGCTTCGAATACGCATCAGTTCACCCTTAAGCTCAATTTCGGACGTACTGTCAAATATAGGGATTCGTTTATAAGCCGAACAAGACGTTTGTGGAACGATCTACCAGCCTCTGTATTTCCTAATCATTACAACCTTCAAACATTTAAAGCCAACGCAATCCGGCATCTCCTTTGTCTCTTTCCCCCTTTTCCCATCCGCACGTGCCCAGAGAACCAGTATAAGGTTATTAATAATCTCTCCAGTGGGCGCAAATTATTAAAAAAAAAAAAAACTCTAACATATTTTCGAAAGTATTCGATTTTCGATGAACCTCCAGACTAATCGAGAGAGAACTCTGTGGATAAACTGTGAGTCAAAGTTGTGGTAGAAAATACTTTTTTGGATGCTGCAATAGGGTTGATTTTAAAATTGCTGCGATAGGTCACCTCACCTTTCGGCCATTCATTGTTTTATGAAATACAATCCAATTTTTATTTAACCCTCTAAGGGTGGACTCCATTACGTTAGAAGATATGGTGGCGTAATCAAATTCAGGTTTAATTATCATTTCATCAAAAATCAAAACACACATTTTTTCAATATTTGACATCTCTTCAGCGTGGCAAACTTAAAGATGAATGCCATCTATATATTGTGCTTACTGATCTTATTCCTCCTATATACAAATGGTTTACCAGAAAGCCAGGAAACAACCGTAGCCACTTTTGCAGATAATACAGCTGTACCTACCGTGGGAGAAACCATGCAGGAAGTAACAAAAAAACTACAAAAGGCAGTACACACCATATCGACATGGATAAAACGATGGCAAATAAAACTTAACGAACTAAAATCTGTTCATACAAATTACACAAATAAGAATGTGGAATCATACTTTACTCATTAATAATAATACAGTGCTATACTCAAATACAGCGAAATATTTGGGTATGGCTTTCGACGCAAAACTGCGCTGGAAAGCCAATGTAAAGAAAAAAACGCGAAGAACTAGACATATTTCTTCTTCCTATTCCGGCAAGGCTATGATCTGAAAACAAGGGATCATAACCCTCGCACTTCACCGCATTTCTACTGATCCGCCTGTGGGATTCTTACCCACTAAAAAACCTCCCTTCAAAACAGACTTGTTTTTATTTTTACTACAACTAAGTATTCGACTTATCAAGTAGTTTTCCTTCCACGAAGGACCTTCCCATTAGAAGTTCCTGCTAGCTCCGCAGTTTAGAAGCGGTTACTTATCGCGCTAAGTCTAAAGCCTTGTTTTTTTTTTTTTTTTTTTTTTATATAATTTGCGCGCACTCAAAGGGTTATGAATACCTTTAACATGTTTACACACAGTGCGGACGTTGGAAAGGATGGATAGAGAGAGAGAGAGAAAGATTTTTGGTGTAGTGGTTCTTGAAGCTCAGTTGTTTATGCTTCAGCTATTCTCCGGGGGTGGCGTCCAGATAACTGGGGAGATTTTTGTTATTATTGTCATTGCTTCTGATTCACAGTACTTTTTTCGCGATAATCGATGTCAAGGGCAAATCATCATCAACAGAGCGAACAATTTTTCCAGCCACATGACCAAGCTACTGCCAGTGTTATTTATGCCTTCGCAGTTGTATTCACGCAAGCTTTCGCAAATGATCGGACAGACTTTTTTATATATTTCATGAGAAATAAATAAATGCTTGCTGACATCAAGATTTGAACCATAAACCATTAGCGTGGCAATTGACGACGTTACCACTACACCATTGCCACCACTTTGGTTCCTTTTAGACGGTGTAGTAAATTTCTTTCATCCAAAACTTGGAGGACGGTAATATTTACGTGACTTTTTAATCCACTTTTATGCTTTCTCGCGTAGTTTTTGATTTTATCTTCGATTGTTTTAATGCCAAGATCTCTGTGGATATCGCTATTTCTGATATACCATGGCGCATTAACAATACCTCTTAGCACTTTGTTTTCAAAAGATTGTAAAATTGTTAAGTCACTTATTTTGGTACAATCCCAGGGTTGTATACCACACGGGCTTTAGCACTTTCTTATATGAAGGCAGTTGATTTTCTATATTAAGCTTGGAATATTTTTCAAGTAACCAATACATTTCTCTATATTTATTATCTAGTTCTTTGCGTTTTTTTCTTTCCACGCGCTTTACATTTCAGCTTTGCATCAAGTGTCATTTCAAGGTACTTAGTCTCGTTTGCAAACGGAATTTGAACCGAGTTTGAAAAGATCGGCAAATTAGTTATTTTCCTACAAGTAACAATTTCATATACATGGTCTCGTTGAGTGCGATTCGCCAAAGCTTTGTCCATTCATTTACTCTATCCAAAGCTTCTTGCAGTGAAATGCCGATGTCGTCCCATTTGTGTGATCAAGGCCTGCCTCTCCTGCCTCGCGATGTCTTTGGAATGTTCATTGATATGGCATTTTTAACGGTCGCACTCTATGTTTCGTAAGATGGTTTCCTTGACGTGAGGGCTTCCACGGACCTTAGAACTTCTTATTCGATCAAGCGAAGTACATTATAGAAAGATGTATTGGCTAATTGGAAGAAAATGCTGCCTTTTAATTTATAATAAAGTACTGCTCTACAAGTAAGTCATGCAGCCAACATGAACCTATGGCCTCCAACTGTGGGGATGCAAGAGCAGAACTAACCTACAAATCACACAATTTTTTAAAAAAAAAGTACTAAGTAACTTTGTTAATGCTCTGTGGTACGAGTACATATGTACGTAACGCTGATCTAGGAGAGAGATCTAGGAATTGAAATGGTAGACGATGAAGTCAAAAGTTGTTTGGAAACATGAGACTAGCTTTTACAACCATGTCGAAATTTTACAACTTCTAAATAGAAATAATTTAGTTAGAAGACTGACAAAAATAAAATGATATACGGGTGGGCCAACTACAAGTTTCTTTTTAAAAATGCAATAAAATGAACAAAATGAAATTTTTTCCATATATTATGGCTTTGTTAGTAAGAGCAAACATTCCCATTAATTATGCAATACAACGTCGTTCAAGTGGCTGCCTCGGCTGGCCTCGAAGTAGCGCATTCTATCACTCCAATTTTCCAAGACCTTGTTGATGGTTTCGGACTGTAGCTCACGGGCTGCTTGGATGATATTGGCCTTAAGTGTTTGAATCGTTTCCGGATTGTTGGCATAACATCGGTCCTTCACGGTTTCCCACAAAAAAAAGTCCAAAGGGGTCAAATCGCAGCTCCGAGGCGGCCATTGACATCGCCAAGACGGCTGATAACACGATTTGGGAATTTGGTGCGCAAAAGACCGATTGTGGCATGGGCTGTGTGGCATGGCGCGCCATCCTACATGAACCACAGGTCATCCAAATTCATGTCTTCAATTTCAGTAAAAAAAAAAGTCGTTAACATGGCTCTGTAACGCCCACCGTTGACCGAAACGTTTTTCCCAGCCTCATTTTCGAAGAAAAATGGTCCAATGATGCCACCACTCCACAATCCGCACCAAACTGTCACTCTCTGTGGATGCATTGGCTTCTCGACAATAACGTGCGGGTTTTCCGAGCCCCAAATGCGGCTATTTTGTTTGTTAACGTAGCCGCCGAGATGAAAATGTGCCTCGTCAGAAAAGATGATTTTTCGCCCAAAATCGTTGTCCAATTCAAGCTGCTCTAAGGCCCAAACTGCAAAACGATCACGAAGCGGATGGTCGTGCGCTTTCAATTGCTGAATCAATTGGATCTTGTAAGCGAATAATCCCAGATCTTTGCGCAGAATTCTACTCAGGCTAGTGCGTGATATGTTGAGCTGTTGAGATCGATGACGAGTTGATGTTCGTGAATTGAGTCTCACACTCTAGGCTACAGCAGCCACATTCTTGTCTGTGCGCACCGTACGACGACGGGGACCATGAGTGTTGTCCACAAGCATACCAGTCTCACGAACTTTTTGCACAAACTTGCGTACAGCAGAAACTTCTTTGCAAAAAACGCACTGTTTGGGCTACACAGCACTCACTTTGGAAATAAGTTTTCAATATTTCCCAATGTTGTTCAAGCGTAAAGCGACTCATTTTGTTCCGCGGAGGTATGATACTGACTTTCTGTCAAGATTTCGAGCGGGAAACAGCTGTCAGTGTCAAAATAACCTAAAAAATACCCCTCCCCCGTTATATATACATATGTATATATTCTAGTATAAAAATTTAAATAAGCAATAATATTGTCAAGTGAAACAAAGCCTGGAAGGTATCTGTCAGATGTACGATTCTTTGTTCTGTCTTTTCTGTATTACCCGCCAACTTGCATGGTCGCAATTTTGAGAGTATTCATAAAGTATTTGTTAAATCTTGTTCGCATATTTGAATTTTCTTAAAATAAAATAAATTTACTAAAACTTCAGGTGTGAGGTTACACACAGTTATTTGGTAAAATTCTGTGTGAATGACCAAAGGTTCCAAGATTATTCGAAGATTAAGTATGAGTAATAAGAATACTGCGGAGCAGAGAATGCTGGTTGTACTGAAGGCAAAACGCGTGGATGTGCCAACTTCAGCTTTAGCAACCCAAGTGAAGAATTTATATGACCAGACTTTTCCGAGTGGTGGAGTGGTTCTTATTCCTGCTTGCTCTTTTACGCTTTTAGGGCTTTGCTTTTCCTAACTCCTGTTTCTCTAAGCTGTGTCAGCAGTTCTCCATTCTACGATATTCTGATCCTGGATACTGCTTCCTCAAGGACTTCCAATTTGGGGTCTGCCTTAACACAGCTTAGAATCGTCCACCCTTGACCTTGATAATGGCGTCTGGTCATGATTATTTGAGTTCGGGCTTCTTTTTAGCTTTTGGTGAACCTGTGCTATTAGTTTTTTCAACTCCATTACTTTGTTTCTTCTTATGTTCGGTATTGGGGATCTTTTTACAAATTTCCTTTAGTCACGGTACCAGGAGATTTACCGCCGGTTGCGTGGGTCATTTGCCGACTACACTAATTTACATAATTCCCATTCAAAAATGTTTGCACTCATGCACTATGTATGTGTAGATATAAGTGTATTCATTTCTTAATATGTATATTTCATTTCAACAAAATCTTTTGTGTGTATGCGATGTTGAAACGCATGTTGGAAGTTTTTCAAAGCGACGTACATAGAAACTTAGTAAAATATGCAAAGGTCTCCCACAGGGCTTAGTTTTGCCATCATAATTATTTATTCTGTACACATTATAAGAAAATTTAGTTATTCTGAGGATTTCTGTTGCTACTATTGGATTCATTAACGAGATCATATGCGTTTTCTGCAGAAATCAGACTTGAGAAAGGTCTGTTGCAATCTATACGTATATGTATCATACAGCTGCGTTTAACCTAATATTTGTCTATTCCTTCAGATATTCCCACGAGCAACTCACTTAATCTGAGATTCAGTAGACTTAGGTGAGTGAAAAACTGTTCGCCTCGAACTACAATCTAAGTATAAATTTTCCAAAAGCAAATTCATTTTATTCGGCGGAATTGAGAAGTAGTTTGAGTCTATCTTCGAGGTTCTCTCTGTGCTATCAAAATCAAGTTATATTTCTCTAAGTTTCTCCCTCCCTGGTTACTCATGGGCGCATACAATCTATGGTGTTGCGGGGCGATTCATTTGTAAACAAAAACAACATAATGTACACACTACACACTCATCATTGGATGTGAAGAAGAACGATGTTTTGGTTTTCCCCGCAATTAAGATTCGGATTTCAACAACCGCATGTACGTTTTTGGGATTTCCTTTTAATTAATGCCTTAAATACCGAAAAAAATTTGCATAAATCTGAGCATTTCAATTTGATCTGAATTGCTAGACATACTGCTTGAATGGATTGTATTAATTGTTTCGTTCTTTCTTATAGATGGATGGTGAGCGCATTATGCACAATTTGAGAAAATATAATTCTAAAGTTGATAATGCGTCATTGGATTTAACTGGGGAAAATATTTGTTCTGGACGTCACTAATATTACGAGATTATCTCAAGTGGGGTTTTCCTAGATATAAAGCAGGTTTACTTGAATTAAACATTGTTTGAATAAGTACGCCTCATTTGTAGAAGGTTAATATCTTGATAATTGAGAGTTGGTAGTAGTTATATAGATTCATTTGGCTGACGTCGGCCTGGCTTATTAAATAAGTTGCTTATCTTATATTGCTGATTTGTATGAATGAGTTCTTGGTATGGAATGAAATTGTATATGACAGATGTATTTTTGTGAGAATTTTGATTAAAACATCGGAAATACTTAGCGAGGAGATGATGTGATCTCACTGCACTTAATACGACCTGCAAACATTTTCACATTTCGGTATGTACGAGTATGTATTGAACATACATACGTATATGTTTGTATGGACGGCATAGTAGGTACATATATGTTTGAGATTATCGTTCATCTTCACAGTATTACTCTTGCTTTTATTAGGGGCGAGTAGTCGAGGAGGAGCTTTCGCAAAAACTTTCAATCTTGAAATAGCAATTAATTCAATTATCATACAAAATTTTGTAAAAACAAGTTTTCGTTGCATATTTTGAAGAAGTAATCTTTTTCTTTTGTCGGTTTTGGGCAATTCCATGTAACTCGCGTTACGTTAATGATTTATTGTTAGTGAAAAGCCCATTGTATTCTTTGCCCGATCCTTAAGAAAAAGAGATCCTCTGAACTGCACCAACTATAATAAGTCTTCTTAACATCACATATAAGATCCTTTTTTTTCTTACTCTGCGAAGCGGTAATCTTCCAAAGACGAGACTGAGCCCCTACTCAGTAATAGTATGGGACTTCTTTTACCCACTAACCCCTTCTCCCTTCTTCCTCTTTCTCCCTACGGTACCGCTTTCTTGGCATTTCATCGTAGGGGGTTTCTGACTTAATTGTCATTTGTATTCGTTTTAGTCCTATTGGACTCTTTTCTCTCACGTTCCAATATTCTTAATTTGCTCATGATATTTTTGGCAATTTCAGTCACTGCATCCCAAGCTTTTTGTGGGCGCCGTGGCGTAAGTGGTTAGTGTGTCGGATCACTACGCATGAGGTTCCAAGTTCGAATCCCAGAAAACACCACCACAATTTTTTACGGTCCCACCTCTCGCGAGCGTCTGACAAACATCCGAGAGTATTGTTGTCACGAAAAAGCTTCTCAAATCGCCGTTCGGCTTCGGCACTAAACTGTAGGTTCCTTTCATTCGTGTGAAAAATATAACGCGCACAACATGAGTGGTTGCGAGAAGCTAGGCCCTGCCACTTAAAGAGCTGTTGCGCCAAATATTTATTTATCCCAAGCTTTTTGGCTCTGAAGCATTTATGAACGGAAGCATCCATGAACTGTCAGCAACTGAGTTAGATGAAACCCTACTTCACCATACCGTCTTTTTATCCATGGTTTAATTTGGAGCATGAGCACATGCGTCCAACTACTCTTTTCGGAGGCGTTCCAGTGTTCTTGCCACTCTCCTATGCTCTGTGTCCTTAAAGACATCTGTTGGGTTTCGCCGGTTGGAACAGTTTGCTCTTGTTCTGAGCGTCGCTGCTTTTCTGCTAGGATGTCTATTGGTAGCATTTTTGCTATCATACAGGCTGTATCGCTGGCCTAGGACCTCCTGTATTAGGCATGATTCGTGCGAGGGCAGCGCTGGCATTCGCTGCTTTGTGAGACACACTCTTAAGTTGTTGCTTGAGGGATAGTCTCATATCTAGTATGAATCTGAGGTATTTTATGTGGGGCTTCGATGTTATTGTGTGGCTACCCACAGTAATATTTATCGTTTCCTCCTTCTTCCTGCTGCTTATAAAAACCGCTTCCGTTTTATGTTCTGCAAGAGTGAGGCCACCCGAACTCAGCCAGTTCCGTACGGTCCGAATTGTAGAGTTGCTTATCTGCTCAACCTCTTCCAGTAGTTTGGTAGTTACGAGGATTGCAATGTCGCCCGCAAATTCGATAATTGTTGTTTCCTCGGGTATTGGAAGACGTAAGATCCCATCGTACATGGCGTTCCAGAGTAAGGGACCTAGCGCTGACCCCTGTGGTACTCCGCCAGTGATCTTGTATTCTTTGGGTCCGTTGTCTGTGTCGTATGTTAAGACTCTGCGCTTAAAGTAATTCGTCACGATTTTGATGAGATACGCTGGGACTCGTACATTTCTAAGTGCCTCTAGTATATGGCCCCAGTTGCAGTATTGAATGCATTTTTAATATCCAGGGTTATCACTAAGCAATATTTCTTGGAGCAGTTTCAACCACCAAGCTGATTGCATCTACTGTTGAGCATGCCTTCCGGAAGCCATATTGGTATTTCGAAAGCCCGTTTACAGTTTCTATCGCTGTTTCCAATCTGTTGCAGATGATTCGTTCCAGAACTGTTCCTGCTGTGTTCAGCGTGCACAGCGGGCGGTATGATGAAGGTTCTTCTGATGGGAGTAGTACCAGCCTCTGCCTTTCGACTTTTCTGGAAAAACTCCTTCTTTCAAACACACATTGTACATTTTTACGAACATATCTGGACACGCTTTGAATGTCGTTTTGAGAGCTATATTTGGAATGCCGTTAGGACCTGGTGACTTCTAATCCCTAAATTTGTTGCATATGTTGATCAATTCATTTGCAGTAACTAGGGGTGTATTCAGCGGCTCTGTAGTTTCCTCCTCCCCGTAAGGTCTTTCCGGGTATTGTGGAAACAGTCCTGTTACGATCATATGCAAGAATTTGGGACACGTGCATATAAGATCTTGTCTGCCATATTATGTGAACACTTAAAACCGATCGTCAACAACCTGATAGGTCCTTTTCATTGCGGTTTCAGACTGGGAAGTCCAACATTGACCAAATATTCACACTACGGCAGAGCTTGGAAAAAACATATGAATATAAGATCGGTACGCATCATTTTAGGATCGGTACGCATCATTTTTTTTTATTTCGTATGTCTAGTCTTGGCATTCCTGCCAAGTTCAACACTATGTGCAGGATGACGATGGAAAACTGTCGCTGCTCCATCGAAGTCGGAAAAAACATCACCGACCCGTTCGATGTCAGAAAAGGTCTTAGACAAGGTGAAGCGCTATCATGCGATCTCTTTAACATAATACTTGAAAGAATTGTACGAAATTCACAAGCTAACACCGGAGGTACAATCTTTTAAAAATTTGTACAACTACTCGCTTATACTACTGACACTGACATAGTCAAAAGAACTCAACGGGCCATCAGTGGGGCGTTTGCGAGTATTGAGATCGAGGTAGTGAAGATGCGTTTATTGGTCAATGAAAGCAAAACAAAATATATATACGGCGTCTTGGACAGAACGCCACAATAGACAGATATAATTTTGGGGTAGTAAAGGACTTTCTCTACCTAGGCTCTATGATGAGCACGGCAAATGACACCAGTGGTGAGATCAAACGAAGTATCACTCTTGCCAATCGCTGTTTTATGGGCTAAGATGGCAATTGAGTAACAAAGCCCCATCCTGAACTACTAAGGTAACTCTTTATAAACACTTATCATAAAAGTCCTGCTGTCTGGCACAGAGGCATGGACTTTGTCAAAATCAGATGAGGATGCCCTTGGTTATTTTGGGAGAAAAGTTCTTTGAGTGCTCTTTGGTCCGGTTAGATGGCGAGTGCAAAAGAATGCCGAACTATACCGGCTCTACAAGTACATCGACTTAGTCAGAAGAGTTCACATACAGCGACTACGATGGTTGGATCATGTAGAGCGGATGTGGCCCAACGTTGCAGCCCGAAAATCTTGGAATCCACCCCGGATGGACGACGCAATAGAGGACGACCTCACCGTAGGTGACGCAAACAGGTGGAGGGGGACCTCAACGAACTTGGCATGTGCAATTGGAGGTAGCTGGCTGCAGGGGTTTGCTGGTTGAGGCCCAGGTCCACCCCGGACTGCAGCGCCATCTAAGTAAGTAAGTAAGCAAGTTATGAAATTAAATTCTTCTCTTGATATCGATATTAAATGATTATTCAATCTTATTTTTAGACATAATAACCATTTCCAGAGCTAGATTAGAACAAAAATGTGTTGATAACTAAATACTTTAAAAAAAATGAAATTACCATATGTTGGCAACTTACGTTACCACTTTTAGACATTGTGTTTTGCGAGTATTGTTTGCTCAAAATTTTATGTGAAATTAACCAGTAAAGTTAATTTGTTATGTAGAACTAAAATCAAGAAATTAACTATCTGTTGATTTATTGGTGAGAAAAATAATATACTCGTATAGACGGAAACGTTTTAAATAAAAAATAAAAATTGTATTATATCTTGCGTTGCACAAAATCAGTAACTCGCGTTACTTCCCATTCTAACTTCAAAAATGAAGGTCTTAGAAGCAAAATCACTGAAATGAAGCTTAAATGCATCCAGTGTTAAGCGAATATATTATTATTTCATAACTTTTGACATTGATAACGTTACATATGTACATAAGTCAACACACCTAAACGACAAAGATAAGAATTATTGCCAAGGACCTCCAGGACCTGCCAGGCCTAACCCACAGGACTCACCCAGCCTGCGTGACTTATTTGTTATCACGATCACGTACCAACAGAATGACATCTGCCGGACAGACGGACACAGTATCCTCAGACCAGACCCTACCCAGAGCTTGGCGTATATCGTTTTGCTGTTAGAATAAAGTTTCATAATTTATATTTTAAGTGAATCAAGTTTTTTTTATATATAATATAAAGTATCCATAATCTTTTAATTTATATATAATGACTACTGCCGTTATCGGATGTACATATATACCTGACTGTAGAAACTCGGTTTTCCTTTGACGCTCATGTTTAACCCCTTCGATGTTTGGGCCCATTTGCAGCTTGTTATTTAGTTAAGACACTATGTGAAATTTTGATATTCCCTTTACTGCTGGTACATCGGAAAATATCGCCTCTCGATTCATTTTCTGCTGAAAAGTTAATCACTTTTATAGACGAATTCTTCATCGTTAATTCTATTCTCTTCATTTATAACTCTATTTCTCACGATCCTATGCTCACACGCCTATGCTATCAATAGGACATTTTCCATGTACTATATACATACGTATGTGCTATATGTATTTTGCTCGTTTAAAACATTTTAAGGTTTTCAGCAATGTACGCATTTTTAAACTGTGAGCTTGACCATCGGACCAAAAGTTCATTTCTTCTCTTGTATATATTATACTCTTTTATACTCTCTTATATGAGTGGCGTGTTTTTGTCACGATGATCATTATCTGATACAATGACTATTGGCTTCGGTTCACCATAATGCCGTATTGAAACAGTGAATAGAGCAACCTGTTCCCGGTAACTCGTGTTACAAAAAATAAACGAAAATTCTAACGAAAATAAGAAACTTTTGGTTGTTTTTGATATAAAATAACACATTCAAACGGGAACAGAGTAATTGATTAATTTAAATAAGGAAAAATCTAGATATAGCAGCCTGCCCAAAAGGCAGCATGTCTCTAAGGTTGCGCGCACGGAGATGCGAGAATGCGAATTGACGCGAGCGACGCGAAAGCCATAATATAAGTAGCAGAACGCAGTATGTGCTTTTTAGCAAAATATCCGATCTCTCTCATATGTGTTTAATAGAATAACCTCTTTCTATACAGTTCAATAATTGTGAATATAATCGTTAAAATCCAGTGACCGGCCAGTCACATCAATCGAAAAAATTGCTATTGTGGATGAAAGTGTTGCCGAAAATTCAGGTTTGTCCTGCATTTGCGCAAAGATCTTCTCGTACATGTTCGCAGGGATGAACTGATCTAACTTATTCAAATGATAAGGTTTGCGCTACATCTAAGAAGATGATATCCATGAACAAAGCGTTGCGTTAATGCTTTAGTTTTTATTTAACGAAAATGTCAAATTTACTTAGAGCCTACACAACTAAATTATGTTAGATAGTCATCTTCAAAAGGCAGTTTACTAGAACTAGAAAAATAAATAATTGATATGAATAAATTTTGAACTATTGCCCTTTAAGGAGATGAAACGAAAGACTTTCAATTTCAAACCTTCTGCAAATCTAGTTAATATGTTATGATATTCTTGCTGGGCTTCGTTATAATGAAACCGTTTTCTGTGTATTTAAATTGTTTATTTACAAACAACTAACAAATTAACTTTCGTTATATTTCAAAATTATGAAAAATCTTTATTCTTTATCACTCTCAACTTCAACTGTCTCTACAAGATCGGTTAAAATCATAATGTTGGCAACATCAATTTTGAAATACCATATAACACTCTCCCAGTAATTTTACCTTTTCTCCAATTATACGTAGATCGACTGTGTCTGTTTTTTTAAGACTGCGTCTGTCCATCGGTTGATTATTATTTATATCCAATACAAGAACCTCTAGAATATTTTGGACGATGCTACTCATCAAGTACGGTCAAGAACGGATAAGTGCACAACGTCCGGGCATCGATTTGTTGTGCACTTATCCGGTCTGTGCACTTATCCATCAGTGGAAATTTTTGCACTTATCCGTAAGTACACACTTTTGCACTTATATGTACTTACTTAATAAGGTGCACCGTATTTACACTATATTTATACGTACTATTCGGAATTCTTTTATTAAAAAAAAAGTGAAAACTAAAACAATTATCCAAAGTGTTCGACAGAATATTGAATAAGGAAATACAGCCGGTTATAGAAGAAAGGAATCTCATTCCGGATCATCAATTCGGATTCAGAAGTAAGCATTCTACAATTGAACAAGTGCATAGAATAACACATGTAATCGGAAAATCTCTTGAAGAAAAAAAGATTTGTTCAAGCGTATTCCTTGACGTCTCTCAAGCCTTTGACAAGGTCTGGCGCGAAGGCTTAAAGTTTAAATTACGACAAGTTCTGGCAGAGCACTTATTCAATATTTTGAAGAACTACCTTACGAATAGACTATTCCGCGTCAAATGTGGAAACGAATATTCTGATTTTAAGGAAATAATGTCTGGGGTGCCGCAAGGAAGGATTCTTGGTCCAGTCTTATATCTATTATACACTCGTGATATACCGCAGGTAGAAGGCACTGAGCTAGCTACATTTGCCGACGACACTGCTATCTTGGCAGTAGGTAAAACGGTCGAAGATACTACAGAAAAACTGCATAGAGTAAATGAATGGACAAAGGTTTGGCGAATCGCACTAAACGAGACCAAATCTGTTCATGTAAATTTTACTTATAAGAAAATAATTAATTTGCCGATCTATTCAAACTCGCTTCAAATCCCGTTTGCAAACGAGGCTAAGTATCTTGGAATGACACTTGATACAAAGCTGAAATGGAAAACGCACGTAAAGAAAAAAACGCAAAGAACTAGATAAAAAATATAGAGAAATGTATTGGTTGCTTGGAAAATATTCCAAGCTTAATAAAGGTAACAAACTGCTTTTATATAAGCAAGTGCTAAAGCCTGTTTGCACATATGGTATACAACTTTGGGGTTGTACCAAAATAAGTAATATTAAAACTTTACAAACTTTTGAAAACAAAGTACTAAAAGGTATTGTTAATGTGCCTTGGTATATCAGAAACAGCGATATCCACAGAGATCTTGGCATTAAAACAATCGAAGATGAAATCAAAAACTACGCGAGAAAGCATAAAAGTCGACTAGAAAGTCACGTTAATATTACAGTCCTAAAAGTTTTGGATAAAAGAAATTTAATACGCCGTCTACAAAGAACCAAACCTTTAGACTTAGCGCGTTAAGTACCCGCGTCTAAATTGCGGAGCTAGCAGGAACTTCTTGTGAAGGTACCTGCAAAACGTCCTTATTTCGTGAAATTAAAACTACTTGATAAGTCGAATACTTAGTTGTAGTAAAAATAAAAACAAGTCTGTTTTGAAGGGAGGTTTTTTAGTGGGTAAGAATCCTACACTACTATGAGCATGCGCTGTCGATCCTCATAGTTTCTTGTTGAAGATTTTCACCTACCCTCGGACCCTCGGAAAAAAAAATAAAAAATTTGTACATACGTCCATGTAGATTATCCAAAATAACATTATTAATACATACTACTACTAGTGGTGTGCCGTGGCGTAATTGTTTAGTGTGTCGGACCACTGTGCGTGAGGTTCCAAGTTCGAATCCCAGAAAACATCAAAAAGTTTTTACACGGTCCCACTTCTCACGGACGTCTGACAAACATCTGAGACTATTGTTGTCTCGAGAAAGCTTCTCAAAACAAATTGCCCTTCGGATACGGCAGTAAACTGTAGGTCCCTTCCATTCGTGTGAAAAATATAACGCACACAATATGAATGGTTGCGAGAAGCTATTCCTTGGCACTGAAAGAGCTGTTGCGCCAAATATTTATTTATTTGCACATACCATGTACAAGACGTGCCATGATTGCCGTGCCATCAGGTAGGCAACTCCCCGGTAGGCCTAGAAATAGACGGTTGAACCAAGTCCGACATCCCTAATGGAGCCGTCTACGGATTCCTCCTGATGAGTTGGAGTCAGTGGCGGTGGATCAAGAATGATGGCGGGTCCAAATGAGCATCCTACCCCCGCGACCCTCATTAAGAATGAGCGGGCCATGAAAATGTATATATGTATGTACTATGTATGTAGTTTTAAGTGTTGGCACTTCATTTTTTATTAATGTAAAAAAATTAAAAATTTGCATTTGCACTTATTCGTTTTAAAAACAGTGAAAAACTTTATTCAGGGTTTTGAAAAGTAGTTCACTTATGAGGAATTTGCACTAAAGCGTTTTGCACTTATACGAACAAATTTGTATAGAAATCGCGTGAAATGGCTAGGGACATCTAAAGTTGTTGCTCTTGTGCGATTTTTCCACTTATCCGTTTTCCACTTATCCGTTTTCGACTGTATGCTACAAATCAAGTAATGCGACACACATTTTTGATTTAAATAGCAGCAAAGGCACACTCCTTACTGCCCTAGTCCACTGCAACAACGCCTAACCCCCAATTATCCATTACTAACTACGGGTATGCTTAGTCCAGCTTTGTAATTTACTTTAATTTAGTTATTGAAGTTATCTTTATATAGTTTAAAGTTTCACCTTAAGTTATTAGACGCTTATATTAAGCTTAATAAAATAAATAAATAAAAAGACAGTCAAAACCTGAAATTTGAATTCAATCAATAGTTCACGGTAAATCGTTAGTAAATTCTAACTTACTTACAAACATTATACATAACACATGAAAAATATCACAGAAAATAATAGATTGTGAAACAAATCTGAAAATCTGGCTGCGTTTGGCAGCTATGCTGCCATTGTGAAACACAACTAAAAAACAAGTATTAGTTTGTGTAGATTTTTAATTATGTAGAATTTCGATGTGAAAGTACATACTCGTATGTACCTAGGTTGTTGTCGTTGTGGTTAAACACCAAATTGGAAAATAAACGAATGTCTTATTTATCTACTCATACTCCTCAGTGAAACCTCCCTTAGCTCAAGCCAAATGACAACAAAAAGGCTAATGGAATTACTCTGAACAAAGCAAACAAAGAAAAAAAGTAAAACAAAAGTGGAGACCTTAAACGTCCAAAAATTCCATTACAAAAATTAAAAATTCTTTGCCTACTTTGAAGGAAATCTCGCTTCAATGTCCTTGGCGATGAACATCTTCTAAGGACTACGCGAATAAAAAGCCTTGATGGAGCAAAAAAAAAAAAAAATAATAAAAAATCCAATAAATGAAGAAACTTTCCCACTGGAGTTATTGTTGTACACTTCATATCATTCGAGTGCCTAAGTGGAAAAGTGTTAACTTTAAGACAAATAATTAGAAAAGTTTTCCGCTTTTTAAAGTTTTAAAAGAGTGAGTGAGTGTTCAAGGAAACTAAAGATTGAGAAAGAGTGCAAAAGAAATTGCATTTGAAGTTGCTCTGTGTAGAACAATGGCCGAGTGTTAATATACCACAGGGTTTTTGTTAACATTGCTTTGCAACTTCTAATTGGCAATAAAAAACAAAACAAATATATACTTCGAAAAGTAGGAAAGTCAGTCATGCTTCCACAAAATTATCAAGTTTCGCACAATATTGATGTTGCAACCAAAGTTACATGTGTTGTGCATACATATTGTATTATCGACAAAAAGTACCACCAAAAGTACCATGGTTTGTGTACCAAACGAACTGAAACAATGCCACCTATTCGCCAAACCTGCTAGTGTGTCAATCAGTTCACACCATATTTAAATAAATAAATAATAAGGTGAATACAGCGATTAAAAGAGAGATTCTACCAGTGGTGAAAATAAGCGACATTGTGATTGAAAGTAAGTCTGTAGAGACAGTTTGATTTTAAATAAATAAAGAATAAAATGATTTCAATATTGAGTTAAAGTTAAAAATTCATCATCAATTCTTGTATTTGGTATAAAAACACCGACCACAACCACAGTCGATACATTTGATAATAAGGTGAATACAGCGATTAAAAGAGACATTCTACCAGTGGTGAACATAAGCGACATTGTGATTGAAAGTAAATCTTTAGAGACAGTTTGATTTTAAATAAATAAAGAATAAAGTGATTTGAATATTGAGTTAAAGTGAAGCTGATAATTGTTGATAAATAAACAGTTGAAATACTCGAAATACGGTTTTATTTGTTCGAACCCCAGCTAGAATATTACAATATTTATATTTAATTTGTTGGTCCGTCCTACACAGCGATATTTTTTTTTTATTTATTTATTTATTATTATTTTTAGTGACGATCACATTAAGAAAATAATTCTTACAACTAGTGATGCATATAATTAGGAGATTTTAAATAAAAAAGCGAAAAATAGAAATAAAAACAAGAACGCATAAAATTGCAAAATTAAAAAAAATCCAACATCATTAATATAACATAGGTATAGTTAAACCAACTTTTCTTTTTCATTCTCCTTATCAATTCCTCAGTACAAGGTTTAACTATCTCGATATCTGCAAATATTCTAAATCTAAAAATACAAAAATACGTATAAGGACTTTATTCTGAGTTATATGTAATCTTTTCTGATGACACTCTGCACAGTCATACCAAACAGGTGATCCATATAACAAAATGGGTTGGAAAATAGTTTCAAATATTATTAACTTATTATCCAAACTAAGAAGTGATCTTCGGCATATAAATTTATATAACGTTTTTGTAGAAATGTTAATTTTATTAATAGTAGTTGCATTATGTTTTTGAAAGGCCGACATTTTCTCAATAGTAATACCCAAGTATTATGAGTCGATCTCTTAAAATGCTCTAAACTGTTTCGAATAAAAAAAAAATTAATTTTTTGTAGATTTTTTTTTATTTCCCAATGTAGTAAATACATTTGTCTTAGAACAAGATACTTAATATTATTTTTACAATTTGAATTTTGGGACTTAATTTGGACTAAGTGACCATTGTTCTTAGCCCTTTCCTAAGAATTTAAACTTAACAACAGTTTAACAATTAAACAATTAAGCAGTTTTAACAATTATGAAACGATTTCCGTAAATAGTTATAATACAAATTTAATTTTTATACTTGGGATGTTTTAGGTTGTTGACATTGTGGTCCCTCTTATCAAATCCCTGGGTCTTTTTGTCTTTAGTCGTCGTCTTCCGAAGAATTCCTTCACTGGCAATGAATTGACTTCGTTGTTAGGGTCAACTACTATAACTTAATTCGTGCGGTTTGCTAAGAGATGGCGTAACTTGTATTATTCCATTGTTATTATTCCATTGGAACATGCGTTGGAAAGCTACTGTCATTGTACGTCATTTCAGTATATGTCATTCATTTGAAGCGTAAACAACAATAATTTTTTTTCACTCAAATATGTCGAACTTTGTGCCTGAAAAATTGTTTTTGCGGGGAGTTCTTCTTCATTACTTTAATATGAAGAAAACTGCTGCCGAAAGTCATCGTAGTTTGGTGGAAGTTTATGGTGAACATGCGCTAGCTGAGCGAATGTGCCAAAAATGGTTTGCACGATTTAAAAGTGGTGATTTTGGCCAAATCAACGGCAAAGCCAAATATCCATGGCGCGAAGGTAATGCTCTGTATTTGGTGGGATCAGAAGGGTGTGCTGTATTATGAGCTGCTAAAACCGGGTGAAACCATCAATGGACAACGCTACCGAACACAATTAATCCATTTGAAGAGAGCAGTAGCCGAAAAACGCCCGGAATATGCGACCAGACACGAGGCAATAATTTTCCATCATGACAACGCTCGGCCCCACGTTGCTATTCCGGTTAAGAACTATTTGGAAAACAGTGGATGGGAAGTTTTACCCCACCCGCCTTATAGCCCAGACCTTGCCCCTTCTGACTACCATTTGTTCCGGTCGATGCAGAACGCCCTCACTGAAATACGGTTCACATCAGAGCAGAATATCAAAAATTGGCTTGATTCATTCTTGGCTGCCAAGCTAGCGCAGTTCTTTTGGGATGAGATCCACAAATTGCCAAAAAGATGGGAAAAAGTCATAGCTTCAGATGGGCAATACTTTCAATAATACTATTGTACATGTTTTTCTTAAATAAACGTTCAAATTTTGAAAAAAAAAAAACCGCACGAATTAAGTTATATACCCAATCATTTTATGTGATTAATTATCTCTTCTTCCACTGTTGGTATTTTTAGGTCGCGATGGATGTCGATGTTGGGTATGTACCATTCCGCATTGATTGTGGTTGGTAATATTTTTGATTGTTGTCTTTGGATTATGGCAATGTCTGTTTTTTTTTACGTTCCCCAGAGTTGTATCCCGTATGTCCAGATAGGTTTGATAATGGATTTATATAGTAGTAAGTTATTGGTTGTCAATAGTTTAGAGTCTTTACGCAGGAGCCAGAACAGTTGATTATATTTTAGTTTAATTTGGTCTTTTTTTTTGTATGTAGTATTTCAATGTAAGTTTGTTGTCCAAGTGCATACCAAGATATTTGGCCACATTGTCGATTGGAATAATTTTGTCTTTTATTTTTATTGGGATTGGAGAGTAGTTTAATTTAGTGGTAAATATTACAATACTTGTTGGGTTTTGTCTTCGTTAATTTGTATGCTCCATTAGTCAAACCATTGCATTGCCTTATCCAAAAGTCGTTGGGCTCGAGTAGTTACAGTGTCCAGGTTTTAATCGCATATCAGCAGAATAGTATCGTCAGGTTGCCATCATGCTTGTAGCTCCACTCGGTAGAGGGATGCCAGCAGTGTAGAGGACATATAGTAGTGGTCCCAATACAGATCCTTGCGGTACTCCCGCTTTTGTCTGTAGTATTTTGGATTGTTGGTCATTATATTTTACGAAGAAGTGGCGTTCGCGTAGGTAACTTTCAATGATTTGTTAGAAGTCTCGTGGAAGTAAGTTTTGAAGTTTATATTGCAGTCCTTTGTGCCAAACTTTGTAGAATGCTTTTGCTACGTCAAGAAACACACCTATGCAGTATCTTTTTTCCTCTAGGTCCGTTGTGATTTTGGTAACTACCCTGTGAATTTGTTGGATAGTCGAGTGTTGTCCGCGAAAGCCGAATTGATGGTCTGTTATTATTTTGTCATTAGTTAGTATTGGCTGTAGGCGATCATAAATTAATTTTTCGAATAGTTTTCCTAATATGGGGAGTAAACTTATTGGTCTGTAGGATGAAGTAGTCTTTGTGTCTTTACCAGGTTTTAGTACTGCAAGTATCTGCGCAACTTTTCAAGTTTTTGGAAAATATTTAAGTCGAATTAATGCATTATAAAGATTTCGTAAGTATATCATGGCTTGTTATCTTTCCGTTAATAGAGTCATATCATGGAGCCTTCTTGTGGTTAATCCTTTTTTTTGATGCGGTGATGAGTGTGTTTGGGCGTGAAGGTGGGATTGCCCTTGTATTGCCCTTGTCATTTGTGAATACTTCTTCGAAGTGCTTAGCCAGAATATTTGCTTTGTCTTGACTGGTCCTGGACGAAGATCCGTCTAGTTTCTGTAGAGGAGTCTGATGTGCTATTATGTTCTTGAACTTTTTAGTAGCTTTCCAAAGTGAATAGTTGGTCTCAGAAGTTGGAGTCAGACTTTTTAAGTAGTCATTAAATTGATTGTTTCGGATTGCCTTAAGTTTTGCCTCGAGTTCTTTGACTGCTTTGTTGTATTTTGATTTGTCTTGGGGTAGCTTAGTTTTCTCTTTTCATCTATCTGTTGTCGAATTATATTTGGTGTGATATTGTTGTGTGTTTTTGGTCTATTGATTGGCATTATTTTAGTTACTGCAGCAGTTACTATGTCTTTAATGTGAACTACAGCTCGTTCGACGTCATTTTGGGATTGTAGTGGTACATTAAGTTGTAGATGTCGTCCTATATATTCCCGAAAAGAGTCCCAATGGGTTTTTTGTTGTAAAGTTGGGACGAATTAGTTGTGGGGGTTAATTTAGATGAGTATTAATATTTGAGTTGGATAGGGGAGTGGTCCGATGAAAGTTCAAATCTAGATTTAATGCTGCAAAAGTCGATTAAGTCCGGTGTTTTATTTGGGTCAGTAGGCCAGTAGGTAGGTTAGCCGGTGCTTAGATATTTACAGTTATTTTTGAGGATTGCTTTTAGAAGGTTTTTGCCTTTAGTGTTGGATATCCTCGAACTCCAGTCGATGTGTTTTGCATTGAAGTCTCCAGCTGCTATGAATCTGCACCCTAGTGATTTTAAAAAATGTATGCAATAGTGCATCATGCCAAATCTAAAAACCTGTTAATTGTTTAGATGAAAATTCATTTTTAACGCCATTTCTTATTCTTACGACCTTATGCCCTCTAGTACGGGTCTAAAATCAAATTGCTCTTTGTGATATAGTATATCAAGATCGCTGATGTGATTGAAAGGATGCATATTTATACTTTTTTTCGAAAATGTTTCCAACATTACTAAGAAGACTAATAGACCGATAGCTAAAAGGATCACCTTTGGGCATGCACGGCTTAACAACAGCAATGACCTTTGCCCTTTTTCATATCAGTGGAAAGTATCATAGTTCAAAACATGCATTGAAAATGTTCACCAAAAATATAAATCCTTTTTTAGGTAATTCTTTGAGATGTATATTTACAAATACAAATATAAATATTTGGCGCAACAGCTCTTTAAAGTGCCAGGGCCTAGCTTCTCGCAACCACTCATGTTGTGTGCGTTATATTTTTCGACCGGTTTGATGGCGACTCCGAACGGCGATTTGAGAAGCTTTTTCGTGACAACAATACTCTCGGATGTTTGTCTGACGTTCGCGAGAGGTGGGCCCGTGAAAAAACTTTTTGGTGTTTTCTGGGATTCGAACTTGGAACCTCATGCGTAGTGATCCGACACACTAACCACTTACGCCACGGCGCCCAGATGTATATTTGAATCACCGTCAATTTCTAGCTTCTTCAGCAGCTTTATGTACAACGTCAACAAAAGATTGCAAATGTGCATCAACTTGAAAATGATGGTTTATTTCACAAAGGAATAGGTCTTTGTTATATAAGTTGTTAGAGACGTAAGAACGAAAGCTAACAGATAGACACAGCAGATATCAAGTATCTTCCTTGTTTATTGTTCAAAACCATCGATTGGTTAAATATTGTACCTGCATGTAAATGGTCAGAACTGACAGCATTTAAGGTGATTAGCTGCGGAAAATAATCAATTTTGTTGATTATGAAAAAAATCATGAATTGATGGATTTCCAGACGAACTTGTGGGAATGTATGTTGGATTTACGGAATTTATCAGGTAGACATGGCTTTATGCGGTAGTAATATCGCGCAAAATATTATTCCAACAGTTCGCTCTGCCATAAACCCAAGCTCAATGCCTGAAATTTATATCACCTCCGAATAAAAAGTTTTCCTTACACTTTATTAGCTTTAAAATATCATTTCTACCTACATATATACTTACCATTTCTTTCAGGACTTTGTTTTTTACCATTAAATTATAACTATATATATAAAACTAAGTTGCAAAATGCGTTTGTGTCCCTCTACCTTCAACCAATTTAGTTCTTCTTTTTTTAATGTAGATAATGTTCAAAAACATTGAAAAAAAAAAACTTTGGCATTTTTGTGTGCGATACCGTTGTGGTACATAAAGCTGAGTACAACAAAACAATGCCTGGCGAAGAGGGCGGAATATATATTTAGCTAGTAGAATATATATTTAGACTATAACAACAATTTTTGATGACTTTAATACCCACAGATTCTAAAACGTCAAAGATTATGGGCTTCAAAACACAATGATTTATTCCCTTCCGCATTAAAACAGCTACACCTCCTCCTTTACTGCTCTCTCTATTACACAATATATATATGTATGTAATATCTATAGAGGATGTAATTTGGATAAAAAAAATAATTATTTTTTTTTTTTCGCTTCTAAGCCAAGTTTCTGTCAGAAGAGCTATGTCAACATTGTTACGAACTAGGCAAACAAAGAATTATAATATTTGCATATTGTGTAAGCGCCGTGGGGCAGTGATTAGTGTGTCGGACAACTGCG
This sequence comes from Brachypalpus laphriformis, assembly GCA_945910035.1. Taxonomy (NCBI): domain Eukaryota; kingdom Metazoa; phylum Arthropoda; class Insecta; order Diptera; family Syrphidae; genus Brachypalpus; species Brachypalpus laphriformis. The sequence goes on from OX246754.1 coordinate 89,919,237, forward strand.
CGTAAGGTTCTATGTTCGAATTGCAGAAAACACCCAATGTTTTTTCACGGTCCACCTCTCGTGAACGTTTGACAAACATCCGAGAGTATTGCTGTCGCGAAAAACCTTCTTAAAATAAAAATGTTCCTTCGGATACGACTCAAAACTGTAGGACCCTTCCATTCGTGCGAAAAATATGGTGCACACAACACGTGTGGTTGCGAGAAGCTAGGCCTAGACACTTGAAGAGCTGTTGCGGCAAATATATATATACAAATAGGCGTGTTTTTTGGCGAATCTATACCCAGATCACTTTTACTTTACACGCAAAGCAACAACAAAAGAAAAAAATTAGTGTAATTTAGTCAGTAAACAAAGTGGCTATAGAAAGTGAGTACGGTGAATTGATTTCAATTTCAATCTCAATCGTAGGTGGCCTTGTTGATCAAAATTGTTTGCCTTCGGCTAAATAAGCTATAGCAACAACCTTCATGGAACAAAACAGTTTCTTTCAATGTACTTTTTCTGCGTTTAGTTTTTTTTCGGCGTTTGACAAAATTCAAAAATTAAATTCAGTCGTCTAAAAATTTGAGCAGAGTACGTCGTGCTTTAAAAATTACAATTTTTTTCTTTTTTTTTTTTGATTTTTTCATATAAATCTAATTTACATAATTTCCAAATTGATAGCGAGGCGGCGTTCAGAGCGCCGTCGATATACTACACTATCGATAAAATTAGCACCACCTAAGTTTCAGATGTTTCTACTTCAAGACATGAGTTAAAAGTAAGTACATGTCTTTTTTTTGGATTTTAAAAGTGAGTACAGGTAACTCTCAAAAAAACACGGCTTATGTGATGGCTGTAAGACAGCCAATAACATTATTTTTCGTTTCCAGTTCAAAAACAGCCAGAAGTCATTTGAAACATCTGGATCAAAATTGTATTTTGCGGTATTTTTGCTACCTGATATTTCGATCTTCGGCAGCGAAGTGTTCAACTTTGATGCGTACAAATGTCGCTAAACAGACTAAATGACACGTCCCTGGCGCAATTCAAAAAAAAAAAGACAAAATGACGACGGTTGCGGTATGCGTATCCGCATGTACATGTACATATGTACATACATTGAATGTATCGGTATCAAAATGCTTATAAACGGTGAATTTGTTAGTAAAGGTCCATTCACAGCTCAGAGACCTGCGAATGCGAACGAGTGAATATTCGCCAATTTTGACATTTCATTCACAGCTCCTTTTTTTTATCTGGTCGCCTCAATCCGCGAATTTCAGTTGTCATTCATTTTGTAACTACGTGGCCGAACACAATGGTGAAGCTGAAGCTATACGCTTGTAGCTCTGTCAAAAAATCGCGCACTGATGAAGCTGAGTGCGAACACAATGGTGAAGCGCTGCACGGGTGTTTGTTATTGGTAATCTAAATGTTTCGGAATTTTTTTCACACCTTGGCTTTTGTATTTTTGTATTTTTTTTTAGTGAGGATTACTCAAATCACATGGAATATTGTTCCTTTTTACTTTATCGATTCATTTCTCTATTTACTGATGTGCCGCATCTTTTTCTTTTTTTGTTTTGTATGGAAATGCGGAAATGTCAAAAAAGCATGCTGCAGTGAAGCTGAAGTTAACTCCACTTCTACTTCAGTGGCAAGCTTCAGCTTCATATTTGTGTTCACAGTATTGGAAGTGTTTGTATTTAACTTTGACAGCGCGACGTACTTCAGCTTCAGCTTCACCATTGTGTTCAGCCAGTAACTGCCTAAATTTGAAAAATGCATAAATGCATAAATACATAGCGTATTTCATTCAGAAAGTAATACCTTCCATTCTTTCGATAAATTCAACCACGATCTTACCCACAAAGAACAAAACAAAAGAATTGTGAGGTTAAACTCTCGGGAATGTGGATTGCGTCCTACATGTGTGAAATGTGAATAAAAGTTGGCAATTCTCAAAAAGCATTCGCCTATTCGCGGAAAAATCGGCGAATTGTTAATTTCTTCGCAGAAACTAATTACAAGTCAACTTCATTTTTATATTAATTGATAGATAAATTAAGCTCTGTTCTTTTGGAATAGTAAAATTGCCTATGGCGTGCTTATAAATGTGCTAAAAACGGTTTGTTCGCAGTTGGGGCATTCGCAGGTCGCCGAACTGTGAATGGACCTTAAATTCTTAAGTTTAATTTTTTTTCCTTCGATTTTTAGCAAAATATTCGCGGTTCTTAGCGAAATAAACAATTATACTCACAACGTATTTAGGGACTTTTAGTACGATGGTCAGTATGCTTAACTGAAAGGTTATTCGCCAGTCTTCAAAAAGGAATATCCAAACAACCTTTCAATTTATCTGTTCACTATACATACATATGTACCATATATGTATAATAAATAATACAGCACCGGTATCTACATTCCTATGTAGTTTTAAAAACTTTCAGAAAGTGTGACTTTTCATATTGTTTTATCATTGGGTTTTTATCTAGACAAAGGGAAGACTTTTTAACTTTTCATACAGAGTTGGGTCAACGATGTCACTGACATCTCTATGAATACATTGCTGATTAAGAAATAAAGACTCACGGATAGGAGAAGTATTTCGATTGCTTCCTTGTTTAATAAAATATTCATGTGACGATTTTCAGAATATGTACGTACGTACATATGTATGCATATTTACATCACATCCAAATGTGCATATGCGGGTAGTGAATTGAGCTTCGGAAATTTTGGTACACAAATTCTTAATTGTAAATGTAATCATACAAGTATGTTCAACATCTGTACGTTTATTATATCATTTGACAATGAAAACAGTGCGATTTATATTAACTTAGCTAACGTAGTCGAACATAAATAAGAGCAGCATATGATAACAAATTACCTTCCCAAGATATAGCAGGTATAATAGCAGCAACAAAATAAATAAATAAATTAACAAAACAGTGTCTAGAATGTATGGTACTTAACCTGCCTATACCCGCGCATTGTCCTGTCAGACCGACAGGTTACTTTTTCGTTTTTTCCTTCAATAAAGAATGAAACCGTAATGAACTTACTGGTAGATGCATGTGTTGCCATAAAAATTAAAAAAAAAAATTGCAAATTATGCTGACAAAAATTTGCTAACCAGATTCCTAAGAAAAAATCTGCATTCATAAAAATTTTATCAAACGAAGTCGAAATTTAATTTATTAAGTTTGTTCATAGTATGTATATTTTTTTAACAATTAAATTATGTACAATACTTAACATATTTTTGTTCAGTGTCATCGTCATTTTGTCAGATAAATGAGGTCAGATAATTTTAATACCAAGAGCGCTGACTGCAATACATTGTTGAGTTTAAGTAAAACAAATTGTATATGAGGTATAGCCGATCTTTTTTTTCAAGTTAAAGAGCATATCGTCGTTCTAAACACGAAGTGGCGTATCTGCAAAAATTGACATTTTGAGATATTTGGCGTATATTATCTACCGGTCGTTATTTGTCATCACACGAAGTGGCGTATCTGTATCTCAAACCTTTTTAATTTTATTAATACTTTCAGTTTTGACGTAAATGATTTTATATGTTTTTTTGTTTTGGCTCTACTGTAAAGTTAAGATTTTGAACATACGCCACTTCGTGTTTGGAACGACGATATGATACCAATATGTTTGAAGAATAATGTCGTTCGAATGGCCTCCGCGGCTTTGATTGTCGGCGGTCATTTGAGAGGTAAATTTTTGGATGACTCGGGCACATAAATTGAGCTCAATCTCGCAAATGACATGAACAACGTTGTCCTCAAGGTCGGCAATTATTGTTGGATTATTGGCATAGACCAAAGATTTAACGTATATGATTTTTTGGCCAAAATTGGGATCGGCTTCCAACTGCCCAAGTCAGTTTCCAGAGCCCAATCAGCGAGCGTATGGAATGGTAGGTAGGCTTCAGTTCTTGAAAAATTTGAATTTTGTACGAATACAGGCTCAAGTATTTTCGAAACATTCGCCAAGTTGAAGCGTAGGAAAGGTCAAGCTCTTGAGAACGACGCGAAATTGGGACATTTTAATTCTCGCGCACACTCGGTGCCACAGCAGGAATATTTTCGGTCAACCGCGCGTTTCGTTGACGTACTAGAACTGCTCGATCAGCCACTAAACCATCTTCCTCGAGTTTCTTAATAATTCGCTGAATGGTGAGCTCGAAAGGACGCTCATTACGACCACAAGTTGCAGTTAATGCCTGGAACGTTACGCGAACAGAACTCAAATTTAGATTTATTTCTTTTTTCTCTTTTATTATTTTACATCTGTCCACTGGACATTAAGTAATTATTTTTCCAATGAGGATTACAGTAGTTATAAGGTCATTGCCTTAAAGAACCTTATTGGTTATACAGTATATCCATATGCACATAAAACATTTCACAGGTAAGAGAGAAGTTTTAAAGAATTAACATGAATTGGCAAAAGTTACATAAGATACATTTAAAAACATTACTTTTTGTTCATATCCTGGCTAGTAAGTCGGATGGTCTCATTCGTTTCAGCCTTCGTATATGCCCGTATTATTGTGCGGGAAGTGATTTAATTTCATAGTTTTCATGTTTAAGAAGTCGAATTTAGTGTTTTTGACTAGAATTTTGGATTTCTTCGAGTACTGTTGGTATGTTGAGATCTTTGTGCATATTCTTGTTTGGTACGTACCAGGCTGCATTCACTATTGTGCGTAGTATTTTGTTTTGAAGTCTTTGGATGATGTCAATATTTGTTTTGCTGGTTACACCCCAGAGTTGTATACCATATGCCCCGATTGGTTTAATGATTGTCTTGTATATGAGAAGCTTGTTGTCAACTGAAAGTACTGAATTTCTTCCCAGCATCCAGTAGTGTAGTCTGAATTTATCTTTAATTAGATTTCTCTTAAGAATATATTGTTTCCATGTTAGTTTTTTGTCTATATACATTCCCAAGTACTTAGCTTGATTGTCTGAGGATACTATTTTATTGTTTAGTTTAACAATTGGTGGATCCACGGTTTTTCTTGTTGTATATATTACTTGTTGCGTTTGGTCATCGTTTATTTGTACCTAGACTAGCCATAAGTACTGAAACAACTTGATATTGCAATAAAATGAAAACAAATTAATATTTCAAATAAATTTTTTTGTATATTTGGTATATTATATAAGAAATGAAACGTATACATTTGTATTGAAAATGATCGCCTTTTGCATTAACACAGGCCCTTAATCGGTCTGGCAAACGCTCAATGGCGGCACAAACACTTTTCCAATGGAAAATTTTGCACTGCTTTCATAAGGGATGCCTTCAGCGACTCAATGGTGCAGGCCAATTTAGAGCAGGCCATACCCTCCAAAGTTGGGTCTATAACTTAATTCGTGCGGTTTGCTAAGAGATGGCGTAACTTGTATTATTCCATTGGAACATGCGTTGGAAAGCTACTGTCATTTCAGTATATGTCATTCATTTGAAGCGTAAACAACAATAATTTTTTTTCACTCAAATATGTCGAACTTTGTGCCTGAAAAATTGTTTTTGCGGGGAGTTCTTCTTCATTACTTTAATATGAAAAAAACTGCTGCCGAAAGTCATCGTAGTTTGGTGGAAGTTTATGGTGAACATGCGCTAGCTGAGCGAACGTGGCAAAAGTGGTTTGCACGATTTAAAAGTGTTGATTTTGGCTTGGAAGACGATGACCGTCCTGGGCAGCCAAAAAAGATTGAAGATGAGGAACTGGAAGCATTACTCTATGAAGATTGTTGCCAAACACAAGAAGAGCTCGCAGAATCTTTGGGTGTCACTCAAGCAGCCATTTCAAAACGTTTAAAAGCAGCTGGATATATTCAAAAGCAAGGAAATTGGGTTCCACGTGAAATTTTGAAAAAAAAACCGCACGAATTAAGTTATATACCCAATATAAAGTCAGGAACATTCTCTTCTAACCATTTTTGAGTGGTCTTCGCCTTGAGACGAGGGGCAGAGTCCTGCTGAAATGACCACGGCTTATTTTCGAAAAGAGAATGGTTTAATGGTTTCACCACGGTCTCTTGAATGGTATTCTGGTACACTTTTGCCGAAGTTTTGATGCCTTTTTCGCAAAAATGCAGCTCAGTAACCCCATCATAAGAGACACCCCACTAAACCATTACGAACGCCGGATGGTTACCACTCTGAACTCTGGGAATCATTTCTTCTTTAAACTTCTGCGTATAAACTTTATAATTTGTTAAGAAAAGGATATTATTGCTGCAAAGAGAAATGATGTAAGATAGCAGTTTTAAAGTTTGCGGGTCTTGACATACCTTTGATGTGCAAGTAAGGAGTTCCATAACCTAATGGTGTGAATGAAAAAGAGTCGAGAGGAATTAAGGTAATTAAAATTAGGAATATTAATGTTGAATGTTCTACGAGAACGAGAGAATTCCAGTTTAGAAAATAGATAGGATGGTGATTTCGATGTTATAATTTTATGAAGGAATATACAATTAATTATATATATTAATATAATGTTGTAATGAACAGCCAAGCAGATTTCTTGAATATATTGAAATCCTATCGTACCTGCGCAGTCCATGAATATAACGAACTGCATCATTAAAGGCTACTTGAAGCTTATGCAGTGAAAGTGAATCAAGGCAACAGTAGACCACTTCGGCATAAGTAATAATGGGTACAATAAGCGTTCGTACTAGTCTTCGACGAGTTTCAATAGGCGTAAAACTAGCAGTCATCCAAAGTTTGCGCAAACATCCGTAAACGCGACGTATGACCAAGTTTACATGATTGTAGCAGGACAGGCTACGATTAATAACAAACCCGAGTGTCGTAGCAGACTCTACGAACTTCAATTTAGTGTCAGAAAGCCATATGTCTGGAACGAGACTAGGTTCAAATGATCTTTTGGAGATAGCTATGGCTTGAGACTTAGTTGGATTTAAAAGTAGTCCGTTATCCACGGTCCAGTTGCTGATAGAAACCAAATCCTCATTAAGTCGTAATGCCAGTTCATCGATGTTATTCATAGGTCGGGAGAGGTAGAGTTGAACATCATCTGCATATAGATGAATGGAGGCATGAGTGCATACCAAAGGCAAATCATTGATGAACATACAGAACAAGATAGGCCCCAAGATTGAACCCTGGGGCACACCTTGTTTGAGGGACTTTAGTCTCGAGCATCTTTCTCCAACAATGACTCTTTGTGATCTGTTAGACAGGAAGCTGCTTAGTAGCCTCACCGCCCTTTCACAAAACCCAAAATAGTGTTTCAGTTTCCAGCAGAGAATGCGATGATTAACTTTGTCAAAAGCCTTTGAGAAATCCAGCAAGCAAAGCAAAGTGACAAAACCCTTATCAAATTCCTGTCTGATGTCGTCCAGGATACTAACCATTGCAGTCGAGCAGCTATGGCTACTTCTAAATCCAGATTGAAACGGATTCAATAAGGAATTCACAGATAAGTGATTTTGTATTTGCTTTGCCAGCACTCTCTCAAAGACCTTCGACAAGCACGGCAAAATGCTAATGGGCCTAAAATCATTGGCCATGGTAGAACTTGAGTTTTTAGCAATGGGAATCACATTAGCGCATTTCCAAGCCTGGGGAAAAGTGGATGTCATGATGCAGGTGTTGATAATATGCGTCAGATGGTTAATGATTTGAGGTAAAATAATTTTTATAAAGCGAAGTGGCACGCCGTCTTCACCAATAGCATTCGACTTAATAGATGCAACGATGCAAATAATTTCACTCTCCGTTACAACATCAAATTCAGCTTGTTGTTGTATGAAAATAAGAGGCCTGGCGTCAAAATCAAAGCTATTAGTTGCTACATCACTCGAAAGAAAGTAGTTGTTGAGATCGTCCGGATCTAAAGCACAAACGTTACTGTTCTTGGAGCTCATCCCAATCTGTCGAAGATTTCTCCACAGTACTTTAGGAGGTAGTGCGGTGTTTAACTTAGAGGAGTAATCATTTTTTTTAGACTCCCGGACAATGCATGTCGCATCCAGTCCATATTTGTGCAACCCAATTACTGCAGTCCTATTTTCTTTATCTGCCCATTCCATGTTGACACTTCAAAATTTTAGCCTAAACTGAATATTTATTACAAGTAGAGAAGCTACTTCACAAATTACTGTAAGAAAAATAAGGGAACTTGCTCTCCCAAATGAATAATACAGGGTGTTTCAGTATTTATGGCTAGACTAGGTATACCCCATTCTTTGAACTAGTCTGCTATTTCGTCCAGATGTAGTTGAAGTAGATCAGTTGCTGTTTTTAGACACCGGTGCGACACAAGTATTACGGTATCGTCTGCAAAAGTGGCGGTTATTGTGTTGATATTTCTCGAAGCTGGAATCTCTGCTGTATACATACACTTAGAAACATTCAGTTTCGTACGAAGCAATTAAGTTCCTGTTCAGTTCGGAGTGTTAACATTTTATAACTGAAATTGTTTGCTTTTATTTAAAAGCTACTTTTATATAGATATTTTGCTAACATTCGAGGTACTTTTTTTGTTTAGAGTGCGTTTTTTTGTGAAATTATTTATTTTTGTAGAATGGGTAAAAACATAAAGGAATGTATGCGATCTTGGTAATTTTTCATCGAAAAAAGGAATATCTTTGGGCGTAATAGCTAAAATTTTACAGATACATAAGTCTACGGAACAATATATTTATAAGCGTGACCTTGAGGAAGGAAGAATTGAGAATGTGTGTAGTAAAAAAGGTCCCAGAAAAATCTGAAAAATCTATTTTGCGCGAAATAAAGTGAAATCTAAAGTTGTCTTCAGTCGAATCATGTTAAATGCTTGCTGATTTTAATGGAACTGATGTATAGCCAATCACTATTAGACTTACGCTTAAAAAAGAATGGTTACTTTTCACGAGCATGGCACAGAAAACCTTTGGTAAGCGAAGTTGAAAAAATGTTATATTCGTTGATGAAAATAAATTTTTACCTTCCGAAATGACAAAAATCAAGAAAAAGTATACCGTAGACGTAACGAGGCTTACCTTTTAAAAACATGCCGGCGATTGTAAAACACGGTGTACAAAGCGTAATGGTTTGGGGTGCTATGGGATATGCAGGTGTTGGTAATTTTAAATTTTATTCAGGGAAATATGAACAAAACAATTTATCTTAACATTCTTAAGAGAATCTACAAGCTTCAGCTGAGGAATTAGGCATTAAGAACTCATTTCACTTGTACCAAGACAACGACCCAAAGCACAAGGCTTTGTACATTCGTCTTTGGCTCCTATATAACTGCCCAAAATGCATTGAAACACCCCCAAAAACCCAGATATCAATCCAATCTGTGAGAGCACTTGGAAAGACAAATTAGGAAAACAAATGCCGTTAGAATCAAACAGAACTTAAAGCGCTAGTTTCGGAAGAGTGGAATAAATTTCCATCCTATGTTACAAAAAATCTGGTTACATCAATTCCAAATAGACTGGCTGCTATTATAAAGTACGACGAAAATCCAACTCCCTATTAAATAATTTTCGTTTTTTGAGGCAAGAATCTTAACTTTTAGAATTCGTACGAAACTGAATGTACCTTAAAATCTCTACTTTATGTGAACTAATTCCTAAGTTTTCTCTATTTTATTAAATTACCATTTAATTTTTGATTAATCTTGGTATTTATATTTCACTTCAATAAAAAATAGCATTAAAGCTAGAAAAAAGTCTATGTTTTTTTTCAAAATAACAAACAATTTGCAAAAATTCTCTTCGTATGAAACTGAATGTTCATAAGTGTATATTAGATATAATAAAGGTCATAGCACGCCTCCTTGTGGAACTCCGGCTTCAGCTTTGTAGAGCGATGATTGTTCATTTTTATTATGCACATAGAAAAAACGATCACTAATGTAGCTTGTTAATAAAAATTGAAAGTCCGGTGGGAGAAGAACTTTTAGTTAATATATCAGGCCATCGTGCCACACTTTATCAAAGGCCTTGGATATATCTAGGAAGAGAGCAGCACAGAAATGTTTGTCATCTAAATCTTTTAAGATTTTGTTTGTAATACGATGTATTTGTTGTATAGTTGAATGATTACTAACTAATTACGATAATACATTTTTACGATTTTTATACGTTGTTGAATCGTGTAGCGCACTATGGTAAAAGTGACTATGACAGAACACAATAACAACAGAATGGAAACGAAATAATTTTACATATGGCCGCAGTCGGCTTTCTATGTTCTATTATAGCTACTGAATGACCCTTTACAATGGAGAAAGTTCGTTTTATTGCCTACACCAATTTTTTTTTCCTAAAAAAATAAAATCAAATGTGGTGTAAAAGGTGTTTGCCAGATTTTCTGATTTTCAAAATCTACGGGCAAGGTAAAAAGGAAGACCATTCGGATTCGAAAGTACACACCACAGTTTGTCAAGAATGATAAGACAAGGACTTGCTGAAATACGTAAATTAGATGGTCTAAAGTTTTCTGTCACATCAAATTCAAAAAAAAATAAATAAATAAATAACCTTAAGACGCGTTACAGCTGTATTTCTTATGAGAAATATTTTTGTTTCGTTTATGCGATTATGGTATGTTCCAACTGCTATGCTCATGTTGTTGTCTTTATGATTTGTAAGTTTTTTTTTTAGTTTGTTTAAAAAAGAAAATATATTTTTGTTCAAGTTTCCGTAGCTCGTAAGAAAAAGTAAGTTTTTACCTTAGGTTGTAATAAAAGAATGTTAGTCATCAATCAAGCAAATATTTTCTATAAATTTGGTTCATTTCTTTCAACAGATACCCAACTACTAATAAAAATTAGTTTTATTAAAGGTTTTGTATAAAAAACAAACAATAAAAAACAGGCTCTAGAGCTTTCGACCCCCGCATTATCATTTTCCTTTAATTTTTTAATTCATTTTTTATTGTTTAATTCATTGATACTTGTGCTAACAAAAACGCTTAAAACTACCTTAATTAACTTAATTATGTTGTTCTAAATTACTGGCTCTAAGCGGGTGCTCTAAGCTTACCTAACACTTATCTTATATCTTTCGACCTTTCGTCCTTAATTGGTCTGCACTGGTCTACAAAAAAAAATATTTTTTTCCTTTTTAATTTTTTATTTTGAAGGATATTATAGTACGAAGTACAAAGTCTTTGAAGCTGTATCCAAACTCATATTATTCTACGGAGAGCTATGACTGCTCATAAGTAGTATGACCTGGTAGAAAAGCTACAGAGGTTTTATCTTCGTAGGTCATTTCAACTCCCAACAACTGCCCGAAACTACATGCTGATGTTAGAAACTGGACTTGCTCCGTTGTTCATACAGACCTTTAAACTGAACGTGTATTATATTCTCAATATACTCACGACGGGAGATGAACGGCTTAAAAGGAGGACGGTTATATTCGCAGTAAATATTCAAAGTCGATGGTATAAGGACATAATAAAACTGGCGGAGACATATGGATACGACCTTAGCTTAGGCTGGAATCCTCGGACTAATTGGAAGGGGATACTCGACGACTTTCTATCTCACGTAGATACGAGTATATGCATGTGTAATAAATATATCGAAGAAGTAAAGGCATCAACACACAGGGAAATCTATAGGACTCAGCAGTTCAACTCAGGTCCCCTTAATTAATTTAAGGATTCTAACAGGGTCATTCCACGAAAAATCTTCGAGCCTACATGGGGACCTCTGAACGGCCCCCTCCAATTTGGCTCAAAATTTGCAGAATTACTCATTGAAGTGGTACGAATTATAAGGCAAAAAAGTTTTGCAGAATTCGATATAGATTGCGTGTAACGGAACTTCAAAAATTGAAAAAAAAAAATTAAAATTCAAGGTTTTTCCTATATTTCAAAACATCATTACTTTGGCTCAGCTCATCAGAATTTAGTAAAATGTACATTGTTAGATTCACAAAAACGTGAACTTTCAAGATTTCAGTAGAATTTTTATTTTCAAGGACGAAGGAAATTCCAGAATGTCCTATATTTTTTTTTTTTGAATAGCTCAAAAATGCCATTTTTTTTGGCTACGACCTTAGCTTAGGTTGGAATGCTCGGACTAATTGGAAGGGGATACTCGACGACTTTCTATCTCACGTAAATACGAGTATATGCATGTGTAACAAATATATCGAAGAAGCAGAGGCATCAACACACAGGGAAATCTATAGGACTCTGCAGTTCAACTTAGGTCCCCTTAATTAATTTAAGGATTCTAACAGGGTCATTCCACGAAAAATCGCCGAGCCTATATGGGGACCTCTGTGTCTAAACCGAGTATATCATCGGCTAGAACCTTAGTAAGGGGGGCACAATAGATCTTTTATAGATCGCAGTGCACTTGTACCTCTCAACAATATACATCTACATCTACAATATACATCTACATGGGGACCTCTGAACGACCCCCTCCAATTTGGCTCAAAATTTGTAGAATTAATCATTGGAGTGGTACGAATTATAAGGCAAAAAGTTTTGCAGAATTCGATACAGATTGCGTGTAACGCAACTTCAAAAATTGAAAAAAAAAAATCAAAATTCAAGGTTTTTCCTATATTTGAAAACATCATTAGGTAGGTAGGTAGGAGTGGTTGTGTCAGCAAACGATGCCGACACTTAATTAGCGCAGAAGCGCAACTACCACAACTCAAGTGACCTAACGGATGATAACTACTAGGGGAAAGAAGAAGAAAAAGGGGGTAAGGATTATTCAAATCCACCCCGTTGCATTGAGGAAGCTGATAATATCCCCAATGCTAATCTCCGCTAGCTCTATAAGGTTGTCGAAAAAAAGTTTACCTAAGGTGCGCTGTCTGGCCTTGCCTAAAGCCGGACACTTGCAGAGGAAGTGTAAGATTGCTTCTATTTCATCAGCAGTATTGCAGCTGCGACTGTGTGCATTAAATGCAATGTCTATTCTGGCCGCATGATGCCCAATGGGCCAGTGGCCAGTACTAACTGCCAGAGTTCTTGCGATATCTGTACGGTTTCTGTTTAGTAGATCTTGCGTTATTTTCAGGGAGTATTTGGGCCACATCTGCCTGGAGATGAAACCGTTCCGCACCCCCTGCCATCTGCTATCCGCCTTTAGCAGATAGTGCGCGAAGATGCCTCCCTTAAGGACCCCCAACGGGACGTTCAGCTCCTTTGCTAGGGAAGCATCCAGGGCAGATCCTTGCCGCGCGAGTTCATTAGCCCGCTCATTCCCCTTAATGTTGCTGTGACCCGGAACCCAAAGGAGACCTTAGCTGGTGACCAAGCGAGGCGAGTTCTTTTTTGCACTGTTCTACTAGCCTTGATGATGTAGTGGCAGATACTATAGCCTTGATAGCCGCCTGGCTGTCAATGAGGATGGCAATGGTATTTAGGGGTGTAGAGGTTTGCTTGAGTATGCAGCAGGCCTCACGTACAGCAAAAACTTCCACCTGAAAGACACTGCACGAATCAGGAAGCCGGTACAACCTGGAAATACTGAGGGAATCAGAGAATATCCCCGCCCCTACCCCGCAGTTCATTTTTGAACCGTCGGTGAAAATTGTTGATTCAAAACATCATTACTTTGGCTCAGCTCATCAGAATTTAGTAAAATATACATTGTTGGATTCACAAAACGTCAACTTTCAAGATTTCAGCATAGTTTTTATTTTCAAGGACGAAAGATATTCCAGAATGTCCTATATTTTTTATTTTTTAAATAACTCAAAAAAATTTTTTTTTTCATGTGCTATAGAGAGATTCATCCTCTATCCTCATTTAAAATTTCAAGTTGGGATCTCTATCGATTCGGCCAAAATCATTTTTCATAGGCGCGTAAATCAAAAAACTAAGTTGGCTAGATTTTACTTTACCGGAAATGTCAAAAATTGAACTTTTTTTATTTCGTCTAATAGATTAGCTCACGTTGAGCACGAAAATGCAAACCTCATAGGAAAATGAGGGCAAGAGAAAAAAAAGGAGAATTACGTAGACTTTCATTTTCCTATGAGGTTTTCTCGCATGGTGGGAATACGCTCGACCGTTGGCATATTTATTTTTACTATAACTTTCTTTTATGGGCCGATTTTGATGAAACTGTTTTTATTTGTTAACTTAATTCTTTATTTTCGCGGCAAATCCTGAATTTTTGGTACCACTTTATATGGCCTTTTTGAAACTTTGGGGGCGGGTTACGCCTCTCTGGTAAGAGAGCACCGAAAAAAATGCAGATTCGTGCTCATCGTGAGCTAATCTATTAGACTAAATAAAAAAGGTTTAATTTTCGACATTTCCGGTGAAGCAAAATCTAGCCCAGTTAGTTTTTTGATTTACTCGCCTATAAAAAATGATTTTGGCCGAACCCATAGTGATCTCAACTCAAATCTGAAACTTGAAAAAAAAAATAATTAAATACCATTTTTTGAGTTATTCAACAAATAAAAAATAAAGGACATTCTGGAATATCCTTCGTACTTGAAAATAAAAATTCTGCTGAAATCTTAAAAAATTCACGATTTCCTGAACCCAACAATGTTGAAGTTATTTAGATAGGTACGCCTTTTCGTTGGTTTTATTAATAACTTATTGTAATTCTAACTTAACATTTCTTATCAAATAACGTGGTTACTAAGGGAAATTGTCGGTGCATGGGGTGAATGGCTGAGAGGTACTGATAGTGTAAGATTCGATTAAGGTGAATGGGTGAATGTGATCGGCGCATGGGGTGAATAGCTAAAAGGTGCTGATAGTGTAATATTGGATTGAGGTGAATGGGCAAATGTGATTGGGGTAAATGAATGGGAGTGTAGCGTGTGACGGAAGTGCAGTGTTGCTATATAGTGATTTAAAGCTGCTTAACTATGAGAATGAATTTCTTGAAGTACCATGTTAATTTAATTTTAAATAAATGAAATGGAATGACGACCGGTGTCCGGTTATTTGCGCCTGTGTTAACTTATATTTTACTAAATTCTGATGAGCTGAGCCAAAGTTATGATGTTTTGAAATATAGGAAAAACCTTGAACTTGATTTTATTTTTTCCAATTTTTTAAGTTCCGATACACGCAATCTATATCGAATTCTGCAAACTTATTTGCCTTATAAATCGTAAGACTCCAATGAGTAATTCTACCAATTTAAAGCCAAATCGGGGGTCATTTAGAACATCGGGCGATCATTTGTGGAATGGCCTAACAGCGTAAGATGTATCTCTTTGATTTTCCATGCTAGAGGAGAGGTATTGCAACTCAACTTCTTGCCACACACGATCTTCCAGTTCTCTGCTCAATTTGCAACTTAGCTCAATGAGAGAACCCTATACATTTCTTGGGAATCTGTCCAATATTCCGGGGTATCAGGATATTTTACTTTGGAAAAGCTATATCATCGAGCGTAGAAGTAACAGAGTTATTAAACGTTTCTAATTGAAAAGCTCTCATATCATACTGTGAATCAACGAATGATCACCGAAGTAGATTTTTAAAATTAAAAATTTAGCAGTAGACATTAGTGAAAAATTATTGAAATTGTACCAAAAGGTTGATAGTCTTTGGCAGACGGTGTTGAGCCATGTCTTTAAGATTTAAGTATTTTTTTTTTATGAAATTTCTTACAATATGAAAATTTAATAAATCCATCTAATTTAATCTAATCTACAATCGATGATACCGACTCAAAATACAGCATTAAAAAAAAAAATGACCACGCATACTTTCTTGTAATAAATAAAAAGCAGAACACCCCATTTTTGGCGGTCATTTAGAACATCGGGCGATCATTTGTGGAATGACCCAACAGCGTAAGATGTATCTCTTTGATTTTCCGTGCTAGAGGAGAGGTATTGCAACTCAACTTCTTGCCACACACGATCTTCCAGTTCTCTGCTCAATTTGCAACTTAGCTCAATGAGAGAACCCTATACATTTCTTGGGAATCTGTCCAATATTCCGGGGTATCAGGAGATTTTACTTTGGAAAAGCTATATCATCGAGCGTAGAAGTAACAGAGTTATTAAACGTTTCTAATTGAAAAGCTCTCATATCATACTGTGAATCAACGAATGATCACCGAAGTAGATTTTTAAAATTAAAAATTTAGCAGTAGACATTAGTGAAAAATTATTGAAATTGTACCAAAAGGTTGATAGTCTTTGGCAGACGGTGTTGAGCCATGTCTTTAAGATTTAAGTATTTTTTTTTTTATGAAATTTCTTACAATATGAAAATTTAATAAATCCATCTAATTTAATCTAATCTACAATCGATGATACCGACTCAAAATACAGCATTAAAAAAAAAAATGACCACGCATACTTTCTTGTAATAAATAAAAAGCAGAACACGCCATTTTTGCTATAAATTATAAGTAACCTCAGACATATTCATTTCTTGACATATTTACTTTAAAAAAATGTTAAAATTAAATCTTTAACATTAAAATCACCATAAGTATTGAAAAACAATCTTATATAATAATAACATTTTACTAAGTAGTTTTCTTCCTTTTCATACTTTCCATCGGAGTTTTGCGGCAAATAGACCAACAAAAATCTGCAAGCATTGCTTCTGACCATTTTTCGTTGTATCGTCTCTCTATGTGCAACATATCTTAAAGAAATCTTAATGCGAGTCCATAAAATGTATTTTAAGGGACGTATTGCATTTCAGAGCGAAACTGTGATAACTACCGTTCGATCAAGCTGATGTCACACACCATGAAGATCGTTGAGCGGGTGGCCGACTGCGAAAAATAATACGCCTATCTGATGATCAGTGCGGGTAAATTAACCACAGATACAATGCAAAGTATAATTAGCCGTGTTTTTTTTAAAACCTAGCCAGCCAGTAGTTGCTAGTAAAGCAACATTTTACACATAAAACAAATACAACAACCGGCTGGCTACTACTCTTGATTTTATCCACAGCAAAAAGTTACTGACTGGGAATTTCGTGTTGCCTAATTTCAGGCGGCGCAAAAACGAATGTTTTTAAGTTATTTGTTGTTGCTGTCATTGCGAGGTTGCTTGGTTCCCAGAGATATGTTCGTATAAAATCGGCTGGCTTTGGCTGGCTGGCAAATCGCTTAAATGAACGACTGGCTGCCTAGGTTTAAAAAAAAACACGGCAATTATTATAATGGAAAAACATTGTGATTCATGAAGGATTTTCATGTTGTATTGGTTGACTTTGAAAAGGCATTCGACAGAAAACCACGAGGTCTGATATAGGTGGCGCTCAGACATCGAGGGTTTCCAGAAACCTATATGTACAGATAATCATGGACATGTACGAAGGAGCAAAGACAAGAGTAAGATGCCCCGCTGGAGTAACCGAAGAGTTCCCAATCAAAGTCGGGGAGCACCAGGGAAGCGTCTTAAGTCCTTTGCTCTTTATTACAGTTCTTGACTATCTGCTTGAAGGTAAAGTGACGGACCCCAAGATACATCAATTATTCTTTGCTGATGATGGAGCCATCATAAGTGAGGATGCTTCATCCCTGCAACGAGCACTTGTTGTGTGGGACGTTTTGGAGGGAAATCGGTATTGCATTAGTTTAAAAAAGACGGAGTTCTTGTGCTGCCCGCTCTCTGATCCACTCAGGCCTATTCCAGAAATTTATTTGAATGGAATAGTGCTTCCCAAGTGCGAAAAGTTCAAATATCTGGGATCTATGATCAATAACAAAGCAACCTGTGATGATGACATCAATCATCGCGTAAGCGTAGGGTGGATGAAGTGGCGAGAAAACTGCGCTGTGGAAGGCTCTACACCACAGTTTTGCACTCAGCGCTCACATACGGTTCATATTGTTTGACAACGTACAAAAAGTATGAGAGTAAATTAACGGCAGCTGAGATGAAGATGCTTCGCATGACAGCAGGAGTGACAAAGCTTGATCGAATAAGAAGTTTAAAGATCTGTGAAAGTTTTCACGTCAAAGATACCACAAAAGATAGAGCGCGACCGGCTCAGATGGTATTGCCACGTTCAAAGAAGAGATCATTTGAACCCTTTTAAAAAGGCAATATCCATGAACGTTCCAAAGACATCGCGAGGCGGGAGAGGCAGACCTATAAACGCCTGGATCACACAAATGCGACGACATCGGCATTTCATTAGGGAGGCCTGTCGATACTTTCTGAGGTCAAATAGGCGAAGGGCACAGGCGGATCAGTGGAAATGCGGTGAAGTAGGAGGGTTATGATCCCTTGTTTTCGGATCATAACCTCACCGGAATAGGAAGAAAAAGATTAGTCGTAATATTATATTTCTTTTTTTATTATTATATAATTTCTTTTCGAAATTACAACTTCAGTTTAACTTAAATATGAGACATTCCACTGTAGAATATTAAATTTCATCATGGATGTAACCTCGAATGCAAATTGGTAAACGTAGACCAAGAGAGAAACTTACTAAGTAGATACATACATATGGAAGCAAAGGACGAGATAAATAAAGTAAACTTATTCGTACACACAAAGACTTCGAGAGAGCACTTAAATAATTTAAGTCACCACGTGCTACCAAAATGCAACGAATAAGATATCTGATAACCGAGTAAGAAAAGTATTTGGAGTAGGTACATTGGTGTGGGTAATGGCAATTTCCGTAGCAAATAAATTTATCTTCATCTCTATCCTGGGGTTACAAATCAAAATGAAAGGACATGTTCGAGAGAATTTCTAGAATCATAGAAGGTATTGTAGATTACATTGTGAAGTTGTGAGTTACATTTTAAGATATACCATCGGGAGAACTAAAGTTTGTATTTAAGGGTGAGAATAGGAAGTGAGACGGTACGGTCTTTGTAATGCAATCAGAATTTCAAGTGAATTCAAACTTTACACGTAATATTAGCAGATACAAAGTACTCGTATATATTCGTACAAGGTGCAGCAAATGTAATGACGCTGCATACATATATGAAATATGTCTATGATATTGTCATGGTAATGAGACCAGACCGTTTTTTTTATTTTTTATGCTATTTTGTTAATTTCCAACTTCCGTCTTCTATTTCAAATTTCGTTCCCATCTAAGTCAGCAAAAATAAATACACTTATACTCGTAATTGCTGACTTAGCAAGTAATTTTTCTGTAATTTAAGTATTGTATATTATATTTGTAATATAAGCAATATTTTACTATTTAAGATAGTGAATAAAACGCAACGACACAGTCGTCAAACACACACATTTCCTCACCAGTGGGGGAGCTACAATTTTTAAATTCAGCAAATATAATATAATAACGACGATGATCAATGAGCGCTATAATCCTCAAGAACGTATAATAATTGTGCCAATTTTTTGCGGAACATCATTCCCTCTATTAGAAATAACAAGATTGGATTCTAGAATGTAATTAAACGAAACTTCGCCCCTAGCATTGATGTCGGTGCTGCCCCACAGGGCGTTGTCATCACATCCCAAGACTAAGTTTTTCTCACTTTTTTGAGACGCTGATATGAGCGACCTCAGATTTTCCGAGTGGACGTTGATGCCGTCATCGTATGGTTAGTACGCAGACGCTACCGTGCAATTTCCATTCACCCCTCTCACATTCACCACTGTCAAGTGGCCGGAGCTGAAATGAGATAGCATTAGTATGTTAAGACTCTTTTTAGTCACGATACAAGTCCTAATATTGCCAGCGTCGCTTCTATAATGTATACTATAGTTTTCTAACCCTAATCCCATCACACGATTGTTATGAATCCACGGTTTCTGGATTAGGGCTAAATCCAGCTGATCTTCCATGAGAAGCAGCTTCAGGTTGTCGGAGGCGACTGCAGTATGATGAAGGTTGATTTGCACTGCCTACATCGGTTGTCGCAATCTCAACTTCCATAGCGTCAGTCGCCCCATTGTTCTCTGCACGTTGAGTCCGCTTTAAGAGCTTTAGAGTTACCTCTTCTGCTTCGTAGCACAACCTCAACTGCTTGTCTGCCAGAAGTGAGGCCGGGAGTTCATTCATAAGAATAATGAACCCCTTGGTCCCATTCTTCGCTTCTTCCCCCCCGACGACCTCCCAGGTCTTCATATTAGTAGAAGGGTTCTGCGCTTTTAGGAAGCCGAGGATTTCTTTTTTATCCACACCCCAGACAGGAACACAGGGCCTTCCCTTGGGCATGGTGGGTATCTTCTCTGCGGGTACGGCTCGCAGTGCAGCCCCCCCCAGAGTTTAAAACCGCGAATCGTGGCCTTCGCGAAGTCAAACGATAACTGATCCTTACAGTCTATCATAATGACCCCACAATGCCACTTCGCTCTCCCGAATGTGGGTGTAGTTCCACCGGCATTCTTTCGAATACGGTCGAAGATTGCTCAAGTTAAGGCCTTCTCAATCATCTGACCCCATTCGTCGGAATACTGCCCACTAGGTTTTCCGAAGTCCATCACAGCCAGCTGCAGTGAACTGCGAATCGCCCCGCTGAAGAGCATCCCCGTATCACCCTTCAACCTCTTGGGGGGATTTTTTGTCTGATCCTGGTCTCGGCCATCCTACGGCGATGTTCAGCGGCCCTCGATGTTTCTGGCTGATCAACAGCAGGACCTACCTTAGCGGCAGCGGTCTTGCTGCTAGTTTTCGTCTTGATGTCTGCTCCTTTTCCGTTGAGGTTTACCTTAGGGGCAGCGACCTTACGGGTGGCCTTGATTTCAGCAACGCTCTGTATAGGCGCAGGTCTCGTCAGGGCGTCCTTTGCTATTGTATCAGTAGCCCAGGCCAGAGAGTTGTTTTCCCTTTCGGAGATGGAAGAGGGATCTTTGCGCCCAGCACCGACTTGACATGCGTCGCCCACGGAACAACAGCCGTCTCATCTGACCTGAAGAGACCTTCTCCCCCAACCTTTCATTCTTCGGCACGGTTTTAAATGCTCACACTACCGGTAGAATTAGGGAGACTATCTCTTGGTTTTTGAACCTCAGGGAGTCTAGGAGTTACCAGCACTCGCCGACACATCTTCACAGAATACCTTCGGCCCTATTTAATCCTCAACACCACGACAAGGTAGATAGTCATCGCTGGTGAAAGACTTGAATATGTTTTCGTATAAAACTAAGACGATGCATCATCAGATGCCCGAAGAGCACCGAACTTATTTGAAATACAGCAAGTGCTTCATAAACCTCAACCACAAAGAGCATGCTTTTCTTTCAAATTAAATCACCAGTGAGAAAGCACATTTTCACCTCTCTGGACTTGTCAACAAGCATGATACTCACTTCTGGAGCATTGGAAACCCCCATATTATTTACTGTGTGGTGATATGCGGCGTTTGCGCTGAAAGAGTGATTGGGCCCTACTATTCGAAGACGCGGCTGACAACGCGATAATTGTCATTGGCGAATGCTGCAGAGCCATGTTGGATGATTTGTGATACCCGAACTGGATGTATTGGGGTTGGAGCACATATTTACTGCACACACAGCGGGCGACATAATGGACTTAGCGAAAGATACTTATTCAGGCCGTGTTATCTTCCGTTTTGGTAAGATAACACTGGTCGTAAGATCATTCGATTCTTCTTCTTCGGAGTTATTATATGTTATTGGTCTATGTAAAGACAAGATTAGATAAGACATAGAGAACATACCGCCGGAAGTATTGAGCAAAGTGGCAAATGCCATAATAAGGGCCAAAAAGAGTTTTTAACAATTTTTCGAAAACAGTGCACTATACAAAAACTCCGTTGACACAAAAAATATTAAAGAAGTAATGATCTTAATTTCGTTTCGTTTTTTGCAAGCCAATTGCGACTGCGAGTTTTTCAAATGGACGTACTATCCAACTTACAAAAGTTTGTTAGTTGGATATCGTCATGGTCGTGCACTTTTAGGGGATCTATATGCATAACAGCGGAAAATGAGAGACCATCCTTAAAAAGTAGAAAATACGTACTAACATTTCATTTTTGAATTTACGTAATTAGGTATGTAATAACATTTATTTATTTGCTTATCAATTTGTAAAAATGTTCAATACGAATAATTTTTTAATAAATGAATAATTCTTTCATGGATCCAATAACTTCATAGCATATGTGCTATTGTAACTCTCTTGGTTTCGTTAGACATTTCTTCTTTGTTCACATTTCAGTGACCTATAAATTGACTGAACGATTCTCCTGAAAAACGTGGTTGGGCGATTAGCGTATCGAATTACTGAGCGCGAGTTTCGACTTCTACCTCCCATAAAGGCTTAAACTATTATCCGTACAACACGAATAATCACGAGAAACTACTATATACTTTTAGGCTTACTTTTAGGGATTACAATTGTAAGTTTTACTTATGACTTACGTTAGTCTTAAGTTTTAAGTAACTTACAGGAATTTCACACTATAGAAAAACTTACGGTAGAAAGCATAGTACTTAGTACTTAGTACATAGTAAAAGTAAGTTGAACTTACGTATGCACTTACAAAACCATTTATACTATCTTACGAGTAAATTACAGTGCAAAAAATTATGCTAGGAACATAAATGTCCACTGACCCGCTATCACTTTTCATTATTTTAACTCTTGAAGAAACTGAAGCTCTTTAAATTGTGCACTTTTCTATTTATTTCTTCTGTACTAATATGAAAAATTCTGGCAATCGTATTTAATGCATGGTATTATTTTAATTTTGTCTTTATAATTACACCAGCATCCTGAATCTGGGGGTTAACTATGCACTTCGCCGCGAATCGCATAATTTGCGATTCATTCCGTTCACCTCGCGGTGATGATGTCAACTATGCACAACGATCGCTTGGAATATCGAGTTTCCAAAAGATTTCCATATTTCCCGTCATACTTCCACAAACATTTCCATTCATCTGTCAAAGTGTCATGGAAAGAGTGTACTTTGTTTCAACATTTTGCTAAAACACCAGTAAATAATTAAAACAATGTTTTCATATTGTACGTGGTTACTTAATTAAATATTTGTTTTTCTGCCCTAAATTCAATAAAAGTATCAGAAATCACTCTTTTTCGCTGTTTTTCATTTATTTACATTTTTAGTTAAAAATCCACCGCCAACAATCCTTGCGCCATCAAAATGTCTATCGCATTTGAAGTCGATCGAATGGCGTTCGCATTTACATAGTTGCGCGAATGTAGTAGAGCGAAGTGCGATAGTGTTCGTCATCGAATTACGTAGTTCCAAAATGCGATTTCGCATGAAAATGCGATTTGCGGCGAAGTGCATAGTTAGCCCCCTGCTACTACGGGATCTGGCAGCTAATCTACATATGTATATAACTCCCACAGTGAACTAAATGAAGTCACGGTCAAATTTCCAACCAGGGCGGAATGAGAGATATGCGTAATGACAAATGAGTTGGAAACAACAATCTCCACCGGCAGTTCAAAAATGGACTGTGGGGTAGGGGCGGTGATATTCTCTGATTCCCCTAATATTTCTATGTCTTACCGGCTTCTTGATTCGTACAGCCTCTTCCGGACGGAGGTCCTTGCTGTTTGTGAAGCCTGCTGCATACTCAAGCGAACCTCTCACCCCTAAATACCATAGCCATTGACATCCAGGCCACTATAAAGGCTATTATGTCTACCACTACATCCTCGAAGCTAGTAGAACAGTGCAAAAAGGAACTCGCCTCGCTGGGTCATTGGTTCAGGATCAGTCTCCTTTGGGTGCTGGCTCCCAGCAACATTGAGGGAAATGAGCGGGCTGATGAACTAGCAATACAGGGATCTGCTCTTGATGTTTCCATAGCGAAGGCGGTGAACATCCCGTTGAGAGCCCTTAAGGGTAGAATCTTTACGTATTGTTTATTAAATGCTGATAGTAGATGTTAGGGGGTGCGGAACTGTGTCATTTTCAGACAGATGTGGCCCAACTACTACTGGAAAAGAACACAAGATTTATTAAACAGAGACCGTGCAGATACTACAAGAGTATTGACAATTAGTACCGGTCACTGCCCCATCGGGTACATGTGACCAGAATATATAATAATATAAATTTGGCGCAACAACTCATTAAGTGCCTAGGCCTAGCTGTTCGCAACCACTCATGTTTTGTGCGTTATATTTTTCGCACGAATGAAAGGGACCTACAGTTTTGTGCCGTATCCGAAGGCATTTTTTTTTAGAAGCTTTCTCGTGACAACAATACTCTCGGATGTTTGTCAGACGTTCCCGAGAGGTGGGACCGTGGAAAAACTTGTTGGTGTTTTTCTGGGATTCGAGCATGGAACTTTACACGCAGTGGTCCCACACACTAACCACTGCGCCACAGCGGCCAGAATAGGCATTGCATTTAATTCACATTGTCGCAGCTGCAATTCTCGTATACTAGTATTGCTAAAGGGAAAGAAACAATCCTTCACTTCCTTTGCAAGTGTCCGGCTGGAGGCAGGACCAGACAGCGCATATTTTGTAAACCCTTTTTAGACGACCTAATAGAGTTAACAGAGATCAACATTGGGGACATTATCGATTTACATTCGACAGGTCAGCTGAATTGTGGTACTAAAATAGAGCTTTTGTGCTAATTAAGTTTCAGCATAAACCAATCAGCTGATACAACCACTTCGACCTACCTACCTATATTTACAAGAAGTGTAGTCCCACAAATCACTATTTCTTTCAAAATGGTCAATAAGTTTCAACGTCTTTGATGTCGGCCAAAACTAACAACCGACAATAATTTCAAATTCTATTTCTCGTAAGCAAACAACTTACAGATGCGAGTTCTGTAAGCTGTGAGAATTCCGTAAGTGATTGCGAATGTGTTTATATCGTTTAAGTTTTCTGTCAACTTACAGCTTACGTAAGTTGGTAAAATTTACTGTAAGTCACTTACAGAGTTGTTTACACTGGTAATTTTTCCAGAAGTTACTTACGTAGGTAACTTACGTAAGTAACACTTACAAATGTAATCCTTACCTTAAAATAGTTAAGTTAAACTTGTTTTACGCCAGGCAGCGCTTGTGCTCTTGGTACGCATTCATGTCAGGACCCACCGGCGAGTCACATGGCAGCGAATATGTTAAGAGAATTGATTCATAGTCATGTTAAATGCCCTTTTTTACTCTCTATCCTTGATTTTTATCGCCATCACGTCACGTCATAATCAATAGACAAATTTCTAAATTGCGCTAGACTTTGCTTAAAAAATTGACTCACCATTATTTAAAAGGACAACCAAATAAATTGAGGAATGCGTACTGAACATTTTGATGAATTACTTCAATTCAGAAGAATTTCAAAACAAGGTCAGCGACAAGGCGGGCTCCAGCAGCTTTGTTGGATTTAACTTTAAATATCGCTATCCTCACTTCATTCTGATCTGGTTGACGGGATACTTGACTATCATCGTCACTGTTGAATGTATCATTCTGCCTGATAGCAGAATATTGATCATCATCGCCGTTTAGTAGTCTGCAGAAGTGTTTTCCTTCCATATCTTCAGCGCCGACTGCGATTCTACTACTATATTGCCATTTTCGTCCATGCAGGCGTCTGCTCTGTCTTTGAAGCCTTGGCGTGTTCTTTTTACCTTTTGGTAACATTTTGGAACATCATTCCTCATATGTCTTGTTCAAGAGCGTCCATCTTGTAGTGAGGGGCGTGAGTGCATATTACGCTAATGTTGGCGAATTTAACCTTGATGCGGATAGTCATGAGGTGCTCGTTCAAATGCCGGAAACTCAAGACTTCTTGTCTAAGAATGCCTCCAATGACAAATCCGGACCCAAATAGAGGCTGTCCTTGTTGTCTGTAGCAATCTGGATGTAATTGGGTCTATCGATTTTTTTTTTAGATTGGGGTCATTCCATATCCGACAATTTTGCTCATTAACAATTTCGTTAAGTCGAAAATGAGCCTCATCGTTGAATACAGTTTTGCGATAAAAGAACGGGTCAGCTTGCAAATACTCTAAAGCTCAGTCAGAGAAAAAAATGTACAAATGATGGTCCCGTGGCACTGATTCCTGCACTAGCTGGATCTTATATGGGTGTAGGCCAAGATTCTTTTATACAACTTTCCACGTAGTTGTAATGGCTACAGAGGATCCCAATTGCTGAGACCGAAAACGGGTCGATAAATTTAGTTCTTGTTGATATGCGATATTTTCTTCAGTACGCACATTTCGTTGACGTGTTGGTGTTATTGTATTGTAATATTCGTGCTCGTGTTCATAATAATAAAACCGTCTTCTGTGTTTTTAAACTGTTTATTTATTAACAACTAAAAACTTCACTTTCGTTATACTTCGAACTAATGAAACCGCTTTATTCCTTATTTATCTCAATTTAAACTGTCTCTACAAATTCTCTTTTAATCACAATATCGTTTCTTCTCAACACTAATCAACGATCTTGTTCTTCGTAATTTTTACTTCAATCGACTGTGTCGGTTTGTGGAACAAACTGATGTGCATGATGGCAGTTTCGACAGATGTCAGTCTTGATAGCTGGCAGTGTTGCCATGGTGTTGATAATGCACTGCGAAAGAGTATTGCTACAAAATCTGTCTGAAGTTCGACAAGTGGCTTGCTCAGATGTACGATTACGTGCGCCGAAAGAATAACGAAGTCGTCTATAAGTTTCGCAAATCAAAGACCCATATTCAAAGTTAACTTATATGACTTGGTAGCGTTTTTATTTATGTTGATTTACCAAAGTCTACTAAACACAAACGTTGAAAAGAGTGGAGATAATGACAGCTGGGTCATCCGTATTGTTAGTTTTATCTATGCAGCAGAAATGAGTGGGAACCTGGTTAAGAAGTGAGACTAATTGTCATTAGTGAAGTTACAAATACGGAAAGTTGAACCCAGCTTGAGTGCATCAGTTTTGTTTATTATTTTTGTCGCATAGAGGCTTTGATGATTGTGGACGGTGCTAGTGTATAGCTTATATAATTCTTGGCTGGGCGCCGTGGCTTAAGTGGTTAGTGTGTCGGATCACTGCGCGTGAGGTTTCAAGTTCGAGTCCCAGAGAACACCAAAAAGTTTTTCCACGGTCCCACCTCTCGCGAACGTCTGACAAACATCCGGGAGTATTGTTGTCGCGAAAAAGCTTCTCAAACTAAATTGCCCTTCGGATACGGTACTAAACTGTAGGTCTCTTCTATTCGTGTGAAAAATATAACGCCCACAACATGAGTGGTTGCGAGAAGCTAGGCCTTGGCACTTTAAGAGCTGCTGCGCCAAATATTTATTTATTTTATACGTACTAACTTCTAGCTAATTTTAAATGACCGGAAGAAAAATGCTGCGACCTCCACCTTGTAAAGTTTCTACTAACGCAATAAGTAAAGAACCTACCAGTAAGAGGAGAATTGCGGAAACGTCACCTGAATATTTCTCGACGAGCAGACATATGGTAATGCTAATGAGAGCATGGTTGTGGGAACTATGTCTTTCACCGATCTTAAATCTCTTACAGAGAATACAATGACAACCCTCCTGTATAATAAACTACAAAATATGGTGACCAAATCAGACATGGAGGTGGTCAGCGCTGAAATATAGTCATTGCAACGAAGCAACAGTTTCCTGAAAGCGCAACTGCAGCAAATGGAGATTCGCTGTATGTCTCTAGAAAATCAGGTGGAGCAACTCGAAAGAAAAACCAACGGCAGAAACATAGTCGTACATTTACCAACACAAGATAGTTAGATGCTACAGAGAAGGCAAAATCATTATATCTAGACTTAGTACAAACAAACAACACCTCCAAAGTCACAGCTTCACGGGAGATTCAACTGGGCGGTCAAGTCATGAAATGCACGACAAAGAGGACGCAGTTCGCGTTCTGATCGGGAGTTTCCATGCATAGGGACTGTCCACTTGCAGCAAGGGAAAGAAGTTAAAGGCACATGTCACTGCTAAAAATAGCAACGTACACATGCAAATTCGAGGAGAGATTCTTCTAATCAATGAGAAACCATTTTATTACATTATGGTCGGGAAGTACTGGAAAAGATGTTTGGTGATACTTTGGAAGACACAAGCGCCAACATCAGTGAGATAGGCGCAGCTCATAACAGTCGTTTCCCAGGATACCAAGGAGTTCAACTATTTTAAATTATAATGCCGTCTGCCATGTTAATAATAAAAAGATAAAGAAAATAGTCAGTAAAGATGAAATTAAGATAAAGGTTTTTTTTTTTAAATTTTATCATACTATGTGTCAGGGTTAGGAAATAAGGGTTTGTATATGGATTTCTATAATTATATCATACTAATCAATTTGAATTTCTTTTTTTATGCGAAACATTTGTAAGAGAAAGTAATTTTAAGAATTTTGATATAAATTTTATAAAATACGAGCTTAAGTGGATACCGGCAACAAGAGTTACCGATAGGGGAAGGGCCTGTAGAGGATGTTACTTCCGATTCAAAAGAGACCTAAAGGATATCAGGTGCGAATTTAGAATGGAGAATAGTTCGAGTTAAGTGAAGTATAACTTTAGTAACAGGAGTTTTCGGATACTTCCGACATATCTAAACTGCAACCATTGGGAAAATTGGAGGACACTATGCTGCGCAACATTGACGAGATACTTCTGATAGGTGACTTCAACGTGAGAGTGGTTTTGGAAGGAGGGAACAAGCTGAACCCTGACGTTCTCGCAAGGCACTTTAGGGAGTTGCTGAGTCTGACATCTTATACCTGTCTCTTCCAGTGCGCCACACCTTCTTTCTAGAATGAAATCTTGGATGTACGAATCACTGAGCGCCTTACATCGACTTCAGGATAGAAAAGCCGCAGGATCTGATCGAATTTCCGCTGAGTTCTTTAGGTATGGTACAAACGAAATAATGAATAAGCTCTATATGGTTTATAACACTTTTTTGGAAAATGGGGTAATTCTGCAGCAATTTAAAGAAACATCGATTTTCCCAATTCATAAAAAAGGTGCACATCCGATCCTTAAATTATAGCGGAAATTCTTTCCTGAATTCTTCTTACAAAATGTTTACTGTCATTTTACAGAGACGACTAAACTTATGGATTGCGGCGAACAATCTACTATCTGAAAATCAAGCTGGTTTCAGATCTGGATATTCAACCATAGATCATGTCTTTGTTTTAAGAAGCATCGCCGAGTCATTCCTACGAAGGAACTGATTTTAAGGCAGCATTTGATAAAAATAGCATTTGATGTAAATCTTAATAAGTCCAAAGCAATCATATTCAAAAAGGGTAGAGGAAGAAATTGCTCTAATGAAAAGTGATTCTATAACGTGGAGAGTATAGAAGTTGTCAAAGAATATAAATATCTTGGTGTCTATTTCACCAAAAACCAAGATATGGAAAGACATTTAAAGGAGAAACTTGTAAAGACTAAAGGAGCAACGTGAGGAGTAAACCTCTGGAAATAATCTCTAATCCAAGGTGGAACAGCATACGCCGAGGGATGCATGGCTAAGAGTGTGTTTAGTCGCTAGTATGCGGACTCCGAATACCTTGGCGACCTTCGGTTTCAATTCAGCCTTTCCATGGTATATCGGACTCTGCCATCTTTCTCAATGACTCATGGGTCCAAAATTTCTAAATTAATTTAAAAAAAACTATGAGACTCAAATCACACCAGCTTCTGTTACTGCTGACGATCAAACAGTCGCATTTTGTCGTGATGCTGTAGAGCTTCCGACGGTCACTACATCTTCGGCCATATCTACTCGGCTTGCTGACGAGCAACCTAAATCTTCAGATGGTATGGATGACCAAGTGGGCCCAATCCTTGCCTTCTACATGTGTTATTTTCGGGAAAGCGGATACCACCGCCTCTGGCTCTGGCACATCCACTCTCGTGGATACGTGCAGCGTAGTCCCAGAGAAATCTGGATGCTCTTCCTTTGGGAAGAGATTAGACGAGCTGCAGAAGCCTGGTCACGGTAGTCCTAGGAAGGTGGACGCAGTTGACCCAAAAGCAGGAACCAACACTGCGGGAGACAGATCAAAGAATCTATCCCGCAAAAGAAGTCCTCAGACGTCCTACGATCGGCAATGTGGGCGGTTTTTCAAATCCGACCAGCGGTGGCTCAGGGCACGTTTCCTCGGAGGAATGAGGAGTCGGTCAGGAACAGACCTCTGGGTTATCTTAATCTGACTGCTTGCCGTAGAGGAAAGCTCCTCAAAAAGGCCCAACTAGTTCGTCAAGCTCGATCCTCAATGGAGGATTGATGAACACGATCAAGGTGCTACAGGCTAACGTGTATCACATTAAGGGCGCGCCAGCTACCCCTAGCAAGTAGTTCGCCAACGAAAATATAATCCTTGATCTCATTCAAGAACCTTGGGTTAGCTGCAGACAAATTAAAATTCTCAGGAATAAGACAAGTAAGTTGATTTCCAAGTGTGGAGCGCCAAGAGCGGCCTGCTTTTTTAGTAATAATATTAACTTTCTTCCCATTCCAGAATTTCCCTACAACTGGAAGTCCCTATCAAAAGGGTAACACTGCACATCATGTGTGCCTCAGCGTATTTCCTCGACGACAAAGGTGATATCCCACCAAAAGATGTCCAGAGCCTTGTAAGCTACTGGCCGGGAAGCAACCTCCAGTACATCATCGGTTGCGATGCCAATGTGCATCATGAGGTCTAGGGTAGTAGTGACATCAACAGAAGGGGTGAGTGTCTTTTAGAACACCTTGTTAGCAGTCAAGTAGATATTTTAAACACAGGCTCTAGACCCACCATCATAATTCGCGAAGAGGTACTTGACCTCATACTCTCTAGTCCATTTATTTATAATTTTATTGAAAATTGGCACGTATCAGATGAGGCCTCATAGTCAGACCATCAGGTTTGACACACCCGGTCAACTCTTATATGTCTCTAGCAGATACAATCCCAAATCTACGGAATGGTATCGCTGTCGTGAACTTGTTTTCTCAAAAAAAGATACCATATGCTTCTTCAATCCATTAAATCCATAGAGGACCTAGATGAAGCTGCATACCCGCTTAACAATATACTGCTTAACTCCTACCACGACAGCTGCGTCCCCAAAACCAATGTAAGCAAACACAAGGTGCCCTGGTAGAGTGACCAACTGGCGCAACTTAGGAAGAAAGTCAGCTATAATTGGGGGTACATACCACCCACCTGGAGACAGGTAAATGTGGTATTCATTCCCAAACCGGGCAATAGGCCTAGTGAGCTGCCTAAACCCTATAGATCTATTAGTCTAACATCATAATAGTCCTCAAAACAATGGAGAGACTTATTGATGTTCAAATTAGAGATCGATTAGATCTGTCTAACTCTCTGCACTCGAATCAGTATGCATACAGAAAAGGTAGATCCACAGTTGGTGCCCTTCATTATCTCGTCAAAAAGATAGAGGGAACACTCAGTTCTAATGAAATACCATTGTGTTCATTTCTTGAAATCGAGGGTGCGTTCGATAACACTGGTTACGACTCGATCGCAAGGGCGATTAGTAGCAAAGGTATCGAAGAATCGACCAACAATTGGACTAACAACAGACAACGGCAAACAAGTTCCAGAAGTTGCAAAGAATTGCCTGTCTTGGTATTACATGTGCGATGCACACCTACCCTACGACCGCTCTGGAAGTTATTGTCGGGCTAACACCCCTACCAATCTTCATCAGGAAGATGGCTGCTAGATATTCCATCAAACTGTAGCTGGATTATGAGTATAAACCAGGGGGCAAATCACGTAACTTTTCAGACGATCATCGTTTGAACGATAGCAACCGACGAATGGAAAAATGGTTGCATATTATAGCGGTTAATATTTCGCTACCACAGTTGGTTGCGCACTGTTGGCTGTATAACGCCTAAATGCATGTTTGAACTATAGCGAAAACCGCAATCGTCAAAAGTTTACATTCATTTAGGCGTTATACAGCCAACAGTGGGCAACCAACTGTGGTAGAGGAATGTTAACTCCTACAATATGCAACAATATTTTCCATCAGTCGATTACTATCGTCCAAACGATAATCGTTTGAAAAGTTACGTGATTTGCCTCCAGGTGACCTAGTGGGACATCTAAAGATACTTAACTCAATTCCTAAAAGAGACATGATTTGCACTATACCAGATGGTCAGGCAACATTGCTTCGGTAGGTTATTCGAGGTTGAGGAGTGGCAAAATCGCATCATCACCTCCCCGTGGTGCCCGCTGGATAGCTATCTGATAGTGAACTAACGATGAGCGTATGCTGAGTCTGGCGATATATGTGTAGCTGAACACTCAAACCTGCGTAAGCACATCTAGGTGAACTTCAGCGCGCATATGTTTAACCGGACGAGGGATCTCTTGTTGACCTGATCGGCTGAAATATGCATGTCAGAAGTCTAGCAAGAGCTCTACAGAATTTATTATATTTTCCACGATGATAGCGGATTAAAACTCGACACGTTCCTTTCTCTTAGACTCCAGACAAAAGAAGAAGGAAGTCATTTCTTTATTTGACAATATATATAAAATACTTATAAGATAAATGTACCAGAATTCTAATAATAGTACTAGATTATTTATATAATACATAACATCTTCCCACTTTTATCCAATATTTCGCAAATAATATAATATTATTATATATAAATATACAACTTAAAATTACGGCTTAAATATCTATATCGTAATTTATAATAATGGTTTCACTTTGTCATTATTTTTAGATTTTAGTTACATTAAGATTTTTGCAGTATAGTATTTATTTATATTAAATTGTATTTCAAATATAATTTTAAAAATTATAATTCTGAATGCATGAATAATGAATTTTACAAAACAAATATAAATATATATGTATGTGTAGGCAATCATTTTCCAATTATTATCTACACAAGTATTTACTTAACATTATTTTCTTTTTAATGGTACATCGGAAGTAAATCTTTCTGGTTGACGTCTAACTCTATGCGTCCTTCTAAAGGCACTCCTTTGTGAATCCAAATTGTTATTATTGTCTTCAAAATGTATTTCATTATGTTCCAATTCAGTTAACGTTTTCGGTGATACATTTTCATTATTTATATCGCTTATAATTGTATGCTCTTTATTGTCTTTATTTTCATCTGATTTATTAATAGGGTGACAAATATCATTTAGTTTTGAATATCGAATTTGGTTTTCGTGTACATATTTTACACTATTGCTTACATTTATTAAATACGTAAGTGGACTAACGACTTTTAAGACATTGCCTGGGATCCATTTAACTATATATTTGAAATGATTTCTATAAAGTATCTTTTCGCCTTCCTCGTATTTACTTAAAATCTTCTTATCTATACAATCTTTAGTTTTATTACTTTCCTCCCCGGGAAAATGTTTTGTTTGATTTTTATGTAGGCAAAAAGATACTTTTTTATTTATTGAATTCAAAATTGATCGTGGATTGTATGCAAAAATTAAGCTTGCAGGTGCTTGTTTAGTTGAAGTTGATGGTGTATTGTTGTATGACATTAAAATTTTATCGAGTTTCGTTTGAATAACTAAAATTTTTAAATTTGAATCGCAAAAATACTTCTTTAAGCTAGATTTTACCGTTTGTACACCTCTCTCCGCTAGACCATTACTCTGTGCATGGTAAAAAGGAGATTTTTTTATTTTTATACCATGTTGTATTGCAAAATTTCGAAAAAATATTGAGTTGAAAGGAGGTCCGTTATCGGAAACTATTTCGCTGGGCAGCCCAAAAATCTTAAAAAAAATGTTTCAATCCTTTATATAACTGAAACGCATCTGTCTTCGTATAGATCTGCACGTCTATATATTTACTAAATGAATCGACTAAAATTAAAAAGTTTTTTCCATCAAAATGGACGAAATCTAAATGAACTCTTTGAAAAGGATACTGGCTTTTCGGCCATTTAGTACTAACCACTTCCTTTGGAACGTTCTGTGTCATTTGACAACTTGGACATACTTTTATATATTCTTCGACACTTTTGTCAAAGTTAGGCCACCATACGAAATTTCTACCTACCATTTTCATTCGAACGATACCGTCGTGATTTGAATGAATAACTTTTAGGACTTCATCTTGTAACGTTTTTGGAATAACTAGTCTTTCTCTGTAGTAAAGGCACTCGTCATCAGTCGACAAGCCTGCTTTTACTCTATAAAAAGGTCTTAGACTCTTTGTTATAATTTTAGGCCAAGTATTGTTTTTCACAAAGCTCAGGACATTTCTTATTTCCTCATCGTTTTGGATGTGCATCCTTACTTTTTCCCTATCAACTGGGCCCTTACAACATTCTGACAGCATACCTATATACTCTACACCTGTACTATCTGGAAGAGGCAAACGCGACATTGCATCTGCTGGACAGTTTTTTGCGGCTGGACGGTATTGTAATTCCTACTCATATATTGATAGCTCAACGACCCATCTTTGCAATCTAGAGACTGATATACATTTAATTCATTTGCTATGAAAAATTGTTTAAGGCGCATTTCGTATTCAACGAAATCATTTCCCATGATATATGGGTCCATGTGACCGATTATCGCAGACATAGTTCTAATTTTTATTTTGTCTTTTTTTTGTTCTGGCACTTTTGTCTTCACTTCTACATCATTTGTTTGGTTCACTTTTTTTCCTGTAGTTTCCGTCTCAGACATTTAATTTAACTTTCTATTTTTTAAATACTTTTTCTCGTGTATGCACTTAACCTTTTTTCCTTTAAACATTTTTTTTTTATATACATAAACCAGTATAAATATTCCGCTGTCCTTTTAATTTTACTCACAACGTTTCCATTTTCTTTATCCTCGTCGCCAGAATTTATTATATTTTCCACGATGATAGTGGATTAAAACTCGACACGTTCCTTTCTCTTAGACTCCAGACAAAAGAAGAAGGAAGTCATTTCTTTATTTGACAATATATATAAAATACTTATAAGATAAATGTACCAGAATTCTTATAATAGTACTAGATTATTTATATAATTCATAACAAGAAGGAGAACGTGCGACGGATGAATTCTCTCGATGTAATCAATGGTGACGTCTACAGACCAACGGATGCCTTACCGGAGCTACTTCGACATATTTGGAGCTGAGGTCTGTAAGGATTTTCAGTACTACGTCAGGGTATTGAAAAAGAGATGGTGGCGGATGAACCCTTAATGGGCCAACGGCAGCGCTCATATCCCCGAAGTGGGTTACTGAAATCAGTGCATCCGGCCCCTCATCGTAGGGGTTGCAAAAAAAAGGAATCTGGTCCTCCAGGTTGGGGGTTGTGCCGTCGGGTTAACTTCCCTACCACGTAAAAAACCTTCGGTTACGAAGCAACCAACAGCCTCGGATACGGATGATTTTACTGTTGACGACCCAAGAAAACGTAAAAAGGACAACGATCTTCGTGTCTGCACGTGGAATGTTAGGTCCCTCTACAAACCACGTGCAGCCGAACAACTTGCGGAGGCCCTGAGTGTCTTAAAGTAGACATTACAACCATCCAAGAAGTGCGATGGGGTGGGCCGGGCAAAAGGAGTATGAAAAACTGCGACATATGAAAAACTGCGACATCTATTACAGCCAAAAAGGACAGCGTCTATTCGGGTGCGGGTTTGTCATTGGAGGCAGACTTAGGCAAGAAGTCTTAAGTTTCCGGCATTTGAACGAGCACCTCATGACTATCCGCATCAAGGTTAAATTCGCCAACATTAGCCCAATATGAGGAGAAGGACGACGCGACAAAGGATGACTTCTAACAGCTCTTGCACAAGACGTATGAGCCACGAAGTTAAAATTATACTAGGTGATTTTAACGCAAAGCTAGGAAGAGAGGACGTCTTAAGTAGCGTGGTCGGAAAGCACAGCCAGCACGACATCACATCCGGCAACGGACTCAGGCTAATCGGCTTGGTCCGAACTTTCTGAGGAGCTAACGTGGACTCGAATCACTACCCAGTTGTAGCCAAGGTACGGATGCGGATATCCAGAACGGAGCGAAATCAACGAAATACTGTGAGGAAATTTGACACCAGAAGGAACACTTCTGCAGACTGCTAAACGGCGATGATGACCAATATTCGGCTGTCAGGCAGAATGAGCCATTCAACAGTGACGATGGCAGTCAAGATTCCCGTCAACCCGATCGGAATGAAGTGAGGATAGCGATATCTAAACTCAAATCCAACAAGCTGCTGAAGCCGACGGCCTTGCCGCTGAACTTTTCAAGGCAGGAGGAGATGAGTTGGTAAGGAGCATCCATCAGCACATCTGTAAAATCTGGTCGGACGAAAATATGCCCGATGAAGGGAACCTCAGCATCGTTTGCCCTATCCTGAAGAAAAGAGACCCTCTGAACTGCGCCATCTACAGATGTATAAGTCTCATCGCATACAAGATCCTGTCTGCCGTATTATGTGAACGTCTAAAACCGATCGTCAACAACCTGATAGGTCCTTATCAGTGCGGTTTCAGGCCCGGAAAGTCCACCATTGACCAAATATTCACACTTCGGCAAATCTTGGAAAAACACCCATGAGTATAAAATCGATACGCACTACCTCTTCATCGATTTCAAAGTTGCCTATGATAGCGTGTATAAAGACGAGTTATACAGAGCCATGTCTAGCCTTGGTATCCCTGCCAAGCTCGTCCGTTTGTGCGGAATGACGATGGGGATCTCTCGCTGCTCCATCAAAGCCGGTGAGAACATCACCGAACCATTCGATGTCAGGAAAGGTCTTAGACAAGGTGACGCACTATCATGCGATCTCTTTAACATAGTACTTGAGAGAATTGTACGAAACTCGCAAGCCAACACCGGAGCCACAATCTTTTACAAGTCTGTACAAGTACTCGCTTATGCCGATGACATTGACATAATCGGAAGAACTCAGCGGGCAATGAAAGCAAAACAAAATATATGCTGTCTACAAAAAAGGACACCCAACATCGGCGTCTTGGACAGAACGCCACAATAGACAGATATAATTTTGAGGTAGTAAAGGATTTTGTCTACCTAGGCTCTATGGTGAACTCCGCAAATGACATCAGTAGGGAGATCACACGAAGAATTACTCTTGCCAATCGTTCTTTCTATGGGCTAAAACTGCAATTGAGTAGCAAAGCCCTATCTCGAACTACTAAGGTAACCCTTTATAAGACACTAATCATCCCAGTCCTGCTGTATGGCGCAGAGCCATGGGCTTTGACAAAATCGGATGAGGATGCCCTTGGTTATTTCGAGAGAAAAGTTCTTCGAGCGATCTATGGTCCCGTCTGCATAGACGAGGAGTGGGGGAGAAGTTACAATGCCGAACTATACGGCCTGTACAAGGACATCGACTTAGCCAGAAGAGTTCACGTACAGCGACTAAGATGGCTGGGTCATTTAGAGCAGATGGAGCCCAACTTTCCCGGTAAGAAAGTCTTCGAATCCACCCCGAATGGACGACGCAGCAGAGGACCTCGAGGTAGGTGGCGCAAACAAGTGGAGGGGGATCTCAACCAACTTGGCGTGCGCAACTGGAGGCAGCTGGCTCGTAACCGCGCTGGCTGGAGAGGTTTGTTGGTCCAGGCCCATCTAAGTAACTAAGTAAGTAAGTTATTCGAGGTTGAAATATTGGACCGCGCAAATTGGTCCAATGGTGTTCCAATACTGGACACGAGAAGTCTGGTCTTGTTCACCGACGGATCAAAAATGGACTCTGGAGTTGGAGCTGGCGCCTTTGGACCAAAAACAAAGATTTCGGTACCTATCGGTACGACTCCCAATGTGTTTCACGCTGAAATCCATGCCATTGAGATCTGCGCCAGACACCACGTCCGTAAGGGGATCAAGGGCGCTAGAACACATATCTTTTCATATAGCCAGGAAGCACTTAGGGCATTATCGTCTAACCTAATGGGCTCCAAAACTGTGAAATGCTGCTACTGCTGCTGCTGTTGGTTGAGGCCCAGGTTCACCGCGAACTGTAGCGCCACCTAAGTAAGTAATGCTGCTATGATTTATTCCAAGCCCTTGCCAAACTCAACAGGGTAAAGCTCGATTGAGTCTCTGGACGTCAGGGGATTGTGGGCAACGAATCTGCAGATGTGCTTGCTAGCTTACTTATTGTGGCGTCAACTGCGCAACAGCTACAACACTGATTAACGAATGGGAAAAAAAACTTTGTCTAGACCAAAGAGCCAAGTGTGAGACGATTAATCAAGCTTTATTCCTATAAGGAAATCCTTAACTTAGATAAGGAAACCATTAGGAAGCTGGTGAGCTTTCTAACTGGTCCTGAGATGACCTGAGATACCACCTTAACAAGTTGAGCCAGTGCCAGGAAAATGATTGTCGGTTATGCCTAGAAGAGGATGAAACTTCCGAACACATTTTCTGTGAATGCCTGGCACTACATTGGTTGAGGAAACATATTCTCCACAAGGAGATACTTAGACTTACTTCAGTGGAACTGAAATGTCCCGCTACTAAAAACATACTCACCTTCATACGGGATGTAATACGTCTTTTAGATTAACTCCAACTCTCCGTTACAATAGATCTTTCAGGTAGCCGTTGCCACGCGGCCATGGGTTTTACAAGAGAAAAAAAGAAGAAGCAGTCAGTGCAACTTACACTCACTCAGCGAAATCAAAAAGCATTGAGGAGGAAAACGACGTACACCGTACCAAGCTTACCGAAATGGAGCTACTCTATCGTGAGCTTAAGAAAGAGGTAGATTTACTCAGGCAAGAAAATAATGCCCTAAAAAACACGTATCTACAAAAAGAAAATACAGTTAGCTCACATCGCTCACCTAGTCGCGAATATCAGACGGATGAAGAAGAGCTAACACGCGAAACGAATTGGATCGAAAAGAAACGACCCAGCAAAAAACGCAAAGCTGGTTCCTCACCGGAAGTCGAGCCACAAAGAGATGAAAAGCGCAAGGAGTTACAAGAAAAGCAACAACAACCAAAATTACGTCCTCCGCCACCGATAAACGTCGTTGGAATTACGGACTATAATAAGTTGCATTGCCTCCTTGAAGGAACTCTGGCAACGAAGTTTAAGGTGACATCTCTGCGAAACAATACGTGGAAAATCAATGTCGATAATGCCGACGGTTACCGATCAGTATCTAAAAAATTGAATGCCGAAAAGATTCAGTGGTATACTTATGAAAATAAGTTAGAAAGACCACTGCGTGTTGTAGCAAGGGGACTCCACCCCTCGTGCACTAAAGAAGATGTAATGCACGACCTTCAAGACAAAGGCTTTAAAATTCTTGATGCCGTCAATATTATCAAGAAGGAGAAGCAACAGTCGGAGGGAGATCAAGAAAAATTGGTAAAGCGCGGACTTCCACTTTTCATGCTTAGTTTTGATAAAGACGAAGATAAAGATATCATATATGGTATTAAGACTATTCTAAACATCGTGGTCAAAATCGAACCTATGCGTAAGAGCTCCAGATCAATCCCGCAGTGTAAGCGCTGTCGAGGTTTCAATCATACGCAGACTTACTGCCAGAAAGAGCCGCGATGCGTTAAATGTGCAGGTAAACATCTCTCGGAAGAGTGTCACCTAAATAAGCAAACCCCGGCCACTTGCATAAACTGTAAAGGAAGACACCCTGGGAACTATCAAGGTTGCGAAGTGGCGAAAGACCTTCAAAAACGGCGCGATACGCTTAAAAATTCCATGCGCCCGAATATGAAACCAATCAAGAACAAACCCAAAATAGCTACGAAAAAAGCAGCGAAGAATAGAAAATCCGTAAATATTGACTTAAGATCGGTTAATGAAAAAAAATCCAAAAGTAGTAGAGTAAAGGTGATAGAAGCGAAATCTTCGAATATTGGCGTGCAGTCTTATGCTCAAGCGGCGAAGACAGTTAAGGGTACGTACACGACCGACAAGTCACGGGAGATCAAAGCAAGAAACCGTCCAAACTTTAATGTAAAGACTCCTTCTCAAGTTGCGACATTGAAAAATGGTGATAGACGTAGTTCAGAAGATCATGTATCCAATGTTTTTTCCCTAATTCTTGCGAAACTTGAAGAACAATGCAAAACAAATAAACTAATTTTCGAGAGACTAGTTGCACTAGAAAACAACATTCATAACACGCGCACTTCAACCAGAATATGAAAGAAACGCTTAAATTCTTACATGGAATGTCAACGGGCTCATACAAAGACTCGACGAGTTAGAAATATTTATACGAGAAAAAGATATAGATATATGCTTAGTCTGCGAAACTCATCGGACAAAGCAATCGAATATTAAGATAAGGGGATATAGCGTGTATCACGCCTTTCACCCATCGGAAAGAGCCAGAGGCGGATCATCTTTGTTTATAAAAGAATGTATCGAACATTCAGCAGAAATAAAGATTGAATTTGAAGCAATGTAAGTAAGCACGGTACGCGTTAGAAATAGACATTTTGCTTTCAACATTTCGTCTATATATTGTCCACTGCGATGTAAACTTGAAGAAAGTGATTTCCCAAACATCTTCAACTTCCTTAAACCAAATTTTATTATTGGTGGTGACTTCAACGCGAAACACCCCTTCTGGGGTTCAACGTACGCCTCTCAGAAAGGTAGAAAGCTTTATAATGCGGGTATGCAATACAGTTGTGATTTTCACTCGACGGGTAAACCAACATATTGGCCGACTGATAGAAATAAGATACCAGATCTGACCGATTTCTTTGTTGTTAAAGGAATATCTGGCAACTGTATACAAGTCGAAGAAAGCTTTGATCTCTCCTCTGATCATTCTCCAATCATTATGACGATAAGCGATGCTCTGATTAAAAAAGTAAGTCCGGCCAGATTAACCGGCGCGAAAACTAATTGGGATGGCTTTAAAAAAGATATTGAAGCAAATATTGAGCTGAGCGTATCACTTAAAACGCCCTATGAACTTGAAGTTGAAGTAGATCGCTTCGTCGAAATCTTACAGGATGCCGCGTGGAAGAATACTCCCAAACCAAAGAGAACCCCGGCCAGTTACATTCAAACTTAACCGCAGGAAATAAAAGACATAAAGACATTAAGAATAATGAAATACAAACTTACCTAGAAAGCTTAACGGCAGAAAAAGATTTTAACTATTCGCTTTGGAAGGCTATAAAAGGTATTAAAAAACCTCAAATTCAAGCCTCACCAATTAGGAAAAATCAAGACGAATGGGCCAGGTATGATAAAGAGAAAGCGCAAGTTTTTGCCGCCCACCTGCATGAAACTTTCAAACCGCTTGATGGACAAGCTCTTATTCAAAATATATAAGATTAATTTATATTTAATATCTCAAAAACTAAGAAAGATTTTTACATCGGGTTTTCGGTATTTAATTAAGAATTAATAAGAGCTAATAACGCAAAATTTTGAAAAAGAAGAACTTGAAGAAAAAAATTCAAAATATTTTTCAAAAATTTTGACTTTGAAATTTTATTTTTCAAAAACTATTCACTGAAATAATTGAATTGAATTAAAAAGCAAATAAAAGAATGGAATATTAGCTTTCAAAAAAGCTATAGCACATTATGTAGGTGTTTCTGTTAATTTTTAATAATTTTTTTTTCATTCAAAGTCAACTTTTTACAAAATCGCCCCTCCCGCCTAAACGGGGGGAGATAGACCCCCCCTCCCATACGATTTTTTTCTTGTCTCGACCCAACCTATCCGTCCTAGGCTTTTGTCGCATCTTATGCAAATCACCCTGTATAATATTTTGAAGAACTACCTTACGAATAGACTATTCCGCGTCAAATGTGGAAACGAATATTCAGATTTTAAGGAAATAATGGCTGGGGTGCCGCAAGGAAGCGTTCTTGGTCCAGTCTTATATCTATTATACACTCGTGATATACCCCAAGTAGAAGGCACTGAGCTAGCTACATTTGCCGACGACACTGCTATCTTGACAGTAGGTAAAACGGTCGAAGATACTACAGAAAAACTGCAAGAAGCTTTGAATAGAGTAAATGAATGGACAAAGATTTGGCGAATCGCACTCAACGAGAACAAATCTGTTCATGTAAATTTTACATATAAGAAAATAAATAATTTGCCGATCTATTCAAACTCGGTTCAAATCCCCTTTGCAAACGAGGCTAAGTATCTTGGAATGATACTTGATACAAAGCTAAAATGGAAAACGCACGTAAAGAAAAAAACGCAAAGAACTAGATAATAAATATAGAGAAATGTATTGGTTACTTCGAAAATATTCCAATCTTAATATAGATAACAAACTGCTTTTATATAAGCAAGTGCTAAAGCCTGTATGGACATATGGTATACAACTCTGGGGTTGTACCAAAATAAGTAACATTCAAATTTTACAAACTTTTGAAAACAAAGTGCTAAGAGGTATTGTAAATGCGCCATGGTATATCCGAAATAGCGATATCAACAGAGATCTTGGCATTAAAACAATCGAAGACGAAATCAAAAACTCCGCGAGAAAGCATAAAAGTCGACTAGAAAGTCACGTTAATATTACAGTCCTCCAAGTTTTGGATGAAAGATATTTACTACGCCGTCTACAAAGAATCAAACCATTAGACTTAGCGCGATAAGTATCCGCGTCTAAACTGCGGAGATAGCAGGAACTTCTAATGGGAAGGTACCTGCAAAACGTCATTATTTCGTGAAACGAAAACTACTTGATAAGTCGAGTACTTAGTTGTAGTAAAAATAAAAACAAGTCTGTTTTGAAGGGAGGTTTTTTAGTGGGTAAGAATCCCACACTACTCTGAGCACGCGCTGTCGATCCTCATAGTGTCTTGTTCACTTACCTCGGAAAAAAAAAAAAAAAAAGTCAGTGCAACTTGAAAGCTTTAGTTTGTCAACAAAAATATTGCCCACAGCTGCAAATATCAAGTTTTCAAGGCAGTTTCAGAAGCCATTGTGATTTATAGGGCGTAAATGTGGGGCTGTACACCAAATTATATGATCATTTTCGAAACTAAATATGGATAATAATCGGCTCCCTGGAAGCAATATATATTCGGATAAGCTGCTATGCTGAGTGGATGGATATAGCCCACGGTTGTGGAAATGAGCCTGATTTAAATAGCGAGGATTACAGCAATTGCAAAACGAGACTTTATCAGCTTATAGCCACTGTGGATTCTCCATTTATACAAACAATTCAATCTAAATCTAAGCATGAGATACTTACTTTTATCGAACACTGTTATTCCAAATAGCAGAAGAATTTGTCAATTAAATCTTACAATACCAAAACCAATTTTAATTGGTCCATTTTATCAGTTACCAATTAGTTCATAAATATCACGCTTGTCTTCACATCCATGCCGAATAATAATTTAATATTTAATGCTTATTAGATTCCCCTTATTTTTGTCTGCGCATCTGAAAATATCAGATGTTTTCATCTGAACTTTACTAAAAACGAGGTTTTAAAAAAAACGCATTTTCATTTTTAGAAATATTTATTAATATGTCACTCACATTTTACTTGCGTCTGTTTTATTCTTTCAGATTCTATATCTTAAATTCATTAATGATATTATGATTAGCTTGACTTAATATGCTAACCTAGTATGTTCTTCTTCATTTTTCATTTTGTTTCTTAATTAATTTACTTTATAATTATATTATTTTTGGTTTATTTAATGTTAAGCTAAAAACTTAAGTTATCTGTTTTGATATTGTTATATAAATTTGTATGTT
This sequence comes from Brachypalpus laphriformis, assembly GCA_945910035.1. Lineage (NCBI taxonomy): Eukaryota > Metazoa > Arthropoda > Insecta > Diptera > Syrphidae > Brachypalpus > Brachypalpus laphriformis. The sequence goes on from OX246754.1 coordinate 89,962,851, forward strand.
GGTATAGTTTTGGATATGTTTTGAACCTTACATTTTTATTTTACCTTGTATATATTCAGACATAGAGCAAAATACAATTAAATTTATATATGCATATATGAATATTTAAATCTGCTTTAGGCTGGGTGTAAACTTGGTTTATGAAAAGCACACTTGTGTGGAAGCTGCTTTCAGCTTGCTATTCAATTTTCGAAGATGTGGGGAAAAGAGAAATATCTATGAGTCTTTTCACTAACAGCTGGTTCATTTGACTTTTTTGATGGGCAACTACCAATACAAGCAAATGCTTTATACTATATACAGGTATGCTATGAACATATATATCTCGTGCAATCAAGCAGAAATGGTTCAAATACAATATTTATTGATATGTAATAATTTCTATTCATTTCTTAGAAATACTGTCAAGAGCTCCCAGTACACAATACAATATACATGCGTATACAAGTATGTATATGTATTGAAATATAGAATCATATAATAGAATGTGAAACAAACCCTATTTCCCTTTGGTTTTCGTTGACAATTGTTTCGTTTACATAGACAATAAAACCATATAGTACATACACATGTGTTTATTATTTTTTGTAAAATTTCTATATATATTGTAATGTACATAAATTTAAAGCTCTAAACATTAGACAAATGAAATATTTGAATTATTGCAGTTTGCTTCTTCATGCTCACTATACACTGCAGGTACTTACATATATTATTGCTATAAATGAAAATACTCATGGAAAGTTTTCTTTTCCCCAGACGCAAATTCGAAAACCAACAAACATAAATTTGCTTTTGAAAAATCAAGTTGATACACAGCCTTAGATAAAATTCAATATATTCGCAGAATGTTCACTGTTTTGTTTTGTAATTTACTGAATTATTTGAAGTTGATTAGTAGAAAAAATATATGTATACGGATTAATTTACTTTGGGTTATTTACAAAACACAAAAGTCTGAGGGAAATTTATATTGTATCATTTTTTAACAAATATATATATTTATGTAACAAGGGAAGTATCAACTACAAATAATATAGTGTTTTCCTATTTATTATATTTGTAACAATTTTTTTTTTATTTTATGTTTATACTCTTTGTATATACGTTTATTGGTTAACAATAATTTTTGCTTTGTTTATATAAAAATAATATATACATAATAGCAATTAATTTGTCTAACAACGGTTGTACCAAAACTAACAAATAAAAACTGATTACAAATTTAACATTTCTTTCTTATTAACTTTATTAATATTTCCTATTTTTGGTATTTATGTATATTACGAAACTTTCTGTGGTCGAAATTAGATACATACAATTATTTTATATGTACTTCTTCATAACATATGTATTTTATGATTTATAATAATTGTCATTTAAACAAATATGTACCATATTGTACCGATATATTTATTTGCATTAATTTATTTTGTTTCAATTTACACAAACTATTTTCATTTTGGTTGTATGCTCTTTAATAAGAATGATTATAAAAGTTGTTCATTTTATTTATTATGTAATTTTAAAGTGACTATCTACCAGCAGTTAAACGATATATTTTTAATAAATATTTCTGCTATTTATTAAAATGTTATGATATTGTTTCTTGAGCAAAAATTGTTAAATAGTTAGTAGAATATTCTCACTCATTTACACAAATAAACACCAACATGCCTTAATTTTTTTTGTGGAGAAGTAGGGTATGTATTGAAATTTGAAATATATTACGGCTCTATTTATAATACTTTTATGCGTAGATGGCTAGTGCAAATATTTTCATATGAATTTGGGATGGCAAAATGTAGGTACATGCGTACATGTAGATGAATGAGACATAAGTTGGGCTTTCAGCAGCAAGAACCAGCGGGATCAAAATTACGGAGGCTTTTATAATGTGCGGTAGAGATTTTATTATAATACAAAACAAAAGAATATGCGTTCTGAGGATCAATTAACACCTTAGGCTCCCAATGCGGGCTTAAATGTGGTAAAAGTTGTTCTTTTCCACTAGCGATAGTGAAATCGAAACAATTCGAAAAACAATGTGATGTACGAGTATATTGAGTACATTCAGTATTTTCATTCATGTAAGACCTATTTGGATAATAGAAGTTGATAATGATCAGAATCAGAAATGTTGAATGTGCATAGTAAACTCGATAAAGAAAATCTTCGAAAGTACGGAGAATCAACCCCCAAGGGAAAATTCACAACATCACCCTATTAAGATATTCAAGCATGGGTAGATTTTAACATGGATGGAAATAAAGAAATTGATTTCTTCATAACAATTCACAATGAAGTTATTGATGAAAGAGATCAATCCTGATCGTAACGGGAGAACCCTTATATATTTGCTATACCTAAAGAGAGGAGGATATCGCAAGGCCAAACTTTGTATGAAATTCTCATACCCAAATCAGTAAGTTATATGAGTACAGTTAGGCCTAGGAAATCATTTTGCATTGAAATTCTGCTATGAAAGCGACGAGCCATTCGCAGCAGATTAACTTGTTTGGGCTCCTCGCAGATAGACATATCAATTCGAGAGTAACTAAAAAGAAAACTGTATTGTTTTTCAGCGAATGTAAATTTATCGTGAAGTGATTGGACGCTTTTTATCATGTTGACCACCGTGTTGAAAGGCACTGTTTAATATGGAGACAGCACCATGGTTCGGGGATAACTCTCTAGAGTTATCTAGTTATTGGACTCTAGAGTTGGTCCAATCGATAAAATAGAAGAAATTATGAACGGCTTCGTTTACAAGGACACTCTGGAAAATATTTGCTGCCACATTTGGAGGAGGAACTGCCTCTGAAATGGATGTTTTTGCAGGAGAGTGATCCAAACTTCAAGGTATGTCGTTGATGCTATCGCGGCAAGTCTGTTGTCAGTAGTATCCACGAACGCGAATACTTTAACTGGATTTTTTTTTTATATATGTACATATATGTATTTGTTTCTTTTATTTTGTTTTTAAAAATAATTTCAACATATTTGAATTCAACCAGTATCACCAATGAGTCTCGTATTTAAGTTGCTCTAGTTTTGGCCAGCACTTTGATAGAATACACATTTTTTCTACAATACTTCTAAGGGAAGCTTAGGGAATTCAACTTGCTTTCCAATAAACAGAGATAGACACCATGTGTATAGTTTTCTCTTCTAAAATTCATCACAGTTGAATGATATTTAAATAATCGTCCGATAAATTTTGACAATACTTTTCTTTTAGTATAAGTTGTTTTTCAGTTTAGTGTAAGTCGTTGGTTCTTCGATTTTTTTTGAATTTCATAAAATGGGTATAAAATATGGCTGCTGGGATTTGAAGAACCATTCTGGACAAATTACAACGTTGCATAGTAAACAAAGTCGGATAGAAGGTGTGCCAACATTTCTCGAAAACCGTACTTGTTGGAAAGCGCAATATCAATTTTGGTTTTTCTGTTTGGCCTTATGAGTTATTATGAGTTATGAGCTGGACATTCTCTTCTAAATTTACATGAAAGTGGTCTAATCGTACCGTTTGAGTATGTAAAATATATGCGAGTAGTTAGCAATTACCTCAATGTGGTACCCGGAAGATGATTCTTCAGCTTCTTGTATATGGTTTTTCTTTAAGAGCGCTGTTGGTTTCTCGACGTTTCAACTCGCCAATACTTGCCATTTAATCATGGAAAAGTACATGCTTCAAAACATTTGCAAACTATCGAAACTTTGTTATTAAAGTTGGCGTTCGGTTGCCACAACTCCCATTGCGCTAAGTCCAATTTAATCATTCTCAGTGATGAAGCCCATTTCTGGCTCAAAGGCTTCATTTATAAGGAAAAATGGCGTTTGGGCAAAGTCAGCATAGCCATTCAGGAAATGCAATTACACTCACAAAAATCAACTGTTTGGTGCGGACTTTGTACTGGAGGGGTCATTGGCAAATACCTCTTCTTCAATGATGCTGGTAACGCAGTCACAGTCAGGAAATCGCTACCGGACCATGTTAACTGACTATTTGTGGGATAATTTGGAAGAGGAGGACTTGCAGCATATGAAAACGTCACCACATGCCACACATCTTGGCAGGCATGCAATTCTATATTTACATTCATAAACATACGAATATGTATGCACATCGCTATTTCCCATTCTTATCGTGAACGCATCATGTCCCGATGATACTCGTAATAATAACAAATGTAACAACGTTAGACATTGCTATTGAGTGCGCAGCATGTTGTTGGTCATATTTAAAAAAAAAATGGGCAACAAACAACTCAGGAGAGGGTCGATACAAATATTTTAAACTTTGACATGTAATAACAAAATTAAAATTAAACGTAATTCAAAGGAGCGTGCTGTGCAAGGACAAAATAATTATTTCCACGAAGTGCTATTACGCCACCGAAGTTAACATAAAATGAAAAAAAGCGTTCTTTTACCTATGTATGTGTAGCTCAGGTGTTGTGTACGTGTGCTTTTGTGTGCTCTCTAGTGGTATGCCAATGTAATCAACCATAATTCCCATAGCGGTGCGAATCAAGCTTTAAAGGATTAAACCTGTAATAAGCGGTTGAAATTATTAATACGGTATTTTTGGTTTATAGGTTCTGAATAAGTATACGTTGTTATGGGTGGTGAGGGTTTTAGGACTCTTATAAATCTTAAATTTTCAGCAGTCGTGATTTTCTCATTACCGTGAGTGGTTTTCCGTTTTGTGGTTTCGTTCCGGAAATGTTTGTTTTTTTGGTTACTCGAAAATGCAAATTATGTGGTCGATAAGGCAGACTGTGGTAAAAGCCAATTTGCGGCTATGTTTCGCTGGTTTCGTGGAGCGTTTGAGTGTTTATATTTTGTGGTAATGTTACTTAAAGGATAATAGGACAACTATGTTCTACTAGTGCCTGCATTTAAATTTAAATAATATGCACAAGTATGCTGGTACAAATCAATAGTGAATTGACTTTGAGCGGTTACATAGCCACATGCAATAAACCAATTAGAACGATTTTTCGAGGAAAATATTCCCACATCTTGTTATTAATTAGGGTAGCCGTTAGGCCATTTTTAATTTGTCAATTTCAAACCATTTATAAAAGAGCTGACGACTTTTCGAACCTCCACACAAAAAAAAAAAATAATTATCTACAACATTAGATATGTAATATTCATCTAAGAAATACTCAATTCTGAGATTCTAATCAATCCTGATATACATATGTATGTATGTACCGAGCTGTGCAAAATATAACTACCCCACCACTTTTTTTTTTTTTATTATCAAAACTCCATCGCAGAGATGGACCTAAGGTAGATAAATTATTGCATGCCGATTTCCTATCATTCACACTTGCCAAAGGTGCATACTTATTGAAAACGTAAATGAATTTCAGACGTCATTCGATTTAATTCGTGGGCGCCGTGGCGTAAGAGGTTAGTGTGTCGGATCACTGCGCGTGAAGTTCCAAGTTCGAATCCCAGAAAACACCAACAAGTTTTTTCACGATCCCACCTCTCGCGACCGTCTGACAAACATCCGAGAGTATTGTTGTCTCGAAAAAGCTTCTCAAAACAAATTGCCCTTCGGATACAGCACTAAACTGTAGGTCCCTTCCATTCGTGGAAAAAATATAACGCACACAACATGAGTGGTTGCGAGAAGCACAGCTTCTGGCACTTAAAGAGCTGTTGCGCCAAATATTTATTTATTTTATTCGATTCTATTTTATCTAAAATGGGTTTTCCCTTTATTTAATTTTATTATTTATTCAGTTTGAATAACTACAAACGTATTAGGCAACGATCCCACTGTGTGACGTAATGGCAAACGTTTGACTATCGACCGTTTGACAGCGTTTAGCAGCAAACGAGAATTTGATGTTTTGTAAAACAGTGTAATCTATTGGAAGTGACCGTCCCAAATCGTTTGATAGCATTTAAATGACGTTTTTACCGTTTGTCATTTTATGAAAAATCAAAGTATCAAAAGTGTCTTAGGCTGAAGAAAAAGAATCAACGAAGAGCAAAAGAAGTCAAAGGTGATGGACCAGATGGATTAGTTGCAATCAGAGCTATATATGTTGGCAGAGTCAGTTATCGCATTTACGAGCCGAATATATGGAATATAACTGCCAGGACCATAGGGCAAACTGGCAAAGTTTGCGGTCAACCGCCTGTCGGTCAGCCAATGTAATGCTCTTTTAGAATCACTCTTCTGTCGATGAGGGGAATGATAAGGATGTGTAAATATTAAAATCTTTCATGTGCCATCCGCACGAAATTGCGATACGACGCCAATTCTTCATCATGTAATCCTTGCACCAATTTCTCCGGTTTCTTGTTCAAATCTCAGCCACTACGAGACTTTCTGTTCGACGGCAACGGTATGGCAGAGAGCTACCTGATCTTCAGTACATGAATTACTTATATTATCTTTAGAGTGTGTTCCTTCGAACAATTCGGTACTTTTAGAAAATGTGTCAAAGAGTGTAATACAACATTTGAACGTAAAGCGGCAAACTTTTTTTTCTGGCCAAACGTTTTGAACATTGGAATCAAAGCTTTAGACAGACTGCTTTGTTTAATTAAAAGTAGTTTATGGGTGTGACCCTTAGCAGTGCAAAAGTTAATCGTCTTAAAATATACTAAAACTACTCTTAAATGGGCAGTGAGACTGTAAAAAATGCATACTTGCAGCGTTGGGATACTATCAAGAGGTTTAGTCATAGCAAAAAAAACCGAAAAAATTTTTTTCCCAGAACTTTACCTCTCACGAATATTTGACAAACATCCGATCAGTCATGGAAAGCAACTCTTCGGATACTGTAAAAACTGTTATCAGCATTGCCGCGCTTGTAAAATGTTTCATTCCAATTCTTTTCTTTTTTTTGCAGAAATCGGTACCATTTTCAAAGTTAGCGTGCTGCATTTAATTTTTACAATTTTTACCATATCTTCCCTTCAGTATTTAGGTGATCTAAATCTGTTTTAAAATTAAAATTGTTGAAGTAGACAACTTTTTAAATATTATTTAAAAATTAACTGCTTTTGAAAATACGAATATGTAAGACGTTCCATGGGCGCCGTGGCGTAAGTGGTTAGTGTGTCGGATCACTACGCGTGAGGTTCCAAGTTCGAATCCTACAAAACACCAAAAAGTTTTTTTCACGGTCCCACCTCTCGCGAGCGTCTGACAAACATCCGAGAGTATTGTTGTCTCGAAAAAGCTTCTCAAATCGCCGTTCGGATACGGCACCAAACTGTAGGTCCCTTCCATTCGTGTGAAAAATATAACGCACACAACATGAGTGGTTGCGAGAAGCTAGGCCCTGGCACTTAAAGAGCTGTTGCGCCAAATATTTATTTATTTTTTAAGACGTTCCATTAAAATGCTTGAATAATTTTGATTATTTTGATTTAAAAATATAGACGCGCTTAAAGCTGCATTCCACTGGGTTCGCAACTCCCAATTATAATACAACTGATTGATGAATTGATGCCTATGATAAAGCACATCCAAAATGCATTGGCTTTGGCTTAAAAATTACAAAAAAAAGTCTGTCCCATTCAGCATCTACTTGGAAGTACTTGCCCAGGTTCAATAGAATACTATTAATAGAGCTTAGTACAGCTTAGTATAAAAAATAAAAATCGCATTGGATATGTAAAAGCTTTAAACATAGTAGATTCTAGATCATATATAGATTGTCTACAGCCCCTTACATTATTTTTGAGAAGTCGCAAATTACTGACCCCCGTGGCCTCTAACAAACATCCGAGAGTCTGCAGGTCATTTCCATTCGTGCGAAAAATATTGTATAACGCGCACAACACGGGTAGTTGCGAGAAACAAGGTCTAGGCACTTTATGGTCTGTTTGCGCTAACATTTTTTTGCTTAAAAACTTTTTTTCTATAAAAGTAATTACGGTATCAGGAATACTTTCTACTTAAAAGCGTCTCGGTAACTTGATAAAAAAAAAATAAACCAAGACAAAAATAGTTCGACTTGTTTTGCGCATCACTTCTTCTTCTTCCTTTTATAAGCGAGTCTATGATCCGAAAATAAGGAATCAGAACCCTCCCACTTCACCGCATTTCTTCTGATCCACCTGTGGGGTTCACCTATTTGACCTCGGCAGGCCCGCCGATTTTGGATCACTCGGTTACTGAGGCCAATGAAATGCCGATGTTGTCGAATTTGTGTGATCCAGGCGTTTATAGGCCTGCCTTTCCTACATCGCGATGTCTTTGGAACGTGCATTGATATTGCCTTTTTAACAGGGTTCAAATGATCTCTTTTTTGAACGTGGCAATACCAGCTGAGCCGGTCGCGCTCTATTTTTTGCACATCACTGCTTGCAATAAAAAAGTGGGTTTCCAAATTTGGTTCGGGTGCTGCCATTTAAAAAAAAATTAAATTTGTGAAAATACACCATAAGGTCAAACAATTTTGAGAGAAAGTTTAACGGACAATGTCGTGTAACATCGGATAACTGCAATCGTTAAAAAAAGCTGACAGAAACTCTTCTGATTAACTGTGACAACATCATCACAGAGAAAGCGTTCAACTCTACACTGGCAGCCACACAAAGCTTGCTACCCACCATGACGCATTTATTAAAAATTTGCATAAAACGTTTTTTCTAGGGCACTTTGAGCCACAAAGGGATTATGAGAAGTCCGCAGATGAGTTGCAAATGTTTTTGTTTTTTTTTTTTTGCTGGGATAGAAAACCGCTTCACTGGTGCACTCAGACACAACTGGTCCATTGTACTACCAGTATATACAAACCTTGGTTTTCGCGTTTTCATTCTAAGAAAGCTAAGGAAGCGTCTTAGTGATGGCAATCAAAGAGTGCCAGCACTCAAAACATTATATCGAGCACCTGATACGATCAAAGGCAGCACACTTGCAGATTTTCGCTCTAGTTCAGAAGTACTTACATATGTAAATATGTGATCATTTGCGTGTTTACAGAGGCAGTGTATTCAGAAATGGACATCTCTAATTTTTTATCTTCAGCCTAACCAATCAAATGAAAAACCCCACAGCTGAAAGTCACAAAGATTGGCAACGGCGCTCTGTCATTTCTAGAACCTTCGGGTTTGAAAGTAAAGTTGAGTCCTTTTTTGCGGCTGTCGGATGGTTTAAAATCTATATCTCCGGCGCAATTATAACATTATTAGTAGTTTTGGATTCAACCCAGAAAATGTTTATATAGGTTGATATACTTGTTAGTTTGGCCTTACTAATTTTGTTACTATCACTAGTCCGGCATTCTAAGGCAAATGTAATAAAAGCCTGATGTTAAGATTCACAATTTTAGCATTACCTACCGATGGCACACTGTTGTCTACACAGTGTAGACTACACTACAGAAGTCATTATTGAGCAGCACTCCGGTTTGGACCAACTTACCACGAAAAGGCAGTAATGATAACAATAAGTTCTATGATTTAGTCAGAAAACAACTCCTATCGACATTGTAAAGTGAAATTTGTGTTTAATAAAGCATGTTAGCGTTTTTAGCATTCTTATTTAAATCAATTTATTATAAAGACTTTAGTAGCCTACATAATAACGTTATGGCGAAAACACTCTTAAACTTCGAAGCAACGTAGCCAAAACGTTCGCTAAGCATTCTGCTTGCAATGCCAATTGTCCCGCTCCTAGTGGTCCTATCTGAACTTGAGTTAGTTCTCTAAAGCTTGACGCAACATCGTGTACTTTAAGAACGATGTTTCGTGTTTGCAATGGCGATGATGTATGCCTCGTCATGTCCTGTGTCAATTCAGTTATCCTTCTTATGGCTGTCAAACATGAAGTCAAATGTTCTGGCAGTGTGGCCAATGTCATATCAGACATTGCTACAACCAACAGCTTTGATGCTGTCACCAGAGCTAAGGTCTGCTCTGTGAGTTCATCTCGGGCTCTTTGGAATTTATCTTCGTTGATGTTGGAGCCTCCACCGGCAGCTTGAGCAGCAGTACACTGGGCAGCAACCTGATCTAGTTTGACCAACAAACCGGCCATTGCAACATCTGTTTTTGCTAGAAGAGCTTCAACATCAATAACGTAGCCGTTTTTGGTGATCAGTCTATCACTGTGCGTTGAGCTGTTAGAAAATTTGCGGGACATTTGTGGCGAACACAATAGGGAGAGTTGTGGTTTATTATCGGGATGAGGATTTTTCTGGCAAACGGGGGGACAATCGCTGTTAGAGCGGTAGTGACCATTGGAGCGACTTTGTTGGAGTGTAGCCTGCGTTGCATTGAAAGCACTATCAATATCACGATACGCGCTTAAATTTCGGTGAAGATGTGGAGACCCGATTCCGGCCAATCTAATTGGGGAACTGCCAGTACTTGGGATTTGTCGGGTTGGCGATGGTAACGGTTGTGCGGCACGTAGGATGGGGCGTGCGGCTAGTGGAGGTAGAGGTGGTTTCTTTGGAGGAACACTCACCACTGGTGAAAGACTGCGTTCGTCACATCGTGGCGGCAGTACTGGAGGATATGGGCTGTTGTCCATTGGTGTTAAACTATCACTCCTAACGTCGGGAGCGAATGAAATTTGCTTCCTTGGAGAATAGCGACTTTGAAGCTCGGCGCTCTTCGGGGGTCGTGCTGGAGGACTGCGACTCTCAGAATGAGTGCAGCGCCTTGGTGGTAAAGCAAGTTCAATGTTGCGAGGGGTAGTTTGCGTGCTAACTTCAGGCTCTGGGGAAACGCTACAACTAGATTCATCCTTTTTGCTTTTCGCGCAGCAAGAGAAGGCTCCTTTTCGTTCTACTGTAGCATACTCAATAACATGCGCTACATTGGCATGCTTAATCGTTCCGTTGTTGGTACCATTGGTTCTGTTTTCCAAAGCAGCCCCTTTTGAGTTACTGTAGAGAGACTCCTCCATACCGTGATCGAGTTCCATGCTTTTGCGTTTTTCTAGTTCCTCAAGATTGGGTGGAGGAGGTATGATAAATGACATAATCTCCTCCGGGGTGAGTTCCTTTGCAGGGGTAGTCTTTTGTGTAGGCGGTGCTATGATAACTTTCGCCAAAAATCTATCCAAGTCACCACCATCACCGTCTTCACTGCGATTGCTGCTGCTACTATCACCGAATCCCCTTGGAGCTGCATTTAAAATTGATAAAGCATCAAGTTCATCCGGTGTCTGTGGTGGCGGAATCGCCCGTAAATCTATTAAATCCGGGTCAGTCTCAATGAATGTGTCCTCTCCTATTTCGAAGCCGTAAATCTCCGATAACTTCTTCGCTGCTAAATCAGTATCCTGGTTATTACTATCAACCTTGCTGTATTCCTTAAGTTGTTTGAGGTACTCCTTGAGATTATAGTCCTTGGCATCAGTACCCATGGAACTGCCATCAGGACTATGCAGTCCGAAACTAGTTCTGTACAAGTTCTTCTTATTCTGTTGTGTCTGTGGCGGTCGTTTTTGTGTTGGTGACGTGCTTGGCGTGTGTACTGACTCTGAGTCGCTCTCACTTTGAGAACAATCATGTCCCAAGGCCTGCAAATCGCTTAGTAGCTGACTCAACCCATTCACTTTTCTCGCTGGCTTGGGTGTCGATTCACTTTGACTCACCACACCGCTATCCGAACCCTGATTATTGCTGCTACTAATGCAATTTAGACCCTTTGTTATGCCGCTAAGATCATGATTAATCGCTTCCGCTAGAAGGACTAACGAGTCGCTGTGTTTCAACACGCCTGGCGGCGGTGCATCCTCGTTCGATGACACTTTGCTGCTGTTCAGACTATCACAGTCGCTGTCAACGAATTCGATTGCACCACCACCTACACTCGGATTCGGTGAATAGGCACTGCCGCCATTCCATCGTGACTGCATAACGTTATAAGCTCCTTTTGTCATTTCCTCGTACTCCTCGTCGACCAGTTCGCCATGCTCGTTCAAGTATTGTTCAGAATTTTCAACCATTTTCTGCATTTCTGCCACTCGCCGAAGAACCTCTTCATTGCGTGCCTCAATCAATCCATTCGATGCGGGGCAGAACATCGCCGAGCTGCTGCCACCACCACTACTATCACTCAAACCAGAGTCCTTCGCATCTTCAAGCAGCTCCATTGCCATTACACTGTGAATGTCTAAGTCGAGGGTATGCGGCACAGGATGGCCACCCGCCCTTCCATTCGGTATCATCATTTGCGGAGGTTTATCATTGTTATTGGCCATGGCCGTTGTATTCATGTTGCGGTCGCATTGATTGCTACCAGCCACGCCCACACCATTTCCTGTCATATTATCGGCACTCTTCATGGGACTAGATATTGTTGGTGTTGTTGTATTGACCGAATTCGTTGCGGCCGTGTTGGTTGATGACACTGTGAGCTGCTTCACTGAATGATATGGTGGGGGCAGCAAAAAGTTGATGCTATGTGCACGGTTATGGAATGGCAGAAGGTAGCTCCACGCAGCAGGGAGCACAGTGTGCTGAGCTAGATAAGAAGGTGCATTGTCCTCGTCGTATTTCTCACGTTCCCTATCCACAGGCAGGTCTTTTCCTATTGAAAAATCAAAAAGCAATAAGATTTGCTTCGATAGAAGTGTAAATAGAGTTACGGAAAATTTACCTGTTAGTAAACGGAAGTAACCGGCTAGGACTAGAGAGAATTCGCAGGCATCACGGTCTTCCATTGAGAACTTTGCAACCCTATCACCCAGCATAAATACACCAACGGTGCAGGTGATGTGGTCCTCCCGATTTACAATCACTCGGGTGAAGTCCTCAATTGATGAAATCGGCTGTGGCTGAAACGAACGGAAGCTTAGCTTAAGATGGAATTTAATTTGATTCTTATTTGGTTAGAAAAAGGATGTGAGTGATTTTGAGCGTATTGGTTTGATTGAATCTGATTTTGGTATATAAATATAAGAGGCACACATTTAAGATGTAATGCCGAAGTTTGAAAATGCATACGCATTGAACACGTGCTGATTTCATTTCGTTATAAGTTTTGCAATTTCGTGGATCTAGGTAATCTAATCTCCTCTTCGTAGTGAAAAATTATTAAATGATTTAATGATTAATATTACGCAAAGAATTGTTTGCATCAGTTATTGATAAGTTATGTGATTTGCACGGCTAAGGCATCTATTAAAAAGAAATCGGGCTTGAAAGATGCAAGCGAGTCTTGCACTGACACGCGAACATTGGCCACGAAAATATCATTGGTGGGGGTATCCCATCAGAGAGTTACTGCTGTTCAAAGGTGTACCAAAAAGATGTCTTAGAAGGCTTGACGGATACCCTTTTTAATGGAACAAGGTGGGTTTCCCAACAAGACTTTGCCCCAGTACATAAAGCGCCCAGCAGTGGCTTAGAAACAGTATTCCTGATTTTATTGTATCCGAGGATTGGCCTTCAGGAAGCCTAGATTTCAATCCTTTGGAGTATTTTTTTTGGTCAGTGTTGTAGTTTGGCCTACAAGAGACCCGCCGAAATGTGGTCATAGGCGTTGGTCATAGTCCAGAAGCTGTGCGTGCCGCTGTAGCCCAGTGGCCACACAGTTTGAGGGCCTGCGTTAAAGCACTTTGAACAAACCGCATTTTTTGAAGTGAAACTTCTTAAGCAAGACTAGTGAATCGGAAAAACCAAACACGAAACGGTTAACTGCGCTGAAAGGTTCTCGCCCGATCACCGAAATCAAGCGGCGTTGGACGCGGTTAGTACATAGATGGGGACCGCTTTGGAACACAGCGTGTGGTTGGCATTCTAGTCGTTTTATAAGTTGATGTAGGTAGGTTAAAGAGGTTGTAACAGTAAACTATGCTCATACCTAATAAGGGCTTTAGCGTCATTTTAATACAACAACTCACGTAACCTTATCGGATGTTAAAGTTGGAGATAAATGAAAACACAATAAACGTCTTTAAATCCACTCTATGACATTAAGGAAGTTTATTACTTCCCCGATAACTTTATTTAAAGGTTGTCAAATAAGGGTTTGCCAAGTGTGCGGTGCCTAGCTCTACCTAGAGATAGACACTTGCAAAGGAAATAGAAGGAAGAAAGCGTTCGAAGATATTTCTCGTGAGAGCTCACAATGGTACAAAAACCACCTCCATAAGGGAGCTGACAAGGGCGGATCCCTATCAACCCGCTCATCCCCCCCCCCACTATATTGGTGAGTCCTGGCTTCCAGAGGAGAGTATTCTAAACCGATAACCCAGCGGGGCGAGTTCCTCTTTGCAATGTTCCACCAGTTTGGAAAATGACGTAGCGAAAACTATTGCCTGATAGCAGCCTAGCTGTCAAAGAGAATGTCGCTGATACAGAAAGGCGTAGGTTTGTATTTGAGTAAATGGCACGTCTCACGTACAGCAAATACACCACCTGAAACACACTGCACGAATTCGGTTATCCCAATTAGATCCTTACGGAAGGGAATAGAAGATGAAGCCACCGGTCGAGAAAACAGACGCTGGGTTCATCTGGACACATGTGCAACGGCCACGGCGCTATGGCCGGGCTTCAGCAAAAAGAGATCAACCTCTCTAGTGAAACTTAGGCATCATAACACACGGGTCATTTTCGGCATAATTACTGGTCACTGTGCAGTTGACATTCATGCGGAACGACTCGGTGTACTGCACAACGACTATTGTAGAAGTTGCAGGGACGAAGAAGAAATTGAATCTGTTCGTCACCTGCTGTGTGATTGTCCTGCTCTATTTACCAGAAGAATGAGAGCTCTTGGAAGTTACTTCTACTCAGAGCTGAAGGAGTAAGGTAATGTTGAGCTGTTGGACCTCCTGAGATTCATATCACTATCTGTGTGGTTCTAACAGCGGACCATCTCTACGGCGTTTCTAGGATTAAATATTTGGGCACAATGGACCCGAACTGTTGGTCTAAGTGAGCAGTGATTCTTTTTTCCAAGGAAAGAGCTACATAGGTAACTTGATTTTTCCTGTTTTAAGATATCGGCAAAAAGAGTTTTACATCAAGTTTCTTCTTGCTCTGAATGGCAAAGGTTATTTCGTTTGTCTAGTTTTTTCGCTCCCCAATAGTTCTTAACAGGGATGGAATATGACTATGGTTGTTTTTTAATTACATTTTCATACATCATAGGTAACTAAAAACGTTGTTAACTCAAAAATGCAAAAAATCAAGTTACCTAGTTATTGAAATCAGGTGAGGATATAAACGCGGAAAAATCGAATTTGATAGATAATATATAATTTGCGCACATTCAAGGGGTTATGAATACCTTTAACATGTTTAAACACAGTGCGGGCGTTGGAAAGGATAGATAGAGAGAGAGAGAGAGAGATTTGATGTAGATAGTGGTTTGAAGCTCAGTTGAATGCTTCAGAGAAACTCCGGGGGTTGCGTCCAGATAACTGGGGATATTTTTTGTTATTTTTTGTATTTGCTTCTGATTCGCAGTATTTTTTTTTTTCGGCCACCGATGCATAGGCACATCAATCATCCAACAGAGCGAACAATTTTTCTAGCCATATGATCAAGCACTGCCACTGTTATGCCTTCGCAGTAGTGTTCACACAAGCTTTCGCAATTGACTTTATTTATTTCACGATAAATAAATAAATGCTTGCTGACATCAGGATTTGAACCATGAACCCGTAGCGTGGCAATTGACGACGTTACCACTACACCATTGAAAGAAGAGAGAGAATAGAAAGGAAATGAATTTGACACACAGAGGAAGAAGTGTCAAACTCAATCCTCTTTCGTTTCGAATTTAACTCGTTCCCTCAATTTGGTTGCAACAAAAACGAAGGTCGAAACTCAATACTGTGTCAATCCGATCTCTCAATTCGGTCATGTGAACGTAGTAGATGCCTCTGCTGTTGTGTATTGCGTAGGTGTATGTACGATTTATGCGTCGAAATAAGTTTGACTTCAACCGTGCGCTTATGTGGGTGAGGCACACACCAATTTTTTTTAAAATGCTTTTAAGCAAATACATTTTAGAAATACTAATCCGATATGTTTTGTTGTTTAATTTTTAAAACGTTTTTCACTTTTAACAGAGAGTCAGAGAGCCATCTTCGAGCCAATCGTTTTTCTAAAAATTTCGAAAACTTGATTACATAACAATTTTTTGAAACTTGGTACGTCATTTCCATATAAGATAGGTATTGCTTAAAAATTGATTTTAAACAAAATCGACTGATAGATAGCTGAATGAGCAACAATAGGCTGTTTGGGTATTCCATAGTGCGCAAAAACCGACAAAAGTGACTTGACTGAAGAAAAAAAAAATGGTGGATTTTTTTTTTTTTGATAAATCGGGTCATGTTGCTACTATGGCGTTAGAGGATTAAAGAACTTTTAATGCAAATTGATGTACAATAATTTCTTTCCCGGAAGTAATCAGTTGATACGTAGTTTCGAAAACTGGAATCCTGAAGGAAAATACTTAAAAAGAATGGTTTACAACTAATCAATTTGTTTTTTTACTTACTTTTTCTAATAACTTATCGCACAGCCTACGTACATATAGTATCTGCCTGGGCTAACTCAGATATGATATACAAATTCGTTAGAGTCGTTTTGAAAACACTCATTTTTGTAGAATTGATACTATGTAAAGTACCGTTAATTTTAAAAATAGAATACAAATTCAGATGTCGCTTCACATTGTTAGCAATATTGTTTAGTTGTTTAAACTCTGTAGGTGAGCGGTCGGAATAATTGGGAAACTAACTTTTTTAAGTTTTATAATAGTAATGTCAACATTGACCAAAATTTCAAAATCGAATACTGATCTAGCTCTATAGGTTAAGAGATCAAATCTTTCCAAAAGAGGAGTGAAAAGGAGTGAAGTATAAGGTTTTAATCAATGAAAGCCGAAAATTACGTAGAGTTTTGATAAAATTTAAGGATCAAGTTAAAGTCTGAATACAAACAAACGAGATAAAATATTGATGTTCTTAGCTCTCAACTAAATATAACATGCCTTGGTAGGCCCAAAAACTGGGACGGCTAGCTAAAAATCGAACTGATTAAAGTCTTATTGGTTGAGGCACAGATTTCGAAATATATAAGAAGGGTTGTGTTACTTTTCTCCAATGTTTTCAATCCTACAAACAAATGAAATAAAAATTCAAAAACGAATTTTCAAGATTCTGAGTTGGGCCAAGTTTTGGCAGCTATTTGATGGATATTATTTTCCAATATCCCTTTCGAAAACCTTTTCTCTTCAGTCTATTCTACTAAGTTTTTCCTTACTTTCCTTTTTTCTCTTCTTTAATTATCCAACAAAGTTTTGTTGAACAAATTATTACCCATTCAACCAAACGCCAAACCTTTGTCAAATTCTTTCTTTAAAAACTCATTAAATTCTGCAAAACCGTTCACTAGCCATGGTCCGAAACTATTAACGAAAGTTGATTTAATTTCCCTGGCATTTATTCGATACATTAACTGAGTAAATTGGAATTTTGAAATCTCCACCATATTGGTGGTGGTTGTGCCCCCGTCATATATCCAGTCCCATAAACAATTTCCTCTTTATACGGTAACAACAGCGGAAATAACATCGTTATCAAAGTTGACTTTATGACACTTGCAAAAGCGATACTCAGAAAGCTTAGATTGGCTAAATGAAAAATCGATTTTCTCTTTGGCAGCTGAGGAAATTGATTGTATGACCACCATACCGTGGGCACACTGACTGTGCTGTGAGGGGAAAAGGTATCCTAAGAACCCCCAATGGCAATCCCTAAAATACAACATCGATGAAACTTCACTTAAAAGGAAAAGGTTGAAATATAATTAATGCTAGTTCACCCTAACTCCGAAGATATTTTAATCGATTCATGGTGGTTGAAGCTGCTGCTCCCAATTTCCCCAAATAGTTGCAGTGAATAGGAATCAGAGCACACGACAGACAGCATTAATTTTGGAAGGCGGACAGCGTCTTAAACATGTACGTAAGCGACCAATTTACCGATGATATCGTAATTGCTCAGATTTCATTAGTTGCCAATATTTGAGGCAGGTAATTACCGGAAAGGATGGAGTAAATTATTTTGCAAAGTATTGGAGTTGGAAGAAATGCTCTGTAATTGGAAGATTATTGAATGAGACCATCATCAACGTGATTAGGTTTGTGGAGTTGAAAAAAAGTTGGGCGAATTTGTTAGAGGCTGTTTGCCGTTTTTGCCAGAAAATCAATCCTAAGTGAACATAGGATACTTCGCTACATCTGTACAATGAATAAGTAAATTGGGTGAAGGTTTGTGATTAGTCATGTAAATATCCGTTTTTGAGCTAAGTAAATATTAACACTGATTTGAAAGGCCTATTTCGGGAGTTGGAGGAAATATCTTCCTCAGTTGTTGATACAGACCAGGCTATCCAGAAGCTGCTACAATAAAATATGAACAATGCAAAGTTATCTTTAAAAAAAAAAAAAAAAACGCTCAAAGAAGGAGAAATGCTCAGGAGATTCGTTCGACAAAGTTCATTAACAATGCTCAGGGGTGGCAACACTATTATAAATGACTTTTAAATGGAAAGTTCCCTAATTATACTTTTCAAGAGCCATTCCAAACAATGAAGAACTACCCGACATTACAGTCGAAGAAGTTAGAGAGGCCAAATACTCTAAGAAACGAAAAGAGGTTGGACCAGAAAAGAAATCCCCTGAGTTCTGGGAGACATGAGGCTCAGATGGCTCATGATTCTCATCTCCAAATTTATAAGGGGATTTTCTCATTGCAATTTATTGCAGCCCTTGACTATCTGTACCAGTGCATCACTGCACCAGTTATTCTTTGCTGACAATGGAGCTATCATAGGTGAGGATCCTTCATCCCTGCAAAGAGCAGTTGACGTATGAGTGGACGGAGAGAAATGGGTACCGCATTAATCCACAAAATACCGAGTACTTGTGGCCCATTCTCTGACGCACTCAGGCCTATTTCAGGCATTTATTTGAAAGAAAACCATCTCGCGAAAATTAGAGTGCGACCCGCTCAGCTGGTATTGCCATGTTCAAAAAAGAGATCATTTGAACCTCGTCAGATCCCTTGAGCTCAGATCATAACCTCGCCGAAATAGAAAGAAAAATAAGTATATTGGTGATATAAAAGAAAACACCCAAATATGAAAATTCCTTGCGTGCAGTTTTATAACCACTGTTACAGAGGAAGCTTCAACTACTCATAAGAGGCGTTGAAATTTGTAATTGACAGGCTTCAGCTTTAGCCGTCCTGTATAACTTATTTTGGTTTGTTAAGGCCCTTTTTTGTGGATGAAAAGAATAAACTTTAAACTTTAATTGGAGCCAGAGTTCACGCAGTACTATATAGATATGTTAGAATTGAACGAGATAACATACCTTGATTCCGGTGAGTATTACCCGAGTACGAACCAGGACTCACCAATAGCATTTTAGCAATCTACATTGACCATATCGCAACCTCAGGCTTAATTTTTAATGAAATACGGTCCGATGATGACACCGGTGTGAAAATAGAACTAAAGGGTACGATTTTCTAAATATATTGGGGTTTGTGAAGTGTCTTCTGGATTGGTCTCTTCCATATGCGACTTTGTGCATCAACAAACCAGATTACAACGGTTTTAGAGCCAAAACAGACAAAAAAAAAACGGCTAATAATGGTCTCGTGGCTTTAATTCCTACAGTGGCCATATTGTCTTAAGCACGCAGAGTGAAATTGGAAGTAATGATTTGTAACTGGAAGATTATTGAATGAGACCATCATCAACAGATTCCTTTGACGTGTTGATGTTGTTGCATCATTTAGAGAGTATGTGGTACGAAATCCGTTCACAGTTCAACGGATGGCTTGCTCAGATGGACGATTACGTGCGCCATACAAATTAGGACGTCGTCCATAAGCTTCGCGAATTGGCGACCGATTTTCCAAGTAAATTTGAATAATTTTGTTGTGTGTTGTTAAGCAAGAGTTTTATCATGATGTTTTGCCAGATATACTGAACATACTCGTATATGTATGTCAAAAGACCGGGCAGAATGACAACTATTCCTTTCGTATCGGAAATTCTATTAAAAAATAAACAAACAAGAAAACACTCCTTACAACGTTGGTGAAAGATCGTGTTTGGAGCCAGTTCATTACTGGCTGCACAACACGGAGTGTGAAAAGGCGCAATAGATTGCATTTGGTGATTTGTCAAAAAGTTGGCTGAGCAGGGAAGATTTGTTTTACAACTACAACATGCTTGTTTGTTCCTAAGCAATTAAAAGACAAAATGTTAACGATTTCAATGAAATAATTAATAATTTATTCCATATTAGTTAGTTAATATAGATTTTAAGCCCTACCATAAGCAATTTCATGGAATCTGCATTAAAAGAATTGAACAAAACGGTTTACCAAAAGAATAAAAATAGATGAATTTGATCCTCCTAAACTGAATGGAATTCTACTGAAACTCTCCGCAGCAGCTGAATATCTCGGAACCACCCTTGATTCGAAGCTCACCTGAAAGAAGAACACGGAAGAAAGAATGAATAAAGCGCTTCGCGCATTCTACGCGTGCAAGAAAACCTTTGGTAAACAAGGGGGTCTGCGTCCGTCCATAATTAACTGGATGTACAAAGCGATCGTCAGACATATTATTACCTACGGAATTATGTATGGTGGAATGCAACAGACAAAATCAGCTTTCTAGAAACACTCACAAAGGTACAAAGATTAGCATTCATAAGAATAATAGGAGCACAGCGAGAGGTTTAGAGGTGATGCTAAATATCCCTCCCCTAGATGAGTACATACGATGCACAGCTCCCAAAAGTGCGATACGTCTCAAACAATCGGACGCATGGAAGCAAAGCTCCTGTAGACGTAGATCTATATTCAACAGGTATAGTATAACCGATCTCGATAGAACAACATATTATATCATACCCTACATAAATTAACGAAAGACACTAGTGGGACTCCAACACATTAATTGATGCATAGGACATTCAACTCTACACTGACGGGTCTAAAATGGATATCGGGATTGGCTCTGGAGTTTTCTGCGAACCACTTAAAATCAAAGACTCATATAAACCCCCGGATGACTGCAGCATCTTTCAAGCTAAGGTCGTCGCTACTGATAGGGCTGCTCAGACTATACATAGCAAGAGATTAAATCCCTTCAGAATTACAATTTTCGTGGGTAGTTAAGCGGCAATCAAAGCACTAGACTGCGAGGAAGTCAGATCAAAAACAGTTTCCAGACGCCGTAATACGTTGAACAGAATACGCAACACCCATGACGTAACTCTCTGCTGGGTTCTTGGACATAGAAATCTGAAAGGAAATAAGACAGCAGATGAACTAACTGAAAAGGGATCAGCATTGAATTT
This sequence comes from Brachypalpus laphriformis, assembly GCA_945910035.1. Lineage (NCBI taxonomy): Eukaryota > Metazoa > Arthropoda > Insecta > Diptera > Syrphidae > Brachypalpus > Brachypalpus laphriformis. The sequence goes on from OX246754.1 coordinate 89,984,208, forward strand.
TTAACATACACGGATTTCAGTAGAAGCTCTAATTGGTGTACTAAAAAGAAAAATAGACCTACAAGCAAGAGAACTGATTAACTCCGCATGGTCCACCAGAAGCGACTGTATCATATCTCGTAGCTTATGACCGACATTGGATGAAAACAGAATAAAAAGCCTATTGGCGATGAATAAAAAAGAAATTCGCATCATGATAGGCGCACTAACAGGACACTGCTCGATAGGGGAAACGGGTGCTAGACTAGGAATCAATTCACCCATCAACAACAACAACATCAAACACTTGTTATGTGATTACCCAAATCTTCAAAACCACCGCCTCCGCCATATGGGAAACAGGCTTTTCGACGCACTAGGGGATCTCGTACAAGTTCTACTTAGGAACATGATAAGCTTCATAAAGAGCGCAGGCGGGATTACAACAGAACCGACCGCAAGACAAATGTGTTAAGTATAGGTTCCACATAACAAAAAAGGAAACACAATGGACTATATGGCCCCCGTGCTAAGTACTTAGGTGCACTTCCCTCCAACCTAACCTATACATTTACAAATAGGGTTTCAGAGCTGCTAGGGCATTATGCTGTAGATTGACAATAGTTTTTAAGCAATCTTCTAGTGCTTCAATACACTATCTTGAAGAAAGACTATAATTTCCAAGTGAGGAAAATGACTTTCAGACTCAGCTTTTCGAAGGACTTAATCATCAAAGAAATATCTTGGAAGCCTACTAATTTCAAAGAATTTTTTTCTACTTATTAGCATCTTAAAATATAATATAACCAAAAATGTTCTTAATTTGTGGATTGAAATCGCAGATAAATATTCCTTGTTGAAACTGCTTACAATTAATTTTGCCCCTCTGCCCACATGTAATTGAATTAAGCGCTATTTAAACACTTAACAATTGTAATCGCTTCGCTACTTAAGTACCAATTCCCATTCTTTTGATAATTCCTCAAGCCAATTAATTTCACTTAAGGCAATCTGAAGTGTTGTTCCAACAGCTTCAAGATATTCGCAGGTGCTTGCTGATTAGGACACCATCGCTCGAAAACGTTTAGGCCATAATTTAGACAGAAAAGGCTTGCGCCTTCATTCAGTTACCCAAAAAGGATATTACCTCATTCCTGTACATAAATAATGATGTCAGACATTTAAATTGAATTTCTTGGCCAAAAACAACATTCATGGAAATTTCGCTACTAAAATTCCAGTCGAATTATCCCCCTCTGGCACCACCCAAAAGGAGTGAAAGTGGAATTCGTAAAGTCAAATGGCACTCAGAACCCCTTTTCCAAAAAATTGTATCTAAATAAATATGAAGTACTCACCACTGAATTCCGCACACCAGCAATTTGACTCAGACCGAATCGAGGACTAACCAACAGGACTCGTTCGACACCTTCTCTTTGGTTTGTGCTGAAACATTTGGCTCCATAGCTGGGTAGACCGGAAATGATGTCGAGGTAATGGATTTTCGCCTGTAAAGAGAGGAAGTAAGGATGTTCTATAACAAAAGGGACTGTAAAGTGTATCAATCAGAAAGCCATGCACAACAGGAAGGTATTGTTGTAAACACGTTCCATCGATGCCGCCCTTAGGGTGGGGAGGCTTTATCACTTCATCTGTCTAGTAAATGCCGTGACAAGTGGAAAGGTTGATTAATTGTCTTCATCGAGCCTTTGAAAAGATTCCCACCGCTTGGTTGAAGAGAGGCGAACAAAGGAGCACGTAGGGGGTTAGGCAAAAAGAGCTATCCGAGACAGGAAGTACAAAAGAAAATTCACTCACGGAGCTGTGCGCTGCACAGACATTTTTGGAGCAAATATCATCACATTGACATTAAGAGTCGCAATAAAGCTGCTGGTTGGGAGGTCTTAGTAGGAATATTTATCTCTCCTTCACCTACCTGAAGCTGTGTCAGCATTTTTGTAGACGATCCAGTCATTTGAGAATTTAATTTCAGGAAGTGCGCAATCAGACGTCTCAACTCTTTCCGTTTCATTCCCTCGACAAGTGATGAAGGCACAAAACGCTCCAGACCGAATTCTCTCCTGTAATATAATAAAACAGATGTTACATAATTGTAGCTTGCAATGAATGACATATCAACTTACTCTACAACTTTCACAGTGAGTTTAGCTGGGGATACATTATTCGCTAACGCATGTTGATGCATGTGTAATGCTGCGAGGCGCAGCGCTACTTCCGGCTGTAATTCGGGGGCGAAACGCTCTTGGGTTACATCGTTACAGCACTGCATGTACAGATAGTCAAGTGTATTTAGATCTCTTTGGGCCAATTCCGCTGCTGAAATCGGAACAAAAGTAACACGGAAAAGGCAACGTAACTTGTGAGCACCGGGACGAGCTGCTATCTGTAATAAATAAGTTTGAGGTTTCAGAAATTTATTTATTAATGCATTTTGAATGTATGTAGTTTACTGGACCTATAAATATAGCTGAGAATTAAAAGCTGTATAAGGATACCCTTTGTTGGCCTAATTGTCTTAGAAACAATAGATAGTAGAACGTTTCCATTGAGCCGAAATTTGAGTTTTCGGCAAATTAATCCCAAATTTCGCCAAACCTTTTCCAGAGATATCGTATTATACTATTCGTTTCGGGTATTCCCAAACCTGGTAAGCCAGGACATGCTTTGGAGCCAGGCCTGAAGGATGTCAGTTATGGTCAGACTGCTCCGCTCGGCAGCCGACCGGGTATAACCCGAAGTGGCTACGAGCTTCCTGTCAATGGTCTCGCGAACCATTACGGGAGTCAAAGGGTGAACGCGCTACGCACCGATAGAGGCACAAATGGATTCTCTGATTTTCGACAACGGCATCGACTTTGGATAGGCACATGGAATGTCTCATCGCTCACAGGGAAGGAACTTAAGCTTGTTGGGGAGGCTGTTAAAAGAAGTCTACACATAGTTGGCGTCTCCTCAACAAAGCAGAGAGGCTCTAAAACTGTGGACATTTCGGACGGATTGAAGCTTTTTCTGTTAGGAGTAGAACTTTCAATGTCTACTCAGGCGGGAGTGGGGACACCCATAAGTTCCGGTTGACAGACAGAGTATTAGAGTGGATAAGGAGTCGGAGTGCGCAGTTTTCTTAGATAAAGTTGAGGGTAGTCTTGGAAAGGTTGCGGATAGGGATTCTCTTGTTCTGATGGTGGGTGACTTCAATGCTCACGTGGGTGTAGATGTTATGACATAGGAAAGTACGATTGGGAGGAACGGTGATCCTGACCAAAACGCGAACGAAGAGAAGTTGTTGGATTTTTACTGTGAAAATGGCTTGTCCATTATGAATACTATTTTTTCACAAAAAGGCATTCACAAAAACACCCGGTACCATCAGAGTCTTCAGCAGAAATCGCTGATAGATTTCTTTGTGGTACCATCGTCTCTCGGCTGCTCGGGAGCTTTCCCGAGTACGCCTGGCTCTGCTCTAGACGCTTTGCTGAACTTACCTACCCCTGATACTTATATCATGGGTTGCACTATCAAAGCCATCCATCGTCTTAGGCGGGGCGGTTTTTGGTATACTCCACACTGATACTTTGATGAACTTGCGCGACACTTATCTTACGACTCCTGTCTTATGGATATGCCGTCTGACGCAATGACACCAGAACTCCAGCTGATGCACAAATTCAGAGTCGACTTTCCTTGTGTCCAGGACTGGCTTCGGTCAGAGTCTGAGCCGGGAATGGAATGTAGTCGTATTTTTACGGATGGTTCCAAAACCAGTCAAGGGTCTGGCGCTGGTGTCTTCGTGGAAGTCGACAACATTAGATTTCACTTCTCGTTAGGCAAATATGCGTCTGTTTTCCAAGCGGAAACTTATGCAATCCTAATGGCCATGAACTATGTTGTGAAGATCAGGTGGAAGGGACGTAGCATTTGTGTCTGTAGTGACAGTCAGGCTGCGCTTAAGGCCTTGCTTAACCCTTTAAACACTTCCAAAATAGTTCGTGAAACCAAAAACTCTTTGAACTCGGTCGCAAGGCTGAATTCTCTGTCTCTTGACTGGGTCCCAGGTCACACTGGGATCTTGGGGAACGAGATCTCCGATGAGATTACTAGACAAGGCTCAGAGGAGGGTTTCTCAGGTCCCGAACCCGCGTCCTCGGTTAGGGCTTCCATTGACGGTTGGGTCTCTCACGAGCACAATTGCGTGTGGCATGACTCTCCTGGTTACAGGTTGACTAAACGCATGCTCCCGGACGTCTGTAAGAAATCAGCGGCATTCTTGCTGTATCTCAGCAGAAAAGACTTTAGACAACTTATCGGCGTCTTGACAGGCCACTTCGCTTTTGCCAAGCACCTTAACGTGTTAGGCTTAAGTGACACTACAATCTGCGACGCTTGTGGAGAGAGCGACGACACCGCGGAACATTATCTCTGTGAGTGTCCGGCCTTTGCTCGTATCAGGTGACAGATCCTCGGTGCGGATGTGGTGAGTGCTGGTACTGTAAGCTCCTCATCACTGAAGTGCTTGCTTGGCTTTCTTAGAAAGACAAGGAAATTCAAATAAAATGGGTAAATCAGGGTTTGCTCTCTGGTAGTACAATGGACTAGTTGCGTCTGAGAGCTCCAGTTGAGCGTTTCCTATCCCGAAAAAAAAAAAATTGTGTCCTAAGAGAACAGTTTCTGATGTTCCCATATTGACAGGGACCGAACTGTTAACTGATTACCACTAAGTGCTATGCAAATTGTATCTTAGCGATAGAGTGCCTCCCCTACCAAAGCGCAAACCAAGGATGGTTACACTCATACGATGGGAAAAGCTACAGAACGATGAGATACGGGAGACATTTGCGCGGCAAGTATCTGAAATGTTTCAACGAATTCCAACTGTTCAATCAAATGTAGAGGTAGAATTGCAACTGTTCTCAACAGCGGTTATTGCCTCTGCGGGAGATCTTTGTGTGAGTGAAGCGGCTTGGTGTGGCGGCTGGTGGTGATAAAAGAACTACTTGGTTTAAAACGCCCGGTGTTCAAGAAGGCATCAGAGAGAAAAAGAGAGCCTTTGAGGTGTCGATTCACTTGGGAAACCCCGATTCTCTAAATCGGTACACTTAGGCGCGAAAAACTTGCAAATTAGCTGTGAAAACAGAGAAAGAACAGGAAGGAGTTTGACGAAAAATCCGCGATCATAAATCTTTAAATAATACGAGTACGTATGTTCTGGCAGACCGTCCGCCGACTCAGAGGAAGATAGTTGAATATCGTGAAAGGAGTCAAATCCAAAGACGGTACAATTCTTCTCAAGGATATCTTACGCAGATGGAGAGCACTTTTCAGAATTACTCAATTCCGAACAGGGCACCGAAGATGACAGACTTATGGTCAAGAGTAGGGCAGAAAGTAGTCCTACGGTGGAGGAAGTAGCTTTGGCGATCAAATTGCTAAAAGTTGGCAAATCTGCTGGTGCGGATGAAATCCGACCGGAATCGCTAAAGGCTTTAGGTAAAGAGGAAGTGTAATAGCTCTCGCGTGTCATTAAAGTTTCCTGAGAATGCCGCGAAACACCTGGTGATTGGCAAATGGGGGTGATTATCCCTCTTTTGAAAAAAAGGGGATAAAAGAGATTGCGTCAACTACAGGGGTATAGCCTTTCAAGTCTCCCTTGAAAAGTCATTGCTAATGTATTAGCGTTTCAGAGCTCTAGTTGAGGATAGTTTTGGGGATGAGCAATACGGTTTTCGTCCCGGTAGAAGCACAACCGACCAGTTATTCACTCTCAGAATGGTTCTGGATAAGACGTGGGAGCATGCTAAACCTGTCTACACCTGTTTTGTGGATTAGGAGAAAGCATAAAATAGAGTTCCTCGAGTCCAAGTCCGCAGTGTTCTTCAAAAGTATGGGGTTGATTGTTCCCTGTTGAGGGCGATTCAATCTTCAAGTACAAACTGTAGAATCCGTGTTCGGGTAAATGGTGTTAAACCAATACCTTTCACTCCGCCAAGGGCGAGTTTTATCGCCTCTTATTATATGTATGGACTGGATGTTGCAGCGTAGCCGTTGCGGAAAATATTTCAAAGTGGGAGACTAGTCATCTGCTCTTTGCGGATGATTTGGTCATTCTTGGGTCGTCTTAAACTGAACTTCAGCCCGTATGATCATCATGGCCAAAAAAATAAATTTAGATCATCTCTTAAAATTATTATCACAAATCGCACCCATTGGTAAAATCACCAACTCCCTCATATGGATCGACAAATCAATTGGTACACCAATGGCGCAAAAATGACCAATGGTGTAGGTACCAGAATTGTTGGTCCCAATTCTAAATTTACTGCACCACTAGGTCACAATACATCTATTTTTCAAGCAGAGGTCTATGCTATAGAACTACGAGTATTTGCCGAAGAATAAACATTCTATCAGATAACCAAGCAGCTCTTATAGGCCTTACAATTTTAGCTTTGAGTCAAAACTAGTTTGGAACAGTCTTCTTACCCTCATGCAGCTAGCTCCACACAACACTTCTCATTCACTTGGGTCCCTGGTCACAAGTGCACCGCTGACAATGAGATTGCTGATGAATTCACAAATAGGTCTAGGACATGTAAACAAAATTCAAAGATCGAAAGAAATTCTAGCAATAGACAAATATATTGCAAAGTTTTTAATGGACTTCCTCGCTGGTCATTGTTCTCTCTAATACCATATTAAGAAAAAGACACTAGTGAATTCGACACATTATGTGTAAATGTCCAGTCATTGCTCGTAGCAAAGTAAAACATAAAAAGTAAAGAAAAGCCCGAATACAACACGACCTCCAGTAAGAATGAGATCAATACCACGATCAAAGCATTGCAAAATAACAAGGCGGTAGGACTTGACGGTATTCCAGCGGAGCTCTTACGAGCAGCGCCAACAACATCGGCAGGCTAATACTCGCGCTTATAGACAGAACTTTGGAAGCTGAGAGACTGGAAGAAGGAAATGATTATCAAGTTTCCTAAGAAAGGAAATTTAATGGAGCGGTATCTGCGTGATGCCTGCTGTAATGATAAGATAATAGCTAAAATGATCCTGGACCGAATTAAACAACATACTAAAGACACAATCAATGGCGAGCAAGCAAGTTTCCGCTCTGGATCCTGCTCTGTCGATCACATCATCACATGCAGATCATCAGTGAATAATGTGTTGAATATCAATTATTATTTCACCTGCTGTTCATCGATTTTGAGAAGGCGTTCGATAGTGTCAACTGGGTGTTTATAATATTTGGCGTACCATGGGGGTAGCAATGGTGGAGTGGTAACGTCATCAATTGCCACTCTAATGGTTCATGGTTCAAATCCTGATGTCAGCAAGCATTTATTTATTTCTCATGAAATAGTGTCCCATGAAAGTCAGTCCCATCAATTGCGAAAGCTTGTGTGCACACTACTGCGAAGACATAACACTGGCAGTAGCTTGGTCATATGGCTGGAAAAATTGTTCGCTCTTATTTTTTATTTTTTGGGTTCCGCCTGGAGGTGCAGGAATCTTCAAAAGATACCAATGGTCCGTACTATTGGTTATGCCCGATTCATATATCTGACAATGCCATCAGTGCTAGTCAGTATGTGCCTACGGGCTAAACCTCACCCCCTCAGAGAGGCACTAACCGGCTGCGCGTACTCATAGTAGTAGGAAATTCGTTCCTCTCATTTTTTCATTTTTGTGATGACTACGACTAAGTTGCCTTAACGAGTAGTTTACGCTTCTGTAGTGTTAATCGCGTTAGGTAGGTAGCCTTCCAGTGAAGGCACCTACTAATACCGTCATTACATGCGGTTTTTCCTCACGGCGCTAGGTCGAAAGGTCTTGTTCTTTGTAGTCGGCGCTCAAGGTTTGTCACGTCCATAGTACGGATTATTTCATTATTGCAATGAAAATGAAGACGGGTACGAAGTTTGCGAGCAAAGTTTGTTACTTCGTCCCTCACGGTAGCAATTCCTAAATCTCTGTGAATATCACTATTTCTTATATACCAAGGAGCATTCACGATTGCTCTTAGTATTTTTTTTTTTGAAATGCTTGCAGTAGAGCCATATTGCTTGGTTTGGTACAACCCCAAAGTTGTATACCATATGTCCAAGACGGTTTTAGCACTTGCTTATACAGAAGCAGTTTGTTGTATATGCTTAACTTCGAGTATCTTCCGAGTAGCCAATACATTTCTCTAAATCTGATTTCGAGCTCTTCGCGCTTCTTTTTAACGTGTGGTTTCCACTTAAGTTTTGCGTCTAGGGTCATTCCTAGATATTTTGCCTCGTTTGCGTACGGTATTTGCACCGAGTTAATGGATATAGGTAAGTTGTTTATCTTTCTTAATGTAAAATTGACATGCGTTGATTTTGTCTCATTGAGGACTATTCGCCAGGTTTTTGTCCATTCGCATACTTTGTTCAAAGCTCGTTGGAGTTTTCCCGTTGATGATTCGACTGACTCATCCGTTACGAGGATAGCCGTGTCGTCTGCGAACGTTGCTACAACGGTCCCTTCATCTCGTGGTATATCTCTTGTGTAGAGCAGGAACAGGATTGGACCGAGAACACTTCCTTGTGGAACACCGGCGTAGATATCTTTGAAATCCGAATATTCACTCCCGTGTCTAACACGGAAAAGTCTGTTTTCAAGATAAGATTCTAATATTCTGTACAACTTTTCTGGTAAGATTACCCTTAGCTTATACCTTAGTCCTTCGTGCCATACCTTGTCGAAGGCTTGCGATACGTCGAGAAAAGCGCTAGAGCATATTTTTTTCCCTTCTAGAGCTTTTTCAATTTCGTTCGTTATTCGATACACCTGATCGATTGTGGAATGTTTGACCCGAAAGCCGAATTGATGATCCAGGATCAAGTGTCTTTCTTCAATTACTGGTTGCAATCGTTTCAGCAGAAGTTTCTCGAAGACCTTAGATATTATTGGCAGAAGTGAAATGGGTCTATATGATTTCTTGTCATTTGCACATTTCCCCGGTTTCGGAACCATAATAACTTCGGTGACTTTCCATTGCCTTGGAACATATAACAGTCTTAAAGAAGCATTTATAATGTAGAGCAACTTAACCAGCACTTTTTTCGGTAGCTCTTTCAAAATTTCGCCAGTGATTAAATCATATCCCGGAGCCTTGTTATTTTTCAATTTTTTTATTATCATTCGAAGTTCGGACAGGGATACGGTTTTTACTTTAAAGTTGTCGGGTGCCGTATTATCATTCGGATCTTCGATCAACGGTTGTCGATCGAACGGCTTGAACGTTTCCTCTAAGTGATCGGCAAATAATTCTGCTTTCTCTTTGTCTTCTTTAGCCCATTCGCCGTTAGGTTTCCTAATTGGCGGCGAGTTCATTACAGGTTTCTTTATGGACTTCAAGGCTTTCCATAAAGAGTAGTTTGAATACTTATCAGTGGTCAGACCCTCGAGGTAAGTAGAAGTCTCGTGGTTTTTTAGGTCCTGCAGCACATTTTTTAGCTTGTTACAAAGGTGGTTCAGATAAGTTTTATCCGGTGGCGCGCGGGATTGTTGCCATCTCTTGCGGACTTTATTGTTCCGTGCTTCTGTCTTCCGCAAAGGAGTGTTGTTCCACGCGGAGCTCTGAATGGCTTCGACGAGTTTGTCGATTTCTTCTTCTATTTCGAACGGTGTCTTTAGCGGTACATTTAAAGCAACATTTTCCTTGCAGTCTCTTCTGAAAGCGTCCCAGTTAGTTTTGTTACTAGTTAACCTAGGCGGTCCTTCTTTTTTTACTAGACTTCCACCTATTTTCAGAGTGACTGCTGAGTGATCTGAGCATAGATCATAGCATTCTTCGACTTCCGTCAAATTTTTAGTTAACACTTTTTTGCATCTTGATCCCCAGAAAGTGTGTTTCGCGTTAAAGTCACCACCTAAGACAAAATTAGGTCCGAGCGAGTCAAAGAGACGAACGAGGTCGTTTTCTACTAGCTTATATCCTGGAGGGAAGTAACTAGATCCGATGTTGAAGTTTAAGTGGTTTATTTTTACGGAGACTGAGCTTATTTGCATAGAATCAAATTCTATTTCTATGTTTTCGGAGTGCTTAATACAGTCTTTGATGTAAAGAGAGGACCCGCCTCTCGCATTTTCCGAAGGATGATTCGCATGGTAATCGGTGTAACCTTTTATTTTGGGTCTAAGTCCCTTTTTTAAGTGCGTTTCCGATACCAAACATATATCAATGTTATTTTTCCGTAGAAACACTTCTAATTCGTCGATTTTTTTCAGAAGGCCATTTGCGTTCCACGTTAGTATCTTAAGTAGCTGATTCATATTCATGTTTTATTGATTGTCTTGCGAGGTTTGAACTCAAGCTTGCTCAATTTGTCAAGTATAATTTTATTAACCTTAGTTTGCTCCTCAAATTTTTCCAATATAATGGTAAATATTTGGCTGACCGGATCTGTTGTAGCTGATCTTGATTTGTTTTCGTTTGACGCGACTTGCGCGTACGATCTCGCGTCAACCTGTGGCGGTTTTTCCGCTGCACTTGAACCAGCGACGTTCTCTTGCGCAATTTTTTTATTTTCCTTTATGGGTCTCGTCGTTTTAACTGGCTTAGCGGTCTTAGGCTTATCGGTTTTACGATCTCTTAAGCTTGGGTTCGGGTGTATCGGTTTCTTGAGAGTATCGCGCCTTTTTTGAAGCTCCTTTGCTACTTCACAACCTTGATAGTTTGCTGGGTGCTTGCCTTTGCAGTTTATGCAGGTCGCCGGAGCCTGCTTATTTAAGTCACACCTTTCTGATAAGTGGTTCCCGGCACATTTTACACATTTCGGTTCTTTTTGGCAATACGACTGGGTGTGATTGAAACCTTGACAGCGTTTGCATTGAGGTATCGATCGTGTATTCGTACGCATAGGCTCGATTTTAACTACGATATTCAAAATACTTTTTACGTTATAAATATCGTCTATATTTTCGGTTCTATCGAAGGTTAGCATAAAGAGCGGAAATCCATGCTTGACCAAGATTTCATTGCCTTGTTCCGTTTTCTGCTTTATCTTCTTTAAGATATTAATTGCGTCGATAATTTTCAAGCCTTTTCCTTTAAGGTCATTTATAATGTCATCTTTAGTGCACGAGGGGTGGAGACCCCTTGCTATAACACGGAGTGGTCTTTCTGATTTATTTTCGTAGGTGAACCACTGGATCTTTTCCGCGTTTAGTTTTTTCGATATTGCTCGGTAGCCGTCAGAGTCAACTACATTAATTTTCCAATCATTGTTTCGGAATGACGTTACTTTAAATTCCGATGTCACAGTTCGCTTGAGAAGGCAATGCAATTTATTGTAGTCCGTAATGCCGACGACGTTTATTGCAGGCGGGGGACGTAATTTGTCGTGAGTTTGTTTCTGTTTCAAGTCTTTTTCTTTGTCTTGTTTTCGTGGCTCGATTTCAGGTGAAGAACCGGCTCTTCGTTTTTTGCTGGGTCTTTTCTTTGAGACCCCATTTGTTTCGTGTGCTAGCTCGTCTTCATCCGTGTGATATTTGGGACTAGCTACACGGGGTGGGGTAACTTCGCGTTCTCATTGCAAAAGAGAATTCTTTAAGGCCTTGTTTTCCTCTTTAAGTGATTCTACCTCTCTCTTAAGCTCTTGGTAGAGTAGATCCATTTTATTTAGCTTAATACGGAGTTCATTGCTTTCTTCCTCAAAGCTATTACATTTCACTGAGTCCCGTTTCTCTTGCGCTTGCGCTTCCGTCGGACTTCTTTTTCCGAAGACATTCGATCTTGATGGTGGAGACCGAGTTACCCTTGAATTTCTCAAAAAGGGGTTTATTAGATGCAACAATTTCGCTCTTATGATGATGATTTGCCTATGACATCGGTTATCGAAAAAAAAAAATGTGAATCAGAAGCAAAGACAAAAAGAAACAAAATTCTCCCCAGTTATCTGGACGCTACTCCCTTTGTTTCTCTGAAGCATAAGCAACTGACCTTCAAAAACCATTACACCAAAATCTTTCTCTCTCTCTCTATCTATCCTTTCCAACTCCCGCACTGTGTGTAAACATGTTAAGGGCATTCCTTAGAATACGCGCAAATTATAAAAAAAAACAAAGAGAGAGTAGAGGATTTCCAGTATCTTGGGAGTATTGTCTCCACCGATAGTGGAACCGAATTGGGTATAACCAATAGGATCGCCACAGCAAAGTCCGCGTTCGGGATGTTGTCCAAAATATGGCTAAGCAATGCAATCAGTTTGAACACCAAGCTAAAACTGTTCCGGCGTTGAATCCGTGACCATTACTATCACTAGAAAGCTGCAAACGTTTGTTGACAGGTAAGGACTTTCTAGCCCAACCGTATCTCAAACGAACACCTCTGTCAGAGAACAGGTCAGGAACCAATAAGCACAACCATTCAGACAAAAATGGTAGTGGATTGGTCGCACGTTTCGAAAAGGTGATAGTTTTATAGCTAACTATGCAATGCAATGGAATCCTTAAACTCAGGATGGCGGAATACCTGGCGATCCGAGGCGAATATGGCGCAAGACACATTGCCAGAAACAGTACGCAATTGCGCGTAGGCGTAGTAGAGGGCCTAAAACCCACAAAGGTATACAGGATATAAGTACCAATTACTTTAGAAACTTTCAAAATAAAAAATTATACTATTAGGTTTCTGAAGTACAAAGTTGAAACATTGAGTGGAATAAATAAAGAGGAGTAAATGTCTATATTAAACAAAGCTGCTACACTTTGTGTGAATAAAATTGCAACTAAACATATTCATAAAAAAAAAAACTATGAAATGAACGTGGTCCATGAGCACCTGCTCTGAGTATACGTGTGTGTTCTGCTTTATTCAGACAATAGAATATTTAATCATACCAAATTGTTGAATGAATCGAAAATCAATCATAAAAAAAATTAAATCATTTGATCGGAATTTAATTCTGTTTCTCAGGTCCCGAACCCGCGTCCTCGGTTAGGGCTTCCATTGACGGTTGGGTCTCTCACGAGCACAATTGCGTGTGGCATGACTCTCCTGGTTACAGGTTGACTAAACGCATGCTCCCGGAAGTCTGTAAGAAATCAGCGGCATTCTTGCTGTATCTCAGCAGAAAAGACTGTAGACAACTTATCGGCGTCTTGACAGGCCACTTCGCTTTTGCCAAGCACCTTAACGTGTTAGGCTTAAGTGACACTACAATCTGCGACGCTTGTGGAGAGAGCGACGACACCGCGGAACATTATCTCTGTGAGTGTCCGGCCTTTGCTCGTATCAGGTGACAGATCCTCGGTGCGGATGTGGTGAGTGCTGGTACTGTAAGCTCCTCATCACTGAAGTGCTTGCTTGGCTTTCTTAGAAAGACAAGGAAATTCAAATAAAATGGGTAAATCAGGGTTTGCTCTCTGGTAGTACAATGGACTAGTTGCGTCTGAGAGCTCCAGTTGAGCGTTTCCTATCCCGAAAAAAAAAAAATTGTGTCCTAAGAGAACAGTTTCTGATGTTCCCATATTGACAGGGACCGAACTGTTAACTGATTACCACTAAGTGCTATGCAAATTGTATCTTAGCGATAGAGTGCCTCCCCTACCAAAGCGCAAACCAAGGATGGTTACACTCATACGATGGGAAAAGCTACAGAACGATGAGATACGGGAGACATTTGCGCGGCAAGTATCTGAAATGTTTCAACGAATTCCAACTGTTCAATCAAATGTAGAGGTAGAATTGCAACTGTTCTCAACAGCGGTTATTGCCTCTGCGGGAGATGTTTGTGTGAGTGAAGCGGCTTGGTGTGGCGGCTGGTGGTGATAAAAGAACTACTTGGTTTAAAACGCCCGGTGTTCAAGAAGGCATCAGAGAGAAAAAGAGAGCCTTTGAGGTGTCGATTCACTTGGGAAACCCCGATTCTCTAAATCGGTATACTTAGGCGCGAAAAACTTGCAAATTAGCTGTGAAAACAGAGAAAGAACAGGAAGGAGTTTGACGAAAAATCCGCGATCATAAATCTTTAAATAATACGAGTACGTATGTTCTGGCAGACCGTCCGCCGACTCAGAGGAAGATAGTTGAATATCGTGAAAGGAGTCAAATCCAAAGACGGTACAATTCTTCTCAAGGATATCTTACGCAGATGGAGAGCACTTTTCAGAATTACTCAATTCCGAACAGGGCACCGAAGATGACAGACTTATGGTCAAGAGTAGGGCAGAAAGTAGTCCTACGGTGGAGGAAGTAGCTTTGGCGATCAAATTGCTAAAAGTTGGCAAATCTGCTGGTGCGGATGAAATCCGACCGGAATCGCTAAAGGCTTTAGGTAAAGAGGAAGTGTAATAGCTCTCGCGTGTCATTAAAGTTTCCTGAGAATGCCGCGAAACACCTGGTGATTGGCAAATGGGGGTGATTATCCCTCTTTTGAAAAAAAGGGGATAAAAGAGATTGCGTCAACTACAGGGGTATAGCCTTTCAAGTCTCCCTTGAAAAGTCATTGCTAATGTATTAGCGTTTCAGAGCTCTAGTTGAGGATAGTTTTGGGGATGAGCAATACGGTTTTCGTCCCGGTAGAAGCACAACCGACCAGTTATTCACTCTCAGAATGGTTCTGGATAAGACGTGGGAGCATGCTAAACCTGTCTACACCTGTTTTGTGGATTAGGAGAAAGCATAAAATAGAGTTCCTCGAGTCCAAGTCCGCAGTGTTCTTCAAAAGTATGGGGTTGATTGTTCCCTGTTGAGGGCGATTCAATCTTCAAGTACAAACTGTAGAATCCGTGTTCGGGTAAATGGTGTTAAACCAATACCTTTCACTCCGCCAAGGGCGAGTTTTATCGCCTCTTATTATATGTATGGACTGGATGTTGCAGCGTAGCCGTTGCGGAAAATATTTCAAAGTGGGAGACTAGTCATCTGCTCTTTGCGGATGATTTGGTCATTCTTGGGTCGTCTTAAACTGAACTTCAGCCCGTATGATCATCATGGCCAAAAAAATAAATTTAGATCATCTCTTAAAATTATTATCACAAATCGCACCCATTGGTAAAATCACCAACTCCCTCATATGGATCGACAAATCAATTGGTACACCAATGGCGCAAAAATGACCAATGGTGTAGGTACCAGAATTGTTGGTCCCAATTCTAAATTTACTGCACCACTAGGTCACAATACATCTATTTTTCAAGCAGAGGTCTATGCTATAGAACTACGAGTATTTGCCGAAGAATAAACATTCTATCAGATAACCAAGCAGCTCTTATAGGCCTTACAATTTTAGCTTTGAGTCAAAACTAGTTTGGAACAGTCTTCTTACCCTCATGCAGCTAGCTCCACACAACACTTCTCATTCACTTGGGTCCCTGGTCACAAGTGCACCGCTGACAATGAGATTGCTGATGAATTCACAAATAGGTCTAGGACATGTAAACAAAATTCAAAGATCGAAAGAAATTCTAGCAATAGACAAATATATTGCAAAGTTTTTAATGGACTTCCTCGCTGGTCATTGTTCTCTCTAATACCATATTAAGAAAAAGACACTAGTGAATTCGACACATTATGTGTAAATGTCCAGTCATTGCTCGTAGCAAAGTAAAACATAAAAAGTAAAGAAAAGCCCGAATACAACACGACCTCCAGTAAGAATGAGATCAATACCACGATCAAAGCATTGCAAAATAACAAGGCGGTAGGACTTGACGGTATTCCAGCGGAGCTCTTACGAGCAGCGCCAACAACATCGGCAGGCTAATACTCGCGCTTATAGACAGAACTTTGGAAGCTGAGAGACTGGAAGAAGGAAATGATTATCAAGTTTCCTAAGAAAGGAAATTTAATGGAGCGGTATCTGCGTGATGCCTGCTGTAATGATAAGATAATAGCTAAAATGATCCTGGACCGAATTAAACAACATACTAAAGACACAATCAATGGCGAGCAAGCAAGTTTCCGCTCTGGATCCTGCTCTGTCGATCACATCATCACATGCAGATCATCAGTGAATAATGTGTTGAATATCAATTATTATTTCACCTGCTGTTCATCGATTTTGAGAAGGCGTTCGATAGTGTCAACTGGGTGTTTATAATATTTGGCGTACCATGGGGGTAGCAATGGTGGAGTGGTAACGTCATCAATTGCCACTCTAATGGTTCATGGTTCAAATCCTGATGTCAGCAAGCATTTATTTATTTCTCATGAAATAGTGTCCCATGAAAGTCAGTCCCATCAATTGCGAAAGCTTGTGTGCACACTACTGCGAAGACATAACACTGGCAGTAGCTTGGTCATATGGCTGGAAAAATTGTTCGCTCTTATTTTTTATTTTTTGGGTTCCGCCTGGAGGTGCAGGAATCTTCAAAAGATACCAATGGTCCGTACTATTGGTTATGCCCGATTCATATATCTGACAATGCCATCAGTGCTAGTCAGTATGTGCCTACGGGCTAAACCTCACCCCCTCAGAGAGGCACTAACCGGCTGCGCGTACTCATAGTAGTAGGAAATTCGTTCCTCTCATTTTTTCATTTTTGTGATGACTACGACTAAGTTGCCTTAACGAGTAGTTTACGCTTCTGTAGTGTTAATCGCGTTAGGTAGGTAGCCTTCCAGTGAAGGCACCTACTAATACCGTCATTACATGCGGTTTTTCCTCACGGCGCTAGGTCGAAAGGTCTTGTTCTTTGTAGTCGGCGCTCAAGGTTTGTCACGTCCATAGTACGGATTATTTCATTATTGCAATGAAAATGAAGACGGGTACGAAGTTTGCGAGCAAAGTTTGTTACTTCGTCCCTCACGGTAGCAATTCCTAAATCTCTGTGAATATCACTATTTCTTATATACCAAGGAGCATTCACGATTGCTCTTAGTATTTTTTTTTTTGAAATGCTTGCAGTAGAGCCATATTGCTTGGTTTGGTACAACCCCAAAGTTGTATACCATATGTCCAAGACGGTTTTAGCACTTGCTTATACAGAAGCAGTTTGTTGTATATGCTTAACTTCGAGTATCTTCCGAGTAGCCAATACATTTCTCTAAATCTGATTTCGAGCTCTTCGCGCTTCTTTTTAACGTGTGGTTTCCACTTAAGTTTTGCGTCTAGGGTCATTCCTAGATATTTTGCCTCGTTTGCGTACGGTATTTGCACCGAGTTAATGGATATAGGTAAGTTGTTTATCTTTCTTAATGTAAAATTGACATGCGTTGATTTTGTCTCATTGAGGACTATTCGCCAGGTTTCTGTCCATTCGCATACTTTGTTCAAAGCTCGTTGGAGTTTTCCCGTTGATGATTCGACTGACTCATCCGTTACGAGGATAGCCGTGTCGTCTGCGAACGTTGCTACAACGGTCCCTTCATCTCGTGGTATATCTCTTGTGTAGAGCAGGAACAGGATTGGACCGAGAACACTTCCTTGTGGAACACCGGCGTAGATATCTTTGAAATCCGAATATTCACTCCCGTGTCTAACACGGAAAAGTCTGTTTTCAAGATAAGATTCTAATATTCTGTACAACTTTTCTGGTAAGATTACCCTTAGCTTATACCTTAGTCCTTCGTGCCATACCTTGTCGAAGGCTTGCGATACGTCGAGAAAAGCGCTAGAGCATATTTTTTTCCCTTCTAGAGCTTTTTCAATTTCGTTCGTTATTCGATACACCTGATCGATTGTGGAATGTTTGACCCGAAAGCCGAATTGATGATCCAGGATCAAGTGTCTTTCTTCAATTACTGGTTGCAATCGTTTCAGCAGAAGTTTCTCGAAGACCTTAGATATTATTGGCAGAAGTGAAATGGGTCTATATGATTTCTTGTCATTTGCACATTTCCCCGGTTTCGGAACCATAATAACTTCGGTGACTTTCCATTGCCTTGGAACATATAACAGTCTTAAAGAAGCATTTATAATGTAGAGCAACTTAACCAGCACTTTTTTCGGTAGCTCTTTCAAAATTTCGCCAGTGATTAAATCATATCCCGGAGCCTTGTTATTTTTCAATTTTTTTATTATCATTCGAAGTTCGGACAGGGATACGGTTTTTACTTTAAAGTTGTCGGGTGCCGTATTATCATTCGGATCTTCGATCAACGGTTGTCCATCGAACGGCTTGAACGTTTCCTCTAAGTGATCGGCAAATAATTCTGCTTTCTCTTTGTCTTCTTTAGCCCATTCGCCGTTAGGTTTCCTAATTGGCGGCGAGTTCATTACAGGTTTCTTTATGGACTTCAAGGCTTTCCATAAAGAGTAGTTTGAATACTTATCAGTGGTCAGACCCTCGAGGTAAGTAGAAGTCTCGTGGTTTTTTAGGTCCTGCAGCACATTTTTTAGCTTGTTACAAAGGTGGTTCAGATAAGTTTTATCCGGTGGCGCGCGGGATTGTTGCCATCTCTTGCGGACTTTATTGTTCCGTGCTTCTGTCTTCCGCAAAGGAGTGTTGTTCCACGCGGAGCTCTGAATGGCTTCGACGAGTTTGTCGATTTCTTCTTCTATTTCGAACGGTGTCTTTAGCGGTACATTTAAAGCAACATTTTCCTTGCAGTCTCTTCTGAAAGCGTCCCAGTTAGTTTTGTTACTAGTTAACCTAGGCGGTCCTTCTTTTTTTACTAGACTTCCACCTATTTTCAGAGTGACTGCTGAGTGATCTGAGCATAGATCATAGCATTCTTCGACTTCCGTCAAATTTTTAGTTAACACTTTTTTGCATCTTGATCCCCAGAAAGTGTGTTTCGCGTTAAAGTCACCACCTAAGACAAAATTAGGTCCGAGCGAGTCAAAGAGACGAACGAGGTCGTTTTCTACTAGCTTATATCCTGGAGGGAAGTAACTAGATCCGATGTTGAAGTTTAAGTGGTTTATTTTTACGGAGACTGAGCTTATTTGCATAGAATCAAATTCTATTTCTATGTTTTCGGAGTGCTTAATACAGTCTTTGATGTAAAGAGAGGACCCGCCTCTCGCATTTTCCGAAGGATGATTCGCATGGTAATCGGTGTAACCTTTTATTTTGGGTCTAAGTCCCTTTTTTAAGTGCGTTTCCGATACCAAACATATATCAATGTTATTTTTCCGTAGAAACACTTCTAATTCGTCGATTTTTTTCAGAAGGCCATTTGCGTTCCACGTTAGTATCTTAAGTAGCTGATTCATATTCATGTTTTATTGATTGTCTTGCGAGGTTTGAACTCAAGCTTGCTCAATTTGTCAAGTATAATTTTATTAACCTTAGTTTGCTCCTCAAATATTTCCAATATAATGGTAAATATTTGGCTGACCGGATCTGTTGTAGCTGATCTTGATTTGTTTTCGTTTGACGCGACTTGCGCGTACGATCTCGCGTCAACCTGTGGCGGTTTTTCCGCTGCACTTGGACCAGCGACGTTCTCTTGCGCAATTTTTTTATTTTCCTTTATGGGTCTCGTCGTTTTAACTGGCTTAGCGGTCTTAGGCTTATCGGTTTTACGATCTCTTAAGCTTGGGTTCGGGTGTATCGGTTTCTTGAGAGTATCGCGCCTTTTTTGAAGCTCCTTTGCTACTTCACAACCTTGATAGTTTGCTGGGTGCTTGCCTTTGCAGTTTATGCAGGTCGCCGGAGCCTGCTTATTTAAGTCACACCTTTCTGATAAGTGGTTCCCGGCACATTTTACACATTTCGGTTCTTTTTGGCAATACGACTGGGTGTGATTGAAACCTTGACAGCGTTTGCATTGAGGTATCGATCGTGTATTCGTACGCATAGGCTCGATTTTAACTACGATATTCAAAATACTTTTTACGTTATAAATATCGTCTATATTTTCGGTTCTATCGAAGGTTAGCATAAAGAGCGGAAATCCATGCTTGACCAAGATTTCATTGCCTTGTTCCGTTTTCTGCTTTATCTTCTTTAAGATATTAATTGCGTCGATAATTTTCAAGCCTTTTCCTTTAAGGTCATTTATAATGTCATCTTTAGTGCACGAGGGGTGGAGACCCCTTGCTATAACACGGAGTGGTCTTTCTGATTTATTTTCGTAGGTGAACCACTGGATCTTTTCCGCGTTTAGTTTTTTCGATATTGCTCGGTAGCCGTCAGAGTCAACTACATTAATTTTCCAATCATTGTTTCGGAATGACGTTACTTTAAATTCCGATGTCACAGTTCGCTTGAGAAGGCAATGCAATTTATTGTAGTCCGTAATGCCGACGACGTTTATTGCAGGCGGGGGACGTAATTTGTCGTGAGTTTGTTTCTGTTTCAAGTCTTTTTCTTTGTCTTGTTTTCGTGGCTCGATTTCAGGTGAAGAACCGGCTCTTCGTTTTTTGCTGGGTCTTTTCTTTGAGACCCCATTTGTTTCGTGTGCTAGCTCGTCTTCATCCGTGTGATATTTGGGACTAGCTACACGGGGTGGGGTAACTTCGCGTTCTCATTGCAAAAGAGAATTCTTTAAGGCCTTTGTTTTCCTCTTTAAGTGATTCTACCTCTCTCTTAAGCTCTTGGTAGAGTAGATCCATTTTATTTAGCTTAATACGGAGTTCATTGCTTTCTTCCTCAAAGCTATTACATTTCACTGAGTCCCGTTTCTCTTGCGCTTGCGCTTCCGTCGGACTTCTTTTTCCGAAGACATTCGATCTTGATGGTGGAGACCGAGTTACCCTTGAATTTCTCAAAAAGGGGTTTATTAGATGCAACAATTTCGCTCTTATGATGATGATTTGCCTATGACAGCCTTGGGAGTATTGTCTCCACCGATAGTGGAACCGAATTGGGTATAACCAATAGGATCGCCACAGCAAAGTCCGCGTTCGGGATGTTGTCCAAAATATGGCTAAGCAATGCAATCAGTTTGAACACCAAGCTAAAACTGTTCCGGCGTTGAATCCGTGACCATTACTATCACTAGAAAGCTGCAAACGTTTGTTGACAGGTAAGGACTTTCTAGCCCAACCGTATCTCAAACGAACACCTCTGTCAGAGAACAGGTCAGGAACCAATAAGCACAACCATTCAGACAAAAATGGTAGTGGATTGGTCGCACGTTTCGAAAAGGTGATAGTTTTATAGCTAACTATGCAATGCAATGGAATCCTTAAACTCAGGATGGCGGAATACCTGGCGATCCGAGGCGAATATGGCGCAAGACACATTGCCAGAAACAGTACGCAATTGCGCGTAGGCGTAGTAGAGGGCCTAAAACCCACAAAGGTATACAGGATATAAGTACCAATTACTTTAGAAACTTTCAAAATAAAAAATTATACTATTAGGTTTCTGAAGTACAAAGTTGAAACATTGAGTGGAATAAATAAAGAGGAGTAAATATCTATATTAAACAAAGCTGCTACACTTTGTGTGAATAAAATTGCAACTAAACATATTCATAAAAAAAAAAACTATGAAATGAACGTGGTCCATGAGCACCTGCTCTGAGTATACGTGTGTGTTCTGCTTTATTCAGACAATAGAATATTTAATCATACCAAATTGTTGAATGAATCGAAAATCAATCATAAAAAAAATTAAATCATTTGATCGGAATTTAATTCTGTTTCCCTAATGAAACAGGATCCGAAAAATTAACTTGAAGCTCCTTATATAATCACTCTTGTAGGCGTTTTGATTATCCAAATCAGTCCCGTAAAAAACCATGATTTCTTTCAACCAAAACGCTCGTCATCATCCGCTTTAGTCCTAATTTGTACACAAAATTGATTGCTTTCTTGTTCGCTCAAAGAACATACTTCCTGAGGAGTACTGATAACACGCGTCAGCAGCAAAAAATCGTTAAAAGACAAAATAAAAAAAAAGTCCAATAACGAAACAATGAAGTACCCAGCCGCACTTCATCACTCATCCACACAAAACCAAGCTCATCTCTACGTACATATATTATATTATACTTCCCGTTGAAGACAATGAAGGGAATCGCGTATCATAATTCTTATATCAAAGATGACAATTCACGCAATAAATCAAAAAGTCCTGCGAACGTAATTTACCATAAATGAAGTTACTCAAAAGAATTTTAAAACTTTTCGTCCTGCTACCGAGATGCTTAGTCGGCACTCCACGAAGATGTAACACCACGTAGGTTCTTTTGGTTAGGGAGCGCATAAAAAATGTGGCAGTGTAATGATAGCAGATGAGCGCAAAAGCACACCCTCCCCCAGGGGTCTTTTGTTAAACATTGATTCTTCATTCTGAATTGTTTCGGAATTTCTTAACTCCATTCACCCTTAACGGAGGATAAAGTTTAAGTGTGTGCATGAAAGGAAGAAAGAAGCGATATTTTGTTCTCAAATAAAACTTAGTCCTTAATCAAGGAGCGGGATTTTCTTTTACTGATCCTAAATCAACATGAATGTCACAAAGGAGTGAAGCGAAAATTTCTGAGCGAAAAGAAAAATTTCGGATGAAAAACTTTGGAGATATAGATATGTTTTTAGGGTTTTAACAATTGTCTCAATTAAATCATTCTAAAAAAGCACGCTTTTTAGTAAGCCAGCTCACAATTGAGTAACAATGCGTGCTCCCAATTTTGTTGAAAAAATGATCTTCAGTGACGAAGCGTATTTTTGGCTGAATGGCTTTGTAAATATTCAAAATTGCCGAATCTGAAACAATGCCAATTCACATTATTGGAAGACTTTTTACTTAATGAATAAATCTAAATTGTAAATAGTAAATAGTATTTTTCCCCCCTCCACTTTTACAGTTTTCACTTCGCTCGCTCATAAATTGTAAAACAAATCACTGATTTTACTTACTTACTTACTTAGGTGGCGCTACAGTTCGGGGTGAACCTGGGCCTCAACCAACAAGCCTCTCCATTTAGCTCGGTCTTTAGCTAATTGCCTCCAGTTGCGCACTCCAAGTTGGTCGAGGTCCCCTTGAACTTGTGCGCGCCACCTACGGCGATAATTCCCTCTACTGCGTCGTCCCTCGGGGTTAGATTCGAAGACTCTGCGGGCCGGAGCGTTGGTGTCCATTCGCTCTACATGTCCTAGCCATCTCAGACGTCCAATACGCAGTTTTTTGACTAGGTCGATGTCGCTGTACAGCTCGTATAGTTAGTGATTGAATCTTCTCCTCCAAAACCCGTCAACGCAAACGGGACCGAAAATCTTACGAAGAATTTTTCTCTCGAAGCGACCAAGGATATCTTCATCCTCTTTTAATAAAGTCCATGTTTCAGCGCCCTAAAGCAGGACTGGGATGATCAAGGTTTTATATAGAGTCTCCTTAGTTGTTCGAGAGAGGGCTTTACTGTTGAATTGCCTTATAAGCCCAAAAAAACAGCGATTGGCAATAGTTATTCTTCGATTGATTTCTGCGCTGATTTTGTTTGCTGAATTTATAGCAGAGCCAAGGTAGACAAAGTCCCTTACTACCTCGAAGTTATAGCTGCCCACGGTGACGTTTTGTCCAATTCGTCGATGTTGGTTTTCCCTTCTTGTTGACAGCATATACTTGGTTTTGCCCTCGTTTATCGCCAAACCCATTTTGGCCGCTTCCGCCTCAATGCTTGCAAAAGCACCGGTGACAGCCCGCTGAGATCTTCCGATAATGTCTATATCGTCGGCGTATGCAAGCAGTTGTACAGACTTGTAACAGATTGTGCCTCCGGTGTTGGCTTGTGAGTTCCGCACAATCCGTTCAAGTAGAATATTGAAGAAGTCACATGACAGCGCGTCACCTTGTCTAAAGCCTTTTTTGACATCAAAGGTCTCGGTGAGGTCATTACCGACCTTGATGGAGCAGCGAGCGTTCTCCATCGTCAGCCTGCACAGGCGGACAAGTTTGGCAGGGATGTCAAAACTAGACATGGCTCTATAAAGCTCTTCTCTATAGATGCTGTCATAGGCGGCCTTGAAATCGATAAAGAGGTGGTGAGTATCGATTTGGAATTGTTGGGTTTTCTCCAGGATCTGCCGAAGTGTGAAGATTTGATCGATGGTGGACTTTCCTGGCCTGAAACCGCACTGATAGGGTCCAATCAGGCTATTGATAAAAGGTGTTCACACAATATCGCAGAAAAGATCTTGTACGCGATGTTGAGGAGACTGATGCCTTTATAATTGGCGCAGTTGAGGGGGTCTCCTTTCTTGTGGATCGGGCAAACGATGCTGAGATTCCATTCATCAGGCATACACTCCTCTGACCAAATATTAGAAATGAGTTGGTGTATGCACTCTACCAATTCATCCCCAGCTGCCTTGAAAAGTTCGGCCGGTAAACCGTCAGGTCCAGCAGCCTTGTTCGATTTTAGCTTGGATATTGCTATCCTCACTTCGTTTTGGTCAGGTGGACGGAAATTTTGACTATCATCGTCCATGTTGAATGGTTCATTCTGCCTGACAGTGGGATGTTGGTCTTCGTCGCCGTTATACAGTCTGCAGAAATAGTTTTTCCATATTCTCAGCACCGACTGTGATTCTACTACGAGGTTTCCATTTTCATCTCTACAGGTTTCTGTACGGGTATTGCTTCTCTGACATGTTCTTTTTGCCTTTTGGTAAAACTTCCGTACATTGTTCCTGGAGTATAAACTCTCGATATTCTCAAACGCGCGCTTCTCATGCTCCTTCTTCTTCTTTTGGAGAAGCCGATGTTCTTCCCGTCTCTTTTGCTCGTAGAGCTCACGAGCAGCTCTCGTCTTCCTTTGCAGCGCCGCTTTGTATGCCTCTTGTTTTGCTGCATGCACTCGCCGGCATTCTTCGTCAAACCAGGGGTTTCGCGGTGGTGGGCGAGCGAGACCCAGCACATCAGTCGCGGCGTTTCTGATGGCATGTTGGCAGCGTTGCTACTGGTCTTCGGCACTTGATGCTGGTGGTATAGGGGTGATTGAGAGATTTCTGGTTAGGCGTTCAGCGAAGAGTCTGGCGGTCTCTTGCGATTGTAGCTTTTCGACGTTAAATTTTCTCACAGTAATTCTTCTTTGTTGCTCAGATTGGGATATCCGCATTCGTACCTTGGCTACAACAAGGTAATGATCCGAGTCTATGTTGGCCGCTCGGAAGGTCCGGACATCCAGAATGCTGGAGGCATGCCTTGCGTCGATCGCAATATGATCAATTTGGTTGATCGTGACATGATTATTGGACCGCCATGTCTGCTTATGAATATCGAGATGAGGAAACCATGTGCTTGCTATGGTGACATTTCGCTCCACAGCGAAATCAATTAGCCTTAGTCCGTTATCAGACGTGGTGTCGTGTAGGCTATGCTTACCGACTGCTCTACCGAAGACGTCCTCCTTTCCTATTTTGGCGTTAAAATCGCCCAATACGATTTTAACGTCGTATTTAGGACATTGCTCGTATGTTTTGTCGAGGAGCTCGTAGAAACACTCTTTGGAGGCGGGTCCTTTTCTTCTGTGGGGGCATGAACACATATTAGGCTTATGTTAGCGAATTTAGCCTTGATCCGGATAGTCATAATACGCTCGCTCACGTGTCGGAAGCTTAAGACTTCTTGCCTAAGTCTGCCGCGTATGACAAATCCGCATCCGAATAAGCGTTGCCTGTTGCCTCTGTAGCAATCACCGTAGTAGATGTCACAGTTTTTCATCCTCTTTTTGCCTGGCCCATCCCATCGCACTTCCTGGATGGCGGTAATATCTGCTTTATAGCAGTCTAGGGCCTCTGCTAGTTGTTCGGCTGCACGTGGTCTGTAAAGGGACAGAACATTCCACGTACAGATCCGAAGGTCGTTGTCCTTATTTCGTTTGCTGGGGTCGTCATTAGTTGGGTCATCCTTATCCGAGGCTTTTGGTTGTTTCGGAACCATGCGATTTTACACACTGTTAGTGAAATATGATAATTTAAAAAAAAAAAAAAAAACTATTTCAGTTAAAAGCTTGTGCATATAATGTATAAATGAAATTGTTAATGTAAGATTAAGTATGCAGTTGACGTTTTTCGTTTCAGGATTCACTTTTACTTTCCATTTTGTGAAATGCTCGTCCAGTTTATTCAAAGCACTTTGAATATTAGTTTCATGGGATAGTGAGAAGGTGGCATAAGACTCATCACCCTATCGGAAGATGCTCTAATATTTGCAAATGACATCTAATGTCCTCGCAACTTTGACATTTGTAAAGTAAACAGAAGCAGAATATATGCAGACAAACCGCGGATTGCAATTCTCTTCAAAAATGTGGAATAATTGTGGTTTTGGCTCAACGCGAATTTCGTCGTCGAGGCGCTGGTCATGTGACACCAACCGGGCAAACAATACGGCGCTTAGTCCCTCACCTCGAGGACACTGGCACCACACTGAACAGTAGAAGACATCGCATGCCCCGGACCAACCATTCGATGGAGAATATCGCTGCTGTGCTGCAAAAGTCTAAAAGGACCCTCAAACGTAGACCAGATAATGGGCCACGCAATTGGGCATCAATAGACCCTTACATTTTAGTGAAAGACTTGAAGATGTACCCATACAAAGTGCATCAGCTACTGCCAGCAGACCGCCAATCGTGTTTAAATTACAGCCAAGCCCTCCTAAACCTCGACAGCGAGGTCTAAATAAACATAATCAACAAAAAGCCAATTCTTTTCATTTGCGAACAAAGTAACTGCCTTAGCAGATGGCAGTATCATTAGCAAACAGCCAATTCATTGGGAAAATCGGCACTATAAATGCTGTACAACAGGGGTCCAAGAATCTCGATTGCAATAATTTTACTCGACGAATACATACCATATTTTGAACAGACAGATGAAACGTTCTATTTGACAAAGAACTCTGAAGTTTTAATGGGATACAGTAGAACATTAATGCCCGGTTTCACAGTGGGAGCTTAAGTCGCAGCTTAGTTAAGTAAAACGCAGAGCTTAAGTTTGGCTTACGTTTTTCGGGTTTCACAGTCATTTAAAAAGTGTGGTTTAGCTAAGCCAAGCATAAGAAGTGATTCTGAACAGTTTGTGGGTAATTAACTCCTGTGAATGGATCGGAGATGTCAAATAGAAAAATGTCTTGTTAGTGATGCAAATAATTTGTTTTTCTTTTCAATAAAAGAAGAGTGGAACATGTGTGCCGACAAAAAAAGAAGTGCGAATTTCAGCCCAGCTGAAATCGAAAAATTAATGAGCTTGGTGCTCATCCATAAAAATATAATTTGTTCCAGGACGCAAAACGCGGAATGCTTCGACATCCGAAATCTTGTGAAGCAATCAACTTCATCCCACCTATGAAAGTAGCTATCACGATGTCAAATACTTTTTCCCCTTCTAACGTGAACCACAAAATGATCATATTGAGAATCACTTATATAGGTACATATGTATATTTTTGGTCTGAATGTATTTCCATATTGAAATATAATTAATAGAAAAGAATGCCATCCGAATCATGAATCAAATAAGAAAATATCGCTGAGATTTAGCGGCTCTTAAGCAATAGGTGTTGCCAGAGAACATTTTTACGTGTTTATATACAATACATACGTATAACCATAAAACACAAGGGGCACAGGTTTTTAACAAAATTAATAAGTGAATTCCACTCAGGTATGCCTTGCTAATTTGCCTCCGTTGCAAGAGAGTAGATATTTATTGAGTAAAGCAATATTCCCACAAATATTCATGTCCATAAATAAAGTAGTTACATTAAACAAAGGTAATGTGCTAATGCTGGTAACATCGAATGATGAATTTTGCTCTGAAAATAGTTAAGCCAATACTTAAGCCACCAAAATCGGCGGCTTAAATAATATAACAGCATTTAAGTGGGGTTTGGATCTTAGGCCGGCACTGTGAAAGACCAAAATGAGTTAAACCGTGGCTTAAGCTCCAATTGAGCTTTAAGCTCTCACTGTAAAACTGGGCATAAGAGAACTCAATTTATACAATAAACGAGCCCATTATGAAACAGCGAATTAAATGTTTTCTATATGTGCGAACATACATATACAATGCTTATATTGTGAAATTAAGTAAAATTAATTAAAATGCGGTAAAAAAAAAACAAAAAAAAAAGGTATTTAGAACTATTTCTGTGGATCTGAAATTCCTGAAATCCCATTTGATTCATCCTAAATTGTGCTGTTTTAGGAGTATACAATTGTTTTGAATTTGGCATATGATTAGCCTTAATGACATAATGACACGATCATTCCGAATGTCATTCCCGGCGTGATAGTTTTTTATGTTTTTTTTCCTCTCACCATCCACTATGATTTATGAATGGCATTCCTCAGTTTTGCTCTTCTCTTCTGTCCGCGGGCGTCGACAGTGAAATGCAAAGTGATGAACGAATGACATTCATCGCAACCCACTATCACGCATGAATACAGAATTCAAACACATTTGAATTCCTTCGCGCAGGAATGTGCACTCTGCCATCTACTGGTATTCATGAGTGCGCCCACGCCGGGAATAGCATTTATGAGTGATTATGGATGCCCAGCTTTAAATGGGATTTGTTTAAAATTCTTCTTTATGCGTTGACTTCTATTATATACACAAGTGCTTGTTCTTCATTATTGAACAAAAATTCTTCGATAGGCGGAATTTAATACCGATGCATCGATATACAAGGGCAAAATAGATCTTTTTGGTTGCAATCCACCTAACACCACTTAATTTATCGAGATATCGAAATTTCAAGGATATGGTATATCGGGCACATCGATTTATCAAAGGAATCAGTAACATATGAGATATTGCGATCATGCAGGAGGAAAACTACCCATATGGAATCATGACAATTCATCGAACTGGGCACATTTGTTAGTTCGCGCTTGACGGTCGTTTCTAGCAAGTCAACCATTTAGCGCATAATGAAGAAATTTGAAACTCAGTGTACACTAGCAGGTAAAGTGAAGTCTGGACAAGTTCGTAGCGTACGTATGACACAAAATATATTTCTAAAGTGAGAGACAATACTGATGAAAGTCTAGACACCTCCGTTAGATGTAGTGCACAGGAAATTGAAATTTCTCTGGCAAGTTTACTTAAAATAATCAATATTAATTAAAATACTCAACAACTTTTTTTTTAAATGCATAAAAAGCATACAAAAAAATTTTTTTTAAGAGGAAGTTTATAATACAAAATGTTTGTTCGAAATTTCACTACAGCAAATTCGCTTAAAAAAAGTTTTTATTTATTAGTGTAAAAAGGCCTAAAAAACTAAAAACAAAAAATTCGAAAATTGTTTTCGAAATTCTAACTTTAATTGATGTTGCTATTGTTTAATAGCTATCAACAAATCAATAGCAATATAAATTCACTGGAACGGAATGAACAAAGAAAGAAAAACTTTTTTTTTTATATATTTATTAAAATCTCCGTAAACAAACAGCAACATGGATTAAAGTTAGAGTTTTAAAGAAAAAAAAAAAGTTTATTTTTTTTTTAATTTTTTCTCAAAAAATGTTTTTTTTATATTTCTTAGGCCTTTGTACAATAATAAAAAAAAAAATAATTTTTTTAGCGAATTTCTTAAAGTGGAATTTGGAAGAAAAAAAACATTTTTTTATATATTTAGAATACATTAACGAAATGTACGTTATTTTTTGAAGTAAATATTAAACGTATTTTTTTCTCTCCTTGTTTATTTATGTATATCCTTAATAAATATAAACAAACAAAGTAGTATACCTTCCCGGCGGACACCCTGTACATACATTTGTATTCCACAAATAAAGTTTTTGAAGTCATATCACTATTAATTAAGACCGTACCGAAAACAGAAATTGCCGACCAGATAGAGCAAAACTGATATCAGATTCAGAATCAGCGCTCCCAAATCACCCCACAACCAATTAATTTTATTAGTTTTTTTAACAGCAAGTAATTATGACCGCCTTTGTTCGAGAGTGGAACCACTGTGCGCCGGTCGATCCGAAGATCACATATCAGGGCCCAGTTGTGTTGTAGGGTAAGTTAGGTTAAGTTAGTTTTACTTCTTTTTCCATCTAGTTTAGTTTGAAGAAAAATAATAATAAAACATTTGCACAAGGTTTTTCCACATTTTTCCTTAAAACTTAAAATATGCATGAAAATAAATAAATAAAATAAAATATAAAAATAACGATAACATACCAAGTGTGTAAAAATCGTAGTGTAAGTATTGAGAACCCTTCAGGTCAGATACTATAAGTTTTAATTATTGCTGTAGTTTTTGAGTTTATATGAACAATAAAATATGCAATAGTGTATAAGTGGATAAACAAACAAACAGAAGAAAAAAAAAAAATAAATATAACGAATCCCATTAAAATGTTTTACGCAGTACGTTGGAAAAGATAGACAGATAGAGAGGAAGATTGGTGTAGTTGTTTAAAGCTCAGATGTAAGGTTTCAGAAAAACTTCAGGGGTGGTGTCTAGATAACTGGGGAGATTTTGGTATTTTGTCTTGCCTTCGTAATAGTATGGACACAAGATTTTGTAATTGATCGTAGTGACTCTACCATTTCATTAGAAATAAGTAAATAAATATTTGCTGACATCAGGATTTGAACCATGAAACATTACCGCGGCAATCCACCACACAATCACTTACGTTTTTTTGTTTTTGTTAAGTGTTGATCAGGCCTCAACAAGTTCAATATGCATTCGTGAACAGAAAGTTAACCTTTCCTACAGCAGCACTCAGCAAATTTTAACAAAATACCTCAGTCCTTTTTTGGCACTTTTTGAGCGGAAAAGGGTAAAAGAAACTTTCTCAAGAAATGGGAAAACGCATGGTTATATATAAAATATTATTTTCAAAATCACAAATTCTTATAATAACAAGTCGCCAACATGCTTCTCTCCAATGTGTTTGCTGTGCTCACTTTTTTAACGAATGTTTTTTACACACTGAAATTATCCAATTAATTTGAATTCAACATTTTCATTAAATAAGTTTTTTAAATCACTTTTTTTGTGCTTCTCTACAATAATCGCTGTGTTTACCCTTACTACAATAGTATCGCGTGTATTCGAAATTCGACCGAGGGGAAATAAAAAAGTAGCGCGAGAAACGACTTTTTTTTTTTTTCTGTAATATTCTCCAGTGCAGGGAAGGCAAAGGGATCTAAGCTCATACAGCTATGTATGAACGTGATCAAAATGCTTTCATTTAATTGGTTAAAGCGTTTGTATGGGGAAATAATGTGTGTATACAAATACAAATATTTGGCGTAACAGTTCTTTAAAGTGCCAGGGCCTACCTTCTCGCAACCACTCATGTTGTGTGCGTTATAATTTTCAACACGAATGAAAGGGACCTATAGTTTAATGCCGAATCCGGACGGCGGATTGAGAAGCTTTTTCGTGACAACAATACTCTCGGATGTTTTCAGACGCTCGCGAGAGGTGGGTCCGTGAAAAAACTTTTTGGTGTTTTCTGGGATTCGAACTTGGAACCTCATGCGTAGTGATCCGACACACTAACCACTTACGCCACGGCGCCCACTGTTAATGTGTGTATGTTCACTTTATTTTACCTGACTTAATGGTAAGATACGCACGAGATTTTTTTTCTACACATCTATGACACAGTAGCTTTCGACTGATATACGTTTGATCTCCCTCCTTTTATAATAAATACTAAAAAAAAACATACATACGTTAAATTTGTCTTCACGTATTAATATATAACATTACAAAAAAAAGGAATATTAGGAAGAAAATGGACTGAAAAAAGGGGAAATAAAAGCAAAATAAGGCAAAAAAAAGGGAAAATTCATTTTGGGAACACTGCAACAGACCATTTGCAGCGCCCGCATATTTACCAATTGGATGCTTGAACAATAAGCAGTTGTTGCTCGATTTAAAAAAAAAAATATCTTTATCGATTAAGCACATTTCCACCTAAACGCAAACAACCAAACCTCAAAGTATTTAGGGTCCTGGAAATCCAAAAGTCATTCAAGAAAAAACTACATATCGGTCATTTACTTGAAGACTGTCATAACTCAAAAAAAGCGATTTTGCAGAAAATGCGTTTAAAGTCACCAATTGACTACCACCTTGCAGGAAAAAAGAAGACATCTTTTAATTATAACGCGGAGAGTATACAAGATATTAATATGAAATTTTTACACAATATGAAGCATGATAATACGAACAATTCCGCATCATTAACTCAAAAACAGCGTTTTTTGAGTTATGACAGTCTTCAAGTAAATGAGCGACATGTATGTACCCACAACGATTGACTGTTTGGTGCGGTTTTTTTTTGGGCTGGCGGAGTCAACTTCTGTGAAAATAATGCCGGTAACGTTGTTATCGTGAACGTGACATGTTAACAAATTTTGTATGACTTGAATTGGGTGACATGGACTTGTACAGTATAGTTAAGTTATAAAAGTTTATTTTCGCTAAAGGTTAAATTACAATAATTCAGTGTACTAACATAAATAATAATAAAAAAAAAAATTAAACTAGAGAATATTAGGTGATATTCCATATTTCTTGACAGCCCGTGCAGGGACGGGTTAAGAATATCACTGCAGCGCCCCCCCAACAACTAGCGCTTGTCGTAAAAGGCGACTAAGGGGACAAATCAGATCTAGGTAATATAATACCCAAGTGAGCTTAGCGACACATATACTACCTTAAAAACCCTCCCACAAGTGTGCATGCGAGTCCGTGGGTTGACACGACTGGAGATCACCGGTGTCATAAAAGAAAGATCAAACAATACTAAAACAGGAGCATGCACGTGTCAAACAACAAACACCATCGCAATATGGTTGAAAAAATTGTATTGCAAAACTGTATCATTATCGTAATACTTGCAAAAAGGAAAGGCACTACCCCGCCAGGCACTACCACTGCTGTGCATGGTACTGATCCTGGACCGAGCAGAAATGTTCGGGTCAGAGCTATACGGATTCCGGGGGCTAGCAAAATAATGAAACAGTTTAGACGCAATTTGAGGGTCGCGAGTTGGAACGTTGGAAGCATGACCGGTCGAAGTTACGAGCTGGAAGAGATGATGAATAGAAGGCGGGTGGACATCTTGTGTATCCAAGAGACGAAATGGAAAAACACCGGGAATCGGGCGCGTTTCTTGGACGTTAGGACAAAAGATTACAAGACGTTCTACTACGGAACGGAAAAGTCTAAGAACGGAATCGGTATCATCCTTGCGGCAGAGCTACTTGGTAGCGTCTTGAGCATTTCGAAGTCCAGCGACCGTTTAATGTCTCTCAAACTAGTAATACAAGGAGAGGTGTGGAATATTGTCAGTGCATATGCTCCCCACGATGGGTACAATCAGAGAGATAAAGATGCATTTTGGCTAGATTTCCACAATCTCCTTAAGAACATCCCAAAGGAAGAATTTCTATTTGTTGGAGGAGATTTGAATGGACATGTCGGGAAATCAAACGAAGACTATGAAGACTGCCATGGAGGACTAGGATATGGCACCAGGAACCTTCCTGGTGAAGACATCCTAAGCATGTGCAAATCACATGGTCTTATCGTGTTAAATACCATGTTCATCAAACAAAACCGACACCTGATCACTTACAGCAGATTGACTACCATTTGGTAGCCAGTTTCATGAAGCCTCGGGTAAAAGATTGCAAAGTGATCCTGGGAGAGGCAATCGCTCGTCAACACCGTCTCCTGCTAACAGAAATTTTTATGAAAACACCAAAGAAAAGCAAACAAACAAGGGTCTCTGAGAAAATCAAGTGGTACAATCTGGACAAAGAAAAAGGTGAGGCTTTTGTTTTCGTAATGAAAAATTACCTCTCTCACACCATCAACGGAGCTGAGGATGAAGAGTGCAGAGCACAAAATATGTGGGATTCCCTACAGCGAACTTGCTTAAAGAAGGCCAAATCACTGCTAGGAGCTTCAAAAGGCCACCATCAACACGCCAAAGAAACATGGTGGTGGAGTGATGAAGCTAAGAAAGTGATAAATGAGAAGAAAGCGGCTTTCAAAGCTTGGTCAAAGTGCCCCTCTAATAATAGTGACGAAAAAGCTCGCCTCGAAATGGAATACAGATACAAATACAAATATTTGGCGCAACAGCACTTTAAAGTGCCAGGGCCTAGTTTCCCCCAACCACTCATGTTGTGTGCGTTATATTTTTCACACGAATGGAAGGGACCTACAGTTTAATGCTGAATCCGAACGGCGATTTGAGAAGCATTTTCTTGACAACAATACTCTCGGATGTTTGTCAGACGCTCGCGAGAGATGGGACCGTGAAAAAACTTTTTGGTGTTTTCTGGGATTCGAACTTGGAACCTCATGCGTAGTGATCCGACACACTAACCACTTACGCCACGGTGCCAAGAAAAAAGCGAAGAAGAAGTGCACTCAGCTTCAAGCAGAGAGTACGGAGGGCCTGTATCGGGAGCTGGAGAAAATATTTTCCCCGGTTGCTGATGCAAACCAGGCTATCCAGGAGCTGCGAAGACACAATATGAACAAGAGTGCCACTATCTTCCAAATAGCCGCCCAAAGAAGGAAGAATGCTCAGGAGATTCGTTCGCCAAAGTTCATTAGCAATGCTCATGGCCAACTTCTTGTGGATGACGACAAAATTCTGCAGAGGTGGCGGCAGTATTGTGAAGAGCTTTTGAATTAACAGTTTCCCCGGCTATACTTTCCAAGAGCCACCCCTAACTGTGAAGAAATACCCGACATTACAGTCGAAGAAGTTAGTGAGGCGGTCAAATACTCCAAAAAACGAAAAGCGGTTGGGCCAGACGAGATACCCTCTGAGTTCTGGAAAAAGATGGGAGACATCGGGTTCAGATGGTTCAGAATTCTCATCTCCAAATTCGTGAGAGGTAATCCAATGCCGAATGAATGGAGGGAAGTTACCTTCTCCCTGTATACAAAGGGAAGGGTGATACGTGAAACTGTGATAACTACCGTTCGATCAAGCTGATGTCACACACCATGAAGATCGTTGAGCGGGTATTAGGTGGCCGACTGCGAAAAATAATACGGCTATCTGATGATCAGTGCGGGTTTGTCTCGGGTAAATCAACCACATACGCAATCCAAAGTATAAGGATCATAATGGGAAAACATCGTTATTCCTTAAGGGATTTGCATATTGTATTGGTTGACTTTGAAAAGGCATTCGACAGACAACCACGAGATCTGATATGGGTGGCGCTAAGACATCGAGGGGTTCCAGAAACCTATGTGCAGATGATTATGGACATGTACGACGGAGCAAAGACAAAAGTAAGATGCCCCGCTGGAGTAACCGAAGAGTTCCCAATCAAAGTCGGGGTACACCAGGGAAGCGTTTTAAGTCCTTTGCTCTTTATTACAGTCCTTGATTATCTGCTTGAAGGTAAAGTGATGGACCCCAAGGTACATCAGTTATTCTTTGCTGACGATGGAGCCATCATAAGTGAGGATCCTACATCCGTGCAACGAGCACTTGATGTGTGGGTGGACGTTTTGGAGGGAAATGTGTATCGCATTAGTTCAAAAAAGACAGAGTACTTGTGCTGCCCGTTCTCTGATCCACTCAGGCCTATTCCAGACATTTATTTGAATGGAACAGTGCTTCCCAAGTGCGAAAAGTTCAAATATCTGGGATCTATGATCAAGAGCAAAGCAACTTGTGATGACGACATCAATCATCGATTAAGCGTAGGGTGGATGAAGTGGCGAGAAAATTCCGCTATCTTCTGTGACAGAAAAATGTCCCCTAAGTTGAAAGGAAGGCTCTACACCGCAGTTGTACGTCCAGCGCTCACATACGGTTCACAATGTTGGACGATGTACAAAAAGTATGAGAGTAAATTAACGGCAGCTGAGATGAAGATGCTTCGCATGACAGCAGGAGTGACAAAGCTTGATCGAATAAGAAGTTTGAAGATCCGTGGAAGCTTCCACATCAAGGAAACCATCGTACAAAAAATAGAGCGTGACCGGCTCAGTTGGTATTGCCACGTTCAAAGAAGAGATCATTTGAACCCAGTTAAAAAGGCAATATCAATGCACGTTCCAAAGACATCGCGATGTAGGAAAGGCAGGCCTATAAACGCCTGGATCAGACAAATGCGACGACATCGGCATTTCATTGGCCTCAGTAACCGAGTGATCCAAAATCGGCAGGCCTGCCGATATTTTCTGAGGTCAAATAGGCGAACCCCACAGGCGGATCAGTAGAAATGCGGTGAAGTGGCAGGGTTGTGATCCCTTGTTTTCGGATCATAGCCTCGCTGATAAAAGGAAGAAGAAGAAGAAGAAGATTCCATATTTCTTGAGCAAGAATAGTATAAAATGCAATGACATTGTCCGTTTAAACTTTAGTTTATGTACTCGTACATTTATATTTAAAGATAAGAATTCATTGAAACTGAGTAAAATATAACATATTGGGTATTTGGAAAAAGGGAAATAATAAAAAAAAATTAAATTGGCGATTAAAATGCGTTTTATGAAAGGAACAAAACACCAAAATATCAGGAGCTATGTATGAGAACTAACAATGGATTCAAGACTTTTAACATCTTGGGCTAAAAGCCAATGTCTTACGAGATTCATGAATCTATTAATGGGACTAAAAGTCATAAGCCAAAAAGGGAGCTTATTAGCGCTAGAACACACACCCGGGTATCCGTGTACCCACTTCTGACTTTGAATCGCTATTGCTCTTGAACTGGCCTTCCTTCAGTATGGAAGTTCAGAATCTAGGAAATTTATTCTGAGCAATTTAAAAGTTATTTCATTCATTTTTGTTTTGTACTGAAATTACACTAATGTATAGAAAATAACAAGAGTTTTTTATGTTTTTATAATTTTTTATTATAAATCTTTATTGAAATCCAAAAAAGGAAAAATATCTTAATCTAAACATAACGTTTATATATTTTATGCATTATTATGACACAATATGCATATACACGATTCTATAGAATGCTGCAAACATATTGGCTACTTAAATGTGCTGCATGACTTCCTGGTCTTCCTGCGATGTTTTTCATCCCGCATGTAACACAAATAGCAGGACTGAAAACAATTTCGCTTGTTTACCTCTAACAACCCGTATGCAGTTTTGTTTGAGAAATTGCCGTTTTAAATATACAGCAAACGACGTTTTTCTATTTCGCAAAACAGTTCAACTACTTTGTTATACACCAATTTTAACTGAAATGCTACATCCTTTTTTGGTTTTCTAACGAAATTCACTTTCACTAACTTTAAAGCGCAACCATTTTCTATCTGTTATATTTAAGCCCAGGTGGATAATATGAACGAAAAGTAGCTTAAAATGCTTCTTGAATCTTAAATTAAGCATGTGAACATAAACATAAATTAATATTATACTTGAAAAACATTAAAAACGCACAAAAATTGATAGTGGATACACGGGTGTGTGTTTACGTAATTCTATTAAGGCTTTTGTTTAACGGTTAAACAGGCTACATGATGCAACAGTATTGAAATATTTATAGGCTGTAGTTTGAAAGCTAGGAACACCTACTAAATGCAAATGATTGCTACGTATATTATAACCTTCAAGAACTCTAGTATTCATGTTACCATATCTATAAAAGGATGGCTTTAGAACTTTAAACAAACTGATAAACAGGAAGAATTTTCCGGCAAAGAGACAAAGCAGTCAAGCTGGGATACAAGATTTGAGAAATTTTCTCTTAGATTTCTAATGTTTTGGTATATGAAAAATAGTTTGTTTACGCAATATAGGTTAGATATGAGGTTTCAATAAGACGGTGTCACTTGTCACACAGTGTGTGAAACAATGGCCATCTTGCGAAGGAAATTTCAAGGACGCATTATCTTCCGAAATAACGAGGTCAAATGGCGGTCGAGATTTTGCGATTTAACACTATTGGACTGCCTTTTCTGGAGATACGTGAAAAGTAAGGTCTATGCCAATAAGCCCAAGATAATTCCACAGCTAAAGGATAAAAACATACGCTTTATTAACGAGGTACATCCCGAACTATGCCAAAGTCATAGAAAATTTTGGAATTGTGATAAGCATTTGTCAGATATTATGTTTCATATGAGTACACATATTAATGCCATAGAAATACAAAAACAAAAACGTTTCGACATATTTTTGTGTGTTTTACTTGAAAAGAAAATCTACACATTCTTGTTGAATCACCCTGTATAATTAAACAACAGGCCCTTTCCGTTTACAAAAAAAAGAAGAAATTTAACATGCGACACGTCCTATACATCACATGAGCCGCATATGTCACTCCAATACTAAGGTAATGGCATCGTTATATGGCCTTATGACTCACTGAAAGTTAGAAAGTTAATATTACATTAAATTAGCTTTTCCTGGATTCATGCCACAGTCAATCAATTTATATCAAATGAATCAATTCACTCTCACTAAATAAAGTTTATGATATCGTCTGCTTGTACAACACCTTAAAACTTTACGGTTTCAGAAGCAATTGGGTTTCAATAGGAATCCATTTCCTATTAAGTCGCTTTTTAAATAATTTCCACTCCGATTCACTTCCCTTAAATTAAATTTAGAAATTCCTATAAAACTCATAGCTCCATAAACACATTGAGTTTACTACCAGCAAAATGTTTCCTCTTCGCTTGACATGTGTTAGCCTCATTACGAGTGTAAAAGGCGCGAAGATATAAAATTTGCGTCCAATGTTTGAGCAATAAACTGTTAAATACGCTGAAGAATACCATTTTTACATTAAATCAGTTACATCAGACAAGATGAATGGTGTGGTTATATACAAACATCCATATTTGCACAAGCGTACGTTATATGATATGAAGTATTGTACAATATTCTTTACACCCGCTCATAAATGATACGTGACGCTGATTCACTTTAGCAATCTCCAATGTATACGTGAATTAAAAAAAAAAACATCTCCAAAGGACCATAAATATTCAATCCAGATTAAAAGATACAAGCTGACTTGGGTGAACAAAAGGAACGAATGCAGCATTTTTGGGATCATCGTAGACGAAATGCTCCTTAAGGAGCTTAAAGGATTTTCTAAAAGAAATAAAAAGGTGCTGATGGTTAGATTTAAAGCCAAGCAAATTGAAACCTAAGTGGGCGACATGGGAGGAGTTACTGGGACCATCTAAAGGGATGACCATCAACCTTTGTACAATACCGCTGTGGGCGATTCGAATCAATATTTGACAAACTTTACGAGAAGAACTTGATTAGCTCTGTGTAAGTCTCAAGGATATTTTCTTCTTGTTTTTTTTTTTTTTTATCTTCGCAGTCTTTGCAAAATAAAGTGTGATCTGCAGAAGTTATTTCCATTACAACATGTATACATGTACGTAATTGACGGTGGGTCACGTTAACCTCCGCCCTTGCATTTGATGGGATTAAGTATAATATTCATATCATGCATGGCTGGGTAGAGAAGAGTGTAAAATTAATTAAGTGATATCTCGTTGACCGCATTTACTCGCAAACATGACGTACACATGGGTACATGTGTAGTTGTTTGCTAAGAAAGTTTTATTGAAGAAACGGATAGGAATTATCCTGTCACAGTTCCTTGAATACAAGAACCATGTTGATTGTTAATGGTTGGGTGAGACTGTGGGTAACCGAGTTTAACTTTTACAAAAGTTGAGCATTAAGTAAGATGAAGAAGTAATTTGCTTTATGTTTCGCCAATGTGGTACGTAAGGAATAAACATGTTCGGAGGATGATAATCAAGTAAGGAGACTCAACTAAGTTAATGGCATCAAAAGAGTTCATAACCGATCGAGTATAGTTATCAAAATATTGACTTTGGAAGATAGAGGAGAGTGCAAAGAAATTCCAAAAATCAGCAAGTATTCATACTTTATAAACCTTTACCCTATTGTTGACCTTGTTACGGTATAGAGGATGATTAAGGTCAAAGATTGTTTGTTTCCCCAAAGGAGTCTTTTCTACATCTACCTTTTCTCCTTTTCCCCTATTTACATAACCTGTGCTGAAAACCAACCTCGCTGAGGCCAAACATGTAACTCAGTCTCGCACGGAGTATCAAAATACCTATAAGGCTAACTCAGAATTAATCAAAATTGCAGATCGGAATGAACAGCAACAACAGAAAATATAAGTACATGACAAGCAAAAGCTAAACAAAAAAAACTGTTTTCGTCATCTTGCAGAGTGTACTATCTGGAAAATTGACAGACAGAGTTACGCCCTTAGGGACCCACTATTAACTGTTTTCTGAACCTTCAAGGACTAACCCTCCCACTTGAGAGTCGCAGCAACGCAATCCCTCTAAGCCATCGCGAAGTAAACATTGTCAAGTTCCTTCTGTTCTCGCCCCGAGTGACCGTTCTACTTCGAACTTATGGCCAGTCGCTTTCACTAAAATCGATCACATTTATTAGAATCGGCTTTTAGTCGAATTTGGCAAAATACGAAGCGGCTTAAGTTGATTTTTCACTGATTTTCTTAGGGCCCTGTGCTTCCTCAAAAGATATATTAAGACCGCTACTAACATGACCTAATCACCCTAAGTGTGGCAATACTGACATGTGCTGACAAAAAAACAAAATTAAAATCTATAAAAGGAACACATGCATGAGTTTCTAGAAAAAAAAAAAAAACAATTCAATTGTAACAGTTGTAAAGTGACCGCCGAAGAGAAAAAATATATAAAAGTTGTAATTCATCTTCTTTTATTTTGATAAATAAATAAGTTAAACCGTAAGCTCGAACGTCTAAACCTGCCCGTTGCTTTCGCAAGTGAAGGAGGCTAGCAAGGTTGAGCTTTATCAGCTCGTCTTCCTAAGGAAGTGTCTAAGGTAGCCACCCCAAAGCGATCAAAAGCTGGACATTCAGAGACAAGATGTTATCTGCAGTGCTGGAGATGTAGCCGCACTTTAGTGAACCGACGAGCAGCAGCTTATATAGAATGTTGTGTTGTGTTGTTGTGTGCAGTGCGGTTGAGCGTTTTTTCATTACACTGGCTACCTGTGATGTCAGGGACCCAGGTCAGCGTAATAGAGCTATCATACATCGATCTAGTTAATTCAGCTGGACAATAGCCTCTTCCACGATTTTAGAGGTACTCGTAATTAGTGCAGTAGAGCAGGCTTCGATAGTGGCTTGGTTATCTGAGTAGAGTAAGAATATGGGTTTCACCTCTGCTTATACCTGCTTCTCAAAAACAGTGGAAACCGATATTTCTTTAGAATTTATAATGAATATTGCTATACGCCGTGGGTGCAAGTGGTTCAATGTTTGAATCCCAGAAAACATCAAAAAGTTTTTGTCACGGTCCCTACTCTCGCGAACGTCTGACAAACATCCGAGAGTATTATTGTCATGAGAAAGCTTCTCAAAACAACTTGCCCTTCGGATATGCCTCCAGTTGCGCACTCCAAGTTGGTCGAGGTCCCTTTGAACTTGTGTGCGCCACCTACGGCAACGAGGTCCTTTACTCCGTTGTCCCTCAGGGTTAGATTCGAAGACTCTGCGGACCGGAGCGTTGGTGTCCATTCGCTGTACATTTCCTAGCCATCTCAGACGTCCAATACGCAGGTTTTTGACTAGATCGATGTCACTGTACAGCTCGTTTAGTTCGTTATAGAATCTTCTCCTCCAAAACTCGTCCGAGTATCTTACGGAGAATTTTTCTCTCGAAGCGACCAAGGATATCTTCATCCTCTTTTAATAAAGTCCATGTTTCAGGGCCGTAAAGCAGGACTGGGATGGTCAGTGTCTTACGAGTATACAGAGTCTCCTTAGTTGTTCGAGATAGTTCTTTACTGTTAAATTGCCTTATAAGCCCAAAAAAAAACAGCGATTCGCAAGAATTATTCTTCGCTTGATTTCTGCCCTTACTACCTCGAAGTTAGTTTAGTTTATTAGTTTATTTAGGAGAGAAATATTTTAACATGATACTACAAAATAATAGAATCTTATAATTTAGCATCGAGGTAAGATTTACAAAGTTGAAATAATAACACGAGATAAAGAAAAGGGTAAATAATAATTAACCTTAATTTGACTCTAGTGAGGAAAATGCATTTGTAAATTACCTAAAGAAAATTAAAATTTTATGAAGAGGAAAAAAAAGAAAGAATATAAAATAAATAAAAATGCAGGATAAAAGAAAAATAAGAGATAGATATTGTATGACTTTAATTAGTATTTGATAGTATTTTCCAAGTATGGAACGTCATCTATCCTGTACCGATCGATTAAAGCTTATAATGGTGTTTCACAAGAAGAAAAACTGCTCCCAGCAAAAATTTCAAGAGTCACTTAATGAATAAATTCCTATTAAGTTATTAATTGTATTTCTTTTGTCTCATCTTAATGTAACTTTAAGTCATATTTTCGCTGATATTGTTCATTTGAATGTTAATGCTTTATCTTTTCTGTTTTTTTTTTTCCTCTATTTTGTTGTCCATACAATTTTGTGCGCTTCTCGCAAATATTGTTGCATGTTTTCTTTTTGTAATTTTACTATTTTGTTGCTTGTTACTTAATTATGTTAAAAATATTTTTACTTCAATAACACATTGTATATAGCCACCTACGAGACGAATCTCTTTGGCACATTACTCTTGAAATAAATAAATAAATAGATGTGAATATAGCTTCTTCTGAAATTCGGCCGATGAGCTTGGTCTTTGCAACTCAACCGGAAGTCTGTTCCATAGTCGAATTGCTGAGACAAAGAATGATCGCTCTGCAATGTTGTGTGCAAATTGGGGCAAGATTAGGCGTAGACCCATACTGAAGTTATAGTTGCCCACTGTGACGTTCTGTCCAATTCGTCGGCGTTGATTGTCTTTTCTTGTTGACAGCATATACTTAGGTTTGCCCTCGTTTCTCGCTTAACCCATTTTGGCCGCTTCTGCTTCAATGCTT
The DNA here is from genome assembly GCA_945910035.1 of Brachypalpus laphriformis. Classification (NCBI taxonomy): domain Eukaryota; kingdom Metazoa; phylum Arthropoda; class Insecta; order Diptera; family Syrphidae; genus Brachypalpus; species Brachypalpus laphriformis. The sequence continues at coordinate 90,026,984 of OX246754.1, forward strand.
GCAAACGCATCGGTGACAATCCACTGAGGTCTTCCAATTATGTCAATATCGTCGGCGTATACAAGCAATTTGAGCCCAACATTCGAGCCAAGAAAGTCTTCGAATGTACCCCGGATGGACGTCGCAGTATAGGACGACCTCGTTGTAGGTAGCGCAAACAAGTGGAGAGGGACCTCAACCAACTTGGCGTGCGCAACTTGAGGCAGCTGGTTTGGTCTGTTGGTTGAGGCCCAGGTCAACTCTGGACTGTGGCGCCACCTAAGTAAGTAATAATAAGATCGAAATTGGTAAAGCAATATCGCGCATCCCTAAATAGGATATCGAGTTGTTGCAATCTCACTCCGTGCTGGGTTGATGGTCACTCTGACATTTTAGGTAACTGCAGAGCAGACGAAATAGCCAGCAAAGGCTCTACACAGGAGTTTTCGACTGGCGAAGGGGGCTATTTTTACCTATAGGAACATCAAAATACTGCACATTAGTACTGAATCAGACCAATGAGAAATGGTGCAATCTTGACGAACAGACAGGCGTGGCCCCAATTAAGCAAAAGGAAATGAAAAAGCCTGTTACTATCAGCAGACCAGGCAGGGGTGCTATTTTGGGGTGCTAAGTGGTCATTGGAAATATGGCAGGCACACCGCCGCGAGTCTTGGAATTCCAGCCAATGACTTCCGTCATAATTGTATGGATAAAGAGGAAGAGCAATAACTATTCCATTTGTTATGCGGCTGCCTTGCAATATTCTCAGCAAGAAAACAAACCCTTGGAGAATTTTTTTTTTAGGATTTTACAGATATTGCCGATTTGGTTATTAACAGCATCTGGAAATTAATCCAAAAATCAAAATGGTTCCAAGGGTAACTAAAATAGCCGACTTACATGGTGACACCATGGACCTAATTTGGTCTAAGTGAATCCTAACGACTACGGAGGATAACAACATAACCTAACCTAATCTATACCGAGCCCTCTGCCATGGATATGGCATTCCCTATTATGATTTCTGAGAAAGGGGAAAAAAGCCATTAAACACATTCTTTGCACGTGTATCTTTTTAACGATCTAATAATCTCAGCCACGCCTCCACTGTTAAAGTAAATATCTTCATTGTAAGAAATAAGTGGTTCCAAAAGTAGGCGGCGTGATTCACCCTTCCCTTCTTCATGGTAACACAATATATCTATGATATTTTTGCTTAAAATATACCTCATCAAGATTGTCTCCAAAACAACACATCATAACATCCGTATCCTGTTTTCCGAAATAACAGCATAACATAAAACTCAACTCCGAGACCATAAAAAAACATACTGCCCCTTTGTAACTTTGGAAAACTTAAATTAACTAAAAAATTGACTATATCTTTGGAAAATGAAAATGAAATATGAAAATACCAAAAAGGCAAACTTACCCTCGCCAGTGATTCCTCTGGATCCAAAAGTGTGAGTTTATTTCTCTTCAGACTTTTCACATGCTCCAACACGAGGCTGAAGTGCTCCCCAGCTGATAGGCATAATTTGTCATAAAGCGACGATACGACATCCTGTAATTTTTTTTGTTTTTATTTTAGATGTGGAAAATAAAGGGAATCAAATTTGTTTGGGGAGGTGAATTTTCATGAATAAAATCAAAGCTTCGGTTTATTCTACGAAAAGAAAAGTTTTTTTTTTATACCTGTACAGTTGTTGTAGCATCGTACTTGAAAGATTTCGTTTGACCGTTCTCAAGGAACACTTTCAAGACATTTGCCATTGGAGGTACACAGATGTCACCGAGTGAAAATGCTGAAGGCTAAAATAAAGAAAATAAATATTATTTAAGTGGAAAGAGAAAATGTTTTAAAAAATTACAAAATTATTACAGTAAATATTATTTTAAGGTAAATGTGATTAAGCTTGAATATTTTAGATTTTTTCTTTGCATTGTGCACACTTTAGAACAGATGATGAGCATATGAATGAAGATCTTACATACTAGGGATAGAATGGAACTCTAAATATATGCATAGACAATGCATTCATATATGTACATAGAGTAGTTATTGAACGAAGATATTTATACTGCTCATATATCATATACTAAACAACTATATCAAAAGTATTTGGTAACAGTGGAATACATACATTGCCTTAGTATTATCGTATATGCTGACAAATACATATACATTCATACACTAAAATCAAGGTTCATACTTTATAATGGAAAACAAGTCTACCAAGACCTCTCAAGAGAAAATTCAGAAGATCGTCCGTTGATGCCAGCATCATCCTTTGTGAGAAAGATACATACCATATAAACATCCGGTTGCATCAAAAATGGGTTTCTCATTCAAAATTGTGTAATAGCTGACTGAACGAGTAACGTTTTGACATCCTTGCCAAACTTGTTCGTATCTAAAGGATGACGATGGAGAACACTCGCTGCTCCACTAAGGTCGGTAATGACCTCTGATTTCAAAAAAAGGTTTTAGACAAGGTGACGCGCTGACATGCGACTTATTTAATATTGTACTTGAACGGATTGTGCGGCGCTCACAAGCAAACACCAGAGGCACAATCTATCAAAAGTCTGTACAACTGCTTACATATGCCGACGATATTGATATTATTGGAGGAACTCAGCGGGCTGTCAAAGGTGCGTTTGCAAGCATTGGAGCAAAAGCGGTCAAAATGTGTTTAGCGATAAATAAGGACAAAACCAAGTATATGCTGTCAACACTGACAAATTGGACAGATCGTCACAGTGGCAGCTATAACTTCGAGGTAGTAAGGGACTTTGTCTACCTTGATTTTGTTATTAATTCTGAAAACGAAACCAGCGCAAAAATCAAGCGTAGGATAACTCTTTCCATAACACTGGCAGTAGCTTGATCATATGGCTGTAAACATTGTTCGCTTTGTTCGATGATATGATTTGATATGCCTTTAGCGTCGGTGGTCGCGAAAAAAATACTGTGAATTGGAATCGCAAAAAAATAACAAAAATTTTCCCAGTTATCTGCGCGCCACCCCCGCTGTTCTTTGAAGCATAAATAACGGAGCTTCAAACCACTGCACCAAATCTTTCTCTCCCTCTATCTATCTTTTTCAATGCCGCACTGTGTAAAAACTCGTTAATTCATAACCCCTTGAGTGCGCGCGAGTGGTCATCAGGTTCCCTGGTGCACGCCGAACTGAAGCGCTACCTAAGTAAGTAAGTAAGTAAGTACTCGTAACATGCACGTTTGTTTTAAAATAACTTGGCAGATTCCTTGTATCCCAGACCGCTGCTCTGTATTAGTGTAAAGATTCCTCAACTGCTTACAAAACTTGGATGATATTCCTATACGTGAAAGCTCTACGTGGAATGGCTGCATTGAAGTCTATTAAAAATACTATTTTGTCTTGACTAAATTTTAAATTTTGATTTATCTTTCCCAGGCTTACGGTAAGGGAAATTGACAAGTGGTCTAGACAGATAAGGCATGGGCCTTCTTCCATTAGCGTAGCCTTATATTGTGGTTCCGCAGAGTATTATGCCCCGTGACGACGCCTACCGGGCTAGAAACGGGCTTCTCGACCCTTTGCATCGGTCGTTGTTTTGTTAAAGCAAAGCCATGTGGTTATACAAGTGTCTAGGAAGGACCGTCTGTTGCTAGCCTCCGCCTATTGATCCAAATAAGTGCTGTATATAATATACTATTTATGCAGATATCATTCACAAGTTCCCCCATAGCTAATAAATATGTTAGCTCACCGGTCCGATCTTCGTTTGTTCTCCTATTAAAAAAAAAAAAAAAAACGTTAATGAAGACTTTTCCCCTATTGTGCGGCAACCGTCCTTAGATGTTCTGATTTGTTTTAACCCGGTTCGGGTTATTATGAATAAGTTAGGTTAGGTTAGGATAGTTAAGGTAAGGTGAGGTGGTTGTCCTGACAAAGTCAGAACACACTTAGATCAATGTTAGGTCCATTGTGATACCACATGTTTGAGGGGGGGAGATTACCGGGTACTTAGGGGAACCTTAAATATATCGTGTTGGATGGAAGCTGAGATATCTCAGTGTACCTATTCTGGTTGAGCAAGGTACTTATTCAGTCGAACCCTGTAAGAGCATTAGGGGTGACAGATGCAGATGCAGATGAACCCCTAGTACTATTATCAATTCTAACTAGAAAATCTCAATGTGTTTGATGTGACTGATTCAGTTGAACCTTTATTGTCTAGACATTGAAGGTAATAGGATGCGTAAAAATATTAGCGGCGACTGATGCAATCGAACCCCTAGTACTATTACGCAATTCTAACTAAGAGATCTCAATGTGTCTGGTGTGGCTAAGTAGGGTGACTGATTCAATAGAACCCTAATTGCCTAGATTGACCGCGGAGGTGCATAAGAGTTTTGGGGGTGACTGATGCAATCAAACCCCTAGTACTATTATGCAATTTTAACTGAAAGATCTCAATTTGTTCATTGTTACTAAGTAGGATGATTGAGGATGATTGGCCCCATCGAGCCCTAATTGTCTAAGTAGACTATCAGGGCGGTGGCTGCGTAGAAGTATAAGGGGTGACTGATCAGCAATCGAGCCCCTAGTACTCTTCTTCTTCCTTTTATCAGCGAGGCTATGATCCGAAAACAAGGGATCACAGCCCTCCCATTTCACTGCATTTCTACTGATCCGCCTGTGGGGTTCGCCTATTTGACCTCAGAAAATATCGGCAGGCCTGCCGATTTTGGATCACTCGGTTACTGAGGCCAATGAAATGCCGATGTCGTCGCATTTGTCTGATCCAGGCGTTTATAGGCCTGCCTTTCCTACATCGCGATGTCTTTGGAACGTGCATAGATATTGCCTTTTTAACAGGGTTCAAATGATCTCTTCTTTGAACGTGGCAATACCAGCTGAGCCGGTCGCGCTCTAATTTGTGTACGATGGTTTCCTTGATGTGAAAGCTTCCACGGATCTTCGAACTTCTTATTCGATCAAGCTTGGTCACTCCTGCTGTCATGCGAAGCATCTTCATCTCAGCTGCCGTTAATTTACTCTCATACTTTTTGTACATCGTCCAACATTGTGAACCGTATGTGAGCGCTGGACGTATAACTGCGGTGTAGAGCCTTCCTTTCAACTTAGGGGGCATTTTTCTGTCACAGAAGATAGCGGAATTTTCTCGCCACTTCATCCACCCTACGCTTACACGATGATTGATGTCGTCATCACAAGTTGCTTTGCTATTGATCATAGATCCCAGATATTTGAACTTTTCGCACTTGGGAAGCACTGTTCCATTCAAATAAATGTCTGGAATAGGCCTGAGTGGATCAGAGAACGGGCAGCACAAGTACTCTGTCTTTTTTGAAATAATGCGATACCCATTTCCCTCCAAAACGTCCACCCACACATCAAGTGCTCGTTGCAGGGATGTAGGATCCTCACTTATGATGGCTCCATCATCAGCAAAGAATAACTGATGTACCTTGGGGTCCATCACTTTACCTTCGAGCCCCTAGTACTATTATACAATTCTAATTTAGGGATCTCAACTGATGTGAGTCTGATGTGACTCTCAATCGGAATTACTCGCCATTCGCGAAGCCTGTCGCCAAATTAAGTTATACACAAATATACTACCAAGGTAAAAAGTCGCTATTTTAATTGATAGCTAAGCTGCTAACAAAGCTATTGCCTCGGAAACCATTTCCTCGAAACTAGTACTAGAAAGGAGCTGGCCTCGCTAGATGGTTAATGTATGGTAACCCTAGTCTGGGTTACAGTTCACAGCAACGTTGTTGGCAACGAACATGCTGATGAACTGGCCAGGCGAGGCTCAGCTTTCCACTGCTCACTTGCGGAACTTGTTCACACCCCGCTCGGTGCAATTAAGGCAAACATTTCCTCAATCTTTCTTAGAAAAGCTAACCTTAAATGGTTAACGAACTGCGTCATATCCAGAAGTATGTGGCTCAACTACAACAAGACCAAAACAACAGCCCTATTGAACAGAACGCGCAAAGATATTGCCACAATAATCGCGATAATCACAGGACACTGGCCGGTAGGAGGTCACGCAGCCAAACTAGGTATCCCATATAATATACACTGCCGCAGTTGGAACATAGCCACCGAAAAGGAAACAATCATCCACTACATGTGCACTTGTCCCGCACTAGGCAGGGCTAGACATCAAACATTAGGCAAACCCTTCTATTATTCACTTGAGGAGATCTCGGGTAGAAACATAAATGAGCTAATCCTCTTCTTAAACTCCACGGCTGGCTCTAGATTGTCCTCACCAACACATATCAACATCCAAGGTTACATGAGTCGTGGTATCAAAACGGCACAACTGTGCTAATTGGGTTTCTGTCTTACAGAACCACCACTTCTACTTACCTACCTACCTATCTGATGTGACTAAGTAGGGTGACTGATTCACTTGAACCGTATTGTCTAGGTGGACTTATGAATAATTTTGTGCAAATTTGTAATTCTTAAGTTCATATATCCAATTGAAACATCTTTTGGAGCATCTTTCTGTTCATAGATTGTTTTTAGTTTTTCAAAGTCTGCTTCCCAGCTTCGCCCTCCAAGGTATGATAGTACTTACTCAGTTAGAACTTTAGCTTTTTAATTTAATTTTTACTTCGGCAATTTAGTTTTTTCCAATTGTATATTTATCTTTCTTAAATTTAATTCCATTTTGAACATATAAAGGCCTCAAACAATTAGTTCCATTAGTTCCAAATTATTATATGATATGATATATTATATGATGATTAATATGATCGTAAAATATGTTATTCATTGAATCTTGTATGACAAAATGTTCAATGTATCTAATCCTCGCTTTGGTATTATATATTTATGTCTCCATATAATTAATTTACAACTATTACCATTACAGACCACCAATTCCGTTTCTAAGTATAAAGTTTTTAATGTTTTAATAATGTTTACATTCATTTTTGTTTTCTGTGCAAAACTTTTCTCAATTAGGTTATTGTAATAAAAGTTGATATTTTTAAAATCTTTATTATAGATATATAAATTATAATTTTCGTAACCCTATCCTAGTTTCTGTGTTTAAAAGACATCATAGGCTTTTACATTTTTCTTCAGCCTCCTCTATTTGCAGTGATTGCTTCCGAAACTTCTTCGCTGGGATTATTATTCAGTCATGATATTCATTAACAAATTATACTTCTTCGATTCTGATCTGAGCCTTTCGGTTCGTATGTTCCATTTTTCCTTCTTTAGCTTCTCGATTCAGTTTTAAACTTAGTTTTTTTTCAGCTTTTAAAAGCATAGCTTTCTTGCTTATTTGAGTAAGCCATTGAATGCGTTTGGTAGTACGGTATCAGCTCATAAATATGCAGCTTAAAATCGAATGTTTGAAAGCTTTTTATATGTAATATGTTCTTGTCGGAGATAAGTGTATTCATTAATAATAATTATTTAATTTCTGTTATTGACTTAATTTAAAGTTTTTTTTTTATGCTTACAAATCGTAAAAGCTGCTGCATCCAAAAGTATTCCATATTACCTCACGTACCGGGTTCAACAACCAAAATTTAATGAATTGAAATAAAGCTAACAATTTTTGCGCATCTCTGAATATATTCAACTTAATCCAGGTCTCCCAACAATTTAATTTTTTATTTGAAAAGATGGGATGACAGGGCAAACAATGACCCATGAAGCACTATGACCTAAAGAGATCTTTTGTACTATCCCCTGGTTGGCTGTTCAAGAAGTAGTTGCCTGTTAGCTGAAATCTAGTTTATTGATGAAGCTAGGGATAGTTTGAACTGAGGAGAAGGTGACTTCAGAAGGTAATATAAAGCATTTATTAAAGGATTAAAGGGCTTTAGCTTAAGATGGGCTATGGCACGTATCCGATTTATCCAATTGAATACGGCCCATTTTCTTAAGATTGTAATTAGAGAGTAATATCGAGTTAGGATCTTAGCATCGTGTTTGCTCATTGTTTGAATGTCTCTGGTTCTATTTTTATAATTTTTTTTTTTTATAAAGAAAATTTGGTGTAGTTGTTTAAAGCTCAGTTGTTAATGCTTAGGCCAGATTGTGTTTTCCAGTGTGAGAGTATTTGTTCTTGTTCCCAATAAGATAGGTCTATCTTTTTCTGGCTGGTAGGCAAACCGCTTCACCTTTTGCGCTGTTGTGTAAGAGGTAAAGCTTTAAAGCACTGGCAGCCGCAGTCTTTATAATGTTTATGTGTAGGGGTGTAAGGTTTAAGAGAACTCTTCCTGCGCAACTGTTGGACAGGTGCGCCTTCCATCCGTAATGCGTACGGAGCGGGTAGAGGTTTCATTTACTTTTTTCCACCATACTAGCGAAGCATATGTTATTATCGGGCTGATGATTGTGAGATAGGTCCATTGGATCACTTTTGGATTTAATTACATTTCTTTGCCGGAAAACCTAAACAGGCCCATGAGGTTTCCAGTTTAATTTGTGGTCTAGAGTAATCCCAAGATATTTTGTTTCTTTTAAGAAATCAATTTGTACGTTATTTAGTGATAGTGCTTGAAGGCCTAAATTTCTCCTCCTGGTGAAAGGTATAATGACGGTTTTAGTTGGGTTAACCTTTAGTCCTTCTGACTGACACCAATTATATACTTTATTTAGGGGATGTTGCATTTTTTCAGTAACGCTGGATTCATATTTGCCGCTAGCTATTACGACTACGTCATCTGGGTAGTTTTGGGTACGAAATGAACCATAAAAGAGGGGAAAGAACTTGTCCTTGAGAACAACTTCGAGTAATTTATACGGAGATCGAGATTTGTTCAATTCTTTCTTTAACAAAGTCTGTTCAATAGTGCTAACAGTGTGGGCTCTGACCATAGATTTACTAGATTAATACGCAAATTGATGAGTATTTGAGGGGTGTGCTATAAAGAAGGAATTTATAATGTGAAGATCAATGATTTTATCCATTAACTTAAGAAATACAGAGGTGAGACCGATTGGCCTAAGGGCTTTTGGGTCTGATTGTGATCTGACGCCGGCTTTAAGAATCAGCACTTCATTAACTTTTCCTCATATTTACGGGATGTAGATGAGCTCATAGCTAGATCTGAAGATGGACACTAAGGATTCGATAAGAGAGTCGATTCCATGGTGTTAAAGGGAAGGATAAATTCTAAAATTCTATCTCCACCAAGTGCTTTGTAGGGTTTTACGTGGAGATGGCTCATCTTATAGAGTCGAGGGAGAAGATTTTTTAGGCCATAATGCTAGTGCGTGGAGATGGCTCATCTTATAGAGTCGAGGGAGAAGATTTTTTAGGCCATAATGCTAGTGCGTCTCTTAGGTGGGTATTGCATTGTGAGGGTGTTTTCCGAAGGCTGAGGTTTCGCTCGTCGGACCCAGGGTCTCCCAAAGAAACACCCGAAACTTTAGGTAAAGAGGTAACTTATTTATTTAACACCGCTTATTTAGCTGGCCTTAACAATATCGAGCTACTTAACAATGAGTTGATTCCTATTTTAATTTATGTTCTTATGAGGCCCAGTGTAAGCTAACCTTAACAATTTTGTTCTTCTTAACAATTATTGGATACCTACGTTGGCCTTTCTTTCTTATTTGTAACTTACTGACTACTCTACTGGTAAGCGTCCGCTGGTGCTGGACACTTGAGCAGCAATGGCTTAGGGCCGTCACTTGGGCAGCAACTGCGTGTGGCAGTCACTTGGCAGCAACACCTTGCGGCGTCACTTAGGCAGCAACTGCTCCTGGCAGTCACTTGGCAGCAACGGCTTAGGGGCCGTCACTTGGGCAGCAATACCTTGCGGCGTCACTTGGCAGCAACTGCTCATGGCAGTCACTTGGGCAGCAACTGCTTGTGGCAGTCACTTGGCAGCAACGTCTGCGACGTCACTTGGGCAGCAACTGCTCGTGGCAGTCACTTGGCAGCAACGGCTTAGGGGCCGTCACTTGGGCAGCAATACCTTGCGGCGTCACTTGGCAGCAACTGCTTGTTGCAGTCACTTGGTAGCAACGTCTTGCGACGTCACTTGGGCAGCAGCTGCTCGTGGCAGTCACTTGGCAGCAACGGCTTCGGGGTCGTCACTTGGGCAGCAACACCTTGCGGCGTCACTTGGCAGCAACTGCTTGTGGCGTCACTTGGGCAGCAACTGCTTGTGGCAGTCACTTGGCAGCAACGGCTTAAGGCCATCACTTGGCAGCACTTACTTATCTTTCAACAGCGCGGTATACTCCTAGGAGCACGGATCGGATCCTCCAACTCGAGGATTAAATACAGGACCGGCAATGGCTTATTCTTGAGGAGGATGAGCTCAAAAGCTTATGATCGGATCGGCTGTGGTCAGCAGCAGGTCCGATTTAAAAATCGTCCAAGTCCGGAGAGAAACGATGAAAAAATTCCTGTGGTATTACCACGTCGGAGAGTTGACTCACAAGTACGCTAAATTGGTACCAAACCACTGAGTGAGGAACTCTCTCGACCACATCTCCCAATCTCCGCCTTATACTATTTTCTGCAAAAAGAGAATGCGAATTATAAAAATGGATGCAATTCACATTTGCAAACCACTTGGCCAATGGATTGGGAGAAGTGGTCATGTTCGCATGGCGTGATTATCGCCAGATGTTCTTTGTTTATACTGCACCAGCTATGGACAGCAGCGGCCGTGGAAGTGAACCACAGTGGAGGCGATAAAAAGTGTAACGCTTCGTTACGGCATGTATTCATGCAAAATAGATGTATGAGGTTCAGTGATTTGGGAGTTAGGGCAATGGGTTTGCAGAAGCAGACCTAATGTTTCATTATATCCCAGTGTAGAACTGTCATAACGTTTTTGTAGCAGACCAATTCCATTGCTGTGGTTCTTGGACAGCGTTTTTTTTGGGCCCTAAGAGCTGATGGAAGATCTTTGACGATTTTGTAGAACGTCCTACATATGTGTCTTTTTGATATTCTAATAGCAGAGTTACAGGTCGTCAGAGCTACCTTATACTTACTTAAAATACGTAGGCTCCAAATATTTTCCTTGGCTGCGGATAAGATTATTTGGTTTTGACAGGTCCAAAGTTCAACCCCCAATATGATTTTCCTCCATCATGAGCAGATTTTTTGTTACGCAGAAACGCACTTTGAACTATAGGAACTCTTTTAAGTTTTATTTAATCTTTGATCTGAATCTTTCTTTTGTGTTGTATATGTTTAATGATATAGACGCATAACTTTCCAACTCAAGGTTTTCACAGCAGGCAGGAACCTTCCTTAGTGCACTGGTTGGAAAAACGTTGATGTTATTCGTTTTCTTTTTATACTTGGGTGGCTGATGATTGCTGTTCCCTGCTGGGGCTTGAACTGACACATATCGGTAAACGAGCAAATACACTAACCACTACACCACTGATACCCTGAGCACAGAGTTGCAAATCAACTTTAGAAAGTAAATATTGTAGATTTACAAGAAAATCTCAGGGGAAAGGAGGTTGTCCCTTCAGAGTGATTCCGTATACTATTAGCGGTGAATAAGATTCATTCTCCTCAAATGGATTAAAAAGCTATAAATATGTAAGGAAAACACGGTGCGACTGGCACACAGCTATACATATTGATATGGTGAAATGTGAATTTTTGCGGTTTAGGGGTTAAATTGAATTGCGTGGGAAAGATAAGAAAAATAAGAAACAGCAAGCTGTACTCCAACGCTGCGCACCTACACAATACAACCAATCGCTCAGTTGATTGAAATTTATTCGTTTTTGAAAATGAAAGATTGGTTATTGATTCCCAATAGTTTAACGACGTTTTTCAAAATTTCAGAAAATTCGGAAAGAAACTGTGAAACTAATACTATAATAAACTATAATACTAATGCAAGATCGAGAAACTCGCTTTGCCATTCTCTTCAGATTTTGACGTCAATTCAAGTGCGTAGGAATTTTAAACGAATGTCAAAGTGCGTATGGAGTTAATGCAGCATCTCTCGTGACGGTTTCACAGCGGTTTCACAGTGGTTTCAAATAATGCAGACTGGACAATTTCCTGTGCAGGATGAACCTCGTGAAAGATAGCCGAGGATGCAAATGTGACCAGGAGAAACGGAAACTCCGATGCTACTTTTTGCACTACGTCACACAATTTTCTGTGATTGATTTCTTGTTGTTTCCAAAAACAAAAACAATTGAAAGCGACTTCGTTTCAAATGCCGAAATTGAAACTGTCCAAAAATAGGGGTTTGAAAAGTGGTTCTATATTTAAAAAAAACTCACAAAAATTAATGGCAATTATATTAAAAAATAAAAATTTATAAAAATTAGAGACATTCCTTAGAAAATAATTTTTTTTTTCTAACCAATTTAGCGAACGTTAGTCTCCATCTACATATTGGGCTGAAAAAAAGTATTGAGCCTTTTGTAGTGAAAGTTCAAATAATTATTTTTTTTTATATTTTAAGTGTAAGCGAAAGACTCTGAAAAGTAACTTTCGCAGTCCTTTATGGAATGCAACTTTACAGCATTAAGATAATTCTGCATGGACCGAAACAAATGGTAATCATACGGTGGTCCGGACTATACGGTGGACATATCAATGATTCCCAGCCAAACTCTCAGTTTTTGGCGGGTCACCAAAGAAGTATGTGGTGTGGCATTGTCATTGTGGTGGAAGACAACGCCCTTTGTTTGATCAACTCCAGCCGCTTTTCCTGAACCGCTTTATTTAATCTTATTAGCTGTTAAAAGTAGAGCTCAGAACAATCGTTTGCAACTGCGGCAGCAGTTCATAATACGTGGGGCCCTTTCAGTCATTATAATTGTGGTGGAAGACAAGGCCATTTCTATATCATCTCCAGCTGCTTTTCCTGAATCGCTTTATTCAATCTTGCTAGCTGTTGAAAGTAGAGCTCAGAATAAGCGTTCGCCCGTGCGGCAGTAGCTCATAACACATGGGGACTTTTCAGTCCCGCCAAATACTCTGCATCACCTTCCTTGGCATCAGTCCTGGCTTTGGAACAGCTTGGGGAGCCTCACCCTTCTTCGACCATAATCTTCCCTGCACAACATTGTCATAGGTGATCCACTTTCATCATCAGAAATCAATCTTTTCAAAAATGAAATTTGTCCAGTGACAGAAAGGCTCAATACTTTCTTTCCAACCCAATATTACTATGTGAAGTGATGAACTTTCAGTTATCCTAACTCGTTAAACAGTTCAGCCATAGCTGGATTGGCAATGCTGGTTCTTAGTTCTGAAAATATTGTTAACATTTGCAAAGTGTTTGCTTTCATTTGGAAAATGTTTTTTACTCTGATATTACATTTTGCATAGATTTTACCGAAGAATATGCAAGTCACATAAGGTTTTCCATATCGTTTTTTAATATTCTTTGCCTGTAGTACAAGAAGAGATAAGCATGTCTTTTTATTGTTCTGTACTTTTTTGTTTGTTGTTTTGCCCGTTTATTAAATATATTCTTTGCAGAAGCTTTTGAAGGAAATTAAATGACTGTTTTTTGTTGGTTTTGTATCTTCATCCTAATTAAACTCAAGAATGTATATACAATGAGCTGAGGAGTTGGCATTAAGTTAGGAAACGCATCAGGCGTTAAATAAGGATAATTAACTGGGCAAACAAACACAGTGAGGGAAGGTTGAAGGATGAATTATATGAAGTGTCAGACCTCTACTTCCAGTTTTATTGAACATGGAAGTAAAATAAAATTAAACATCAGATAAATAAAAGTTAATTGTTAATGAGATATTGTGCGCCTCCTCTACCACTCATAATGGTCAAAGCAGAAAACTATTTACCTTTTTCATTTCAGTTCTTATTGCTGTTTAACTTACCGGAAATAAAGGAGCCCCATTTACGCATACACTCTCAGCGAAACGGACTCGACTGGGTCGGGAACGCAACTTAGCACGTTTACCCGCTGATAGTAGGGTAGACTTACGACCAGGTCCATGATTATTAGCCGGTTGACATACTAGCAGTGTCGCTTGTGACTCACAGGCACGAACTAATTGGATGACATGATCCCTGGGGGCCTCTTTAACATCTTCACCATTGACGGCGAGTATTTGGTCACCAGGTTGGAGCTGAAAGAAAAGAAAAAGAAAGGATACACAAATTGTACTTAAATATAGTAACAACTGTACGTATGTGAATAGTGTGTATGTAATTAAGTATTCGGTTAAACCTTATCCAACTGGTTTAATGGCAATCCTTTTACTAACAAGTGTTATGTCATAACCAAAAATCATATCAATACATCGAGTAATTTTAATCGAACACGATAATATTGATGCCTGAAAAATATTGCCCAAAAATTGTGGCAATAGCTTCGACTAATTCTTTTACATCGTGAGGCTTTAATAAATAGGTTATTGGTTCGAGTACCAACCATGCTCATCAATTGTTTTAAGTATTAATATTAAATAATGCGGCCACTTAATACTCCTAGCATATACTCGAAAAAATACTATGATTTCTCCGACCAGGTCGGATGCGATGGAGTATGCAATGAAACTTCTTGCGGTACCCCAGCCATTATATCTTTAAATTGCGAAATTTTGTTTTTATACTTTTCGCTGAAGAGTTTATTTAAGAAGTATGTCTTCAAAGTGTTATATAAGCTTTTAAGTAGAACTTGCTGTAATTTGGTGTTAAGCGCAATTATTGAAACAGATAGTAAGGGGCTTTAAAGATATAACGAAAGAAAGGAAAATAAATATTGAATACGACAGATACGCAGTGTATAAATGTTTAAGGGTTTTAAGATGCTTCAAATGCTGGAGACTCAATCATACACACAATTGGAAGCATTTGGAAATATTCAAAATGTTGCAAGAGCCCCAAAATCTCGAAAAATGACAACAAAAGAAAAAAATTTAATTCACAGAGCTAGTGCTAGTAACCCATTTACCAGCTCCAGAGGCTTTCAAAAGGATATGGAGAATCAGCACTGCATCTCTGTATCAGACAGAATCATAAGAAGGTGCTTGAATGAAACAAATTTACGGGGGTGCATTGTACGGTCCCATCTCTCGCGAACGTCTGATAGACATCCGAGAGTATTGTTGTCTTGAGAAAGCTTCTCAAAACAAATTACCCTTCGGATACGGCACTAAACTGTAGGTCCCTTTTATTCGTGTGAAAAATAAAACGCACACAACATAAGTGGTTGTGAAAACCTAGGCCCTGGCACTTAAAGAGCTGTTGCGCCAAATATATATATATATATATATCTTTTATTGCACAAATAAAGGCTTTTGTGACAAAAAAAAATTTAAGCTACGCAAACTTTTTGCAAAGAAACACCTCCACAATCCCTTGACTTTCTAGAAGAATTTTCTCTGGAGCGATGAATCCAAGCTCTGCAGATTCGGATCAGATGAGAAAAGGTATGTTTGGCGTCCACCAAATTAACAGCACTCTCCAACATACACAGTGAAAACTGTAGAACATGGTGGAGGAAATGTTATGGCGTGGGCAGCATTTTCATGCATGGAGTTATATTATTTATTTTATTAGATTAGATTTATTAACTTTTCAGATTGCACAAAATTTACATAAAAGAAAAATACTTAAATCTTAAAGACATGGCTCAACGCCGTCTGCCAAAGACTATCAACCTTTTGATACAATTTCAATAATTTTTCAGTAATGATTAATTTTATCTTATTAATTTTAAAAATCTTCTTCAATGATCTTTCTTCTACAACCTAACGTTAATTCACAGTATGATATGAGAGCTTTCCAATCAGAGCCGTTCAATAACTGAGTTACTCTTCGCTCGAAAATATGATTTTTCCAAAGTAAAATCTCCTGATACCCCGGAATATTGGGCACATTCCCAAGTAGTGTATAGAGTTCTCTCTTTGAGTTAAGTTGCAAATTTAGCAGAGAACTGGAAGATCCTCCCACCGTGGCACGAAGTTGAGTGGCAATACCTCTCCTCTGGCACGAAAAATCAAAGAGATACATCTTACGCTGTTAGAGTCTTTAAAGTAATTAAGGGGGCCTAGGTTGAACTGCAGAGTCCTATAGATTTCCTTGTGTGTTGATGCCTGTGCCTCCTCGATATATTTGTTACGCATACATACTTTATATCTACATGAGATATAAAGTCGTAGAGTATACTCTTCCAATTAGTCTGAGCATTCCAGTCTAAGTTGAGGTCGAATCCATATGTCTCCGCCAAATTTAACATGTCTTTGTACCACAGACTTTGCTGATTCACTGCGAACATAACCGGTTTCCTTGTCGGCCTTTCATCACTCGTCCTGAGTATACTGAGAATGTAATCCACGCTCAGTTTAAGAGTCTGTGTGAACAATGGAGCAAATCCAGTTTCGATCATCAGCATGTAGTTTGGGGCAGTTGTTGGGAGTTGAAATGACCTGTGAAGATAAAACCTCTGTAATTTTTCTACCAAGTCATAATACTTATGACCCCATGACTGCGCTCAGTATAACAAAATGGATTTGGAAAGACTCTGTACTTCGAACTGCGAGGTATATTTCGATTCTGGAAATAAATTCGCCACGTGGAGTTTATTGCATTCTTATACAGCGCTAATTTTTCACTTAGATAGGTGTCTCAACTCAAGTTACTCGATAGCACAACTCCCAAGTATTTATAGTGTTTAATCACTTCAATCGGTTCACCGTTTAATGTCCATCTTTCTGTTCTACATAGCCTGCCACCTCCTCTCCTAAGAAACATAATTTTTGATTTGTCCAGGTTTAGTTTTAAATTCCATAGTGTGCAGTAGTCGTACAGCCGGTTTATCATAAGCTGCAAGAACTCTGGTAACCTAGCCAACAGGACAATATCATATGCGTACAGAAGAGCCTTAATAAGAGTACCTGCGAATGTGACTCGTAATCAATAATATCCCCTTCGACAATTCGCCACCGTTCCAGACTGCTGCTTTTGTATTGTTGTATAAATTCTCCAGTACATCCGTACTGGTACAATTTGTAAAAAAGTCTTTGTCGGTCTACGGTATCGAAGGCTGCCTTAAATGGCATGGAGTTGGGTGAATTGCTAAAACAGATACCAGGATAGACCACCAGATTTATAAGGGCATATTAAAGGACAATATTCCCCTGTTGTGGCATTATATGCATGACAACGATCCTAAGCACACTTCTCGCATTATTAAGAGTTGTCTCAATGACGATAACATAAGCGTTCTGTTATCTCCTGATCTAAATCCGATCGAACATTTTTGGAATGATGTCGAGCATCACATATCAGCAGTTAAGTCGAAAAATGCAGCCGAATTATGGTATCAAATTCAAGTCGCTTGGAGGTCTATTCCTATCAAACGTTGCCAAATCCTTGTGGAGAGTCTTCCTAAACGATGCACAGCTGTTCTTTAGAATAAAGGTTTGCCGACTAAATACTACTTTTAAACATATGTATCCAAAGGTATTAATAGAATTTCAAGTTAATTATGGTAATAGAACATAATGCGCAAATTAGAATATATCTCGATTGAGCTGATTGTTGAGACAGCAACTGTTATACACTTCAACGAAAATTAAAAATTTAAACGGAAAAAACTTAATACTAGCATATAAAGCATATTACAAAATATTTAAACATCAGAGGAATGCGTGCGAAATTTATCCAATTAAAAGTGCTAGTGAGTAATTCAGATTTCGATTTTATTTGCCTAACAGAAACCCATTAAAAAACCAAAATTTTTGATTGGGAAATAAAATTGTGAGATTGTGGTTCGATTTCTAGTCATAACGGTGGAATAGTTTTTTTACCTAAAACTAGAATGACAAATGAAAGTATTAAATATAATAGCGGTAGGTAAAAAGGTTTGGTAGTTGGTGCTTAAGGAACTTTTTTTTTTAAATTTATGTTTTTTGTAGTCTACATGTCTCCTGATAAAAAAAGGCATCAAAGCGTGAATTCTATGATCTTAAAAAGTCTTAAATGGAAGAACAGTCTTTTCTAGATAATGACAAACTGATAATGGGTGATTGTAATATTGAAAATATTATTTCGGATAATTCTTTTAGACAACCATCAAGAATAACAGATACAACAAAGACCTTAATCGATTACGTCTTAGCCAACCCAACAGTCCCAGTGTTAGTACAAAAGTAGAAAGGACATATAAAATAAGCAATCATTAATGAACTAAAAAAAATATTAGGAGATGTATGAACAATAATAGGGATTTCAACTTTCTGTCAATAAAAATGATGCTAAGTGCGTCCGGTATCATATGGTATTAATTAGTATCTTGGAATTATTAACAATTCTCTGCATTTTGGAACTTCTCCTGGATGCTGAAAGGAGTCGATAGTTATGCTGATAGAAGTAAAGCATACGGAAAATCCGGGGGAGCTGCGGCCGGTTAATATGTTAATGCCAGAGAGTAAAATTCTGGAAAATGTGATACATAAACAATTGGTAACATACATACATGCTGTCAGAGTACCAGTCAGGATTTAGACAACACCACATTTGTGAATCTCTGCGGAATCTTGTGATTACCCAGCAAAAAACGAAGATGAGCAAAAAAAAAAAAATGGTTGCTGTTTTCTTGGACGTACAGTTTGACGTGTAGTCGAGAGGATAGATAGAGGAATTTTATTTAAAAAAAACTACAAATATAAAGTTAAAGGAGTAGTTTAAAAGTTATCTTCGAATAGAACCAGTATCTCTGGTTTCAAAATAATTTTAAAGTACAGACGATTAAACCTTTTTAATATATTATCCAATGAAATAAAAAAATAATGTAACTTTAATTTATTGGATAATTTTCGGATACAAAATAGTAGATCGTATCCTGGCTGACCTTTTTTGATGCGATCAGTTTCAGCCTGAAATGATAAATATTTTTTATCGCAAAACTTTTCCAATGGGATAGTTATTTTTATTGGCTGGTATGGATTTTTCGCCACTAGCTTTCCAAATTAGGGTAATGGTAAGCGGTCATGTATAGTAGGATACCAATGTATCTATAATTGTCCTCAACGGTAGTTGTAAATTTGATGTTGATATTTTCGTCATGAGCAGCTCGATTTGATTCTTCAGAAATTGAATTTATTTAAGGGGAATTGAATAATTGAACGGGACAGTTTACTGTTTTCTCGAAATGCCACCTCGTATTTTGGACAACGGGTAATGGCGATCGATTTCTTTTTTGTGTCTGGATAATGAATGCATTTGATGGTTGTATAATTTCCTCTGGCTCTTGTTCTATTATTGTTCCAGAGGTTTCAATCGGTGCTTTTACAGGTGCGATTGTGAAAGTCTCTTCTGCTGAAGTCGACGGCCGGTTATATAGAACAGACAAATTGATAGCTCGTAAGAGAACATCACTTGTTTCTACAGAGTTCATTTCATCTGTACATTTCATTATAAATTGGTTATCTTCATTGAGATTGATACGCCATTGTCGCGTCCAATCACTTACTCTATTGACTGCATTTTGCACTTTCTCTGCTGCCTTCACAGTGCATTTATCAGGCACTAATATTGCAGTGTCATCTGCCAAAAAAGCCATCGTGCGTAGTTGTCCACCAGTATGCAACACATACAGGGTTGGTCCTAGGACACTTCCTTGTGGAATACCCGCTTCAATTTTCTTCAGTTCCGAATATTCTTGTTCGTATCGAACTCGAAAAAGTCGATCTGAAATATAGGATTTTAGAATTTCGTAATACTGTCTTGGTAAATCCCTAAACAGTTTATACACAAGGCCCTTATGCCAAACCTTGTCAAAGGCTTGAGCAACATCTAAAAATAGTGCCAAACACACTTGTTTTTCTTGCAGTGCTTTTCCACTTCATCCGTAATTCGATGCACTTGGTCTATCGTGGAATGTTCATTTCTCGATCCGAGCCGATGATTCGAGATTAGACTTCTTTTTGGTCATCTTCAGGTGATATTTTCTCTGGAATGTAATCTGGGTCCTCGAGTTCATCATCACTAAAATCATCTTCGTCTGAACCTATTTGAACCGAATCCATGAAATCTTGAATCTCTATCATACATTTTGGATATATTCATTTTTTTTTAGATATCACTGATTTTTCGCCATTTCTACAAAAAATGTAGAAACATAATTTGTTCACAAATCGCCTATCAACATCAAATTTTTAAACGCTTAAACGGGCAAGGCCGCTCTGAGGCTGCCTTCGAATTTTTGTTGCTAAATTAAATTTCCATATTCAATTCACACTAAATAGTGCGCTAAAATATATATGTTTAATACTTTGCAAACAAAATTTCTACTAGAATCTGACAGTTAGAAATATGTTTTATTAAATTTTTAATTTTACACCAAATAAGCTTTCAAGTTGAGTTCTTATTGCATGAATCGTATAATCCTCAGTTGTCTTTTCAGCAAAGTACACAAACATTTATTTGAATAAAGGCTTCTTAAAACAAAAACCAGAGTTATGATTAAAAAAATAAAGTATTAACCCTTGATGGTTATGCTTCAACGAATCGACGAACACCTCTTTTATTTTGTACAATTTCTCTTAAACTATCCAACGTCCAATTTTTATTTTAAGTAAAGTAAAAATATCAGCATTTTTAATAAATCTAATTTATTCTATTAAAAATACGTATAAGAGTTTTGTTTACCAATTTCAGGTTCCAGGTTACCATAGTTTAGAGAGTAGGTAGGCTTTAAGGTGGACTTAGTCGATTTGACGAAGCATAACTTTAGTGTGCGTAAAATATGCCAACCATCCAGGGTTAAAGGAGAAAGTGCAGCGTAGTGTACGACGTGATGAACGTCAGTACATCGACTCACTTGCCTCAAGGGCTGAAGAAGCAGTAAGCAAGTGTGACAGTAGGATTGTCTATAACATCACCAAGGAACTCCTTACATCATCCAGTGAAGAGTTTAGATGATAGCCTTCTGACTTCGGATGAAGGTCAGCTCACTAGATGGAGAGATCATTTCCCCATTTAGATGATGGTGATATGACCTCGAACTCTAATGAGTCTTCAGAAGAAACAAATTCAGGAATTTGCACCGGACCTCCCAGCAAAACTGAAATAACAGCAGCAAACAAGTCCTCCAAGAAAAATAAAGCGGTGGGTATTAATGGTATCCCTGCCAAACTATTCCAAGCTGGGATAAACACATCGGCGACTACACCCGCTCATACGGACAGCGTGGGAAAATGAACAATTCAGCTAGGTGTGGAAAAAAAGGAATGATCATGAAGCTTCTGAAAAAAAGGAATCTGATGATAAGCGGAAACTGGAGAGATATATGCATTCTTCCGGCCGAATCCAAGATAATAGCTAGAATCGTATAAGAACGCAATAAAGAACATTTAAATTCAACTCTTGACATCAAACAGGCAAGCTTTGTTGCTGTATTCTCCTGCATCAACCACATACATATCTTACGGATCATAATAGAGCAATGTGTTGAATACTGGCTGCTACATCTACTGGTTGGCCTTACGTAGGAGAGGCATCCCACTATTAACTCATAGCTATTATCAAGACTACATACGAGAAAAATAAGTGTGACGTCTTACACAATTGTAAGGTTTCGGAGGGTTTTGAAGTCCAAAGTGGAGTACGTGAGGGATGCATACTGCCATCGCTGTTGTTCTTGGTGGTCATCAGGGATGTACTTCATGCAGTATTGACGGAAAGTAACAATGGAATTCGATGGACTATGACAACTTATCTAAGCACCTGTGTTTAGTTACTTTCACATTGGATAATTGACATTCATCTGATGGCCCAAAATCTAGAAGCTGAGGCAATAAAGTGGGGCTTAAGATAAACACAGCCGAAACAAATGCCCTGAGCACTTCTAATACGCGCGCTCAAGTCGACATTGCTGGACAGGTAGTCGAGAAAGTAGACAAATTTCTATACTTAGGGAGTGTAGTAGTGTAAGCTGACCGCGATGGCACCAAAATGGATGTGTGCAGCTGAATCGGGAAGACAAACGCTGCGTTCGGAATACTATCGAAAATCTGAAGATACAATGTTCTCAGCTTAAGAACCAACCTGCATGGGATCAGTACTATTGTATGGGTGCAGTACTTGGAAGGTAGATACCACAATCACATGCAAGGTACAAACCTTCGTAAACAGATGTCAAAAAATCATCTTGAAGATCTTTTGGCCCAATCGTATCTCCACCGAACAACTTTATCTGAGAACGGACCAAGAACCTATAGGCATTACTGTGCGAAGGAGAAAGTGGCAGGGGATTGGACACACCCTATGACGCAACGACAACTCCATTGCAAAATACGCTCACCCTGGCAGGCAGAACAGCGGGACGCCCTAGGCGAACGTGGCGCAGGACAGTCGAGAAGGAATCAAGCTCTTTGGGAATGAGTTGGAGAAAGCTCAAACGCGTTGCAGAACTCCGAACAAGATGGTGTTCAGGCATTGTTGACACCGTATGCCTCTCGAGAGGCTAAAGGATTGAACAAACCAAAGAAACATTTGAATGACATATCTACCAAAATATCGCTCACAATGATACGACGTGAAAGAAAACATCAAAAGAATTCGTTTCTCATTTGCTTTTCGTATGAAACCCAATCACACTTCCTCCAATCATTAAATAGATTGATTTTATTGACAGAATCAAATAAGAAGCAACACATTGTGTCTTATCAATTCATCTTCAACGAGAAAGAAATTATTCACAATCCCTAGCAGTCATCTTTCCCCTTATTTTCAACTTTTAAAAAGAGAAACAAATTCCTTTAGCACCACAACCCTGCTCCATTTCAATCACGAACAATTTGGCGCCTCATTTTCCATGAAACATGTTTTTCTTCCACCCAACAACAGACGCCAGCGCAGGCCGTGTAAACGTACTTCCTTAACGCAACAGTCGACAGGAACTTCCTTATATCCCTCAAAATCTGCCGTCAATTGAATTTCATTATTTTACATTGCCTTGCCAGCTATAATACCCACTTTGTTCCCTTTAAACGTACAGCGAGGTATTTCTCTGATGTAGACGATGTTCGTGCCACAGCAACTCCACCTACAACATACCGCTCACCGCACGTCGCAGTTGGTAACTTGAAATATTGTCATCCCTTCTATTATCCTTTCTGTGGGAGTTTCGCCTCTCCGACAATGACGTATAACAAGTGTAAATTAAAAAAAATCTCAGGCTATTATTTTTAAGGAAATATTGTAATTCAATTCGCGGTGTAGGATCCTTTTTCATCTCCATAATATCCTTTATATCGAGCACAAGAGGAGAAAAAAAATAAATATACAAGTTCTGTTCAAACCTTTATCGGGATTGTTCAGAAAAGATGCCATCGCACTTTACTGGAATTTCATTTGCAGATAACTTCTTGTGGGTGTGAACTGTAATGTAAAAAAAAGGATATGGTGTGCATTTTCAGGATTTTTCATATAACTTAAGTGGGTCGCATGTACACCCACATGATGTGAGTTATGACTGGTGCGAGAAAATACGTAAAACATATTTTGCTGAATTTTTTTTCACGCAGGATATTTGGTGCTACGTTCGACATTGGCAGGGTCGGAGAAAAAGATTTCTGTGGATTTATGCACATACATACGTGATAAGACACGGAAGCAACCTTTGTGTTTGCGAAGAGGTGTTAGGATATATAACCCGCAGCAATAAGCACGTGGGTGTTAGGTCGTTTTATTGCGAAAAGATCACCACATATAAATACCTGTTGAAGTTGATAAAAATGGCACTGATAACGCACACACGAAAGAAAATTGTGACGCCAACCGTACGTAACTTTCTTATTTCATGATGTATTTTTGTTTGGTAAAATCGTCCTAAAACTATTTAAGCTTACGTACGTAGCTTGATGTACATAAGTATTACCAATATTTCTGCTGATGGAAAACTGTTTATAGTAGGAGGATTCAGATGACTACAATCCCATTGTTGCAGGTTCTAATATTTCAACATTTTTTATGCGCATAGACTAAGAAAGAAGATTATTTGACTCAGTTCGGCACAATGGTCTTCTGCGCAAGCTAGTTAACTATAATTTTCCCCCATATCTATGTAAAATAATTCAAAGTTTCTTGTCAAACCGTTGTTTTAGTGTCTACGTTAATAATACCGCGTCCGACGTAGTGTATTTTCAAGCAAGTGTGCCACAGGGGTACGTTCTTGGACCCATACTTTACAATTTATAAGGTGTAGTAAAAATAAATCCATTATTTTTGCATGAAACTGAAGGCTTTACTTAGCTCTCATTCTCTGAGAGCAATCAGACGAAAGTGTTGTGGGGTGCGCGCTTTTGTTTATATAAAAGTAAATTTCTTTAGAAGTCTTTTCCACAAATAAAAAAAAAAAAAAATTAACTGCTTAGTTTGCCAAGAAAAGATAGAGCGAAGCAATTTGTTAAAAATTGCATGCGCTGACTGTTCGCATATCTTTCACAGTACTTGTGTGAATATTACTGATTCCGATATTCAATATATGAACAGTAATAATCATAAATATCGCTGTGACAAGTGTACTGCCTTGCGACGCAAATCTCTACAACAACAACAACCAATAACGTCACTTCAATCACTCGGTACAACAACTAAGAAACAACCAAAATCTACCAAAATGCAGCATCAGTCTACGAAAGATCAACAAAAATCAACTAAACAAAACCAACATCATGCAGTTTCTAATCCACCAGCGCATAACCAGCCAACAAAAATGCCATTACAGCAGCAGCAAACAGAATCGCCACCAAGCGCACCGTCTACTCCCAAGCAACCATTGCAGTCAAATGACCCGATTACTCTTCAACTTCTTTATGAGGAGATAATTAGCTTAAAACATACCATCAGCAGCGAATTTCTCCCTGCAATTCAAGAACTGAAAGAGGAAAACGTCAAACTGCGGCGAAGAGTAAATTATCTCGAAAGCAAATTGAACTGGAGAGAACAGCAACAAGTGGAGAATGTAGTTGAAATCGTGGGTATACCAGAGGCTAACAACCAAAATGCAGCAGCCTGTGTACAAACTATCTTTGACAAAGCATTAAATGTCATTGTTCCTGCCGAAGAAATTACTAAATGCTATGTGAAAATAGTTAAGAAGCCAAAATCGAATGACGAAGAAGTCGTTGTTTGCGTCCAACTCTCTTCGCCTGAAGTCAAACGGAAGATAATGTCTAGTAAAAGAGATGCCAGAAAGAAACTGAATGCTTCGTTATTCGCCGGTAATAAAAACAAAAGTATTTATATTAATAATTGTTATACTAGATATACAAGAGCTTTATTTATGGCAGCTAAAAAATTTAAAGTAGAGAATAATTATAAGTACTTATGGTTTAAAAACTCCCAATTTTTTTAAAGAAAGGCTGATAATGGTGAGGTGACGGTTATCAGATCATTTGATGATATAGCTCAAATTCATAATTAGCTTTTTATCTAATATATTATATATTTTTTGTTTTATATGTTTAATAGAAAAAAAAATCTTGATCATATAACCAACGATCTCACCTTTCAAACCGTTAAAACTAATTGTGATAGTATCTTCAAATCTTCAAATGGTTTTAAATCTGTGTATGTTGTACATCAAAATATTCGTAGTCTGCGACGAAATTTCAATTTACTAATTTCCAATCTCGATGCTTTTGAAAATCTACCCGATATGATCTTTGTATCTGAGATTTTAATTTTTTCTTGCGAAATTGACGATTATAAACTGCCAAATTATAATTTTTATGCCAATCCTAATGATTCATATTGTGCAGGAGGAGTGGGAGTTTTTGTGCGAGATCTGTATGATTGTGAGGTTAAACGTTGTAGTCTGTCTAGTGCGGATATTATACAAATTTCATGCAGTATTTACAATGAAAGGTTTGATTTTACTTGTATTTATAGACTCCACTCACAGTCAACTCAAGTATTTATTGAGGAGTTTTCAACGTTTTTAAGAAATGTACGTGCAGGGAATATTATTCTCTTGGGTGATCTTAATATAGATCTATTAGATTTTAGTTCTGTTGTAGATTCCTATAATGTTCTTCTTTCAGAACATGGGTTTGTATCTTTCGTCAACGAGCCTACAAGACCAATAGCAGGAACCTGTCTGGACCACGTATTTGGTCGCTTCTTAAATATGTCTTATAACGCTTCTGCTGGAATTGTCTTTGATCTCCAAATTACTGATCATTGTATGACTGGCATTGTGTTTAATAGCTTAAAAAGTATAGATCAAAACAGACACATTCCAGAACGTAGAACTGCTTAAATTGAAACAAGTTGAACAATTACTTGCTTTTTGCTGATTGGGAAGAGGTTTATGAAGAAGAAAATCCTTCGAGGGCATATGAATTGTTCTTAAAAAGTTTAAATAATTTTATTTTCAATTCGTCATATTCTGTTTTGATCAAAAAAACTGAAATAAGATTAAAACCCTGGATAACTCGCTCTTCACTGAAAAAAATTAGACTAAAACATAAATTACGTAAAAAATTATGGCGTCATCCACATAATTCAAACTTAAGAAACCGTTTCAAGAGAATCTGCCAGCATGTTAAGAAAGAAGTTCGGTTAAGTCGTGATTATTACTATCAGAACAAGTTAAGAAGCTCACAAGGGAATTTGAAGAAAGGAAAATTATAAATTTTATGGTAAATAGAAACGATAGAGATCATTCTAATGTGATTTCTATGTATGGTGAGAATGTAGATATCTCAGATCCTGAGGGAATAGCAAATGAGTTCAATAATTACTTTGCTACTGTTGGTCGTAATTCTTTTCCACCACTAGAATCTTTGTCCTGTAATTGCGGTACTAGCTACAGACTCTCAAATAACACCTCTAGTCCAAATAGCTTCTATTTTGAACCTATCTCTGGTGTTGAGCTTTTAAAAGAAATACGATCTTTGAAGAATTCACATTCCTCGGGAAATGATGGTATTTCGAATTTTATTTTAAAAAATATTGCGTACAACATCATCGATGTTCTAACACATATTTTTAATTTGAGTGTTAATTTAGGCATCTTCCCTGAAGAACTAAAATTCGCAAATTTTATACCTCTATTTAAAAAGGGAAATAAAAAAGATAAATCGAACTATCGGCCAATATCGTTGTTGTCCTCCATTTCAAAAATATTTGAAAAAGTCATTAAAAGTAGAATCTTACATTACTTGCAGAGAATACATTTTTTTATTGCATTGCAGTTTGGATTTAGGGCTGGCCTTTCTACCGAAGATGCTCTTCTTGATTTTTGTTCCATTATACAAAAAGGTTTACATAACAAAAAAAACTGTGCGGCACTTTTCGTTGACATAACAAAGGCTTTTGATATGGTAAACCATAGTATTCTTTTGCAAAAGCTTTATAATGTTGGTTTTCGTGGTTTTTTTTTACAGCTGGTTTGAGTCTTATTTGTATAACAGAACCCAAAAAGTGAAGATTCATAATATTTTAAGCAACTCGAAAGTTATAAATCTTGGGGTACCCCAAGGGTCAGTACTTGGTCCCATTCTGTTCTTAATTTATGTAAACTCAATCTTTGAACAGCCCTTCACGGGGAAAGTTAAGGCTTTTGCCGATGATCTTGCAATTGCATATGATTCATCTAGACCCTTAAATTTATGCTGTGAAATAAACCATGATGTTAATTTGTTAAGGAGTTGGTTTTCAGATCATAAGCTTATTGTTAGTCAGAAAACAAAACTAATGTTTTTCAGTCTTGGAACAAAGACGCTTACGGATGTGAATGTTATGTTCCATGCTCCCGATTGTACTAGGCACATTTTATGTAACAATAATAATTGCGTAAGATGTGGTTCTGTATTCTTTAATCCTAATGTGCTAACTGTTTTAAAGTTGAGGAAGTAGAACATTTTAAATATCTAGGTGTTACAATAGATCAACATCTAAGCTGGACAGAGCACTTTGCAAACTTAAAGCAGTATCTACTTAGGAAATTTTGTACTAATAACACCTTAAAAATAGTATACTATGCAATTTTCCATTCGAAATTAGAATATGGAATCTGTTGCTGGGGCCGGTCTTTTCTTAATAAATTACAGCAATTGATTGTTCTTCAAAAATGCGTTTTAAGAAAAATTTGTAATACCGCCCGCTTAGCTCACACTATGGAACTATTTCGTCTGACGCAAATTCTACCAGTTCGTCACTTATTTTATTATAAGGTCCTAAAGATATTTTTCTGGAGAGCTGGTTATTTGCAAAGCCCTATATATGATGCATATAACTTAAGAAGTACTTCTCGCTCTGCTGTTATCCTACCTGCTTTTCGGACTACACATTTTAGAAATTCCTTTTCCATCGTATCTTGCCAATTGTTTCAGAAGCTACCTGAAAATATTCGTGTCATTAGAACCTTATTTGCGTTTTTGAAAAGTGTGAAATCATGGCTTTTTGAATTTAATATTAATGAAATTGAAGTTCTGTTGCGCTACGTTGTTTGATTCTTTTTTTGATGTACATATACTTAAATATTTATTATTATTCGAAGATTGTGAATTGCTAATTACTTTGCATTTTTTCTTCTTCTTACTTTACTTTCTGTTTTATCGTTATTTTTTTTTTATAATTCTTTTTCAAAGATGTATTTAAATATGAATTTTTAATTGTTCACCCCACTATGAAATATTGTATATAAAATGTGGCATTAACCCTATTTTTTCTCCAAAGAATAATATGCCATTAACTTTTTTTCATTAAATTAAATTATTATATTATTTGTTGTTATATTTAAGTTATTAGAAAATTTGTTAATCAAAATCATGAATAAAAAATTGAATTGAATTGAATTGAATTGATTCGACTTAGGCCGTCGACGCGCACTCAGACAAAACTGAGTCAACCAATCACAAAACGGTTAGAGAAGTTTTTTTGAACGAAATGTCATCTTTCTAACGCCATTTAGTGTACGTCCGATAGGACGTATACAACGCGAGATACAAATTACTAAAGTTATCTGCTGGAAAAATAATGGATTTCTTTATACTACACCTGATATATACAGCCGATTTCCACAAAAAGGACAACGATCTTCGTGTCTGCACATGGAATGTTAGGTCCCTCTACAAACCACGTGCAGCCGAACAACTTGCGGAGGCCCTAGAGTGTCTCAAAGCGGACATTACCGCCATCCAAGAAGTGCAATGGGATGGGCCGGGCAAAAGGAGTATGAAAAACTGCGACATCTACTACGGCGATTGCTACAGACAACAAGGACAGCGTCTATTCGGGTGCGGATTTGTCATTGGAGGCAGACTTAGGCAAGAAGTCTTGAGTTTCCGGCATGTGAACGAGCTTCTTATGACTATCCGTATCAAGGCTAAATTTGGCAACATAAGCCTAATATACGTTCACGCCCTTCACGAGAAGGACGACGCGACAAAGGATGACTTCTACCAGCTCTTGGACAAGACGTATAAGCAATTCCCTAGCCACGACGTTAAAATTATCCTAGGTGATTTTAACGCATAGCTAGGAAGAGAAGACGTCTTTAGTAGCGTGGTCGGAAAGCACAGCCTGCACGACTTCACATCCGACAACGGACTCAGGCTAATCGACTTTGCAGCGGAGCGAAACTTTGTCGTAGCTAGTACGCGGTTCCCACGTCTTGACATTCACAAAGGAACATGGCTATCTGTCAACCAAATCGATCACATTGCGATCGACGCAAGGTACTCTTCCAGTATTCTGGGTGTCCGGACATGCCGAAGAGCCAACGTGGACTCGGATCACTACCTAGTTGTAGCCGAGGTACGGATGCGGATATCCAGAACGGAGCGAAATCAACGAAATACTGTGAGGAAATTTGACGTCGGGCGGCTACAATCGCAAGAGACCGCCAGAGCCTTTTCTAATCGAGTTTCTCTTAATCCAAATCTAAGTCCTATGCCGCCAGCAGCAAACGCAGAAGACCAGTGACAGCGTTGCCAACAAGCCATCAGAGATGCCGCCTCTGATGTACTGGGTTTCTCTCGGACACCACAATGAAACCCCTGCTTTGAAGAGGAATGCCGGCAAGCACATGCAGTTAAACAAGAGGCGTACAAAGCGGTGCTGCATAGAAGGACTAGAGCTGCTTACGAGCTCTACGTGCGCAGGAGAAAAGAGGAACATCGACTTCTCAGAAAGAAGAAAAAGGAGCATGAGAAGCGCTTGATCGAGGAGATTGAGAGACTTTATTGCAGGAATGATGTTCGAAAATTTTACCAAAAGGTAAAAAGAACATGCCAGGGTTTCAAAGGCAGAACAGAAGCCTGCAGGGAAGAAAATGGCAACATAGTAGTAGAATCACGGTCGGTGCTGAGGATATGGAAGGAACACTTCTGCAGACTGTTAAACGGCGATGATGATCAATATTCCGCTGTCAGGCAGAATGAGCCATTCAACAGTGACGACGGCAGTCAAGATTCCCGTCAACCCGATCAGAATGAAGTGAGGATAGCGATATCTAAACTCAAATCCAACAAAGCTGCTGGAGCCGACGGCCTTGCCGCTGAACTTTTCAAGGCAGGAGGAGATGAGTTGGTAAGGAGCATGCACCAGCTCATCGGTAAAATCTGGTCGGACGAAAGTATGTCCGATGAATGGAACCTCAGCATCATTTGCCTGATCCTGAAGAAAGGAGACCCTCTAAACTGCACCAATTACTGAGGTATAAGTCTCCTCAACATCGCATATAAGATCCTGTCTGCCGTATTATGTGAACGCCTAAAACTGATCGTCAACAACCTCATAGGTCCCTATCAGTGCGGTTTCAGGCCGGGAAAGTCCACCATTGACCAAATATTCACACTACGGTAGATCTTGGAAAAAACCCATGAATATAAAATCGATACGCACCACCTCTTCATCGATTTCAAAGTTGCCTTTGACAGCTTATATAGAGACGAGGTCTTGGCATCCCTGCCAAGCTCGTCCGTTTGTGCAGAATGACGATGGAGAACTCTCGCTGCTCCATCAAAGTCGGTAAGAATATCACCGAACTTTTCGATGTCAGGTAAGGTCTTAGACAACGTGACGCGCTATCATGCGATCTCTTTAATATAGTACTTGAAAGAATTGTACGAATTTCACAAGCTAAGACCAGGGGTACAATCTTTTACAAGTCTGTACAACTACTCGCTTATGCCGATGACATTGACATAATCGGAAGAACTCAGCGGGCGGTGAATGAGGCATTTACGAGTATTGAGATCGAGGCAGCAGAGATGGGTCTCGCGGTCAATGAAAGCAAAACAAAATATATGCTGCCTACAAAAAAGGACTCCCAACATCGGCGTCTTGGACAGAACGCCACAATAGACAGATATAATATTGAGGTAGTAAAGGATATTGTCTACCTAGGCTCTATGGTGAACTCCGCAAATGACATCAGTAGGGAGATCACACGAAGAATTACTCTTGCCAATCGTTGTTTCTATGGTGGCTAAAACGGCAATTGAGTAGCAAAGCCCTATCTCGAACTACTAAGGTAACTCTTTATAAGACACTAATCATCCCAGTCCTGCTGTATGTCGCAGAGGCATGGGCGATCTTTGGTCCCGTCTGCATAGATGGCGAGTGGAGGAGAAGTTACAATGCCGAGCTGTACGGCCTGTACAAAGACATCGACTTAGCCAGAAGAGTTCACATACAGCGATTAAGATGGCTGGGTCATTTAGAGCAGATGGAGCCCAACGTTCCCGCTAAGAAAGTTTTCGAATCCACCTCGGATGGACGACCTCGCGGTAGGTGGCGCAAACAAGTGGAGGGGGATCTCAACCAACTTGGCGTGCGCACTGGAGGCAGCTGGCTCGTAACCGCGCTGGCTGGAGAGGTTTGTTGGTTGAGGCCCAGGTCCACCTCGGACTGTAGCGCCATCTAAGTAAGTAAGTATACATCTGGACACTAAGTTAACTTTCCAAGTGCATATCAAACAAACCTTGAAAAAAATCAAAATTGTTATCAAAATGTTATACCCGTTTATAAACAAAAAATCTTCATTGTCTAATGATGATTTTTTTTTTTTTATTTATGTATATATTGATTTATTTATTTATATATTTATTGCTTTATTTATATTCATATTGGTTTATTTATTTACTGATTAATTTATTTATTTATTACTAATCTACTTACTGATTTTGTATTTATTTTTTCTGTGATACCTTTAAGTTTTATATTGAAAACAAATATTTCTTTTGAATTACATTATTATAACTACTTTTTTTTTTCTTAAGTTGGAGGTTTCTTTCCATTTTCCCCCAAAAAAAATGAAATATTTCATAAATAACGTTTCAAATTGTTTCAACAATCTTTCAGTAGAATTTTAAAAATGCATAATATCTCTGAATTGAAAAATGTGCCGTAGCGAATGTAAATTATATTGCGAAATAAAGTACATCAATCTATCTCTCTACACACATTTGTGATCTTATTCACAATTTTGCAGTGTTGCCTGGTCAATACAATGACTTTTAACACTTTGCGAACAAATTGAAGACTTTTGGGATCGAACCTATACTATTTGAGAATGAATTTGAACATACTGCAGAAGAATGTGCTCAAAACCAAACGAAAATTATATCGGCTAACTTCGGCTAAGATTGGAACCAAGTCATTGGAGAGTAGTTGAAGTAAAAGTGCTACTTAAACCTGGCAAAAAAAACCCATGACGTAATGTCATATCGAACAGTATCTTTTCTACCTGCGATGTTTAAACTATTGAAGAAAATATTATTAGAACGTCTGAAAATAATAATGAAAGGAAAATACTTAATACCAAATCACCACTTTGGCTTTAGAAATAATCATTCAGCAACTGAGCAAGTTGATTGACTACCTAGCACTACTAGAATAACATTTGAAAACGAAAAGAACTCCCCTGCCATCTTTCTCGTTGGCTCCCAGGCTTTCGACAAAGTTTGGTATAAGGAACTTATATTGTATGTAAGCTGCAAATGCACCTTCCGAATGAATATACTGAAATTCTTGAATCCTATTTAAATTAGGTGGAGTAGCGTTATAAGGTTTTCATAGAACACTAGGCACCAAGATGGGCCCATCGCGATCCGTAGGGAACCTTCACGGCAAAGAAACACCTAAACCGAAAACCCCATACAATTCATTTCTCTACAGAATCAAGGGATCTTTTATTTTTTGGGTTCAGAAGCCACCATCGCACGCCTCATCAAGTCCTTAGAATATTCCAACATATTAAAAGTAACCGCGGTCAAGGTAAATCTACGGGTTTAGTCCTACTGGACATTAAGAAGGCCTTCGATTACCTATGGCACAATGGGCTCATATACAAATTGATCAACTTTGGCTTTCCTCTATACTAAGTGAAAATAATTCAAAGCTTTCTGTCAAATGGATGTTTCAGTGCTTATGTAAATGGTAAAGCATTATCATCACAGCAAGTTCCTGTTGGCGTAACCCAGTGTTCAGTTCTTGGTCCAGTACTATATAATGTATTCACTTCTGATCTCCCACAGCTCCCAGCTTGTGAAATAGCGATATATGCCGATGACATGGTCGTATTTTCATTGCATGAGTTCAGTCTCAACATTGAGACTAATCCTGAAAATTCGGTAAGAATAGTAGCTGATAGTGAGAGACAGATAGATAGAATAGTAACTGAATATTATTGTAAGTGGAAAATAAACTAAATGCCAATTTACCAATTTTAATTTCTTTCATTCGAAGAAGAAAGAGTTTTCACATTCCCAACAATCACCTTAACGTGAGTGGTGTAAATGTGGACTGGAAATCAAGTGCCAAATATCTGGGAATCCATTTAGACGAAGACTGACGATGAACACACACTAAACTAAATTAAAAAAGTAAATATTGCTATCAAGATTCCTTACCCCTTTATAAACTGCTCAGCAAATCTAATAAAATCATTATATCATATAGGTGCATAAAATCATTTTTCAGTCCTTACTTCTTTATGGATGCCAAGTCTGGTAAAATTGTGCAAATTGCTATATAAGGAAGTTAAAAGTATCACAAAATAAATTGCTAAAAAATGATGTTAGATTTATCTAGATACCACATCTGATCTGCATACCCAGGCTAATATTGAATTGTTCTCTGAGTTTAGAGATTCTAAACTGACGGATAATTTTTATGATTATGGTTATGAATACCTTTAACATGTTTACACACAGTGCAACAAAATTGTGTTTCTCTGAGAATCCCCTTATACATGCATTAAATATTTGAGCATGTTCCTTTTTGTGTATTGATTTATTTATTATTTTACTCAATTACTTGTTATATATTTACTCATTTATTTGCTTGTGTATTATGTATTTTTGTATTAATTATCTATTTGTTTATTTTTCCATTTATTTACTTATTTATTCATTTATTTACTCATCTATTTATTTATTTATTTACTTTATTTATTCATTTATTTATTTTGCGTTCCTGTACTAATAATGTATTGTTTATTTCTTTATGTATTTATTTATTTTTTTTTTAAATTGGAGGTTTTTTCAAGCAATCTCCTCTAGAGTTAACTCAGTATCCTTACGCCGTTACTTCAAATACAAATAAATAATAATTAGTAGAAACCTGTAGAGATAAAAATGGAAACCTCGTAGTAGAATCACAGTCGGTGCTGACAAAATGGAAAAACTACTTCTGCAGACTGTATAACGGCGACGAAGACCAACATCCCGCTTTTAGGTAGAATGAACCATTCAACATAGACGATGATAGTCAAAATTTCCGTCCACCTGCCCAAAACGAAATAAGGATAGCAATATCTAAGCTTAAATCCAACAAGGCTGCTGGACCTGACGGCTTACCGGCCGAACTTTTCAAGGCAGCTGGGGATGAATTAGTAGAGTGCATACACCAACTCATCTCTAAGATTTGGTCAGACGAGTGTATGCCTGATGAATGGAATCTCAGCATCGTTTGCTCGATCCACAAGAAAGGAGCCCCGCCAACTGCACCAATTATAGATGCATCAGTCTCCTCAACATCGCATATAAGATCTTTTCTGCGATATTGTGTGAACGTCTGAAACTTTTACTCAACAGCTTAATTGGCTCATATCAGTGCGGTTTCACCCCAGGAAAGTCCACCATCGACCAAATCTTCACACTTCGGCAGATCCTGGAGAAAACCCAAGAATTCCAAATCGATACTCACCATCTCTTTATCGATTTCAAAGCCGCCTATGACAGCATCTATAGAGAAGAGCTTTATAAAACCATGTCTTTGACATCCCTGCCAAACTTGTCCGTCTGTGCAGGATGACGATGGAGAACGCTTGCCGCTCCATCAAGGTCGGTAATGACCTCACGGAGACCTTTGATGTCAAAAAAGGTTTTAGACAACGTGACGCGCTGTCATGTGACTTCTTTAATATTGTAGTTGAACGGATTGTGCGGAACTCACAAGCCAACACCATCAAATCTATTGACGAAATAGACATTATTGGAAGAACTCAGCGGGCTGTCACCGGTGCGTTTGCAAGCATTGAGGCGGAAGCGGCCAAAATATAAAAAGCGATGAACGAAAGCAAAACCAGGTATATGCTATCAACAAGAAGGGACAATCAGCACCGACGAATCGGACAGAATGTCACAGTAGGTAGCTATAACTTCGAGGTAGTAAGGGACTTTGTCTACCATGGCTCTGCTATAAATTCTACAAACAACATCAGCGCAGAGATCAAGCGAAGAATAACTCTTGCCAATCCCTGTTTTTTGGGCTTTTAAGGCAATTCAACAGTAAAATCCTATCTCGAACAACTAAGGAGACTCTGTATAAGACCCTGATTATCCCAGTCCTGCTGTACGGCGCTGAAACATGGACTTTATTAATAGAGGAGGAAAATATCCTTGGTCGCTTCGAAAAAAAAAAATGTTCTTAAGATATTCGGTCCCGTTTGCGTTGACGGGTTCTGGAGGAGAAGATCCAATCACGAACTAGACGAGCTGTACAGCGACATCGGCCTGGTTGAAAAACTGCGTTTTGAACGTATGAGATGGCTAGGACATATAGAGCGAATGAACACCAACATTCCGGCGCGCAGAGTCTTCGAATTTAACCCGAAGGGAGGACGCAGTAGGTGGCGCGCACAAGTTCAAAGCAACCTCGACCAACTTGGAGTGCGCAACTGGAGGCAATTAGCTAAACCGAGCTAAATGGAGAGGCTTGTTGGTTGAGGCCCAGGTTCACCCCGAACTGTAGCGCCACCTAAGTAAGTAAGCATGTACTCTTCAGTTGCAAATAAATAAATTAAAATGCTACTGCGACCTTTGGGATCTCAAAATAAATATCTTTAAGTCCAAGGTTATAATCTTCGGATCTGCATGCCGTAGGAGAACACTGTAAGAGAACCGGTCTTTGGGGGAAGAACAGATTGAAGTCCTTAAACACTTTAAATATATATTTGAGAGTTCGCCTTACTTCAAACCTTGATCTGCATTCACATGTCCACGAGAAGTCAGTAGCGGCTAAAACGGCTATTAACATCATGTGGAGATGTTTCTTCGGTAACAAATTAATTGATACTTCCCCGATGTTTAAGGTGATTAACGCTACGATAAATGCATGTCTCTGCTATGCTTATCAAGTTTATGGCTACCAATACTTCGACGAATTTAAAATTGTCCAATGCTTTTTCTTTAAACGTATTTTTAAACTCCCGTCTACAACTCCAACATATGCCATTCATATCGAGTCTGGTCTTCCTCAGATTTATGTACGAAATTTAAAAGTCAATGCCGATTACATACTTAAAGTGATGCACAGGTCAAACGATAATTTACACAAACGATTGATGAAGTTTGCACTTTGGTGCCATTTAGCGCCCATGAAGGAATAGAATGACCTCGCATCCTCTCATAACATCGTTCTTGGTCTTGCAGAGGTTAAGATAAATGAGTGGGAAAACAACTTATACAAATATATTAAAAAAGTCGACGATCTGTGGTATCGAGAATGCATAACCAGGGCCCAAACGTCGTTAACACGCATTATCTATGAACTTATTAATCATTCACGGGGCCCAGTGCCAATAGCTATTTTAATAAAGAACTAAAATTCAAACATATAAGTCAAATATTTAAGGCGAGGACTGAGCTTCTATGATTCAATTATATACCGCGTAGACAATACAATCGGCCCATCTGCACCCTTTGTAATCGTAATGAGATTGAAGACATCTATTACTTTGTCGCAGTCTGTCCAATTTTATTAGAACTGCGTTTACTGTGCTTTCTAAGGGATCTCTCACACTGGATGAAACCAAACAGATCCTTAATGGAACGCTGGGATGGAATTTGCTTTTCCCCTTTTGTAATCATGCCTTGAATTATCGTAACATCTTTATTTACCTATTACTTAAACTTAACATGGTATGCACATAATTTTCCAATTTAGCTTTTTGTATTATGTATACTTTTATTCTGCTTATTCTTATATCCTTATTATATTTTTTTTTCATCTTTAAAGTAAAGTAATGTTAATTCCCGACAGATGGCACTTTTGCATTTTAGCTTATCTTTTTTTTATCTTACAATATTGTAAATCTATTTAATGTTAATAAAGGAATGAATGAATGAATGAATAAATAAAAGGCAGGTGGCCAAAGTAGGATGAGCACGGGTCAGCTTGTTCTTTATAAAGTTAATCTCAGACGGATATTGCCCTCATCAGCTCCCTTCCTTCCCTTAATTATGTCATAATTGCTTTTATAAATGTTTTATTTGTAGCTTTCCTTCAAAAGTCTGTTTTCTATCTGTAATTTTGTTAAAAGCTTCAGTCAATTTCTTCAACGGTGAGGTAGAAACATACGTATATGAACCATATCTCTGTAATTTGTGCAAAAATTATATTTAAAAAAAATAATGTGAAAATGTCTGTTACAACAAAGACATGACTAACTAACTAAACTTCCCCATACTGATACTATCTCGTCCTCAGCTAAAAACATGGGATATATTTCCTAAAAAAACTTCAGCTGGTACACATTTACACTCAAATCGCCTTCCAAGAGAGACCTCTACTTGTTCCTATCTTACTCACCATTAAAAAATAAAGAGAACAATTTGACGATAAGTGCAAGTTTTTGGGTACCTTGGGAGTATTGTTTCGGTTTAAAAAGTGGACGTATGCAATCGAATTGCGAAAGTTGCTTTGGTAGGGCCTGGAAAATCTAGTGGGTGGGGCACTTTTTGCTTAAATACCCAGTTGCGTTCAAGTGTGGAGTAAGCGTTGTTTTATGGGTGTAGCACGTGCATGCAATGGACGAAGTGGCACCGCAGTTGCGGAGTAGCTACTGAGATTCTAGATATTGCCAGCAAGCAAACACAACAGCGCTTAAGAACCATACGGGAACCCTGGGTCCAAAGAATAATAGCGGAAAGTGTTACTACTTTCCTCGTACCCCAACCTTTTAGCCCTTCTTCTGTATGATAAATCTTTAGTAACATGCAGACTCTTGACGAAATAATTGGAGCACAAAAAAAAAAAACACTCATACGACACCGAGCCATATGGAACAGAAAAGAAAAAAGTCTCCCTCATAAAATCCCAAACAACAAGTGAATTGTCCACTTTACGGCAACACTCGTCTTCAAAAGGGTTAACAGAGCCTAAAATAAAAATCCTAAGGGCACTACATATACAGCAATCTGCCTTGATATTATGACACCTCCTGCATTTCGCTCTTTCAATTCGAGAAATGAGAAAAAAAGTAGGCGGAAACCTCACATAATGATAATGAGCTTCAATTAAGTAGATTGCGATGAAACCAAGCGCACAAAAAGGTAAAAGCCATGAACTTCATGTTCTCGGTGGCATAAAAGAAAGCAGTGAATATCCCTTTTTACTATCTCACAACGCACAATCAGTTATCATTTCGATTTTGTTAACCCTTTCAGGTCTTTTTTTCTTTCAATGTTGTCCTTTTCGTCTGCATTTACCCTTGATTTCTAATTCAGGAATCTCCTTAGAGACTTCCGGTTTACTTTAAGTCCTTTTTTTCGTGCCCTGAAGTAGCATTCAATTTGTATAAAATGAATTCATTGACGTAGTCTAGTGGTGGCTTTTGTGTTTACAGGGGCAAATAAAAGTGGAGGTCAAATTAGTATATGGGGTGAGTGAGGAAGAGCAGCACAAAAGGATCAAACTAATAACCATTTGACCCATATTGGAATTTCTTTGCAAGGCAAGTAAAATGAAAGAGGAAGCAGGAAAAAATTAACTGGATGAAGGATAAAACCAACCGAATAAGGGTTTCACACACCGATGACTTTTGAGAACCAATGAGCGCGTTATCGCAGTAACAAAATAATATCGACATGAATGTGTATATTCGCAAAAAAGGATTTACTTTCGGACGGATATTTTGAGTAGGTAAAATATTCTGCAAGGAAAGAAGAACTTCAAACGCATTTCTAAGACTTGACTTATTCATTGGCTTAATGCCCCCGTTTCACTTCTTTCTTCTCTCTAGTCTTGAAGGATTTATCTTATGTCGTATGTATGCCCACATATGTATGTATAATGTTCAAATCTTTCATTATCCATTATATAGCTGGCAGCATTCTTTTGTCTTCACTGTATTGGGGTCTTCTAAAATTCTATTTTTCTTTTATTTAAGCTCCTTGGATACGCTTGTGGTTAGTAATGCTGCTGCTCGAAGGGTCACTTTTCCACATCAGATAACAGGAATTGGCTTTTGGCTATAATTTTGAAGGATTTGTTTTCCACTATAAATTCGGTTTTTGTTTTTGTGTTGTGTCCTTTTATTTTTATATGTTTTTTATTTTTTATTTTTGGGATTTTGTTAAGGGTTATGTTTACATCGTAACAAATCTTTGGTGGTGATTTTATTGCAATTGTAATAAATTTGATAACGTTCAGTAGGTACCGAAGGGATATACAGTAGTAAATATAAATCAGTCGATCTTATTTATGTGAAAAAGTAGTAGTGGACGTGTGTGAAAGTACACCAGTTTTCCGACCTAGAATACTCAAGTTGTACTCTTATATAGTGGTTTTATTTAAGAGTGCAACGATACTGAAAAAGGGTCTTATTAGTAGTATAAAATAGTGAACAGATATAAAAGAAAGTGAAGGTTTTATAGCCGATCGTCGTCGCTAGAATAATTTTAGAAAGTGAAGGAAGTTTATCGTTTAAAAAAACTGAAATTTATAGTATTACGACGATACCTAGTGTTTAGGAAAATGTACTTAAATGTATGAGTTAAAACTTTAATATTAGCTTAAAAGTTTATCTATTTTATTTTTTGCACTTTACAATTTTATTTTACAGTGTCACGACTCCACAATATGAACAGAGCCGCGACAGAATCCATCGTTTTTCGAGCCAATCCTTTTGTTCGGCAGTAGCCCGTCACCATCCCGCATCATTGAGCGGCAAAATCTGGAGCAAGTGTCGGATATTCTTTTATCACCATCAATTGCGGACAAATACAACGCGGTGAGCATGAGGCCCCTGCAGGTGTGTGGGGAGGGAACTACTGC
The DNA here is from genome assembly GCA_945910035.1 of Brachypalpus laphriformis. Lineage (NCBI taxonomy): Eukaryota > Metazoa > Arthropoda > Insecta > Diptera > Syrphidae > Brachypalpus > Brachypalpus laphriformis. Next base: position 90,067,466 of record OX246754.1, read on the forward strand.
TTCAACGACTGGTTGAGGGCTTCGACCTGAGCGACTCCCTGCCCTCACAGTTACTTCGACGAATCACAGACCTTTCCGTTACCTCAGGCACACCAGACGCAGTGTTGCTAGTTCCTTGGCTGTCGAAATCGCCAACCCACGTTCGAACGATATTATCCGCGGTCATGGGCGACTTAAGAAATCTCCCTCGGACCGCCGACAAGGTAAACGGCTACTATCATACAACGACTACTCCCACGGCAATGCATCAACCATCTGCAAGGACAACTTCAACAACAGCTGCTACCGACGAAGTTCTGCGAGACATACAACGCGGACTGGACACCTTAGAAGAAAGATCTAAACAGCGCTGTTCCTCTAGAAGACGGAACTCCATTAACCGCTCACATTCATCGAGCCGGGACCGCGGGGTTCTGTCGAGAAACAGTGGGTGCTGCTGGTACCATCAACGTAACGGCTCTCTGTCGCGCAAGTACTCACCTGTTTGCACGTTTATGCAGGAAAACGGCCTCTTAGAGCTCGACGTAGGCCTACGCCGTGCCTTTTGATGGACATTCGTTCGCCCAGCTGTTCCGCAGTAGATTTTGGGATCAGAATTTCCCCAGCATTTCCGTCTACTGCTGGACATCTATGGACGACGTCTTGTCGATTAAATCACCTAAATCTCCTCGGCGGCTGCACTGATCTGCACAGACTATACTGTTGTGGACTCTATCGATCATGACCTTGAGTATGCAGAACTTCTCAGATATTACAGAGCGATAATGCTCCCGTATTAATCCGACTGCGTCCCCTCTCACAACGTACGCCACCAACTGGAAACTACGGGGCCGCCACTAACATGCCGTATGAGCCATATATCGCTAAAATTTCACATGCTGGCAAAAATGGAGTTTCAATGCATACTAGATGCGGGTATCTGCCAGTCCGTTACGCTATCGGACCGATATCCATTGCCACGTTTAACCGATATTCAACTTATTATGCCGGCAAGACCATATTCAACAAGATAGAACTCGCCCGTGGCTATGATTAAATGCCAATGGCACAGGAGGACATTCCAAAACTAGGAAGGAGTAAACTAAACATCAATTCCAAACTAAAATTAACAAACTGCTATGGTTAAAATAAGACCATATTCAATTCAGCTACCTGGCATCGCTAGAGTTCGAAACCGTTATAAAATATGCAGACTTGGCAGTTTTGTTAGCTGACATTTTGTAAGCTGAACAAAACTAAACGGCAATAGCAGTACAAAATAATTACGCAGTATTGTACTGGATGATACGAAATCCCACTTTGGTATTCTGCCATCTACAACTGGAGAAACTGCCCTGGATGCAGTCAAAATAAGGAAAGAGGTTGATGTGGTGTTGGAATCTCTTAAAGATGGATAAGCTGTGGGAACGAACACTTTTGAGTTCAAAGATAAGAATATCCAAGCTTTGGATATTATTTTTAAATTTGGTTCTTATACTACCAATGTATAAAAAAGGCGGTTCTAGTGATCCGAAGAAATACAGAAGGATTTCATTTCTTAACGCTACATTTAAAAACTGTACATCGTTATTATACAGAAGACTACACTAGTTGGTACAAGAAACAATTTAAATGAGTAGCAAAATTTTTGCTGAATTTCGGAAGCGATACTCTACTATAGCAAATATCGTCATCTGGGATGTCTGACAGGACAAAAACTGTCTCAGAATAGAGGACTCTAAGTTTTCAAACTTCAAAGTGGCTTTCGATACAGTAGATAGAAAACCCTTGTTTTACAAGTTGTAACAGGATGGTATGCTATTCACCTTCAGCAGAACACTGGAAAGTGTGTTTCGGCAGACACCCGATCGTCTTTACAATTTGGAATAACGTAAAAGGTAGATATGCATAAATCGTGAAGTACGGCAAAGTTGTAATCTACTCAGCTGTTTGTTTTTTCCTCAACGAATTGGTATATTGGCTCCCATACGACTTAAAGGTTGGTTGGCATGAATTTTCTCAGATTCTCCACCTTTTCTCCAGTTTATGATAAAAAAAACGGATCCGGAAGAATTGCAAGAATCGAAAACTGGAAGTACGGTGGAAAGATTTGGTAAGTAGTGTTACAATTACTTAGATATGGAAGTTGCCTTTAACCTGAAATTGGACAAAGACTTGACGCTTAAAGCTGATAAGATATTTAAAAACAATGTAATTACGGTCAATAGGTTATAGTTAAGGTTTTTAATGCAGCAGCGAGGCTACTCTCTTTTATGGAGCACAGGTTTCAGGAGTTAGGAAGTATCAGGCAGTGAAAAACGAGTTAAAGTTTCTCCTACGGCAAATATTCTACCAAGCAATTAGTACTATACTCAATTATACGTACCACTTAGAATCTGGTCTGTTAAAATTCTTAAATTTTTACTCTTGAATTGAATGCTGAATATCTAGCAAAGTCAATATAACTCGAATATTTCGAAGATATTACGAAGATGCTGAGTAGCACAAGACTCTTATTTTTCTAAAAATTGGATGGATAATGGATACAATATAACACCCAAGTGAGCCTAGCGACATATATGGTATACTCGTACTACCAAAAAAAATCCTCCCGCAAGTGTGTATGCGAGTCCGTGGGTTGACATGACTGGAGATCACCGGTGTCATAGAAAAAAGATCAAATAAACAATAATAAAGCAGGAGCATGCACGTGTCAAACAACAAACACCATCGCAATATGGTAATATTGCAAAACTGTATCATTATGGTAATACTTGCTAAAAGGAAAGGCACTACCCCGCCAGGCACTACAACTGCTGTGCATGGTACTGATCCTGGATCGAGCAGAAATGATCGGATCATACCTATACGGATTCCGGAGGCTAGCAAAATAATGAAACATTTTGGAAGAAATTTAAGGGTCGCGAGTTGGAACGTTGGAAGCATGACCGGTCGAAGTTACGAGCTGGAAGAGATGGTGAATAGAAGCCGGGTGGACATCTTGTGTGTCCAAGAGACGAAATGGAAAAACACCGGAATTCGGGCGCGTTTCTTGGACGTTAGGACAAAAGATTACAAGATGTTCTACTACGGAACGGAAAAGGCTAGGAACGGAATCGGTGTCATCCTTGCGGCAGAGCTACTTAGTAACGTTTTGAGCATTTCGAAGTTCAGCGACCGTTTGATGTCTCTCAAACTAGTAATACAAGGAGAGGTTTGGAATATTGTCAGTGCATATGCTCCCCAAAATGGGTGCAATCAGAGAGATAAAGATGCATTTTGGCTAGATTTCCACAATCTCCTTAAGAACAACCCAAAGGAAGAGTTTCTGTTTGTTGGAGGAGATGTTGAATGGACATGTCGGGAAGTCAAACGAAGTCTATGAAGACTGCCATGGAGGACTAGGATACGGCACCAGGAACCTTCCTGGTGAAGACATTCTAAGCATGTACAAATCACACGGTCTTATCGTGTTAAATACCATGTTCATCAAACAAAGCCGACACCTGATCACTTTCAGCAGTGGTGGAGATGAAACTCAGATTGACTACCATTTGGTAGCCAGTTTCATGAAGCCTCGGGTAAAAGATTGCAAAGTGATCCTGGGAGAGGCAATCGCTCGGCAACACCGTCTCCTGCTAAGAGAAATTTTTTTAAAAACACCGAAGAAAAGCAAACAAACAAGGGTCTCTGAGAAAATCAAGTGGTACAATCTGGACAAAGAAAAAGGCGAGGCTTTCGTTTTCGTGATGAAAAATGACCTCTTCACACCATCAACGGATCTGAGGATGAAGAGTGCAGAGCACAAAATATGTGGGATTATCTACAGCGAACTTGCTTAAAGAGGGCCAAATAACTGCTGGGAGCTTCAAAAGGCCACCATCAACACGCCAAAGAAATATGGTGGTGGAGTGATGAAGCTAAGAAGGTAATAAATGAGAAGAAAGTGGCTTTCAAAGCTTGGTCAAAATGTCCCTCTAATAATAGTGACGAAAAAGCTCGCCTCGAAATGGAATACAGATGTTGCAAGAAAAAAGCGAAGAAAAAGTGCGCCCAGCTTCAAGCAGAGAGTACGGAGGACCTGTATCGGGAGCTGGAGAAAATATCTTCCCCGGTAGCTGATGCAAACCAGGCAATCCAGGAACTGCGAAGACACAATATGAACAAGAGCGCAACTATCTTCAAAATAGCCGCCCAAAGAAGGACGAATGCTCAGGAGACTCGTCCGCCAAAGTTCATTAACAATGCTCATGGCCAGCTTCTTGTGGATGACGACAAAATTCTGCAGAGGTGGCGGCAGTATTGTAAAGAACTTTTGAATGAACAATTTCCCCGGCTATACTTTCCAAGAGCCATCCCTAACTTTGAAGAAATACCCGACATTACAGTCGAAGAAGTTAGTGAGGCGGTTAAACAAAAAAACGAAAAGCGGTTGGGCCAGACGAGATTCCTTCTGAGTTCTGGAAAAAGATGGGAGACATCGGGTTCAGATGGCTCAGAATTCTCATCTCCAAATTTGTGAGAGGTCCAATGCGGAATCAATGGAGGGAAAGTTACCTTCTCCCTGTATACAAAGGGAAGGGTAATACGCGAAATTGTGATAACTACCGTGCGATCAACCTGATGTCACCATGAACATCATGAAGATCGTTGAGCGGGTATTAGGTGGCCGACTGCGAAAAATAATACGGCTATCTGATGATCAGTGCGGGTTTGTTGCGAATAAATCAACCACAGACGCAATCCAAAGTAAAAGGATCATAATCGTTATTCCTTAAAGGATTTGCATATTGTATTGGTTGACTTTGAAAAAGCATTCGACAGACAACCACGAGATCTGATATAGATGGCGGTAAGACATCGAACGGATCCAGAAACCTATGCACAGGTGATCATGGACATGTACGAAGGAGCAAGGACAACTATCTGGGATCTATGATCAATAGCAAAGCAACCTGTGATGATGACATCAATCATCGCGTAAGCGTAGGGTGGATGAAGTGGCGAGAAAATTCCGCTATCTTCTGTGACAGAAGTTGAAAGGAAGGCTCTACACCGCAGTTGTGCGTCCAGCACTCACATACGGTTCACAATGTTAGACGATGTATAAAAAGTATGAGAGTAAATTAACGGCAGCTAAGAAAAAGATGCTTCGCATGACAGCAGGAGTGACAAAGCTTGATCGAATAAGAAGTTCGAAGATCCGTGGAAGCTTTCACATCAAGGAAACCATCGTACAAAAAATAGAGCGCGACCGGCTCAGCTGGTATTGCCACGTTCAAAGAGGAAATCATTCGAACCCTGCTAAAAAGGCAATATCAATGCACATTCCAAAGACATCGCGATGCAGGAAAGGCAGGCCTATAAACGCCTGGATCAGACAAATGCGACGACATCGGCATTTCATTGGCCTCAGTAACCGAGTGATCCAAAATCGGCAGGCTTGCCGATATTTTCTGAGGTCAAATAGGCGAACCCCACAGGCGGATCAGTAGAAATGCAGTGAAGTGGGAGAGCTGTCATGCGAAGCATCTTCATCTCAGCTGCCGTTAATTTACTCTCATACTTTTTGTACATCGTCCAACATTGTGAACCGTATGTGAGCGCTGGACGTACAACTGCGGTGTAGAGCCTTCCTTTCAACTTAGGGGGCATTTTTCTGTCACAGAAGATAGCGGAATTTTCTCGCCACTTCATCCACCCTACGCTTACACGATGATTGATGTCGTCATCACAAGTTGCTTTGCTATTGATCATAGATCCCAGATATTTGAACTTTTCGCACTTGGGAAGCACTGTTCCATTCAAATAAATGTCTGGAATAGGCCTGAGTGGATCAGAGAACGGGCAGCACAAGTACTCTGTCTTTTTTGAACTAATGCGATACCCATTTCCCTCCAAAACGTCCACCCACACATTAAGTGCTCGTTGCAGGGATGTAGGATCCTCACTTATGATGGCTCCATCGTCAGCAAAGAATAACTGATGTACCTTGGGGTCCATCACTTTACCTTCAAGCAGATAATCAAGGACTGTAATAAAGAGCAAAGGACTTAAAACGCTTCCCTGGTGCACCCCGACTTTGATTGGGAACTCTTCGGTTACTCCAGCGGGACATCTTACTCTTGTCTTTGCTCTTTCGTACATGTCCATGATCATCTGTACATAGGTTTCTGGAACCCCTCGATGTCTTAGCGCCACCCATATCAGATCTCGTGGTTGTCTGTCGAATGCCTTTTCAAAGTCAACCAATACAATATGCAAATCCCTTAAGGAATCACGATGTTTTTCCATTATGATCCTTATACTTTGGATTGCATCTGTGGTTGATTTACCCGAGACAAACCCGCACTGATCATCAGATAGCCGTATTATTTTTCGCAGTCGGCCACCTAATACCCGCTCAACGATCTTCATGGTGTGTGACATCAGCTTGATCGAACGGTAGTTATCACAGTTTCGCGTATCACCCTTCCCTTTGTATACAGGGAGGAGGTAACTTTCCCTCCATTGATTCGACATTGGATCACCTCTCACGAATTTGGAGATAAGAATTCTGAGCCATCTGAACCCGATGTCTCCCATCTTTTTCCAGAACTCAGAGGGTATTTCGTCTGGCCCAACCGCTTTTCGTTTTTTGGAGTATTTGACCGCCTCACTAACTTCTTCGACTGTAATGTCGGGTATTTCTTCAAATGCTGCAAAATGGAAAAATGCTAATGCGAAGTTAGAGTTTAAACTGAAGCTAAACCTGAACGAAAGTTTAAACTTTTCGTTTGACTATTTCGGTTTCACAATTTAAAATAAACCCAATAAACGCAGTTTTGGAATCTTCGTTTGAAAAAAATATAGAAAAAAAAACTAAACGCACAGTTTAGTTTTTTATGATAATTTTTTTTCTCTTTTTTTGTCAAGATACAATAGATACAGATACAATATAATTTCAAACAATTTACTTTATGTTGAACGCATTTAGTAAAAATCATTCAAATAACTCCAAACAACTTATCCACAGGAAATAAAAGAGATGATTAAGGAGAAGAGAAAAGCGCGTAAAAAATGGCAACAAACTCGGGCTCCGCAACATAAAGCATATCTTAGCCCCTTGTGCAACTCACTAAAAAGATCTATTAAAGACCTTAAGAATAATGAAATACAAACTTACTTAGAAAGTTTAACGACAGAAAAAGATTCAAATTACTCGCTTTGGAAGGCTAACTAAGAGAAAGTGCGTTTCTTCCCACCTGGAAGAAACTTTTAAACCGTTTGATGGACAAGCTCTTATTCAAAATATAAATACGTCGTATATAGACAATATAGCAATAAGAAATGCAACAATAACCGAACTTAAGGAAGAAATAAAGAAATTTAAACCTGAGAAGGCTCCTGGATACGACCTTATCACGGGAGAGGTTCTTAAAGCACTACAAAGAAAAGCTATAATTAAGCTTCTGTTCATTATAAACACCGCACTTAGACTAGAATATGTTCTTATTTATAGGCTTAAAGTTTAAATTACGACAAGTTCTGCCAGAGCACCTATATAATATTTTGAAGAACTACCTTACGAATAGACTATTCCGCGTCAAATGTGGAAACGAATATTCCGATTTTAAGGAAATGATGGCTCGGGTGCCCGAAGAAGCGTTCTTGGTCCAATTTGATATCTATTATACACTCGTCATATACCGCAAGTAGAAGGCACTGAGCTAGCTACATTTGCTGACGACACTGCTATCTTGGCAGTAAGTAAACGGTCGAAGATATTATAGAAAAACTACAAGAAGCTTTGGACAGAGTAAATGAATGGACAAAGATTTGGCGAATCGCATTCAACGAGACCAAATCTGTTCATGTAAATTTTACTTACAAGAAAATAAATAATTTGCCGATCTTTTCAAACTCAGTTCAAATTCCGTTTGCAAACGAGGCTAAGCTGAAAAGGAAAACGCACGTAAAGAAAAAAACGCAAAGAACTAGATAATAAATATAGAGAAATGTATTGGTTACTTGGAAAATATTTCAAGCTTGATATAGAGAACAAACTGCTTTTATATAAGCAAGTGCTAAAGCCTTCATGGACATATGGTATACAACTCTGGGGTTGTACCAAAATAAGTAACATTAAAATTTTACAATTTTTTGAAAACAAAGTGCTAAGAGGTATTGTAAATGCGTCATGGTATATCAGAAATTACGTTAATATTACAGTCCTCCAAGTTTTGGATGAAAGAAACTTACTACGCTGTCTACAAAGAACCAAACCTTTAGACTTAGCGCGTTAAGTTACCGCGGCTAAACTGCGGAGCTAGCAGGAACTTCTAATGGGAAGGTACCTGCAAAACGTCCTTATTTCGTGAAATGAAAACTACTTGATACGTCGAATACTTAGTTGTAGTAAAAATAAAAACAAGTCTGTTTTGAAGAGAGGTTTTTTAGTGGGTAAGAATCCCACACTACTATGAGCACGTGCTGTCGATCCTCATAGTGGCTTGTTGAAGATTTTCACCTACCCTCGAAAAAAAAAAAAAAACTTCAAACGTATGTATTTTCATCATTTGAGTTTAAGATTCTTTCATCGTTTGTACATTGATATTTACTTGGTCATCTTACCGGCCGGTGGAGGATCAACTTCGTTGTTTATACAGCAAACGTTAAGAAGTACTGCTGTTGCGATTATAATGCTTTGAATAGCTATTCATTTTAATTTTATTCCTGTAGATAATATCGGGAATCTTCTTTTCCATACACAATATGATTTTTCAGTACACTTTCGTGTTTGAATCATCCATTGTATAAAGACTCTTATGGATTATTGCAATTGCGTAAAGGAGACATCATACAATATATTGTTCGCACTGACAGCCACCTGCAACTATACAAATGGTTTCCAAGCTCCCCACTTTCAAATCTATCACAGATTCTTGAGTTATTAAAAATTGTGGAATCATGACTCGATTCAGGTCACCTTGCAACAATGTTTATTATTTTTAAATTCGAATCGCACATGGTTTGCACGTTCAAAGAAAAATATCCTTTTCCTTTTCGAAATAACTCGCTATTCGACCCACCTAGGAAAGGAAGATATGGCTATTTGCAGCAAATATTACCTGGGGACTATACTCGTATATGTGTGCAATCTAAAGCAGTAATCACTATTCCTAAAAAGTAATATAAATTATTGTTTTATATTCTATTGTTAAATTTGGATTGAATTTGCTCCAAAACATGTTAAACGAAAGATTAAACCGCAGAATTCAGTCGTTTTACTTAAACGACGAGTTAAAATCCACTTTGGGTTTAAACGAGCACTGTGAAACTGAAAAATTCTTAACCGGAAGTCTTAACCAAAACGAGAGTTTAAACTCTCACTGTGAAACTGGGCATAAAGTTTTTATAAAGACCAACCCTAATTTTCAAATCCTTAGAAAGTCGCAATTGCAAGAAAAAACAACAGGGTCCATGTCCCTGAAGTTATTCGTTGCAATTATTTTTCATGATTTAGATGTTTAGATCCTATGTATTCATGGTCATCCTTGAACCACCTCAAATCGAACCTTAGCGCGCACTCGAAAAGTTTATAGCCGCTTGCGATGAATGAAAGTGAACGTGAACAAATCGTAATTAATGGTAATTAAAAAAAAACCATAAGTGGAGTCCCGCTGAAGTAGGTGGAGAAGTTTAAGTACCCCGGGGTCTTATCCACGAATGATAAGATGAGCAACGCCGAGTCATCCTGTAGAATTGGTAAGACTGGATCAATTTTGAGAGAGCCTGGTCAATTTGTTTTAAGGAAGGCTGAACTTCGTGTTCAAGCTAAATTATCGGTCTTAACTCGGAATATGTTCCAACTCTCACCTAGGTTAGGTCATGAAGTTTGGGTAATGTCCGAAAGAATAACATTGTGTATACAAGCTACCGATTTGAGATTCCTTCGCGGCGTAGTTAGAATAACTCGTAGGGAACGACTGCGCAACACCAGATTACTCGAGGCACTAAATACTGGGCAGCTATTTCTCCGAACGGAACAATCTATGCTTCAATGGTTTGGTCACGTAGTGCGTTTGTACTCAAACCGCTTCCAAGAAATGCCATGGTAAAGGTAAGCGACCCCTTGGTAGTCCTAGAAATAGATAATTGGATCAAGTCCGACATCTCTCCTGATGTCGTCTAGGGATTCCTCCAGTTAAGTTTGAGTCAATGACGGACGATCGAGTGTGATGGAGAGCCTACCTGAGCATCTTATCCCTGCGATCCATATGAAGGATAACCAGCCCGTTGAAAATGTATGTTTATACGAGTATCTATGTAGATCCTTCGCAATACGTTAACGAACTTACTTACAATTCTGGTCCATATAAAATGTACTCATATAATGTGGGTGAGTCAAGGGTCGAATTGCCGTATACGTTAACGGATGACTGGTCACGTAAGTTTTTATTGTGTTATTGGTAGATATGACAACAACATACATATAAATTATGTGATGAGTCATCAGTTCACGGATACGGCCATCCTACCCCAGATCTCTCCTCCACTGAGAGGCCTCTATAAGTCTTAGCAACTACTTGCAAAAAACATGCCTATTGTATTACCAATACTGAGCGAGGATCCAATGTTGCGGTTGTATGTGGCGTGTAATATTTCACACATAGTTCCATGTATTTACAAAATATTCACAAAAAAGAAGATACAAAACCAGTTTTTAGATTAAGAGCCTACCGAAAAGCTGGGTATACATCAGAGTTGTAAAAGAATTAAATCTTTGGAGAATGTAATTCAATAGAATTCATAAATTCTAATTTTGAATTCATGACTTCACTTTTAGACTTGAACTTCAAAAATTAAATCACCATTCATTTTGAGAAGTCTTTGATTGCGGCAATCATTTGAACCAATCAAAGATTTGAAGTCTCTGGAATGAAATCTTTGTGACTGCACCGCATTCTCTGAAGTCACATTGAAGTCACTTGCATTCTCTTCAAGTCATCGGCATTCAATTGAAGTCTTAAAGACTTCACTATTTCTTTAAGACTTTACACTAATTTCATTGAAGTCTTTAAGACTTCACAGTAATTTTATTGAAGTCTTTGAGACTTCACACTAATTTATTGAAGTCTTTGAGGCTTCACTACATTTTGTGAAGTAAAAACTGACTATGGAAAATTTAATATGTACATATGTATAACAAAATGTAAATTTTCTTCTATTATTTTTGAATCACAAATAACAAAAGTTAAATAAAATATTTCATTAGAATACTTTTCGCTTTCGTTTTCATGGTTTTCAATGTATGTATAATGTATATGTGGGCGCCGTGGCGTAAGTGGTTAGTGTGTCGGATCACTACGCATGAGGTTCCAAGTTCGAATCCCAGAAAATACCAAAAAGTTTTTTCACGGTCCCACCTCTCGCGAGCGTCTGACAAGCATCCGAGAGTATTGTTGTCACGAATAAGCTTCTCAAATCGCCGTTCGGATTCGGCATTAAACTACTGTAGGTCCCTTCCATTCGTGTGAAAAATATAACGCACACAACATGAGTGGTTGCAAGAAGCTAGGCCCTGGCACTTTAAAGAGCTGTTGCGCCAAAAAAAAAAAAAAAAAAAGAATTATGTATTCCAAATACCTGAAAATGTTAAATCATATCACACAATAGAAATAAGTATATGAGTTCACTGGATCTCACCTTTTTTCCCAAAAATTATTAAACCAAATCATATTGAATTTTCCACTGCCAGTTTTGACTTCAACAAATGTAGTGGCGTCTCAAAGACTTCAATAAATTAGTGTGAAGTCTCAAAGACTTCAATAAAATTACTCTGAAGTCTTAAAGGCTTCAATGAAATTAGTGTGAAGTCTTAAAGAAATAGTAAAGTCTTAAAGACTTCAATTGAATGCCGATGACTTGAAGGGAATGCAAGTGACTTCAATGTGACTTCAGAGAATGCGGTGCAGTCACAAAGATTTTATTCCAGAGACTTCAAATCTTTGATTGGTTCAAATGATTGCCGCAATCAAAGACTTCTCAAAATGAATGGTGATTTAATTTTTGAAGTTCCAGTCTAAAAGTGAAGTCAATTGAATGCATTCTAAAACGTGAAGTACTTGGTGTGAATTCACGGAATGCATTACAAAAAGATTGCATTCTTTTACAACTCTGGTATACAAGTGCAGAAATTGGAATGAATGATGGCAGATGAATTTTTAGGATGACTAAAAAACTTTTCAATTTATGGAAAGCTTTGTATTGATGATAAAGTCCTCGACATGCAAGTCACTAGCAGTTAAAACCTTCGAATATCACAAAGGATCGTGGCATATGTAGTTGTTTTATACCTTCCTGTAGACTGCACACTCCGCACCGGGAGTTTCAATTCATGTTTACAAATGCAGCGACAGTTCGAAATGCATGCTATGGCTGATTAAATTTGATTACTATATTAATACATGAACACGAAATTTATCGTACGTTTTTTTTAGTATTTATTATAAAAGGAGAGATAGAACGTGCAGAGGCCTTAGCCGTGCAGAAAAAAAATCATGTGTATGCCTTGCCTTAATTCAGGTAAAATGCGCATGCACATATGATTTCCCCATACAAAACGCTTTAACCAATTAAACTTATCTGTATATTTTCGAGCTCTGAGCCCCATGAGATCTAGTAACGATACATAAGGTATTCTCGTTGGGGTCATGCATCCTGCGCTGAAGTGCCAAATTAAACAAAGTAACTTTTTTGTGAGTTGCGCTCTTACATAATTATTACTCAATTACAGACCAAATAGGTACAGTTGTTTTTGATAAAAAGTAATATAAAGCGATTTAATGGTACTCAGATCTTTGACAGCAATTGTTTCAGATATACTTACTTATGTCTTGTATTCCCTTGTGGGTTATTGGGCCTCTACTATGCCTTCGCGCCATCGTGTACGGTTTCTGGCAATATGTCTTAGCTCTCTCCAACTTTTCCCCAACTGCCGTGCCTCCTTCTCGACTGTTCTGCGCCATATTCTCCTCGGACCGCCAGGTCTTCTGCCATCCTGAGTTAAAGGGTTCGCTATGGAACTGTTACCCTATCGGAACGTGTGACCAATCCACTGCCACTTCCGTCGTTGAATGGTTGTGCCTATTGGTTCCTGATCCGTTCTGTCGTAAAGGTGTTTGTTAGAGATACGATGGTGGTCACTCTCCACATTGGAGCGGAACAGTCTTATCTTGGTGCTCAAACTGATTGCATTGCTTCGCCATGTTTTAAACAACCTTTCGAACGCGGATTTTGCTTTGCCGATCCTGTTGGCTATATCCAGTTCGGTTCCACCATCGGTCGAGACAATACTCCCAAGATACTGGAAATCCTCTACTCTCTCTACCGGTTGTCCAGCAATGCATATTTGAGCCGATGAGTTTGTTCCAAGGTTGATAATTTTAGTTTTTGCCGTATTCATTTTCAGCTCGACGACGCCTGCCTTCCTCTTCACATCTGCTATCATATGGTGGAGGTCAATAATTCTGTGAGAGAGTAAGCATATTTCGTCAGCGTAGTCAAGATGTTTAAGTTGGGATGTAAGAGGCCATCGAAATCTCCGTTTCCCGTCGACAAAGCTGCACAAAGCACATCCCTAATCACCAATAAGAATAGCATTGGTGAAAGGCCTTGTCTTACCCCACTTTAGATCTCAAATTCCTCGGACAACCTTCCTCTGTGCAGAACGTGACATTTGGAGCGTTCATATGTTGACACTATAGAATGCCTTCTCAATATCGATGAACAGCAGGTGGAGTGGCGATCGATATTCAACGCACTGTTCGGTGATAATCCGCAGGGTGTTGATGTGGTCGACATAGAAGGATCCAGAGCGGAAACATGCTTGTTCGGCATCGAGTGTGTCTTCGAGATATTACTTGATTCGTTCCAGGATGATTTTAGCTACGCAGATACCCCTCCAGTTTCTGCACTCCATTAAATTTACTTTCTTAGGAAGCTTGACGATCATTCTCTTTTTCTACTCGTTAGAGCTCTCATCTTCTCAAGCTCAATCTGTAAGTGGAAGCAGAATCTCAGCCGATGTTGTTGGCTCTGCTCGTAAGAGCTCTGCTGGAATACCGTCAAGTCCTACCGCCTTGTTGGTTTTGTGTGCCTTGATCGCGGTAGTGATCTCATAATTACTAGGAGTAGTGTTGCGTATTCGGGAACTTCTCACCTCGGGCATCTCAGTCTGATTTGGGAGCATATCGCTAGCGAATACCGTAGCAAAATCGTCTTTCCATCACTTGAGCTTGTCTTCATCCAAAATGAGCAAGGACCCGTCTAGGCTTTTCACTGAGGGTTGACTGGAGCTGCGACCACCTGTTAGCTCTTTGGTGATTCTGTAAACGGTTCTGCTGCCATACCTCCATGCAGCAGAACTTCTGCAGCCAGTGCGTTGATGTAGTTGCGCCTGTCACGTCGCACGCTACGTTGAACTTCTCTCATCATCATGCGATATAGGGACTCCAGCCCACTTCTCCTTGCTGCTGGGGTAGCTGCAATGCGAGCCTTCAGCGGTTTTCTTTCGTCAATCCGTCTCCTGGTATCCTCGGAAAGCCACGCCCTATGTCTTCCCTGCGATTGATCGACAATTCTTTCAGCACCAGATGTAACAACATATTTCACAGCACACCAATGGTCTTGGATGGTTGCGGGCATCGAGCTGCTGATTGCTTCAACACCTTGCGAAAGGTGCTCCCTTAATTGTTGGCGCACTGAGGGATCACTAAGTCTATCTATGTTGAACCTGACTTTGTGGCAGGTCTTGTGCTCAAACATGGTGCCACCTATCACAAGATGGTTGGCATTGCAGAAATCCACAAACTTTTTACCGTTGTCATTGCGGATGCCTAGTCCATAATTCCCGATTACATGTCTGAGCCCTTCGTTGTCGTTGCCTACCTTGGTATTCAAATCCCCCATCACTATGACAATGTCTCCATTTGGTGTTGTGTTGAAGACGGCACTTAAGAGATTATAGAAGCTCTCCTTCTCGTCCTCACACGAGCCCTCCGTTTGACAATAACACTATATGATGGTGACGCATCGTACTCTAGCCCGGAATCTGGCCGTCATAATCCTATCACCGGAAATTAGGCACATGCGTGCTGTTGTTGTTAGCAGCAGTCCGACTCCGTATTCCCGCGGACTTCCGGATAGTCTATTGGAATAGAGTAGTACAGTGTTATGCGTTGGGACTGGTACTCGCCAGCCTCTTATCATCTGATTTCACTTACCCCCAAAACGTCCAGTCCATATCTCATGAATTCTTTTCCCAATTAATGAAATCGGACATTGTAAGGTCCTTCGCTTCCTGAGTCGAGGAGCGTCTTTACATTCCAGAAACCTATCTTTGTCTGGGTTCAATAGCCAAAAGTCGTCAACATGTGATCATTCTTTATCCGAGGCATAGTGTCGGTTTCTGTAGTGGTCGGTTTTCACGTTACCTAGAATAAAGGCACAAGACAACCCGCACTTGCAACTTTAGCCTACACGTATAAAGATATATCCGTATAGTTGCCTGGGAACCACCACTAGGAGGTAAAGCAAGCACTTCATCACGAACTTGATTGTTGCCCTACTGGCCCAAGCCAAGTTTAGAGCAGTCAGTAGATCATTTGCAATGCAGAATCTGGGTCGCTGCAAAACATGAAACCACCTGTGCGTCGTCACCTATATGACTAGAAACATTGCTATTGTGAAACCTGGGCTACAGGTTCCAACAACCTCAATCCGTCGTCTTGCACAGGAAGTGAACCTTTCCTACCAATCAGCGAATTTTGCAACCGACGTATTGTTACACGTCTACAAAATCCAGTTGACACACTGAAGCCTATAATCAATTTGCAGAGACGTATATATACCAATTGGATGCCTGAACAGCAAGTAGTCGATGTACATTTAAAAAAACAATATCTTCAGCACATTTGTACCTAAACGAAGAAGCTAACAAGCAAAATTGCCACATTTTGGGCACTGAAAATCCAAAAGTCATTCTCGAAATCCTATGCACCCAGATAGTCATTGTTTGGTGCAGTTTTTGGGTTGGCGGAATCACTGGACCGTACTTCTGCGAAAATGATGCCAGTAACGCTATTACGGTGAACGGTGAACGTTATCGTGACATGTAAATACACTTTTTATGGCATGAATTGGCTGGCATGGACTTCCACAATATGTGGCGGACGAAATTCCCAGGACGCATTCTCTCACAAAATATCTAGGTCAAATGGCCGCTGAGATCTTATGATTTAACACCATATCTATCTAGGACTACGTGAGAAATTACGTCTATAGCAATGAGCCCAATATGATTTCAGAGCTGAAAGACGAAATCATACGCATTTTTAACAGTTACAGCCCGAAATATGGCAAAAATTATGAAAAATTTTGATACGCACATCCTGTGTTGCACATCCTGATCGGCTGAAATATGCGTCTCAGAAGTCTAACAAGAGGTCCTCAGAAGGAGGACGTGCGGCGGATGAATTCTCCCGATGGAATCAACGGTGACGTCTACAGGCCAGCGGAAACCTTACCGGAGCTACGTCGACATATTTGAAGCTGAGGTCTGTAAGGATTTTCAATACTACGTCAGGGTATTGAAAAAGAGATGGTGGTGGATGAACCCTTAATGGGCCAACGGCAGCGCTCATATCCCCGAAGTGGGTTACTGACATCGGTGTATCCGGCCCCTCGTCCTAGGGGTTGCTAAAAAAGGATCTGGTCCTCCAGGTTGGGGGTTGTGCCGTCGGGTTAACTTCCCTACCACGTAAAAAATCTTCGGTTACGAAGCAACCAACAGACTCGGATACGGATGAATTTACTGTTGACGACCCAAGCAATCGTAAAAAGGACAACGATCTTCGTGTCTGCACGTGGAATGTTAGGTCCCTCTACAAACCACGTGCAGCCGAACAACTTGCGGAGGCCCTAGTGTCTCAAAGCAGACATTACCACCATCCAAGAAGTGCGATGGGGTGGGCCGGGCAAAAGGGGTACGAAAAACTGCGACATCTACTACGGCGATTGCTACAGACAAAAAGGACAGCGTCTATTCGGGTGCGGATTTGTCATTGGAGGCAGACTTAGGCAAGAAGTCTTGAGTTTCATCCGTTCCAAGGCTAAATTTGCCAACATTAGCCTAATATGCGTTCACGCCCCTCATGAGGAGAAGGACGATGCGACAAATGAGGACTTCTACCAGCTCTTGGACAAGAAGTATGAGCAATGCCCTAGCCACGACGTTAAATTATCCTTGGCGACTTTAACGCAAAGCTAGGAAGAGAGGACATCTTTAGTAGCGCGGTCGGAAACCCCTGGTTTGATGAGGAAAGCCGGCAAGCACATGCAGCTAAACAAGAGGCGTACAAAGCGGCGCTGCATAGAAGGACTAGAGCTGCTTACGAGCTCTACTTGCGCAGGAGAAAAGACGAACATCGGCTTCTCAGAAAGAAGAAAAAGGAGCATGAGAAGCGCTCGATCGAGAAGATTGAGAGACTCTATTGCAGGAACAATGTTCGAAAATTTTACCAAAGGGTAAAAAGAACATGCCAGGGTTTCAAAGCCAGAACAGAAGCCTGCAGGGACGAAAATTGCAACATAGTAGTGGAATCGCAGTCGGTGCTAAGGATATGGAAGGAACACTTCTGCAGACTGCTAAACGGCGATGATGACCAATATTCCGCTGTCAGGCAGAATGAGCCATTCGACAGTGACGGTGACAGTCAAGATTCCCGTCAGCCCGATCAGAATGAAGTGAGGATAGCGATATCTAAACTCAAATCCAACAAAGCTGCTGGAGCCGACGGCCTTGCCGCTGAACTTTTCAAGGCAGGAGGAGATGAGTTGGTAAGGAGCATGCACCAGCTCATCTGTAAAATCTGGTCGGACAAAAGTATGCCCGATGAATGGAACCTCAGCATCGTTTGCCCGATCATGAAGAAAGGAGACCCTCTGAACTGCGCCAATTACAGAGGTATAAGTCTCCTCAACATCGCATATAAAATCCTGTCTGCCGTATTATGTGAACGCCTAAAACCCATCGTCAACAACCTGATAGGTCCTTATCAGTGCGGTTTCAGGCCGGGAAAGTCCACCATTGACCAAATATTCACACTACGGCAGATCTTGGAAAAAACCCATGAATACAAAATCGATACGCACCACCTCTTTATCGATTTCAAAGTTGCCTCTGATAGCGTGTATAGAGACGAGTTATACAGAGCCATGTCTAGTCTTGGCATCCCTGCCAAGCTCGCCCGTTTGTGCAGAATGACGATGGAGAAATCTCGCTGCTCCATCAAAGTCGGTAAGAACATCACCGAACCTTTCGATGTCAGGAAAGGTCTTAGACAAGGTGACGCGCTATCATGCGATCTCTTTAATATAGTACTTGAGAGAATTGTTCGAAACCCACAAGCCAACACCGGAGGTACAATCTTTTACAAGTCTGTACAATTACTCGCTTATGCCGATGACATTGACATAATCGGAAGAACTCAGCGGGCCGTCAATGGGGCATTTACGAGTATTGAGATCGAGGCAGCAAAGATGGGTCTAGCGGTCAATGAAAGCAAAACAAAATATATGCTGTCTACAAAAAAGGACACCCAACATCGGCGTCTTGGACAGAACGCCACAATAGACAGATATAATTTTGAGGTAGTAAAGGATTTTGTCTACCTAGGCTCTATGGTGAACTCCGCAAATGACATCAGTAGGGAGATCACACGAAGAATTACTCTTGCCAATCGTTGTTTCTATGGTGGCTAAAACGGCAATTGAGTAGCAAAGCCCTATCTCGAACTACTAAGGTAACTCTTTATAAGACACTAATCATCCCAGTCCTGCTGTATGGCGCAGAGGCATGGGCTTTGACAAAACCGGATGAGGATGCCCGTCTGCATAGACGGTGAGTGGAGGAGAAGGTACAATGCCGAGCTATACGGCCTGTACAAGGACATCGACTTAGCCAGAAGAGTTCACATACAGCGACTAAGATGGCTGGGTCATTTAGAGCGGATGGAGCCCAACGTTCCCGCTAAGACAGTTTTCGAATCCACCCCGAATGGACGACGCAGTAGAGGACGACCTCGCGGAGGTGGCGCAAACAAGTGGAGGGGGACCTCAACCAACTTGGCGTGCGCAACTGGAGGCAGCTGGCTCGTAATCGTGCTAGCTGGAGAGGTTTGTTGGTTGAGGCCCAGGTCCACCCCGGACCGTAGCGCCATCTAAGTAAGTAAATAAGTATCCTGTGTTGCTGGAAGAGACGTGGTGGGCATTTGTGAGATATTGTATTTCACACATGAATGGCTAGTCTAAATGAAGAGCACAATAAACATTTTTTTTTTTACAAACTTTTGTGTGTGGTTTTTAAAAACGAAAATCTGCGCTCATACTGAACTACCCTTTATAAGAAAACACTGATAAAAGAAAGAAAATTCTTTGAGTTTTTTTTTAAATCCGTCATCTAATATACCACTTCTTAACCAAATAGATTTAGATAAACGGGGATGATTTAAGCAAAAGCAGAAGTACGCTTAAACATATAACACATTAGAGACGACGGAATAGGTAAATTGCGACTATCGATGACACTCATACCCTATACTCTCAACAACTTATTACGAGTATATAAAGCACTTTCTTGTTATGAAAAAGTAATTACATTTATTTCAAAATTGTCTACTTTGTTAGTTCGTCGAAAACCATAAATTTCTTGATTATCTTGAAAAAGCTGGCTTATCTCTATTTGGACTTACTTTAAACATCTATCCCGCATGGTGGGCACTTATCTATTCTAAGCTTCATTTCAATGGTTCTGCACATTAATCTTATTTTATTAAATTATTCACTGTGAGATTTCAGTACGTTTTCCTTCTTTCTAATAATCCGCTTAGAGGTATTAAAATTTAAAGCGTTGAAAAATTGCTGCTTACCAGCTTGTAGTTTATAACATTTTTTTCTGTGCCTCGCTCTGCGTACGAAAATATTTCTATTTGCATGGCTTCAATACATGGATAATAGAATTAAATAAGTTGCGGTGTAAGAAACACTTTTTCTCTTCATTCTTCTTACAAAACTGAGCGATGATAGTTAGAGAAGATAAGAAAAGGAAAACAACTGCAAAGGATGTGCACATTTTTAAAATTACTTTGCATCCATCTTCTCCCATGAACCGAAAAGAGGTAATTTCTGAAAGATATTACTATGAAATGAGATATCATCCAAGACTACCCTTGCTGCAGCAGCAGCCCTAAAAAGAGTAATACGTTTTGGAATTCACTTTAATCCTTGGATGTACCGTATTTACTACGAAATTGTTTGTGCTACATGCTGGAGGGATATAACAGGACAGTCATTATTTTTACTTTTCACAAGACCACTTGTACTCGTACAAAGACTTTTTGAAGCCTATGTGAATGATTTGGATTCCTTAATGTTTTGTATTATAAGGATTGGAATGAATGTGATTGAATATGTAGGCGTACCTAAGGTAAACTAACGATAACTCTTTTTTAAGTTCGCACATACCCGTATGTACATACATATATACTTTTAGGGATGAATAAATGAAACATATTAAAGCCATTTTAAGGTATCATTAATCACAAATCTCCAGTTCGCACCACTCATTATTCTGCAGAATTTGGAGAGCATAACAATTGCATGTACAATAGGGCGAAGTGAAAAACTTTTTTATGATTAACGTTATGGCATATCTCGAAGAAGTTGCTTCAGGGACGAAGTAATCAAGAGGAAAAATATTTGTTCCCTAATTTCATATTTAATCTTTACAAACGAATTTCAGTTATTACTGATTCTATCCTCATTAATAGCTTGTACTTTCTAATTTTTGAATCTTTTATTTATATTCTTTTAATAAAAGAATCTCTTCATTTTTCGCAAAATTTATTGACTTTAATGAACTTCACGTTAACTGGAAAAAAAAAAAAAAAACATTTGAATCGATCCAGTGAAATGTTTTGAAGCTCTCATTCCTCTTCAAAAAAAATAGGTGGTGTTATTCATTTTTTAGAGGAAAGATTCAACAAAGCGTTACATTGGTTTATTTGCCAACTGCATTCAAAGGAATTACTCTTACAACATTGATGGATATATTTAGATGGCCAGACCTCAGAACCTCTCTGTTTTTCAGGACTCATAGGATGCTCATTGTAAGAAAACAAATCCGTAACATTTTTAGGTATAAAACCGCTTTCTACGATAAAAAAAATGTAAATACTGATCAACAATATCTTTTGAAGTCATGGCTGCTATTAGCACACGTATTACATAGTAATTTTAGCGTTTGTTAGGTATATGAAATGGTGTGATTTGAAATCAAGTGCCATCCGTCATGCACAAATGGAGCGAATTAAAAGGTGATTCAATAATAGCGCAGATTTTCTTTTTTTAAATAAAACACACAATAATTGTAAAAATGATTTTTTTTTATTGTGTTCTAGACTAAAGACTAAATTTATGGCATTTATGTGTAAAACACAATATCAGTCAAATGTCCACCACGACTCCTCCGGCAAAACAGGATGCGCGTATCAAACATTTTCATGATTTGTTGCCATAGTTCGAGCACTACATTATTAATAACGTGTATGATTTCGTCCTTCGGTTCTGGAATCACCTTAGTCTAATGTGTTAAATCGTAAGATCTCGGCGGCCATTTGACCTAAGTATAATATTTTCTGGGATAATTTTGTTCGCAAAGGGCATTGCATTGGTGCAGGAGGCACCATCTTGTTAAAACCACATATTGTGGAAGTCCATGGATCGAATTCACGCCATAAAAAGTGTATTTACATGTCACGATAACGTTCACCGTAACAGCGTTACCGGCACCATTTTCGCAGAAGTACGGCGTGATGACTCCGCTAGCTCAAGAACCGCACCAAACACTGACTGAATTGTGGATTTTCAATACTTCAAATGTGGCAGTTTTGCTATTCGTTTAGGTAAAATGTGCTCCATATCTTTTTTTTTTTTTTGAAAACAAAACGCGAAATGTACTTTTTCGAAAACGACCATTTTCATAAAACGCTTCACTTTTAAGCATTGTTCAACAGTATATCACTTCATGACTAAATTTGCCAAAGTATGTAGTCTCAAAATAAACAAAGCAAAAAACATACTCGTAGGCCTCTGAGAAATAGTCGCTGTCAAAGATCTGCTTTACAATTGAATCGCCCTTTATAACAATAGGGACAAAGCGTATTAGCAGCTTTAAATCACAGTCGTTAAAATCCTGGTAGCCATCTTATGTCCAAGCTAACTCCAATACGGAATTTAAGCAAAATTGTTACACCTGATTCGAGAAAATTGGCTCTAAAGTACGTTGATTTAGAGGTAAATATTAAAATTTCAATTTCGTCTCGAATTGTGACACTGCTGACTCCAAATATGAAATTTGAAGCGAGCGTACACTGGCACTCACATATATACATATGTATGTATATACAGACGGACATACAAACAGAAGTTTGACCTCTTTATGCAAAAAATAAGAAATTTCATTTGACAGTTATGGTAAAATAAAATCAAACTATTTTCCATTGGCAATAAGCTTCTTCTGTCTATTTGCATGGCTCTTACCATCCTTTTTCACAAACACTTGAAAGACTTAAATGCTTACTAGAGCGTACTTCTATCAAGATCGTATAATCTTCTTATATTTTTGATGTCAACAAAATTATCCCAATGATTGAAAGCTTTTTATCTGCGCAATGTATCGCTTCCCGTCAGGTACCATTCAAGTCGTAACTGGAGCAAACTGAAGTGTGTCACGCGGATCAAAGTGCATCACACATTTTATCCCTTCAGTACTGCTTACTTGAAATGAATGTATTTCATTCATATTCATATCAGGTGGAAAGTATAATACTATTTCCACCCTGTATCCGTGTGTTGACAGAATAAGGGTGCACATGCTGTTAGCAACAGCCTTTCTCCCTCATTTGCAATCAGATCGCATACACATCTGTCGATTGCTTCGTGGCTAGACGAAACATTTTCTTCTTTTTTTTTTTTTTTTTTTTTTCATTTAACCACACCCCAGTAAAGACAATTTTCCTATGTAGGTACTAAATACGACGACAAAAAAACGTTAACCCTATTGAACAATTGCAAGTTTTCTTTACGTATAATAGTTTTAACAACCCGACTTACCTTATTCATGCTAGGGCCACCCTCGGTGACAAAACGGACTATCACAGGTCGTTCACTTCCAGCAACGAAACCGAAACCCATATTGGGGCTTCGTTGAAGCACCGCCACCCTAGGCTCAGGGGGATTTTCATCCCATCGAACACAGTCTGGTGCTTCATAGGTTGATGTCTTATTCAGGTGGCTGCGGAATGAAATATTAGATTTTTTTTCTATGCAAATACAGACACTCAAGCTATATTATGTATGTTTATGATGATGATGATGATGATGTTGACGACGATGGTTTTATACTGATGACGCGAGTAGAATACTTACTTTATGAAATAGGGGCGACCCTTTGAGTCGACTGCTCTTTCCCATCCATATGGCAGGTCGTCGTATTGATTCCAATTCTCACATGGCGGTAGCCATCCTGATGTTTGTGTGATGTGACTGGAATGGAAAGTTAGAATAATTGAATTAGTCAGTCTGTGCGGTAAGCGAAATGCTGGAAAGAAATATTTCAAAAGAAACGTTCACAATCAAATCAATTAGCATTTGTAGGCAATAACATCTGTAATAATAACAGTAATCAGCCAGTTTCACTCTTTGCGGGGTTGCTAGTCTTCTATTATTCTTACCTCCAAATACAATGATAAGCACAATCAAAAGAAAACACACACAAAACAAAGCGAGGGCGTCCTCCTTAAGTGACGATAGAAGCAAATATATGAAACAAGGAGCTCATGAAAATGGTTAAACGTAATCTATACGAATCGCTACATAGAACATTGGTTTCTTGACAGGACAGAGCTGCGAACTAGCTGAAACTCTTCAAATACGACACATAAATATTACATGCATCCAAGAGACGAAAGGAAGAGGAGCCCAAGCAAAAGAACAACGGCTTGGATACAAACTGTTCTACAACGGCTCAACCCCAGAACGAAATGGATTATGTGTCATTATTGATGAAACTCTGACCCTGTGCGTAGTATCGATAATAAAAACATCCGACGGGCTCATGTCAATAAAATTGGGTTCATCTTCCTATTTCGGCGAGGTTTTGATCTGAATTCAAGGGAACATAACTCTCCCACTTTACTACATTTCTGCATCTATACTGATCTGCCGGTGAGATTCGCCTGTTTGACTTCAGGAAATATCAACAGGCCTCCCGATTTTGAATTACTTCGTTACATGATAAAACTTACCGTTTGGCTGAAAAACGCAAAAACCCATATTTACGAACTTTGATCTTGAATAAATTTTTTTTGCAGATGTGGGATCGATGGGGACTCTTCGCATTTCATTTATAATGGTGTTCCGAACATTCGTACCAATTTTTTACTCTATGCGAATTATTGTAACTTTACCCCTATTTGTTTGGCTAACTTGACCGGGCTACTGGTGTTATTGCATTTGTGTGGTTCAGGAGTTGTGTGGCGGCGGTGGGAGTTCAGCGGCATTACTCTCTTTCGCGATATCAATAGAACATCCATTGATATTACTTTTACACAAAGTTCAAATGATCTCTTCTTTGAACATGAGACGGTGGCACTCTATTTTTCGTGACATGGTTTTCTTTCAAATAAATATCTGGAATAAGTCTGACTGGTTCAGAGAACGGGCAGCACAGGTACTAGGTCTTTTTTGGACCCACTTCCCTCCGAAACGCCCACCTATTCGTCAAGCGCTCGTTGCAGGGACGAAACATTCTCACTTATGATGGCTCCATGGTCAGCAAAAAATAACTGGGTCCAGTACTTTACCTTCAAGTAGATAGTCAAGGACTGCTTCTTCGAAGGATATTTTTAATTATGATACTCATACTTTCGATTGCATTTGTGGTTGAATTACCCGCGACAAACTAGCACTGATCATCAGAAATCCTTATTATTTTTCACAGACCCGCTCAAAGATCTTCATGGTGTTTGACATCAGCTTGATCGAACGATAATTCTCATAACCTTAAGATGAGAATCCTGAGCCGTCTGAACCCGATGTCTCCCATTTTTTCCAGAACTCAGAGGGTATCTTGTCTGGCCCAACTGCTCTCCATTTTTTGGAGTATTTGACTGTCTTACTAACTTCGTCGGCTGTAATTTCGGGTACTTCTTCATAGTTAGTGGTTGCACCTGAAAATTATAGCCGGACAAATTGTTCATTCAAAAGTCCTTTACAATACTGTCGCCACCTATGCAGGTTTTTATTTATTTTTTTAAGGAACATGCTGTCAAAAAAGAACAACACTAATGAGTATAACTAACAAACATACCGCAATTGATAAATAACTCAATCGCTGAATTAAGCCTAGCTTTTCGCAACCACTCGTGTTGTGCGTGCTATATTTTTCGCACGAATGGAACGGACCTGCATTTTTGTACCGTATCCGAAGGTTAAAATATTAGTTTGTTTTTGAGAAGCTTTTTCTTGACAACAGTACTCTCGGATGTTTGTCAAACTTCGTGAGAGGTGGGTCCTGAAAAAAAAAATATTTTTTTTTTTTTTTCTGGGATTCGAACATTGAACTTCACGCGCAGTGGTCCGACACACTAACCACTGCACCACGCTGCCCACGAATCATACGCGTACATTCAAATCGGCACACACAAACAAAAATTTATTTCTATTCTATGACGCTGTTTTTAATGTATATCTTACTGTCTTATATTGATCGAATTTCATCTTTCGGATGATTTGAGGTCAGGAAGAGTTTCACAGCTGTAAATAACCGTAGGAAGCCTACTGAAATTCTCTCCGAAGCCAACACAGAAATAATGTTTTGTGCTGAAATGGAGAGATATATAAGAGTAAATAACTTCGATTACTGGTGCAGTGGTACCATAAGAAAATGAGAAATGCCATACATTTTGCTGAAATTGAGCGATAAAAGACTGACTTTTTCAAAAAAATGTTAGAACAGTTGCTTGGAGAACAAACATAAACTTAAATTTAAGAGACGCTAATAGTCTGTGCGGTAAAAAATACAATAAAAAGATTATTTTTGCGCAACAATTATTAAAATGTGAGAAAAATTATAGTGTGAAAAATATTAGTTATGTCCAAAACTAATATCCAATTTGCATAGTAATGAGGTACATTTTTTTAATCACCGTCATGTAATAAAAAATATACCATTTTCAAG
Source organism: Brachypalpus laphriformis (assembly GCA_945910035.1). Lineage (NCBI taxonomy): Eukaryota > Metazoa > Arthropoda > Insecta > Diptera > Syrphidae > Brachypalpus > Brachypalpus laphriformis. The sequence goes on from OX246754.1 coordinate 90,093,786, forward strand.
CTGCGAAACGCGCTTTTCATTTCTAAAAATAACCGCCATTCAATATTTTATTGCAAAAAGGATTGTAAAACTATAGATCATGTAATTGATCAAACATTTTCACTCATTATTGCATCAGTTGTTTCACTATCACAAAATTTGACATTAAAAGGAACAATACATATTAAAAGGTGCATGCAATCATAGATAAAAATCTAACCCGAAAATTAATATTTCATTTCCATAAGAGAAATTAAGATATTAAAAATATTAATTTATTGTGAAGACACTCTTAAAACTGCCTATGGAACATAAACTTATTTCGGCCAATCATATCCCATGCAACATCTAGTTCTATGCGCAAACTATTTCAGACACCTAAGTTATTATTATAAAGTAAGCAAATGTATAAAATAATTAAATTAATTATTGGTTGTACCGAGGATTCAAAATAGGCTTTGGGAGCTCTATTGGCACAATACTTCTTAAATTTTATGCGGTATTTATACTGAAATTCATTTCATCCTCCTTCTCAACATACTTACTATTCTAAAAAGCAGCGTTCTACTCGTATGATTGAAAAATATGGGCCAAATACTACATACGTATACTCGTATGTTAAACTACTTCCTATTTTATTTCCACTATCGTGTATTCGATGAAAGAATGAGTCCTGTGGGTCATTTCTCATCATGTGCTGAATAGAACTGACGTGTTTTCAAAAAGCAAGAAGTCATTTATCTGGTATTTGTTGAGAATAACCCAAGAGTCGATTGAGTCGAATATCTAACGCTCAATAGCCGGTGCCGTGTATGGGTTAAACGGGACTAAAATTGAAAGAACTAAGTGGCAACCCGATTTAGACTCATATCAATTTAATTTAAATTTATTAACTTTATCTGGATACCATAAAAATTTCACGCATTATTTGAAGATAACAAGAAGTCGTAATTGCTCTGATGGCATCTTTAGTGGTAATTTTTATTTAATTTGTAAAAAAAAAACCGACATTTCGAATACCTTAACATTTATTGTTCTTTTTTTAACTGAGCCCTATTCTCCATCCTGATATATTCCCAGGAAGAAATTCCTTTAGGTTGCTGACATTTTTTCTTTTTACATTTGGGAGTGAACTCTGTGAAGCATTAAAGAGACAAACAGTAAAGCCAAAGAGGGGAAAAAAGAAATAATTAAACAGATATTTCTTTGCGACAAACTGTGCTTCACGGGGGGGATTTAAGTTCCTTGCGTATCCTTAATTAAACATTTCGGTTCATTTTCTTTTGCACTGAGAGAAAAGCCAACATCAACAAGGGAAAGGGTGAGCATAACCCTTTCGTGGGCTTTTAATAAACACCCGGCAGCTCGTTCACACTTGATTTTCTGTGTTGATGCTTTTTTTTTTTAATGAGAACAATTGAGGTGTATTGTTGTTTTTTGCTTTGGTTAAGTGGATTAGAGTATGAGTCAACTGAGTGCTTATGTTCAATAATGAGTTGTTAAGCCTACGTTTTAAGTGATTTTATGAGAGAGAACGTTTTAATTGTATAAGTAACTTGACAGATACCTGACATGACGATCGAGTAGAATAGCATTTGCTAAGTAGGAATTATGTGTATAATGGTCATTCATTCGATTGAATTTAAATCCAGTTTTTGTTCAGAGTTTCTATGTAGGAGCTTCTTGTAGTACAATAATAATGAATTACTTCTTACATTTAGTCTGATTATAACCTTGGAGATAAGATCTTTCGGTAAAGGGATCAGAGCAGTTGAGGTGCTTCTCGACTCAAACTTCTAAGGCAGTACATACGTGGTGAAGATCGACATTCTGTTGTGCCGATGGCAACACCCTAATACCATCTTGCTCGAAAAACATTCCTAATTCAGCTATTTGGGGACGACTCAATTTAATGAATTTCAACGCAAAGAAAATCCAATTCAACGCTTTTTCTATAAAACCCGTAGCTTCGAATGGACAACCAAACAATCCAACGCGGGAGAGTACGCACCTATTTGCTGTCACAGTTAACATTGACGTAACCTGGCATGAACATATTTCCAACATTGTAAAATTAGCGTCCATGAAGTCTAGCGTCCCGTTCAGAGCAAAGATGTACTCAACTCCGGCTCAGAATAGGGATTAGAATATTTCTCTTACATTTGGAGATCGACTCTGAAACACTACCCACACCTACTAGACCGTATCCAACGGTGAGCAATTCGATTAATAAAAGACCTAGCAGTAAGATTAAATCTCCAATCCCTAATCTCTGGCTTATCGAAACCTGGTAGCAGACCTATGTCAATACTTTAGATACTACCATGGCAGATGCTCAGAAGAACTCTACGGAACCATTCCTAGAGGAGATATTTCCAGAAACCTACAATCTCCAGCAATTCAAAAGCACAATCAACAAATATATGCAAGCATCTCAGGGTGCTACTTCAGCGTTATAGGTTCGCCTTGGGAGGAGTTTATAAAAAAAAAAGGGTGGTTTAAGGAGTGAAAAAAAAAAACCGGAATCCTAGAAGTAGCACTACCATGCCTATGGGATGAATGGAACTACGTGAGTATGTTTTCTAACAGTGAACTCCGGTCACATGGGCACCTCCAATTTAAATCTAAGTCCCTGCCGATGGCGTGCGATGCTCTGCCACCTTTCCTTAGCTCTCGTCAAAACCAAGTTTAATGTAGTAATAGCAGTTTCCGAAAAGAGTGATGCTGCTCTAAGTGCATCTACGATCATGGACATAGGTCTCGAAGAATACCCTTCTTTTGTCCTTAGTATGGACAAAAATGATGCTTTTATCGGTTCAATGGAAGAGAGGAAGCGATACTCTACAAGAAACCACCTCATTTTCGATAGCGAACTCCTCGCCGACTAAACAAAAAGAAAAACATGCGAAGCTAAGCGGAGCCACTCGAAAACGATTCATATGGCTATAAACTAACGGCCGGCGTCTAGGTAGATAACGCCAGAATTAACCCTTTCATGCCCGATGTTGCTAGGCAACATTGTATGTTTTAGCTTCTAAGTTGCGTAATTTTAATTTATTCTCTAACGAATTTTTTTTTTTGAATAGCTTGATATGTTGTGCAAGTTTGTTATACAATTTTGTTTTCGAATATTTTATTAAAAGTATGGTATTGCTAGTGATCACTTTGTAGCTGATCTTCGTTGAGTGCACATGTAACATTTTTTTTATGCAAAATATGAGTTTACAAATTATTTAAAAAATATATGTATAAAGAAATTTAAGTGTATAAAACCAAGTGTGTAAAATAATTAAACACATGTAAGAAAATTAGGAAAAACAAAAAAAAATCGAAAAAAAACTTTTAGCTTATGGTCAGTAATTTTTTTAAACTTTTTAGGCAATATGTCATAACTTCTAAACCAGGATGCACAGGACATTGAAATTGATATCACTTCATAATTACGTCTAGACTAACAACTCCATATCCTCAATTAATTCGGACATGAAAGAGATCGCTTTGATCCGCCACTACCAGCTCCCCAGCCCAAAACAAAAAAATGCCAATTTCCTACAAATCTGATAACATGACTCCATGCCCAAAGTGACATTTCCATAACTGCCACGAAACACCTCTAGGCAAGCTGTGGTAAATCTTAAGGTTCGACTTTAAGCCTAAAACGGCCCTTGCACCATCAATAATAATGACATTACTTACTTTAGCATTGAATGTCCGAGCAGAGGAAGTGCAATTTCTTATCAATTTCGGCCATGGATTCATATAAAAAAGCATACGAGTATCTTCGTATAATTATGCTATTTTCCATTTAAAAAACAAATGTGTTAATCGACGATGGTGGGTAAAAACAACGGACTTTCGTGACTTCTTCCGGATGAACATAAAAGTATTTAACATACTGCTTCAAAAGATCGAACCACTTTTGCAAAGGAAGAATATTACGATGAAAGAGAGTTTATCTGCACAGGAGAGGTTGACAGTAATCTTGAGGTACCTAGCTACTGGACGAAACTTTGAAGATCTAAGTTATCCGTTGCTATGTCCCCGGCTTCAATACGCTATGTCACAGTTGAAAAATGTCAAGCACTTATACATGTATTGCACTTTAGGAATTTTACTATTATTTCTTTGCATATAACTCGATAACGAAAACAGATAATAAAGTAAAAAATTTAAAGCATAAACTTCGAATAGTAAAGCATCTTCTGGCATCTTTAACTCAATTTTGTCTCAGCTTGACTTAAGCGGTTATGCTTTCTGGCCGCAGATATAAAGCCGCGTTATCGCTCTTCATTGTTTTTAATATGAACTTGTTACTACAATGGATGCACGAAGTCAAATGAGTAATGATGAAGTAATGATGAAAACACATTACACGGTAATTATTAATAACAATAATGCAAGTAATGATAGCTCGAAATCAGAAATTCCGGATTTTCGTTATTCTCGTCGATCATTTCAAGTAATGACAATACTATCGACCTTAGACGATCATTATTAATGTCATTATTTTGTAGTAATGACATTATTATTTAACATGTAAGGTTCGCTTAAGATTTTGCAGAATCCTTGTCTAACAATAAGCAGGTCTTGGACAGGATCTTTGATGTAACGAATCATAGAATCAAACCCAAATTCCTTGAGCTAACCTTCCGACCAGGATGACTTATTCTAACATGCAAGGACAAGTCTACGGTCGGTTGGGTAAAATACATTTTTGGCGACACTTTACCTTAGAAGGGTGCCACTGAAGGCAGTCGATGAGGTTAACATTCCTGGCGAACAAAAACTGGTGGGTCACTTTTTGGAAGCCTTTCATTTGGAAATAGAAAAGTCCTTAAGGTCAAAACGTAGATCTTTTTAGCTCCGATTTTTGAACCATAAAGCACGAGTCCAAAGGCAATTTCGGCTTGTTAACCAGCTCTAGGCATCTTGCACAAAATTTCACTGCTATTCCTGCTGATATGCCGCAAAAAATCAACATTAGCCCTTAATCACCCTTTGACAAAAAATAATAATAAAACATTATAAAAACCACTCCATACGATATATGTAAGAGAGTAGCGTATGCATCTAGAACGAAACATGTGATTGAAAGTTACATACTTCTATTTTTGAAATTCTCTAGGTTGTGAAATTGCACTTAACCTTAGATGTAGTTCTTAGGCGGTATTGGTTGACTTTGAAAAGGCATTCGACAGACAACCACGAGATCTGATATGGGTGGCGCTAAGACATCGAGGGGTTCCAGAAACCTATGTACAGATGATTATGGACATGTACGAAGGAGCAAAGACAAAAGTAGGATGCCCCGCTGGAGTAACCGAAGAGTTCCCAATCAAAGTCGGGGTACACCAGGGAAGCGTTTTAAGTCCTTTGCTCTTTATTACAGTCCTTGATTATCTGCTTGAAGGTAAAGTGATGGACCCCAAGGTACATCAGTTATTCTTTGCTGACGATGGAGCCATCATAAGTGAGGATCCTACATCCCTGCAACGAGCACTTGATGTGTGGGTGGACGTTTTGGAGGGAAATGGGTATCGCATTAGTTCAAAAAAGACAGAGTACTTGTGCTGCCCGTTCTCTGATCCACTCAGGCCTATTCCAGACATTTATTTGAATGGAACAGTGCTTCCCAAGTGCGAAAAGTTCAAATATCTGGGATCTATGATCAATAGCAAAGCAACTTGTGATGACGACATCAATCATCGTGTAAGCGTAGGGTGGATGAAGTGGCGAGAAAATTCCGCTATCTTCTGTGACAGAAAAATGCCCCCTAAGTTGAAAGGAAGGCTCTACACCGCAGTTGTACGTCCAGCGCTCACATACGGTTCACAATGTTGGACGATGTACAAAAAGTATGAGAGTAAATTAACGGCAGCTGAGATGAAGATGCTTCGCATGACAGCAGGAGTGACAAAGCTTGATCGAATAAGAAGTTCGAAGATCCGTGGAAGCTTTCACATCAAGGAAACCATCGTACAAAAAATAGAGCGTGACCGGCTCAGTTGGTATTGCCACGTTCAAAGAAGAGATCATTTGAACCCTGTTAAAAAGGCAATATCAATGCACGTTCCAAAGACATCGCGATGTAGGAAAGGCAGGCCTATAAACGCCTGGATCAGACAAATGCGACGACATCGGCATTTCATTGGCCTCAGTAACCGAGTGATCCAAAATCGGCAGGCCTGCCGATATTTTCTGAGGTCAAATAGGCGAACCCCACATGCGGATCAGTAGAAATGCGGTGAAGTGGGAGGGTTGTGATCCCTTGTTTTCGGATCATAGCCTCGCTGATAAAAGGAAGAAGAAGAAGAAGAAGTAGTTCTTAGGCGGCATGAAATCCATGAATACATCCGAGTGGAAAATATCCTACATTATCATCAGATTTTAATTTTATTCCTCAATAAATCCACATCGCTGAGAGCATATCGTACCCACAGTTTTCTTAATCGAAAGCGTTGAGTACTATAATATTTTCCAACCTCTCATGTAAAAGTTGATACAGCGGAGGTTGTGTGGTTGAGTGTTGTCACAATAAGAATGAAGTAGAAATTTTGCACTTTACTGAGCAGAACAATTTATAAAAGGAATTTTCTTTTTCGAAGAAACAGATTGCAGCAATTTCTCGATAATTTCATGATTTTCATGAACCCATGTGTCTGTTCTTGGCACTACTTCTTATTTTAAAGGAAATGAAGGTATGTCCTTTTATTTTATGTATTTTGCTTATTCTTTTAAAGTGTAATTGCATCAATAGGTAGACTCAACCAGTTCTTACTATTTGAGAAGATAAGGCTAATAATAGCGGAAAATTAATTGATGCAGTGTGATACAATTTTAGAAACGAAACGATTTTACATGATAGAAGATAGTTTCCAAGGGACTTTCCCTCTAAATTCTGCAGGTAGCTTACAAATACCTATGGTTTCAAATACGAACCCATAGCGTCTGTCCAGTGACAGCCTTGTCAACTATATACTATCTTACCACTTATATTGATAAAAACATATCCTAAAAATACTGATACTTATGCGCTACAAATCCATTCACAGATACGCATTATTTCCGTCACAGAAAATGCTCCAATGACCCAATACACAATCTTTGACCTAGCACCTCCCTATTACAATGAACAATGGAAATTTAGTCATGGAAATTTCAACTGACAAGGGTGTAAAGTGTAGTGTGTCTATGTTTTGTGTGTTGCAGTTGAATTATTGGATTAAGTAATGCGTACAGTTACAAATGTATATAGTCGATCCCTGTCCGATGCATAGGGAATTTTCATTTGGATAACACTTATGAATGCACCCTATCTTGCTTACCATTGTCTAGTCAAAAACAAAAATCGTCGCCATATCATTCTTTCACCATGATGAAAATTAAGTTTTCAACGTTCTTAATAAAAAGTACATAGTGTTCACCATCGGTTAAAAAAAATACCCACTTTTAGGGATAAAATTCAAAGCGAAAAAAGTAACATACGGGTCACTAACTTCAAGAATAACAGTGTGGGGCTCTTTTCAAAAATAAGATATAAAATGTATCTCTAATACGGAAAGGCTTTCATCTCTTTGCTACGGGCGCAGTGGGTAGTGTGCTTGCTTGTTATCCGATGTGTGCAGGTTCAAGCCCCCGTGTAGAGCAGCGAACAAAAGCCACTCGACCATACAAAATCGAAAACGAATGACCACGGTACAAAAAGAAAGGTTCCTGCCTGATAGTACAATGTTATACAATGGGCGGCATTGAGTGCTAAATGCTCTGGGATTTGGGTTCCCTTATTTAAAAAAAAAAAATTAAAAGCGAACAGCTTTAAAGCTTTAATATTATCAAATACTAAAAAGTCATAAAACAAAAAATAAACACGAAAATGAGGGCACAGATGACTAAATTTTCGTCTTCACCTTGAAAAATGCACTTTTCTCAAAACAATATGCAGAGAGTGTTCGCTCAAATTTAATATCTGAGTTATGGTAGATATAGGTACTATACATCCCTCTACATTTTTAAAACTGAACTTTTGAAAACTTGAACAAGCGGTATAAATATTAATCTATAAATTTCCAAATGTCAGTCTTAGCCAAACTAAAATAAAAGGACTAAGAAGTTGTAAGAAATTGTATCTATTTATATTTTTTATAAAATAAATAGTCTAACTAACTAACTAACTAACTAACTAGCTAACTAACTAACTACATCCCTGTTTGATGTTTTGAGCAACATTCTCAAAAAATTTAGAAACTATTGATTTTCAACTTTTGTTTATAATTTCAATTGAAATATTCGATGTTGTATTTGTTAACATGTAATATTCAAGTTAGATAAGACATGCTTACAGGTAGCATAATAGTTAGAAATACTAGAGAGAAAAGAACGAGTGGAAACCAACCAGTTGTGATTCTTTTTACGATCCCTTTGCCTGCTCTACGGATCTTGCTCTATAATGCTCATCCAGTTTGGAAATCAGTTGATGAAGCTGAATCTTCTAGTTTCATTTATTCGCAATCTTCTTCTTCCTTTTATCAGCGAGGCTATGATCCGAAAACAAGGGATCACAACCCTCCCACTTCACCGCATTTCTACTGATCCGCATGTGGGGTTCGCCTATTTGACCTCAGAAAATATCGGCAGGCCTGCCGATTTTGGATCACTCGGTTACTGAGGCCAATGAAATGCCGATGTCGTCGCATTTGTCTGATCCAGGCGTTTATAGGCCTGCCTTTCCTACATCGCGATGTCTTTGGAACGTGCATTGATATTGCCTTTTTAACAGGGTTCAAATGATCTCTTCTTTGAACGTGGCAATACCAACTGAGCCGGTCACGCTCTATTTTTTGTACGATGGTTTCCTTGATGTGAAAGCTTCCACGGATCTTCGAACTTCTTATTCGATCAAGCTTTGTCACTCCTGCTGTCATGCGAAGCATCTTCATCTCAGCTGCCGTTAATTTACTCTCATACTTTTTGTACATCGTCCAACATTGTGAACCGTATGTGAGCGCTGGACGTACAACTGCGGTGTAGAGCCTTCCTTTCAACTTAGGGGGCATTTTTCTGTCACAGAAGATAGCGGAATTTTCTCGCCACTTCATCCACCCTACGCTTACACGATGATTGATGTCGTCATCACAAGTTGCTTTGCTATTGATCATAGATCCCAGATATTTGAACTTTTCGCACTTGGGAAGCACTGTTCCATTCAAATAAATGTCTGGAATAGGCCTGAGTGGATCAGAGAACGGGCAGCACAAGTACTCTGTCTTTTTTGTACTAATGCGATACCCATTTCCCTCCAAAACGTCCACCCACACATCAAGTGCTCGTTGCAGGGATGTAGGATCCTCACTTATGATGGCTCCATCGTCAGCAAAGAATAACTGATGTACCTTGGGGTCCATCACTTTACCTTCAAGCAGATAATCAAGGACTGTAATAAAGAGCAAAGGACTTAAAACGCTTCCCTGGTGTACCCCGACTTTGATTGGGAACTCTTCGGTTACTCCAGCGGGGCATCTTACTTTTGTCTTTGCTCCTTCGTACATGTCCATAATCATCTGTACATAGGTTTCTGGAACTCCTCGATGTCTTAGCGCCACCCATATCAGATCTCGTGGTTGTCTGTCGAATGCCTTTTCAAGGTCAACCAATACAATATGCAAATCCCTTAAGGAATCACGATGTTTTTCCATTATGATCCTTATACTTTGGATTGCATCTGTGGTTGATTTACCCGAGACAAACCCGCACTGATCATCAGATAGCCGTATTATTTTTCGCAGTCGGCTACCTAATACCCGCTCAACGATCTTCATGGTGTGTGACATCAGCTTGATTGAACGGTAGTTATCACAGTTTCGCGTATCACCCTTCCCTTTGTATACAGGGAGAAGGTAACTTTCCCTCCATTCACTCGGCATTGGATCACCTCTCACGAATTTGGAGATGAGAATTCTGAGCCATCTGAACCCGATATCTCCCATCTTTTTCCAGAACTCAGAGGGTATTTCGTCTGGCCCAATCGCTTTTCGTTTTTTGGAGTATTTGACCGCCTCACTAACTTCTTCGACTGTAATGTCGGGTATTTCTTCACAGTTAGAGGTGGCTCTTGGAAAGTATAGCCGGGGAAACTGTTCATTCAAAAGCTCTTCACAATACTGCCGCCACCTCTGCAGAATTTTGTCGTCATCCACAAGAAGCTGGCCATGAGCATTGCTAATGAACTTTGGCGAACGAATCTCCTGAGCATTCTTCCTTCTTTGGGCGGCTATTTTGAAGATAGTGGCACTCTTGTTCATATTGTGTCTTCGCAGCTCCTGGATAGCCTGGTTTGCATCAGCAACCGGGGAAAATATTTTCTCCAGCTCCCGATACAGGCCCTCCGTACTCTCTGCTTGAAGCTGAGCGCACTTCTTCTTCGCTTTTTTCTTGCAGCATCTGTATTCCATTTATTCGCAATATCTGTACTGATTTGTAACTGATCCAGATCAGGCCAGTCATTGTACCAGCTAGTTTTGCGAGCTATGGTTTGCAGCGCTACTTCTTAGTGAGGCGGTCATCAGACATCTTTAGCACCCCAAGCATATGATCAATCTGCAGCCTTAAGGTCATTATGAACAGGAGCGATAAATTAGTTTTAACGGAGAACACATAATTCGGAGTACTGGGAGGTAGTTGGAATACCCTCTTGATATAGAATCTCAGCAGTTTTTCGACCCATCATATCTTTGCCTGAGCTGCAAAAAAAAAGGATTTGAAAACTGCCTTGAATACCTTATATTTGAACTTGTTGGCTAAATAATTTGGTACTTAAAGTGTATCTCTGACGAACTCCGGAATTTACTTGGAACCAATCGGATTGTTTCTAATCATTCAGCTTGGCTGTGCTAGAATCTTCGTAGAATCTTAGTATCTTAATAGTTGAACAACCCGACCAAACTTTAGGGACATTCTCATTCTATACATCTTATAGAACAAAGCGTTTCTGTCTAGCGTGTCGAAGGCTGATTTGAAATCGACGAAAAACGATTCTTTACCCCTTGATAAAGAGGACTGTACAATACTCCTCAATTTGAAAACATGGACAGCATGACAGCAGGTGTCAAAGGAACCATCTCACGAAAAATCGAGCGCGACCGGCTCAGCTGGTATTGCCATGTTCAAAGAAGAGCTCATTTAAATGCCCTTAAAAAGGCAATATCAATGAACATTCCAAAGATATCGCGACAGAAAGGCAGGCCTAAAAACTCCTTGATCACACAAATGTAACGACACCAGCATTGGGTCGCCGGTGCGTTTGCAAGCATTGAGGCCGAAGCGCTCAAAATGAGTTTAGAGATAAACGACGGCAAAACCAAGTATATGCTGTCAATAAGAAGGGACAATCAACACTGACGAATTGGACAGAACGTCCAATACAGTAGGTAGCTATAACTTCGAGGTAGTAAGGGACTTTGTCTACCTTGGCTCTGCTCTAAACTCCAAAAACAACATCAGCGCAGAAATCAAGGGAAGAATAACTCTTGCCAATCGCTGTTTTTTTGGGCTTATAAGGCAATTTAACAGTAAAGCCCTATCTCGAACAGCTAAGGAGACTCTGTATAAGACCTTGATCATTCAAGTCCGGCTTTACCGCGCTGAAACATGGACTTTATTAAAAGAGGATGATGATATCCTTCCTTCGTAAGATATTCGGTCCCGTTTGCGTTGACGGGATTTGGAAAAGAAGATTCAATCAAGAGCTAAACGAGCTGTACAGCGACATCGACCTGGTTGAGAAACTGCGTATTGAACGTATGAGATGGCTAGGACATGTAGACCGAATGGACACCAACGCTCCGGCCCACAGAGTCTTCGAATCTAACAATGAGGGAGGACGCAGTAGAGGACCTCCTCGCCGTAGGTGGCGCGCACAAGTTCAAGGGGACCTCGATCAACTTGGAGTGTGCAACTGGAGGCAATTACCTAAAGACCGAGCTAAATGGAGAGGCTTGTTGGTTGAGGCCCAGGTTCACCCCGAACTGAAGCGCCACCTAAGTAAGTAAGTAAGCATTGGGTTTGGCTGAGTTACGAAGTGATTCAAAATCGGGAGGCCTGCCGATATTTTCTAAGGCCAAAGAAGCGAACCCCACAAAACAGTAGAATTGCAGTGAAGTGGGAGGATTATGAGCACTTGAGTTCAAATCACAATCTCGCCGAAATAGGAAGAAGAAGAGGATGATTTATTGTCAGTTATACACGTTTCAGTAAAGGGAAAATACGTCGCAAACAGTTATTTTGCTTATTTCTTTTTCAAAACTTACTTTCGAGTTACTACAGTTTTGTCGCAAGTTTGGGATATGTAATTTTACCAATGTCCGTTATGCCTTTTTTGAACTAAGTGTGTTACGAGAACAAATTGAATATTTCACAGCTCACCAGTATTAATATCTCCTCTTTTTCCTTTTGTGGAAAAAGTAGTATTGTTGATCCCAAAGAACAATTGAAGCGGTAAGTGGAAGAAGGGCTTTGTGACATTACCCATGTTTTGAGGTAATCGCAGCTTAAGCTTTTACTGGTAATTTTTCTTTATAATTTATTGCATGCAGCGCCTTCTGCACCCCTGTAACTCCAAACTATCCGCTAGTTAGCTCTATGAGTCAATTATGTTTTAGAGTAACGATTATAGCACCGTCTATATATTTAAATAAAAAAAAATTAAAAATGCTACATAGGCCCTTCTTCCACTTGCCCCTTCAATTATTTTTAAAAAATACTCATAATATTCCACTTTTATATGCAACTGCGCCTAACAGAAAAAAAAAAAAAAAAACGACTGTGAGGCAGGCGCCAGAGGCAACAACTGTCAGACAGGTGCCTGGGGGGCTAAGTCTATTAGAGAGCAGTTTTGTACCGGGCAACAGTGGATAAAAAAAAAAAAAAAAACGACTGTGAGGCAGGCACCTGAGGCAACAACTGTCAGACAGGTGCCTGGGGGGCTAAGTCCATTAGAGAACAGTTTTTTACCGGGCAACAGTGGGTAAATGGTCCAACCTTAAATAAATATATCCACTCTTTTTTAGTACTACAGTACTATAATACTAAAGTAGTGGGTAGACTGCTGGACCGAGGGTGCCCGGCGGCGTGCGTTGCTGCACCTAACAAAAAAAAAAGTGTAGTACTAAAGTAATTTACTACTAAATTACTACTAAAGTAGTGGGCCGTTTCGACTTCACAGGAACACGGTCGGGATAATACGGAAGATTGCCTGAAAATTTGAGGTCAATCCGTTCAGTGGTTTCCGAGCCCATACCATACAAAGAAACAAACATACAAACAAACAAACATACAAGCAAACATACATTGTATTTTATATATAAGATATAAGATTATACTTGTAGTTTTATAATTATACCTAATAATACCAAACTTATGGAATATTATTTTTTACTCTGGCCATGGTAGCAAGGGTCAAAAGGGTCTTTGTAAAGGTAATTTTCAAATATGGGATATTCGGAGTTTAAAACAATTCCAAACTATTCTCTCGTCTTTATATGTTTAACTTAAGGAGCACCCGACCGAGGGGCGCGGCGTTCAAAATATTTTGTTAGATGTTGGCATATTATTAGAGCACTGCCATTTGGTTTAGGTTAGGTTTGGTTGGGTTAAGTAAGGTTGTGAGGTTATCATAAGAACGCTAGGCACCAAGGTGGGCCCATCGCGATCCCAAGCGAACCTTCATGGCAAAAGAAACCTAAACCAATTCTCCCATACATTTATTTTTTCTACAGAACTTGAAAATATCATTGTTGTGGATCTTACATCTTCTAGGCTATCGGGGTATTATCTTCCAAGGTACTTTAGCCTTATCCTGGCAATGCCTTGGCATTCACAAAGTATGTGCGTTATGTCCTCTGAGACATGTACGAGTAGGTCATTGAAATACTTACTAACATCCGTATTTGATAATCCTAGTCTCATAGCGTGCTTCCTTAGGCAATGGTCAGAGAGTTTCCCTATCGGTGTTCTTTTTAGTTTCATGATCTCTTCAGATTTCCTGCGGTCTCACACAGGTCTCAAGGCCTTGGACATCTTATGACCATCTAAGTTGGACCACCTTAGATTAACCATGATGATGATACTATCAACTATACCTAATTCCCGTAGCCACGCACCTTGGTGATTTAATGCTACCATTTATGTCACTATGTGGGAGCTCTGCTCCTCTTTTGGCCAGCGCGTCAGTTTTTGCGTTGCCTTCTCTATCGCAGTGTTCTGGTACCCAACATAATCAGACACGGTTCTGCGTACATAATGCCTTAAGCATTGTGCGGCAATTCCTGACGATTTCAAATTTTGTGACGCAAGACTCCAGCGCCTTTAGCGCAGCCTGACAGTCAATATTGATGGCGATATTCTTATCCGATATTGATCCCATCTCAAGTAATTCCGCAGCTTTAGGTACAGCTATAACCTCTGCTTGGAACACACTGCATGCGTCTGGAAGTCTCAGAGCCACGTGTAGGTTAATACATTTCGATTATATACTTGACCCCCTACCCTCTCTGGTCTTAGAACCATCTGTATATAATTGCAACCTCGTTGTAGATAGAGACTGTCTCCCTTTGTCAATCCTTCCCAACGGCGTACGTTACTTCGTATGGTGTGACGAAGTCTAAGGCATTTGGTTTAATCAATCGGCACATGAAAAGGCTCCTTAAGCCATGTGGTACTTTAACATAAAATTAAATTATTCAAGCAAATATGTCAACTTTGTACACCCACATACACTCCTGTCAACTTTTCCGATTCAATTTTAAGTGAATTTCAAAACAAATATCACCATGGAAAAATAACAACTCTCCATCTATTCGGAAATAACAGCTGACGTGGCATGACCAACATCTAGAGTCCCCCTCCTTCCCAACACTACTCTATAAAACTTTATTTATTCAAATTTTGTTTGGCGTAGTTTTTCGTGGTTAAAAAATCACATCACGAGAAAGACTCGTGCACACTTTATGGAAGCAAAATCAAAACTTTGCAATGAAGGACATTTTTGCTTTCACAGGACGTATTTATGTCGAGGAAGGAGCAACTCTAATAAACCCCTTTCGTGTGCTATAGTGTTCCGTTTGTTTTGATTCATTTTAATGTGTTTGTTTTCAGAGAGCTATCAAGAGTTTCTGGGTAAAAAGTTTTCCGGCCTGGATTTCCTTTTTCTTTGGATTTGATTGTGACTGAAGGAATTTTTCAGCACCTTCTTGTTGAAAGCAACATGGTGACGAAGTTGTGCAGCGTTTTAGACTGACGGGGTATTGAAATATATCGTGAGTGTACTTTCTATACGATTTCCGTCTCTTCCATGGCAAAAATGCACTTAGTTCCTGATTAAGGAATTACAAATAGATTGTTATAGAGTGTTATGCTGTATGCATGTAGGTATGCATGTATTTATATTACATATATGCATATATCTGTACACATGTAAGCGTGAAAGACCTTTGTTGGAAGATATTTAACTTTACTGCATTCTTTTAAAAAGCTGGCTATCTAAAATTACGATACTCGTATTATGACAATGTTTTGATATTCGGTGTAATGTTAGATACATAATATGTACACATACATACACCAATCTTGGCCTTGGTGAACTCAACCTACAACCCCATTATGACAACAACAAAAAAAGTCGTATTCTCACACCACGGCTGTAATCCTATACGACAATAATCGTATGGATGATAGTAGTCGCGTTTTATTATCATGACCCATGATCTACAATATACTCGTAAAGACCACACGACAAAAGTAAAACAGTCTAGATCAACGAAAGATTTGAATTTTTTTTTTTTTGTGGTAATAGTTTGGCATTTACTCTTTTCAAAATATGATTTACTATGTGCTGAAATTGTGCTTGCCTCTAGCTATATGTATCCAGGAAAACATTTGTTTTTTCTGGCGTCTAACTTATTATTTTTTCCATTTAATAATTAGTTTTTATAAGTACATAATAATTACTTCCGAATTTTCACATTCTTCTGCCTTGCAATTGCACAGCTGAGTTCCTACTTGTTCGCGGAGTTGCCATGGGGTTGAATTTTTTTTTATAAAATTCAGATATTCACCCTTATTCCGAGTGGTGTTTACAGCGATTTAAAACACGCCAATTTGAATTTACCATTACGAGTGGCGTTTTTGCGTCGTTGAACGCCCCATGGAACCCATTAGTGTACGACGAACGTCATGTGAGAAATTTCACTGTCATTCTTTAAGGCGTTGAACGCCACAAAACAACAAGGAAAACGAAGGTATTTGTCGTCAACAAATTAGTGAATGCCAAGTAGTAAAAAACGACTGAAAATGTAGGTTTTCTTAAATTTTTAATTGATTCAAATAACTAAATCGAATTATCTTACTTTCTGGGGTCAAAATAGCGCAGCAGGAGCAATTTAAGACTTTGGTGGAGTTGATGAGTTAGCTAATGCCAACAACACGCGGTGTTCCCAATCGGTCCCTCATCTAAGTACTACCCATGCCCAATGCTGCTTGGTTTCGGTGATCGAAAGAGAACCGATATTCTCAGCGTGGTACGTCTAATGGCAAAGCATGTTGAATGCAAACTACTTACCGACGACGTTTTACCCTGTCGTCGAAGTTATGGAATAACTCTTGTAAAACGAAACTCCTCAAATAACGACAAACGTCGTGCAAGTATTATAAAACGCCAATCAGATTAAGGGTGATTATGTGTTCGTTTTTTTTTAGGGTGCGACAAAATAACACATAATCATTGCGTTGGAGATGGAAAAAGGTTCCGTTTTCAATTGTCAACATGAATTGGACGGGTAAGTACCGCACTTTCGTTGTGGAAACGTTTATCAAGAACAACGAATCCGTGACGGCAACACAAATAAATCAAAGCTTGTGTGAACACTATTGCGAAGGGATAACACCGACAGTAAGTTGGTCATATGGCTGTAAATATAGTTCGTTCTGTTGGATGATTGATATTCCTATGACATCAGGTGATCGGAAAAAAAAGTACTGAGAATAAGAAGCAAATACAAAAATAACAAAACATTATCATTATCTGGATGCAATCCCCAGAGTTTTCCGAAACACTTCATCTGAGTTTCAAGCCTTTCTTTCCCTTTATCTAGATCCTTTCCAATACTCGCATATGTAAAAATATTTAAAGGGAATTCATAACCCTTAAAATGCGCGAAAATAATAGTAAAAAAAAGTGTTTTTATTGGTTATAAACTTCAGAGGTAATGGATTTGCATTGAAACAAAAGCAGAACAATTGAAGGATGCCATTTATCAAGAAATTGCTGTCGTTCCCCATGAAATGACTCCTAGAGTTATGAACAACTTTCGCAAACGTCTTCAGCAATATGTGGCAGTAACCCACATGATTGACTTAATTGACAAATGAAACAAAATGGCATTATATTATATGTATAGGCACATTTTGAAAATAAAAACACGTGTTTTTATTCTTTACTCTATTTGCGAATTATTAAACCCTTACTTGGCTTTCTTTTGTTTTCCTACAAAGTTGCCAATAAAACTTTAAATTACAGTACAGAATATTTTGAATGCACTTCCTTCTACTGACATATGATAATAAGCTTAAGTAGTCAAAACAAAAACGTTTTACGCTTTGTTAAGCAGTATATTGTTAGTTTGTCGGTGAAAAGCCAGTGTACGCATACGAGTTTAAACTGTTTCTTGTTTGTTTTTTTTTCCTCAATTTTGTATCCCCTCAGAGTTGTGCATCGTATAATACTTTCAGTGGCTGAACTTTGTATATTTTAATAACCGTGTGTGTATTAACAATCTTGAAATATAAAGTTACCTAAATTTAACGACATTTTTTAATTTAAATTAATGAAAGAATTTGTGATGTTTACTCCGAAAATTGTACCTCGCTGTGTCAGTAGATAATCACTATAAGTATCTTCTTTGGACGCATTGTTTGCTCGATGTCTACCGAAGCGTTGGAAAAAGACTACAAGTGGAAGTATATTCAATATAAAATTATGTGACAATTAAAAAAAAAATCTGGAGCACAAAATCCGTGGAATGATACTCGTATATAACGATACTTGAATGATACTCGTATACAACGATTTTCAGTTTCCTTTAGACTATGAGATGACTAATTTTTGATTCATTTGGGATGAGTTTCATTACTTGCACCTGCAACTATAGTCCAAGTTTATAATCTAGGGCGAGTCTCGCTATTCTGTCTGTTTCTAACTACTAGTAAGAATATGTATATCCGTCTGTACTTCAGTGCGGAGCCTAAGGGACTAGACCAATTTCCATTTAACAACATATCTGAAATCAGTGGGGTCACAATTCGAAGTGAAATTAGAATTTTCATTCTCACCTCAAAACTAAGTCCGATTTTGAAAAATTGCAATATTCCCGAACACGGTTCCATTTTGTTCAAGATTCATGTTTGGAATAACTTGGACATGTGCTTTTAAATGGCGTACTAGATTTTGGCTAAATATTCGTGTGTAGTATCTTACCTATCCACTGGTTAGGCAAATTTAATGTAAAAGTTGGAGTCCATCAAGGACCAACTCTAAGCCAACTATATTTTACTACCATATTTTAACCTATTTACAAGCGAAATACAGAAAGGCATCCCATGGAACATCTTTTATGCTGATAATGTTGCTCTTCTATCAGACGGTACCACTTTCCTGCAGTAAGAACCTACCTCTGGGAAATATTGCAAGAGTCTCACGAGCTACGAATCAGCCGAACGAACACCGTTTTGGTGTCCGTTTGCAGCAGAGATAATCCAACTCCAACTTAAGATCGGAGAAGAACTTGTAAGGCAAAATAAGAGCTTCCCATATCTAGGCTCGCACGTAAAAACAACACGCAGGATACAGTGTGGTTGGCAAAGCTGGCGTTCGATCTCAAGATTTCTCTGTAAGAGTAAAATCTCCCTGCATATCAAGGAGGAAATGACCAAAATGGTGGTTAGGCCCGCGCCTCAGAATACGGGCCTTCAGTGAAGAAGTTCGAGCAATAGTTATACGTAACAGAAATGAACACGTCGACGTACCAAAGACGAAGGTGTACATTTTGGCGATATTATTTTTAGAAAGTAAATTTCCAAATGTGTATTATTTTAATACTTTATTTGAGAAATTTTTTTTCCGAAGGGTGACAAATCTTCCATAGACACTATGAGAATGGCAAGGGTGTAAAATTTTTACTGACTAAAAAAACAACACCCTTCGATATAAATTTGTTAGATATTACAACTAAGTAATAACTTATCAAGCAAATTTTCTATCACGAAATAAAAACGTTTGGCAGGCTGCTTTCCACTGAAAGATCCTGCATGTTTCGCAATCCAGACGCGGTTAATCCTTATCTCGCCAAGTCGAAAGGTTTCGTCCTTTGTAGTCGGCGCAAAGAATTGAATTGTTTATTTTACAAAGTATGTAAAATATTCGCATTTGTTTTCTTGGTACAACCCCAAAGTTGTATACCGTAAGTCCACACCGGCTTTAGCACTTGCTTCTATAAAAGCAGTTTGTTCTCAGTACTGAGCTGGGAATGTTTTCCGCGTAACCAGTCCATTTTTAAATATATATTATATCGAGTTCTTTACATTTAATTTTCACGTGCGAATTCCATTTCAACCTTGCGTCGAGTGTCATTCCCAGGTATTTGGCCTCGTTTACAAAAGGTATTCGGGCCGAGTTTAGAAAAATTGGCAAGTCATTAGTTTTCTTATAAGTGAAATTCACGTGAACAGATCCAGATTCGTTGAGGGCGATCCGTCAGTCCCTCGTCCATTCATTTACATTATTCAGTGCGTTTTGCAGTTTTGTAGTCGTTTCTTCGATTGTTTTACCTACTGCTAGGATAGCTGTGTCATCGGCAAACGTAGCAAGTATAGTGCCATCTTCTTTCGGTATATCAAGAGTATATCACAAATAGAGAAGCGGCCCAAGAACGCTTCCTTGTGGTACGCCGGCCGAAATTTCTTTGAGCTCCGAGTATTCGTTTGCATGTCTAACACGGAAGAGTCTATTCCCCGGATTTGATTCTAGAATATCGTATAGGCATACAGGGAGAATTTGTCGTAGTTTCCATTTCAAGCCATCATGCCACACCTTATCAAAAACTTGCGAGACGTCAAGAAATACGCTTGAGCAAATCTTTTTTTCTTCAAGTGCTTTGTCAATTACGTTAGCAATTATATGCACCTGGTCAATCGCCAAGTGCTTACTTCTGAACCCAAACTGGTGGTTAGGGATAAGAATATTTTCTTCTATAACCGGTTGGAGACGCCTTAGTAATACGCTCTCGAAAATCTTGGATATGACTGGAAGAAGCGAAATTGGTCTATACGATTTTACCCCACTTGGCGGTTTTAAAACCATTATGACTTCCGCAACTTTCCACTGGCTCGGCACGTGTTTTAATCTGAGCGCAGCATTGGAGAAGCTTAATCAATGCTTTTCTGGCATTGAGAATTTCTCCGGTAATCAAATCATAGCCAGGAGATTTCTTTGGTTTTAGATTCTTCCCTTAGCGTTGCACTTGTTAGTCTTACGAGTAAATCGTCAGATGGTAAATCCAGCCTATTGATGTTGTCGTAAACCTCTTGACCATCGTACGGTTTAAAGGTTTCTTCTAGGTGGGGCCGCAAAGACGTCCGCTTTTTCTTTATCTTCCCTTGCCCATTCATTTTGATTTAATTTAATTGGCGGCGCGGAGACTTTGGGCCTTTTGGTGCCTTTTACAGCTTTCCAAAGTGAATAATTGAAATCTTGTTTCGCTGTAAAACTTTCAAGGTGAGAGCCTATTGCACGATTCTTAAAATACTTAATAATCCTCTTCAACGAATTGCACAGACGATTCAAGTACGCTTTATGCTGCGAAGCACGACTCTGTTGCCATTTTTTACGCGCTTTTCTTTTTTTTCCTTAACCAATTCTTTTATTTCCGGAGGATATGTATAACCTGTATTTTTACTTTGAAGTAATATAACAATAACGGTTTTCTGATTATGGTATTATTTCCTACACTCCTGGAGCTTACTAATTCTTTCAACAACATACGTATTAATTATTTTATTATATTGTTTCTTCCAACAAATTTCTTTTCTTCAACATTCGTCGTTGTCGATGCGTGTGTGTCGAGAATCACCTGTTCGCATTTTCTTAAGAATTACATTTGACCTTCACCAAATGTATTATATTATAGATTTTTGCATATTTCGACCTATACGTATAAACTGATCACGCATTCACTCCTATTGGTAGAGATTCATAATATCAAAACAGAAAAAATGCTGGTCTGTATTTGTAATGTGAGCTGCTGGGATTTGTATATTGGTTTTGAGAAATTGTTGCACCGTTACTTTATGTCCTCAATAGATGAATTACTCTAGACTTTTTCCAATTCAACAAGTAAAACTTCCATACACAGACACAAAATTCATTTCGAAAAACATTGTTTCCTTCTTACGTATTGGCAAAAGACGCGGAACACATGGCACCAAATTTACTCAAAAAATAAAGTAGGTATATAATATACATACAAATAACTTAATCAAAAAAGTTACATTTGGCTACAATTGAATAAAGAACTTTCTCCCACTTACTTGCAATAATAGAGCCGTCCCTCCTTGCCCGTATGCACTGTCCAACCATCTTTAAGCTTTTCCTGTAAGACGTCAAGATGCCTCTCGATTTCATTCCAATTTGATGCTGAAAATGCTGTCACTGCTGTTGCAGTTTTCCTTATTTGTCCTTCTCCTGCTGCTGTGATTGCATCTTCTGTAGCTGCACTTATTATATGCTGTTGTAAAGGATATTGTTGCTTCGGTTGTATTACCGGTGCCTTAGCCAAGCCATTTTCGATTTGCGGCGAGGACGACGATGGTGGTGGCTGGGCATCGTTAGTCGTATGCCCCGAAGGCAATAGCATCTCGTTGGTACATCCGTTTAGATCTGTAATGATACAATAAAATACTAAAATTACTTGTTATTATTTATCGTAATCAAAAAAATGCAATTGGAAACTAACCAGAGGCATGTATAAAAGAAGAAGCTAACCAGATTTTAAAAGGTAGAAAGAAGTACAATAGGTTCCAAAGCATTGCTCTGTGAAGTTTTGTTTGGTATCCTATAATAGTCTGAACTAATTTTTATTAAAAAAAAAATGCTGCTATTATATAGAAAAAAATAAGTAACGGCTAAATTTATTTTTTATTTGTGAGTGTATTTTATGGCATTTCCTATTTGAAGGTGGGCGCCGTGGCGCAAATGGTTAGTGTGTTGGATCACTGCGCGTGAGGTTCCATGTTCGAATCCTAGAAAACACCAAGAAGTTTTTCATGGTCCCACTTCGTTCGCGAAAGCTTCTCAAAAACAAACTGCCCTTCGGATACGGCACTGAACTATATGTCCATTCGTGTGAAAAAATGTAACGCACGCTCACACAACATAAGTGGTTACGAGAAGCTAGGCCCTGGCACTTAAAGAGCTGTTGCGCCAAATAATTTTTATTTTTATTTATTTATTCCTATTTGAAGACAATTTCGTGAATCGGGAGGTAAAATTTTCGAACTCTTTTTTGAGTAATGGGGTATATATGAATAACGCCTACAATGTTGGGTTCTAAAGCGCCAATCGACGTAACTCCATGGTTTTACATTTCTATTAAAAAATGAAAAGAAAAGAAAAACCAGAAAATCTCCTTATCGCTGAAGAAAACCTTACGATAAAAAGAACGATACAATTCTAGCTTACTTAGGGCCCAAGTACTGAAAGAAATCACGGCGTAAATCGTGAACATTGGGAGCTTGTCCTTCAGGAACAATGTACGGAAGTTTAAGAAAAAGAAAAAGTAAAAAGAACATGTCAGAGAAGCAAAACCCGTACAGAAACATGTAGAGATAAAAATTGAAACCTCGTAGCTGAGAATATGGAAAAACTTCTTCTGCAGACTATATAACGGCGACGAAGATCAAGATCCCGCTGTCAGGCAGAATGAAATATTCAACATAGACGATGAGAGTCAAAATTTCCGCCTAGCTGACCAAAGCGAGGTGAGGATAGCAATATCCAAGCTGAAATCCAACAATGCTGCTGGACCTGACGGCTTGCCGACCGAACTTTTCAAGGCAGCTGGTGAGATATTCGTAGAGAGCATACACCAACTCAGCTCTAAGATTTGATCAGATGAGTGTATGCCTGATGAATGGAATCTCAGCATCTCTCAACTGCGCCAATTATAGAGGTATCAGTTTCCTCAACATGGCATGCAAGATCTTTTCTGCGATATTGTGTGAACGCCTGAAACATTTTACCAACAGTCCGGTTAGTCCCTGTCAGTGTGGTTTGAGGACAGGAAAGCCCACCATCGATCAAATCTTCACATTTCGATAGTTCCTGGAGAAAATCCAAGAAGTTCATATCGATACTCATCATCTTTTTATCCATTTTGAGATGCCTCTGACACCATCTATAGAGAAGAGCTATATAGTTTCATATCTAGTTTTGACATCCCTGCCAAACTTGTCCGACTGTACAGGGTGACGATGGAGAACGCTTGCTGCTCCAGTGAGGTCAATAGTGTCCTCACCAAGGCCTTTGATGTCAAAAAAGTTTTAGACAAGGTGGTACGCTGTCACGTGACTTCTTTAATATTATATTTGAACGGATTTTGCGGAACTCACAGACAGAGGCAAAATTTATCAAAAGGCCGTACAACTGCTTGCATACGCCAACTACATTGACATAATTGGAGGAACTCTACGGGCTGTCACCGGTGTGTTTACTAGTATTGAAGCAGAATCGACTAAAAACCGTTAAGCAATAAACGAGGGCAAAACCATGTATATGCTGCCAACAAGAAGGAGCAATCAACACCGACGACGAATCAAACAGAACGTCACAGTGGGCAGTCACAGTGACATCGACCTAGTCAAAAAACTGCATATTGGACGTTTGAGATGGCTAGGATATGCAGAGCGAATGGACACTAACGCTCCGGCCTACATAGTCTCCGAATCTCACCCGGAAAGACGGCGCGGTAGAGGCCCTCCTCGCCGTAGGTGGCGCGAGTTACATATTGTATGTGCACCTAATTGCACATCTCTAATATCCTGTGTACTCCAGCATCATCAATAACAGCAGCCA
Organism: Brachypalpus laphriformis; assembly: GCA_945910035.1. NCBI lineage: Eukaryota > Metazoa > Arthropoda > Insecta > Diptera > Syrphidae > Brachypalpus > Brachypalpus laphriformis. The sequence goes on from OX246754.1 coordinate 90,117,937, forward strand.
AGCTTTATTTGTCTTATTTACTTCTTTTACGATCTTGTTTGTTTATTTCTGTTCTGTTAACTTCAAGTCTCATTATTAGTTTCATTATGTTAATGAGTTAGTCGTTATTTAAATGCAATAAAGTTAAGTTCGTCCTAAAGAAGAGTGCTTTTATTTTTTAAGAGATTATTACTCGCGCACAAGTTCAAGGAGATATTGACCAACTTGGAGTGCGCAACTGGAGGCAATTCGCTATAGACCGACCTAAACGGAGAAGTTTGTTGGTTGAGGTCCAGGTTCATTCCGAACTGTAGCGCCACCTTAGTAGGTAAGTAACATCTTGACTGAGGATTTGGACTTCAGGAGAATCTCAGCGCAGTTCTAGCCAAAGCTGCTAACCATGGAACGCAAGGACATGCTGGAGACTGTGAGCAGCTCCGTTTGACTTTTGGCTTTTTCACAAGCTGAAAATGCATCTGAAAGGAACCAGATTTTAGCCCATAGAAGACGCCATGCGGAATGTGACCGATCAGCTGCGCGCCACCCAAAAGACGTGTTCAATTGCTGCTTCCGACAGTGGCAGAACCGTTGGATCTGCTTGTGTGGCGGTCAAATGGGACTACTTTGAAGAAGATAAGTGTAAGTTATTGTTTATGAATGATTTTTGTGAATAAAGTTCGGATACTTTTGAAAACACCTCGTTTGTTTCGACCACAAGCAAGTGAGTTAATGCATGAATGGATCGTATGTACATGCACTTGTGTGGTAATTGTTTTCAAATTGATTTTACATCCATGCAAGTAGATTCAACAGAAAAAATTTTTGAACTTTTCTAAAACTTCCCAATCCATAATTTTATCCAAATTAGCTGATAAATAGCAGAGAAATAATCAAAATTATAAAACTTGTTAATAAGTAAAGTAACATTATATGAAGTTCTTGCCAAAAACCTGGTATGTCATTTGATTACTTACGCTCAAACTAGCCGAAATATGAGATTTGAGCAAAATTATAACAGCTTTTGAGAAAATTGATCTTTTTTTTCAAAATGGACCTCAAGTAAAGAACCGTTATATTTTGGGCTAGAATTAAAATTCTGATTTCGCTTGAGGGTGCAAGCCTAAAGACAACAGATATGAAGTTAAAAGTAAATCTGTCTACCTATTTAGGTCGCAGATATATGTATGTAGGTGCAGACGTCTAGACAAATGTTCAGATGGACAGCCAGAATAGCGAGACTTAGCTTTCTAAGATTCATTATGATCGTAGATAGTATCATTTTATATAAAATCTCGAGTTTGAATTTTTTTATAATTACAATAAAAATGTATTTTCCAAACCTTTCCTCCATAGCGGAGCGCACACATTGGCTCGTTGACTAAATAAAACTCTCTACTAAAACTTTAATATTTCCAGAACTTCTTTGGATGAAAGCAAAAGTAAATATTTTCTTTTTTAATTCGAAAACTATAAGTAATTTAAATATGCAAATAGCTATCCTAGCAAACTATTACACTCCCGACAGACTAGTAGAGCAAGTACGACTCCTCTGATGAAACCAGCAGATCCAACAAAAAACAATCCTATTGCATGGGTGCAATCGTTATTTGCCCCACTTCAGTTTTCAACAAACAAATACTCACTATCTACAAGCGAGGAAACCTTTCTCCCAACAAAGTAATCAGCATTTATTTGCTGTGATTTCTTAAATTGCCAAAGTATTTTCTTGTTCTGGAATTTCTCTAGATCCTTGAATTTCATTCACAAGGATAAAAAAAAAAAGCAAGAACAGTAAGTTCTTTGGGAAGAGATTTGTTTTAAATTGCAAAATATTTACTTGTCTATCTCGGAGAAAACAACACCGTTCTACATTTTAATTTTATTTCACTCGCTGTACACCAAAAACAGGAGAAGTTTGGCACCACATCGCTGTTCTTCTTGGCCAGCAGCAACACCGTCATCCGTGCTAGAAAATTCGCAAATGATACGGATAATGAATTAGGATTTTAATTTTAAAGGGATTCCATTCCACAGAAGACGTTCAATTTAATCAGATTAAGTATCTTCTCTCTCTATTATGGACCAAAGACAATAAGCTGAAACAATAAAAATTTGGAATTAGGCCAATTATTCCAATGTCGAAGCATAGTGCACTTTGAACTCCCCCTCAAAAGGGGCAACATTGTCAAAGTTAATTTGAATGGTATTGTATGCGTTGCTGTAAGGACTGGCTACATTTACATGAGACGAACGCATTGCAGCAGACATGTAATTTATTGTGCAACCTTGTAGGTATATAAAAAAAAAACCTATGGCAATACGTTGCTTTTCAAGCCTACTGTGGTATATTGGTTAAACACGGCTGTTGTGTGACCTATTTCTAATCTATGGTTCGTTAGTCTGGTCGAAGATAATGGATAAGCAATACTTTCTTTCAAGCCTCATCAATATTCAGAGGCCAGCCTGTATCGGGATCATGGAATCGTAACGTCCAATACCTACGGCGGCAATGGAGATCATGCTAAGTCTCATTCCGCTGGATTTATGCTGCAGCAAAGCGGCGGCCACATCGGCACGCAGATTGAGGGAATCTTCAGCACCATATGGCCACGGCTTTATCCAATCCAAATGGAAGGTCACAATAGGCAGGTAGTAACTGATTTCATGTCTCTGATGCTGATAGGAAATTCTTTACAAGAATTCCTGACAGAAATGACTGGAAAAACGAACAAGTCCCTAGATTTTGTCAAATAGTCGGTATAACGGTACTCCACTTTTCTGAGCCGTTTTCCGAATTTTTTATCAAAAATTATTGCTTTCAAATTTTAAGAAAATATATTAAAAATCTGTAATAATTTTCATCATGTTTCTAGACCTTAAATCTGAATAAATTGCAACCGAACATTATATTGATGGTAAATGATTAATAAAGTCCTCGTAGGAGCAGCATCTTCGGATAAGTGTTTGTACGCTTAGTAACGAGAAAGAGACACTGTAGCCGAAAACATTGCAGCTCTGTTATTAAGACCTACTTTCACCTCCTCGTGCTGCCATCTGAGAATTTTTTCATAAATTACGAACAGGAGGGGAAGAATGGCGAGCGACAAGTGATGGTTGATCTGCGACCCAGCGAACCACAACCATAAAACAAATAATGCTGCGAAATTAAAACAATCGCGTCGGGTATGGGCGGATAATTTGTTGGCGACCTTTGGCTATCGGATACAGACAAGTTCTTTGGAATGTTAAGTCACTCCTCGACTCACTTGAAGATGGGAATCAAAATGCTAAATTCCTACAACTCAAGCGCGAGTTCACATGATACAAGATAGACATCTTGGAGTTGAGCAAGATTAGGTAGTTCGATGCTAGGAAGTACCACTACCCTACCAAAAATACTATCATGCTCTACTCTGAAAAAGCAGCTGGGAGCGCGCGGAGCTCCGGAGTGGGGCTGATGCTGACTCCAGGAGCATCATATCTTGGAAACATCACAGCAACCGGATACTAACGGCTAGATTTCAGAGCAGACTAAGGAAAATAAATGAAAGTGTGAATGTCTCTGTTCAAATGAGTCGTATACGATTCTTGGGTCTACCCCGATATCTAGAAAAATGTAATAAAGAAAACAAAAATCTTGAAAAAAAAAAAAATGTTGAAAGAAAAAAATCTCGAACAAGAACAAAAAAGAAAAAACCCCAAATGACAAAAATGTAGAATTAACATTAATTTTTGAGACAATGATAACAATCCGCGCGCGCGAATTGTCCCACCTGATAGGAACATACGAGTATGTTCATAAGTCCAGAGTGCAAAAAACAGTGGAGTATGTATGGGTGCATGCTGTCGCACTGCAACCCCCCTGCTTGGGGTCACTCTTTGATTTGGAGTGGGTGCGAGTTTGGGTATATTCGAAGTTTCTTTAAATCCATGTGAAACATGGATATGGAGCTCGTTGCTCCGCTACGGGTAAGTGATTGTTGTCTGGAAGGCGCCTATATCTTGACAGTACTTCGGTGGCCCACTTCGCGGGTTAAATGGATTTCACACTATGGGACATTCTTCGACTCATACACCCGATGAAGGATCTACGAAAGGAGAACCTAGAGTTACCAAGAGGTATTGTCAGCAGGTATTGTCAAGAGAATAAAGGAGGAGGAGAAGGCAACATCACTAGCTATGTGGCAAGCCAGGTGGGATAACAGTACAAAAGGTAGATGGACCTACAAGCTGATCCTCACCATTGAGGTCTGGACCAAGCGAGTGTATGGGGACTGCAACTACCACACAATTCCTATCGGGTCACGGCGGCTATCGCAAATATTTACACTGATTTGGACATGATAACTCACCTCTCTGTCCACATTGTCCAGACCAGGAGGAAGATACAGAGCACGCAATATTCCATTGCAATCGCTTCATGGATTGAAGAAATAACCTGCCCGGTTCACCATTCCTTATAGACCAAATGCTGCAGTCAGAGGAGAATTAGCTGGAAATTTGTACACTGATAACGAATGTGCAAAAAGAGCTAGGAATAATTGAGAGAGCAAAGAGAGCAGAAGAAGCAATACAAGAACATAGCATTAATTGCTAACCAGCCCCGCGAAGTAATACCTTACGGCAGTCCCGCGGGGAGGATGGTAGAAGTGTGCAGGGTGTGGATTAGTACGTAAACGCATTCCTGCTATCGATTATTAGCGCTTGCGAAATGTGCATGCTAGCAGCCCGGGCTACTAGTATCTTTGGAAGATTACCACACCCCTTGGGGCAACCAAAAAAAAAAAAACAACCGATGACGGCATTAGGCTTCACAAGCTGGTGCTCAGGGCGCCGCTAGGCGTGTAACCAATTTCGCAGGAAAATGAAGGGTTCTTAAAAATCTCGAAAGTAAATTTCCTTTCGAGATTAAGTCATTCGAGATTTATGAAATTGATCTCGAGATTTTTTTCTTTCTAAATTTTAGTCGTTATATGTCATGATCCCACAATTTTTACATCTTGGCATTCCACTTTCGAAAATACTACGCCAAGAACGCTGGCAACCACAACCGTTACTTAACGCGGTAATCGTTCCTTGCAAATAGTTTTCAAGGTAATGGAAACAATCATTCTGAAAAAATAAATTCGAATTACCAGAAAAAATATATACATATTAGAATGATGCAAGTAGATACTTTACGCAATCCTATCTTAACGTGAACATTTTCTTTCTCTCAAATTACACGTTGTTATTGTATGAAGTCTGTTTATCCTTTATCTTAACTAGTATTATATATACTTACATATTTACACATTATCACCTGAAAACAAATCCACCAAAACTCCAATAAGCACCTGTGCTACAATGTTTTTGGCTCAATATTAATTGTTGCCCTTTTTTCTTGCTTATATATGTACATATGTACATACATTTATGTTATCTACGTATACATACGTATATTGTGTGTTCTGCATCCACTTTGTAATTAGATAAATTCCTTCTAAGCTGGTAACAAGAGAAGTAAATTGACAGCACACCATAGAAGAACGTTTAATAAGGAATAGGTACAGAACCCTTACACGCAACCAGAAATACAAACAAACACGAAACCAGCTAAATGTCCTTACAATTTGCAAACGACGAAGAACATTTTGTTGGCGACAAAGGAGGTATCGTTGGGCGCCATTCAGTAAAGCATGAGTCTGTAATCAAATCGAAATTAAATATAAATTCACACCCCCGTGTACACACTCTAATTGGGAAAATAGAATCCAACTGAAATGTAAAATCGAAGTCAATATGAGGACCTTTTTTTGCAGGACTCAACAACTGCATTTTAGTAGATTTTCAGGATAAAGTTTTTTGTTTCTTTGTTGAAAAAAAAAATATAAAAATTAACTTCTTAAAATTCAACTATGTGGAGATGCATATGAAGCCTGAATAAAGTTTTAACATAAAATATCAAATATACCACAATTTTGAGAATCTCATTAAATGTACGTTATATGTATTAACATATACAAAAATGCCTCTTGCTACAGGAAGTCACCAAATGAACTAAAAAGTAGAAACTTTATACACTTGTGGAAAACACAACAAAGCAGTTCTTTAATTATCATATAATTTGCCAGAAAGTATTTGGATGATTTCCGTAATTAAATTTTCAACGACCATGTGAATACGTATTTCAAAACCTTGCAGTTACTTCAGACACATGGTCTTAAGCCACATTTTGGACACTATTTCCCAAGATGGTGGCCTAAGCACTACTTCATGCTTTTGAGAATATGAGTGTTTATTCATTTATTTATTTATTTATTTATGCAATATCATTTATATTAGACTTTACATTGTCTTATATGCTATACCTAATGTGAGAAATTTATACAAACATACAACATATGTAGTTAGAAATTGACTATTTAAATATTGCACATAAATATTTGGAAATAATTTAAAAATATTATGCACATATAAAGAAAAATAAGAAAATAATACTACTTAATAAGAATCAAAAAACTGAAAACAGCCTTTGTACAATTGCGTACATTTGCACCTAACTGGAAACGGACACCGCGGGAAACTTTTCATCATTTGATACCAGTTTTGGTCAGCGACGCTGAATTAGCAGCAATTCCCACGAATTTTATATGTTATAAGAGAAGTTATTATTTAAGTGTCAGCTTATCTTACACTAGGTATTTTGTATAAAAAGGGGTGAAATAAAATTTAAAGGTGAAGTTGAATACGACAACTCCAAGAGAAAACTGTGCTTTTATTTGTTGATTATAACCACCCCCCCACCAGTGGTAAGGTGGCCTTAGTTGACATTTATTTCTCAGTTCTTAAACAGCTTTCGATTTATCTTCATTACGTGCCATAACGTATCTATAGGTTTCAAATGTATGTATGTACTGTTAATTTATTTGAACATACTTTGCTGAAAGAGAGTTTCACTATGATTATACGTATCATAAAGTCTTCTGACGCTAAGTAAATTCCAAAGGTGAAAGGCTTTAAGGAAAAATTGTTCTCTGTGCTTCGATAAGGGATTATCGGTTCAATTAAACTTATGGATCGACACGAAGGTGTAATGTCAAGTTTTTCGAATAAATATGGAGAATGTTTGCTGACAATAACTTTATGAAGATGCTTAATTGTACGATACCCAGTACATATATATGCCTAACGTGCATCCGAGTATATTTTTAGCTTGTGATGAACCCTGGTCATAACCTCCCAGTCCATTAATGTAGCTAATGATGTTGTTAAATGCAATATTAAACGTCTCTTAAGCGCACTACTGCAACCGAAAATTTAGCAGCCGTATGTAAGAATTGCTACAAGTAGTGTCTTTACTATCATTAGCAATGTGTGCAACGGTGCGTCGGTTTATGCCATTGATTGATTTCTAACGGGGTTATAGATTTTGTCTATAACCGTAGAGCTGCGTTTATTCCAAGACAATGTTTTATTGAATAGCACACTTATATTTCTTGCTTTGTCTAGAAAATTAACTAACTCATCCCCAAGGTAAACAGTGAAACAATTTATAAGACTGCCCTTCTTCTTCTTCTTAGATGGCGCTGCAGTCCGGGGTGGACCTGGGCCTCAACCAACAAACCTCTCCAGCCAGCACGGTTACGAGCCAGCTGCCTCCAGTTGCGCACGCCAAGTTGGTTGAGGTCCCCCTCCACTTGTTTGCGCCACCTACCGCGAGGTCGTCCTCTACTGCGCCGTCCGTCCGGGTTCGATTCGAAGACTTTCTTAGCGGGAAGGTTGGGCTCCATCCGCTCTAAATGACCCAGCCATCTTAGTCGCTGTATGTGAACTCTTCTGGCTAAGTTGATGTCCTTGTACAGGCCGTATAGTTCGGCATTGTACCTTCTCCACCACTCACCGTCTATGCAGACGGGACCAAAGATCGCTCGAAGAACTTTTCTCCCGAAATAACCAAGGGCATCCTCATCCGGTTTTCTCAAAGCCCATGCCTCTGCGCCATATAGCAGGACTGGGATGATTAATGTCTTATAAAGAGTTACCTTAGTAGCTCGAGATAGGGCTTTGCTACTCAATTGCCGTTTTAGCCCATAGAAACAACGATTGGCAAGAGTAATTCTCCGTGTGATCTCTCCACTGATGTTATTTGCGGAGCTGACCATAGAGCCTAGGTAGACAAAATCTTTTACTACCTCAAAATTATATCTGTCTGTTGTGGCGTTCTGTCCAAGACGCCGATGTTGGGTGTCCTTTTTTGTAGACAGCATATATTTTGTTTTGCTTTCATTGACCGCTAGACCCATCTTTGCTGCATCGTTCTCAATACTCATAAATGCCCCATTGACTGCCCGCTGAGTTCTTCCGATTATGTCAATGTCATCGGCATAAGCGAGTAGTTGAACAGACTTGTAAAAGATTGTACCTCCGGGGTTGGCTTGTGAGTTTCGTACAATTCTCTCAAGTACTATGTTAAAGAGATCGCATGATAGCGCGTCGCCTTGTCTAAGACCTTTCCTGACATCGAACGGTTCGGTGATATTCTTACCGACTTTGATGGAGCAGCGAAAGTTCTCCATCGTCATTCTGCACAAACGGACGAGCTTGGCAGGGATACCAAGACTAGACATGGCTCTGTATAACTCGTCTCTATACACGCTATCATAGGCAACTTCGAAATCCATGAAGAGGTGGTGCGTATCGATTTTATATTCATCGTTTTTTTTTTCCAAGATCTGCCGCAGTGTGAATATTTGCTCCATGGTGGACTTTCCAGGCCTGAAACCGCACTGATAAGGACCTATCAGGTTGTTGACGATCGGTTTTAGGCGTTCACATAGTACGGCAGACAGGATCTTATACGCGATATTTAGGAGACTTATACCTCTGTAGTTGGCGCAGTTCAGAGGGTCACCTTTCTTCAGGATCGGGCAAATGATGCTGAGGTTCCATTCATCGGGCATACTTTCGTCCGACCAGATTTTACAGATGAGCTGGTGCATGGTCCTTACCAACTCATCTCCTCCTGCCTTGAAAAGTTCAGCGGCAAGGCCGTCGGCTCCAGCAGCTTTGTTGGATTTGAGTTTAGATATCGCTATCCTCACTTCATTCTGATCGGGTTGACGGGAATTTTGACTGCCATCGTCACTGTTGAATGGCTCATTCTGCCTGAGAGCGGAATATTGATCATCATCGCCGTTTAACAGTCTACAGAAGTGTTCCTTCCATATCCTCAGCACCGACTGCGATTCTACTACTATGTTGCCATTTTCGTCCCTGCAGGCTTCTGTTCTGGCTTTGAAACCCTGGCATGTTCTTTTTACCCTTTGGTAAAATTTTCGAACATTATTCCTGCAATAAAGTCTCTCAATCTCCTCAATCGAGTGCTTTTCATGCTCTTTTTTCTTCTTTCTGAGAAGTCGATGTACCTCTTTTCTCCTGCGCACGTAGAGCTCGTAAGCAGCTCTAGCCCTTCTATGCAGCGCCGCTTTATACGCCTCTTGTTTTGCTGCATGTGCTTGCCGGCATTCCTCATCAAACCAGGGGTTTCGTTGTGGTGGGCGAGAGAAACCCAGTACATCAGAGGCCGCATCTCTGATGGCTTTTTGGCAACGCTGCCACTGGTCTTCCGCATTTGCTGCTGGCGGCATAGGACTTAGATTGAGATTAGAAGAAACACGATCGGCAAAGGTTCTGGCGGTCTCTTGCGATTGTAGCTTTTCGATGTCAAATTTCCTCACAGCATTTCGTTGATTTCGCTCCGTTCTGGATATCCGCATCCGTACCTTGGCTACAACTAGGTAGTGATCCGAGTCCACGTTGGCTCCTCGGAAAGTCCGGACACCCAGAATACTGGAAGAGTGCCTTGCGTCGATCGCAATGTGATCGATTTTGTTGACAGTTTTTCGATCAAAGGAGACCCATGTTCTTTTGTGAATATCGAGACGTGGGAACCGCGTACTAGCTACAACAAAGTTTCGCCCCGCCGCAAAGTCGATTAGCCTGAGTCCGTTGCCGGAAGTGTTGTCGTGCAGGCTGTGCTTTCCGACCACGCTACTAAAGACTTCCTCTCTTCCTAGCTTTGCGTTAAAGTCGCCCAGGATAATTTTAACGTCATGGCTAGGGCATTGCTCATACGTCTTGTCCAAGAGCTGGTAGAAGTCATCCTTTGTCGCGTCGTCCTTCTCCCCGTGAGGGGCGTGAACGCATATTAGGCTAATGTTGGCAAATTTACCGAATAGACGCTGTCCTTGTTGTCTGTAGCAATCGCCGTAGTAGATGTCGCAGTTTTTCATACTCCTTTTGCCCGGCCCATCCCATCGCACTTCTTGGATGGCGGTAATGTCTGCTTTGAGACACTCTGGGGCCTCCGCAAGTTCTTCGGCTACACGTGGTTTGTAGAGGGACCTAACATTCCATGTGCAGACACGAAGATCGTTGTCCTTTTTACGTTTGCATGGGTCGTCAACAGTAAGATCATCCGTATCCGAGGCTGTTGGTTGCTTTGTAACCAAAGGTTTTTTACGTGGTAGGGGAGTTAACCCGACGGCACAACCCCCAACCTGAAGGGCCAGATCCTTTTTTTTTTTGTACCCCTAGGACAAAAGGCCGGATACACCGATGTCAGTAACCCACTTCGGGGATATGAGCGCTGCCGTTGGCCCATTAAGGGTTCATCCGCCACCATCTCTTTTTCAATACCCTGACGTAGTATTGAAAATCCTTACAGACCTCAGCTCCAAATATGTTGAAGTAGCTCCGGTAAGGTATCCGCTGGTCTGTAGACGTCACCGTTGATTCCATCGAGAGAATTCATCCGCCGCCCGTCCTCCTTCTGAGGACCTCTTGCTAGACTTCGAGGAGGTGATGATGCGATTTTGCCCCCATGCTGACTACAATACATTTAGGTTTAGATGAGTTCAGCATTAACTAATTCCCTACAGACCAACTAAGAAAGTCTCCTACACCATTGTTAACTTCAAGCCGCATGTTCTAAAGGGCCGAGTTTACAACTGATATATAAAGGGTCATTCAGTAGCTATAATAGAATTTTGACGGCCGACTGTGGCTATATTTGAAAATATTTTGCTGTCATTCTACTGTCACTGCGTTCTGCCATAGTCACCATTTTACCATGAAGCGCTACATGATTCAACAACGCTTTGAATTATTTATTATCAAAATTCGAGTTCCGTTCACGGAACGTTCCGCGTGTTACGTAGGATTTAAATTTTTGGTTGAATCGCTAGGTGAACAAACAACATTGTTGATTTTGGAGCAATGAATACCAAAGAGAGAGATTATGCAAACACCTTTGCATACCGAAAAGCTCACAGTTTGGTGTGCATTACGGGCCAATGACTTAATCGGACTTTATTTATTTTTAAAGATGAGCGTGGGCGGGCGCTGACTGTCAATAGAGAGTGGTACCGGACCAGGAAAACCGAGTTTGTTTGGCCAGAAATTAATCGTTTGGATATTGGCTACATGTGGTTTCAACAGGACGCGACGGTGCGACATTGAACGAAATGTTGGAGATATTGAAGGCGAAGTTTTCGGGCCGGGTAGTCTCACAAAGAGCCGACGTCAAATGGTCGCCAAAATCGTGGCGCCTTTAGATTTTTTTTTTCTTTGGAGTTACATTAAATCTTTGGTCTATGCCAATAAGCCAACAACAATTGTCGACCTTGATGACAACATTGTTTGCGCCATTAGCGAGATTGAGGCCAATCTTTGAAGTCTTAATATGAGCTGTCAATGGTTCACTCTGTCAAATGCCTTGGAAAAGTCTAATACGGTCAGAAAAGTTATTCGGTCTTCATCAGGCGAAGCACACATATCATCGGTTACTTTTAGTAACGAAGACACACAGCCTGAAACCTGATTTATTTTAGCAACAGCTTTTGGCTTGATTTAGGAAATGACACTAACAACATCCATAAGCCCCAAACAATTATTGAGTATCAGGTGAATGGGTTTAGTTATTGCGGTAATAGTCATTTGAACTTGCACGAAATCACTATTTAATTGATTAAAGTTAGGGATATTTCAGCTCACACAATTTTTTCAGAGGGTTTTACTTGAAATTTTGTGATTTAAATGCCTACCGTAATGATTTTGCGTACTTTGTTTCCTGCTTGTCAAGAAATATCATTAAATTCGGACAGTCGAAATAGTTTCCTGTTCTTATAGGCATCAAGTTTTAATTTTTATTCATGTACTCGTATTTAACGAGCAAGTCAAACGTTGTAAGAATATCTGGTAAGCTTGGTCACAAGAGGCATACAGATACGTCTTGAACAGTTGCAGTACAACATTTTAGAGACATATTTGGTCTACAGACATACAAAACAATACTCTAATGGGCTTGAAGGGTATTTGTTTTGTTCTCTTTTTTTTTTTTTTTTTATAAAAGAAAACCCAAATCCCAGAGCACTTAGACTCTCCGGTTCATTGTACTACCAGGCAGAAACTTTTCTTTGGTGCATTGGTTGGAAAAACTTCGATGTAATTCGTTTTCCTTTATACTCGGGTGGCTGATGATTGCTGTTCCCCGCTAGGGCTTGAATGCTCCCTCCTATTCGATTTGGTCTATCAACTCGCGGAATTCAATATCCCTACAAGTCAAAGATATCGTCTACTGAGCTTATATTAAACCATGCAGAGACACATACAACAGACCTCTAAGTCCACACATTTTTTTAAAAGGATTCTGCGCTTTAATGTGACGAAGCGCAGTCACTGGAACTAGGCTAGGGGGAACGTATTTCCATATTTATTTTTCTGAAATATCTAAAACGACTGGACTTTTTGTTTAGATTTGTAAAAATGTCATACATACACTTTGTTGAAAACCTGGGAGATTTTAAACAACTTTTGCTAGCCAGTTGTTGACTTAATCAACAATTTTATTAACTAAATCGATATAAACGCACAGGAAGAACATTTCGATACCCATATCTCAGTTCTCGTTTGCCATTTGCCAAGAAGCAACACGTGAGTGTAGACGATGAGGTGTTAGCGCTCAAAAGCACTGTAGGCATGCATGTATACATTAAGCAAATTAAAGGGATCAACGTCTACCAATGTTAATGTCTCTGTTTACGGATTAAACTTAAATTTCATTATAAATACACATGCACACGTGTGCATAAAAAAATGTCCTTAGCATGCTCCTTCTTAAGGGTTGGAGCGCTATCTACCTTTCTGTCTATACGTATGTACTGTACATACACACAGAGTTTGCAACAGTGAGATATCAAGTGATTTTCACCTGGAGGAAGTAAAAAATTGTCAAGTTTCCTGATAATAGGGAGAAAGGAGAAAGTTTTGTTTTGTTCTCTGCATGGTACGCTGCCACGCTACAGCTCTGTGTACCATTCCGCCAGGATGCAGTGATGACAACAAAGAACCGTATAATTGACGCATGCATGTACATACATATGTGTTCTTCAGGAGGCACACGCTGAAAACCCGGAAACGATTTTTGATGAGCGCACATTGGAATCTCATAGAAAATTAGCTCTGCACTTTCAGGGTAATATGAGACGCGTACAAGGATATGATGGTTAAAGTGCGATAGAAATGGAGGCGCTCTTTATTACGTAACTTTTTAATTGGCTGTTTTTTGATTACTTAATTTAAAGTTTTTCACCTTCGAACTTTTACGAGTACAATGAGATACGACGCTGGAAGTAGCAATGAAGATGACAGCTGGCTTTGCAAAATGTGGAACTAATTGAGGCAATAATCATGTGAATACGTTTATTTTTCCAAATTTTGTTTTTCTGTTTTTATAATCATACTAGCAAATTCCAAGATCCACTGCTACGCCTCAAAAATTAAAAATACGTGAATATTGGTATCGCTCAATAATCGTATTGGGCGGTATCAAAATAAGTTGAAAAGGTCGTAATAGAACTACCCTAAGTTTGTTCTTGACATGCAACTCATACGTGGTAAGAATTTCAAGCCGATCGAAGTGTCCATTCGAAACATATGTACATATGTACATATGACAGACAGGCAGATAGATAGAACGACAGATTGATTTTCGCTTTTATGCATACTAGTGGTCGAAATTCGACTGAGGGGAATTTACCTAACTTAAATGTTACATACGCATATGATTTTTTTTTTTGCACATTTATGGCACATTACCTTTGGAATGATATAAGTTTCATCTCCCTCCTTTTATAATAAATACTAAAAAAACGTACGATAAATTTCGTGTTCACGTAGTAATATATAAGTTATTGTAGGTACATAGATCACGGAGAAGTTGTTTTTATTTAAACCCAATTCTACTGTTCAAGTCAACGGTCAATCACCAAATAAAGATTTCCGCCTGCGATGGGAATTATTTTTAAAATAGATTTTCGGTGAACTTTCGATGCAATCTACCCTTCTTTTTCTAACCCATATAAAATATATCTGTCTCGCGCGACATGACGTTCATGGGAAGGCTAATGTGAGCAGGAACTAAAATTGTAACAGATTCGACGACAGTACGGAGAGTCTAACAAAAGTTCGTTTAGTTGATGGCAATTTATTATTTTTTAAAATAGTCATTTAAAGTTTTTGAAAATTCGGCAAGAACGGAGACAAGAACAAATAAAATTAGTGGTATAAGGTCGGATGAAATTCCACCACAAAAACACCAACATATTCGTTTTGCCATTCTCTTCAGAATTGGACATCAACTCAAACCCAAACGAATTTTAAACAAATACCAAAGTGCGTATGAAGTAAATGTTCCATCCTTGGTGACTGTTTCCAACTGATTTCAAAGATTCCAGGGTGGACATTGTTTTCTGGGAGACGAACCGTGACAAGGTTAGCCTAAATTTTCGACTAATGACACATACGAGTATGTGGCGGCGATGGGCTGGGCTTGAATGCCATGATTATATCACGAATATTAAGTCATCACCGGAACTCCTCCAAGAATTTGCTGGATGGGTTCCAGAAATTTTGAGTGACGACCTAAAAAACGGCACGCGTCTGTAACTGAAAAATCTCTTGAAGAAAAAAGATTTATTTGAGCGCATTCCTTGACGTCTTTCGAGTCTTTGATAAGGTCTGGCATGAAGAATTAAAGTTCAAATTACGAAAAGTTCTGCCCGAGTCCTTATATAATATTTTGAAGACTAATCTTACGTCAAACATTAAAATGAATATTCTGAGTATACTCTTTAAGAACATAATGACTGGGGTATGCCAAGGAAGCGTCCTTGGTCCATTTCTGTATCTATTATATACCCGTGACATATGCAAGTAGATGGCACTTCATTAGCTTTTGCCGACGACACTGCTATCTTCGCAGTAGGCAAAACGGTCGACGAAACTACCGAAGCATTTTTTCAAACTTGGTTCGAATTCCGTTTGCAAACGAGACTTGGAATGACGATCGATGAAAAGCTGAAATGGAAGTCACACGTAAAAAAAAAAAAAAACCCAAGGAGTTAGATGAAATACAGAGAAATGTATTGGTTACTTGGAAAATATTCCAAGCTTAATATAGAGAAAAAAAAAACTGTTTTTATACAAGCAAGTGCTAAAGCCAGTGTGGACACATGGTTAACAACTCTAGGGTTGTACCAAAACAAGAAATACAAATATTTTAAAAGCTTTTGAAAACAAAGTGCTAAGAAAATTGTTAATGTTCCGTGGTGTATCAGAAACAGCGATATTCACAGCAATCTCGGCATTAAAACAATCGAATGCGAAATCAAAAACTACTCGAGAAAGTATGAAAGTTGACTTCAAAGTCGCGTGAATAATACAGTCCTTCAAATTGTGAATGACAGAAATTTACTGCACCGTATACAAAAAACCAAACCTTTAGACTTAATGCGATAGTGAGTAACCTCGTCTAAACTGCGGATTTAACAGGAAGTTCTAATGATAGGGTGCTTGCCAAACGTCATTATTTCGTTAAAGAAAAACTGCTTGATAAGTTGAAAACTTGTAGTAAAATAAACAAGATTGTTTTGAATGTAGGTTTTTTATTCTTCATAGTGTTTTGCTGAAGATTTTCACCTACCATCGAAAAAAAAAAATTAAAAATAATACATACGAATATATTTCAGTAGGCAGAAATAGTCCCTGCTGTTCCATCGGAAAGTGGTTAGAAAGTAACTACCAATTAGTATACCTACTGCAACTTGTTTACCAAAATATTTCAAAACTTTGTTGGGAAAACCCTAGAAATGGGAACTTCGCGACCACTCGACAATTAAAATGATCTGCAAAAAAAAACAAAAACGACTAAAATTCTAGCGCTATCAAGCATCTATGAAATCCGACCAGCATCCTATTCCCAAAAGAAAAAAAAATTGACAGGAATAGTGTTTGTTTAAAATGCGGAGATAATAAAAGTAGCCCATTCCGAAAGTTGAAACTCTCCAAAAACACGATTTTGTGGATTTTTTTTGAAAGGTTTAAAAAAATGGTAATTATGTTGAAAATTTGCCAAAATCGAATAAGGCCCTTGGATACTTCGAGAGAAAAGTTCTTTGAGTGATCTTTGGTCGAGTGTGGATAGACGGCGAGTAGAGGAGAAGATAAAATGCCGAAATATACGACCTATACAAGCACATTGGCTTAGACCGAAGAGTTAAGATACAGCGACTTATATGGCTGGGTCATGTAGAGCGGATGGAGCCCAACATTCCAGCCCGCAAAATCTTCGAATCCACCTCGGATGGACGACCTCACGGTAGGTGAGCTTGGCACGCGCAACTAGAGGCAGTTGGCTCGCAACCGCGCTGGGTGGAGAGATTTCTTGGTTGAGGGCCAGGTCCACCCCTGACTGTAGTGCCACCTAAGTAAGTAAGTAATTATATTATTATTACACTACGTTTAAAAAACCGTTCCGTTTTTTTTCTAACTTAACGAACTCTTGTTAGTCACCCCGTAAGTCATATATAATATTTATACAGGACATACCTCTTGAAAAAATAATTTTATGCTACATCGGTACGTAAGTTATTATTATTGTTATTATTCTTAATTTCCATCACATAATTTCAATTCACAACGAGCACAACATTCAAGTCTAATTGAATCACTCCCTATTTCCCTTTTTCTCTCTTTCTGATACGAGTATGTCCACTCCCGTGACAATTTCGTTTCGTTGTGTGGTTTTTCCTTCCGCAGAATTGAGGACAAACGGGAAGTAACCACAAACCTCGGTGGTGCTTGTGTGTATATGCGCGTGATTTATTTGTTGAACAGAACGAAAATGCCAGACACATATTCACCACACATTGCACAATAATCGGCACAGTTGTAAGGACGTTTCATTGAGTCATGTTTCAATAGTCCCTGTCGGTGACCAGTCAAGCCAACCGTGTATCCGAAGGCTCCACACGTACAGGCATTTGGTCCTGTAACATATTCGCATTGATTAATTGTTTGGGAATTTAATTTCCCGATCTGGGACTTATTACTTTGGCAGTCGAAAACGGGAGGAAACTGTGGCTGTAGATCCCGAAAGAGTTTGTTATTTTCGACTACATACAATGGATAAGAACTATGTATGGTATTTGCCGTAAATATCAAGAATATGTCTGGCCAAGTTTTCAATTAAACAAATTGTATTTTTGTCCCGCATGAAGTGGTTTTATGTGTGCTTATCCAGTACACATCAACGATAGCAATGACGAAAGCCATAGAAACGTAAGTAGTATCAGTTCAATGCTAGTGTTAAGTTGGAAGAATATATCTAAGGATGACACAATAAGAACGTTAAATGTAAACAGGTTGTTTATGGTCTTTTCCGATCAATTAATTCAACAAGTTAAATGGAAATCCAAATGTGGGAGCGAAAACAAAAATCCATTGACTCTATGGTCACAAATGTTCAGATGGTTTGTTTAATGAGTTAGAGGGTGAGTTTCCATTACGATGTCCATTGGTGTGTAAATATATTTTTCTGCCACAATTACTCGTAAGTGGACAGGCCATTAGGAAACAAAATAAGGTGGAGAGCATCGATTTTTCCGATTTCATCGCGTGTGAGGATTGAAAGGAGTTCGTTAATGCAAATACATTATTGACACAAATTTGCTTTTATTCTCTTTCAGGAATATAAAGAGAATAATTATCACTAGTCTCATAATAAGATGAAAGTTGCATGTATAGGAATTGCTAGAATCAAAGATTTCTGAGAAATTGGGAAAGCCTATCAGCAAATACTTACATAAATACGAATGATATGGACCAGATGTTACATCAAAAGTCAACGAAGGCCCAATACCTTCCGAGGAAAAGGACACGGAGAAGAGGTTGAAAATCTAACATTTTCGAAAAAGAGTTGATCTCACTTATGCTTTTGGTTTTCATGACCTCTGATTCAGATACCAACAAGTCGAAACAGTCACAATGATTATATTACATGAATAACACGAAGAATCTCCACTCAATAGCAAGAGACAATAATATCAAAAAAAGAAAAAAACAAAAAGTCGACTACTTTAATCATCGTCTCGTGATCACCAACTCTTTTGCAAACGACGAGATATAAATAGCTGAATAATGAAAACCTTAAAAGTTATTGGAACATTCTTTTCGTCGGTTTTTCCAAAATGGAGCTCATTTCGGAACCCTTTAAACAATCTTAGGGAAATCAGAAATCTTAAAAAGTATAGCTAGTAAAACAAGTAAGTAGGTACGAATATTGATCGTTTTAATAATTCGTCCACACAGCATATATGGTCACACCCACTTTTTGCGGACGTTTTCTTCAAAAAGGGGATTTTAATGAAATCTTCGAGAATCAAAGAAAGTAGGTCATTGCAGTAGAAGATATTATAAATCCACTCCCACTTCAATAAATAGTCGTAAAAGTATTTATTGATTTATTCGTTATAAAATTTATTGAACAAGGTTATCTCCGAATTTAGAGTAAGAGTCAGAGATTTGATAAATTTCATACATACATCTTTCTATTGAACCGTTGTGTTTTATATCTTACGGACAAAAAAGCTTTATGTAAAAAACGCGTGGTTAAATCAGATTTCGGGCAGATTGTAACCAAAACAGCGGACTTTTCGCTAGTTTCCTTTTGTGATCTCTTGATCTAAACATATCAAGTCGAAAGCATTCGAGGCGCTCTCAGTTTTCTGGCAGTATAAGATTATAGTGGTATAAGGCTGATCATTGAATAATATCCATTGGATCTTTATGGATTTGATCAGACTATTCCTCGCATATGCGTCAGCTGTTTGGTGGAGACAGCTTTCGCGTAAATATGTGACTGCCTTTTGCACCAAACTACAAAAAACAACCTGCCTGGGCTGCACGAGAGCTTTCCTGACTACGCCCGACTTTGTTCTAGATGCATTGTTGAGTTGATCTTTTCTAGATACTTATATTATCGACCGGTCGAAGGTAGATGGTTACAGAAAAGTACACTTTAATCATTAACATTTAGCTCGGTCTTAAGATTGCCTCTAGTTGCGCACTGCAAGTTGATTGAGATCCCATTGAACTTGTGCACGCCACCTACGGCGAGGAGGCCCTCTACTGTGTCGTTCTCCCCCTTATTATATCCCTTATTAGTCCATAAAAGGGAAGGAGGCCACTTACCCTAACTACGATTTTTTCTGAAGGCAAAGGATATTTCACATTAATTTTAAGTAATCAGCAAAAATCCCATACATACGTAAATTCGTTACAATTAAAGAAAAGAATAAAACCAAAACACGTTCTCATTTCTGTTTGGCTTAAATATAAATCCACTGCTCGTAGATAAGACTTTTACGTAGACGTATGTTGCAAATTGATAACTTGATCCTCTTTAAATTTAAGCTTAATCATCTAGAAGAAAGTAAGATTCAATCAATCTTCCTCTGTATTTTTTATTTAAATTCTTTTTTATTTCTTTAATTTTCTTTTATTCCCTTCACCCGTAGTTTTTTTCTTTGGTCTTTTTCTTGCTAAGAGAATGAACATTTTTTTTTTCTTTCCTGCCGATTTTCGTATATGCTCCCATCCACACAGCCATTAGTAAGGATAATGAATGAGATTTAAATCCTTAAATACATTACAATGAAATTGCGAATTCAAATAAACGCGAGGTAGAGCAACAAAATGAAAAGAATGAAATGAAAGCTGAAGGTAAAAAAAGAAGATTAAATAGAAGGTGGCTTTGTGGCTTTCAAGTTTCCTCCTGCAGTCAGAAAATTGGAATGATAGAGATTTGTAGAGTATTTTGTGGAACGGGAATGAATTGAAATGTCCATAGAAATGATTTGTATGTATTAGGGAATGCTTAACATGGAAAAGAAGAAATGGAATCAACTTTGTCGCTGAGTTTAAAGGACCTTTAAATTTACAAATTGACATGCTCAACAGAGGGAAAAAATGTGACCTATTTTTCAACAGCATCGCCAACAAGGATAAAATATATTGTCGCGCTCATATCTGGTCTACAACGTTGGACAATGTACAAAAAATATAATAGTAAATTTACGGTAGCTGAGATGAAGATGCTTCGCATGATAGCAGGAATTACAAAGCTTGATCGAATAAAAAATTCTAAAATCCGTGGAAGTCTTCACGTCGACGAAACCATCTCACGACAAATAGAGCGCGACAGGCTCAGCTGGTATTGCCACGTTCGAAGGATGGACAGGCCTATAAACGCCTTGATCACATAAGTGCAATGACACCAGCATTTGATTTGACTCAGTAAGGGCCGATTGTCAATTAAAGATATCTATTCGATTCTCTCCCTCTTTGTTTCTTATAAAGCCCCTAAGCTCTAAGGCTTATCTCTTAAAATACGATCACAAATTGAGTAAGCCTGCATTATCCGCGCCACCGTGAGTTTTACGAAAAATATCAGTTTAAGTGTCGAACAGGCAGCTAGATCTGGTCGTCCAAGAGCACCGCAATTCGCAGAAGTTCGAAGGAGCATTATAAGGGAGTTTAAGAAACACCCTAACACCTCAGTGAGAGACATGGCGGTTAAGTTCGAAGTTTCAGCTTCAACTGTCCAAAAATACAAAGCTGATGTGGGGCTGAAGACATTTGTGGTACAGAGAGTTCCGAAAGGGCCTGAAAAGCAAGAGAGTGTACGAATAACGAGAGCGAGAAAATTGTATCAGCATTGTTTGCCATATTTGGATTGCATTTTAATGGATGACGAAACATACTTCAAAGTGGATTTCAGACAACTTCCAGGCAAACAATTTTACACCGCGACTAAAAAAGGAGATTTAAAAGAAAAATTTAAAGAAGTTAAGTCCGAAAAATTTGCAACGAAATATATGGTGTAGCAAGCAATATGCTCATGCGTATTGAAAACATACACTTTTGTAACAAATCGATCAATCAACACTAGCGTCTACATTAAGGAGTGTTTGCAGAAACGAATTTTACCTTTCCTTCGACGTCACAGAGCATCAGTATTGTTTTGGCCAGATTTGGCAACATCCCATTACGCAGGACAGACAATAAAGTGGTTTGAGGAAAATGGTGTGCAATTTGTTCCCAAGGACTGCAATCCCCCAAACACTCCCATGCTAAGACCTATTAAACGATATTGGGTGAATTGATATTAAAAGGTGAATTAAAAAAAAAAAGAGGAGGAGTGGCTAAAGACATCAAATATTTTAAGAAAAGATGGAATGAAATGTCTAAAACCATCGACGAAATGACTGTACAAAACCTCATGAGAGACATCAAGAAAAATCTTTAAAAAATTCTATCTAAATAAAAAATAAATTATAAACAATTTGATCTTAAATAAACTACACAAATACTAGTTTAAAAAAATTTAAAACATAACCCGTCTCAACATTAAAAATGTCCAGGTCTAGTTTCTCTTTCCGGATTTTTTCTCGAACAGTCCTTAGATATATAAAAGTTGGGATAACGCTTCCTTTTGGTAACTTTAAGTCCGCTGAAAAAATGCAGTTCTGTGACGGATCTAGCCTCGTAGATAAAGAGAGGTTAAAAACGGCTCGAAATAGTTCGTGTAAATATTACACAGTGCGCGCGTAGTCAATTTTGCGAGAACTTGGCCTGGCGCACTCTGTACGCTTAGATGGGATGGTGTAGCATTACATCTGAGAAGATAATTGCGCATTATCTCTTTGGAAATAAAGATGAAAGTGCAGTCATAGTTACTGAAGGAAGGTAACAGTTCATAATCGAACTTTTTTTTTTACGCCTAGCTGTTGAAAACAGGTCCGAGATCTGGTTATGGTACAGCAGGATGAAGCTACTGCTCATACAACCCGAGCAACAATTGCACTTTTAAGCAAGTTTTTGGGAAGCTAATAATATCTAATTAATCGAACATTAATTAGCCACTGCATTCACTAGACTTGACGGCAGCCGATTTTTCTTTGAAGTTATCTGAAAGAGCACGTATGTATATGTAAGCAAGCTTAAGACAATCTCCAAGCTTAAGGCCAACATTGAGACATTATTGTAGAAAAATTTCCGTTTTACATATTTTATAAAACAAACAGATTAAATTAGATAAATATATAAACAAATATTGATAACAGCTGTGGAATTGAGTTAAACCTCGATGACAGCAGGTGTTGGGAACGGCACTTTACCAACTTATTGCAAGTGTGGACGAGCAGCTTCGAGCAGGATACGCAGAGCAGGCGAAGGCGTCGCTACATAGAATAACCTATAGCCGTTTAAGTCATAACTTACAGGAGAGTAATTACTTCCAAAATGAAAACAGCATTGGGGAAATATCGACTGTGCTTAAGCTGCGGGGAGAGCTTCTGAAGCTTAATTATATTCCACACAGAGATGATCTACTAATACTGTGCAGCTTGTGTAACTTGGCGGAGAGGGAAGACGTTATACATTTCGTTGGACAGTGTCCAATATTAAAAGAGTCGAGGAGATATATCTTCGGAAGTGATATTCTGGCGACGGAACAAGTATTAACAATTCTTAACGAAATTAACGTCTCAAAACTATTTCAGTACTGCAAAGTCCCACTAAAGTATCGTCTTGGAATAATCAATGAAAATTTATAATTTAATTAATTGCTATTTTATGTATTTATATAATAGTTGCCAATCTGGCAGACGGCAAAGCCAAGCTAATTTATTTTTGTTACAATGATGTTTAAATATGAAGTACATTAATAAAAATCGAAATCTAATCTAAAATCTATAAACAAAAAGTTATAAAGTTGCTAAATACTACGGTGACTCATGGCCTAGCCCTTATTATGTGACCTACCGCAAGGTCGCATGGCAGCCAACTTGTTAAGCACATCTACGTATATCTCTGCAATTCAAGTCTTTCTTGTTTACATCACTCCAATACTCGGGTGACGATATTATCTACTTACTGTGCATAATGGTCATACACTGATATTAAGAGAGTTTAACAAAAGAAGCATAAAACATTAGTAGGTAGCAATGCTCCTTATTGCGCTATAAACGCATACACCAACTTCGAAGAATGATCACTATAAACACGATATTTTGACGTCCTACCAGACAGGCTGATAGGGCGCACCACTTCCATGTCCACCACGTAACAACACGAATATCCGTCTATCCATAATCTTTTATTACAGAGCAAACCAACTTTATAACTCACTCCAGAACCTCATGATTTGCAGCTATTCAGGAGAAAAAGCAACAGACATCTTCAAGGTTTTCGACGTCCTATATAAGCAGTATATATGTACATATATGTTCGCCATTCCTGAGAGATTATACAACAAAAAAATGATTCTTACCGCAACATGAACCCGACATCATATAATAACTTCATTAGCGATAAATGAAATGAGTGGCAAAAGTTAATGACTTCATTTAATTACGTTTAATATTAAATAAATAAATTACCGTACGTAACTTAATGATGCATATAAAGCAACATCCCTCAAACGCAAAGCAACCGGTGTCGTCAACGACTCGCATTTATACGTTTCTCTATTTCATCATAACTGAGAAAAGATAACAGTTCCACTTTTATTACCATTCAAATAGCATCATTTCGAGTGAACTTCGATTAAGCGGATGTTAAGACATTGGTCCTTAAGAAAGAATTACCAGCAGGAGGTGTTGAGAATACTCTGAATAGAAAGAAAATCAATAGGCCAGACATTTGCGTAGCCAATTAAAGAGAGATTTATTGCTACGGGTGGTCAAAATTTTATGACTTTATCTGAACTGCCAGTACCTTATTCGGGCTAGTGTTGCACAAATTTTAAGAAGAATTTATGAAGCCGACATATGTACATCATCTCAATTGAGTAATTTCAGCACTTGAAGAAGAATAAGGCGCACGACTGAGAAGCATGTACTTGCACCTGTACGGTGTTCTCTTGCAACCGTTGCGCATTTGAAATTTGACGAAATGGTCAAACCATTTTTTATTTTCAAAACAAATATTTTGAAAACTTTATATCTCATATTTTGCATTGTTATATATATATAATATATTGGTTAAATATACTCCATCTTTGAAGAAAATCGTTACTACGATTTACTAGTTTTACAAAACTTGGTTTGCAGTTTTCTTGAAAATACCAAATTTTACTAAGTACAAAATCGACTCATACATAGCTGATTATTAAATATATACATATATTATACAATTTTTAGTTTTCCAAAAAACAGCCTTTGTAGAGAGTGGTCCATTTGTTGATTTCTTTTTAAAATTACTATAAAAACAAAAACCGTTTAATATTCTTCAATGCTTTTTGCTTTATTGATGAGAGTACACTTTCCGATTGTTTGTGGAAAATAATTTAATTTCAATGGTTGCCGAGGCTGGCTTGGTAGTAGCCTATCTGTGAACCCAACTTTGTAGTATATTTTCGATGGTTCGGGACAATATTTTACGAAAGGTGTACCAGTCTGCATATGTAACCACTTTACACCCCGCATTCTCTAGGGTAAGAAGAAGTTAATTTATGTATGTTGAACCAAGTTCCGTAGCAATGGAAACTGTTCGTCTCCATGTGGTGTACCACGATGTATTCTTTTTCAGCAAAGTTGTTAAAAAAAGGTGGCATTTCTCATTCTGCTTTTAAGAATGATGTTTATTAAGCAGCAGACTGGTTAGTAAATTGAGGCCAAATACAGCGCAAAAAAAGCTACTCTGCAAATCTTAACAATGCTGAACTGAAAAGCAAGGTTGCATGAAACTCTGCGTTGCGCAAAATGAAAAGTGTAATGCTTTCAGCTTGTTTGCTAGCTTCCAATCCTTGGGGTGGCGATGGTGTAGTGGTAAAGTTATCGAAAATTGCGGAAGCTTATGTCAACACAGTAGGTTGGTCGTGTGGCTGGATGAAATGTACGTTCTGTTGGATGACTGATATGCCTCTGACATCAGGTGGCCGGGAAAAAATACTGTGAATCAAAAGCGTAGACAAAATCACAAAACAAATCATTCCAGTTATCTGGACACCGCCCGTAGTTTTTCTGACACCTTATATCTGAGTTTCAAACCAATGCATCAATCTTTATCTCTGTGTCTATCCTTTCCAATGCTTGCACTGTGTAAATCATTTAAAGAGCACTCATAATCCCTAAAGTGCGCGCAAATTAAAATAAAAACAAAAAATCATCCCGCGAAATCAAGAAGAGCTACGAGTACTTTACGCGTTACTAAAATCAGAGCTAAAGTCTTCACATTAATTCAATTGAGCATAATATGAAAATATATAAAAGCACCCTTGTGTTAAAAGTGAAATTGACGATCTTACAGATATATTTCCAGGAAATTTAATACATAGTCTGCGTATATAAAATTGGAGCACTTCACGAAAGATACAACATATGGGTTAAGCTGTAAAATTCTCTTTCATTGCCTTTACGAACTGTTAATGTGCGAAACTTCAAACAACGTATCGCATCCTTTGCCATGGACATTTCTATAAGATATATATATATATACATATGTATTTTCATCACAACTCATGGCCAAAATCTTAAGAAAACTTTCTTCTCTTCCTTTCGACAAAATACCAAGTTTACATAGTTTACACTCACAAAGCCCTAAAACCGTCATTTGCTTCAACGCCATTATCCGATTTCAATCCTCATTAAAACTGAGCGTTGGATGGGAAACACGAAAAGGGTTCAACCACCCTCGTAAGAAGTTGATGGTAGCGTTCGGTTAAAATTATAAATTGAAATACAAACACCCAACCATTACCACTTAAATCCTTTTCAAGGTGTGTACGAAGGGCGCTAAGGGCACTTCAAAAGTTTTCTTAAGAAAGCACCATAATGTACAGAAAGTAGTTTTGGTATGGATCATAAAAATAACGCAAATAAGAGAATAGTTCCTCTTAGTAATTTTGTACAATTTCGGTTTATAAGAGAATTTTAGGAATTACGAAAATGTGCATACTACTGGGTAGATACCAGCCCACATGCCCGCAGTCATGAAATAATTTATCACTGTTTGCAAAGGCTCTTGATCTCCTATAGCCAGAAGCCATATGTTGCATCCGTAACGTGATATCTCAGTCATATAACCATCATGGAGGACATGACATCAGCCACGACGGGTGAGATTTATGATTTATATGCCCAAATGCAATCCATCCTTCCCGTATAACACCCATTGTCATTGTGTCATTCATTCCTCAGTTTTCCATTCCGTCATCAAGCAAACGTATACACGGATAACGTGACTGAAATGCATTAGGAAAAGGATTTCGAAATTTTGGGAAACATCTGCGGTAGAATTAATTTCAAATTTCAGCGGCAGACAATTCTCTATTCTACCACTGCAAGGTTAATGTGCGATACGTATATGTACTCGTACAGTATGACTGACAGAAAGGATTGCAATTTTATAGACATACTAGCTGTACCAGTGAATCTATTCGCGTTTTTAAAACATATGCTTTCCACAACCATGTGTCTATTTTTTAGCTTCAGTAAATATACCATACTATAGCTTTATTAAAATATTCATGTGTGTATTCAGTTATATACGATATGTTTATGGACATTTTAATGTGAAGTTTTTCTTGCCTGGTTCAGAATCAGATAGATGTGCACTATCAGTTATTAATATGATATTTTTGTCCAGTTTCTTCATTATCTATCTGTAGACCAAGTTTTCCGTTTCTAGGTCGCATATGATTATTTGTTCAAACAAAATAAGATGTAAATAAGTGCAGAAATATTTTCCTTGACTTTTCAAAAGTTGGTGTGGCGTGGTCCTATATAATGTAAAGACAGACTATAGGAAAGATTAACACATTCATATTTTGTTAATGGTACTTCTTATGATTCCTAAGAATCGCAGTAGCGACAACAACGCCAGAGGTGAGCGCCTTCTCGAATACATTATTAACGAAAAAGTAGATATTTTGAATGTGGGAACTACACCAACTTTTGTAACTAGAGTAAGGGAAGAGGTTCTAGATATTACACTCGGCAGCCCGAGCATTAGCAACTGTATTACAGGTTGGAATGTTTCTGACGAGCCGTCCATGTCGGACCACAGGATCATCACGTTCAACATACAAGGTCTCAGTAAATAGATTACACCGAACAGGAACCCCCGCAAAACTAACTGGGACAGGTAAAGGTTTACACTCGAGTGGAACCTAATAAACGTAAAAGGAAAGAAAACGGCGAGCCACTTCCTAGTACTGGAAAACAATGTGGAAGTGGTCAACAGGGCTATCAAAGATGCATTTGAAAGCAGCTGTCCTATTAGCCGTAAGAATGATCCGAAGGATACTCCCTGGTGGAACAAAACGCTAGTCGAACTAAGAACAAAGGTGCGCAAAGCCTGACGGAGACTGGCACAAATACACTGAGCAATTAACAAGATAACACTTGGAAATCAGAAAAGCTAAAAAAAAATAGCTTCAGAGCATTCTGTGAGAACATAGCGTAATAATAGGAGAGAGGACTGGGCGATGGCAAAAGACATCTGCACGAAACAAAGGCTAAGTTGGGCTCTCAAAACCTTCCGGGAGCGGACGGAATATTCTCTGCCCTACTACAATAAGGCCAGAAAATCACTATGCAACACCTCCTAGGACTATTGAGAAGCGCGTTGCACTTGGGCAAGAATATGGAAAAAGAGACACCACTTCACCAAAAATCCTTTAGACCCATCAGCCTTACCTCATTCATGCTAAAGACGCTAGAAAAGGTCATAGATAATCACCTAAGAATGACTGTGCTGGAGAGAATACCGCTCCACCACAATCAACTTGCCTACAGAGCAGGGAGATTCACCGAAACTGCGCTCTACCAACTGACAAGCTAGGAACAGGATACACTAGAGAGCAAAAAAACGACAGTATGTGCATTTCTAGACCTCGAAGGGGACTTCGATAACACCTCCCATGAAGCAATCAGGAGAGGTCTCGAAATAAAAGGAGTAAATCACACCACAACTAATTGGATGTGTGAGAAGCTAAAAACTAGGACTGCTGAGGTAGAGGTGGGACAAAAAAAACGATCACAATAAGCACCACTAGAGGCTGCCCACAAGAAGGGGTATTATCACCTTTGATTTGCAGTCTAGTAGTAGATGAACTTGGCTGGTCAAACGGTAGTGCATGCGATCATATGAAAACACAAACGTTTTCACTCAGCTGAGGCCTACCAACTCCTACTCTCAACCTCCACGCGGTGACAGCCGGGTGACTAGTACCTTAATCCAAGAAATGGGTAGCCAACCCCATTTGGCGGATTCTTGGTGGCAGCAGATGAGAGAGGGGGGGAAGAGCGCTTTTCTCACTAGAGCACTTCTTCCTGTTCCAGGCGGCAGCGGACGAATTCCCTAGACGGAGTCAACGGTGGCGTCTATAGTTCCAGTTAGGTTGAACTTAGTGAATACCTTGCGCGAGCTGCTTCGACGTATTCGGATCACAGGTCGGTAAGGAATTTCCAATGTTGGTCAGGACCTTGGAATAGAGATGGTGGCGGAGGAGCCCTTAATGGGCCAACAGCAGCGCTCATACTCCCGTAGTGGACTACTGGCACCGGTGTACCCGCCCCCTCGTCCTAGGGGAATAACTAAGGAACTGGTTGGGGGTTGTGCCATTGGGGTAACTTCCCTACCATGTAAAAACCTCATGGTTCCGAAACAACCAAAAGCCTCGGATAAGGATGATTCAACTAATGACGACCCCAGCAAACGAAATAAGGACAACGACCTTCGGATCTGTACGTGGAATGTTCTGTCCCTTTACAGACCACGTGTAGCCGAACAACTAGCAGAGGCCCTAGACTGCTATAAAGCAGATATTACCGCCATCCAGGAAGTGCGATGGGATGGGCCGGGCAAAAAGAGGATGAAAAACTGTGACACCTACTACGGTGATTGCTACAAAGGCAACAGGCAACGCTTATTCGGATGCTGATTTGTCATACGCGGTAGACTTAGGCAAGAAGTCTTAAGCTTCCGACATGTAAGCGAGCGTATTATGACTATCCGGATCAAGGCTTAATTCGCTAACATAAGCCTAATATGTGTTCATGCCCCCACAGAAGAAAAGGACCCTGCCACCAAAGAGTGTTTCTACGAGCTCCTCGACAAAACATACGAGAAATGTCCTAAATACGGCGTTAAAATCGTATTGGGCGATTTTAACGCCAAAATAGGAAAGGAGGACGTCTTTGGTAGGGCAGTCGGTAAGCATAGCCTACACTACACCACGTCTAATAACGGACTAAGACTAATTGATTTCGCTGTGGAGCGAAATGTCACCATAGCAAGCACATGGTTTCCTCATCTCGATATTCATAAGCAGACATGGCGGTCCAATGATCATGTAACGATCAACCAAATTGATCATATTGCGATCGACGCAAGGCATGCCTCCAGTATTCTGGATGTCCGGACCTTCCGAGCGGCCAACATAGACTCGGATCATTACCTTGTTGTAGCCAAGGTACGAATGCGGATATCCCAATCTGAGCAACAAAAAAGAATTACTGTGAGAAAATTTAACGTCGAAAAGCTACAATCGCAAGAGACCGCCAGACTCTTCGCTGAACGCGTATCCCGAAATCTCTCAATCACCCCTTTGCCGCCAGCATCAAGTACCGAAGACCAGTGGCAACGCTGCCAAGATGCCATCAGAAACGCCGCGACTGATGTGCTGGGGCTCGCTCGCATACCACCGCGAAACCCCTAGTTTGACGAAGAATGCCGGCGAGTGCATGCAGCAAAACAAGAGGCATACAAAGCGGCACTGCAAAGGAAGACGAGAGCTGCTCGTGAGCTCTACGAGCAAAAAAGACGGGAAGAACATCGGCTTCTCCAAAAGAAGAAGAAGAAAGAGCATGAGAAGCGCGCGTTTGAGAATATCGAGAGTCTATACTCCAGGAACAATGTTCAGAAGTTTTACCAAAAGGTAAAAAGAACATGTCAGAGAAGTAATACCCGTACAGAAACCTGTAGAGATGAAAATGGAAACCTCGTAGTAGAATCACAGTCGGTGCTGAGAATATGGAAAAACTACTTATGCAGACTGTATAACGGCGACGAAGACCAACATCCCGCTGTCAGGCAGAATGAACCATTCAACATGGACGATGATAGTCAAAATTTCCGTCCACCTGACCAAAACGAAGTGAGGATAGCAATATCCAAGCTTAAATCGAACAAGGCTGCTGGACTTGACGGCTTACCGGCCAAACTTTTCAAGGCAGCTGGGGATGAATTGGTAGAGTGCATACATCAACTCATTTCTAATATTTGGTCAGACGAGTGTATGCCTGATGAATGGAATCTCAGCATCATTTGCCCGATCCACAGGAAAGGAGACCCCTCAACTGCGCCAATTATAGAGGCATCAGTCTCCTCAACATCGCATACAAGATCTTTTCTGCGATATTGTGTGAACGCCTGAAACCTTTTATCAACAGCCTGATTGGACCCTATCAGTGCGGTTTCAGGCCAGGAAAGTCCACCATCGATCAAATCTTCACACTTCGGCAGATCCTGGAGAAAACCCAAGAATTCCAAATCGATACTCACCACCTCTTTATCGATTTTAAGGCTGCCTATGACAGCATCTATAGAGAAGAGCTTTATAGAGCCATGTCTAGTTTTGACATCCCTGCCAAACTTGTCCGTCTGTGGAGGATGACGATGGAGAACGCTCGCTGCTCCATCAAGGTCGGTAATGACCTCACCGAGACCTTTGATGTCAAAAAAGGCTTTAGACAAGCCAACACCGGAGGCACAATCTATTACAAGTCTGTACAACTGCTTGCATACGCCGACGATATAGACATTATCGGAAGAACTCAGCGGGCTGTCACCGGTGCGTTTGCAAGCATTGAGGCGGAAGCGCCCAAAATGGGTTTAGCGATAAACGAGGGCAAAACCAAGTATATGCTGTCAACAAGAAGGGAAAACCAACACCGACGAATTGGACAAAACGTCACAGTGGGCAGCTATAACTTCGGGGTAGTAAGGGACTTTGTCTACCTTGGATCTGCTATAAATTCTACGAACAAGATCAGCGCAGAAATCAATCGAAGAATAACTCTTGCCAATCGCTGTTTTTTTTGGACTTATAAGTCAATTCAACAGTAAAGCCCTATCTCGAACAACTAAGGAGACTATATATAAGACCTTGATCATCCCAGTCCGGCTTTGTGGGCGCCGTGGCGTAAGTGGTTAGTGTGTCGGATCAATACGCATGAGGTTCCAAGTTCGAATCCCAGAAAATACCAAAAAGTTTTTTCACGGTCCCACCTCTCGCGAGCGTCTGACAAACATCCGAGAGTATTGTTCTCACGAAAAAGCTTCTCAAATCGCCGTTCGGATTCGGCATTAAACTGTAGGTCCCTTCCATTCGTGAGAAAAATAAAACGCACACAACATGAGTGGTTGCGAGAAGCTAGGCCCTGGCACTTTAAAGAGCTGTCGCGCCAAATATTTGTATTTGTATTTTTGCTTTACAGCGCTGAAACATGGACTTTATTAAAAGAAGATGAAGATACCCTTGGTCGCTTCGAGAGAAAAATTCTTCGTAGGATTTTCGGTCCCGTTTGCGTTGACCGGTTTTGGAGGAGAAGATTCAATCACGAACTATACGAGCTGTACAGCGACATCGACCTAGTCAAAAAAACTGCGTATTGGACGTCTGAGATGGCTAGGACATGTAGAGCGAATGGACACCAACGCTCCGGCCCGCAGAGTCTTCGAATCTAACCCCGAGGGACGACGCAGTAGAGGGAAGTATCGCCGTAGGTGGCGCGCACAAGTTCAAGGGGACCTCGACCAACTTGGAGTGCGCAACTGGAGGCAATTAGCTAAAGACCGAGCTAAATAGAGAGGCTTGTTGATTGAGGCCCAGGTTCACCCTGAACTGTAGCGCCACCTAAGTAAGTAAGTGAGTAGATGAACTACTGCACAAATTGACAGATTCCGGCATTACGTGCCAGGGGTACGCCGACGATATAGTCCTTGGCGCAAGAGGGAAATTTGAAGAAACGCTATGTAAAATCATTCAAGGGGGTCTACGAATTACACAGAAGTGGTGTAAAACGGTGAACTTAGAGTGGACCCTACCAAAACCACTGTGATACCTGGTTGGGTGTCAAATCGCCCAAAATGTCAAATCACCCAAAAAAAAGGTTGTGCGAATTAAGATTTTTATTTTTTGGGCGATTTGACATTATGTTAAAACACTCAAAAAACTGATTTTGGGCGATTTTGTGTTTCTGCTATTTTAAGGCGGATCTGTGTCATATCGCCCAACACCAAATCGCCCAAATCTGGAAAATGTCACATCGCCCAACATTTTTGGCCGATTAAACACAATGACAGATCGACCAAGAAATGAAATGTCAAATCACCCAAAACAAAAATGGCCGTTTTATCGCAATTTGAAAATACCAACACATAGGAAGGTCAAAAAAAGACGACCATAGACCAAATTGAAAAAGGTTGAAAACATTTCTTTTCCGCAATTTTTGGCGCAGGACATTAGTCCCCGGGACATAAGTCCCACCTACAAAATAATGGAAACCTTTCAAGAAAAACAACGGGTAAATAAGATGGGGCATACATACGAGTAAGTCCACAATGCATAAACAGTGCAATGTGTATGGGGGAGCTTGCTGCTAAAGCGTATGCAACCTATCCTGTTGGCAGAGATCAGGGTCGACCCACAGAATCAGGTCAAGTATCTAGGACTAGACAGTAGACTCCTCTGGAGAGAACATGTAGAAGCCGTGGTAACCAAAGCCACAAGATCACTTATGGTGTCCAGGAACATTTCAGGAAAAAGCTGGAGATGCAGCCCAGCCACACTGAGATGGATGTACCTGATGATAGTAAGACCCATCATCACTTACGGGGCAGTGGCATGGGTCAACAGAACTAGGCTAACCACAGCAAGGACATCCCTCAACAAGGTGCAAAGACTAACCTGCATATGCATAACAGGAGCGATGCGACTTGTCCCACAGCAGCACTAGAAGTGATCGTATGTATACCTCCGCTACAAATAGTGCTAGAGCGAATCGCCAGGGAGACCATATTGAGAATCCACAAAGAGGGCACCGTGAAAGGAACATGCATCTCAAACAAAGAGCGAGCAACCCTATCCAAATATTCTTTTCACAGATATATCACTGAGCAACAAAAGAGACTGGAGCAGCGAATCCGATCAATACCAATTCAAACAACACATAATTAAATGGTACACAGACGGATCGAAAACATCTACCTGCACTGGGGCAGGAGTGTACGGGCCCAGGACTAGATACTCAGAATCACTGTGAATATTCCCCAGTATATTTCAAGCAGAAGTTCAGGCGATCGAAAGATGCGCGCAATTTAACAGACAGGAATTATCGCGGGCAGGACATCGCAATACTGTGAGACAGCCAAGCCGATATTAAAGCACTGACCTCGCACGAGATCAGATCCAAACTGGCATGGGAATACCTCACCAGGATCAACTGGGAGAAACAAACAAAACTCTCCACTGGATACCAGGACATGTAGGAGTGGAGGGCAACGAAGCAGCTGATGAACTAGCTAAAAACGGATCATACACGCTGTTCCTTGGACCGGAACCCTTTTGTGGGATAGGACCCCATAAAATACGGGAAGACTTAAGGAAAGAGGAAAAGAACAAATGGGCCAAGCATTGGGACGTTATCCCCTAATTAAGACAGACAAAAAAACTTCTGGGGAAATATAACCATAAAAGAAACAAAGCCTGCCTAGGAGCCAGTAAGAATCGACTTCGCTTTTTGGCGGGCATGCTAACGGGTCACTGCAGACTCAAGGAGCACCTTAGGAAACTGGGAATAGAGGAAGACGGACACTGCAGATTCTGCAGAGACTTCGCAGAAACACCAGCGCACCTTCTTATGGAATGCGAAGTATTGATCCACAAAAGAAGAAATCACCTAGGTGCCTACCTCTTATCAGAAATGGATTTACCTTCGCTGGATCCACTGAAGATACTCCGGTTTGCTGTAGCAGCTGGACTGGAGGAAGTGCTCTAGACTGAGCATATCATCGGCTAGAGCCGTAGTATGGGGGCACAATAGATCTCTTAAAGGTCGCAGTGCACTTGCACCTCACTATTATATATACATATCTATCTATCTATGATTCCTAAAAGTAATGTTTAGGAAATAGTATTTTTTCGAAAGTTTCGTAATTGCCTTGAAATTAGATTTATTTTGATTTATTTACGAAATAGGAGATGCTATAACAATCGTATATTCTTATGTGTCTTGGAATAAATACTCGTATAGTCCCTAATTTGGGAACTTTATAGGTACAAGTCCCTATTTGGGAACTATTATACCTATAGATATATTAAATAAAATGAAATCCCATTTCCATAAGCATTCTGCGTATTTTTACCTGTTCCACAGACTGTCGATAACTACGGTCGATATATTGCAACAACAGGCAAGCAATATATGTAGGAACTATTGTTTTGTTTTCATGTTTTTAGTATTTTCGTTTTTCCACATTTAAGCCCAGTGTACAGTACACATTACTTAATTTGTATTTGGCCCAGCACCTAGACTGCTTAAAAATGAATACCCACATAGTTAAGCAAACCTTATCCCAACAGTTGTTCCCTCGCGTACTAATTTTTTTTTAACTATGCTTTTGTAATTACACTTTTAAGTACCGAAATAAGCGGTGCATCCGCCATTTATAACTTATCCTTCTTTTGAAGAGCACAACAGTATATATAAATATGTGTATATATACGATGCTGGGGTAAATTAATTCCCATTACTTACGCTTTTTGGATAGAGTAAGTTAAAACTTACCTAAAAAGAGAGAAAGAAAAGTTTATGGTGAGTAAATTAGTTTTCATGTTCAGTTAAAATATGTATAGTATTCCAGAATTTTTTTTACAGGGGCATTCAAGAAAAAGGCAACTAGATTCTAAAAGCTTCGAAGGATTACACTAATAGTGAGTAGGTAGGAAATATGTGAGAAATATGTGTTGAGTCTTAAAGGTATGGAAGTATGTGAGATTCCGTTATTCGATACTTTTTAGTACAATCTTAGTTACTAGTACAATCTATGAAAATCGTTACAAATGCTCCTACGGGCAGAACTTTAGAGAATGGACATTAAATTACAACTATGGACCTGGAGTTCATCCGCCTAATATATTAAGAATCATCGAATTAATATTATTTTTAAGAAGGATATGTTACACTGCGATCTAATCTATTGTGCCACCATTAGAACCCCCCCTTATTACAAATTTTTCGAGAATTATATTTGAGAGTCTCACATATTCTTGCTTAGACTGATGCATGCTTGGAGTTTTTGTTTTTATAGATCCCTAATAGTTTCTAAGTCTGTCTCGGACCCTGAGTATTATCTAGGTTTCGGCCTTTTTATCTATATCTATTTTTCCGAATTACGAGTTCAGGGTACAATCCCCTATCGCACAGAATGGCTCAGGTTCTATAAAGGGTTCCGTTACCCCATGTCTTGCTAAAAAGTCAGGGTTTGCTCTCTGGTAGTATGGTACAATGGACCAGTTGCGTCTGAGTTCTCCAGTTGAGCAAAATAAAAAATAAAAATAAACAAATGAATCAGTCCAGACGTATGTACATACGTACTTACATGCACCTTTATACGAGTATATATATACATACATATATCCTAAATTATCAACCGCATAGAGAAGATCTACCGGTCTTGTGTAATATATGTAACATGGAGGAGAGGAAGGATATATTTCATTTCATGAGAAGATGTCCTACGCTCGGGGAAACTAGACGGCACTTTTTTGGAGTAGATCAAATTTCGGATGAAGAAATCATAAGTAAGCTCAACGAACCGCAAGAGTCTCTCCTAGTAGCGTACTGTAAAATAGCCCTAGCCTATCGGCAAGGAGCTATAGCAGAAAGTTTTTAATTTGGAAAAATGACGCTTTTCTTTTATTAAATTACAATCCATAAAGTAGCAATGGCTTTTAAAAAAATTGTCAATCTGCAAACGGCTTATTGCCATCCTTTTTTTGATTTTTGATCTTTGTAAAGAATTATAAGTAATTATTAAATTAATAAAATCTAAATCTAATCTAAAAATCGAATCTAATCATACATATATCGACAGCGGAAAGCCAAATTGTTCTATGTCCACTTTTTTTTCGAAAATGAGTTAATAATGTAGTTTTACTAATTTTAGCATGCTCTTTCCGAATCTGAAATCCATTTGGTGTAGGTATCTCATTCTGTTTGTCAGATAATCTGTACCCCTTTGTTATAAGAGGCAAATTTTTAAATGGAAACTCATTTCAAGAGACATGATTGTATGAAATTGAACAATTTTTCATACACCTTCAAGATTTAATATAAAAATCAAAAATGGTCTAAGTCCAATTTACAGTGTCACCTAAACCAATTAGGAATTAAGTACTGTACATGCGATTCGAAAGGACATTTTGCTTTAAGCGAATTTTGTTATTTTGTTCTATGTCCATGTTATTTTTTAGAAGGATGCACACTTGTATGGGAATGGTTCTATCTCCGTTTTTGTGTTTTTAAAATTATTTAAGAAAAACAGATAGTTATTTATAAAGCAATTTTTTTTATTAAAAAAGAAATGGTAAGAGAACTTAAAAACAAATTACAGAGCAATCAACGTGCCAAGAAATGTTGCTATAATTTAATTTAAAACTAAAGAACTATCCCTTGTAAAATTTTGTTTTTGTGACTTAGACTAATTATGCTGATGATTTGTACGAGTATGTATGAGTATAAGCTTATAAGGATAAATGAATTGAAAGGACAATATGACGGAGGAATGTATATACATTATGATTTCAAGAAGCGAGAATAAAGATTACTGTTGTCATATCCAAGTGTGTCTGATATCTTGATTGCTCCTCAACACATGTGGGAATTTCTAGGTGGTATCATACGAATGACGCATTAAGTTATTATTTCAGAGCGACCGCAAAGCTTTATTATTTTAATTTAAAACGGAGCATATAACTTCCCAATTTGAATGTATAAAATCCCATTAATATCCTGCTTGTCTTTTGAAAACAATATCTGTCATAATACACTTAACCACACTTCAGCACCCCAAACAGAACAATGACATTTTCGTTAATTTAACATTTCATCTCCTTTCGATGGAGTCCCCTTGCTTTTACGAGTAAGTTCCAATAATGTCAGCCACTTATTGATGACTTTATTTCAATCATCTCCCATTGTGCCGGTCGTTTTTACTGCTAACTCTCTTTATTATAGGTACCCCTCGTCACGGTCACATCTTCAAGTTGTCGTGTCCTTGTTGGCTACTTGGCCGGATGATGAGTCGTCTTTTACTATACTCTGCGACTATTAGACGTAATAAAACAGCAATAATGAGATTTTCTTTAGCATCACTCCCCAAACTCAGACTATCCTCTTCAGCGACAAAGTTAAATTTGCTTCCAAACGAAATAAATTATTTACCTTATCGTTAAATAAATTTTGATGCAAAAAAAGAGGCGAAAAATCAGAATAAACAAAAAAAATAAAAAAATTAAATTTTATGCCGAAGGACATTTTATTGAAACGAATTGAAAGCGAATGTGGGGAAATGCCATTAATAGACTTGTCACTGTTTCTCGCAGGACATGTACATATGCCATTCGTTAGGTATCAACAATGTGTGCTTGTGTATGAATATGTGGTAAGTCCTTGTTTTGCTTCACTGTGATACGGGCATAGTGCTAAAGCCATCATTATGCCCCCAATATTGTACCAGGACAAGGATGATAATGGATAATATCAGGACTAAAATGATATTTCCTCGTTTGTGCTCATTTTGTGTAGGTTTTTTTCTGCCATCATAGAGTGTGAGGACAAACGAAAGAATAATGTACCAAAATGAAAAGTCGTGGTGTGGGGATGAGAAGGGATCCTTAGGAAATAACTGCAGGGAGTGGATGGTTTCCTTTTCTTTAGAAATTTTGATGGTGTGCGGTATGTTGTCAGACATGTTTAATAGAATTGAATAAATTGCCCCTGACGACGACGACACACGAGAGATGTTCATTTATTTTTGGAAAGCTATTTTGTCGTTGACGACTAGAAGGATACAAGACAGGGGACAAGTGTTTTGCTATGTGCACAGGTTTTTTTATTTGTATTATCGCGTTTTGTATGTTTACATGTGCTTTCGTGTTTCATTTTTTTTACAGCTACGCTACATTATGTGTGTGATTATTGTGATTTATTTAAGTGATACATAGAAATGTTAGAATTTTGACAAGGAAATCATGCATATATGGTTGCTTAGTTCATCCCAAATGAAATGACTGAGCGTGTTTGGAAGCAATAAAAGGGAACATTTTCCAAGAAAGGTCTTGGAAGACAACCTGAAGGCATTGCTTTGTTATATATGAACATGTAATTTCCTTGAGAATTGGGTATATGATGAGCTTCATAAATAGAGAGGGTAATTTGGTTGACGACTAACCAAGGCCTTGCAGAGGTAGCACCTCCTGATAGGCACTAATAAGAGCCACTACTGAACATATTCGAATTCTAGTAGTAAATTCTATCCAACTAATAAATTTCTTCGCAAATTACGATTGGGAGAGGCCAGACGGCGACTTTGGTTGTGAGCGGTGAATTATGATGGTAGGAACTTTGTGAAGTTTTATAACAGCAATCTCCTGGTAACCTATCTTAAGATATGTTAGATCTCAACAGGTATGCAAGGAACATTAAACCAGACTCACAACATAAACATCTACTGACGCTTTTGAACCCTTGCAAAGAAATTGAAAGAATGTGACACACTTTTGTAGGTACAAACTATAGGATATCTGCAGTTAGTATTCCATGTAATCGGAAGTAAAAAATACGACTGAAGGTACCTGGATTGAAGTACGTAAAAACAGCTTCAGGCGGATAATGTACTCAAAGCTGTCTCGTTTAACCTCGGTACCTTCTGAAAAGTACAAACGTAACTGCATCCGATCATTAAAATACAGCTTGATCTGCTAATCCGATGAAAACTAAAATCCCTCATTCCCGATCCCAAACGAAGACAAATATGCCGCGAAGAAAATAATCGTAACATCTCTGTTTTGCACCCCCTTCGGGTAGGGGACAGAATATACCCGAGGTAGGCATGCCTGTCGTAAGAGGCGACTAAAATCCACCCTCCGTATACCGAGCATGGCGTATACAAAAACATGCAATGAACAAAACTAACGATTTTAATACCCCAGGTGGCAGTCCAGGTACACTGGAAAATCCACCCTCTTCGGAGGTCGGCTCTACGGATTCTGGGGAGAGCCATTTATTGCACCTAATAAATCCCTTCTCAAAAAGTACAAGGGTATCTCGATCTCCACCAACAAGATCGAACGTCTCCGAAAAAAGAAGTCCGCCGGAAGCGCAAGCGCGTGAAAAACGGGACTCAGCGAAATCAAAAAGCATTGAGGAGGAAAACGACGTACTCCGTACCAAGCTTACCGAAATGGAGCTACTCTATCGTGAGCTTAAGAAAGAGGTTGATTTGCTCAGACAAGAAAATAATGCCTTAAAAAACTCGTATCCACAAAAAGAAAATACAGTTAGCCCACATCGCTCACCTAGTCGCGAATATCAGACGGACGAAGAAGAGCTAACACGTGAAACGAATTGGATCGAAAAGAAACGACCTAGCAAAAAACGAAAAGCTGGTTCCTCACCGGAAGTCGAGCCACAAAAAGATGCAAAGCGCAAGGAGTTGCAAGAAAAGCCACAACAAATAAAATTACGTCCTCCGCCACCGATAAACGTCGTCGGAATTACGGACTATAATAAGTTGCATTGCCTTCTTAAAGGAACGCTGGCATCGAAATTTAAGGTGACATCTCTCCGAAACAATACGTGGAGAATCAATGTCGATGATGCCGACGGTTACCGAGCAGTCTCCCAAAAATTGAATGCCGAGAAGATTCAGTGGTATACTTATGAAAATAAGTTAGAAAGACCACTGCGTGTTGTAGCAAGGGGTCTCCACCCCTCGTGCACTAAAGAAGATGTAATGAACGACCTTCAAGGCAAAGGCTTTAAAATTCTTGATGCAGTCAATATTATCAAGAAGGAGAAGCAACAGTCGGAGGGAGATCAGGAAAAAATGGTAAGGCGTGGACTTCCACTTTTCATGCTAACTTTTGATAAAGTCGAAAACAAAGATGTTATATATGGCCTTAAGACTATTCTAAACATCGTGGTCAAAATCGAACCTATGCGTAAGAGCTCCAGATCGATCCCGCAGTGTAAGCGCTGCCAAGGCTTCAATCATACGCAGACGTACTGCCAGAAAGAACCGCGATGCGTGAAATGCGCAGGTAAACATCTCTCAGGTGAGTGTCACCTAAATAAGCAAACCCCAGCCACTTGCATAAACTGTAAAGGAAAACACCCTGCGAACTAAAAAGTGGCGAAAGTGGCGAAAGAGCTCCAAAAAAGGCGCGATACGCTCAAAATATCCATGGGCACGAATCCAAAACCAACTAAAATTAGACCCAAAATAGCTACGAAAAAAGCAGCGAAAGATAAAAAATCTGTCAATATTCCCTTAAGATCGGGTAACGAAGACAAACCCAATCGTAGTAGAGAAAAGGTAACAGGAACTAAATCTTCGAATATTGGCGCTCAGTCTTATGCTCAAGCGGTGATATCAGTTAATGGCAAGTACAAGACCGACAGCTCACGGGAGATCAAAGCAAGAAATACTCCAAGCTTTAACGTAAAGACTCCTGCTCAAGCTGCGACATTGGAAAACATTGTTAGAGGTAGCTCACAAGATCATGTATCTAATGTTTTTTCCCTAATTCTTGCGAAACTTGAAGAGCAATGCACAACAAACAAACTTATTTGCGAGAGACTAGTTGCACTAGAAACCAACATTCATAACACGCGCACTTCAACCAGTATATGAAAGAAACTCTTAAAGTTCTTACCTCTCAGAGAGGTAGAAAGCTTTATAATGCGGGTATGCAATACAGTTGTGATTTTCACTCGACGGGTAAACCAACATATTGGCCGACTGATAGAAATAAGATACCAGATCTGATCGATTTCTTTATTGTTAAAGGTATATCTGGCAACTGTATAAAAGTTGAAGAAAGCTTTCATCTCTCCTCTGATCATTCTCCAATCATTATGACGATAAGCGATGCTCTGAATAAAAAAGTAGGTCCGGCGAGATTAACCAGCGCGAAAACGAATTGGGATGGCTTCAAAAAAGATATTGAATCAAATACTGAGCTGAGGGTATTACTTAAAACGCCCTAAATCCTACAGAATGACACGTGGAAGAATACTCCGAAACCTAAGAAAACGCCGGCCAGCTACATTCCAAATTATCCGCAGGAAATAAAGGAGATGATTAAGGAGAAGAGGAAAGCGCGCAAAAAATGGCAACAAACTCGGGCTCCGCAACATAAAGCACATTTTAACCGTTTGTGTAACTTATTATAAAGATCTATTAAAGACCTTAAGAATAATGAAATGCAAACTCACCTAGAAAGCTTAACGGCAGAAAAAGATTCTAATTATTCGCTTTGGAAAGCTATAAAAGGTATTAAAAAACCTCAAATTCAAGCCGCCCCAATTAGGAAAAATCAAGTCGAATGGGCCAGGCATGATAAAGAGAAAGCGCAAGTTTTTGCCGCCCACCTGGAAGAAACTTTCAAACCGCTTGATGGACAGGCTCTTATTCAAAATATAAATACGTCGTATATTGACAATCGTATAATAAGAAATGCAACACTAACCGAACTTAAGGAAGAAATAAAGAAACTTAAACCTAAGAAGGCTCCTGGATACGACCTAATCACGGGAGAGGTTCTTAAAGCACTTCCGAGAAAAGGTCTAATGAAGCTTCTGTTCATTATAAACGCCGCGCTTAGACTAGAATATGTTCCCAGTCAATGGAAAGTGGCCGAAGTCATAATGGTTCTTAAGCCCGGAAAACCGGCGAATGAAAAAACGTCTTATAGACCGATTTCGCTTCTTTCAATCATATCCAAAGTGTTCGAGAGAATTTTGATTAGGCGAATACAGCCGGTTATAGAAGAGAGGCATCTCATTCCGGATCATCAATTCGGATTCAGAAGTAAGCATTCTACAGTTGAACAAGTGCATAGAATAACTCATGTAATCGAAAAATCTCTTGAAGAAAAAAGGATTTGTTCAAGCGTATTCCTTGACGTCTCTCAAGCCTTTGACAAGGTCTGGCATGAAGGCTTAAAGTTTAAATTACGACAAGTTCTGCCAGAGCACCTATATAATATTTTGAAGAACTACCTTACGAATAGACTATTCCGCGTCAAATGTGGAAATGAATATTCGGATTTCAGGGAGATAATGGCTGGGGTGCCGCAAGGACGCGTTCTTGGTCCAGTCTTATATCTATTATACACTCGTGATATACCGCAAGTAGAAGGCACTGAGCTAGCTACATTTGCCGACGATACTGCTATCTTGACAGTAGGTAAAACGGTCGAAGATACTACAGATAAACTGCAAGAAGCTTTGGATAGAGTAAATGAATGGACAAAGATTTGGCGAATCGCACTCAACGAGACCAAATCTGTTCATGTAAATTTTACTTATAGGAAAATAAATAATTTGCCGATCATTTCAAACTCGGTTCAAATCCCGTTTGCAAACGAGGCTAAGTATCTTGGAATGACACTTGATACAAAGCTGAAATGGAAAACGCACGTAAAGAAAAAACGCAAAGAATTAGATAACAAATATCGAGAAATGTATTGGTTACTTGGAAAATATTCCAAGCTTAATATATATAACAAACTGCTTTTATATAAGCAGGTGCTAAAGCCTGTATGGACATATGGTATACAATTCTAGGGTTGTACCAAAATAAGTAACTTTAAAATTTTACAAACTTTTGAGAACAAAGTGCTAAGGGGTATTGTTAATGCGCCATGGTATATCCGAAATAGCGATATCCACAGAGATCTTGGCATTAAAACAATCGAAGACGAAATCAAAAACTACGCGAGAAAGCATAAAAGTCGACTAGAAAGTCACGTAAATATTACAGTCCTCCAAGTTTTGGATGAAAGAAATTTACTCCGCCGTCTACAAAGAACCAAACCTTTAGACTTAGCGCGATAAGTAACCGCGTCCAAACTGCGGAACTAGCAGGAACTTCTAATGGGAAGGCACCTGCAAAACGTCATTATTTCGTGAAATGAAAACTACTTGATAAGTCGAATACTTAGTTGTAGTAAAAAATGAAAACAAGTCTGTTTTGAAGGGAGGTTTTTTAGTGGGTAAGAATCCCACACGACTATGAGCACGCGCTGTCGATCCTCATAGTGTCTTCTTGAAGATTTTCACCTACCCTCGGGAAAAAAAAAAAAAAAAAAAAAAAAAAAACTGTTTTGATTAAGTTATCGTGAACGAAGAAGACATTTGTAGGACACACATAGACAAACGCATACACCGACAGACAGACACACAAAAGCCATTTTCGGAAAACAACTTTCTTTCATATTTCGGCATAGTAAAGTTAGAGTTTGATTTTCCGACTTTTTGACGGTAATACCATTCCTGCTGAATTTTATGCCCTTAAGCCTCCTTCATTGACGACTTGTCGAGTAAAGATTTCCGATTTATCTATTATTTATT
This sequence comes from Brachypalpus laphriformis, assembly GCA_945910035.1. Lineage (NCBI taxonomy): Eukaryota > Metazoa > Arthropoda > Insecta > Diptera > Syrphidae > Brachypalpus > Brachypalpus laphriformis. The sequence continues at coordinate 90,162,006 of OX246754.1, forward strand.
GACTGCGCACACCGGAATTTTTTCCAGTGTACCTCGAGCTATTCCCATTATTTTCTTAACTACAAAGAAATGTTACGCAGCTGCTGTTATTGATGTTTTGCATACAGTCTTTACGAGTGAAGAGGGCTTTGTGCAGTTAAGTCCCTTGCATCAACACAAAAAAAAAAAATATTGTTGGTATTATATATGATGGTTCTATCTGCCTCAAATTTGAATCGATTTTAAGGATTGGTTTTTCGATCGACCAGCAATTTTTAAAGAATTTCGTTGCCAAAAAATGCGTGTTTAAATGAATATTTTCATTCCTTAGCGTTAAAGGCAATCCAAAACGTAAAAAACTTGGTAACGTAGGTGTACATGTGAAAGTAATATTTCGAACGTTACAACAAATATGTATGTACGTATATATACGAGTATAAAACAAGTAAGAATAAAATGGCCACCATTTTGAATTTGTTTGTATAAAAATATTATTTTACTACTTTTTGCACTTGTATACTATTCAGGAGTTCAGCTACAATTAGGACTACCGTTGTGGACTCACGTTGCAATTAACCTATTTTTTCTGAAATTGTTGACGTTACTCCTCTTTTCAGAAGTAATTTGTTACAAATGAATCGGTGAGTGGAAGAACAGTATAAGCGTCAAAAATTGCATTTTGGTCTTAAATAGCCAAAATGCTCTACATATGTAAATCTACCAATCAGCAAAATAATACTACATTAGAGGGCCAAATGTATACAAAAATGGAATACGCTTTTCGCTGATTGTATGGAAGCGCAGTACAAATGCGTTTAGTTTTTTCTGTTTTTCTCAAAAGCGATATTTTGTACATGTACTGTTCTTCCACTCACCGATTCAAATGTACATCACTACCCACTGCACCATCGCCACCCTCACGTTTAGATTTAAAAGATTATTAATTACGTGGTTCTCGGATTTTTGGCTGTTTCTCGACTATTTCTCATTAACATTTCTATAGAATAATAATCTACACATCACATGTCATATCAAGTTTTGGAAAAATTTACATTTTTCTTTGGCTTATAAGATAATTTAAAATATATATATATTTTAGCGATCTTACTTAGATATCAAATTACGAGTACTTCACTAATAAATACCTATGTACATAGTTGCAAGTAATACGACACGGTATACGCTTTATTTTTTTATATTTTCTAAAGAAATTTGTACACCTTGGGGTCAGAACGCATTATAACTTTCTTAGGACAGATAAATAGGGTAACGGCTCTAGTCGTCGGCCACTTAACTTTTTTTTTCTTCACTTTGCTCTTGTCCAGTTACTGAAGTATTTGACGAAAAAAGGTTAACAAAATATCATTGAATGTTGAAACAAATATTAATAAATAAAAAAGAGAAATTTTAATTAAACCCTCACCAATGAAAAGAACATACATACATATTTAATGATCATTTAAGGGTTTTTTTTTTTAAAGCAAAACATTTAATAAATAATATTTATATTGTTTTTAATAAAAACAAATCGTAAAAAAACACAAAGTTGGCACCAGTTTGTTGAAAGACTATGTTGGTATCAAATCACACTACTTATTTTTCTTTTTGTTTACTTAGTAATAATTAATTAATTGCTATTAAACAATAAACAAAGTTATTGAAAAGCTTAAGAAATTAACAATGTTTAAAAACAAAATAACAAAAAATACATACTTAAACAAAAAAGGAACTTCAAAAATGTCTGCATAGAACGTATTTATAGTTAGATTTCAAATAAAAAATAATTTAAATTGCCCAATACTGACAGATAAAATCTGAGTTTGATGCTTCTTCATAACTGAGTTGTTTCAAGGATGTACATTTGAGGTGAAATCACGAAGGAAAAGAATCACAACCTATATTTTTCAGATTATCCTCCTCAACATCACTTATGTGACAAAGAATTGGCTTGCATCCTGGAGGAGGCATCCAATGTTTGAGGAGAGCAAGCTCATCTGACGGGAGATCTAGTAGGCTTTCGAAAAGAAACATTGACACAAGATTTGGCCCGCAACCCGGAAAGTTCATCTAATGTTCCAGATGTTCAACCTCATTTGCCAGCAGACCCAATTGGCGATCCGAAGGAAATCATTCCTGCTCAAAAAGAGTTAGCAGGAACTTCACACCTCAGAAGAACATCTACAAGCAGATCAAGAAGGAGGAAAATGCCCTATCAATAATCTCGCTTTTGAACGTTACACTGGGTGATATTGAAATACCATCAGGCATCTTTAATATAGACGACGAAGGAGTATTACACATAGCTGAAACGTCAAGAAATCGAAAGGAAGATTTAGAAATAAACAAAATAGCGTCCTGTTCAACTTCAGATGTCACTGTAACTTCATCACCAAGCGTACGGTCAGACGTATCACATGCAATAGCGACCCACCAATTTACCCTAAACCAATTGGCTTTGAAAGCAAAAGGAAATCCAAAGACTCTTCAGGATCTCCAAGTGCTATATCCTCACAAGGTTGGGGGGACATTTTTTTGAACAAAGAGCGGAAAAAACAACTGAAACAGGAAGTTCTATTAAGGCGGAAAAAACAGCGTCTCGCCAAGAAACTTCTTAAACAGAAACAACCTAGAGGGAAACTGAAAAGAGGAATTATACCCTAACAAAATTCAACAACAGCCTCGAAAGATTAACAAATCTGCAAGAATTGTTTTGAAAAGCTTAAACATTTGGTATGGTCGATGCTTCAGTTATAACTTTAACTATGTCATCAGGATTCAGTCCCAGCATTCAGCATTCGGATCTAATGGGTACATGTCACACTTACGGAATCTAATTATCGCACTTGCATTTCGATCACCCAGAAGCGCTTTTTCCAACAAAGGGCAAAAGTATTTCTTGGTAAGAACAACAACAGGATTCTCTTTTTGCCAGGAATGCATTGTTTGTTTCCTATTAGACTTTAAAGGCTTAAAGAGGCTAACATCGGCAGGTTGCATAATATGAGTGGTATTAGGTGGCAAAGCATAGAGTATGATGTTTCTCTCACTGCAAAATTGGCTTAACTTCATTGTAAGATGGGACTTATGCCCATCTAATATGACTGGTCTTTTGACATTTTCCTGTTCCAGCCACTTATCGACACAATTAGCCACGTTTAGTTTTGAAGTTTTTGTTTTGAAAACTTTATTTAAACTTTAATAATACTTAAATACAATTTCATAATCTTAAGTTAAATATGGTTTGGCCCACGGCCGTCTACCAGATTGACAATTTATTTTTCGCATTTATATTTTAATACACATTGATAATTAGCCACGTATTCAAAAAAGGTCGCACTCTTCATCCACCCACTTTCGATTCGATCCAAAAACCAATGTTCCTGCATGCTATTGACAATAACTTTTGGTGGTCTAAGATATGGAAAAATTACCATGGGAGGAAGCATCTTTCTATCCGCGGAAAAAAACAATAAGAACAGTGGTCGTGTCTTTTTCGTGAGCAGTACTTATTTGCTACACATTTCTGTATCCTTTCGGTGCAATAGCTTTGCCTGTTTTTGAACAAAGACAAAAGTTAGTTTCATCCCCATTTAGTATCCGAGACGGATCTTGCATCATATGTTCATGTCCTGTTCATGTTGAATATAAAATGAAAGCTTGCTTGCAGACGTAGACAAAACGCCAATGGATGGCTGCATTTTTTGCCCAGGAATAAAAAAATAAGGCAACTTCCGGTAGGTTTTTTTTTCGATTTTCAAGGGTATAAAAAAGAAAAATGAATGAGTAACCCTTCGATAGAGGACCTTAAATAGTACTTGAACTCATTGGGTTGGCACCTCCCATCTGGCCACTAACCCCTGACAACCCTATTTTAAATCGTCCATTTTTTTGATTGACTGTAGGCATAAAAAAGAAAGTTGGAACAAATACCAAATTAAAGCTTATGTCTTACCATTAACAAATATATAGGGTTGTCTGCAATTATTTGCCCAGATACATTGACAACCCACGATTTTTGGCGCGCGACTTGCACGCTCTGTATGCGACCATATGGAACGCTGTCTCGCAAAAAGGTGAGAGATCTCACCAAACAAATATTCTAATTACTCATCGCACGATACATTAGAACAATATACTGATGCATTTTGTTCTTATAATTATCAATGATCAATAAGTTGCTTGTTAATCGCACATTTAAACCCAATCGGTTTGTTTGCTTCAGTTATTCAAAATAAAGTTCTGGAAATAATCTTCCGGTTGGTTTTTTTTTTTTTTTCAATGAATACAAAATGAAGAAGTGTGTTTTTAGTAGAAAAAATGAAAATTTAGTAGACTTCACAGATGAAACTATTGCGAAGATCACAAAATCGGTAGCTTTTCACCACATAAAAAAGTTTATATATGGTGACATAGAATTTTCTCGTGAAAATGCTAATGATTTCGGCTACCACTCATTACTAAAAAAACGGTCACGGTTCTTATGAAGAAATACAAGCAAGAATTTGAAACGTTTTGTCAGCCTGAAGGTATAAGAAAAATTTGTAATAGTCGTGTCAATGTTTCGAAAAAACACATTACCTTATCATTGGCTTCAGACGACCATTGCTGCTACTGTTGATAACGAGCCAAATCCCATAACCCCATCCTCATCTGGAGATGGCCATATTTTGGAGAAGCTGTTAGAGCAGATAACTGCTGTGAAAGCTCCACTTCTTCAAATTAAACGCAGAGGGAATACTGCAGCTCAAATTTAACTTCCGCAGTTGAAATCTGTATCAAAGCACACAACGCATAACCCGTCAAGCAGATATAACAGAAAAGGAAACAGAAGAATAAGAAAACAAGAAGAGTGCCATCCCCTTTCCATTTTGTTCTGCTCTTAAAAATTCTGAAGAGACAGCGAAAGGAGAACAAAGAAAACTAAAAAATTATTACCTCCACGAGTACAGATTATCTCGAATCTGAGCAAGAACAATTTTATTAAATTCTAAATTTTGTAAAAGATATTTTTGATTACTCGTAGAACTTAGCTTCTGTATCACGACAAAACATACATCATTTTTAAAATTAGACTCTAGTAATGCAACTGCGAAAACTCCGTTCAATTTCATGTCGTAGTGTTAACGTGGTTCATGAGGAAACAGTTTTGCCTTTACAGTTGTAGGAACCCTTTCATTTCCGGAGATAGAAAGTACCCTAAATATTGATCCAGGATATAAGCTGTCACTCAAATCATGGCAAATTTCATCAAAATCCATGCACTTGTTTCCGCGTGAAGCGTGCACAGAAAGACAAGAGCATTCCAACCCTCTGCAGCTTTATTATACTTATGTATACCAAGATGTATAGAAGAAATAGAAGATATAGATGATTCAGAGTATAGGCAGCGTATTCCCTACATTAAAGGCAAATGTCATATATATTTGTTTTTGTTATTTAATGTTAAATTGGTTTCATAGGTTTTCTTTATAATTTATATAGAAGCGAATATGTATGCTGATTCATTGCATTTTTAGCAACCTAATCGCCGAAAATACTGTTGCCCCTTTTTTACCCCTGTTGATCCATCATTTTCTGACTTTTCAGATCTATTCAATGGCAGCCGTCGTTACAACTACCTACAAGGTAACAGCAGCTAGATATAATACCATATTTGTCTTACAAAATAAAAAAATAAATAAAAATTCTAATTTTCGCTTTAACATTTGTAATATGACTTTCACACTAAATCTAAATTAATATATAGTCGATAAAATTCTCCGTCTTTAAACAATTTTCTGCATGCAGTAAATTCTTCCTCGGTAGACACTCGATACAAAGTGGATGCACGGAACAGAATCAAGAAACCAGATATTCTACTTTACCAAACCATTTCTCCAAACATCACCATCTCTTCTCTTCCATCCCAATCCTATTCGAAATTCAATTAAAATGTCTCTCAAAATCATCCACACATGTGATACCATTTAAAAATACACAAAATTTAATACGCTTCAAAATTCAGTTATCGATCTGTCTGAAAATTTCTTCTCTCGCATAAAGAAACAGGAAACCGGATATAAATTCTGCCACACACATAGGGGAATAAGTGGTAGCGTAACAAAATAGACACCCAGCGAATCCCTTTTCTGTCCGTTACCTCCTATTCTATCGCCTGTAACTCCTCTTCTATCCCACCCAAAAGGAACCAAAGGAAATCTAATGGAAATTGATTCGATTACAAATCCGTGCACTTGCAGATACTACCAAACACATGAAGGACGGATAAGTAAGGATACAACTCGAAATAACATCAGCAGACATCATCAATACTTTTTGCGCATATTGAAAATTAGTTGATAGGCAAGAAGTGAGACGGAGAGTAACGTGTTGACGTTGCTTGAAAACTTTATACATTTTCTTCCTTCTGTCAGTTAACTTGTCGATTGCGGCTAGATATTTTCTTTCATTATTTCACTTTCCGGTTCCCACAACTTCTCCTTTCTTTTTTCTCTTTTTTTTTAAATTCTTTTAAGAAATTCTAAAGAGGATGTAGTAGTTTTACTTCCACTCGATTTGATTGAAATTTGAGGGAGAAAAAAGATTTTTTTATGTTTCAATTCCGGAAGAAAAAGTCATTAGACCAAAAATCATGTTCTGAAACTTCTTAAAGAAAAGAAAGAAAAAAAAAAAAAGGAAACAAGCTATATGTACTCGTAATAGGAAGGAAAAACACTCAGCGTAGGTCGACTCAAAGACACTGAAAACAGTTGAAACGAATGGTTTAACCAGAAGCTGTCCGAAGGCTTAGAGTGCGAGTTTAACATATTTTTATACTTGACGACATTTTTCCAAAATTAGACAATTGTCACTGCCTTAATGGAGTAAGAGGTACGATTAGGCCAGAATCTTTAAGATATTGCGCAGGCACCTATTCACGAACGTTTGCAGCTTTCTGGTGATAGTAGTGGCCACTCTCCACGTGATGCATCCATATGTATAACAACATTTGGACCCTTCATATGTAGCTTTGATTAATTTATCGGGAATACCTCTCATGCTTAAGGCACGCCAAATAAACTCCTTGTTGACACTATCGAATGCCTTCTTAAAATCGATGAACAGCAGGTGGAGTGATGATCGATATTCAACGCACTGTTCGATTATAATCCGCAGGGTGTTGATGTGGTCGGCACAGGAGGATCCAGAGCGGAAACCTGCTTGTTTGGCATCGAGTGTGTCTTCGAGATGTTGTTTGATTCGCTCCAGGATGATTTTGTCTATTATCTTAGCTACAGGCAGGCAGCATGCAGACACGGTGGGAATAACTCAAGTCCGTATATGGTACACGGATGGTTCCAAAATGAATAAAAGATCTTTCAGCCAATATTTTCATGAAACAGTGCATGAGTGTGCACTTTCAACCCCATGCACTTTGCAAAACCATCTTAATTTCACAGCCCTGCTATTCTGAATAACCAACCTTTTTGCATGCTCTCAGAATTTATTAATCATTGCAATTGTAAAGTAAATAAAAGCCATTTCAAAAACGACATCAGGAAGCAGTTGAAATCCAGAGCAATAAAAGAATGATTAGATCTCCCTTCACATTTTCACCCTAACAATCATGCGAAAACAGACATGTCGGCTCGAGAAGATGAGGCTCAAAATTACAGCGCGAGCGCAAAGCTCTCGGCTTTTTCTAAAATTGTTGAAGCTATTTCTGAAAATCTTTGAATTCTTATGTTCAGTTTCTAATTTTTTATAAACAAATTTATTTTTTTTTTAAAGAAGGTCCTTCAATGGTATGATTCCTTACAGAACTATCTCTATGTGTATTGAATCTTTTGTGAAAACAATAAAGGACATGAATTGGTTTATAGCGAAATAACCTGCTTTCGAAAGCCGACCAATAAGTACAGTGCCGTTACAACATGTTTTTTACAAGGACTTAATATGCCATCTGATGGTATACATACGTCTAGCTTAACCCAAATTTTAAAATTGAACAAAATCGTTAAAGCCGTTCTCGACAAAATCAACTTTTTACAAAATCTGTCGGTACTATTCATTTTGAGGTTAGAATAAAAATTTAAATTTCACTTTAAATTGAGGTCCCACAAACCAAAGCTACGAGTTTTGAAGCAAATTGATTCAGTTCAGTCGTTAATGATATACAAGCAATCGAGCATACAGAAATAACTTGAGATTTGACAGACCCGTCTTGTAATCATATCACTTTTGTTAAAAGTCTTGAGAACGAAATCTTTAATGAAACCAATACTTGTCATAAAGTAATAGTAGGTGAAAGTAAAAATAAATAAATTCCATCCCAACAGATTTTAGTAAAGCCATTAACAAACTTTCTCATCGCGTATTACATTTTTTGCTTGCAAATACCGTTTTTGTAAAAATGTACGATCTTTAGATTTTGATCAATCTTTGATCTATTGTATAGGGACTAAAAATAAATTCTACCTGGAGTTATCTGAGATTCGGATTTTTCCATGTTTTCCCAGTTTTTCATGCATTTATGACACACGAGTACCTACCATACTCGTATGTTCATAGCACTAAATTCCACTTATTTCTAAAAAAGTGTTTTGAAGTGAAGTTTCTTTAGCGAGACTAGTGAATCGGAATAACCTTGATACAAAAAATTAAACATGAAACGCTAAATTTCTTTCCCTATTTATAGGGCACAAAGTGGAAGTATATCATCATGCGCAGCAAATGCATGTTTGTCTGCCTGTGTGTATGTTCCGAATGGGCACTTTAACCGCTCAACCGATCATCATGAAAGTTTTACCACGTACATATGAGTTGCATATTAAAAACAAATCTTAGGGTACTCCAATTTCTCCTAGGGATCCTTCGGGTACTCCAATTTCTCCTAGGTAATCTGTGAAATTGAGTCTGTTTTGAACATCGGTGAGGTAATTGCGTCCATACTGCCAGATATAGGTAAATTGTATGGTATCAATGATAATATAATAGAGAAAGAGGCTAACGCCTCCTGGTTCTCCAGTAAGAACTGCGCTACTTTTCGTGCACTATGGTCAACACTAAACAAAATTAAAAAACCCTGTTGGCACCGGATCGATCCTCTATCTGCACAGTCACTGGAGTAATCACAGGACACTGGGTCATTGGATTCATGCTTCTAAAACCGAATGCTGAGTTTTATAATTTACGCAGAAGCTGTGGGGACGAAGGAGAGGTAGAATCAATCCAACACATGCTTTACCGCTGTCCCGCTCTAGAAGAACGATGCCTACCAATTGAGCAGAGTCGTCAAATACCGTCCCTTTTTTCATAATCCTACGAGTATACATTTTCCATATTTTAAGATATATATCAAAAATAAAAAACGGTTTATCAAAGATGTATACCTTTATTTGAAACTGCTATACAAATTTACAATCAGATTAGCTTATTTCAGAAATTTACAAAACACACGGAAATAACATTTAAAAACTACAACATCGACCACAACGCTCACCCTGAAAACTCAGCTAAGGGTGGAAGCGCAGTTATAGTAAAAACAATATCTATACATACAATGCAATAAAACTGTAGGGTTTTTCTTTTGTCACCTAATGGCGTGAGAACCGCTGGACAGATTTGGATGAAACTTTTTTTTAAATGTTTCTTAAGACTCCATTAAGGACATAGGCTATGTCTCTTCTTGCCCAGCCTACTTTTTGGGAGCGTTTTTGTAGTTTTTACTTGTTTTTACTGACTTTACTGCCTTTAACCTCCTATTACTCGGGTAATTTATAATCAATACAAAATAATAATGGGGTCAACACTTCCCTTAATATTTTAAGCTATCCATCAGCTTTCTGCTTCATCTAGAAGCTGAGCTACAGACCAAAATCTAACATCATCAAATTAAATTTACTTTCTCAAATCTAAAGAAATTAACAACGATTGTTCCTGATCGTTGTTCTGCTTTGGGGTGGTGGGCGCACATCGAAAGCACATTCACTTCAACAAATACTGTGTGTCGTTTTCTCTGTTGGATCGGAACGAAAGAAAAGTATGCGCACGTGTAAATACAAATTGAGTGCAAGTGTATTCCCAGTTTTTTTTTTGGAAGAAGCACTCCATTTAGTGTGAGTAAAAATTGTTTTCATCAAGTTTTATGAAAATCTGTTACTCACTCACATAATGTTGAAACTTAATAGTTGGTGTTTCCCCTTAGTGAGTGCACATATGCATCTTCTTGCACTGTCCTCAATAGAATCAACGTGGAATGTTTTTTTTTTTTTCAAACCACTACCACAATTTTCCAGTTTCTTTTTTTACATTGGCTTTGCTTTTAGGTGAGTTAATATTTTTTATTTATTGCTTGATACAGGGCTTACCGTTTTGTTTGAGGTACGCCGTTTATTTGATAAAATATGCCTTTGAGGTAAAAATCGAATCTTTCTCGAAGCTCAAAACGTGCTAGGACAATTCGTCAAGTTCGATCAGATCAGTAAACAAATGAAGAATGTCACAGCAGGTCAAGTACTGAAGATGAACGTCTTGCTACGACTCGCGCGTCACTAACAAACAAGCTCAAACATTGTTTACAAAGAAGCTTTGTAAAATGTGTTTACCATAATAAAATACAATTGTCCATTATTTAAAGAATTGTATTTTTTATTACGTTTGATAATATTTTAGAGAATTTTGGTTTTTGAGAACTATGAAATCTGCACTTGGGGGCTGAAGGTTACCCATTGGAACGACATTGATAAATGCAATTAATCCACAAAATTTATTGTACACAACACTTTTATGGACTTAAACAAATACTTTGATGTTTCTTCACTCGCTCTGATATTACAGATTTGTTCACATGAGGAAGCCTTTAGAGAGCGAAGCAAGGGGAGGAGGGGTTCAGCTAGTCCAACAATATAAGGAGTTGAAATACGAGTATACTACAGAGAAAATACAAGCTACAGCTGTAAGCATATAAACTAAAGACACAAAAACTAATATCGCTGCAATTGTATTTACTGTCCTCCAAAACGTTTAATGAAAAAAGAATAATACTCAGAATTTTTTGAAAAACTAAGAAACAGATACGTAATAGGTGGTGATTTAAAAAAAAAAAAACTTAAACTGGTGTTCTAGATTAACATCAATGAAAAGAAGAGAACCTTATGCTCCAATTCAAAAACATCAGGGCGAAACTCTCTCGACAGGGAGGCCCACGTACTGGCCTACAGACAAAAATAAGATACCAGATCTAATTGATTTTAACATAATCAAAAATTTGTCGAGTAGCTACATACATATAAATGAATTTGAGTATCTTTTAATAAGTGAATTCTTCAAATATGTGAATATGTAATTCAAAATACAAATACTAAAACCATAACAAACAAAAGAACAGATTGGCAGGCCTTCAAGTTGAACCTATAATAGATAGACTTAATGACACCTCTTATATCAAAAAATGATATAGAAAAAGAAGCACATACCTAAGTTGGTCAGCGATATTCAGAAATCGGCCAGGGAAAGCACTCTCGAAACAAAAAGAAAGAACGTAAAAAGAAACTAACCGAAAGAAATAAAGGATTTAGTAGCAGATAAAAGACGAGCAAGAAGAACATGACAGAAAAAAAGAGCTCCACAACATAAAGCGAAGCTAAACAACCTTAGTCAGCAACTGAGAAGAGAGATAAGAAAATTTAAAGAAGACTCAATGAAAAGGTACCTCAGAGGATTAACAGCTGAATATACCACAAATTACTCTCTATGGAAAGCTACAAAAGGACTAAAGCAACCTATTGTGCAAATACCTACAATTAAAGCACCTGATGGAAACTGGACAAGAAGCGATGAGGATAAAGCCATTCTTTTCGGAGACTACCTAGAAAACATATTTAACCGGATGAAAATGGAAACAGACAACCTGTGCTATTAGAATTATCTGAAGAGGAAAGCGAAGAGATTCTGCCCACAACTCCTAACGAAATACGCAATCTAATTAAGCAGAAAGAAGAAAAAGAAAAGTCTTGGATATGGCCTTATATCTGGTGACGTATTAAAGAACTAACCCATGAAGGCAACAATTAAAATAAAAAATTTAATAAAAGCCACATTTAAGCTTAAATTTGTCCCTGGCTTGTGAATGGTTGCTGATGTCCTAACGATTCCCAAGCCAGGTAAACTGCCAAATGTAGTGTCATATATCGCTATTGTGGATTATATCAAAAGTGTTTGAGACAGTGCTCACTAAACGTTTAAAGAAAACAGTTGAAAGGAAAAAGCTGATTCCGAACCATCAATTTGGTTTTCGAATGTAGCACTCTACGATACAACAACAAGATGGGCTCACCTAGACACCACCACAGACTATCTTCTGCCATCCCCCGACTTCAGCCTAAACGTCAAAACGGTCATCCCATCAAGGGAATACTGGGAAGACGGTGGGGCCATTAACCCGCATAGTATTTCAGTCTTCACTGACGGGTCCAAAACTAACGAAGGAGTGGGTTCGGGTATCTACTTGGCGGAACCTGATATTGCAATATCACTAAGGCTCCCAAAGCACAGTAGTGTGTTCCAGGCAGAAGTCCTAGCGATAGCAGAGGCGGCACGAGAACTATCCACGAAACTTGTGGATGGATGTACTAGGAATGAGATTGATATCTACATAGATAGTCGAGCTGCTATAAAGGCCATCTCATCCGCGGTTATAAAATCAAAGCTAATAAAACGATGCCGCGAGGAGCTTAACATGCTTACCCAAAGCCACCATGTAACACTCTGGTGGGTCCCAGGACACAAAGAAATTCCAGGGAACGAAATGGCGGATGAAGGGATCAGAAGAAGGCCTGTCAATGGTCCAAAGCTCAGACCTCCCCTAATACTTGTTAAATCAAATATAACACTTGACTTCAAACGAAAAGCAGAAGAAAGATGGAGAGCGCTTCCTTTATGCAGTGTCTCCAGAAGCATCTGGACAAAACACGACAAGATGAAATCCAACCTCATCCTTACTCAAAACAGACAAAACTTGGCGCTTCTCGTAAGTATCATTACTTGCCACAACGTATTGGAGGCCCACCGGAAGAGAATGCGGCTAAGTACAGATGACCTTTGCAGAGGATGCGGCAATACAGACGTAGAGGAGGACACGGAACAGTTCCTCTGCAAATGCCCTAGTCTCTGCAGTACAAGGAAGATGGCCATGGGAGAGTATTTCTTCAACCATCTGAGCGACCTGTCTGAAAAGCCACCAACCACCATCATGAAATTTATAACTTCTCCAGGGTGGTTCAGAGGAGGCCGATCCACTAGCACAGAATTATAGCTATTTTGTTTTTTTCTTCTCCTTACAGTTCTTCAGCCAGGAAACTCCACGTCAGGGAAGCACAATGGATCCCTTTGAGATCCGAGTGCAGGCTGCGCTCATTCGTTGCAGCTAACCCCTTTAACCTAACCTAGCTCCGTAAAGATCACCAACTAGTTTAAGGATAGACCGATACTAGGATGGGTTTCACCTCCGACATAAGAAAATGTTTTTAATCCCACTCTACCATAAACACAATGTACACTTAAGTCTCCGAATGTATGTATCGAGTCATTTTTTCCATCACAGGACCTTCACAACATAACCTTACTTAGAGTAGTTCAATTACGATCGGACTAGTTCTTTTGATACCTTCCCTTGAGGAGTAGCATTGCAAGCTACTCGCTGTAGTTAATATTATTGTATTGTATTATAATATGAACAAATTTGCCGTAAGTCCAAAAATGTTGCACAAGTTTGTTAAATAAAAAAACAGCTGTTATGTTGTAAGTTACGGCGGTGGAAGTCTCAAGTTCTTAACATAAGCTAAATATGATTTATTAATTAATTTATTTATTTAAATTCGCATGGTAAATGAAGACAAAAACTGTTTCACTTGAACCGTGCGTTTGTGTAGGTGAGGCACACATCAATTTTTTTTTTATTATTAGATTGAAAATCACGAGCACGAAATCTGATGTCGCAAAGATATAGAAAGTCGTAATGATAAAATGTATTGCCTCAACGCCAAGAATCATAGACTGAAAGGCGAGATACAAAAGCACAACGACGAAATGTGACATCAAACGCTGTAGACTGATCCCCTTGAAACCCGTTTTGTTTTTTTAATTTTCCCAAGAATTAGAATTGAATTGTTACCCTACTGCTAAAGCTTTCTCATAAGAGCACCTGTTAAGTTGAACGGTCGCTTTATAGCAGATTTTATGTTCCCAAGTAAATTGAAAGGTGTAAAACGTTTATAGTTTTCAGCGCAAGAACTATTTAGGTAGTATAATAGAATCGAATAATTTCTCTCGGCTTAAAGAAAAGGATGTCAGCAGCATTCTCGAACGTGAAATAGAGCTTTCATACCTTTGACTTATACACCCATTCCCCATCTTAAGCAAACTTTACTTGTCAGAAACTTTAAGAATTTTTCTACTCAAAATTTCTTCAAAAATGTACGAACTTTTCTTTCTTCATCTCCTTGCCGGGCTAAACGAAGTTTCTAGGTAAACAAAAAAAACGGTTACCCCTAGGCATGTCATACTGAACATTATCTGCGGGTCCTTCCGTACTTCATATCAAAGTGGCTGGCTGCGTGTGTGCATTCTTTAAAAAATATTACCATTCTACGGTATTTTATGTTAACGCTGCATTGTTGCAATGCTCACGCTATTGTTCAGTGCTTCTCCAAACTGCTCGAGCGGAGCCAATTTTACTCAAAAGCTATAAGGACAAAATGCATACATACTCTAATATACATATGTACATACATATTATGTATTCCTTCATGCTTTTGTGAAAATTCGAAAGAACACCACAACCGTATCCACTCAGTTGCCGCATCTGCATATCCCTGAAGGCTTTTAAGGTCGGTGGCATGTTGTGGTGTAAAACTTGGGAGAAATTATAATGAAATTGCGTGGGATGGAGTATGGAGGAGAAGGAAACTTGTAAGATGGATGCGGCTGACATTAGTGACTTATATTTTTGATAAAGGACTCTGTTGTGTAGAATGTTGAGAATTCCCAAGGAAAAGTTTGCTTTTTTTTTGTTGGAAATACGGTTGCAGGACTGCGACAGTTGTAGTAGTTTTTGTTGTTGTTGTTTTTTTTTTAAGAGAAAAACGTTCTAGGTTAAGTGGGGCTCTTCAGCAATATGCAAATCTTGATAGATGGGTAGGACGGGGTAACGTTGTGAGCGAATGTGTTTGGTTGAGTGTAATTTTGTGTATCTTAAAAGCAACAATGTAATGCTGAATGGGATTAAGTGGAATACAGCCTTGCAGGGTTGTCTCATGTTACAAGGAGTATAAACTTTTTATGCCAAAGTTGGTTGAAATTTTAATGCAG
Source organism: Brachypalpus laphriformis (assembly GCA_945910035.1). Taxonomy (NCBI): domain Eukaryota; kingdom Metazoa; phylum Arthropoda; class Insecta; order Diptera; family Syrphidae; genus Brachypalpus; species Brachypalpus laphriformis. The sequence goes on from OX246754.1 coordinate 90,177,333, forward strand.
AGGTACTGTATTAGAGATACTTTTCAAGAGAATTACAAATAATAACAATTCATACTTATAAAATAGGCGACTGCAGCGAAAGTGCTTGCACCACTATGATTGGCGATTATGGGTTAAAGTCATTTTGCAACTCCGTGCCTCAACTAAGGCGATGCCTACCTTTATTGTGATTACAACTCGTGGTTGGATTCAGAACATTTTTTGGGCTAGAGCGCTGGTATCCATATGACATACTGGGTGCGAATCCTTCTGACTATATCGATGTCGTTTTACAACCCGTTTAGTTGTTCACTGAATCTTTTACTGAAATATGTGGCAGACAGGAGCTCACTTCCACGTCGCAATACCACCACATCTTGCTTCAGTCACGATTACTTTTTCAAGCTTGGCGGATAGGTAAACTCATCTCAAATTTCTGAGAATGCAGCTCCAGTTTTGAATGATTCAATTTGGGATAATTAAATAAGGGATTGCATCTGGCTTGGCTTTATACGTAAAATGGCGTTTTACTAATGATATATGGTAGTTACCCTAGTAAGAATAATATTAGTTTTAAAAATTAAACAGACTTTTAGTAAGACTGTATAACCCTGTAGTATATGGTATATCATATTATATATGACGCAAACAGCCCATAGAGTATCTAGCTTCTCACAATCATTCGTTATTTGCGCGTTATATTTTTCACTCAGTGGTAGGAATGTATGTACACTTTTATGCTATTTGTTCTTTGAGAAGCTTTCTCATGACAACAATACTCTCGGATATTTTTCTGACGTTCACAAGGGACGGGACAGTAAAAAAAAACTTGTTGGTGCTTTCCGGTGCTCATGTTTACATCTGTATGGAATATGGATCTCAGAAGCCTATGTAAAGAAATTCGTACATTCCATCTCCATTATTTCTATATGTTTCAAACTACATTATGAACCCGTATGGGACAGGGTGACGAAAGACTAGTATTGTTGTTTAATGTCTAATATTGTCTTTCAGCTCATTATTCACTGTAACTATCAATAAGATGCGCCTTGATGTACGTCCTTAACTTAGATGTACCTGATCTTACAACTTTTATGACACATCAAACCGCTATCTTTCTTTATAATATAGTCCAGTATTTATCGGACTATCATAAATTTGCGAGCTTGCAATTTTCACTTCCCGTAAACATTTCACAATATCATCAACACTTCAATGAAAAGCTTATCGATAAACCCAGTAAACTTTTGACCTACATCGACAATTGATACCATAATCGAAAAAAAACAATTCCAATTTGTATCCTTTCCATGAGTACAAAAAAAAAAAAAAAGAAAGAATCACCAAGTCACAAATTTCATGAAGCGGCAAAATCTTATTATATGGTTGCTTTGCAATAACAAGCTAAATTCAATTTTACCGGTGACACCACACACAATGTCGTGCCCCCTTGCCATTTAAACACACAATTTGAATAAAACTCGGGGATAGAATCACGGAGGGGATCTGCGACAGCATCCGGGATGGTATCATCATCCCCACCGCGCCCTGATGATGGCCATAATGCATAATTTATTACCACTTGGGATCGTTTGCAAGCATAATCGTTTAAATAACTTGTTCTCTGGATAGGGGGTGAACGTGCTCAAAAATTGTCCACTCGGGTGGATAAATAAGAGATGCCGCTAACAACAACAACACAAAAGGAGTAAAAAAAAAATACCATCAGCCATGTGGGACTTCTGTCACATAATCTGACCTTTATAGTACCGCAGCTTGTCCCCTTGGGGAGTTTGGCAACGCTTGCAAATCTCCATTGAAAAGCAAAAAAACCTGGAAGCCCTAAATGGGAATCTTAGCGATTGAATTGGGCTGGAAAACCAGGCCACAGAAAAAGAGTGAGAAAAAAGTAAAAGTTAATTCTTTCGCCTGACAAAGTACAAAAGTAAGTAGCATAAAGAGCAGAACAACATTTTACCCCTAAAGGCGTGTCGACGAAATGTCACATTATGCCATATGTGCACTGCTACCTGTGCGTTCAAGGTGAAGTCATATCGTGGAGTCCTTGGATTTTATCCTTTGGCAAACCTTTTTTTCCCCCGCGTTGTTACGTTGTCAGGGCTTTTCTTCTCACAAAAGGAGGAAAATGAGTGAACCACACTTTCGTATTCGTATGCACAGGGAAAGTTTAGAAAAAGAGAAGAAAACAAATATGCCAATGGGCTGGAATCCAAGGATGGGGATTGGTTTCAGGGTAGTGTTGACACAGAAGGTTGTTTGAACATGTTGGTGAAGGGTACTTGCAGAGTTCAGCAGGTTCATATATGGGTTATGCTATGGTTTCGTTAAAATTATTTCCGAGATGCTTCATTAAGTCCATACATACATATGTGTTCAAGGTACATGCAAATACATGCACATATATTGTACTATATGTACATTTGCTCATCTATAAATTGAATGGGTCTTCGTCATCTGTAAGGCTAAGTAGTTGATGGGTAGTTTTAAAAGAGGGTTAGCACTAATGGAATGGAATTTATTATGATGAATGTAATGCATTCTGATGCCATTAGTTTCGATAAGTGATATCACATTATACAAGATATGGTGGGGAATATTCTGCAACTAATGGAATCTGTGCGCGTTTTCGATAAATGAAATATTTTCCGAGGGCCATCTTGTTTGTTCTGCTAAATCTTAGGCATTCATAGAAAAAATATGTTCCATTGGAGTTAAGACCACTGGTTATTTCAGTTTTGAGCTTTTTCTGCTAGTTCATTGTTCAAGGGCGCCTTAGTTTCCGTGGACATTTTTTGTTTCTGCGATCGAACAGACAAAGACGCTATAGTTCGGCCTTAGAGTCTGTGGCTCATTATTTCTATTAGTTTCAATTTTATTTGTGGGTGTCTATATAGAATTTCTCGGAAGCTTCAGAGATGACAAGAACTTCCGCTTGAAACGCATTGCAATGGAAGTCTTATCGGTCAAGCAAAGACGGGTTCTCCCGTATAGAAATTCTGAAGGCTAAAACCTCCTCCACTTTTGAGCTGTCTATGAAGATCGATAGGTTGACCAGATTTATGACCCTTCTTTGGATTTTATTTAGACGCTCAAAATCAGGGCATGGTGTTAGGTTGGATCCTTTTACTCGTAAGTGCTTTTGATACTTGGTCCATTAAAAAAAAAGAAATATTTGGCGCAACAGCTCATTATGTGCCAGGGCCAACCACTCATGTTGTGTGCGTTATATTTTTCACACGAATGGAAGGGACCTACAGTTTTAGTACCGAATTCGAATGGCGATTTGAGAGGCTTTTTCGTGACAGTAATACTCTCGGATGTTTGTCAGACGCTCGCGAGAGGTGGGACCGTGAAAAAAATGTTTGGTGTTTTCTGGGATTCGAACTTGGAACCTCATGCATAGTGATCCGACACATTAACCACTTACGCCACTGCGCCCACACTTGGTCCATTAGACGTTCAATTAATGGTGCTAGATTTGGGCTCTGATTGACGATTTCCTTACCATTCTTAAAGATTTCTCTTGTACCTTCATTCCAAGATACACGCGAAGATACTATCGTCAAATGGAACAGGTAAGGCGTCTATCTGTGTGTTTCGTAGGCTTATCAGTTCTGCACTGATTGAGTTGAAACCGATATAATCCTGTACAGTATGATAACCTGAATAGAATATACTCGTAAGAGCACAACAGGGTCATACGTACTTGGGTCTGTATACTCGTACTATTTCTTATAATCAGAGCTTGACCCAAAGGAACTAAATCTCACAAAATTTGCGATTTATTTCACATGAACAAACTCTCACGATTTTCAAAAGCTAAGACCTACATAACTGCGAACTGAACTAAAACCCAAGCTGGAAACAAAATGGGTCCTAGTAGAAGGGCAATGCATTTAATTAATTTTCGGTAAAACTAACTAACTCCTCTTCGTCGCTCGCGGCAGGGGCTTCAATTCTTCTATATTTCACTTTATATATACTAAATTTAATATTTCGGGAGATATTTAAGCTTAATTGCATTTTAAGAAATATCAATTCTTAAAATCTAAATCATTAAGTGCTCCGAAATGCAACAAACTGCCTCGGATATGGAAGGATACTGTGTTGAAGACCTTTGTATCAAACTCGAACTACGATGAGAATCTAAAACGTGAAGATTCTCCTTGATGACAGGAAGGAATGTCCCCAATATTTTATTGATTTTTAAAATCAGTTAAGCGCTGTCCACAATCAGACACCAAATGGGGTCATCGCCATACTAATGGGAGATTTCAATGCCAAGGTAGGCAACGACAACACAGCGCTCAAACATGTGATGGGACTCATGGCATCTGAATGCGAAATAAGAAGGACGGACGATTTGTAGATTTCTGCAATGCCAATCGTCTTGTTTGCAATGCAGTTTCGCCTTTGTACTATAGCCGCCCACAATAATCGTACCAAAAGGGGTATTCACGTTTCGTTGTATCTGGTCTTATAAAAGTGTACTTATTTACACCAACTTTTTTATTTAGCAACACAAGCTCTTCGTCCACATTACGCCCAATTCTTTCCATTTAAATAAATTTTATTAGTTCAGAGAACAAACTGTCAAAAAAATATGTTCAATTCAGCGGTACATTTCTAAGCTCTCCGTAACAATAGTGTTGGAGCATTGCTAGAGTGTAAAAGTGTAACAAAATGACAGTGTATTTTATTGTTGTATTGTTAGAAAATGATACACTTTTACACTTTAACAACGATACAAGACCAGATACAATGAAGCGTGAATACCCCTAATATGTTTCGCATTCCCAGGCACAATACCGACATATTTGGAGATAACACAGTGCGCCAACAATTTCTCGCTGAAGAAGCAGAAGCGATTAGCAGCGCAGCTCAAATGAACATAGATGAGCAACGGAGAGCTGTGAAAAACGTGTTTATAGTTGGAGTAAAACGGCTTGTCGGTATAAAACAGAAACATCACAGCACATGGCTATCCGCAAGGACCACGCATCAAAGAGTGTAATTCACTCAAGGCTCAAATCGCAGCTGTCTTAGCAGCATAGAAAGTTAAGCTAGAGTCCCAGTACCGCATGAAAGCAAGGACGTGCATCGACGAGACGGAAATGTTCAGCCCTTGGCGCTGAGGAAGCAGCAATTAGATGCGACAGCAGGACCGTCTATAGGATCACTAAGGAACTGATTGGTGGGCAGAGTTCCAATCAATACCCTATTAAGAGTCTGTATGGTTTCTTGCTTACATCGAAAGACGACTAGCTCAGAAGGTGGAAGGAGCATTTAGCAACGGTCTTAAACCATTTAGACGACAGCGTCACTTCTTCTTAATAAAATGACAAATGCCCGAATACGCATCAGTCCTCCCAGTAACTCGCAGATCATAACTGTAATCAAAGCACTTAAGAAAAGTAAAGCAGTGGGAGTCGGAAGAAGAAAGAAAATTGAACTGAGTGCGAACCCTGGAGAGGTACTTGCGGTCTTCGGGTGGCTTCCAGGTATTAGCTAAAGTTATACTGGAAGAATCAAATAACATCTTGATACCACTCTCAATGCGGAACAAGCATATTTCCTCTCGGTACCCCCTTCTATCGACCATATAAACACCTTGTGGATCATTATGGGGCAATGTGTCGAGTAAGACCTCCGCTTCATATCCGTAACTATTTATCGATTCCGAGAAAGCCTTCGACAATGTAAATTGAGAATTCAAGTACCCCTGAGAAACTCATAGCTATTATTAAGACAAGGTGTGAGGGTGCTTAGTGTCACGTCTTGCATAACGGTAGGACGTCTGAAGGCTTTGAAGTCCAAAGTGGTGTGCGATAAGTTCGCATACTTTCACTGTTGTTATTTTTTGTTGTAATCAGTGATGTTCTTCGTGCAACACTGACCGTAAATAACAGCGACATAAAGTGGAAAATTATATCTTACTTTAAACATCTGGACTACTGACGATTATGGATCGCCACCAAATAGTCTGGAAGTCAAAGAAAAGACAGCAGGGTTAATACGACCAAGACAAATGCACTCAGCTCTGCAAATTCTACCGCTCAAGTAAGCATTGCTGGACAGCAGGTCGAGAAAGTTAATAAATTTCATACCTAGGAAGTACGAGTATAGTATCGACCGACGATGTCACCGAACTCGATGTAGACAGTAGTATCGGGAAAGCCAAAGCTGCGTTCGGTACAACACCAAGACAATCAGGACGCAGCCAACAAAACCTTGGTAGCCACATATATAATATGATATATATTTATTGATAACATAAAAAGATTTAACGTTATCAAAGATATTCGTGATACGATTCATATATAAATTTTAATTATTACTGTACAATCATTGCGTGAATATAATTACTAAGCACGACATTGACGAATATTAGAAGAAGATTAAATAATTGTATTGATCTATCCCTATACCACCCAGCCCTAATTACGCCTTAACAAAAGATGAGATTAATTAATTCTTTTTTCACTTTAAAAATTTGCCCAAATAATGCAAATTTGTGAAACCGACGTGCTTCCCTTCTCTTCATCTACGCATTTTAATTACTACCACCCAAAGTGAAGACTTAAGCCAGACCAACACCATGATCCTTGAACCCAAAAATTTAATTTCCTTCGCGCTCACCCATGGATAATAAGAATAATACTATACACTCAAGAAATTCTCCATTCAATATATAGGAATTCATCTGACTGGAATGAATGGATAAATCTAGGGCCGCATTGGCCCTCCCCAGCAGATGTGCTGCTTTCCGTAAGAATAACTAGGCCAATCGAACATAATGAAGAGTCTTCTCAGAACACTCAAAGGGCATGATATTTCCCCAGCGAATGTATATTTATAGCATTTTGCATTTATGTACATCCTTTGGGGCATTTCGTGTTCTGGCGAAGATGAAGATCTCCCCAAACCCAAACACATTTTGTCGTAATGATGGAACACGGGGTGTGCTCCACTTCTCTTAAATGAATTTCCTTTCAATGGTAAAATCATCGCCACTATTCTATTTCTGGCATCCTGTGCACAGAAATCCTGTGGAAGCTGAGTTCTATGTGCATATCCGAAATCCATTGATTGTCTTTTATACTGCAAATGTACTTATGGGTATCTTCGCATCATAGACCGTCCCTGCTGCTGATTCTCATTACACAAATTGAAATTCCTTAGAATTGAGAAAGGTGTGCGTAAAAGCACATTATTCTCAGACCCATTACGCGACGTATAGAGATCAACCAGGACATTGAAGACTCTGTGTATGTGCTTGCTTACGCTCTCAGAACAGGAGAAGGGTAGGTGCAAATATACATATGGCTTAAAGATACATATACACACGTGTGTACGAATGTGAAATTCTAATATGTAACTATTATATAATAAAAAATCTTTTCCGTTTATCCTGCTAGGAACACACCCTTGACTTGATAAATATTCAGCAAAAACTGAGAGAAATAAAAATAAAGTCAGTCCATCGAAGAAGAAGACCGCTAAATGTCAATAAACAGAAAAACCCATACACACAGATTTAGTGCTATTCTTTCGGTTGAAAGAAATTAATCGTTAAGGGGGACAAGTGCTACATGGCTGTTTATGGTCACGACGACAGCAAATGTTTGAAATATTCATTTGATCCTTTCTATTTGTTTTCCTTTTTTTCTTCTGTGACAAGTTAATTGTTTTGATGTGGATAGAAGAGATGGATAGTCGATAGTAGGCTTATTGGCTTTACTATAAGTTTTCGCTAGTGACTCCGATTGTCATTGTTATGGATCTGTCGTAAATCAATCGTGTTAATGTTTTGAAACCGAGGGACTTGAGGGAAAATAACGTTCCTTAGTACTTTATTGACGACTTGACAAGTTATAAAAAAAAATAAAGTAAAGTAATGAATGTTTTTTTTTTTTATATTAGATTTGATTTTTATTTTTATAGGTAGATACTATTTAAAAATTACAAATTGGTATATAAACAAAAATCTTTTCTTAACCCTAGAAAGATAACGTGAGCCTTGGAGGCGCCCGCAACACAGATATATTGCTGTCTTCTTTTAACCGACGCGCGTACAAGCATGTGTTTCTGAGCCAACTCGGTCGTCGGTCAACACTTGCGAGAGACGATAGTTTCTGTTCAGTAAGTACCACAGTTTGGTTGCTATGGCGTGGTGAACATAAACATGATGTTTGCAACAATTGTTTATAACTATTGATTTTTTAGTATTTGTGACTGATTGGTATTATTTGAGACTGAGTATTTCGTAATTCATCAGTTAGTAAGACAAAATAATATAAATGTCACCTATTTTTAATAATTTATATTTAAATACAGAAGACCTCTAATTTTTGTTCCTTTTTGTTAAGGATTTATAAAATCCTACATAACTTTTTTATAAATAAAAAATAATAATATATATTTGTGTTTTTGTTGATTTCAAGGCAGCCTTCGACACTATTGACAGAAACGCGCTGTTCTACAAGCTGAGTAACTTAGGAGTATCTTCAAAGGTCCTAAGGGTCATAAAAAGTCTTTATGAAGATAATAAAGCAGCTGTTTGGGATGGACACAACCTGTCCAACTGGTTTAAGTCTCAAATGGGAGTGAAGCAAGGTTGTCTCATGAGTCCACTTCTATTTCCAATATTTCTGGATGATCTTGTGACCTTTTTAACAGGTGGAATTGTGTTCGACGGACTCCAAATAAAGCTGCTTTTATACGCAGATGATATCGTCATTCTATCAGAAACTCCAACCTGAAGGTAAACACCGCTAAGTCCAAAGTAATGGTTTTTAGAAAGGGGTTTGGACGATACTCAAGGCAAGAAAGATGGACTTGGAAAAACCAGGAACTTGAAGTCGTTAAGGAGTATAGATATCTCGGAGTTTTAATTACATCTCAAGTATCCCTTAAGGCCCACCTAGGAGCAAAACTAAAGGAGGCGAAAAAGGCAATAAACTGCAGTTGGCGGGGATTTCTTGGTAGGAAAAACGTTCCATCGAGCAGCAAATTTAAGGTTTTCGAAGCGGCTATGAGGGCAATCATGTGCTATGCTGCACAAGTTTGGGGTATATTCGGGTACGAAGAGGTTGAAAAACTTTTAAGATATTTCTTAAAAAAAATCTTTAGATTACCCGAAAACACACCGACATACATGTTGCACCTTGAAACTGATTTATCTCCTCTCTACATCTTTACATTAAGATTGCACTTTCTCTACATTCTGAAAGTAATGGAACTCCCAAACTACCGCTTTCCACACATCGTCGCAAAATATTTGGTACAGCGAAAGCTCCAATTCTTTAACGAGTGGTCGAGGCTTAGCGGCGAACATAGTATGCAGCTAACGCACTATAATGCAGAATCTTGGCGACGTTCTCTGAACCAGCTGTTATCCGTTATTGAAGAGTCTACCCGTGCGAAGTTTAGATTGAAAGCGCAACAAAGTGAGACCAGGTGTACGTATCCCTTACTCAACCATGATCTGGCTGCGAAAAATTATTTCCACGATCGGTTCAGCGTTGATGTAATCTCTATCATCTTTAAGGCGAGTGGCGAACTACTTCGGCTGAACTTCAGGCGTCATATAAGCGACGGGAATGAGGAATGTAGCCTATGCAACCTTCGAACAAAGGAAGACATTTTTCATTTTATTGGAGCTTGCCCAATATTGAAAGAAATCAGACGGGTGTACTGGGGTAAAGAGGCGCTATCAATGGCTGAATTCATCGGAACTCTAGATGGTGAGGGCTGGAACGTGCTGGCTAGCTATCTTAAAGCTGCATTAAAATACCGGCAGCAAATAATGAACGAAGCATTTTAAATCACTACATTTGCATAAAACTTTAGTCTAATTCTCTCTTTTCTTCGGCTGACGGCAATGGTCAAAATCTTTTATTGTAAATTATTGTAAAAAAATTGAATATGAAGTTTAAAAAAATAAATTTACTTTACTACTACTACTACTACTATTTGTGTTTTATTTACTTATTAATAATGTGACAATTCATTGAAGTTATAAAAAAAAAGAATAATTATTTAAATTTGTAAAATAAATCGATTTTTAAAATTGTGCGCCTCTTGGGCGCATGTTTATCTTTTCAGTACTATAAAATAAGATTATCTTTCTAGGGTTAAAGACGTTCGGAAGAATAGACACAGAAAGAAAGATTGGTGTAGTGGTTTAAAACTCAGATAGCAGGATTCAGAAAAAAACTCCAAGGGTGATGTCCAGATAATCGGGGAGAATTCTTCTGTTATTTTGCCCTTGCTTATGATTCACAGTACTTGATGTTTCCCAAGCACTTGATGTCATTTGCAATAGTCATCAAATAATACGAACAATTTTTCCAGTCATATGACTGCCAGCGTTATGCCTTCGCAATATTATTGACACTAGCTTTTGCAATTGATCAGACTGACTCTTTGTATACATATTTCATGAGAAATAGTTATGTTAATGCTTGCTTGCATCAGGATTTGAACCATGAACCATTAGCGTGGCAATTAATGACGTTGCCACTATAAAAGTTCGCCACCCCTAAAGGCACAACTCTAAAACAGGTGAATCGGATCCCGGTCCCATACACTTTTTCCCTTTTTCGACTTTTGCTATACTATTTCGCCGGGGAAAATAATTTCTTGGCGGCACTGATAAAAATGTCCAATTCCATATACAATACATACATATGTACGTTTTATATGAATATTCTCTCTTTTACATATACCATTCAAAATAGTTCTAGAAATTGATTTTATTGTTTGAGATGAACCGAATGGGTCTAATGATATATCAGTTTCATGCGAAGGTAATGCCTCAGCCTCGTTACCAAACCCGACAGCTAATTTGCTCTGAGTAATATTTGCAACTGAATTATACATGTACTCATATGTACCTATAGATACCTTGAACAAAGCTATTACTTCTTTCAGTTTTACTACCACGCAGTAATTAAAAAAAAAGTGTCAATGCACCCTTTCATTGGGAGAACAATTCATTTCACTATACACCTGAGTATACCACAATCATTTTTAAGTCCGCAAAACAATTTTCTTCCAATGATACCAACTACATGGTCACACAATCACCGGCATTTAATTTCCCAAGTCCATTCACGTAGAATGCGTGCCGTTTCACCAAATCACGTTCGATGAACGAAAGACGAAACTTGGACCTTCTCCTGCTGGCTCAAAGCAGTCCAACAGAAGCGCAACGCCAAGAAGTCCAAAATTAGATTCAAACTTCATGATAGCCAAGACGTGTTACATTTCCTCCATCGATCGCACCCCTCGAAGGGGGAATGCCACTCGGCTGGTATTTTAGTGGGCGATTTCTCAAAAGTAATACAATGCGACATGAGAAATTATGACACATTTGATGATGGTGATTTAGGACAACGTATATCCGAACAGCTAAGAGCTAAGTAGAGATTTCGAACGCGCGGTGGGCAAATCTGAGAGCACGTACATGTACTTCTTTGGGTTAAGAAAGAAATTCTTTCACGTGATCGGAGTCATCAAGATATGCAGACGGATTTTTTCTTTTTCTTTTTGGTTTGGGTGCTCCTAAATCGGCACCAGCCTACTATGAGGAGCACAACGTTTCTTTTTAGAACATACAGAAAGTGGGTGACTGCAATATGGAGAATGGGATGAATCATATTTACTATAATAAGCGCTTAGTTGGAGGAATGATTAAAGCGTAGTACAGATGATTATTCGAACTGTTTGCTTTGTTACACAATTTCTAGTTCGATAAACGGGGTATTTATGATTGCAAACAATTCTAAGCAGTGGGTTGTAATTAAATTGCATTTACATCATGACGCATCCGGGAACACAAAACAGAAAAACAATTGAGCAATGGCACATACTCGTACTATGTGTTACTGTGTATTATTAACATAAGACTATGATTTCTATTGTTATTGTTTTCATACGTTATCCAGGGACTATATAAAATCGTCGTTCATTCTAAAAATAAAGTAAGTAAAAATTTTATAAAAAAAAAGAAACTACCGCAAACACCTATTGTAATACGCTATGTTGAGAACAACCTAACAAATGCCGATTCAAATATTACCTTTTTTTTTTTACACATTCAAAGACTTGTTCATTTTAAGTGTAGATACATTTTATAGGTAGAAGGGAGGGATCTGCTCCCTTGTAGCGACAACAGATATTCCTATATGCTCCGTTGAGTAGTCATGACTACCTTTCGAAGTTTTGCAGATGCAATCAAGCTGAAAGTAAAAGTGATGATATCGCTTCCTGGGGTAAATTCGTTTGCCAATTTAATCTGCAGCGGGAATTGACTCGACATATTCAATTTATCGGTACCCTTGCTACTAATTGTGTACCTGATTGCGATTTAATGGTGATCTTTGTCATTATTTGTTAACTTTTCAGTTTGATTATAATACTCTTAAGAAACTAACGATGCGATTCATCCTTCTATTGGAGAAGCCCACACGGTTTCTAGACAACCTCTGTGACTAAGAAAATGCTTATAGGGCATTCCATCGAAATCAATAAAAATAATCTTTCAGAAATCACTCAAATTTTAGGCTGCAAGTATTGTTAATCTTCCATAGTAGTCCCTTTCAGAAGGGGTAGGAGTCATGATAGTCGCTGTAGCCTTGTATTTTTGCACCCGATTGAGTCTTCAGGTGGGTTTCTGCGATCAAGTATATGTCAATATATTTTTCTCGTATAAAAATCTATAGCTCGACTAGTTTTTCCAAAATCCCATTGGCGTTCCACGTAAGAATTTCAAGCATCTGTTTCGTATTTGCATTCCTGTTTTTATCGATATACATATTTTTCGAGTAGGCGAGTTAAGAAATTTATTTTCGAAAAAAAGTTTGTTTTAGCTTGCTCCTCTAGTTTTGGGAGTATAAACCAGAAGAAGTTAAAAATTCGGTCCGGTGGACTAGGGTTTTTTTTCAGTTTTTGATGCAGCGACTTGGGAATACTATGTCTGCGTTTCAGAGGTCGATGGCCTTTCTTTTGCCACCTTATAAATAGTATGACTCCATCTCGTGGAATGAATAGTATGACTCCATCTCTTATCCCTTAGCACAGCTGTGGTCGTGGCGTTGTGCAAATTGAATCTTTTTTGCTTGTATTTTTTCTTAGAAATACACAGAATTACATGAAGTTCAGTCCCAAAAAGCGGGCATGATCATTCGGTGAATGAATTCTAGCGAAAATTGACCGTACATACTCGTACATACATATGTATATATGAGTACCTTCTTAACACAAAGTATGATTTCTAATAGAAATATTTCAAAGTTATATTTTTCAAAAACTAAGCATCTGGTAATGACCAAGTCATTATCTTTTACAATGTACTTGAGCTTTTCAGTGATACAGATGTATAGAACATGTTTATGACTTAACATTAGGTGGGTTTTGGTGAGACGTCGCTTCTCAGTGAAGTAAGATTTAGCACGGGCTACAACAACAAAAAGTGACTGGCAACCACTTTAGCTTTTTTCTCCAGTCAAAACTGAGTTGGGATGTTTAGTTTGCTCAACTAAATTTCACGGGCTGATTCAAGTTCAATGATTCAGTAGCATTTCACAAATGTAAGCACAACTTTTTCATACTTTTTAATTCAATTTCAATTCAATCACAAATTTTTAAACAATAAAAAATGTTGTAAACTAGATTTTCTAGGGACCGTTTTGTGGAGAAGCTTTCACTTTGCTTTGCATAATTCTCACCAAAACACGCCAATTGTGAAGACGATCTTTGATTTACAAAAATAGATACTAATCCAAATATAGGTAGGTTCAAGGAGTTTATTTTCTTTAACTTAAATGCAAAATCTTTTAGATTCATGGGAACTTCAAGATGTAGGGCCAGGGGCCTCGAGTGATTTTTTTTTTTTGATAAATTAGTAGGTCTCAAAATTTAACAAGAGCCTCACATTGTGTTGTTATGACACTGAATCCACCAAAGGTGATAATGAGAAGCCAGCAAGCAAACAAGCCTACGAGCATAAGGCAAGGTGCAGACCAAACAGGATGAGTGCCGGTGTCACCAAGTACCCTTTTAGAGTTTCAGATATCTTCATAAACCAAAACTAAGAAAATATGCGGGTTTCATGTTGGAGGGCTCAACGGCCCATACTTCTTCTTCGATGATACTGGCAGCGCAATCGCAATCAATGACTATTTTTGAAATAAATTGGAAAAGGATGAGTTAGAACACATGTAGTTTCAACAAAACGGTACCATACTCCACACAGCTGGACAAACCATCAAGTAACTGAAGTCGAAGTTCGGTGACCGTCTTATCTCCAGAAATAGACCTGTTAATTGGCACCTCGTTCGTGTGATTTGACACCCATGGACTTTTTTCTTGGCGGATATGTCAAGTCCATGGTCAATGCCAGAAACTTTAGACGTCCTCAGGACCAACATCGAGCGCAAAATTGCCGGCATATTGCCCAGTTTGTGGGAAAAGTCATAGACAATTTCGTTCTGCGCATTCACCCGTGCAGGCGTTTCCGTGGATGACATTTGAGTGATGTTATGTTACGTAAATAATGGCATCGATGGACTTTAACTCGAAATAATTTTTTTGGGGGCGCTCTCTTATTGAAAAATCCTTTATTAAGACATTTCGAAAGTTTGTTTAAATTAAAGATGAAAATAAAATGGTCGCATGTTGGATGAATAAAGGCGAGTTTTCATTACTATGAATTCAGCATCCGGTAAAAAGGGAAAGGAGGCAGTATACGAGTACCATATCCAAATTAGTGTGAAAGGGAGAAAAAACAATAATCATGAATAATCGACTTGGCTACACTGCATCGAATTCATTTCACCAGATGTTGAGCTCTTAGCAACAAAACACACCCTTACTAATCATTTCATGGCATGTACTGACAGTAATTAGAACTTGCTTCATATGGCCGTACAACTTTCAATTTTGGGTCTTTTTGACTTCCGATGCAATCAGCATCATTTGCAAGAACCATGTGATATGTTTAGTATTGGTACACACTAACCCTTCTAATCCGACTCCGATATAGTACGTATGTGTAGCACACTAATTTGCTCACGTCTGGTCTGGTGAGCCCAAAACAATTTCATTTATTTGATGGCGTCGCATCTTCACGTTAAAGTAAAATACCAACCAGTCGGAAATATGACATATCTTGCCATTAATATTTGTACCGCTTACCGCAAAAGAAAAAAAAAAAATGGAAACAACCGTTTAGCAACCCTAGAAGAGGGTTTTAATTGCCTGATGCTGATTGATCCTTGATAGGTATTAGATTTCCGTTCTTGTTTGATCCCACAGATGTAATTTAAATCGTGTTTTTTCCTTACCTCTTGAGGACTGTTACGTTTTCTTTCCCCACTCGTTGCTGTTTGTTATCTAAGTGTTAAAAAAACATGAAAACAATACTGAGTCCCCTAATGCTTTCACTCCCCTCTCTAGTGTCTTTCACTAAGATGTAACAAGACAACGGTAATGAAATATTCATGCGACAGTCTTAACGATTAATAATTCAAAAAGTAGAAACCATTTCGCCCTCACCATTTTGCCATCACCAGTGCCAAAATGAGGTACCATTGAGAAGAGCCAATCCCCAATGGTGTCCAATGCTGATGTTCAAGTGACTTCCCATTGATGATGATGACCATTTTTTGGAGCACATAGCAAGAAAAAATAACTTTTTAAGTCAGACTGGGGGAAGAAATTGTCGGTCTTGAAACTTAAGGAAACTGAACAGCAGATTTTTTTTTTTTTTGTTTTCTTATTATGTTCCTTGTCTTGTGATATTTATTGACAATTTGTCTTTGACAAGGAATACTCTGACCTTTAAATTTGATGTCAACACGCAAAATTACCAGTTGATGTTACATATAAAATCATTATTGTCAACAGTACTTCATGCAAGAAAACCTACGAAGCATAACTGTTACAGGATATTTATTTCTTATTGTAAATACTAGCATAAAGCAAGCGGTGAAGACCAGTTGGTATGGACAGAATATGCGACAAAAGGGTCTATGGTAGCCTAGGTTAGGTTAGGCGGCTATCCTCCATAATCGTTAGGATTCACTTAGACCAAATGAGGTCCATTGTGTTACCACGTGAGCCGGTTATTTGAGTTACACTTGGAACCATTCTGATTCTTGGACTAATTTCCAGATACTGTTCATATCCGAATCGGCGATATATGCAATTTCCTCGTATAAAACTCAGATAGTGCATCAGCTTTTCTCCGCAGGGCACCAAGCCTGTCTGGAATGCAGCCTCAACCATGAAGAGGACAATTTTCCTTCAAAATGAATCACGAGTGACGAAGCAAATTTCCATCTTCCCGGACGTGCCAACATGCTGAATACATACTCGTTTCTCGGGTACTGAAAACCGCCGTATTATTCAAGAATCACCTGACCTTTACATCCACTGAAAGCTACTGTGTGGTGCGATGCAGCATGAAAGGGTGATTGGGTCCTACTTTACGAAGATGCTACCGGTAACGAAATAACTGTGACTAACGAGCGCTACAGAACCATATTATTTACATGACATTTTGATAGTGGAATTAAGAGAATTGTTGTTGGAGCACTTCTGATTTCAACAAGCTACACACACAGCGGCAACACAATGGATCTACTTAACGACACTTTCAAGGCCGGGTTATCTTCCATTTTTGCAATCCGAATTAGCCCTCAAGATCACCTGATCTGACCATTCGACACTTATTTTTTGGAGGTTATTTGAAGCCATTGGGGTGAGTGCCGTGGCGCAAGTGGTTAGTGTGTCGGATCACTGTGCGTGAGGTTCCATGTTCGAATCCCAGAAAATATCAAAACGTTTTTTCACGGTCCTACCTCTCGCGAGCGTCTGACAAACATCCGACAGTATTGTTGTCACGAAAAAGCTTCTTAAATCGCTCTTCGGATACGGCACAAAACTGAAGGTCTTTTCCATTTGTGTGAAGAAATACAACGCACACAACATGAGTGGTTGCGAGAAGCTAGGCCCAGGCACTTTAAAGAGCTTTTGCGTCAAATAGTTATTTTTTATTTGAAGCCATTGGTCTATGAGCCCTGAAAAATAATATTAGACAAGAAAATGTAGACAGATTTAAATTTGCATAAATGCTGGAGGTCAACATTTTAAAGATATTATCTTCTGTACCTAATGAAACAGAATTAAAGGTCCAAGTAAAAATAATAAAAGTTGAATTCATATTTTTTTTTAGTTTAGTAAAACAGTTATAGCTAAATCAAATTCGGTTATTTATTTTGTGCCACCTTGTATATGGGTATAATGAGAAAATTAATTTGACGTTCTTGCCGTGGCTTTTATCTATACACATAGAGTAAGCCCCCAAAAAATTATTTCAAATTAATTATAAGTAACTTCTCAAAACAAGGAAAGGCGTTACCGATTGACATAAATGTAGACGTATACCAAATAAACTGAAAGGCCCTAGGCCTAGCTTCTCGCAAGCACTCGTGCTATGCGCGTTATATTTTTCACAAAAATGGAGGGGAACTACAGTTTTGGAAGGCACACTAACGACAGCAAATCAAAAAATACATATAAACAAGTATTTAAAATAAAACAAAAGGAATACTATTCTCACTTGGAAAGGAAACTGTACATTGTAAAAAACTCAAAAAGCTGATGGAGTTTTGCAATAAAACAAAGGAGAATAGCTGAAGCATAAACAACTGAGCTTCAAAAGTCACTACACCAAAATCGTTCTCTCTCTCTCTCTCTCTATCCATCCTTTCCAAACGCCCGCACTGTGTGTAAACATGTTAAAGGTATTCATAACCCTTTGAGTGCGCACAAATTATAAAAAAAAAAAATTTAAGAGTCGGATCCAAAATTCAAATAGAAGAGTTCAAAAAATAATTTGTGAAATTGATAAATTCTTCGTTACTAGTTGAACCAATGCAGTGGGCAAAGTTGTTTATGCGGGATGAGGATTTAGACTGCGATATAAAACCCAACGAGATCCATAAAATGCTCAAAATGGTCAAAGAAAATAAAACACCGGGAGAGGACAGCTTACCATACAAAGTTTTTAGAAATGCACCAAACAATTGAAGGGACAAGTGAAAGATGAGCCTGTGTGACATTACTCATTACAGTTTAGGTTGTCCTACTGGTACTTTTTCCATATAATTTGTTGCACATATCATCTTTTGCACCTCTGTAACTTCCAAACTAACCGCTAGATTGCTCTAGGAGTCAGTCCATATTTTAGAGTAACGATCAATGGCATCATATATGTATTCATTCATTCTCATTCATTTTCAATGGCCCGCTAATCCTTCATGAGGGTCGCGGGGGTAGGATGCTCAGGTGGATCCCCCATCCTTCTCGATCCTCCGCCATTGACTCCAATTCATCAGAAGGAATCCCTAAGCGGCTCCAGGAGAGATGTCGGACTTGATCCAACCATCCATTTCTAGGCCTTCCGCGAAGTCGCCTACCTGATGGCACGGCAACCATGGCGCGTCTTGGAAGCCGGTCTGGGAGCATACGCACTACGTGACCAAACCATCGAAGCATAGATCGTTCCGTTCGGAGAAGTAGCTGCTCAACGTTGAGCGCCCCGCGTACTCTGGTGTTGCGCACTCGATCCCTACGAGTTATTCCAACAACACCGCGAAGGAACCTCATTTCGGCAGCTTGCATCCGCGATCTTATTCTTTCGGTCACTACCCAAATTTCATGACCATAGGTGAGGGTTGGAACATACACAGAGTTAAAAACCGATAGCTTAGCTTGAAAACTAAGTTCGGTCTTCCTTATAACAGATTGGCCAAGCTCTCTCAAAGTTGATCCAGCCTGAGCAATTCTACAGGATAACTCGGCATTGCTCCTCCCATCACTCGTGAATAAAACCCCGAGGTACTTAAACTTCTCCACCTGCTTCAGTGGGACTCCACTAACATGCAGAGTGCACTGAATGGGTTTTTTGGAAACGACCATTCCTTCCGATTTGTTCACGTTGATCTTCATTCCAGCATCATCACAAACGACTACAAACCTTTCGAGTGCGCGCTGAAGTTCGGTTTGAGAGGACCCAAGAATGACCAAATCATCCGCAAAGAGCAGACGACTAATCCTTAGGTCTCCCACTTTGAAACATTCCCCGCCACGGCTGCGCTGTAACATCCAATCCATATATACAATGAAGAGGAGAGGTGACAAAACGCACCCCTGGCGGAGTCCAACACCCACAGTGAAAGGTATTGATTTAACACCGTTTATCCGAACACAGCTTCTACAGTTTGTATATAAAGACTGAATCGCCCTTAACAGGGAACCAGCAATCCCATACTCCTGCAGAACACTTCAGAGTTTGCCTCGAGGAACCCTATCATACGCTTTTTCCAAATCCACAAAACAAGTGTAGACAGGTTTGGCATATTCCCAGGCCTTCTCAAGAACCATTCTGAGAGTGAACAACTGGTCGGTTGTGCTTCTACCGGGACGAAAACCGCACTGCTCATCCCCCAAACTGTCCTCAAACACAGCTCTGGAACGCTTTTCTAGCACCTTAGCGAAGACTTTTCCAGGGAGACTTAAAAGAGATATACCCCTATAGTTGGCGCAATCTCTTTTGTCCCCTTTTTAAAAAAGAGGAACTATCACCCCCATTTGCCAATCACCAGGTGTTTCACCGCATTCCCAGGCCACTTTAATGACACGCGAGAGCCATTGAACTCCCTCTTTACCTAAAGCCTTGAGCATTTCTGGCCGAATTTCATCCACACCAGCAGATTTGCCAACTTTTAGCGCTTTGATCACCAAAGTTACTTCCTCTACCGTAGGACTACTTTCCGCCCAACTCTCGACCATAGGTCTGTCATCTTCGGTGCCCTGTTCGGGATTGAGCAATTCTGAAAGGTGCTCGCTCCATCTGCTCCTCATTGGAAAGAAGTCTACCGTCTTTGGATTTGAATCCTTCAACGATATTCAACTTTTTTCCTCTGAGTCGGCGGATGGTCTGCCAAAACATCTTATTTGCAGATCTGTGGTCACGTTCCAATTTCTCGCCAAACTCCTTCCAAGACTGTTCTTTCGCTGTTTTCACAGCTAATTTGCAAGTTCTTCGCGCCTCAGTGTACCGATTTCGAGAATCGGAGTTTCCCAAGTGAACCCACACCTTAAAGGCTCTCTTCTTCTCTCTGATGGCTTCTTGAACTCCGGGCGTTTTAAACCAAGCAGTTCTTTTCTCACCACCAGCCGCCACACAAAGTCGCTTCACTCTACAAACATCTCCCGCAGAGGCAATAACCGCTGTTGAAAACAGTTGCCATTCTTCCTCTACATTTGATGGAACAGTTGGAATTCGTTCAAACCTCTCAGATATTTGCCGCGCAAATGTCTCCCGTATCTCATCGTCCTGTAACCTCTCCCATCGTATGCGTGTAACCATCCTTGGTTTATGCTTTGGTAGGGGAGGCACTCTCTCGCTAAGATACAATTTGCACAGCACTAAATGATGATCAGTTTACAGTTCGGCCCCTCTCAATACGCGAACATCACAAACCATTCTCTTCAGACACGATGGTACCACAAAGAAATCGATCAGCGACTTCTGCTGAAGACTCTGACGGTACCACGTGTATTTGTGAATGTATTTGTGTGGAAAGATAGTGTTCATGATGGATAAGCCATTTTCACAACAAAAATCCAACAACCTCTCTCCGATCGCGTTTTGATCAGGATCACCGTTCCTCCCAATCACACTACCCCATGTCATGTTATCATCTATGTATTCAAATAAAAAAGTTGTAAATCTTACATAAGCCCTTCTTCTACTTGCCGCTTCAATTACATATATTGAGCTACTTAAAGGACTTTCACGTATGCTTGACAAGGAAAAATAGAGGAAAGCTTTTTAAAAACCATCAGTTTCCTTATCTTTAAGAAAGGAAACGCGATTGAAGTAGGAAACTATTACTATACAATAATATCCATTTCTAGCGAAATTTTTTTATTTTTTACATTTTTGCGCACACTCAAGGGGCTATGAATACCCTTAAGATGATTACACACAGTGCGGGCGTTGAAATGGATAGAGAGAAAGAAAAATCGGTGCAGTGGCTTTGAAACTCAGATATTATGTTTCAGAAAACACCGAGGGTGGCATCCAGATAACTGGAGAGATTTTTGTTATTTTTTGTCTTTGTTTTCACAGTATTTTTTTCCGGACTACCTGATGTCATAGGCATATCAATCACCCAACCGAGCGAACAATTTTTCCAGCCATATGACCAACCTACTGCCAGTGTAATGAATTTGCAATAGTGTTCATACAAGATTTCGCAATTGATCGGACTGACTCTTTATTTCATGAGGAAAAAATAAGTGTTTGCTGACATTGGGATTTAAACCATGAACCATTAGCGTGGCAATTGACGGCGTTACCACTACACTATGCCCACCTCTAATGCCCATGGCATTGATTACCTCTCCTTATCGTGGGGGCATAGAAAGAGCCAGTTTTTCAGGTTATATCTGGTGAAATTTTGTGCCATTTTTCAGCCAAGACACTTTTAAGCATTCTAATCTATGTAATGGTCCTTTCTCAGTTTGCCCAATTTTGAAATAGCTTCAGCTAAAATTGATTGGAAAGCGGATACTGCGGGAAGATTAAAACATCAGCCTATGGGGGAAACCGAGCACTGCAGGGGAACCTCGCATATCTACATTAAGGATGCTTTCCTCTACCGAAAAACTAATAGATAAGTACAACACATAAATTTATTCAAATTAGTTTGCCTATCTCTCAAATAGACGACATTTTGTCAAGTTTTAATTTTTTTTGTAAATTTTATTTAAATAAAACAATTTGCTACTAGTACTACTAGTACTGTAGTCCTAGCGACTCTTTTTGGGCGAAAAAATTAATTGAAATATTTCGTTTTCAAAAACAAGTATAACAAAGTATATTTGCATTGAACATACTCGTAGGATAAAAAAAGTACCAGCGAAAAATTTGTGTGTAACATCAGAGAGTAAGTTCAAAAAGTAATCTTGATGTAGAGATCTATAAAAGAGAACACATTTTTGTGTTCGTCTGCGAATAGGGAGTGCTTTTAAACCCCTTTTATATGTTATGTTTATATGTTTTCTGACAAAAACAATTTTCCTATGATTTATTCACATACATATGTCTACAAATTGGCTGAGTCGATTTTAATATGGCTTGATTCCTCGGTTAGTACATTTCCTGCTGAAGATATTGAGGTATACATCATTATTCTGCGATTCTTACAACGGAAGTAATAAGCAACAATATAATTATTTGAGATATAAAGATACCACAGATACGAGTATGCGTGGGTCATCTTATATATTAATACGTGAATACGAAACTTATCGTACGTTTTTTTAGGGTTTATTATAAAAGGAGGGACATGGAACTTATATCATTCGAAAGGTACTGTGCCACAGATGTGCAAAAAAAAAAAATGCGTTAGGTAAATTCCCCTTGGTCGAATTTCGACCACACGTGATACTCGTTTCAATCAATAGCCCACCAGTGGAGTGCAAGTATATTCATGTTCATCAAACAAACTACATCGTATAAAAGGAAGGCACCAAAACGGGAATGAATGCGCTAATCTCGAGAACCACTGAAGCGATTTGGATGCGGTTTTCACTGTTATGATCTCCATTTTCCGAGAAAGATTGTATTAAAAATTGCTCTACCACCTACAGGAACTGAGCATTCGAGGCTACGAGTAAGTGGCAGAAAGGGGGTTAAAATTAAATTCACATGGTTCTGAATCAGCAATGGCTTATTGGATTTAAAAACAAAAGAAATCGTTTTTAGTAAATTACTCGTAGTCTAAGATTCATTTGAGCTATAAATCATCCTTTTGCGTTGTCCTGAAACTGAGCAATGTTAAAACTAAGGCTAATTGATTTCGCTGTGGAGCGAAATGTCACCATAGCAAGCACATGGTTTCTTCATCTCGATATTCATAAGCAGACATGGCGGTCCAATGATCATGTAACGATCAACCAAATTGATCATATTGCGATCGACGCAAGGCATGCCTCCAATATTCTGGATGTCCGGACCTTCCGAGCGGCCAACATAGACTCGGATCATTACCTTGTTGTAGCCAAGGTACGAATGCGGATATCCCAATCTGAGCAACAAAGAAGAATTACTGTGAGAAAATTTAACGTCGAAAAGCTACAATCGCAAGAGACCGCCAGACTCTTCGCTGAACGCGTATCCCGAAATCTCTCAATCACCCCTTTGCCGCCAGCATCAAGTACCGAAGACCAGTGGCAACGCTGCCAACATGCGATCAGAGATGCCGCGACTGATGTGTTGGGTCTCGCTCGACCACCACCGCGAAACCCCTGGTTTGACGAAGAATGCCGGCGAGTGCATGCAGCAAAACAAGAGGCATACAAAGCGGCGCTGCAAAGGAAGATGAGAGCTGCTCGTGAGCTCTACGAGACGGGAAGAACATCGGCTTCTCCGAAAGAAGAAGAAAGAGCATGAGAAGCGCGCGTTTGAGAATATCGAGAGTCTATACTCCAGGAACAATGTACGGAAGTTTAACCAAAAGGTAAAAAGAACGTGTCAGAGAAGTAATACCCGTACAGAAACCTGTAGAGATGAAAATGGAAACCTCGTAGTAGAATCACAGTCGGTGCTGAGAATATGGAAAAACTACTTCTGCAGACTGTGTAACGGCGACGAAGACCAACATCCCGCTGTCAGGCAGAATGAACCATTCAACATAGACGATGATAGTCAAAATTTCCGTCCACCTGACCAAAACGAAGTGAGGATAGCAATATCCAAGCTAAAATCCAACAAGGCTGCTGGACCTGACGGCTTACCGGCCGAACTTTTCAAGGCAGCAGGGGATGAATTGGAAGAGTGCATACACCAACTCATTTCTAATATTTGGTCAGACGAGTGTATACCTGATGAATGGAATCTCAGCATCGTTGGCCCGATCCACAAGAAAGGAGACCCCCTCAACTGCGCCAATTATAGAGGCATCAGTCTCCTCAACATCGCATACAAGATCTTTTCTGCGATATTGTGTGAACGCCTGAAACCCTTTATCAACAGCCTGATTGGGCCCTATCAGTGCGGTTTCAGGCCAGGAAAGTCCACCATCGATCAAATCTTCACACTTCGGCAGATCCTGGAGAAAACCCAAGAATTCCAAATCGATACTCACCACCTCTTTATCGATTTCAAGGCCGCCTATGACAGCATCTATAGAGAAGAGCTTTATAGAGCCATGTCTAGTTTTGACATCCCTGCCAAACTTGTCCGTCTGTGCAGGCTGACGATGGAGAACGCTCGCTGCTCCATCAAGGTCGGTAATGACCTCACCGAGACCTTTGATGTCAAAAAAGGCTTTAGACAAGGTGACGCGCTGTCATGTGACTTCTTCAATATTGTACTTGAACGGATTGTGCGGAACTCACAAGCCAACACCGGGGGCACAATCTATTACAAGTCTGTACAACTGCTTGCATACGCCGACGATATAGACATTATCGGAAGATCTCAGCGGGCTGTCACCGGTGCTTTTGCAAGCATTGAGGCGGAAGCGGCCAAAATGGGTTTGGCGATAAACGAGGGCAAAACCAAGTATATGCTGTCAACTAGAAGGGAAAACCAACACCGACGAATTGGACAAAACGTCACCGTGGGCAGCTATAACTTCCAGGTAGTAAGGGACTTTGTCTACCTTGGCTCTGCTATAAATTCTTCTAACAAAATCAGCGTAGAAATCAATCGAAGAATAACTCTTGCCAATCGCTGTTTTTTTGGGCTTATAAGGCAATTCAACAGTAAAGCCCTATCCCGAACAACTAAGGAGACTCTATATAAGACCTTGATCATCCCAGTCCTGCTTTACGGCGCTGAAACATGGACTTTATTAAAAGAGGATGACGATATCCTTGGTCGCTTCGAGAGAAAAATTCTTCGTAAGATTTTCGGTCCCGTTTGTGTTGACGGGTTTTGGAGGAGAAGATTCAATCACGAACTATACGAGCTGTACAGCGACATCGACCTAGTCAAAAAACTGCGTATTGGACGTCTGAGATGGCTAGGACATGTAGTGCGAATGGACACCAACGCTCCGGCCCGCAGAGTCTTCGAATCTAACCCGGAGGGACGACGCAGTAGAGGGAATCATCGCCGTAGGTGGCGCGCACAAGTTCAAGGGGACCTCGACCAACTTGGAGGGCGCAACTGGAGGCAATTAGCTAAAGACCGAGCTAAATGGAGAGGCTTGTTGGTTGAGGCCCAGGTTCACCCCGAACTGTAGCGCCACCTAAGTAAGTAAGTAAGTAATCATCCCAGTCCTACTGTATGGCGCAGAGGCATGGGCTTTGACAAAATCGGATGCTGATGCCCTTGGTTATTTTGAGAGGAAAGTTCTTCGAGAGATCTTTGGTCCCGTCTGCATAGACGGTGAGTGGGGGAGAAGTTACAGTGGCCTATATAAGGACATAGATCTAGACAGAAGAGTTCACATACAGCGACTAAGATGACTGCGTCATTTAGAGTGGATAGAGTCCAACGTTCCCGCCAAGAAAGTCTTCGAATCCACCCCGGATGGACGGCTCAGTAGAGTACGACCTCGCGGTAGATGCCGCAAATAAGTAGAGGGGGACCTCAACCAACTCGACGTGAGCAACTGGAGGCAGCTGGCTCGTAACCGTGCTGGCTGGAGAGATTTGTTGGTTGAGGCCCAAGTCCACCCCGGACTGTAGCGACAGTAAGTATTGGACCAGAAACGTTTTTTCAATTCTTTTTATTGATAACAGATAAGGAAGATTATTTCTATTTACTCCATAGTTAAAAATAGTTTTACGATCGTAAACGAACGAAGTTCTTTTAATAATCTTAAGAGTTTAGTAGATAATATGATATTATACAATATGAGAGTTTGTAAAAGAGAGATTTTCGAAATACCATATGAAATCAAAAGACGCCTTAAAATCTACAGAAAAAGGGTACTTTACTTTCTTCTTAGGTTACAAATACTGTCAATGGTGGAGTATTCCTGATCGGTATTCATTTAGTACGTTAATACTACTTTCGCATTTACTCAGCTTTATCTGCAAAACTCCCAGAACTCCCATTTTGACCGCTGTATCCATGCACGCCTCTGCAGTTTTCCGCTACATTTAAATCTGCATTTTTTAAAATTGGGAAAATTAAAGACTTTAATCTCTGTTAAAATCATTGCCCACAATGTTCCTTCAGTGGAGACCACTGCCACCAGTCATGCAGCATAAGCTATCGTTGCACTAGTGTGTGTGTGTGAGTACTTATATGGGCGCGCTGTAACATGATTATGTTTTGAACTTTAGTGTGTGATCATTATCAGTGGCAAATCTAAGGCATTTTAAATTTTATTAATAAGGATTTCATGTGCTATCAAAACTTCAATACGAGTATCAATATACGCGTCCATATGTACAGAACAGACATAGAAACATTGCAATATTTTTCCATTTTACAATATTAGATAAGGTGTTGTTGATCGTTGGATTTGTGCACATTTAAGAATGTTTTAGTAGATTTAAAATAAATTATTAACAGGGGCGTAGGCAGTATATTGCAAGTTGAATACTCATACTTTCAGTCTATTTTCCTACCTTTTGGAAGAGGTGCCGTGAAATAATGCCGAGCGAAATAAGGACGAGTAATACTTCAGGTAATTATACGTGTTTTACAAATGTAATAAACGTTTTTATTGAAACGTGACTGCATATAAAATGTGCTGGCAGACCGTCCGCCGATCAGAGGAAGACAGTTGAATATCGTGAAAGGAGTCAAAACCAAAGACGGTATACTGCTTTCCAATGGCCGGTGGAGATGAAACGAGCACTTTTCAGAATTGCTCAATCCCGAACAGGCCATGTCATCGGGAAAATGACAGACACATGGTCGAGACTTTGGCCACCAAATCGCTAAAAGTTGGCGAAGCATCCACCGGTGTGGATGAAATCCGGCCAGAAATGCTAAAGGCTTTTGTTAAAGAGTGGCCTTGGAATGCGGTGAAACACCTGGTGATTGGCAAATGGGAGTGATTGTCCCTCTTTTTAAAAAAGTGGATATAAAAAATTGCGCCAACTACAGGGGTATATTTCTTTTAAGTCCTTCCTAAGGTATTGGAGAGCGTGCCAGAAGCCAGTGGAAGCAGGACCGACCAGTTATTCACTCTCAGAATGATTCTTAAGAAAGCCTGTATACACATGTTTTGTGTATTTGTCAAAAAAAAAAAACATGTGCTAGGGTTCCTCAAGGCAAACTCTGGAGTGTTCTGTTCCCTATTAAGGGCGATGCAGTATTTACATACAAACTATAAAAGCTATGTTCGGGTAAACGGCGGTAAATCAATGCCTTTCACTGTGGGGTTGGACTCTACCAAGGGTGCGTTTTGTCACCTTGCCTCTTCATTGTATATATGGACTGAATGTTGCAGCGCAGACGGTCGTCTTCCCTTTGCGGATAATTTGTTAATCCTTGGGTCCTCTTAAACCGAACGTCAGCGCGCACTCGAAAGGTTTGTAGCCGTTTGTGATGATACTGGAATGAAAGTAAACATGAACAAATCGGAAGTAATGGTTGTTTCCAGAACGCCTATTCAGTACAATCTGCATGTTTGTGGAGTCCCACTGAAGCAGGCGGATAAGTTTAAGTATCCCGGGGTCTTAATCACGAGTGATGGAAAGAGCAATACCGAGTTATTCTGTAGAATTGGTCTGGCTGGATAGATTTTCAGAGAGCTTAGTCAATCTGTTATAAGGAAGGCGGAATTAGTGATCAAACTAAATTGTCGGTTTTTAAATTCCAACTCTCACCTATAGTCGCGGATACAAGCTGCTCCCATAGCGACCCCTCGGTAGGCCTAGAAATAGATGGTTGGATCAACTTCAACATCTCTCCTGGAGCCGTCTAGGGATTCCTCCTGATGAGTTGAATTCGACAGCGGAGGGTCAAGAATGATGGAGAGTGACCTAATCATCCTACCCCCGCAGCCCTCATAAAGGATTAGCGGGTAAACTATTTCAATGACAAAACTGAAAGTGCTCTAAAGAAGTGTACTTGAAATCGCATATTAAAAGACTCAGCGAAGCGGGAAAAATCAGCTAGTTGAAAATAAAAATCGAAACAATTTATCGACTTTCATCCACATCAACTGACATTGTTGACATTGCGCCTGGACTTGTCTCGGATTGATTTTTCTTGGTTTGAAATTGTACTTCTCATGGCTTGCAATTTTCCATAGCACTTATGGTTGAGTTTTGATAAAATTTTAAAAGCTGGTGCAGTAAATTCCAAATTGATTTTCATAGTTAAAATAGCTATCAGTGTCGATATCGGAAGAGCTGAGCTCTCGTTTTTTCAAACTTTCTTCGCTTGCGAAAACACATGTACAACTGGAGCTGAAGAACCAGGGAAGCAAATGACGAACTATAATAAATTATTTGAGAAAATTCGACGAGAGGCACATTTTTTTTTTTTTTTTTTGGGATTCCACTTGGTGAACTTTTCTTCAGTGTAGTTATTTTTAATGTCATTTTACTGATTTAGTACATTCGAAGTACTCGTCAAACGAAGTTTTTGTTCGTTTGATATCGGTTGGAGTTGTGTTTTTTATATATTATACTTTTTTCCTTGATTTCGGGCCGAAAAAAGGACCGACAAAGTAGATAATAAAGAAGTGAAATCAATCAAATCTTCCGAAAAAGGGAGTATCCTTTATAATAAAGTATAGTTGGCAGGACCGTACTAATACTATATAGGGACACCATGTTTAATCTGTAAGTAATCCACTTTTAGTCGTATCTTTTCAGATCTGGAACTTCTTCTTCTTCCTTTTATCAGCGAGGTTATGATCCGAAAATAAGGGATCACAACCCTCCCACTTCACCGCATTTCTACTGATCCGCCTATGGGGTTCGCCACAGATTAATGTTCAGATCTGGAACATAAAAAATAAAATGTTAGCCCCAACAAACTTTTGTGTATTTTATTTTGCGCGAATCGCTTTTCTGAATGACGATTTTTAAAAAGTTTCAGATAAGAATTTATGCCAGATGTTCGCGAGAGGTAAGACCGCAATTACTAAGCAATTGGTATGGTTTGAGTTTAATATACGAGAGAATTACACAAGTATTGTCCCCTATAGCCGCTCTGTTCTTTCATAAAAACGATTTCTCCGGTCGGAATACGACGTCCTAAAATGAGTACAAGCACATCCTCTAGTATTAAAAAATGACAACTTTATGACAACCAAAATCAACCCATTTTCCCTCTAAGCACGAGCACTTTTTTACGATCCAAGTGGAAATAAAATGTTCGTCATATAAAACAAGACAGATATGATGGGAATGTCAACTATATTTAGTGACAGCACAAAGAGAAAAAGAATTCGTCTTATGCGTAGGTGATGTTTTGTGTTCATTGGTCCATGATAAAGTGAAAAAGGAGCTTAAATACTTTTTAGTATCCGATCATAGTTATTTACGCTACATTCCTCACCCAGTAGACATTATCATCACACTGTTAATACTCCTAGTTACATATCCGTACATTCACTCACATAATGATTGTATGTACATATGTATGCTTGTGTCCATTCACCTCCAGCCAATATGAGTGTAGTGAGTTCACTGCGGCCAATGCGGTAGATGAAATAGAATTAGGTAATTTATCCTTTTTTCTGGCAAGGATTGGAGTTGTAATTGTTTCTCCGTGCTTGTGGTGTAATTTTTGGAACAGTAGGGTGAAGAAAAAATGAAATACTAAGCTGCAAAGGGATGCAGAATGGAGTCGACCCACAAACCACAAATGGTTAAGCGGATGACCACAAGAGCAATTGCTTCATAAATATTTATGAAAGTAAAATTGAAGTTTATGCTTGCGTGTACGTATAGTTAGGAGCTCTAGCATTATTCTTACACACCAAAACAATTTTATGGTTAATTGCGTAAAGCGTTCTATGGTTGTTGGTGGTATTTTAGTAGAAGCGAATTTAATTAAAGAGGAAGACGGAAGTAGGGGAGACGTTAAAGTGACGGATACGGTTTTCTGTATAAATGAGGTACTGGTATGTACTCAAAAGAGATGTTAGATGAAAATAAGTTATTTCAAAGAATTTCAAAAATATCTCTCTGAATTATTTAGAAAGTTGATATTTACTTATAGTTATGCGTATACGAGCGGAGCAAGTACTTCAATCGTAAAAGATTTCGTTATCGATATATTATATTATATAATCGTCACAGTGATATATTATAGCCTAGCTGACCCGTGCTCGCCTTCGCCCGTCTACCACGTTTAATATAGAAAAGTATATTCTTCTAAGAAATTTATTAAGGGGAGATGTGTAAGCTAAATTTTAAACTTTTGAGGAGTTATGTGGGACTTTTGTAATGTTTGGCGGGGATTTCCACTGTTATGTAGTGAATTTAGTGAAAACATAATAGATTCTTTGAATAAGTGAGGCTTAAGTAAAAGCTGACCATTAAAATATTATTGGAACCTTACTGCCGGAACACAATGGTGTAGCAATTGACGTATTAAATATGGACTGCTAGTGAAATGTCACTTTCTTATTATATCTGCCGAAAAATGTGTTCCAACATCTCCAGCTCCCTTGTTTCAATGCGATATTAAACAGAACCAAAATATTCGCCATTATAGATTTCCGCCATAGAAACTTGCGCCATCTGTGTTTGTACTGCTGTACTGGCTGTAAAAAACGGTTAACATTCAAATAGTTTAAATTTTCGTTCCCATAGAAGATAGAAAACAAGTTTATATCTTACCCACGTAGCACTTCAATTTATCTTTATTCTTTTTTTAGTCAGAGTTATTATTTGTTTCACAATTAAGTGTTTCCGATTTATTTTCCGCAAATCAAAATAAACATTTTGCCTCCATTCTGTCAAAAAAAAGTACCAGGTTCCAATTTTTCCCATCATGAATCAAAGGCGCTGAATATGTTACTTACTTACTTACTTAGGTGGCGCTACAGTTCGGGGTGAACCTGGGCCTCAACCAACAAGCCTCTCCATTTAGCTTGATCTTTAGCTAATTGCACCAGTTGCGCACTCCAAGTTGGTCCAGGTTCCCTTGAACTTATGCGCACCTACGGCGATGAATCCCTCTACTGCGTCGTCCCTCGGGGTTAGATTCGAAGACTCTGCGGGCCGGAGCATTGGTGTACATTCGATCTACATGTCCTAGCCATCTCAGACGTCCAATACGCAGTTTTTGACTATGTCGATGTCGCTGTACAGCCCGTATACTTCGTGATTGAATCTTCTCCTCTAAAACCCGTCAACGCAAACGGGACCGAAAATCTTACGAAGAATTTTTCTCTCGAAGCGACCAAGGATATCTTCATCCTCTTTTAATAAAGTCCATGTTTCAGCGCCGTAAAGCAGGACTGGGATGATCAGGGTCTATACAGTCTCCTTAGTTGTTCGAGATAGGGCTTTACTGTTAAATTGCCTTATAGGCCGAAAAAACAGCGATTGGCAAGAGTTATTCTTCGCTTGATTTCTGCGCTGATGTTGTTTTTCGAGTTTATAGCAGAGCCAATGTAGACAAAGTCCCTTACTACCTCGAAGTTATAGCTGCCCAGTGTGACGTTCTGTCCAATTCGTCGGTGTTGGCTGTCCCTTCTTGTTGACAGCATATATTTGGTTTTGCCCTCGTTTATCGCCAAACCCATTTTGGCCGCTTCCGCCTCAATGCTTGCAAACGCACCGGTGACAGCCCGCTGAGTTCTTCCAATAATGTCTATATCGTCGGCGTATGCAAGCAGTTGTACAGATTTGTAATAGATTGTGCCTCCGGTGTTGGCTTGTGAGTTCCGCACAATCCGTTCCAGTACAATATTAAAGAAGTCACATGACAGCGCGTCATCTTGTTTATAACCTTTTTTGACATCAAAGTTCTCGGTGAGGTCATTACCGACCTTGATGGAGCAGCGAGCGTTCTCCATCGTCAGCCTGCACAGACGGACAAGTTTGACAGGCATGTCAAAACTAGACATGACTCTATAAAGCTCTTCTCTACAGATGCTGTCATAGGCGGCCTTGAAATCGATAAAGAGGTGGTGAGTATCGATTTGGAATTCTTGGGTTTTCTCCAGGATCTGCCGAAGTGTGAAGATTTGATCGATGGTGGACTTTCCTGGCCTGAAACCGCACTGATAGGGTCCAATCAGGCTGTTGATAAAGGGTTTCAGGAGTTCACACAATATCGCAGAAAAGATCTTGTAAGCGATGTTGATGCGACTGATGCCTCTATAATTGGCGCAGTTGAGGGGGTCTCCTTTCTTGTGGATGGGGCAAACGATGCGGAGGTTCCATTCATCAGGCATACACTCGTTTGATCAAATCTTAGAGATGTGTTGGTGTATGCACTCTACCAATTCATCCCCAACTGCCTAGAAAAGTTCGGCCGGTAAGCCGTCAGATCCAGCAGCCTTGTTGGATTTTAGCTTGGATATTGCTTTCCTCAGTTCATTTTGGTTAGGTTGATGGAAATTTTGTCTATTGTCGTCTATGTTGAATGGTTCATTCTGCCTGACAGTGGGATGTTGGTCTTCGTCGCCGTTATACAGTCTGCAGAAATAGTTTTTCCATATTCTCAGCACCGACTGTGATTCTACTACGAGGTTTCCATTTTCATCTCTACAGGTTTCTGTACGGGTATTGCTTCTCTGACATGTTCTTTTTGCCTTTTGGTAAAACTTCCGTACATTGTTCCTGGAGTATAAACTCTCGATATTCTCAAACGCGCGCTTCTCATGCTCTTTCTTCTTCTTTTGGAGAAGCCGATGTTCTTCCCGTCTCTTTTGCTCGTAGAGCTCACAAGCAGTTCTCGTCTTCCTTTGCAGCGCCGCTTTGTATGCCTCTTGTTTTGCTGCATGCACTCGCCGGCATTCTTCGCCAACCAGGGGTTTCGCGGTGGTGGGCAAGCGAGACCCAGCACATCAGTTTCGGCGTTTCTGATAGCATGTTGGCAGCGTTGCCACTGGTCTTCGGCACTTGACGCTGGCGGCATAGGGGTGATTGAGAGATTTCGGGATACGCGTTCAGGGAAGAGTCTGGCGGTCTCTTGCGATTGTAGCTTTTCGACGTTAAATTTTCTCACAGTAATTCTTCTTTGTTGCTCAGTTTGAGATATCCGCATTCATACCTAGGCTACAACAAGGTAATGACCCGAGTCTGTGTTGGCCGCTCGGAAGGTCCGGACATCCAGAATACTAGAGACATGCCTTGCGTCGATCGCAATATGATCAATTTGGTTGATCCTTACATGATCATTGGACCGCCATGTCCGCTTATGAATATCGAGATGAGGAAACCATGTGACATTTCGCTCCACAGCGAAATCAATTAGCCTTAGTTCGTTATCAGACGTGGTGTCGTGTAGGCTATGCTTACCGACTGCCCTACCAAAGACGTCCTCCTTTCCTATTTTGGCGTTAAGATCGCCCAATACGATTTTAACGTCGTATTTAGGGCATTGCTCGTATGTTTTGTCGAGGAGCTCATAGAAACACTCTTTGGTGGCAGGATCCTTTTCTTCCGTGGGGGCATGAACACATATTATGCTTAATATAGCGAATTTAGCCTTGATCCGGATAGTCATAATACGCTCGCTCACATGTCGGAAGCTTAAGACTTCTTCCCTAAGTCTGCCGCATATGACAAATCCGCATCCGAATAAGCGTTGCCTGTTGCCTTTGTAGCAATCACCGTAGTAAATGTCACAGTTTTTCATCCTCTTTTTGCCCGGCCCATCCCATCGTACTTCCTAGATGGCGGTCATGTCTATTTAATGGCAGTCTGGGGCCTCTGCTAGTTGTTAGGCTACACGTGGTCTGTAAATGGACAGAACATTCCACGTACAGATCCGAAGGTCGTTGTCCTTATTTGGTTTGCTGGGGTCGTCATTAGTTGAGTCATCCTTATCCGAGGCTTTTGGTTGTTTCGGAACCATAGGTTTTTTACGTGGTAGGGAAGTTACCCCGACGGCACAACCCCCAACCTGGAGGGCCAGTTCCTTAATTATTCCCCTGGGACGAGGGGCGGGTACACCGGTGCCAGTAGTCCACTACGGGAGGAAAATTTTCAGTTTTGTCTGCCATTGGATGCCGGATACACTGCTACACTGCAATTGAAACTTTCACACTATTCATCCTTCATAGATACATAATGTTTCTCTGTGCTAAAAGTGCTCAGTTTTGGACAGAAGTTTCCTCAGATTAGTCCTCTATACAGCTGCGTCGTGTCAATCCAAAAAGGAAGACTTGGTTCATTTGAAACATTATTTGACTATGAGCGAGCTATGTACTTCCGAATTCAGTGGGTTGCCGACTTATGAAGACAGATGACTGAAAACCTGATTGCTAGTCATAAAACACTTTCTTTTTTTTATATTTTGGGCGCTTTCAAGGGGTTATGAATACCCTTAATATGTTTTTACATAGTGCGGGCTTTGGAAACGATAGATAGAGAGAGAGAAAGATTTGGTGTAGTGATTTGAAGCTCAGTTGTTTATGTTTCAGAGAAACTTCGGGGGTGGCGTCCTGGCGAGACTTTTGATACTTTTTGTCTTTGCTTCTGATTCACAGTATTTTTTTCGCGATATCCATCAGGGCGAACAATTTTTCCAGCCATATGACCAAGCTGCTGTCAGTGTTATGCCTTTGCAGTAGTGTTCACATAAGCTTTCGCAATTTATCGGACTGACTTTATATATTTCATTATGTTTATGCTTTGATTAATGTGAGACTGCTTTGAATGTGGATCCGTATAGAACGCATTCCTTTTGCTCAAAGGCTTATATAGTTATTTAGTTAACAAAAAAAATATATATATATAAAAACTAGCACAAATTATAAATGCCGCATTTAGACTAAGGTTCAAAACCTGTTAAACCACCTAATGAAGTAATCTCCCCGAATTCTTTAGTTGGCACATAAGACTAATTCATAAATTACAAAAGAATCTACCAAAGTAATTTTCTGAGATTCTGGAGGCTTATAAATAGAGCAATTATTTAGAATAAAACCGGATGATGAATATTCCATATTACAAGAAATAAGAACGATTGTACCACAAGGTAGTGCATTAAGCCCTGTCTTACTCCTACCGTACATCAATGATCTACTATGTTACTTGCTATAAGAGCAAGTTCTTACCCTTCGAAGAAACGAAAACGATGCGCGTGGAACAAAAAATGGTGAATAAAAATTTAATAAGTCAATTCATTAATGCTTTACAGATGAAAATGTGCCACACATCCCAATGTTCGAAACAGTAATATATACGTAGATCTGTATTTAGGCTCAGCCAAATATTTATGCATGACTCTGGATACGAAATTGTACTGAAAAGCTCATGTAAACAAAAGAACACGAAGAACTAAATATTCCTTATAATAAGATGTATTGGCTCGTAAACAGGTACTCTGGCCTCTCAATATACAGTATAATACTACTGCTCTACATGCAAGTTATAGAGCCAACTTGGACAGGGGGCCCAGTTTTAAGGATACAAGATAAATCCACCAAACATCCAATGCTTTTAAAACAAAGTATTGCGTAATATTGTTAATGTGTCGTTGTACACGTTGAAACACTGATGTACACAGAGGTCTAGGAATTGAAATGGTACTTGTAACAGATGAGGTCAAAGAAACTAAGAAGGAGACATAAGCTTAGACTTCGCAATCATGACGATGTAGAAATTCAACCAACTGCTAAATAATGATAATTAAATTAGAAGACTGAGAAGTGTAAAACCTTTAGAATTATAATAGTTAACAAAGAATTAAAAGAAAATGAAAAAAAAAAAAAAAAACACTAGAATATGTTACGATATTACGAAAACAAGAAGTTGGCCGGCATAGGCGATGTCTTAATATCATATACCATTTCAATTATAAGAAAGAAATTGTTAATTAATTTAGCGCCTAGGTGTGAGATCATAAAAAGGCTGACATACTCTTCTCTTCGAAAGGACGTGTTTTAATTTAGCGTTAAAGTTCATACTGGAAATTGTCTGAAAAGACACCTCGATTAAGCTTTGTTTTGAAATGATTCAAAACGAATCCAAAAACAATAGAATTTAACTGATGTTAACAATAAGTGTTTAACAATCCAATCAAACAAACGCTGGTGCGACAGCAGGACCGTCTACAGAATCACCAAAGAGCTGACAGGTAGTCGCAGCTCTAGCCAACACCCAGTGAAAACCATAGACGGCTCCTTAGTCATTTCGGAGAAAGACAAGCTCAACAGATGGAAAGAGCATTTTGCTACGGTTTTGAACCACGTATTCGCTAGCGATATGCTCCCAAATCAGACTGAGATGCCCGAGGTGAGAAGTTCCCGAATACGCACCAGGACTCCCAGTAATGATGAGATCACTACCGCGATCAAGGCACTCAAAACCAACAAAGCGGTAGGACTTGACGGTATTCCCGCAGAGCTCTTACGAGCAGCGCCAACAACATCGGCTGAGCTTCTGCTTCCACTTATAGAGAGAGCTTGCGAAGCTGAGAGCTATCCTAATAAGTGGAAATAGGGGATGATCGTTAAGCTTCCTAAGAAAGGAAATTTAATGGAGTGCGGAAACTGAAGGGGTATCTGCGTGCTGCCTGCTGTAGCTAAAATAATTGCACACTCGATGCCGAACAATCAGGTTTCCGCTCTGGATCCTCCTGTGCCGACCACATCAACACCCTGCGGATTATCATCGAACGTTGAATATCGATCCCCACTTCACCTGCTGTTTATCGATTATGAGAAGTAGTTCGATAGTATCTACAGGGAGTTTATTTGGCATGCCTTACGCAGGAGAGGTATTCCCGATAAACTAATTGCTATTATCAAAGCTGCATACAAAGAACTACTGCACGAGGGATCCAATATGCGTCAAATGTGTTGGTAAACATAAAACAATAGACTGCCAATTGACAACAAAGGACGACAATATTAAATGTGCGCTATGTGGACGAAACCACACAGCAAACTATAAAGGATGCGAAATTTACAAAACTCTCAAATTACAGCGTTTCCCACCGCTACGCCAAAAGGTACAATCAAATCAACAATCTAAAATGGATGAAGAACTAAGTCAACATCGAGAACAAAACCAAGAACCAAAACAAAATCAAGCACCAACCGACTCCATGCCTAAAATTGACTTAAATTATACCGATGCTCTCAAACTCCCTGAGCGCATACCCCAAACCCAACAAAATAACAAAACTGAAGAGGCAACTTCTGCTCCCAAAATTCGAACCCCAAATAATCAAGATCAAACCAACGATATTACAGAGCTTAAACAAATGATGAAACAACTAATAACCCAAATGACTAACATATTAAATATTCTTACCACGTTAATTACAAAACTTAATGGACTCCAAACATAATTTTCTTAAAATCGCATTTTGGAACGCAAACGGACAAGCAGACACCATTTTGAACTTAAAGAATTTATCAACGACAATAATGTAGACATAGAGACGCACTTTACTGGAAAAAGCTATCTAAAAATCCCGGGATATAATATCTACCTTACTACTCACCCTGACGGAACAGCACATGGAGGTACATCGATCATTATAAAAAACAAAATAAAATGCGCAGAACTCCAACAATATAAAACGGAACATATTCAATCCACAACGATACAAATTGAAGATAAAAACGGACCACTACTAATTTCTGCCCTCTACTGCCCACCCAAACACATCATTTCAGCAAACCAATATAATAGCTACATAGAAACATTAAGGCAAAGATTCATAGTTACAGGAGATTTTAACGCCAAGCACACGGACTGGGGATCAAGAATTACAAGCAGAAAGGGAAGAAATCTGATAGATGCCCTAAAAAACAACAACTGCAGATTTCTAAGCACAGAAGAACAAACCTACTGGCCAACTGACCCCAAGAAAAAACCAGACTTACTAGACTTTTGTATAACCAAAAATATATGTACTTCAAAACTCAAAATAAAATCTTGTTTCGAACTTTCTTCCGACCACTCGCCTGTTATAATAGAGTACTCAAGCAACGTTATGACCAACAAAGAACGACCAAAACTATACATATAACAAAAAAACAGACTGGGAAGCATTTCACAAATTCCTTGTTCTGAGACTGCAAATCCAAGTTCCTCTTAAATCACTGACGGATATTGAAAAAACAATTATTTACTTGAACGACATGATCAATGAGGCTGCTTACCGGACAACACCAGAAATGGAGCAAAAAATATACGAGAATTATACACCAGACTTCATAAAAAAACAAATCAAAGCAAAAAGGAAACTCAGGAAAAGGTGGCAAATGACAAGATCACCAGCAGATAAGCAAAAACTCAACAAAGCAACAACAGACTTAAAAGAAATATTAAAACAACAACAGAATAATAACATCAAAAAATACCTAAGAACGCTGACTCCAACCTCTGAAATGAACTATTCACTTTGGAAAACAACCAAACATCTAAAAAAAACAAAATGACTTTCTATCCACCCATCCAAAAAACAGACGGAAGCTGTACCAGGAAAAATCAAGATAAGGCTAAACATTTTTGGAATACTTTCTCCAACGACGGCAGCAATTCTCATATCCCACAAGTGAACAGAAATACCAATAATGGCATTACACCCAATACACCAATCAGAAAAATGACAATAAACGAAATTAAAAATTGCATTAAAAAAAGAGTGAACCACAAAAAAGCTCCTGGATATGACCTTATGACGGGAGAATTACTTGACAAACTGCCCAAAAAAGCACTTGAATATCTACGAAACGTATATAATGCGATGATTAGACTTCACCACTTTCCTAAGGTATGGAAAGTTGCTGATGTTATAGCGATACCCAAGCCAGGAAAAGATGCAACGAAAACGACATCTTACAGACCTATAAGCTTACTGCCTGTGCTATCAAAAGTTTTTGAAAAACTACTATGTGACCGCATGGAACCTATCCTGACAAGCATTAATGCAATTCCTGACCACCAGTTTGGATTCAGACGACGACATTCGACGATTCTGCAAATTCACAGAGTGACCAATAAAATTGCAACTGACCTAGAAGAGAATAGATTCTGCATCGATGTATTTCTCGACGTCGCTAAAGCTTTTGACTCCGTATGGCATGACACTATTAAAAAAACTAGAGCAAATTCTTCCATTTGACTTATTAATTAAAAACTATGTAACGGACCGATATTTCTACGTGAAGTACAAAGACGAATGCTCAGATCTCTATACAACTCGAGCTGGAGTTCCACAAGGTAGTGTATTGGGGCCACTATTATACAACCTATTTACCAGCGATATTCCCCTTCCGACTCAAACAACATCAATGATCGC
The DNA here is from genome assembly GCA_945910035.1 of Brachypalpus laphriformis. Classification (NCBI taxonomy): domain Eukaryota; kingdom Metazoa; phylum Arthropoda; class Insecta; order Diptera; family Syrphidae; genus Brachypalpus; species Brachypalpus laphriformis. Next base: position 90,216,787 of record OX246754.1, read on the forward strand.
TACTTTTGCTGACGACACAATTGGTGCGTTTTGGTGAAACGTCACTTCTCAGTGAAGTAAGATTTAATACGGAGTACAACAACACAAAGTGACTTGGAACCACTTTAACTTTTTTTCTCAGTCGAAAATGAGTTGCGATGGATGGGAAGAGCGTTTTTCCCTGAGAAAAGCTTTTTCATTCAACTGGAATGATTCAGTAGTATTTCATACATTTAAGCACAACTTTTTCATACTTTTTACTTCAATTTCAATTCAATCACCAATCTTCAAACAATTAAAAAAGTTTTTAAGCAGATTGACTTAGAATCGTTTTGTGGAGAAGCTTTCACTTTGCTTTGCATAGTTCTCACGAAAACACACCAAATACTACTCTCCTCGAACAAAAGCTTGCATACAGCGAGCACCGAACTTCAAAAAATCCTAGACAATACCATTAAATGGTTTGATGATTGGCGAATAAAAGTAAACGATAAAAAAACAGTACAGGTAATATTCACGACAAGGACTAACTACACCACTGAGCCACTAAAAATTAACAACAAAAACATTTGCATAGATACAGTAGCGAAATACCTAGGGATGTATCTTATCTTTTTTAGATGGCAAACGACTAACAAAGGCCTCGTAGGGGCAGCATCTCCCGATAGGTGTTGGTCCGCTAAGTAACGAGAAAGAGCCACTGCAGCCGAAAACCTAGCAGCTCTGTTAGTAAGCCCTACTCCCACCTCCTCGTGGTGCCATCTGGGGATTTCTTCGGAAATTGCTAACGGGAGAGGACGAATGGCGAGCTTCCTGCGCCAAAAAACAGGATAAGTGTCGGTTGGTCTGTGGCCCAGCGAGCCGCAACCGTAAAAACTTTTACTGCTCCGAAACGAAAACCAACGCCTCGGATACGGACGGATAATTTGATGACGACCTTTGGCTATCGGACACGGACAACGATCGGATTCTGGAACGTTAAGACCCTCCTGGACTCACTCAAGGAAGGGCCTTATAACGCGAATTCGCAAGGTATAAAATAGACATCTTAGGGCTGAGCGAGATAAGATGGTTCGATGCTGGGGAATTCATCTCCCCAACCAAAAACACTGTCATGCTCTACTCTGGGAAACCAGCTGGAAGTGCACGGAGTTCCGGAGTAGGACTCATGCTAACTCCAGCAGCACGTAGTAGCCTCATATCCTGGAAACCCCATAATGACCGGATATTGACGGCTAGGTTCCAGAGTAGAGTTAGAAAAATTACGATCATACAGTATTATGCTCCGACTCTAGACGCGACTGAGGACGAAAAGGATGATTTTTATAGCCACTTAGGCGCCGCCTACAACCAAACGCCTAATGGGGACATCGTAATGGTGATGGGAGATTTCAATGCCAAGGTGGGTAGCGACAACACCATGCTTAAGCACGTGATGGGAGTTCACGGCGTGGGAGACCGTAATGATAACGGTGAGCGGTTTGTGGACTTCTGCAATACCAACCGCCTAGTCATCGGAGGTACGCTGTTTAAGCATAACACCTGCCACAAAATCAGTTGGGTCTCTACTGATAGGCAACGAACATCCAACCAGATCGACCACATTGCGATCAGTCGCCGCTTTAGAAATTGTTTCCTGGACGTCCGAAACAGACGTGGAGCTGACGTCGGACTAGAACGAGATCACCCTCTTATGGTAGCTCATTTACGCCTTCGTACTGCATCCGTCAACAGCAACCGCTCAAACCTACTTAACATCACCAGGTTTAATATCGACAGGCTCAAGGTTCCCCAAGTGCGCCAACAGTTCAGGGACCATCTTGCCTTAGAAGCAGAAGCAATCAGCAGCATAGAGAACATGGATGACCACTGGAGTGCTGTGAAAAATGCTTTTGCGACTGGGGCACGCACGTATGTCGGTAAAAAGCAGAAACACCACCGCACATGGCTTTCTACAGACACCTGAAGACGGATCGATGAGCATACAGCAATCAAGGCTCGGATTGCAGCGGCCTCAGCAGTAGAGAGAACCGAGCTTGAAGCCCAATACCGTGCGAAGAAGAAAGAAGTGCAGCGTAGTGTGAGACGTGACAAACGTCAATATATCAACTCACTGGCCTCAAGGGCTGAAGAAGCAGCGAGTAGGTGCGACAGTAGGACTGTGTATAGCATCACTAAGGAGCTCATCGGTGGTCGAAACTCCAAACAACATCCAGTGAAGAGTCTAGACGGTAACCTTCTGATTTCGGATGAGGATCAGCTCACTAGATGGAGAGAACATTTTGCTACAGTGCTAAATCACATAGACGATGGCGGTATGATCTCGAATTCGAATGAGCAGTTCGAAGCAACAAATTCCCGAATTCGCACCGCACCTCCCAGTAAAACCGAGATAATAACAGCAATCAAGTCCCTCAAGAAGAACAAGGCGGTGGGTATTGATGGGATCCCTGCCGAGCTATTTCAAGCGGCGCCAAATACATCGGCAGATTTGCTGCATCCCCTAATACGGAGAGCTTGGGATAGTGAACAATTTCCACAGGAGTGGAAAAGGGGGATGATCATTCCAAAGAAGGGAAACTTGATGGATTGCGGTAACTGGAGAGGTATATGCGTTCTTCCAGCCGTGGCTAAAATAATAGCTAAAATAATTCTAGAACGAATTAAAGAACATTTAGATTCAACTCTCGATGTCGAACAGGCAGGCTTTCGCGATGGATCCTCCTGCATTGACCACATAAACACCTTACGGATCATTATCGAGCAATGCGTTGAGTATAGGTCTCCGCTACATTTAATGTTTATCGACTTCGAGAAAGCTTTCGACAGATTGAATCGAGATGCTATCTGGTTGGCCTTGCGCAGGAGAGGCATCCCAGAAAAACTTATAGCTATTATCAAGGCTACATATGAGGGCGGTAAGTGTCACGTCGTGCACAATGGTAAGGTGTCGGAGGATTTTGAAGTCCAAAGTGGAGTACGTCAAGGGTGCATACTGTCACCACTATTGTTTTTGGTGGTTATCAGCGATGTACTCCGTGCAGCATTGACGGAAGCTAATTATGGAATTCGTTGGACTATGACATCTTACCTTAAACACCTAGATTACGCTGACGATGTTTGTCTACTTTCACATCGGATAATGGATCTTCATCTGATGGCCCAAAATCTAGAAGCTGAGGCAAACAAAGTGGGGCTAAAAATAAACACAGCCAAAACAAAAGCCCTGAGCACTTCTTCTAACAACCGCGCTCAACTTAACATTGCCGGAAAGGAAGTCGAGAAAGTTGATAACTTTCTTTATTTAGGAAGTGTGGTCTCGGCTAATCGCGGTGGCACCGAACTGGATGTGTGCAGCAGAATCGGGAAGGCTAAAGCTGCGTTCGGAATGCTATCTAAAATCTGGAGAAGCAATGTTATCAGCTTAAGAACCAAGCTGCGACTGTTCCGCTCCAACGTAGAATCAGTGCTGCTTTATGGGTGCAGTACTTGGAAGGTGGACACCATTAACACACGGAAGCTGCAAGTCTTTGTAAACAAATGCTTAAGAATCATCTTGAGGATTTTTTGGCCGAACCGCATCTCTCACGAACAGCTTTATCTGAGAACGGGCCAAGAACCTATAAGCATTACTATACGAAGAAGAAAGTGGCAATGGATTGGACACACCCTACGGCGCGAAGACAACTCCATTGCGAAATACGCCATGCAGTGGAATCCGCTCACCCAGGCAGGCAGAATAGCGGGACGCCCTAGGCAAACGTGGCGCAGAACAGTTGAGGAGGAATCGAGCTCTTTAGGAATGAGTTGGAGGCAGCTCAAACGCGTTGCAGAACTTCGAACACGATGGCGCGCAGGCGTGGTTGACGCCCTATGCCCCCCGAGGGGTTAAAGGATCTAAGTAAAAAAAGTAAGTAAGTATGTATCTTGACAGCAAGCTTATATGGAAGCACCACATACAGCAAAAACGTAACCAAATAAAGAACAAATTCAGACAACTATACTGGCTACTACGCAAAGACTCGTCATTGACAATTAATAACAAAATTCTACTCTATAAACCTGTCATAAAACCAATATGGATCTACGGAGTACAACTTTGGGGTACAGCGAAAAAATCGAACACGAAATAATACAAAGACAACAATCAATAATCTTAAGAACGATAGTCAACGCCGAATGGTACATACCTAACTCTGACATACAGAGTGATCTTCAAATTCCTACGGTTGAAGAAGAAATAACAAAAACGAGCAATATGCCCTTGACAAGAATCAGTACACACTCCAATAATGATATCAATACCCTGCCAAATCAAGAAATTTGAAAAATGTTTTTAAATTTGAAAAATGTTTTTGCTGTGAAAAATGTTTTTACATCTGGTGCTGAAAGAATTGTCGGTCGATCGCAGGGAAGACATAGGGCGTGGCTTTCCGAGGATACCTGGAGACGGATTGACGAACGAAAACAGCTAAAAGCTCGCGTTGCAGCTACCCCAGCAGCAGGGAGAAGCGAGCTAGAGTCCCTATATCGCATGAAGATGAGAGAAGTTCAGCGTAGCGTACGACGTGACAAGCGCAACTACATCAACGCGCTGGCTACAGAAGCAGAAGAAGCTGCACGGAGGTGCGACAGCAGGACTGTCTACAGAATCACGAAAGAGCTGACAGGTGGTCGCAGCTCCAGCCAATACCTAGTGAAAAGCCTAGACGGCTCCTTGCTCATTTCGGATGAGGACCAGCTCAAGAGATGGAAAGAGCATTTTGCTACGGTTTTGAACCGTGTATTCGCTAGCGATATGCTCCCAAATCAGACTGAGATGCCCGAGGTGAGAAGTTCCCGAATACGCACCACGACTCCCAGTAAAGATGAGATCATTACCGTGATCAAGGCACTCAAAACCAACAAGGCGGTAGGACTTGACGGTATTCCAGCAGAGCTCTTACGAGCAACGCCAACAACATCGGCTGAGCTTCTGCTTCCACTTATAGATAGAGCTTGGGAAGCTGAGAGCTTTCCTAACGAGTGGAAAAAGGGAATGATCGTCAAGCTTCCTAAGAAAGGAAATTTAATGGAGTGCGGAAACTGGAGGGGTATCTGCGTGCTGCCTGCTGTAGCTAAGATAATAGCTAAAATCATCCTTGAGCGAATCAAACAACATCTCAAAGACACACTCGATGCCGAACAAGCAGGTTTCCGCTCTGGATCCTCCTGTGCCGACCACATCAACACCCTGCGGATTATCATCGAACAGTGTGTTGAATATCGATCGCCACTGCACCTGCTGTTCATCGATTTTGAGAAGGCGTTCGATAGTGTCAACAGGGAGTTTATTTGGCGTGCCTTACGCAGGAGAGGCATTCCCGATAAACTAATTGCTATTATCAAAGCTACATATGAAGGCTCCAAATGTCACGTTCTGCACAGGGGAAGGTTGTCTGAGGAATTTGAGATCCAAAGTGGGGTAAGACAAGGCTGTATCCTTTCACCAATATTATTCCTATTGGTGATTAGCGATGTGCTTCATGCAGCTTTGTCGACGGGAAACGGAGGAATTCGATGGACTCTTACATCTCAACTGAAGCATCTTGACTACGCAGACGATGTATGCTTTCTCTTCCACAGAATTATGGACCTCCACCAAATGACAGCAGATGTGGAGAGGGAGGCTGGTGTCGTCGGGCTGAAAATTAATACGACAAAAACTAAAATCATCAGCCTTGGAACTAACTCATCAGCTCAAATATGCATTGCTGGACAGCCGGTAGAGATAGTAGAGGATTTCCAGTATCTTGGGAGTATTGTCTCGACCGATGGTGGAACCGAACTGGATATAGCCAACAGGATCGCCAAAGCAAAGTCCGCGTTCGGGATGTTGTCCAAAATATGGCCAAGCAATGCAATCAGTTTGAGCACCAAAATAAGACTGTTCCGCTCCAACGTTGAATCCGTGCTGCTATATGGTTGCAGCACGTGGAGAGTGACCACTACTATCACCAGAAAGCTGCAAACGTTCGTTAATAGGTGTCTGCGCAATATCTTAAGGATTTTCTGCCCCAATCGTATCTCTAACGAACACCTTTACGAGAGAACGGGTCAGGAACCAATAGGCACAACTATCCAACGGCGGAAGTGGCAGTGGATTGGTCACACGTTCCGAAAGGGTGACAGCTCCATAGCGAACCATGCTATGCAATGGAACCCTCTAACTCAGGATGGCAGAAGACCTGGCGGTCCGCGGAAAACATGGCGCAGAACAGTCGAGAAGGAGGCACGGCAGTTAGGGAAAAGTTGGGGAGAACTCAGACACATTGCCAGAAACCGTACACGATGGCGCGTAGGCGTAGTAGAGGCCCTAGGACCCACAAGGGGATACAGGACATAAGTAAGTAAGTAAGTAAATCAAGAAATTGTCAACAGACGCAGATTAAAAAGAACAAGACCTACAGATTTAACCAATTTAAATGCTAACTATTAACAGAAACTGTAACAACTATGTAAATTATGTTTATTTGCAGATTTATATTAATTCTCCTGTGGATTTGACCACATACTATATTAATACTGCAAAATACAGCAAGTCAGATCTGATTGTATCTTGTAACTTTATTATAAAACACAGATAGATGTATGTATATAAATCTTGGGATGTTAAATAAAAAATAAAAAAAATAAAAATCAAAGCTACATATGAAGGCTTCAAATATCACGTTCTGCACCGAGGAAGGTTGTCTGAGGAATTTGAGATCCAAAGTGGGGTAAGACAAGGCTGTATCCTTTCACCAATACTATTCCTATTGGTGATTGGCGATGTGATTCGTGCAGCTTTGTCGACGGAAAACGGAGGAATTCGATGGACTCTTACATTTCAACTGAAACATCTTGACTACGCTGACGATGTACGAGTATGCTTACTCTCCCACAGAATTATGGACCTCCACCAAATGACAGCAAATGTGGAGAGAGAGGCACGCGTCGTCGGGCTGAAAATGAATACGGCAAAAACAAAAAAATGATCAGCCTTGGAACAAACTCAGTGGCTCAAATATGCCTTGCTGGAGAACTGGAATAGAGGAATAGAGGATTTCCAGTATCTTGGGAGTATTGTCTCGACCGATGGTGAAGCCCAACTGGATATAGCCAACAGGATCGCCAAAGCAAAGTCCGCGCTCAGGATGTTGTCCAAAATATGGCCAAGCAATGCAAGCAGTTTGAACACCAAGATAAGACTGTTCCGCTCCAATGTTCAATCCGTGCTGTTATATGGATGCAGCACGTGGAGAGTGACCACTGCTATCACCAGAAAGCTGCAAACGTTCGTTAATAGGTGCCTGCGCAATATTTTAAGAATTTTCTGGCCCAATCGTATCTCTAACGAACACCTGTACGAGAGAACGCGTCAGGAACCAATAGGCACAACCATCCAACGGCGGAAGTGGCAATGGATTGGTCACACGTTCCGAAAGGGTGACAGTTCCATAGCGAACCATGCTATGCAATGGAACCCTTTAATTCAGGATGGCAGAAGACCTGGCGGTCGGAGGATAACATGGCGCAGAATAGTCGAGAAGGAGGCACGGCAGTTGGGCAAAAGTTGGGGAAGACTCAGGCGCATTGCCAGAAACCGTACACGATGGCGCTAAGGCGTAGTAGAGACCCTAGGACTAACAAGGGGATACAGGACATAAGTAAGTAAGTAAGTGCAATAGGTGCAATTGTTATGAAAAGCTAAAACGTCTCTCATAAGAATAACTGAAAAATATTACCATCGAAGTTCTAGTTTATGTAAGCCAATTAGCTGACATCTTGCATTGTAAGATGGTACTTGAATCTTGTAAATCGCTTTAATCAAGGTCGAATGTACATTAGAGCATAGGTTCCATACGATACAACAATACTCACGGATTGGTCTTACAAACGGTGAAAATAGAGATTTAAGATATGCACAATTGAAATCCTTAGAGTTCTGAGCAATGAAACCAAGCATTGAATTCGCTTTAGATACAATGTGGTCAATGTTTAAAGTGAAGTTTAGCTTGGGGTCGAATACAACACCAAGATCTTTCTTGTTAAATACTCTTGCCAGAGGAATGTCACTTATTTTATATACGAGTATGTAAAATACAGGTGAACCAGTACGATAAAATGGCATATTTTCATATTTGGATCCATTTAATAAAAGTTGATTTGAATTATGTTATTCGGATAATCTATGCAGAATTTCTTGCAGAAGCTGACAGTCCATTTTGGAATTCAGGGTTCACGAATGTCATTAAGAAAAATGAGAAAAATAAGAGGCCCAAGCGACTTCCTTTCAACTGATAAACATAAGCATCGCCGGGCCATTACCCCTATAGAAAAAATTCTGTTACTGCGTTATGACGGCCGCTATTTCTCCCTTTCTTGGAAAGACTTCACATGACATAATAAAAAAAGCAAAGTGCTTCAAACCCAATGCCTAAGATGGCTGAAACAAATAAAGCGAGCGCACATCAAAGCTACAGCCCGCAATGTTTCGTATTGATCCCAGATGGGCGCAATGAGGTGTAAAATTAAGTCTTCAGCTGAGGTGGAGGACTTAATCATTGTCTAAGAGTGCGTTAAAAATAATACATTTCTATTAACTAATTTTTGATAACGAACTTCAGCTGAAGTCAACCCCCGTAAATTCTCTGTCAACTGTCGCATTTCATCGTTTTTGTCTTATTTGGTATTTGAAAATACGAAAACAAAAACCAATATCCGGACCGGACCGCATAATTAAATTCCTTGGACAATGTACCGTGGAGCAGGAGTCAATTGGAGCTAATGGCTCAATATTTATGGTTTGGACATCAACATTAAAAAGTTTATTACTTTACGTGTTAAGTGCCAAAGGAAGACAGCGAGGGTGAATAGAAATACCTCGGCTACGGTGCTTACGAAAGGCATAATGAGTGCCAAAGGAAAACATTAAATTGTTAGGAACTGAGATTTATGTACGAGCACTCGCTTTAAGTATGTATTTATCTATAGCGTACAATTTCGTTTAATTTTAGCTTGCAAGATTCCTTATCTATCTGTAAGGAACAACGGTGAATGAAATGGATCTATTGCGCTTATATAACAATTTCAATCGACCTTGTGAATGTAACGTGATTCTCATGCTAAATCTCACCTACTTCCATGGAGAGAAGCTATGAAACGAGCTGCGTCGTTTTACTTTCATTCGCAACGTGGTTTTCTTAATAGTGTAGGTACTGGTCTAAGAGTAATCCAGTACTATATTAAGACAGAGATAGGAAAAAGTACAAGAGAAAGCTGTGAAATTTATACTTAAAGCGGTTACATGAAAAATGCACAGCGTGTTGTGGAGTAGAAATGCATCAGATACATACTATACACACATTGTACTGTATAATGCATTTATTGAATTTAAATACATTTAACTACTTAGTCTTCTATTGCGCTTTGGATATTCGTAATGGTTTGAAAGTTAAAAGCTTTTCAACCGTCTTCAGATACATATATCGCTTCGGATAAAACTAAGGCGCTGAATGCTAACATTTTGGTAAATAAATTGTTAAATGTACTCATAAACTTACTTTCATTTTTTCTTATTAATTTAATATATATATGTATGTATGTATATACATCAGTATGTCAAGATCTAAAAGACAAATATTTGAAAGGTTTGAACGAATTCCAACTGTTCCATCAAATGTAGAGGAAAAATGACTGAACTGACTGAAATGAAAGAACTACTTGGTTTAAACGCCCGGAGTTCAAGAAGGCATCAGAGAGAAGAAGAGAGACTTTAAGGTGCGGATTCACTTGGGGGACTCCCATTCTCGAAATCTGTACACTGAGGCGTGAAGAACTTGCAAATTAGCTGTGAAAATAGAGATAGAACAATCTTGGAAGGAGTTTGGCGAGAAATTAGAACGTGATCACAGATCTGGAAATGAGATGTTCTGGCAAACTATCCGCCACCTCAGAGGACGAAAATTGAATATCCTAAAAGGAGTCAAAACCAAAGACAATGTTGTAGTGTTAACGTCGTCAATTGCCACGCTAATGGTTCATGGCTCAAATCCTGATGTCAGCAAGCATTTATTTATTTCTCATGAAATACAGAAAGTCAGTCCGATCAATTGCGAAAGCTTGTGTGAACACTATTGTGAAGGCATAACACTGGCAGTAGCTTGGTCATATGGCTAATAAAATTGTTCGCTTTCTCGATGATGATTTCCCTATGACATCGGTTATCGGAGAAAAAATACTGTGAATCAGAAACAAAGGCGAAAAAATAAGAAAAATATCCCCAGTTATCTGGACGCCACCACCGGAGTTTCTCTGAAACATAAACAACTGAGCTTACAACCACTAACCCAAATCTTTCTCTCTCTCTATCTTTCCTTTCCAACGCGCGCACTGTGTGTAAACATGTAAGGGTATTTATAACCCCTTGAGTGCATGCAAATTGTAAAAAAAAAACTGAAGATGGTACAATTCTTTCCATTGAGGAAGACATCTTACGCAGATGGAGCAAATAATTTTCAGAGTTGATCAATCTCTAACAGGGCACCGAAGAAAACAGATCTACGATCGGAAGCAGGGCGGAAAATAGTTCTACGGTAAAGGAAGTAACTTTGGGGATCGAATCGTTAAAAGTTGGCAAATCTGTAGGTGCTCAATGCTCAATGTTTTAGGTAAAGAAGGTGTGCAATGGCTCTCGTGTGCCATTAAAGTGACATGAGAATGCGGTGAAGCACCTGGTGATTGGAAAATGGGGGTGACTGTCCCTCTTTTTAAAAAAAACTACAAGCATATATCTCTTTTAAGTCTCCTTGGAAAACTGTTTGCTAAGGTCCAGTGCTGTGGTTGAGGATAGTTTGCGGGGTGAGCAGTGCGCCTTTCGTTCCGGTTGAAGCACAACCGACCAGTAATTCACTCTGAGAGTGGTACTTGAAAAAGCCCGGGAGTATGCTAAACCTGTGGACAGCTGTTTTGTGGAATTGAAGAAAGCATACGATAGGGTTCCTCGAGGCAAACTCGGGAGTCTTCTGCAGGAGCATGGGATTGAGGGTTTCCTGTTAAGGGCGATTGACTCTACATATACAAACTGCAGAAGCTGTGTTTGGTAAGCGGCGTTAAATCAATAACCTGGCTGTGGGCATTGGACTCCACCAAGAGTGCGTTGTTTTACCTCTCCTCTTCATTGTACTCATATGTATGGACTGTATGTTAAAGCGCAGCCGTGGCGGAGGTTGTTTCAAATTGGGAGACTTCACGTTAGTCATCTTATCTTTGCGGATGATTTGGTCATCCTTGGGGTCCTCTGAAATTGAAGTTCAGTGCGGATTCGAAAGTTTTGTAGCCATTGGTGATGATGCTGGAATGAAGGTAAACGTGGACAAATCGGACGTAATAGTAATTTCCAGAACCCCCGTTCAGTGCACTCTGCATTTTAGTGAAGCAGATGAATAAGTTTAAGTACTTCAGAGTGCTATTCGCGGTTGATGGAAAGAGCAATGCCGAGTGATCCTGTCGAATTGGGCGGCCTGAATCAATTTGAGATAGCTGGGTCAATCTGTTATAGGGAAAGCCGAACTAGGTGTTCAAGAATTAACGGTCTTAACTCGGCATATCTTTCAACTCCCGTCCGAAAGAATAAAGTCGCGGATACAAGCTGCCGAAATGAGGTGTCGCGGTGTTGCTGGAATAACTCGTAGCTATCGAGTGCCCAACACTAGGGTACACGAGGCACTCAATGTTGAACAGCTACTTCTTTGAACAAAACTATCTACATTTCGATGGTTTGGTCACGTAGTGCATATTGCCCCCAAACAAGCTTCCAATACGTGCCATGATTGCCGTGTTATCCGGTAAGCAAACCCTTGGTAGGCCTAGAAATAAATGGTTGGTTCGAATCCGACATATCTTATGAAGCTGTCTAGGGATTCCTCCTGATGAGTTGGATTCAATGGCGAAGGATCGAGAATGATGGAGAGTCGACCTGAATATCCTACCACCGCGATTTTTTTTATTTTTTTTTTTTTGTACGCACAGTATGTGTACATACATATAAAGATATTACAGTTGTAACAGAATAATAAACATTTTGTTGGATATTGAATTAAATTAAAGCAATATTTATTATTAACATTTGTTCGAGCCTAAATCAGCGCTGTCTCCCAGCCAATACAACCCACGTGCTGAAACTCCCTGAACGCAACCTGTGCGCTGGATCCCACCGCACGCAACTAGTTCATGCTCGTGCTGGCGCTCATTTCCGGTTTGTCTTCTCTCTCTTCATTTTTCCTTCGACAGCACATCACGTTTCCTTGCGCTTAATCTTTTTAATAAACTTATAGCAGTATAAAAGAATCAGCGTGGTTTATTAATCGAACAACATTAATAAGGTAACGGATGAGCTCGAGAGAAGTTACACGTAAGGTGGAGTACGAGTTCTTTCGTTTTTTAATTGGTGCTTGGTGCGCGGAATTCCATATCTATGTTTGTGCACAGATGTCAGGAAGATTTTTGACCGCAGTCTGCAATCAGATCCAAACTGCCTTGGATAAACAGAAGATTGGTACACGAGGTACGTGCTAGCCGTCAATCCGACCAAAACAGCCTTGGTGTTATTTACTGTTAAGAGAAACTGTGATGGCCTTGTGCTACTAGGTGCATAAGCATCTTAAACTAAAATGCATTCAGACTCTTACTGATACTGGCAGTGTCAAACACCTTTCGGTTAGAGATGAGGTTTCAGGCCTACTGTGGTACATTTATTGTAGGTACACAGCTATCATCGGATCAATTTTCATCCATCTGTCTGCAGTATGGTGACTTAGAGCGGTGGTCGTTGAGATCTGCCTGTTCTATACTAACAAGACTACAAAGAGAAGTTTGCCTTAGAGTTACTGGAGCCTTGCGCAATACTTCTGGCGACGGTTCTATTGCTCTGCTTAACTTGTTACAGCTGGATTTAGCTGTTCAGAAGAAAGCGATCTGCAGGCTCCTAAACAACGGTGCCCCGAAGTGCATGACATAGAATTGAACACTCTACGCTTAAGGTACTTGAGATACCCACAAGTCACTCAAAGGTTGTTCTAGGATATAACAACTATAAAGACAAGATATCCAAATCGAATTAAATTTTGTCTTATTACGGTACTGGAACATAGGGCAATTATAGAATTGTGAGTTTGGAAACTCTTTCTTTAAGTGGCCCGATACACTAGCCACTGCGCCACGGAGCCCACAAATTCATATATAAAGTGTCTTAAAACAAAGCATGAATATGACTACTAAAAGCGAAAATAAATTACTAAGATTCTTAAGAGCTTCGTAAATTAAAATGAATTTACTATATCTCTTAAAAATTTACGAAATTCAACATTTACTCAACGTTTACGAAGCCTTTATAAAGTGATGTGAATACCCCTATCATTACGTTTTACAGATACTTTGACCTGTGATACAACAGCTACGGAGGGCATTACACAGATGTAGGCTGCGAAGTCTTAAATAGATTACAAAATGGATTGCATCCTTCCGTGTTACTTTCAAGGTAGCACCATAATTCGTTGACGGTGATGATAATGACAAAATGCATGATACTTTCTGTTATGCACCAATTTCCTCACTTAACAAGCATTGCGAAGTGAAAGTGAAAGCTTCACTCTCAGCACGCATACAGCATTTTTTATTGCAAATATCCGCGAAGAAAAAACAATGTTAAATAACAAAAATCGCTCATTTTAATGCCTAAGTTAGGATGTATGCACTTGCATACACTGGTAGTGGTATGTCGCTTATTTGATAGCAATTACGTAAAAAGCGGTGACAGGCACCCGCAACAATCTGGAACCGCCTGGTACACACAACACATCGTCTCCGGCGTCGCCGTCATCGTCGACGTTGTCAGTTTCGTCTCAGAAAAAATGGCGCAACAGACAATTTGCACCCTTCAATCAGAATCACGACAGGGGACACCCGGGGAATGCCAAGGCACAAGACGTACGATGGCTTCTTCAAGCCACCAACCAAAGGCATTGTCATCGTGGGCAAATAAAAGACAACAGAAGTAGGGAACAATAGAATAGTAGGACAAAGGCGGCGCGGAGTCAGTAAATTGGTGGTGGGCTGCCCGCAGATCGCACTTTGCATTCTGCACTCTGCACTCCACAATTCACAAGAGTGCTAGGTTTGTGTAGACCCTTTTGACGGTAAATAGAGTTCACTTACAGAGTGACGCTGTTACCAAGCCAAACATCAATTACTCTTGGTGTTACCTCATATGGAGCAGTGTTGCACTTATTTCATCAGCTGGCTGCTGTAAACTGATGGGATGCAATTGGTAATCATCGTACTCTTCGTGGTATTCTTCTTAAGTTCCCAGAGTTGTTTATCTATTATTTTCTCGTTTTTAATGAGTTTTTATTCTTCATTCGCTTTCGTTTTTCCGGTTGTAGCTACATATTTATTTACTTATCCGCATGGTACTGTGTACACCGGAAGATTCGTATATCGGGTATTTTCAACGAAAAACGGATGCTCTCTGTGAGTAACTTTGGATTTCGTGATTTCATCTGTATATGCTTGGAATCACTCTACTCCTTCAGGTTTAGTATGGAATATTGGACATATGATTCTTTATGGTACTCATAAAGGGTTCTTTGAGTGGCACACTACCAACAATCTGGCAAATGAGATAAGTAGTATTTAGTTTATATGATATGATATGCACGATGGGCCAGCCATCCTTGACAACACTTCGTCTACTTCAGCAACTTGACGAACGTTAATGCGGTAGACTGGAACGAGTGTTAAGCTACTCTAACGAGTAGGTTAGATACTTCAGACGCACGGCCTTATCTCGATAAATCGGCTTTGTCCGACCTAATTTCCGTGTTACTCGTGGGACCAAAAAATTTAATGAAAAAAAAAAAAAAAAAAAATTAAAAATTGAGCATTTCAGCGGAGATCCACTCAAAGCGCGCTCCCTAAACTTTTATACACTATACAGCGACAGCAGCGCTGGACACTCGACCTAATGCCCATAAGCGCGCTGTTCATGGCCGCAAATCAGCCAGCAACCGCAGAAAAAGTTCGTACCAGAGGGACATCTTCATTCTGGGGATTGCCAAGAACGAATAGGCCGGTACGGTTTCTGCGCGGGACCTGGCTGATAAGTTAAGATACCAGCGGATCGTTGATGAGTACATCAACTCCGGAGCGAACAGCCTCAACCAAAATAACCACGCAAGACCGAAGCGGCAAATCGCAACCGCTCCCTGGAGGAAGTCAAGTCCGGCTCCCAACGGAACAAAGCTGCGAAGTTCTCTACCGCCAAGTTCAATGACTCATCGACCTCGTCGTCCCAGACGACACGAACTGTGAGCGGGGTTGTCAGAGACGACCTACAAGTCGCAGTGGTGGATGAGCTCTCTACCGGCGGCAAAGCAGTGGCTGAGGCTTGGAGTGCGATAGAGGTCATACTATCGGAAATTATAATGGAACACCTTATGAACAACCAAGGAAGACCGCTAACTTGCTTTGACTCAGCTGAAGTCGTTAGAGGATACAGAGTCATCAAATGCGAGGAGTCCTTCTCTAAGGAATTTCTAAGCGGCTGCGTTCAAAAGATCCGTGGCGCGTAGCACGGCTTGAGACTCAAGCTAATCCCAGCCCGAGAGATTCCGAGGAAACCCTAGATCCGCATTTGGCTCCCAAACATGGCCATTGAAAACGGTAAGCACATTAACTGCCTCAAACTCCACAATCCAACGGTTCCCATGAATGACTGGAAAGTCACTAACGCTGAGGAACCATACAACAATACCATGTCTTTCCTAATACTAATCACCGAAGAAAGTGCCGTCACCCTTGAGAATAGAGAACGCGGGCTGGGCGGACCTCATAATCGCATCCGTCTATATGGCATACGACCGATAAGCACCGCCGGGGGAAGTCCATGATATAATAACTCGCATCTCCACATCAAGGACCAACCTGCTGATGGGCTGCGACGCCAACGCCAAACATACGGTTTGGGGGCAGCTCAGAGAACAATGAACGCGGCGAGTCGTTGTTTGATTATATCATTGAAAACAAAATTTCAATTTGCAACACGAGTAACACCCAGACCTTTATCTTTCCGAGTACGGATAGTTTTAACGTTATTGATGTCACACTCTCTTGTAATAACAATAATATCAATGTTGAAAATTGGAGAATGTCGATTCTGAAATCTTTCTGAGGCCATAACTGGATAATCTTTAATGTAGATCTCGAGATCGAGACTCCTAAGCTTTTAAGAAACCCCAAAAGAATCGACTGGGCCAAGTTTGGTCAAGTCATAAGTCCGTAAAACCACCAAACCAAAAATAACCTCAATTATAGAACTCGACAATAAAGTAGAGATTTTCGAAAAAGCTTTCAATACGGCGTTTAAAGTCTCGTGTCCTTAACAACTTCGCTCCTTATAAATCCCAGCGCCTGGACGGCATTCTACCCATTATGCTACAGAGGTCGCAAGACCTAGCAATTTCATGGCTCACATCGATTTTCAGGAGCTGTTTACTGAACAACCACGTACCACATTCATGAAGACGAGTGAGAGTGGTTTCATTCCAAAGGCAGACGCGGTTATGAAAACTCGAAAGATTTCAGACCAATCAGTCTAACTTCGTACTGATGACTCTCGAGCGATTCCTAGACAACCATTTGCGAAGCAAAATAGAACCATCCCCGGTATGCCAGTAAAACACCCCAAGGTGGAGTTATCTCACCTCTACTATGGCTGATAGTCATGAATAAAATCCTTTTAACGTTAGACAGGGAAAGAATCAAGGTAGTCGGGTATGCAGACGATATGATGATACTAGTGTTAGCAAAGTTTCCCTCCGTCCTAACCGAAATCACGGAAAATGCTCTGAGTAATGTAAGCACTTGAGCCAAAAAGTGTGGTCTTGGTGTCAACTTGAGCAAAACTGAACTGATGCTCTTCACCACTAAAACCAAAATACCTGACTTGTCACTTCCTCGGCTAAATGGCCAACCGTTCTCCTTATCGTCCAGTGCTAGGTATTTAGCACTTAGCTTAACTGGAAGCTAAACATAGAACAACGGGTAAAGAAGGCATTTATAGCTTTCTATGCTTGTAGCAAAACCTTCGGACAAAATGGGGACTGCAGCCAAAATTCACCTAATGGATGTACACAGTCGTGGTACAACCAATTCTTACATATGGGTCAATAGTATGGCGGCCGGCTCTAAAAAAAGGGTTATAATATAACCAAACTTAATAAGATATAAAAACGACATGCATTGGCACCACAGGCGCTCTAGGTGCGGGTAGACTGAGGGAGTCTGGGTATTGGATTATGAAGCCCTATGGGCATAGTAACATCTTAAACTCTCTGCCAAGAAAACTCGTTTTGCCCACAACAAATTACATTATACCCAAATTGAATTTCAGAAACCACTTCGACGTTCAATTCCCCACAAGATTAGAATGGCAAGATGGACAGGTGATTAAGACTTTCAAGGTAACAATCTACACAGACGGCTCTAAGATGAACTGTGGAGTCGACGCGGATGTGTTTTCCGAATCCTTAAACATCTCAAATTCATATAGGCTTCCGGATTTTACCAGTGTGTTTCAGGCAGAATTACTCACTGTTCGGGAAGCCTGTCGTCAGATCAAAATACACGCTAATATAACGTCGAGGCAAAAGATCGCTATTTTCGTTGATAGCCAAGCAGCCATCAAAGCCATTGCCTCGGCTACTATATCCTCCAAGCAGGTGCTTGAATGCCAAAATGAGGTAGCCTCGCTAGATAGCCAATTCAAGGTAACCCTGATTTGGGTTCCAGCGCACAGTAACATTTATGGAAACGAACTTGCTGATCAACTGGCAAGGGAAGGTTCAGCCCTCCACAGCTCTTTTGCAGAATCAGTTCAGATTCCGCTTGGAGCAGTCAAAGCAGAAATATCCTTAAAATTGTTTGCCAAATGGATGGACTAAGTTAACAAACTGATTTATATCTAGAAATATGTGGCCAAACTAGAACAAATAAAAAACAACCGATTACTTAAACAGTAGGCGTAGGGACATCGCCAGGATAACAGCGACCACCACGGGTCACTGGTCTATAGGAGACCGTGCAGTCAAATAACTCGTAGGTATCCCACACAACACATACTGCCGCAGTTGCAATGTCGCGACTGAGAAAGAAACCCTTATCTACTTTTTATGCCCCTGTCCGGCACTAGCTGGGGCCAGATAACGAGCTTTAGGGAAACCCTTTTTTTCATTCCCTCGAGGAAGTCTCATAGAGAAACCTTAAAGATTTAATAATCTTCTTAAACTCCACAGGTTGGATCTAGAGACTCCCACCAACACACCTTTTACATACAGGTACACGAGTTTTGTGTTATCAAAACCGCTCACTAAGCCCCTATGTTTGAGAATTTGAGTCCGCGTTCACGTAAATGCGATCGTACTTTGGGTATATTTCTCAAAGGATTAGATAGAATATTCAGTTTAATGATGGATCAAAACGCCACGATTAAGGAGTCTATCATGACGAATAGTAAGATGCAAAACTGATGAGAAACTCTTTATTTTCCAGAATTCAAACCCTCGACCCTCTGCTCAACATACCAATGCACACCAATAATAACCGGCGGCGTGGTTTTTGGTTTCGCAGATTCTCTTCACGATTTTTCCGGAAATTTTTTTCTATCGGTGTTGAAAAGTTTCACAAAAATAAAATATTGGAAACTAACTTTAGATGCTAGCTATATTTACAATTTTTTAAAATCTGTTTTTATTTTAAGTAGAACACCCACACAAAAATTGGGAGTGACAATAAATGACGTACAAGAGAGTAAATGAGAGGAAAATCCAAAGCTTCCAAAGCTCACACATTTTTAAAGCAATTCTGTTTTTTTTTTTTTTTAATTTTGCTGAAATGAAAAAGATGCATCTTTCGTAAAGTGGGCGTGACTGTGTGCAGATTTCAAATTCGTTTGCAATGCAATAAATCGGTTTCTACTTCATAACTGGTATCATACTGACAGGCAAACAGGGCTTAATCGACTCGATGTCGCTGATCATTTACATATATATCGTACATACACGTGTGCTATTCATTATTTTGTGTCAACGTTAATACACCAGATTGGGTAGGGTATACAACTTCGCCTTATATTGTGGGCTGCTCATCGTAAGCATCCCATAGAACTGCACATTCCGATACATCATGTAGGCATATGTACCGCTCCCTAATGATGAAAACCACACTAAATGTTTGATTACAAAACGAGAGCTATGTATATTTTTGCCAACTCTATCTGTAGCACCCATCTATTTGTCTGCACGGCTGTGATACTCGTATATTAACTTAAATGGCACAAAACACTCTGCGACCACTAGTCGAGCGCTTTATGAAATTAGTGGACTTCAATGGAGGGGACAATTACGCTTCAACTATTTACCCAGCTACTAATAATGACAATGACGGTTCAGTGGACAAACAGCAGAAGATTGGTTCGCATTTATTGGATAGTTGGTTAATTGTAAAAAAAAACAAAAAAGAGTAATTCGTCGCGGTGTTGGAATAAATTAACGCGTAGTAATGCCAGTTGAGTTGGTAATCACTTTAGCGGAATAATTAATTAATTTTCCTGCTGGCGGCTATGATGGTGCCTATGGGTGTTTAATGTTGAAATATGGAAATGACTTTGGTCACTGATTTAAGCTGCTATTTAGGTTTATTTATTTTTTTAATACCAAGAATAAAAAGTTATTAAATTTACCATGAAAATGTTATACGTCCAGCGTTGATGAATTGCGGGCTGTAGAAGCGGGTGATCCTATTCGAAAGTAATTTTGAAATGAGGTTTACGTGTAAATTAAATTATATTTAATTGAAATGGGTAGAAGGTATACGGTATCTACCGTACCATCTCCCTCAATACTTAATGGAGACTATTTACGAGAATATTTTCAAATGACTTTATTATAGAAACCCGTGTATTCCAAGGTTCGGTGTTTGGTTCAATCCTCTATAATACATATACCTAGTCCGGCCATAAATTTAGTTACAAAACTTCCAGCGCAAACTGTAGAATAGATTAGAAATAGTACCGTTAAATTTTTTTCAGAAAATATACTACAAAACCCAATAAATGGCACCCACTTTGGTTTCAGCTGCTGATCGGTTGTCGTGGAGTGGGGTATGAAAGGAGATCGTATTGCTGTTATAGCGTTGCATAAGTGGGAAAAATAGCTAACAAAATCTTTGAATTACTTAAACCGCTCGGAATATCAAAACTGCTTGTGTATCATGCTATAAATTGACTTGCTGAATCGACTCAATTAAAATACAGACCATGGATTGGTCGTCCGCACGTTGCCCGTACGAGCGCGGTTGTTAAAAGATGTACATGAGGAAATTCTAAAACAGAAAGTTACGAGTAAGTCACATGAGCTGAATGTATCCACCAGGTCCATGCCAAGGCTCATTCGGGATGATCTCAACATGGAAGCAATTAGGCTTCAAAGATGCAAGCGACTCTTGCACTGTTCTGGGGCGAACTCCAAACTTGAATCGACTATTCAAGCCTCGGTCTTACTTGTACTGTGGCTAAGAGAGGGAGCTGCTCTGATATAAATCATATTTTGCTCTAAACAGGTAGCCAACTACACGTTGATTTGGCGATGTTGGATGTGTATCACGTAAATTTAAATGAAATTATAATTTCACTGCTCCACACTCTCTCTCTCCCACTCCCCATAAAGAATAGATTTATACTTATGACCAACACCACTAGCCGAGCCGATTGAGCCATCATATGTTGTTCATATGTTCGTATATCATCTGTTCTTTCTCCTTAAATTTTGTATTTCTGTGAATAGTATAATCGTTAGTGTTTTACTTCACAAACATTCCAAATAACCTTCTTTGAAGCAAGTTGTAACCATTTTTTATGTTTTCCTACTATTTAGAGTTCAAATATTGCTTCGGATTCCAAAAAAAAAATGAAATACGAAATTCTATACTAGTAGCTCCAACTTAAGGCTTAAGAATAACCAAAAATCGAGTGAGGAACACCAGGGTACACGAGGCAAGTATACCGTCTGATAGTAATTACCCCTACTACTGCAAATATAGGATTTAAGAAAGGTTGTTAGAATTAGAATATAGCTCCACTGACCCTTATTATGAAGTGGAAAACAGAAGCCTCTACCAACGGGCTAGAAATGACTGCAATTTCATTTTAAAACGTGCAGGATTCGAACGTGATCAAAAAGTGAGACAAACAATTCTATAATGTCCTAAAGGCAGTAAATAGTTTTGGTCATTCGTAAAAGGAATTAAAGGCTCCGCTACATATGACACCTCTGTGCTTGCCAACTAATGCAAGTTGTTTAAGGTGGATGTATTTTTACCATATTCTCAGCAAATGATGGTCAATGATGGTTGTCAATGCTTGATACACATGTTAGCCGCGCCCTTCGCTGCAATAAGCAGATTATTGATGCTATAAAAGGTGTTTCTAGATGCCTTGTAATCCTCAAAAGATGTAAACGTTTTTTTTTTTTTCGTCTGAAACCTGAACATATACATATATATGTAACGTGCTTGAGTTTACTTGATCGTGTTCGGCTCCAAGCTTTCAGATTCATCGGTGATCAGTCTATGAGCAACCAAATGCCTTCGCTCCAACATCGCCGAAATGTCGGATGGTTAGCGCTCCTTTATTGGTACTTCTCCACAAATATTTGTATGAAACATATACTCGTAGCTATGTTCCGCCGATCTATCCGTCAATCAGAATAGCCGTGAAACATTTTTTGCACATACTACGTTTATCTAAGAACCTTCCTTCGCACTTTTACGTTCAGGACTAGGAGATACATTCTTAGCCACGTAAAACGCATGTGAAATGACCTGCCGTTCTCAGTATTTCATATTTAATTTATAAAAATGTAAAACTTGTGCCTTATACCCTTTCCTGTTACTCTAGTACTGAGTCTTTAAGCTTTAAGGAACACCGTTCTAAGTGCTGGTGAACTCTTAAAAAAATGTTGCCCTGTAGTTCGACGTGCAAGTAGAAGATTGATGCAATATATGTGAGTCTGGCTGAATTCCTAAACGTCAAAATAATGCGCATCGTGAGTGCATCACTGTCGTTGTGATGCGAGGTTATGATGCTTTCTTTATGCTATGCTTTGACGATGCGTTGCAATCTTTGACGTTTTGGAACGATATGAATTAAAATAACTACTATTATCAAAAAAAAAATGTTCTGGTAACTACCAGTTAGTTTTAAATTTTACAAAATTTAGTATGTAATAAATAATCTAAAACAATAATTTCTTACGAAATAAAAATCAATAAAATGTCAAATGACATTTGCATCACATTAGTTCATGATGCGCTGTTTGCTTTTGTTTGCGCAGTAGATACATTCACGATGCGTTTTGGAACGGTATAACAGGTGGGTCAACTACAAGTTTCTTTTTAAAAATGCAATAAAGTGAACAAAATTAAATTTTTTCCATGTATTATGGCTTTATTAGTAAGAGCAAATATTCCCATTAATTATGGAACACAACGTCGAAGCCTCGGCTGGCTTCGCAGTAGCGCATTCTATCACTCCAATTTTCCAAGACCTTGTTGATGGTTTCGGGCTGTAGCTCACGGATTGCTTGGATGATATTGGCCTTAAGTGCTTGAATCGTTTCCGGATTGTTGGCATAACATCGCTCCTTCACGGTTCCCCACAAAAAAAAGTCCAAAGGGGTCAAATCGCAGCTCCGAGGCGGCCAATTGACATCGCCAAGATGGCTGATAACACGATTTGGGAATTTGGTGCGCAAAAGACCGATTGTGGCATGGGCTGTGTGGCATGTGCGCGCCATCGTGCATGAACCAGAGGTCGTCCAAATCCATGACTTCAATTTCAGTAAAAAAAACTCCTTAACATGGCTCTGTAACGCCCACCGTTGAGCGAAACGTTGTTCCCAGCCTCATTTTCGAAGAAAAATGGTCCAATGATGCCACCACTCTACAATCCGCACCAAACTGTCACTCTCTGTGGATGCATTGGCTTCTCGACAATAACGTGCGGGTTTTCCGAGCCCCAGATGCGGCAATTTTGTTTGTTAACGTAGCCGCCGAGATGAAAATGTGCCTCGTCAGAAAAGATGATTTTTCGCCCAAAATTGTCCAATTCAAGCTGCTCTAAGGCCAAAACTGCGAAGCGATAACGAAGCGGATGGTCATGCGCTTTCAATTGCTGAATCAATTGGACCCTGTAAGCGAATAATCACAGATCTTTGTGCAGAGTTCTCCTCAGGCTAGTGCGTGAAATGTTGAGCTGTTGAGATCGATAACGAGTTGATGTTCGTGAATTGAGTCTCACACACTCGGCTACAGCAGCCACATTCTCGTCTGTGCGCACCGTACGACGACGGGGACCATGAGTGTTGTCCACTAGCATACCAGTCTCACGAACTTTTTGCACAAACTTGCGTACAGCAGGCGCGGTGGGTGCTTCATTTCGGCCAAAACTTCTTTTCAAAAAACGCACTGTTTGGGCTACACAGGACTCACTTTGGAAATAAGTTTTCAATATTTCCTAATGTTGTTCAAGTGTAAAGCGACTCATTTCGTTCCGCGGAGGTATGATACTGACTTTCTGTCAAGATTTCGAGCGGGAAACAGCTATCAGTGTCAAAATAACCTATGATTTAAAAAGAAAGCACTAGATGGCCCACCCGTTACAGAGAGCTCAGAGACCAGAGGTGGTTACAAGAACCACCTAAACATCCTACATCAAAGCCATTGAAACTTTTTCACTCATTGCTAATCGCCAGTTTGACGTACCCTACGTTCATATGAGAAAATATCGCAACTTTCGAACGAAGTCTCTGGTTTACTTAAATACGCACCTATAAATCTCATACACATTCAGAGGCCCAACAAGTGGCGGTACTTGTTCGCGTTTAACATCCGACCGGATGCAATTACTTTTTTTTTACGAAAATGTGGGTTGATAAAAATACAAATTGGGTGCGTGCAGAAATGTTTGTTACTAAATGAGAATTCTTTGCCACCAAAATAGAAGACTATTGACGTTTACATTAATCACCGATACACCCTAATGTATCTTCGCACAGGACCATATATACATCAGCACGAAAGTGACACTAATTTATTTTGTTGAGCTCGTAAATTAATTTGAGGCTTTGGCAATGGAATAAAAATAAAGAAATGAAAAATTAATTTAAATCAAAAAATTAAAAGTGGTACGCATTATAAAGGCGAGCAGTGCCCACCTTCTTTCCAATGATATGTATCAAATCGTCATGGCTTATTAATAGATTTATTATTGACAAAATTTATTTTGTTTAAGAATAAAGTATCAGAGGTTGAAACTGTAGACGATATTCTCACTGAGGGTGGTTTTTTGAAAATGTTATGTTTTGATGCGTGAAAAAACCGACTTATCCTAAAAGATTCTTGACGGATTAGTGCCAGACAAATTTATGTATTTTATTAAGAAATGCTTACGACATTTGGATTATTTTTATCTTAGATTTAGACACATAATATAAATGACAAAATAATTTTAGCTTACCAGCACATGGGATTTGTTTTAAGTTTTTTGTGTTGAGTTCGTTATGAAAATCGTTTTAAATATTCTGAAAGATACAAAAATAATATTTGTTAGACTTATTAAAGAAGCTTTATATTAAACTAGCAACCCGGCCCGACTTCGTTCGGGTGTAATTAAATTTTTACAGTGATACACTAATAAATAAATTGGGAAAAGACATACTCGTAATAATATTATGTTACTAAATTATACCTTTTTGCATGCCTTTTTTATTCTTTTATGAATTGTCCCTTGTCATTATACCTACGTACCTATACGATAAGCGTAGTAGTTCATAGGTGAAACTGTTTTACGTAGCTGTGTCCCGGTATTTGGATCCACTTGAGGAATATTTATTGAATATTCTTCTTTACCTCTAGATAAAATCAAAGGATATTGTAAAGCATCATATGATCGATGAATTTCTGATATTCTTTGCAGATTATCATTACGACTGCGTATTATCCCGTCTGTGCAATTTTGACCCGGCTATGATAACTGCTACCTTAGCCGTAGAAGGAGCGTTATAGGGACCGCGATGTTCGGCAACAGGTACCTTATCGACGTGGATTACAAAATTGAAGTCGATCATGTTTTGTGGAACTCTCAATTGCTGTTTTAAAATACTGAGTATAATTATTATGGGAGTGTAACATATCTTGCAATTGTCTGATCAATGCATTGTTTGAGGATTGTCGAGCGATAGAACATCGAGAAGAAGCTTGTGCTTCAGGATCTGGGATAAAATATATCTGCCGGAATTTATGGTCATCAGGCCGAAGGTGGGCTACCGGCCAAATGATATACCTGCCCTTGTACCTTAAACGAAGGCGTGAAACCACTTTCGACTATTCTATTTAAGTACTCATGAATGAGGTCATATGGAATGCGTTGTTATAGAGACGTAATTGCCTCAAGAATTTTTTACTTTTGGGATGGTCACATGTTAGAAGGGAATATAAAGGATCCGGAGGTTCAGAAATTTCATCTAATTTAATTTTGCCCTGTAAGCAACACATGCCTTTTGATTTGTCTTTCCATTTTAGGGCAAAGCAATGTGGACAGATAATGATCATACTTCCCAAAATAACTGCAGAGTCATTTTTATAGTTTATGGAAGAATTATAATTCATTCCAGAACACTCCTTAGTGCCCATAAGGCAGAAAGCTTAGTAGTTTGACATCACATAACTCGTTCCTCGTTTCTCAGATTAAGGCGTATTGTCCTATCTTCGAGTGGCCGATTGCTTCGTTCTATGGGAAACTCAATTTGCCTCTGTAAATCATGTCTACTACGATCCAAAGAAAGACGCTTATTACGTTCAGCAGAAGTCGTTCGCAAAATATTCCTCTCTCGGTTATTAGTCAACTTAGATTCTCTTTCTTGTTCACTTTCATTAGCCCGTGATAATCGTTTTCTTTTAGCGTTTGTTGAACTACGATCTATATTTAATCTACGTCTTGGCATTATAGCCTCCGAACAAAAAATAAATACATATTTGACACAACAGCTCTTTAAGGGCCAGGGCCTAGCTTCTCGCAACCACTCATATTGTGTGCGTTATATTTTTCACACGAATGGAAGGAACCTACAGTTTAGTGCCGTATCAGAACGGCATTTTGTTTCGAGGAGCTTTATCGAGACAACAATGCTCTCGGATATTTGTCATATTTTGCTGAAAAAACGTCATCGTCGACATATGTCCTCTCTAAAAGTTCGTTTAGAATGTAAAAATTATAAACTCTGCTGTAAACCATCTGAACACCTTTTCGTTCAATGAATACACAGGGCACAAGTTTTCATTGCATACGAACTTCAACGAACAGTTGAGTAGAAACTAATAGACTTAACTTCGAATTATAGAGGTAAAAAAAGCCAACAAGTTTGAATTAGAAAAGTTTTTAGGTTATGTTGCACAAAAATAAGTTCGAATTAACGGAGAGGACAAATTGCATAGGTTTTCTTTGATTAATAGAGGTTTTCTCATTGGGCTTAGGCAGTACTTCTATTTATAGAGGTTTTCGAATAATAGAGTGTCAAAGTATCAAGAGTTCACTGTATATTCTATGTTCGATGTCTTGCATGTAAAAACATACACATTTTGATGAAATTTGCTTCAAGGAGTCCACGCTCGTTACAGTGAACAGGCCCGGTTTTTATTAGTTCACTATATCGAGCGTCTACTGTACTTTTCAATGTAGCTACTGCTACTCGACACGGCTGCTGACTATGGTAAAAAAAAACCGCACTCAAATCTATTCAGCAGTAGTCTTGGATTTGGCATATTATGAGTACATTATGTATGCACACATACAGAAAATAAATTTGCCTTACAAACTGATCACCTTGATTCATGCAGAACATTTGCTTAACATACACACACCCTATGACGTCACTCACTGCTGCATGGCTGTTGGCTGTGGTCTCTGCTCATGGAAAATTGTTGGCGATAATTTCATAAATTGTTCTGAGCATAGCTCAGCTTCAGGATAACGCAGAAGGATAATTTATAGCTCAAACCAATTTGCTAAAAACAAAAAAAAAAAAAAAAAACAAATATTTGGCGCAACAGCTCTTTAAAGTGCCAGGGCCTAGCTTCTCGCAACCACTCATGTTGTGTGCGTTATATTTTTCACACGAATGGAAGGGACCTACAGTTTAATGCCGAATCCGAACGGCGATTTGAGAAGCTTTTTCGTGACAACAATACTCTCGGATGTTTGTCAGACGCTCGCGAGAGGTGTGACCGTGAAAAAACTTTTTGGTATTTTCTGGGATTCGAACTTGGAATCTCATGCGTAGTGATCCGACACACTAACCACTTACGCCACGGGGCCCCCACGGCGCCCCCATTTCATTTGTTTTTAAATCCAAAAGCCATTGTTGAGTTAGGACCGTGTGAATGTAATT
The DNA here is from genome assembly GCA_945910035.1 of Brachypalpus laphriformis. Lineage (NCBI taxonomy): Eukaryota > Metazoa > Arthropoda > Insecta > Diptera > Syrphidae > Brachypalpus > Brachypalpus laphriformis. The sequence goes on from OX246754.1 coordinate 90,244,344, forward strand.
TAAACCCCTTTTTTGCCACTTAGACCTCGAATGCTCAGTTCCTGTGAAAGGTAGACACAGCAACCTTCCCAAGAAAATGCATATCATAACAGTGAAAACCGCATCTAAGTCCCTTCAGCGGTTCTCGAGATTAACGCGGCCACGTAGAATTTGGGGACTTTGTTTTATACGACGTAGTGAAGTGATTGGTTTATGTACATACATATGTATGTGATAATCCTTGCAGACTTACACATTGTTTTTTTGAAGGTGATTATCCAATTTTTTCTTTTATTTGATTGTTTTTCAGCTTTCACAATTTATGATCAATTCCTCAACACCAGGAACCTGTCGAATCATAAAAGAATAACATCGACGTACGTATATAGGAAATCTGTCACCTAATACGAGCAAAGGCAAGACATTCGCAGACGAAATGTCGCAGACTATAGTGTAACTTAAGCCAAGCAAATTAAGATGCTCCGCAAAAGCGCAGCGCACTATAAGGACGACAATAAGATTTCTGCAGTTTTTTCTGTTGGGAAACAGCAACAATGTCGCATATTTTTTTTTACGAAGTTCAGCAGCATTCGCCTGGCCAAACTGCATCCCGGAGAGTCATGCGGTACACAGTTGTGTTCGTAAGTAAACCAATCCTAGGATCAGGTCCTGAAAAGTCTTCCTCTGAGACTTGCCTAGCAATCTCACCGGAGATATTATTCGGCATGACGCTAGGGTGATCTGGGAGTCAGGCAAAAACCAAAGAACTCGGTTTTCTGCCGAATTTTACAATCACGAACTATTTTGGATTAGAAAAGATTGAGTAATGCCTAAAGCGCAGTCTTACTGTCGCTATAGATGCAAAAGACCCGACCCTTCCACTTGTTCCTTACTTGTCTTTTCCTGTTTATTCGCTCACAAGATTATTTTATATCGTATTTGTATAATAAATTAAAACTACGAACTACTTCTAATTATTCTTAAGTATATGACCTACTGAAGGGTACATTTTATGGTCATTAGGTCACCGCTTGGAAGCCAGTCGCATATTGGCCTAAAGAGAAGTGAGGCCTAATATTGTCGTGTTCTAAAAAAACACCACCATGAGACCTGACTCAGACTCTGTTCGGAGCCAGTCCTGAATACGAGGAAAGCCGACTCTGAAATTATACAACAGCCGAAGTTCTGGTGTTAATGCGTCAGACGGCATACCCATGAGACCGGAGTTGTAGGATAGGTGCCGCACAAGGTCATCAAAACTCTTGTGTGGATTATACCAAAACCACCCCACCTAACATAGTGGATGGCTTTGGTGATACAGTCTATGATATAAATATGAAGAGAAGAAAAGGTTAGCAATGCATCTAGAGCAGAATCAGGTGTACACAGAAAAGTTTATGTGCAGCTGAGACAGGCGGTTCATTGGAATTTGACACAAAAGACAGTCACATATTAACGCGAAAGTCCCTTCCACCAAACAACCAACGAAAGACCTAAAGTTAGTAATCTCGGTTTTCAACTACGTACAAAATTAGCAATTTCATTTCCGCTTTGTTACTAACTCTGGTCTTTTGAGTTGATTATGGTAAAATATTTTTTTAACATTTCTTGCTTTTTTCCACAACTTGTTGCTCTTTCAAAGAATTTGCTAATAGTCAAAAAATCAAAATCTAATAGAACAGTTTTAGAAACAAATGATCTTCAATGGCAAGTTGTAAATATTTTTAAAGTTTTCCTTTTTATCCCTAAAGATTTTTAGCATTTTTAGGAATCCGCTACACAAAAAATCTTTCTCTCTCTCTATCTATCTATCCTTTCCAACTCCTGCACTGTGTATAAACATGTTAAGGGTATTCATAACCCCTTGAGTGCGCGCAAATTATATAAAAAAAAAGGAAAAAAATAGGAAGCCACAAGAAATATATTTGTATTAAAATTCCATGAAAAGTTTCGAACAAAACCACCTGTTAAAGTTTCGTCGAAAAGTAGATCTGCTTCAATTTAACTCTAATGGTAAAAAAAAAAATATGAAAAAAGAAACTATTTACCACCGTCACCGCCGTTCGTTTTTAGTCACTTGTCACAAAGAGGGATTGTAAAAAGCCCGAGTTTTCTACTCCAAACTCAACAGCGCAATATACATAGCTATAGGGAGTTTCTTTGTCAGCGCAGAAAAAGAAAATAATATTTCAGGCGGATGTAGCAGCAGCTCTTAATGTCACTGCTGCCGTTGCTCTTCATTTGGTAGCCATCAATTTGAAATACAGTAGACCTTCAATAATCCGTACTACATATATATAGTTCGAGCTATATTCTTCTTCTATATCTAGTTCGAGCAGTCCCCACCGCAAAAAAACTTATAATTTTTATGCAAAATGTGTGTGTATATGAACACAGATATCCATGATTGTCTTTAAAAAGTTTAAGACATGTAACATATTTTTGTACAGGTACCTACTAATTTTAAAATCCACGTAATATCAATTTAAAAGCTCACTTCAATTATTGTATATATGGTACAGCGAACTTGCTTAAAGAAGGCCAAATCACTGCTAGGAGCTTTAAAAGGCCACCATCAACACGCCAAAGAAACATGGTGGTGGAGTGATGAAGCTAAGAAAGTGATAAATGAGAAGAAAGCGGCTTTCAAAGCTTGGTCAAAGTGCCCCTCTCATAATAGTGACGAAAAAGCTCGCCTCGAAATGGAATACAGATGCTGCAAGAAAAAAGCGAAGAAGAAGTGCGCTCAGCTTCAAGCAGAGAGTACGGAGGGCCGGTATCGGGAGCTGGAGAAAATATTTTCCCCGGTTGCTGATGCAAACCAGGCTATCCAAGAGCTGCGAAGACACAATATGAACAAGAGTGCCACTATCTTCAAAATAGCCGCCCAAAGAAGGAAGAATGCTCAGGAGATTCGTTCGCCGATTCGTTCATTAGCAATGCTCATGGCCAGCTTCTTGTGGATGACGACAAAATTCTGCAGAGGTAGCGGCAGTATTGTGAAGATCTTTTGAATGAACAGTTTCCCCGGTTATACTTTCCACGAGCCACCTCTAACTGTGAAGAAATACCCGACATTACAGTCGAAGAAGTTAGTGAGGCGGTCAAATACTCCAAAAAACGAAAAGCGGTTGGGCCAGACGAGATACCCTCTGAGTTCTGGAAAAAGATGGGAGACATCGGGTTCAGATGGCTCAGAATTCTCATCTCCAAATTCGTGAGAGGTGATCCAATGCCGAATGAATGGAGGGAAAGTTACCTTCTCCCTGTATACAAGGGGAAGGGTGATACGCGAAACTGTGATAACTACCGTTCGATCAAGCTGATGTCACACACCATGAAGATCGTTGAGCGGGTATTAGGTGGCCGACTGCGAAAAATAATACGGCTATCTGATGATCAGTGCGGGTTTGTCTCGGGTAAATCAACCACAGATGCAATCCAAAGTATAAGGATCATAATGGAAAAACATCGTGATTCCTTAAGGGATTTGCATATTGTATTGGTTGACTTTGAAAAGACATTCGACAGACAACCACGAGATCTGATATGGGTGGCGCTAAGACATTGAGGGGTTCCAGAAACCTATGTACAGATGATTATGGACATGTACGAAGGAGCAAAGACAAAAGTAAGATGCCCCGCTGGAGTAACCGAAGAGTTCCCAATCAAAGTCAGGGTGCACCAGGGAAGCGTTTTAAGTCCTTTGCTCTTTATTACAGTCCTTGATTATCTGCTTGAAGGTAAAGTGATGGACCCCAAGGTACATCAGTTATTCTTTGCTGACGATGGAGCCATCATAAGTGAGGATCCTACATCCCTGCAACGAGCACTTGATGTGTGGGTGGACGTTTTCGAGGGAAATGGGTATCGCATTAGTTCAAAAAAGACGGAGTACTTATGCTGCCCGTTCTCTGATCCACTCAGGCCTATTCCAGACATTTATTTGAATGGAACAGTGCTTCCCAAGCGCGAAAAGTTCAAATATCTGGGATCTATGATCAATAGCAAAGCAACTTGTGATGACGACATCAATCATCGTGTAAGCGTAGGGTGGATGAAGTGGCGAGAAAATTCCGCTATCTTTTGTGACAGAAAAATGCCCCCTAAGTTGAAAGGAAGGCTCTACACCGCAGTTGTACGTCCAGCGCTCACATACGGTTCACAATGTTGGACGATGTACAAAAAGTATGAGAGTAAATTAACGGCAGCTGAGATGAAGATGCTTCGCATGACAGCAGGAGTGACAAAGCTTGATCGAATAAGAAGTTCGAAGATCCGTGGAAGCTTTCACATCAAGGAAACCATCGTACAAAAAATAGAGCGTGACCGGCTCAGTTGGTATTGCCACGTTCAAAGAAGAGATCATTTGAACCCTGTTAAAAAGGCAATATCAATGCACGTTTCAAAGACATCGCGATGTAGGAAAGGCAGGCCTATAAACGCCTGGATCAGACAAATGCGACGACATCGGCATTTCATTGGCCTCAGTAACCGAGTGATCCAAAATCGGCAGGCCTGCCGATATTTTCTGAGGTCAAATAGGCGAACCCCACAGGCGGATCAGTAGAAATGCGGTGAAGTGGGAGGGTTGTGATCCCTTGTTTTCGGATCATAGCCTCGCTGATAAAAGGAAGAAGAAGAAGGTACAATACTTAAACTTTATTTGAATATTCATATAATTCTTCATGCTATAACCCGAACTCTTCCTGAATCCAATCAGAGGGTAGTTTTTTTTTCGGATTATTTAGGTTCTACTCCACTATCTTTGATGTTTTGAAATTATAGACAAAGGATTTTATGTTTTGTTGTTTGGAAATCTGCTGATGCAGTCAGTCAGTGCGGAAGCATGACGGCTTTGGAGCAACATGGAAGAGGAATTTTTTTAATCAAAATTTCAAAAACAGAGAGAATGGAGCTAAAGGAAAACAAAGGGCTGCAGCAAAGTCCCTATCGCTATTGTAGTTGGGGAGAGTAGATTTCAATGAAAGAATGGAATCCGATGCAAATTACTTGTGAATTAGTTATAATGCAGTACTACCAGGCAATACGCATTTTGCATCTTTCATATGAGTATAATACATATCACTTCTAAACCTATGACTGTGGTTACTCATGACATAACTTATGTTGGGTTAAAGTGGCTTTATGTACGTAGGCATAGATGTGTAATGAGACAAAATGAGATATACAGGTATGTCAATTACAAGGGCTTATTTGAACTAGCCCCAGTTTCTTATGTACTGTGTATAATGCCTCAGGAAAGTAGTTTCTTCCTCCCCTGTGTTGCTAAAAATCGTACAGAATCCTTCAAACAAATGCAAAACCTGGACTACCTCCGGTAAGAACACCGATAGCGGCGCTAATGTGAAATAACCATTCGAGTTTCTGATTCAATTTAGGTCAGCCATTTTTGGATACTTAACAAGTCGTGCCATTTTCTTATCTATCGTTGGGTTTGTGGTTGTATGTAATCAATACAGCTGATTTAGCTTTAATGTTCTGAAATACACAACGTCTATAAAAAATGGTGTAGCAAAATAGTGATTATATATTCATTACGAAATCAGAAAGAAATCATGAAAAAAAAACAAAAACATTTTAGCAGGGGGGCTTATTAAAATGGATAAAATCACGCAAAGTATTTATACCGTTATTGAGTATAAGATACAAAGTCTTTTTGACTCAATTTCAAATCTTGTAACTAAGTCAAATGTCTATTCAAAGTAAAATATTGCCATTGTACAAGTAGAAAAAATTTATAATAGTATAAATCCAAATAAGCGGTGTTAAAAACGATATAAAATAACTGAACCGATGCTTATAATTGGCCACTCAACTTAGTGCCTCAGATTATCAGCAAAAATGTTTGGTTTTTGCAAACGATTTTGGAGAAATGTTCTACCATACTTTTTATCTCTTGATTTTTTTTAGATTTTTTTTTTGTTCAACGTTGGCCTGTTAGCATTAATGACAATCGCATTCATTGCAAGGCCTTACATTTTCAGAAGATATTCATACACCAAATGCTCACTTTCCGCCTCAGCAGGACTTTTTTTTTTATTTATTCACTTAAACCCTGTTCCATATTATATCGTTTCGATAAACTTAAAAACTACAATAGTAATACTGTCAACCCAATGAATAAGTAGTTAAACCGATTTTTGCCCAAAAGCAGTTAAGTAGCCTAAGAGAAGCAAGCAGGTGTGCTCTTCGTAATGCCTATAATAAGGGTGGCTTGTATCAGTGTAAGTGGTGCAATTAGAATAACCCCAACTGCTGCATTAGAAACAATGCTTAACGTCCTTCTCGTTGATATATTTGGAAAACTTTTAGCTGAAAAAGCAACACTAAGACTTAGAGGATCGCAACAGTTATCACGAACAGATACCCGTCACTCTGGTCAACTATGCTATACCTAGCACGACAGCCTATAAGATCACACATAAAGATTTCGATATAAGATACCAAACTAGAATTCCAAGTAGAACCGAATGGGAATCTAACAGAATTCTTAAGTTGTCTGCGATAGAAATATGCACTAGTGGATCCAAAATGGCTCCTTCATAAGAGTCGCGGGAGTAGGATGCTCAGGTAGACAACCCATCTATTTCGATCCTCCGCCATTGATTCCAACCCATCAGCAGAAATCCCTAGACGGGTCCAGAAGAGATGTCGGACTTGATCCAACCATCTATTTTTAGGCCTACCGGGGCACAGCAATCATGGCACGTCTTGAAAGCCCGTCTGGGGGCATACGCACTACGTGACCATACCATCGAAGCATAAATCGTTCCGTTCGGAGAAGTAGCTGCTCAACATTGAGCGCTTCGCGTACTCTGATATTGCGCACTCGATCCCTACGAGTTATCCCAGAAACACCGCGAAGGAACCTAATTTCAGCAGCTTGTATCCGCGATATTATTCTTTCGGTCACTACACAAATTTCATAAACATAGATGAGAGTTGGAACTTACATCGAGTCAAAAACCGATAATTTAGCTTGAACACTAAGTTCGGCCTTCCTTATAACAGATTGACCAAGCTCTCTTAGAATTGATGCAGCCTGACCAATTCTACAGAATAACTCGGCATTGCTCTTCCATCACTCGTGAATAAGACCCTAAGGTACTTAAACTTATTCACCTGCTTCAGTGGGACTCCACTAACATGCAGAGCGAACTGAATGGGTATTTTGGAAACGACCATTACATATGTACTTGAGAGGCAAAACAGAGTCTTGGGAAACACCAGCATTTATATATTTGGTGAAATACAGACCTGAAGCCGTCTAAAAAAAACTTGAAATGAACGACCCGAAAGGTAATTTTTAATTCATAGAAGAAGAGTATCATCAATCCCAAATACACACATTTTTGACAAAAGAACTTAATGCAAAACTCAAGCGCAATTAGCTTGCATAGTGCATGAGTGGTGCATAATTGGTTCCACTTATCAGTGAAATATGGCATCAAATTACTAGTGGACCTGATGCACGAAAGTCGTACTGACAGTCATTGGAGAGCTTTTGCGAATTTAATATATTTCATTAGCTGACGATATATCACCGTTTTCATGGCATTGGAAAGAAGGGACTTGAGTGCAATGAGTCGGTAGCTGGAGAGAAAAAAAAAAACATTTAGGTATGGGCTGGTCAAATGCTGTATTCGACTTACTTAGGAAGACAGCTGAAAAGTAGATTGGTGAAAAATCTTACGCAGTGGTTTTGCCAGCGAAGAAAAATACCGCTTCAGAATAATAGCGGGTATACTATATGGACCAGCAGATTTGAGTGCCCTCCAACTGTTACGAAAGTAGACTTGTCTCTTGAAAAACTCGACACTCCCAAGTGCAGGTGGAGACAAGGCACTGTCTGAAAGCGTGGACTTTGCTGTAAAGTAATCAGCGAACAGATTTGCTTTGTCTAAAGAGCTGACAGTTGGTATGTCATTATAAATAAGCGTCGGTATAAATGATGAGACCGAACTCTTAATGTTTTTGAGAAACGACCAAACGTTTTTACCACACTTGCGACAATGTAGTATTTTTTCTCTTAACTTTTGCTCGTGAGAGATTTGGCATGGTAATGGTTCTGCCTCGTTTGAACTTGGTTCGGTTTTCCCCAATTGAGTTGGCCTTGTAAGACCAAAAACTGAACTCCTTTAGCCTAATAGCTTCTTTACAGCTCGATTCATACAATGGGTTTTCCTTAGGTCTGATAGGTTTTTTTCTGGTGAGGGATGTAAGTTATCATACCTCGGGGAATCGTGATCATATCAGCCGCGGCGTCCACGTCACTATCGAGGAACCATAGTGACCCCTTGAAATTACTAAGGAACATACATAATTCCTTCCAATTGGGGTTTTCGTATAGGCAAACTATTATTATCGGACTTTGTTCTTAAATTGTGTGGCTGGACGAGGAATTATAAATTATATTATAACATTACATAACTTAAACTAAGGCTATGAAAAAATGCTTTCCCAAGTTTTTAGTTCCTATAAAAATAAAAATAAACTAATTCCAAAGATGTGTAAAATTAAGTCAAATAAAAGTTTAATCTCAACTCAACTTTGATATAACTAAGTCAAGTTTAACTCAAAACAAGTCAAAAAAGCAATAATGTTCTTCAGACCAAAACTAAAAAAAAACTAGAACAGGGGTAGCGGTCATTTAATTTCTCTTAATTTCACTTTTAAAAGCTTGCTTTTGTCAAAAGTTTCCAGAAAGATTTAGCCCAAATTTAATATTTGAATTATGTTAGACATACGTAAAGGCACATCCCATCTTATCCAGATTGTTCTCAAAAGTTAAATTAAAGCTAATTATTCTAATAAGACTGTTTTTTTTTTATTCTTCAAAATAGGTCGTACTCTATGTGCACAGGTTTATGTAGAATTAGCCTGTCGTGGAGTAATAAAATCATTCAGCCTGTGTGCGTACATTATACAATATTTTTCGACGAACTAGAGCGATTACAAAGAGTTTGATCGAAAGTAATTTCACTCTATGAACAAGCTCCACAAAGCGTACTTAATAAACAAAATTTGGCGTTTAGCGCCACCTGACAGCTCATGCTATAAGAATCCCTGACTAGTTGCTTTGACTGGGGAGAAAAGTAAAAGCAAAGGCCGCCCGGTTGTTGTTTTATTTGTATTGCATATAAAAGTTTAGGTTTTTTGCAGCCACTGGCTAGGTTTTAAAAAAAAAATATCCCTTACCCCGCTTACAAACATCTTTACAACTAAAAATTGTTATTAGTACGACTATTGTAAAAAGGAATGAACACGAAGACTTTATTTGTAAAAATAATTTAAACTAACAAAACGAAAGCTTTAAACTTTTCCTTGCACTCTGAACCACAAATCTTTTCATTCACACTTTATATACAAAAAGAAATAGGTGTCAACTATACAAAGCAGCACATTTCCCTACAAACTTTAAATCAAATTCCAGCGAACTCCAAATGTTTCCGCCAAAAAAGAAATGGTAAACAGTGACAGACAAGGAAAATGTTCAAATGAATTTAAATCCAATCATCCTGTCAGACATTTTCAGAGCTAAACACTTATTTACTACATCCACAGAAAGTTCCTTTTTGTCGCCAGCCAGAAAGTCAAAGCAAAAAAGGGAAAAATCAGCTTAAGTCGGAATTATTGACTTAAGCTTTTCCTGATTCTCCATAATTCTCCATCAAAAGAAAATGGAACAGAAAAAAGTGTCTACGATTTATCAGCAAACATCCCCCCTCCTCTGCTGCCTGTTAAGGCACAACTCAAAGTCAAGCCAAAGTGGAATACATACACTAAAATGTGACTCCTCGAAAAACAATCTGGCAAATTTGTGGACATTCCGAAGGACATTTGCGTTTATCCTATGAAATTAAATTGAGAATTGTTCCTCTATCGCCTTCTAATTCCGGCTGGTTTTTTCTTTTAAAAAACCGCAACCACAATAAATAAGTTTCTATACCCTCTCTCCAACCACAACCGCACCCGTTTACATTGGTCGTAAAAACAAATTGTCCCTTTTTGGTTGTTTACTTTAACTACAGGACTTTCAATTAATTTCCCAATCACATACTCTTCCAGGATACGTAGCGGTTGGTATTTTGTTGATTGTTTGACAGTTTTTGGACAGAGATTTTAAGTTAGAGTCGGTTACTTGCCCGCTCATGTGGGAGTATGAGAGGACGTGCGTGAAAACAAATTCAAATATTTACCCAGAGATTTGGAAGAGCGAGGAAGGAACATTTGATTACTCAATGAATGTGGTTTGTTGTTTGAATAAAGTACCTACTTCGTGTTCAAAGATTCGATTCGAAGGGATTTGCTAAAGACATCCATATTGGTATTGAAATGACAGACCTTTCAATTAATGTGCAAATTGAATCGATTGAGCATTACCCTTCGGCTTTATTGTATCTCCTTTGGGGTGCTCCATCAAAATCAATATTGTCTCAATACAGTGATATATTCAGACTGTCTATCTGAATGAGAAGCATTGGGAATCCTGTAAATCCTGAGTCGTTATGCGGTAAGTGATACGGTTATGTTCCCTTGGAAGAAATTTATTGTTTGTCGATAGTATCTGTTTAATAATAAATTTCGATCATTTATCATTTCTGGGATGACATTCGTGTAATGAGTCCAGGTGTTTTGGACAAACTGGGGAGAGTGTGGGTTTAGAGACGGCTGTGCGAGAAAACGCCTGGAGTGATTTCGAATGAATGGAGTTTGAAGTATCTGTAAAGTTCTTACAACTGACGCAGGGCTATGTCCTTATGTCCTTATTTGCGCTTAGGAAAAACTTTAATATTTAAGGGAGTGATGAGAAAAAAAAAAAAAAAAAAACTTGGCAAAGAATTCGAATGAAATAATAAAGTTATCAAAGTTAAATTATAAATTTAGTTTATTTTTTAAATATACCAGCCAGTTACAAGATGTAGACTAAAGTGATGTCCTTGACTTACGAGAAATTCCCTCTGTCCGAAATGCGTCTATGGGTAAATCATATAAGAAGTAAACCAGTTATATTTTTAAACAAGAAATCCCAACTGCACACTGCATACAATATACTTTTCAGTTGTGTTATCTTGTGTTATCTTGAGCATTGACTTTAGAGAAGATTTACGATTATTTTGAGTTTTTGAATCCTAAAAGGAACGCCTTAATTACATGAACATCGAAGTCCGTGTCAAAAACAAGTGCAGTCCAAGATATCATGATTTATCCAATCTCATATACGAGTATGTGCATATATAATTTAATAAGCCTTTTTCTAGTTCTTAAAAACGTGGAAAAACGGTTGGACTGATTTTAATGATTGACCCCTCTACAGATATCCATTATTCATTATTCTCAAAAACAGTAAGAAAGATAAAGGGTGTTTTCTTAAGATTGATCGATTTTCCATATGGATTACTTTCAAGTCGTACTGTTTTGCTTTTGACAGTTCTTTCACATTTATTTTCAGTATTGTTTGACAAATCATCATAAATGGGGAACGAATCCATATCATTCAAACATCGGTCCGATCATGAAAATCGATCTTAAATTCGCGAAACGTATAGAATATGGGCGCCGTGGCGTAAGTGGTTAGTGTGTCGGATTACTACGCATGAGGTTCCAAGTTCGAATCCCAGAAAACACCAAAAAGTTTTTTTTCACGGTCCCACCTCTCGCGAGCGTCTGACAAACATCCGAGAGTATTGTTGTCATGAAAAAGCTTCTCAAATCGCCGTTCGGAGTCGGCATTAAACTGTAGGTCCCTTCCATTCGTGTGAAGAATATAACGCACACAACATGACTGGTTGCGAGAAGCTAGGCCCTGGCACTTTAAAGAGCTGTTGCGCCAAATATTTGTATTTGTATAGAATATTACATGATTCTTTTAGTCTTCCTCGCTATTGGTCGTGTTGTGGATACATTTCCTACCACATACACTCTACGAGTACATGACGCAAAGACAACAGCGCGTCAACATAATGTGCGTACAGAAGAAACTGTAGCCGCTGTGAGTTACAGTGTGGCGGAAGTTCCGAAATTGTCAATGCTGAAGAGATGCAGCCTTAAATATTCGAAAGATTAGCTCGAAATTGGACCGACAGGATGCGCTTCCTGGATGCCGAGGAAGCCATATGCCTGAAGCCATAATCAAAACATACTGTCATGAACTCAGCCTACACTAAGTAAAACCAGCCCGGTGACACTGGGCGTGTCTTCCTATAACACAATGTTATTTTGGAAAGAGGACTCTTGTGTTTCAGGAGTTCGATGGACCTGGTTTTACTCAGTGTAGGCTAAAGTGACCTAGCGGTATTACAATGGCCCAATTGTCACCATCGATGATTAGCCTCACTCACCGTGTCGGCGTGGATAACATAAGAAGTAGAAGTTAGTGCGTCGCTGTCAGTGATGCTTACGTTATTTGTAACAGAGTAGCCGTGTCGACCCAGCTCGTCATCTTCACAATTCCCCGATATATCACCGTGGCTTGTTACCCAACAAAGGGTAACATCGTACCGTCCAAGTATGTCGTTAAGAAATACTCGGCAGTCTTTCACTACCTCATAGTGCTAGATGTGAAGGATTTGATGGCTGTCTAACAATCGATATATGTATCTGACAATATCCGATATGATGATACTGTATTAATCGCTAGGCAGTCAGTGGCTTGGCGAGCGACAGTAGCCTCACTCCAGTACCAACTCCGTCCTTGGTCTTTGACACGCGTTGCGTGTACTTTGTTTTGTCCGTAGGGAATATGTGGAATATGGTTTGGAGCGCCGGCTGTGGCTTATTGTAATTTTTTTTTTTTTTTTGCAAAATCGACTATTTTCTGAGAATATAAAGGGATGTTTGATAAGTCTGTGACTTTTGAATAAAAAAGAAAATTATTATTTTATTTTTCATCATAGTCGCCCTTTAGCTCGACACACTTTATCCAGCGGTATTAGGTTAGTTTACGCATACTCGTTAGAACCAATTAGAACTTCTGATGAAGCGAAGGCTCCTGATGTCTAAATCTATCAGATCGCTTAAATCGTTATAATAGAAAGCTCCTAGGTGAAGCTTTCCTCTATGGGAGAGAGCTGGACATGCACAAAGAAGGTGGAGAATAGTTTCTTCCAAGCCAAACCTTGTTGCATGCTTGCCTATTAGACAATGTGCCGTAATTAAACCTATAATAGAGCCAAATTTTTTTTTTTTTTTTTTTTGTTTTTTTTTTTTTTCCGAGGGTAGGTGAAAAATCTTCCATAGACACTATGAGAATAGCAAGCGCGTGCTCATAGTAGTGTCATTTTTTAGTCAGTAAGAATCTGAAACTACTATGAGCACGCGCTTGCTATTCTCATAGTGTCTATGGAAGATTTTTCACCTACCCTCGGAAAAAAAAAAAAAATTGGGCTCTATTATAGGTTTAATTACGGCACATTGTCTAATAGGCAAGCATGCAACAAGGTTTGGCTTGGAAGAAACTATTCTCCACCTTCTTTGTGCATGTCCAGCCAAGAGGCGAGCTGTACGATCTCAACGAAGCGATCAACTTCAACCTCAAGTTCATAGGGTGTCGTAAGTGGAACGCTCAGTTCAACATTATTTACAATTTCGTTCCTAAAGCCTTCCCAGTTAGTTGTTCGACCAGTTAATCTCGCTGGCTCTAGGCTATAGATTAGTTTTTCGCTGATTGTTAAAATAACCGGGGAATGGTCAGACGACAGATCAAAGCTGTCTTCGACTTTTATGCGGTTGGTAGATATTCCTTTCACAACGAAAAAATCGATCAGGTCAGGTATTTTCGAAGTATCAGTTGGCCAGTAAGTCGGTTTACCCGTCGAATAGAAATCACAACTGTACTCCATACCTGCCCCACAGAGCATTCTACCTTTTTTCGAGCTGTATCTTGAGCCACAGAACGTATGTTTCGCGTTAAAGTCGCCGCCGATGATAAAATTAGGTTTCAGCGATTCAAACAAGTTAGTAAAATCAGATTTTTCAAGCGCGGAACGCGGTGGACAGTAGATAGATGAGATTTTAAGAGTACGCTGACTATTTTTAACTCGAATCGTTCACAGTTGCAAAGTTTCAAGTTCTATCTTTAGGTCTTCGGATTGTTCGATGCAGTCTTTAATAAACAAGGATGATCCGCCTCTCGCTTTTCCCGAAGGGTCACAAGCGTGGTAATCATTTAGCCTTTTATTTTTAAATGCGATTCCTTTTTTACGTGGGTTTCAGAAATCAAGCAAATATCAATATCTTTTTCACGCATGAATATTTCCAATTCGTCGAGTTTTTGCAAAAGTCCGTTTGCATTCCAAGTACATATTTTTAACATTCGTTTGTCATTCATATTTTAGTTGAAGTACGCGTTTTCTGAGAATTATTTTCAAGCTTAACCAGCCTATCAAGAATAATTTTATTTATTTTGCTTTGTTCTTCGAATTTTTCGAGAATAACCGACAAAACATGAGAGACAGGGTCCGTCGAAATTTCAACGTTTTTTGGTTTTTCGGATGCCGCGGCCTGAGCATAAGTCTGCACTCCTGCTGTCCGAGGGCCATTACCTGGCGGCTTTTTCGATGTTAGCTTTTCAGTACCGTTTCTTTTAAGAACTGAGGTCGAGGACTTTTCTGTTGTCACTCTTTCCCTCACTTTTTTGCGCTCTGAACCCGGTAGTTTTAGTTTAGCTAGTTTCTCCTGTGCATTCTTACGTTTTGGCTTGATTTGCAGCTTAGATTTTGCATTTAGGGGCTTAAGGAGCACATCTCTCCGTTTTTGCAACTCCTTAGCTACTTCACAGCCTCTATAATTTTCCGGGTGCTTTCCCTTACAATTAGCACATGTTGCAGAGGTTTGTTTATTTACTCCACAGACTTGGGAGAGGTGATTTCCGGCGCATTTCACACATCGCGGTTCTTTTTTACAGTACATTTGCGTATGGTTAAATTCTTGGCAACGTTTGCACTGCGGAATCATCCTTAAATTTCTACGCATGGGCTCGATTTTAACCACGATATTTATTATGGCTCTAATTCGGTAGATATCGTCGATATTATCCGATTTATCGAAGGTAAGCATAAAAAGCGTAAGTCCACGCCTTACCAAGACGTCTTTATCTATTTCCGTTTGTTGCTTCTCCTTCTTGATGATATTAACGGCATCAAGAATTTTGAAGCCTTTGGCTTGAAGGTCAGTCATAACCTCTTCTTTGGTGCATGGGGGGTGGAGTCCCCTTGCAACGACACGATGTGGCCTTTCTGACTTGATTTCGAAAGTATACCACTGAATCTTTTCGGTATTTAGCTTTTGGGACACAGCTCGGTAGTCATTGTAGTCGTCGACGTTGATTTTCCACGCATTATCCCTCAAAGATTTTTTTTTTTTTTTTTTTTTTTTTTTTTTTTTTTCCGAGGGTAGGTGAAAATCTTCAACAAGACACTATGAGGATCGACAGCGCGTGCTCATAGTAGTGTGGGATTCTTACCCACTAAAAAACCTCCCTTCAAAACAGACTTGTTTTTATTTTTACTACAACTAAGTATTCGACTTATCAAGTAGTTTTCGTTTCGCGAAATAATGACGTTTTGCAGGTACCTTCCCATTGGAAGTTCCTGCCAGCTCCGCAGTTTAGACGCGGTTACTTATCGCGCTAGGTCTAAAGGTTTGGTCCTTTGTAGACGGCGCAGTAAATTTCTTTCTTCCAAAAGTTGGAGGACTGTAATATTTACGTGACTTTCTAGTCGACTTCTATGCTTTCTCGCGTAGGTTTGAATTTCGTCTTCGATTGTTTTAATGCCAAGGTCTCTGTGGATATCGCTATTTCTGATATACCATGGCGCATTTACAATACCTCTTAGCACTTTGTTTTCAAAAGTTTGTAAAATTTTAATATTACTTATTTTGGTACAACCCCAGAGTTGTATACCATATGTCCATACAGGCTTTAGCACTTGCTTATATAAAAGCAGTTTGTTATATATATTAAGCTTGGAATATTTTCCAAGTAACCAATACATTTCTCTCCCTCAAAGATGTAACCTTATACTTGGATGTTATTATTCCTTTAAGGAGGCTTTGCAACTTATTGTATTCCGTTATCCCGACGATGTTTATTGGTGGGGGTGGACGAAGTTGCGCTCGACGTTGCTTTTCTTGCGGTTCTTTGTGATTTTCTTGTTTCACGGGCTCGACTTCGGGCGATGAACCGGCTCTCCGTTTTTTACTAGGTCTTTTCTTGGGGACCCGATACGTTTCGTGTGCTAGCTCTTCTTCGTCTGTGTGATATTCCACACTAGCTAAGCGTGCTGGAGTACATTCGCGTTCTCTCTCGAAATGCGTGTTCTTTAGGACCTTATTTTCTTCTTTTAATAAGTCTATCTCTTTCTTAAGACCTTGATAGAGTAGATCCATTTCGTTAAGCTTGATTCGGAGTGTTTTATTTTCTTCCTCAAGACTTTTATATTACGCTGAGTCCTAAATTTCGCGCGCTGGCGCTTCCGGTGGACTTCTTTTCCCGGAGTTATTCGATCTTGGTGGAGGACATCGACAGAATCCGTAGAGCCGACCTCCGAAGAGGGTGGATTTTCCAGTGAACCTGGGCTGCCACCTGGGGTAATTAATCGTTTTGTTTTGTTCATTGCATTTTGTGTATACGCTACGCTCGGTATACGGAGGGTGGATTTTAGTCGCCTCTTACGACAGGCATGCCTACCTCGGGTATATTCTAACCCCTACCCGAAGGGGGTGAGCCAAAATGACATCGATTGAGAGAGATAAATTTCTTAGAGCGTTTCAGATCCAACTTGGGCCAAATCTGCTTAATCGCGAGACCTACAATTGTGTGCCGTATCCGCAATGCAATGTTTACTTTGTTTTTTAGAAGTTTTCTCGTGACAACAACATATCGGATGTTTGTCAAATGTTCGCGAGAGTGTGGACCGTGAAAAAACTTTTGGTGTTTTCTGGGATTCGAAGATTGAACTTCACACGCAGTGGTCCGACACACTAACCACTGCGCCCCGGCGCCCACTTCCTGTCAAATGAAATGTTTAAAAGTGCGGTAGAAACACTTCAAAGACGTTTTGAAATTTCATCCCCCAAATTGCAAATCTGGTCTATCTAAGCATTTATAATACTTTTCAGAAAAACAAGGTTTCGGAAATAAAAAATAGGATGTCTGCATTGAACATCTTTTTTCCTCTAAAGATCCTATAAACTTTAATCCTAAATCATCTTGTAGTAAATAAATAAATGTTAATAACGTCATGCCAACTTATACCCTCTGATACTCGTATTTTATTGATCTAATATATCCAGCCTACAGAAAATACCCTAAAATAATCTACAGGAAATCCCATTTTCATTGATGTCTAAAAATACCCGATTTTTCCACCGAGTAGCTGCTTTAGGGCAACACACTTCGTTTTCAGCCACAGACACTTTTGACCAAATTACATCCAAATCTCGTGGCACACATAAAAATTTTCTATTTTCAAAAAAAAAAAAAAAAACAGTGGAGGGAAAATTTTTCTTCACCTTGCCTATGGGACAAGTCTATTTGATAGGCATAAGATTTATTTCTTCTGATTTCTATATAATTTTTTAGTGAAGGCTAAGCCGCAGGCAGATGCTCGTATCTTAGATAATCTATTGTAGATTAACATGTTCCTTTCAAATCCCAATTCTAATTTCATTCAAACGTTGATCCAAACAAATCAATCGCATCCTCACAGGGAATTACTTTTTGAATGGAAAAAAGAAAACATTTGGTTTAAATTTAATTAAAATTAGTTTACCATTCACAGATACTGGAACGCGAGCAGACAGAAGAACTGCGAATACAAATAAAACGGAAACGTATTCTGCTTACACTGCAAAGATGTTAATGTCTGCTAAATGTCTGTCACTAGAGAGACAGAAGGAGGAAATACAGGAATAGGTACTCTGCTTATGTTTGCATGTATTCCACTGTTACACAGCATCAAACGACGATGACGATGATAATAATTTGTACGAGAGCATTGCAATGTGATTTTACAGGAAATCCAGTATGCATACACTTACTGATTGCTAGTAAAAAAAGAAACAATAGAAATTCCCTAGAATCACTTTGAAGATATTTCCGTGCGCCAAATGTTATCCCATAGATACTTGCATATATAATCTCCCTTCTATACAACGAAGATGATGCCCGATCAAGCTCACCCCGAGCGATGGGAGATGGGAGCATCCAGAAGCCCAATGCCAATTTCTAAAATTAGCATAACGACCACATTCGAACGACGATGACGACGACACAACATGAAGATAGAGTTCATTTTCATTGTGGAAAAGTCAGGGATGTTGACGCGGTGCGCGTTCTATTGAACCAACATGTCGGCTCACCATCAAATCTGCATTCGAATGGAGAAGAAGAGCCCTAACGGCACATTGACATAATGTAAGTCGCGATTTCCGGCATAGAAAGAAAGATTTCGAAAAACAGGAGAATATCCCCAGATAGTAGTACACGGCTTACTTTGATTTCGCTGTTCATCCTTTTTCTGCAGCAAAGTTTATTTTTTGCTTCGTACTTTGTTGTGTATTTTATTTCTGTTCTCGATGTGAAAATACACTCCTCTGTGGAGATGCGGAGGAGGATGTCTTCATTACGAGGACAATGTACGATCCAATCAATTTCGGATTACTATTGGGGAAGAAAACAAAAAAAAAAGACGAATGAAATGTTACAACACAGAGAGAGTTGGAGAAGAGGGCAATAAAGAACGTGGGCAGAAGAAAAATAAGTTTTTTTTGTAGCTTTTCGGCGTTATTGACATAAGCGTGCATATCCCTTTGGGTAATGAGACTTTATTGGCAAACTTTATTCGATTTTCAAGTTGTTATTGGAAGCATGGTAGGGGTATCGTTTCTGTGTGTTCATTTCGCCAATTGTGTGTCTAGAGAGTTGGGTAGGAATAGCATATAATGTGAGAAACATGCTACTGGCCATAATTCGAAATGGTCAAGTTAGGATAGCAAAGAAAGCCAGAGTCTGTTGTACCTACATAATGTATAATAATACAAAGAAATGTCAGAAGAAAGGCGTAAAATATAATTCACTACCTACTTTAAAAAAGCGGTACTTTAATTAGCAAAGATTTATGCGATAATCGATGCAAGACCCTTCTAATTATTCCGGGAAAAATCGTACTACAGAGAACCAACTCCTACACGAATTCAAATGACTGATAACCCAGTACTTTCACTGAAGCTCTACTCATCTCTGGCAATGTCCTTAGTTTGACCGTACCTTCATAACGGATCGGACCTAGCCTAGCTCTTAACACTTTCTTACAGCTTCTTAATTAGTAGGCCAATTTCGTTAATAAAACATGCTTCCACGCTTTTGGACCCGAGCAGCCAAACAGTGTTTTCAAAGTAATTTTTGGGGCTAATCATGAATCTGTAGTCGATTTTTTGCCTTCAGGTCAAATTTTCGAGATAAATAATTGAGCCACTTGCAACAATTATCAATCATAAATTGTTATTTTATTTGAAAAAGTACCGGAAATCCAAAATGGAGTGCAGTGGAAGAAAATAGTTTGCATCGCTTTGGGTGCGTTTCACGTGTTAGGGACCAACATTAATCGCTATGCACTTCTTCATCCCAAAAACCTTGGTAGTATCTCTCAATTCACTGCAAATCCTGGTGTAGCCGCTTTTCTTGTTCGTCACCCATATCGCCCAGGTTGTCAGGGAAGAAATCCAAATGGGAATATAGAAAAAAGATTTTTAAAGAAATTCGAACGCCCACTTTAGGGTAATTTATCAAAACTTTCTAAATTTGATCACCCATCAACCAATTGTATAGCTTAGTTCGGAATGCATTGCAAAACAATTATGGTACTCATGACTTTTCCGTGTCAATTACAGCGGATCAGAATAATGCAAATACGCAATTTTCAGCAAATCTGTCATGTCTTTACGCCTTCTCAACATGATGTTGCAACCACCAGCGTAAAAAAATACGCCGCATTGACTTTGCACGACTTTTTTGGCATTTTTATGGATTTTTCTTCTTTTTTTTAAGGAAACCCAAATACCAGAACACCCAGACTCTCCGGTCCATTGTACTACCAGGCAGGAACCTTCCTCTGGTGCAGAGGTTGGAAAAACTTCGATGTAATTCGTTTTCCAATATACTCGGGTGGCTGATGATTGGTGTTCCCCGCTGGGGCTTAATCTGCTAACATCACTTAACGAATAAGCATACTACCCACTGCACCACTGCCATCCTATTTTCATGGATTACTTTCGATATTAAACCGGAAAAAAAGTTTTGAAAACAGTTGAAAAGTTGACTGAAATTTGTAAACTAGTGTTATTTTTGTTGTTATTAAATTTTGGGGCTTGGGATGAATAAACAAATTGCTTTCTCGGAAATCGCTTAAGATTTTCGATATGGGTTTATACATTCGAGTGTATCACTATACGTTCGGTAGAGTAAAGGGCCTCCATCTTGAAGAATGAATAAAAAGAGCTGTATGTAAGCTATGGCCGAAATCTTTATTACAGGTTTAAGTAAGTATATTCAATGACAATATGTATTTTTTTTTTAAATAACATCATTCAAATGGTCGTGGACTTCGTTTAGAGGAGGCGATCTGAGAGACCTTATTTCGAATGAATCTTCCATATAAATCGGGAGTAAATTTCACCAATGGCTTGACTTAAGTCTGGTTAATAAGTATAGGCTCAACGTATCCGCAAAGACAAAGTCCAGGGGCGCTATGTCATATGACCTTGGTGGGCAGACAACATCATCTCTTCTCGGCATAAAGCAACATAGAAAATGTTCCCTCAATAATAACATTGTTAGCATTTTATTACGTTGCACCGTCTCGCAGGAGCACGTGTAAGCTGTGTCCATATCATCCAATTAAGACGAAAGGAAGCGTTAATTATTTCTCGATGCCTTCCGTCTTTTGCCGCTTTGCCTTTCTCATTTTGGAAGACGTATGATGGCCCTGGCCCGATGCCGCCGTCTGACCAAAATTTACACGAATCAGTGTTTAGCACGAATTTTAAAAAACAAAAACTTACAATTCGACGCGTTGTTAAAGCATGTAGCTTTCCGTGGTGGCAGCTATGGTAGAACACTATCGTAGAATCGACGAAAAGACTATCATTTCGAACATAACCACAGTCGGCTTAGGCTCGTTACTTATTTTGAACACATCATTTTAAGTTTTACAACGCATTTTCGTGGGATAATGTTTACTGAAAGTAGGGTAAACAGGACTTTCGCCCACAATTCGAGATCTTTTCATCGGTAAAGGACCTTCATACATCCTTGTATCCGTGGAATCGAAAAAAAGAAAAAAACATTTTTGGCGATGAAAAAGAGAAATAAATAAGATGTAAAATAAGTATTTTCTGTGTTGTTGTTCGACATCCGTTAATTTTTTATTTTGTTTTTTTTTTTTTTTTTAATTTGCGCGCACTCAAGGAATTATGAATATTCTTTAAATGTTTTTACATAGTGCGGGCGTAGGAAATAATAGATAGAGAGAGAGAAAGATTTGGTGTAGTGGTGGTTTGAAATTCAGATGTTTTTCAGAAAATATCCGGAGGTAACGTCCAGATAAATAGGGAGATTTTTTGTGTTATTTTTGTCTTCGTTTCTGATTCAGAGTATTCTTCTCACAGCCTCTTATCATATGCATTTCAATCAACTAACAGAGCGAACAATTTTTCTAACCACATGACCAACCTATTGCCAGTGTTATGACTTCGCAATAGTGTTCGCACAAGGTTTTGCAATTGATCGGGCTGACTTTACATATTTCATGAGAAATAAATAAATGCTTGCTGACAATTATGATTTGAACGATGAATCATTAGCGTGGCAATTGATGACGTTACCACGACACCATCGCCACCCCTAATAGTTGTGCGCCAGCAGCTGATCATGCATTATGGTCATTACACGGAGGTCAATGGTAGGATAAACCCACTTTACTCAGCTAGTAGACAATGCCAAGAACATTCTTGATGTTGCCAACCACGGTCAGAGCTTTTTTGCAAAGCCAATTCCAGTCTTAGTTTCTGTTTCTCTAGGGAGGCCATTTAAGTTTGTGTGCACGTTGTGCACATATTTGCATTAAGCCAACAAAAAATTATCTAGGATAACAATTTTGCCATTACAAGAGATTTGAACTGGTCCCAGTAATTCTTTGATGGAGATGAACACAATTACTGACCGCACTTAACTTGGGAAGTGCTCATTTGTTCTAAGCAAAGCAGTAATTTTTAAACTCAAACAAGAACAGTGATTCATTCCGACTTGTGTGACAGCAGTCCCTAAGTCGAAGTAAAAGTCTCTGCTTTATCCACCATTCTAGCTCTTGTCTTCCATGATAAGAATATCACGCACCCGAAAGGGAAGACTAACCTGCTAGTTCAGTACTATTTAGTCCCACTCCACAAAATAATACCTACATGGAGACCCATCACCAAACTGTCAGATTGATAGGCTACCAATATTTTAATAGGCAAATCCTATCGATCGAACATCGCCAATATATCCTGTCTCCAATTGGGATAATCTGCCTGCAAACATATGTATCTATATGTAGATGTTGATGTAGATGTGGCGTACTTGATGGAAGGACAGTATGATCTTAACTCGATTTTGAACGCCGAATAGTATTTCTTCCTATTTCAGCGAAGTAACGATCTGAACTCAAAGGATCGTAAAACTTCCACTTCACTTAATTTCAGCTGATCCGCCTGTGGAGCTCACCTGTTTGACCTCAGTAAATATCAGCAGGCCTCCCGATTTTAGATCACTTCGTTACTGAGGTAAACCAAATGTTGGTGTCGTTGCATTTATGTGATCCAGGAGTTTTATGATCTCTTCCTTGAACATGACAATACCAGCTGAGCCAGTCGCGATCTATTTTTCGTGCGTTGGTTTTTTTAACGTGAAAACTTCTACGGATATTCGAACTACTTATTCGACCAAGCTTTGATACTCCTGCTTCTTTCCTTTTATACTTTTTGTACCATCCACAACATTGCTGAACCGTATGTGAGCGCTGGATGCACAACTGTTGTGTAGAGCCTTCCTTTGAACTTAGGGGACATTTTATGAAAGACAGCGGGGTTTTCCCTCCACTTCATCCAACATACGCAAATAAGCTTACGCTAAGAAAGCACAATACCAAGCTTCCTTAAATTGGCGGAAGTGGATGATCTTTAATTTCCGCGATAATGAACGAGCAATTTATTTAAACATTATGGCGCATCATTAACTTCCGCCTCATCAAATTTGTTTGGATATTTGTTTCATTGTTCCCTCTTAACTCAGAAAGGGTCAAGATATTTACAGAAAGTTTTATATAACTTTTTATATAAGACTTTATTGTATAAGTCGACATTTTTATTTTGAAAGTTATGACTTCAAAAAACAACACTTTCCATTCGAATTTATTATTCATTCTAAAATCCAACAATACATCAATTTAATTAAAATGGGTAGGCACATAATATTGCCGTCACCTTTCTGTTTCCCTCTAATTAGTAAAATTACATTTGCAATTTAAAACTACGCACTCCTATGGTGGTATTATCATCAAGCATGAGAATGGAGGGATAGACTCGCCAACAGCTACAATCTAATTGCATCTAATTAACTTAGAACTCCCACAGCACCACCTCGGGGTGTATTCCTTTCTAATACAATAACACACAAATTAACCCCACCTTATGGATATTATGTGTGAATTTGCGTAGCATTTAAGCGTAGCTTTCATTTGCATCCCCGAATTAAAATGCAAATCACCCCTTACCAGAACAGTTGTCTGTTCTAAAATAATTTCGGTTTACCCTCTTACCGGGGAGACAAACAAAATGAAATTACTTCGCACTCGCGTACAGAGTATGCACGGAAGTGTTAAATGTGTATGGTCCCCCCAAAATGTTTATTCTATTCAAAGTAAGTGGTCCCATTCAGAGCATCCGAAATGGGGATAAACAATGCGTCAGAGGAAAATACCCCTTGTCAGTGTCCTCCACGGGTGGATATCATTACCGAGAGCACACTACATGACACGGGACATATTCCAATCCGCGTCGTATACCCACAACCTACATGCTATTATTATGTAAATTTAATTTGAATTTTTATTTTATTTTTTCGTTCACTTCTTTGAGAATCAAAGGGGACGAGGACTAGTTACCGAACCGGAAACTCTCAGCGCCACCTTTGTGACCAACTTCATGTCAGTATACTTTTCGATGGAATTAATTTTTCATGTTTTCCCATTGCATAGCAGCTTCTGAGTGGTCGGTTGCACGTGTAGTACTCTGTCGATGTAACCCTGATGCAGTGTTACCAGATTAAGTATTAACTTCAATCCAGAAATTTGTGAAAACATTGATCGTGATTCAACCATGTCCGTCCGTCTGTCTTCCACTAGTTACTTGTGGAATATTACATTTTTCCATGATCAAGCTAATATTGCACCGCTAAGAACTGACGATATGAGTACTATGGAACGTGTCTTAATTTCGGTAAAGCAGATAATGAGCACTAGCAAATCCAAAAATAATCTCTTAGTGAGAGATTACACTGTCGCTTAGAGCTTCAGCTTCTAAGTAGGCAGAGCAATATCCAAATAATGTCAGGCCATAATGACATTAGCGGAAATGAGAATGCAGATGAACTTGCCAAACTAGGCTTTGAACGCTACACATCATTAGGTGACTCTAGAGTTCATACTTCATTGTCATATGCAAGATAAAAAGTAACGAACGTTATAAATAGCATACAAATATTCAGATGGGAAAATATCCACACAAAAGCCGGAAATAGACGCCAATATATCCATACAAGTGATAACCTTAACCAGATCGTCCAAAAAGTCACAGGAGTGATGAGATATAACTTGTACAATGAACACTCAGTAAAAATTAAAGTTAAGTTAAAGGCCAACTGTAGAATTTGCGAAGGCCCCGAAGTTGAAGAGGATACCACACACTTTCTATCACTGCCCAAGTACTAGTAGACTCCCACGGGACATTCTAGGTAACCGAAGACCTGAAAGAGTTGGCCGACGTACTCCTCTCATCGATCGTGCAGCAAATCCAAATGAACTACATTCTTGTTCGAAACGGTCAGATCTGCATCTATAAATCATGCATGAACTTATTATCGTGATTAGGAACATACATAGACCTATACGAGTCATCAGGGTCAGCAATATCCTTAACCTAACCTTACCTAAAAATTAAGCTTGACTGTCTTCTTGGTTTCTTCGTATGGTATCTCTAACTCTGCAGAAAGAGACAGATGCTTCGATTTCAGGAAAATCAATTTTAATATTCTTCGGAGCTCAAACTTGATCCAATTCCTTTTGAAATATGATAGTTTCATGTCAACGACCAACCCAAAGAGATAATACGAACCCAAACGCAAAATAGTTGGTCTACCAAGCAATTGATACTTACATGTGCTCATCCTTTGCAGTTTTGAAGCAAATAACACACTATTTATGTCATGGAACCGAGCGCGGCGAAAAAGGTGAATGCTGGTGTTTCGCCTTCGGTGCGCCCGAACTACGACCCGGAAGACGAGCTCCTTGTTACTATTGTCAACGAGCAGGAGTCCCGCGGTCGCCTGACCATGGACCAGTGGATTACTGTCGAGGAGAAGTTTCAAGATGCTATGTGGAAGAAGATATCTTCCACTGAGGATAGTGGCCTTCAATTCGCCGGTGCTGGATGGGAAGGGGGTCGGAAGGCTGTTGCCTGTGGGAACAAAGTCTCTGCTGACTTCCTCAGACATTTTATTTCGGAGGTTGGGGAAGTATTGGCTGGTCAAACGGTAGTGCATGCGATCATATGAAAACACAAGCGTTTTCACTCAGCTGAGGCCTACCAACTCCTACTCTCAACCTCCACGCGGTGACAGCCGGGTGCCTAGTACCTTAATCCAAGAAATGGGTAACCAACCCCGTTTGGCGGATTCTTGGTGGCAGCAGATGAGAGACGGGAGGAAGAGCGCTTTTATCACTAGAGCACTTCTTCCTGTTCCAGGCGGCAGCGGACGAATTCCCTAGACGGAGTCAACGGTGGCGTCTATAGTTCCAGTTAGGTTGAACTTAGTGAATACCTTGCGCGAGCTGCTTCGACGTATTCGGATCACAGGTCGGTAAGGAATCTCCAATGTTGGTCAGGACATTGGAATAGAGATGGTGGCGGAGGAGCCCTTAATGGGCCAACGGCAGCGCTCATACTCCCGTAGTGGACTACTGGCACCGGTGTACCCGGCCCCTCGTCCTAGGGGAATAATTAAGGAACTGGCCCTCCAGGTTGGGGGTTGTGCCGTCGGGGTAACTTCCCTACCACGTAAAAAACGCATGGTTCCGAAACAACCAAAAGCCTCGGATAAGGATGACTCAACTAATGACGACCCCAGCAAACGAAATAAGGACAACGACCTTCGGATCTGTACGTGGAATGTTCTGTTCCTTTACAGACCACGGGCAGCCGAACAACTAGCAGAGGCCCTAGACTGCTATAAAGCAGATATTACCGCCATCGAGGAAGTGCGATGGGATGGGCCGGGCAAAAAGAGGATGAAAAACTGTGACATCTACTACGGTGATTGCTACAGAGGCAACAGGCAACGCCTATTCGGATGCGGATTTGTCATACGCGGCAGACTTAGGCAAGAAGTCTTAACCTTCCGACACGTGAGCGAGCGTATTATGACTATCCGGATCAAGACTAAATTCGCTAACATAAGCCTAATATGTGTTCATGACCCCACAGAAGAAAAGGACCCTGCCACCAAAGAGTGTTTCTACGAGCTCCTTGACAAAACATGCGAGCAATGTCCTAAATACGACGTTAAAATCGTATTGGACGATTTTAACGCCAAAATAGGAAAGGAGGACGTCTTTGGTAGGGCAGTCGGTAAGCATAGCCTACACGACACCACGTCTGATAACGGACTAAGGCTAATTGATTTCGCTGTGGAGCGAAATGTCACCATAGCAAGCACATGGTTTCCTCATCTCGATATTCATGTCACGATCAACCAAATTGATCATATTGCGATCGACGCAAGGTATGCCTCCAGTATTCTGGATGTCCGGACCTTCCGAGCGGCCAACATAGACTCGGATCATTACCTTGTTGTAGCCAAGGTACGAATGCGGATATCCCAATCTGAGCAAAAAAGAAGAATTACTGTGAGAAAATTTAATGTCGAAAAGCTACAATCACAAGAGACCGCCAGACTCTTCGCTGAACGCGTATCCCGAAATCTCTCAATCACCCCTTTGCCGCCAGCATCAAGTACCGGAGACCAGTGGCAACGCTGCCAACATGCCATCAGAAACGCCGCGACTGATGTGCTGGGTCTCGCTCGCCCACCACCGCGAAACCCCTGGTTTGACGAAGAATGCCGGCGAGTGCATGCAGCAAAACAAGAGGCATACAAAGCGGCGCTGCAAAGGAAGACGAGAGCTGCTCGTGAGCTCTACGAGCAAAAGAGACGGGAAGAACATCGGCTTCTCCAAAAGAAGAAGAAAGAGCATGAGAAGCGCGCGTTTGAGAATATCGAGAGTCTATACTCCAGGAACAATGTACGGAAGTTTTACCAAAAGGTAAAAAGAACGTGTCAGAGAAGTAATACCCGTACAGAAACCTGTAGAGATGAGAATGGAAACCTCGTAGTAGAATCACAGTCGGTGCTGAGAATATGGAAAAACTACTTCTGCAGACTGTATAACGGCGACGAAGACCAACATCCCGCTGTCAGGCAGAATGAACCATTCAACATGGACGATGATAGTCAAAATTTCCGTCCACCTGACCAAAACGAAGTGAGGATAGCAATATCCAAGCTAAAATCGAACAAGGCTGCTGGACCTGACGGTTTACCGGCCGAACTTTTCAAGGCAGCTGGGGATGAATTGGTAGAGTGCATACACCAACACATATTTGGTCAGATGAGTGTATGCCTGATGAATGGAATCTCAGCATCGTTTGCCCGATCCACAAGAAAGGAGACTCCCTCAACTGCGCCAATTATAGAGGCATCAGTCTCCTCAACATCGCATACAAGATCTTTTCTGCGATATTGTGTGAACGCCTGGAACCTTTTATGAACAGCCTGATTGGACCCTATCAGTGCGGTTTCAGGCCAGGAAAGTCCACCATCGATCAAATCTTCACACTTCGGCAGATCCTGGAGAAAACCCAAGAATTCCAAATCGATACTCACCACATCTTTATCGATTTCAAGGCCGCCTATGACAGCATCTATAGAGAAGAGCTTTATAGAGCCATGTCTAGTTTTGATATCCCTGCCAAACTTGTCCGCCTGTGCAGGCTGACGATGGAGAACGCTTGCTGCTCCATCAAGGTCGGTAATGACCTCACCGAGGCCTTTGATGTCAAAAAAGGCTTTAGACAAGGTGACGCGCTGTCATGTGACTTCTTCAATATTGTACTTGAACGGATTGTGCGGAACTCACAAGCCAACACCGGAGGCACAATCTATTACAAGTCTGTACAACTGCTTGCATACGCCGACGATATAGACATTATCGGAAGATCTCAGCGGGCTGTCACCGGTGCTTTTGCAAGCATTGAGGCGGAAGCGGCCAAAATGGGTTTAGCGATAAACGAGGGCGAAACGAAGTATATGCTGTCAACACCGACGAATTGGACAAAACGTCACCGTGGGCAGCTATAACTTCGAGGTAGTAAGGGACTTTGTCTACCTTGGCTCTGCTATAAGTTCTACTAACAAAATCAGTGCAGAAATCAATCGAAGAATAACTCTTGCCAATCGCTGTTTTTTTGGGCTTATAAGGCAATTCAACAGTAAAGCCCTATCTCGAACAACTAAGGAGACTCTATCTAAGACCTTGATCATCTAAGTCCTGCTTTGCGGCGCTGAAACATGGACTTTATTAAAAGAGGATGAAGATATCCTTGGTCGCTTCGAGAGAAAAATTCTTCGTAAGATTTTCGGTCCCGTTTGCGTTGACGGGTTTTGGAGGAGAAGATTCAATCACGAACTATACGAGCTGTACAGCTACATCGACCTAGTCAAAAAACTGCGTATTGGACGTCTGAGATGGCTAGGACATGTAGAGCGAATGGACACCAACGCTCCGGCCCGCAGAGTCTTCGAATCTTACCCCGAGGGACGACGCAGTAGAGGGAATCTTCGCCGTAGGTGGCGCGCACAAGTTCAAGGGGACCTCGACCAACTTGGAGTGCGCAACTGGAGGCAATTAGCTAAAGACCGAGCTAAATGGAGAGGCTTGTTGGTTGAGGCCCAGGTTCACCCCGAACTGTAGCGCCACCTAAGTAAGTAAGTAAGAAGTATGGAGCGGGTCTCAGATCAAGTGCGTGACTGTGGCGGAGTTGGCTAGATACACTCCGCCCAAAGCTTGGGTCTGAGTTCCGCTGCCATACACCTACCCAGAAAAACTGCTTGGTCTCCTCCACATGCAGAACAGGGAGTTGATGGCCGATACATGGAGGGTGCTGAAGACAGGTCCTCGGAAACAGTTTGGTCAGCACTTCTTGCTGGCCTTAAATAGGGAATCGCTGCCATTTCTTGAAAAGACCAAATTGATGGTGCGACATAGTATGGGGAAGGTCATGCTTATGCTCATGACCAAGGGTGTGGAGGAGGAGGAGGAGCCCAAAGATGATGGAAGTGATGCAAATAAACCTGCATCACAGTAAGGCTGCGACGGCATGCTTCATCAGCTACATTATCAAGCATGATGTCTCGGCCATACTGGTACAAGAGCCATGGATCAGCGACAACAACCAGATCCAAGGGTCAAAAACAGGAATTATACGTCGTTTTACAAAGCCAACGAAGGTAAAGGAAGGGCTTGTATACTATTAAAAAACAACATAAGAGCATTTCTTATGAATAATTTCAGTGATGGCGATCTAGTAGCAGTCTCCTGTGAAAGAGAAGGAAGAAAAACGCTGCGGCTGGTCTCCGCATATCTCCCGTACGAGCTGACGGAGATTCAATCTGTAAAGATGAAGCAGTTGGTAAGAAAGGACAACTGGCTCATAATCGTGGGTTGCGATGCAAATGCGCATCACTCGCAATGGGGAAGCAGTGATACTAATACAAGAGGTGAGTGTCTTTTCGATTTCATTCTTTCGACCAAGCTCACCATATACAATAAGGGATCTATGCCAACTTTTGTAGTAAGAAACAGACAAAAAGTGATTGATATAACACTAGCTTCTTGTTATGATCACCTAAAGGTAGAAAAATGGAGGGCTTTGGAGGAGGCATCTCTTTCTGATCACAGATGAATTCGCTCTCATATCAATTTCCAAACTATGGCTAGCAACTAGAGTTTAAGTACCTAATCAGACAATTAAAAATAAAGTCGTGGAAAAAATTCTGTGAGTCCATTGGGGCTACTAGTGAGGCTTCCAGATTTCGCAAGATTTTTATTTTTTTTTTATAATTTGCGCGCACTCAAAGGGTTATGTTATGTTAGCTAAAGACACTTCTGTCCCAAGCTTCAACAAAAACGGCTCATGGGCAGAAAGTAGCGAAGAAGTTTTAGAAACGTTAATTGAAGCTCACTTTCTAGGAAGTAGATCGCCAATGGATTCTGCTACTAATGGCTACTCGTACACTGGTAGGTCAATAGGGGACGATGTAGAAAATCTAATTACATGGAAGAATCTGCGATGGGCTATAATGTCATTCGCACCATTCAAAGCACTAGGCTCTTATGGAATTTTGCCAGCTATTCTGCAAAAAGCCCCTGCCAAGGTTGGAAACAGGCTTAGGGAAATTTTTAAACACTGTTTAAGGTCATGTTACGTACCAGTGGCATGGAGCGAAGTGAGGGTTATATTCATACCTAAAGCACGTTAATCAAGCCACACTTCAGCGAGAGACTACAGACCCATAAGTCTCTCGTCAATCCTGCTCACGACACTTGAAAGACTTCTTGATATTCATATCAGAAGTAAGTGTTGCAACGGCATTCTATGCAAAGCACAGCATGCATATTTGAAGGGGAAATCGGTGGAAACAGCTTTATACGACGTGGTAGGGAAAATAGAAGCTAGCCTTCACCATAAGGGATTTGCACTTCCAGCCTTCCTAGACATAGAAGATTCTTTCAATAATGTAGAAGGAAGGGCCATCAAACAGACTCTAGAATCTATGAAAGTCGAGCATAGCATTAAAATCCATTACCAGGGGGACTCCCCAGGAAGGCGTTATCTCACCCTAAGCAATACAGGCATAAGCGTCACTGCTTAAGGGGCGGTGGGCGCCGTGGCTTAAGTGGTTAGTGTGTCGGATCACTACGCATGTGGTTCCAAGTTCGAATCCAAGAAAATACCAAAAAGTTTTTTCACGGTCCCACCTCTCGCGAGCGTCTGACAAACATCCGAGAGTATTATTATCACGAAAAAGCTTCTCAAATCGCCGTTCGGATTCGGCATTTAACTGTAGGTCCCTTCCATTCGTGTGAAAAATATAACGCACACAACATGAGTGGTTGCGAAAAGCTAGGCCTTGGCACTTTAAAGAGCTGTTGCGCCAAATATTTGTTTGTTTTTTTGTTACTGCTTACGCGGACGACGTGGTGATTTTAGTTCAGAGCAAATTCCTTGACACATTAAGTGGAATGATGGAATCAGCTCTTAATAGTCTCGAAAAATGGGCTAGAGGGTCTGGACTGCATGTCAACCGGATAAAACTGAATTGGTACTCTTTAGCAGAAAATACAAGATACCACCCTTCAAACTGCTTAAGCTAGCAGGGGTGGAGCTTTCCCTTTCGGATCGCGCTAGATATCTTGGTATAATGCTGGATAGGAAACTAAATTGGAAACTAAATTGGGAACTTAACATGCAGGAACAATTCCGCAAGGCTTATAATGCTCTCTTCATCTGTAAGAGGACCGCAGGGATAAAATGGGACCTGAAGCCCGCAATGATGCACTGGCTATATATCATGGTAGTCAGACCCATCCTTACGTATGGGGCTCTGGTGTGGTGGAAAGCAACGAATACGAAAAAACACATGGGATATGTTGGCCATGGTACAAAGAACAGCTTGCATCGCCATCACAGGTGCTCTACACACAACACCTACGGCTGCACTCGATATCTTTCTGTATATTTTACCACTAGACTTTTAAAATTTCAAGCGGGCAACAGTGCGCTTCGGCTCACTAACGTTGGTCTCTTCAAGACTAATAACATAGGACATAACTCCATTCTCAAGGAATAATTTCCCGGAATCCCTGACGAATCGGTCGATATCCTTGGCACCTTAGACGTCGACACACCATACGAAGTATTGTATCCTATTAGAGAGGACTGGCGAAAGAAGACAGTCTCTGTCCATAACGAGATTGCAATATACACAGATGGTTCTAAGACCAATGAGGGCACGGGGTCAGGTATTTACTCGAGAGATACGAACCTACAGGTGGCCCTGAGATTTCCGGACACATGCAGTGTGTTCCAAGCAGAGGTTCTAGCTATACTTTAAGCTGCGGAATTGCTTGGGATGGGATCAATATCTGATAAGAATAGCGCCATCTACCTTGACAGTCAGGCTGCGCTAATGGCGCTAGAGTCTTACGCCACCAAATCTGAGATAATCAGGAATTGGCGCACAATGCTTAAGGCATTATGTAGGCAGAACCGAGTCAGATTGGGTGCCTGGACACTGCGATATCGAAGGCAACGAGCAAGCCGACGCGCTGGCTAAAAGAGGAGCAGGGCTCCCACGTAGTGACATAATTGGTAGTACTAAACCACCAGGGTGCGTGGCTAGGGGAATTATTCGTGATAGAATCATCGTAACGGCTAAGCTAAGATGGTCAAACTTAGATGGTCACAGGGTGTCTAAGGCCTTGTGACCTGTGTTAGACCGCAGAAAATCTAGGGAGATGATTAGATTAGATAGATCAAGGCTAAGAACAGCGATAAGAATACTCTCTGGCCACTGTCTCCTAAGGAAGCATGCTATGAGACTAGGGTTATCTGAACACTGATGTTTGTATGTACTGCGATGACCTACATGCATCAGAGGACATAACTCATATACTCTGTGAGTGCCAAGGAATTGCCAGGGCAAGGCTAAAGCACCTTGGTAGATACTTCTTCGATAACCTGGAAGGTGAGGTCCTTGAACCACAACAAGGATCTCTTCAGATTTTGTAGGGAGATTAATTGCTTGAGAGAAATGGTTTAGGTCTTCTACCGTGAAGGTTTCCTAGGGATCGCGATGGGCCCACTTTGGTGCCTAGTGTTTATGATAACCTCATAACCCTATCTAACCTAACCTAACCTACTTCCCGTTGTTAGGAAGGGGGTAATTAAGGGTGCTGTGTCGGCTGAACCAGCTATATTTTGATATAAATTTCTATAAATTTACAATGCCCATGTTAGACAGGTCGATTAGGTCTTCAAAGAAGTGTTCATCTGCTAAAAAGCATATAAAAAAAACCGAAAGAAATAAGTATTAATATCATTTATCAAAATCAAGTTGGTCA
Organism: Brachypalpus laphriformis; assembly: GCA_945910035.1. Lineage (NCBI taxonomy): Eukaryota > Metazoa > Arthropoda > Insecta > Diptera > Syrphidae > Brachypalpus > Brachypalpus laphriformis. The sequence continues at coordinate 90,277,904 of OX246754.1, forward strand.
AAAATATTTACGAGTACATATATATATAAATATAACAAATTTTTATCTATTTTCTTATCCTAAAATTGAGTCCTAACGGCCAAAAATAGCTCCAAACTGGCAACACTGTTCGTGTGCAAAAATATGTCAACATTACTTCAGAGATGGTACTTTACTGCTTCAATGTGAAGGAGTCATATTCTCTGCTACCCGTACCGCAGAAGAGGGTGGAGTTCTTCGTGCAAAGGATTTCCTTTCGATGTTAATTTTAAATAAAAGTGAGCGAAGAAACAAAAAAAAAAAAATGCGAATGTCGTTATAATTTTTTTAGTGGAAAGGCGCCATATTATGAGATTTTATTTAAATTTGCTTTTGTGTCGTCTTTGGATGGAATGCACTGACAGTGATGGATTTTAATTGGCATTAGGTACTTAAGTGCTCTGTCGGTCATAAATATTCGGGTAGAAGTGGAGGTGTGGTTAACTTACTTTTGATTTATGAAAGTATACTTGATGGCGGTTTTAATAAAAAAAAATATATATTTTTTTTTAATTTAAAGAGAACATAATTAGCAGTAAGGGTGCTAAAATTTAATTGTGTTAGCTATTAATATAAAATTAGAACTGGTGTTTAAAAGTTTGTTAATATTATTTTCATATATAACATCATCATTTTATATTTGAAAAATTTGCAAAATCTTGAAGTGTGGAATTGTTTGTACATAACAGAGCATAATACAGCCAGATTTCAAGCTGATTTTCATTTGAGTATACGTTTCTAGCTCGAGTTCCTCAAAGATTTTTTTTTTTACTTTTCACTTGTTTCATAAATGAAATTCATTAGATATTCAACGGTACATATGCGTTCCGATATGTATAGAGGACAGTATCAGTAAGCTGCAAAGGCTTTTATAATTGTCACAGAAAATTCGCTTACATCCAAATCCAACCAAATTTAAGTGCATAGTATAGTAATAATAGTAACTTTTGAAAACGAACTGAAAAATAGTGCAGAAACCAAATTAATGGTTCAGTTCAACGGAAGGCTCACCTTTTCCTTTCTCGTAAAACATTATATCAACGATTTATTGTAAAGCTGGGCTTGGAACAATATGCCTTATAAGGATAAGTCGCAAATAGCTAAATTAAATGATAAAAATAAATTGCAAAATATGGCACTCTCGTACTCTGCAGCATAAATCTCTCTTAAACCATCTTTGTAGCTCCGAGATGCAATTTGAGATTTTAGATCTCATAAAATCTCTTCGTATCTTAAAGACCTTACTGAGGCCAAAATTCATATTCTGAAAAGTCCACCAGTCTGAAGAAATAACGGCGAACGGATCGAAGGAGACTAAGAAGAAGCGTAACCCTTCAGCAAGCACCAAACATTTGAATCATTTGACGGTCTAGCGTTGGTAATAGTTCCAACCATGACACTTGCCAATTTTAAAACTGCGTCACAAAATGAAAAAATTAAGAGACAACAAGGTTCCAACAACGGGGATATATCTCTTTTCTGGCTCCAAAAGTCATTCAACGTTTATACATACATACCTACATACATAAATAAAATTTTTTTTTTTTTTTTTTTGCCGAGAGCAGGTGAAAAATCTTCCAAAGACACCATAAGGCCCGACCGCGTGTGCTTATGGTAGTGTGAGATTTTTACTCACTAAAAAAACACCTCTCCTCAAAATTAATACTACAACTAAGCCAGTGCTTATCCAGTAGTTTTATTTTCGCTTGCGAGAATCGTTATTCTAGAAAAAGATGATCGTATGTGATTAAAAATAAATGTAGCCCTTTAGACAAGTTAAATTCCAATAAAAGTTCTTGCCTTTTTCACGACCTTCATATGCTATGACGCGAGGTCAAAAGGTTTTGTCCTTTGAAGACGACGAATTGAATTGTTCGCGTCAAGTAGTTGAGTGATAGTACGGTTACAATGGCCGTGAACACGATCTTTGTGTTTACACGCAAATTGTGTTATCTCTTCGACGACGCTGGGAATTCCCAGATCCCGATGAATATCTTCGTTACGTACATACCACGGTGCGTCAACGATCGTTCTAAGAACTTTATTTTCGAAAGTTTGTATGATGTTTCTATTGCTTTTCTTGGTACAACCCCACAGTTGTATACCATACGTCCACACTGGCTTAAGCACTTGCTTATAGATAAGCAGTTTATTATGTAGGCTCAACTTCGAATGTTTTCCGAGTAGCCAGTACATTTGTAGGTATTTGTTTTGAAGTTCGTCGCGTTTCTTTTTCACGTGCGATTTCCATTTGAGCTTGACATCTAGAGCCATTCCTAGATATTTTGCTTCGTTTGCGTACGGTATTTGAGCCGAGTTTATAAATAAAAATAAATAGAAAAATATATCTATGGGAAAAAGGAACAACAGCATAAGTGCCTTTACACATTCCAAACAACGTATTCAAAGATGTCTTTATCGTCTCATTTCCCTGCCCCCAATTCAGTAACCGCTTCAAATAATGAATTCCAGACATATCGAGGCAATGTTTCAGCGTTATAGGTTCGGCTTTCCTAAGAGATTATTATATAAAAAATGTTAAAAGCAAAAAATATTTCAATAACGGCATAAGTATACTTATGCTGTTATGCCTTGTTGCCACAGATATGTAGAATTAAAAAGGAATCCGTTCTTCTTTTCATATAAAAATCTTTCAAATGGGTCCTAATTTGTCTACTTTTGGTACCAGAAAAAAGCAAAAATATGCAAATACGAATGAGTTCATAAATGATTGCATTAAATTTAATGGTAGAAAAATGAATGCAATACTTTGAATGGTAGAAAAATGGTGATTGCATTAATTTTTTTATTTTCTTTTTTTCTTTAAATCTCAAAATGAAGTCAATGAATGCAATCATAAAATTGAATTCATTGAAATCTGAATCATTCCAAAATTATTGCATTCTTTTGCAACCCTGCCAACAACTTGATTTAGTTTGTTTTTATTTTTCTCCACTACAAGGCAATTTACTCCTTTCACTTTGTTTTTGTCATTTTTAATTTTGAGAAAGAAAATGATTCAAGAATTTCAAGCGGGCTTCAGGCAAAACTACTCCATGATTGACCAGATACGAGTATATTTGCTCACGAACATTGCCGAAATGTAAATCTAGCTTTACGCATTTTTTTGTAGATTTCCGGGCGGCTTTTGATTCTGTTTCAATAAACTTTTTAGATGTGGAATATCTACAAAAGTAATAAACATTTTACGAGTGGTGCACGAAAATAACATTGCATACGCTTGGGATGGAAACCACTTAACTGAAGGTTTTGAGACTACAATGGGCGTAAAGTAAGATACTAAGTACATATCTTATCTTCTTATCTTATCTTAAATACTATAAAAGCAAAGTCGATTTTCCCTGTGAACACCGTTTCTCGAAAACTACTAGACGTAGGTACTTAAAATGTTGCACAGTTATTCCTTATTTTGCTTAGATGAGAGATAAGAAGGGATTTTCCCAAATTCAAGGTCTAAGTGGCATAAAGGGGGTTAAGAGCGAATTTTTCATCTGTAAATATTGATTCCACAGCCGCAGCTCAGTACTGGCTCTCCGGATTAAAAAAATAAAAATAGGTGAATTTAGTAAATTCGCCGCTGATTCATTTAAGGTATAAAACATCCTTCTGCGTTGTCCTGAAGTTGAGCAATGTTAAAAACAATTAATCAAATCATCGCCCACAATTTTCCTTCAGTGGAGACCACGGCCAGCAGTCATGCAGCAGTGGCTATCGTTGCAGTAGTATGTGTGTGTATAAGGGTGCGCTATCCCATGATTATGTTTTGATCTTGAGTGTGCGATCTCTTCTAGAGTTAAAATTAAAAAAAAAAAAAACATTATCAGCGCCAAATCTAAGATATTGAAAATTTTATTAATTAAGATATCCATGTGCTGTCAAAACTTCATGCAATTAAGAGACTTGAGAATAGACGCGTAGGTACATATGTACATGCATATGCATGTGTAGACATAGAACTATTGCAAAATTGTGAATATTGCAAATAGATGAGATGTTGTTGATCGTTGGATTTGTCCACATTTTAAAGTGTTTTAATGGATTTAAAATAAATTGTGTGTTGTGAGCGGGTTTGTGTGTGTTCTGGTGGCGGTTCCCACGGGGGAAGTTATAATTGAGTTTACGTATTTTTGATATTGCATTCAGTGGGCAATTATGTATGTTTCAACAATTAATAAGCCGTCAACTAAAATGCGGGCGAAGCAAGGCGAGCACTGGTCAGCTAGTGATACATTAACGACTTAACGGACACTGTTAAATGGGGGATTGAACTAAACCAATCAAAATTCCCACTGCGATATTTGCAGATGATATTGTCTTCCTCGCAGATACTGTTCTGTAAAAATCTAGCAAAGTCGAACATGATGAAACTTAGAAAAGGCTGTGGAAGGTACTGTCGAAGTGAAAAGTGGACGTTTCAAGGTGAGGCTTTTGAAATTGTGCGATAATACAAGTATCTTGGAGTTCTGATCACACCTAACGTAAGCATGTATAAACACATTCAAAACAAATTGTCTCAAGCTAAGTCCGCAATCTGTTCAGTTTGGGGTAAATACATTAATAATAAAAATGTTAACCATAGTGCGAAGCAAGTAACAGAAAATGTTCTAAGAAGATAAAGCCTTACTGACAAGACAAATAAACCCGTTAAAGAAGACAAATATGAAAAAGCCGGTCATCAAAGATGAAAGAAAACGATACCACTCGGAAGTAATGCGAAAGCGGTTCCGAAGTGGATGGTGTCAAGTAGGATAAAAGGGTTAAATGTGGTTTCTTAGTGAGTACCAAGTTCCACACTATTTGAACAGAAAATACTTAGATTGCCTAGTAGTACGCACAATTGTACACTGCATTTAGAAACGGGAACGCCCCCTATGTCTTTGTATATGTACATTAAAGATTACATAGTAAGGGTGATTGCGCTGGAGGAAGAAGGGCCGCAAAAAGAAGTACTAAAACACTTCATACGAACAAGGATAATCTGGTGCAGAAATGGGAGCATCTTGCGTGAGAATGTGGAGTAATCCTTAACGTTACACCAGACTTGCAGCCTGTTTATCTAAAAAGGCAACTTGATATATTTACAAAAAAAAACCGGCAATATTATGCATCAGAAATATATAAATGAAGCTCAATCTTCCCAATATAGATTCTACTATACTGGTTCTCCAGATTGGGGTTGTGCCGTCGGGTTAACTTCCCTACCACGTAAAAAACTTCGGTTACGAAGCAACCAACAGCCTCGGATATGGATGATTTTGTTGATGGCGAGCCAAGCAAACGTAAAAAGGACAACGATCTTCGTGTCTATACGTGGAATGTTAGATCCCTCTACAAACCACGTGCAGCCGAACAACTTGCGGACGCCCTAGAATGTTTTAAAGCAGACATTACCGCCATCCAAGAAGTGCGCTGGGATGGGCCGGGCAAAAGGAGGATGAAAAACTGCGACATTTACTACGGCAATTGCTACATACAGCAAGGACAGCGTCTATTCGGGTGCGGATTTGTCATTGGAGGCAGACTTAGGCAAGAAGTCTTGAGTTTCCGGCATGTGAACGAGCGCCTTATGACTTATTATCCGTATCAAGGCTAATTCGCCAACATTAGCCCAATATGCGCTCACGACCCTTACGGGAAGATGAACGACGCGACAAAGGATGACTTCTACCAGTTCTTGGACAAGACGTATGAGCAATGCCCTAGCCACGACGTTAAAATTGTCCTAGGTGATTTTAACGCCAAGCTTGGAAGAGAGGGCGTCTTTAGTAGCGTGGTCGGAAAGCACAGCCTGCACGACATCACATCCGATAACGGACTCAGGCTAGTAGACTTTGCGGCGGGATGAAACTTTGTCGTAGCTAATACGCGGTTCCCACGTCTCGATATTCACAAGGGAACATTGGTCTCTTTGGCTGAAAAACTGTCAATCAAATCGATCACATTGCGATCGATGCAAGGCACTCCCCGTATTCTGAGTATCCGGACTTTCTGAGGAGCCAACTCGGATTACTACCTAGTTGTAGCCAAGGTACGGATGCGGATATCCAGAACGGAGCGAAATCAACGAAATACTGTGAGGAAATTTGACGTCGGGTCGGTGCTGAGGATATGGAACTGACACTTCTGCAGACTGTTAAACGGCGATGTTGACCAATATTCCGCTGTCAGGCAGAATGAGCCATTCAACAGTGACGATGGCAGTCAATATTCCCGTCAACCCGATCAGAATGAAGTGAGGATAGCGATATCTAAACTTAAATCCAACAAAGCTGCTATACACTGTTCAATTTATATTTTCAGTACAGGGAAGATAGGATATTTGCCTTTCACCCTTACTATTATGGATTTCAATAAGCTATCTCCATTTCAAAGCTCTCACATGGTTGCCGTAGTGAGCATTATAAATTGGCATAATTCTCTCACAAATCTCGGTAGGGTTACCAACTATTTATTAAGATTTCATGAACAGAAACACGTAGACCGTAAACTAAATTTAAAAAAACTAAACTAAATCTAAATTAAATTAAATCTATCTTTTTCCCCACCACCAAGAGGTAAGATAGTAGGCACGTTTTTTTAAGAGTCCCCCAGAAGGCCTAATCTCTTTTAACGTAAAAATAAATCACAGAAAAAGAAAAACGTAAATGTATGTAAATGTTTATTGCACTGCACTATTTTAAATATTATACACGAAACCCTCTTCTTTTTATTTTTATTTTCATGATCAAAAAACTATTTGGCACTTCAAAATCAAAATTGCAATTAATTAATGAACCCAACTCCATCAAAAACTTGCTGAAATAGTAATTCTTCCTTAAAATAAATAGCCAACAAATATTGTATAGCTGCATTTTTACCGTTTTTTAAAGAAAAAAAAAACGAAAAGATGTAAGCAGAAAAACACACAGCGACAACACCGTTTTCCTTAAACTTAAAATATATGCTGCCGAAAGCTCTAAGAAAGCTTCAATTCTGAAATCTCCATAGCAAAAGCCAAAGAAAAAGGTATTATAATTTCCATCAACGGACGAATGGTAACACTGAATCAATGCTTTTTTTTAATAAACACAATAAGCGAGAGACAAATTGGCGATCAGTCTCGTCACAGCCTGGGAGCAGACAGATTATGGCTTATGGATTATGGATTATGGATTATGAAAAAGCTCTTCCATAAGCCCTGTACTGACAATATAAATTGAACAGAGCATAGAGCCGACGGCCTTACCGCTGAACTTTTCAAGGCAGGAGGAGATCAGCTGGTAAGGAGCATGTACCAGCTTATCTGTAAAATCTGGTCGGACGAAAGTATGCCCGATGAATAGAACGTCAGCATCGTTTGCCCGATTCTAAAGAAAGTAGACCCTCTGAACTGCGCCAACTATTATACAAAGGTATAAGTCTCCTCAACATCGCATATAAGATCCTGTCTGCCGTACTATGTGAACGCCTAAAACCGATCGTCAACAACCTGATAAGTCCTTATCGGTGCGGCTTCAGGCCGGGAAAGTCCACCATGGAGCAAATATTCACACTGCGGCAGATCTTGGAAAAAAAACCGATGAATATAAAATCGATACGCACCACCTCTTCATCGATTTCAAAGTTGCCTATGATAGCGTGTATAGAGACGAGTTATACAGAGCCATGTCTAATCTAGACATCCCTGCGAAGCTCATCCGTTTGTGCAGAATGACGATGGAGAACTCTCGCTGTTCCATCAAAGTCGGTTAGAACATCAACGAACCGTTCGATGTCAGGAAAAGTCTTAGACAAGGCGACGCGCTATCATGCGATCTCTTTAACATAGTACTTGAAAAAATTGTACGAAACTCACAAGTCAACTCCGGAGCTACAATCTTTCACAAGGCTGTACAACTACTCACTTATGCCGATGACATTGACATAATCGGAAGAACTCAGCGGGCCGTCGGGCATTTGCGAATATTGAGATCGACGCAGCAAAGATGGGTTTAGCGGCCAGTGAAAACAAAATAAAATATATTCTGTCTTCAAAAAAGGACAATCGGTGTCTTGGACAGAACGCCACAATAGACAGATATAATTTTGAGGTAGTAAAGGATTTTGTCTACCTAGGCTCTATGGTGAACTCCGCAAATGACATCAGTAGGGAGATCACACGGAGAATTACTCTTGCCAATCGTTATTTATTATTTCTATGGGCCAAGATGGCAATTGAGTAGCAAAGCCCTCTCTCGAACTACTAAGGTAACTCTTTATAAGACGCTAATCATCCCAGTCCTGCTGTATGGGGCAGAGGCATGGGCTTTGAAAAAACCGGATGAGGATGCCCTTAGTTATTTCGAGAGAAAAGTTCTTCGGGCGATCTTTGGTCCCATCTGCATAGACGGTGAGTGGAGGAGAAGGTACAATGCCGAACTATATGGCCTTTATAAGGACATCGACTTAGCCAGAAGAATTCACATACAGCGACTAAGATGGCTGGGTCATTTAGAGCGGATGGAGCCTAACGTTCCCGCCCAGAAAGTCTTCGAATCAACCCCGGATGGACGACACAGTAGAGGACCACCTCGTAGTAGGTGGCGCAAACAAGTGGAGGAGGACTTCAACAAACTTGGCGTGCGCGGCTCGCAACCATGCTGGCTAGAGAGGTTTGTTGGTTGAGGCCCAGGTCCACCCTGCACTGTAGTGCCACCTAAGTAAGTAAGTATAGCAAAATAAAATACTATCTTAAAAAAAGAACATACTTTCTAGACTGCTTCACGACAGATAAAATAAACACTAATTTTAAAATCAGAGGAAAGTTGGTTCACTTGAACTACATACATATATTATATAACGCACCGATCAGAACTACCAATTTTGTGCAATATCTGTAATTTAAAACTAAGAGAAGATGTGCTACAATTTCTAGCAATATACTCCTTTTAAGGGAACTCCGCGAACGGTTTTCGGATCGTATGTTCTGGACGAGGATGTTGCAGTCGGTATCTTAAGCGGAGAACAAGGCTGGGATCTTTTGTACAATTGCTTTTACATCATGAATGCACTTCTAAACCATCCATATATATTAATTTAATATACACACTCGTATATCATAGGCAAAATTGTATTTAACTCAATACCAATCAGGTAGACTGCCTTAGACCAAACCATAATAGGTTAAGAATCATTTTTTTGTAACATTTATAATGGAAAAAGGCAATTACTTCTTCTATTCAATCTTGAATCCGTCTGAGTGTACTTATGTATAAAATACATACACTCATGCTTAGCCTGGCTCTGTACGACTTCTCAGTTTTAAAAGAAAAAATCCCTTAAAATTGCAGCACTAGACGAGATCAACATAACTTTTGACAACTAATAAATGCATATACACGCTCATTTCTCTATCTTACAAAGTGCGTGTCTAAAAGCAATCTACCCTGTATGACAGGGCAGACAACTTGTTCATACTCCGTACAAGATACAAGTTGCTTATGGTATTCACTTTAACTACCTTGCCAAAATTAAATTATTGTATCTCGAGAAAGTATTGATAAATTAAACACTTTCCCAACAATTACAGTTTCGAGAGCCTGCTTTTGATTGCCGTCCAAAAATTTAATTTAAATTTTACCCTCATGACCAGCAGCCTAATACAGACAGCCAACTTGGCATAACATGGGCCTGACGTTGAAATGAAAGTTGAAATATTTTCCTCAATTATTTATTGCAAACACGTCTAAGTATGTAGTATTTACCCGTTAGGTGTCTTAGTTTGAAGCCTCTAAGTAAATATTTATTTATTATGACTGACAGCTTTAATATTCAACCGGAAGCCGCGATAAACCAATTTCGACTACGAATGTTTAGAAGCAAACCAATAATTAATATAAATATCTGCTACTTTATTTATTTCGAATTTTTAATTAGCTTGTCTAAAAAGTGTTGAGTTGTAATGTATACAGAAACGAAAACGTTGTTGCAATTTGAACTTGACCAAAGGAGAAAGATAAGAAAAAAAAGTTAAGCCATGGGACCGGCTCACATGCTCGATTTGGCTCAAGTAATACGTGAAAATTCAATTTGAACGGAGACGATAATGCGGTGGAAATTCATTTTTATACACTTGGCATTGACACATTCCAATGAATTTAAGTATGAGGAGACTTGAAATTTATTGTGTGCAATGAGGCTTAAATTTGTTTATGATGTTGAATGAATGGGTTTGTTACACCCTGCCGATTGTTAAATCAAGTAAACGTATTCAAATAAATAGATACCCTGTATGAATGGAAAGAGTTTTCTACGTATTATCTTCTTTAAACCAAAGAGTCTAAGTGATCTTAAGCTTCTGTGCGAAGTCTCATTGGACGTAAGTTTTTGATTGTATCCACAGTATAATCGCCTTTCAGAAAGTTTACAAGCGGAGAAAAAGAGGAATCGAATGCCTATTATAATAAGCTGCCATGGCAACATTTTCGGCCCTGTAGAAATTATTTCAAATAACAGCGTTAGTCAGTTCGATCAATTGCAAAAGCTTATGTAAACTCTACAGCAAGGCAAAAGACTGGTAGTAGGGTGATCATATGGCTGGAAAAATGTATCATACTGATTGATGTGGATTACATCAGCTGGACGGGCGAAAAATACTACGAACCATAAAGCAACTACAAAATAACAAAAAAAAATGTCAGATAGATAGATTTTTTTTATATTCCGAGCCATAACACCTTCCCTATCTGGCCTTTGCAACTGACGCACTATGAAATATGGTAGTACAAGAGCTGATGAAAAATGGTTTTTAGAAATGTTGCAAATTGCATAAGTTTTTTGTCTTTTTGTCTTATTTTTTAGTTAAGAAGCCGTACTTCAATACATACTTAGTTTTTCAAGTACTTAGGTAGTACACAAAATAGGGAGTAAATTACGTTACTTACTTACTTAGATGGCGCTACAGTTCGGGATAACCCTGGGCCTCAACCAACAAGCCTCTCCATTTAGCTCGGTCTTTAGCTAATTGCCTCCAGTTGCACACTCCAAATTGGGCGAGGTCCTCTTGAACTTGTGCGCGCCACCTACGGCGATGATTCCCTAGGGGTTAGATTCGAAGACTCTGCGGGCGTTGGTGTACATTCGCTCTATATGTCCTAGCCATCTCAGACGTCCAATACGCAGTTTTTTGACTAGGTCGATGTCGCTGTACAGCTCGTATAGTTCGTGATTGAATCTTCTCCTCCAAAACCCGTCAACGCAAACGGGACCGAACATCTTACGAAGAATTTTTCTCTCGAAGCGACCAAGGATATCTTCATCTTCTTTTAATAAAGTCCATGTTTCAGTGCCGTAAAGCAGGACTGGCATGATCAGGGTATTATACAGAGTCTCCACTCTCTTTAGTTGTTCGAGATAGGGCTTAACTGTTGAATTACCTTATAAGCTCAAAAAAACAGCGATTGGTAAGAGTTATTCCTCGCTTGATTTCTGCACTGATTTTGTTAGTAGAACTTATAGCAGAGCCAAGGTAGACAAAGTCCCTTACTACCTCGAAGTTATAGCTGCCCACGGTGACGTTCTGTCCAATTCGTCGGTGTTGGCTGTCCCTTCTTGTTGACAGCATATACTGTGTTTTGCCCTCGTTTATCGCTAAACCCATTTGGCCGCTTCCGCCTCAATGCTTGCAAACGCACCGGTGACAGCCCGCTGAGTTCTTCCGATAATGTCTATATCGTCGACGTATGCAAGGAGTTGTACAGACTTGTAATAGATTGTGCCTCCGGTGTTGGCTTGTGAGTTCCGCACAATCCGTTCAAGTACAATATTAAAGAAGTCACATGGCAGCGCGACACCTTGTCTAAAACCTTTTTTGACATCAAAGGTCTCGGTGAGGTCATTACCGACCTTGATGGAGCAGCGAGTGTTCTCCATCGTCAGCCTGCACAGACGGACAAGTTTGGCAGGGATATCAAAACTAGACATGGCTCTATAAAGCTCTTCCCTATGGATGCTGTCATAGGCGGCCTGGAAATCGATAAAGAGATGGTGAGTATCGATTTGGAATTCTTGGGTTTTCCCCAGGATCTGCCGAAGTATGAAGATTTGATCGATGGTGGACTTTCCTGGCCTGAAACCGCACTGATAGGGTCCAATCAGGCTGCTGATAAAAGGTTTCAGCCGTTCACACAATATCGCAGTAAAGTTCTTGTATGCGATGTTGAGGAGACTGATGCCTCTATAATTGGCTCTATAATTCTCACATTGATTCTTCTTTGTTGCTCAGATTGGGATATCCGCATTCGTACCTTGGCTACAACAAGGTAATGATCCGAGTCTATGTTGGCCGCTCGGAAGGTCCGGACATCCGGAATACTGGAGGCATGCCTTGCGTCGATCGCAATATGATCAATTTGGTTGATCGTTACATGATCATTGGACCGCCATGTCTGCTTATGAATATCGAGATGAGGAAACCATGTGCTTGCTATGGTGACATTTCGCTCCACAGCGAAAACAATTAGCCTTAGTCCGTTATCAGACGTGGTGTCGTGTAGGCTATGTTTACCGACTGCCCTACGAAAGACGTCCTCCTTTCCTATTTTGGCGTTAAAATCGTCCAATACGATTTTAACGTCGTATTTAGGACATTGCTCGTATGTTTTGTGTACGTTGATACCGACATTATTCAAATTCTGTAAATTTTGACAAATTATATACTTCAGAGTTTGATTTTAAGTATTATTTCCAGTCGTATTGTATGATACGTATTTAGGAAGGATTTTTGTTATAGATATAGAAACAGTTATTCGTTTCATATTTCGAGATAAAATATTGCTGCCTTAATTTTTATCATAAAATGCCTAAGAAAGAAAAATGTTTTTCAAGCTTGGCGAGACTTTTGACGGTTAGCTAAACTTGCCTCAGTTCTAAATTTTGTTTCATTTCGTGCACAAGGTATCTACCTTTAATATAATACATACCATGTATGTATGTAAGAATCAGTTGCACTTATTTGCTCTTTTTGAAGTTATAAAGTATCTTGCGATAAAAGAAAAATGGTAACTATATACAAATATTGGGCATAGTTTCCGCTTATACGTGTTTAAAATGTAAATAGGAACTACTCATTAAAGTAAAATTCTGAAAATAAAAAATAAAAAATAGTAATGGCTATGCAAAATTTCAAGTTTTTATTTTCAAAAATAAAAAAGTTATAGATTTTTGGTCTGCAAAGGACCCATATATTCCATAGTGCGACGTCGTGCAATCATACACATAATTGTAATCGAAAGATTGCTCCCTAGGCGTAAATCTTATTTAAAAAAATGATTTATTATATTTGGCATTACAGGTAGGGATCTGTAGCTGTGCCATCGGGGTAAATGTCATGTTATGAAAAAAGTACGAGTTACGAAGCAAAAGCCCGGATAATGATGTGAATGCTTTTGACGGCCCTGATAAACTCAAACCGAGAACGACTCTCGAATTTATAGGTACACGTGGTATGCTAAGACCATTTACCACGTGCAAACTACTTATCGAAGTAATAGAATGCTGCAAAACAGGTACCATAACCACCCACTGGCTTGGTTCAGGTAAAGGGCAGATGAAAAACGACGATGCCTTTACTGTGATTGCTATAGATATGAGAACAAGTGGTTGAAGTGCCGAAAGGCGGTCTCACTTAAGAATTATTTTACAAATATCTTAGCGTAATATTAGATTCCAAGCTTAGCTAGAAATACAACACTGCCGACTGAAACAAAAAGGCATATGTACGTGGCAATAAATGCATGTAGAAAAGGCTTTTGGGAAAATATGGGAATTCAAAAGTGGTCTATTGGCTATACACTACGGTTGTAAGGCTCATCTTATCCGACGGTTCGACTGTCTGGTGGAAAATTCTGGAGAAGAAATGATATCTTGAGCCTAACAAAATTTCAACGGAAAGGTTGTTTGCGGGTGACGGGATCCAAGAGGTCAACACCAGCGGCAGCACTGGAAACGATGCTGACTCTTTCTCCATTACAGATATACGTATTGTACATTGCCGAAGCTCAGCAGCTAAGACTATACTAAAATAGAATCTATCCGCCAGATATTATGTGACTGCCCTACGCTAGCTCTTAAAAGAAGTGTTACTTCTCTTCAGAGCTATTTGAGCTATGAAATACTGATCCAAACAAACTACTGAAATTCATATACCCGTACGTCGACTTAAGTTCACAAGGCAGAATGAAGTCACAATGAGTATGGATATCAAGTTTAAGGATCAATTGTATTGGTTTGTATAATATTGGGAAACTTGCAAAGAAAGCTACCATACCGCAGTGAAATAAAGGTGTATAGTCAGATATTTTTTTCCATTTACTTAAACAGGTGTCCAAAACCGGTTTTAACGAGTATTTCAAAAAAGTTCAAAGCAAAAACCAAGAACAGTCCCTGATTTGAATATGAATTTGAAATTTACAAGCAGACTTAAGCAAGAAGTCTCTAGATTCAGGCACCACATAGCCCGTATTAGCGATAAATTCGCTCTCACGTCTACAGAAAAAGAGGATGTCAGTAGTGAGGAAAAGCTGGAAAAATACGACCTACGTGACATAATATCTCGTAGCGGATTTAGGAACGATAGCACTACCCTTCTAATGTTGTCATTCAAAAGGAAACTTGACGCTGCCCTGATTAAGGAAAACAAAAGTATATTGTATGTGGAACATTCCGAGGAGTAAACTTCTATTCGAATTACTATCTGTTATAATTGCAGTCAATTTGTGCACAAATGTGAATATCCAGAACAGAGAAAGGGTATTAAGAGTATATTTGACTCCAAAGTTCCAAAAATGGGACTTAGCATTGTGCGATCTTAAAAAAAAAGACGTAGCGGGCTAATGATATAAAGACTATAAGCCCGATCCAGCCTGCTGTAAATTCAAAATAAATGTTTCCATTGGTAAATGTAATTTGTTCATCATCAAATCATCTTACAATACTATTTGCAATTAAAAGTTGCGCTTGATATTTTTATTAATTATTTAAAAGTACGGGTATACCATATACGACTATCAGTTTTACAGCAACCACTTTTTACGAATACATCCGTTTCAGCTAATGTAAGCAAGTTCAAAACCTAATCAGTCGATACACAGACTAATTGTTACTCAGAATTTCCTGACGATGAAGCCATCATAACTGGGGATCATACCCCCTGCAACGGAAATGAACGTACGGGTGTACGTTTTCGAGGGAAACGCATAAATTTAGAAAAGACCTAGTGCTGCCCATTCTCTGACGCAGTCAAGCATATTCCAGACATTTATTTGAAAGAAAACCATCTTTCAAACAATAGAGGACGACCGGTTCTCTGATCCACTCAGGCCTATTCCAGACTTTTATTTGAATGGAACAGTGCTTCCCAAGCGCGAAAAGTTCAAATATCTGGGACCTATGATCAATAGCAAAGCAATCTGTGATGACGACATCAATCATCGGGTAAGCGTAGGGCGGATGAAGTGGCGATAAAATTCCGCTATCTTCTGTAACAGAAAAATGCCACCTAAGTTGAATAGAAGGCTCTACACCGCAGTTGTGCGTCCAGCGCTCACTTACGGTTCACAATGTTGGAAGATGTACAAAAGGTATGAGAGTAAATTAACGGCAGCTGAGATAAAGATGCTTCGCATGACAGCAAGAGTGACAAAGCTTGATCGAATAAGAAGTTCGAAGATCCGTGGAAGCTTTCACATCAAGGAAACCATCTGGTATTGCCACGTTCAGAAAAGAGATCATTTGAACATTATTAAAAAGGCAATATCAATGCACACTCCAAAGACATCGCGATGTAGGAAAGGCAGGCCTATAAACGCCTCGATCACACAAATGCGACGACATCGGCACTTCATTGGCCTCAGTAACCAAGTTAGATCGGTAGGCCTGCCGATATTTTCTGAGGACAAATAGGCGAACCCCACAGGCGGATTAGTAGAAATGCAATGAAGTGGGAGGGTTATGATCCCTTGAGTTCAGATCATAACCTCGCCGGAATAGGAAGAAAAATAATTCTTTCTCAGAGTTTATTAATTCGGTTGTTTATGTATATACGTATTTTATAGGCGTTTATGTTTATCTTAACATGAAATCTCGTGTAAATTTAAACATTTTTCATATATGTTTTGTAAGTAATACGTTTTGTTTAATTTTGGCTTACATTTGCACAAAGATGGTTTGAAAATAAAAATGTTCAATTTTAGAGGAGAAAAATAGTTTTTAATGTGCATAGTAAATGTAGTACGGTTTTGTAACAAGAGCCTAAATGTTAGCGTTATGCTTAAGTTTGGGGGGAAAAAACGGCTTATACATACATATACATATATTGTATTTACATTCTTTGAGAAAATCTAGCCACTTGACAAGTCGTCAAGAACGCTGTCCTTTCAACTTAGGTTGAATTAAAATTAATTTAAATATATGTGTTTGGTACATACATATATTGCATCACATAAAAAACACACAAATGCGAATAAAAAAAAATATAAAACTGCTAAGCTTACATAGCAATAAATACGAGTATATGGTATGGTAGGATTTAGCCTAACGTATTATCAACATTGTTTCATCCGTATTGGCGTGTTAAATTCCCTCGCTATTGCGGACAAGGCAACGACCTCTAATCAAATTCAATCAATTCCATTGTAAGCCTGGCACATTCCACGCGCCTATGCACGCACTTTAACTGTTATTAGAATGTTTTTCCTTCGCTTTTCTATTTGCTTTCCATTCATTTTATTCTGTTGTTAGGAAACTGCAAACTTCTATCTATTCCTCTGATCGGCAACAGGTTTCCAACTGATTGGAACCCACCTAGTTCCGAAAATGCGCATTGCCTGTGTGTACAAACGGGTTTTGCTAGGAATGGGGAGAGAAAATTCTGCAATTTCTATCACTTGTATTCTTTTTATACCTGTACCTACATATGAATAAACCTGTAGGGCATGTATTGTAATCATAAGAAAATTTAATAGATATTAATCAGAATTAAATTTTAATTTTTTTTAAATGGGTCTCGTAATTGTGTCTGTCTGTCTGCCTGTCTTTCCATCCACACCTCGGTCTGCATCATATCAATGTGGTATGTGGCGTTTTATATTCCTAACGAAAATCGATCTTTATTTAAGGCTGTATTAAGAAAATTGCAATTTTCTCAACGAGGGCTTAATCGCTTTTCTTTAGAATCTATGTCTAAATTTGCCTTGATATACTTTATTCGACGGCATTTTTGTTAAAAATTCATACAATGGTACTATACTTTTTAGACAGTTTTAAAAAATCAATAATTTCTCTATTGTTTTTCAAAATATTTATATTATATTTATTTATATTTGTAGTTAATAACCATTTGAGTTTCGAACCATATATAGATAAAAAAAAAAGCAAGTGCAAGTACATGCAAGTACGTGCGACCTAGTCGTGCTCTTTATTTTCACTTGTTCCGTTGAAATGCCGACTATGGCATAGAGCAGTAACCAACTGCCCAATGTAAGTTGCGCTGTCCAAAAAATAACCCCACCAGTCCCCCTACCGAACTAACAGTGGCATAGACTGAAAAAGAACTGACGGTTCCGCTACCCGGCCATCCGAAATGGTGATGGAGTGTGTAAGCCGGTCGTTGAGGTATTCATTACCTGTGCGATTCTATTTAGCACCTGAAAACATACCATTTCTGTAATTGCTGCCGGTTGTGAGTTGGATGAATGTATTTGATGGTTGTGGGGTTCGGTATGTAGTACTTTAAGGGTACCAGATGGCCAAGGTGGAGTTCCGCAAATATAAAAGTTGGTTAACTTAATGTGCGTGTGAATGAAAGATGTGTGGATTTTTTAGCTTACTGAGTAGATTCCAGTTTTTGAAGTAAAATAATTGTATCTGCGATGATATTACATGGAAAAAAATGGTTTACGGTGGATTATTTATGTACGCCAATAACACAAACGGTTGGCAATTAAAGCTCCCCACAAAGAACACTTATGAATAATTTGTGTTGTTTTTAATTTCTTATTGCAAGAGTTCAGACACACGTTAACTTCTTGGCCTATGTGTGACGTTAAAAATCATGTTAAATTGTTTCAGCATTAAAACAATAACATGGCCCGTAACACATGCATAGTATATGCATTTGTACATACATATAGGTATGTACCAAACAAATAAATCCGCTTAAAACAGCCAAACATCCAAAAAAATATATAAGACACTCTTCTGTCGAGGTTCTTTTTCTACAATCCAAGTTGTTCGAGGGCTATCAGAAATAACTAGTCTGAATGGCATTGAGTGCCAATGAAACTCAATAAAGCGGAAGAAGTTACCAAATGGCAAAGATATCTAGACGTCGCCTATCAGGTGCTTGTACAAAATTAATACATTTACCTAATAAATCAGTGGCCAACAAATGTATCAAAACCTTAAGAACTACGGCACCAAATACTACACATAAAAGCTGGCCCAATATTCACCATATGCCTAGAACGGTTCCCAATCTGATCGAAACTTCTCTAAACGCACGCACTGGGTAGCCTAAGCAGCGATAAATATAATACGAGAATTTGTATTTGTATTTTTGTATAAAGAGCAAATTACCGAGAACCGAAGGCCTCTGGTCAAAACGATTGATCTCTTTAAACGGAGTGCATACTTAGATGAATTTCATTAAACTCTACCAAAGAAGCATCATCTAATCATCTAACAATCATCCTATGGTACCACAAAAGATATTTCCACTAGAACCTCGAGACCGGTACAAATGAGATTAAGAACTTATACTCCATACCATGTCTTAAGGTTTACCGTGAATAAAGCAAGGAGTTTTTGTTAACGATGTAGAAACCGTGATGCATCTTCAAATCCGCCAGAAATGGCCGAACTCCCAGTGGTAAGACTGGCTTTATTTACGTGTCATATATTGTCATATGCAAGCAAATATTGGACGGAGTGCGGAGAAGCATTGAAGTGTTCTCATAACACGTCTCACTATTAGAACAGCTAATATTGAATCTTACTCGACGTTGTCTATAGACTCTTGCATCCTGTACAACCATAAATTCAAAGTTAGGAAATAAGCTACAGTGGAGATATATAGCAGCAATGAGACAAACATTCCCGAAGTGCATCGCTAACTTCCATAGGACTGTGTCAAATTATTCACACAAATGTAGCGGAGAACTTCACTAAGTGGAGTTAAAGTCTATCTGCATTACATCATATGAAACAGAGTTGCGAACACCTCATCAGATCGATAAAAAATACCTTGGACTGTATGCGAATGAGAGCGCTCGCACTAATGTTTGCAAAAGTGAACGAATATTTAAGGACGATGGGCTGATTATGTGTTGGATGATAAGATTGTGAGTATTCGTTCTTTCATACGAAAATTTGACAGTTAATAGCTATAAATGGCTACGTACCACACAATTGCCTTTTAAACCGTGAGGGAAGTATTTAAGTCCCTAAGTACCGAGTCATTTAAACTGTTAATTTTTGAAGACAAATAAAAAATATTTACAAAACAACACAACAGCTCAAATGGCAGGCAAATCGATTTGACAGTTGCTTCCGAACACATACGCCCAGCGTTTCCGCTATGCGACTTTAGTCGCAATTTGACCATTTTTTGACCCAAAGAGACTATGACCCAACTTTTTTTAAAAAAAAGAAACTCTTTTTTACCATTTTAATTTTTTTTTTTTTTTTTTTTGAGACTTTTTCGTATAAAAAATATTTTTCCAACAATCGTTCACAACAAAATTGTACTGATTTAATTTAATTTAATAATTTTTTTTTTTATAATCTAATGCATTTTTTTAAATTATTTATTTATGTTTTTGTTTTGTTTTGCGAAATGCAAGCTTTTATGTTATATTCTAGGTTTTTCATTTCAATGGATATGGAGTTCTAACTAGAGAACTGCAGCAAGTAGCTCATTTTATGAGCCACTCGAAGCATTCAATGCCTTCATACACATTCACATTCATTCTACTGCAGCGAGTAGCTGGTTTTAAAGCCACTCGAAACATTCATTGACTTAACACACATTCACATTTGTTCCAAGAAATGATTAGCTATCCTCACACTTTATTGCCTCCATAATATATGGTATGTATGTATATCCTGAAAATCTACATTCTTTCAATACGAGCTACTTAAAATCATTCGAAGGCTCGTGAATCACTTATACATTTGTGAATACTCTGGTTGAGAGTGAATACTTCGAGTGCGAGCCTACTACGCATTCAAATATTCATGAGTGTCGATTCATACTTGCTTGTTTTCTTTGTGCGTGGGACTGTGGACGGCTTGTGTCTTAGCAAATGATTCACAACTGTTAACGAGTGGATTCATGCAGTTCTCTGGTTATAACGTCATTACAATTTGTACATTATTTGTTTTGGTCCGCCTTTTTTTTGCTCCGTGACCCTTTTTTGGGACTTTTTCGAATTTTTCAGCGGCAACCCTGCATACGCCTATTATGGGCTACTTCAGCAATTGACAGTACTGAAGGAAACTTAACGTAGAACTATGACATTAGCTTCCGATTGTTTCCGACTATTGTAGTTCAGCATAAAGATTGTGAGTATTAGTATGTAGATTTACATATGCGTGCGTCTGCAGGCGAATGTTGATTATGTTTCTAACTTTATTCTTCGGTTTCCTTTTCTGTTATATGAGTACGAGTGATACCGTTTGCCAATTTTTTAGTGAAGTGTTTTCAGAAGAAAATAGAAGTGTTTTGCTGAAAAGTGAAGTGTCATTATAAAAGTTGAGTTTCTTATATTAAACGACTATTTATGGGAAAAAAAACATAATTTTTTTAAATTAGGACTCTTTAATCCAAGCTTTGTGGTATCTTAGTTCAATATCTTTTGGCGCTACCCAGTTCTTGAAACCGTTTTCAGAAACAATTCCTTTCACAAGCATCAGTGAATTAACAGTGCTAACCTATAAGTTGTTTCGGCCTAAACTCTTAATCAATTTAGTTAGAGCTCATTAATGAATATATAATGCAATTTCCCAATATAAAGTCTATAAAAAGTTAAGTGTTTTTGCGAAAGAGGAATTGTAGAAGTGTTGTCTATGAAAACGAAGTAAAATACTTGAATTGAAGTATAAACGGCAACGCTGCAGTACCTGCTTAATGGGTTGTGTGCAGGTTTGTGTGTGCTTTGGTCAGGATTCCCACTGGTTTACATATTAACAGTATTGTATGTATGCAGTTGGCAATTATATTTCATTAATGTATGGTTCCCACTGGGGATGATTTAATAATTTCGTAATGCGTAGCTTATCCATAGAGAAATGCTTTAGAACAGGGGTCGGCAAGTCACTTTAAGTGAGGTCCAGACACGGTTGGAAACTTTTATCGAGGTCCAGAAAAAAAGAACTCATAATGTTTTGTATTTTTTTATTTTGCTTCATTTAAGTAACTGTAGAAAACACAATAGGTAAAATTAATGAAAGAAATTACAACGACGGTCTTGAGCCAGCTTTTTAAATTTGGTTCACGCTGGGAACAGCAAATGCGAAGAGTGTCGTCAAGGTGGGCGTCTGATAATCTCGAACGATATTTGTTCTTCAAAAAATTCATTTTTGAGAAAGACGATTCGCATATATATATGTTAAGCCAGACATAGTAGCCAAGTTGATAACTAGTTTTTTGCAATTTTGATATTTTTCTGAAACATGTTTACCCCAAAATTCTTCAGTGGATGCAGTTGCCGAATAACTTTACAGCTACGTCAGTCCATTCTGCTACTGCAGCAACTTCATAAGGTAATTTAAGGAATTCAGATAGTTTCCCAATCTCCGTAAAGTCTTGGAATCTTACAGCAAATTCGTTTTTATGATCGGATACTCGTAGAATCTTTGAAAGCACTGCAATGTCTTCTTCTTCAGAGTTCTCCTTTTTACATTCAAGAATTGTTGGGAAATGAATAAATTCTTGTCTAGCAATATCTTTTTCAAAAACATCCAGCTTACGACGAAAAGCAGACACGCTTTGTATCAGATCACACATTAATTTCCCATTTCCTTGTAACTCGATGTTAAGCTCATTTAAATATTTCAGAACATCTTTTAGAAAAGCCACAGTTAGCACATTGCGCTTTTTTGTTATGAATTCCAAGTGCTTCCTTGCCTCCGGCGATTCCAAGCTTTGCAAGAAGGAGATAACTTGTTCTTCAGTCAGCCAGAAACGTCCAATAACTTGACCTTTACTTAGCCAACGAATATTGTTGTGTTGTAGTAAGTCCGAATATGCCGATTCACATTCAGAAAGAAATGTCTGTGAATACGGGTTTAGCCGCCATATTTGAAATTGCATGGATGAGTTGCAAACTAACTTGCTTGTGTGTTATAGTGAAGCATATTCTTGTACAGTTTTCAGTGTACTTGCAAGCAGTATTTCACTTCATGCATCGATACTCCGTCAAACATCACACATTTATTTACATAAAATTTTGTATTAAATATCGACTGTATTGCTTGGTGCAGGTATGGGTGTTGAATGTATGAATGGTCGGTCGGCTAGTTATAAAAAATATATGTAATTGAATTGAATAGGTATTCGGCATATTTAAAAATATTTGAAGGTCCAAGGTTTAACCGTCCGCGGTCCGGATACGGACCGCGGTCCGCCTGTTGCTGGCCACTGCTTTAGAAGAAAATACTTTTTTGTTTTAAAAGTCACAGGCGGACAAAGCAAGGCAAGCACGGGGCAGCTAGTCACAAAATAAATTAGTAAACCTACGAAAATGTGTATAAATTTGCATGAAATTACAAACATTTTTTTATTTAACCCTTAATTACTAACCATCATTTGAAATTAAGTTAATTTCAACCATTCGTAAATTTTACGAGTTTTTTTTATTTAGAAAAAAAACTATACTTTTTCATTAAATGTTTTTACATAAAGGGGTTTAAAACCCAAAAAGGGACATAAAGTAGCGAAACAATTCATAAATTGAGACAAAATTATTTTCGGTTATCGCACGGTATGCAGCAACGTGCACGGTAATCTCCATAAAAAGCTCGATTGCACTGTGTGCAATAAAGTGACGTCATCCTATGCTTTTGAGATGGGCAGAAATAACAGCTTGTTCGCTTTTGTACAGCAGAGTCCACTTGTTGGTCCACCATATTTAATTCCAAAGTAGCGGCGAGCATGTGTTTGAGTGGGCACTGCCAAGTTGGCAACTGAAACTGATGTTCAAGCCAAGGTTTCGTCAATTGTTTAAGAAGATTAATTATATATCTCTTCCGTTAAGCAGCTGCGCACCATTTTTTTGTTTGTTATGATTATAAATAATGTAGAAGTTCATGCAAACATAAAATAAACCATTGAATGTACAGCCCAATATGGTACTCTTGTTGAGATTATCTCAAATACAAATCGAATGAAAACTTACATTAATACTAACTATTCGTAAAATTTACGAAGTAATCACAATTTCGCATATGCGCGTACCGATAAGTAGCCGCACAGGAAACAACCTCTCATCGCGAAAAATGAAGCTACACCGACTTTCAATAAGAGTAACGGCGTAATGTGTTGCCAGATTCAAATTTTAATTTTCAATTTGTAGAATGGTTAGTATTTAAGGGTTAATGTCAACAAAAAGGCAACAACAAATTTGATTCTTATACATTTTTGTGTTTAAGTTGTATTGCCCACGTAATTAAATTCGATACAGCTAGTTAAATATAATTATTTATTAAAGTTTAATACATCTGCAGTCCCTTTTACTAAATCTTGGGAACGTAGTAAATTTAAATACACCTATTTTCGAATTGCATTACAATTACACTTGATAACACCGCTAATGCATTTTGACTAAATCGTAAATTTATTCGACATCATATGAATTGCAATACACTGGACAAGAAGTAAAGTTAATTACATCCATTGCAAATCATACACATATGACATATGAAATAAAATAAAATCTGTCATTCAGAAAATTGCTGTGCAGTCATCGTAGTTTTGTCGCCATTTCTGCTTAATTGCATCTATACGTTTCTGGCACAGTCGTTCACATAGCTGTTTGGGATATGTGAGCGTATCAAAAGCAATCTTGGTGGTGGTGCCGCAATGAGAAGACAGTTGGGATTGCACAAATCAACGAATTTTTCCGCGTTGTCGTTACTTTCTCGAAGACCATGTTTATTTACAAAATATCCAGGAACTACATTGTCATAGTGCAATACTTACTAGTAGTAGTAAGTACATTGTCATCGCCTACTTTGGCACTAAAGTTCACTATTATAATGATAAGATCTCCATTTAGTGTTTCATCGTTGACGGCATACCTAACCTGTTATAGAAACTGTACTTTCATCACAAGTCATTCTCTTCATCGGAGTAAATAAAGCTGATAATTAAGTATCACCTCCTAAGTCCAGCTATCAAAATGAGGCATTCGAGAGCACTGGTGAGAGAAGCAAGCCTGTCCGGGACGTGCGTGCACTTTCGGATAGTTTTCCTAAATAGAAATCCCATGCAATGCGACAGTGATTGAAAAGCAACTGCACAGCGCCACTTTACTTCACCGACAATGTCCAATGTAAATTCGGTCTTAAGTCAAAAACTGAGACATTCCTTGCCTAAGTCAAGAAGGTTTTTAAGTTGCAGAATTCTATTTTAGTAAAGGTACGATAGCCAAAAGTCGTCAACATGTTATCAGACCTAATACGAGGCATGACAGCTCTTTCGAAAGCAGATTTCGTTTCTGGAGACATGGGACGCCACTCTGTGCTCCTAGGCTAGTATCTTTTTCTTCTTTCTGAGAAGTTAATGTTCCACTTTTCTACTCAGCTCGTATAGGTCGTGAGCTGCTCTAGTCCTTCTACGCAGCGCCCCATGTACGCCTCTTATTTTGCTGCATGTGTTTGTCGGCATTCCTCATCACGCCAGAAGTGTCGTTGTGGTGGCCGAAAGAAATCTGGTACATCATGGGCAGCATCTGTGATGGCTTGATGGCAACGCTACCACTGGTATTCCATATTCGCTGCTGGCTGCGTAGCAATTAGATTCCGATTAAAAAAGACTCTGGCAGTCTCTTGCGATTATAGTCATCCGACGTCAAAGTTTCACGGTATTTCATTGAGTTCGATCCGTTCTAGATATCTTAGTCTGTATCTTGGCTACAACTGGGTAGTGTTCTGAATCCACGTTGGCTCTTCGGAAAGTCCGGACTCCTAGAACACTGGAAGAGTGCCTTACGTCGATCGATCCATTTGGTTGACGGTTTTTTCGATCAAAAGAGAGCCATGTCCCGTTGTGAATATCAAGACGTAGGAACCGCGTACTAGCCACGACAACGTTTCGTCCCGCTGTAAAGTCGACTAGCCTGGATCCGTTGTCATGCAGGCTGTGCTTTTTGACTACGCTACTAAATATGTCCTCTTTTTCTAATAATAATAATAATAATTTATTTGGCTCAACAGCTCATTAAGTGTCGTATTCGAAGGGAACTTTTTTTTTTTTTGTAGAAGTTTTCTCGTGACAACAAATACACTCGGATGTTTGTCAAACGTTCGAGAAAGGTGGGACGGACATGAAATTCAGACATGGAACCGCCCAGGACAATTTTAACGTCGTAGCTAAAGCATTGCTCATACGTGTTTTCCAACAGGTGGTAGAAGTCATCATACGTCGCGTTGTCCATCTTCGCCTCGAGTCCATATTGGGCTAATGATGGCAAATTTAGCGGGAATCTCAAGATGTTGTCCTTTTTACGTTTGCAAGGGTCGTCAATAGTAAAATCATCCGTATCTGAGCCCGTTGATTGCTTCGTAACGGAAGGTTTTTCACGTGGTACCACCGGCACCACTCCCAACCTGGAGGGCCATTTACTTATGTTATACCCCTAGGACGCGACCCCAGGTACACCGGTGCCAGTAGTCCACTGCGGGAGTGTGAGCACTGCCATTGGCTCATTAAAGGTTCCTCCGCCACCGTCTCTATTCTAAGGTCCTAACTAACATTGAAAATTCTTTACCGACCTGTGATTTGAATATTTCGAAGCGGCGCGCGCAAGTTTTTCACTAAGTTCAACTAGAACTGTAGACGCCATCGTTGACTAGTTAGAGAGCACTTTTCCCCCCTCTCTCCTCTGTTGGCGCCAAAAATCTTCCAAAAGTATTGGCCACCCAATCTCGGACCAAGTTACTAGGCACCCAGCGGTCACCAACGTGAAGGAGTGGTCTGAGGCTAAGTGAAAACGCTTATGTTTTAATGTAATCACATGCACTACCGTTTGACCACCAAGTCAGATAACCTGAAAGCAAAAGCTGGTGTTAAAACAAGCGATTAAGGCCGGAGGAAGAACTCTGGAGAATTCTAGGGAGTATTTCGGGCTGAGACTACTGTTGTAGAGAGACGAGAAAACATCCAACAAGATGGTTTATTTTGATACAAAAAATATAGGGCAACTGGCAAGTGCTAAAAGTAAAAAAAAAAATATTCTTCTTTTACCCTTATGCAGGTAATGAAAATACAATTCGACAGTTCATCATCCAAAGACAACAATCACGTATATAATATGGTACCGCTGCCTAAAGCGGTACCTATGGAAATAGATTTGTTCACGATCCCATTTTTGAGAAGATTTTCGGTCTCGGCAGATTAAGTCTGAGACTTGTTAAACTCAATTCCTGCCGAATTCGTTGCATACTTGCTTTCATTTAGATACAATAAAGAAACAAAGAAACATAACTAAAATTAAATATATCGACATGAACTACGTATGTACATATATACATACGTATATTATCGATGTTTTTTTGGCAATCATTTGTCATTTGTTGATACTTTTGGCCTTGATAAAAATTACTCGATGCATCGGTACACTTTTTAGTTTCCGCTCCACACTAGGTATAAAACATAACATATCATTCTTTTCAGATGGAAAATAGAATTGCGCTTTGTAATTACTCGTACATCTATGTACCTTGGTTTGAAAACTTACAAGCAATGTTGTTCAACTGCAAATCTGAAAATAAACATAAATACATGTTTTAAATTTCCATATAAACTTGAAAGCACAGTATAAACATTAAAGGATATTTTAATTAGCATATCACAAAAACCAAACAAACGATATTCACATTGACCCACTATTCTAGTAAGCACCACTCACACCGTCCACACAACCATGACTTGGAGGACTTGGTTTGCATTTCTTAGTACGAAAACCAAAACTGTATACCTGTTTCCAAGAGCTACTCGTAAATGAATGGAAAATATCATATTAATATGAAAGAACACACAACAAGCCATAGATTAACCAAGAATTATTTTTATTCTATGCATCCTGATTCTACTATGACAACAAGATCTCTTTAAAATGTCAGCACTGAAGACGACGCAGAGATAGAACATCTTGAATACGGAATTTAATTACATACATACATATGTGTGCTATTTTTAAAGTTGAATTTGATGGTATACTGCACAGGTTTTTCAAAAGGAATTCAAAATTGTTACCATTCAAAAAGGATCTTAGGTGCATTCCACTCTGTTGAGTGGATTCATTTCAGTTTAACTCTACGGATATTTCTCTGGGGCGTACGTGTAACATTTCAGAAGACGTCGGATTTATTTTTCCCTTATTTTGAAATAGTCTACCCTGAAAAGGATTAACCCTCATATTATCCTTCATTCACCTTTTGCCTACTACACATACACATTGAGACACACATTCACGTTTGCGTTATGATGGTTATTTTTACATTAAAAAAAATATGATCAAGAACAACGACATAGCATCAACATCAACGACGAAGGATACATACTTATGTTTGTATATTTAAAAATAAATGAGTTTAGTAGTTCAAGAGCCTGAACAGCGCAGTGGTGAATGGACAACGTTGTTTAGCTTTGACAGGACTGTATAATTAAGAGGGTAGGATAGCAAAAAGGACATACACCGCAAAATTCAAATGGAAATACTCCTCATTAGTCACAGGGGCTTTTTTCTTTGTTTTCAAAAATTCGTTTTGTGCGCCACAAAAGTATATGTATGTGAATTGTGACACATGACGAATGAATACACTTCCATTGGGAAAGAGTACACTTATAGAAATGAGTGGTTCCAGAGGCATGGGGCGTGGTTATTAAGGGCGAACTTTTTTACATTTAATTACATGTTGGGTGAAAATTGATTTTCGCTATGACGTCGGTTGAAGTATTTCTATTGATTGCTATGCCACACACGACAGAGAAAATATTGTTAGGTTTGCCGCATGAGTATTTCCATTTTCTCTTGGCTGACTTGGTTTTAAGCTGTTCATTTGTGTGTTATATGAATGGAATGCCATCTGTGAAACAATTTGCGATTTTGAAGATTTTTTCTAAAGTATATCTGTATGTTTTGTCTGCACATCTGTATGTTTGAGAATCAATCTGTGTCCACATCGGGACATAGCGCACTCACCCCTTGACCCTCATAATGGTTTGTGAGACCATTGTCAGGAAGCTCGTAGCCATTTTGAGACAGGCCGATCACCAGATTCTCCCATACTGACACCCTACAAGTCTGGCCCCAAGTTATGCCCTGGTTTACTAGGTTTGGCAGTATCCCAGGCCAGTTTTCGCCTTCCCGTCATTTTGGGGTGTGGGCTTGGTGAGCGGTAATTGGATTGTATGGACGGAAACAACTATTTAAATTACCCTATCTGCACATACCACTTTACCCGCCCCCCACCAATTATTGGTCTTTAACTCGGTATTCGTTCAACTCTCACCTATGGCCATGAAATTTGTGTATTGAAGGATAGGCTGAAATCGCGAA
Source organism: Brachypalpus laphriformis (assembly GCA_945910035.1). Classification (NCBI taxonomy): domain Eukaryota; kingdom Metazoa; phylum Arthropoda; class Insecta; order Diptera; family Syrphidae; genus Brachypalpus; species Brachypalpus laphriformis. Next base: position 90,306,739 of record OX246754.1, read on the forward strand.
TACAAGCTGCCAAAATGACGTTCCTTCACGGTGTTGCTGGAATAACTCTTAGCGATCGAGTGCGCAACACCAGAGTAACATACGCGAGGCACTCAATGTTGAGCAGCTACTTCTCCGAACGGAGCGATCTACATATGCTTCGATGGTTTGGTCACGTAGTGCGTATGTTCCCAAACCGGCTTCCTAGACGTGTCATGATTCTAACAAGAAGACCCTTCCAATAAATGTTGTTTCTTCAAGCTCCTCGACAAAACATGCGAGCAATGTCCTAAATTTTCTTCTTTTTCCTTTTATCAGCGAGGTTATGATCCGAAAATAAGGGATCACAAACCTCCCACTTCACCGCATTTCTACTGATGCGCCTGTGGGGTTCGCCTATTTGACCTCAGAAAATATCGGCAGACCTGCCGATTTCGGATCACTCGGTTACTGAGGCCAATGAAATGCCGATGTCGTCGCATTTGTTTGATCCAGGCGTTTATAGGCCTGCCTTTCTTAAATCGCGATGTCCTTGGAACGTACATTGATATTGCCTTTTTAACAGGGTTCAATTGATCTCTTCTTTGAACGTGGCAATACCAGCTGAGCCGGTCGCGCTCTATTTTTTGTACGGTGGTTTCCTTGATGTGAAAGCTTCCACGGATCTTCGAACTTCTTATTCGATCAAGCTTTGTCACTCCTGCTGTCATGCGAAGCATCTTCATCTCAGCTGCCGTTAATTTACTCTCATACTTTTTGTACATCGTCCAACATTGTGAGCCGTATGTGACAGCTGGACGCACAACTGCTGTGTAGAGCTTTCTTTTCAACTTAGGTGGCATTTTTCTGTCACAAAAGATAGCGGAATTTTCTCGCCACTTCATCCACCCTACGCTTACACGATGATTGATGTCGTCATCACAAGTTGCTTTGCTATTGATCATAGATCCCAGGTATTTGAACTTTTCGCACTTGGGAAGCACTGTTCCATTCAAATAAAAGTCTGGAATAGGCCTGAGTGGATCAGAGAACGGGCAGCACAAGTACTTTTTCTTTTTTGTACTAATGCTCGAACTAGTGCTCATTGCAGGGATGTAGGATCCTCACTTATGATGGCTCCATCGTCAGCAAAGAATAACTGATGTACCTTGGGGTCCATCACTTTACCTTCAAGCAGATAATCGAGGACTGCAATAAAGAGCAAAGGACTTAAGACGCTTCCCTGGTGCACCCCGACTTTGATTGGGAACTCTTCGGTTACTCCAGCGGGGCATCTTACTTTTGTCTTTGCTCCTTCGTACATGTCCATAATCATCTGTACATAGGTTTCTGGAACCCCTCAATGTCTTAGCGCCACCCATATCAGATCTCGTGGTTGTCTGTCGAATGTCTTTTCAAAGTCAACCAATACAATATGTAAATCCCTTAAGGAATCACGATGTTTTTCCATTATGATCCTTATACTTTGGATTGCATCTGTGGTTGATTTACCCGAGACAAACCCGCACTGATCATCAGATAGCCATATTATTTTTCGCAGTCGGCCACCTAATACCCTCTCAACGATCTTCATGGTGTGTGACATCAGCTTGATCGAACGGTAGTTATCACAGTTTCGCGTATCACCCTTCCCTTTGAATACAGGGAGAAGGTAACTTTCCCTCCATTGATTCGGCATTGGATTACGCCTCACAAATTTGGAGATGAGAATTCTGAGTCATCTGAACCCGACGTCTCCCATCTTTTTCCAGAACTCAGAGGGCATCTCGTCTGGTCCAACCGCTTTTCGTTTTTTTGAGTATTTGACCGCCTCACTAACTTCTTCGACTGTAATGTCGGGTATTTCTTCACAGTTAGGGGTGGCTCTTGGAAAGTATAGCCGGGAAAGCAATGTCCTAAATATGACGTTCAAATCGTATTAGCAACTTTAAGCCAAGACAGGAAAGGAAGACATCTTTGGTAGGGCAGTCGGTAAACATAGCCTACACAACACCACGTCCGGCAACGGGCTAATGCTAATTGACTGCGCAGTGGAGCGAAACGTCACTGTAGCAAGCACATGGTTTTCTCATCTCAATATTCAAATTGATCATATTACGATCGACGAAAGAAATACCTCTAGTATTCTGGATGTCCGGACCTTCCGAACAGCCAGCTTAGGTTAGGTTAGGTTAGGTAAAGGTGGCTGTCCTGACTGGGTCAGGAGACACTTAGATCACATGGGTCCATTGTGATACCACATGAGTAATGACCGGTCGGGTCACCGGTAACCAGGGGAACCTTAACCTTTCTCATGAGGGTGTTGGCTGAGAATGCTGACTGAAAAGAGGGTAGAGAGGGTGACTGACTCAGTCAACCCTGAAGTCAAGGTGTACCGAGAAGGTATAGTGTGCAGCAAGTGATGGGGGGTGATTGGTTCAATCGAACCCCCTATACTGTGTGTGCAAGTTATATTGGCAGGTCCCATAAACCATGTAGGCGTAGAGGTGCATACGTATAGTAGAGTGCCTGATTCAGTCTAACTCTAATTACTGTTATGCATGGTATTGACTAGGTGGGGTGACTGATTCAGTCACACCCTTCATACCTAGGCGGATCGTGTAGGTGTGGAGGAGCATAAGCGTACATAGTGTGACTGATTCAATCGAACTCTAAGTACTGCTATGTATAAAGTGTGAACTAGGTAGGGTGATTGTTTCAATCGAACCCGTTCCTGGGTGGCCCGTGGAAATAGTGGGGAATGCAAAGTAGAGCGAGATGACTGATGCAGTCAATCTTGCACAAGTATGCAGTCGAACTTTAGGGGATGGTTTGGCTAAGTGGGGTAACTGCTTCAGTCAAACCCTTAATACCTAGTTCACCGTGTAGGTAGTGTGCATGTGAGTAATAGAGGGATTGATTGACTCAATCAATCTCTGTTACCTCTATGCAGTAATGTTATTAACAGGCACTGGTCTAGTGATATGGGAGGGTTAGCTATCGATCTTGGGAGGTGTCTGTTGCAGTACCTCTTGGGGATTGATAGTAACCAATAACGAGGGAGGAGGGGTGAGACTATTCTCCTCCTCCTCTTCATCTCTGCAGCTTCTGCAGAAATCGTTTGCTGGGACACCCATTCTAGTGGCGTGTCTAACTAACAAGCCGTGTCCTGTGACTATTCCTACTGTGAGGCTTATGTTCCTTCTATTTAATGAAAGGAGATTTTAGGTTTTCTTTGCGTCAAGTAAGGGCCAGATCTTCCTGGTCGATGCGCACGTAGCTAGATTACTCCATCTGTTGTTTGCACTAGATTGCGCTTCGTTAAACATTCGGATTTTCATTAATTGTATTGGTGGTGCCGGTGCCTCTCTATTGACATCGAGAGGAAGTACGGTGGGCGCCGTGGCGTAAGTGGTTAGTGTGTCGGATAACTACGCATGAGGTTCCAAGTTCGAATCCCAGAAAATACCAACAAGTTTTTTCACGGTCCCACCTATTGTTGTCACGAAAAAGCTTCTCAAATCGCCGTTCGGATTCGGCATTAAAAACTGTAGGTCCCTTCCATTCGTGTGAAAAATATAACGCACACAACATGAGTGGTTGCGAGAAGCTAGGCCCTGGCACTTTAAAGAGCTGTTGCGCCAAATATTTGTATTTGTATTTGTATTTGAAGTACGGTGCCTTGTTTAGCTAGTTCATCCGCTTTACAGTTGCCTGGAATATCTCTGTGTCCTAGGACCCAGCACAGAGTAATGTTGCATCTGTCCGCAATCTCGTTAAGAGATTCGCGGCAATGTTTGACCAACTTAGATCTTATTGTTGGCGTTTCCAGAGCTTTAATCGCTGACTGACTGTCTATATAAAGGACGATAGACTTACCATCTACCGGGTATATAGAGAGTCTGCGCGCTGCTTCACGAACAGCCGATATTTCCGCCTGAAAGATGGTACAGTGGTCCGGAAGTCGGAGAGCTACGTTTATTCTAGGTGATTCGGAAAATATACCTAGTCCTGTGCCCTCCGAAGCCTGTCCATAGCCTGTCCTTCCCCTCGCGGTCTAACTCCACACATGCGAAGTCCGAATCGCTGAAATTTGGTAGAATGCAGGATCTTGGTTTACCTGATCCTTTGGCATAAAGCAAGGAATAATTCTTTGCCCTTAATCCAGCTATGCGGTTGTCACTTGTCACCCAAGGTTCCTGGATAAGGGCAATGTCCTCTCCTCCTGACTGCAGGCGGAGCAAAAGGTTAGCAGAAGCTGCTATGAAATGGTGTAGATTAATCTGCACTAGTCGGAGCATCATTCCTGACTGGTACAGATGCCTCTATTACTGTGGTGTCACCATCCTCCGACTCGGAAGATTCACCACTGTTTTGCTTTGGCAGCGAAACTGTCTCTACCTCACCTGCTGACTCAGCTGGTGTACCGACCGGTCCCATTACTTTGACGCCTGCTGACTCAGCTGGCGTTACGGCCTGGGTCGAAGTGGCAGCTGTCGGTAGTGAGTCCGACGGGAGGATATCTGATTCGGTATCCAATCCAAGACTGCTCAAAGAGGAAACCATACCTGAGATGAGCCTCTTGTCTTTCTCATGGACCTTCAGCACCAGTTCTTCCATGCCGTAGAAGATCTTGTAATCCTTCTTGCCTAAAAGCTTCAGGGATTCTTGGTTGAGGAGGAATGAGACTAACCTTCCTGCCTCTACCGGTTCATCGGCTTTAATGATCTTCCAATTGCAGGTTGGAAGGTCAGGATTTTGAATACGGATCAACTTCAGGATATCCGATTCACTGCATGGTCCTGGTGGAATCCAAGTTCGAGCTCTTGGACGGACCTTTATGTCGCTCCAGTGACAGACCGATAAATCGGCTTTGGCCCAAAGGTGGTTAAGCTTGGGTACTGCCTCTTTTAGGAACGCGATGGAACTGCTGTTACTGCATTTTAAAAGTTTTGCACCGTTGAGGTACCAGCCAGCGTCCGAAAAGGTCGGTGGCGTAGCAGTTGGGTTCTTAAGACAATGCACCAGCACGTCTGACGAAAGTATTGCCTTGAGGAGCCTCCAGTTATCACCACTGATACGGCCGTCCTCATTTCCGCTGTCGCAGATACCAAACACCAGGTGATCCCTCGGTATTCTTGGCCTTCTTCGGGGTCTTGGAGGTATCGTCCTGGGATCTAGGACGTTTGGACGTTGAGTCCGTTTTTGGTACCACGCCCGAACGTCCTCCCGACTCGGGTTGACGGTTCGGGGTGTTGCCGAAGGGCCTATTGCTATTCGCAGGTCTCGCCGACTCAGGCTGAGACTTGTTATGTATTGTCGGGCGAGCGCGTTTTGGGGGTGGCCTCTTGTTATCAAGTGGCACACTCTTACTCGTTGAGGGGGCCTGCCCTCCCGACTCGGGTTGACTGGTGTCCTCAGCGATAACGCTACTCGCCCAGCGCAGCGACTCCTTGTCCTTCTGCTCCCACGATTCCTCTGGTTTTTTGAGAATCCGTGCTTTGCCAAGCGAAGGCTTATGTACTTTTTAGCACTAGGGGAATTCCTCTTCTGGATTGCGCGCCCGCAACGTGCCGATACGGCTTTTGCCTGGGGCTCCGCATCTGAAGCGGAATTGTCAATGGATCTGGTATCAGAATCCGAAGGGTTAGACTTGGAAATTGTTGTAGCCGAGGTACAGATGCGGATATCCCAAACTAGGCAACAAACAATCACTGTGAGAAAATTTAACGTCGAAAAGCTACAATCGCAAGAGACCGCCATAGGTTCCGCTGAACGCGTATCCCAAAATCTGTCAATCACACGTATGCCGCCAGCATCAAGTGCTGAGGACCAGTGGAAACGTTGCCAACATGCCATTAGAAACGCCGCAACTGATGTGCATGCAGCAAAACAAGTGGCGTATAAAGCGGCACTGCAAAGGAAGACTCTACGACTAAAAGAGACACGACACGCGATCGAAAATATTGAGAGCTCCAGGAACTCCAGGAACAATGTACAATGGTAAAAGTAATGTGCCAGAGAAGCAAAATCCGTGTAGAAACCTGTAGAGATGAAAATAGAAACCTCGTAGTAGAATCACAGTCGATGCTGAGAATATGGAAAAACTACTTCTGCAGACTGTATAACGGCGACGAGGACCAACATCCCGCTGTCAGGCAGGATATACCGTTCAGCATAGAGGACGATAATCAAAATATTCGTCCACCTGATCAAATCTAATAAGTCTGCTGGACGGCTTACCCGCCAAACTTTTCAAGGCAGCTTGTGATGAATTGGTAGTGAGCATACACCAATTCATCTCTAAGATTTGGTCAGGTATACCTGCTGCATGGAATCTCAGCATCATTTACCCGATCCACAAGAAAAAGGACACCTCAACTGCGCTAATTATAAAGACATCAGTCTACTCAATATTGCAGAAATATTGTGAATGCCTGAAACCTTTCATGAACAGCATGATTGCCTCATATCAGTGCGGTTTCAGGCCAGGAGAGCCCACCATCGATTAAATCTTCACACTGACAGATCCTGGACAAAACCCAAGAAGTCCAAATCGATACTCATCATCTCTTTATCGATATCAAGGTCGCGTATGACAACATCTATAGAGAAGATCTACATATACGTACATAGAGCCATGTCTAGTTTTAACATCCCTGCCAAATTTGTCCGTCTGTACAATCTGATAATGGAGAACGCTCGCTACTCTATCAACGTTGGCTATGATCTCACCGATATCTTCGATGTCATAAAAGGTTTTAGACTAGTTGACGCGATGACGAGTTTTGGAGGAGAAGATTCAATGACGTACAGCGACATCGACCAAGTCAAAAAACTGCGTATTGGACGTCTGAGATGGGCAGGACAAGTAGAGCGAATGGACACCAACACTCCTGTCGCAGGGTCTTCGAATCTAACCTGGAGGTCCGACGCAGTACAGGACCTCCTCGCCTCACTTTTTAAGAAAATGTCAAATGAAACTGGTTTTGTTTTTTTTTATTTTCCATTTATTTCATTTCGTCTCCAAAGTACAAGGGCTTCCTTAGACTAATATATACATTTTAAGAACAGAAGAAATAATATGCATAATTAACAAATAAAAAGATAAAGTAAACAATGATGACTGCTTTCTTTATACAAGAGATTGATTTGTTGAAATCAATTAAAATGACATTAGCATTATAGGCTATCATTAAACCGTTTATTAAGGACGATCGGCCGTAATTGATACGCAAGTAGGATATGCTAAAAAAGCGATTATTTCGTAGATTGAGAGAAGGAACGTATATGTTGAGAAGGCTTAGAATTTCCGGGGAGTCAATCTCACCAATGATTATCCTATGTAAAAAAAAAAAAAAACTCTTGCAACCGTTCTCCTAGCTTCAAGTGATCCTAAGTTAATCAATTTTAACCTTAATTGGTAGATTATATGGATCGACCCAAAGGAGTCCTCTAAGGGTAAATCGTTTTTGAATAGATTCAATTCTGGAATATTATAGTATGAAAACCAAACAATAGATGCATATTCTAAAAGAGATCGAACAAAGGATAGATATAATGTTCTAGTAACATATTGGTCAAAAAACTCAGAAGCATAACGCCCATGTTTGAAATGTAATCAACATGATTATTGAAAAATAGGTTACTAAATAAATAAATATTTGGCGCAACAGCTCATTAAGTGCCAGGGCCTAGCTTCTCGCAACCACTCATGTTGTGTGCGTTATATTTTTCGTACGAATGGAAGAGACCTACAGTTTAGTGCCGTATCCGAACGGCGATTTGAGAAGCTTTTTCGAGACAACAATACCCTCGGATGTTTGTCAGACGCTCGCGAGAGGTGGGACCGTGAAAAAACTTTTTTGGTGTTTTGTAGGATTCGAACTTGGAACCTCACGCGTAGTGATCCGACACACTAACCACTTACGCCACGGCGCCCACATAGTTTAAAATAGTTTACTATCTAGCAATATACTCAAATCTTTTATTAACGAGACCTGAGGTACGACTTTACCATCAATAGAATAGGTATGCATGAAAGGTGACCTAAGACGTGAAAATTTAATATTAGAGCATTTTGTAACATTCAGAGAGAAGTAATTTTTTGAGCACAAAAAATAAAACTTTTGAAAACAAGTGTTTAAACGTTGGAAGCAATGAATATCATTTCCCGAGAAATATATTTTAAAGTCATCAGGAAACATCAGTATGTTACATTAAGTTAATAAATTAATAACATCATTAACAAACAAGATAAATAAAAGAGGGCCAATGTAGCTTCCTTGGGGGACACGCGAGGTCACAGAAATTTTATTGGAAATTTGGCTACGAAACCTTACATATTGATATCTATCACATAGAAAGGATGAGAACCAACGTAAAAAGGAAGATGGGAAACCTAATCGTCCAAGTCCATATAGTAAAATTTTATGATCAACACAGTCAAAAGCTTTACTGAAATCCGTGTAGATTGCGTCAAGTGGGTTTCCTTTGCCACTTTCAGAAATGGCGACATTTGTAAAAAGAAGAAGATTAGTAACAGTTCAACGTTTCTTTGCAAAACCATGCTGGTTATTGCAAATTAGAGATTTGTAGAAATAATTTAATTTCTCAGTAACCAGTATATCAAACTATTTTGGAATAGATGACTTTACCTCTATAATTCTCAATTTTGTTTCTTCTAACAGACTTGAAGATAGGGACAATAAAGTAATATTTCCACACAAACGGGAAATATACTAGTTTTCAACGGTAAATTGAAAATATAGTATACAATTTTATGCAATTGAGAGCGTATTTTTAAGGAAGCTACAAGGAAGGCCGTCAGAGTCAGGATTAAAGCTTGAATCCAATCTAGTCAAATCCTCCAATGTGTCTTTTTCGAAATTAATTTTTATTTTTTTTTTTATAATTTACGCGCTTTTAAAGGTCGTAACATCTTTACACACAGTGCGGGCGTTGGAAAGGATAGATAGAGAGAGAGAGAGAAAGATTTTTGGTGAAGTGGTTTTTGAAGCTTAGTTGTTTATGCTTCAGAGAAACTCCGGGGGAGGCGTCCAGATAACTGGGGAAATTTTTGTTATTTTTTGTCTTTGCTTCTGATTCATCATCCATAGAGCGAACCATATGATCAAGCTACTGCCAGTGTTATGCCTTCGCAGCAGTGTGCACACAAGCTTTCGCAATTGATCGGACTGACTTTATATATTTCATGAGAAATAAATAAATGCTTGCTGACAACAGGATTTGAATCATGAACCATTAGCGTGGCAATTAACGACGTTACCACACACCATTGCCATGTATGTATTGTAATATGTGCATGGCCTCGCCCGCTTAAAAAAAAAAAACCTAAATGTAGGAGGATGAAACTTTATATGTATATATTTTAAACGGTTTTTCTATTTTGAAATCAATCCACTTTTTGAAAAGTACCCTTTTTCAGTATTTATTGTTAGCGTGTTACTATTTCTTTTTTTTTTATTTGTAAGTATAAATAGGTTTTATTTGGAAATAAAATTCATCTACCAGTTCTTTTCGGTAACAAAACGTATTCTTCGTAAGCCTGAATAGCTCTTCCCAATCTGGATCATTTTCACCATTCAGAATGTTTACCATCTCCTCTTGCTCCAAAGTTGGTTGGCCGTAGTGTCTTTGACGGAATTCACCGAGGACTAGGCTTCTTTCTGAGAAATTTCCGAAGCCTTCATTTTTCATTATTTTCAGGGGATCTTTCTTCCTCACGGTAGCTACGATCATAAAGTATTAGCAGCCCATTTCTTATTTTACAATTCCACATTATTTTATCTTTGCGGTAATTATCTTAAAAAGCTTGATGGCCGATGCTGTGGTTTAATAATCTGTTTAAACCTCGCGAACTTGGTCCAGCTCTTCTAGAGTTTTCTTCGAGGACCCTTTAAAGAAGACGTCGCCAAATCGAATGCATGGCAGCCGAAATTTTCTGTCCAGTATTGGATCACACCAAGAATTACTCTTGCCAATCGTTGTTTCTATGGGCTAAGAAGGCAATTGAGTAGCAAAGCCCTATCTCGAACTACTAAGGTAACTCTTTATAAGACACTAATCATCCCCCATGGCTGGTCAAACGGTAGTGCATGCGATCATATGAAAACACAAGCGTTTTCACTCAGCTGAGGCCTACCAACTCCTACTCTCAACCTCCACGCGGTGACAGCCGGGTGCCTAGTACCTTAATCCAAGAAATGGGTAACCAACCCCGTTTGGCGGATTCTTGGTGGCAGCAGATGAGAGAGGGGGGGAAGAGTGCTTTTCTCACTAGAGCGCTTCTTCCTGTTCCAGGCGGCAGCGGACGAATTCCCTAGACAGAGTCAACGGTGGCGTCTATAGTTCCAGTTAGGTTGAACTTAGTGAACACCTTGCGCGAGCTGCTTCGACGTATTCGGATCACAGGTCGGTAAGGAATCTCCAATGTTGGTCAGGACATTGGAATAGAGATGGTGGCGGAGGAGCCCTTAATTGGCCAACGGCGGCGCTCATACTCCCGTAGTGGACTACTGGCACCGGTGTACCCGGCCCCTCGTCCTAGGGGAATAATTAAGGAACTGGCCCTCCAGGTTGGGGGTTGTGCCGTAGGGGTAACTTCCCTACCACGTAAAAACCGCATGGTTCCGAAACAACAAAAAGCCTCGGATAAGGATGACTCAACTAATGACGACCCCAGCAAATGAAATAAGGACAACGACCTTCGGATCTGTACGTGGAATGTTCTGTCCCTTTACAGACCACGTGCAGCCGAACAACTAGCAGAGGCCCTAGACTGCTATAAAGCAGATATTACCGCCATCCAGGAAGTGCGATGGGATGGGCCGGGCAAAAAGAGGATGAAAAACTGTGACATCTACTACGGTGATTGCTACAGAGGCAACAGGCAACGCTTATTCGAATGCGGATTTGTCATACGCGGCAGACTTAGGCAAGAAGTCTTAAGCTTCCGACACGTGAGCGAGCGTATTATGACGATCCGGATCAAGGCTAAATTCGCTAACATAAGCCTAATATGTGTTCATGCCCCCACAGAAGAAAAGGACCCTGCCACCAAAGAGTCTTTCTACGAGCTCCTCGACAAAACATACGAGCAATGTCCTAAATACGACGCTAAAATCGTATTGGGCGATTTTAACGCCAAAATAGGAAAGGAGGACGTCTTTGGTAGGGCAATCGGTAAGCATAGCCTACACGACACCTCATCTGATAACGGACTAAGGCTAATTGATTTCGCTGTGGAGCGAAATGTCACCATAGCAAGCACATGGTTTCCTCATCTCGATATTCATAAGCAGACATGGCGGTCCAATGATCATGTAACGATCAACCAAATTGATCATATTGCGATCGACGCAAGGCATGCCTCCAATATTCTGGATGTCCGGACCTTCCGAGCGGCCAACATAGACTCGGATCATTACCTTGTTGTAGCCAAGGTACGAATACGGATATCCCAATCTGAGCAACAAAGAAGAATTACTGTGAGAAAATTTAACGTCGAAAAGCTACAATCGCAAGAGACCGCCAGACTCTTCGCTGAACGCGTATCCCGAAATCTCTCAATCACCCCTATGCCGCCAGCATCAAGTGCCGAAGACCAGTGGCAACGCTGCCAACATGCCATCAGAAACGCCGCGACTGATGTGTTGGGTCTCGCTCGACCACTACCGCCAAACCCCTGGTTTGACGAAGAATGCCGGCGAGTGCATGCAGCAAAACAAGAGGCATATAAAGCGGCGCTGCAAAGGAAGACGAGAGCTGCTCGTGAGCTCTACGAGCAAAAAAGACGGGAAGAACATCGGCTTCTCCAAAAGAAGAAGAAAGAGCATGAGAAGCGCGCGTTTGAGAATATCGAGAGTCTATACTCCAGGAACAATGTACGGAAGTTTTACCAAAAGGTAAAAAGAACGTGTCAGAGAAGTAATACCCGTACAGAAACCTGTAGAGATGAAAATGGAAACCTCGTAGTAGAATCACAGTCGGTGCTGAGAATATGGAAAAACTACTTCTGCAGACTGTATAACGGCGACGAAGACCAACATCCCGCTGTCAGGCAGAATGAACCATTCAACATAGACGATGATAGTCAAAATTTCCGTCCACCTAACCAAAACGAAGTGAGGATAGCAATATCCAAGCTAAAATCCAACAAGGCTGCTGGACCTGACGGCTTACCGGCCGAACTTTTCAAGGCAGCAGGGGATGAATTGGTAGAGTGCATACACCAACTCATTTCTAATATTTGGTCAGACGAGTGTATACCTGATGAATGGAATCTCAGCATCGTTTGCCCGATCCACAAGAAAGGAGACCCCCTCAACTGCGCCAATTATAGAGGCATCAGTCTCCTCAACATCGCATACAAGATCTTTTCTGCGATATTGTGTGAACGCCTGAAACCCTTTATCAACAGCCTGATTGGACCCTATCAGTGCGGTTTCAGGCCAGGAAAGTCCACCATCGATCAAATCTTCACACTTCGGCAGATCCTGGAGAAAACCCAAGAATTCCAAATCGATACTCACCACCTCTTTATCGATTTCAAGGCCGCCTATGACAGCATCTATAGAGAAGAGCTTTATAGAGCCATGTCTAGTTTTGACATCCCTGCCAAACTTGTCCGTCTGTGCAGGCTGACGATGGAGAACGCTCGCTGCTCCATCAAGGTCGGTAATGACCTCACCGAGACCTTTGATGTCAAAAAAGGTTTTAGACAAGGTGACGCGCTGTCATGTGACTTCTTCAATATTGTACTTGAACGGATTGTGCGGAACTCACAAGCCAACACCGGAGGCACAATCTATTACAAGTCTGTACAACTGCTTGCATACGCCGACGATATAGACATTATCGGAAGATCTCAGCGGGCTGTCACCGGTGCTTTTGCAAGCATTGAGGCGGAAGCGGCCAAAATGGGTTTGGCGATAAACGAGGGCAAAACCAAGTATATGCTGTCAACTAGAAGGGAAAACCAACACCGACGAATTGGACAAAACGTCACCGTGGGCAGCTATAACTTCCAGGTAGTAAGGGACTTTGTCTACCTTGGCTCTGCTATAAATTCTTCTAACAAAATCAGCGTAGAAATCAATCGAAGAATAACTCTTACCAATCGCTGTTTTTTTGGGCTTATAAGGCAATTCAACAGTAAAGCCCTATCTCGAACAACTAAGGAGACTCTATATAAGACCTTGATCATCCCAGTCCTGCTTTACGGCGCTGAAACATGGACTTTATTAAAAGAGGATGACGATATCCTTGGTCGCTTCGAGAGAAAAATGTTTCGTAAGATTTTCGGTCCCGTTTGTGTTGACGGGTTTTGGAGGAGAAGATTCAATCACGAACTATACGAGCTGTACAGCGACATCGACCTAGTCAAAAAACTGCGTATTGGACGTCTGAGATGGCTAGGACATGTAGTGCGAATGGACACCAACGCTCCGGCCCGCAGAGTCTTCGAATCTAACCCGGAGGGACGACGCAGTAGAGGGAATCATCGCCGTAGGTGGCGCGCACAAGTTCAAGGGGACCTCGACCAACTTGGAGGGCGCAACTGGAGGCAATTAGCTAAAGACCGAGCTAAATGGAGAGGCTTGTTGGTTGAGGCCCAGGTTCACCCCGAACTGTAGCGCCACCTAAGTAAGTAAGTAAGTAATCATCCCAGTCCTACTGTATGGCGCAGAGGCATGGGCTTTGACAAAATCGGATGCTGATGCCCTTGGTTATTTTGAGAGGAAAGTTCTTCGAGAGATCTTTGGTCCCGTCTGCATAGACGGTGAGTGGGGGAGAAGTTACAGTGGCCTATATAAGGACATAGATCTAGACAGAAGAGTTCACATACAGCGACTAAGATGACTGCGTCATTTAGAGTGGATAGAGTCCAACGTTCCCGCCAAGAAAGTCTTCGAATCCACCCCGGATGGACGGCTCAGTAGAGTACGACCTCGCGGTAGATGCCGCAAATAAGTAGAGGGGGACCTCAACCAACTCGACGTGAGCAACTGGAGGCAGCTGGCTCGTAACCGTGCTGGCTGGAGAGATTTGTTGGTTGAGGCCCAAGTCCACCCCGGACTGTAGCGACAGTAAGTATTGGACCAGAAACGTTTTTTCAATTCTTTTTATTGATAACAGATAAGGAAGATTATTTCTATTTACTCCATAGTTAAAAATAGTTTTACGATCGTAAACGAACGAAGTTCTTTTAATAATCTTAAGAGTTTAGTAGATAATATGATATTATACAATATGAGAGTTTGTAAAAGAGAGATTTTCGAAATACCATATGAAATCAAAAGACGCCTTAAAATCTACAGAAAAAGGGTACTTTACTTTCTTCTTAGGTTACAAATACTGTCAATGGTGGAGTATTCCTGATCGGTATTCATTCAGTACGTTAATACTACTTTCGCATTTACTCAGCTTTATCTGCAAAACTCCCAAAAGTATTTTGACCGCTGTATCCATGCACGCCTCTGCAGTTTTCCGCTACATTTAAATCTGCATTTTTAAAAATTGGGAAAATTAAAGACTTTAATCTCTACCGAAAGATAAACTTCCGTTTTTACACTTTACTTTATTTCTTTCATTTGTGTTCTTTTCGCCCTCGCTCTTAAACGTAGAGTCTACGTGAACCGCCTCCTTTTAATAATAGCCTCCTCTTACGGATGTCATTTTGCTGTTGTCTTGGCATTACCAGATTACAATTTTTCTTATATAACTATGAAGAGACTGCAGAGAGCGTACAATATGGAAAAAGGAAACTATTATAACTTCTTGAATTTAATGTCCACCTTTCATTCAACCAGCATCTTCGTAATTAATTGTGCCAGTTTCGGCAAAAAAATGTCGCTTGTATTTTTAAAGAATTCATATGTAATTCTGACTTCTGACCTAATAGCTGCATCCAGCTGCATCTATGAAACGATCTGCATATTCAATGGGTAGGACTAGAAAGGGTTTATTAACAAGTTTTTTAAAGAAGCATTTAAATTTCTTTTCCTGCCATTTTTGTATGAGAACTGTTTATACTTCTTTATCAAAGGCCATTGTTGAGAGTGATTTCAATATTGATAATACAAATCATAAAACAATTAAAATGTGTAGATATTGACTTTATTCCAAAATTCGTCCATACATTACACAAGCTCACGCTCACTTTTTGGGGGCGTTTTCGTCATGAAACCAAATTTTAAAGAATCTCTGAAGAGTAAAAGAAAGTTGGCACTTTCACCAGAAAGATTTCATTTCACAACTCCAAGTCCACATTAATAGGAGTTAAATCATAAAGGATACGGTATTGTACGATTCGTTTTAGACAGATTAAAACCATTTCGTATGTTTTATGGGGCAGAGCATCAAATAATTCATTGCAGATGTTTCGTAAATTTTCTATAAATTTTAATTTTGCAAGACGAAAAATAAGTATCATATATTCATTTTTTTCTGTGCAGTACATATTATGTAAATATGCATATATGTATGTACTCGTACCTACCACAAATTTAAATTGGAACTTCCGCACATGGCTCCGCCGCTAAACTAATCAATCTGTACCCATTGAGCTTTCCATTAAAACTCAAATTTGATTTTGAAAGGCCCCTTCAAATCAAATTCCTAAATCAGTTTTCCGGTATCTAGTTATTTCACCTCGTTTTGTATAAATCTCTTTATCCAATTATACATAGAACGGCAAGAGGCTGTCCAATACGATTTGAAATCAACGACGACTAGCTCTTGTTGGGTTTGGTTTTGAATTACGTTTTCATCGTTTTACTCAAACATACACATGTGGGTATGTATGGATGTAGTTAGTTATCTGTGCAACAGTGCCGTAAAATTAGACGAATCCACGTGTTCGAGTGGCTTATAGACCCGGCGTATGGTGCTATTCAGAAAGCAATGAAAGGATAAGCTGCTTTGACAATGATTGAACTTTCCGATAGTTTGTTCGATGGCATTTGGCTCTATTTGTATGGTATCACAGAGAGAGTTA
The DNA here is from genome assembly GCA_945910035.1 of Brachypalpus laphriformis. Taxonomy (NCBI): domain Eukaryota; kingdom Metazoa; phylum Arthropoda; class Insecta; order Diptera; family Syrphidae; genus Brachypalpus; species Brachypalpus laphriformis. The sequence goes on from OX246754.1 coordinate 90,322,718, forward strand.
GAAGTTGGGAAAGAGAACAGGCAGTGCTATAGAATGACGTGAAAATATGAATTTAGTACATGCTTTATTGGTAGAAAATTTTGAAAGAGGGTTGATAATTTCTAGCTAGAAATAAACCTCTTAAGAAGGAATTATTCATTCCCTTTCGATGGACATGACATTTAATAAAGTTTTATGTCAGTATAGAATATTCACAGAAGGAGAAGTTCGAAAATCAAGCAGGAAATAAACGACATTTGATGTGTCGAGCATCTGTCTCCTAGAGTTGGAATGTGTCTTAGAGTTATGCACATTATGATGTAAAAATGACATCATCATTACAGTTTTTTTAAAAACCCAAATCACAGAGCACTCAGAATCGCCGGTCTATTGAACTACTAGGGATAGGGAGGAATCTCTTTCTTTGGTGCATTGTTTGGAAAAGCTTCGACGTGATTCGTTTTATTTTTTATACTCGGGTGGCTGAGTTTTCCGCTGGGACTTGAAAATGCACTCATGGGTTAACGAGAAACCACACTATCCACTACACTATTCATTCATTCGCTTTTCTATTAACATTAAATATATATACATATATATAGGGGGTACTTAATTCAATTAACCAGTACAATTTAAACAATGGCTTAGCCGTCTGCCTTAGATTGACAATCTTTAACTACACCTATACAAGGTTTTGAAAACAAAATCAAAAGTGGACATATTTTGCATTTTTATAACAGTAGATACATACATACATACACACATTTTCAAATGGCTCGCTAATCCTTCATGAGGGTCGCGGGGGTAGGATGCTCAGGTGGACTCTCCATCCTTCTCGATCCTTCGCCATTGACTCCAACTCATCAGGAGGAGTCCCTAGACGGCTCCAGGAGAGATGTCGGACTTGGTCCAACCATCTATTTCTATGCCTACCGCGGGGTCGCCTAGCTGATGGCACAGCCACCATGGCACGTCTTGGAAGCCGGTCTGGGGCCATACGCACTACGTGACCAAAACATCGAAGCATAGACCGTTCCATTCGGAGAAGTAGCTGCTCAACATTGAGCGCCTCGCGTACTCTGGTGTTGCGCATTCGATCCCTACGGGTTATTCCAGCAACACCGCGACGGAACCTCATTTCGGCAGCTTGTATCCGCGATCCTATTCTTTCGGTCACTACCTAAATTTCATGACCATAGTAGATATTAAATCGAAATTCAAAAGTTTTCAATTATAACTGAAGTTCTGTAATTGAGTGCTACATGGCAGTATGCTGCAAGGGCAATCCAATCGCTTCCATTCAATAAACTCCTAATTTCATCCAGTGTTAACAGGTTCGCTCTGAAGTGCGCTCGTCTGGTTTCTTTTAGTATTGGATAAGTACCAATGAAATGTGCAATATCTTGTATTTCACCTTTATTGCATATGCCACATCTTAAGGGCATGTAATTTAGCTTTAGCAGCTCTCCTCTTGTTCTAAATACTATCGAAATTTGTGCTACACTGAGGTTCGAGTATATATAGTTCTGCTCGTAAGTTAGGCTTTTATAGATAAGTCTTGAGCTTGAATTTGTTACCATTGTAGTATATTCTCTTTATTAAGTATATTATTTTTATCATTAAATAGATCTACAATATTGTAAGGTAAATAAAAACTTCATGTGGCAAAAGGGCAATCTGTCAAGAATTGACATTACTTTCAAGAAAAAAATAAGAAATATGTATAAGAATAATAAGAAAAGAAATAAACATAGTACAAAGAGTAAAACCAAATTGGAAAATTATGAGCATACCACGCTAAGTTTGAGGTAAAGATTAATAAAGCTTTTACGATAATAAAGGCCATGATTACAAAACCGAAAATGCAGATTTCATCCCTACGATTCATTAAGGATCTATTTAGATTCATTCAGTGTAAGAGATCGGAATATAGTTCCGAAACAACCAAAAGCCTCGGATAAGGATGACACAACTGATGACGACCCCAGCAAACCAAATAAGGACAACGACCTTCGGATCTGTACGTGGAATGTTCTGTTCCTTTACAGACCACGTGCAGCCGAACAACTAGCAGAGGCCCTAGACTGCTATAAAGCAGATATTACCGCCATCCTGGAAATGCGATGGGATGGGCCGGGCAAAAAGAGGATGAAAAACGGTGACATCTTCTACGGTGATTGCTACAAAGGCAACAGGCAACGCTTATTCGGATGCGGATTTGTCATATGCGGCAGACTTAGGCAAGAAGTCTTAAGCTTCTGACACGTTAGCGAGCGTATTATGACTACCCGGATTAAGGCTAAATTCGCTAACATAAGCCTAGTATGTGTTCATGCCCCCACGGACGAAAAGGACCCTGCCACCAAAGAATGTTTCTACGCGCTACTCGACAAAACATGCGAGCAATGTCCTAAATACGACGTTAAAATCATATTGGGCGCTTTTAACGCCAAAATAGGAAAGGAGGACGTCTTTGGTAGGGCAATCGGTAAGCATAGCCTACACGACACCTCATCTGATAACGGACTAAGGCTAATTGATTTCGCTGTGGAGCGAAATGTCACCATAGCAAGCACATGGTTTCCTCATCTCGATATTCATAAGCAGACATGGCGGTCCAATGATCATGTAACGAATAACACAAATTGATCATATTGCGATCGACGCAAGTCATGCCTTCAGTATTCTGGATGTCCGGACCTTCCGAGCGATCATTACCTTGTTGTAGCCAAGGTACGAATGCGGATATCTCAATCTGAACGAAAAAGAAGAACCACTGTGAGAAAATTTAAAGCCGAAAAGCTACAATCGCAAGAGACCGCCAGACTCTTCGCTGAACGCGTATCCCGAAATCCCTCAATCACCCCTATGCCGCCAGCATCAAGTGCCGAAGACCAGTGGCAACGCTGCCAACATGCCATCAGAAACGCCGCGACTGATGTGCTGGGTCTCGCTCGCCCACCACCGCGAATCCCCTGGTTTGACGAAAAATGCCGGCGAGTGCATGCAGCAAAACAAGAGGCATACAAAGCGGCTCTGCAAAGGAAGACGAGAGCTGCTCGTGAGCTCTACGAGCAAAAAAGACGGGAAGAACATCGGCTTCTCCAAAAGAAGAAGAAAGAGCATGAGAAGCGCGCGTTTGAGAATATCGAGAGTTTATACTCCAGGAACAATGTACGGAAGTTTTACCAAAAGGTAAAAAGAACATGTCAGAGAAGCAATACCCATACAGAAACCTGTAGAGATGAAAATGGAAACTTCGTAGTAGAATCACAGTCGGTGCTGAGAATATGGAAAAACTACTTCTGCAGACTGTATAACGACGAAGAGGACCGACATCCCGCTGTCAGGCAGAATGAACCATTCAACATAGACGATGATAGTCAAAATTGTCGTCCAGCTGACCAAAACGAAGTGAGGATAGCAATATCCAAGCTAAAATCCAACAAGGCTGCTGGACCTGACAGCTTACCGGCCGAACTTTTTAAGGCAACTGGTGATGAACTGGTAGAGTGCATACACCAACTCATCTGTAAGATTTGGTCAGACGAGTGTATGCCTGATGAATGGAATCTCAATATCATTTGCCCGATCCACAAGAAAGGAGACCCCCTCAACTGCGCCAATTATAGAGGCATCAGTCTTCTTTAATATTGTACTTGAATGGATTGTGCGGAACTCACAAGCCAACACCGGAGGCACAATCGATCACAAGTCTGTACAACTGCTTGCATACGCCGACAATATAGACATTATCGGAAGTACTCAGCGGGCTGTCACCGGTGCGTTTGCAAGCATTGACGCGGAAGCGGCCAAAATGGGTTTAGCGATAAACGAAGGCAAAACCAAGTATATGCTGTCAAGAAGAAGGGAATGCCAACACCGACGAATTGGACAGAATGTCACCGTAGGCAGCTATAACTTCGAGGTAGCAAGGGACTTTGTCTACCTTGGCTCTGCTATAAACTCTAAAAACAAGATCAGCGCAGAAATCAAGCGAAGAATAACTCTTACCAATCGCTATTTTTTTGGCCTTATAAGGCAATTTAACAGTAAGGCCCTATCTTGAACAACTAAGGAGACTCTGCATAAGAACCTGATCATCCCAGTCTACCTTTACGGCGCTGAAACATGGACTTTATTAAAAGAGGATGACGATATTCTTGGTCGCTTCGAGAGAAAAATTCTTCGTAAGATTTTCGGTTCCGTTTGCGTTGACGGGTTTTGGAGGAGAAGATGCAATCACGTAGCACGAGTATACGAGCTGTACAATGACATCAACCTAGTCAAATAACTGTGTATTGGACTTCTGAGATGGCTAGGACATGTAGAGCGAATGTACACCAACGTTCCGGCCCACAGAGTCTTCGAATCGAACCCCGAGGGACGACGCAGTAGTGGACCTCCTCGCAGTAGGTGGCGCGCACAAGTTCAAGAGGACCTCGACCAACTTGGAGTGCGCAACTGGAGGCAATTAGCTAAAGACCGAGCTAAATGGAGAGGCTTGTTGGTTGAGGCCCAGGTTTACCCCGAACTGTAGCGCCACCTAAGTAAAGTAAGTAAATGTAAGAGATCAATTAGAAAAATGAAGTAAGCACATTTAAATAGAATTGGGCATACTGCAACAAAGTGATAGATGTCTTTAACATAATAACGATTTCAGATGGACCGAGCGTCTTGTCTGTATGTACTATAATTGAGTCTTAAAAATTTTGCTTATTTGTTCGAGTGTTAGTTAGTTAGTTAGTTAGTTATTAAAATAGCTATTGGGACGCAGTGAGTGATTTAGAGATTTATAGATATTACATGCACTACCCACTGCACTATCGCCACTTAAGTCATAACATTACAACTTGCGCCATAGTAGCTAAACATATCGAACACATATAATGTGGATCTTTATTTAAATTTCATAACGGTAGTCCTTGTACACATCGAAGAAAATTACAGCGAGATTTCTCGGAAACCACCTCACTTTCCTGCGAACAATCTAATGGAATTAGAGGATACTGGTATAGAGGTAAATCCTGCTATTGATGCTTGTATGCCCATCCTTTATCTTTCATTTCGTTTGCTTAAGATTTGACCTCTGTAATTGTGTGTAATTTGCACAAAAAAAAAGAACTAAAAGTAATTAGAAATTGTATGATACATTTCTTTGATAATGTTCTTATATCTTATCCATTAGGGTGCATTAATTGTATCGCTTACAAACGAAGCATTAATATTCCTTAAGGGTATTAAAAGTGATATTATATTTGAGTTGCTTGTTTTGGAATAAGAAATTACATCCATATATGAATGTGCACATATGCACATATATTATTTTAATCACTTCATAGTTCTTGATTCCAAGTAAAAGCCAATTCTCTACAAGAAACTGTTCTAGTTTTGCACAATTCATCTTAAATGAAAGGAGAGCATGCAGTCCAATTTTAACAGTATCTTTAAAACAATGGATCGAATTCAAGTCAAGTACAGGACAGTTACCTAACAAATCTGTGTGAATCTTAGCAAATTTTCTACAATGCTGCTAAATTTATCGTGAACAAAATAAAAATATTCAAACCCAAATAACTTATTCTCGATTTCAAGTAAAGTTTTCGTAAAAAAAACAAGTCGGTTGAGTTTTGCAAAAGATATCTTAAACGAAAAAATTGTATTTTTCTTTTTCCTATCAATAAAGTACTCACTCCCAACATCAGTGCTTTCCATTTCGATATTTGAAGGGAAGTTTTCATCATTAAAAAAAAAAAAAAAAAAAACAGAAAAATAGAAACGGATAAATAAAAAAGAAATTAATATTTGGCGCAACAGCTCTTTAAGTGCTAGGGCCTAGCTTTTCACAACCACTCATGTTGTGTGCGTTATATTTTTCAGACGAATGGAAGGCACCTACAGCTTAGTGCCGTATCCGAACGACGATTTGAGAAGCATTTCCGTGACAACAATACTCTCGTATGTTTGTCAGACGCTCGCTAGAGGTGGGACCGTGAAAAAACTTTTTGGTGTTTTTCTGGGATTCGAACTCGGAACCTCACGCGCAGTGATCCGACACACTAACCACGCGGCGCCTACAATAGAAACGGATACACTTGTTAAAAAACACTAAGTGAAGAAATGGAACAATTGTTATTTTATGACATTAAAAAGATGCCAATTCTCATAAAATTCTTAATAAAAAAAAAATGTGAAAAATGGAACCCTAGATCAGTGCTGCCAGACATAAATTCCTCTTATTTGTACTAGGCGGAAAAAAGTCGCCAAAACAAAGCTAGGAACAGCAGAACAAGAACAAAAAAGAGTCAGATTTAAAGTTTTTTTTACACTAGGCGATAAAATCGCCAGTAGTACGGCGGACTTAGCCAATGACATGGACGTTTTCTTTAAAAATACCAACAAATCTAATCCATATATGTGTATTTAATAGCATACTAATAGGAGACTTTTACTTGGTAAAACAAATCAACTCTTTTGCTTATCCCATTCGAAATTCAGAAGTTTTCGCCATTATTAACATCTTGAAATCTAAAAACTCATCTGGAATAGATGATATTAGTAACGTGATCTTTAAGAAGATAAGAGAGATAATATCCCTTAGATACATTATTAAACAAAGCTTCCAGTGTGGAACATTTTCTGATTATCTTAAAACCTCTTTAATTATTGCGATTTAAAAAGACAAGTTTCAAATGATAAAAACAACTATAGGCCAATATGCTTGCTATCGGTCATCATACCTTTGAGAAGTATTTGAAAAGGTCATAGTTAGCAAATTGCTAAACTTATTTGAAAAGACTGTTTTTTTTTTATTAGTTGTAATTTGGTTTTATGAAAGATAGATTTTTGGCCTTTTTAAATAGAATTTATAATGCAGTAGACAATAATCAATATGCTTCGTCGAATCGACGAACACCTCTTTATTTTGTACAATTTCTCTTAAACTATCCAACATATTCGCCCCCCTCCTCGTACAATGTCAGTTGGTGGTGGTTTCCCTCAGTGAGCAGACGTATGTTATCCACCGAGCTTCAGAAATATCTTTTTTTTACAGGTATGTTCGTCGAAACGGCGAAAGATAACTTTTGTGTGACTTTTTTTTTTTTGTAGTAAAAGCACACAACATGAGTTGTTGCGTGAAGCTAGGCCTTGGTACTTGAAGAGCTGTTGCGCCAAATATTAATTAATTAAAGGAAACGTCTTCAAAGTTGGAAGTGGTTCTGTATCATGGTCGTCCAAAAAACAGACTACTGTGGCGCTTTCAACAACAGAGGCCGAATATATGGCGATGCAGGAAGGGGTTTGGCTTCGAGGTTTAGAGAAGAAACTCTTTGAAAATTCTTCAAAGAACTTCGATCTATTCTGCAATATTCAAAGTGAAGTATCTCTAGCATTAACTACAGGTTACCGAGCTACGACAAAACATATTGATGTGCGTCATCATTTTGTATGAGATTTATTCAAAAAGGGTGAAGTTTGCTTACATCACATAGGCACAACAGAGATGGTAGCTGATATCATGGCAAAGGCGCTACTATCATGCAGGAACAACAAATGCGTCCTGCCCATGACTTCAGTGCTGCTTTTACAATTGATCATAGTGGGAGTGTTGAAGTAAAGAATCAATTTGGCATCACTATCGATCTACTACTTTATGTGATCCTGAATGGTTTCAATAAAGTTTCTTTTACTTCATTATTAATTTCCTAACTCCGAATATTGTGTTTTATTTTAGCTCCGGAATTTTGCTAGTTAATTTCAGCGTTTCCATCTTTCCATCTTTAAGTTTTTTATACGAACTGTATCTAAAGATGCACTTAAATGCTAGTAGAAAACATGAGTGGCTTCGGGAGCGGAAACTACTAGGTATCTACAACATAGTAAATACGTATATCTTGTAGTGTGTGCCTATTGCATATAATGGCAATTATTTTTTTTAATTTTTTATTTTTTTATATTTATATAATTAATACTTTTTATTTTTGTAATAAGTTTTGAAGATGCTACTACTTTATTTATTTTTTTTAAAAAAGTAATGACTGTTTGCGAAAAAAATGGACTGATAAATTGAATTTTTATTTTAAGTAAAGCAAAAAGATCAGGATTTTTAATAAATCTAATTTATTCTATTAGAAATACGTTTAAGAATTTTGATCACCAATTTCAGGTTCCAGGTTACCAAAATTTAGGGAGTAGGTTGGCTTTAAGGTGGACTTCGTCGATTTGACAAAGAATAACTTAAGTCAGCGTAAAATATGCATAACCATCCAGGGTTAACCACGATTTATTAATACGGAAACTCAGTAATGCAGGTTTTAGAAACCACATAATTGAATGGTGCAAGTCCTATTTGCTTAATCGAAAACAGCGCGTTAGGGTTTATGGATTGGTAAGCAAAGAAGAGGTCCGTCCAATTACCCACATGGGTCAGTTCTAGGACCCTTTTCCTTATTTACATTAATTCAATATTTGGCCTACCTGTCAACGGCCATTTATTTGGTTATGTAGACGATCTAGCACTTTCAGACAATTCAATGATTAATTTAAAACCAAATGATTTCTGATTTACGTTTACATTTGGTTTCTGATAACATTTCCTATTGAAAATCATCATGAGTGATGAGGCGCATTTTCACCTGTACGGATACGTGAATAAGCAAAATTATCGCTTCTTGGTCTCTGAAAATCCACTTGTAATGCACGAAGAGCCATTACATCCTCTAAAAGTCATTGTTTGATGTGGTGTTTACGGATTTGGTGCCGCAAATTCACGATTTGGGTTTGGAGAAAATGTAGTTTCAGCAGGATATGTCCTGGACCATCCGGACGGTGTAATCGCACACACAACATTAGCGTCAGTGGATATTCTGCTGTAAGCGTTTCCCGGCCGCGTACATAAAATGCTACTTCAATACGTTTCAGGGGAAAATGGGAACAAATGCTACTCAAAAGCGTTTCAGACGGTGATGTACTAAAGCTGGATTTCTAAGTTATAAAGTAGTTGGACTCATAGGAATTTTATTCGTCATTCTCAAGTGACGAATCTAAGTAAGCTTTCTATTACTAAGCTAGCGCGATACGTCTTTCGTGTTTTTTCATGTTTATGTGTCAAAAAACAATGGTAGGAGATCAAGAAGTACCATTTCTGTGTGCTTTCCGTCTGCAAATGCTAACTGAGTTCGTCACCGCCTCAAGAAACTCATTGAAATATAGTTTTTTTCTACGCTTCCCGGCTGCTTGATCTCTCGTTTTGGTGATTTGCAATGACCCGTAAGGTCGCCCGATTTAACCAGACTTATTTCTTTGGGGGTTTTGGAAATGAGGGGTCACAATCCGCTGAAATGGCTTGATGACTTAATGAAAACAAATTTAAACGTCTTAATAAAAAGTAATCAATGAACAGAACCAGTTCTTTTTATTTACAAGCAAAGTTACTGCCTTCAAAAATCGAGTGAGGTCTTTTGTGCCGCCTTCTAGGTATTTGAAGGGTGTCCCAAGATCTTGGTTGGGCAATTTAAATGGTGTTATTTTGTGGACAAAATGGTTACAATCCATTCGAAAGAATCATATGATATCCTATCCCTTACAATTTAACCACACACTATTGAAGTGGACAAGGAGTGTCGGATAAAAACTTTTTAATCAAGTGTATTTCCTTGACTTTTTAGAGGTTTCACTGAAATCTGTTTGTTTGAAGAAAACGACCCTATATCCCTCCCCCTGAGTTAGGGGTTGCTTAGAAAATTAACATTTTCTTATCTGGCCTCATGCTATTACCACTTAAATTTCCTAACCGTGTTTAAGACCAATAATCATTTGTAGCGTCTCTGAACTCAATCATTATTTGTATTCGAAACACATCTACACGTATTGCATAGGTAAATTTATATTAATTCGTGAAAAGCAACCCACTTAGCCAGTCACAAATCTTTTTTTCTAATGTATATATTTGCCCCATACTAAATCTACTGACACCTATAGCTAACCTTATAAGATATTCGTATATTCAAAGCAGATACAAAGGAAAACAAAAACAACCGTTCTGCACAATTCACCAATAAATCCATTCACCACAAATCGGAGGCCATTTAGATGCATACATACATTACACACCTCTCGTAAAGAATTCATTCCCTAGCGTGATAATAACCTTCGCAACAAAAAGTAGCAATAAACTCTGAAAACCTATCCAAAGTACCACTCCGAAGAGTGGATTGCTCACTCTTTCTACTCCTCGCTCCAGTAGAAAATATGGAAAAATCCCCAATAATAAATCAATATCAAGCAGCATGCATAAATATGAAAATCTACGTTCGATTACCTACTCACTTCGCAGCAACCTTTGCCGAAACCCTTTCTCACTTTACCCCATTGCTTTTCAAGCAAGGCAGTTTAGAATATATTTTCTATTTTAAGGTGCTAATTTTCCTCCATTATCTTGAAGCATTTTCCACTTGGCCAAGCGCCAAAAGCTTTTTTTCCTCACTCATTCGTAAGGCCTGGTGTTCATCCTTATGGTTTAAAAAAAAAAAAAAAAACAGATAAAACACTCTCTCTACTCGCCCCCCGCCTCTTTATATATGTATTCTGAGTGTTTTTAGGATGCTACTTGCAAGAGAAATACATTTTTATTCACTTTCCAATCTCTAGAAAGCCTCTCAAATTCCCACGAAAACAGAGAAATAAATAAAAAGTTTTGCGAAAATTCCACTCTCGTATAAAAGGATGCCAACGTCATGCAAAAGATACACTTTTGTATCTCTGCTCGAAACTTAACCACATATGAGATAGGAAAGTGGATACATCTTATTTATAAAACAAAGTGCTGGAAGAATTTTACCCGCACTTTATCGACATCGTTATGCTCTTCAGAGTTCGTTTAAGGCTACGAAACGACCAAACCAGGTCAAATTTCAATTTCATGTTTACGCGAACTACATTTGTTATTCGAATCCGTCGTTATGTATCGCGCACATCCTATTGATGGAAGTATTTTCTAAAGTTTAATCTGGATAACAAATTTCGGGCGGAACGTTTTTTTCTACTTACTTACATATAAACCGAGATAGCTTATCATAATAATGATATGCACAAAGGAGGCGAGGCCGTTGCTAGATCGTCCTTGAATGTTCCAAACGGCCGTCTGAGTTTGGTTTTTCTCCCCTGGGTAAAATACCAACCTCATATCTTATCCCAGTAGCAACGGAGTGTTTATTTTTTTTTTCTTGGCTACCAACTGAGAGAACAAAACTTGAAGAAATTTTGCAAGTGTTTTATGTTTAATGGAAGCAGAATAATGGCATGAAAATAAGTGGGACGTTAAACTCTTACAGCAATAGTAATAGACGTTGAATACCCGTCAAAAAACTAAGAACAGCATAACACCGAATGAATAGTCGAAATTTTTATTGAAAAACAAATTTCAGACTTCAACACTTTAGGTCTTCGGTCTTTTAAAGCTTGAATAGCTCCGATCTATGAAACACCTATTCAAGAGGAGATAAATAATAAAGCGAAGAGTTCAATCCGCTTGTGGGCGATTTCAAAAATGTTTACCCTTGTACTGCTTCGGATTCTAGAAAGGTTATACAATGTATGAAACTTCGTCGTCCTAGCTCAATATTTAAGGTCCAAGAACTGGTGGCACACAGATTGAGATACAGACGGCCATACCTTAGTGGACTCGGCACCATTTATAACTTTATAACTGTCAAATTGAGTTGTAATTCTACCCACTTTCATTGACATTTATGTTCAGTATAGTTTGACAAATCATCATGAATAGACTCAACAACGATACCATATTATACAAATTTACTTTGAAAATCAGTTGTCGATTTGCGAAACTATAGACGGCTTCGTGATTTCTATGGCGCACATAATCGTCCATCTGAGCAAGCCATTCGTCGAACTATGAATCGATTTCGTACCACATACTCTTCAAATAATGCAATAACACGAACACGTCAAAAGAATATGTGTACTGAAGAGAATGTTGCGAATGTAAACGAAAGTGTGTACGTGGATATTTTTTTCATAAGGACCCTTGCCAACATCCTTATAAGATCTATAAGATATAAGAGTCTTCGAATATAACCTGGAGGGACGACGCAGTAGATGCCCTCCTCGCTGTAGGTGGCGCGTACAAGTTCAAGAGGACCTCAACCAACTTGGAGGGCGCAACGTTGCTCAAAATGGTAAGCTAAGAGTAGGAGTGGGCTTAATGGTTTAGAATAGATACAAGGGTGTGCAGAATTGGCTTTAAACTTTTTTTTTGTATGTACAATGTTGGCCCATACTATGGTTGATCCATACTGGTGCAGCCATTCAAAGCGTTATGAGTGACACAGGTGTTATATTACAAAAAAAAAATGTCCGTCCAGATAACAACGAAGATTTTTGTTATTTTTGTCTTTGCTTTTGATTCACAGTATTTTTTCCCGACCACCTGATGTCATTAGCATATCAATCTGTCTCGTGTCTTTCTCTTTTTTATCGCTTTTTTTATAAAAAATGCTCCAGCGAAATAGCCAGCTGCATTCCTCCCCTTCAAAACTTCACCCGCAATACGCGTCACGCTTCGAATGCACATCAGTTCACCCTCAAGCCCATCTTCGGACGTACTGTCAAATATAGGGATTCGCTTATAAGCTGAACAACACGTTTATGAAACGAATTACCAGCCTCTGTATTTCCTAATCATTACAACCTTCAAACATTTAAAGCCAACACAAACCGGCATCTCCTCTGTCTTCTTCCCCCCTCTTCCTACCCGCCCGTGCCCTGAGAACCAGTATAAGGGTATTAATAATCCCTTTGGCACGCGCAAATTATAAAAAAAAAAAAAATCTTCTACCACAGCGAATTATTCCAACCATATGACCAATTCACTGCGAGTACAAGCTTTCGCAGTTGATCGAACTGACTCTTATTTCATTAGTAATAAATAATAAATAGTTGCTGATATCAGAATTTGATCGATGACACCATTAGCATGGTAAACTGATATATCGATCTTGATTTAGAAACTGTTCTCAATGCTGGTAGTTAGAGATAGTATTTGGTCGACACAGTTTCAACCCAAAGCCAGCTTGCTCTAATGACATTTTCGAGTTAATTTTTGCCTCTATTCCCAAATATTGTGGAAATGTACAGTTTGGTAAAATCTTCAAAACTCAATACTTCAACACTTCATGATGCTTTAAGCTCTTGAACCTCTTTAGGCAGACAGATTCTGTGTTTTTCAAATCTCAGTACTTACAATGCAGCAAAGAACGTTAAGCAATATGTTGGCTTAAGTAAGCCGAATACTACGACAATCTAGATACACGGCTTGAAAATTGTGGAAATTCTAGGCATTTTTGGAAAAATGTTTGAGAAATCGCAGGTATTTAAATGCTTCTGGTATATCTCTTCATGCAGATACACTGGCAATGCATTTTGGAAGCCTTCTGAACAACTTCCAGTGAGCTCTATTTTCAATATGCGCTACCGCGTAATGACATTTATTAAAAAAAATCATAAAGTAGCAGTCTAGGATAGAATACCCAACGAATTCGTTCTGGAATTCTAATGTGGACCAAATCTTTATTCTCGCTAATGTGGTTCGGTAAAAACAAGAAGCTGTACAGTTTATTCGTGAACTTCAAAGCCACCCTTGACAAGGTCAATCCAAACAGCTTGATATTCAAGCTATTTTGATAGGAATTTCGTCCAAGTTCTTGAAGATGTACTCACATATGATTTCTGATGCCCGAAATAAATCGGAATTTTTTTGTACATCAACTGGGGTCCCACACGGCTACATTTTGATCTCATTAATGTTTGCCCTGCATTTTGATGACTGTGCGAAAATTTACCTGGCGGAGTAACGTTTGCGGGTTCCACAATTAATGTTCCTTTGCCTGTGGACGATCCAGTTATTTTAGCTGAAACACCACAATAACTCTTCGTTGTAGACTTTGGGACTTTTGGGAATTTTTCTTTGGGACATTAACACATCGAAAATAAATGTAATGATGATAGAACTCGACAAAGAGATTCTGTGCCACAAAGATGAACACTAGAATGCGTCGCGTCTAATATGAGCTTTCGTAAACATATTAATGAAAAGAGTTATGGTGCCAAAGGAGCAATCAATGCAATGTGGTGTAACTTTTTCGGCATCTCAAAAATAAGTACTGTGGCAAAATACAAAGTCTTTAATGCTGTGGTAAATTCTTGTTGATGCTATAGAAAGGAAATTTTTGGGTATGTACAAGCCGAAGAATTTGAGAGGATTCAAAGATACGGTTGTTTAAGCTACCTTATAACACCCAACATATGCTGTATATGTGGATTCTGGCTTGCACCCTATATTCACCAAAAATATTTAAGCATGTTGTGATTACCTTATTCAGGTAATGAAAAAAGATAGCACTAATCTTCAAAAGAGAATTGTGCTTGTTTCACAGAAGAACCAGAATCTTTGGGAAGCTGTGTTAGCCGGCATCACAACATAGTGTAAATTTAAATATCGTGAAAAATGGATTGGATGGTTGGCAGGTTTGCTTTTGTAGTCTGATCGGTAATGTCGACCATAACATTTTTCGTGGGTACTTGGCCAGTGCTACGTCATCAACCACAAGAGAGATCTACGTGCGCCTTACTCCCACACTTGAAAGTGATAATTATTTTCTTGAACGTTTTGGAATTGGTAAAATAAGTACAATTTTTCGGGGAAAAGCAGAAACCTTTAGCCTAAACTTTGTGCCATACAGAATGGACTTGCCAGTTATTTATAACCTCTGCAATGTGAATGTAAGGGAACGCGTTCTACATTTCATAAGTAAATCTCCGATTCTTCGTGAATTCCACAGATCATATTTTTTAATAGATACACTCTCCTTAAACGAATCGCGAGATATTTTAAATTGGCCATGCAGCTGGAAGAAATTAGCAAACTATTGTTAATTCGAGCCATATTACAAAATAGTTTTAATTTAAAACCTTGCATTAATTAAATGTTTTTTTTTTTTTTTAGTACTTAATGAAATATGTAGAAAACTTTGTCATACAGTTTTATGTGACCTTAGAAACGCCTATTTTTTTTTTTTTTTTAGGTTGCGCCAGGGATGTGTAATCTTCATAGATACTAATAGCCCGAGTGCTACTAGCATGCACGATTCGCAAACCTGAGTAATCGATTTCAGGAATACGCCTACGTACTAAACACACACCCTTCACACTTCTACCACTCTCCCCGCGGGACTGCCGTTAGGTATTACTTCGCGGGGCTGGTTAGCAATTTATGCTGTACTTTCTGCTTCTCGACGTATTCGTTCTTGAATTCGAAGCTGCATTTGCACATGCGTAATAAACGCGCAAATTTCCATCCATTTTTCCTCAGATTGTACCATATGATCTATGAGGAATGGGGGACTGGGAAGTTCGTTTCTCCAGTTTTCAAATCGCCTACAGTAGAAGACTGCATGCTCCGTATCTTCCTCCTGGTCTGGACATTCTGGACACAACGGAGAGCTATCGTGTCCAAACCGGTAAAGATATTTGCGATAACCTCCATGGCCAGACAGGAACTGCGTGAGGTGGTAGGTGCAGTTCCCATGTGCTCGGTTTATCCAAATGTCGATGGTGGGGATTAATTTATAGGTCCATCTGCCTTTAACCGCATTATCCCATCGATCTTGCCACACAGCTCTTGAAGCTGCTTTTTCTTCTTCTATAACCCTTCTTCTTTCGCTAGCCTCTTGGTGGCTCGAGCGTCTCCGATTGTAGATTCTCTGCATCTCGTTCGCGAGGATGTCGATAGGAACCATTCCTGCTATGACAAAGGCTGCTTCGTCAGAGATAGTTCTAAAACCACTGATGGTCCTTATAGCGCAGAGTCTGTAGGCTGATGTAAGTTTCCTCCTTGTTTCTTTGGTCGCGAGAGCCCCCGCCCAAACCGGAGCCGCATAAAGAAGGACTGAGCTGACAACTCTGGATAGTAGGATCCTCCTAGCGTATCCAGGTCCTCCATTGTTGGGCATTATCCTTGAGAGTGCTGCCTGAAGTCGTGACGCTTTTTTGCTCGAATAATCAACATGCTGTTTAAACCGTCTATTGTCGAGCATTACTCCTAAGTATTTGATTGCTTCTTTGGATCTGATGATTTGGGTCCCAACCTGTACATTCATATATTCCACAGATTTCCGACTGGTTATTAGAACAGCTTCAGTTTTGTGGTCAGCTAATTCTAAACCGGCGGATCCTAGCCAGCTTTTGATTTGACTGTTTGCCACATTTGTAGCTGATTCTACTTCACTGATTTGTTTTGCTACTGTAACAACAGCGATGTCATCAGCAAATCCAATTATATTCACTTTAGGTGGCAGTGGTAGTCGTAAAACTCCGTCGTACATTATGTTCCATAGTAATGGGCCCAGCACCGATCCTTGCGGGACCCCAGCTGTAACATCGTAGTACTTCACTCCTTCGTCGGTATCATACCTCAGTTTCCTGTTGGTAAAGTAGCTCGCCATTATCTGCAGCAAGTAAGATGGTGTATCCATCCTAGCAAGAGATCTTCTTATAGTGGGCCAGTCTGCCGAATTAAATGCGTTTTTGACATCTAGCGTCACTACTGCACAGTATTCCTTGGCGCCGTATCGCCATCTTTCACCTTCAATTGCTTCCGCTGCTATATTAACTACAGCTTTAATGGCGTCAATTGTTGAGCGAGACTTTCGGAATCCGAATTGCTGGTTGGACAAAGCCCCTTTCTCCTCCGCTATTGTGAGCAATCTGTTGTAAATGATTCGCTCCAGGATCTTTCCCATTGTGTCCAGTAGGCATATCGGGCGATACGACGATGGGTCTCCTGGGGGTTTGTTTCCTTTTGGCAATAAAACGAGGTGTTGCAGTTTCCATTGCTTAGGGAAAATTCCTTCTTCTAGGCACTTTTGCATTGTTGCAATAAAGATGTCTGGCCTTTTTTGAACAGCGGCTTTCACTGCTTTGTTAGGGATGCCGTCAGGTCCAGGCGTCTTGTTGTCACCTATCTTTCTGGATGCGATTGTCAATTCCTCTATTGTAATCACTGGAATTACCTCTGTAAAGTTTTTCTCTGGTGATTGCGCACATAGTAGATGCTCTCGTTGGAAAAAGATGTTCTACTATTGACTTCAGCATTAACGGGCATGTTATCTGCGGGGAGTTGCCGCCCTTAAGCTTTCTCATCACCATCCTATACGCCGTGCCCCAAGGGTCTACGTTAGCTTCATCGCAGAGCTGTCTGAAACATCTTGCTTTGCTCTCCTTGATAACTCTGCTTAACTGTTTTCGCGCCAGCTTAAAGGACGATAGGTACTCCTGAAAGTTGGGTGTGTTTCGCGATCTTTGTACTTTGCGCCTTGCCCGTAGACACTCTGCTCTAAGTACCCTGATCTCATCGTTCCACCAGTAGCAAGGCAGGCGTCTTCTACTTGAGGCCCTCCTGGGCATTGATGCATCGCACGCCATGTTGATGGACTGGGTGAGGTGGCGAGCTGAATTTTCTGCCGATCCTCGGACTAGCGTGAAGGTGTCAACCACTTCCGCGAATGTATCTTTGTCGAAGAGCTTATCCTGCCATTTCGGACCAGTCGATCGCGGGCGGTGAGTGCTTCTGGCGTTACCAATGTCAATTATAACAGCTTGGTGGTCACTGTGGGTATAATCTTCACTGACTCTCCATTTAATTCCCCGCAGGATGGAGTTAACTAACGCTAACGTGATATCAATTATTGAGCCCATGCCTGCTCTGCGGAAGGTGTTAGCCCTACCTACGTTTGCGATGCCTACGTTGAGAGCTGCAAATGTTTCCAGGAGGGCATGACCCCTTGCGTTGGTAAATCTACTGCCCCATTCCGTCGCCCATGCATTGAAATCTCCGCCAATAATCACTGGAGTTCTTTCCCGAGCATCAGCCACGAGGTTATCTAGCATTTCCTGGTATTCAATTATAGTCCAGCTGGGCCGAGCATAGCAACTATAGAAGTGTATACCGTTGATTTTGGCCCGAACGAAACCCTCTGACTCTTCATTTGCATCCTGGAACGCATGTCTCCCACATGACCATATTGCGGCCCGCTTCGATCGATCACTGAGCCAAATGCTGCTGTTGTCAGGAATTTTATATGGCTCGCTGATCAAGATTACATCTGCTTTTTCGTCCTTGATGGTTTGTGCCAGGATATCCTGAGCTGTCTCACAATGATTGAGGTTAATTTGGATAACCTTCATGGTTTCTTGCTGCAGATCGCTTTCTTGAGGACAGGGCATTTATTGCCGCCGGCTATGTGCTTTGCATTTTCCGGGTTGACTTTCCTGCAGAACATGCAGGATGGTTCCTCGCTGCAATCTCTCGCGATATGTCCCTCTTTACCGCACCTCCTACAGAGTTTGGAGCGGTCTTCTTCGCTCTTACAATGCTTGGCCAAATGTCCGAATTCGAGGCACTTGAAACATTTCTGTAGCAGCGTCCGCTCACGAATGCGGCAGACTACCCAGCCAATTTTGATGCGTCCTGCTTCCAATAGTTTCTTCGCACTTTCTGCAGGGAGATTAATTATTGCCGTTTGAGTCTCACCGTACGCCTTCCGCAAAGAAATGATGTCAGTAGTCATGACCCTGCCCAAATCGAATTGGGCTCTGATCACCGCGCATACGTCCTCCTTAGTAGTGACCTCGTCGATGTCTCTGATCTCGATCGTGGTACGATGAGTGAGCGTTCTGACTTCAGCCTGTTCTCCTAGAGCTTCGCCAATGACGTTTTTGTAATCCGTCGTTTTGTCTCCTGCTTCCTTCAGTTGTATCAGAAGATCCCCTTTTTTCGTTCTCCTGATTCTGGATACCGCCTTGCCCACAGCTTCCAACTTAGGGTCTGCTTTTACGCTTCGGAGTATCTGGGCGTAGGAAGCCTCCCCTTTCGCTTCGATGACGATGGCATCAGGTTTTGGTTTTCTGCCCTGCTTCTTTTTGGTGGCCTTCTTGCTTTTAACAGCTGACCAACCATTGTCTTCTTCTCGCATCGTATTTTTCTTATTACCAGAGGTACTGGCTTGTTTAGCCTTTGCCAAAGCCGTTTCTGTGACTTTTTTTGGCTCTTTCTTCTTATTTTCCTCATCTGAGGGGCGCTTCTGCTTGCGTTCACGTTTCGGCTTCGGCGTGCTGTTCTCCGATGGCAGTCTCTTCTTTTTTGCGTCCTGGACAGGTTTGAGCCAGGGGGAGGTCTGAGAAGAGTTATTTCTTCTTATCACTTCCTTGGCCTTTTCATCCCGCAGCTGGATTGCCGAGAGTTCATACAACGCCCGAATGCTTTCTATGGCGTCTCTCATTGGTTGATGTATTGAGCGCCGCTTTCCGTCTTCGAGCATGTCGACTAGTTCCCTAATCTGCATGCCCAGCTTGTGGAAGTCAGGTCGAAACGCCTATGAATTACCAAATAATTGTATATATTAACACACAGAAATATTTAATCTGGTAGACGACACGTTATGACATGCCATTCTGCTTTCAATATATGTATAGAACATAGTGTTCCATTTAGTACAAACAAAACTTCTCTCAACGCACTTCAATGTGCAATACGGGTCTGCCTAAGTGTTCCAATGTTGTTAAATCACCTTTCTACCGTAAAAACCAAATGACATAACTTCAAAACTTTGTTCGTTTTCAAATTTCATAGTCTTTGAAGCTACGTATTACAAAATAAGGAAAAGAAACCCAATTTTATAGCCCTTTCACTACCAACACAACTATTAAACTTAATGACCCGAGCAAAGTAGTCCCACAATCATTATCAACATAAAACTAGATCAACGAACATCAGCATGCCGATGTGCAGCACTATTAATTAAAATCGATTAATGTATCTCTCTATCTACACAAGCTTAAACTGATTAACAGATAGGCAACAGACAATTGCAGTGCCGACCGGAATACACAGTTTTTCTTGTCAAAACGAACAACAACAATTACGAAAACATTACAATTATACTTTGAACAACAACACAGTGTGGAAGTTTAAATTAATTTTCGATCGATGTATTTGATGTATTCGAATGCAATGAATTGAAGTTCATGTGTATGTTTGTGAGAGCTTAAGATACATTTTATTGCGGATATGGGGCAAGTTTTAATCATAACTTTTCACGATTATAAAATACAATATAAAAGCGTTCCGCTTGGAACGGATCGTGTGACTTAGCCCTATGGTGTTGCCAAATGAAAACTCGATAGGTACTTAAATGTAATTTCGTGAAATTTCCGAAATATACACGTAAATGAGCTTTTTGAAGAACCTGACCGCAAAAGGGACATGGCTGTATACGTTAAGTGGACGAATTGCAGCAAAATGTGATTTTTATTTATATCCCTTATACAACTTTTTATGTTTTCTAGTAAAAATATTGAGCCTAATTGCATATTCGTAATCTCTGTGGGTGGATTTCAAAGATATAATATTTACACTTGTACTGTTGTGGATTCTGGAAAGCTTCTTTCGTAAGAATGCAAAGCCTTAAAACTGGTGACATACAGACAAACGGACGGACATGACTTAATCAACCCAGCCACTTGGAAAATTGGTCGTTTAATTATTTATTTATTTATTTTTTAATGAAGGTGACAATATCGAAAAACACTGTGCGTTTCCACACACCCAACCGCACTAAAACTTACTTACTTAGAAGGTGCTACAGCCCGGGTGGAACTGGAATCAACCAATCAACCTATTCAGACAGCCCTGTTACAAGCCAGTTGCCTTAAGTTGCGCACTCCATGTTGGTTGAGGTCCCCCTCCACTTTTTTGCGCCACCTGCCGCGAGGTCGTCCTCTAGTGCGCCGTCCGCCGGGGTGGATTCGAAGATTTTACGTGCTGCAGCATTGTGCTCCATACGCTCTACATGAATCAGCCATCTTAGTAGGTGTATAGGCGGCAAGTACGGCATTGTACCTTCTCCTTCACTCGCCGTCTATGCAAACGCGACCAAAGATTACTCGAAGAACTTGTCTTTTAAATTAACCAAGGGCATTCTCATCCGATTTTGGCAAAGTCCATGCCTCTGCTCTATACAGCAGGACTGGGATGACACGTTTCTTACATAGAGTTCAAGATAGGGCTTTGTTACTCAATTGCCTTCTTAGCACATAAAAATAGCGTTTGATCCCTCACTGATATCATTTTCGGAGTTTATCATAAAGTATAGGTATACAAAGTCCTTTACTATAAAAATCATATCCATCTATTGTGGAGTTATGTCCAAGACGCCAATGTTGAGTGTCCTTTTTTGTAGATTGTATGTATTTTGCTTTCCTTTTTGCTTTTGCTAAACCCATCTTTGCTGCCTCTGTCTCAATACTCGCGACGCCCCACTGACGGCCCGGTGAGTTCTTCCGACTATGTCAATGTCATCGGCGTAGGCGTTTAGTTGTACAGACTTCTGAAAGATTGTACCTCCGATGTTGGCTTGTGAGTTTCGTACAATTATTCCAAATATTATATTAAAGAGATGGCATGATAGCACGTCGTCGCGTCTAATACCTTAACTGACATCGAACAGTATCAGTAATTCGGTGGTGTCCTTAACGACTTTAATGGAACAGAGAGAATTCTCCATCATCATCCTACACAGACGGACGAGCTTGGTAGGGACGCTGAGACTAGACATGGCACTGTAAAACTCGTCCCTATACACGCTACCATAGGCAACTTTGAAATCGATGAATATCGATTTTATATTTCTAAGTTTTTTCCAATATCAGCCTTAGTATGCATATTTCGTCAATGGTGAAATGTTCCGGCATTACACCATGATGAAAGATAGTAAAGTTATGTTTACTAGTATCGAATGTGGTCGAAATTCGACCAAGAGGAAATAAACAAACAGCGAAAGAAACAACGCTATGTATTTGTTGTAATCTTCTCCAGTGCAGGGAAGGCAAAGGAATCTAAGCTCATAGACCCATGAACTTTATCAAAATGCTTTCATTTAATTGGTAAAAGCGTTTTTTTATGGGGAAATTATGTGTGCATGTTCACTTTATTTTACCTGACTGAATGGTAACATACGAACATGATTTTTGTTTTCTGCACATCTATGGCACAGTTCTTTTCGAATGATATAAGTTCCATCCCCCTCCTTTTATAATAAATAGTAAAAAACGTACGATAGATTTCATGTTCACGTATTAATATATAGGATTTCATAACGTAAGAGTCGCTTTTGAGTAGTTATTATGATTTAAATACAAGTTATAAGATCATTGGATGGTGATTTTCTATTTGATAGATGCATGGCGTTGATTCGTGGACTGAAACTTATAGAAATGGCGCACATAACCATCTGTCTCAGCAAGTTATTCGTCGAGCTGTGGATAACACCAACATGTCAAAAGAATGTGCGTACTGAAGAGAGTATCGCCACTGTAAATGAAAGTGTGCAAGATCAAAATTTATCTGTTTTTTCTTCAGTTGCATCAATTAGTGCGCTGTGTGTCTAGTACATGGAAAATGTTGGCCAAGAACCTTAGCCTACACTCATATAGTACCCAGCTAATGCTAAAATTAAAGCCGTAAAACCATCATTTACGTCGTTATTTCGCTGATTGGCCTCTAGAGCAATTTATAGCTGACCCGTTGTTTTATCGAAAAATTGTCTGCAGCGGTCAGAATCATTTTTTGCTTAAGGGGTTTGCTAATAACCAGATTTGTCGTATGTGGAATGGTAACAAACCAGAAAAGGCCTCACACGAGTAGATCTTATTACATCTAGAAAAATGCACCGATTGGTGAGGTTTCCACAGTGGTGGCATCATCGAAAATCATTACCATACCACGATCAATGAATATTCCTTCGAAAATATGGATAGAATGTGCTTCGTCAAGAACGACCACGTGGACTATATGAAATTTTTGATTAAACGTTAATTGTTTGGCTATTTTTTTTAAGTTCAATGTTCCATCAGACGTAGATTGAAATAAATGAATTAATTAATTAATAGATAAATAATATACACGACTATATGCTTTATGAGGTCTGTATTTATTATTTGTGTATTACATGCTACATATCTATGACACATATTATACTCTATGGGATAGAATTTATAGAGTCTTGCGGAGAAATCTAGTTTCAAATTGTTTTAACAAAAACACAAGTCTGTCTATTACCTATATAGACTACATACTCGTATCTTGCGTTTTACAAAATAGTAAAAGTCAAAATTGTTGCTGCGATTCAAGTTCATCGGCCAAACAAATGATTGCAAAAATTAAGTAAACACTTTTGCGTTGTGCTTCAGATTATATTTTGCTTGGTAGTGGCAAGCAAAGTCCTGAGGAAAACTGTATCCTTACTCTTTCTGGTGTGCTTACAAGTGTAAACTCCCATAAGTGAGGAATAACAAAAGTTAAGTAGCACCACAAAAGTAATTACAAAAACTATTGCGGGGAGAAATTTTGTATGAACACTTTTGTTTCACTCGAACACCGTAGCGGACTTTATCGATTAAAACATTTAAACAAGTAACAATCGCTGGAGATCTCCCCTACTATGGGTTTGTGTACTCACCATCTTACAAAACTAGGCGAAAAAATGAACTCGAAGCTAGTGGTCATTAAAATTCGCCTTTAGGCCAAGTTCCAATCGACTTTTTCTCTTTTTTTTTTTTAATACAGAAGTCCGAACAGTGCAAGCTCACTGAACTATTTGCTATGACCCAGTTTGTGCACCGAAGTACACCATATGGCTTCTTGGCGTTTACTCTTAGCTAACTTGGTAAATCAGTGTAAAAGAAGGAGGTTGTAAAGACGACATTAAATTCTAAAACTCGTTTAATTGACGGCACGAAAGTGGTTATGGAAGCGTAACGCATTTCAATTAACTACCAGAGAGCAATCATTTGGCCTGACCTTGGTTTAGTCGACGAGTTAAGTGTGGTGCCAGGCAACACTTATTGTTCGATAATTGACGGTGAACGTGGGGATGGTTGAGCGAATGTTATCGAACAATTATATGGTTTTGCTTAGCACTTTTATTCATTTACTGGTTGTTCTTGGACATTGGAATATTCTAGCACTGCATGCAGTTACTGTGGAAATGGTTTGCGAGATCTCTACAGCCGGGTATATAATGAGTTAGTGAATGCGTGCAGAAGGAGTCATACTTAAAGTTGCTTCTTGCTACGTATAAAACAATTTAATTTTAAATGTTGAACTAAGTAACTATGCACTATAAAACGTTCAATGATCAGCTGATCAAAATATTTACATCAATTAAAAAGATATATCGAAATATTTGACAGAAATATTTCTGCCGTACCGGAAGCAATTAATATTTTCTAGTACGTATTAGTTATTACGAGTACTATGAGGTTATGAATAAATTGTGGAACATGCATACCAGATTGACAAACGACTATCAAACGCCTCGTGCTAAACAGCTTTAAAGGCTCGTCTCAACGGATCACATCGTTAGTAAAACCTACTACTACCTGCCCAGGATAACATCTATAAATTGTTTCTTACATTTTTAAAGAAGAAAGGAGGAATAGCAAGCTTCTCTGTGCCATAAAACGGAGTATGTTTTGCACATACATAATTGTAATTTTGAAAACTTTTTGGGTTTGAAACTTAAGCAAATTTGTTAAAATTGCAATTTTTCGATATTGACTTAAAAGACAAAAAAAAATATTTTTGCAAATTTTCAAAATTTTATACTCATACTATAACCATGCAAATGTTATTTACTGCTTAGATAATAATAAGTAGAGTGGCATCATAATATTCCGTTTTTTTTAATGACGGACTCCAATGGTGGGTAACCTAAACTAAACATCAAATTTAAAAAAAGAAAAAGCTTTGTATTTCAAGGAAATTATTTTTTTAAATCTTTACGGTTAGCTCTGAGTTTTGAATGAAAATGTCGGTTAAATTAATAATTTGTCTCATTTGGCACTGAACCATAACTGCTGAGTGGATTTACTAGACCAAATAGAATCCGAAAAACCTTCTGACCTGCAGCTTCTTGGAACATGGAATTAGCGAGATATGGTATATGTCTCCTGCGTCTGTGCGCAAAATGAATTTCTTTTGATAAATCCAATAAGGCATTCCAATTAAGCTTAATTTACTTCAACATCTAAACGGTGGCATATAAATGCTATAGTACATTCTATTTGAAGGAAAGGTGTCCAACGTGTCTGTAATATATTTTTCGCCACAGATGCTCTCGTGAACTTCTTGCAATAGCCTAAGATTTCGTATTTAAGAAGACTAGTTGTATCAACTGCGACATCTACTACGGCGATTGCTACAGACAAAAAGGACAGCGTCTATTCGGGTGCGGATTTGTCATTGGAGACAGACTTAGGCAAGAAGTCTTGAGTTTCCGGCATGTGAACGAGCGCCTCATGACTATCCGTATTAAGACTATATTTGCCAAAATTAGCCTAATATGCGCTCACGCCCCTCACGAGGAGAAGGACGACGCGACAAAGGATGACTTCTACCAGCTCTTGGACAAGACGTATGAGCAATGCCCTAGCCACGACGTTAAAATTATCCTAGGTGATTTTAACGCAAAGCTAGGAAGGGAGGAAGTCTTTAGTAGCGTGGTCGGAAAGCACAGCCTGCACGACAACACTTTCGGCAACGGACTCAGGCTAATCGACTTTGCAGCGGGGCGAAACTTTGTTGTAGCTAGTACGCAGTTCCCACTTCTCGATATTCACAAAGGAACATGGCTCTCCTTTGATCGAAAAATCGTCAACCAAATCGATCACATTGCGATCGACGCAAGGCACTCTTCCAGTATTCTGGGTGTACGGACTTTTCGAGGAGCCAACGTGGACTCGGATCACTACCTAGTTGTAGCCGAGGTACGGATGCGGATATCCACAACGGAGCGAAATCAACGAAATGCTGTGAGGAAATTTGACTTCGAAAAGCTACAATCGCAAGAGACCGCCAGAACCTTTGCCGATCGTGTTTCTTCTAATCACAATCTAAGTCCTATGCCGCCAGCAGCAAATGCGGAAGACCAGTGGCAGCGTTGCCAACAAGCCATCAGAGATGCCGCCTCTGATGTACTGGGTTTCTCTCGCCCACCACAACGAAACCCCTGGTTTGATGAGGAATGCCGGCAAGCATATGCAGCAAAACAAGAGGCGTACAAAGCGGCGCTGCATAGAAGGACTAGAGCTGCTTACGAGCTCTACGTGCGCAGGAGAAAAGAGGAACATCGACTTCTCAGAAAGAAGAAAAAAGAGCATGAGAAGCGCTCGATCGAGGAGATTGAGAGACTTTATTGCAGGAATAATGTTCGAAAATTTTACCAAAGGGTAAAAAGAACATGCCAGGGTTTCAAAGCCAGAACAGAAGCCTGCAGCGACGAAAATGGCAACATAGTAGTAGAATCGCAGTCGGTGCTGAGGATATGGAAGGAACACTTCTGCAGACTGTTAAACGACGATGATGATCAATATTCCGCTGTCAGGCAGAATGAGCCATTCAACAGTGACGATGGCAGTCAAAATTCCCGTCAACCCGATCATAATGAAGTGAGGATAGCGATATCTAAACTCAAATCCAACAAATCTGCTGGAGCCGACGGCCTTGCCGCTGAACTTTTCAAGGCAGGAGGAGATGAGTTGGTAAGGAGCATGCACCAGCTCATCTGTAAAATCTGGTCGGACGAAAGCATGCCCGATGAATGGAACCTCAGCATCGTTTGCCCGATCCTAAAGAAAGGAGACCCTCTGAACTGCGCCAACTACAGAGGTATAAGTCTCCTAAATATCGCATATAAGATCCTGTCTGCCGTACTATGTGAACGCCTAAAACCCATCGTCAGCAACCTGATAGGTCCTTATCAGTGCGGTTTCAGGCCTGGAAAGTCCACCATTGACCAAATATTCACACTACGGCAGATCTTGGAAAAAACCCATGAATATAAAATCAACCTTTTCATCGATTTCAAAGTTGCCTCTGATAGCGTGTATAGAGACGAGTTATACAGGGCCATGTCTAGTCTTGGCATCCCTGCTAAGCTCGTCCGTTTGTGCAGAATGACGATGGAGAACTCTCGCTGCTCCATCAAAGTCGGTAAGAACATCACCGAACCGTTCGATGTCAGGAAAGGTCGTAGACAAGGCGACGCGCTATCATGCGATCTCTTTAATATAGTACTTGAGAGAATTGTACGAAACTCACAAGCCAACCCCGGAGGTACAATCTTCTTCAAGTCTGTACAACTACTCGCTTATGCCGATGACATTGACATAATCGGAAGAAGTCAGCGGGCCGTCAATGGGGCATTTACGAGTATTGAGATCGAGGCAGCAAAGATGGGTCCAGCGGTCAATGAAAGCAAAACAAAATATATGCTGTCTACAAAAAAGGACACCCAACATCGGCGTCTTGGGCAGAACGCCACAATAGACAGATATAATTTTGAGGTAGTAAAGGATTTTGTCTACCTAGGCTCTATGGTCAGCTCCGCATATGACATGAGTGGAGAGATCACACGGAGAATTACTCTTGCCAATCGTTGTTTCTATGGGCTAAAACGGCAATTGAGTAGCAAAGCCCTATCTCGAACTACTAAGGTAACTCTTTATAAGACATTAATCATCCCAGTCCTGCTGTATGACGCAGAGGCATGGGCTTTAAAAAAACCGGATGAGGATGCCCTTGGTTATTTCGAGAGAAAAGTTCTTCGAGCGATCTGTGGTCCCGTATGCATAGACGGTGGGTGGAGGAGAAGGTGCAATGCCGAACTATACGGCCTGTACAAGGACATCGACTTAGCCAGAAGAGTTCACATACAGCGACTAAGATGGCTGGGTCATTTAGAGCGGATGGAGCCCAACCTTCCCGCTAAGAAAGTCTTCGAATCCACCCCGGACGGACGGCGCAGTAGAGGACGACCTCGCGGTAGGTGGCGCAAACAAGTGGAGGGGGACCTCAACCAACTTGGCGTGCGCAACTGGAGGCAGCTGGTTCGTAACCGTGCTGGCTGGAGAGGTTTGTTGGTTGAGGCCCAGGTCCACCCCGGACTGTAGCGCCATCTAAGTAAGTAAGTAAGTTGTATCTGTATCGACCGATTGTATCTGTAATTAAAATTCACCTTGTTTTCCACATAATTAGTTGGAATTTATTCTCCCGTGCAGGAAAAGACAAAAGGATCTAACCTCATACAGCCATGAACGTGATTAAAATGGTTTCATTTAATTGGTTAAAGCATTTTGTATGGGGGAATCATATGTACATGTTCATTTTATTTTACCTGCCTAACGGCAACATACACACATGATTTTTTTTTAATGCACATCTATGGCACACTACCTTTTGATTGATATAAGTTTTATTACCCTCCTTTTATAATAAATGCAGAAAAAAAGTACGTCAATTTTCTATGTTCACGTATTAATATATAGATACATCAATATGCCAACCATCTACCTTCTTGGCAGATTTCTAGAACCCATTAATTCTGCCACAGTAGCACATAACTTACTATTTCTAAATCATCCACTACATTTAGTAGCTGTTTCGAAAATGGGATTCCAAAAAGGGCAAAGCCATTAAACAGCGTCAAAAAAACTACAATGAAAATATTTCAAGAGCACCTTCGATAAATACGAGTCTTCGTACCTCAAAAAAAAAAAAAATAGCTTTCGACAGTCGAATTTCAATATCAATGCACCGATATCAATTATTTAATAGTTCGTTATATGGATATATCGGGGGAAAAATATTGACTCTTCGATATAGTCTTACTTTTTATGCAGTCAAGGACAACCAAGTGTATCACACTAACTATTTATGTTACTCACTCTCGTCAAAGTTATATGAAAAATAAGTTCGGTATTTTTACATTATTAATTTATTTTTACTACCGAGTTGTTGGCCACTCTTCAAGGAATTCTGTTACATAGCTACCACTTACCACAATAACATCCCGCAAAACATATTTCTTCATGGAGTATTGTGTTACCTATCTACGACAAGATAGAAAGCAGAACTCTCTTTTTGCTACGAGATCAAAATGATTCAGCTTACGTGACCGATTCTATTTACATAAACATGCCTCTACAGCATGGTATTCCCCATAAATACGAGTATGTGTAGATATTCGTTTAAGAAAACGGGTTGAGTTTTTCTCCAGCACAGCGTGTGTTAAAGTTTACATATCCTCTAACGTCAAACTATCATAATTGCTGTGACACATTTCAGTACATGGCATTACGTGAAAATATTTTTCCTCCGTATTCTTTTATACTACAATATTAATCGATATCCCCATGAATACCATTAATACCACTCTGCAGTGTCCTTTTATAGACGGAAGCAATGTTGATGGCAATAAGCTATCTCCTAGTTACTGTTTGTTCCGGGTATTGTTCGTCCTATGTAAGTTTTTAGGATATGCGCATCGAAAGGATGGAATTATGCAATTCAACTGCAATAATCTTCAAAATTACTTTTGCAATTACGGTCACGATGGTTGCTCTAGATACGGTCGACCACTGTGGGTGCTATTGCTGCCATTGCTGTAATGGTTCTGTGCCACTTGTCCTTTTTTGGAAAACATTTTGGGTTTGTCATAAATCTGCAAGGATATTGGATATTGGCAGAATAGCTAAGTAGTTGTCAAACGTTACCATCTGAGCAATTAATTTCATATTTGGAGCAATGTTTAAGGTAAGAACTGAAATGTGGTGGTCTACAGGTGAATAGACCCACCCATTCATGTTTCTCCGTGAGTAAGTACATGTAAGTGGAGTGAAGTTTTCCTTATCCGACACACAAATAAAAGTAATTAATCTAATTATAAGAGGAAGAAGTAAATGTTTAATTTAGAAGTACAGAAGTACCAAATATATCCGCGGACTGAACAAGTAGAAAAAGTAATTTTGGATCCTACTCAAAAAAGAATTTCCAACGATATACCTACATATACAAGTCTATCCGAATTTAGCCACATTGACTTAAAGATTCATAGGTTAGGTTAGGTTACGTTGAATTTGTTGCCAGCTAAGAATCGCCAACACACTTATACCAATAAAAATAATAAAGATGTATAACTTTGGCAATAAATTAATTAGTAATAATTTTTTTAATCAGCAAAGGCACTCATTTTTATTTTACAGGGTTGATAAAAGTTGGCTTGTGACTTTCAATTTTAAGTCACAAATAAAGGGGAACTGCATTTTTTCATTTTACTAATGCTATATTTTTTCCATTAACAAAATAATCGATTCTTATAGGTATACACATAGGTATTTAGTGTCAAATGCGATGTCACTTCGATAAATGCGGCATTATTTGGATTACATTTTAGACAAGAGCTTAACATCACCGCACTTGGTCACAAATAATAATCAATAAGTGCGCTGAATCATACATATTTGTGTACCTTTCGGTTATGGAGGGGGTATAAGAATTAAAGATTCTTTGAACAACAGCTGCTTCAGAATGCGGGAACGAGATATCTAAAAAAAATATAGATAATGCACATAAATGTTGATAATTCAAATTTGCAGTTTCCTATTTTAACCAATGAAAACCCGAAATTAAAACACTATTTTTAAAGGTAACAAAGTAGAACAACGCTGTGCAAAAGAAACGAAGTAGATGTTTTACTTGGCTTACAAATGCAGTGCTACTTCGATAATGTGAAGTAATTAAAATGGAAGTATGTGCGAGCGAGCACGGACATCTAACTTCCAAAAAAATGCTCTTGCTCGCGAGCCACAAGCCATAAGAAGTTTGTTTAATGCTCGCGATCAGGTTTCGATTTGCTCACGAGCAGTTTTATAGCTTGCAAATGCTTGTGAATCATTTACTATGTATTTCACCATCGACGAAAATACAAGGAAATAGAGGAAGAACTGAAATATGATATTTAATCCAAATCAAATTTTGTCACATTTGGAAAGAAAAAGTTTATTCAATAACAACTTAATAACAGTTGAAAGAAAAAATATCAATAAAGTTATATAAATAGGCCAAAACTAATTAAAATCTTTCGTACCCCAGAAATCAAGAACACATTTTACATTAAAAGTTTCATTTACCACTTCTTATTCTTCTTCTTCTTCCTTTTATCAGCGAGGCTATGATCCGAAAACAAGGGATCACAACCCTCCCACTTCACCGCATTTCTACTGATCCGCCTGTGGGGGTTCCATTTACCACTAAATAGCCCAACATATCACTCCGGCCATAAACGTTTGCATACGGCTCGCAGCTCACTTTTATCAGGTAAAGAAGGCGTTTTGGAATAGAGGGCGGTAGTGACGTTGGGCATAAAAATTGCGATCAACTCAGCAGACTGGTCGTTCATAAGGAGAACATTAGTTAGAATGGGCACGTCATACTACCTGCGAAGAATATTGGCAATAGAGAGGTAAGGTATGAAACCGACAAGGGCTTGAAATACTACAACGTGTCTGCGGGAGTTTCACAAGGTTCCGTACTCGGCCCCTTTCTGTGGAACATCATGTACGATGGAGTTCTGCGACTATCTCTGCTGCAAGGAGTACAAATTATTGCATTCGCCGATTACCATTGCGAAATATACACAAGAGATAGAAGTCGCAAATGAAGCAAATTGCCGCATTAAAAATTGGTTAGTGACAGCCGGTCTGGAAGTGGCTGCCCATAGAAGAGGCTGTCCTTATAACCAGTCGAAAAGTTCCAGAATACATATGTCAATTCAGGTTGCAACCGGCAAAATAAAGTCCAAAGACACAAGCAAATACCTTGATGTGATGCTAGACAACCGGCTGAACTTTAAGAGTCATGTAGAATCCATGAGTAAAAAAGCCTCGGGAATCCAAGCAGCACTCTGTAAGATCCTCCCAAATACGGGGGGAGTAGTCAGCTCGCTCCTTCCTTATGCGGCCCCGGTGTGGGCGAAGGCATTGACAACAAAGGCGATACGAAACAAACTCACTTCAGTTTACAGACTTTGTGCTCTAAGAACCATAAGTGGATTTAGAACAATCTCGGATGAAGCAGCATTTGCCATAGCCGGAATGATCCCCATCGACATTCTCGCAGATTAGATGCTGCGAATGAGATGAGATTGCTAATGAGATATATAGCTGCAAGATGCGGCTACATCAAGAACAATAAAAGAAGAAGAAAGGTCAACATCACTAACCAGCTGGCAGCAGATGGACCCACAAACTTATACCAAAAATTGATATTTGGACAAGTCGCGAACACGGAGACTGTAACTATCACCTTACACAGTTCTTATCCGGTCATGGAGAATATCGCAAGTACTTGTACAGATTTGGACACGATACCTCACCGCTTTGCCCTAAATGTCCAGAAGAAGAAGAAACAATGGAGCATTAAATATTCCACTGCAGGCGCTTCTCACATTGGAGAACCGCTATATAACCGGTTACATGCTGTTATAAGAAGAGAGTTGGACAGAAATTGGCGTATACATAGCGGATGAGCAAGTAGAGCTGCGAAGAATCAAGAAAATTCTCAAAGCAGAAGCAGCAATAGCTCATGCAAGATGAACAGCATAATATGCTAACCAGCCCCGCGAATTAATACCTAATGGAACATTTAGAAGATTGCCACATCCCTTGGCGCAAAAAAAAAAATAGCCGCCGTCTCGCGAGTCTGATGGCTAATAAAAACTTAAAATGCTCGCGGCCCATTGAAAAAAGCTCTGACTTTCAACCCAAAGCGATGTATTCGCATTGGTTGATACAATAGCAAAACTTACCAAATATGGTTTGTTTAATTTATAGATTTTTTGGGTTAGAGTGGCTGTGCGTATTTGGATACCGACACTTGACAAAGCCGGTTTCTTTTGAAGTGAAGAATGCTTTTGACGTCAAGTTAGTAATAAGTAGTAAAACTAAATTTTTATTAGTAAAATTCAGATTCAATTTTTTTACAATAAAAGATTTTGGCCTTGCCATCAGCCGAAGAAAAGAGGGAATTAGACTAAAGTTTTATATGCAGTTATTTAAAAAGCTTCGTTCATTATTTGCTGGTGGTATTTTAATGCAGCGCCGTGACGCAGTGGTAAGTGTGTCGGACTACTGCGCGTGAAGTTCGATGTTCGAATCCCAGAAAACAACAAAAAGTTTTTTCACGGTCCCTCCTCTCGCAAACATCTGACAAACATCCGAGAGTATTGTTGTCACGAGAAAGCTTCTCAAAACAAATTGCCCTTCGAATACGGCACTGCCATAAACTGTAAGTCCCTTCCATTCATGTGAAAAATAACACACACAACACGAGTGGTTACAAGAAGCTAGGCCCAGACACTCAAAGAGTTGTTGCGCTAAATATATAATACACTGCAGCCTTAAGATAGCTAGCCAGCACAATCCAGTCCTCACCATCTAGATTTCGGATGAATTCAGCCATTGATAGCGCGTCTTTACCACAGTAATCTCGTCTGATCTCCTTCAATATAGGGCAAGCTCCAATAAAATGAAAAACTTCTTCTTTTGTTCGAAGGTTGTATAGGCTGCATTCCTCATTCCTGTCGCTTATATAAGGTCTGAAGTTCAGCCGAAGTAGTTTACTACTGGCCTTAATCTCTAACATAGATTACATCTACGCTGAACCGATCGTGGAAATAATTGTTCGCAGCCAGATCATGGTTGAGTAAGGGATACGTACACCTGGTCCAGAGTACATCCATTATAATGAATAGGGACACTCTTTACACATATGCATTGCCTACTATTCCAAAGCAAATTTGATTAAAAAAAAATGTACAATAAGTGGAAGCAGGTCAAAGGGATTCATTTTAACTCTTGTATAACGAGCACTTGTGAAAAACAGGGTACACAATAAATTTTGCCCGTACCACTACTTGCGCCGTGGTGTGTAAGACTAATGAGTGTGGGTTTTTTCATAATTATTTTTAAAGGCGTATCGACTTGATCATCGTTGTGCGGATCTTTTAACTTTTGGCAGTGTCACCTGCCTCGCTTTTTTGAAAATCGTTTTATGATTTTTTTTTTTATTAATTACATGTAATTATGAACCCTTACCCTTACCCTTCCTTCAATCTAAAATATGATAATAAATGTTTCTTTTTTACTTTGACCTCCCTAAAAATAATATAATCCCGTGTTCGGCCTAGTAATAATAAAAATAATTTGACTCTTTAATTAATAGTTTTTGTGGTAACTGGTTACACTGGTTTTGTAGTTAGGCTGTGGTTGGCATTGCTTTCGTTTTTGCTAATGTATTTTTAAAGGCGTATTGACTTGAATGCTTATCAGTCATGCGAAAGAAGTAGACACAATACTGGGAGACGCGTGCAAATTCTTGGTGCCAACAAAAGCGATGTATTATTAACCCTTTTTGTGTAATTTTATGAAATAAGATATTGTATGTACTTGATAACAAGAAAGTAAACTGGAACGATATAGTTAATTTTTACTTGTGGGACAAATATCGTTCATTCAGATTGGCTCCTAAATTGACGGATGAACACATTTTTCCAAATAATTTTCAGAAGATGCGGGTGAGGCTTGCTGCGCAAACATTAAGTGCATCAGTTTCAGCTGGTATTTATACTCTTGCCAGTGTAGTTGCTGCATCCTCAACCACTATTAATACTGCCTGAATACTGAAATGATTGGAAAATTTGCGAATATACGACATGTTCAATTCTTCTAAATTTAAAGAACCCACAAGAAAGCCATTTTTGGGAAATGAAGAACAAATGAATTTCTTAAGCGAAACGAATATTTGTTTGCAAAACAATAAATTTTTTGATATAAATAAAAAGTTGCGATTTTTTAAAAGGATGGCCACAGAATATAAATGCCCTTATTGGTATTTCAGGGGACTTAAGGACAGGTGGTATTCAGTTCCTTTTAACCAGAAACCTCAACCAAGATTGTGTAAAAAAAACAATTGCTGTTTTATTCAACCGAGGAGGAAACAGTAACTGGCTGACTCCGTTTCAATTCATTTGTTCGTTTGAAAGATCGTTTAGGACAAAGTACATGGAGGATATAACCCATGGAAACTGCGAGCCAACTACAAATTTAAAGCTTCCCGACGTTGAAATGCAGTTACAACCACCAACAAAGAAGGCCAAACGATTGACTTTTTCAAAACCGAATTTGTTGATTTCGGTAGTGAAAATACATTTTACTATTTTGCAAAACATAAGTGTGAGTTGGAATTAAGTCAGCTACCTAGTGTTTCCTCCTTATTTACAGAATATAGGGGTGCGCATTTAACACGTCCGCCTCAAGAATTTTTAGATGCGTTAGAGAGTTTTGAGCAAAAGTTTTTTTCTCATTTTACCAATTTATAATTCTTGAATAATTTTTAAATGAAAATGTATAACATACTACTCGTAAATAAAGAATTTTATTACTTTTGCTGCATAAATCAAAACAAAGAATTTCTTACAAAATTTTACGTCCGTTATCGAGTGTATCATATTATCAAAAAATTCAATAAAACTCTGAAAACACCCAACAACAAACAAAAATATCTGAGCGTAACACATGTGTAATTGTAAATTTTAATAAAAAAAAGTATGAACAAATTAGTATTTGCCTTTTTTTAACGGGCCGCCTGTGCAATTTTCCGAAAAGACGCTCCTCCTCTGTTATATCTCTCTCTTTCTCTACAATACATCTTATATCCGTCCACTTCTCGTATCTGTGTGACTTGCTGATAAGCTCTGATAAAGAAGACGTGGAGAGTGACCCTACTCATTATAATGGATATACTCTGACCTGGTCTCACTTTGTTCGATTTCAATCTAAACTTGGCATGGATAGACTCTTCAATATCGCATAACAGCTCGTTCAACCGTCGCCAAGATTCTGCATTATAGTTCATTGACTGCTCAGTCTGCCATTTGTCAAAGAATTGCAGCATTCGCAGTATAAAATATTTTGCGACGATGTGTGGATGGCGGTAGTTTGGGAGTTCCATTACTTTCAGTATGTAGGGAAAATGTAATCGTAATGTAAAGATGTAGACAGGAAATAAACCAGTTTCCAGATGAAACATATATGTTAGTGTGTTTTCGCATGATTTGAACATTTTTTTTAAAGAAATATCTTCAAAGTTTTTCAACCTCTTCGTACTCGAATATACCCTAAGCTTGTGCAGCATAGCACATGATTGACCTCATAGCCGCTTCGAAAACCTTAAATTTGTTGCTCGATGGAACGTTTTCCCTACCAAGGAAATATTCAGTGTTCCCCAGGTTCCCAAGGAGAAGATTATTTTGTTCTTTCTCTTCGTCCGTGCAGCTTCTGCAAAAGTCATTTGAAAGGACTCCCATTCAGTATCTTGTGATGATGCTTCCTAGTGTGAGGCTTATATTTCTTCTATATAAGGACAGGAGTTCTCGACGTCGAATAAAGGCCAAATCTGTTACCGTTGCTACAAAATCTGCTTTGATATTTAAATTTTTCCTTACTTAAACTTGTATGCTGATTATGAAAATGTATGTTTTAATGCACCAGATTATGTCTACTTATTAATTTCCTTATTTATTTATCCAACCCCTTTAGTATTTTTTATTAATTGTTAGCCTATCTATTTATCTATTTATTTGTCTATTCATTTATTTATTTATTTGTTTATTTATTTAATCTTTTTTTTACTTATTTATTTATTTATTTATTTATCTATTTATTTTTTTATTTTCTATTTACTTATTATTATTATTATATATGTATTTTATTTTTTATTTATTTGTTCTTTTATTTATTTATTTACAATCTGGTACAATCTGGACAAAGAAAAAGGCGAGGCTTTTGTTTTCGTAATGAAAAATTACCTCTCTCACACCATCAACGGAGCTGAGGATGAAGAGTGCAGAGCACAAAATATGTGGGATTCCCTACAGCGAACTTGCTTAAAGAAGGCCAAATCACTGCTAGGAGCTTCAAAGGGTCACCATCAACACGCCAAAGAAACATGGTGGTGGAGTGATGAAGCTAAGAAAGTGATAAATGAGAAGAAAGCGGCTTTCAAAGCTTGGTCAAAGTGCCCCTCTAATAATAGTGACGAAAAAGCTCGCCTCGAAATGGAATACAGATGCTGCAAGAAAAAAGCGAAGAAGAAGTGCGCTCAGCTTCAAGCAGAGAGTACGGAGGGCCTGTATCGGGAGCTGGAGAAAATATTTTCCCCGGTTGCTGATGCAAACCAGGCTATCCAGGAGCTGCGAAGACACAATATGAACAAGAGTGCCACTATCTTCAAAATAGCCGCCCAAAGAAGGAAGAATGCTCAGGAGATTCGTTCGCCAAAGTTCATTAGCAATGCTCATGGCCAGCTTCTTGTGGATGACGACAAAATTCTGCAGAGGTGGCGGCAGTATTGTGAAGAGCTTTTGAATGACCAGTTTCCCCGGCTATACTTTCCAAGAGCCACCCCTAACTGTGAAGAAATACCCGACATTACAGTCGAAGAAGTTAGTGAGGCGGTCAAATCCTCCAAAAAACGAAAAGCGGTTGGGCCAGACGAGATACCCTCTGAGTTCTGGAAAAAGATGGGAGACATCGGGTTCAGATGGTTCAGAATTCTCATCTCCAAATTCGTGAGAGGTGATCCAATGCCGAATGAATGGAGGGAAAGTTACCTTCTCCCTGTATACAAAGAGAAGGGTGATACGCGAAACTGTGATAACTACCGTTCGATCAAGCTGATGTCACACACCATGAAGATCGTTAAGCGGGTATTAGGTGGCCAACTGCGAAAAATAATACGGCTGTCTGATGATCAGTGCGGGTTTGTCGCGGGTAAATCAACCACAGATGCAATCCAAAGTATAAGGATCATAATGGAAAAACATCGTGATTCCTTAAGGGATTTGCATATTGTATTGGTTGACTTTGAAAAGACATTCGACAGACAACCACGAGATCTGATATGGGTGGCGCTAAGACATTGAGGGGTTCCAGAAACCTATGTACAGATGATTATGGACATGTACGAAGGAGCAAAGACAAAAGTAAGATGCCCCGCTGGAGTAACCGAAGAGTTCCCAATCAAAGTCGGGGTACACCAGGGAAGCGTTTTAAGTCCTTTGCTCTTTATTACAGTCCTTGATTATCTGCTTGAAGGTAAAGTGATGGACCCCAAGGTACATCAGTTATTCTTTGCTGACGATGGAGCCATCATAAGTGAGGATCCTACATCCCTGCAACGAGCACTTGATGTGTGGGTGGACGTTTTGGAGGGAAATGGGTATCGCATTAGTTCAAAAAAGACAGAGTACTTGTGCTGCCCGTTCTCTGATCCTCTCAGGCCTATTCCAGACATTTATTTGAATGGAACAGTGCTTCCCAAGTGCGAAAATTTCAAATTTCTGGGATCTATGATCAATAGCAAAGCAACTTGTGATGACGACATCAATCATCATGTAAGCGTAGGGTGGATGAAGTGACGAGAAAATTCCGCTATCTTTTGTGACAGAAAAATGCCCCCTAAGTTGAAAGGAAGGCTCTACACCACAGTTGTGCGTCCAACGCTCACATACGGTTCACAATGTTGGACGATGTACAAAAAGTATGAGAGTAAATTAACGGCAGCTGAGATGAAGATGCTTCGCATGACAGCAGGAGTGACAAAGCTTGATCGAATAAGAAGTTCGAAGATCCGTGGAAGCTTCCACATCAAGGAAACCATCGTACAAAAAATAGAGCGTGACCGGCTCAGTTGGTATTGCCACGTTCAAAGAAGAGATCATTTGAACCCAGTTAAAAAGGCAATATCAATGCACGTTCCAAAGACATCGCGATGTAGGAAAGGCAGGCCTATAAACGCCTGGATCAGACAAATGCGACGACATCGGCATTTCATTGTCCTCAGTAACCGAGTGATCCAAAATCGGCAGGCCTGCCGATATTTTCTGAGGTCAAATAGGCGAACCCCACAGGCGGATCAGTAGAAATGCGGTGAAGTGGGAGGGTTGTGATCCCTTGTTTTCGGATCATAGCCTCGCTGATAAAAGGAAGAAGAAGATTTATTTATTTACTTATTTGTTTACGTACAGTGGACGCTCGATATAGTGAACATCGATATAGTGAACAATCCAATATAGTGAACACACAATATTTTATACAGGCTATTCTAAATAGTGAACATAAAAAATCTCGCTACAGTGAACTTATGTTTTTTTATTTTCTTAGAACCTTACAGCATGCAAAAAGCAATTAAAACTCATTAGTGCCATGCAGTCGCCAGTTAGGCCAGCTGGGAATTACGTACGTTCATAGATATGCATAACCATATACAATCGTCCAAATTTACCGTTTGTTCTACTCATCGAGTTGTGCAAGTATCTTGCACGATTATATGCTACGCGGTTTTGGGTTGTTTGTAGTACAAATGCAAACTGTTTTTTAGTAATTGCAAAAAAAAATTGTAATTATATTCTATTTTCGATGTATTGCATGTAAAAACATACACATTTTGATGAAATTTACTTCAAGGAGTCCACGCTCGTTACAGTGAACAATCTCGTTCCATTGAACAGACCCGGTTTTTATTAATTCACTATATCGAGCGTCTACTGTATTTATTTATTTATTTATTTATTTATTTTATTTGTTTACTCTTTTGTTCATTGTTCATATATTTACTCTAATATATAAAGAGTCACTTAATTTCTTATTTATTAATTGTCTATATATTTAATAGTAGAACAACTATATGTTTATATTTTTTAATTTTTATTTTTTTTTTTTTTTGTTGTTTCCTATGGAGGTTTTTGGTCGCATTTTCCTCCAACCTTAGATTATATTTCCTAATTTAAAATACAGTTAAATAAAAATAAAATAATGTTTCAGTAGAAAGATATACTTATATGTATAATAACATATCTCTGTAAAGTAAAATGTGTGGTAACAATCCTTTGTACAAATTTCTTATGCGAAATAAAATTCTCTCTATCTATCTTAAATTGTTCCTGCCATTGTTTACGGTTTCTTGAACTTAGGCGGAAAGGCGAAGTTTAATCGTCTGTAAAGGGGCAGCAGGTATCTCTCTATTGTCAGCTAGGAGCCGTCCGATGCCCAGTTTGGGTAGTTTGCCTGGCTTGTAGTTGCTTGATCAAAACTTAATTTGTGTTGTTTTCTTAAATTTAAAGTGAAATATGAAAAATAAAAAGTTCAGGAATAGAATATTACAAACTTTACAAAAAACTACACACACAATTTACAGAAATCCTCTACTAAGAATGACAAAAAGCTAAAATCAAAATAAAAAATATTCTCTAGAAAATAAACATACCAGATTATTCCGGAACCAAAGTCGCATTATCCCACACATTCAGGTAGTCCACATATGTACGTCTGATAACCTTATGCTACGTATTTTGAGTCAATCGACGCACTTCGTAGAAATATCCTCCCACCAATAAGACATCTCAAAAACTCTCAATCTGAACAACAGAAAAGAAAATATTTATTTCTGCCGAACGAGGCCAAAATCTGAATCAGGTCAGAATTCCCAAACTAGACTGCCAACTATGGAACGGAAGAAAGTAGAATTATTTGAGGCAAGAGCAATTTAAAATTCCAACCAACGCTCCAGATTTTCCACCTCTAATGGCCTAATGTCATGGCAATTTAGCAAAAGTTCTTATTTTCATTTT
Source organism: Brachypalpus laphriformis (assembly GCA_945910035.1). Taxonomy (NCBI): domain Eukaryota; kingdom Metazoa; phylum Arthropoda; class Insecta; order Diptera; family Syrphidae; genus Brachypalpus; species Brachypalpus laphriformis. The sequence goes on from OX246754.1 coordinate 90,363,355, forward strand.
CTTCGCTAATATGGGCGAATACACTTGGAGTGTCTTCCCGCCCCCGTCTGGTCAACCCATGACGTTGCCAACATTAGTTTGTTTTTTGTTACTCCGGCGATCTCTGTTGGGCTTGAAAGAAAAAAGTTTTTTCCTACATCTGGATGGATTTACTGTCATAGGCGGCGCTCATACTCCAACACATGTTCCAAATTCCTTTTCTTTTCTGATTAAGATACGAGTAGAATGCATCTTTTTTTTCCTTTTTCCATTATTTTGAAAGACATATCAAAGAGGATTTAGATTTTTTTTCTTTGTCAGTAAAATATAGAAATAAAATACTAATGCCCTTTGTGCAGAGAGGTATGTGGTGCTATTTGTATTTGCTGGCTACATGTACGTTCACGAGAAGAGTGTGGGTATCTAGAGCATTATGCTGGCACCGCATAGGTTCGTTGAGCTTGCTCATAAGACTGCTGATGTGCCAGTTTGTGGTTTAGTGGGTTATTAAACTATTGATATGATATGAGATCTGTGTGTTGTATATTTATTTTTTTGTTAATATGTACATTCATATGTATGAATAAGTAACCACACGCTTTCTGTGATTCGTAATCCGTCATACCACTCTAGATGAATTTTCTATTTAAAATACATTCTTAAATACTCATAAGAAATAGACCTTACAGAGCAAATGTAAGTTTTCACATTGGGTTATCTGCAGAAGCTAAAAGGGCTTATCTGCAGAAGGCTGATTTCTGGGTAATTTTATGTGATGTTGGTTTAAATAACAAATTTACAGAGGAAGTTCGTTCAGTATCGTGGGTATGCTGTACTTTAATTCACTCTTGCCATAGACATTGGAAAACCTTGGTGTTTGAAACACCCTTTCAGCACGCCTTCGTGTGTTTAATCGATGGTATATTGTCCTCTGGAACATGTTATCGTCGCAGTATTCGAACATTGTATTTATCTTGTATAGTTCTCGGATGCCAAGTACTTTCACTAGGTACAGTTTGTTGAGCTTCTTCATTTATTTTTCTAACTATGGTGGTCTGAAGTTTATGCAACTTATCTAGATGAGTATCAGATGGACTACCACAAGCAAGTGTACCATACCTCTATATTCAACCAGAGCGTAGTACGAGTATACCTATCTTATAACCTGCGATGTGCATCATCTTCGTTTTTGATGCATTTATTTTTACACCATTGCCGTGAAATGAGATGCCCGCCATTTTTTCGCTGCATCGAGACATCTATGACGGACGACTACCGCCGTGTCGACAGCGTAGGCATACGGTATACTATGTTCGAACACGCGAAGCAGCTCATTCGTGCACAATATGAAAAGAATTGGGCCTAGCTTTGAACGTTGCGGAATTCCATACTTGATTGGTGTATCATTGCTATATGCATCTTTGATCTTTACACGAAAGTACCTGTTCGCCAAGTAGTCCTGAAGTCAGTTTGATAAGGTCCTTGTTCTCTTGTGGTTTAAGGTATCAAAAGCCTTGCTGAAATCAATGAAAAGTACTAGGACATCATGGTTTCTATTTAGGCTTTCGTTTACGGTATTGGTAAATTCTGATAGGACTTTTGCTGAATAATTTTGTGTTTATCAATGAAGCTAAGCAGCTGAAGCAGCCTTCTGTTCACTACTTCTACCAAACATTTATCGACTACCGATAAGACTGATATTGGCCTATAGTTATCTATTTGCTCTTATGCTTTGCTTTTATTAATGAGACGTATCACTGTTGTCTTCAGTTTTTGTCGAATTTAAGCTTACGTTAACCAGTTCATAATATTTGAAATGACGATGGCAAATGCGAGAGCATGTGTCTTCAAATCAATCGCCCTAATACCGTCAGCACCCGGTAATTTATTGGAGTTCATCATTCAAAGATATTTATCACTTTGGTCTCACTGCTTTCTTCTACGAATATGGAATCCCCACCAGTATCCGTGTGGTCAGAATCAATTACGTCGCAATCATGGACTATGTGTAAGGTTTGGTAGATGTATACATATGTATATTGATCTATCAGGAAGTTTTACATTATGACATCATGATTTTTCATAAATTTCATACATTTTGGCAGCAAATTTTTGATACAAAACGTCATCATGTGATTCTAATAGCAGTTCGCCCCAAGCCGTTATGCGTATAAGACATCTATCACGGTAATATACGACCAATTGTGTTTTGTTAACTCTTTCTGAATTGGGCCATTTGTCTTATATAAAGTCGCATACCTAATAGTCTGAGAAGTGTTTTATAAAAAAATCCTATAGATTGCAAGTGAAATTTATTTTAAAGGGAGAAGTAATGCCTTTCGTGTTTCTCTGAACATTTCGTTTGCATAATTAGTATTTATTTTATTGTGGTAATGAAGGAATCGATTTTTTGAATGACTCATGAGAAAGGAATATTAGTGAATCGGAAAATCAATATAAGGACAATAATGACCTTTCAATTTTATAATTATAGTAGAATGTCCTTAATCCGCTGTGAATCCCAATATAATCAGAACTCAGCTTTAAAACTGCGAATAACATCCTTACTTGGCAAGGTAATGAAACAATTGAATTTTTTGCTCCTCTATAAACCGGAAACACTTATTTTGATGAATATTGAGCTATAAGTGAGCTAATACTCCAGATGATTCTAAGACCAGTGAGGGAACGGAGTCAGATATATACTCGTACTCCAGAGATATTAACCTACAGGCGGCTCTGAGACTTCCGTGCACTTGCAGTGTGTTCCAAATAGAGCTTCTGGCTGTACTAAAAGCTGCGGAATTACTTGAGATGGGATTAATATCCGGTAGGAATATCACCATCTACATTGACAGTCAGTCTATGCTAATGGCGCTAGAGTCTTACGCTACAAAATACGCTACGATGCACGGGCCAAAAATGTAACAGAGCCCCTTCATAGTAACAGAATTGGAGGCCTAAAACTACGAATGTACTTGGCTAAGAGAATTATTCTCGAAAGAATCGTCAACATGGTTAACTTAAGATGGTCCAGCTTAAAATGGCATAGGGTGTCCAAGGCCTTGTTACCCGGGTTATCTCACAGGAAATCTGGGGAGATTATAAAACCAGGTATTGATTTTTGTTAATCTAAGTAGATCCGTTATCAGTGATCCAGTTTCCTCTGCGATGCTTGTAAAGAACCTAGATCATAGTGTGCGGATACATCGTCCCTGTCATCTCTGCGAGGCAGTGATGCAGCAGATGTTGCATTGACTCTTCTTATTTCTCATCTTCGTAGCTTCTGAAAAAAGTTCTGGAATCAACTTTCCAACAGCGGAATATAGGTCTAATGGCGTAGTATCCTCTGATTACTCCAGTTACTGTGTGGATAGAGAATCGATTTAATGCCAGAACGCTCTTTGTTTTAATTTAGTTTAACTCAGGCTACGCGAAATAGCACAGTCCTCCCCAGATGATCAGAATGGTTTGACCTATTTCTCCATTCCATCTATTAATAATCTATCTGCCTTTTCGTTCCCTTCAGTATTGCTATGTCCAGGAACTCAGCAAATTTGACTGTGTGATGTCTGATAGTAATCAGTTAATTACATTGGGTACGGGGGAAATTGGCAGTCTTTTATTTTAGCATGGAAAACACTGAATGCTTCTAGAAATATAAAGGATTCCTGTTTTTGTAGTGCTTCTAAGTAGAATCCGGCCCATGTAACCATTGTAATTTTCAGAGTTACACATATTTTTCGCCCTTTCTCATTATTGTGTTTAATATCAGCACATGTTCATAGGTGATTGGCTTCCACAAGTTGGATTTCCTCAATCTGAGAGCTTCTTTTGCAACAATGCCTTTTATGCTTGCGGCTCACTCCTCTCTTACGACACCCGTGGTGCAAAATAGCTTTGTTCCACTTGCATTACACCAGACTTAACAACCGTAGAAGATGATTGGTCTGATAATTGCTGCAAACATACAATGAATGATGCGGGGTTGCGATACCCATCTTTTCCCGAATATCCTTTTGCAGGCTTAAGAGGTATTCATCCCTTTTCTCATCTTAACTTCAATTTCATTTCTTTCAAAATGTCGAGAATGACACCGAGATATTTCGCCTGGAATGAGAGCTTAATTGTGCAATTCAACTTCGGCAGAGTTAAGCTGAGTATCTATTACTCTGCGTCCTCCCTCGGGGTTAGATTCGAAGACTCTGCGGACATTATATGTCCTAGCCATCTCAAGCGTCCAATACACAGTTTTTTTGACTAGGCCGATGTCGCTGTACAGCTCGTATAGTTTGTCACTGAATCCTCTCCTCCAAAACCTGTCAACGCAAACGGGACCGAATATATTACGGAAAATTTTTCTCTCGAATCGACCGAGGATACCTTCATCCGCTTTCAATAAAGTCCATGTTTCAGTGCTGTAAAGCAGGACTGGGATGATCAGAGTCTTATGTAGAGTTTCATTAGTTGATCGAAATAAGACCTTACTGTTGATTAGGCCAAAAAACAGCGAATGACAGGAGCTATTCTTCGCTCGATTTCTGCGCTGGTGTCGTTTTCAGAATCAATAGCAGAGCCAAGGTAGACAAAGTCCCTTATTACCTCAAAGTAGTAGCTGCCCACTGTAAGTTTCTTTCCAATTCTTCGGTGTAGATTGTACCTTCTTGTTGACAGCATATACTTGGTTTTGCCCTCGTTTATCGCTAAACTCATTTTGGCCGTTTCTGCTTCATTGCTTGCAGCGCTGAGTTCTTCTAATTATGTCAATATCGTCGGTGTACGCAAGCAGTTGTACGGACTTTTAATAGATTGTGCCTCTGGTGTTGAATTGTGAGTTCCGCAAAATCCGTTCAAGTACAATATTAAAGAAGTCACATGACAGCGCATCAACTTGTCTTAAACCCTTTTTGACATGTGTCGGTGAGGTCATTACCGACCTTTATAGAGCAGCGATCGTTCTCCATCGTTATCCTGCACAGAAGGACAAGTTTGGTATGGATGTCAAAACTAAACACGGCTATATATGGCTATTTTCTATAGATGCTGTCATAGACAGCCTTGGAATCGATAAAGCGATGATGAGTATCGATTTGGATTTCTTGGGTTTTATGCAGGATCTGCCGAAGTGTGAAGATTTGATCAATTGTGGGCTTTCCTGACCGCACTGGCAGGGCGAATCATGCTGTTGATGAAATGTTTCAGCCGTTCACACAATATCGCAGAAAGGATTTTGCATGCAATGTTGAGGAGACTGATGCCTCTATAATTGGCGCAGTTAGGGGGGTCTCCTTTGTTGTGGATCGGGCGAACGATACTGAGATTCTGTTCATCAGGTCGGTATTCCTCCGACCAAATCTTAAAGATGCTCTCTACCAATACATCACCAGCTGCCTTTCAAAAGTTCGGCCAGCGAGCAGATTCCATCAGTTCATGGATTATTTTTGGCTACATAGGCTACAATTTTCATTCGTTCCTCTGCAATGATCTTGAAGATTTTATTGGCCGTTAGAAGCCATAACAGTGGGGAGAGAACCGCTCCCTGTGGTATGTCTCTCCTTGTCATTGTCCACACACAACCGGGTCCAATGGCTGAGTTAATAAACTGTTCTTACAGAGCTACTTTTATTACTTTCGTCTTTACATTATTCCTAGGTCTAGGAACGCTACTCTAAAATATGTACTAACGTTTAAGAGAATAAATGAACAAAAATAATAAATCTAATTAAATTGTAAGTTACACACTGATTGAGAAACTAAAACTGCTCTTCAATGTCCATAATATCCAATCAAATATGACTACGATTTCTCCGTAGTTGTAAGTATATTAACCTAAGTAAAAGGTCATACAGATAGTGCTAGTACTAAATATCTTTAATGATACCTTGAGTCCAGTAAATACCCTGAAAAAATAGCATACACAGCTATAGACACCATATTATGTAAAAAGTCAACGCATTCGAGCTTATAGAGTTCATGTTCACAACTAAACAAAGCTTTCTTTAAAAACATAGGTTTTTTTTAATAACAGAAAGAAAGCATATGCTTCTACATACAAAAGGCAAGGTATTTGCTTCGTCAGAGTTTAATACATATAATACATGCATATGTTATACGCTTAAAACACAGGAATGTGGGATACTTATCCGGTACTGCAAAGATTAATTTAAATAAAATTAAGTTGATCGTACCTGAAAAGAAAAAAACAGAATAGTTAGAACTGATTTAACACGTGTATGCATATGCATATGTATATGTATGTAGATATGTAGTTTTACGGCAATAAAAATAAAAATACGCTGGGTTCTTAGAAAGTGATTGTGATTGTTCATAAAAGTGAAGGTACTCTATCTATTGTTTAAAGTATTAGCTAAAATATTTAACTGATTTTGAGTATGTTGCATCTACGGGCAAATAAAACAAGTTGGTTTTCTGCTTTCCTGAATTTTTATGTAATCCATTTTAATGTTATACCCAACTCTATGTACCTACATACAATTATTGATACCAGTGCCGCACAGATTTCCGTCCGTACATACACAATTTATAAACGTTAGCATTCTAATCACTGTTGATCTAAACTCTTTATTTAGGCTCGGGAAAAAGAACGTGACTGCCTCAACATTATTCCCAGAAAATTAAGAAAAAAAAACTCAAACAAAGCAGAACTCAACAACCAAAAAACTTAACGACTTGGCTTGTTTACCAAATCAAACATCCGTTCCGAGAACTGACTCACAATGCACCTCTCTCATGGACTGAACATTCTGATAACAGCGGCAACTCTTATCTTCATGCATCACATAAAAACCGTCTCAAATCTAAAGTGATGTTTGTTTGTTCTTAAAACTTGGTCAAACCATAGTGAAGTGAGCTCTTCAACGCAACAAATAAATATTACTCATGTAATACATTTTGAGTTATGACACAATCTAAGTCTCAAAAGAGTTTTTTAATTTATCTATATTACATATTTGCTAAACGCAAATTTTCCCACCAAATTACAGCTGAGAGAACCATTCAACCATTTGTCGCAATGGCGTAGCTTTTGGGTATTGGAACTAATTTAGGAAATCAGTATTAAGGCACGTTGTTTCAATAAAATGGGAAGATAAATTTTATGTATGTATGTACTACATACGCATTTCCTCCAATAAATTTGATTCAAATAGACACGTTTACATTAAATATTAACCACAGTTTGTGAGTACAAATCAGTAAGGCAAAAAAGCGTTGTTGTGTTGAAAATATGTATAATTATTCTTGTTTTTAAAAAAAAAAACTTTTCAAAAATTTAGTACGCCATGTTTATATGTCTGACACATCTACCTTCGGCATTGGGCACATTCAGGTTTTAAATATTTGGATTTTGCGTGTTCCTGATTAGCCGATCGCCTCAGAAATCTTTGAGCTGACTCAAGCAAACTCAGTAATACATATCTACAGGGTGGGGCAGAAAGAACTCCTCCTTTTAGGATGCTAATATAACAAAAAACAAACAAGATATCAAAGAGATAACTTTATTTCTAAATAATACACATAATGCAGTTTTTAAATTAAGTTTTAAAAATTACGTCACTCAAGTGGCGGCTACGGTGAAAAAATTCTGCGAACACTTCGATTTGATAAGCTTAATGCCGACGCATGTTTGCGTGCAGAACGCTGTGACGATTGCTGAATCGAAGCCCTGACAGCGGCCACATTTTCCGCTCCTGTTGAAGTACGAAGTCGTCCAGTAGACATATTTTTGAGTGCAGAGCCTATTTCTCTAAAGTTTGACACCCAAAGCCGTATTGTTTTTTTCTCAGGAACGAAATCACATCGACCGAGTGCGAAGTGTATGCGAAAAGTATGCTGCGCCGCAGCCAGCGACTCACCATTTTTAATGAATTCTTCGTCAACAAACGCACGGTGTACTCCCGTCTAAACCATTATGGGCGGTCTGATATCTCACACCTCATAGGTTGACCGTATTCCTTAATTTTGGGATCGATACAAGTGTAAACCCCCTAAAGCGACGTACAACAAAAGTTAAGTAGCAACCAAAAAATACTTAAAAAGCAAACCAACCATTATAACAACCGCGCGATTGCTGCTGTCTATCGCCACCTCCCGCGCTTTGCTATCCCCACCCTAACGTTATCTACGTTCTCTTTAAATCGAAGAGTTCTTTCTGCCCCACCCTGTAACTGAGTTGCTTTAAGACTACTTGAAACAAACACAACTGATGTGTCATCGTGGTTTTCATTAAAAAATAATTCGATACCGCTAATTCGGTTTGTATTTTTTTCGTTAAATTTAGTAATTTAAAATATATCCTTTACTATTTTCAGGTACTAAAAAGGCAAACATGATGGATAAAATAAAAATCCTTGAATAAATTGCTAACGGCATTGAGAACCGCAAGCAAGAGAGCAAGTGACTCTCGACATAAACCGGATAGATATATGTCTTATTTTAAAGACTCACTTTAAAATAACAACTGACTTTAGACTGCAAGGATGTAAAGTATATCACTCCCCTCATCCTCATAACTGTGCAAAAGGTGGGGCTGCAATCTTAATGAAGAATACGATTGAGCACGATAAAGAATCTAAATTCCAATCGTAAGTATAAAAACGAGGAGAACAGTATACATCAGTATACATCAGTATACTGTTCTCCTAGCTATAGCATAAAGAAAAATGAATTTGAAAGCCTTTTCCGCATATTTTACAATAAGCTGATCGCAAGAGGAGATTTTAATGCCAAGAATAAATACTGGTGATCTAGAAATACCAGAGGAAGAGCATTATATGAAACAATTAAAGAAGGTGGCGGCAAATATCGCCCAACGGGAAAACCTACCTGCTGGCCAACAGTAGGAATAAGACGGATCTTGTCGGCTTCTTTACTACAAAAAATATCTATTCAAATAAAATAGATGTAGAAGAAGGGCCAGATCTACAATCAAATCACTCTACAGTTGGGGATAAAATAATAATATAAGAACATAGGCCAAAACTAGTTAATAGGGTGACTGACTGGAACTACTTTAGACAGAAGTTGGAAAAAAGTACCCAACTAACACCAGCTATTCAAATAAGAGATCAACTAGAAGAAGCAGTGCAAATATTTACACTCAATATACAAAAAGCTGCATGGGCTGCAACTCCTAAAGGAACAAACAAGATAAAACAAAACTCTTAGCCTTAAGAAATTTGTGAAATTATTGCAGAAAAACAGGAGAGTCAGAAAATGGTGGCAACTGACAAGGGTGCCAAGCCAATCTTACAAATGATGCTAGTACCGACTACTCGCTCTGGGAGACAAGAAAGAAAATGAATAGGCCAATAGCTCAAATTCCGCCAATAAAAACCAGAGAAGGTAACTGGACAAAATCAAGAAGAAGCTAATATTTTTGCTGAGTATCCTGAAGTCGTCTTACAGCCTTATGAAAATAAAGATTATCAAGGAGCGGAAGAAACGTGCGAAGAAGACAGACGTATTCGGCCGATTACAGCTAAAGAACTTGCCAAAGAAAAAAAAGAAGGCATAAATATAAAAAAGCCCCTAGGGTTTGATTTAATTATGGGGGAAATTCTAAAACAATTTACAAAAAAGGTATAAAAAAGCAAGCGCAGATTATTATTACGCCGAGCATGTTGAAAGTCGCGGAGGTAATAATGATTCCAAAACCAAGCAAACCACTTAGCAAAGTAACCTCATATCGCCCAATATTGATACTACCAATGCTGTCCAGGTTATTCGAAAAGATGTTGTCGAAACGCCTACAAAAAGTAGGCACTCTACGATTGATCAGGTGCATAGAATCACAGGTAAAAGCATTTAAAGAGAAAAAGATCTGCTCTACTGTATTTCTTGATATAATACAAGCTTTTGATAGTCTGGCAGAAAGGACCGATCCATAAAATACGAAAGCACCTGCCGACGTAGTATTCGAAAATTCTAGAGCCTTATATATTACAGCCATTCTTCAGAATTAAACAAGGAACAGAGTACTCAACATTAAGAGAAATTAAAGCTGGTGTACCACAAGGCAGTGCACTAGGTCCGGTACTATACCTATTATTTACTGATGATCTACCAGAAAGTGAAGAAACTACTATACCAAAACCACCACTGCAAGTTTTGCAGATGATACTGCTGTACTTGATGTGGGAGAAACTGTCGAAGTAGCAGTAAATAATATTCCAGAATGGACTCAAAAATGGCAGATCATATTAAATAACCTTAAGTCAGTCCATGTAAATTTTACGTATAAAAATGTACCACACATTCCAGCATACATAAATGACAATCTTCTTCTTCTTCCTATTACGGCGAGGTTATGATCCGAAAACAAGGGATCATAACCTTCCCACTTCACCGCATTTCTACTGATCTTCCTGCGGGGTTCGCCTGTATACATAAATGTATGTATATACATAAAGTAACATAAATGACAATGTAGTGGAATATTCAAATACAGCCAAATATCTAGGCATGACTCTGGAAGCCAAACTGCACTGGAAAACGCACGTAAAGGAAAAGATAGATAAACTAATCATGTGTTACAATAAACTGTATTGGCTCATTGGGGATATTCATCCCTGTTCAACTACAATAAGTTATTGCAAAACATAGTTCTCTGCTGAAAAGGTAAAACATTTTAAGTCAACTTATGTAAAAATTCGTTTTCTTTGTTTAACCGATATATATGATATGCGTGTTTTTCGTTAAAATGGATAAACTTGAATATCGTGCGGTCATAAAATTCTTCGTTTTGGATGGGTTAACCCCTAAGGAAATTCATCCAAAGTTGACAAAAGTTTACGGGGACTCTGCTTCTTCCATGTCAACCGTTGAAAAGTGGGCAGCTGAATTTAAACGTGCTTGCAGAGATGACCCACGTGAAGGACGGCCAAAAACAGCAACCATACAAACCATCGAAAAAGTGCACGATATCGTGTTGGACGGTAGGCGAGTGAAGGTGAGTGAGATAGCTGAGGCTGTGTGTAACTATATCGGAAGAGAGGGTTCGAAACATCTTGCACAAAAACTTCGGGATGCGAAAGCTCTGCGCAAGATGGGTGCCGCATTTGCTAAAGGCCGATTAAAAGCAAATGCGCAGACGATTTTCGCGGTAATCTTTGGACCGATTCAATAGGGATCCGACCGGTTTTGTGCGGCGATTTGTCACCATGGATGAGACATGGGTTAACCACTACACGCCAGAAACGAAACAGCAGTCGAAGCAGTGGGTGGAAGCCGGTGGCTCAGCGCCAAAGAAAGCGAAATCGATCGCATCTGCCGGAAATGTCATGGCCAGTGTGTTTTGGGATGCGAAAGGGATCCTGTTAATTGATTACCTTGAGAAAGGCAGAACAATTACAGGCGAATATTACTCCAACCTTCTTTACCAGCTGGATGCCAGAATTCGTAAGAAGAGGCCTGGCTTGAAGAAGAAAAAAATCATCTTTCACCAGGACAATGCACCTGTATACAAGTGTGCGTTGGCGATGGGAAAACTGCGGGATTTGGGGTTCGATCTGCTCGGCCATTTATCTGGGGTTTTTTTAGGGAATTAAACTGCCTAACTATTGCAGAAGGCTCCCTCGCGTATACGCCTCTACAACGTCTTTTGGTGATTTTTCCTTCCAGCGAACTTCTAAAACAAAAAAATAATAAAATATAAATGAAATTTGTTGTAATACGTGAAAACCATAAGAATGTACTAATTTGTTGAAACCACATGTGCTCCAACGCCAATTTATACAATTCGAGTATGAAAAAGTCGTGTAGGGAACATGATTCTGTAGCACTCGCAGTTATGTCATTACCAGCAGCGTCTTCAAAGAAGTCGGGGCCAATCACCTTTTCAGCACAGAGGGCGCATTGCACCACACAGTAATTTTCAGCCCATATAAAGGAGTTTTCAGTGTCCAAGAATTGAGGATTTTGCTTGTTGACGTGTCCGAAGAGATGATAGTGTGCTTTGACACTCATGATTAATTTCGAAGGAAATTCATCTTTTTCATGGTTGAGGCTATATTCAAGACGCGCTTGGTGGCATACGGGCAGCATCTGTTGTACCATTTGAGTGTTATATGGAAACATCGTGAAGTCTTTCACAAAAATATGCTTCAGAGACCGCCTGAAAGTGCGTGGCCCGTGGTCTCGTTTATGTTTCTGAACATATTCTCACGCAATGCAACAATATTCTCATCCGAAAGGCCTCCTCTTGGTCTGCCAGCCCTTGTTCTATCTCATGTTGAGCCAGTCTTTTCGAGACGTGTGGCTAGGCATCAAGTTGCGCTACAGTTCTGAACTGTGGGGACATCTTCGACGAAATTCATGTTATGTTCTTATCAGTAATAAATTAGTCCGCAAAAAAGTCTACACAATTATTCCACGTTCTTGAGGAGTTTAGCGGTTCATTGTTCCAAACTGCCAATATGACGTTTTATACAGGGTCATTACTTTTATGCCACTTTGTAGTTTTCGTGTGCACCTGGTTTGAGGTCAGCTGGCCCACATCCACTTTTATTTATTTAACTTGTAAATAACCTACCTATCTAATTCTTTATAAAATCGTATATACCCGTACCTACTTACATAAAATGCAGACTATCGTGTAAAAATATAATTTGTCTTTTTTCTTAACTTATTACCTTTACTTCTTTTCTTACGTAAAAGTCAAGTGTTACTTAATTACAAATTGTAACATAATATTTTCCATTCCTTTCGTGGTTGACATGAGAAAAGTCCATGTATGCATGCAAGCGTATGTACGACTTAACCATTCATAGAAAAATGATGAGACCATCACATGACGTTGGTTAGAGTTCGTTTTGTAGCAGCTGCTGTCATGTGTTACTACTTATTTTTTATTGCACCTACGCCAATAGGAGAAGTATTGGTTTCGTAAAAACTTTCGAAATCAGTATTATAATAAGTTTTAATATAACTATTATGGTATATCGGTGCCCACAACGAATTACAGTACAAGTGCCTTTTAATTTGATCATTTCAGACAACGTATGAGGCAATTTACTCATATGGTATCACTTCCCTTCTCTTAGCTCAGTAAGCGCTGCAGACTATGAATTTCAGACATCTCGTGGTTCTGTTTCAGCGTTATTTGTTTGCATTTCCTGAGAGAAGATTATAAAAAAAAAATTTAAAAAAAACTCAATTTTTACATGCCTACATCTCCGTATGCTGTTATTCCCAGTGGCCACAGATATTAAACTTAAAAAAACTGATCTCGAAAGTTTGTCTAAGCAACGTGATGGATTTACTCGTATCTTCATGTCTGTGGTATGTGTGCCTATGTACACTCCGGGGCACACATTACTCGTACTTAGGGTCAACCTTAACGATTTCAAATATAAAAATGAATATCTGAACAATATTTACTATTACGCAAGGTATGTCAAGTTTTGAGTAAGAAAATATTTTATTTACACTTTTAACGATTTTTAGAAAATTAATAAATTCTTAGAATGCGGCTATCACCAATGAAACATTGGTGCAAGTACGTACGACCCAGTTGTGCACTTTATTTTTCTTATACCTATAGCTGCTACTTTATGGAGTGTAAATTTGTATCGAGATACTTTTGCGCTCGCTTTCTTCTCGCAGAGTTTTGTTTTGATTTCCGAGCTACATAGTATAATAATTTAATTGGAAAACAGATTCGTAGCTGAATGGCAGAAGCAAGCAGACGAATGAATGTCTGGTAATAAAAGCCAAACTTAGCACATAGCACATAATTTACTTCGTTTTGCTTACGTCAATCGCTGTATGGGGATAAAATTCTCCATATGGAGAAAAGTGAAATAAGAGACTTGAAAAAACTAAATATCATTATGTTTTATCTGCTCAACACCCTCTTGTGGGTTCAGTGAATTGACGTAGTGTATTTTTTTTTTGTAGTCAAATTGGCATAAGTATCTCAGAAAGCAGTTTGCTTTATATGTATAAGAGAATATTTGAAAATTTAATTATGGCGCGGTAGCTATGTATATATGTTGCAGTGCAGTTGACTTTAATGAGACATACAAACGTTTATTTATTGTTCATCGGAAAAAAATTCTCTTTTCTAACGTAAAAATGGTCCTGAATGAGAACCATGTCCAATTCCATTGCGAAATTTGACTCCAGCTCCGACGTGGCAGATCGTAGGTAAGTCTGTGGAAGTAAAAAACGTTTAGATCTTCATAGAAATCCGAGGCATCAAGCACTACCTTTCGCAGCATCAGTCATCTGCATCTGCAACACAGCGAATGTCTGGGCTTACATGCATTTCCAGTATTTTCAATATCAAATAAAGTGCTTCCGAGATGTAAAGACTGAATCTTTAATGCATCGAGTTCAATTCATTAAAGTATTTCCCAAAATTTTAAGCGAACCGAAGTTATTCATAACAGTTGTTTGTAATTATAAAGATTTCGTAACGTTAACAACAAAATACGAGCCAGGTTTACCACTTTAACTGAAGATTAAAAAATTAGCGGCAATGTAGCTGATGCCTTACAGCATAGGTAAACCAATAAGTATCTTAACCATCAATGGCAGACTTCACGTAAGAGGCTACATACATACATATATACAAGCCATGTACCCTGAAAATTTAACTGACACATTTCTGAAATTGACGAAGTTAAAGCCATTTAAGGAGATACATACACCTAGGGATAGTTAAAAGTGGGTAAATTTTGTTAAATTTTTTATACATAAATATTTGTTTGTTATAAAAATTCAATGAGTACATCCCAAGTTATATACTTTCAAATACATTGCATAAAAATATTATCAAAATATATAACAAATTGCGATATAGGGGGTGGTTTCCCCGGATTTTAAAATGCTTTTGTTTTCAAAACTGCATTGTTCATAATCGTACCCAATATATCTCGAGAACTAATATACCGATCTAGTTAAAAATTTTACGAGAGGTTCTCTATACCATTATCTATTATGGACTATTTTTTCGACCCACTTTTACTTTAAACTTAAAATTTATTTATTTATTTTAAGTAAATAAAGGTCAATTTTTGAGTACAAAATTTCAAATTTACTTTCAAATGGCCGTTATTTTTGGAAAATTAAAATTTTTAAAATCTAACTTTATGCTTTCTGTGAGAATACCATATGTGCTTTCTTTTTTTTACATAAAAATTAACAAAAATGCAAACTATTATCACGAAATGCCTGCCGGGGAAACCCCCCAACACGCCGCAATTTTTCATATATTTTAATATTTTTTTTGTACAATATACTTGAAAGTATTGTATATTTTGAGATGCACTGGTTTAAAAAAAAAAATATGGGTGAAAAAAAATATCGCAAAATGTTGCCCATTTTAACTACCCCAGGTGTTTGTAGCCTCTTAACAGATTTTCATTTCAAGGTAGCTGTTAAGAAACATTGTTGGTATCCGTGAATAAACAGGAGAAATCGCAAGCTACATGAACACAAATCTGTGGCCACAAGGTAAAACCGCCTAAGTCGATTTTCACAGATTCTCAGGAAACAAGTTTTCGTTTTTCTCAAAAGCGTATGGGAATTTGGAACTTTAGTCTTGTTCCTTTGCCTATAACTCAGTAAGGATAGCAAGTAAGAAAGTACAAATTTGGTAGCATAAACTTCGAATAGTAGAGCATCCTCTGGCATCCTTAACTCAACTTAGACGGTTTTACTTTGTGGGCACAGAAATATTAGACACCTTAAAACTAGAAAAAATTATCTGAAGCAACGAATCTAATGTTAATTTCTACTCTGAATGAACAATGTTGATCTCAGCGAGCTGAAAGAGCTCTGTTATTCTTATCTGGTTAATCAG
This sequence comes from Brachypalpus laphriformis, assembly GCA_945910035.1. NCBI lineage: Eukaryota > Metazoa > Arthropoda > Insecta > Diptera > Syrphidae > Brachypalpus > Brachypalpus laphriformis. The sequence goes on from OX246754.1 coordinate 90,379,160, forward strand.
GTTTAACGTACGAAAATTTTAGAACAGTGTAATGTTTTAACATTGTATTTCCAACCAAGTAAAACATGTTTGGAACGTTTTTAGTAGATAATTTCGCCATATTTATTTCTAAATTTACAACGAAGCGTCAACATAAAAATTTGTAGTTTACAAATAGTTCAGATTTACGAAGTATTGAAAGAATGTGTGACCTTTTATACATCAAAAATACATGCGTTTCGCCCGGATGTGGTGGTATGGCTCGTTAGTAGGCACCTTGTCTAGACACGCTGTTTGATCGGTGTTTACCGCCGCCTTATGATTTTATCTACTGAAAGCAGATGTGAATTATAATAGTTGAGGTTTATATTTACTGAATATATTAAATCTTCAACATTTACAGATTAACCACGGAATAAAACATTTTTGCAATATTCTTATAAACTATTTGCTTTTATACAGTTTTTGTTAACACAATAAAACAAAGGAACTCATTGCAGTAGAACACATATTTTAAATTTATTGCACTTGTTACAGGCCAAAAATTTCGGAGTAAAATGCAACCTAAAAAAGTTCTGGCCCTATTCTCTCGCAGAATAAAACACAAAAAAAAGGAATTTCAATATCTTGCCTTCGAAAAGAACGGAAAAAGTGTGACCTTTCGGAGTAAGGCGACTCCAAGTCAACACTCTATTCGGAATAGAAAACACAAATACGAATTGAGGGAGCAATCTTCGTCAGTCTTGAATTATGACGGGTCATACGAGTAGGTCAGGTGGGCCAAATCGCATCATCACCTCCCCGTGGTGCCCGCTGGATAGCTATGTGATAGTGAACTAATGATGAGCGTATGCTAAGTCTGACGATATATGCGTAGCTGAACACTCGGACCTGCATAAGCACATCTGGGTGAACTTCAGCGCGCATATGTTTAACTGGACGAGACATCTCTTGTTGACCTGATCGGCTGAAATATGAGTCTCAGAAGTCTAAGAAGAGGTCCTCAGAAGGAGGACGTGCGGTGGATGAATTCTCCCGATGGAATCAACGGTGACGTCTACAGGCCAGCGGATACCTTACCGAAGCAACTTCAACACATTTGGAGCTGAGGTCTGTAAGGATTTTCAATACTACGTCAGGGTATTGAAAAAGAAATGGTGGCGGATGAACCCTTAATGGGCCAACGGCAGCGCTCATATCCTCGAAGTGGGTTACTGACATCGATGTATCCGACCCCACGTCCTAGGGGTTGCTAAAAAAGGATCTGGTCCTCCAGGTGGGGGGTTGTGCCGTCGGGTTAACTTCCCTACCACGTAAAAAACCCTCGGTTACGAAGCAACCAACAGCTTCGGATACGGATGAATTTACTGTTGACGACCCAAGCAAACGTAAAAAGACAACGATCTTCGTGTCTGCACGTGGAATGTTAGGTCCCTCTACAAACCACGTGCAGCCGAACAACTTGCGGAGGCCCTCGAGTGCCTCAAAGCAGACATTACCGCCATCCGAGAAGTGCGATGGGATGGGCCGGGCAAAAGGAGTACGAAAAACTACGACATCTACTACGGCGATTGCTACAGACAAAAAGGACAGCGTCTATTCGGGTGCGGATTTGTTATTGGAGGCAGACTTAGGCAAGAAGTCTTGAGTTTCCGGCATGTGAACGAGCGAGTTATGACTATTTGTATCAAGGCTAAATTTGCCAACATTAGCCTAATATGCGTTCACGCCCCTCATGAGGAGAAGGACGACTTCTACCAGCTCTTGGACAAGACGTATGAGCAATGCCCTAGCCACGACGTTAAAATTATCCTAGGTGATTTTAACGCAAAGCTAGGAAGAGAGAACGTCTTTAGTAGCGTGGTCGGAAAGCACAGCCTGCACGACAACACATCCGACAACGGACTCAGGCTAATCGACTTTGCAGCGGGCGAAACTTTGTCGTAGCTAGTACGCAGTTCCCACGTCTTGACATTCACAAAGGAACATGGCTCTCCTCTGATCGAAAAACTGTCAACCAAATCGATCACATTGCGATCGACGCAAGGCACTCTTCCAGTATTCTGCGTGTCCGGACTTTTCGAGGAGCCAACGTGGACTCGGATCACTAACTAGTCGTAGCCAAGGTACGGATGCGGATATCCACAACGGAGCGAAATCAACGAAATGCTGTGAGGAAATATGACATCGAAAAGCTACAATCGCAAGAGACCGCCAGAACCTTTGCCGATCGTGTTTCTTCTAATCTCAATCTAAGTCCTATGCCGCCAGCAGCAAATGTGGAAGACCAGTGGCAGCGTTGCCAACAAGCCATCAGAGATGCCGCCTCTGATGTACTGGGTTTCTCTCGCCCACCACAACGAAACCCCTGGTTTGATGAGGAATGCCGGCAAGCACATGCAGCAAAACAAGAGGCGTACAAAGCAGTGCTGCATAGAAGGACTAGAACTGCTTACGAGCTCTACGTGCGCAGGAGAAAAGAGGAACATCGACTTCTCAGAAAGAAGAAAAGGGAGCATGAGAAGCGCTCGATCGAGGAGATTGAGAGACTTTATTGCAGGAATAATGTTCGAAAATTTTACCAAAGGGTAAAAAGAACATGCCAGGGTTTCAAAGCCAGAACAGAAGCCTACAGGGACGAAAATGGCAACATAGTAGTAGAATCGCAGTCGGTGCTGAGGATATGGAAGGAACACTTCTGCAGACTGTTAAACGGCGATGATGATCAATATTCCGCTGTCAGGCAGAATGAGCCATTCAACAGTGACGATGGCAGTCAAAATTCCCGTCAACCCGATCAGAATGAAGTGAGGATAGCGATATCTAAACTCAAATCCAACAAAACTGCTGGAGCCGACGGCCTTACCGCTGAACTTTTCAAGGCAGGAGGAGATGAGTTGGTAAGGAGCATGCACCAGCTCATCTGTAAAATCTGGTCGGACGAAAGTATGCCCGATGAATGGAACCTCAGAATCGTTTGCCCGATCCTGAAGAAAGGAGACCCTCTGGACTGCGCCAATTACAGAGGCATAAGTCTCCTTAACATCGCATATAAGATCCTGTCTGCCGTATTATATGAACGCCTAAAACCGATTGTCAACAACCTGATAGGTCCTTATCAGTACGGTTTTAGGCCGGGAAAGTCCACCATTGACCAAATATTCACACTACGGCAGATCTTGGAAAAAACCCATGAATACAAAATCGATACGCACCACCTTTTCATCGATTTCAAAGTTGTCTATGATAGCGTGTATAGAGACGAGTTATACAGAGCCATGTCTAGTCTTGGCATCCCTGTCAAGCTCGTCCGTTTGTGCAGAATGACGATGGAGAACTCTCGCTGCTCCATCAAAGTCGGTAAGAACATAACCGAACCGTTCGATGTCAGGAAAGGTCTTAGGCAAGGTGACGCGCTATCATGCGTTCTCTTTAATATAGTACTTGAGAGAATTGTACGAAACTCACAAGCCAACACCGGAGGTACAATCTTTTACAAGTCTGTACAACTACTCGCTTATGCCGATGACATTGACATAATCGAAAGAAGTCAGCGGGCCGTCAATGGGGCATTTACGAGTATTGAGATCGAGGCAGCAAAGATGGGTCTAGCGGTCAATGAAAGCAAAACAAAATATATGCTGTCTACAAAAAAGGACACCCAACATCGGCGTCTTGGGCAGAACGCCACAATAGACAGATATAATTTTGAGGTAGTAAAAGATTTTGTCTACCTAGGCTCTATGCTCAGCTCCGCAAATGACATCAGTGGAGAGATCACACGGAGAATTACTCTTGCCAATCGTTGTTTCTATGGGCTAAAACGGCAATTGAGTAGCAAAGCCCTATCTCGAACTACTAAGGTAACTCTTTATAAGACATTAATCATCCCAGTCCTGCTGTATGGCGCAGAGGCATGGGCTTTGACAAAACCGGATGAGGATGCCCTTGGATATTTCGAGAGAAAAGTTCTTCGAGCGATCTTTGGTCCCGTCTGCATAGACGGTGAGTGGAGGAGAAGGTACAATGCCGAGCTATACGGCCTGTACAAGGACATCGACTTAGCCAGAAGAGTTCACATACAGCGACTAAGATGGCTGGGTCATTTAGAGCGGATGGAGCCCAACGTTCCCGCCCAGAAAGTTTTCGAATCCACCCCGGATGGACGACGCAGTAGAGGACGACCTCGCGGTAGGTGGCGCAAACAAGTGGAGGGGGACCTCAACAAACTTGGAGTGCGCAACTGGAGGCAGCTGGCTCGTAATCGTGTTAGCTGGAGAGGTTTGTTGGTTGAGGCCCAGGTTCACCCCGGACCGTAGCGCCATCTAAGTAAGTAAGTAGTACGAGTAGGTCACCAGGATTTTGGAACTTTATAACTTTTTTGTTAATACATACGTTCTTTTAATTTGTACATACGTATATACATATATTTAATTTTGCTTTATAAATTAAAATTGATTTTTTTTCACTTATTATGATAAATATTGCCTACTTAATGGCATTTATGGCGTCGCAATGCTGATGAAAATTTTCAAAGTTTCTGGCTAAAGCACTCGAATTTTCGGATCAAGTCGTCTGTGCTCGGAGATTTTTTCGGACTTGCTCAACTACACGCTTTATTTCAGATAAGCGCAAGCAACAAAGCCGGCTGCCGTAAAACTTGGCGAACGCAGTGAACAATTAATTTTTCATCTAATTAATTAGTAGTGGCTTATACTGAAGCTACATATCAGGCCTGTCTTCAACAACAGGACGTAAATTATGTTCTCATGAAATACATAAAGTCAGTCTGATCAAGGCATAATACTGGCAATAGGTTGGTCATACGACTGGAAAAAGTGTTCGCTCTGTTGGATGATTAATATGCCTATGACATCACCTGATGTCATCAGAAGAAAAGCCATAAATAACAAAAATTTCCTCTGTTATCTGGACGGCAACCCTGAAATTTTTCTGAAATAACATCTAAGTTTCAAGCCACCACACCAATCTTTCTCTTCCTTTCTATCTTTGCTATGCTCGCACTATGTAAGAGCATTTAAAGGATATTCATAGCCCCTTGAGTGCGCGCAAATTATAAAAAAAAAATAATCACACTGCTCTCCAGTACCCATGACTGCACTTTCATCTTTATTTTCGAAGAAGTATGGCCTTAGGATCCTCTTTTTTAGTAGCCCGAAAGCTCAAATCCTGCTTGTTGACAAAGTGATTCATATGAAAATGAGATTCACGGCTATGATCAGATTATGAATAAGGCCATTTTCATTTTTTTTTTATTTTAGTTCCGCTAAATTATTTCCATTAATTTTTCTTCAAATATTATTCATATAATCTAGAAATTTAAATTTTAAAAATATATAGAGGAAAATGTTATAGAGTTTGTTAATTCCATTCTGACTTATGACGCACCCTGTACTTACATACTTGTACGTACTTTTTATGGAAATTTATATTATTATTATTAGCTGAGAAATTTCTGAAAGGCGTAGTTAGGAATGGTGCTGCTATGAGTGGAATGAAACGTAATTTTCTTCTATGTATTATAGTTGCCGCATTTTCAATTCTCGGTTCGATAGACCATTAAAATCCAGCTGCCTTTGTTGGCGTGGTTAGCAGCGCTACTGACTTTTCGAGAAGAACACCCACATATGTTCTTCTGGGGAATCGAAGAATATTCTTGCCAAATTTAGTGCGGGTACGTTGAACCGTATAGAAACATTTGTCGAAGAAATATACATATGTACATTGTACATACGTGTATTGACTGTAATACATATGTATGTATATTATATACATTATTAATATCTACATATATATATATATATATATATATATATACGTTACATTACTACTACTACTGCTACTGAAGAATAAATATCTCTATTAAATTATTCAATCTTTGGTGTTTGCTAAGGTGTTGCCTGCGTTTGTTTAAGTACTCGCACATGTAATACACCGACTCTATTCCTATGCGGGATAAGCATCGATAAGAGTACGAGATGTTTTCGAATGTCAGTCACCTGTCTTATATCATAGAATGGGTCATCAGTATTACACTATTGGGTAATGACAAAATGTCTTTATTAAGAACTACTCCGCAGAGTTGGTGATACCACTTCTTCTACTCATGAAAAACGAAAACTTCTTAATGTTGGAAAGGAAAGGCTAAAGATCTGTCACGTACGGATCTGTTGACTGCGGACTATAAAGTCCATATGGCTCAAAGGAAATTTTCTGCTGTAAAAGCAACGTTCTGCACATCTAGTCACAGTTTCCAATTTACGGGTTCCTTTTGTGCATCTCCAAAAGACCTTAAGGGGGCGTCATGGCGCCGCACCACATTGGTTAGTGTGTCGGACCACTGCGCATGAGGTTCAATGTTCGAATTCCAAAAAACACCAAAACTTTTTTTCACGGTCCCAACTTTTGCGAGCGTTTGACAAACATCCGAGAGTATTGTTGTCACGAGAAAGTTTCTCAAAAAAAAAAAAAAAAATAAAATAAAATAAAACTGTAGATATACCCCATAAGGTGTATGTACTATACATTGTATTATGCATATAATTGATCAGTACCAACAGCCGAAATAATTGAGCTAAGATGATAAAATTGCATATATGGTATGTATGTACAAGTACATAGATAAGGTTTGTTGAATTGGAAGCAGTACAAGTGTAACCATTTTTACAACCTTCTAACCTTTTTTTTCCAATATTTTTTGAAAAAATGTAAAAAAATCAATGACCCCATGTAAGTATAACTGGTACCTATGGGGATTCTCCTACTTTTTAGATATAATTTCTTCGAAGAATTCACAGCATGTATGTACATATGTGCAGTACATACAAGTAGAAAGTTGTAATTGCACAGTGTGTTGATCAGTACACTCAATCTACACTGAAATATACTGAATTAAACTGTTCATGTTTTTTCTGGTACATACCTTAAATCTACCATAGCAGTGTGCCCTATATTGAAAGAGGGTAAAAATGGTATAATTCAACAGGAAAGTAAGGGTGGGATGCGCTTTATGCATATTATAAAGAAGCGTTAGATATAGACAGCGAATAATTTCTAAACGATTTAATTTAATTCATTCTTTTTGCTTTCCGCATTTATTTTTTTTATATTACGAGGGCGCTAACAAAAGTTCGCTAAATTGGTTAGAAAATCGAAAATAAAGAACTTTTGTAACTGAACATCTTTAATCTTTATCAACTGTTCATTTTTCAACATGACTGCCATTAATTTCTATGCATTCTTTTTAAAGGTGGAGTCAATTTAAAAACACTTCTTAGAATCGTGTTTTTTGTCAGTTTCAATTCCGGCGTTTACTGCTCTTTTTTATTTCACTTGAAACGAACACTTGATTTATATTCTCTTTTCCTGGCAAGGGACCTTGCATCTTCGAGGCTCCATACCATGGATTGCTATTTGGTTTCCGGGTCGTAGTTATTGGCCCATGAATTATCTCCTGTTGCGATTTTATTAAAGCAGCTAGGCTCCTTATTTTCAAATTTGCCTAAGTAAAATTGAACAAAACGAACGCTTTCTTTCCATGGAGTAGATTTATTCCAGTAGTTCAGCTGATGACTTGGTATTCCTGACACAGTCATGGCATTCAAGCTCAGCTCATAACCTATCATTTGCTCTAGGATCTTAATCAATGTTTTCTTTCATGAGGGCCGCATTTTTCTCGTAGGTGGAAGATTTGGACAGACCTTGACGAGGTTCAGTCTGGAATTTTTTATACCACTTAGAAACGATCACAAAGGATGGTGCATTTAAAAGAGAATGGCAAGCTGTATTTGTGATGGAATTTCCCCTGATCTTACATCACTAATTTAATGTCTTCTTCTCTTCATCTTTGCCTATTTGTCTACAATTAAACATATCGCTAAACTATAGGAAATCGACAACCTTTTTTTTTTCAAAAATAATAGCATGTCAATAACTAAGTGAACTTTTTAAACCCTTCTCTCCTTGTCTTAAATCTTTATCCGGGGTCGGGTGTCCTAGTACGCAGGCTCCAGGTCTTAAGTATTCTCTGCTTGCAGGTTGTATTCCTGTATGCCGTTCCTCACGGTCCCTAGCCATGTGGCGAATGGAGGTCCAAAGCAATTAATTGGAATAATAATAAATAATAATAAAGCAATTATTTTTATTATAATTATAAACATATTACCCACTACTTTTTTTAAAAGTGACAGCTTTGTCATGCAATAGATCTGGGCAAATCCATTTTGCTTGGATTAAGCATATTTAAAAAGAATTAATTTTACCATGTTTCTAAAATTTAAAATATGAATAGCAACAGAATAGCATATGATATAAAGACGTAAGTATGTGCGTCCTAGCCGTAGTCTTTGTGCTTAATGTTTCTGTTTTGTGTTTACGTTTATTTTAGTTATTCTGGGAACTTTTCGTGCTTCGAGACATATTGCCGACCAGGTCTTGTTGGTATCTACCTGATTCTCATTTCAATTAAAAGATTGCTTCTGACTACAACATTCTTGCCAGATAGCAATTTCCTTAATTTGGAAATCTCTTATCTCTCCAAAAGCAACATTCATAATTCATTTGAAAGCGTTCAAGTTAATTAACCGCTCGCAAATACCACCACGAATCGATATAACAAAAACTCTACCAATCCAATTAAAATCCCTCAATTTAGCAAACGAACAAAGTGAAGGTCACATCAGATACTTGCTCGTTATTTCTATTGCGGCCATCATAACCCTCCCACAGTTCTCCAACAAACGCACATACATATGTGCACATATTAAAGGCAAAATCTGCAGACAAACGAAAAAAAAAGTCATGAAAACGAATTCAATAGGCATTAAAACTTCAAAATCACAGGTGGGCAATTAATTTCGATTGTATCTGAAGTCTTTTCTCTTTCGTCTGTCTTTTTTTGTTTTTTTTTTGCTTCTCAACCTTTATAGCAATCTGGAGAAACAACATCGTCGGATCCATTTAGGCTGGAAATCCACAAAAAAAAAAATAGCCATTGAAACCTTTGCAATTGAAAACAAAACAGAACTCAAGCAGATAAAAGTAATAAAACTGTGCTCCCAACAAAAACTCACATAGGTGAGGGACACTGCCATTATCATACTCATCTGACCCACTCAGCGTGGGAAGAAGCCGAGGAGGTTTTGACTTTGCTACTACAGTGAATTCACTCCAACTATGTGATTGTTGCTCCCCCACATGAAGTGTTGAAATCTGATCAGTGATGTTAGCCTGAAACTCAATTTAAAAATGGAAACATTTTCTTGACCACATTGCTGGCGCTTCAGCGACAACACGACGCGGGGTTTGGATCATTGTTCCATTATTTACTGCATGCAGAATTATCCCCCGCTTTTTGTTAAAATTTTCTGAAAATTAGCTTCGATTGAGGTGAAGACACTCTCCATCTAACACCTACTACAGCTTGGGTATTATGAAACTGAGAAGCAATTTAATAAAAGAGGTGGGATCGTTAGCGTTCCTATTTTGCATTTGATGGCCATTGTGCGAACTAATTTGGATTCACTTGGTCTTTTTCGCTAAGGAGAAGATGATAATTTCACTTTCGTGTGGTATTACGGAAGTTTTGCGCCGTGAATATACAATTAATGCCAACAATGGAAAACTTACAAAATTTTATAGCTAAAAATGGAGGAGTTAGATATCCGGCATGAATCCGGATCAGTTAAACATTATTTCCCACCATAGAAGATGTCAACAATGAGAAGATATTTATTTTTTGAACTGGTGTTTGAAAACTGTGATTTCAGACGTCAATGATTTGTGTTAATTGTATGTTGATTTTCAGCGATAGTCCGAAAACCAGGTACTTTTATTCAGTGGTTGAACAAACGGTGCAAAAGCTTGTGTCTCGCCTTACTGATTGCTTTGGGAACATTAGATTAGACATTTTCAAATAAAAATACAAAGGGTGTTTTTTGCTTAAATAGAACATACGAAAGTGATAACTATTAAGCCGAGATGTCATTCTGCCCGCTCTTTTTGACATTTATGTTCAGTAGTCTAGCTTGAACAACGCTACCTAACAAAATGTGCTTTGAAAATCAGTCGTCGATTCGCGAAACTTGTAGATTACTTCGTGATTTTTATGGCGCACATCTGAGCAAGACATCCGTTGATCTTTGGATCGTTTTCGTACCACATACTCTCTAAATGATGCAATAATGCCAACAAGTTAAAGGGATGTGCGTGCTGGAGAGAATGTCACCGCTGTAAGCGAAAGTGTGCAAAAAGGTCCAAATTAATATGTTCGCCATCGGTCCAACTAATTGAAGTTTTGGCCGTTCAATGTTTGGACATTTTTACGTAAATAAGATCTTGGCATACACCCATATAAGGTATATTCAGTGCAGGAATTAAACCATGCGATCATTTTATGGATACAATTATGCAACGTTTCAGTTATCTATGTCATCTCTTGATTATTTCTGGAGTAGTAAAAACATACGTTTTGGGAAATTTCTAATAGGTTGGTTTTCAGTGCTATGTATATCAAATCTTAAGCTACGATTCCACTATTCGTCGAAATATCCAACGTTTGACGCTTTTTAATGTCAAACGATGTCACACAGTGTAATCGTCAGACTTTCTGTGTCAAACGTTTGACTTTAAGTTGTTTAACAGAGTTTGACACTCTGTAATCAGGTGCAATGCGCCAGCTCATCGGAATGGTGGAGTTGCGACCAGAAATATTAGCAATGGCAGCTATCGTATTGCAAAGCCAAAAGTATTCTAAAACTGCCGGCGAAATTGCTGAACATGCAAACTGGCAGGATCGTTTGTCTTATTTCTTGCAAAGAGATTTGGATGCGTAAGCACTAAAATTCGTGCGTAACTGGGTTACAACGCCGGTTGTCCATCATGCAATTTTCTTAACAATTTTGCGCAAAATCCTTCTTTTCCGCGCTTTTTAATACTGCCCTTGATAATGAGGCTTTCGCATCAGCTGTTTGACGACAGGGTAAAGCCGAGAGCCATATCTTGTTCCTTTCCCAGTAAAACAAAAAACATATTCATTAATTTTGAATTATTTGACATTTATGAAAATAGCTACCCGTGAAATGAATTTGTAAAAAAACTGTCGAAATGTTTTATATAATGTCAAATTGCTTTTAAGTTTGACGCCAAATAAAAAGTCTACCATTACAGAAAATATGTCCCACAGTAGGTCTGTTTTTTTTAGATTCATCCCAAAGTCGATCCGGGTTATTTTAACAATTCCCAGATGTGTCAAAAAGTCTGGGTTTTTCATTCTCAAAAAAGCATTTGAGCTGTCATTCGGAGATTTTGCCAATGTGAATTTATTTTTTGCTCTGAATTTATTTTCCATATTCACGTCGTTAGTTTATTGGATACCAAGTAGATTGTTATGAATTTTCAAGGCAAAAAATTAGTCTGTTGTTACCGCGATGTGCTTAGTAGATGATAACTACAAATGCCACATACGGTTTTGACAGATCCTCTTTCCTTACCCAAGAAAAGCCTGGGTCGGTTTTAGAGTGATTTCAGAGCGACCGCAAGTTCCTCAAAAATTGGTTCAGAGCCATACCTAGTGTAATACAGCATGTGGACGTGAAGCATCAAACGGCTGGTTGAATCGAATTTATGCAATATTTTTCTTGTCAATTGTTTGGCACTGTGTTAAACAGTGGAATCGTAGCTTTAGAAATAGAAGTAAAATCGAAACTATAGGTCCGTTCGCGTACTTTCCGTGCCAAAAACCAATCAATTGTCAAATATGACATGAAAAGTACGCGAATGAATGTCGAGCCAACTGTCATTAAAAAAAATTATAATGAACAAATTAAACTCGTGTGAAAACCAACCGATTCATATTAAGTTAAAAAGAAATGTTTTGGGAGAACATTTACATATCACAGCATTTTCTTCAAGATACTTTGCATCTATTTCTTATATCTATTGGCTTTTTGAAATGGAATTAAAATCTCTTTGACTCATTTGACAGTCAGTTGATTTTACTTGGCAGTTTTTACATTCGTGCCGGCAGAAATTCTTCGAGCAAATTCAAGCACAGAGGGGAAATACACCCTTTCAATTTTTCTCTTTATCTGTCATGTTCTCTCAGTACGCGAATACACTTTAAAGCACCTTAAAGCACCTGAAAGTGCTTTAGATTGTGTACGCGAATGGACCTTATATATACAACATGTAAGACCCAGTACAAAGTTAAAAATACATTACTTTTTTCTTCCTGTTAAATTTCTTATCAATGGCCTATCTACAAAGCAGCTAGTCTGGTCGAATCGGCGAGACTCCCAGTCCAATAGCCAGTCAAAGTGGTTACTAAAAATTACTGCACGAGTGATTCACCGTCCATCAAACATTATTCAAATCTGACATGAATTCGAATAATCTAAAACGGCTAAAAATTTCCTTATTCGGACGTCATGACTTTAAGACTCTAAGTCTCTTTCTTGGTGTCCACCAATAATGCCCCAGAAATTTACAAATAGCCCATGTTTCTTGATATATTTGCTTTATGTCCAATTCTTCTTCTTCTTCTTCCTTTTATCAGCGAGGTTATGATCCGAAAATAAGGGATCACAACCCTCCCATTACACCGCATTTCTACTGATCCGCTTGTGGGGTTCGCCAATTCTATTGGTAGTAAACAACTCTTTTATCACAAAAGAAACCGAGCTGTTTTCGTTTATTGTCTAAGTCGTGTGCCGCCGTTTGATTCAAAAAGAACTAAAATGTTGGTCTGATTCTAACAGTTCTGAAGCATAATTATATATGCATAGATATGTACATAGGTACAAGTATAGGTAAGGTACTGAACTTATTGATTATAGACTGGAATCCATTTTAAATTCATTAAGTCGAGTGGAGGGTAGTAGTACGATCTAAAAATAAGGGGTTTACGTCGCAATGATTTCGACAGAATACTACTCCACACTCTATCGCTACCGTCAACAGCTAAGGGGAGTAAGTGTTCAAGCTTTGCCTTGTCGTAGTCAAATGATGATAAATGACAAATAAGACCAACCACCCACAATAAAAAAAATCACCAGGTCCCCAAATTTGTAGTTTCGCCATTGTTACTTAAGATGTTCATTCAACATTCAACATATTCAGAAACGGATTGAACAATATCATACTCAAGTATATATGTATACATATATGTTATAGGCACACAAGCTTATTTCTAATATCTTTTGAAGTAATAGCTCTATCATCCACCTCCATCTATTTAAATGAATTTCTTTTAAGGAGAAAAGTTATAAATTTTGAAATTTTTCCAAAATATTTTTTATGGCAGTTCGTAATTATGTCTACCTCCTTCCATTTTCGTAATATTAATTATGAGTTTTCAACTAATAAACAACTAACTTCAAAAATAGGCATTCAATAGCTCACCGAAATGTATCTCTACATCCCTCGTTGTAAAAAATTAACATTAAAACTCATAAACTTCGCAGTTATTACCTTTGCAGCATTTTACTTAACGTGCTAAGGCTTTGCAATTGGAACTCCCCTTATGTGTCCATCGCAAGTTTCTTCATTCCCTTTTTTATATGAGTATTTCCAGAGGCATAAAAAGCGTGTTGGGAGGAAGTATAAACAGACATTTTAGAATTTTACGGTGTTTTTTTTGTGTGTATAAAAAAAATACATGAAAGTGTAGCAACCAAAACTTTAAATATGTATTTAACAAATTATGTACCTTAGGTGTGAATTGATGTAGATTTGCATTTAAATTTTAAATTTGATAAACTACGTCCAAAGTAATGTCATTTTGACGCAATTTCAAATATCAGCTTTCAGTTTTTTTTGGTCTATTGACTTAGGATGGTGGGTGAAAAATTTGTTAAAACATATTGTGTCTTATTAGGTGCAAGAAAAAGACGACTTATAAGTTTCACGTTCTTTTCTCTGTGATATCAAGTATTTTTAATTTTTTTTTTTCAATTCTCCAAATACAAACACAATGAACTTTATGTCAATGGATGATTTCCCCACCCTATCCCAAAGTAGGGCATCGAACCGCATGGATAACACCAACACCTCGCGGCAAAACGTAAATGCATGGGATAGTCCAGCTGGAGTGTCAAACAACAACAGTAACAATCCACCAACTACTAATGGCAATCTATTTTCGATGAAGGAGCTAAATTCACTTGTTATGGAAATGATAACTAAGCTAAGTTCTTGTAGAAATAAGGTAGATCAACTTAATGCTGTCACCTAATTAGCTTTTGTACTCACATATTAAATAAAATGTCTCATAGTCATATGAATATTATTACGTGGAATACCAGGCGTATCAAAAAGAAATATCTTCTTCTTCCTTTTATCAGCGAGGTTAGGATCCGAAAATAAGGGATCACAACCCTCCCACTTCACCGCATTTCTACTGATCCGCCTGTGGGGTTCGCCTATTTGACCTCAGAAAATATCGGCAGGCCTGCCGATTTTGGATCACTCGGTTACTGAGGCCAATCAAATGCCGATGTCGTCACATTTGTGTGATCCAGGCATTTATAGGCCTGCCTTTCCTACATCGCGATGTCTTTGGAACGTGCATTGATATTGCCTTTTTAACAGGGTTCAAATGATCTCTTCTTTGAACGTGGCAATACCAACTGAGCCGGTCGCGCTCTATTTTTTGTACGATGGTTTCCTTGATGTGAAAGCTTGATTCAAAAAGAAATATGTTGAATTTATACAAAATATTTCATTGGCAAGAATGTTGATATCGCGTTAGTAACTGAGACATGGTTAAATTCAGATACCAATCTTTCCACTTCGGACTGGAAATGACAGAAGGGGTGGGGGAGTAGCTTTTCTGATTCGGAGATCAATTTAACATTCTCCTGCTAATCGGGCACACTCGATATGTAGAAAATCTTGGTTTAGAAGTAATGTTAAACAATGGCTTATCAATCAGTATTTTTTGCGTATATTTTTCCGGTGGCAATTCATCAGCCGAAAAAATTCAACATTTAAATTCCGATTTAAGGAGACTGCTAAGCAGAGATAAAGATTATGTTATAGGTCGTGATTTAAATTGTAGGCATAGGGATTAGGGTTGTATCAGAGCAAATGCGTTTGGTAACTTACTTTCAAGTCTGTCAAATGTTTTCCCATTTTCTGTATTTTTTCCGTGTAGTCCTACATATGTCCCAGCTCGTTCGAGAGGTCTCCCATCTACTCTCGATATCTTCATTACAAATTCACCAAGCTAATTATCTCAACCGATTGCACTTAGTTCTGACCACAACCCAGTCTTTTGTGAAATTTTAAAGACAGACAAAAAACAATGCAGTATTATTTAGATCATAAACACGCGAACTGGTATAGATTCCGGTCCGAAATCAAGTCGAAGCTCAGAAATATCCCAACTGGCCTATAACATACAATATCTCCAGGAGCGAACACATTAACTGTCTTGTGCACAACTTTTCTGAGCTAATTCATGATGCAGTTGATATAAGTGTTCCAAAAGTAGCTCGAAATTCTTTCTCTATGAAGATTCCACAGTACATTCAAGAAATCATACCCATAAGAAATATTTTTTTCAGACAGATATTGAAAAGGCCAACATTTTTGGTTCGACATTTGTAAAGAACCATGATGTATCTCAGCAATTAGGTGATTCAGCCACGAACATATTGGTTAACGAAAGGTACGATAGACTTCATTACCAAATATCTGCATCACCTCAAGATGGATACGTACCTGAATTAGAAACAGTGGAACTTCTAAAAAGTTTACGGGTGAGGAAATTGGATGGCCTTGGTGGTATTAAAAATATATATATATAAGTGTTACCAAAATCAGGAATACGTTTCCTGGTTTTTCTAATGAATGCATGCTTAAAACTTCAGTACTTTCCGAATACTAGGAAAATCGCGAAAGTGATACCTATATTCAAGGCTGGGAAACCAATTAATAATCCAGAAAGTTACCGGCCTATAGGTCTACTTAGTTGCATTAGCAAACTATTTGAGAAAATAATCAAAAGCAGACTTATAAAATTCATTGATGACTGGCACATCTTCCCCGACGATCAATTTGGGTTCAGAAGCCGAATAGATGTTTCAGTGTTTATGTAAATGGCAAAGCATCGTCCTCACAGCAAGTTCCTGCTGGCATACCCTAAGGCACAGTTCTTGGTCCAGTACTATATAATGTGTTTACTTCACATCTTCCGCAGCTTCCAGCTTGTGAAATAGCAATATATGCCGATGACACGGGCATATTCTCATCGCATGAGTTCAGTCTCAACATTGAGACTAATCTTCAAAATGCGGCAAGAATATTAGCTGAATATTATTGTAAGTGGAAAATGAAGCTAAATGCCGAAAAGGTACAATCAATTTTTTCAGTCGAAAAAGAAAAAGTTGTCGCCTTCCCAACAATCACCTTAACGTGTGTGGTGTAAATGTGGACTGGAAACCAAGTGTCAAATACAATATCTGGGAATCCACTTAGATCGAAGACTGACCTTTAATGAGCACACACTAAACACAATTAAAAAAGTAAATATTGCTATGATTTTTTACCCGTTTAGAAATAGGAAGTCCTTGCTCAGCAAATCTAATGAAATCATTTTACATAAAGTCATTTTTCAGTCCTTACTTCTTTATGGATGGCAAGTCTGGGGAAATTGCCATATAAGGAAGTTACAAGTATCACAAGACAAATTGCTTAAAATGATGTTAGATTTACCTAGACACCACTCCACATATGATCTGCATATCCAGGCTAATGTTGAATTGATCTCTGACAGGATCTTTAAGCTGAACAATAAGTTTCTGCAAAACTGTGTTTTCTCTGAGAATCCCCTTATACTCGTACATTTTTTTCCGATTAGAAAACCTCCCTTCAAAACAGACTCGTTTTATTTTTACTACAACTAAGTATTCGACTTATCAAGTAGTTTTCATTTCACGAAATAAGGACGTTTTGCAGGGACCTTCCCATTAGAAGTTTCTGCCAGCTCCGCAGTTTAGACGCGGTTACTTATCGCGCTAAGTCTAAAGGTTTGGTTCTTTGTAGACGGCGTAGTAAATTTATTTCTTCCAAAACTTGGAGGACTGTAATATTTACGCGACTTTCTAGTCGACTTCTATGCTTTCTCGCGTAGGTTTGAATTTCGTCTTCTACAGTTTTAATGATAAGATCTCTATGGATATCGCTATTTCTGATATACCATGGCGCATTAACAATCCCTCTTACCACTTTGTTTTCAAAAGTTTGCAAAATTTTAATATTACTTATTTTGGTACAACCCCAGAGTTGTATACCATATGTCCATACTAGCTTTAGCACTTGTTTATATAAAAACAGTTTGTTCTCTATATTAAGCTTGGAATATTTTCCAAGTAACCAATACATTTCTCTATATTTAAGCGTACATGCATTAAATGTTTGATCATGTTCGTTTTTGTGTATTGATTTATCTATTATTTTACTTAATTACTAGTTATTTATATATTAATTATCTATTTGTTTATTTATTTATTTATTCATTTACTTACTCATCTATTCATTTCTTTATTTAGTTATTTATCTATTCTATTATATTGTATTCTCTTGTATTAATTATTTATTGCTAATTTGTTTATATATTTATTTACTTATTCATTTATTTATTTGTTTATTTATTTATTCTTTTATATATTTATTTTTTTTATTTAAATCGAAGGTTTTTCTAGCAATTTCCTCCAGAGTTAACTCAGTATCCGTACGTCGTTTCTTCAAATACAAATAAATAATAGTTCAGTAGGAAGATATAAAAATAATGTCGATTCTCTGTATGTAAATTGTGTGGCAACTAAGCCCATTGTAAATTTAACAGCGAAAATAAATGTAAATGTAAAATTATTTGGAAGCCTGTGTACACTTATCTTGGCTAGGAAATTAAGCTGGAAATCTAATATTCAAGAAAGAGTCAAGAAAGCTACAGTAGCATTTTTCTCTTGCAAAAGCTATTAGGAACAGATGCGGTTTACAATACTCGAATAACTTACTGGCTCTATATCTGGGTCATTAGACCGATACTCATATATGGAGTGATTGTCTGGTGGACAGCCTTAGAAAAAGCACTATTATCTAAGCAAGGTCCAGCGAATAGCTTGTCTGTGCATAAACGGAGCACTGCAACTCCCTCAGCGGCACTGGACATCATGTTTCATCTGATACCCGTTAGCTGTTAGCCGTTCGCCTGGCAGCTACTTAACAGTGGTCAAGAAAAGAATTTGGCCACGCATCCATACTGAATAAATTCGAAATCTCTCGCGAAAGAACGAACTATACCATCCTTCGTCTAAATTTCGACAAGAGCTTCCTACTCACTATCTATTCCAAATCACTCCGGGAGGACGATGTATTTTTAGAAGATGAGAAGATTCACTTCTACTGACGGCTCAAAAACCAAAGACGGAATTGGTGGAGGTGTTTTCTCTGACAGGCTTAATCTTAACATCTCCTTCCGTCTACCAAATCATTTCAGCGTATTTCAGGCGGAAATAATGGCGATTAAAGTCTTATCTTGGCTCGAGAAAAACATGATACCCGCATCTTTACAGACAGCGAAGTAGCAATCAAATCCTTGGAATCAAATTCTATAAATTCTTTAGAAGCCCTAGACTGTTGACAGTCTTTTACGGAGATGGCTGAGCAGTTCAATATTGACCTGTGTTGGGTGACGGGGCACAGGGATATTCCGGGGAATTGTAAGGCCGATGAACTCGCCAGAATAGGAATAACTATACCCATCCTGCCAGACAAGGACATCTTAGATATACCTAGTCCTGTCAACTATACTTTACTGTAAAGGATACATCTTTTTTTTCAGATCCAGATCGTTTTTGATTTCACTCCTTTATTTTGTACTTTTTTGGTCGTTTTTTTCGTCCCGAAATCAAGGAAAACAAAGTATATAAAAAAAACAACTCCAACCTTACGTATTGTCTACATCAAACGCATCCATTCATTATAAACGACTTCTGTCACGCGAAATTTTCTTAGCTGGTCGAAAAAAAGACTTTCCATGGAAAAAGTGTCCAATATATGGACGCTCAACATGTGCCTTTCGCCGAATTTTCTCAAATCATTGAGTTCGTCAATTGCTTCCCTGGTTCTTCAGCTCCGGTTGAACGTGAGTTTTCGCAAGCGAAGAATGTTTGGAAAAAGGAGAGATATCGGCGCTGAAAGCTAATTTAACTGTGAAAATCAATTTGGAATTTACGTGCATCGGCTTTTATTATTTTATAAAAACTTAACAATTTCAAACCAAGAGAAGGTCAAGCCGAGACAAGTCCGGGCGCAATGTCAACGATGTCAGTTAATGTGGATGAAAGTCGATAAATTATTTTGATTTTTATTTTCAATTCATTTTTGAACTACTCTGATGTTGCACACAAATTTTCCGGTAAAATGCATGTTCTTTTTTATCCTTTGTTTTCAACGCAGATATATTTTTTTTATACTTTTTTGTCAAAATGAAATATCCTTTTTTCGCCCAAAGAGTTGGTAGGACTAGGTATACCAATCACTACTTGCAAACTAAAATTTAAGCTGAATACTATCGATAGTACAAATCTTAGGCAGACAAGTGGATCAACGAGCGCGATCAACTTTTTTGCTTCTCTTAGGCCCTTGAATTTGGCCGAGTACTCTGCATGACAATCAAAATTTCCTGTCAAACAGTTTCCTTAAACAGTTCCGCTCCTTATAAATCCCAGGCATGGACGGGATAGGTAAAATCATTATGCTACAGAGGTCGCAAGGCCTAGTAATCCCATGGCTCACGTCGATTTTTAGGAGCTGCTTACTAAAGAACCATGTACCCCCTCCTTGGAGACGAATGAGAGTGGTCTTCATCCCAAAGGCAGGCAGACGCGGTATGAAAATCCCAAAGATTTCAGACCAATTAGTCTAACTTTCTTTATACTGAAGACCCTCGAGCGAGTCCTGGACAACCACTTACGAAGCAAGATAGAACCATCCCTCTCCAAAGCTCAGCACGCATACTTCAAAGGTAGTTCAACCGAGACAGCTCTTCACGAGGTAGTGCGTACTATAGAAAACTCCATACAGTACAAAGAATATACCCTAGCTACCTTCCTAGACATAGAAGGAGCCTTTAATAACGTACACACTGAAGCAATCTTAGAGTCCCTTACGGAGCTGGGAATAGAAAGCAATCTAAGTCAATGGATCGTTTCTATGCTTAGCACTAGAATTATTCAGGCAACAGCAATATAACCAAATTTGCCAGTAGGGGAACAACCCGGGCGGGGTTATCTCACCTCTACTATGGCTGACAGTCATGAATAAAATCCTCTTAACATTAGACAGAGAAAGAATCGAGGTAGTCGGGTATGTAGACGATATGGTGATACTAGTGTCAGGAAAGTTTCTCTCCGTTATAAACGAAATCACGGAAAATGCTCTTAGTAAGGTAAGCGCTTGGGCCAAAAAGTCTGGTTCGGTGTCAACTCGAGCAAAACTGAATTGATGCTCATCACCATTAAAACCAAAATACTTGACTTCGCACTTCCTCGGCTAAATGGCCAATCGCTCTCTTTATCGTCGAGTGCTAGGTATTTAGGAGTTATCCTACATCCTAAACTTAACTTGACGCTAAACATAGAACAACGAGTAAAGAAGGCGTGTATAGCGTTCTATGCTTGCAGCAAGAACTTCGGAAAAAAATGAGGACTGCAGCCAAAAGTGACCTTATGGATGTACACAACCGTGGTACGACTCATTCTCACATATGGGTCAATAGTATGGTGCCCAGTTCCAAAAAAGGCTTATAACATAACCACAGTTAATAAGGTACAAAGAATGGCACGCATACGCACCACAGGCGCTCTACGATCAACCCCGACCGACGCTCTAACAGTCTTCTTGCATCTTCTTCCTTTAGATCTACACATAATAAACATCACAGCACACAGTGCGGTCAAACTCAGGGAGTCTGGGTTCTGGTTTATGAAACCCTGGGCATAGTAACATTTTAAACTCTATGCCGAGGGAACTAGCTCTGCCCACAACAGATTATATGAGACCCAAATTTAATTTCACAAAGCGCTTCGATGTTCAATTCCCCAGAAGGTCAGAGTGGCAAGATGGACAGGTAATTAAAGATTTCGACGTAACAATCTACACAGACGGTTCAAAGATGGACTGTGGAGTCGATGCGGGTGTGTTTTCCGAATCCTTAAACATCTCTAAATCCTATAGGCTCCCGGATTTTACCAGTGTGTTTCAGGCAGAATTAGTCGCTCTCCGGGAAACTTGCCATCAGATAAAAACACACACCAATATAACGCCGAGGCAAAAGATCGCTATTTTTGTTGATAGCCAAGCAGCCATCAAAGCCATTGCATCGGTTACTACATCCTCTAATCTGGTGCGCGATTGCCGAAATGAGCTAGCTTCGCTAGATAGCCAATTCAAGGTAACCCTGATTAGGGTTCCAGGTCACAGTAACGTTTATGGAAACGAACTTGCGGATGAATTGGCTAGGCAAGGCTCAGTTCAGATTCCGCTTGGAGCAGTCAAAGCAAAAATATCCTCAAAATTCCTTACCCAAGCCAACCTCAGATGGACTAGGCTAACAAACTGTGTCATATCTAGAAAGATGTGGCCAAACTACAACAAATCAAAAGCAACCGAATTATTAAACAGAACGCGAAGGGACATCGCCAGGATACCAGCAACCACCACGGGTCACTGGCCTACAGGAGACCATGCGGTAAAACTATGTATCCCACACAACACACATTGTCGCAGTTGCAATGTCGCTACTGAGATAGAAACCCTTATCCACTTTTTATGCACCTGTGCGGCACTAGCTAGGGCCAGACAACGGACAACCCTTTTTCGATTCCCTTGAAGAAGTCTCAGAAAGAAACATTAAAGATTTAATAACCTTATAAATTCCACAGGCCGGATCCCGAGACTACACACCAACACACCTTTCATATCCAGGTACGCGAGTTTTGTGGTATCAAAACTGCACCTAGTGCTAATTGGATTCTTTTCCTAAGAAGAACCACCACAGCTACATGCATGACAATCAGCTTGCCATTGTCTTATTTTGAGGTTTGTGCTACTCCCAGTAAACAGAGGCATGATAACCGGTACTTTTTGGCCGGAAACTGAGAAAATGAACTCGGACGATCTGGTTCTAGCAAAATGGCACCAAGTTTCATACAAGGTGTCCAACAATCTGATGCGCACTAAAATCAATAATCATGTAATCAGCCGTTTTGGTGATGCTGCTTGGTCTCCGTGAATTTAACGCCGTTGGATTTTTTCTTTGCGGGGTGCTGTTAAAGATCGATATTATGCTGACAGTCCAGAAACGACTTAGCCACTTAAGCAAAACATTGATCAAGCTATTCCTGAAATCGAACCCCGAACCATCGAAAATAACTTTTTTTTTTACTGGGATAAGATTATGATATTTGTATTACTTACCGTGGATACAATCATAACCAATAAATAAAATATCTGGGTCAAATCAGGCTTTTCAGAGAAACCGTTACATTTTTTTTTTTATTTGAATGTTTCCATAGATTTTAAAGCGATTTTTTTTTAAGTATGCCCTTATTTTTGAACGACTGGATTTTCTCTTGTAGTCCGTTTCTTTTCTTTCTTTTAGGAGTATCTCTTAAAAGCGACAAGCATTTTGCTTCATTTGGTCAAGTGCTTCCTTCATAGAACCTCTAATTTGGTGAAAAGGACTCTGTGCCAGTAAAAGTTTAAGCAAAGTTGCATGACGAATTTTGTCGGCACCTGTAACTTCAGCAGCAACAGAACAATTTAGTACTTTCAGTTGGATTCACAGCAAGAAACGTAACCGTCTTACTACCGAAAGAGCTGCGAAGTTGCCGTGCATATCACACAATTGGAGCCTTTAACGCACTGGAATATCAAAGCCAACAAACTGAGAAGAAAATGAACCAAGCTGCAGTCATCAGAATGTCAACCCACCTACTAGTTCGTCAAAATGTACTGAATCTGAAATGTACATCTCCTCTGATTCTGACTGAAATTCTTCAATACTGTTTGCAAAACTTGTTTTCCTTGTTCTAAAATAATAATAAAATCTACAATGAATTAAGATTTGTGAAGGATTTTCTCTGTTTTAATAAATACCCTCATAACTACCCGTTTAGATAAAAACCTGGTAAATAAACGGGTTTTTATCCCGAGATGGTATTCACCGGGTATTTGCCCATCACTACTCACAGCACCCATGTTATCTGGGAAAAACTTAAGTGCGACCGTAAGAAATGTACATATCTTGAATGACATGTTACACCCCATTTTGTGATACGATTCTAGCATTTTTTTTTTGTCTTGAAAGTCAGGAGATCTGTAATTGCCTAAAAAACAGTTTATTACTTCAACAAAAGCCATCCATGCTTCTTTTTCTGTAAGGCTAAGGGTGGTTACAAAAGAGGTATCAGGGAAGGGATCATTAGCTAGAACTTCCAACTAAATAAAATAATGGATTTTGTGCAAAGCCGACGAACATTTATCAATTTACCAACATAAATAGCCCCAACTGCAGTCAAAATAAAAAAAAAACATATATTTTTGTTTAGAGATGTGATACTAAATGAAAAAGTTGATTAATTGAATTTACTAGACGGGTGTAACATAAATCAGTAATCAGAATACCAGTGAATTTTTCAGTGTTGCATAGTATAATCGGAAAATTTATTTTCTTCGATGAAGCAAAAAACGTTGAAAAATATTGAATGGATTTTTTTATAGCAATTACAAAAGGATGGCCCACACTTTTGTAATATACGAGTATGTACATATAAAGGGCTATAGCATAGAAAGCAAACGAAGCCAAGCAACAATCCCCGAAAGGCAGCTATGTAGTTCTACATCTTCATAAAAGATGAAAATCGAGCTAACACATATGTATGTACATATGTATGTATAGATGTGCAAAATACTGTACTATCTGAAATATAATTAATCGATTTAAAACTGTAGGAAGGATATAGAATGGAGACAGAAAAGGCCGACACCTTATTATTGAACACAACAAGAATAAGTTTTTAATGCGATATACGAGTTTAAGGTCAAATCCCCAAATGGTTTTTGGCGAAGAAACAATAAAAAGAACTATAATATAAGAAAAAGCAGTTACAATGGTAGATGACACGAATCATTTTTTTTTTTTTGTTTTTGTTTCTGAGATAAATAGAAAAAGGAGGTAATCATTCGCTAAATCGTATTTGGAAAAGGGTTTTAACTTTTGGCGTCATGTAGTCGGTACGTAAATTTTATCTTTTTGGGTCGGTTGGAAGAGGACGTTGAAATGAGAAGTTAAAATGAGACAACTACGCCCAACTACACAACAAGGTGTTGGCAGCGTTACGGTTCAGGGATGTATGGCTGCAAGTCTGCCTTGGATTTACTGGCGCCATGCAGACTACCTCTGGCGACGATCTTAACGCGCTGCTCTACTTACCACCACTGGATTTAACCGTTCATAAAAAGGCAATGAAAGCGATCGATGTATCGACTCAAGAAAAAAGCGGTCTGGCATAAAGGACATAACATTCGACATGGAGCACTATTTCGTAAGATGTTAGAGCAATGTGCTTTGCTCATTATGCTTATCGATAATACGAGAGTCATACTCGTATGTATACGAAAATCAAAATGAGCGTCTTCATGATTTTACTAATGTATTTTACGCTGGCACCTTTGTAACAAGTTGCGAAACTGGGGCTTCCAAGTTTCTGGGCAATGGGATCAAAAGCTAGGCTGCACTCAATTGAAATTGGAACTAAAATAATTAGTGTTAGTTTGATAAAAATTGTGCACTGTATCGATGTATCGACTCTCATGTGGTGTCTTAAGGTACACACATTGAGAAATGGTCTAGTTTAGCTTCTGGCAGAACAGGCCTTTATAAAAGCATTGCAAGAATCCTGCATATGATTATCACATAATTAACACGGGAATCATTGCAGACCATAGTTTCGCGTCGAAAGTGAGGATAAAATGGAGCGTTTCATTTATCAAAGTACCTACAGTATTTCCAAGAACGAGGTTGCTCATCTTGGATCTGCCTAAAATGTGCATGTGCTTGACACTGCGTAGCACAATGGTTTGCTAACAAACTTCCGACTTCTTTACTATAAACCTGCAATGTTTGCTGATTATACTTGCAACGCAAACGATGGCTTATTATTGTAGAATCAAAAAGAATGCTCCAAAGACTCAAGCTATCTTCTTCACTATCAAAAGAAGGGAATGTTTCTTACCAAACCAGAGTCTTGCATTAAGTGGTGACTAATTGGAAAGCCATGGCAAAATACCTTGAGGTACATTTGGATCAAAAATTAACATTTAATATACACATTCACAAGGCAATTAACAAGTTAAGTAAGGAGAACAAAATAATATTTATAAAAGCAATCTTTCAAATAAATTGTGTTTTATGGGGCTCTATTTTTATTATTTATTTATTTATGAATTAGCACTTTATTTTTACTTTGTTTATTTATTTTTTACCAATTAATTTACAATTTTGTCATTTATTTATTACACAAGATAACACAAGATAACACAAATATCTTATTTGAATTTATTTATTTAATTTTTTGTTCAAATTATTGTTTGGTCTTAAATGTAAGTTATTGCAGTTGATCTGAGTCAAGAATATTTTGTTTGCGGCTTACAACGCCTTCCATTTTCTTCACCTCTATGATTAACGTCAAGGTTACGAAAGGTTTTTAGTAGGTGTTTTCTTTCTAAGTACTTGAATTTGAATCTGTGATGTATTTCTTGTTATATGGTAAATTTCTCAGTTTTACACCACATCTCTGTAAATTTAGATGTAAAGTGTATTATTTCTACTAAATCTATCTCTCTAAGATATTGAGGACTTAGAAAAATGAAAATGTTTTCAAGAGTAGCTGCTCATGTGGGAACATATTGGACCTTCTCTGGTCTAAGTGGATCCTACCAAGTACAGACGACAGCCACATTATTGAACCTAACCTACGGGTGCATTGCTTTAGATTCCGATCCGTTTATGATATGCAAATTTAGCCGTCAAAGATCATGATCCAAGGGGCAGTGTTTAGAAATGTTTTGTTTTCGTAATCAGTTAGTAAGGAAAACATAAAAGTGATTCTTAAAGTGCATATTTCATCATTACTGGCTGGATACAAGCCGTATTATTCTTTAATGACAAACTGGCAATGCTTCGTATTTTTAATGAAAAAACATGCCATCTAAAACTCATAGATACGTACTCCGTTGTATAAATGACCCCACTTGACAAAATTTAACTAAACTGCCAGCCTAACATTTTTATTTCCCTCGATTGATCAATTTGTTTCATTACTTTGTAGCACCACTTAAGTACAATATATCGACTTTCTTATACCTACACCATAGATGATTTTGATGTGTGAAATAGTGCTCTTTGCATCCCATCTGGATGTGTTGTGTACGCTTGTTTATACATAGAGTATCAATTTCAATCGAATAGGATTTTATGGTAACTCGTTTTATTTTCTTGATAAACTTGCACTTTTTAGTCCCAAGTTGTCGTTAAGTGGCTGCTGCAGCAGCAATTGCTCTTCGATGCTTTTGCAGCAGTACCACCACAAAGGCAGCCTCTGTGACGGACAGATGTGTATACATATACATATACGAGTATACCTATATATGTATGTATATGTATCTATGTTGCGTGTGAGTAAAAAGAAAAACTGGTAACTTGATTCCATTCGATTTGGAATTAATGTTGCAGTCTGTTATGCAACAGTTAAACGAAGTACATATTGGAATGCTGTGTTGATGTGGATGCGTTCTTTATGAGTGCATTTCGTTTCGTGTTGATTGATCAGATGCAGATGCGGTTGAAGTGTGTAGTTCTCTGGCTTCTTCAGCAAAAGGGGAATATAATTCGAAACAAAAAGATAGCATTGAAGATTAATTGACGGCAGTTAATGCTGCAATTGTTTTAATTAAGTCTTTCGTAACCTAAGAGGGATCATTATGCAATTCTGATAATCAAAAAACAATAAAATAATAATCAACAAACCAATTTCCTACTTAGGGAACAATTTATAAAAAATGCTTGTTTTAAATACATGTATCTATTAATTTTGGTTATATCAATGGTTCTGCGTTCTAGAGGTGTGCTTTAAGGCGGAGTCTTTACCCTATTGCTATGGATAATTGTCATAAACGAAGTACTCCAACCACTCAGAAACAGCGACATCAAAACCACAGTTTATGCAGATGGCGTAGGGCTGCTGGCAAAAAGCAAATTTCTCCCAACATTAAGCGAGCACATTGGTATTATTTACTAACAAAAAAAAATAGGACAATGTCCTGTTGGGGATATCCAATCTGACTCGTGCAGCAGAATATTTGGGAAAACCTGGGCACCTAATTGCAAAATCATCCTGTGAATCGACATGGCTATATTAAGAACTATACTGACTTACGGAAGCTTCGTATGCTGTCGTGCCGCCAACATAACTACCAACCTAATGGTCATGACGAAAGTACAAAAATTGACGCACAGTGGAACAAGCAGTGCAATGAGAATAACGCTAACAGCGCGATACTTGCTAACCTATGAGTATATTTAAAAATATTTGTTTAACACAAAAAAAACTTAAAAAAAAACCTGCACGTAAGCCCTATGAGCAGAGGAAAAGGAAAGGGCATCTATTTCTCAAAATAAAAAAGGAGGAGTATGCTCAATCGAGAAGACAAAGAGACTCATATGCAGGAATGGTGTTCGAAATGTTTACTAAAGGTACAAAAATGAACACCCAGTGGTAGAATCGCAGTCGGTGCTAAAGAAATCAAAGAAACATTTGCGCTGACTGTTAAACGGCGATGATGACCAATATCCCGCTGTCGGACAAAATAACGTGTTCAATCTTAACGATGCTGAACAACATTTCCGTCCACTCGACCCTAACGAGGCGGAGATAGCAATATCCAAACTTAAGTCTAAAAAGGCTGCTGGAGCAGACGGCTGCCTAGCCCCTGATCTTTTTAAAGCAGCGAGTAATGACTTACTAAGGAGCATGCCCAACATTTAAAAAAAAACCGTCTAAATTGCGCTAGTTGCAGGAGCATCAGTCTCCTAAACGTCGCCTACAAGATCTTATCTGATGTTTTGGGTGAACGCCTAAAATAATGTCAACAACCTGATTGGTCCACATCATTGCGGCTTTAGACCAGGAAAGTCCACCATCAACCAAATATTCGCACTATGGCAGATCTTGGAAAAAAAAAACGGAAACACAAAAGAGATACCCACTGCATTTTGTCGATTTTAAAGCCAATTATGACAGTATACATATAGGTATAAGGAAAACCTATATAAAGTCATGTCTAGTTTTGACATAACTTCAATAAACTTGCCCGCCTATGCAGGATGACATTGGAGAACTAATGCTACTCCATAAAAGTTGTTAATAATTTTGCCGGTGCCTTCGATGTTAAAATAGGGTTTAGGCAAGGCGACGCGCTGTCATTTAACCTTTTCAACATCGTATTATATGTACTTGAAAGTATTGCACAACTCAGAAGATATACAATCGTCCAAAAGTAAATACAATTACAGTCGAGAACGGATAAGTGCACAACGTCCGGGCATCGATTTGTTGTGCACTTATCCGGTCTGTGCACTTATCCATAAGTGCAAATTTTTTCAGTTATCCGTAAGTGGACATTTTTTCACTTATATGTACTTTCTTAGTAAGGTGCACCGTATTTACATACTCAAAAAAAGAAACAACATATATTTATACTACATATTTGGAAATCTTTTATGAAAAAAAAAGTGAAAACTAAAAAAAATAATAAAAACAAGACAGAGAGAAAAAATCAAATTCCATTTTGAGTTAAGTATATAATTGCAGATCTGTATATGTATATAAATTTATACATACGTCCATGTAGATATTATATCCAAAATAACATTAATACATACTATTACTAGCGCGGCGCCGTGGCGTGGGTTAGTGTGTCGGACCACTGCGCGTAAGGTTCCAAGTTCGAATCCCAGAAAACACCAAAAAGTTTTTCACGGTCCCACCTCTTGCGAACGTCTGACAAACATCCGAGAATATTGTTGTCTCGAGAAAGTTTCTCAAACAAATCGCCCTTCGGATACGGCACTAAACTGTAGGTCCCTTCTATTCGTGTGAACAATATAACGCACACAACATTAGTGCTTGCGAGAAGCTATTCCCTGGCAGAGCTGTTGCGCCAAATATTTATTTATTTGTACATACTACTTCAGTGGGACTCCACTAACATGCAGAGTGCACTGAATGGGCTTTCTGGAAACGACCATTACTTCCGATTTGTTCATGTTGATCCTCATTCCGGCATCATCACAAACGGCTACAAACCTTTCGAGTGCGCGCTGAAGTTCAGTTTGAGAAAATCCAAGAATGACAAAATCATCCGCAAAGAGCAGATGATTTGGTCATGAAATTTGGGTAGTGACTGGAAGAATAAGATCGCGGGTACAACCTGCCGAAATGAGGTTCCTTCGCGGTATTGTTGGAATAACTCGTAGGGATCGAGTGCGCAACACCAGAGTACGTGAGGCGCTCAATGTTGAGCAGCTACTTCCCCGAACGGAACGATCTATGCTTCGATGATTTGGTCACGTAGTACGTATGCCCACAGGCCGTCTTCCAAGACGTGCCATGATTGCCGTGCCATCAGGTAGGCGACTCCCCGGTAGACCTAGAAATAGATGGTTGGACCAAGTCCGACATCTCTCCTGGAGCCGTCTAGGGATTCCTCCTGATGAGTTGGAGTCAGTGGCAGAGGATCGAGAAGGATGGAGGGTTCACCTGAGCTTCCTACCCCCGCGACCCCCATGAAGGATTAGCAGGCCATTGAAAATGTATGTATGTACATATGTACTATATAGTACATTAAATATTGCCACTTAATTCTTTATTAATGTAAAAAAATAAAAAATTTGCGTTTGCACTTATCCGTGTTAAAAACAGTGGAAATCTTTATTCGGCGTTTTGAAAAGTTGTTCACTTATGAGGAACTTGCACTTAAACGTTTTGCACTTATACGAACAAATTTGTATAGGATTCGCGTGAAATGGCTAGGGGCATCTAAAGTTGTTGCCCTTATGCGATTTTTCCAATTATCCGTTTTCCGCTTATCCGTTCCCGACTGTACTCGCTTACATGGATGGCATCGACATAATCGGAAGAAAGGATCATGATATCAATGGTACGTTTGTAAGTATGGAGGCAACTGTAAAAATGGGTTTAACGGTAAACGAGAAAAATAAAGTATTATGCTGTATGTATAAAAGGACAATCACCATTGATAAAAGTTCGCGATAGGCAATTACAACTTTGAGGTAGTTAAGGAATGTCTACCCAAGCTCAGTCAAGGTCTGAGCAATGACACCAGCGCGGAAATCTTACAAAAAATCAATCTTGGCAATTGCTGTTTCGTCAGGCAAAGAGGGCAATTGAATAGTAAAGCGCTCTTTAGAACAGCTAAAATAGCCCTACACAAGACCATAATCATTCCAGTCCTCATATATAACGCAGAGACATAACTGATATTAAAAACAGATGAGGACGTTCTTAGCTGCTTTAAGAGAAAGGTTCTTCGAATGATCTTGGTCCCGTCTGCATAGACGGAGAGTGGAGGAGAAGATACAAAGCCAGAAAGTACTCATAAAGTGACTGAGATGGCTTGGACACAAACGCTCCAGCCCAAAAAGTCTTCGAATCAAGTAGGAAGCAACGACACAGTAGAGGGAGACCTCGCCTTATGTAGGGCGAACAAGTGAACGAAGTGAACTCAACTAACTTAGTACGCGCAACTGAAGGCAGCTGACTATTGACCGACCCCTCTGAAGGACCTTGTTGGTTGAGACACAGGTCCACCCCGGACTATAGCGCCATCTAAGTGAGTATTGTACATTGTGAGTATATATACATACATCCACCATTGGATACTACATACCTTTGTTGCTACTTAATAACCGTTTTATGTTTTCCCAAAGCTAACTGATGGTGGACCCTTTTTTCAAAGTTTCATAAAATTTTCATTCGCAAATTTTGTTTAAAAATAGTCGCAACCATGACTATCTTTTTGTACGAATATTCTGACTTTTGTAATAAACGATCCGATTTTTGTTAAACTTGAGTTTTCGGTTAGGCAGAGTACTCGACCAGCGTCTATGCATATGTATACATATGTACATGCGTACTCAAATTTACATTTTTTTAAACTAATAGGGCTTCAACATGGGAAAGCATAACCTTCAAATAAATGTTTTATGTCTACGTACATCTGTGCTCTTGTTATAAGCAAAAAAAAAATTAAATTGCTTACACGCCTATGAATACCCCACTTCGACCATTATATAGAAAAAATCCACTTTCCGCCAACAATTACACTTCAATAAACAAAGCCTTAAAAAATTCCATATGCGTATGTATGTATAAATTGTCTGCTCTTGAATAATTCTGAGTTAATAATAAGCCAATCCTACCACCCCCACCTAGACGTCTTCGCCACGAC
The DNA here is from genome assembly GCA_945910035.1 of Brachypalpus laphriformis. Lineage (NCBI taxonomy): Eukaryota > Metazoa > Arthropoda > Insecta > Diptera > Syrphidae > Brachypalpus > Brachypalpus laphriformis. Next base: position 90,410,756 of record OX246754.1, read on the forward strand.
GCATGTAGCTTGGTTGGTTTGGTATGCATGTGTTTTTTTGTATTGCGGCTAGAAATAATGAAAACAAAAATGTTTGTGCAATTTTTTTTTATTCTTTGCTGTTCCTCATCTCGTACACGATCGCACGGACGAAAATAACAAATTTAGGGCGAACAATTTTCGTCGTCTGTTCTCAATTGCAATGCTCATGAGTAGAATTTGTCGAATTGTGTAATAACCGTACATGAACTGTAATATATTCAAGTAAATTAAAGTTAAAAAACAAAATAATTCCGTTTGTGTTTATTCTTCATTTCCTTTCATACGATCTACGTATTATTTTTATTGGACTTTGTTTTGGAATGCTGAGATGTATACAGAATGTGAGTAATGATGCTAGCAACTCGTATCAAAGCGGCGGGAGATATTGCAAAAAAGAAAACAAATACAGTGCCTCACACGCCTAAGCGGATACAAAATTCAATACATTTTACTACTCACATTTTACTTGTGACAAATCTCTTGTTTGCTAGACTGCTTCCAGTCTTCTTGCCATAGAATTCACCAAATTTTGACGAACCTCTGGTGTTATTAAAGCGTCGTTAAGCATGTGGACAATTCAACATTAACTAGGATTTAACAATATGTTAAGGTCTGAGGATTGTGCTGGTGTATCGAATCCGTGTGGACAATTCAACATTAACTAGGATTTAACAATATGTGGCACTGGGGCAGACATGTACGGGTCCAGGGCTAGATACTCAGAATCTCTGGGAATTTGCCCAGCATATTCCAAGCATAAGTTCACGCGATCGAAAGATATCGTGGGCAGGACATCACAATACAGTGAAATCTCCTTTAGACGGACAGCGACGCTGCTAACATTTTTGTCCGCCCAAAGGAGTTGTACAATGTAACTGTCATAAGCAAATAAGTAAAAACATTGCTTTAATAAATGGTGGCGTTTTACGAGTTGCGATTTTTTTTGTCCGCCTAAGGGATATGAATTAAAGAATTTCCTACTGATATTGTTGTCTGCGTCCGCTCAAGGGAGTGTCCGCCCAAGGGAACTGTCCGCAATGGGAGTTTTCACTATACTGTAAGATAACCAAGCCGCATCAAGGCACTAAGCTCACACGAGATCAGATCCAAACTGGTCTGGGAGTGCCCCACCAAGATCAATAGACTGGGACAAGCTAATAATGTAATTTCTACAGTGTACCAGGATATGTAGGAGTAGAGGGAAAAAAGAAGCTGACGCACTAGCAAGAAATTCCTCAGACACCTTGTTCTTTGGACTGGAACCTTTCTGTGGAATAAAAGAACTGAGGTGAAGAACTGAGGAAAGAAGAAGAGGGAAAATGGTCAAGCATTGGGATGGTGTCGCCCAACTAAGACAGTCGGAAAAACTTCTGGGAATCAAAAAAAAAAAAAAAACAGAACCTGCCCAAGATTAAGCAAAAATCGACTTCGCTTCTTAACAAGCATGGTAACGGAACACTACAGACTCAAGGAGCAACTTAGGAAACTGGGAATAGAAGAAAACGGACACTGCAGATTCTACAATTTCTTATGGGAAACGAAGCACTTATGTATCCACAAATGAAGACATCAGCCAGGGCCTATCTCCTATCAGAGACGGATCTACCTTTGCAGGGTATGAATCCAGATACTCCGGTTCATCAAAGCAGCTGGAGTAGAGAACGTGCTTTAAATCGAGCATATCATCAATTTAGAGCACATAATTTCGGATGCACACTAGATCTACTGAAGGTCGCAGTGCACATGCACGTCACAAACCATACGTCATCTACAACAATATATAATTTGTGTGTTGGAAACGTTATCCTGGTATAATGTAAAGTTGTTCAGGATTCCCAATTTTTCACAAAATAGCTTCATAGTTTGCTTTACAATATTAACACATTGAAATTTATTCATTATAGTTATTACCGATAAAATGTAAATTTTAAGTCCCTGCCCTGAAAATGCAGTTCGAAACCATAACTGAGCATTGTCTATGCTTTAAGGTAGCCTGGTATTTTTCGGTAAATAAGCTTCATTATTACGATGCGAAACTAATCTACGACTATCCGATTCAAACACATTAAATTTGATTTTATCTGTGTAACAAATTTTTAATATATACATATATACAAAACATATTTTCGCCCCTGTACGTGATTTTTACCTGGTTCCAGAACTGAAAAGTCTTATTTATGTACATATACCATATGTATGAGCTTTAGCAAATGTAGCCTGTCTCTTCTATTTTTTTGAGAAATGTTTGGTTGCTTCCTAACAGCTCGGCCATTTAATCAAAGACTTCTTATGCTTCTAGGAATTGTTTATGTAGAAACGGACTTTGCGCTTTCTTTTTCGACTTCAATCCATACCTTATCCGCAGAAACAGAGATATTTTTCTCGACCAATTTCTTAATAAATAATTAATCAATCGGTGCAGGATTTTTTCCTTGGCCTTTAGTAATGATCGTGTCACAGATTGTTGAAATCGACAAAGAATACATTTTATCTGGTTAGTCGTGTGGCATAGAACTTTGACTTTATATAATTGATAAATGGATTTAGTTAAGACACAATTACCAATAAATGATTTATGTACTTAATTGTTGTTTCTCTGCGATTGCGATTGATGCCGGTTAGAACTGTGAGTCACTGTATATGTAAAATAAATACGAGTAGATATCCATAAAGTTGAGAAATATAAACTGTTGGCGAAAACAGTATTTGCAGATGAATGTGGCGAGATGATTGTACTTAAACAGGTCCACGTGTGTTGAGTGAACAAATATTTATTTTCATTTTATTTTCGATTTTCGAATAGACAGAATTCAATTTTAAAAATATTGGTTTCGCGAAAATTTAAGATATGGAGATTTTGATCAGTTTTGGAAGGTATAGGCTAGGCACAAGGTGGCGCAAAGTGGAATAATTGTGTACATTTTTTTCGGAATAATTCATTGGTAAATATAATAAAAATGTTGCTGCAGATATCACGGCTATTTGCCACCGACTGGTCGCACAATTCGACGCACGACATAGAAGATGTGCCCGAATGCCCAGAAACATCAACGAGAGGACGTGTCATGCAATTGAGCATTTTCAGACGGTCTCTGTTACCAGAATATGTGAAAGAAATGAGGACGATTCCGCATAAAAGTCATCCACTGAAAGTCACTATATGGTGTGTTGACTGTGCTGAAAGGCTGATTGGGACATACTTTTTCGAGGACGCTGCTGGCAGCGATATAATTACTAGCGAGCGCTACAAAACCATGTTACCAGACTTTTTGACACTCAAATTGAATAAATTGGGATTAGAGCACATGTGATTTTAACAAGGCAATGACACTGGGCATACAGAGACCGACAGAATAGAGCTAGTGAATGACGCTTTTCCAGGCCGTGTTATCTTCCGCCTTGGACTTTTACTTTACCTACTCTCCTATCGCTTTTTCCAGTAACTGGGGACGTTTATCACGAATTACGCAAACGATGTTGCTTCCAAAGCATCAATCGTCGTTGGCTTGTCGGCCATAGACCAGCGACTTAGCATAGAATAGCATATCTTCACAAGAAATAACAGTAGCGCTAAATAAGATGATCTTGGTGGTCGATTGACTGGTCCATTTGTGAAAAATTGCTAAAAGCACGGGGTAAATGATGGTTATTTGACTTCGATTCTTGCACTAATTAAATCTTGTAAACCTTTAGGTCAAGATCTTTTCGTGAAATCTTCCACGCAGTAAACGGATAAGCCCCATTTCCGGTGCACGCCGTTGAATCGATAAATTTTAGTCCTCAACAACATTAGCCTCTACACCGGCGATCAAAACAAGCAGTTTTCAATCTGGTTCATAGGTAGATGTCCAGTGAATGAAGTGCCAAACTTATCAATAACCACAATACTCCATAAAACGGACGAAGCGCTCTGCAGCATTGTTAGATTGAGCTCTGATATTGGAAATAAATTTTCACAATTTGGAAGCGTTGTAGCGATGTACAAATGCGAAAAATGCAAAAAATGATTTAACAGTTTGTCCCCATTGAAAAAATGGGACAGTCTAAAAAAACACCCTTTATTAGTAATTGTTAATACCTCTGGTTACTATAATGGATTCATGAAGAAGCTAAGTTTTCGTATATTTCAACAGAGAAGCTGTGTTCTGAGGGTGTTTAGTCAGTTTTTGCTTCAATCGTAGATGAAAGCAAAATTTATTAGGATAATTCTTAATCAATTAATTAGCTCATTGCATATTATTCCATACCAGCGTAACAACAGAAAGGTGTTTTCAAATGTAAGTAGCATTACAATAAAGTTAGGAAAAAGAATGTATGTAAGAACTATTAACTCTACTAAAGCATGAACATAAAGATGGATGAGAAACTATTGCAACTTGGCTCTATTCTAATGCAATATATAAAAGTGGCCTCAACTTAACTTATTTTTTATTTGTTAAAGAAAATTCGCTTTGGCTATTTGGAAATGCCAACACTGGTCAGAATACTAGCAAATCAATATGCAGTAGACAGACATGCCGCAGGGCTTGAAACTCGTACTTCTGTTGCCACCACTGGGTGATTCATTTAGAGGTAATTTTTTGTGTACATATGGATTTTTTGACAGATGATGCGTGAATCGTGTTAACCTGTCATGGTATTTTTGTTTAGTATTGACATTTCATAATGGAAAGACTTAGCTCGACACAGCGTCTACAAATTATTCAGCTGTATTACGAAAATCAGCGTTCTACGAGGAATGTGTTTCGTGCACTTAGAGCAGAAATTTTGTTCAGCGATGAGGCACATTTCTGACTTAATGAGTACGTCAATAAGCAAAATCGCCGTATTTAGGCTGAAGAGCAACTTGAACTTGAACTTGAAGATTGAAGAGCTGCAATTACATTCAGACAAAACAACGATTTGGTGTGGTTTATGGGCTGATGGAATCATCGGTCCATATTTATTCAAAAACGGAGCCGGCCAGAACGTAACTGTAAATGGCGCCCGTTATCATACCATGATAACGGACTATTTGTTGCCTCAAATTGAAGCCCGTGGTCTCCAGGACATTTGGTACCAACAAGATGGCGCTAGTTGCCACACAGCCCGTGAAACCATGGCTTTATTGCTATAACAATTTGGTGAACGGTTGGGACCGGTGAAATAGCCGCCTAAATCGTGTGATATCACACCTCTAGAGTTTTTCCTTTGGGGCTATGTAAAGTTCAAAGTTTGCATGGATAAGCTGGGTACGATTGTGGAATTGGATGCCAACATTACTCGCGTTGTTCGCCAAATACCACTCGAAATGCTCGGATGCGTCATCGAAAATTGGAACTTCAGAATGGACCATGTTAACCGCCAACATTTGAAAAAAATAATCTTTAAAATATAAATGTCAAGAATGGTTCTTTTGTTTGATAATAAAGATAAACCAATAAAATTGAATTTTTTTATTTTTTATTTTTTTACTTTTGAAAAAGGTAACTCTAAATGAATCGCCCTTTACATGGATAAAGAAGAGGAGCAAACACCTCTACACCTACTATGGAACTACAGAAAGAAACTTAATCCTTCCAAGAATACCATCTTCGTAGATAGTCAAGCGGCAATCAAGGCACTAGACAGCGTGGAAGTTAGATCAAAAGCAGTTTCCAGATGCTGAAATTCACTGAACAATATATGCAACAACAGGTAACTCTCTGCTGGGTTCCCGGACATAGTAATATAGAAGGGAATGAGATAGCAGATGAACTAGCCAGAAGGGGATCAGCATTGGAGATAGAACACATTCAGACATCAGTAAAAGTTTCTATTGGTGTACTAAAAAGCAAAATCGACCTCAAAAGAAGGGAACTAATTAACTCCGCATGGTTTACCAGGGGCAACTGTATCATATCTCGCAGTTATGGCCCATATGGCCCAGGGTGGTTCGCCAATGGACCGGCCGATAGATAAGAGACAAAGAAAGATTAAGTTTTTACAGGTTTCACAACATAAAGGGAAACACAATGGACCGTTTAACCTCCGTGAGAAGCACCTAGGTGCACTTCCCTCTAACCTAACCTAACCTAACCTACTATGGAACTGCTCTGTACAATCCTGAGCAAGGAAGTCTATTCTGGGCGAATTCTCTTTCAAAAAACTTACCGGAACAAATCTTCAAATTAAATTGCTTTTAAGAGCAGTTGATAATATGGTTACACAGTGGACCCCTTCTGGTCAATGTCAACTATACTGCTTGCAAAGAATAACCACCTAAAACGTCGGTTATGCTATTTATTATACATTTATACAATTTTTAATTCTATGAATAATTGCTCTGCGCACGCTAGATTTATTGTAATTTTATATGAACATTTCAGTGGAATGATTTAATTCCTTTTTTCTTAGTTGTTCAGAAAAATAAATTAGACTACGGAAATTAGCAAAATAGTTTTTTCTAAGAAACTTTGACCTCAATTTGTACATCTTTTCGATGAATTCGTTTTGTAATTCTTGAGCCACAGTTAAACTACAAATTGACTATGATTCGCTATGTTTTAACGCCCCCATAATCAAAAAGGAATTTTAATTTCTTTGATTGCTATAACCGATACCTTACTTTTTTTAATTGAAATCCAAATCCCAGTGCACCTAGACTTTCCGGTTTATTTTACTGCCAGGTAGGAAACTTTGTTTCGTTCAGTGGTTGAAAAAACTTCGATGGTATAGCTTTTCCATTTTTATGCTCAGATGATGATCGGCTAACGAGCATTAACGCACCACCCACCTGCACCACTGCCACCCTGACGCCTTACCTTACCTACCATTATTATTTAAGCAAACTTTTCTTTTATTAGCCAAGGCTCCGAACAGACTTGCATTTATTTCAATTCAAAATGCACGGACAAATAACTTTTTACAAGAAACATCTACTTTAGGGTTGAATATGAAAGGAAATGTAAGAAAGTCATAGAAAGAAATGTAAATAAATTAAATAGAAAATACGTGCTAATATTTGTATTTACTTGCTACATTTCTTGTGCTATGTACATTTCACTATTTCACATCGTTAAATCCCAACAACCTCTATTTATTCTGTTATTAATGCTCTCTGGGCGCCGTGGCGTAAGTGGTTAGTGTGTCGGATCACTGCGTGTGAGGTTCCAAGTTCGAATCCCAGAAAACACCAACAAGTTTTTCACGGTACCACCTCTCGCGAACGTCTGACAAACATCCGAGAGTATTGTTGTCTCTAAAAAGCTTCTCAAACCAAATTGCCCTTCGGATACGGCACTAAATTGTAGGTCCCTTCCATTCGTGTAAAAAATATAACGCACACAACATGAGTGGTTGCGAGAAGCTAGGCCCTGGCACTTAAAGAGCTGTTGCGCCAAATATTAAAATTTTTTTTTTATTTTTAATGCTCTACCACTTCCAATGAATTTGTTCCACTACTTCAATAAATTATTTTTCTAAAACCATATTGTGTTGTAAAGTAGCCGTAGTTTGCCTCCGATGTTATGTATGTTACTTACTCCCCTCAGCATTTGTGACTCTCGGCACACCGGTTCACATTAAAACCCTCATAGCATGGGTAGTTCTGATTGAATTCTTTCTTCAAAATGTTTGCTAACTGCAAAGTATGCTGAATATGTACAATGTACATACATATTTGTTGATAATACCACTAAAACTGGAAAAAAAACACAAAGTAAATAAAAACAGATTGGTACGGCCAACTGATCAAATAATGACAATTAAACCCGTGTCAATATTTAAATGTGTATGCTTAAGCCTATACCGGCGTCACCAATGATTTACATTTAAATACATATGTACATACATTGTAAATGAGAATCAATACCTCATTAACCGAAACACGCAACTCAACCAACTTGTACCCCGTTAAACCATCCAATAAATCCTATCAATCCACGCATTAATTCGCTGAATAAACTGGGATTACGTAAAATCTCCCAATCGATTACTATCAACTCCCGCGCTCACTCCAGACAAGTCCATGCATATGACATCATATTTCCATATACCACAGGAAGTCAGTGCCAACTGCCACTGTCCGTTTTAATGACAAAAGTACACGAGTAATAGCATACAGAAAATAAACAAACACAAATCCACGCTAAATTCGGCGTCCACGCAACGTATATGTAGGTACATTATATTGATAGCCCCCAAAAAAAAAACTCACCCAGAGGCCACCGCCATTAAATGTATTGCTACACACACTAAATTTCCATCAATTAATTAGCTCGACTAATGTTCACCCTACGAATTAATGTGGAGATAAAGAAAAAAATGCATCTGATACATAAAATTCAAAAATACCAAAAAACAGTCTTGGATCGAACGAAAAGCCAACGAAAACGGAAATCCGATGGGGAATTGGGTCAATTCCAGTGAACGAAAGTGGGATAGCCTCTTACACAAGAAGGCGTATACGTATCTATAAGAGTGTCTTATGATTACCACGTAATGGAGCGCATCGCAGTTGTATCTATTTCTTCTACGCCTTCGCTAACTGCAATACATTTTTTAACAATTCTTTTAGTCGACATTTTTTTTGAACTTACGAGCCCACACATGCACACATTTTTTCTGTTGTCAGTTGGTGGCTTCTGTCACTGCAGCCGTACGAAATTAATGTTGAATGAAAAACCGGGAAAATAGAGAAAACCGATGTCAAAATTTATGATCACCCCGCTATGGTTTGGTGGGTAGGTATCCAAAAAAGTTCCCCAAAAATAGAATCTTTTATGTGATCTATGAGATACGAGCATTTACAAGCAAAATCGTTGTACGAATATGTGTATGTTTGTTTATTTTTGTGGATGAATAGCAGAAGTGTGGTATGGTGACACTTTTGTTTACATACATAACGTACGTATATAGCGCCCATGCATTTTTGTCTTTACTTTAAGAACTATATATGTACATCATGTTCGAAGTCACCTTAATTGCATAGAAACTATTGTAGTTGAACTATGAACTACAGACAAGACTTAATGGCTCGATAATGGAAAATTATTGTAATTAACTACAATTACTTGAGTGCTATTCTCATGATCTCAGATTACCCAACTGATATGATATGTATATGATATGTATGCACATATGTATGTGTGTATACTAGATGCAAATATTAATTACAAAAAATAACAAAATTCTTACGGATAGTTTGCATGCACAAAAACCCAGGAACTTTAGATTTTCTTACGGATTAAATCGTATAAGTACATACGTAGGTACAACAGAAAATGATCAATTACGCTTAGTTACGTATACTGACTAGGGTTGCCGAGTTCCTGGGACTCATAATCCCTAAAACCAATTACGCGTTCCTTGGCAAAAATCAAAGAAACAATGAACAAAATCGATTCCGTAAATAAATTAAAAAAAATCGGAAAGGGATACTTACTTACTTACTTATGTAGGTGACGTTACAATCCGCGGTGGGCCTGGGCATCTACCAACGAGACAGCTGCCGCAAATTGCTCACGCCAAGTCGGTTGAGGTCCTCCTCCACTTATTTGTGCCACCTACCGCGAGGTCGTCCTATACTGCGCCGTCCATCCCGGGTGGATTCGAAGACTTTCTTGGCTGAAACGGTGGGCTCCATCCGCTCTAAATGACCTAGCTATCTTAGTCGCTGTATGCGAACTCTTTTGGCCAAGTCAATTTTCTTGTATAGGCCGTATACCTAATTCGGCATTGTAACGTATTCTCCACTTGCCGTCTATACACGGGACTAAAGATCACTCGAACAACTTTTCTCTCAAACTAACCAAGGGTATTCTTATCCGTTTTTGACAAAGTCTATGCCTCTACGCCATGCAGCAGGACTGGGATGATTAGTGTTTTATAAAGAGTTACCTTTATACTTTTCGAGACAGGGTTTGTCACTCAATTGCCTTCTTAGTCTATAAAAACACCCATTGGGAAGAGTAATAACAATAGAGCTTAAGTAGACAAAGTCCTTCACTACCTCAAAATTATATCTGTTCAAGACGCCGATGTTGGGTGTCGGTTTTTGTAGACAGCATATATTTCGTTTTGCTTTTATTGACCGCTAAACCTATCTTTGCTGCCTCGATCTCAATACTCGCAAATGCCGCACTGACGGCCCGCTGAGTTCTTTGGACTATGTCAGTGTCATCGGTGTAAGCGAATAGTTGTACAGATTTGAAAAATATTGTACCTCCTGTGTTGGCTTCTGAGTTTCGTACAATTCTTTCAAGTATTATGTTAAAGAGATCGCATAATAGCGCGTCACATTGTCTAAGACCTTTCCTGACATCGAACGGTTCGGTGCTGTTTTTTCCGACTTTGATGGAGCATCGAGAGTTCTCCATTGTCATCCTGCACAAACGGACAAGCTTGGCAGGGATGCCGAGACTAGACATGGCTCTGTATAACTCGTCTCTATACACGCTATGACAGGCAACTTTGAAATCGATGAAATGGTGATGCGTATCGATTTAATATTCATTGGTTTTTTCCCAAGATCTGCCGTAGTGTGAATATTTGGTCAATGGTGGTTTCTGACTGAAACTGGACTAATAAGGACATTTGGGGTTATTGATGATCAGTTTAAGGTGTTCACATAAGACTTGTACCTGTATAGTTGGCGCAGTTCAGAGGGTCTCCTTTCCTCAGGATCGGGAAGGGATACACTTATCAAAAACCCCATGCGAATAAAAAAAAACAACTTAATTTACAATATTTTTCACATTTATCACATACATATATACAAGCATATGTATATAAAAAAGTGATTGTACAGAAACCGTTAAAATTAATTTCAATAATTTTTTTTAAGTTGAGATGTTAATTAACTTTATTTCGAAAATTGCTTAAATTTAAAAATAAATGATCAAAGATGAAAATAAAATGTCCGCATGTCAGATGATTAATCAAAATTTTTAGGTATAAGTGGTAATACAGACATGTTTTTAGCACAGTGTTGGTGTCTTAAAAAAAATGTCATTCGACATCTATAAAAAAAAATTTCATTCGGCATCTAATTTTGACAGCGACGTCTTGTTTTATGGTCACAGATTTGTCTTCAAGGCGTTTATTATTGTTTTTCTTCTTTTCACGCTTATTGGGTTTTGATATGCTGCATCCTCTTTGTTTTACCAGGTACCGAATTCATAGCAATGAAAACCCCCGATAAAATTTTATTTTTGCTTCAAAAATTGCAATTCATTTGTAAAACACAGAAAAAAAAAATAAAAAAAAAATAAAAATGGCCCTACGATAGGAACTAGCTCCCAATGACTGAAACGAACTAAATCCCATCAATCAATTTTGGCAGTGGGATCTAGTTCCTACTTCTGGGATATAGTTCATTTGGGAGCTAGTTCATTATGTACATTATCTACTAACTCCCAGTGAACCGAGTTCCAACAACAAAATAGTGGGAGTTAGTACATTTTAATTTTTGGCGCCCTGAGCACGTTCATGTGAGGCCGAAAGCCAAAAAGCAAAAAATATCGATTGTTTAAAACGTCGATTTATATCGATTTTTTGCACCGAATGTAGAAATTTTAAAATTTCGACTACACTAAAAGTGGAATGACTTGTATAAAAAGTCGGGGAAGATATCGAAAAACGACATTTTTTGCTAACGAGTATTGGAAAGAGAAAAGTAAAAAAATCAGCGACATAATATCCGGGGACAATTGTTCCCTGTATAAAAATATCCGCGACATAATATTCGAAGAACTTGAGCTCCAGGTGATTGCCTGACAGTTCTTGACATACCCTTTTTTTTTTTTTTTTTTTTTTTTTTTTTTTTTTTTTTTTTTTTTTTTTTTAAAAAAAGGAAACCCAAATCCCAGAGCACTCAGACTCTCCGGTCCATTGTACTACCAGGCAGGAACCTTTCTTTGGTGCAGTGGTTGGAAAAACTTCGATGTAATTCGTTTTTCCTTTATACTTGGGTGGCCCATGATTGCTGTTCCCCGCTGGGGCTTGGACCTGCACACATCGGTTAACGAGCAACATACCCTTACCGTTGCGATAGAGTCGCGTGAACTTATTCAAAGCTTGATAAAGACAAATCAGAAAAAATCAGAGGCCAGTGAATTGCTAGAAAAAATTTTTATTTTTTTAATTTTTCGAAATAATAGAATATTATCATAGCAAATGAGATGAAACCAGATGATGATTTATTTGAAGATTTTGCAGTATATCGTGATGACGAAGTAGATGAGAACGAAACTCTACCTCTTAATGTGCAACCAGAAGATGCCGCTAGCCCTACTTTATGTATAACTATCTGACCAGGGCTGGTCTAGCTTCGCCCGCGCTTAAGTTGACAGTTACTTAATTGTTGAAACATAATTGCCAACTGAATACAATACCAAAAATGTGTTAACTCAGTTATAACTTCCCCCGTGGGAATCGCCACTAGAGCACACAAACCCGCTCACAACACACAATTTATTTTAAATCCATTAAAACATTCCAAAATGTGGACAAATCCAACAATCAAAAACATCTCATCTAACAAAATGGAAAAATATTGCAATAGTTATATTTCTATACATGCATATGCATGTAAATATGTACCTATTCCTAAGTCTCTTAATTGCATGAAGTTGCACATTTTTACAATATCTTAGATTTGGCACTGATAATGTTTTTTTTTTCTTTTATTTTTAACTCTACAAGAGATCGCACACTGAAGATCAAAACATAATCATGGGATAGCGCGCCCATATACTCACACACACATACTATTGCAACGATAGCCACTGCTGCATGACTGCTGGCCGTGGTCTCCACTGAAGGAAAATTGTGGGCGTTGATTTGATTAATTGTTTTAAGCATTGCTCAGCTTCAGAACAATGCAGAAGGATGTTTTATACCTTAAATGAATCAGCGGCGAATTTACTAAATTCACCCATTTTTTATTTTTTTAATCCGGACAGCCAGTACTGAGCTACGGCAGTGGAATCAATATTAACAGATAGAAAATTCGATCTCAACCCCCTTTATGCCACTTACACCTTGAATTTCGGAAAATACCTTCGCATTTAGACAAAATAAGGAACAACTTTGCAAAATTTCAAGTACCTATGTCTAGTAGTTTTCCAGAAACGGTGTTCACAAGGAAAATCGATTTTGCTTTTATAGTATTTAAGATTTGTATCAGAATGAAGCCAAACATAGTACTCCTTCTGCATGATGATTTGCATAAAATGTCATTAAAACCTGCAGGCAGACAGCATCTCAACACGATCGGACAGTGGATATACATGCCCTTTATGCCGCAAAAAAGTTGTAAATGTCTTTCACATTTACGTATTATACAATAAATATTTCACTTTTGTAGATTGGTATACTTTTTTTGCTGAAATAAAAAAATGCACTTATATTTGTTAACAAATTACATATAGGCTACTGAAATATAATATCTTTTGGGACTTAGTTCTTTTAAAATTGTTGCTTTTCTTTTTATTTTAAACACTTTGGGACTTAGTTTATAAGGCCGTGTCTCCACGAGCAATATTTCATAGGTTGCCATCTCCCACTTTTCATAGAAAGAAAGAAAGATAGTATGCCATGACATTTAGGGTAGGCATTTCATAGCTTACTATTTCAGTCGTGCAAATGTCATAATGCCTAAAATGTCAAAATGCTACTAAAATGACAACCCATAGAATACTACCCATAGCAAACTATGAGCTGAGCAATACATAGAAAATAATTTTTCATGGAATACTATTTGTGGTAATGAACAAAGCTCTGTATTGGGATTTAATTCGTTCGCAGTTTAGGAGTTAGTTCGTTCTATAGTTGGGCTTTAGTTAGTTTCTCAAAATCGTGGAAGAAGATTCATATGAACTAGGTAGCAGATATTTATTAAGCTCAAGTTACAGTATTACAAGTTACGTATTTTTTGCATTTTGTAATCATCAGTAAGCCACGCGATGGCTATTGGAAATTTATAATATTTTCTGTGAAATTTAACCAGCGTTTTGAATTACAATAATTTAAAAAAGATAAATTTTGATTGAAAATGTACTACTGTAACAAGTGTAGCATATACAAAATTATGCACTGTTTGACTACCGTCGACATTGCTACACATGGATATACACATATCAAATCTTACCATACGAAGAATTTTCAATCAAATGGCAAGTATCTAACCGTTGTTTAATTTATCTTCCGTCCGGGTTTTTCCGCTTTACTAAGTCCATTTTCAAACTTTCACTCATACATTATTTTTGCGTGGTTTGGCCTTATTAGTTTATGATTTAAGTAGTTACTGCCTAATCTGAAATAAAATTTCCTTATACATTATCAAAACGTATACACTTGCATACCTCGAAATATTTCTTTCCTAAATTCTCCATATTCGTGTTGAATTGTTTCATCACCTACATAACTCATTATTATAACTAACGTCTAAGCGATTAACTCGTTTAATACAATTGTACCAGGTAATTGGGAAATGAAGACAAGACTTAGGAAAGAGCTATTTTGGTGTAGTGGTTATATAGTATGGATATTATGTTCATGTTCATGTACATGGTACTCCATGTGTGGTGCCCGAGCTTGCCGGGGAGAATTTGTCTTGATTTTTACATTCGGTTTTGATTTCCAGTATTTGTTTCGAGCAAGTACTGGATTTTTTTTTACATGTTTGTGGCCACTCCCATGTGGCATATAGGCACTGCGACCAGACAGATTTATTGTGGCAGAAATGTTGGGTTGTTCTTGGTGTTGAATGTTAAAATTATATGGATATATAGCTAATTTTATTACTAGACAAATTAAATGGATATGGTTGGTACCGACGTCCTATCACTTAGAGACCGAATACATTACCACTACAGCAGCCACTTATGGAACTACTAGATACACAGCTAAAGTACGCCAAATATTATATTGAACAGCTCTACCTCGCGTTATACGTATTGGTCAAATAGGAATACATTTGAAGACATAACTCCTTTGGCCCAACAGGCAAACATTGTGATTTCGTATTGACGCGAAAAGTGTGTGCCTTGATCTGAAATTCGAAAAACTCCATTATCCATCGAGGATACCTGCATTTAATAGAGATTCCAAGATCAGATTCTGACTTCTGTGTTAACTAAACGTGATTTAAATCAAAATTTTAAGTGAATATTTGGCCACTGCTAACCGTTATCCGCTGATGCGAGCGGCAGGGCGCTCTGCGTCCGTCGTCCGTCCGTCGTAGGTATGAAGTTGGGAAATTCAATGGAAAGTCAAACACCTGGACTACGACGATAATGCTTGCCTTTAATCGAAAATAATTGTGGACTTGCATCAAAACGTTCACCGGTTTAATAAGTTATCCAAAAGCAAGATCCTTAGTCATACTGACGACCCATCAATCTCAAAACTGAGCATTGTTGGCAACAATTGAGGGCAGTACCATAAGCAGTTGAATTGTAAGAGCAAAGCTAAGACTAGAAAAAGCGGTTTAATCGGCTTGAATACTAAGAAGATACTATTATGTTCAAACAGGAAATGCATGCTGTTATATGGCTGTAATACACGAGAAATGTCTACCAACGTCACACACATTTTTTTTAATTGACGACTCAAAAAAATATTGCCGGCAATCACGCCGAACCGGTTCTTAATAGCTATATGACAGCATAGGTCGAGAACGTGTAGATGCGTTTATTCAAAAGCGAAAGTGAGTGCATTGCTCATACCATGCGATAGGGCGATAATTGTGTAGCCCGCAAGGCGATACAATGATAACCACTTACTAAATGAGGTAGAACAGTGAATCTCTCTCGAAGAACTTTGTACATGCTAGTCAAAGAGGAATCACGCCAATTAGCAAAGTTGAATTATTTTTGGAATTGAGGCAGATTGCAGTGAATCGCACACGCTGGAGCACAGGAGAGGTAGATGCCCTCAGACCCATAAGGGGAACAGAAGCACAAAGTGAAGAATTGTGATGCTAGAATGAGTAGGCAAAACAAGGTTAACTTCAGTGGACTTTTGGGAGAAACAATGAAAACAGTATTGAGGAAAATAAAATTGAAGTTTTTAATACACTTACATGCGTCCTATGACTTATACAGAAAAGTTTTTGCAAACTTTCTATCCAGACAGCAGCACCACAATTGAAACGTTGTATGAGTTTATTATAAAACTTAAGTGGGGTGGTAGCTTCAGAGGTACTGCCGCAGATTCACTGTTTTATAGTTTTAAGTTTGTTTTATCAAGGAGGAATACACGCATATGTTAACGTATTATAAATTAATGGATTAAATTATAAAATATATCCGGAAGTTATAGCTCATCTGTTAATATTAGTCTAAGGGTTTAACTCTTTTAATTTATGTATAACATGGAGGTGCGCGACGTAGTACTTTTAGATCCGCACACGAGTTTGAAATTTATTATAGTGATTGTTGAAAATGGAGCTTATACTTATACTATATTATTATTATACTCTTACGTTTATATAGTATAAGCATACCCGTCTGCAGTACGTACTTGCATTGTTTCATAAAATCACAGTCAGCTCAAAATTACTTGTCGATTAATAATAAGGGCCTAAGGTAAACGGCTATAATAATAACATAGGTAACATTACTAACATATGTACATACATATGTATATTGCATGTCTGCCCATTTTAAAGACTTTTCGTATTAAAAAAAGGCCTAAATGTAGTATATCTGAGAAGAAGAAGTTCGCCCAGCTTCAAGCAAAGAGTACAGAGGGGGTACAGGAACTGGAAGAAATATCTTCCCTGGTTGCTGATACAAACCAGGCTATCCAGGAGCTGTGACGACACAATATGAACAAGCCGCACAAAGAAGGAGGAATACTGAGGAGATTCGTTCGCCAAAGTTCATTCACAATGCTCATGATCAGCTTTTTGTAGATGACAACAAAATTCTGCATAGGAAATGCGACAGTATTGTGAAGGACTTTTGAATCAACAGTTTCCCCGGCTATACTTTTCAAGTGCCACACATAAC
This sequence comes from Brachypalpus laphriformis, assembly GCA_945910035.1. Taxonomy (NCBI): domain Eukaryota; kingdom Metazoa; phylum Arthropoda; class Insecta; order Diptera; family Syrphidae; genus Brachypalpus; species Brachypalpus laphriformis. The sequence goes on from OX246754.1 coordinate 90,427,753, forward strand.
TGCCAATAAATATCCGACATTACAGTCGAAGAAGTTAGTGAGGCGGTGAAATACTCCATCGAAAAGCGGTTGGACCAGACGAGATATCCTTAGAGTTCTGAAAAACGATGAGAGATATGGGGTTCTGGTAGCTCAGGATTCTCTTGTCCATCCTTATGAGAGACGATAAGTTACCTTCTCACAGTATACAAAGAGATGGATGATACGCAAAAGTGTGATAATCATCGTTCGTTCAAGCTGATGTCACACACCATGAAGATCGTTGAGCGAGTGTTAGGTGGCCGATTGCGAAAAATAATACGGCTATATGATGATCAGTGCGGATTTGTGGCGCATAAATAAACCACAGATGTAATTCAAAGTATAAGGATCATAATGGAACAAATCGTAATTGCTTAAAAGATTTGCATACAATCGCGAAATCTTATATGGGTGGCACTAAGCCATCGAGGGGTTCCTGAAACCTATGTGCAAATGATCATGGAAATGTACGAGGCAACAAAGGTAAGAGTAAGATGTCCCACTGGAGTCACCGAAGAGTTCCCAATCAAAGTCGGGGTGCAAAAGGGAGGCGTCTTAAGTCCTTTGTTATTTTTTGCAGTTTTTGACTATCTGCTTGAAGGTGAAGTAATGGACCCCAAAGTACATCTGTTATTCTTTACTCGCGCACTTGACGTATGGGTGAGCGGTTTTAAAGAAAAAGTGTACCGAATCAGTCCAAAAAAAGACCTAGTGCTTCTACTACCCGTTCTTTGACCCACTCAGGCACATTAATTTGAATAGAACAGTTCCTCCCAAGTGCAAAAAGTTCAAATTCCTGCGATCTATGATCAATAGCGAAGCAACCTCTGATGACGAAATAAATTATAGCGTAAGCGTAGGGTGGATGAAGTAGCGAGAAAACTCCGCTATCTTCTATGACCGAAAAATGCCCCCTAAGTTAAAGGCTCTACACGGCAGTTGCGCATCCAGCACTCACATAGGGTTCACAATGTTGGACAATGTAAAAATCACATCACGACACAATAACGGCTGAGATGAAGATGCTTTGCATGACATCAGGAGTGACAAAGCTTGATCGAATAAGAAGTTCGAAGATCCGTGGAAGCTTTCACGTCAAAGAACCATCTCACGAAAAATAGTGCGGCTCAGTTAGTACGTACGAGTATATTGTCATGTTCAAAGAGGCGATAATTTGATCCCTGTTAAAAAGGCAATATCATTGAACGTTCCAAAAATATCGCGAAAGAGAGGCAGGCATAAAAAATCATGGATCACTCAATTGCAACAACAATAGCATTGATCCAAAATCGGAAGGTCTCCCGATATTTTCTGAGGTCAAATGGGCGAACGCCACGGGCGAATCAGTAGAAACGCAGTGAAGTAGAAGGATTATGATCCATTGAATTCAGCCCAGAACATCGCCGTATTTCGAAAGAACATATATTTTGAGCCAAATATGACATTATTCCAGATTTATATAAATATCTAAGAACAGGAATCTCTGTATGCCAGTTTAGCATGAATTTCCTGAAGCTCAATACAAAAAATTAAGCTTGATTCCACCTTGTACCATCAAAATAATATGTTTCCACCAAATCGATATTGAAGATTCAGATAAACCTTCTCTAAGTCTTCCAAGTTGTATGGGACTAAAAATAGTGCTTATAAGTAGCAACTGACCTAGCCTACTCATTTTATTTTATTCGTGTAAACCTCTGGGTTCGGCTGCACGGTAACTTTCGCAAGTAGATTAATATGTTTTGCTGAACTTACCTCCTCTTGCGCACTCCAAGTTGGTCGAGGTCCCCTTGAACTTGTGCGCGCCACCTACGGCGATGATTCCCTCTACTGCGTCGTCCCTCGGGGTTAGATTCGAAGACTCTGCGGGCCGGAGCGTTGGTGTCCATTCGCTCTACATGTCCTAGCCATCTCAGACGTCTAATACGCAGTTTTTTGACTAGGTCGATGTCGCTGTACAGCTCGTATAGTTCGTGATTGAATCTTCTCCTCCAAAACCCGTCAACGCGAACGGGACCGAAAATCTTACGAAGAATTTTTCTCTCAAAGCGACCACGGATATCTTCATCCTCTTTTAATAAAGTCCATGTTTCAGCGCCGTAAAGCAGGACTGGGATGATCAAGGTCTTATATAGAGTCTCCTTAGTTGTTCGAGATAGGGCTTTACTGTTGAATTGCCTTATAAGCCCAAAAAAACAGCGATTGGCAAGAGTTATTCTTCGATTGATTTCTGCACTGATTTTGTTTGTAGAATTTATAGCAGAGCCAAGGTAGACAAAGTCCCTTACTACCTCGAAGTTATAGCTGCCCACGGTGACGTTTTGTCCAATTCGTCGGTGTTGGTTTTCCCTTCTAGTTGACAGCATACACTTTGTTTTGCCCTCGTTTATCGCCAAACCAATTTTGGCCGCTTCCGCCTCAATGCTTGCAAAAGCACCGGTGACAGCCCGCTGAGATCTTCCGATAATGTCTATATCGTCGGCGTATGCAAGCAGTTGTACAGACTTGTAATAGATTGTGCCTCCGGTGTTGGCTTGTGAGTTCCGCACAATCCGTTCAAGTACAATATTGAAGAAGTCACATGACAGCGCGTCACCTTGTCTAAAGCCTTTTTTGACATCAAAGGTCTCGGTGAGGTCATTACCGACCTTGATGGAGCAGCGAGCGTTCTCCATCGTCAGCCTGCACAGACGGACAAGTTTGGCAGGGATGTCAAAACTAGACATGGCTCTATAAAGCTCTTCTCTATAGATGCTGTCATAGGCGGCCTTGAAATCGATAAAGAGGTGGTGAGTATCGATTTGCCTACCTTTTTCTTTATCGAAATCGATAATCGATGGGCTGTTCACAGGGGTAATTTTTGGTATAATCCACTCTGGAGTTTTGATGATCTTGCGAGAAACTTATCCTATAACTTCTGTCTCATGGATATGCCGTCTGACGCAATGACACCAGAACTTCGACTGTTGCGCAGACTTAAAGTCGCCTTTCCTTGTGTTCAGGACTGGCTTCGACTAGAGTCTGAGCCAGCAATGGAATGTAGTCATACTTCACGGATTGCTACAAAACCAGTCAGAAGTCTAGTGCTGGTATATTCGTGGAAGACGACAACATTAGGTTTCACTTCTCGCAAATATGCGTCTAATTTCCAAATGGAAAACAATCCTAATGGATAATATTATAAGCAAAAGGTGGAAGGGTCGAAGTATTTGCGTCTGCAGTGACATTCAGGCTGTGCTTAAGGCCTTGCTTAACTCTTTAATTAATTCCAAAATAGTTCATGAGTGTACAAATTCTTACTACGCGGTCCCAAGTCTGAATTCTCTGTCTATGTTGGCTAAACGAATGCCCCCGGACGTCTGTAAGAAATCAGCGGCATTCTTGCTGTCTCTCAACAGAAAAGATTAAACGCAATTTATTACCGTCTTGACAGGCCACTTCGCTTTCGCCAAGCATCTTAGTGTATTGGACTGAAGTGGCACTACAGTCTGCGACGCTTATGGAGACGGCGACGACACTGCGGAACATTTTCTCTGAGAGTGCTCATATCAGGTGGCAGATTTTCGGTGCGGCTGTGGCGAGTGTTTGATATGGAAAGCTCCACATCTCTCAAGTGCTATCTTGGCTTTCTTATAAGGACAAGGAAATTCCAATAAAATAAGTAAACCAGGGTTTTGTTCTCTTGTAGTATTATATAATGGACCAGTTGCGTCTGAGTACTCCAGTCGAGCGTTTTCTATTCCGACAAAACAGAGAATCTGAACCTTAACTCCTATAGAAACATATTGATCTTTTTTTCTATATAATGATGAGTTTTAATAATTTATTCACTTGTTAACGATTTCACAATAAATTATCTGCTAACAATGGCCTGGCAAAACGTTTTCATACATTTGTACAGAAATATTAAATAATATGAATGTATATAATCGCAAATATACTTCAACTAATTTGTCTTTCTAAGCACTCTTGAGCACCTACCAATATAAAACTTGTTCGCCTCCACTACAGTTCAAAGACCAGTCAACCCATTTAAAAATTGATTGCTAACAACAAAAACTTGTACAAATGTAACAAAACTAGCCATTGACATTGAATAGTGTTAAAAAGTTCACTGCCAAATCGAAGAAAGAAACTCAAATTGAATACACAAAGAAATACTCGTAGAAAGATGCGGATTATAAAAAATCACACCAAAGAACAGACGATGATTGACGGTAATAGAAAAATGTTCATCTTGAACACCACAGCTTGATACTCCTGGATACAATATCATGCTTAACGAAACTCTCTGTAGCTGGAGCTTTTTTTTTTGTTATGTTTTGATATTCAAATAAGAAATTGCGCAATTAGTTTAATATCTTTTTCTTTTTTAGTATTATTTGACAAATAGCAACCACTACAAAACAACACCAGCGCACACTTATTCAAGCTAATGCAAGTTCTCCAGTCCACATCACCCAGTCTTGGTAGATTTATTGAGTTTGATGTTTTTGCTGTTTGCAAGCCCACTCTGCCTCATATTGTAAGTTCATGTTCACGTCGTGTCGCCTCTAACAATAGGCAGCGGCAGCAATATGTGCTATATCTTGCCAACATCTATTTTAATATGTGTGTGACATACGAATAAGCATTAGGTAGGCAAATGGCATAGCACACAACATTTAAAAATAAATTTTGTGAGAGGCAAACAAAGCAAAAGAATGACAAAACATACAGCAAATTTACAAATCGTCTGGCGCGGATGGTTTGGTACCCTATCATCTATCTTTTAACCAGCGTTTCTCATTTACGCGTACACTATTCGTAGACAAAGTGTAAACTATGGTTTGGGTGTCGGCAATGTCGGCCATGGTGTAGACAATTTCAACAATGGCATAATGTCCGTCAGTTCTGTCAAATTTGTGACACATATAAAAGCTTTTTAATCTGACTTGGTAAGATTGAGCAATAAATAAAAACGATGGCATAATGTAAGCCTATTTTTTACCTGTAGACAACGATTTACTTTACACCTTGTAGATAGTGTGGAACAACGTTAAATGTTCAGATTTTCCCAAAAATATCATATGCGAAATTCCGTTTTCTTTTAAGAAAACGCCCTAAAAAAAATAGGCGTAGAGCTAAATGAAATGCATGTAGAGAAGGTCAACGCCAATATATTTGCAGAACTTTTTATAATTTTTATTATCAGTGGATGTCAAAAATGTGTACACTTGTATAGCTTTGAACTCGCAAAACCTCATTTCATCTTCATAGTTCAAAATGTATGGCCCAAATAGAGAACAGCGGATAGACAGAGGGATATGGCTCTATTAGCTCGCCTAGTGGTGTTCATCATTTGCTTTATGTGATCTAACTTTATGATTTCTTTATGTTGCAAACTATGTGTCAGTCTTAATGTACCCTATGGTATGGGGTATAAAAAGAAAACAAAAAAGTTAAAACAGGGGAGAGACACTAATCTTATCTCAAAGCTGTATCTGCTCACTGCTGCTGAATGTTACATTGGAAGTTTAAAATGAGGGGGCCCAGCACCGCCTAGCCAGGAATTATGTTGTTGGAGGAGGAGCGCTACTAAAATTCGGGGTCATGTCGTCGTGTGCTTTGGAAAAGATATGTTTTAGTACTGACTAGAAATTGAGCCTGGAAAGAAAATTTCATTGAAATTGCAAGCCACCGGGCCAGACGCAATACCAGCCATAGTCCTCAACTGTGCACTGGAACTAGCACCGTTTCTTTGCAAACTTTTCTTTTATCTTAGTTATCTTAGTTGGAACCAATTCCCAAAAAAAGGAAGGAAGTGCATTCCACAAAGTGACCGCCCCACAGCCCTCCTATTTATGCTTTCCAAAGTTATGGAAAAGCCCATACACGTCGATATAATTAAATATGTATGTAGAGGGTCATGGACTAATAAGTGATCGGTAGACCGGTGGTTTTTGTAGATGCCGTCCAATAAGAGACCTGCTAAGTAACGTTAAAACCTGCGCAACTCATTCATGGACCTGCTATTAAAAAGTGTGACGAATCAAGAGCATTTGCACTAGACATATCTACTAAGTAAACTAGCTTCTTATGGACTACCACAACAGCTCCACGGATAGATGGAAAACTTCCTTCAGAACAGATCAATCCAGATTGTTGTCGACGCAATGTCTTCAGATATATTTGCTATTAATGTTAGTGTACCTCAGGGATCTATTTTGTCTCCAACACTTATTTTTATTCCATATTATCATCTACTAGGATCAACAAATAATAAGATTTTTAGTTTCGCCGATAACATCATCCTAGTAGCATCTTGCTTAAACAACATGCCTGTGAGTGCCAATACGTCACACAGTCAGAGATGCGAACAAATCCATAAAATTAACGAAGATCTACAGAAAATCTTGTAGTGGGAAAAGCAAACATTGTGGAGTTCAACGCGAAAGAAACACAATCCATCGCCTATTCCAGGAAGAATACACATACTGTTCCTCAGCTTCAAATGTATTATCAAATAGTCGAACCCAAAGACACTATGCATTTACTGCATAAAACGTGAACGCAACGCCTATCTAAGCACTCAATAGGGCCGTATTAATACCGACCATCGTGAAGCAATACCTAATGGCAGTTCCGCGAGGGAATATATTCGGTCCACGAATGCTCAATGTTGTTATTCGCAGCCTGTAAGAATCCGGCACTACCGATGGACTCCGGGTCACCGCCGAATATACAGGATTTAGGTAGCATCATCGGACCTCATTTATTAACAACTGAGGTCGAAGAACGAGTTATGGTCAGTGGGGATCATTACCGGGCCATGAGCAAAGAATATTTCTTCGAAAATATGGATGGCATTGATCCAGACGAAATGTGGTTTCAACACGAATGCGCTATGTCCCATACAGCAACCGATACCATTTACTAATTTAAATTACAATTTGGCGATAAGTTCATTTCGAGAAATGGATCCGTTAATTTGCCTCCAAGATCGTTCAATTTTGTCCCTCTCAATTATTTCCTGTGGAGCTAAGTGAAGTCACAGATTTATGCTAATCAACGAGCAACAATTGACGCCTTGGAGCCAATATTGGCTCGCGTTATTCATGACATACGGCCAGCATTGCTCGAAAAAGCGACCCAAAATTGGACGGACAGAATGCGCTTTGCAGTGCTCGAAATTATTTTCAAATGAACCATGAAATGATCTCTTAAAATAAAGTTTTACTTACTTACTTAGGAGGCGCTACAGTCCAAGGCGGACCTAGGCCTCAACCAAGAAACCTTTCCAGACAGCCCAGTTACGAACCAACTGCCTCCAGTTACGGACACCAAGTTGGTTGAGGTCTCCCTCCACCTGTTTGGGCTACCTACCGCGAGGTCGTCCTCTACTGCGCTGTCCATCCGGGTTGGATTGAAAGACTTTCCGGGCTGGAACGTTAGGCTCCATACGCTCTACATGAATGAGCCATCTTAGTTGCTTTATGTGAACTCTTCTGGCTAAGTCGATGTCCTTGTATAGGCCGTATAGTTCGGCATTGTAACTTCTCCTTCAATCGCCGTTTATGCAGACGGGACCAAAGATCACTCGAAGAACTTTTGTCTTAAAGTAAATAAAGGCATCTTTATCCAATTTTGATAGAACCCATGCCTCTGCGCTATACACCAGGACTGGGATGATTAATGTCTTATACAGAGTTACCTTTATAATTCGAGAGGGCTTTGTTACTCAATTTCCTTCTTAGCCCATAAAAACACCGATTGGCAAAAGTAATTCTTCGTTTAATCTCCCCTCTGGTGTCATCTGCGGAGCTCACCATAGAGCCTATGTAGACAGAGTCCTTTCCTACCCCAAAATTATATCTGTCTATTGTGGCGTTCTGTCCGTTTCCCTGAGTCAATGTCATCGGCATAAGCGAGTAGTTGTACAGACTTGAAAAAGTGTTTGCTTGTGAGTTTCGTACAATTCTTACAAGTATTATGTTAAAGAGATCGCATGATAGCATGTCACCTTGTTTAAGTTCGGTGGTGTTTTTTCCGACTTTGATGGAGCAGCGAAATTCTCCATCGTCATCCTGCACAAACGGAAAAGCTTGTCAGGGATGCCGAGATTAGACATGGCTCTGTAGAGCTCGTCTCTATACATGCTATGATAGGCAACTTTGAAATCGATGAAAAGGTGACGCGTATCGATTTTATATTCATGAGCTTTTTCCAAGATCGACCGTAGCGTGAATATTTGGTCAAAACAAAAATAAAGTTTTAATTTTATTTAAGTTTAAAGTTCTATCGGGCTTATATTATAGAAAATACCCTTTACGAATCCGCTGGTCCATTTGACACATTTTCGAATTGATGGGAAACGGCATTTGTCCAGCCAGTTCTAAAAAAATCTGATCTTCAATTTTCTTCAGCTACTAACCAATTGCACCAACTTCCCTTCTTTCCAAGGTCATGAAATTGCTGATCAGGGAAAATTTTGAGTGGTGAAAACTTCTTAATGACGGTTTTCGTACCGACTGGTGGTCTGACGACATACCTCAACGAAATATGGAACCAACCTCTATATCACTTTAACATTTCGAAGGCATTCCTTAGCTTCAGGCGTTTTTCATTCTCGGTATCTGTGCCAACGACAACCTCGCAAGAGCGTTTTCAAATGCGTGGATGTCATCAAGCCATTGAAAAAATGCCGTATCCCCTATATTCTACTAAGTATATATAGGTCAAGCGTGAATATAAAGCTCATATCTGGTCTGGTGCACCAAAACCTCTTGCATTTACTGGATAATACCCTAAACACGCATATTGTGATCTCAATAAATCGGATTGAACACCCAAAAAGTGCCTCTTGCATTTAGCTGTTTTATCGTTACTATCCCAAACAGTGCTCAAACGAAATGGTAATGCCCTTCATGCCTCAAATGCTATCAGTTTATCATTTTCGGATGTATAGTCGAATATATACGTAGAGACTCCTTAGCAAGCTTTAACAACCTCAATTTTACCTCAGAAGAATCCACGGTCATTTAAAACCAACGTGAATCGGTTCGGCGCGTAATGAGCCTTATCTCTTGAGCCTTATCTACTTAACGCCTCCGCTATGTATCATAATTATATCATCATAAGGGTATCTTAAATCAGATCAGAAGGGTATCAAGAGGCAGACTGCGAATAAAACTGCGGAGTGCAGGATAAGCGATGTTAAGCCGAGTGTAGGATAAATGGCTTCCAGCTAAGCTCTTTAGTTTTCAACATCAACTCTCACAAGACGCTATACAGTCATTGGGGGTAAATGTAAATATGCGGTAAATGGAAACAATGATTATTTCTGTTTATTTAAATTATTTTTTGTAGCCCACATTTAAAAAAAAATAAGTTTGAACTGTCATTACACTGGTGCAGTCCATATTGCGTAGGTAAATTGCAGTTCAGTGGAAAGTTCTGTCGTAAACAGAACGTGTGGGAAAAAGTTGTTAGCATGTCCGCTTACATTGACCCCATTCTTAAGTCCCTATTGCTCAGTGGAAATGACTACTTTGTTTGATTTAGCCCGGAACTAAAACAAAAAGTTGGGTAAATGTAAATATTAAAGTGGGTAATGTAAACGCTACACTACTACCATTCACATTTATTAAAACACGGTTAACTCATCAGTCTATTTTAAAACGGTTTCCTTTGTTAAAAGTAAGAAAGGAGATACATTTTTGTTTTAAATTTTATTTTTTTTTTCGAAATTGCAAAAAGTATCTATATTTACCCAACTAACCGAGGAGTTTACAGGCAAAATGCGGTCTGAGTAAAGTCTATTTATTTTAATATCATATTAACATACATAGCTTTTGCCGCACATTCGATCTGTGTGAAGCTTAACTTTCCTTCATATCTGTGATGCCCGATTTTACAGTGAGAGCTTAAGCCTCAATTGGAGCTTAAGCTTCGGTTTAACTCATCTTTGTATTTCACAGTGCCGGCTTAAGAGCTAAACTCCACTTAAGTGTTGATATAACTTAAGCCACCGATTTTGGTGGCTTAAGTATTGTCTTAACTACTGTCAGAGAAAAATTCATCATTCGATGTTACCAGTTTTAGCACAGCATTACGTTTGTTTAATGTAACTACTTTATGTATCGACATGAACCTAACCCTGCAAAATAATTTTTTTTTTGTTCTATTTGTGGACATTTTGCTTTACTCAATAAATATCTACTCTCTTACAATGGAGGCAAATTAACAAGGCATACCTGCGTGGAATTCACTTGTTAATCTCGTTAAAAACCTGCGCCCCTTGTGTTTTATGGTTATACGTATGTATTGTATATAGAAACATAGAAATGTTCTCTGGCAATACCCATTGCTTGAGAGCAGCTAAATGCAGCGGTATTTTCTTTTTTTATTCATTATTCGGATAACATTTTTTTCATTTTTGTTCCACTCTTCTTTTATTGAAAAGAAAAACAAATTATTTACATCACTAACAAGACATTTGTCTATTTGACATCTCCGATCCATTCACAGTAGTTAATTACCCACAAACTGTTCACAATCACTTCTTATGCTTGGCTTAGCTAAGCCACACTTTTTAAATGACTGTGATACCCAAAAAACTTAAGTCAAAACTTAAGCTCTGCGTTTTACTTAACTTAGCTGCGACTTAAGCTCCCACTGTGAAACCGGGCATGAGTGTTCCTAAAGCGGTGTACATACATATACATACGTATGTAGGTAGTCCTCAGTTGAAAGAACCGCATGTAGACAGCAGTTTTACTACAAGTCCGCTTCTGTCAGTATCAGTTCAGTCATTAAAGGACAACTTGGCAAATAAATTAACATCACGTTCAAAATTATCCGTAGTGCTTTCACAACACATCCTTTACGGTGGTGGTGTGTTACCCCCGCCCCTGTTTTTATTTTATTTTTTCCTAAAGAATTGCAAAAAATGTCATCATTTTTCGGGAAATATTTTCCATATATCACAATCACAATGAATTACCACGCTGGTTAAATTCAATAATTAATTTTATTTATCCAGCTGAATGGAAAAGGAAATCAATGGGGCAGTGTAAAAATGACACCAACAAGTGAAATGCGAAGCATTGAAAGAATCTGCAAATTTATATAAAAAAAATCGTTGATGTGTGACACATTCAATATGTTTTTGTTTTTCAGTTTATCGTTTTCAATTTAAATTACGAACTTAATGCATTCCCAGTGGCAATGATATATCATGGTATGTTTTATTAAAAGGTATATGTACCTACATAAGTACATCTATTCAATTTCAATTTCAATTTTATTTTTTCGAAGATCCGTGGAAGCCTTCACGTCAAAGAAACAATCTCTCGAAAAATAGAGAGCGACCGGCTCAGTTGGTATTGCCATGTTCAAAGAAAAAATCATTTGAACCCTGTTAGAAAAGCAATATGAATGAACGTTCCAAAGACATTATGAAAGAAAGGCAGGCCTATAAACTCCTGGATCACACAAATGCAACGACACCAGCATTTGGTTTGCCTCACTAACAAAGTGATCCAAAATCAGGAGGCATGTCAATATTTTCTGATGTCAAACTGGCGAACCCCACGGGCGAATCAGTAGAAACGCATTGAAGTTGGAGGGTTATGATCCCTTGTCTCAAAGCTTTAGTTAGCTTTAGGACCTAAAGGTTATCAATTCTACAGAATTCTTTTAGTCTTCTTTTTCTCAAGTTAACTTGAAAAATGTTTCTTAAACCATTTGGAAGATTCTTAAAAATGTTCGACATAGTGTACATCAATTGCCTTTTACCGTAGACGTTTTTTAAAAGCTGGCAATTGGTACATCCCGTCCGCTCGGCTTCTGATGTTGATGTCGCGGGTGATTAGTGTACGGAAAAGCTGGTCTTAATAATACTCCAACGCTGCAGTCATCTCGAAGATTTGTTTTACTTTTAGGAGCCTCACTTTGCTTTTTGCTGGATTTCTTGTCAACAGTAGGTTGATTGCTCGATTTTGTCGATATGTGCTTGTGATGCTCCTCCCCGCGCCAGTATACCATACCTCGGGAAACGATTAGAGCTTTTTTGCACACTTGGTAAAGATATAAACTTGAGGCATGTCAATGCAAACAAGGCTCCTTTCAACGTTTTCCTCAAATTATTGCCATAAATATCCCAGAGAAAATGGTTGTCTAAGATACAAAGATACCTGTAAGTATCCAGCACTTCAATGACCTCGTTATTACCTGAATCTGCGCAGTTAAGGTGTTGATTCGAATTTATTATTCTGGATACTTACTTATTTACTTAGGTGGCGCTACAGTTCGGGGTGCACCTGGGCCTCAACCAACAAGCCTCTCCATTTAACTCGGTCTTTAGCTAATTGCCTCCAGTTGCGCACTCCAAGTTGGTCGAGGTCCACTTGAACTTGTGCGCGCCACCTACGGCGATGATTCCCTCTACTGCGTCGTCCTCGGGGTTAGATTCGAAGATACTGTGGGCTTCGTATGTGCATGAGTTTTGTTTTTGACCCATTTATAACTAGACCATTATCCGGCCATCAATTCGCTGCTTCATTGGATTCTGCATAGTTTTCTCAGTTTCTTCGATTGACCGATAGCACACCATGATCGCCGTTTCGTCTGCATAGGCATACCATTTCATTAGTATTTTATTATGAGGAGTAATGGACTGAGTTTAGAGCCTTGTGGAACTCCATGCTGCACTGATTGTTCGCTGCTTCAGCAGTCTTTGATTTCTATGCGAAAACTTCTCTCTCTTAGATAATTTCTCAGCCACTCTGCTAATCCTCTTATCCCGACTCTTTCGCTGAAGTCCAAGTACTGCCCGTTTTTCTAGTTTTCAGATAATCGATGAAGATTATGCCACACGAATCCCAGAAAACTGGCCATAACCTGCCCACCCAATGGAACAGTTTTGGCCTTCTTTGGAGTACGCTTTTTGGGAGAAATCCACTGTTTTAACTCTTTCGTTTCTAGAGTATAGTTATGAATCCATGTTTCATCAAATGTTACATAGTCATACAAAAACTGTCACTGATTGCGCTTGAACAAGTCCAGACACTGATTCGAAGCTAATTGTGAGCAAATGCGGCACCCGTCTTATCGATAGCTGTCTTTTACACAAATGTTCATACAAGATATTATAAACACATTCATTTCAGATGTTTACCATTTTAGCTATCTCTCGAATCCTTACTCGGCGTTTGTCCAGCACAATACCATAGATTTCATTGAGCATTTCTTTAGTTATGGCCTCGTTTAGACATCACAGGCGCTCTGGATCATTCGTGCTTGTACGACCACAACCAAACTCAATTCCACGCGACCGACGGAGCAAAGTCCCCGTAATCATTTTTAAGTTTTCTTCCATTTCTTTAATGGTTTTTCTACGCTATCTATGACAAAAGTAACGGCTTTATTTGCAAATCACAGATCTTTTAACCTGTCTGCTGCTGATCTGATAAAACTAACTAATGAAATGCACTGACGCACTTACAAGTCTAAAAGTGGATACTTCGCTCGAAGTATTGATTAATCAACTGCTCGTATGCAGGATTATTAACACACAGCTGGGTGGAGCATCGGCTAGAAGATTTGCCAGTTATGGAACATCCCAATGTGGTGTCTCGTCTCCTCTTCAGTGGAATCTAGTAGCCAACGAGCTGCTAGTCGACCAAGAAAGGACAGGATATAGAGTGATTGCCTATGCAGGTGACATTGCTATTGCTGTCACAGATAAACATTCAGACACTCTCAGGGAAATACATCAATATGCTCTTCTCCGGCTCACCAGATGGGCCTCAGAAAGTGAACTAGGGGTTAACCTTCACCAAATTGAACGTATTCTCTCTATGACAAATTACAAAGTTCCCCTCATAGACCCTTTGTCTTATTTTGGGCAGGAAAATGAACTGGAATGGCAATCCACTAGAACGCGTAAAGAAAGCAAATATAGCGTTCTATTCCTGTAAAAAGGCTATAAGTAGAAGCTGGGGTATGCAAACTCGAATCACATGCTGGCTGCATGTGCTATTATCAAGTCTACTAATGTATGGCGTTATCGTTTGGTAGACCACTCTTGATAGGGCTGTTCACCTCACTCAATTAGCTAAGTCGCAAAGATCTGCTTGTACATATGTATATATGTATGTGTGTCAGAGGCGCACTAAGAACTACTTCCTCTACGTCATTGGACATTATGTTTCATCTCCAGATATTTTCGGCAAGCGCATGGTTGCCAGTGCGGCCATCCGACTTAAAGCATCCTTGCAGTGGTCCAATGTTCGCGTTGACCACTCCTCGATCTTTGATCTTTTCAACTTTGTCCATGAAAACCCCGACCGCAACCCTGACTGCAATGAATGGAATAATGATCCCTCATTGGATGTAAGTTCTGTTTACTTCTTCACAGACAGTTCCAAGACTGAAAGTGGGGTGGGTTGTCGTGTCTTCACTGAAAAAACCTGAGTATCTTTTTCCACCTCTCAAATCACTGTAGGGTTTTTCAGGCAGAAATTATGGCGATCAGGAAGCCTTATCCTGGCTGAAATGCAATGCAATATCTGTCCGGGGTACTAGCATTTGCACTGACAGTCACGCGGTAATCAAATCCCTGGAATCGTGCTCTTTCACTTCAAAGGCCGCCTTGAACTGCCGTTTGTCTGTTACGCAGATGACGGAGCAGTTGAACATGCATCTATACTAGGTGCTTGGCGACAAATACATTCCGAGTAACTACAAGGCTGGCGAGCTCGCCAGACGAGGTATGACTAACAGTTCCGCCGAAATTGGGGATATGCCCCTCGCTACATGTAAACATATACTAAAGCTGGACACCACAGAAACAAGACTACTTCATCTAGGAGCTCCTTTCTTTAAACCTTTGTTTTAATAAAAGCTCTGGTTGGTTTAATTAGTCCCTGGATAGCCAAATAGAAAGATCCATAACATCACAATGAACCTTTACTGTTTTAAATAAGTCAGTACCTAACGTAACCTAACCTAACAAATGAAATCTACTGACAGCATTCTTGAGTGGAACCTGTAACGCTGCTGAAAATAAAAATTCTTGCAGAAACAGCATTATAACTGCTGAAAAGTAAAAATGTGTCTTCTAGTTTGTGTCGCTCACCTCACCAATACACACAGTCAACTTTTTTGCCAATACCTAAGTATACACAAGCCAAGTGGCCAGTGAGTAAAACAACTTAATTACAATTTCCTGTCCACCCGCAATTAGAAACAGCTATAGGAGCTCGGCTAAAAAAATCCAAGCGAACTTGCACAAAATGAAAAGGTTCTCAGGTTAAAACGGGACTAGAAATGAATACTAGCTTAGATACAAAAACAATATATTTATCTGCTTACTCTCAGCCTAAGATACGCTGAAATAACTCATGTCAGAAAACGCGTTAAAGTAAATCATTTCTTTTGTCTAATGTCCGACCTTGGCCATCACGGACTGCCACGCCTCATAAATTATTAAAATGTTCGAATGTTTAATAATACCAACGTTTTCCTTTTTTTTTAAGGTCATTATAAAATAAAGCAAATAAACTGCAGCCATATACATATGCAAATACATATACATACAGAAACGATTAATATTTTTTTATGGAAATTATCATATTTTAAAAGAAAAACGGAACAAAAATGTTAAGCACTACGTACGAGTAACATTAATAGGTGGTCATCACCACCGACTTGTTTGATTACTCATAACGACTGCCAAGAAATCTACATAATATGTAAAATCCGGAATTCCTCAAGGTTATGCTCATTTTGACACCAAACACCTAAGAAATGCTCAATGAAAAGAATAAATGAATGAAAAGCGAAGAGAGGTAGTAGGCAAAAAAATGTAAATCGATGAGAATTTACATTTAAACTTAGTTTTTCTGAAGTCTCTTTTCCTTCAAGGGATTTAGTTGTGACCAACTGTTAATTTCTACAAATTAATAACGTAGTTAATATCAATAATTGAAAGGTTAATACTCTGGCTTACCCTGCAATTGCTGGATGAAATCAAAACCATTTTTCACTGTCTCAACCGAGCAGGGTGTCTGTAGATAATGCAGACGTTACCCATAATTCATAAGATATATACGTGCCTAAATCGAAAAAGTTCATAGCACCACATGACGCTTTGTATTTTTCATTTATCCATAGAAGATAAATAATTTAGATTTACTCGTACACTACAGTTTTTAAAGCAGCTATGATTTACTAATTAGAAACAAACGATACTGTTCAATCGGTTCATAATTTGACAGCAATGCCATGCAACACCTTCTCTACCTTGTACATAACTAAGGATGCTAAGGACGTGGTACAGAATATAAAAATTAAAAGCATCATTGCAATTTTGCCATTACCATTGTCGTAAATTTTTAATAATGGAATAATGTTAATGAATAAAATGTTTACATATTTTTAGCCAACAGTCGAGTGTTTTTTGGCCACTCAAAACGATCAAGCACGCAGGTGAGACCATAACAGCTTGGGGTGTTTTGGTTGCAATAAATCTAGCAATCCTAAACTGAATAAAGAAGTACCATATGTTGAGCAAAGAGTTTGATTTTCTAACAGGACAATGATTAAAGTCTTTCGTCAAAATTGTGCCAAAGATTCCCGAAAAAACAGAAACAAATTTAAAAATAGTCCAATAGCGTTTCCAATCACCTCATCTATATCCGGTAGAATTATGGTGCAAATTGAACTGGTAAGTAAAAAATCACTCAGATACAAAAACTGCACAGTTGTGAGCCCGATGAATAAAACAATTGGATGGCGGATATATTAAAGTTAATATTAAAATAATGTCCAAGATATGCACATCCATACATGTACATACTCCTTATATACGCATATTCTTTTTTAATCGTAAAAGGTAGGAGTGGATGACCGGGATTCAGGTCGTTTAGGTATACAAATAAAATTTAGACATAATCCTTAAAAAAATGTTTACTTATTAAAAGAACAACTTGGTATACAATACTATGCAATAACATGTGTCCGGTTAGATTTAAATATGGAGAGCTTCTGCAAGACTTGATAGGGGCTCCTATAGGTGTATGAGAAAGGCCTTAAGCAATACCTGATTATTCGAAGTAATTCTATCAGAATAAAGATTTATCCATTCTATCCCACTGTGAAATGTCTCGATCGATAAAATGGGCGGTTCTGGACAACCAAGTCCAGATACCTAAGATAATACAAAGAAGTTTTTGTCAAAGGAACAACAATTTATAAAACATACAATACATACTGGTAGATAAAAAGTGATTTGAATCGAGTATCCTGATTTTGCAACACGTAACATAAAGTTATGGACAAAAATATAAATCCACGGATAACTATTTCATTTTCAACTCTTTTTCACCTATTTAATACACGTCTTTAACAATCGTATCTTAGAGAAATACTCATGCAGGCAGTATATAGAATCCCACATATATAAATAGTATGATGTATGGACCCGAATGTTGGCCACTAAAGAAGCAACAAGGACAAAAATTGCACGTAGCGGAAATAAAGAAGCTGCATTGGGCAAGTGGGGTAACAATGCTCGATAAAATACGCAAAAATAATAATAATGAAACCTATTAAAGAGAAGATCGCGGAAGTCCGTTTGAGATGGTACACACAAGTTGACAACAGGACAACCCGGGCTCGTAGGACTTGGCTATTTCGCACTAGAAGAGCCGACCCCAAATAATTCGAGACAAAGGCTAGGATGAAGAAGAAGAAGATATGTAGATGTATTTTTGGAAATATTATTAAATATTTGAAAGTCGTATTTTAGGGTGGTCAAAAAAATAAGTATATCTCAACGTTACTTTGTTAAATTTATTGTCGACGGTGGGCGCTGTGGCGTATGTGGTTAGTGTGTCGGATCACTACGCATGAGGTTCCAAGTTCGAATCCCAGAAAGCACCAAACATTTTTTTCACGGCCCCACCTCTCGCGAGCGTCTGACAAACATCCGAGTGTATTGTTGTCACGAAAAAGCTTCTCAAATCGCCGTTTCGGACTCGGCGTTAAACTGTAGGTCCCTTCCATTTGTGTGAAAAATATAGCGGACACAACATGGGTGGTTGCGAGAAGCTAGGCCCTAGCACTTTAAAGAGCTGTTGCGCCAAATATTTGTATTTTTTTTTTGTATGGTTTGGTTTTAGTGAGCACTTCAATATAAGAAGAAAACGAAATTGCAAAAATTGTTTACAATTACCTCCCTTGATCCTATTAATTTTTTTGTTGAAATATAAAATGACTCAAATTGAGTTTTAAGGGATTTTCTTCGATAACAGTAAATGATCTTAATAGTTCTCTTTATGTGCGTTTTATACATACTACCCACATAGATACTTCGCATAGTGTGACAGCATATTTGATAAAGGGTAAAAGCTGGAAAATAACAGTATTGTCCTCAAAAGTTAGCTGTATTTATTTCTTTGTTCATCACTGTACATACATAAGTACATATGTATGCATTATATGTTCGTTTCAAAAATAATGTTTACTTTTGAGACAGAAATGTGGAAAACGTGCAAATCACTGATACCGGTATGATACACACGTTTATGGCTTAGCAACTCAATTTTACTGTATAGGTACTACAAATAGCCCTCAGTTCAACAGATTAATTAATCTAGTATCATACAAACGTTTTCACCAATTAATCGACACTGCATAGGTATTATGTAAGCAGGTAAACAGACAGACCTGTTTTACTCAACATATACACCATGTTTGACTGACAATAGATGATTCTCCATTTACTCATTACTTCACACAAACCAACACAAATTTGCAGTTTGGTAAACTAAAAACTCAATTGCTCGCAGTTCAAAAGCTTATTGCTTCACATGACTAACCCGCCTTTCGAATACCCGGCGCGGCGTTGCTTCACTTAACAAACTTGTTTAACAAAGAAAAAAAAATCTAAACAGATAAAAATAAACAAATTGCTGAGATCACTCACCGTCTGTATATTATTATTCCCTTGAGTTTGGTCTGCAAAATTTTTCAATACAACTGGAAACCTTCGTTCGAACACAAGAAACTATTTTATATATATACGTATATATATTTTTTTTAATTGCACTGGAAATTGAAATATTTTATAATTTTATTCAAATTTACTTCTTCATTAGCTGCCGGCTAAAATTTTCACAAATTTCACTTATTCCAGAAAAAATTTTTGTAATTTTCTACACCGGAAATGCAAATTCCACAACACTACGATATTCAACAGATCATTTTTTTTTTGGCGGGAACAGATTTGAATAAACAAAATTTAAGAACCAAAATGAACTTTATTGCAAAAATAGCACTGAATTTCGTTTTTAATCGCCGCGTCGATTGTAAAGAAACAGATTGGGAATATATTTTCGAATTAAAAGAACTTATTTTCGAAAAGCAAATATTTAATTTTGTAGATAATTATATATTGAGTAAGCTACAAATAAATAGTATTAGCAATGATTATAATAAGCAATATTCAAATACACCTTCCCGAGGGTTTTATTCGCTTATTTCCGTGAAAATAATTCGTAATAGAGGAAGAACCAGAGAAGTGTCTTCAGGATTAGTTGCCTTAGGCACTGCCAAAAGTGGGGCAACAGGAAACTGATTATAACAGTTGGTAGAACAGTAGCGCTAATGAAATGCGCCCACACGACCGAATAACAACAGCGAAAAAGAAATCGTACGGATCTCCGACGTTCGAGACTCTCACAATATGACTGAATGCATTGGGGGGAGACTTGCTATGCTGTGCTCCACCGGACACGCACACAATGAAAAGTAATGTTTCATGCGAGAGCAAAAGAGCTTAGGTTCCACTCTTGGATACACACAATGAGAAGTCGCTTTGGGGATAAATATTTGAATTTGACGAGCGACAGCGACAGTGTTATGCTTTGGATATGTGGGAGTATTACACAATAGATACAGTTATTTGAATGTGGATGTGGATTACTTTTGCGGTGTGGTAGGTTAAAAACACGACCAACAACCAACAAGTTTCTTTTTAATGTCGTGAAACGCTTGCATGAAAAATTTGATTGCCCCTCTTTAGTGTCATGAAACATTGCTCGGATGGGGAAACTGGTGGAGTAGTGCATTGCAGTCCACTTCAAACTGAATGGTAGGAGGTATCTAAAATTTAATGAAACCTGTGAAGAGGGATATTTAATATATGTATATAAATATGTCATACATTTTTATTTAATTATCTTTTATTTAATTAACGAAGTCGTGCCATGATTGCCGTGCCATCAGGTAGGTAACCCCCGGTAGGCCTAGAAATAGATGGTTGGATTAAGTCCGACATCTCTCCTGGAGCCGTCTAAGGATTCCTCCTGAAGAGCTGGAGTCAATGGCAGAGGATCGAGAAGGATGAAGTGCCCACCTGGGCATCCTATCCCCGCGACCTTCATAAAGGATTAGCGGGCCATTGAAATTGTATGTAAGTAACACATATAAGTTAATTAATTGTACAAAGAAAAAAAAACCTTAAACACATCTTTATGATTTTTAGTTTATTAGGAATATAGCTACATATGACTAAAGCCGGGGTGTAATGATAGATGGCCTCCCCGTGGTACATCCTGGATAACGCTAAATGATCTATCGCCTAAGGAAGCCAGACAACCAAGATAAACTCTCCTGGCCATAATACAAAATAATAGACTGTAAACACAACAACAACGACGCAAATGTTAATATTTTCACCATGCCCAACACAACTGGTGCTCTTCAGCGCCAACTGACAAGGCGTATCGGACCTTCTGTTCAAATATGTCAACTTAATATCGAAGGTATAAGCAAATCCAAAAGCGACTTCTTATCAAAACTATTACTGACTAACAACATCGATGTAGCCGTCATCCAAGAAATGCATACTGCATCGGACGCTGCTCAAAAGGCTAGAGGCACTGTTGCCGGCTACTCTTGCATCGGATCTACCTTCCACCAATCATATGGAACAGCAACATACGTCAGAAATGGCATAGAGGACGTAAAATTGATAAGCGTAGGGTCCAGCAACAACATTTTTACAATAACTATTCAAATTGGAGGCATTTACAATGTAAACAGTTACAATCCTCCAGGAACACCATGGCCGCCTAATGTTCTCGAAGTATCGGATCAACCCACAGCTTTCATTGGCGACTTCAACAGCCACCATAACATGTGGAGATATGAAAATAATGATGACAATGGTGACATGCTAATGGAATGGGCAGACTCAAACCGGCTGCACCTAATCTTCGACGCAAAGGATAGAGCAACCTTCCACTCTCGGAGATGGCGAAGAGGCTACAACCCAGACTTGTGCTTCGTAACCTGTGAGGTGGAACACCACCCCCTCCCTGCTTCCAGAACTGTCCTATCGGATTTCCCGCATAGTCAACACCGCCCAATTTTGATCGATATCGGAATCCAGATTCCTCTAACTGCTTCCATACAAAAACCGTGCTGGAACTTTACCAAGGCCGATTGGAATAATTTCTCTCACGAGCTCGACTCATGCTTAAGGTTTATTCCGCCGTTGCCCCAGAATTACGATAGATTTGTAGGAATGGTTACGGCAACTGCCAAAAAACATATACCCCGAGGTTTTCGCAAGGAGTACATTCCTGGTTGGACCGAAGAAAGTGAACGACTGTACGACAATTTCAAGGTATCTGGAGACCCTCAAATAGGGAAAGAAGTACTGAGATCCCTTGATGAGACACGCATAAACAAATGGATATCAATGGTAAACAGTCTTAACTTCAACCACTCTAGTAGGAAAGCATGGTAGATGTTTCTCGTGCCCCCGTGGACAAGCAACACACCATCACCATAAAACGCGCCCTGAGAAACCTCAAGACCAATACCCCGCTGACATCACAGTTTTCGGACAGTTTTACATCCGAAGAGGTTAACAATGCTCTTTCGGCAGTAAAAACAGGAAAGGTAGCAGGCTTCGATGGCATATACCCGGAATTTCTTGTACATAGCGGCGATGGCTAGCGAAACTCTGCAGCAATATTCTAGATTCAGGCATAATCCCACCGGCGTTTAGGCGAACGAAAATCGTAGTCATTCTCAAGCCTGGTAAACCTAGCGATGCACCAGAAAGTTATCGTCCTATAGTGCTCTTGAGAACCTGCTATAAACTACTCGAACGCTTTATCTATAATCGAATAAACCCTACGATCAACGAGCTCATACCTGTCGAACAAACCGGGTTACGTGCTGGTAGAAATTGTACGGACCAGGTACTATCATTGACGACAGATATCGAGGCAGGATTTGATCGTCGACTTAACCGCAGCGTACGACACCGTCTGGAAGGATGGGCTTATCTTTAAGCTACTGAAAGCAATCCCGTACCTGAGGATTTCGCGCCTTATCAATAACCTGCTTTCAAGTCGCCTATTTCAAGTCTTCATCAATTAGGACAAAAGCAAAATAAGAAAGATCAACAACGGCTTACCTCAGGGCTCCGTTCTCGCTCCCATTCTCTTTAACCTCTACATAAGCGACATGCCAGCAACCGCATCAAGGAAATTTGGATATGCAGATGATTTGGCAATCGCCACTCAGGACAAGGACAGCGAACGCAGAAATGACACTAACTCTAGACCTTGAGCAACTCAATATATATTTAAGATAATGCTAATCGCTCTATTCATTAACGACATTGTAGAGGAGCTGCCGGGTGGTATACTGATAGCTGAAATGGTCGTGAATGTATTATTGTATGCCGATGACTTAGTACTGCTGTCAGAATCACCAGAAAATCTACAGTTAATGATCAATCACCTTGGTGAGTACTGCAGAAAATGGGGACTAGTCATAAATACAGATAAACCCAAAATAATGGTTTTTTCACGAAGCAATCGGAGTAACACGAGACACCAGTGGTTCTTTAACGGAGATCGTCTAGAGGTTACAGATAAGCATAGATATTTAGGAGTTGAACTCAATTCAACACTGGATTTCATAAAACATCTTTCACAGAAAGCCGCGTCCTGTCAAAGCCTTACATGGAGAAACATTTTCCTAAATGAGCGCATCCCTCTTTCAGCGAAGTATAAAATTTTCGACGCAGTAGTGAAATCAACGCTTTGCTGTGCCGCATAGGTTTGGGAAATCAATTACTTCGAAGAAATTGAAAAGTTCCGCAGGAATTTCTTGAAAAAGTTATTTAACTTACCCATGAATACGCCAAATTATGCGATATACCTGGAAACGGGCTTGGCAAAACTTTATACCAGCACACTTAAGTCTCAAGCCGATTACATAATTAAAGTGTTGACGTATCAGGATTCACGTCTTACTAAGAAAATGCTCTTTTACGAAATAAGAAACAAGGACTGGTGGATGGCGAAGTGGCTAGATCTAGGTAATGCATGCGGAGAAGTCATCAATATGGACCCAACTAACTTGATCTCGGTTAAGGAGCAACTGTATCTAATAATACAGAAGCATGAGGACTCTGAAAGGAATCTGCTGATTGAGATGGCTCTCAAATCTGAGAGCAGAATACTGTACTCTCAATTAGAATTCAATTTGGTGGAAAAGAACTATTTTCGAGATTTGTTCAGTTACAAGGAAATCTCACTTATTTTCAGATTAAGGTGTGAGACTCTTGGCCTTAACGGAAGTCCATACAATGGAAGTTTTGACCAATTCTGTACCTTATGCATCCATAAAGCCAAAGAAGACTGTTTTCACTTTATTAGCGTCTGTCCAATCTTCAATCTGCAAAGACTCACTTATTTCGGAAAGAAAACATTAACAATGGAGGAAACAATCGCAATCTTCAACGGATCGAACTGGAAACAACTCTATAATTTCGCAAAGGTGTCATATAAATATAGGATGTTATTAATAACTGTAAATTAAATGTTGCCAACCGAGCTGACGGCAATGCCATAGCTTAAAAAATTCATTTTGTTGAAAAGTGTATTTCTATTGAAAATTTAATAAATGAATACTGAATACTGAATTTTAGACAATGGAGACTGTTCCCAAGCATGTCTAAAACATTACTTTGCTGCTTCCATCTTACCAGCCAAATAGCAAGTTATAGACTGAGTGTCCAGTTTAAGAACACCCTACTTAACCACAACCGAAACCCGAAATACCTAGGCGTAACCCTAGACAGATCCCTTACATGTAAACAACACCTAACAAATGTTGCTGCAAAACTCAAAACTCGCAACAACATCATCCAAACTCACTGGATCGACTTTGGGATCTGGTGCATCTACGCTTCGTACTGCCGCACTTGCTCTCGTATACTCCACAGCGGAATACTGCGCCCCAGTCTGGCTGAATATTGCACACGTACGCAAAGTGGACACTCAACTCAACAACACCACGAGACTTATATCCGGCACCATAAAATCCACACCAACACGACGGCCTCCTGTACTGTGCAGCATTGTTCCACCTCGCCTGCGCCGGCCGTTTAACCACACTATTGAGGGAGCACTCAAAATCATTGGCGAACACTGAACTGCCAATCCATCACGACGTTACTATGCTCCTGCCACGGCAGCAGAGATTAAAGTCTCGGCACCCAACTATCAAGCTTGCTGAAG
Organism: Brachypalpus laphriformis; assembly: GCA_945910035.1. Taxonomy (NCBI): domain Eukaryota; kingdom Metazoa; phylum Arthropoda; class Insecta; order Diptera; family Syrphidae; genus Brachypalpus; species Brachypalpus laphriformis. The sequence continues at coordinate 90,452,370 of OX246754.1, forward strand.
AGCATGCGCGTGATGATTTCGATCTGAACTCTATCTGGTCAGTAGATTGGACAGCATCAATGCAAGCTGATAATATCACCATCTCAAACCCATTATGCGAACCCTTCGGGTATGAATTACCGCGCAGTGTCTGGTCGACGCTCAACAGGATCCGAACCAACCACGGAAGATGCGCAGGCTCGCTGTTCCGCTGGGGAATCGCTGATTCTCTCGCCTGCGATTGCGGAGCCCAACGACAGACTATCCATCACATTGTTGCAGAATGTAGCAAGCGGCCCCACCCTGGCGACATCCAAGACTTTACGGATAGTAGGAACAACTCAGCTGTGATAGACTAGCTACAAAACTTAGATGTTGTTATTTAGTTATACTTATCTTGTATTTGTATTTAATACTGTGGTCACTAAATATTAGTTATTTAGAATAATTTTATCTGTTGTTTAACTTGTAAGTGCAAGTTTTGTTATAAGTAATATGTAGATCCCTACGCTAAATAAATAAAATGACTAAAGCCGTCAGCCATAATATTCTATGAATATATCTTGGATTGTAGGTATTAAATATCTCTGCAATATGTTTTGTTTAATGCAGTGAAGTGGGAGGGCCATGATCCCTTAAGTTCAAATTATAACCTCGCCGAAACAAGAAGGAGTGTTTTCTTTAAAATGTTTCGTCTGGAACTTTGTCGATATTTTAGTGATCCATCAATAAAGCAAGATATGTTTAACTGGTTTGGACAGTTAGATAGATTGTAGATTGTTGGTTGAGGTGGGACCAGGTATGGCACTATGACAAATAATGTCGTCGCCAATGAAAGGGTATACCCCCCGTTCATTTTGAAGACAGAGCTCCAAACGATCTTCGGCTCACTCAGAAGAAATAAATCCGTGGGAATCGATGGCATAACAAACATTGTGCTTCGACATCTTCCTTCAGAAACGGTGGACATTTATGGCACCCTGTTCCCATTATTCAGCGCATTGGAAAACAGCGGTGGCGCAGCCCATTCAAAAAATAAAAATTAAGACAGCTCCAATCCGGTTTCGAAAAAGTGATCCATAGAGCCCTGAATAAGTGGGCTGAGAACATGCAGATAATTCTGGATAACCAATTCGGCTTTAATGCACGTACTGTACATGCCGCGTCTAAACTGGTACCGGATATCCAGTGGAATAAAGGCAAGAAAAAGTGCACGGGTGCCTGTCTGGTTCACATGGAGAAGTACTTCGATACCGAATGTTTAGAGAGACTCTTCTACAAGTTAAGTAAACTGGCCATTAGTAAACCGCTGCTGTACATTTCTCATAATATGCTCACCTGTTTAAGAGTCATTGTGAAGAATGGCAATGCGACTTCTGATGCGGCATTTGAAATAAAAAACGGTCTACAACAAGGTAAATTCGCCGATCCTTTTCAACATTTACACGAGGGAACTCATAGATTCACCTATACGCAAAAAACTTTATCGCTTACAAGTCAGTGCCGAAGATCGATGTCATTGCAATACTCTTGCAGCGTGACTTCGATAAGATCAAGAGATAGCTGAAGATCAACTTTCAGAAGCCAGAGACCATCCTGTTCACAACGCTATTCTCTGGGGCCTCTAGGGACACCAGAAAGAAATGGCGAAAGTTCTCTACCGTCGGACAGCACGGGCAACCACTTGCGTATAGAGGTGTTGTCAGGTACCTTCGGATGTGGCTAGATCAATATTTATATTTTAACAAATATATAGGTGGTGCTCTGGCCAGAGCCAGAGTTACTTACTTACTTAGGTGGCGCTACAGTTCGGGGTGAACCTGGGCCTCAACCAACAAGCCTCTCCATTTAGCTCGGCCTTTAGCTAATTGCCTCCAGTTGTGCACTACAAGTTGGTTGAGGTCCCCTTGAACTTGTGCGCGCTACATACGGCGAAGAGGTCCACTACTGCGTCGGCCCTCCGGGTAAGCTTCGAAGACTCTGCGGGGCGGAGCGTTGGTGTCCATTCGCTCTACATGTCCTAGCCATCTCAGACGTCCAATACACAGCTTTTTGACTAGGTCGATGTCGCTGTACAGCTCGTATAGTTCGTGATTGAATCTACTCCTCGAAAACTCGTCAACGTAAACGGGACCGAAAATCTTACGAAGAATTTTTCTCTCGAAGCGATCAAGGATATCTTCATACTCCTCTAATAAAGTCCATGTTTCAGCACCGTAAAGCACAACTGGGATGATCAGGGTCTTACACAGAGTCTCTTTAGTTGTTCGAGATAGGGCTTTACTGTTGAATTGCCTTATAAGCCCAAAAAAACAGCGATTTGCAAGAATTATTCTTCGCTTGATTTCTGCGCTGATCTTGTTTTTCGAGTTTATAGGAGAGCCAAGGCAGACAAAGTCCCTTACTACCTCGAAGTTATAGCTGCCCACTGTGACGTTTTGTCCAATTCGTCGGTGTTGGCTGTCCCTTCTTGTTGACAGCGTATACTTGGTTTTGCCCTCGTTTATCGCTAAACCCATTTTGGCCGCTTCCGCCTCAATGCTTGCAAACGCAAGGGTGACAGCCCGCTGAGTTCTTCCCATAATGTCTATATCGTCGGCGTATGCAAGCAGTTGTACAGACTTATAATCGATTGGTGTTGGCTTGTGAGTTACGCGCAATCCGTTCAAGTAAAATATTAAAGAAGTCACATGACAGCGCGTCACCTTGTCTAAAACTTTTTTTGACATAAAAATTCTCGGTGAGGTCATTACCGACCTTGATGGAGCAGCGAGCGTTCTCCATCGTCAGCCTGCACAGGCGGACAAGTTTGGCAGGGATGTCAAAACTAGACATGGCTCTATAAAGCTCTTCTCTATAGATGCTGTCATAGGCGGCCTTGAAATCGATAAAGAGGTGGTGAGTATCGATTTGGAATTCTTGGGTTTTCTCCAGGATCTGCCGAAGTGTGAAGATTTGATCGATGGTGGACTTTCCTGGCCTGAAACCGCACTGATAGGGTCCAATCAGGCTGTTGATAAAAGGTTTCAGGCGTTCACATAATATCGCAGAAAAGATCTTGTATGCGATGTTGAGGAGACTGATGCGTCTATAATTGGCGCAGTTGAGGGGGTCTCCTTTCTTGTGGATCAGGCAAACCATGCTGAGATTCCATTCATCAGGCATGGTGTATGCACTCCACCAATTCATCACCAGCTGCCTTGAAGAGTTCGGCCGGTAAGCCGTCAGGTCCAGCAGCCTTGTTCGATTTTAGCTTGGATATTGCTGTCCTCACTTCGTTTTGGTCAGGTGGACGGAAATTTTGACTATCATCGTCTATGTTGAATGGTTCATTCTGCCTGACAGCGGGATCTTGGTCTTCGTCGCCGTTATACAGTCTGGAGAAGTAGTTTTTCCATATTCTCAACACCGACTGTGATTCTACTACGGGGTTTCCATTTTCATGTCTACAGGTTTCTGTACGGGTATTGCTTCCCTGACATGTTCTTTTTACCTTTTGGTAAAACTTCCGTACATTGTTCCTGGAGTATAAATTCTCGATACTCTCAAACGCGCGCTTCTCATGCTCTTTCTTCTTCTTTTGGAGAAGCCGATGTTCTTCCCGTCTTTTTTGCTCGTAGAGCTCACGAGCAGCTCTCGTCTTCCTTTGCAGCGCCGCTTTGTATGCCTCTTGTTTTGCTGCATGCACTCGCCGGCATTCTTCGTCAAACCAGGGGTTTCGCGGTGGTGGGCGAGCGAGACCCAGCACATCAGTCGCGGCGTTTCTGATGGCATGTTGGCAGCGTTGCCACTGGTCTTCGGTACTTGATGCTGGCGGCAAAGGGGTGATTGAGAGATTTCGGGATACGCGTTCAGCGAAGAATCTGGCGGTCTCTTGCGATTGTAGCTTTTCGACGTTAAATTTTCTCACAGTAATTCTTCTTTGTTGCTCAGATTGGGATATCCGCATTCGTACCTTGGCTACAACAAGGTAATGATCCGAGTCTATGTTGGCCGCTCGGAAGGTCCGGACATCCAGAATACTAGAGGCATGCCTTGCGTCGATCGCAATATGATCAATTTGGTTGATCGTTACATGATCATTGGACCGCCATGTCTGCTTATGAATATCGAGATGAGGATACCATGTGCTTGCTATGGTGACATTTCGCTCCACAGCGAAATCAATTAGCCTTAGTCCGTTATCAGACGTGGTGTCGTGTAGGCCATGCTTACCGACCGCTCTACCAAAGACGTCCTCCTTTCCTATTTTGGCGCTAAATCGCTCAATACGATCTTAACGTCGTATTTAGGACATTGCTCGTATGTTTTGTCGAGGAGCTCGTAGAAACAATCTTTGGTCGCAGGGTTCTTTTCTTCCGTGGGGGCATGAACACATATTAGGCTTACGTTATCGAATTAAGCCTTGATCCAGATAGTCATAATACGCCCGCTCACGTGTCGGAAGCTTAAGACTTCTTGCCTAAGTCTGCCGCGTATGACAAATCCGCATCCGAATAAGCGTTGTCTGTTGCCTCTGTAGCAATCACCGTAGTAGATGTCACAGTTTTTCATCCTCTTTTTGCCCGGCCCATCCCATCGCACTTCCTGGATGGCGGTAATATCTGCTTTATAGCAGTTTAGGGCCACTGCTAGTTGTTCGGCTGCACGTGGTCTGTAAACGGACAGAACATTCCACGTACAGATCCGAAGGTCGTTCTCCTTATTTCGTTTGCTAGAGTCGTCATCAGTTGAGTCATCTTTATCCGAGGCTTTTGGTTGTTTCGGAACCATAGGCTTTTTACGTGGTAGGGAAGTTACCCCCGGCACAACCCCCAACCTGGAGGGCCAGTTCCTTAGTTATTCCCCTAGGACGAAGGGCCGAGTACACCGGTGCCAATAGTCCACTACGGGAGTATGAGCGCTGCCGTTGGCCCATTAAGGGCTCCTCCGCCACCATCTCTATTCAAATATCCTGACCAACATTAGAAATTCCTTACCGACCTGTGATCCGAATACGTCGAAGCAGCTCGCGCAAGGTATTCACTAAGTTCAACCTAACTGGAACTATAGACGCCACCGTTGACTCCGTCGAGGGAATTCGTCCCCTGCCGCCTGGAACAGAAAGAAGTGCTCTAGTGAGAAAGAACTTTTCCCCCCTCTCTCATCTGCTGCCGCCAAGAATCCGCCAAATGTGGTTGGTTACCCATTTCTTGGATTAAGGTACTAGGCACCCGGCTCACCGCGTGGTGGTTGAGAGTAGGAGTTGGTAGGCCTCAGCTAAGTGAAAACGCTTGTGTTTTCATATGATCGCATGCACTACCGTTTGACCAGCCAGAGTTGCTTTCGCCTTTACAAAGAGATTGTCTTGCAGCCAACTCGATGCAAGGGTGGAGGTGATCTACTACGCGACCTTCATTCGGCCTATGCTCGCATATAGATGCACCGGGTGGTTCAACGTGGGACGGAGCTGGTTCGAAAAGATTCTGGTGTTCGAGAAGACTTGCCTTCGTTTGTATAGAACACCAGAGTCGGAATACATTAAAATTGCACAACAGGACGAATCTAATCAGAGTGGATAATTTCTTGATCAAGATAATTCGAAGGCACATTGCAAGAGCAATGACCTCGATAAATGAGCTGATCTTCGGGGCGTACTACCCCAATTTCCTCTACCAGGCGATGATGCGCCTTAACAGCGTTGTCCCCCAGAAGCATGCCTCTATTTCGACCAAAGAGGTCTGATCCATGACACATTGGCGATGCTGCTGTCCGAACGGCTGTAGATAGCCGACTTAACTACGACCGAGACGTCGCACAGAGCAGTGTAGAGCATCTCCGTTTCAGTAGGGCGGTCTCAAGCCGCGAATTGAAGATGCCAAGAAGCAGCATGACCAATTTTGGTCGCTGGCTAAATATTTGCATTCATATATAATAGATTGATACATTCTTTATTGTCCCCAGTACATATGGTGAATGAGTTAACACGTTGGCTGCCAGTACATCACTGGTGATCACAGCAGAAGTCGTTCCCCAAAGGCCAATGTTTCATCAGTGATCACATCAAAAACATTTCCCCAGGTGCCAAGCAGAAATATATATGATATGTTATAACGAGATGGCGGTTAAAAAAATTAAAAAGACATGGGTCACAACCATAGTTAAGATGTTGGAAGCCACAGAAAATTCGATTTCAGATAACGACAATGTTTACTTACTGCAATCGCTGAAACAAATTAAAACACACTCCGAACTTTTATGGATATATATATATTAAGTAATCCAAAGAAAATGAGTAAAAATAAAAGGACACGTCTGTATCTGCTGACGACCCGAGAACGACTGCCTACTTCTTTGTTCACTGTCGCACTCCTTTGTTCTTCGCTCTTCGACAGCTCTCTTTTCATTCGGCCCTTCCTGCTACTGAGGACGTCTCGGACTCTTCATCTGATGGCAGTTCCACATACGGCTTCAACCGATCGAAGGAATAAACTGTAGCAAAACGACGTTTCTTCTTCGCTGTTGGGGGATCTGTCACCCGATAGCGGCCATGACCAAGTACCGTGTCTATAAGGTACGGACCTTGGTATTTCTGCTCCAGTTTTCTTGGTTTTCCTGCAGCTGGTGCCTCATAAGTAACAAGCACCAAATCTCCCTCTGCAAATTCTTTCGGTGCACGGTGAAGTTTGTTAAAACGTAGTTGCTGAGTCTGCTGACTAACCTTTATCCTTTCCCCCGCTTCAGCTCGGTGTTGGGCGACATGATTCACTCTGGCGTCAGGATCGATCTCGTTCATTAACTGTAGTGCCAGCCTATCCGAAGTGAATGGCCTGGGTACGTAACCAAATAGTAGTTCGTTTGGGCTGTGTTTAGTAATGCTGTGCTTTGTCGAATTAATTGTCCACTGGATCGCCTTCAACGTCTCGTCCCATTTCCTCTCAGATTCAGTCATCGACGGTATCATGTAACCAAGCTCTCTGCTGACCCGTTCTACCTGCCCATTTCCGCGTGGTGTTCCAGCAGCTGTTAGCACATGGATGATGTCGTGTTTCTGACAGTAACTCTTGAAACTCTTCGATGTGAAGCATGTACCACGATCGGTGATGATACGTCTTGGGGATCCAAAATGACTAAAGAAATCATCCAAGAACGTAAGAACAGGGCCAGTGCATGTACTCCTTACTGCTCGCAATGATACATATTTCGTGAATCCGTCAATGAGAACCAAGACGTGTGTATTGTTTCTGGAACTCCTTGGAAATGGTCCCAGATGATCCAAATGGATGGTATCAAATGGAATGGTTTTCTTTTCGATTGGATGTTGCTCACCTTCCTTCCGTCGATCAGCTCGCTTGTAATAAGCACAGGGAACACACGCATTGATATACTTCGATGTAAATTGTTTAATTTTTGGGAACCAGTATAGCTTTGTTATATGTTCCAATGTTCTTTCCATTCCCACATGGCCACGCTTGTCATGTGCATTTTGGACAACGTTCCAGCGTAGATATTTTGGCACGAATAGTTTGTACGATTCGCCAAATTTACGGTATAGACGATTGCCCTTGCTGAGGAAATCAATGTGTAGCTGCTTCTCCTTCGCCGTTTTCGGTGATCTACTCAGCACTTCTTTGATGTCGATCACTTCTTTGTCTTGTGACTGCAGATCACTTATGAAGTCGTCCTCACTGATGTTGACTATGTTAACCTCACAGCCAACAACTTCCAATTCTCTGGCATCTTCATTGGGATTTCGGCTCAGTGCATCCACAAGACCCATTGCGGAACCCTTTCGATGCTGGACTTCATAATCAAAATCTTGAATTTTTAGCAGCCACCTGGCTATACGCGGGACAAGGTCCTTTTTCTTGAATGTCGCCTGCAATGCTGAGCAGTCTGTTAAGAGGGTAAACTTCTTTCCAAGCAAGTAGTATTTAAACCGTAGCAGACTTTCAACCACTGCCAAAGTCTCTAGCTCATACGAATGGAATTTGGATTCACTTTCAGTTACGCGTCTGCTAAAATATGCTACCGCTTTCAGGGGCTCTTCCCTAGTAGACCGCTGCAATAACATTCCTCCAATGCCAGCGCTGCTTGCGTCACAGTGCACTTCATGATTTGCGCCAAAGTCATACAACGACAATACCGGTTTGTTACATAATTCGTGTTTTAAGAGTTCGAATGATTCTTTTTCTTTAACATCAAATTTGAATTTTGATTCTTTCCTCAAAAGATCATGCAATGGCTTAGCTTTAACCGCGAATAAAGGCACAAACTTGCGAAAGAATCCACAGAGTCCAAGAAATTGTCGAACATGATGTATATTAGTGGGTTCTGGAAACCCTCTGATGGCTTCAGTTTTTACTTCACCTGGGGACACAGTACCACTTTCAATAACGTGACCAAGGTAGCGAATAGTCGTTTGAAGAAAACTACACTTTTTTGGGTTCAAAGTTAATTTACACTCTCGTAACGCTTTAAACACGCGTTCAAGTTTTTCGCAACCTTCTTCGAATGTTTTGCTTGGAACAACTATGTCGTCCATATAAATTTCCACATAACCGGGTGGGATCTTTTCTTTAAGTTTTTTCATAACGCGCTGAAAAACCGCAGGCGCATTCACCAGACCAAAAGGCATTCGAGTAAATTCATAAAGCCCTTCACACGTTATAAAAGCCGTAAATTTCCGCGACTGTTTATCAACCGGCACTTGGTAGTAACCCGAATTTAAATCGAAAGAACTAAAGTATTTATACCCCACGAGATTGTTTATCTGTTCATCTATATCAGGCATTGGAAAATTTTCTTTACGTGTGATGTTGTTTAATCGTCGAAAATCTACACACATCCGGTCCGTGCCATCTTTTTTTTTCACCATGACAACTGGACTAGCGAAATCTGACGTTGATTCTTGAATTATTCCAGCAGATTGTAACTCCTGAATCATTTGGCGTATAGAGTCTCTTTTTCCGTACGGAACACGGTATGGCTGATAGACTACTTGCTCGTTTTTTATAATCTCAATCGACATTTCACCTAAGGACGTACAACCAATGTCCTTTAGGGACTCTGCGAAGCAATAACTATTTCGGCTCACAATTCCTTCAACAATTTCCTGCTCCTTAACACTCCAGTTCGGATTGATCGATACGTTAGCCTTACGGCTAACTTCGCGCACTTGTTTACAGTCTTGATATTTCTCAATCGTCACTTCGTTTCGAAATTTGGTTACTTTTAAATCATTAGCGGTTATAGTGTTATTACCAACTAAGACTTCGAAAGAAAAGTTTCCGCGTTCTACTACCAGAAAATTAACCACCATTTCAATACCGTCAATAGTAGCTAGTGCTGTAGCTTTACCTATTGTTTTGCAGTCACTGCCATTAAAACCGGTCAAAATAGTTTCGAACGGTGCCACGGTTAGCAACTTACTCAACGGACCCGAACATATGATAGAACAATCACTGCCTAAATCAATAAAAAAAACACACGGTTCATTATTTAGGAGTCCTGGTTTCGTATATTCACTGCTGTTTACTAAGTTCACGAAATTTCGCTTGGGGTTAGTTGACACTCCTGGATTGCTACCATTGTTTACGCGTCTTTTCGGCATATCACATTGTCTAGAAAAGTGACCATTTTTGTTGCAATTATAGCACCGCACGTTTTTAATGTTTGTCACTTCACTGTCGTTTGACTCAGTATTTAAATTCGCACTTAAATTTCTGGTTGGTTGAAAACTTTCTAGCCATTTCACCTTCGCTACCAACTCAGGTATGGACGAATAGCTACCAGATAACAAAGCATTTCGAGTACTGTCATTGTTTGTTCCCTTGATTACAAATTTGATCACTGCACCTATTGACATTTGCGCTTGTTTTGATATCCCGAGCATTTCGAAAGCATACTCTTCAAAAGTTTCGCCACGTCGTTGTCTTCGCTGTCGCAACTTTTCAAAAATGTCCGCTTCATTAAACGCAAGAGGGAAATTTTCTTGCAACCGAACTTTAAATTCTTCCCATGTCAAATCAGCTTCCAGCTCGGATTCGATCCAAAGCTTTGCAGCTTTTTTCATTTTCGCCATTGCTGCCAAAAGGATCGCTTTATCTGTCCAGCTGTTAACACTCTTCAGCTTAGTTGCTCTCACAATCCAATTCGCTGCTGTCATTCCCGTTGGAGAGCTTGGATCGAATTCTGGTAGCACTTCCAGAATATCCCTTAAATTTGTGGAAGATGTAGATTGTTTGCCTGCCTCCAGCATTAAATCTATTTCGCGGTTGAGCAGCTCACGTTCTCTTTCGATAAGTTCTCTTTCTCTTTTCAGTAACTCTCGTTCTTTACTAACACTGTCACATAAAGGAAGAGGAGAACTCGTCGGCGGTCTGTCCTCAGGATCGACGCTTTGTCTTTTGCTTTTTCTCGCACCACGCGGCATTTTGGGAGGTAGCGAAACAAGATAAACTACGCACACGCGACAAACGAGGGTATATTTAGATACGGTTGTGGAAGAGTGGGGGAATATAACCGGTTGAGCTAATACGGAACCCAAATGTATTCGCGCACGTTAACACACAAACAGTTTAATTACTTCGATATACCATATATACATACGTATGTATGTGCACTCGTATCGTGTGTTATTTGTTTTGTTGGTTCGCTTGATCTACAGAAACGGCTGCAGTTAAGTATTTCGGCAAGACGGACCAACAAAATCTATACGGGCACTCACGATTTTTTTGTATTGCACTGCGTGATTTCAGGATTCAATCCCACTTCTGAAAAACTGCAATCGCTGAAACAAATTAAAACACACTCCGAACTTCTATGGATATATATATATTAAGTAATTCAAAGAAAATGAGTAAAAATAAAAGGACACGTCTGTATCTGCTGACGACTCGAGAACGACTGCCCACTTCTTTGTTCACTGTCGCACTCCTTTGTTCTTCGCTCTTCGACAGCTCTCTTTTCATTACTTACTTAGGTGGCGCTACAGTTCGGGGTGAACCTGGGCCTAAACCATCAAGCCTCTCCATTTAGCTCGGTCTTTAGCTAATTGCCTCCAGTTGCGCACTCCAAGTTGGTCGAGGTCCCCTTGAACTAGTGCGAGCCACCTACGGCGATGATGCCCTCTACTGCGTCGTCCCTCGGGGTTAGATTCGAAGACTCTGCGGGCCGGAGCGTTGGTGTCCATTCGCTCTACATGTCCTAGCCATCTCAGACGTCCAATACGCAGTTTTTTGACCAGGTCGATGTCGCTGTACAGCTCGTATACTTCGTGATTGAATCTTCTCCTCCAAAACCCGTCAACGCAAACAGGACCGAAAATCTTACGAAGAATTTTTCTCTCGAAGCGACCAAGGATATCTTCATCCTCTTTTAATAAACTCCATGTTTCAGCGCCGTAAAGCAGGACTGGGATGATCAAGGTCTTATACAGAGTCTCCTTAGTTGTTCGAGATAGGGCTTTACTGTTGAATTGCCTTATAAGCCCAAAAAACAGCGATTGGTAAGAGTTATTCTTCGATTGATTTCTGCACTGATTTTGTTAGTAGAATTTATAGCAGAGCCAAGGTAGACAAAGTCCCTTACTACCTCGAAGTTATAGCTGCCCACGGTGACGTTTTGTCCAATTCCTCGGTGTTGGTTTTCCCTTCTAGTTGACAGCATATACTTGGTTTTGCCCTCGTTTATCGCCAAACCCATTTTGGCCGCTTCCGCCTCAATGCTTGCAAAAGCACCGGTGACAGCCCGCTGAGATCTTCCGATAATGTCTATATCGTCGGCGTATGCAAGCAGTTGTACAGACTTGTAATAGATTGTGCCTCCGGTGTTGGCTTGTGAGTTCCGCACAATCCGTTCAAATACAATATTGAAGAAGTCACATGACAGCGCGTCACCTTGTCTAAAGCCTTTTTTGACATCAAAGGTCTCGGTGAGGTCATTACCGACCTTGATGGAGCAGCGAGCGTTCTCCATCGTCATCCTGCACAGGCGGACAAGTTTGGCAGGGATGTCAAAACTAGACATGGCTCTATAAAGCTCTTCTCTATAGATGCTGTCATAGGCGGCCTTGAAATCGATAAAGAGGTGGTGAGTATCGATTTGGAATTCTTGGGTTTTCTCCAGGATCTGCCGAAGTGTGAAGATTTGATCGATGGTGGACTTTCCTGGCCTGAAACCGCACTGATAGGGTCCAATCAGGCTGTTGATAAAAGGTTTCAGGCGTTCACACAATATCGCAGAAAAGATCTTGTACGCGATGTTGAGTAGACTGATGCCTCTATAATTGGCGCAGTTGAGGGGGTCTCCTTGCTTGTGGATCGGGCAAACGATGCTGAGATTCCATTCATCAGGCATACACTCATCTGACCAAATATTAGAAATGAGTTGGTGTATGCACTCCACCAATTCATCCCCAGCTGCCTTGAAAAGTTCGGCCGGTAAGCCGTCAGGTCCAGCAGCCTTGTTCGATTTTAGCCTGGATATTGCTATCCTCACTTCGTTTTGGTCAGGTGGACGGAAATTTTGACTATCATCGTCCATGTTGAATGGTTCATTCTGCCTGACAGCGGGATGTTGGTCTTCGTCGCCGTTATACAGTCTGCAGAAGTAGTTTTTCCATATTCTCAGCACCGACTGTGATTCTACTACGAGGTTTCCATTTTCATCTCTACAGGTTTCTGTACGGGTATTACTTCTCTGACATGTTCTTTTTACCTTTTGGTAAAACTTCCGTACATTGTTCCTGGAGTATAAACTCTCGATATTCTCAAACGAGCGCTTCTCATGCTCTTTCTGCTTCTTTTGGAGAAGCCGATGTTCTTCCCGTCTCTTTTGCTCGTAGAGCTCACGAGCAGCTCTCGTCTTCCTTTGCAGTGCCGCTTTGTATGCCTCTTGTTTTGCTGCATGCACTCGCCGGCATTCTTCGTCAAACCAGGGATTTCGCGTGGTGGGCGAGCGAGACCCAGCACATCAGTCGCGGCGTTTCTGATGGCATGTTGGCAGCGTTGCCACTGGTCTTCGGTACTTGATGCTGGCGGCAAAGGGGTGATTGAGAGATTTCGGGATACGCGTTCAGCGAAGAGTCTGGCGGTCTCTTGCGATTCTAGCTTTTCGACGTTAAATTTTCTCACAGTAATTCTTCTTTGTTGCTCAGATTGGGATATCCGCATTCGTACCTTGGCTACAACAAGGTAATGATCCGAGTCTATGGTTGCCGCTCGGAAGGTCCGGACATCCAGAATACTGGAGGCATGCCTTGCGTCGATCGCAATATGATCAATTTGGTTGATCGTGACATGATCATTGGACCGCCATGTCTGCTTATGAATATCGAGATGAGGATACCATGTGCTTGCTATGGTGACATTTCGCTCCACAGCGAAATCAATTAGCCTTAGTCCGTTATCAGACGTGGTGTCGTGTAGGCCATGCTTACCGACTGCTCTACCAAAGACGTCCTTCTTTCCTATTTTGGCGTTAAAATCGCCCAATACGATCTTAACGTCGTATTTAGGACATTGCTCGTATGTTTTGTCGAGGAGCTCGTAGAAAAAATCTTTGGTGGCAGGGTCCTTTTCTTCTGTGGGGGCATGAACACATATTAGGCTTATGTTATCGAATTTAGCCTTGATCCGGATAGTCATAATACGCTCACTCACGTGTCGGAAGCTTAAGACTTCTTGCCTAAGTCTGCCGCGTATGACAAATCCGCATCCGAATAAGCGTTGTCTGTTGCCTCTGTAGCAATCACCGTAGTAGATGTCACAGTTTTTCATTCTCTTTTTGCCCGGCCCATCCCATCGCACTTCCTGGATGGCGGTAATATCTGCTTTATAGCAGTCTAGGGCCTCTGCTAGTTGTTCGGCTGCACGTGGTCTGTAAAGGGACAGAACATTCCACGTACAGATCCGAAGGTCGTTCTCCTTATTTCGTTTGCTGGGGTCGTCATTAGTTGGGTCATCCTTATCCGAGGCTTTGGTTGTTTCGGAACCATGCGTTTTTTACGTGGTAGGGAAGTTACCCTGACGGCACAACCCCCAACCTGGAGGGCCAGTTCCTTAATTATTCCCCTAGGACGAGGGGCCGGGTACACCGGTGCCAGTAGTCCACTACGGGAGTATGAGCGCTGCCGTTGGCCCATTAAGGGCTCCTCCGCCACCATCTCTATTCCAATGCCCTGACCAACATTGGAAATTCCTTACCGACCTGTGATCCGAATACGTCGAAGCAGCTCGCGCAAGGTATTCACTAAGTTCAACCTAACTGGAACTATAGACGCCACCGTTGACTCCGTCTAGGGAATTCGTCCGCTGCCGCCTGGAACAGGAAGAAGTGCTATAGTGAGAAAAGCACTCTTGCCCCCCTCTCTCATCTGCTGCCGCGAAGAAACCGCCAAACGGGGTTGGTTACCCATTTCTTGGATTAAGGTACTAGGCACCCGGCTGTCACCGCGTGGAGGTTGAGAGTAGGAGTTGGTAGGCCTCAGCTGAGTGAAAACGCTTGTGTTTTCATATGATCGCATGCACTACCGTTTGACCAGCCGACAATGTTTACTTCCCTGATTATAATAGTGATACATCAAGTGATAGCGCTTCCGACGAAAATAGGCTAGGAAACCGGAAAGCCAGGACAGCAGAACCTGATGTCACAACAAAAGGACATCAAACAGAAATTCCGGTAATCTGGAATTCTGTCGCAACTGGATATACGTTGAAGCAATACTCAGAAAAATTCACGTCGCATTAGATTAGTAAAAGCTACAGCGGCACCTAAAATTGAGAAAAAGAAGGCAAAGCTTCTGGACACATATTACTCACAGTGTCCTGAGGAGCTATTTTTATGCCTCGATAAATTTCAAGAAATATCTTCTTCAATAATTTGTTTTCTGTGCGATATTTCCTTTTTACAGTAGCTAAACCGGTTGTATCATCCGTATGAGCCATTGAATATGTAAATAAGTTAGTGTGGCTGGATTTCACTTGTGTTGAAGAAGATTCTCCTAATTTCTCCAGGATAGAAGATATTTTGTATCTTCAATTAAAAATCGATCGTCTATTACAGCAATTTTAGCTATGTGGTGTTTTTTCTGTATTAAGGTTATGTAGCTACATTACACAATTTAAATCTTCTCCCCCGCACAGAATAAGAGTAGACCTTGTGGACAGTGAATCTTGTGCCACTAATTTGTTTTGGCTGGTCGAAGAAGACCTATCGCTGAGCCGTTGGATTTTGATTGGACGATCGCAGATTAGAAGCCTCTTGCCAAAACTTTCGGATGTCATCCTTCGTAGCCAGATTTTTTTAGCATGCCATCCAGTAACTCTTCCAGAAGCTGTTGCAATGGACCCACGGTCACGGTGTGACATTTTTGTAGTAGAATTTCTTTTGGAAGGTGTATTTGATTTGGGGGAGAAATCTGACACTTCTTTTATGGATTTGCGCGATTATAACAGTAAACTTAAGCACGGGTCACTAGATTGGATATGCGCCTTACAGAGTACTCTTACAGGCTCTGTCTTTTTGACGCAAGGGTGCAGTCAATTGCTTCCTGACTTTTTCTGATGTTTGCAGTAATTTACCTTAATTTTTTTTTTAGCTTTTCATTGAAAAAATACACGGAGCAGAAAATTTCAAAGCTATGTAATCTCCTTAATTTCTTAATTCTCTTGACGGGGCAAGTACCTAAGAAATGACCAATGTCCTTCGCATGCATGTTGCAAAGCGCGCAAGGTGCTTTTCGCTCGTTTACATGTGGCTGAATTGGTGAGTGGAAGAACATTACATACACAAAATATTGCTTTTGAGAAAAACAGAAATAACTAACCGCATTTATACTGTGCTTCCATACAATCAGGGAGAAGCGTAGTCCATTCGGTATACATTGGGCTCTCTAATGTACTGTTATTTTGCTGATTGGCAGGTTTAAATATGTAGAGCATTTTGCCATTTTAACCCAAAATTCAATTTTTGCCGCTTGTACTGTTGTTCTAATCACCTACTCAATTTATTTTCAATAGCTCAGGTCTTGTTTGCAAAATTGTTGAGATGGTATTTACACTGTACTGATCGTGGAAGTAGTTACTCTCATTTAAATCACATTTCACACTTTTATGAAGTATCCGCTCTGTAGTCAGTCGTGCTCTCATGGCGAAATCTATCCTTCGTCTTCTCCGATGTTGGGCAGAGGTGTACGCGAGTAATTGTACAGATTTTTGAAATATTGTGCCTCTTATGTTGGCTTGTGAATTGCACGCAATACTTTCAAGTAAGATATTAAAGACATCGCATGACAGAGCGTCAGCTTGCCTAAATCCTTTTTGACATCAAAGGGGTCCGTGAGGTCGTTACCGACCTTGATGGAGCAGCGTCAGCTCTCCATTGTCATCTTACATAAGCGGAT
This sequence comes from Brachypalpus laphriformis, assembly GCA_945910035.1. NCBI lineage: Eukaryota > Metazoa > Arthropoda > Insecta > Diptera > Syrphidae > Brachypalpus > Brachypalpus laphriformis. Next base: position 90,468,733 of record OX246754.1, read on the forward strand.
AAGTTCGGAAGGAATGTATAGCTCTTCTCGATATATACTGCCATAAGCGACTTTGAAATCGATAGGTAGTAGATCTGTCGTAGTGTGAATATTTGGTCGATGGTGGACTTCCCTGGTCTAAAACCGAACTTGATAACAAATGGTTTTAGATGTTCTCAGAATACGGCGAATAAGATCTTATAAGCGATGTTCAGGAAACACATGGCGCTGTAATGGGCGCTGTTCAAAGTGCGCGGCAAGTATCGGCACATCCAGGCAATTGTTTTTCGAAAATACCATTCCGTTTATCTACATAGTACTATCATAAATACTATTACAACTTTTAACGGTTCCCTACAGCTTCTACTATTACCCGCACCCTTGTGTTGGCTTGCGTCATTTATGGTCTTATATTTGGTCTGTTCATACGCAAATTTAAATTAAGATTCGATAAGTTTTTAACATGGAGTGGAGCGATAAGGAAAACGAGGTTGCGGTTATTGCGCATATTCCTCGCTTCATAACCATTGATCGTTGGCCATCAGCAAGTCCGAATCGTAATCCTTTGGATTACAAGCTATGATTGGTTTTGGAGGGCATGATTTGTACGAAAAGACACCCAAACCTGGGGTCGCTAAAAATTAGCTATAGAAAAGCAGTCGACACTTTTGCTATAGAAATCACGCTTATTATTATTATTTGTGTAGGGTTATTTTGCACTGCGACCTAATGGTCTATTGTGCCCCCTGCTAATACCTTGGGGAGGTTTGTTCCCTCGTTAGAGTCCCCTTCGCAATTGCAATTCCTGAGGAATTGTGTTTGAAGGTCATATGCTCTTACTTTGCCTTGGCGAGAATAGTTCACCTTAGAGCTCTTTCTTCGAACCAGTTTCTTTTAAGAATCTGAAAATGAGAAGTGGGTCCATGGTTGGCATATCCTCTTCTGATACTTGGTATTTGCCCAAGTATTTCAATCTTTTGTAGGTCAGTGCCCCACAGGACTCCAAAAGGTGTTCCGGAGTCTCACATGACTCGTTGCAGAATCTGCAAAGGCCTTCATTTGTAATACCTAGTTTCCGTAGATGCTCCCTGAGTTTGCAGTGCCCCGTTAGGAAGCCTGTTAGGATCCGTAGGTTATTCTTGCTAAGGCAGATGCAGGCTTCGAATCTTTTCCGGTTGTAACATCCCAGTAGTTTCTTAGCCTGCCTCAGGCCTGTGGTGTTGTTCCAGGTTCTTGCCCTGTCTTCTCTCTCCATTTTCCTGAGTTTCTCGCGTATGGTTTGTTCCCCCATTCCACAGAATGGTTCAGGTCCAATGAAGGGTTCTGCGGCCCCTTGTCTTGCCAAGGCGTCCGCTGCTTCGTTACCTTTTATCCCGACGTGACCGGGTATCCAGTAAAGTGTAACTTTATTGTTTCTGCCCAGCTCATTAAGTTTGCATAGGCATTCCCACACAAGTTTTGACTTAATGACATAGGAGTCAAGTGCTTTGATAGCTGCTTGGCTGTCTGACAGTATTGCTATGTCGCAGTTGCTGTATCCCTTTTCGAGATTGAGTTGGATGCATCTGTTAATAGCACATTTTTCATAGGTTCTGAGTGCTTGGTCCTTGGCCCAAATACGCCCGCCCCTGTTCCCTCTCCAGTTCTCGAACCGTCTGTATACCACTTTATCGTGTGGCTGCCCAGTCCGTACATCGTTAATTCGTTGCTCCACTCTTTCTTGTTACTTAACTTTGTACTAAAGTTTTCCCAAAGTTAAATTTCCTGATACTGTCGTCCCTGGGGACGGCCAGAAGGGGAAGTTTTTTGAGAAGTGCATCGTATTCTCTCATACTAACACATTTCTCCCTTCCGATAACTTCTTTTGCCATCCTTAGGATCGTTCGCTGTGCATTTTGCTCCACTACAAGATGGAGCGGTGCTAGCTCCAGGAGTACTTCCATGGCTGCAGTTGGAAATCACGCTTGCTACGGTTGATGAGTGGCCAACTCGTCTCAAGGCCTGTATAAGAGTAAATGGAGGTCATTTTGAAAAAAAAAATAAAAATTTTTTATATTGAATAAACCAATGAACATTTTTGGAAAATTTAACGCATTCTGTCTTTATTTGTTGATACCTACGAATATTTACATCTGTAACAGTATTAATGATAGTACTAGGTACTACATCTATAGCTGGCAAGTGATAAGGCGAGATTGTTTGCATGTACTTCCGTACTTCTTACGTTTGCATACATTTTTAAACTTTTTATTTGCTTCGCTGAAATTAATCCTGGCTTCTATTGTATTATGGCTTCGGAATACTTGGAGCAGCTTAAACAAAGACTTTCTCGCGGCTTCACACTCTTCATCATACCAGATTTGTTTTTTTTTTTTGTTTTTTTACTTTTGCTCTTCCAATATTAGACCTCCTTTTTTATGCAGGCTGTTAAAGTATCAACTCCACGTAGTGAGTTAAATTCATTTATCGTCACATCTCCAATCTTATCATCTAAATTAAATTTATATTTCTGAGCCAGCTTCTTGCCTATTCCAATTTAACTTACGTTTCCATTTCCACTTGCACCAACATTTTGCGGAGAATATTTTTTGAATTGAAAATGAGATGACTGTTCCAAATTGGCAGTGCAAGTGGAAATAGCTTTTAGCGAACTGACAAAGACATTTGTCAAAATTTCATTGTTAATGAACTGACAAACGATTTTTTGTCAATAATTGTCACAAGTGGACATGAACTGGCAGTGGTGTCGTTTAATGATATAAACGAGAGTAGTCAAACTTTGTCAATTAACTGACATGTGGAAACCCACCTTTAAGCAGTAAACGTAATTCGCTTGTAGTTGATTGCATGCCATCCTCATGCTTGACAGGCACGATGATGGGAAAATTATCAGAGTAGGTTACGTTATCCGCCTACATAATACTGACATAGTCTAAAAAAAAATCCTCTTACCAGCCAGTAGTCTATTGTCGAACTTGCAGCACATCGAATGAAAGTGAGCTCTCTGAATTCCACGCTTTTGTACACCTATTTACTGAGCGATTCATTGTTTTACATAACTCTATTAATTTGTAGCTATTGCTGTCTATTTGGTTAACTTTTGTTCTCGTAATAGAGTATAATTGGATGCCAATTCTGGCATTAAAATCCCCTATAATTATCATGTTGCCACTGCCAAATTCCATCAGGTAATTGTGAAGATTCGAAAACTCGTCCATCGCATTGTTTAGTTAGGATACAGTGGGATGATATAGATGATTTCCATACACGGCCTCAATTTGAAAATAATTAAATTAAATTTCATTATAAAATACCTCATTGGACCTTTTAGATGTTCTTTATATCCAAAAACACTGGTTCCGCCTAGGGCCTAGCTTCTCGTCACCATTCGTGTTGTGTGCGTTACTCGTATATTTGCTAGCACAAACTTTTTTCAAATTCAATTTTATTTATGAAATAAATTTCAAGTTATTTAAATAAACTCATACTTTATTACATATGAGATAAAAAATATGTTCATACACAACTCACAATTACCACTCGATGAAATTCAAATGTATCTAACCCAGAGAACCTGTTATTCTTTTGTAAATAAGAAATTTAATGAAAATTTGTTTGGCCAAGTTAAATCTGTTCGTGTAATAACTTACTAACACGTTGGCTGCCAGTGCACAAAAAAAAAGTAAAATTTATGTTTTAAAGAGAAATGTATCACCGGTGATCACTATATGAAAATATGTTCAAACATTTCTTGACATACCCATTATTGCTTGTGAAAAAGATCTCAGCCACCAACCCACTTACTTCGGTGGCGCTACAGTTCGGGGTGAACCTGGGCCTAAACCATCAAGCCTCTCCATTTAGCTCGGTCTTTAGCTAATTGCCTCCAGTTGCGCACTCCAAGTTGGTCGAGGTCCGCTTGAACTTGTGCGCGTCACCTACGGCTATGAGATCCCTTACTGCGTCGTCCCTCGGAGTTAGATTCGAAGACTCTGTGGGCCGGAGCGTTGGTGTCCATTCGCTCTATATGTTCTAGCCATCTCAGACGTCCAATACGCAGTTTTTTGACCAGGTCGATATCGCTGTACAGCTCGTATAGTTCGTGATTGAATATTGCCGTCAACGCAAACGGCACCAAAAATCTTACGAAGAATTTTTCTCTGGAAGCGACGAAGGATATCTTCATACTCTAATAAAGTCCATGTTACAGCGCCGTAAAGCAGGACTGGGATGATCAGGGTCTTATACAGAGTCTCCTTAGTTGTTCAAGATAAGGTTTTACTGTTGAATTTCCTTATAAGCCCTAAAAAACAACGATTGGCAAGAGTTATTCCTCGCTTGATTTCTGCGCTGATCTTGTTTTTACAGTTACAGCAGAGCCAAGGTAGACAAAGTCCCTTACTACCTCGAAGTTATAGCTGCCCACTGTGACGTTCTGTCCAATTCGTCGGTGTTGGCTTTCCCTTCTTATTGACAGCATATACTTGGTTTTGCCCTCGTTTATCGCTAAACCCATTTTGGCCACTTCCGCCTCAATGCTTGCAAACGCACCGGTGACAGCTGAGTTCTTCCGATAATGTCTATATCGTCGACGTATGCAAGCAGCTGTACAGACTTGTGATCGATTGTGCATCTGGTGTTGGCTTGTGAGTTCCGCACAATCCGTTCAAGTACAATACTAAAGAAGTCACATGACAGCGCGTCGCCTTGTCTAAAACCTTTTTTGACATCAAAATTCTCCGTGAGGTCATTACCGACCTTGACGGAGGAGCGAACGTTCTCCATCGTCATCCTGCACAGACGGACAAGTTTGGCAGGGATGTCAAAACTAGACATAGCTTTCTAAAGCTCTTTTCTATAGATGCTGTCATCGTATCGATTTGGAATTCTTGGGTTTTCTCCAGGATCTGCCGAAGTGTGAATATTTGATCGATGGTGGACTTCCCTGGCCTGAAACCGCACTAATAGGGTCCAATCAGGCTGTTAATAAAAGGTTTCAGCCGTTCGCACAATATCGCAGAAAAGATCTTGTATGCGATGTTGAGGAGACTGATGCGTCTATAATTGGCGCAGTTGAGGGGGTCTCCTTTCTTGTGGATCGGGCAAATGATGCTGAGGTTCCATTCATACACTCGTCTGACCAAATTTTAGAGATGAGTTGGTGTATGCACTCTACGAGTTCATCCCCAGCTGCCTTCAAAGGTTCGGCCGGTAAGCCGTCAGGTCCAGCAGCCTTGTTGGATTTTAGCTTGGATATTGCTATCCTCACTTCGTTTTGGTCAGCTGGATGGAAATTTTGACTATCATCGTCTATGTTGAATGGTTCATTCTGCCTCACAGCGGGATGTTGGTCTTCGTCGCCGTTATACAGTCTGCAGAAGTAGTTTTTCCATATTCTCAACACCGACTGTGATTCTACTACGAGGTTTCCATTTTCATCTCTACAGGTTTCTGTACGGGTATTACTTCTCTGACATGTTCTTTTTACCTTTTGGTAAAACTTCCGTACATTGTTCCTGGAGTATAAACTCTCGATATTCTCAAACGAGCGCTTCTCATGCTCTTTCTGCTTCTTTTGGAGAAGCCGATGTTCTTCCCGTCTCTTTTGCTCGTAGAGCTCACGAGCAGCTCTCGTCTTCCTTTGCAGTGCCGCTTTGTATGCCTCTTGTTTTGCTGCATGCACTCGCCGGCATTCTTCGTCAAACCAGGGATTTCGCGGTGGTGGGCGAGCGAGACCCAGCACATCAGTCGCGGCGTTTCTGATGGCATGTTGGCAGGGTTGCCACTGGTCTTCGGCACTTGATGCTGCCGGTATAGGGGTGATTGAGAGATTTCGGGATACGCATTCCACGAAGAGTCTGGCGGTCTCTTGCGATTGTAGCTTTTCGATGTTAAATTTTCTCACAATGTTTCTTCTTTGTTGCTCAGTTTAGGATATCCGCATTCGTACCTTGGCTACAACAAGGTAATGATCCGAGTCTATGTTGGCCGCTCGGAAGGTCCGGACATCCAGAATACTGGAGGCATGCCTTGCGTCGATCGCAATATGATCAATTTGGTTGATCGTTACATGATCATTGGACCGCCATGTCTGCTTATGAATATCGAGATGAGGAAACCATGTGCTTGCTATGGTGGAATTTCGCTCCGCGGCGAAATCAATAAGCCTTAGTCCGTTATCAGACATGGTGTCGTGTAGGCTATGCTTACCGACTGCCTACCAAAGACGTCCTCCTTTCCTATTTTGGCGTTAAAATCGCCCAATACGATTTTAACGTCGTATTTAGGACATTGCTCGTATGTTTTGTCGAGGAGCTCGCAGAAACACTCTTTGGTGGCAGGGTCCTTTTTATCCGTGGGGGCATGAACACATATTAGGCTTATGTTAGCGAATTTAGCCTTGGTCCGGATAGTCATAATACGTTCGCTCACATGTCGGAAGCTTAAGACTTCTTGCTAAGTCTGCGTATGACAAATCCGCATCCGAATAAGCGTTGCTTGTTGCCCTTGTAACAATCACCGTAGTAGATGTCACAGTTTTTCATTCTCTTTTTGCCCGGCACATCCCATCGCACTTCCTGGATGGCGGTAATATCTGCTTTATAGCAGTCTAGGGCCTCTGCTAGTTGTTCGGCTGCACGTAGTCTGTAAAGAGACAGAACATTCCACGTACAGATCCGAAGGTCGTTATCATTATTTCGTTTGCTGGGATCGTCATCAGTTGAGTCATCCTTATCCGAGGCTTTTGGTTGTTTCGAAACCATAGTCTTTTGACGTGGTAGGGAAGTTACCCCGGCGGCACAACCCCCCAACCTGGAGGGTCAGTTCCTTAATTATTCCCCTAGGAGGAGGGGGCGGGTACACCGGTGCCAGTAGTCCACTACGGGAGTATGAGCGCTACCGTTGGCCCAATAAGGACTCCTCCGCCAATATCTCTATTCCAAGGTCTTGACCAACATTGGAGGTTAAGAGTAGGCGTTGGTAGGCCTCAGCTAAGTGAAAGCGGTCAGACCCTCGAGGTAAGTAGAAGTCCCGTGATTTTTTAGGTCCTGCAGCACATTTTTAAGCTTGTTACAAAGATGGTTCAGATAAGTTTTATCCGGTGGCGCGCGGGATTGTTGCCATCTCTTCCGCGCTCTCCTCTTTTCTCGTATGAGGTCTTCGATTTCAGGCTGGTATTTGACTTTATTGTTCCGTGCTTCTGTCTTTCGCAAAGGAGTGTTTTTCCACGCTAAGCTCTGAATGGCTTCGACGAGTTTGTCGATTTCTTCTTCTATTTCGAACGGTGTCTTTAGCGGTACATTTAAAGCAACATTTTCCGTACTAGTGTGGCTTCCGGCCCAGCAGATAGACAATAGACCAAATTTTTACCGAACCTCCGGTAAAAAGACCAAGTTTCGCGGATGCCAGAAAACTTGGTCTTTACAACTGGAAGCAGCGTGACCGGGACCGCAGAGGATGGAAGGCAGCCGTTTCTCAGGCAGAGACTCTTCAAGGGCCGGGAGCTCTTTAACACGTTGGCTGCCAGTGTATCACCGGTGATCTCAACAAGCAGAAATATATATGTTAGGATGTGTTGGTGGCTGGTCAAACGGTAGTGCATGCAGAAAGCAGAATTATTTGCCGATCACTTAGAGGAAACGTTCAAGCCGTTCGATGGACAACCGTTGATCGAAGATCAGAATGATAATACGGCACCCGACAACTTTAAAGTAAAAACCGTATCCTTGTCGAACGACAATAAAAAAAATTTAAAAACAACAAGGCTCCGGAATATGATTTAATCACTGGCGAAACTTTGAAAGAGCTACCGAAAAAAGTGCTGGTTAAATTGCTCTACATTATAAATGCTTCTTTAAGACTATTATATGTTCCAAGGCAATAGAAAGTCGCCGAAGTTATTATGGTTCCGAAACCGGGAAAATGTGCAAATGACAAGAAATCATATAGACCCATTTCACTTCTGCCAATAATATCTAAGGTCTTCGAGAAACTTCTGCTGAAACGATTGCAACCAGTAATTGAAGATAGACACTTGATCCCGGATCATCAATTCGGCTTTCGGGTCAAACATGCCACAATCGATCAGGTGTTTCGAATAACGAACGAGATTGAAAAAGCTATAGAAGGGAAAAAAATATGCTCTAGCGCTTTTCTCGACGTATCGCAAGCCTTCGACAAGGTATGGCACGAAGGCCTAAGGTATAAGCTAAGGGTAATCTTACCGGAAAAGTTGTACAGAATATTGGAATCTTATCTTGAAAACAGACTTTTCCGTGTTAGACACGGGAGTGAATATTCGGATTTCAAAGAAATCTACGCCGGTGTTCCACAAGGAAGTGTTCTCGGTCCAATCCTGTTCCTGCTCTACACAAGAGATATACCACAAGATGAAGGGACCGTTGTAGCAACGTTCGCAGACGACACGGCTATCCTCGTAACGGATGAGTCAGTCGAATCATCAACGGGAAAACTCCAACGAGCTTTGAACAAAGTATGCGAATGGGCAAAAACCTGGCGAATAGTCCTCAATGAGACAAAATCAACGCATGTCAATTTTACGTTAAAGAAGATAAACAACTTACCTATATCCATTAACTCGGTGCAAATACCGAAGCAAACGAGGCAAAATATTTAGGAATGACCCTAGACACAAAACTTAAGTGGAAACCCCACGATAAACAGAAACGCGAAGAGCTCGAAATCAGATTTAGAGAAATGTATTGGCTACTCGGAAGATACTCGAAGTTAAGCGTATACAACAAACTGCTTCTGTATAAGCAAGTGCTAAAACCGTCTTGGACATATGGTATACAACTTTGGGGTTGTACCAAACGAAGCATAATGGCTCTACTGCAAGCATTTCAAAACAAAATACTAAGAGCAATCGTGAATGCTCCTTGGTATATAAGAAATAGTGATATTCACAGAGATCTAGGAATTGCTACCGTGAGGGACGAAGTAACAAACTTTGCTCGCAAACTTCGTACCCGTTTTCATGTTCAGTGCAATAATGAAATAATCCGTACTATGGACGTGACAAACCTTGAGCGCCGACTACAAAGAACAAGACCTTTCGACCTAGCGCCGTAAGGAAAAACCGCATGTAATGACGGTATTAGTAGGTGCCTTCACTGGAAAGCTACCTACCTAACGCGATTAACACTACAGAAGCGTAAACTACTCGTTAAGGCAACTTAGTCGTAGTCATCACAAAAATGAAAAAATGAGAGGAACGAATTTCCTACTTCTACAAAAAAAAAACTAGTACGTGCCGACTGGTGTGTTGCAAAACATTTTTTTGGCGTTCACACAATACGCGCGTTGGATAGGATCTTAAAAGCGACATTTAGCAGGGATATGCTTCAATAGTTCTCACAAAACATAGAGTCGCCTTTTTTGGAAGATGTGGCATATAGAGCTGATATTCTTGGCTGATGCCACCAAAAGCATGCGCCCTAACAAGACATTACCTCCGTATTTAAAAAGATCAGCTGGAAGGCCATCGGAGCCAGCAGCTTTGTTGTTTTTCAATTTTCTGTGCTACCTTCTTCAATACTGGGAATTGGTATAAGTTCGTCATTGACTGGAAGCAGGTTTTCATCTTGCTCTATCACTCTCTTTGTTTGCTGCCCATTAAGCAACTGCTGGAAGTGCTGCTTAAACACGTCAATAATTTCCTGCGTTTCGGCGACTAGGTTGCCTTTTCTGTTAAGAAGAGCCTGTGTTGTGGATTCGAAGTCAGCTGCCAGCTGCTTGGCTTTTCGATAAAAATTCGGGATGTTGTTGCGCTCGCGAGTCTCTTCGATATCCTTGAGCTGCGAAGCTGTGTGCCCCCCTTTCTTTATACGCAGAATTTTCTTCTCTTTCCTTCTTCCGATCCGGTACTCCTCTCTCGCTGCTCATATCTTGCGCTGCAGCGCTTTCTTATGTGCATTTTCTGTCACCTTCTATCATTGAACACAGTACTCATCATAATTCCAAGGGCTCTTTTTTGTTGGTGGCTAGTAGCCAAGGGTGTTCACGGCCACCTCCTTGATAATGTTATGGTATTCGGTCACCTGGTTTGCGTTTGTGGTTGATTCACCAACTGCACTGCAGAGAGTTTCTCCGACAGGTGCTCTTTGCAGGATCTGGCTCCTTCTGGCATGCTAAGGCGTCCAACGTTAATCTTCTTCTTTTGGGCGGCTCGCAGCTTCTTCTCGTTAGACAGGCTGGCTCTGAATTTAGCTGCAACAAGAAAATGGTCAGAGTCGGCGTTGGCCCCTCGGAAAGTGCTCACATTCAAGATGTTGGACGCGTGCCTTTACGTCGATTAGCACGTGGTCGATTTGGTTGCGTGTTCTACTATCAAAGGAAAGCCAGGTTGCTGTGTGGATTCTTAGTCTAAGAAACCTAGTAATATTTATCACCGTAAACCGTTGTCTGTTGTCGTGTCGTGGAGGCTGTGCTTTACCGAATAGTCCGCCAAAGATGGTCCGATTACCGATTTTCGCATTGAAGTCGCCAAAGATAAACTCCCCGGATGAAGACATCCGTGGTCGCTTCGAGAGAATAATTCTTCGTAAGATATTCGGTACCGTTTGCGTTGATTCAATGACCAACAAGCTGTGCAGCGACATCGACCTAGTCAAAAAAGTGCATATGGGACGTTTGAGATGGCTAGGGCATGTTAAGCAAATGGACACCAACGCACCGGCCCGCAGAGTCTTCGATTGCTTGTAACATTTATACACAGAAAAGCATTGCCATATCAATTGAGGCACATCCATGAATATACTTACTTACTTACACTCGGACCTGCGCAAGCACTTCTGAGTGAATATTTGCAAACCTGTGTTAACCTTCATCCGTCCCTTGGGTCTTTTTGACCCAACGCAATTTTTTGTTCTGATATTATACTCGTACATAATATACACACAGTTATTTTGTTTTTTTTTTTTATTGCTTGCTGTGTTCAATATAAAACAGTAAAGTTGATCAAGGTTGACCTAAATGACTATATTGTAAGTTTTTTTCGAGGGACGGATGAAGATTAAGCCAAGCGAGGCATCAGTAACCATATGGTCAGAGGCAGGTCTTGTCTCCAGATATCAGACCTGGAACTGGCAGACCACAAGACAGAGGCAGTATTAATAAGCAGCTGGAAAAGAATAGAACTCCTCACTATACAGGTCAGTGAGCATACCATTAAGTACTGCCCATAACAGATACCTGGGAATGCTGCTGGACCGCAGGCTCAACTTCAATGAGTACATGATATACGCGGACGAGAAATCCTCTCGGGTAGTAGCGGCATTATGCAGATTGCCAAATATTGGAGGACAAAGGCAACCAATTGAAAATCTGCTAGCAGCGATGACTAAGTCGATACATATGGTAAGTACGCGTCTCATATATGGACACCAGTGACAGATATCAAATATTACATGAAACTCATAAACTGGACGTGTCAGTGATCCATAAGCGAGAGGAAAACCGCTAGCAAGGCCATTCAGGCGGAGTGGCAACACAGATGGAACACTCCAACCAAAGGAAGACTGACATACACACTGATACCCAGCATAGACGAGTGGACCAGCAGAGGGCACGGAGAAGTTAACTATTACCTGACATAATTTTTGTCTGAACATGGATGCTTCTGGAAGTACATCTGCAAATATAAGTGCGTAGGGTACAACCGAGAATACGGACCAAGTTCTGATGGAATGACGAAGACATGCAACGGCCAGAAACATGCAAGAAAGGGAAAAAGTTGAAGAGGTGACACCAAGAGGGTTGATAACTTTCATGCTAACGATGAATGAAGCCTAGGAGACTGCGAATGAAATTATAGTGCAGCAACTATGCTTGGAAGAACGGGCAGCTGCAAAAGAAGAATCTGTAAAATCCGGAAATTAACAACCAGTAACAACCAATACGAGCATACACAACCTACAACGTACATGTATGTACAAGCCACAAACATACAAATACATACACACAGACAAACTTTCGTGCGTTCGCGCCTACATATCTGTACATGCAGACAAAAGAGAGAAGCAGCTTCGGCTAAAACCCCCCTATAGCAAAATGCCCAACGGCGTTACCATGGGGATACAGACTTAGATGCAGAGGTGGGTATAGTTAAAGTCCCACATTCAGGCTTTCGATGATTTCCACCGTTCTTTAAAAAGAAAAAAAAAAGAAGAAAACGACCGATCTTTTGTTTACTTAATTGGCCAACCTTAACGTGTTGGGCTTAAGTAACACTACAATCTGCGACGCTTGTGGAGAAAGCGACGACACCGTGGAAAATTATCTCTGTGAGTGTCCGGCCTTTGCTCGTATCAGGTGGCAGATCGGTGCGGTACTGTAAGCTCGTCTCACTGAAGCGCTTGCTTGGCTTTCTAAGAAAGACGAGGAGATTCCAATAAAATTGGTAAATCAGGGCTTGCTCTCTGGTAGTACAATGGACCAGTTGCGTCTGAGTGCTCCAGTCGAGCGTTTCCTATGCCGACAAAAAAATAATAATAATAATTGGCCAAAACGTGCGTGTTAGAAGACTAGCAGAGGGAGGATGAGCGACGGATGAATTCCCTCGATAGAACCAACGGCGGCGTCTTGAAACCAGCAAATACCTTGTTTATCGGCAACGACCATACTGGTATCGGTGTAACCGTCTTTTCGTCATTGTCCTAGGGGTTACAAACAATGATCTGGCCCTCCGGATTGGGGGTTGTTCCATCGGGGTATTTTCCGTACTATGTAAAAAATATTTATTACGAACGATCCCTGGCAAATAGAAAACGGACAACGACCTTCGAGCCTGCACTTGATTTGTTAGGCCCCTCTACAAACCATGTGCAGCCGAACAGCTTGCGGAGACCCAAGACTGCTATAAAGCAGATATCACCGCCATCCAAGAAGTGGGATGGATTGGCTGGGCAAAAAAGGATGAAAAACTTAGATATCTACTACGGCAATTGCTACAAGAAACGGGGAAAGCGTTTATATGGATGCGGATTTATCATTAGAGGCAGACTTACGCAACAAGTCTTGTGTTTTTAATGGACCTTCCCTTTAATTCACTTTTACAATAAATAAGACAATTTCTATACTTTGGAGGTTTTTTTTGTTTAAGAAATTTTGTATTATCTTTCTAGAAAGTTAAGGAAAGTATTACGTTTTCACTTCGCAACCCCACACCCACATTAAAAAGGCTGGATTAAAACATAACGTCATTAATTACGACGCTTTTTATTTATTTCTTATGAAATAAAAAGTCAGTCCGATTAATTGCGACAGCTTGTGTGTACACTTTTATAAAAGCACAACACTGGCAGTAGGTTGGTCATATGGCTAGAAAAACGTTTCGTTCTGTTGGGTGATTGATATGCCTATGACATCAGATAGTCGGTAAGAAAACACTGTGAATCAGAAGCAAAGACAAAAATAATAAAAATCTGAATTCTGAAACACAAAATCTGAGTTTAAAAACCGCACCTATTTTTCTTTCTCTCTCTCATCGTTTCCGACGCCCACACTGTGTGTACGCATTTAAAGGGTATTCATAGCCCCTTGAGTGCCCGCAAATTATAAAACAAACACAAAATAATAATAGAAGACACTTTATTGGACGGTCTTGTACAGATGGATTAGAACTCTCTGCATGTTTATGATGTTAAAATTGTGGATGTAGTTGCGATTTTTTAACGGTTCCCTAATGATAAATATTTTCTGATTCAAAAGTTTAATTTTAGTATATATATGCAATTTTTTAGTTGAATCCCAGCCGCACAATTGAATGGAAAAATATTAAATCTCAACCTGCCTGGTAGTTGATCCCTATCCTGAAGAACTTAACATATGAATGGTTTCCAGTTACAGTCAGGTATTAGCATAAAATTAAGAGCAGTAGCAACTGCCACTGACCACGAACAATTTCAATGCTGGGAAATTACTTCTCTTTTTTTTTTATTTGCTGAAAGGACAAAGGGTGATCAAAGCCGGTGGCAATAAAAAAATCCATTAATAAAAGTATATACACCCTCTTGGTTGCTGTTTGTGTTTCGGTGTTTCGTTGCGTGTTAAGCTTTTAAATTGCTTTTCACCACAAAATAGTGGTTACGTGGTTTCACACATGCAAAGCGCAGTCGACTTAGTCGGTTGAAAGTTCAATATACATATATCTGCATATGTATTTAATGATTACAGTTACACGTTTTTGATACATTATCCATTTTTTGATTAAGCATTTTTCCAGGACATATTTGACAGTTTTAATAGAATGTCTTCAAAACTGCTTATGTGTTAATTGTACTGCGACTCTGCCGTGTTTTAAAAACATATTATGTTCGCATAAGTCAAGCAAAGAACTCGTAAATAGAAAAGTAACTTTTCAGTGGATATAGGCTGCACAAATATTACTAACTGAAGCTGGTCTACCCAAACTTGGTGAAAGAGTTGATTACCTTACATCACTCATAGTACAAAAAATCAATTCCCCTGATCCAACTCCAATTCATGATGACGTTAAAAAGATTTTAAAACGCAAAAAAGATAGAAAATATCCGTCAACAATTTCAAATGCCGTTTCATGGGCGAAAGATCTCAGCATCCCCATCACCACAAACATGAAAAAAAGATCATCGTACCCACCCTGGAACCTACCTACCAATTCCACATGCACTGAATTCACAAGATACTCCAAATCATCAACCAGTCACAAAGTTTTCCAAGCAGCGTTTTTAGAAATAACAAACAAACACAAGATCCTAAAATGGCGATTCCTATTCACCGACGCTTCAAAAACGGACGATGGAGTGGCTATGGCACGGTAATGTCTAAAGGACTTCTCTCCAATTTCTCTTCAATATTTACAGCTGAGGCTTTTGCTATACTAAAAGCCGTTCAAATAGCAGATAATGGAAAACTATCATATTTACAGATAGCTCATATTCAGTTACTGCAATTGAAAATATTAACAACTGCACAGACATCGTTAATAAGATTCGTGAGAAATTAATTTCTAAAAACGGCAAAACTAAACTCATGTGGATGCCTGGACACACCGGCATAAAAGGGAACGAAGACGCTGATGCAGCTGCAAAGGCAGCGATAAGAAAGCCGCTGGTAATGTTTTATGTCTACAACAAAAAAGATATTAAAAAATGTTTAACCATAAATTGAAAATACAAAAGAAAAGTGCACTGGAATACATATGAACATCTATACATAAAACTAAATCCGTCTGCTGAAAAAGGTATATACCCCAACAATATTCCCCATATGATGATTAAAAATTACATACGACTAAGGATGCGACACACCAACTTCACGCACAAACACATATTCACCCAGGAGACACCACCACTATGCCACTTCTGCGAAGCCAAACCACGGTGTTTACCATTGCTCATCTACTCGAATGTAACGAAGTCAACGAAGCATACAAACAAATCTCAGATAAAGAACTTATTGAACTACTTAGCGAAATTTCTGAAAAGAACATTAAGACTGTACACAAAATCATGTTAGCATTTAATCTAGTAAATAATATTTAATTTTTAATTTAAAGCCGAAGGCCCTGGTAGCCAGTGCTTATCCCCTTTGTATTTACCATTTATATAATTTACTTACATGTTAATAAACTTATAATAATAATAATAAATATTACTCACTTACTTACTTAAGTGGCGCTACAGTTCGGGATGAGCCTGGCCCTCAGCCAACAAGCCTCTCCATTTAGCTCGGTCCTTAGCTAATCGCCTCCAGTAGCGCGCTCCAAGTTGGTTGAGGTTCCCTCGAACATGTGCACGCCACCTACGGCGAGGATACTCTGTATCTGGTACGTTGGTGTCCATTCGCTTTACATGTCCTAGTAATCTCAAATATCCAACATGCAGTTTTTTGACTAGGTTGATGTCGCTGTAAAGTTCGTATAGTTCGTCATTGAATCTTCTCCATCAAAAGGCGTCAACGCAAATCGGACCGAATATCTAATAAAATAGCACTGGTTACCAAGAGTTATTCTTCACTTGATTTCTGTGCTGATGCCGTTTTCAGAATTTAGAGCAGAGCCAAGGTAGTCAAAGCCACTTACTACCTCGAAGCTGTAGCTGCCCACTGTGACGTTTTGTCCAATTCGTCGGTGTTGATTGTCCCTTCTTGTTGACAGTATATAGATGTTTTTGCCCTCGTTTATCACTTAACCCATTTTGGCCGCTTCTGCTTCAATACTGGCAAGCGCACCGATGACAACCCGCTGAGTTCTTCCAACAATATCAATATCATCGCCATATGCAAGCAGTTGTACAGAGGTTTGATAAATTGTGACTCTGCTCCTGACTTGTGAGTTCCGCACAATCCATCAAGTAGAATATTAAGGAAGTCATAACTTACCTAAAACACTTTTTGAAATCAAAATTCTCGGTGAGGTCATTACCGACCTTGATGGAGCAGCGAGCGTTCTCCATCGTCATCCTGCACAGACGGTTAAGTTTGGCAGAGATGTCGAAACAAGACATGACTCTATATAGGTCTTCCATATAGATGCTGTGACAGGTGACTTTGAAATCGATAAAGAGATGGTGAGTATCGATTTGGACTTCTTTGATTTTCTCCAGGATCTGCCGAAGTGTGAAGATTTGATTGATGGTGGACTTTCCTAGCCTGGAACCGTACTGATAGAGGTCAATCATGATGTTGATAAAAGTTTTCAGCCGTTCACACAATATCGCAGAAAAGATCTTGTATGTGATGTTAAGGAGACTGATATCTATTTAATTGGCTTAGTTGAGCAAGTCTCATTTCTTATGGATCGGGCAAACGATCTTAGAGATGAGTTGGTGTATGGTCGCTCCGAATTCATCACCAGCTGCCTTGAAAAGTTCGGCCGGTAAGCCGTCAGGTACAGCAGCCTTATTAGATTTCAGCTTGGATATTACTTTCTTCACTTAGGTTTGATCCGGTGGGCGAACATTTTGACTATTATCCTCTATGATGAGCTGTTGTTATACGCGACCTTGATATCGATAAATAGATGATGAGTATCGATTTGGACTTCTTGGGATTTCTCCAGGATTTGTCAGAGTGTGAAGATTCAATCGATGGTGGGCTCTTCTGGCCTGAAAGCGCTCTGATAGGAGGCAATCATGTTGATTATGAAAGGTTTCAGGAGTTCACAAATTTTTGCAATATGCCTAATGCCTCTATAATTGGCGCTGTTGAGGGGGCCTCTTTCTTGTAGATCAGGTAAATAATGCTGAGATTCCATGCATCAGCCATGCACTCGTCTGATCAAATCTTAGAGATGAATTGGTGTATGCTCACTACCAATTTATCACCAGCTACATACCTTGAAAAGTTCGGCCGGTAAGCCGTCAGGTCCAGCAGCCTTATTAGATTTCAGCTTGGATATTGCTTTCCTCACTTCGTTTTGATCAGGTGGACGAACATTTAAACTATCATCCTCTATGCTGAACGGTACATCCTGCCTGACAGCGGGATGTTGGTCCTCGTAGCCGTTATACAGTCTGCAGAAGTAGTTTTTCCATTTTCTCAGTACCGACTCTGATTCTACTACGAGGTTTCTATTTTCATCTCTACAAGTTTCTGCACGATTTTTGCTTCTCTGACACGTTCTGTTTACCTTTTGGTAAAACATCCGTACATTGTTCCTGGAGTATAAGCTCTCAATATCCTCGATCGCGTGCTTCTCATACTCTTTCTTCTTCTTTTGGAAAAGCCGATGTTCTTCCCTTTTCTTTTGCTCTAAGAGCTCACAATCAACTGTCGTCTTCCCTGCATGCACTCGCCGGCATTCTTCGTCAAACCAGGGATTTCTCGGTGTTGGTCGGGCGAAACCCAGCACATCAGTTGCGGCGTTTCTGATGGCATGGTGGCAGCGTTGCCACTGGTCTTCAGCACTTGATGCTGGCGGTATATGGGTGATTGAGAGTGTTGTGTATGTGTAACATTTAACATACATTGAGCTTGAGAATAGATCTGTCTCTCTCTCTGATAAAGGTGCATTCTTTACTATCGTGGTGAGAGGGCAGTCGAAGTCCGACGCCATAGAGTTTGCTACAATAAAGCTTCTTGTAAATATTAAACACGTCTTTTACTTATATGCAAATACCACATGGCGCAGCCGGTTATTTCGTAATAAAGTTTTTGGTTTGAACAGCCGCGCTAGCTATTTAAAATAGTAAATATAGTAAAAACAAAAATAAAAAATAAAAGCTAAGAACAACATGGGGCAAACAACGAGGTGAAAAGGCAGTGATGGATTTTCCCAAACCTGAACAGTTAAACATGGATGGTAATCGTAAAGAGAATTGGAAGAAATTCAAAACACATTACGAAATTTATGCGACAGCAACGAAAACGGATAAGGAAGATGGGGAAATTCAGTTGGCGAGATTTTTGAGTTGTGCCGTTACGGAAGCCATAGTGCTATTTCACACAGTTCAAAGAATATTGCAATCCACGTACAAATATAGTTTATGAGAGGTACCGTTTCTACATGCGGAACCGGAAGGAAGGTGAATCATTTGAAAAAGATCTCGATATTGGCGGAAGACTGCAGTTTTGGTAAAGAGAAAAGGTTCATGCTCAGAGACAGAGTAGTCATTGGAGTAGCGGATCGAAATGTGCAAGCACAGTTATTGAACATTAGTGATCTCACATACGAGAAGGCCATATAAAATTGCAGAGTAGCGGAAATAACGGGAGCGCAGAGCAAAGTTATGCAGGGTGCAGCAGGCGGAGCAGGTGGGAAATATTGTGAAGCAAATATCAAACAAATTCTCAGCAGCATAAAAGTAAAGTTTTTAATTCTAATTCCAGATGTAAAGGGAATGAACATTCATCGGAAAAGAGCAGTGAGAACAACAAATTTAAATTTTGCAATTACGCACATATGAGAGGGAAATGCCCATCTTTTGGAAAAAAATGTTCGGTTTGCGGGAAATAAAATCATTTTGCTCCAGTGTGTCAGAAACGAACAGAGGTGAGTGATGTTGCTGTGAGACATGAGAACGACAGTGATGGCGAGCTATATATTGGTTCCGTTAATGACAGTAACAGCAATAGAAACAGGTGCTGGATTGAAAGCTTATTTGTCGAAGGGCAATGGGTCGATTCTAAGCTAGACACGGGTTCACAAGTAAATGTACTGCCACTTAGAGTGTTCGAGTGCATTAAAGATAAGTTCAGCCTGAAAGTGCATTCGGTAAAATTAGAAGCATATGGTGGGTTTAGGCTTAAAGTAGCAGGTGCAACGGACTGTAGAGTCACTCATAGAGGAAACCGATATAACCTTTCATTTGCAGTGGTAGAAAACAGTTGTCAGCCCTTACTAGGAATCGATTCGTTTTATGCTGCCAACATTTCAAGATTTTAGGCAGGAAAAGAAAAGCCTGCTTCTTACCAAGCAGTGCACTTGTAATAAACGGTACACAGACCGAGTGGAAATCTATCGCTAAATATCTTGGTGTACATCTAGATAAAACATTAACCTTTGGTTTACATATTCAAGAAATCATCAATAAGGTGAACAAAACGACATTAATTTTGTACCCATTCGTTAACAGATAGTCTAAACTTAGTGACGATAATAAGCTTATTATGTTTAAAACTATTTTTCAAGCAATTATATTTTATGGCTCACCTGTATGGGGTAACTGTGCAAATAGGCACATTCGAAGGCTTCAAATAAGCCAGAATAAACTCCTTAAACTTTTCTTAAAACTACCACGGCTATTTCCCATAGACGAGCTGCATACGTTAGCGAAAATTGAACAGGTGTTACATAGAATACAGAAACTAAGCGATCGCTACAATACCATTTGCATATCATCTGACAATGACTTGGTTGCAAATCTAGCTACTTAGCAAACACTTTATTGGAGTATATATTAAATTGTCTAATCAGCCTTCTATGAGCTGTTCTTTATTTATTTACATATTTATTTATCTATTTATCCGTTTATATGTTTATTTATTTACTTACTAAGTTATTTACCTATTTATTGTTACTTATTTTCTATTTATTTATTGTCTACTTATTTATTTATTTATCTACTTATTTTTTTATATTTATTTATTTATTTATTTATTTACTAATTGATTTATTTATTAAGTATTCATTTATGTATTTATTTAATTAATTTATTTATTTATTTATTTATTTATTTATTTATTCATTTATTTGTTTATTTATTTATTTATTTATGTATTTATTTATTTATCTATTTATTTATCTGTTTTTTTATTTATTTATCATATTAATGTCATTATTTATTTATATGTTGTTATTTATTAATTTCTTTGTTCATTTATTTATATTTATTGGGCATACATTCATTTGCTCTGTCTGTCCCTATTAGATGTATTAAAATTATTTATTTACATTAAGTGTTATATATATGTACAAGCACTTTATAATTCAAGGTTGATTTCAACCAAGTACTGCTTATGACTTTCATCGCCCCATCTTCTCTCCACTTCAGTATCTAGTTTTTAATGAAGGTTTTTTCAGTAGCTTTTCCTTCAAACAAACTCGAATTTATAATATTTATTTTTTTTTTCGAGGGTAGGTGAAAAATCTGTCACCATAGCAAGCACATGGTTTCCTCATCTCGATATTCATAAGCAGACATGGCGGTCCAATGATCATGTCACGATCAACCAAATTGATCATATTGCGATCGACGCAAGGCATGCCTCCAGTATTCTGGATGTCCGGACCTTCCGAGCGGCCAACATAGACTCGGATCATTACCTTGTTGTAGCCAAGGTACGAATGCGGATATCTCAATCTGAGCAACAAAGAAGAATTACTGTGAGAAAATTTAACATCGAAAAGCTACAATCGCAAGAGACCGCCAGACTCTTCGCTGAACGCGTATCCCGAAATCTATCAATCACCCCTTTGCCGTCAGCATCAAGTACCGAAGACCAGTGGCAACCCTGCCAACATGCCATCAGAAACACCGCGACTGATGTGCCGGCGAGTGCATGCAGCAAAACAAGAGGCATACAAAGCGGCGCTGCAAAGGAAGACGAGAGCTGCTCGTGACCTCTACGAGCAAAAGAGACGGGAAGAACATCGGCTTCTCCAAAAGAAGAAGAAAAAGCATGAAAAGCGCGCGTTTGAGAATATCGAGAGTCTATACTCCAGGAGCAATGTACGGAAGTTTTACCAAAAGGTAAAAAGAACATGTCAGAGAAGTAATACCCGTACAGAAACCTGTAGAGATGAGAATGGAAACCTCGTAGTAGAATCACAGTCGGTGCTGAGAATATGGAAAAACTACTTCTGCTGACTGTATAACGGCGAAGAAGACCAACATCCCGCTTTCAGGTAGAATGAACCATTCAACATAGACGATGATAGTCAAAATTTCCGTCCACCTGACCAAAACGAAGTGAGAATAGCAATATCCAAGCTAAAATCGAACAAGGCTGCTGGACCTGACGGCTTACCGGCCGAACTTTTCAAGGCAGCTGGGGATGTAGAGTGCATACACCAACTCATTTCTAATATTTGGTCAGACGAGTGTATGCCTGATAAATGGAATCTCAGCATCGTTTGCCCGATCCACAAGAAAGAAGACCCCCTCAACTGCGCCAATTATAGAGGCATCCCTCAACATCGCATACAAGATCTTTTCTGCGATATTGTGTGAACGCCTGAAACCTTTTATCAACAGCCTGACCCTATCAGTGCGGTTTCAGGCCAGGAAGTCCACCATCGATCAAATCTTCACACTTCGGCAGATCCTGGAGAAAACCCAAGAACTCCAAATCGATACTCACCATCTCTTTATCGATTTCAAGGCCGCCTATGACAGCATTTATAGAGAAGAGCTTTATAGAGCCATGTCTAGTTTTGACATCCCTGCCAAACTTGTCCGTCTGTGCAGGCTGACGATGGAGAACGCTCGCTGCTCCATCAAGGTCGGTAATGACCTCACCGAGACCTTTGATGTCAAAAAAGGCTTTAGACAAGGTCACGCGCTGTCATGTGACTTCTTCAATATTCTACTTGAA
Organism: Brachypalpus laphriformis; assembly: GCA_945910035.1. Taxonomy (NCBI): domain Eukaryota; kingdom Metazoa; phylum Arthropoda; class Insecta; order Diptera; family Syrphidae; genus Brachypalpus; species Brachypalpus laphriformis. Next base: position 90,490,750 of record OX246754.1, read on the forward strand.
CGGATTGTGCGGAACTCACAAGCCAACACCGGAGGCACAATCTATTACAGGTCTGTACAACTAGCATACGCCGATATAGACATTATCGGAAGATCTCAGCGGGCTGTCACCGGTGCTTTTGCAAGCATTGAGGCGGAAAAGGCCAAAATGGGTTTGGCGATAAACGAGGGCAAAACCAAGTATATGCTGTCAACTAGAAGGGAAAACCAACACCGACGAATTGGACAAAACGTCACCGTGGGCAGCTATAACTTCGAGGTAGTAAGGGACTTTGTCTACCTTGGCTCTGCTATAAATTCTACTAACAAAATCAGTGCAGAAATCAATCGAAGAATAACTCTTGCCAATCGCTGTTTTTTTGGGCTTATAAGGCAATTCAACAGTAAGGCGAACCCCACAGGCGGATCAGTAGAAATGCAGTGAAGTGGGAGGGCTGTGATCCCTTGTTTTCGGATCATAGCCTCGCTGATAAAAGGAAGAAGAAGAAGAAGAAGGCAATTCAACAGTAAAGCCCTATCTCGAACAACTAAAGAGACTCTATATAAGACCTTGATCATCCCAGTCCTGCTTTACGGCGCTGAAACATGGACTTTATTAAAAGAGGATGAAGATATCCTTGGTCGCTTCGAGAGAAAAATTCTTCGTAAGATTTTCGGTCCCGTTTGCGTTGGCGGGTTTTGGAGGAGAAGATTCAATCACGAACTATACGAGCTGTACAGCGACATCGACCTAGTCAAAAAACTGCGTATTGGACGTCTGAGATGGCTAGGACATGTAGAGCGAATGGACACCAACGCTCCGGCCCGCAGAGTCTTCGAATCGAACCCCGAGGGACGACGCAATAGAGGGAATCATCGCCGTAGGTGGCGCGCACAAAATAAATCAGTTCAATACTATCTATCTGTATTTCAAAGACTACAAAATCAGATGTCATGGATGTTCATCGGTTGGCTAAGGTAGCACAAAGGCATAATGAGGTAGTCCAAATCAATAGATAATGCATATCCATTTTTAGATTGCGCATATAACTGCACAACTGATATACATATATGTATGTATTATACATGTTTGTACATCAGTGTTTTCTCCAAATAGTTCCTACAATAGATGTCATACATAATATGTATTTTTAAATTTAAATTTAATTAATTTTATTTAAAGTACCGTCCCATTAACTTCTGGAAATTAAAAATAAACTTTCTGATTGTTCAAAGTAAACTCCACATCCACTATTTAATTCAATATTTGCGGATACAGTCACTTACCTTAAACCTACCCCTTACACCAATAAGAAACGCTTCCCACAAAATCAGTTAAATTGCTTGTAATCCCCGAAGTTAATCATAATGTTTGCTGAAATTCTTCAATCCCCTCGACATCTACCTGTCAGTCTTTCATAGAATTTACGCACTTGCTTCAACACACTTGTAATTAACTTAAACCCTTTGAGTGTTGGTGTTGCTCAAAGGAAGTGCGCAACTGGAGGCAATTAGCTAAAGACCGAGCAAAATGGAGAGGCTTGATGGTTTAGGCCCAGGTTCACCCCGAACTGTAGCGCCACCTAAGTAAGTAAGTAAGGTGAAAAATCTTCCATAGACACTATGAGAATAGCAAGCGCGTGCTCATAGTAGTGTCAAATTCTTACTGACTAAAAAAACACCACCCTTCGATATAAATTTGTTGGGTATCGCAACTAAGTATTAACTTATCAAGCAATTTGTCTATCATGAAATAAAAACGTTTGGCAGGTTACTTTCCACTGAAAGATCCTGCATATTCCACAATCTAGAGGTTAGTCATTATCTCGCCAAGTCGAAAGGTTTCGTCCTTTATAGTCGGCGCAATAAATTGCTCTCATCCAAAATTTGTACGACTGTATTGTTGACATGTCCGATTAGTCGGTTTCTATGCTTTCTCGCGAAGCTTCTAGTTTCAGCTTCGATTGTCGAAATTCCGAGATCCCTGTGGATATCGTCGTTTCTAGTATACCACGGTGCTTGGACAATTTCTCTTAGCACTTTATTTTAAAAAGCTTGTAAAATATTTGCATTTGTTTTCTTGGTACAACCCCAAAGTTGTATACCGTAGGTCCACACCGGCTTTAGCACTTGCTTGTATAAAAGCAGTTTGTTCTCAGTACAGAGCTGGGAATGTTTTCCGAGTAACCAGTACATTTCTCTATATTTGATTTCGAGTTCTTTACGTTTCATTTTCACGTGCGAATTCCATTTCAGTCTTGCGTCGAGTGTCATTCCCAGGTATTTGGCCTCGTTTGCAAAGGGTATTCGGGCCTTGTTTAGGAAAATTGGCAAGTCATTAGTTTTCTTGTACGTGAAATTCACGTGAACAGATTTAGATTCGTTGAGGGCGATCCGCCAGTCCCTCATCCATTCATTTACATTATTCAGTGCGTTTTGCAGTTTTGCAGTCGTTTCTTCGATTGCTTTACCTACTGCTAGGATAGCGGTATCATCGGCAAACGTAGCTAGGATAGTGCCATCTTCGTTCGGTATATCACGAGTATAAAGCAAATAGAGAAGCGGCCCAAGAACGCTTCCTTGCGGTACGCCGGCCGAAATTTCTTTGAGCTCGGAGTATTCGACTCCATGTCTAACACGAAAGATTCTATTCCCGAGATATGATTCTAGAATATCGAATAAGCATACAGGGAGAACTTGTCGTAGTTTGAATTTCAAGCCATCATGCCACACCTTATTTATAATATATGTTTTGTTGTAATAGTTTTAGTATTTTCAGTAGTTGTTATACCATATCTCTGTAAATTGTGCAATATAGTCTTAAGAAAATATTGTATCCTTATAGCTACAATAAACAAATGAAATGAAATGCGTAACTTAAAATATTTCTCGGTTTTGGACTTGAAGGAAGGATATTGGCAAGTACGACTGGATGAGCAATCAAAAAACCTCACGGTCTTTAGTACTCCCTATAATAGTTGTTATAAGTTTAATGTCTTACCGTTTGGCATTAAGGTGACACTCGAGAAATTCCAAAAGTTGAACAGCTAATATTTTGGCCAGTTAAAAGGAACATTTGTATACATCGATGACTTGATTGTAGGGTGTAGAACGCTGGAGGAACACGACGCAAATTTTGGAAGAAGTCGTTAGTAAAGTAAAGAAACTTAACATTACGTTTAATCCAAAGAAAGTGCAGTTCAGGGCCGAAAGCGTCAAATATTTAGGGTACATTTTTTCCGCTGCAGGTGTCACACCCGACCCAGCGAGGATAGATGTAATCAATGGCATAAAAGATCCCAGCAGCCAAAAAGAATTGCAGATAATTTTAAGGACTACCTGCGAGCATTTATTCCAAACCTGGCTGATCTCACTGCTCCTTTCCGACAACTCCTTAAGAAAAACATAGTATTTTCATGGACCGATTACCATACGGAAGGGTTGAACAAAGTAAAACGGGCTATAGCAAAGGCAACCAGACTTTATACATTCGATACCTCACTCCCTACATTATTACAGTCAGACGCTTTCAAGGATGGTTTAGGTTGTATCCTTTTACAGGCAGGAAAACCTATTTGCTATGCCTCGAAAAGCTTATCAGATGCCGAATCCCGCTATGCACAAATAGAAAAAGAGATACTAGGTATAGTATTTGCATGTAAAAAGTTTCACTAATATATTTCTGGTCGGCCCGTTCAATTCATTTGAATGCAAACAGTTCGCAAAAGAGTGGGAATTTAAATTCATATACTCCAGTCCATTTTATCCCACGTCCAACGGCCAATCAGAGAAAGCTGTCCACTTGGCCAGAACAATCTTAAGAAAATGTTTGGTCAACGTGGGAGACCTTAATCTCACTTTATTAAAATACCCCAGTACTAAGCTTTTGCATTTAGATGCAACAGCGTCACAATTGTTGATGAGTAGAGTGTTTCGAACGAGTCTCCCAATCGGTAAAAATCTGGTGCAACCAAAGCTAGTAGGAAATGATGCTGTAGAACAGATGAGACACCTAAAATATAAGCAAAAGTTATATTTTGACAAAACTACCACTCGGAATTAAAACTTAGCCCAGGAGATAATGTGGTTTACAGAAAAAAATTTTATTGGGAACCTGCTAAGGTTAAGGCAAGTTGTGAAACCCCCAATATCGTAAGTTTTACGTACAGAAAATAATAACATCATCAGACGCAATACTGAGCACTTACGCAAGTCATACAATGAGCCCACATTTAAAACCGTAGGGGAGGAAGGGAAAGTAGCCAGGTAGGACCATCTACGAAACAAGCAGCAGCTAACAAAAGCGCAATACACCCGTCGTCTCCTGTTGAGCAGCACGGTCAATACCGTACTCGTTCCGGGCGTGTTGTAAAAGAACGAATACGATTTGCAACATGAATAATTAAAAAAATAAAAATAAAAATTGTGTTGATCTTTAAAAATTAAGATAGATAGATAGATATCTTTATTGTAGCTAGAATAATACATTTCTTATAGACTAAAATTGCACAATTTTTAGAGATTTGGTTTATTGCTACCTTACGCTGAAAAATTCATTAACAATTTCTACAATTATATCACAGTTTCATTCATAATATTTTGGAAGGAAAAGCTGCATTAAAACCTTCATTAAATTAAAGTACATACTACGTTACTAGATATATGTACATAATGTTTGTATTTCGAACTTAAAAAGAGAGAAGGGGAGAAGGTAAGAACCGATGCAGTAAATATATTCAAACTTCGTTGATTAAATATATAAGTAAAATAATAAATACAATGAATAAATTAACAAGTAATCAATAAATAACAAGTAATAAATAATAGATAATATATAATACATAATAAATAATAAATAAAAAATAATAAATAATAAATAACAAATAATAAATAGTAAATAATAAATAATAAGTAATAAACAATAAATAATAAATAATAAAAAATAACTAATAAATAATAAATAATAAATAATAAATATTAAATAATAAATAATAAATAATAAATAATAAATAATAAATAATAAATAATAAATAATAAATAATAAATAATAAATAATAAACAATAAATAATAAATAAATACATACAATAGAATAAATAAATAGATTCTGCGATAATTTAACCAACTAAGTTTGAAATCAGGTTGTTATCAGATGAAATGCAAGATGATATGTGACGGTCGCGTAATTTAGTAATTTTGATCGGAACTTTATCTACATTTGCAATTTGGTGCAATTCTTCGGTAGAAAAGTACCATGGCAAACTTAATATTAATTTCAGCAACTTATTTTGTGCTATTTGCAGTCTCCGAATGTGCATTTTTGCACATGTACCCCAGACAGGTGACCCGTAAAACATTATAGCTTGAAATATAACTTTAAAAATGATAAGCTTGTTTTCGTTGCTCAATTTTGATTTCCGATTGATGAACGAGTAAAGAGTTTTAATGGTGATGTTTATTTTGTTTATAATTTCCTGTATATGTACGCTATACGTTAATGTCTTATCAAGGTGGACCCCAAGATATTTAACGTTCGACTTCCACTCTACCTGAGCACCAGCAATAATAAGTCTACTGCTTGGTAAGAAACAGGTTTTTCTTTTTCTTGTAAAAAAGATAGCCTGTGTCTTAGAAGCGTTTATTTTTACTTTCCAGTTATTGAAATACGTTTGAATTGTATTTAAAGCGGATTGCAGATTAGTTTCAATATTGAAACCAGCCGCATCCGACGAATAAATACATGTATCATCTGCGAAAATAGCTGTTTCACAGTTTCTTAATCGGGGAAAGTCGGACGTATATATATTAAATAAAATTGGAGCAAGGATCGATCCTTGAGGTACACCTGCATCGATAAAAAATACATCAGATAGACAGTTATTGACGGACACTACAAACGATCGAACAGTTAAAAAGGACAGTATCATTTTCACAAGGTATGTTGGGAAGTTAAAATTGATTAATTTATGCAACAGTCCATGGTGCCAGACTGTGTCAAATGCTTTCTCTACGTCGAGTAGCACCATACCCGTGCTTTTACCCAACAGAAAGTTACTTTTTATATGTTTCGTGATACGGTGGATTTGATGGACCGTACTATGGCGCTGTCTAAAACCAAACTGTTCTGGTGGCAAGATGTTATTGGCGTCAATGTGATCATCTATTCTCTTTTTTATTAATTTTTCTAAGCATTTGCTTAACGCACTTAGTAGACTGATTGGCCTATAACTTAAAGGCATATTGGCATTTTTGCCCGGCTTTAAAATTGGAATAATTTTTGCTCGTTTCCAAGCCTTAGGAAAATACCCCAGTTTAATGCAGCCATTAAAAATATCTTGGAGGAATCTTATTCCAGCTACAGGTAAATTTCGTAAAAATAGATTTTCGATGCCGTCTAAACCCGGCGATTTAGTTGGTTTAAGAGAACGAAGAGCCACTTGCACTTCATTAAGTGATAAGCTATCAGTGTTGTCCTCAATATGGTGTGAAAGAAGGAAGTTCATGGATTGCTCCACTTCAGATTGAACACTGATGCTACCAATAATGCTATTACCTATTGAGTGGTTTTCCAAAAAAGCGTGGCCTAGTGCGTTCGCCTTTTCAGAGTTCGAAAGCAGTACTGTGTTACCTGTATTGAATGCAGGAATATGACTTTGTTTTCTTTTGATTACCTTTACTATATTCCAGAAAGGTTTGCTTGATTTATCTAAGCCCTGTAGTTTACTATTCCAAGCTTGATTTCTGAACGTTGCGATGGATTCTTTAATCAATGCGTTAAGAAGTTTAGTCTCCGAAAAATAGACGCTATTTCGTGTTCTCGTCCACCAAGACCTATATCTATTTCTAGCTCTAATAAGTTGTATTATATAAGGTGGGAGCACGTTAGCACTATTGTAGAACCTGGCTTTTTTAGGAACAGATTGCTCCAAACTCTCGCGAACTGCAGATGTAAATGCGTTTATAGCTTCGTCAATTTGTGTTTCATTAACAGCATCAGGAACTACTCCTTGCATTTCCCTTAATCTCAGTCTTATGTTATTCTTAAATATATTCCAATTAGTATTTTTGAAATCATACACTAAATTATTATTACGGACAGGTGTACTAAGGACGCTACATTTAACAGGAAGATGGTCAGAACTTAATTCGTTCACTATAATAGGCTGCGTAATCAGTTGCGGTGCATTGGTTAAGAATAAATCCAATGTCGATGGGTTAGACCGACTACTAGAGGGAATATAAGTTGGGTGAGGAGGATATAAGATACTGAATGGATGCCTATAGTTCATGTCTTCTAAGACGTTACCCCAGGCATTGGCTCTTAAGCATCCCCAGCTTCTATGCCTACAATTTAGATCACCGCCGATTAAATAAATCTCGTTCGAGCTTACTAACTTGCGTATATCATTTCTAAAATCATTGCGTCTGTTCACATCGCTAGAACGACCAGAAAAATAGACAGCGAAAATTTTAATTGAAAGCCCGTTGGAAAATGGTATTTCAATACCTAGGTTTTCTACATATTTAGTTTTCAAGACCGGAAGCACTTTATGCTTAATTGTTCTTTTAACTATTACCGCGACACCGCCTCCCCTTCTCTCGTCTCTATCCAATCGATAACATTTGTATTCGCTATTAGACAAATTATCATTATTCTTTAACCATGTTTCACTAACTAGGCTTATATCTATATTATGTTTGCTTAAGAAAGCAAAAAATTCGATGTCTTTATTTCGAATGCTTCTAGCATTCCAACAGGTTATGTTTAGACTAGCATTCATTATTATTTACCTTGATAAACATACTTAATAGCTAAGCTAGTGATTACATTAAATTGTTCGGCCTTAGAAGTACAATTTCCAAGCAGCGTTAACATCTCGGCAGTCAGAGCGTTGATCTCTTCCATGGAGAAAAGTTTGTTGGATCCATTCGAAGTGGTGTTGTTGTTGTTCTTCGACCATGCATTAGTGTTATTGCTGGTCGTCGGCTTAGGTACCACCGACGCGGAGGTTTGTCGCTGAGGTTTGAGAGCGGGAAAGTCTGTCATGCTTGCAACAAATGAATGATGTTCGACTCTCTTTGCCATTGGTTGTATTTTACTTTTGGTAGCGAGTCTCTCTCGTACTTGATAAAAGCTTTGTCGACTCATGCATGAGGGATCAGTCGCTTTGTGTGTACCATTGCAGTTGGCACATTTGATATTGCTTGATTTGCAAGCAGAGGTATCGTGGGTCTCAGCACATATGGCGCAATATGTTTTAATGTGGCAGTTTTTTTCACCATGTCCAAACATTTGGCAGTTGTAGCACTGCGTCAGTTTATTTCTCTGTCGGCGCGCAAAGTCCCACTTAACTTGGGTTTTAAAAATTGACCGCACATTTTTTTTTAGATCGTTAAGTCGAATCGAACCAATTTCGAGATAAATGAGATAAAACACATCCGTGTAATTGTCATACTTTTTCTTGATTATCTTAATGTTTTGACATTTAAGACCTAACACTATCAACTCAGTTTTTAGAGAGTCAAGGGGAATTTCATCCAATCCATACAATATGACTTTGAACGACCTTGCAGATGGCAGATCGTGTGTGAAATATTGCCAATTTTTGTCTTTTAACAACTCACAGATTTTATTAAATGTATCAATTTCTTCACTAATAATTTTAATGCCAATAGACATCTTTTTAACACAATATTTGTGGACTTGGTTTTCGCGGCAAAGATCGTGAACATTAGCACAGGTTTTTTGCAGAACACAGATGGGTGGGATTTTCACTTTTTTGTTTGAGATTGGCGGTGTCACGATTTCATCGCACTCAATTGCATCGTCCGAATCTGGCAAACTTTGAAGGGGAGCAAAATAATTAGTTCTTAAATTTTTGTCCCCGTAACTTATTTTAGGGTTTTTAACCGTTGAAGACATAGTGTCTTCAATCACTGGTGACCGATTTCTTTTAGGAATTTTGCTTTATCTAAATACCGCACAGAAACAAACGTCTTATGAGTTCAAAGCTCCGATTAGTACTCTGACCTCTAAAAATTAAGTATCAATGAATTTATCTTTTAATAATAAAAAAAAAAAAACATTAAACTTTAAAGAAGGGATATGTTGTATATTTACCGACTGCCCTTTCAAGGCGACGCAACGTTTCCTATTTTGTCGTTAAAATCGCTCCAATACGATTTTAACGCACCCAGTGTGTTGCAGCGAGGAAAACATCTTTCGCATTTCTACGTTTAGTCCGGCAAACAAACAGTAACGTTGCAAAAGACATGTATCGGCAGGCTAACAAGGCATACGAAGACATCTGCAAGGATAAACAAACAATATTTTTTTAACAGCTTACAAGAACATTGGATAGCGCCAAAGATAGTCGCGCATTCTAGAAGATTGTCAGAGCTCTTAACGGTATGTCGTTCACGCGAGGCATCCAGGTGGAACTGTCTGCATTAGCGGATCATTTAAAACAGTTGCTAAACCCGCTATGCAATGCGCTTCATCTAAATTATGCCCTTCCTCTCGTAACAAACAGTTCTTTAGACCGACCAATTACAGTTCAAGACCTTGCCAAAGTACTACAACGATGCAATGCAAATAAAGCTCCTGGCGAAAACCGTATCCCGTATGAATTTTTTAAGTCTGCCTCAGTAGAATTCTTAGAAAAGCTCACACAAGTATATAGCCACATATTCGTCTCAGGAGAAGTGCCCGTAAGCTTTAGAAAGTTTATAATACTTCCGTTATTCGAAAAAGGAGATGTGACTGACCCAGTGAATTACAGAGGAATCTCTTTTATGAATTCAATAATGAAAATATTTACTGGAGTTATTCTAGACCGTTTGACGGATTGGGTGCGAGAAAATGATCTTCTAAGCGAGTTTCACGCGGGGTTCAGAAAAGGGTACTCCACAGTTGACAACATTTTCACATTGACAAGCATCGCCGGTCATACCTTGATAAAGGAAAAAAATGTATGCGTTCTTTGTTGATTTTAAGGCAGCCTTCCACACTATTGACAGAAACACGCTATTCTACAAGCTGAGTATCTTAGGTGTGTCTTCAAAGGTCATAAGGGTCATAAAAAGTCTTTATGAAGATAATAAAGCAGCTGTTTGGGATGGACACAACCTGTCCAACTGGTTTAGATCTCAAATGGGAGTGAAGCAAGGATGTCTCATGAGTCCACTTCTATTTTCAATATTTCTGGATGATCTACTGACCTTTTTAACAGGTGGAATTATGTTCGGCGGATTCCAAATAATGCTGCTTTTATGCGCAGATGATATCGTCATTCTATCAGAAACTCCAATGATGTCGCGGATGATGATTAATAAGCTCCAAAACTACTGCAATTTATGGAACCTGAAAGTGAACACCGCTAAGTCCAAAGTAATGATATTTAGAAATAGGTTTGAACGAGCTCTTGAACCAAGAGCTTGAACTCGTTAAGGAGTATCGACATCTCGGAGTTTTAATTACATCTCAAGTATCCTTCAAGGTACACCTGGGAGAAAAACTAAAGGAGGCGAAAAAGGCAATAAATTGCAGTTGGCGGGGATTCCTTGGTAGGAAAAACGTTCCATCAAGCAGCAAATTTAAGGTTTTCGAAGCGGCTATGAGGTCAATCATGTGCTATGCTGCACAAGATTGGGGTATATTCGAGTACGAAGAGGTTGAAAAAAAATCTTCAGATTACCCGAAAACACACTGACATATATATTGCACCTTGAAACTGGTTTATCTCCTCTCTACATCTTTACATTAAGATTGCACTTTCTCTACATTCTGAAAGTAATGGAACTCCAAAACTTCCGCCTTCCACACATCGTCGCAAAATATTTGGTACAGCGGAAGCTGCAATTCTTTAACGAATGGCTATGCAGCGAACATACTCGTAATATGCAGCTAACGAACTATAATGCAGAATCTTGGCGACGTTCTCTGAACGAGCTGTTATCCAATATTGAAGAGTGCGAAGTTTAGATTGAAAGCACAACAAAGTGAGACCAGGTGTACGTATCCCTTACTCAACCATGATCTGGCTGCGAAAAATTATTTTCACGATCGTTTCAGCGTGGATGTAATCTCTAACATCTTTAAGGCGAGAGGCGAACTACTTCGGCTAGTTAACGAAATGAAAATGGCTAAATAATAGGCACCCGCGTGCTGGCTAACTATCTTAAAGCTGCATTAAAATACCGGCAGCAAATAATGAACGAAGCTTTTTAAATCACAACATATGTATAAAACTTTAGTCTAATTCTGCCTTTTCTTGTAAATTATTGTAGAAAAATTGAATATGAAGTTAACTAATAAAATTTACTTTACTACTTACTACTGCTACTACTACTGGACACCCAGCGGTGACCAAGTGAAGGTTGAAAGTAGGAGTTCTTACAAATAATGAATTGAAGTTTAAAGTCGAAATCGAAATTTCGCATTTTAATACATCATTCTCTCTTTGCAGGGGATGGTGAAAGACAATTCAAATATCTATTTGGAATAAAGTCTAATAAGTTCTAATCTTTCTGCATAGGGTTCTATTGGTATAAAGGGCAATACGGATAGTAGATAGAATAGGTTGGTGTGCTCCGTGAGGCGTAGCAGAAAAGCATAACAACTAGCAGTTGATAAATGAGATGTCGGTATGGTTAAGAGACCATAGAGATTTATGAAAATTTAATATACTTGCACTCGGACACTTCTTTAATCGGTTTTATGGTAATTTAATTCTATTGGTTTATAATATATGAATGTTTAGTTTAAGAATTTGTTTGGAATTTCTACTCTGTTGAGAATATGAAGATATCATTAATCTGATGTGAAATTATTTAACATGTAACAGACGGATTAGAGCAATAATTAAATACGTAATTGTGAGTAGTAATTGAAAGCCGAAAGGTGCTCTTATTATAACCCATCCTACATGGTGTATTAAGAAGTTTTACACACTGCGTGTAATCTGCTTATAAAATACATTATAACGTCTAATTAAAGTGGTTGTGGAATACAAAATTGTACTTAGGTACATACATATACATATACATTTTTTGTCCTTTCAGAGATTTCATTAAAATTAGTTTTATTGAAGAGAACACCCGCAATAAGGGAGCATGGCCATACATGGTGGCACTGAGTCGTTTGCGGCGCTGACCAACGACAGAACTGGGGCGTTTCTTGCAAAATATGGCTGCTCGGAACGAAATCGAGCCATTTTTTAAATATTGATTACCGGTGATGAAAAGTGGATCACGTATGACAATGCGATGTGAAAAAGATCGTGGACGAAGAAGGGTAAGGCTCCCCAAGCAGTTGCAAAGCCAGGACTGTCGTCAAGGAAGATGATGCTGATGCCATGAATTATGAGCTGCTGTCGCCTGAGCAAACAATTATTTCTTCTACTGTCAGCAGCTAACAAGACTTAATGAAACTGTTCAGGAAAAGCGACTGGAATTGGTCAATAGAAAGGGCGTTGTCTTCCACCACGACAATGCCGGACCATATACTTCTTTGGTGGCTTGCCAAAAACTGACAAAGCTTGGCTGGGAAGTTTTGATACATCCACCATGTAGCCCACACCTTGCGCCGTCAGATTACCATCTGTTTTAGTCCATGCAGAATTATCTTAATGGCGTAAAGTTGAATTCCACTACACTACTGGCCAGAGTTTTTCGCCAAGATATCCCAGTAGTCCTATCTGGATGTAATTTTAGTTTGGCCCGAAAAATCGCATAAGATCATTGATCAGAATGGACAATATTTGTTTTAATAAAGTTTAATTAATATATATAAACAAAATATTTCAACTTGCATTGCAAAAGGCTCAATACTTTCTTTCCAACAAATTTATTTAATTGAATGCTATGATTCAGAAGTTGAAAACATTTTTTTTAAAGTATAGTTTAAGTCAGACATATCTTTAAGTCGACCAAAAATGAACGTTCAGTTTTAAGAAAGGAATGTAATTTATCTATATGTCTCAATAAAGTTCAACGAATGAATGAATGAATTTGTTTCTAACACATTATAACTAACTAAATAACGAAATGCAAATAAAATCCCTGCTCTTTTATGCTGTCCTTAATGCAGTAAACTTCTTATCAACTACTGTTGTTAAATAAATGATCAATTCGAAAAGAAAAAAAAATTGTAAACATATTGCTTGCAAAAATCCTTAGTAGGTAGGTACGACAAATACTAAATTAAAAACTAACCAAAACATATTGCAAAACGAGAAATTTATTTCCCATTCATTTCACACCCCGCATTATAGTTAACATAACCACAACCACTAACAGTAACCCCAAAGTATCCTGTCACAAATTTCGGGGGCAAAAACCAAAATTTGCATAGGTCCACAATTAGGTCCGTCCTGTCTTCTCTTCCACGTTGCTTTCGACCATTTAGTGTGCTTGACAGAAGGGCGGAAGCATTGAAAATTTATGACTTTCTAAATTGGACAACTATTCCAGCGATTGCCCACTTGGGTGCCAGAAAGAAATTAAATGAATTAAGAAACACTAAACGGACACTATGCACGATTTGAGAATCGAAGGTAAAAGTTAATCCCAACAGAGGATACCTATGTGTTAACACGTTAGTCACACTTTCTAACGAACAATTTTTCTTTTTTTTTCTGTAACGAAAGTTGCACATGTATGTACCTACTTGGTTCGTATCTTGCAGGACATGTTTTTCGTCATAATCACGCAATAAAAACGAATGGATTCATCAATGTTATTCTTTTCATTCTGCTTGCTATCGAAATTCATTTGTGATTTTTAGAATTTTAGTCACGTATTCTGGTTGTGTGGGTGAATTGGAACAGGGAGGAGAGTTAGATTTCAAACGAAAAATGCAGGACATCATTATTTGGCAGGATGTCATGGATCTCTGAATAAGGAAATTTCAGCAACAGGCCTTTAATCACCGATATAAAAGAAAATATTCTACAATGCTCGTTGCTTGTGTATTCACTCATCCTCGAATGATAAAATCAGACAAGAGGCGAGCCAGGGTGATGGGTAAAAGAACTTAATGTACTAGCAAAGATTTCGATATTTTTTGTGGCTTATGTCGTACATAAGATGCAATTGGTGCATGATTTAAATCTGACAGAATAATCAGCAACAACTGAATTCTGTATCCCGAATTCAAGAGACAAATAGGCAACGCAATGACTTAATTCGCAATTGGATCATGGAAGGTGTACCTCATTTACACACAATTGGTTTTGTATGATAATTAAAAAGAGAGATCTGAATAAAAAAATAAATAAAAATTGTACAAAAACATTTTGTAGCAAGCAACTAATTTGCTAGAAAAATCATACCTAGTTATGCCCCGTGTCATAGGGTATATTACATCTTAATACATAGCATGTGACGTAGAGAAATAAGGGAGATAGACCTCATAAAGTCCACGTGCATTAAGACTTGCTCCTCCTAATATAACAACTTTGAGGGAAAGACGGCTGACGGCATGGATTGACACCAACAACCTTCTAAAGGAGTACCAAGCCGGATTCAGGCCTGGGTATTCTACCATCGACCATATATTCGTCATGAGAAGTATAGCAGAATCGTACATCTTGCAGGGCAAAAAACTCTATACGTTTTTCGTAGACTTCAAGGCAGCTTTTGGCACCGTGGATAGAAATGCTTTGTTCTACAAGTTTTATAACATTGGAATGACGCGAAAATTTGGAAGAGTTTTGGAAAAGCTTTATGCAGATACTCGGGTAGCGGTATGGGATGGAGAAGCGAATTGCTAGTGGTTCCAAGCAAAATCAGGAGTCAGACAAGGATGTGCGCGCAGCCCTTGCCTATTTGCGCTATTTATTGACGATCTTACCGATTGCTTGCCAGGAGGTATACACTTTTCTGGATCATGCATAAAGGCCCTGATGTTTGCTGACGACATAGTTCTGCTTGCAAATTCACCAGAATCTCTCCAGCTTATGATTAATCGTTTATATGAATACTGTTGTTTATGGAGCCTTGTAGTTAACTTGGATAAATCGAAAATTATGATTTTCAAGAAGGGTGGAGGCAGAATGTGGTTGAACGAAAAATGGAAATTTAATGGTGCAGAAGTGGAGGTGAACCATCTTAAGTTAAAGTTAACTCAGGCGAAAACTGCCATAAATACAGCATGGAGTAGATGTCTTGGTAATAAATTCGTAGCTCAGAGCAGTAAGTATAAAATATTTGAGGCAGTCTCCGAATCTATTTTATTTTATGCGGCCCAAGCTTGGGGGTGCAAGTATTTCGATACCGTTGAAAAGCTACTAAGGTACTAATTAAGCGTACATTTCGTCTTCCACCTAACACGCCTAATTACATCCTTATGCTGGAAACAGGACTGTTCCCACTCTTCATAAAGACACTGAAACAGCAGATAGATTATGTAAACAAAGTTATGAGCATGCCCAACTCCCGCCTGCCGAAAATAGCGGCTCTAAGAGCAATACATACCAAGCGGTATGCAGGTATGCAGAATGGTTGGATCTAGCAGATAGCTGTGGTATGGAAATAAATCTAGATGTCGATAACTCTGCGAACTGGAAGCCGATACTCTATGATCTCATCGCGAAAGTTAATACAAAATTTGTGGTTATGTATACAGGAGACGCTACGAGTTCGGTCCATCGATCCATCTACAGCCGACTGAACCATCACCTAAATGAGAGAAATTATTTTAAAGATGCTTATGAAGTAGAGAAGATATCGATGATGCTAAAGCTAAAATCAGAACTCTTGAAATTGAACTACATCCCACATAGGGAGGATACCATTTACCATTGCTCTGCAGTATTTGCAATCTAGCCGAAAGAGAAGACGTGCTCCATTTTGTTGGCAAATGTCCAATTCTCCGAGAGATTCGAAGAAACAACCTTGGAAGCGATTTTCTGGCGGAAGAAGCAGTAATAGACTTACCTAATGAATTAAACGTTGAGAAACTATTTCAATATTGTAAATTAGCACTTGCTTATCGAGAAAGAATATTGAATAAACATTTTTAAAGATCAACGTCTAGAGATATATAAAAAAAAAAAACTCTTTTATTTAATAATTTTAAATTTTAATTGTCAATCAGGCAGACGGTAATGCTATGCATTTATTGATTGTATCTTAAATACACGATTGTAATTTTTATAAGCGACATAAATAAAATAAAATCTAAATCTAAATCTACCATATAACAACTTTGTGTGCATTCAATTTCGAACTACATGCATGAAGTTCCACTTACGAGTTTCTGAGAGTCCGAAAAAATACAAGTGTATATTTAAGAAAACAAAAAATCAGCTTATTTATTTTATAATACCCTTCCTTCAACATATCATATAAGCCATAAAAAGTAGTTTTAATGAATTATATAGCTATTAATCTCTTTTAAAAAATAAAACCAAATCCTAATAAAATCTCCGAAAAGTCAAAGAAAGTATTTTACATCTGATGGTCAATAGCGGACTTTCCTGGTCTGAAGCTGCACTGATAAGAACCTATCAAGTTGTTGACGATCGGTTTTAGGCGTTCACATAATACGGCAGTCAGGATTTTACATGCGATATTGAGAAGATTTATACCTCTGTAGTTGGCGAGGTTTAGAGGATCTCCTTCCTTCAGAATCAGGCAACCGATGCTGAGGTTCCATTCACCGGGGTTACTTTCGTCCGACCAGATTTTACAGATGAATTGGTGCATGCTCCTTATCAACTCATCTTCTCATGCCTTGAGAAGTCCGGCGGAAAGGCCGTCGGCTCCAGCAGCTTTGTTAGATTTAGGTGTAGATATTGCTACCCTCTCTTGATTTTGATCCGGTTGACGGGAATCTTGACTATAATCGTCGCTGTTGAATTGGCCATTCTACCTGACAGTGGAATATTTATCATCGTCGTAGTAAACAATTTAATAATAATCGAAGATAAAGAAATATTTTATCTAAGAACTGAGTTTTCTTTTATTCACCAAACTTAACTCTACTGACAGTCATTTCTTTGTTTATATTTATAGAAATCAAATTAATGCTTATAACAGACAAACTAATTGAATGCTTAGCTAAGAACCTTACTCTATCCGCTACTTCATTGCCTTAGGTGTGTTTGTCGATGTGCGTGCTAATGCTGACTCATTGGAATGTTGAATGTATCTGCTTCATTACTTTATGCGCGTGCTTGGGTCGATTCGCGCACTAATGCTGCCACTATTCCTCCGTATTTTCTGCTCGCGCCATAAAACTTAAATTGAGATTAAAAAAAAGTTGCAATTGTAGCTGTCCGACGCCAAACATCCTCACAGTATTTCGTTGAATCCGCTCCGTTCTGGATATCCGCATCCGTATCTTGGCTACAACCAGGTAGTGATCCGAGTCCACGTTGGCTCCTCAGAATGTCCGGACACCCAGAATACTAGAAGAGTACCTTCCATCGATCGCAATATGATCAATTTGGTTGACGGTCTTTCGATCAAAAGAATACCAAATTGTGAGTATTGAGGGAACCGCGTACTAGCTACGACAACGTTTCGTCCCACCGCAAAGTCGACTAGCCAGAATCCGTTGTCGAATGTGATGTCGTGCAGGCTGTACTTTCGGACCACGCCACTAAAGACGTCTTCCTTACCCAGATTTGCGTTAAAATCACCCAGGACAATATTAACGTCGTGGCTAGGGAATTGCTCATACGACGTCTTGTCCAAGAGCTGGTAGATGTCATCCTTCGTCGCGTCGTCCGTGAGGGGCGTGAGCACACATTAGGCTAATGCTGGCGAATTTAACCTTGATACGGATAATCATGAGGCGCTCAGTCACATGCCAGAAATTTAAAACTTCTTACCTAAGTATGTCTCAAATGACAAATCCGCACCCGAATAGGCTCCAATGACAAATCTGCACCATAGTAGATGTCGCAGTTGTTCATTCTTCTTTTGTCCGGCCCATCCCATCGCACTTATTGGATGGCGGTAATGTCTGATTTGTAGCAGTCTTGGGCATCCGCAAGTTGTTCGGCTGTACGCGGTTTGTAGACGGACCTAACATCCGATGTTCAGACACGAAGATCGCTGTCCTTTTTACGTTTGCAAGGGTTGTCAACAGTAAAATCATCCGTATCCGAGGCTATTGGCTGCTAAGTAACCGTTTCTTTTTTTATGTGGTAGAGAAATTAATCCCACGGCACAACCCTCGACCTGGAGGACTAGATCCTTTATTTGAAACCCCTATCACGAGGGGACGGATACACCGATACCAGTTCGGGGATATGAGCGCTGCCGGTGGCCCATTAAGGGTTCATTCATCACCATCTCTTTTTCAATACCCTGACCCAGTATTGAAAATCCTTACAGACCAAAGCTCCAGTTCCAAATATGTCAAAATAGCTTAAGTAAGGTATCCGCTGGCCTGTAGACGTTACCGTTGATTCCATCTGGAGAATTCATCCACCGCACGTCGTCCTTCTGAGGAGCTCTTGCTAGACTTCTGAGACACATATTTTAGCCAATCAGGTCAACAAGAGATGCCTCGTTCGGTTAAACATATGCGTGCTGAAGTTCACCCAGATGTACTTGCGCAGGTCCGAGTGTTCAGCTACAGACATATCGAGACTCAGCATCAGCATACAGTCTCGTTAGTTCTCTATCAGATAGCTATCCAACGGGTACCACGAGGGACGATAATGCGATTTTGTCACACCAAGAATAATAGTTCGAAAATATCATATAAGAAATTAAAACTCCTAACGTTTTGGAGAATTTTTTTCTTCCTAGTACAAATTTGAGGAAATTTGTTTCCAGATTTGGGGAAATTGTGTTGAATATTATGTTACCCTTGAACCAAAAAATTATAAATATTGAATGTTTGAATGCTTGTGTTTTGGGTTGCGAATTTATATGTCAAACTTATCGGTACGGATTGAAATAAAATAAAATAAAAAGTTCTGAATTTGAAGCATAGCAAACAAAAGAACAACTTCTGCGCTAGAAAATGAATCATGAATTTCCTTTAAACTTTTCCACGACGGCAATTTGTCAGCTAACACAATGATTCCGTTTTCCAATCAATAATTCACGGTTCACCTTCAATAAAAAAAAGCAATTTAAAATCATAACGTCGTCGTCGCAACAGTGACAGAAAAACAGCCAAAGTCAACAATTGACATTATTCTGGAAATTTACTTTTAATCAATTTAACGATTTGTATTGTTTGTGCAAATTTATGGAAAACGTTCTGATATTAATTGCAAAAAAAATAAAACAACGAAAAGAGGATGGTATGAATGCTAGTTAAGGAAAATGGTATTAAGAGCAAACTGTGTACTGATGGTGCCGCAGAATTGCTATGTGCTGATGCGATAATGGAGATGTGCTTCTCCACAGCGTGCAAAAATTAAGAGAAGCAAGTTCATTGAATCACAGCAGAATATATGTTCCTCCAGACTTTGCTTGCCTGCGTATCTCCCAGCAAAAGTACTATTCTGATATTCCAATAAATAATTGAATTCAATCCTCCCACAACCCCCATCTCCATAGGGGGGCTGACTTAAGAGCTGATATTTACCAATTTATTTTTTATTCGTTTGGTTTTTCGCCATCATGCTCTGAATTCTTTACGTTTGCGATTCTTCACTGTATTTATTTAATATTCAGCACGTTTTCCAGCAAAGCTTAATTTCTGATTTGTGGTCTGAGGGAGACTGAAAATGAGTTGCACGGGAAATGATAAAAAGTGTATTTTATGTATATATTTTTATTGACATTGGTGTTAATCCAGCTAACTCGTTAAATGAATGTAACATTAGTTGCACTTTATGGCTGTAAAAATTAAGCAAATTTATTAGTCACAGCATAATATTTATATGCTTCTCCAGATTTTGCTTACCTTAATATTTCCCATTAAAAGTACTATTCCGATGTTCTAATAAATAACTGAAGTCAATTCTCCCACAACCCCCATCTCCATAGGGGGATTGACTTAAGACATCACCGTTAAAACGCTATTAGCACTACACGCATTTTGTGACGAATATTATCTATGTATATACTGAGAGAGAAAAAAAAACTAACATCGTACACGAAAAGACTACACAAGTAAATAAAAAGTAGACCAAAAATTAATATGCTACGCATGAGTCAAACATTACACAAAATATAACATGAAGAAGCTAGTATCGCGCGTACAATTTATGTTTTAAATTTAATTTACTATACCTAGTTCAAATCGAATTTGTCGCGATTATTATTTGCTTCTTTGTACATAATGCGTAAACGGTTCATTAGAACCGCAATTCGTCCGGTGAAAATTTACGCGGAAAATGTCAGTATTTCCTAGAGTTGTAGCAAACCGACTTAATTTAAAATATCCGGCGAGTCAATGAAACCAGTTACTAGTTGTGTGTAAAAATGCGTAAACAGAATGAAGATTTAAGACAGGAAGACGGTCGTAATATGATGGAAGACGTGTAGGCTTATTCCAGTTTAAGTGACGAAGTGCAAGGCGGACAAACTTACATTGTACCGATTCAATACGGTTAATGTGTACTGCATACATTGGAGACCAAATATTAGATGCAAACTCTAACTGAGATCGAACAAATGTGTTATGAAGTGTGGATGTTATAAGAACAGATGAAAATTCTTTGCTCCAATCACAGATAATATAGTTACATAGATATCGCATCCAGTACAAAAAAAAATGGCCAATTTTCAATCGACTGGGATTTACTCGTGGGTTCGATCGATCTTGGTTGCCACCCTAGTAAAGGAGATTAATCGAACTCTTTCAGACCAAACGAAATAAAATTATGTTGCAAGACCATGCAATAATCTTGCTCTTCAGTGTGTCGTAGAAACACCAAAGCAAACTTCTGTCATACAAAAACCAGTTTCTGTTAAAGAACAATGTCTATGTAGATACAACAAACTGATGGTATGGTATGATTCAATAGCGATCGTGTCATTTTCATGGCTTGTGTGTATCTTACGTCGCGTCGTATTGTCTTAGAAGGGTTGCATGCCATTTATGTACTTGTCTAGATGCGTATTTCTTATTTCTTTTGGTAAATACATGAGCTTGAAATTTCTGTCATCGCAGGTTAAAAATGATATGTATCATTTATTTGAGATCGAATTGCGACAGCGCTTGGTTTTAAATAAAAATAACAAATGAATGATAAAAGGAAATCAGGAGTTTCTTGCACGACATGCAAGAAATCGAGAAGGGGTTTACCTAATTTAAAAATGTTTGCATGCCCCTCAAAAGAAAAAAATGAAATTTTAAATAATTTATGGAAAAAAGCATGTAGTTTTAATGGCGATAAGATTTTTTTTGTTTGCCAAAATCATTTTTGGAGTGCGTTTGTGGGCAGGAAAATGATAAAAATGATGCAGTTCCCACACTCAAATTGCAAAATGATATTGATCAATTTGAAGAATTAGAAAATCTTTCTTCTTCGAATAGTAAGAGAAGAAGAAGTTCAAGTTCAGATCTAGGCTGCTTGAAATGCAATCAATCAAGAAGCGGGAAAAAAACATTTTCAACTAAAAAAAGGTAAAAGGTCTACAGCCTGTGTACCAAAACATGGCTCAAAATATATTGAAATCTAAAATTGCATCAATGAGTCATCGTCAAAAGTATGTTGTGTTGGTTTTTGATAAGATTCGAATCCGCCGAAATTTGACCTACAACGCTACCAACGACTTAATTGATGGATTCGAAGATTTAGGTTCAGCAAGAAAAAAATCGAATGCTAATGAAATTTGTGTATTTATGGTTAATGGTCTTTTTGATTCATGTTAACCTTTTTGTTTCAGAAAATGGAATAAAAGGGAATGACTTAAAACAGTTGATTAAAAAGAATTTTGAAATATGCAAGGATCTTGGTCTTCAAGTATGCGCTGTTGTTTGTGACCAGTGTCCAAACAACAGGAAAGCGTATCAACTTTTGAATGTGACTGAAAAAAACCCATTTACGACATTTGAAAACCAAAAAATATACTGTCTTTACGATTTTCCTCATTTACTTAAATCAGTGCGCAATCTGTTACTCAAATCAGATCTGAATGGTTTAGTTTCTTTCGATGTCTTCAGAGAAATATATAATTAGAGACCGACAACGTTGCCAAACCTTGTTTAAAATTTACTAGCTCACGTATAGCTCCTAATGCTTTAGAAAAAAATTAGCGTACGCCTAACGACTCAAATATTTAGCAGGACATCTGCTGCGTCCATACAAACAGCTCAACACCTGAATTGTTTAAAATTTACTTCGCAACACGCTCAAGCAACGCAAGCCTTTACGCTGGCATTAAATAATACCTTTGACTGCATGAACAGTGGCTCACAATACGACAAAAATGCGCTGCAACGTGGAGTTACTGTTGGAAATGCTGCAATACCAACAGATAAAATATTTTGTAATATATTTGCAAGCGATGCGAAATTTTTCAAATGTACCCACAAATTTTTGTTTGAAAGGAATGGAACAGACACTTAAAACAGTTTTATTACTAAGCGAAGTCATTAACAACTGTACGTTTGTTGATGCTGATTACTTGCTGACAAAGAGGGTACATCAAGACATCTTAGAGAACGTGTAAGGTGGGAATAATAAGAATCCATCTGCTTATGAATTCAGTGTACTAATGTCAAAAACTCTTTCGTCAAACCTTATTTCCTTCTCACCTTACAGTAATTGTATGGACGATGATGTTTAGTTTTTGAGCTTAGGTATAGTCCAAACAAAGGGCACTCATGTTGTTTTGCTGAATGAGGAACAAGAAGAAGAAGACTGTGATGAGTTTTTGTACACAGAAATCATAAACAAACTAGAAACAGAAACTGATTTTACACTTGAGACTGTTGCAATACGATACTTTGCGGGATATATTGCTTACAAAATGCCTTCAAAGAGTCACTGTTCAAATTGTTCAGAAATTTTTTTGAGAAAAGATGAAAAAATAACATGCCCTTCTAAGTTTTTTATATTTGGCAAACATTTTTCTCAAAATAGTGATTTTGGCAGTCTTTTTGCACCATCTGATCAATTGTTTGACGTTTGTAAGCTTCATTTTAAAGTTTTCCATGGAATGTTCCGGGATCGCCCTCATATAAGAAAAATAAGAGAAACAATGGCCTCCGAATGCATAAGAATAACAAATATCCGTGACAGCAGCTGGTTTGATGAGAAAAACGAATGCTGTCATCATAGCCAGAGTTGCTTAATTCTGCCCTTCTTGTCTTATTGCGTAAACACTGCTCATGGGAATTAAAAAAGCGAAAAATCAGCAAAAATCAAAAGGTGCAAATATTATTAAGAAAATAAAAGATGTAATTAATACTCATCATCATCATCATCATTTGAATAAACATAAAATAAATCTATACTTATTCAAATGAGATAACTAATTACAACCGTTTTCATTACCTTATAAAATGCTTTTAATAATAAGGTTTATTCAGAAAAAAATCAAATAATGAGACGACAAAATTTCACAATTGTACCTTATCATACTCGTAATTATTTATAAAGCAAACATAAATAATTTAAAAATCGAAAACCTTTTCTGAAAAATTTATGTGACTGTGTCACCTACATACATATGTACCTACATACGTAGATATTTATTTTTTATTTGATGAAAATTGCTCACACATAGAATCATCCTTTCATACATCTCACAAAACGTGCTACTCAACTCACAACCGTTTGAGCATGGTATACATACAAGATCGATCGAACTGGGACCGACGAGTAAATCCCAGTCGATTGAAAATTGGCCATTTTTTTTTGTACTGGATGCGATATCTATGTAACTATATTATCTGTGCTCCAATGCTTTATAAAATCAAGCATTGAATTTTCTTTATTGACAATCTGTTCAATATGAAAATCGAAATAAATATTTTGAGAGAAATGCACTCCTAAATCACATATTGACGTATCTTTCTTTGAGGTTATAATTATAACTTATTAGATTACGTTACTTGAAAAGATCATAGTCTGGCATCTAGATACGTTCAAGAATAAATTGTTATTACAGCACCACTCGGCGAACGTATTTAAGTCGTTCTGCATAGCGATGCAATTGGACGATGCAAGCGGACAAATAAAAAAAATGTGTCGTTAGCATATACGTAAACTAAAATTAGAGAACTCTTAAGTATTGCCATCACGTCGTTGATCGCGACAAAGACAAAGATGACATTTTAAACAGAATTAAGCTGTGAGAAAGTTGATCAAAGGCCTTGCTGAAATCTGCGTAAATATTGTCGACTTGACTACCCTCTTCGAGAGCTTTCTTTGTAAAAGATGTATTCATAAACCCATGCTACTTGGTTGAGAGAAAAATACAAATTTGGCAACACAGGCATCCCAATATCAATGACACCTAAGCAATGAACTGCTCAATAAAATAGAGCTTCAGAAGTCATACATAAACAAAATAATTTATTTCAATTAACATATATTACCTTCCTAAATATCATGTCACTAAAAATAATTGCGATATATAAACTGAATTAAGTTATCCTTGTTATTGTGTTTAATTCACTTTTTTTGTTAGACGTTATTTGAATATCAGCCAAACAATCCCATTGAAATTTGTATCTAGAAATGCCTTACTGACTTACTTAGATAGCGCTACAAACAGGGGTGGACCTGGGTCTCAACCAACAAACCTCTCCAACCGGCTCAGTTATTATCCAGCTGCCCCTAGTTGCGCGCGCCAAGTTGGTTGAGGTCCCTTTTCAACTGTTTGCCCCACATAAGGTGAATCCTTCCTCTATTGCGTCGTCCCTTGGGAATGGATTTGAAGACCTTTCAGCCCCGGGCGTTGATGTCCTAGCCACCACAGTCACTATACGCGTACTCTTTTGGCTAGGTCGATATAATTGTACAGCCCACACAGTTCTTGATTGTATCTTCTCCTCCACCGGCCGTCTATGCAGACGGGTCCATAAATCACTCGAAGAACTTTTCTCTCAAAGTAGCCAAGGGCATCCTCGTCCAATTTCGATAGAGTCCATTCCTCTGCCCCATATAGCAGGACTAGAATGACTAGGGTCTGTGTAAGGCTACCTTAGTAGTTCGAGAAAGGGCTTTACTCCAATTAGCCCAAAGAAACAGCGATTGGCAAGATTAATTCTTCGTTTGATTTCCGCGCTGATGTCATTGCTCGAGTTTATAGCGGAGCTTAGGTAGACAAGGTCCTTAACTACCTCAAAGCTGTGACTACCTATCGTGACATTCTGTTGATGTTGATTGCACTTTATTGTTGACAGCATGTACTTTGTTTTGTCCTCGTTCATTGCTAAACCCATTTTTGCCGCTTCTGCTTCAATACTCACGAACGCACCATTGACATCACGCTCCTAATTATGACAATGTCGTCCACGTAGGCGATTAATTGTACAGACTTTTGAAATATTGCGCCTCTCATGTTAGCTTGTGAATTGCACACAATACTTTCAAGTACGATATTGAAGAAATCGCATGACAGTGTCATTTTGCCTAAATCTTTTGTGAATATTGTGAATATTGAGTCGATGTTGGACTTTTCTGGTCAAAAACAGCACTGATATGTACCAATCAGCTTTTTAACAAATGGTTTTAGACGTTCACACAACACGGCGGATAAGATCTTGTAAGCAATGCTTAGGAGACTGATGCTTATGTAATTGGCGCGGCTTAGAGGGTCCCCTTTTTTGAGAACCGGGCAAACGATGCTAAGGATCCACTCATTGAGCATACTTTCGTCCAGATTTTACAGAAGAATTTGTGTATGCTCCTTACCCAATCATCTCCCACTGCTTTAAAAATTCGGCGGATAGGCCATCCGCTTAGCAGCTTTATTTAACTTTAGCTTGGATTTCATTATCCTCACCTTGTCAATGTCGGGTGGACCGATGTGTTATCCACCATCGTCCAGATTGAGCACGTTATTCTGCCTAACAGCGGGATTTTAATTAACATCGCCGTTTAATGGTCTTCAGAAGTGTTCCTTCCATATCCTTAACACCGACTGCCATTCTACCACTAAGTGTCTATCTTCATCCCTACAGATAAAATTTGATAAAATTTTCGAACATCATTCCTGAATTTTAGCCTCTGTATCCCCTCGGTCGAGTGCTTGTTATGCTCTTTCTTTTTCTGCTAGGATCCTTCTGTGCAGCACCGCTTTATATGCTTCTTAATTAGCTGCATGTGCTCGCCAACATTCTTCATCAAACCAGGGATTTCTTTGTGGTGGTCTGGAGAACCCCAGCGCATCAGAAGCGGCATCTCTAATGATTTGCTGGCAACGTTGCCACTGGTTGCCACGATCGGTAAAGGCTCTGGCGGTTTCTTGCGATTACAACCGCTCGATGTCAAACTTTCTCACAGTATTTCGTTGATTCCGCACTGCATTGGGTATTCGTATTCGTACATTGGCTGCAACCAGGTAGTGGTCCGATTGTCTATATTGGTCCATATTGGCTCCTCGAAATGTTCGGACATCCAATATACTGGATGAGTGCCTTCCATCATCATCATCTGATCAAAAGAATATCAAATTGCGAATATCAAGACATGGAAACCGCGTACTAGCTACGACAACGTTTCGTCCCGCCGGAAAGTCGACTAGCCTGAATACGTTCTCGGATGTGATATCGTGTATATTAGGCTAATGTTGGCAAATTTAGTCTTGATATGGATAGTTATAAGGCGCTCGTTCACATGTCGGAAACTTAAGACTTCTTGTCTAAGTATGCCTCCAATGACAAATCCGCACCCGAATAGAATCCATTGACAAATCCGCACCATAGTAGATGTCACAGTTTTTCATTCTCCTTTCCCCTGGCCCATCCCATCGCACTTCTTGGAAGGCGATAACGTCTAGGGCATCCGCAAGTTGTTCGGCTGTACGCGGTTTGTAGACGGACCTAACATCCGATGTGCAGACACGAAGATCGCTGTCTTTTTTTACATTTTCAAGGGTTGTCAACAGTAAAATCATCCGTATCCGAGGCTGTTGGTTGCTTCGTAAATGTTTTTTTTTTTTTTTTTATGTGGTACGGAAGTTAATCCCACGGCAGAACCCCCAACCTGGAGGACTAGATCCTTTATTTGAAACCCCTATCAAGAGGGGTGGGATACATCGTTACCGGTAACCCAGTTCGGGGATATGAGCGCCGCCGGTGGTCCATTAAGGGTTCAACCGTCACCATCTCTTTTTCAATACCCTAACCCAGTATTGAAAATCCTTACAGACCAAAGCTCCAGTTCCAAATATGTCGAAATAGCTTAAGTAAGGTATCCGCTGGCCTGTAGACGTCACCGTTGTTTCCATCTGGAGTATTCATCCGCCACATGTCCTTCTTCTAAGAATCTCTTGCTAGACTTTTTGGATGCATATTTTAGCCAATCAGGTCAACAAGAAATGCCTCGTTTGATTAAACATACAGTTCACCCAGATGTGCTTACGCAGGCCTGATTATTCAGCTACACATATACCGTCAGACTCAGCATACACTCATCGTTAGTTCACTATCAGATAGCTATCCAGCGTGCACCACGAGGAGGTGATGATGCGATTTTGCCACGCCGTCTGCTAGTGCACTCAATTTTGAAGTAAAAGTTGGAGCTATACTTATATCATATTTTCTGCTCAAAATTGAATGCGCTACCACACCCCGAAGTAACATCCCACCGAGGAACAGCAACCACAATCCCCCGAGCATTAACAAGAACCAATAACATTTAAGTTTTTCGAATCACTACACTAAAAAGGGTTTCTGCCTGGAGTATAATGAACAAGACGAGTCTGAGTGTTCTGGGATTAAAATAAGATAATAAAACAAACAAATGGAATCAGATTTTTCATCTATGAAAGCTATTTCTAAATCGAAAATTTATCAAGCAAAGCATATTATCCTCAATTATCTTCTACTGAAATCATAGCTTTGACGCATATCTAAGTTTCTAGCTATGTGACGTATAAGGATATTCTATACACAAATAATTATTTTTTAGCTTCAACGGATTCGTCCTGATTTAAATTGCTTAAAATAATTGACTCACTTTATGAAAACGAGAGTTTATTCGCTGTTTATTTTCAAAAAAAACTATAATGTTTGATGAAGATTTTCAAGCGTATGAAATTGGAGACAAATTCTTATCAAAAATATAAACTTACACCTCCATATATCGAATTCATAATAGAAAAACCTTTATAAGGAATAAATATACAATATGTGAAAATTGCATGTACAGGACCCGACTTTAACTTCAGCTTCAGCTTCAGCGCGGTTTTTAGACATTTCCATACAAAAAAAAAAAAAAGATGCGGCAGACCAATAAATAGAGAAATTAATCGATCAAGTAAAAAGGAACAATATTCTATGTGGTTTGAGTAATCCTCACAAAAAAAAGTACAAAAAAAAGCCAAGGTGTAGAAAAAAAAATTCCGAAGCATTTGGATTACCAACAACAAACACCCGTGCAGCGCTTCACCATTGTGTTCGTACGCAGCTTCATCAGTGCGCGATTTTTTGACAGCGCTACAGGCGTATAACTTCAGCTTCACCATTGTGTTCGGCCAGTAAATGTCGATGAACAGCAAAGATCCTAAGGTGATTTAGTTACTTCTAGAGTCAAATCATCACGTGAATTTATTTGCAACGAGAGTAGACGAGAGATTCTAAATATTATCCTTAAAGTATTGAACCCGTCAATAGAAAAAAGTCGTTTCTATTCCCCTTTATTAACAGTACATAATAAACATATTTGTATTAAGGCTGAACTTCTTTGCGAGTGTGTTAAATATATCTAATCTTAGGATTAACCCAGATATAGAGGGTTTAGTATATTTGAGAATGAGTCAAATTTATTTACCAACGTATTCAACTTATTTGCTGTTAAGTAAATGTACAAATGCGAGAATATATATTGGGTATAAAGAAATTTGACACTATTTCTTGCAATAAACAATAGCACTGGAAAAGAGAACCATAAAATGCAATACAAACAGATCAATATTGAGACCAAAATCAGCAAACAATTGCTAGAGGAGTTTACACCCACTCAATAACTGACTAAAAGCAATATGTAACAGTGACACACCGTTCATTGCCTTCAGATACCAATTCTTTCATTTATCCTCATCAGCTAGATGTTGTCGTTTTATATCGTCGGGAAGTGTGCATACATATACATACATACATCTCTACATATACACAAAGTATAAGATTGAGAACACTAGGACGATAACTGATTACAATGAGGTAAAACATGGAGGCAAAATTTCAGACAAGTAATATTCTAATATATACACATATTATATTTTTGCTGGGGTTCGTAATGATAAAACCATCTTCTGTGTATTTAAACTGTTTATTTAAAATATAAACAACTATCAAATGCACTCTTGTTATACTTCACAATAATCAAATCATTTTATTGAACTTAAACTGTCTCTACAAATTCATTTTAATCACAATATCGTTTATTCTCAACATCAATTAACTCACAGTAATCGCACTTGTTCTTCACTGTTTTAACCTCTATCGACTGAGTCTTCTCTTGTAACTTGTAACTTATAAATTTTTATTTGAACTCATATTTACAATTGACTTAATAAAAAAAAACAATTTTCCTTAAATAAACTATGGCTATTAAATATATAGTGTTGGCTCAACAATAGGAGCACAACGATATAACATGACTTTTCTTATATATATATATATATATATATATATTTTTGGTTTATTTTGCTGCTTTGGTATTTTTCCCCTGGGGTTGTTCAAATCCCGGTGTCGCTGATCATTTTGCTGTGTCTATTTGGGTGTCATCGGGGTGTTACCCGCGATGGTGCATTACGCCTGGTTGGGTGTAGAAAAGGATTTCTTCCTCGTCTTCGATGTTCGGAAATCTTTCCTCATTAGCCAGTGCCATCACACTCAGGTACCGATGCTCTGCAATCTGTTGCTGTCGTAGTAGCTCTCTCACCAGTGGGTAAGGGTGTTCCGTGACTTTGCTAAGCAGCTTCTTGGACAAATGAACCAAGTACCTCTCCAAGGCTACTATCTGTGCTTCTTTGTAGAGTGTTTTGTTGCTCACATGTTTCCTTCTTTGTCTGTAAAAGTTGAGACCGGTGCATATCCTCAGTATTTTTCTTTCAAAAACTGACAGTTTTTCATATATGTTTTTAATATGGTGAACCAGATGGGGAAGCAGTATGCCACAACTGGTCTAATAAGCTGCTTGTATAGCAGCAGCTTAGTATTTTTGCTGAGCCCGTTTTGCTTTCGCTTCAGTGGGTAGACGCGATGGAATGCAAAATTTGGACGCTTCAGCATTATCGCTGAATGGTGGTTAAACTTAAGTCTGTCGGTAAAGTTGACTCCCAGGTATTTTGCTTCGCTGGTGGGTCTTAGTGGCATACCGTTGAGCAATCTAATCTCTATATTGCGGCAATGGGTGGCTGACCTGCTTCTTCTTCCCCTAATCGGTCTCCTAAGGTATAGGAGTTCCGTCTTCGCTGGGTTGATGTGGATTCCCCATTTCTGGTAGAAATCGGTGACTCTATGAATGTGGGCTTCAACTCTACGTGCCGCAATTATTGGTGACATGGAGCTGGCATATGTCAGCGAATCATCGGCAAAAAGGCAGCAATTGGTGTTATTTTCTAATTGCGGCTGGTCGGATGTATAAATGTTGAACAGAATAGGACCCAGTTTGGATCCTTGGGCGACGCCTGCTCTTATTCTTTTCATTGTTGAATGCTTGTTTTCCACCTGGACGAAGAACAACCTGTAATGAAGAAAGCTGTAAATTATTTTTGTCAGCGCTCTAGGAAAACCTAGCTGCTTCAATTTGCGGATGAGTCCCTCGATCCATACTGTGTCAAAGGCTTTCTTGACGTCTAAGAAGCATGCGACTGTGACTTGGTGGTTGTTGAGGGATTTCACAATGTCCTGATGAAACTTCATTAGCGCATGAAGGGTTAAATATCTTTCCCGGAACCCGAACTGTATATCCGGGATGATGTGGTTGGTGGAGCAGTACTTCTTCAATTTCCTCAGTAAGAGCTCCTCGAGGATTTTGCTCACGTTGGACAGCAGTGATACCGGCCTGTATCCTTCAATACTGTTGCGATTTTCCTTTTTGGGTATGGCCACCACTTTTGCAATCTTCCATTTGGTTGGGAAATAGCAGTTGTTCAGGCAATTGTTCATTATAATTGTGAGCAGTGTTAATACAACTTGAGGCATTTTCTTCAGAACAAAATTTAAAATTTTGTCAGGTCCTGCTGACTTTTTGTTTTGCCCACTCTGAATAATGTCGGAGATTTCTTCAGCTGTGCATAGCTCGTTGTGTCCCACGAGATCGTTTGCTAGGTTTTCTTCGCTGAATGTTGTGGAAGCAATGGTCATTCGCCCAATGCTGTCAATCGTCGTGTTGACTTCCGAGAGAAAGATGGAATCATTGGATGGAGTAGGCTGAAAATTTGTCTCAAAGAATTCACCAAATGCATCTGCTTTTTCTTCCGCGGTTGTGGCCGTACCTTGATCTGTTTCGATAGATTCAGGCATCGTTGCTCTCTTTCCTATTATTTGTTTTATTTGCTTAAAGGTGCCTGGTCCTGGCTTAATATTCTGTAGTCTTTCTTTTTTTTTTTATTTATAATTTTTTTATAATTCTTCCAGCCTTTTGTTGTTGCGATGCTGAACTGCATTGTTGAACATTGCGTTTGTGCAATTTAATTCACTTAAGATGGCTCTGTAGTCATTACCGTTTGTGTTCCAGTCTCTACGACGAATCCTTTACAATCGTTTTCTAAGCCTCTGCCTGTGATGATATAAGTTCTGAATAAAACTGAGTCTTCTCTGCTGGCGGTTAGTGTATATTTATACCAAATACAAGAACCTCTAGAACATTTTCGAATATTCTTGAAACCTCTGTTCGAAAACGCCATATGTCTCTAGGGATGAATTTTGGAACCTGAGATGTGGAACGAACTGATGTGCATGATGACTGGTTTGATAGGTGGCAGTAGTGTTGCCACATTCTGCACATCGATAATGCAGTACGAAAAGCACTTTTTGTCGATGCTACAATATGTATACGCATGCGAGTATGTGTACTCTGCACTACAAATATCTTAACTAACCTTTTTTATTGACTTTAACTTATTTTATAAAAGGTAAGTAATATGCTGAACGTTATTATTGCATTTTCCGCAGAGGGCTTTCACATCGCCTAGCGGAGCACTACCATTGTCGAGATGGCTAAGGTGCTGTGATCCCTCGGTGATCGAGTAGAATTGACCGGAGAAGAAAACATCTAGGGATAGCTCAGTGGTAGAGCATTGGTGGCTAAAACCATAACTATCGCAGGTTCATCTCCTGCCCCTGGAAAAATGTTTTCTTCTTTGATCAATTCTCCAAAAAATAATCATTCTTTACATTGGTAAGTAATATGGTAAGTTTGTTTTAAATAAGGGTACCTCAGTATCTCGGGAATGGAAGGAAATTTGAGAAAAAAAATGTAGTAATAATAATAATGAATTTTATCTCTTCATTAAACTACTCGTAAGTTAGTGTACATCGGCATCCCGCGATAGCACAGACAGACTGCCACATAGGAAAAAGTAAAGAGGAGCGAAGGCATCATGCAATGCTTGGTAGAGACGGCGCGACTGAAAAAATTCAGCTCTCGTGTGAATTATGTAGGAACACGGGGCACACCGCAAACTATCGGGGTTGCCCTAAGTTCCAGTACATAAAACAAGTAAATCTGGCTCGTCAGCAAAAGGTGGAAGTCAAGCGGCCGCCCGTTCCAAGTGTTCCTGCACAATCCGTCACTCCCCAAGTGACCTTCGCTCAAATGGCGTCAGGCCGGGGGAATATGTTACCATCGCAGCCGAAGGTTGTTCCGCAGGCTCCGAAGCTGAGAGCACCGGAGGCTGAACCTGATTTGTTGGCTATCTTGTTCTCTATCCAGGGGCAGATGGGTCAACTTCAGCGAGAAATTCAGGAGCAGGCGACGCAGGGGGACTAGATCTACGCACTTCTGTCGGGCCTTATGCACCACCAATCGTAATGGGTATCCTTACGGTGAATGTGAATTCACTGATTAGGATCGAACGAAGAGCCGTACTTTTCAACTTGCTTGAAGACCATTCTCCCGATGTGCTTTTGGTTAGCGAAACTAAGCTATAACAGAAACACAAGTTGAGGCACATTAGTTATAATACTATAGGAAGAGACCGACCCAACTCTGTACAAGGAAGAGTTGCGTCATAAAGTGGTGTACTGCGGTGAAGTGCGTAGATTCCAGGAGCTGGAAGCATGTATCGTGTATATCCCACTCCATAGTGCAAAGAGGATGTATATGGTCGCGGTCTATGCTCCTGAAGCTAATCAATCCACTTGTTTTATTTCAGAGCTTGAGACACTTTTTCGAATACTGAGGCTGGAGTCGGAGGAGAATTTTTTCATTATAGCCGGCGATTTTAACGCCAAACATAAAGATTGGGGAAATAACATATCAAATTCTAGAGGGAACCTACTATTCAATTGGTGGGGTCAGCATAGTGTTGAGTATCGACTTGATTTAAAAGCGACGGATAGTCCGTCGTATCCCAGAATCGGATCTTATCTGGATCTAATGCTGTTGGACGTACGGTTACAACTAACTGACATGTACCGACAAACGACAAACTGCTTACATACTTTTGTGTATGACAGTGACCATTGCGGACTCAGTGCCGAAATAACTATTCCCAATGAAATTGCGGAATTGGAGGAATTTGTCTAAATGTACGCCTACGATTACAATAGAACGCGTTGGACTCGCTTCTCCAGACAGTTGACGAGAACACTCTCCTCGAACTTGCTCGACCTACCGTCTAATAGGAATCTGTCAAACGAGGAGATTGATAGATATCTAAAACAAATGGACGAGACAATAAAACGAACGATGGACAGTACGATACCTCGGTATCAACACACTGACGACGTGGACATATACCGCAATGCAACGATTGACGCACTGCACGAACATAAGAGTAGACTGCTGTCGAGATTAAAAACCTTGTACAGACAGTTTATTGACCGACAGAACTCGGAGGAAGTTAGGACGCTGAAGTCGTTGATGAGAATCCTCTCAAAGTTGATTAAAGAAAATTGCTTTCTGTAAATTTGCACTGGGACAGGGAAATTCGAGCTGTAAAATCCAACAACCCGAGTATGTTCCCGCAAATAAACAAGATCTTTCGGAGGAATAATCAAAACGATCTTCCGCTTCTTAAAATCCCTCGAACTACGAACAATTTACAAATGCTAGTGACAGCAGGTATAGATCCGGATAACGCAGTTGAGGGTGACAATTTCTTTGTGATCGAAGATCCGCAGGAGAAGGTAGAGGCTATAGGAGTGGTTTTCCAGGACGTGTATAAGGTGAATGATAGTATTTGCCCGAGCCACGACCTGGAAAATCGAGTCTTTGTGCACAACGTCTACCTTCGAAATTACATGCAGTACTGGCGATCTGAGAACACTGGTTTTACCGTGTTCAATGAAAGAAATATGGCAAACAATGTCGTCGCCGATGAAAGGGTACATCCCCCATTCATTCCGAAGGCAGAGCTCCAAGCGATCTTCGAATCACTGAGAAAAAAGAAATCCGTAGGAATCGATGGTATACCAAACGTTGTACTTAGACATCTTCCTCCAGAAGCGGTGAACATTTACACCATTCCATTTAATAATGCAATGAATAATTCCCATTATCCAGAGCATTGGAAAACAGCTGTGGTGCTGCCCATTCGAAAGAAAAATGAAGATAGCTCCAATCCGCGTAATCTCCGGTCGATAAGTCTCCTTCCGAACATCAGCAAGGTATTCGAAAAAGTGATCCATAGAGCCCTGGTGAAATGGGTTGAGGACATGCACATAATTCCGGATAATCAATTCGGTTTCAATGCGGGGCATGATACCATACATGCCGCGTTTAAACTGGTATCCAATATCCAGTGGAACAAAAGCATGACATACTCACCAGTAAGAAGTTCATTGTGAAGAATGGCAATGTGACGTCTGCTGGAACTTTTGAAGTAAAAAATGGTCTGCATCAGGGCGCGGGTAATTCGCCGATCCTGTTCAATATTTATACGAGCGATCTTAAAGGTTCACTTCACCATGCCATAGCGTACGCGAACGACTTTGTCGCGTACATGTCAGGACCTAAGATCGAGGTAATTGCAATATTCTTGCACCGTGGCTTCGATAAGATTAAGAGATACTGCGACGACTGGAAGCTGAAGATCAACTTTCAGAAGTCGGAGACCATCCTGTTCAGAACGCCGTTGTCTGGGGCCTCTCGGGACACCAGAAAGAATTGGCGAAAGTTCTTTATTATGGGACAGCACGGTCAACCAGTTGCGAGTCGAAGTGTAGTCAGGTACCTTGGGGTCTGGCTAGATCAATATCTATATTTTAACAAACATATAGATGCTGCTCTGGCCAGAGCCAAAGTTGCTTTCGCCCTTACAAAGAGACTGTAAGACGCCAACTCGATGCGAGGGTGAACGTAATCTGCTACATGGCCCTCATTCGGCCTATGCTCGCATATGGATGTCCCGTGTGGTTCAACGTGGGGCCAAGGTTGTTGGAAAAGATGCGGGTGTTTGAGAGGGCTTGTCTTAGGGCTTGTCTTCGCTTGTACAGAACACCAGAGTCTGAATACATAAAACGCCGTCGTCGTTTCCTCCTAATCCGGGGTAGCCTGTTACGGGGCAAAGCGGGTCGTGTTATATTAATACTATACAATAGCCATGGCCGGCTTACGTAGTAAAAAAAATAAATAAAAAAAAATAAATAAAATATAGCACAGCACTTACCTAAACAAAAAAACATATCAAAATTGGCACAGCACTTTGCAAAAAAAAGTGTGTATTTAATTACACATAGTTGTTAAGTAGTTAAGTTATCTTAAGATTATTTTAAGGTGGTTTGTAAGTTTTACTTTATTACATATCAAAAATCAGTCCAGACACTAAGTTTTTTCTATATAAACATTTTTCTTAGTTTTCAATGTGTTAGTCAGTTAAGTTATAATAATGTGCGGAACTCGCAAGCCAACACCGGAGGCACAATCTATCACAAGTCTATACAACTGCTTGCATACGCCGACGATATAGACATTATCGGAAGAAGTCAGCGGGCTGTCACCGGTGCGTTTGCAAGCATTGAGGTGGAAGCGGCCAAAATGGGTTTAGCTATAAACGAGGGCAAAACGAAGTATATGCTGTCAACAAGAAGGGACAGCCAACACCGACGAATTGGACAGACCGTCACAGTGGGCAGCTATAACTTCGAGGTAGTAAGGGACTTTGTCTACCTTGGCTCTGCTATAAACTCGAAAAACAAGATCAGCGCAGAAATCAAGCGAAGAATAACTCTTGCCAATCGCTGTTTTTTTGGGGCTTATAAGGCAATTCAACAGTAAAGCCCTATCTCGAGCAACTACAGAGACTCTGTATAAGACCTTGATCA
Organism: Brachypalpus laphriformis; assembly: GCA_945910035.1. Lineage (NCBI taxonomy): Eukaryota > Metazoa > Arthropoda > Insecta > Diptera > Syrphidae > Brachypalpus > Brachypalpus laphriformis. The sequence goes on from OX246754.1 coordinate 90,527,261, forward strand.
TCCCAGTCCTGCTTTACGGCGCTGAAACATGGACTTTGTTAAAAGGGGATGAAGATATCCTTCGTCGCTTCGAAAGAAAAATTCTTCGTAAGATTTTCGGTCCCGTTTGCGTTGATGGGTTTTGGAGGAGAAGATTCAATAACGAACTATACGAGCTGTACAGCGACATCGACCTAGTCGAAAAACTGCGTATTGGACGTCTGAGATTGCTAGGGCATGTAGAGCGAATGGACAGCAACCCTCCGGCCCACAGAGTCTTCGAATCTAACCCCGAGGTACGACGCAGTAGTGGACCTCCTCACCGTAGGTCGCGCGCACAAGTTCAAGGGGACCTCGATCAACTTGGAGTGCGCAACTGGAGGCAATTAGCTAAAGACCGAGCTAAATGAAGAGGCTTGTTGGTTGAGGCCCAGGTTCACCCCGAACTGTAGCGCCACCTATGTAAGTAAGTAACATGTTTCTAGATTCGGCGAGAATGATGATATCGTCAGCATAGAAGAGTACTTTGATGATACAGCGGTCGAGCTCAATTGTATCCATTACAATTAAGTATGCATTGCATTTAATAGAATAAGGTAACAATTCTAGCAATATCTGCACAGTCTGTTTTGAAGATCGTGTGTTCTGTGTCAGCTATGGTTGGGCCACATCTGCTTAGATGGTGCAATTCCCCAACCCGTGTTATCTTGTGTTGGGCTTTGAAAGAAATTGCGCGAAGATACTTCCCTTGTCGGTGTCGACTGGATTCTGTTGAAAAATTTCCTCAAGATGTTCTGCGAATCTTTCAGCTTTTTGTTCGTTGCTCCTAGCAAATTTCCTATCTTGCATTCTGATTGGGGAGGACTTTGCATAATTAACTTTTTTAAACTTTTTGTGACTTTCCAGAGAGAATATTCTGAATTAGTTTCATTTGAGAGTTTTCTTAGGTAAACATTGATTGATTCATTTTTTAGTTCACGCAAAGCCGGCTCCTCACCGGAAGTTGAGCCGCAAAAAGATGGAAAGCGCAAGAAGTTGCAAGAAAAGCCAAAACAAATAAAATTACGTCCTCCACCACCGATAAACGTCGTTGGAACTACGGACTATAATAAGTTGCATTGCCTCCTTAAAGGAATGCTGACATCGAAGTTTAAGATGACATCTCCCCGAAACAATACGTTGAAAATCAATGTCGGCATCACCGAGCAGTGTCCCAAAAATTGAATGCCGAGAAAATTCAGTGGTATACTTATGAACATAAGTTAGAAAGACCACTGCGTGTTGTAGTAACGGAACTCCACCCCTCGTCCACTAAAGAAGATGTTATAAACGACCTTCAAGACAAAGGCTTTAAAATTCTTGATGCCGTCAATATTATCAAGAAGGAAAAGCAACAGTCGGAGGGAGATCAGGAAAAATTGATAAAGCGTGGACTTCCACTATTCATGCTAAGTTTTGATAAAGACGGAAATAAAGATGTTATATATGGTATTAAGACTATTCTAAATATCGTGGTCAAAATCGCAGTGTAAGCGCTGTCAAGGTTTCAATCATACACAGACTTACTACCAGAAAGAGCCGCGATGCGTTATATGCGCAGGTATAACATTTCTCGGAAGAGTGTCACTTAAATAAGCAAACCCCAGCCACTTGTATAAATTGCAAAGGAAAATATCCTGCGAACTATCGAGGTTGCGAAGTGGCGAAAGAGCTCCAAAAAAGGCGAGATACGCTAAAAAATTCCATGCGCCCGAATCCGAAACCAATTAAGAACATACCCAAAATAGCTACGAAAAAAGCAGCGAAAGATAGGAAATCCGTCAATATTGACTTAAGATCAGGTAATGAAAATGAGCGTTTTCCACCACCCCTTAGGCAAAAAAAAAATTAAGAAAATCCCAAACGTAGTAGAGAAAAGGTGACAGAAACAAAATCTTCGAATATTGGCGTGCAGTCTTATGCTCAAACGGCGATGACAGCTAATGGCAAGTATATGTCCGACAACCCACGGGAGATCAAAGCCAGAAACCAGCCAAACTTTAACGTAAAGACTCGTTGCTCAAGTTGCGACATTGGAAAACGGTGATAGAGGTAGCTGACAAGATCCTGTATCCCATGTTTTCTCCCTAATTCTTGTGAAACTTGAAGAGCAATGCAAAACAAACAAACTTATTTTCGAGAGACTAGTTGCACTAGAAAACAACATTCATAGCACGCGCACTTCACCCAGGATATAAAAGAAACGCTTAAAATTCTTACATGGAACAAATCAGGCATGATAAATAGAAAGCGCAAGTTTTGCCGCCCACCTGGAAGAAACTTTTAAACCGTTTGATGGACAAGCTCGTATTCAAAATATAAATATGTCGTATATAGACAATAGTGTAATAAGGAATGCAACACTAACCGAACTTAAGGAAGAAATAAAGAAACTTAAACCTAAGAAGGCTCCTGGATACGACATTATCACGGGAGAGGTTCTTAAAGCATTACCAAGAAAATGTCTAATTAAGCTTCTGTTCATTATAAACGCCGCGATTAGACTAGAATATGTTCCCAGTCAATGGAAAGTCGCCGAAGCAATAATGGTCCTTAACCCCGGAAAACCGCCGAATGAAAAAACGTCTTATAGACCGATTTCGTCCTTCCAATTACATATATCCAAAGTGTTCCAGAGAATATTGATTAGGCGAATACAGCCGGTTATAGAAGAAAGGCATCTCATTCCGGATCATCAATTCGGATTCAGAAGTTAGCATTCTACAATTGAACAAGTGCATAGAATAACACATGTAATCGAAAAATCTCTTGAAGAAAAAAAGATTTGTTCAAGCGTATTCATCGACGTCTCTCAAGCCTTTGACAAGGTCTGGCATAAAGGCTTAAAGTTTAAATTACGACAAGTTCTGCCAGAGCACTTATACAATATTTTGAAGTCAAATGTGGAAACGAATATTCAAATTTTAAGGAGATAATGGCTGGGGTGCCGCAAGGCAGCGTACTTAGTCCAGTTTTATATCTATTATACACTCGTGGTATACCGCAAGTAAAAGGCACTGAGCTAGCTATATTTGCCGACGACACTGCTATCTTTGCAGTAGGTAAAACGGTCGAAGATACTACAGAAAAACTGCAAGAAGCTTTGTATAGAGTAAATGAATGGACAAAGGTTTGGCGAATCGCACTCAACGAGACCAAATCTGTTCATGTAAATTTTACTTATAAGAAAATAAATTATTTGCCGATCTTTTCAAACTCGGTTCAAAATCCGTTTGCAAAGAAGGCTAAGTATCTTGGAATGACACTTGATGCAAAGCTGAAATGGAAAGCACATGTAAAGAAAAAAACGCAAAGAACTAGATACTAAATATAGAGAAATGTATTGGTTACTTGAAAAATATTCCAAGCTTAATATAGAGAACAATCTGCTTTTATATAAGCAAGTGCTTAAGCTCGTATGGACATATGGTATACAACTCTGGGGTTGTACCAAAATAAGTAATATTAAAATTGTACAAACATTTGAAAACAAAGTTGTAAGAGGTATTGTAAATGCGCCATGGTATATCAGAAATAGCGATATCCACAGAGATCTTGGCATTAAAACAATCGAAGACGAAATCAAAAACTACGCGAGAAAGCATAAAAATCGACTTTAAAGTCACGTTAATATTACAGTCCTCCAAGTTTTGGATGAAAGAAATTTACTACGCCGTCTACAAAGAACCAAACCTTTAGATTTAGCACGTTAGGTAACCGCGTCTAAACTGCGGATCTAGCACGAACTTCTAACGGGAAGGTACCTGAAAAACGTCATTATTTTGTGAAATGAAAACTGCTTGATAAGTCGAATACTTAGTTTTAGTAGAAATAAAAACAAGTATGTTTTGAAGGGAGGTTTTTTAGTGGGTAAAAATCCCACACTACTATGAGCACGTGCTGTGGATCAGAGTTGTCACTTTTGCTACATATGTAGCAAAATTGCTACATTTTGGAGTGTCATGCTACATGTTACATCTTTCCCTCAGTATGCTACATATTTCTGAAGTGTCCACCTAATTTTTTATTCGCTTTTTTTTTTTTTTTTTTGATTTTGCTCCTTTTCTTCATCTTCTTCCTTTTTCTGTGAGGTTATGGTCCAAAAACAAGGCATCATAACCCTTCCACTTCCCCGCATTTCTACTGATCCGTTTGTCGGGTTCGCCTATTTGACCTCAGAAAATATCGGCAGACCTGTCGATTTCGGATCACTCGGTTACTGAGGCCAATGAAATGTCGATGTCGTCGCACTTGTGTGATCCAGTCTTTTATAGGCCTCCTTCTCCTGCCTCGCGATGTCTTTGGAACGTTAATTGATATAGCCGTTTTAACAGGGTTCAAATCATCTCTTCTTTGAACGTGGCAATACCAGCTGAGCCGGTTGCGCTCTATCTTTTATACGATGGCTTCCTTGACGTGAAGGCTTCCACGGATCTTCGAACTTCTTGTTCGATCCTGTTGTCATGCGAGGCATCTTTATCTCAGCTGCCGTTAATTTACTCTCATACTTGTTGTACATCGTCCAACATCGTGAACCATATGTGAGCGCTGAATGCACAACTGCAGTGTAGACCTTTCCTTTGATGTCTTCGTCACAGGTTGCTTTGCTGTTGATTATGGATCCCAGCTATATGAACTCTTCGCACTTGGGAAGCACTGTTCCATTCAAATAAATGTCGATAATAGGCCTGAGTAGATCAGAGAACGGGCAGCACAAGTACTCTGTCTTTTGTGAACTAATGCGATATCCATTTCCCTCCAAAACCTCCACCCACACATCAAGAGCTCGTTGCAGGGATGTAAGATCCTCACTTATGATGGCTCCATCGTCAGCAAAGAATAATTGATGTACCTTAGCGTCCGTCAGTTTACTTTCAAGCAAATAGTCAAGGACTCTAATAAAGAGCAAAGGACTTAAAAGCGGGGCGTCTTACTCTAGTCTTTGCTCTTTCATATACATGTCCAAGATCATCTGATCATCTTTCTGCAAACCATCGATGTCTTAGCGCCACCCATATCAGATCTGGTGGTGCCAGTGTTGTAAATTGCATCAAAGCTACATATGCCCATTTGCACATAGCCCCAAGCGACAAGGCCAGTTCAAACACTTTCAAGAACATTTGAATTGTCAGGGGCATACATTATTGCGGCATGTTAGAACACATTGGCTGTTTTTGGAAGCCCTAATAAATAGAGTGTTAGAACAATGGAGTTCCTTGTTTCACTATTTCGCATTGGCAGCATTTGAGGACGAAAATGAAAAGCTTATTAACGATTTTTTTTTTATTAATTTATTAAAAAAAACTTAAGGATTTGAATAAATGTCTTCAAGCAGAAAAGGTCGAAATACATTTATTAAGTAAAGAAGTAACAAATAAATCGAAATATATTGTAGCATTGACTACAGGATGGTTTGTGTACCAAAAACTAAATCACTGTATCTCAAACTGTAGCAAAACCTGTTAGCAGTAAATATTCCAACCTGATGTGCTTACGTTCCACAATTGTTCCGCACAATATCCCAATATTCCAGGATCCTCAATTCACCCGGAGGATTACAAGAGGGAGATTCGACCAGTGGTGAAAACAAGCGACGTATTGAAAGTAAATCTGTAGCGACAATTAAAATAAATAAAGAATAAAGTGATTGAATACTGAGTTGAAGTAAAGTTAGTGTTTGATAATAAATAAACGATTAAAATACACAAAAGACGGTTTTATTTAAACGAACCCCAGCAACAATATTACATTGGTGTCAGAAAAGTGGAATAAAACAAATTTTGTGTAAGTGAAAAATAAAAATGGTTCGGAAGTTGCTAGAAGATTTGTCAGTGCCGCAACTAAAGGAAGTACTGAGCCAGCGGAATCAGCTTACGACTGGTACAAAGAGAGAATTGATCATTAAGTTGCGGAAAATAATGACGGACGAGGGTACAGATCCCGATACGGCTTTGTTCGACGTCGAAGAAGAACAAGTAAGTACGACGAATGATATGTCGGCCTTAATGAAACTGCTTTCCGAAAAGTTCGAGAAGCTAGACAATTCTCTGGATGAGCAAAATAAAAAGATGGATGAACAAAAGAATTCTCTGGATGAGCAAAATAAAAAGCTCGATGAACAAAAGAATTCTCTGGATGGCAAGCTGGATGTGCAAAACAAGAAGTTCGAGCTTCTAGAGAATTCCCTAGATGCTAAGTTCGACGAACAAAAGAACTCTCTAGAGCAACAGCTATTCGATCAAAGGAGTGTTCTCGAAAGCAAATTCAATGAACAAAATAAAAGTTTGGAAACAAGATTTGGAACAATTGATGAGAAGATTGAAAATGTAGAGGGCAAAATTGAGACATTCGAAACAGCAATTGAAGGAAGATTCGAGAATGTTGAAACAAAATTCGACGCTGTTGAAGGAAGATTCGAGAATTTGGCAAAGGAACTCGAATGCGTGAAGAAACAGAAAGTTCGGAGTATTCAACCGACTGCCCGAGAAGGAAAGAGATGCAGCCTCCCGTCTTCGATGGACAGACATCATGGCCGATATACAAGAGGCAGTTCGAAGCTGCGGCAATGACGAACAACTGGGATGACGAAGAGAAGTCCATTGCCCTCACGCTTGCGCTTAGAGGATCAGCTGCAGAGCTACTACAAACTATTCCCGAGGACAAACAACGCAACTACGATAGTCTGGTGAAAGCCATTGAGATGCGATTTGGGGACGACTACATGCAGCAAGTATATAGGGTCCAGTTGCGCAGAAGGTCCCAGATGAAGGGTGCGACGCTTCAGCAGTTACAAGCAGACATCGAGCGGCTGGTGCATTTGTCCTATCCAAACGCCGGGCAGGAGATCATTAACGAGATGGCAACAGAAGCATTTACCCATGCCATAGCTGATGCAAAACTGCAAATTTCTGTAAGAATGGCTGGAAAGAAAACCCTCGCCGAAGCTTTGGCGTTCGCTCTGACAATGGAGGCCGCAGACCAGGCATGTCAGGGGGTCCACCGTGTGAGGGAAGTAGCCGCCGTCGAATGCTCTTGCCAGAGGATGGACGTCGAAGACCGAAATAACGCTCGCGGAAGACAAATTCGTTGCTGGAACTGCAACAAATTGGGACACCTACAACGGCAATACAGAAATCCACCCAGACGCGGAAACTGTCCACATTGTGCGAATAGGCGACGCAACGAAGGACCATCCTACAGGGACAACATCCATCCTGTTGGCCAGGCTCCTCGAAACCAGGAGTCGGGAAACGCCTAAGAGCCAGCTTCGCGGGGCAAAAGTTGGCTAATGGAATCGACGCCCCCAAGACCACCATCCAGGTCTCCCAAACCAAACAACAGTGGAAGCATTCATCGGCAAAAGCAAGTGCGTGGCTACTATCGATACCGGCGCCACGGCTTCGATTGTAAGAAGAGATCTCGTCCGGAAGTCTTGGCTGCACAACACCAGCTGCTACTCTCTTAGGACTGCGACAGGGGAAGCGGCGAAAGTATACGGAGAAGTTCGCCTCACGTTACAACTAGCAGGGTTAGCCTTTTCTCATGCGTTCCTGGTGGCCGACATATGTGATGAATGCATCATCGGAGTGGACTTTATGAAAGAACATGACGTAATCATTGACATCGGGATGCAAGTTCTGCGGTACAGGAACGTAGAAATTCCAATGGTGTACAGGAACGAGAATGCAGCACATTTAAGGACAATACTCAGCAAGGACGAAGACTTGCCACCATCTTCCGAGACTATCATTTGGACAAAACTAGAGGGCGATCCTGAGAGCCACCGATTCTATCTATTGGAGCCAGATTTAGGCATGAGTCCCCCAAATTACATCGTGGGAAAAGTTTTAGTGGAGCCAAGGAATAGCCTGGTCCCATTAAGACTCATGAACTTAAAGAGCCACAGCGTCAAACTAAGACAAGGGGAGGTTATTGGTAAATGTGTTCCGATATGTTCAATTTCAACAATAACCGAAAAGGAATTTGCGGGGCCTGTTTCATCAGCCAGGTTGGCGGAAGTAAGGGACATGATGCTCAAGCACTGCGAACTGGATCGGAATCAGCGAGCCATGGCAGAAAATCTAATCGGTGAGTACGCTGATATATTTGCCTCACAGGATGGAGAGTATGGCCGAACACATCTGGTGCAGCACCGCATAGACACTGGGGATGCCAGACCAATTCGTCAGCCTGCCAGACGACTACCATTGGCAAGCAGACAGAGGTTGCGGATATGGGCTCATCGAAAGTTCTAAGAGTCCGTGGGCCTCACCTGTTGTACTGGTTAAGAAGAAAGACGGCAGCACTCGATTCTGTGTGGACTATCGCAGACTAAATGACGTCACCAAAAAGGATAGCTACCCTCTGCCACGGATCGATGACACATTGGACACACTCTCAGGAGCTCGATGGTTTTCCACCCTTGACTTAAAGAGCGGTTACTGGCAGGTACAAATCGATCCAAAGGACCGAGAGAAAACTGCGTTCACTGCAGAAAATGGGCTGTGGCAATTTACAGTAATGCCATTTGGATTGTGCAATGCTCCGGCAACTTTTGAGCGCCTAATGGAACACGTTCTGCGTGGATTGACCTGGAAAACTTGCTTGGTGTATCTGGACGATGTGATCGTGATAGGAAAAACGTTCGAGGAACATCGCGACAACCTGAAGAATGTGCTAGAACGGCTTCGAAGCGCTCACCTGAAGCTGAACCCAAAGAAATGTGACCTCTTCAGATCGGAAGTCAAGTACCTGGGCCACGTTATCTCATCAGTAGGAGTGCAAACCGATCCAGACAAGGTGGAAGCTGTGAAAAACTGGCCAGTTCCAAAAGACAAACACGAACTCAGGAGCTTTTTGGGCCTCGCCACGTACTACCGACGATTCGTAAAGGACTTTGCCGGAATCGCGACGAGGTTGCACCAGCTGACGGAAAAAGGAAGGCAATTGAAGTGGTCAGGTGAGTGCGACAATAGCTTCAAGAACCTTAAGCAACAACCATGCGAAGCACCAACACTAGCATATCCCATTCCCGGAGAAATGTTCATCGTGGATGCAGATGCAAGTAACGTCGGTGTCGGAGCAGTTCTTTCGCAGGTACACAACGGCCAAGAGAAGGTAGTAGCATACTTCAGCAAAGTGCTCTCCAAGCCGGAAAGGAACTACTGCGTGACCAGGGGAGAACTTCTGGCGCTGCTTCTGGCGACAAAACAGTTCCATAAATACCTCTACGGCCAAAAGTTCCTTTTGCGCACAGACCACGCGGCTCTAAAATGACTGCTGCAGTTCAAGAATCCGGAGGGCCAGGTCGCAAGATGGATTGAACGGCTGCAGATGTACGATTATGAAATACAGCATCGTAAAGGGAAACTTCATTCCAATGCGGATGCCTTATCCCGCCGACCATGTAAAAGCGACTGCAATCATTGTGTGCGGCAGGAAGAGAAGAACCTTCTTTCCATCCAAAGGGTAAGAGCTGAGCCTATCGCTGGTTGGAGTGCAGAAGAAATCCGTAACGCTCAAAAAGAAGACCCGGACATCGAGCCGATATTAGCGTAGAAAGAGTTTATGGAAAAGCCAAACGGACGAGATATCTCGGACAGGAGCCCCACTCTCAAGGCATACTGGGCTCAGTGGGACTCCCTTCATGTGCAAGATGGTGTACTGAAAAGGAAATGGGAGAGGCCGGACGGGAAAGATTTCATAATGCAGCTTGTCTTGCCGCGATCAAAAGTACACGAGGTGCTACGTGAGATGCATGATGGAGCATCCGGAGGTCATTTGGGTGCAAACAAGACGCTGGAGAAGGTGCGAGAACGTTTTCATTGGCTTAGCGCAAGGGACGACGTAGAAAGTTGGTGCCAAAAATGCGTCGTGTGTGCAGCCAGCAAGGGACCCAGAACGAAAACGCGAGGCAAGATGCAACAGTACAACGTGGGTGCGCCATTTGAACGGATCGCCGCTGACATCGCTGCTCCGTTTCCGGAAACCGACAATGGCAACCATTACATCCTAGTCGTCATGGACTATTTCAGCAAATGGCCGGAAACGTTCGCCATCCCTAACCAGGAAGCGAGGACCATCGTGGAACCGATCGTCAACAACTGGGTGAGCAGATTTGGCGTGCCTATGGAACTGCATTCTGACCAGGGGCGAAACTTCGAATCAAAGATATTCCAAGAGGTATGCCAACAACTAGGAATTAAAAAGACGAGAACTACCCCGCTTCATCCACAATCCGACGGGATGGTAGAGCGCTTCAACAGAACCTTAAACGAACATCTCTCCAAGGTCGTAGAAGACCACCAGCGCAATTGGGATCGACAAATTCCTCTTTTCTTGATGGCCTACCGAAATGCAGTGCACAGCACTACTGGACATACTCCATCCGAAGTCTTGTTTGGTCGAGCAGTTCGGCTACCTAGTGAGATGAAGTTTGGATCCCCTAACGATGAGCCCAAATGTGAAGAGGACTACGTGGCAGACCTCAGGGAAAGGATCCGAGACATACACCAGAGGACTAGGACGAGGATAAGGATAGCGAGTGACCGCATGAAAACAAGGTACGATAGAAAGGCAACAACGTCCAGCTTCCACGAGGGAGACCTAGTATGGTTGTACAACCCACACCGGCAAAAGGGGAGGTCACCTAAGCTGCAGCAAGACTGGGAGGGCCCTTATAAAGTGGTCACACGCATCAATGACGTCGTCTTCCGGATCCAGCGTGGAGTAAGAGGCAAAATGAAAATTGTCCACCTGGATCGTCTTCATCGTTACCATGGCAGTAATCCAGATGATCTTGTTCGGGACGAACAAGTTTAAGAGGGAGGCAGTGTAGCATTGACTACAGGATGGTTTGTGTACCAAAAACTAAATCACTGTATCTCAAACTGTAGCAAAACCTGTTAGCAGTAAATATTCCAACCTGATGTGCTTACGTTCCACAATTGTTCCACACAATATCCCAATATTCCAGGATCCTCAATTCACCCGGAGAAACATCTAGCATGTTCTAGAACCGCTTGCAATTTCCTATAAATACCCATACCACAAAAACCATGGACACAGTTGTTTATAAGTGCATACAGCGATTACAAGAGGGAGATTCGACCAGTGGTGAAAACAAGCGACGTATTGAAAGTAAATCTGTAGCGACAATTAAAATAAATAAAGAATAAAGTGATTGAATACTGAGTTGAAGTAAAGTTAGTGTTTGATAATAAATAAACGATTAAAATACACAAAAGACAAGAATATTACAATATATTAAAATTTTATTAAGCCGCAATATTTAAATATAGATATCGATTTAAAAATAATTTTTATCATTTACAATCGGTAAATTGCTATACCGGTATGCGTACAATCATCTAAAATAAACTCAAACTTAATAGATAATGTAAAGTCAAATGCAATAAAAGTTTATATTGAATTATGCAAGCAGCTACATCAAAGATTTGATTTAAAAATCTCTAAGACACAAATAGTTAGGTACTTAGATCCTGGGCTAATTATATGCTAAATTTCTGCTGACTTCCCCACAGCACTGCTTGCGCTGAACGAAAGTTTTCTAAATTAAACATAATAAAAGACCTGAGAAATCGGCTAAGTTCAAAAACTGTGGACTCAATTTTACTGGCTAAAGAGCTATTAAAAGGTGAAGCAATATTTGATCCTTCTGAGGAGTTGTCAAGGTTTTGTTTAAATTTAAAATTGCTCGATTGCAAATACATTCAAATTTTTTCATTTAATTTTTTCTTTTATTAATGAATTCCTACTATTATTTATTCTATGTTATAGATTTGTGATTTATACCATGTTCCCACCAAACGAAATCCCAAGATTTCGCCAAATTTCTCCAAATCTAAGAGATTTCGCCATACATTTTCAAGATTTCGAAATCAGGAGATTTCGGCGAAATCTACTTGCAATCTCCTTGAGTTCATCCAGCCGTGATAGGTTGTCAAATCAAACAAGCCTACAGCGTGAACTTTGGTTCATTTTTGTGTTCATTTATAGATGTCAAAACATTAGTAGTGCGTTCCAGGTCAAGCGCAATTTGTGAAATTTGCGAATTGTGCGAGTTTGGATTTGGGAGTAGAACCAGTTAATTTATTAATTTCACATAAGCTGAAAGCATTTGCCATTTCCTTTCCTTGAGTTCGTAAGCATGCTTGATATACAAAGGAAAAAGGGATATTTCGCCAATTTCTTAGTTGAATTTTATTTTTTTAAGTGAAACAACATTCTCGGAAGGGGATATTGATCTTAAAATCAACACGGGAGTGAGTTGTAAGACACAGAAATAAAAAAAGAAGTACAAAACCTTATTTGCGTGATAAAAATGTATCAACAAAACAAAAAACTGCTATAAAGTTCACCGATACGAAGCTATTTCTTCCCTCAGTGGATCACGTCTCATGACAGTTCTCATTTCGGCTATCTTTGGGGGTGGTAATGGTATAGTAGTAACGTCGTCAATTGTCATTCTAATGGTTCATGGTTCGAATCCGGACGTCCACAAACATTATTTCTCATGCAATACATAAAGTCAGTCCGATCAATTGCGAACGCTTGTGTGAATAATACTGGGAAGGCATGACACTGGCAGTAGCTTGGTCATATGGCTGGAAAAATTGTTCGCTCTATTAGATGATTGATTTGTCTATGACATCGGTTATCGCAAACAAAAAAAAAAAAATGCTGTGAGTCGGAAGCAAAGGAAAAAAAATTACAAAAATTTCCCCAGTTATTTGGACACCACACCAGAGTTTCTTTGAAGCATAAACAACTGATTAATTTAGTTATCTCAGCTGTTCCGAGATGTAAGGTATTATTCATAATATTTGCATAACTTGGAACGCTTTCCAGCCTACAAAATTGCCAATTATTGGCATTTGAAATCACTTTAACTCGGGAACGCCTTTCGAGATTTCGGTAAAAGTTCATCGAAATCTCGGGATTTCGGTTCGGTGGGAACATGGTATTATCCGAAAGGCAACTTGTTTTGAGAAGCTTTTTCGTAACAACAATACTCTTGGATGTTTGGCAAACACTTTTTGGTGTTTTCTGGGATTCGAACTTGGAACCTCACGCCCAGTGGTCCATACACTAACCACTTCCGCCACGGCGCCACATTTAGCTGACATTGGGTGATATTAATAAAAATTTAGCAATTGCTCAAAAATAAGTCTCGTGACAAAACAAATGTAGAAAACAATTGCTCAAATCCGTACAAATAAGACTCGACTTTACTATAGCAAGTTCAAATACATATTCGAACTAATACCATATTCCCACCAAACGAAATCCCGAGATTTCGCCAAATCTCTCCAAATCTCTCCAAATCTAGGCGATTTCGCCATATATTTTGAAGATTTCGAAATCAGGAGATTTCGGCGAAATCTACTTGAAATCTCCTTGAGTGCATCCATCCGTGATAGGTTGTCAAACCAAACAAACAAGCCTCATTTATAGATGTCAAAATACTAGTAGTGCGTTGCAAGTCAAGCGCAATTTGTCGAATTTACGAAATATGCGAGTTTAGGTTTGGGACTAGATCGAGTTAATTTATTAATTTCCCATAAGCTGAAAGCATTTGCCATCTCTCTTTCCTTGTGTTCGTAAGCATGCTCGACATACAAATGAACAAGAGATTTTTCGCCAATTTCTTAATTGAATTTCCTTCTTTTTTTTTTTTGAGTGGAACAACATTCGCGGAAGGGGATATTGATCTTCTGGGGGTGGCAATGGTCAGTCGGATCAATTGCGAAAGCTTGTGTAAACACTACTACGAAGGGATAACATTGGCAGTAGGTTGGCCATAGTTCTGGAAAAAGTTTTTGCTCTGTTGGATGATTGATTTGCCTATGACATCAGTTATCGCGAAAGAAAATTCTGTGGATAAGAAGCAAAGGGAAAAAACAACAAAAATTTCCTCAGTTATCTGGACGCCACCCCCGGAGTTTCTCTGAAGTATAAGCAACTGACCTTGAAACTACTCTACCAAATGTTTCTCTCTCTCTATCTATCTTTTCCAACACCCGCACTATTATTAAAAAATAATCTTTGATTGTGGGTGTAAAAACCTAGCTTACCTCCACTTTCGAGCATGATTAATTTGGTTATCTCAGCTGTTCCGAAGTGACGCCATTTGATATTATTCATAATTTTCACTTGACTTGGAACGCACTCAAGCTGCCTCAAAATTGCCAATTATTGGCATTTGAAATCACTTTAACTCGGTGAGAACGACTATCGGGATTTCGGTAAAAGTTCATCGATACGTCGGGATTTCGGTTTTGTGGGAACATGGTATAACCTCCACTCCCGAGCATGATTAATTTGGTTATCTCAGCTGTTCCGATATGTAAGGTATTATTCATAATATTTGCTTAACTTGGAATGCACTCCAGCCTACAAAATTGACAATTATTGACAATTAAAATCACTTTAACTCTGTGGGAACGGCTTTCGAGATTTAGGTAAAAGTTCATCGAAATCTCGGGATTTCGGTTCGGTGGGAACATGGTATAAGCAATTGCTTGGCATTTGACATCAAACGGCATGTCGAAAAATGGTTATTTCGTGCGCATATATCAAGCCAAAAAAAAAAAAACAAATAGGGTAGAGTCGCCTGTTCCCGAACATCCCCAGTTCTCGAACACTTTTTACAAAGTCGTTATATATCGTTAATTTACCGTTTCTACTTTTCATCACAGCATACTTTTATAGGTATGCATTTTCCCTTTTTCACTTACCAAGCATCGCATTCATAGAAATTTATCTTATGTCAAAAAAAATTCAGAGTTTGCTAATGGGTTTCAATGAATGCGGTCGATCTGTTTTTTTTTTAAAAAGTTTCAGTGAACGGCTGGGAAAAGTTGGTTTAAAAGCAAAATTAATCACTAAAGTACTTTCTTACTTACTTTACTTAGGCGGCGCTACAGTTCGGGGTGAACCTGGGCCTCAACCAACAAGCCTCTCCATTTAGCTCGGTCTTTAGCTAATTGCCTCCAGTTGCGCACTCCAAGTTGGTCGAGGTCCCCTTGAACTTGTGCGCGCCACCTACGGCGATGATTCCCTCTACTGCGTCGTCCCTCGGGGTTAGATTCGAAGACTCTGCGGGCCGGAGCGTTGGTGTCCATTCGCTCTACATGTCCTAGCCATCTCAGACGTCCAATACGCAGTTTTTTGACTAGGTCGATGTCGCTGTACAGCTCGTATAGTTCGTGATTGAATCTTCTCCTCCAAAACCCGCCAACGCAAACGGGACCGAAAATCTTACGAAGAATTTTTCTCTCGAAGCGACCAAGGATATCTTCATCCTCTTTTAATAAAGTCCGTGTTTCAGCGCCGTAAATCAGGACTGGGATGATCAAGGTCTTATATAGAGTCTCCTTAGTTGTTCGAGATAGGGCTTTACTGTTGAATTGCCTTATAAGCCCAAAAAAACAGCGATTGGCAAGAGTTATTCTTCGATTGATTTCTGCACTGATTTTGTTTGTAGAATTTATAGCAGAGCCAAGGTGGACAAAGTCCCTTACTACCTCGAAGTTATAGCTGCCCACGGTGACGTTTTGTCCAATTCGTCGGTGTTGGTTTTCCCTTCTAGTTGACAGCATATACTTGGTTTTGCCCTCGTTTATCGCCAAACCCATTTTGGCCTTTTCCGCCTCAATGCTTGCAAAAGCACCGGTGACAGCCCGCTGAGTTCTTCCGACAATGTCTATATCGTCGGCGTATGCAAGCAGTTGTACAGACTTGTAATAGATTGTGCCTCCGGTGTTGGCTTGTGAGTTCCGCACAATCCGTTCAAGTATAATATTGAAGAAGTCAGATGACAGCGCGTCACCCTGTCTAAAGCCTTTTTTGACATCAAAGGTCTCGGTGAGGTCATTACCGACCTTGATGGAGCAGCGAGCGTTCTCCATCGTCAGTCTGCACAGACGGACAAGTTTGGCAGGGATGTCAAAACTAGACATGGCTCTATAAAGCTCTTCTCTATAGATGCTGTCATAGGCGGCCTTGAAATCGATAAAGAGGTGGTGAGTATCGATTTGGAATTCTTGGGTTTTCTCCAGGATCTGCCGAAGTGTGAAGATTTGATCGATGGTGGACTTTCCTGGCCTGAAACCGCACTGATAGGGTCCAATCAGGCTGTTGATAAAAGGTTTCAGGCGTTCACACAATATCGCAGAAAAGATCTTGTATGCGATGTTTAGGAGACTGATGCCTCTATAATTGGCGCAGTTGAGGGGGTCTCCTTTCTTGTGGATCGGGCAAACGATGCTTAGATTCCATTCATCAGGCATACACTCGTCTGACCAAATATTAGAAATGAGTTGGTGTATGCACTCCACCAATTCATCCCCAGCTGCCTTGAAAAGTTCGGCCGGTAAGCCGTCAGGTCCAGCAGCCTTGTTCGATTTTAGCTTGGATATTGCTATCCTCACTTCGTTTTGGTCAGGTGGACGGAAATTTTGACTATCATCGTCTTTGTTGAATGGTTCATTCTGCCTGACAGCGGGATGTTGGTCTTCGTCGCCGTTATACAGTCTGCAGAAGTAGTTTTTCCATATTCTCAGCACCGACTGTGATTCTACTACGAGGTTTCCATTTTCATGGCAGGGTCCTTTTCTTCGGTGGGGGCATGAACACATATTAGGCTTATGTTAGCGAATTTAGCCTTGATCCGGATAGTCATAATACGCTCGCTCACGTGTCGGAAGCTTAAGACTTCTTGCCTAAGTCTGCCGCATATGACAAATCCGCATCCGAATAAGCGTTGCCTGTTGCCTCTGTTGCAATGACCGTAGTAGATGTCACAGTTTTTCATCCTCTTTTTGCCCGGCCCATCCCATCGCACTTCCTGGATGGCGGTAATATCTGCTTTATAGCAGTCTAGGGCCTCTGCTAGTTGTTCGGCTGCACGTGGTCTGTAAAGGGACAGAACATTCCACGTACAGATCCGAAGGTCGTTGTCCTTATTTCGTTTGCTGGGGTCGTCATTAGTTGAGTCATCCTTATCCGAGGCTTTTGGTTGTTTCGATACCATAGTCTTTTTACTTGGTAGGGAAGTTACCCCGATGGCACAACCCCCAACCTGGGGGGCCAGTTCCTTAATTATTCCCCTAGGACGAGGGGCCGAGTACACCGGTGCCAGTAGTCCACTACGGGAGTATGAGCGCTGCCGTTGGCCCATTAAGGGCTCCTCCGCCACCATCTCTATTCCAATGTCCTGACCAACATTGGAAATTCCTTACCGACCTGTGATCCGAATACGTCGAAGCAGCTCGCGCAAGGTATTCACTAAGTTCAAACCTAACTGGAACTATAGACGCCACCGTTGACTCCGTCTAGGGAATTCGTCCGCTGCCGCCTGGAACAGGAAGAGGTGCTCTAGTGAGAAAAGCACTCTTCCCCCCCTCTCTCATCTGCTGCCACCAAGAATCCGCCAAACGGGGTTGGTTACCCATTTCTTGGATTAAGGTACTAAGCACCCGGCTGTCACCGCGTGGAGGTTGAGAGTAGGAGTTGGTAGGCCTCAGCTGAGTGAAAACGCTTGTGTTTTCATATTGTAGTATTCTTTCTGGGGTTCGTTTTAAATAAAACCGTCTTTTGTGTATTTTAATCGTTTATTTATTATCAAATACCAACTTCACTTTAACACAATATTCAATCACTTTATTATTTCAAATCAAACGGTCGCTACAGACTTATTTTCACAATGTCGCTTGCTTTCACCACTGGTCGAATATCTCTTGTAATCGCTGTATTCACTTATGAACAACTGTATCGACGATGGTTGTGGTATGGGTATTTATAGGAAATCGCTAGGGGTTCTAGAACATACTTGATGTTTCTCCGGGTGAATTGAGGATCATGGAATATTGGGATATTGTGTGGAACAATTGTGGAACGTAAGCACATCAGGTTGGAATATTTACTGCTAGAATGTTTTGCAATAGTTGCTACAGTTTGAGATACAGTGTTTCAGTTTTTGGTACACAAACCATCCTGCAGTCAATGCTACACTGCCCCCCTCTTAAACTTGTTCGTCCCGAACAAGATCATCTGGATTACTGCCATGGTAACGATGAAGACGATCCAGGTGGACAATTTTCATCTTGCCTCTTACTCCACGCTGGATCCGGAAGACGACGTCATTGATGCGTGTGACCACTTTATAAGGGCCCTCCCAGTCTTGCTGCAGCTTGGGTGACCTCCCCTTTTGCCGGTGTGGGTTGTACAGCCATACTAGGTCTCCCTCGTGGAAGCTGGACGTTGTTGCCTTTGTGTCGTACCTGGTTTTCATGCGGTCACTCGCTACCCTTATCCTCGTCCTGGTCCTCTGATGTATGTCTCGGATCCTTTCCCTGAGGTCTGCCACGTAATCCTCTTCACTCTTGGGCTCATCGTTAGATCCAAACTTCAACTCACTAGGTAGCCGAACTGCTCGACCAAACAAGACTTCGGATGGAGTATGTCCAGTAGTACTGTGCACTGCATTTCGGTAGGCCATCAAGAAAAGAGGAATTTGTCGATCCCAATCGCGCTGGTGGTCTTCTACGACCTTGGAGAGATGTTCGTTTAAGGTTCTGTTGAAGCGCTCTACCATCCCGTCGGATTGCGGATGAAGCGGAGTCGTCCTCGTCTTTTTAATTCCTAGTTGTTGGCATACCTCTTGGAATATCTTTGATTCGAAGTTTCGCCCCTGGTCAGAATGCAGTTCCATAGGCACGCCGAATCTGCTCACCCAGTTGTTGACGATCTGTTCCACGATGGTCTTCGCTTCCTGGTTAGGGATGGCGAACGCTTCCGGCCATTTGCTGAAGTAGTCCATGACGACTAGGATGTAACGGTTACCATTGTCGGTTTCAGGAAATGGACCAGCGATGTCAGCGGCAATCCGTTCAAAGGGTGCGCCCACGTTGTACTGGTGCATCTTGCCTCGCGTTTTCGTTCTGGGTCCCTTGCTGGCGGCACACACGACGCATTTTCGGCACCAACTCTCTACGTCTACCCTTGCGCTGAGCCAATAGAAACGTTCTCGCACCTTCTCCAGCGTCTTGTTTGCACCCAAATGACCTCCGGATGCTCTATCATGCATCTCCCGTAGCACCTCGTGTACTTTTGATCGCGGCAAGACAAACTGCATTATGAAATCTTTCCCGTCCGGCCTTTCCCTTTTCCTTTTCAGTACACCATCTTGCACATGAAGGGAGTCCCACTGAGCCCAGTATGCCTTGAGAGTGGGGCTCCTGTCCGAGATATCTTGTCCGTTTGGCTTTTCCATAAACTCCTTCCACGCTAATATTGGCTCGATGTCTGGGTCTTCTTTTTGAGCGTTGCGGATTTCTTCTGTACTCCAACCGCCGATAGGCTCAGCTCTTACCCTTTGGATGGAAGGAAGGTTCTTCTCTTCCTGTCGCACACAATGCTTGCCGTCGATCTCGCATGGTTGCCGGGATAAGGCATCTGCATAAGAATGGAGTTTGGTTTGAGGAACCTGGATGGTGGTATTGGGGGCGTCGACTCCGACATCCGACTTCCGCCCCGCGAAACTGGTTCTTGAGCGGTCTCCCCACTCCTGGTTTCGGGAAGCCTGACCAACAGGATGGATGTTATACCTGTTGGATGGTATTTCATTACGTCGCCACTTACCATAGTGTGGATAGTTTCCGTGGCTGGGTAGAATTCTGCATTGCCGTTGTAGGTGCCCTCTTTTGTTGCAGTTCCAGCAACGAATTTGTCCTCGGCGAGCGCTGTTTCGGACTTCGACGTCCATCCTCTGTCAAGAGCATTCGACGGCGGCTACTTCCCTTTCACGGTGGATTCCCTGACACGCCTGGTCTGCCGCCTCCATCATCAGAGCAAACGCCAAAGCTTCGGCGAGCGTTTTCCTTCCAGCCATTCTTACTGCCATTTGTAGTTTCGTATCGGCTATGGCATAGGTAAATGCTTCGATCGCCATATCGTTAATGATCTCCTCACCGGCGTTTGGATAGGACAAATGTGCCAGCCGCTCGATGTCTGCTTGCAACTGCTGGAGCGTCTCACCCTTCATCTGGGACCTTCTGCGCAACAGGACCCTATATACTTGCTGCATGTGGTCGTTCCCAAATCGCATCTCAAGGGCTTTCACCAGACTGTCGTAGTTGCGTTGTTTGTCCTCGGGAATAGTTTGTAGTAACTCTGCAGCTGATCCTCTAAGCGCAAGCGTGAGGGCAATGGACCTCTCTTCATCATCCCAGTTGTTCGTCATTGCCGCAGCTTCGAACTGCCTCTTATATATTGGCCATGATGTCTGTCCATCGAAGACGGGAGGCTGCATCTCTTTCCTTCTCGGGCAGTCGGTTGAATACTCCCGAACTTTCTGTTTCTTCACGCATTCGAGTTCCTTTGCCAAATTCTCGAATCTTCCTTCAACAGCCTCGAATTTTGTTTGAACGTTCTCGAATTTTGTTTCAAATGTCTCAATTTTGGTCTCTACATTTCCAATTTTCTCGTCGATTGTCCCGAATCTGGTTTCCAAACTTTTATTTTGTTCAACGAATTTGCTTTCGAGAACACTCCTTTGATCGAATAGCTGATGTTCCAGAGAGTTCTTTTGTTCGTCAAGCTTAGCATCTAGAGAATTCTTCTGCTCAGCCAAAGAATTTTCTAGCTTCTCGAATTTTTCATTTTGAGAATTCTTTTGCTCATCGAACTTGGCGTCTAGACAATTCTTTTGTTCATTGAGCTTGCCGTCTAGAGAATTGTCTAGCTTCTCGAATTTTCTATTCTGATCGTCGAATTTCTCAGATAGCAATTTCATTAAAGCCGACATGTCACTCGTCGTACTTACTTGTTCTTCTTCGATGTCAAACAAAGCTGTTTCAGGATCTGCACCCTCGTCCGTCACTATTTTCCGCAACTTAATAATCAATTCTCTTTTTGTACCAGTCGTAGGTTGCTCCCGCTGGCTCAGTACTTCCTTTAGTTGCGGCAATGACAAATCTTCTAGCAATTTCCGAACCATTTTTATTCTTCACTTACACAAAACGCAATACACAAAATTTGTTTTATTCCACTTTTCTGACACCAATGTAGTATTCTTTCTGGGGTTCGTTTTAAATAAAACCGTCTTTTGTGTATTTTAATCGTTCATTTATTATCAAATACCAACTTCACTTTAACACAATATTCAATCACTTTATTATTTCAAATCAAACGGTCGCTACAGACTTATTTTCACAATGTCGCTTGCTTTCACCACTGGTCGAATATCTCTTGTAATCGCTGTATTCACTTATGAACAACTGTATCGACGATGGTTGTGGTATGGGTATTTATAGGAAATCGCTAGGGGTTCTAGAACATACTTGATGTTTCTCCGGGTGAATTGAGGATCATGGAATATTGGGATATTGTGTGGAACAATTGTGGAACGTAAGCACATCAGGTTGGAATATTTACTGCTAGAATGTTTTGCAATAGTTGCTACAGTTTGAGATACAGTGTTTCAGTTTTTGGTACACAAACCATCCTGCAGTCAATGCTACAATATGATCGCATGCACTACCGTTTGACCAACCAGTACTTTCAACTGTGGTTTTTATGATATTAGAGTATTCATTTATAATATTTCATGAAGTTTTGCAAATAAAAATTGTGGTTAGCTCGTGGTTTCGACTGCTCGAGAAAAGGAACTTAATTTCTACCTAGTTTCCTAACCCGAACACAACTGTTTTTTTGACTTATTATTTTAAAAAAATGAATTACCTTAATAATTATTAGTTTCGACTTTGAAACTTCTGTCATTTTTGCGTTTATTTGACTAAAATTCATTGCGAATTCTTTCGAAAGCTAATACTAGTTGTACATAGGTTAAAAGTATTTAGTTAGTTAGTTAGTTAGTTAGTTAGTTAGTTAGTTAAAGGTACTTTATTTTCCAATTCATTTTCCGAATTACAATAAAAATAGTACAATTTAAGCAATGGCTTCGCCGTCTGCCGTGGATTGGCAATTGAATAATTTGACTACATAATTGTCAATTGTGACTATAACTTATTATTAACATGTCTATTTATTACTTTGATTAAAATTAAAAGTTTTCTTCCATAATTCTGTTTCTATAATTATATGCTACCTGACAGTATGCTACTAGGGAACTCCAGTTACTACCATTCAGCAGATTCTCAACCTCATTTAATTCAAGGCGTTCAACTCCCAGATGTAATCGTCTGATTTCCTTCAGAATTGGGCAGGTGCCAATAAAGTGTGCAGTATCTTCTGGTTCCGCTGTGTTGCATAGGCTACAAATTGATGAAAGGTCAGTCCGATATGGCATTTAATTCAGCTTAAGTAGTTCTCCTCTCGCTCGCCAGATCAGTGAAATTTGGGAGATGCTGAGGTTGGCGTTCAGATAAGTGATGTCCTCATGTATAAGTCTTTTATAAATTAATCGTGCACTTGAGTTTTTGCTGCTATTGCGTGGTCCCTTTTTATTGCCTGGCCGACATTATATATAAACTCCTGTGCAGATCTTCTCCACTCTGAAATGTTTGATTCCGTCTTTCTGAAATTTGTGCTATATTTAGACGCTAAATCCTCCCAGTTTTTATAAAATTGCGAACGATTTCTCAACGCTTTTGTTGCCAGAATTTTGGTAAGCCTCATCTCGTCTTCTCCATTCATAACTTTAACTACATACTGCATGTTTAACTTCAATGTAAATAGGCATAACGGTGGAATTCCACTTTCGATATGCAACATGTAGTTAGGTGTGTTTGATGGCAGTCGGAACAGTTTCTTCAGGAAAAACCTAAGCAATTTTTCGACTTCATCATACGGTTTACTTCCCCATACTTGGGCTCTGTAACACATTACCGAACGCATAATAGCCTCGAACACTTTCACCTTCGCATGAATGTCGACTTTAGTATTAGAAATTACATTTCTCCATGTTGCATTTATGGCTTTTTTGCTTTTACAAGCTTAAGTTCGAGATGTCGTTTCATGGAGAGGTTATGGGTAAGGGTTACACCAAGATACTTGTAGGTTCTCACTACTTCTAGCGGTTCTCTACCGTACTTCCAATGTTCGTTACTCGCGAAGCGTCCAGTTCCTTTTCGAAAAACCAGCACTTTCGATTTCGTGATGTTTATTTGTAGGCAGTTTATATGGCAATATTCTTCAACTTTGTTAATCATTAGCTGTAATGCATTAGGTGTCTCTGCTAGAATAACAATATCGTCCGCATAAAGCAGTGCCTTAACTTTTAGTTGTTGGACCTGTATGCCTGCTGGAAGTGCGTCAGATATGTCATCCAGGAATAGTGCAAATAGAAGCGGGCTGAGGAGACATCCTTGTTTGACTCCATTCTTTACCTCAAACCAATCTGACAGTTCCTTGCCATCCCATATCGCCGATTTATTATTCCTGTACATGTTCTTTAAGATATTTATAAATTTAGACGATATTCCAATATTCGATAGCTTGTAGAGAAGGCAATTTCTATTAACAGTGTCGAAAGCTGCTTTAAAGTCGATGAAAAATGCATATAATTTCTCCTAAATATGTTTGCGCTATTGACGTTAAATTAAATATTTGATCAACTGTTGAGTAGCCCGCTCTAAAACCAGCCTGGAATTGATTGAGTTTTTTGTACTCGTTCACCCATTTAACCTAACTTAACCTTCCTGTCAACAAGCTTGTGAAGATTTTAGTGATTGCATTCATAAAGGATATGCCCCTATAGTTTGCAGCCATGTTTGGGTCGCCCTTCTTAAATATCGGGAAGACAATCGACCTTTGAAATTCTGCTGGCACTTTCCCTACATCATAAATTTCGTTGAAAGATATCAGCAATATTTTCAGAAAGGATTCTGTAGAGTACTGGAAGAATTCGTACAGGATTCCGTCTTCTCCCTGAGCTTTATTCCGTTTAGCTTTCCTCAATGCTTCATAGAGTTCGTTCTCATTAAAAGGTGTATCTAGAGTCTCGTTACAAATTCTTGGAAATGCATAATGAAAAGCAATTAAGGGTTCCTGTGGGTTGAGCATTGATTTAAAATGCGTCCTTAAACTGGATATTCCTATTTGGCTCCCAACCTTAAAAGTATTTCCATTTAGTTTCTTTGCCAAGGACCAGAATTCTTTGCTGCTAGAAGACTCAGCTAGCTTTCTAGTTATTTGATTGAAATGCATTTGTTTTTTAAACCCACACAGGGCTTTGTAGAATGTATTTGTGTCTATGTATAGGGCTTTAGCCGCTGCGGTGTTGTGTTTTCTAAAAGGTTCAATGTGTAAAAGTATTTATAATTAGATACAAAGTTAGGACCTGGTTTTAAGGTTAACATGATACTACTAAGTACGCAGTTAACCTACTTAAAATACGGTTACTATAACCTTGCGCCATTAAATATAAATGTTCCAATAGTTATAGTTATTTATCTCTTTTAAGCCATTTTTTTAAATCCAATAAATTGTTACTTTTATTTTCTTAAATTAAAGTCAGTGCGAGCACTTAAGTGTTACCTCAAATTCGTTTTTACTTAATATGTACTTGAAATGAACATTCTAGACGAACTTATAGGTATGATTTATGGTAACAGTAGGGGGCATTGACAGAGTGCACCTCGAGCCAACTATAATGCAGGGTGCACTGATGGTACTTATTAGTATTTAACTCAGCTGAAAACTATTTCTCAAGTTCAAACGCTTAGATTTTATAACAAATAATTACTTTATTGCAAAGAAATGGAATAACAAATAGAAATACGTGCGTACCCTCTGATGATCTCACAGCTATTGTTCAATTCGACGAAAACACTAATCTAGACGTTGTCGTCATTTGAAATTTCCCTCTAGCGATGCTGGGCGACATCTTTTGCCTGCTGTTGATGAACTCTTGCGGAGTGCGTTTCTGGTCGTTGCACGTTGCTGGTCGCCACAGATTTAAGTATTCGAAATGAGGAAACCTTTTGTTCGGCTTAAGGAAACAAGTGTTCGAGAATAGAGGAAAATGGTTGGTTTTCATATTTGTTTTATTTTTTAATAAATTGTAATAATAAATAAAATCAACTATATGAGGTTTAAGAATATTTGAGATTTGCTTTCAAATTAAATCAAAACTATGTTTCTAGGCCGAACGTAAGCATTTTTTTACAGACTGTTCATTTTACAAAGGTGACTCTACCCTACAAAGAAATGGCAAACAAATAGACGCAGTCAGCCAAATAGCAGATTTCGATTTTCCTAACAAAATGATTGTGTTTTATTCATACCATTTTGAGCAAACGCCATTTTTGAACATAGCAATTGCTTAAGTTAGTTTTTTTTTTAATCATACGAAAGTAAACAAATGCTAAAAATGATTACTTTTTTTTTAGCAATTATGTAGGTACTTCGATTTTAGCAGTCGATTTTTATTAATACCCTGCAACGAGCACTTGATGTGTGGGAGGACGTTCTGGAGGGAAATGGGTATCGCATTAGTTCAAAAAAGACAGAGTACTTGTGCTGCCCGTTCTCTGACCCACTTGGGCCTATTCCAGACATTTATTTGAATGGAACGTGCTTCCCAAGTGCGAAAAGTTCTAATATCTGGGATCTATGATCAATAGCAAAGCAACTTCTGATGACGACATCAATCATCGCGTAAGCGTAGGGTGGATGAAGTGGCGAGAAAATACCGCTATCTTCTTTGACAGAAAAATGCCACCTAAGTTGAAAGGAGCCTGGATCAGACAAATGCGACGACATCGGCATTTCATTGGCCTCAGTAACCGAGTGATCCCACATCGGCAGGTGTTGCCACACTTAGGCAACTACGTAAAATTCAAATTCACAACAACTCCCAAACTATTTTCAAAATGCTTTATTCAGTTTTTGAGGAGTTATAAAATTTCTTGTCTTTTCTGTCTCTTCTTTTCGCTGCTGGTTCTCTAATTGCTCAGGATTGCGTCATCTCAACCGATCTATGATGGCGGCATCTCCTTGGGGTGCGTTCAGTTAGCATCTGATTTTTAGGATACGTCAGGGATGTTACACTCCCCCCCGGTAAGTTCTCTGGGCTAACCTTCATCAGGGCCCCTGACGTCGAGGACCGCCAACTTTACGACAGGCCTGTCGTATATACCGCTTGAAGTTTGTACAGACGCGCTTCTCACCTGACCATCTTTTGAACACTTGGTAGCTATTACCCGTCCCTTGGGCCAGAAGTTCCTTGGATTATTTAGGTCCACAATAAGGACGATGTTCCCCACCACGATTGGTTTGACAGGCGTAAACCACTTTGTGTAATAGTTGGGAGGTACTCCTGCATTCAACGCTTCCAGAATTGGTCAGCATACTGCTGTGATGTTCGCCAATTACTTTTTAAAACCATCCTGTCGTCGCTAAATGTTGCTATTGGCTTCGTTCCGTTAGAAGATCCCAGGAGGAAGTGATTTGGAGTGAGCGCCTGACTATTTTCAGCTTCTATAGGAATGTACGTCAAAGGTCTTGAATTTAGGATGCTTTCCACCTCTATTAGCATGCTTCGTAAGAGCTCATCAGAAATGTTGCGTGCTGGTTTCATCTGATAAAGGACTGACTTGACTGAGCGCACGAGCCTTTCCCAACTGCCCCCCATATGAGGCGAGCCAGGTGGTATGTACTTCCATTGTGTGTTAGGTGTCGTGAATGATCTCATAAGTTTATTGAGAAAGAGGGCCAATTGTTGTTGAAAATCCTTGAGCTTTAGCCTTGAGGTTACCATAGTACAGTAGGACATACGCAGTACTTCTAAGAAGACGCTTCCAGCTGGAAAACCTTTCGGAGTGGAAAAGGGCAACTCGATTTTGTGTATGAACTCCGATGAATTGTGATTTGAGCTCTTCCACTGTTGATTCTTCAGCGTGTATTTCTTTAGGCCACCCGTCGGCTGGAAACCTTAGAAAGTCTGGACCTCGAAACCACCAACTGTTGGAAGTGAAATGAGGGGTCCTCTGCCACTTGGTACCTTCGTCCGCTACATTAAGTTGTGTTGGGATCCAATGCCATTCATTCAACTCCGTGATCTTAAGGATTTCGCTAACACGAAAGGCGACGTACTGCCGATATTTTCGATGATTCGAGCGCAGCCAGCTCAATACTACCTTTGAATCTGTCCAGAATACCGTTTTTTGAAAAACTATGGAATGGCCAGCAATGATACTTTTGGCTAAACGGGCCCCGAGTGGGGCTGCTTGTAACTCTAGTCGTGAAATGGAAAGTAACTTAAGCGGAACCACCTTCGTCTTAGCTCCTAATAGAGAGCATTCCGTTGATTCATCGGTGCCGAATCTACCATACACTAGGGCAGCGTAGCCGTTCTCGCTGGCGTCAACGAAAATGTGTAACTGGATGTCTAGTATCATGTTCGAAGTCTTGCTGATATAACATCTGGGAATGCGCAATGTTTCCACTTCTGGCAGAAAGCGAACCCATTTAATCCACTTGTCGTACTCAGGATCCTTGATTTCCTCATCCCAGTCGATTGCTGTCCGCCATATGTCTTGCAACAGGATCTTCAGGTACATAAGATAGTTGGCCAACAGCCCCAATGGATCAAAAACTGTCATCAATACTCTCAGTACTTCGCGTTTGGTTGGGCGGCGCTGACTGAAGAGAAGTGCTTTGTGCTTTGAACTAGAAGTTAATTTGTACATGAGGCAGTCAGATAATGTACACCACCACATGCCTAGTACCTTCTCCGTTCTCAATTCAGCTTCTATATTCAAGTCCTTCTGTCCAATGGGATCTGCTCGCAACGCCTTAAGAACAGCAGGGCAGTTGGAAATCCAATTTCTGATATGAAATCCACCTTGTTGATGAACAAATCGAATGTCCTTTGCTAATTTAATTGCCTCCACCTCGTTGTCAACGCTATCCATCAAGTCATCCACGTAATGATTTTCAAATATTGACTGAACTGCCTGGGAAATTCATTCACAAAATCTTCAGCATTTTTGTTTTTCACATATTGTGCGCAGCATGGTGAGCACGTTGCGCCAAATGTCATTACGGTCAGAACATAGACTTCAGGATTTTGCATCTCGGGGTGGCTCCAAAGAAATCGCTGGAACTGTTGATCGGATTCCTTCATCTGCACTTGGTGACACATCTCCATTATATCTGCACATATAGCGATGGATCTTCCCTGAATTTGCAGATAACGGACACCAGCGAGGTTAGTTGATCGGGCCCTTTTAAAAGCACGGAATCTAACGACACTCCTTTCGTTTTAGCAGCTGCATCCCTTAGCGACGTAGTCTTCTATTATGCTGTTCATGGCGGCAGCCAACTGTGGGTCTCTATCCAATCGCTTGCGCAGACATAAGAAGCGCCTCATTGCCATAGGAAAACTGTCCGGCATCTGCACATTATCAAACTTCCAGAGCAATGCTGTTTCGAAACGCCCATTTATCCTGCGGGTGCGAGTGCTAAGTTGTTGAAGAGCTCGCTTTTCTTCTGGAGGCGTCAGCAGTTTTGTTGGATTTGATACACCGAAGTTTTCACCACTAACGAATTCCTTGACCAGGCGTTGTAGATCCATATTGCTGTTAAGCTGTTGGCATTCACATTCGCATATGTTAAAACTGTGATGGTTACCCATGTTTGGAGAAGGTGTCACTGAATGGATGCCGTGGACGACCCATCCAAGTCTGGTCCTTGTGGCCACTGGTTGGTGGGAGGAACCCTCCTTGCACTTCAGTGGTAGTCCGAGGTTCATGTTGTTTAAGCCGATGAGTACTCGCGGCTGAGCATCCTTGTAAGGTCCGATGGATATTCCTCGCAGATGTTTATTCTTCAACGCCAAGTCTTCGGGGTCTAGCGATTGTGACGGTAGCTGCAAACCCTTTACTGTATGCACATCTGCAAGTAAAAGCTTCTCAGCATTGGCTCCGGTGCCGGAAATTTGCAGACTCATGACTTCGGAATCGCTTTCGTACCTTCGAGTATCCCCTGTCCACTTAAGACAGAGCGGTTGACTTTTGCCCTTTATGTTTAGCTGGTTTGCGACTTCTTCATCCGTCAGAGTTAAGGATGAGCCATCATCCAAGAAGGCGAAGGTTTGAAGTTGACAATTATTGCCATACAATGTCACTGGCACTATGCGAAACAAGACGGAGTCAGCGTTGGTGCAATGGGCGTTTGAATTGTACTGCGGTGTTGGCTGCGACTTCGACACATCTTTATCGTAGTTGTGAAGCAGACGGTGGTGCTTAAAGGGACAATCGTTTATTCCGCATGTTTCCTGAGACCTACACTTGAATCTTCCATGGCGCACCAAACATCGACGGCAAAGTTGATTATCTCTTACTGTTGTCCACTTGGCCGTGCGGCTGGCCTGTGCAAATCTCTCGCAGCCGACTACAGATGAGCAACGTCCACCGCAGAAGCAACAGTCGCGTTTTGTTATTGGTGGTTTGTTTTCGCTTTGGATTGAATGCGTGTGTAGAAAACCTCTTTCCTTCGGATTCCGATTGGAGGGTTTTTCCTCTATGGCATTGGAAGTACTTGGAATTAGTACTCCGTTGGCAGCTTCAGCAACACAATACAGCCAGCTACTATAGTCTGCTAAAGTGCATACGGATGAGGATTGTTTGTGAATTGCCCAGTTCAGCCGCACTGCAGGTGGCAGCTTGTCCGCTAATTCTTAGAGCAAACTGGGGTTATTCAGTTGGCTTTGCAACCCAGATGCCTCCATTGTGGCGCAGAGATTTTGGACAGCTATAGCGTAGTTGACTATCGTCTCAAGCTTATCTGCCCTCGGAGATGGCGTTGCATATATCTTTTGCAGCAAGTTATGTACAATAACCTCGGGTCTTCCATACAACATTTTGAGAGTGCCGATGATTCTGGGAACGCAATTCGGTTGAATGAGAAGATTCTTCACGGCGTCTAAGGCTTTGCCCTTTAAAGCTTTTTGGAGTCGAATAAGATTCTCGTCTTCAGAAAAGCCACAGAGTTCTGTGGACCTGTCGAAGTTTGATATAAACAGCGGCCAAGAATCGGGACTTCTGTCGAAGCTCTGCAAGTCTCGTGAGATGAGGTGGCGGGCTGCTATTTGATCCCTCGTGAGGATACTGCGATGGGCCGTGGTGGCCGTGTAGGGATTACGGGACGTGGCTGGTTGGATTGGTGTCAGCGGAGATCTTTGTTGTTGCTGGTGCTGTCGTGGATTAGCGGTGGCTGGATTTATTGCAGAAGGCAGTTCTTGATGATATGGATTGGCGGTGTGCCAGAATGAAGTAGCTGGATCTGGCTGCGATGTTCCGATTAGTTGCTGCTGTTGTTTTTGATGAACGGTAGCCCCAAGCCATGTCCTGTTCACTTGTTGGTGTTCGGAACTTGGTTGCAATAATTGTGGAACTGCTTCTTTCGGATTTTGGCACTGCTGGGTAGAATTTTTTGTATTTAACCAATTGCTTACCTTGCTTCCAATTTTGGCCGGATCTTCTTCTTCATCTTCAGAGGATTGTTTTGCAAACTCGCTCATGATAGCATACTTTTTCTTAATGTAGTTTTCCTGCATCTGCCTTTCCTCTTCTAGCCTCTGCAGCTCAAGTTGATAGCGCCGAGCAGCTGAGGTCTTTGATGATGTGGACACTTTTGATGATCGTCGCTGTGTTGTTTCTGGGAGTAGCTCCATCGTAATTTCCGCTAGTTGCGAAGCATTGCTGGGATTGATGTTGGAAGTCTGTTGTGTACGTAGTGTTCACAGACTGCACATCCAATCTTTATGGCTGATGGAAGCATTGACGCCAACGCAAGTGTAGTGGTACCAGAACTTGCATGTCGCATTGGACCATATCGGACACTGTATCTGGTGCGGTACATAATTTGCAGTTGAACTCACCAGTCGACTGCCCTGGCTGCAGCGTATTGTCCTTGCTCGACATGATGAGTTGAGACTCCGGTCAATTTATATAGATCACGTTCCAACTCGTTGCGTAGAAAAATTTTGTCCGATGGCGAACTCGTGGCGAAAAAAAAAGAAATTTTATAAAATGTAGCCACACTTAGGCAACTACTTAAAATTCAAATTCACAACAACTCCCAAACTATTTTCAAAATGCTTTATTCAGTTTTTGAGGAGTTATAAAATTTCTTGTCTTTTCTGTCTCTTCTTTTCGCTGCTGGTTCTCTAATTGCTCAGGATTGCGTCATCTCAACCGATCTATGATGGCGGCATCTCCTTGGTGTGCGTTCAGTTAGCATCTGATTTTTAGGATACGTCAGGGATGTACAGCAGGCCTGCCAATATTTTCTGAGGTCAAATAGGCGAACCCCACAGGCGGATCAGTAGAAATGCGGTGAAGTAGGAGGGTTATGATCCCTCGTTTTCGGATCATAGCCTCGCTGAAAAAAGGAAGAAGATTTTTATTAATACCACCAATTATTTTTCATAATTAGTCCACGAAAAACTTCATTTTATGTATTTCATAAAAAAAAATTTATTTAAATGAATATATCATGTAGGTACAAACACAAAAGAAAGTTTTTAGATCCCACGATGAGTTACGGCCCAGCCTATTGGGGCGGATGCTAATTTTTTCTGTTTCATAACACATGTTCTTAATCCATTCTTAAGATTTTATAATTCCTAACGCAATATATGAGGCGGTTAAAATAGAAGTAGTGAGTCACTTCTCAAAAATGTTGGCGTAAGTCCAGAAATGATGCTGAAAGATGATGATGATGATGCATGAAAATTTGAAGTAATAATTTCACTAACGGCCGCCGTGGCGTAAGTGGTTAGTGTGTCGGATCACTGCACGTAAGGTTCCGAGTTCGAATCCCAGAAAACACCAAAGTTTTTTCACGGTCCCACCTTTCGCGAGCATCTGAAAAACATCCGAGTATAGTTGTAACGAAAAAGCTTCTCAAGATCTCCGTTCGGATACGGCACTTAACTGTAGGTCCTTTCCATTCGTGAAAAATATAATGCACACAACATGAGTGGCTGCGAGAAGCTAGGCCCTGGCACTTAAAGAGCTGTTGCGCCAAATATTTGTTTTATTTAATTTCACTACTCCGTCGACAGATGGTAGCACAAATTTGATGGATAAGAGGAACAGCCTGATTGTCCTTGGCGTTTGTCGCTTTTCGACGATTGTCGTTTTATTCATAGCTACGACCTCCTGACCGTTAAACATTACTAAGCCATTTGTTTGTAGAATACTATTACAACTCTTTCTCAGTGAAAGAAAAAGAACGCCTTCCCAAAATTTAACAGGAACTCACCCACTCCCAAAAGAGAATATTTTCCCAGTAAAAGACAGAAAGTATGTTTGAAAAAAATGTTTGAGTAACGACTCAGTTTTTTTTTATATTTTCGCCTTAAATGTACGCTTTCCTTTTTCGTATTTTCTCTTTTTTTTTAGTTTTTTAGTTTTTTTACTTGTTTTTTTTTTTCGATTTCTTAATTTTTTTTCTTTAGATTTTTTTTCTTATTTTTTTTTTCGAGAATAGTACTTTTTGTATGAAAAACTTGCACTTTATTTTTTATTTCATTATTATTTGTTTCTATTGTTCTTTTGTAGTTCATAATATTTTTTTTTAGAATATGTATTGTATGTTAGGATAAAACAAATCATTTAAAAAACAAAACTCATTACAATTATCCGTTTTACATAATGGAGCAAAATATACATACATATTTCATTTCTAAGTCAATACTATTGAATAAAATTTATAAGTAAGTTTCAAGTAAAACAGATTGTTAAAATATTAAGGACGACTAAATTAAACTATGAATAAAGTTTGAATGATGTTTCCTCAGAGTTTCATACGATATACTATTGTTTTTTTTTAAGTTTTTTTCTAGAAAAAGAATTGCATTACTTTTTAGACTGCATGTATATACGGTAGCATATACATTTCAATTATTTTCTCTAAGTATTATTATCTAAAAAATGTTTTAATTTACAGTTACACTATATATATAATAAACTTATATAATATATCTCAATAGTTTAGGTGTTTTGCTTAGCACGCTTTCCCTCTCTTACATGCTCCTTCATTCATTACCATTATCTCTTTAAATATATTTTATTTTATATTTATAAAAGCGCTTAACACTTATATTATTAGGTTTGTAATTCTTTTTCTTTATAAAAGTTTTTTTTTTTTTATTTGTTTATCTTGTTTTGTGTAAAATATTTTTTATTTAACAGTCACGAAGAAGTTTTTCGACTGCGCTCTGTTGAAACTATAAATATTATGATGTTTTTGGAACCTACGTTAATGTAGGTGCTGCGCTATCAACGGCGCCAGGAGCGATCCTCAGATTCGTCGTCTTCTTCTTCATCTTCAAGGCGAAGTTCAGGCAGAGTATCAGTTGTATCCATATCGGTGTTGCCATTGTTACTGGTGTTATTTTTGTCTGTTGACTTGATTTCGGTGATATTGTTGTTCTCCGAAATAGGCTTAAGCTGTATCTGTGATGTGGGTGTTTGAACTACTGGTGCCCATGCAATCTAATAAAGAAATGTTGTATATAAGTTTTATGGAAAGTTTATTATTTAGGCGTCACGCCACGTACCTGCAATCGTTTGTCTTTGAAAACTTTTCCGCGAAGAACTGCTTGCTCGGCGTTGGAACGAGTGGCATAGGTGGCTATAAGCTGCGGAATAGATTTTTCGATATCGTGCTTGATCACCTCGCCGAAATTCTGTGTAAAGTAAAATATATTTTAATTAAAACAAGTACAATGAAAATGCAAAAAATAAGGCAAATTGTAAGGAGAATGAGCAATTGACTTTCAGCTATATTCCCATAATTGAAATGATACATTGTCTCTTTACAATGGTTTTTAGCTTCGTAGGAATTATAATCGCATGAATAAACGTGCTATTTGTTACATGAATAGCAGAATAGTACTTGGATTGGTAAAATATTTGAAATGTGTACTTAACGCTGCAAATTGTAAATATTTCTAATAAATTGAACTTAAAGAAAATATGGAAGCTTTAAACCTAAGGGGCGTATTTCCTTACCTTGAAAAGTTTATAAATTTATTTGATACAGCGAACGCAAAATAGGGTATTATAGTTGACTATCAATCATATACCTTGTTTGACGTAAAAACTTTGCACGCCAAGTAGATGCAATGAGATGTGCCACTACAAGACAAGATGCAGTGAAAGAAGAGCATGTTCGTTGGAAAAACAGATGAAGTTTAATGTAATGTTCGCGAGCACGAGATAACAATTCTTGTATAATTTTTTCTTAGGCCAGTATTACATTCTCAAAAATCTTTTATAAAATGTTAGCCCATATCGGTTAAGGAGCAAACACACTATCCACTGCACCATTACCACAACCATCCGAGACGTAAGTCACAGTGAATAAGCCATAATAATATATCAGAAAAACCGGTCGATCGAGAAACAAAAGACAACGGAGAAGAGCTACTAAAACAAATCGTCACAAACCGTACGAAATGGAGTGTATGCGGAGTAGTCATCAGACCCCACAAAGGAATACGGGTATAAGTCAACTTTATGAAAAATCTTTGAAAAGAAAAATAGTTTATAAGCGTACTAGCTGGCACCCGGTGTGCGGCGTGCGTGCCTAACCAAAAAAAAAAAATAAAACAACAACTGTCAGGCAGGCGCCTGGGGCACCTATCACTTTTGTACCGTAGTTATCTACATTTAAAAAGAAAACCAAGTAAATTGGTTGAAAATTACGAGCGGTAGAGGGACACAAACGCATTTTGCCACTTAGATTTATTTATAAGAATAACACTGTCACATACATATATTCCACTTCCTCTTCGGCATGTGCGGGTCTTTAATAATTTATTAACGCGCCCACAAGTTAGTTCTTATTTTAACCTGGAGTATAATAACATAAGGGTCAAGGAAGCAAGTCGTATGGAGAAATCGAACAAGTTGCCAATTTTCGAAAATTTTTTTTAAACATACCATCTGATAGCATAGTCTAAGCTCACTCAATTATGAAATTCGAACAAAATTATCAGAGCAGTTTACCAGAAAATCGAATTTCTAGAATCGGCTTCAAGTATCATTAATTTTGTGGATAGAATGAAAATTCTGGTTTTGCCTGTACTGTAAGTGTACGCTCACAGACCACATGAAATTCTGAGCAAATCAGTTTAGTGCAGTCGAACATACAGAGGGAAAAACAGAGCAACAGATTGGAGAGACATACTTTTTCTTTATAATCTCGAGATCGGAATTTTTCACGAAGCCAATGCTTGCCTTATATATGAGTACCAAGTAAAAATCTGGATTGTCAAAGTAAACATGATTTCAATAAATTTATTTATAGCATACAGCCACTTACCTTAAAGTGAGTCAACACTAAATCGCAGTCTTCGCTTGCAAAACCCGTAACGACAATGGATCTTGGCCTCCTATCAACACTTGTCGATCCGGCTGCTGGTAATGTTGGACGTATATGTTTGTTTAACCTTGCCCCACTTGTTGGAAAATGTGGTTTTACACCAGCTCCAATACCCAAACTACGTTGCAGGTCTTCTAATCGCTTTTGTATGGCAGTGGTATCGTTACCCTCTTGCTGTTGAGCGAATAGCTCCAGTTCAATATCGAGCAGCTCCTTCTTCTGTTGTTCCTTTGTCTTTTTAACGGGTGGTTGTTGATTTTGAATTTGGGCAGCCATTTGTTCTTGTTCTGTAGCAATCTCCTTTCGCAATTTCTCAATTGTCGCTTGCAGCACCTTAATTGTGTCAACCGTCTTCACACGTTGTGTATCATTTGGTTCGCAACGTTCCACAAGTTCTACAGCGGATTTCATTTGTTTCAGATAGCCTTGAAGTAATTCATGCTTTCGCTTCCGTAAACCATTTGCCAGCTGTACGACAGCCTTAGCTTGTTCCTCTTGTTTCTTCCGAATGATAGCCGTGGTGGCCGGTGTGACTCGCTGAGTGTTATTCTTCACGCGAAGAGATGGTGGTGGAACATGAGCCGCTGCAACGATTGTCGGTGTATTCGAGGCTGTTGTGGTCGCAGGTGTTGGTGTTGCAGGAGTAGTTGGCGTTGATACTGCCGTTTTAGCTGCATCCGCAGCTGGAGTGGGCACAGCGGGGATGTTACTCAGATGATACTGGGAACTTTTTCGTCCGCCACCATTAACTGGAGCAGCAGCGCCACCATCATCTTTCATTAGATTGGTCATCTGGGGATTACCTCCGCCAGATAAACCATCCTGTTGACTATGCCAGAAAACCTTGATGAACCGATTATTTAGAACAGCCTCTGTACTACGATAGGCAACGTTAGCTTCAGCGTGAGTAGAAAATGTTACAATGGCAGCTTCTGGATCATTGTCATAGGATATCTGAATGTTGACTATCTTGCCAAACTTTGCGAAGTGATTATTAAGATGAGCAATTGTATTCATTCCACGTGGTACCTTACGTAACTCCAATGAGCAATTATTTTGAATATTCGTGATGCGTGGTCCCAAGCGGCTGGACAAAGGTAATTTACGTTTGGCTGGACCTTCTGCTATGGCAACGGTATCTTCGAGTTCGAAGCGGCGTTTTGACTGTGATGCGGAAATATCACCACCCGAGCCATTTGCATCTACTACGGGCACTGGGATTAATTCTCTTTGTAGAGGTGTAGCAGCTGCATTCAGTCCAAACGGGAAGATCGGAGCTGTAGGACGGAAGCCTGCTCCACCAGCAGCACGAGGGTATACACCTGGAAGTGCCCCATTTCCACCTTTATGCGGGAAACTACCTCGTGGTCCAGAGCTAAAAGGATTTCCACCACCGCTTCCGCCACTGCCACCGTTCCCTGCATTCCCCACCGATGGTGCAACTGCCGAAGATGATCCGCGCGACCAAAGATCTGGGGCATCTGGGTTATATTCTCTCAGAGACATGCTTATCAATGCTGGATTGGTCATTCCTTCAAATACAACTGGATTCACGCCATGATCCCAGGGACAAGTTTCACCACGAACGCAATAGCCCTTTTCGTCAAAATCACGACAACGCTGTCTCTTTGAGCTTTCGTTGTTGTACACTGGTGACCGATTGTTGGTGCCTCCTGTTGGAGATCCCTTACGCCTTTCGACAGACGGCGATCGGCTGCGCGACGCTGAATGGCTCTTTGTTCGATTTTTGGCGACGAAACCAACTCTTGGGGACCTTTCGTCATTCATATGTGGTCCACGACGACGATCAGGACCTCGTCTATCCCTTCTATCACCATGTAAGGGCGGAGATTTATTTCTAAACTGCCGTGTATTTTTCTCTCTCTCATTTTGCCGGCGATCTCTAGACCTTGACCTTCTTGACAGACGATCATTTGATCGTGATCGAGATCGCGATCGTGATCTCAATGATGCTCTGCGGCGGCGGGATTCACGTGGCTGATTCTCTTTATCCGATGTGGCCTTGAAAGGACTCACACTTTTTGCAGGACCCATAGATGGTGGTGGAGGGGCTACTGGTGCTGACGGTGTTAATATGGCTGTTGCGATGGGTTCGATTGAGCTTTGTACGACCACACCCGTGGAAAGAGCACTGCTCTCTTCAATTTTATTATATAATTCTTTGGTTTTAGTCTGCAATAAGAGTGTGCTGGGTATGAGTATCGTGTCATCAGGGAGGCTATCATTACTCACATCATCTAACGGCGGTGTAAGTTCTCTGTCCGTGCCAATTATGGCGACGGCAGGAGCACTCTCAGCAGCATTTTCTATGACTGATGTGGGCACAACGGGGGTTAGGTATTCCTCGGATGCAATTGCATTGAATAGACGTTCAACGAAGGGTTTTGTCTCTTCGGCTAGGAAGACGTCCAATTGCTCAATCATAACTTTCTTTAAATCTTTGACGGGTTTCTCTTTTTTTAATAAAGCCAAAACGTATCGCGCTAGTGCGGATGAATCAGCATCACAACTGTAGAAGGAATAGAAGCACACATTTAATTTTAATTTCAATTACTTTTTAAGAATGGAAACTTAAGCAAAAAAAACAATATTGTTAAAACTGGTTTCTATATTTATCCGAATCCAATTAAGAAACTGGGTTATTATTTGCATTAAATATTTCACCAAGCAGGTTCTTCTACAGCTATGGCCAAAATAATAGGAACACTTATTACTACCCACTGACATCGTTCGTAGCAGTTGCATCGTTTGAATGAAATGAAAACAATGTAGTGTAACTAACAGTTCTTTATATGAGTAACTGTTATTTATGTGCACATCGATGAAAAACAAAGCAGAAAGCGATCAGTTGCAATTATTCGGTTAAAAGCTACTGATCTGCGTGGACAAAAAAATAGGAACACTAACCAAAAATAAAGTAAATTTAAAGAAAACAATTTTTTTGAGCTGGTAATTTAATTAAATTTTTAAGCTGTATTTGTTAAACAGTATCCCGTCATTTTAGTATTATTTATTTAGACGTTAATAATAATAAAATGGGGAAAGGTAAACACTGCACTGATGGTCAGCGTGCAAGCATTGCGGTCCTATGCGATCAGGGTGTATCCATCCGAAACATAGCAGAAGCAATAAATTGCTCTCCAACGATGGTGTTTAATGCTTTGCAAACTAAAAAAGTTCCA
The DNA here is from genome assembly GCA_945910035.1 of Brachypalpus laphriformis. NCBI lineage: Eukaryota > Metazoa > Arthropoda > Insecta > Diptera > Syrphidae > Brachypalpus > Brachypalpus laphriformis. Next base: position 90,565,870 of record OX246754.1, read on the forward strand.
GAAACCAGAGGACGTCCGCCTAAAATGTCCGCTAAAGACAAAACAGATTGGTGAGGAAAGCCCAAGCGAACCCTTTTATGTCTTCAAAGGATCTTAAAAACGAGACTTTGATTGACGTCAGTGCCAGGACGATTCGCCGAGTCCTAGTAAATGCAAATCTGCGCGCTCGAGCTCCAAGGAAAGTGCCACTATTAAAAAAAATTCATGTACAAAAACGCATTGCTTTTGCTAAGCTCTACCACATGCCACTCGATCCCCTCCAGACAACAAAGCAGTGGAGAAATGTATTATGGAGCGACGAAACTAAAATAAATCTGTTTGGAATGGACGGTAAACAGTTTGTTCGTCTCCCAGAAGGTGAGGCATACAATCCACGGTACACAAAACCCACTGTGAAGCATGGAGGTGGTAGTGTGATGATATGGGGTTGTTTTTCTTGGTGGGGCGTCGGTCCAGTACATCTTATTGAAGGCAATATGACAAAAGAAACTTATGTAGATATATTGCGTGATGTCATGCTGCCGTGGGCCGAAGAAAATATGCCCCTGAAATGGCGGTTCCAACAAGATAACGACCCCAAACACTCGGCAAAACTAACAAAGCTGTGGTTTGAGGAAACCAATGTTGATGTTTTGCAGTGGCCTTCCCAATCTCCGGATCTAAATCCGATCGAGAACCTCTGGAACGATCTTAAGATTGAAGTTGGCAAACGAAACCCATCAAAAAAAGCGGATCTTTGGAGAGTTATCCAAGAAGTTTGGTATTCGATCCCTATCGAAAAATGCCAAAACTTGGTGAACTCTATGAGTCATCGAGTGGACTCAGTTATCTCAAATAGAGGTTTTACAACAAGGTACTAAATTTCTATTCAAAATAAATTCATAAAAAATTGCTGTGCATGTGTTTTTCTTTGTTATGGCTCGGTGTTCCTATATTTTTGGCCAGGTAATTAAGCAGTATGAAGCAATTATAACTGGCTAAACATAATTTGCTTAGAATTAAGCAACTGGTTACACCTGGAGTATGTTGTGAACACATTTCCCATGAATCTGACACTACTCTTGCCTTATATATTCAAATGGAATGAGAATTACGTTCACTGGTATCGAAAAGTAATAAGTGTTCCTATTATTTTGGCCATAGCTGTATATACATGGTTCAAACAATCAATAAAATCGTTTTACTTTTATAGAATCATTTAACATTTTTCAATATTACTGAAGATAACGTGACGTGGAGAAAACGTGTTTTAAAGCAGTGCTTTATAAAGGAGCACATACACGGAAAAAGTGAAAGATCTGCCAGCTGCGGGCAGATACACAAAACAATATACTCGTAGAGACTTGCCACCTACAACCAAATCAAACTCCAGAAATGTCACACTCGTGGAGTTTCGACGAAGAACAACCCTAGTTAGTTCGGTTTTGACTAAATATTCAAATTTATTTAAAGGAATAAAAAAGTATTTCAGGACAAGTGCAGACACAAAGCAATGCGAAAAATGATTGCCAAGTAATTGTACATAGATTGCCTCATACCAATCGAAAAATTTACAAAAATAGAAGAGCTTGAAAAAATATTAACTGTAGAGATAGTGAAGGCTCATTCACCACTATCGGCAAACAAAAAAAAGGAAGAGAGTCGCAAGCAATGAGCGCTGCTTGCTGACGACAATAGCAGTAATAACCCATTGGACATGCAACCGATTAAGAATCAACCACCATCATCATCATCAAACGATCTGGTTAATAAGAATAATGTGAACAAAAAAAAAATGCGCACAGGTGGATCAGTAGAAATGCGGTGAAGTGGGAGGGTTGTGATCCCTTATTTTTTTTTTTGACGTGACGGAATGCAAAATATTTTTAAAAGCGTAATACTATGATGAGTGGTAATTATTATGCTTTACTGCTGCATAAACTTCGGGCGCTTATAATACAAAAAAAGGCACGGAAAAATGACAAGAGGAGTCCTTCTGCTACACGACAATGCAACCGTTCACACCGCTACTATAGCACAGATCACTATACGCAAATGTGGATTTCCGCAAATTGATCATCTACCTTATAGCCCAGATTTAATCCCTAGCGACTATTTTCTATTCACCAAATTAAAGTCTAATGTTCGAGGAAAAAAAATCAACAGCAATGATGAAATTTCAACTGCGGTTTTAGGTCAATTTGAGGACAACACTTCGGAATACTTTTTCGAATGCTTAAAAGAATTAATTAATCGACCTAAAAAGTGAACGAGCTTCAGGGAGAATATATTGAAGAATAAAAGTATGTATTTGTTTCATTTTACTTCTACTCCTTATAATATGGCAGGTCGGGAATATTTGGATCTTACTACGTAGGTAGGCAGAAATAACCAGAAATTCTTCACTATACCTAACCCCTGGTCTTCACTGGCAATAATTCATTGCAAGAAATATTTCATGCAATCGAGATTTCCAATGGAGACCGCAAATTTCTTGAAATGACTCATTTCAAGAAATCGATTTCTGGTTTCATTTCTTGCCATCTCTGTGGAAATAAACCCTGAAATAAATTTGACAGGGAGTGTCAATTTGAGTTGGTGCCAAGCAAGAATTGGTCGTTGCTTGCTCTTACGTGATATGGTTGAAAATGAAATTTCTTGACATAATTTGCCCACCGTATAAAAAAATAAAAATTTCTAACAAGATGTCTGACATAATGTTTGAAATAAATATGTCTCGTAGAAACTCCGTGTAAGCTGCACATCATAACTGTAAACTTGTTTATAATTTTTATTTGGCATATGTTGCGCCGAGGTAAGGCACATTTCACCATTTCAATTTTATTTTTGTTTTTTCCTAATTTCAATCAAATTTGGAGTAATATTTTGGCACACACAGTTGTCCTGGATATAAAATAATTGCACTTTCATATCCATGTGAACATTTTATTTAATGCACGTACCGTTAATTTTCCTAAAAATTCCTCTTGAGGAATAACTGATCGTTGAAAAACACACAACAAAAGAATTATTTAATTAAATATAAAAAATAAATAGTTTATGAATAAACGTTTTTGTTTGCTTTAAATTATAAAAGATTTTTTTTAGCGATTCTAATTAAATTTTATTACAAAGCACACATATTCCATTGACATCATAGACAAAACACTAATTAGCGAACGTATTTGTAGTACAGTTTGATTGCTGGCATAGACGAATTGACAGTTCACACTATACAGTTTGCTGGTAATATAGTGTGCAGGCCATATTCACAATAGTAGTTGCGGAGGAGCTGGCTATCTTGTTTTTATTATTGACATTTTTCAAACCGAAAGGATTCAATCCCGCATGCTGAAATGGCGGCAAACTTAGTCGAATATCATTAGCACAAGTTCGTGTAAATCACGGGCCGACGAAATAAAGTGAAGAAATTAGCCAAATTTCAGGAATGCATACATATGTATGTATTTAAATTGGAATACATCTTCATTTTATAAACGATATAATAATTTTCATAAAAAATAGAAACAAATAACGAATTAAGTGTTCATCCAATTACAGTGTTTGTGTGGTTTATATGCTTATTTATTTGGCGGATTTATATAAGTGCCGAAAAATAACAATTCATTTTAAACTTTTACAAACATTCCATTCGTTCACTGCTATAGTTTCTAAAAATAGAATCAAATAAAATTTATTTTCAACATATGCTACAGCAAATATAAGAATAAACAGATTTTTGGAATGTTCATCGAAATTAAGCACTTTTTTATGTTTTTAGTCTATTCTTTGTTTGTACTTTGCAAAATTTCTAGACATACATACATACGAGTATATTCAATTCCACATTGGGAATAGTCAATATCAAGGATACCAATTTAAAGTTGAGATAACTTCAAATTGAATTTAATTTTAGCTTTCATTTTAGAAATAATTTTAAATAGGTGCATATTATCTTCAGCGAGTTTGGTAAATGTTTCAATAAATAAAGGGTATGGCTAGGTCGCACGCATCCACATACATACACTTATGCCATTCGTTTGCAAAATTATTCAGTTCCAAAATTTAAGGGAATTGGTTAAAATGATAATTTTTGAAATGTTCGTTAAGAATCGAAGGAAAATATGTTTACAATTTTCCGACGAAATAGCCAATTTTGGAAAATAAACTATTTTTTCACAAAAACTTTTATGGAAAGTTTGAAGGACTTTATAGGTACACTTAAATTTCAAAAATATCGTAAGAAGATGCAGTAGTATACATAATCTTACTAAAAACAGACTTCTATTTGCAGCAGTCGGGCGAAGGAAGAGGATGAACGAACTCACAACCTCCAACGTTAAAAAAGTGGGACTCCAAAATCGATTTGCCTCTGTGTTTACCTGTCCTTAATCCTTAGCTGCAAGACCGATTTGCTTCTACTCTTATCTATCTTTTTTTTTTATGGTCCCACCTCTCGCGAGCGTCTGAGAAACATCCGAGAGTATTGTTGTCTCGAAAAAGCTTCTCAAATCACCGTTCGGATACGGCACTAAGCTGTAGGTCCTTTCCATTCGTATGAAAAATATAACGCACACAACATGAGTGGTTGCGAGAAGCTAGGCCCTGGCACTTTTAAGAGCTGTTGCGCCAAATATTTATTTATTTTATTTATCTAAGGTGTGTGAGGTCGAAATTCGAGACGAAATTGAAAATCTCAATGCTAAATTTGAGAAAAAATCAGTGTAGTCGAATAATGCCAATATACTTATAGGGCCGTTAATAATTATCTATTAATTAATTACTCCCTTTACTCGTGTTTTATAAGCTTGATTTATAGTTTTTTTTTTTCATTAATCAGACCAAGTTTTAGCTAAGAAAAAAAAATTAATTCTTTATTGGTGAATTACTTAATTTAATCGTACATCCAAGAGAAGATTTTGAAAAATGCCGGGAGTTTATTGCCAATAAACCGACGAAGAGGAAGCACATGAGTAGATTTCGTCCGAACAATTATAGTTAAAGCCGGTAAAGTACATTTGACCGCATGTGAGGTACCACGTGCTAATTATTGCAAAAAAAACGCATACATTTAGGTTGTGCAAGCATTCAGTAAGATAAACGCCGACTCTACATCTACTTCTCTACTGTAGTCCGATTCAGATTGGCCTAGTGAACAGAAAGCAACGTGCCTTATGGACAAAGATAGATAAATGCATTGTCTTCACAGACACTATTCAAAGCGTAATGTGTGAAAACCGTGTAAATATCACATTCATTTTTGTTGGCACTGTCAAGATAAAGAAAATAAAAATAAATCTTAGTTTGTCTAAAATATTTTTGGGAGTTGTACATACTATGTACGAGCATATTACTTAGAATATCCTGACACAGATTGTTTAAAAGATTCATTGCGAAAATTTCCAAATTTCGATAAATATACAAGCCTTCATACTCTCTCTCTCTCGGTTTCATTCGAGACATTAAATAATATTCAATCGAGTTATTGTATAGGAGACATGTCACGTTATCTACTACAATTAAGATAATAAAAGTTGGTATATCGTAGGTACACATAAAAATGGGGTTTTTGCATAAACTCACACAATTCCATTTAATTGCAGTCGCTAAAAAAATAACAAATGGCTATGAGTTGGTTCATTTACTGTTTGTTTTTAAGTTAAATACTCTATTGGTACTACTCTCGTCTTGTTAATCTCTCTATGTTATTCACAAAAACGAACACCACACAAAAAGATTATTCATGTAGAATAAAAAGCGTTTTTCTACTTCATTTTTCCTACATGCTGTAATCAAAGTCCAATTGAACATGCGTTTTGTATGCATATTATACAACTTTTTGTTGATTCTTTTAATCAGCTTATTTTATAATAGAAATAATTTCAGTTTCAGTTTGTGAACGCATTGCAGAATTCTTTTTAATGATTTTGAATGGTATGCGTTAGGCATAAAATAAATGTTTACACATGTCATATTTAAAAAAAGATTAATAGTACACAAAGTGACTCAATAGAATGTGTTTAAAAAGAATATATATATATAAAGCTTATATTTAAACTAATTATTTTTAGATATCTTTGGGCACATAGGTGTCTTTTAATTTTGCATAGAGGAGTGTCCAATAGCGAGGTATATGTAAGTATATGCACAGCAATGTGTGAGGATCACATACATTTAATATAAATTTGACATGTTAAAAAGAATAAGTCATTTGTCATTGTAGTGACAATAAAATAGTATAAGAATCACTTTAATGCAGTACAATGCAAATTACTTGTGATTGGGGAATCACTAAAGATTATTGAAACTCCCAGTAAAGTGTCGAAATAATGATCGGAAGTAATGCAAAAAGCATGCGTTGTTAAATGATTAGTTGTTCACAGAAATAATTTGGTAAAAATATTTATTTTACTCTTTTAACGGCTTGAATACATTCAGTGGTTTGATTTCTACTCTTATGGTAAACGGTTTAATTTTAAATTTTCAGACAAAATGAGCTAAGATGAGTATCTTAATTTCGAGATTGAGAATCAATGAGTGCATTTGAGTTGTTAAGTAAAGCAATTTTTAATAAATTGAATAAAAAAAAAAAAAAAACGAAAACCTTTTGGGCAATTTTAAGTCATGTTTATCTCAAACTCGAGTTTAACTCAAAATCGGTAGTAGGCACAGTATTAACGATGAATGTCACTTCTAAAATAGGCTACAGCAGTGGTGAACATTTGTCTACGTTGCATTTAAAGTGACGGTCATTAGTAATTCAAGCGAAAATGGGGAATGAAAGAATGTGATTTAATTTGGATATTTTTCATCACAACAAGTACAAGTACAACAGAAGGAATATTCAAGGCGGTATAACAGCAAATGAATTTAAATGCAAAATGTGATTCTACATTCTCTGATCGGTCAAAAGTGCATATTGTATTGGTTGACTTTGAAAAGGCATTCGACAGGCAACCACGAGATCTGATATGGGTGGCGCTAAGACAGAAACCTATGTACAGATGATCATTGACATGTACGAAGGAGCAAAGACAAGAGTAAGATGACCCGCTGGAGTAACCGAAGAGTTCCCATTAAAGTCGGGATGCACCAGGGAAGCGTTTTATGTCCTTTGCTCTTTAGTCCTTGATTATCTGCTTGAAGGTAAAGTGATGTACCCCAAGGTACATCAGTTATTCTTTGCTGACGATTGAGCCATCATAAGTGAGGATCCTACATCCCTGCAACGAGCACTTGATGTGTGGGTGGACGTTCTGGAGGGAAATGGGTATCGCATTAGTTCAAAAAAGACAGGGTACTTGTGCTGCCCGTTCTCTGATCCACTCAGGCCTATTCCAGCCATTTATTTGAATGGAACAGTGCTTCCCAAGTGCGAAAAGTTCAAATATCTGGGATCTATGACCAATAGCAAAGCAACCTGTGATGACGACATCAATCATCGCGTAAGCGTAGGGTGGATGAAGTGGCGAGAAAATTCCGCTATCTTCTGTGACAGAAAAATGACACTTAAGTTGAAAGGAAGGCTCCACATCTGTGCGCCCAGCGCTCACAAACGGCTCACAATGTTGGACGATGTACAAAAAGTATGAGAGTAAATTAACGGCAGCTGAGATGAAGATGCTTCGCATGACAGCAGGAGTGACAAGGCTTGATCGAATAAGAAATTTGAAGATCCATGGAAGCTTTCACGTCAAGGAAACCATCGTACAAAAGATAGAGCGCGACCGGCTCAGCTGGTATTGCCACGTTCAAAGAAGAGATCAATTCAACCCTGTTAAAAAGGCAATATCAATGTACGTTCCAAGGACATCGCGATTTAAGAAAGGCAGGCCTATAAACGCCTGGATCAGACAAATGCGACGACATCGGCATTTCATTGGCCTTAGTAACCGAGTGATCCAAAATCGGCAAGCCTGCCGATATTTTCTGAGGTCAAATAGGCGAACCCCACAGGCGGATCAGTAGAAATGCGGTGAAGTGGGAAGGTTGTGAGGAAGAAGAAGAAGAAGAAGAGGTATTTTTATTTAATTTGGTCCTTTACAATTTATTTCGACTAGTTTTTGAATACAACATCAATCAAGTGGCCGCCTTTATTGACCAAAGCAAAATGTGCCCTTTTTGCTGCGTTTTCCATCACTTTTTCGAGCATCTCGGGCGGTATAGCGATGATTTCGGCACAAATGTTTGCCTTGAGCTCATCAATGGTCTGAGGCTTGCTGGCGAACACTTTGCTTTTCAAATAACCCTACAAAAAGAAGTCCGGAGGGGTCAAATCTGGAGATCTGGGCGGCCAGTCAATGTCGCCATTTTTTGACAGCACATGTCCAGCGATTGTCAAACGGTAGTGTATGCGATCATATGAAAACACAAGCGTTTTCACTCAGCTGAGGCCTACCAACTCCTACTCTCAACCTCCACGCGGTGACAGCCGGGTGCCTAGTACCTTAATCCAAGAAATGGGTAACCAACCCCGTTTGGCGGATTCTTGGTGGCAGCAGATGAGAGAGGGGGGAAGATTGCTTTTCCACTAGAGCACTTCTTCCTGTTCCAGGCGGCAGCGGACGAATTCCCTAGATGGAGTCAACGGTGGCGTCTATAGTTCCAGTTAGGTTGAACTTAGTGAATACCTTGCGCGAGCTGCTTCGACGTATTCGGAGCACAGGTCGGTAAGGAATTTCCAATGTTGGTCAGGACATTGGAATAGAGATGGTGGCGGAGGAGCCCTTAATGGGCCAACGGCAGTGCTCATACTCCCGTAGTGGACTACTGGCACCGGTGTACCCGGCCCCTCGTCCTAGGGGAATAATTAAGGAACTGGCCCTCCAGGTTGGGGGTTGTGCCCTCGGGGTAACTTCCCTACCACGTAAAAAAAACTCATGGTTCCGAAACAACCAAAAGCCTCGGGATGACTCAACTAATGACGACCCCAGCAAACGAAATAAGGACAACGACCTTCGGATCTGTACGTGGAATGTTCTGTCCCTTTACAGACCACGTGCAGCCGAACAACTAGCAGAGGCCCTAGACTGCTATAAAGCAGATATTACCGCCATCCAGGAAGTGCGATGGGATGGGCCGGGCAAAAAGAGGATGAAAAACTGTGACATCTACTACGGTGATTGCTACAGAGGCAACAGACAACGCTTATTCGGATGCGGATTTGTCATACGCGGCACACTTAGGCAAGAAGTCTTAAGCTTCCGACACGTTAGCGAGCGTATTATGACTATCCGGATCAAGGCAAAATTCGCTAACATAAGCCTAATATGTGTTCATGCCCCCACGGAAGAAAAGGACCCTGCCACCAAAGAGTGTTTCTACGAGCTCCTCGACAAAACATACGAGCAATGTCCTAAATACGACGTTAAAATCGTATTGGGCGATTTTAACGCCAAAATAGGAAAGGAGGACGTCTTTGGTAGGGCAGTTGGTAAGCATAGCCTACACGACACCACGTCTGATAACGGACTAAGGCTAATTGATATCGCTGTGGAGCGAAATGTCACCATAGCAAGCACATGGTTTCCTCATCCCGATATTCATAAGCAGACATGGCGGTCTAATGATCGTGTAACGATCAACCAAATTGATCATATTGCGATCGATGCAAGGCATGCCTCCAATATTCTGGATGTCCGGATCTTCCGAGCGGCCAACATAGACTCGGATCATTACCTTGTTGTAGCCAAGGTACGAATGCGGATATCCCAATCTGAGCAACAAAGAAGAATTACTGTGAGAAAATTTAACGTCGAAAAGCTACAATCGCAAGAGACCGCCAGACTCTTCGCTGAACGCGTATCCCGAAATCTCTCATCACCCCTTTGCCACCAGCATCAAGTACCGAAGACCAGTGGCAACGCTGCCAACATGCCATCAGAAACGCCGCGACTGATGTGCTGGGTCTCGCTCGCCCACTACCGCGAAACCCCTAGTTTGACGAAGAATGCCGGCGAGTGCATGCAGCAAAACAAGAGGCATATAAAGCGGCGCTGCAAAGGAAGACGAGAGCTGCTCGTGAGCTCTACGAGCAAAAGAGACGGGAAGAACATCGGCTTCTCCAAAAGTAGAAGAAAGAGCATGAGAAGCGCGCGTTTGAGAATATCGAGAGTTTATACTCCAGGAACAATGTACGGAAGTTTTACCAAAAGGTAAAAAGAACGTGTCAGAGAAGTAATACCCGTACAGAAACCTGTAGAGATGAAAATGGAAACCTCGTAGTAGAATCACAGTCGGTGCTGAGAATATGGAAAAACTACTTCTGCAGACTGTGTAACGGCGACGAAGACCAACATCCCGCTGTCAGGCAGAATGAACCATTCAACATAGACGATGATAGTCAAAATTTCCGTCCACCTGACCAAAACGAAGTGAGGATAGCAATATCCAAGCTAAAATCCAACAAGGCTGCTGGACCGCTTACCGGCCGAACTCTTCAAGGCAGCAGGGGATGAATTGGTAGAGTGCATACACCAACTCATTTCTAATATTTGGTCAGACGAGTGTATGCCTGATGAATGGAATCTCAGCATCGTTTGCCCGATCCACAAGAAAGGAGACCCGCTCAATTGCGCCAACTATAGAGGCATCAGTCTCCTCAATATCGCATACAAGATCTTTTCTGCGATATTGTGTGAACGCCTGAAACCTTTTATCAACAGCCTGATTGGACCTTATCAGTGCGGTTTCAGGCCAGGAAAGTCCACCATCGATCAAATCTTCACACTTCGGCAGATCCTGGAGAAAACCCAAGAATTCCAAATCGATACTCACCACCTCTTTATCGATTTCAAGGCTGCCTATGACAGCATCTATAGAGAAGAGCTTTATAGAGCCATGTCTAGTTTTGACATCCCTACCAAACTTGTCCGTCTGTGCAGGCTGACGATGGAGAACGCTCGCTGCTCCATCAATGTCGGTAATGACCTCACCGAGACCTTTGATGTCAAAAAAGGCTTTAGACAAGGTGACGCGCTGTCATGTGACTTCTTCAATATTATACTTGAACGGATTGTGCGGAACTCACAAGCCAACACCGGAGGCACAATCTATCACAAGTCTGTACAACTGCTTTTATACGCCGACGATATCGACATTATCGGAAGAACTCAGCGGGCTGTCACCGGTGCGTTTGCAAGCATTGAGGCGGAAGCGGCCAAAATGGGTTTAGCGATAAACGAGGGCAAAACCAAGTATATGCTGTCAACAAGAAGGGAAAACCAACACCGACGAATTGGACAGAACGTCACCGTGGGCAGCTATAACTTCGAGGTAGTAAGGGACTTTGTCTACCTTGGCTCTGCTATAAATTCAGCAAACAAAATCAGTGCAGAAATCGATCGAAGAATAACTCTTGCCAATCGCTGTCTTTTTGGGCTTATAAGGCAATTCAACAGTAAAGCCCTATCTCGAACTACTAAGGAGACTCTATATAAGACCTTGATCATCCCAGTCCTGCTTTACGGCGCTGAAACAAGGGATTTATTAAAAGAGGATGAAGATATCCTTGGTCGCTTCGAGAGAAAAATTCTTCGTAAGATTTTCGGTCCCGTTTGCGTTGACGGGTTTTGGAGGAGAAGATTCAATCACGAACTATACGAGCTGTACAGCGACATCGACCTAGTCAAAAAACTGCGTATTGGACGTCTGAGATGGCTAGGACATGTAGAGCGAATGGACACCAACGCTCCGGCCCGCAGAGTCTTCGAATCTAATCCCGAGGGACGACGCAGTAGAGGGAATCATCGCCGTAGGTGGCGCGCACAAGTTCAAGGGGACCTCGACTAACTTGGAGTGCGCAACTGGAGGCAATTAGCTAAAGACCGAGCTAAATGGAGAAGCTTGTTGGTTGAGGCCCAGGTTCACCCCGAACTGTAGCGCCACCTAAGTACTCACTGTCCCATACTCAAAAAAAATTTGGCACCAAACGACAAATAGTGTTGTCAGACGGTGCTTGTTGGCCACGATATTTTCAACGATATGCACGTCGAGTTAACACAACTGAAGGACTATTTTCAAGGTACAGCGTCACTATTTCGGCGCGTTGTTTCGGTGTGAAACGATTCATGGTTAAAATTGTACTGAATTGACTTTTCAAAAACATGTCTACTCAAGTCAATCGGTTGATAAATGTCAAAGTCAATGTTTACATACCGACATAAAAGATGGCGCACCCGTTACATACATACAGTCGGACAGAAAGTTAGCAATGTTGACCGCCCTGAAATACATACAGACCAAGAAGAATCTGATATTCTTTCTTTGCACAAATATGTAAATCTTTCCCATTGCTAATCCCCTAAAAAAGATTTTAGTAGAATACTTAAGTCTCTGGAAACATAATCGGTTGAAGTCTATTAGACCCTATGAGACACAATCGTCAACCAGAAAACAAAATATGTATTGTATATAATCGATTTCAGGTGAAGCACTTGCATATGTACATGTACGTATGCATGTACTATTTGTCCACATTCAAGCCGTGCATAAATATCTTATCACTATATCGAAACAAAACGAATATGGATAAATATAAATTTGTATACTCACAGCGGTTCCAGTATTATCACAAGCCAATTTTTAAGCGCGTCAGGATTGTTTATAAGCATTTTTTTTCAAATTGTTTTGAATATTATCGCACGTATGATTAGTTAACTCTCCCAAACGATATCAGAATCGACAACTTTTGTACGACGAACGTAGTTTTGAGATCTTAAGATCTCCTGTAGGTTTTCCACCCTTTTTCCCGTGTGGAAAGTAGATTATCTTATGTAGCGCTTATATACTTTTTTTGTGTAATATAAAATTTGTACTAATTTACGTTTTATTTTGTTTCTTTTTTTTTCCTTTTTATTATTTTATTCAATTTTGTGTCTTTCCAAAATAAAATGTATGTTTACGTTCTATCCCTATGAGAGTGATTCGGCTTCTGAAAATAGAAAGAAATGTATGAGTAAATCGAAAACTTACAATCTGTCCGGGTGGTTAAATGATATATCTTTGTTGTTATTTTTACTTTTGAAGTGCAGACAACGTGAAGAGGTATTATATTTAGTCTTGAGTGAGGATTATTGACAGCTTATAAATTACGAATCGAATGAGCATTGTTCAAATGTATGTAAATTATGAGCGTGTGCGATATAAAAAAAAAAATATATAAATTTTGAAATGGATAGCATTTCCATCCTTATGATGCGATACCTTTTCTTATTTATAGTCTCTAAATAGCTGAAGAAACATTTAAGCAATGCATTCAGGACTTCCATAGAAACAAGTAGAAAGCTAGACTAATTTGTGTAATACTCTTTGAAGTTTATGCGTAGGTATAATAATAAATTTTTTACGTTTTAAGCAAACACATGTGTTTGTGCATGTCGACAACCTGGGTAATGAAATTTTAGCCCATTCAGGTGGGCAGCAGTAGCAACAATATTTTGTAGGCAAAAATCATAATTAAAAAATAAACGCCGTCATAAGCTACATGCCTTTTAAGGAGATTAGATATTCAACTGAGTTAACTCACTTTTAAGTTCTTTAAACCGGTTTTCTTACCAGCTTGCCTTGCTAAAATTCGCGATTTCGGAAAAGGGTAACATGTATAGCTGAAAGCAAGATCTGGCTTCGCGAGGTAACGTAAGCTTAATGACATCCTGACATTCCCCACAAACTAGAGGAAAAAATACTCTGCAGCTTTTACAGTGCTGTTGACGAAATATCGGCAAGGCTATTGATTCATAAAATTCTTATGTGCGGCTTAAAATATATGTTTTCCTGCTAAAATTATCGAGGTGAGGAAGCTCAATCTATATATGTATATATGTATGTATATAGCGTTTCAGGGGGCCGATCTCGCAAGCGTAAGTTTTTTGCCTGTACACATCCAAAAAAAATCACACTCTTATCTTCAATCGTGTACACAAACCTCAACCTCATGCTTGCGGAATCGGAATAGTTTAGTATACACTTTTTTGTGGACACAGTAAAACTCACGCTTTTGGAATCGGACCGCAGAACATAATTTTAAGGATAACGACCTGACCACAACTTTATTTGTTCAAGATAGGTACATATAGTATGTATACCGTGAATCAACCTTAACACCTCTGTTAAGTGAACAACATATCCACAACCAACGTTTAGATTAAATTAGATCTCCCTTTATTGAAAAAATGTTTCAATACAATTGGTGTCAGTTCAAGAAAGGTTAACTTTATCTCATATTTTAGGAGCCATACTTTGTGTTTGTCCTCCAAAAAAAGTAATCAGGTTAACGAAACCACAAGGTTATTAATTATTAGACGTATGTATATCAATCGACTTATATTGCAAAGGACAAGAAAAAAGTTTAAGAATCCAAAATTTTGTTTTTGCCTTCTGAACTTGTCCTTTAAGCATATGTACCAGAGAGCTGCATGAATCCACTGATTTGCAGTTGTGAATCATTCGCTAAAACACGCCGTTCACAGTCTCACGCACAAAGAAAACAAGAAAGTATGAATCGACACTCATGAATATTTGAATGGACAGTATGCTTGCACTCAAAATATTCATTCAGATTATTCGCATTAGTTGTAAAATGTAGAAGTGATTCACAAGGATTAAAATGGTTTCAAGTTGCTGGTATTAAATAAATGTAAAATACACATAGTATTGCAAGTATGTACATAGAAGATCGCACGAGGCACTCGAAACATTCATTGCCTTATTCAAAACAATGTAAGCTCGTTTGAGATTCATTACATAAGAGGCAATAGTTTGAGGGTAGCTAATAATTTCATGGAATGAATGTGCGTGAATACTTAGAAGGCAGTGAATATTTCGAGTGGCTCATACAACAAGCTACTTCCTGGATTTCTCTGATATGCACCAACGAAAATGAACTCCCAAAAATACATCGAGTTATTGTAAAACGTAAAGGTGAAAACAGCTAACGATAATGCTGCCACTCATTCCGCAAAGATAGCCAATGTTTTTTCCTTAAATATATTAACACAAACGGACGGGAATATAATACCGTTGAAGAATTCAAAGAAACCATTAAATTGCCCTGGAACTCTATTTCAAATATGACTCTCCGAAATTTTATTCATATCCTGCCAAATAGAATATATGCAACAATTACTAAGTGAGATTCTACCAATAATTAAAATCATTGTTTTTTAAAAACTATTTTTTAAGTGTTTTGAAACAGGTGTTTTTACAAGAATTTCGTTGCCATTTTCATAACTTTTAGTGCGAAAATGTTAAATTGAATTGTTTTAACATTAACGCAAGCAGTCTTGAATTGATTATGTACGATAATTGATTTTCTAATAAGAATATAGACTTTTTCAATCAATAAAAAAAAAGTACAAATGCATATTGTTTTTATAAGAAATTAGCTCAGTGTGTTTCTTCTGATTGGAAGAATTTGTTTGTTTTAGGTGTTTTTCGAGAAATAATGCAGTGATATGTACGTATTTTTCTTTTTGTATTGCTGTCGTACAATGAAAGTTGAGGCTTTTTTTTACCTTAAGAGTAAGAAATTTTAAGGAGTTTCAGGTAATAGTCCTTAATCAGCAGGAGCATAGCGACTTATAGTTTTGGGTGTGAACTAACGTGGATGGAACACATAAAAAAGCATTTTTAGCTGAATTCTGAAGTGGATATATCGGAAGAACTTATTCGACATGTTTTATTGTTGTTGTTCCGGAAATAGAAGTATGGAAGTGAAGTCACTAGAGAAATCTAAAATGTACAATATATGGAGATGGTGTTCTCAACGAGTGCAAGTGTCGGCGTTGGTTAGCAAAATTTAGAAATCTGACCTAAAGGATGAACATCATTCGGGTAGGCCAGAAGAGTTTGACGTTAAGTTTACCGTTGAAAGAAATCCCTCTGTTACGGTAAGGGAACTCGTAAGAGAATCCACCTAGGCCATATAGCCATCCATCGACATCTAACAAAGATGGGAAAGTCATAAAGTTGAGAAAAAGAGTACAACACCACATAACGCAAAGTAATCTTCAGTAGAATCAATGCAGTCCGCTTTTAACCAGATCGTTACCGGAGATTATAAATGGTTTCCTTACAAGAGCATTAAATGTCACCACCAATGACTTAGTCCGTGTTGTGTGTATGGTGGGATGCTGAGGGTAGTATTACCACCGCACAAATCTATTGTCAACAGCTGTGCAGATTAAAGTCAGGGTTAAACAGAAATAGGTTCCATCAGGATAACGATCGGTTGGAAAAAAAATGGTACAACCACCTTATTCTCCAGATTTAACATTTTCACATTTTCACTTATTCTGAAGTCTACAAAACTTCCTTAATGGAGAAAAATTTAAGGTTTCGGAATGATGTCCCAGAGGCTCTTGGTGTATTTTTTCGTCAATGTCGAACAATTATTTTAGTGAATGTATTAAGAAATTACCCGAGAGGGCACAGAAGTGTTGTCTAATGAAGAAAATTACATTTATATCTTACAACAATTGCAGCCTGAAAGTTTTGTACGCAAACTTTTTTTTCTTAAATATTGAGGTGACTTCATTTATTTCATCATAGATTTTGCAATACATGTTCAATATCCTTATAATGTTGTTTTCGAGCTAAATACGTTCATATTGTTACAATGAAATAAGAGAAAATTTCAGTTTTCGTTTTCTTTTTGAAATCTATACACGTATGTATACAAATATACAATTTTTCACTTTTCGTATGTTGTACGCAGAATTCTTTGATTACCTGTATGTTGTCAAAAAAAAAAGGAAAATTGTTGTTGCCCTATATTTGCAAAGCAATAATACAAACACTGAAATGAAGTCCAAAAGTGGACATAGCAGATTTGCCCTATAAGCCACCATGTATATTTCCTCAACTTATATCATCACGAACTTAAACACGATCGCTGGACAGAATCGCTTGTTATCTCTGCACGCAATTGTCACGTTCTATGTGATCACTCGTGCTTGGTGACGAGATTCTCTCAACTGTCCTACACGTGCTCCATGCATATCTCTATTCAATGGGCAGACGTTTTCAGGATATTATATTATGGACATCTGCCGCGTACGGCAAACCCCATTATTACTGCACAAACTGCTGCGGCGGCCAGCCAGCCGCGCGGGTTCACAAAATTTCTTGTTTTAGAAAGTTTCCCATGCACGGGGAGCAGGCGACTCACCGCCCTGAAGCAGTACCGCCTCTCTTGCTTCTTGTATTTCGCAACACTTCAGAGGAGCACAACGCTAATGAAAAATCAAAAAAAGAAAAAAAAAACGCGTTTTTCCACGCGCACACACACACAAACACTACTTACATACAGAACAAAAAAATCTCGAATTTTCCTGATAATTCGAGTTTTCCTACAGGAAAAAATACCGCCTACCACTCGGCCGAAATACAATGCAATATTTATTTACTACAATCCCGGGTAAAATGATATTCCTTTCGGGAAAAGTTGTGAAAAAATGAGAAAATCAAAGATGGACCCCGTAACCACTATCAAAAATAGAGACACCACGAAAAACAGACGGGTTTGCTCGGTCGTCTCGTACGTTTGTACTACTCGCACACAACCACACATACTATTTGGGAAGCCCTCGACACATTTTCTGCACTTATTCCTTCTTATTTTTTTTTGGGGCGGAGATTTTGACCATTTAACTCACTTTTGCGGGTGCAATGATTGTAATTATATTAAAATTGTATTCTTATCACTGTTTTTCCGATGGAAAATATTCTCACAGCACTTTTTTGCAATGCAAAGCAAATTCAATTTCTTAATGTTCGTAGACGACCTTTTGCTCAGCGAAAAATCTATCACGAAAGTGACGTATGTGAATGGAAATATGTAGTGGTGATTATATTCATGTTTCCTGTGCTCGACAGAAGGGGGCGAAATGGTCTCGTGTATTTTCTATCAGCCGACAGATGTCACTGAAAGCTAATAAAAGAAAATAAAGAGCTCGACTCCCATATATCCAAAAAAAATCAACAGAATAGGTACTAAAAATGAAACGAAACATGGAAATCAACCGAAATAATTTGAATAACGAAAAAAAGGATTTAGCCATTTTTATTATCATTGGTCCCCTCCCAACCAAACAAATACCCTTTTTCTTGCGGAGTTAAGATGTCTTTGTCAAATTTGTATAAAGTTTTTATAGAAGTTTTTGGTATTGCTAAAATGTTTCTGCATATAAACAATGGTAGTTTCGTGGTAACAAATTTAAGATAAACGGATTCTTTTAAGAACTTTTGACACACCTACGTTTCTTATTGTTAACAATCAGAAAAATCTTACGTGTTTGATCCAACGTAACCGAAATATTCATATTATTAAAATATTATATTATTGAGCAGCCGAATTTATTAACATTCTGTAAAATGACTGAAGAGCATCGGCGGTTATACACCCCTTTAACTCTCACTCAACCTCACTATTTATAAAGGTTTTAAGTTAAGTGATAACTACGTAAAAAGTTAACAAGTTCTTAGTAATTATGCAAACGTGTTTATTCAACAGATTTCTATTGCATGTTTAACCCTGTTGTAAAGAACAGCATAGCATACATACATCATACATACATTTTCATTGCCCCGCTTAACCTTCATGTGGGTCGCGGGGCTAGAATGCTCAAGTAGTCTCTCCATCCCTCTCGATCCTCCGCTATTGACTCCAACTCCCTAGACGGCTCCAGGAAAGATGTCGGACTTAATCGAACCATCTATTTCTAGGCCTACCGAGGGGTCGCTTACCTGACGGAACGGAAATCATGATATACCTATCTGGAAGCCGGTTTTGGGGCATACGCACTTCGTGAGCAAACCATCGAAGCATAGATCGATTCATTCGTAAAAGTAGCTGCTCAACATTGAGTGTCTCGTAAACTTTGGTGTTGCGCACTCGATCTCTGTGAGGTATTTATTCTAGCAACAGCGCGAAAGAACCCTATTTCGGCAGCTTGCATCCGCGACTTTATTCTTTCGGTCACTACACAAATCTCTCTATGTATATTTTGGTCCACAACCTAAAGGCCGGGTGGAGTTACTGCATATGTGAAATCTCTGAGGTTGTTGTTGTTAATACTGTAATATTCTTACTGGGGTTCGTTTAAATAAAACCGTCTTTTGTGTATTTTAATCGTTTATTTATTATCAAACACCAACTCTACTTCAACACAATATTCAATCGGTTTATTCTTTATTTATTTCAAATTAAACTGTCGCTTATTTTCACCACTGGTCTAATCTCCCTCTTGTAATTGCTGTATGCACTTATGCCGCCTTGGGGTGGCAATGGTGTAGTGGTAACATCGTCAATTGCCACGCTATGGTTCATGGTTCAAATCCTGATGTCAGCAAGCATTTGTTTATTTCTCACGAAATATATACAGTCAGTCCGATCATTTGCAAAACCTTCTGTGCACACTACTGCGAAGGCCTAACACTAGCAGTAGCTTGGTCATGTGGCTGGAAAAATTGTTCGCTCTGTTGATGATGATTTGCCCTTGACATCAATTATCGGGAAAAAAAGTACTGTGAATCAGAAGCAATGAAAATAATAGCAAAAATCTCCCCAGTTACCTGGACGCCACCCCCGGAGAATAGCTGAAGCATAAACAATTGAGCTTCAGGAACCACTATACCAAAATCTTTCTCTCTCTCTCTCTCTATCCATCCTTCCAACGCCTGCACTGTGTGTAAACATGTTAAAGGTATTCATAACCCTTTGAGTGCGCGCAAATTATAAAAAAAAAAAAAAAAAAATATATAAACAACTGTCCCCACGATGGTTGTGGTATGTGTATTTATATAAAATACAAGAACTTCTAGAGTATACTAGATGTCGCCGGGATGAATTGATGATCCTGGAATAATTGGGATAATGTGTGGAACAATTGCGGAACGTAAGCTCATCAGGTGGGAATATTTACTGCTAGCATGTTTTGCAATAGATGTCGTTGCTACAGTTTGAGATACAGTGTTTTAGTTTTTGGTACACAAACCATCCTGTAGTCAATGCTACACTGCCCCCCTCTTAAACTTGTTCGTCCCGAACAAGATCACCTGGATTACTGCCATGGTAACGATGAAGACGATCCAGGTGGACAATTTTCATCTTGCCTCTTACTCCACGCTGGATCCGGAAGACGACGTCATTGATGCGTGTGACCACTTTATAAGGGCCCTCCCAGTCTTGCTGCAGCTTAGGTGACCTCCCCTTTTGCCGGTGTGGGTTGTACAACCATACTAGGTCTCCCTCGTGGAAGCTAGACGTTGTTGCCTTTGTGTCGTACCTGGTTTTCATGCGATCACTCGCTATCCTAATCCTCGTCCTGGTCCTCTGATGTATGTATGTCTCGGATCCTTTCCCTGAGGTCTGCCACGTAGTCCTCTTCACATTTGGGCTCATCGTTAGGGGATCCAAACTTCATCTCACTAGGTAGCCGAACTGCTCGACCAAACAAGACTTCGGATGGAGTATGTCCAGTAGTACTGTGTATTGCATTTCGGTAGGCCATCAAGAAGAGAGGGATTTGTCGATCCCAATCGCGCTGGTGGTCTTCTACGACCTTGGAGAGATGTTCGTTTAAGGTTCTGTTGAAGCGCTCTACCATCCCGTCGGATTGTGGATGAAGCGGGGTAGTTCTCGTCTTTTTGATTCCTAGTTGTTGACATACCTCTTGGAATATCTTCGATTCAAAGTTTCGTCCCTGGTCAGAATGCAGTTCCATGGGCACGCCAAATCTGCTCACCCAGTTGTTGACGATCTGTTCCACGATGGTCTTCGCTTCCTGGTTAGGGATGGCGAACGCTTCCGGCCATTTGCTGAAGTAGTCCATGACGACTAGGATGTAACGGTTACCATTGTCGGTTTCTGGAAATGGACCAGCGATGTCAGCGGCAATCCGTTCAAAGGGTGCGCCCACGTTGTACTGGTGCATCTTGCCTCGCGTTTTCGTTCTGGGTCCCTTGCTGGCGGCACACACGACGCATTTTCGGCACCAACTCTCTACATCTTCCCTTGCGCTAAGCCAATAAAAACGTTCTCGCACTTTCTCCAGTGTCTTGTTTGCACCCAAATGACCTCCGGATGCTCCATCATGCATCTCCCGTAGCACCTCGTGTACTTTTGATCGCGGCAAGACAAGCTGCATTATGAAATCTTTCCCATCCGGCCTTTCCCATTTCCTTCTCAGTACACCATCTTGCACATGAAGGGAGTCCCACTGAGCCCAGTATGCCTTGAGATCCTGTCCGAGATATCCTGTCCATTTGGCTTCTCCATAAACTCCTTCCACACTAATATCGGCTCGATGTCTGGGTCTTCTTTTTGAGCGTTGCGGATTTCCTCTGCACTCCAGCCGGCGAGAGGCTCAGCTCTTACCCTTTGGATGGAAAGAAGGTTCTTCTCGTCCTGCCGCACACAATGCTTGCAGTCGCTCTTACATGGTCGCCGGGATAAGGCATCCGCATTAGAATGAAGTTTCCCTTTGCGATGCTGTATTTCATAGTCGTACATCTGCAGCCGTTCAATCCATCTTGCCACCTGGCCCTCTGGATTCTTGAACTGCAGCAGCCATTTTAGACCCGCGTGCTCTGTGCGCAAAAGGAACTTTTGGCAGTAGAGGTATTTATGGAAGTGTTTTGTCGCCAGAAGCAGCGCCAGAAGTTCTCGCCTGGTCACGCAGTAGTTCCTTTCCGGTTTGGAGAGCACTTTGCTGAAGTATGCTACTGATATGCTAGTGTTGGTGCTTCGCATAGTTGTTGCTAAAGGTTCTTGAAGCTTTTGTCGCACTCACCTGACCACTTGAATTGCCTTCCTTTTTCCGTCAGCTGGTGCAAGCTCTTCGCGATTCCGGCAAAGTCCTTTACGAATCGTCGGTAGTACGTAGCGAGACCCAAAAAGCTCCTGAGTTAGTGTTTGTCTTTTGGAACTGGCCAGTTTTTCACAGCTTCCACCTTGTCCGGATCGGTTCGTACTCCTTCTGACGAGATAACGTGGCCCAGGTACTTGACTTCGGATCTGAAGAGGTCACATTTCTTTGGGTTCAGCTTCAGGTGAGCGCTTCGAAGCCGTTCTAGTACATTCTTCAGGTTGTCGCGATGTTCCTCGAATGTTTTTCCTATCACGATCACATCGTCCAGATACACCAAGCAAGTTTTCCAGGTCAATCCACGCAAAACGTGTTCCATTAGGCGCTCAAAAGTTGCCGGAGCGTTGCACAATCCAAATGGCATTACTGTAAACTGCCACAGCCCATTTCCTGCAGTGAACGCAGTTTTCTCTCGGTCCTTTGGATGGATCTGTACCTGCCAGTAACCGCTCTTTAAATCAAGGGTGGAAAACCATCGTGCTCCTGAGAGTGTGTCTAATGTGTCATCGATTCGTGGCAGAGGGTAGCTATCCTTTTTGGTGACGTCATTAAGTCTCCGATAGTCCACACAGAATCGAGTGCTGCCGTCTTTCTTCTTGACCAGTACAACAGGTGAGGCCCAAGGACTCTTAGAACTTTCGATGAGCCCTTCCTTCTCCATCGTCGACACCATATCCGCAACCTCCGTCTGCTTTGCCAACGGTAGTCGTCTGGCAGGCTGGCGAATTGGTCTGGTATCCCCAGTGTCTATGCAATGTTGCACCAGATGTGTTCGGCCGTACTCTCCATCCTGTGAGGCAAATATATCAGCGTACTCACCGATTAGATTTTCTGCCATGGCTCGCTGATCCTGATCCAGTTCGCAGTGCTTGAGGATCCTGTCCCTTACTTCGGCCAACCTGGCTGATGAAACGGGCCTCGCAGATGCATTTTCGGTTATTGTTGAAATTGAACATATCGGCGCACATCTACCAATAACCTCCCCTTGTTTTAGTTTGACGCTGTGACTCTTTAAGTTCACGAGCCTTACTGGGACCAGGCTGTTCTTTGGCTCCACTAACACTATTCCCACGATGTAGTTCGGGGAATTCCTTCCTGAATCCGGTTCCAATAGGTAGAATCGGTGGTTCCCAGGATCACCCTCTAGTTTTGTCTAAATGATAGTCTCGGAGGATGGTGGTAAGACTTCGTCCTTGCTGAGTATTGTCCTTAAATGTGCTGCATTCTCATTCCCGTATACCATTGGAATCTCTACGTTCCTGTACCGCAGAACTTGCATCCCGATGTCGATGATTACGTCATGTTGTTTCATAAAGTCCACTCCGATTATGCATTCATCACATATGTCGGCCACCAGGAACGCAAGAGAAAAGACCAACCCTGCTAGTTGTAACGAGAGGCGAACTTCTCCGTATACTTTCGCCGATTCCCCTGTCGCAGTTCTAAGACAGTAGCAGCTGGTGTTGTGCAGCCAAGACTTCTGGACGAGATCTCTTCTTACAATGGAAGCCGTGGCGCCGGTATCGATAGTAGCCACGCACTTGTTTTTGCCGATGAATGCTTTCACTGTTAGACTCTTGTTGCATCGTTTGGTTTGGGAGACCTGGATGGTGGTCTTGGGGGCGTCGATTCCATTAGCCAACTTTTGTCCCGCGAAGGCGTTTCCCGACTCCTGGTTTCGAGGAGCCTGGCCAACAGGATGGATGTTGTCCCTGTAAAATGGGTCTTCGTTACGTCGCATATTCGCATAATGTGGACAGTTTCCGCGTCTGGGTGGATTTCTGCATTGCCGTTGTAGGTGTCCCAATTTGTTGCAGTTCCAGCAACGAATTTATCCTCCGCGAGCGTTATTTCGATCTTCGACGTCCATCCTCTGGCAAGACCATTTGACGGCGGCTACTTCCCTCACACGGTGGACCCCCTGACATGCCTGGTCTGCGGCCTCCATTGTCAGAGCAAACGCCAAAGCTTCGGCGAGTGTTTTCTTTCCAGCCATTCTTACCGCCATTTGTAGTTTCGCATCAGCTATGGCATGGGTGAATGCTTCGGTTGTCATCTCGTTAATGATCTCCTCGCCGGCGTTTGGATAGGACAAATGTGCCAGTCGCTCGATGTCTGCTTGTAACTGCTGGAGCGTCTCACCCTTCATCTGGGACCTTCTGCGCAACTGGACCCTATATACTTGCTGCATGTGGTCGTCCCCAAATCGAATCTCAATGGCTTTCACCAGACTATCGTAGTTGCGTTGTTTGTCCTCGGGAATAGTTTGTAGTAACTCTGCAGCTGGCAATGGACCTCTCTTCATCGTCCCAGTTGTTCGTCATTGCCGCAGCTTCGAACTGCCTCTTATATATTGGCCATGATGTCTGTCCATCGAAGACGGACGGACACGGTCCCACCTCTCGCGAGCGTCTGACAAACATCCGGAGTATTGTTGTCAAGAAAAAGTTTCTCAAATCGCCGTTCGGAGTCGGCATTAAACTGTAGGTCCCTTCCATTCGTGTGAAAAATATAACGCACTTTAAAGAGCTGTTGCGCCAAATATTTGCTTTTTTTTTCTGTTTCTTCACGTGTTCGAGTTCCTTTGCCAAATTCTCGAATCTTCCGTCAACACAGCTCTTTAAGTGCCAAACATCCGAGAGTATTGTTGTCTCGGAAAAGCTTCTGAAAAAAAATTGCCCTTCGGATACGGCACTAAACTGAAGGTCCCTTCCATTGGCGTGAAAAATATAGCGCACACAACATGAGTGGTTGCGAGAAGCTAGGCCCTGGCACTTATAGAGCTGTTGCGCCAAATATTTTTATTTTTTTTAGACTACATTAGATACTCTACAAGCATAATTTACAAATCACAGAAAAAACAGTTAAATATTTTTTTTTTACTTCGTTTAAGAACATATTAGGTTGAGTTGTTAATCGTAATTCAATAGGTAGTTTGTTAAAAAGCCTTTGTGCTGCCGTAGTATAAAATTTCCAGAAATGCGTTTTATTAGCTAAAGGGATAACATTACAATCAAGTGGACAGGGACCCTTCAAATTACATGTCATTAGTTTTGTTTTTTCGCTTATAAGTAGCTCGTAATTAGCGAACCACTGTCGCAATATATGAAGATCCATATGCAATTTTATCGCTGAGTTAAATAGGCTGTTGTTTGCGTATGTAAACGCCATATCATCAGCAAAAGCAGTAATTAGACTATTGAAGTTTTGATAAAATAACGAGTTTATATAAATTGAAAATAATATTGGCCCAAGATCTAATCCTTGAGGTACACCAATTGTCGTTTTTAACTCATTGCCGTAGGTTCCGTCAAGTTTTACTCGTTGACTTCTATCTGTCAAGTAAGATGAAAACTAATTATATATTGCGCCTCTCATTCCAGATTTGTATAATTTATTTAGCAGTATATCATGATTGACCATATCGAAAGCTTTTGTCATATCAATGAAGAGAGAAGCTATCATAGATTTCACTACATAATTTAAGAATGGCATCTTCAGTAGATCTACCCTCACGAAAGCCGAATTGTTGATAACAAAAGAAATTGGTTTTGTTCAAAAATGATACTACGCGTACTTTGATTACTTTCTCAAATAGTTTGCAGAACGTTGGGAGTATAGAAATAGGTCTATATTGGGTCACTGAAATTCGATTCCCTTTTTTGAACACAGGAATAACTTCAGCACTTTTAAACGATGATGGGAAAATACCACAATTAACACTTAAATTCAATAACTGACACAATACATCAACAATATACAGTGAAATACGTTTTAAAAAAACAGTTAGTTATTTTATCAGAAGTACTGGAATATTTGTTATTAAGAGACATTATACATTTGTGAATTGCAAATCGAGTGAAAAGCTTAAAATCAAAACTATGGTATTGCTTACAGATCTGTCTTCAACTATTGTACATCTGCATATAAATTACAACTACAATTGTGTTGTAGACGACAGGGTATCGATTTAGCAGCGATAGACACAAAGAATTGATTGAAATGATTGGCAATGTCCACTGGGTTAGTAATTATCGCACCTTCCACTTCAATTTTGAAGACTTTATCTTTATCCTTTTGATTGTTAAGGATATTATTCACAACTCTCCATTCTTTTTTACATTGCCTTCACATTTCTGAAACTTATCAGTATAATACTTATGGCGACTAAGTTTAACGTATTTTTTGGCCTTGACTGTGCACAACGATCGCTTGGAATATCGACTTGCCAAAAGATTTCCCGTTATATTTCCACAAACATTTCCATTCGTTTATTTAAGTGTCATAGAAAGAATATAATTTGTTTGAAAATTTTGCTAAAACACCAGTGGATAATTGGAACAATGTTTTCATAAGTGCTTACTTAAATAAAGATTTGTTTTTCTGCCCTAAATCTAATAAAAGTATCAGAAATCACTCTTTTTCATTGTTTTTCATTTATTTACATTTTCAATTGAAAGTCGACCGCCAACAACCCTTGCGCCATCAGAATATCTATCGCATCTGAAGTCGATCGAATGACGTTCGCATTAACATAGTTGCGCGAATGTAGTAGAGTGAGATGCGATAGCGTTTGCCAGCGAATTGCGTAGTACCAAAATGCGATTTCGCATGAAAATCCGCTTCGCGGCGAAGCTCATAGTTAACCCCCAGGATTCAAATGATCTCTTCTTTGAACGTTCCGAGCAGGCCGCACTCTATTTTTCGTAATATGGTTTCCACGGATCTTCGAACTTCTTATTCGATCACTTATGGTGGCTCCATCGTCAGCAAAGAATAACTGATGTACTCGTACCTTGGGCTCCATCACTTTACCTTCAAGCAGATAGTCAAGGACTGTAATAAAGAGCAAAAGACTTAAAACGCTTCCCTGGTGCAGCCCGACTTTAATTGGGAACTCTTCGGTTACTCCAGCGGGGCATCTTACTTTTGTGTTGGCTCCTTCGTACATGTCCATGATCACCTGTACATAGGTTTCTGGAACCCCTCGATGTCTTAGCGCCACCCATATCAGATCTCGTGGTTGTCTGTCGAATGCCTTTTCAAAGTCAACCATTACAATATGCAAATCCTTTAAGGAATCACGATGTTTTTCCATTATGATCCTTTTACTTTGGATTGCATCTGTGGTTGATTTACCTACGACAAACCTCGCACTGATCATCAGATAGCCGTATTATTTTTCGCAGTCGGCCACCTAATACCCGCTCAACGATCTTCATGGTGTGTGACATTAGTTTGATCGAACGGTAGTTATCACAGTTTCGCGTATCACCCTTCCCTTTGTATACAGGGAGAAGGTAACTTTCCCTCCATTGATTCGGCATTGGTTCACCTCTCATAAATTTGGAGATGAGAATTCTGAGCCATCTGAACCCGACGTCTCTCATCTTTTTCCAGAACTCAGAGGGCATATCGTCTGGCCCAACCGCTTTTCATTTTTTGGAGTATTGGACCGCCTCACTAACTTCTTCGACTGTAATGTCGGGTATTTCTTCACAGTTAGGGGTGGCTCTTGGAAAGTATAGCCGGGGAAACTGTTCATTCAAAAGTTCTTCATAATACTGCCGCCACCTCTGCAGAATTTTGTCGTCATCCACAAGAAGCTGGCCATGAGCATTATTAATGAACTTTGGCGAACGAATCTCCTAAGCATTCCTCCTTCTTTGGGCGGCTTTTGAAGATGGTTGCGCCCTTGTTCATATTGTGTCTTCGCAGCTCCTGGATAGCCTGGTTTGCATCAGCAACCGGGTAAGATATTTTCTTCAGCTCCTGATACAGGCCCTCCGTACTCTCTGCTTGAAGCTGGGCGCACTTCTTCTTTGCTTTTTTCTTGCAACATCTGTATTCCATTTCGAGGCGAGCTTTTTCGTCACTATTATTAGAGGGGCACTTTGAAAGCCGCTTTCTTCTCATTTATCACTTCTTTAGCTGCATCACTCCACCACCATGTTTCTTTGTCGTGTTGGTGATGGCCTTTTGAAGCTCCTAGCAGTGATTTGGCCTTCTTTTAGCAAGTTCGCTGTAGGAAATCCCACATATTTTGTGCTCTGCACTCTTCATCTTCAGTTCCGTTGATGGTGTGAGAAGTAATTTTTCATCACGAAAGCAAAAGGCTCCCCTTTTTCTTTGTCCAGATTGTACCACTTGCTCACGTGACCTCGAGTATTTATTGCAAATATAGCTAAGGAATCTACAATATTATATTTTAATATTCTTGCTGGTGTTCGTAATAATCAAACCGTCTGTTGTGTAATCAAACCGTTTTTTTTTTTTAATTAACTAACAAATTCTTCTTCTTTCTCTTTCTATTACGGCGTGGTTATGATCTGAAAATAAGGGATTATAACCCTTCCACTTCACTGCGTTTCTACTGATCCGCCTGTGGGGTTCGGCCTTATTCTTGCGATGGTCTTCGATACGTGCATGCTCCTGTTTTATTATTGTTTGACATTTCTTTTACGACACCAGTGATCTCCAATCGTGTTAGCCCACGGACTCGTATGCACACTTATGGGAGAGTTCTTAGGTGTTGTATGTGTTGCTGGACTCACTTGGATGTTATATTGCCTAGATCTATTTGTCCCCTTAGTCGACTTTTTCGACAAGCACTATTTGTTGAGTGGCCTATAGTGGTATTCTTAGCCCATCCCTGTACGGGCAAAAATTAACTAACAAATTCATGTTCGCTGTAGTTCTAAATTATGAAATATCTTTATCCTTTATCAATCTCAACCTAAACTAACTTTGCAACATCAATTTTAATCAAAATATAGCTTATTTACAACACCAAGTATCAAATAGTCAACTCTCACAGCAATCGCAATGACTTATCTCTGTTTCCAATTAGATCGACCATTGATGTATTAATATATGGACTGCTAGTGAAATGTCACTTTCATACCATGTCTGCAGAAAAATAGATTTCAACATCTCCAGCGCCTTTGTTTCAAAGCGGTGTAAAACAGAAGCAAAATATTCGCCATCATAGATATCCACCATAGAAACTTGCGCCATCTGTGTTTGTTCAAGTGTACTGGCTGTAAAAACTTGTTAACATTTAAATAGTTTCAATATTCGTTGCCATAGATGTCACAGTTCGCTAGCTAATGGAAACAAAAATAAGTTCTGTTTTGATTTGTGTTTTTGATTGTGGAAAAATAAGCTGGCAACATTTAATTGTGTAATAAATAATAACTCTAGCTAAAAAAAAGGAGGATAGAGATAAAATGAAGTGCTATGTGGTTGGCTGTGATTCACAATACAGATTGTGTTGCAACGAAATTCAAATTCGTAATATTGTAACTGGAGGAAACAAGAAAATATTTGCAGTGACATCTATGGTAACGAATATTGAAACTATTTAAATGTTAACAGTTTTTTACAGCCAGTACGCTTGAACAAACACAGATGGTGCAAGTTTCTACGGTGGTTATCTATGATGGCAGATATTTTGTTTCTGCTTAATACCGCACTGAAACAAGGGAGCTGGAGATGTTGGAACACATTTTTCTGCAGACATGGTATGAAACTGACATTGCACTAGCAGTCCATATATGCATAGTATGTCAATGCAGTTCACATATTAACACGCCCCCCCCCCCCCCCCCCCCCCCCAACAAATACAACGTAAAAATTGACTAAGGGGACAAATCAGGGGTCGAATCACGGTATACGTGACTGATGACTCGCCACATAATTTATATGGATTGTAGTATCAAGTACATCGTCAGGTACTGCGTGGTTTGTGTACATAAATTGTAAGCAACGACATCTATTCGCCAAAACCTGCTAGCAGTAAATATTTCGACCTGATGAGCTTACGTTCCACAATTGTTCCACACAATATCCCAATTATTCCAGGATCATCAATTCTTCCGGGCGACATCTAGTATATTCTAGAAGGACTTGTATTTTATATAAATACCCATACCACAACCACCGTCGAAATAGTTGTTTATAAGTGCATACAGTGATTACAAGAGGGAGATTAGACCAGTGGTGAAAACAAGCGACGTATTGAAAGTAAATCTGTAGCGACAGTTTAATTTGAAATAAATAAAGAATAAAGTGATTGAATATTGTGTTGAAGTAAAGTTAGTAGTTGACAATAAATAAAAAGTGAAATACACAAAATACAGTTTTATTTAAACGAACCCTAGCAAGAATATTACAGTATGTTGTTGCTATATCTACCAACAACACAATGCAAATTACGTGACGAGTCATACGTCACGTATACCGTGTTTCGACCGCAGATCTAGGAAATATAACACCCAGGCGAGCACAGTGACACATACAATACCTTAAAAACTCTCCCACAAGTTTGCATGCGAGTCCGTGGGTTGACACGACCGGAGATCGCCGGTATCATAAAAGAAAGATCAAACAACAATAAAACAGGTGGATCAGTAGAAATGCAGTGAAGTGGGATGGTTATGATCATTTGTTTTCGGATCATAACCTCGCCGAAATAGGAAGACAATAACCTTCATAATGTTTTCGAAAGTACTAGAATATGAATTTTAGCTCCCTTCAAAATACGGTTTATTGCGTGCTGAAATTGTGTTTGTCTCTTGCTACCTATATGTGCATCCAGGACAACACTTATTTCTCCTAGCGTCATCCTTGTTATTGTTTTCATTGAATAATTTAATTAGCAATTTAAAAGCACTTTCGCTTTTTGTCGATGTGAATCGTGCAACCATACCAGACCTCGATCATGAAATTCTGACGTTGTTGCCGTGTCGTCGTATATGGTCTTCGTCCTGGTACTCTGATGTGTGTCTCTGATCCTTTCTCTGAAGTCTGCCACGTAATCCTTTTCACAGGTGAGCTAATCATTAGGGATCCAAACTTTCGGATGGTGTATGTCCGGCAGTACTGTGCACTGCATTTCAATAACCCATCAAGAAAAGAGATATTTGCCGATCCCAATCGCGCAGGTCATCTCGTATAACCTTGGAGAGACATTTCTTCAGAGTTTTGTTGAAACGCTCTACCATTCCATCAGATTGTGGATGAAGTGGAGTCGTCCTCGTCCTTTTGATTCCTAGTAGTTGGCACACCTCTTGGAATACACATCTTTGATTCGAAGTTTTGCCTCTGGTTGGAATGCAGATCCATAGACACGCCAAAACTGCTCACCTAGTTGTTGACAATCTGCTTTACGATAGTCTTCGATTCCTATTTAGGGATGCCGAATGCTTCCGGCTATTTGCTGAAGTAGTCCATGTGCGCTCATATTGTACGGATATATTTTGCCTCACGTCTTAGTTCTGAATCCTTTGCTAGCTGTACGTATGGCACATTTTCGGAACCAACTTATTACGTCTTCCCCTGCTCTGAGCTAATAAAAGCGTCTTATTTTCACCCAAATGACCTTCGGATACTCCGTCATGCAATTCCCGTACTACCTCATATACTTTTGATCGCCGCATGATTAACTGCATTACAAAATTTGTTTCGTTCGGCCTCTTCCATTTTTTTTTAGCTTCCGTCCAAGACATCCTGCCCGTCTGGCTTCTTGATGTACTCCTTCCATACTAATATCCGCTCTGAGATTTCCTTTACACTCTAATCGCCGGCTGATAGATTCAGCTCTTTCTATTTGGGTAGAAATAAAGTCGATCTTACATGGTTACCGGGATAGCGCATACGCAGAAAAATTGAGTTCTCCTTTACGATGGTGTATTTCGTAGTCGTACATTAGCAATCGTTCAATCTACCGTGTGACCTCACGCTCTGGATTCTTAAATTGCAGCAATGATTTTAGAGCCGCATGGTCTGTGCGCAAAAGAAACTTCCGGCCGTAAAGCTATTTATGGAATTGTTTTATCGCCAGAAGCAAAGCCAGAACTTATCCTCTGGTCAACAATTCCTTTCCTTTCGGGTAGGGTGTCCATATGGGATCTTCACTAAAAGCGGACATTTTCGTCTCAAAACTGCAAAAAAGAGAACTGTCAGGAAAAAAAATTGAGACTAAAAAAGAGACCACTCAAAAGAACACAACAACTCAACGTTTTTGAGCAAAAAGATTTCAATTCATTATGTAAGAAACAAAAATGAAACTTAAAAAAGAAAGAATAAAAATAAAAAAAAATTACAAAATTACAAAATAAGAAAAAGAAGGCTGTTTTAAGTACTAGTTTCAATTAATTTAGTATCGAGATTATCTCTGAAAAACATAGGTTACTGAATGGACAAAATACAAAAAGGCTTCACTCAAATCCGATTGAAAAAATGTTTGCAGCATTTTGGAAGAGTCACAAAATAGGAATGCAGGAAACATCCCAATCACTCGATTAACTGCAGGATATAATAAAAGCAGCTACAATTTTGTCCTCAAGTATATTTGATTTTGAAGGATAAGCTGTTGAAGGTTTTTTTGAACCACTCCCAGATTTAAGATTAGACGTGTTTTTTTGTTTGGACATGATGCTTTAAGTCATATCGGCCTTTATTTGAAACACTTGCGTTGATTTGGCAAACAGTACGCTGTGCATCCCATTTAGATTTTGTATCTTTTATAAAACATAAATATTTCGTTTGCAGATCTTCGGTAAACACGCGTTTTCTCTTTTTTTTTGCAACTGACGACGTATTCATTGCATTGATTTTCCATAAAAAGCGATATTTTATAAACTTATAAATACGTATATATCTGAAACTCCTGAATATCAATTTAACTCACATTTCCTACGAGGAACGGGAAGCAGATTCTTTTAAATTTTTGAAGTAGAACGAAGCGAAAAGCCTTACACCGTGTTTATATCTGGTTATAAATGTCGTGAATTATTTAATTTATTGGAAAATGAGAGAACATGTTCTCTTTTAAAGAGATACGATGGACACCCTACTTTCGGACCTGGAGAGCACTTTGCTGAAGTATTGTAAAGGGTGTTCATTGGAAAATTAAAGTTTAAAATGAAATACAAAACTAAATACAATTTGTACCTTGATATTTATTTTTATAAATTAGAATTCAACAATGCGGATTTAATTTTTTAATGACAATATTGTCTAAAAGATGACCGTTTCTTTCAAGTCATTCTTGCAGCCGGACCCTTACATTCGGAAATACGCGAGAGCAAAGCGTAGGTGCAATGGCCGCAGCTTCACGGCTCCACGTCTTGTAGAGCCTGAATCATTCATGGTTGTTATTGTAAACCTTCGACTTGAGGTATCCCCACAAAAAAATGTCACATGTCGGAGGTCCGACGAGCAAGGTGGCCAGGAATATCTCCATATTTGCTAATTAATTTACTCTGAAAAATTGCTCACACCTTCTCCGTCGAGACTCTAGTGGTGTGTGGAGTGGCACCATCTTCCTGAAATCGCTTTTTTTTTTTACCCGGAAAACTGCTGCAGATGCTGCAACAGAAATTCGTCGATCATTTGGCAATACGCTTCAGCAGTCATTGTTCCTGCCTGGTTAGAGAAATGAGGGTCAATTACCCCTCGGGCAGTGTAAGGGTGCTATTGGCAAGACATGGGGCTCGTCACCGAATAAGGTTATCTGCATCTACACGATTTGACTTTTTATTTTTTTTTTTATAATTTACGCGCTTTCAAAGGGTTATGAATACCTTTAACATGTTAACACACAGTGCGGGCGTTGGAAAGGATAGAGAGAGAGAGAAAGATTTTTGGTGTAGTGGTTCTTGAAGCTCAGTTGTTTATGCTTCAGAGATTCTCCGGGGGTGGCGTCCAGATAACTGGGAGATTTTTGTTATTTTTTGTCTTTGGTTCTGATTCAGAGTACTTTTTTCCCGATAACCGATTTCCAGCCACATGACCAAGCTACTACCAGTGTTATGGCTTCGCAGTAGTGTTCACACAAGCGTTGGCAAATGATCGGACTGACTTTATATATTTTATGAGAAATAAATAAATGCTTGCTGACATCAGGAATTGAACCATGAACCATTAGCCTGGCAATTGACGACGTTACCACTACACCATTGCCACCCCCAAAGCTCATTCCTCGCATATGCGTCGGACTTCCCTTCTCTTCAGGACTGGCTTCGGCCGGAGTCTGAGCCAGGAATGGAATGAAGTCGTATTTTCACGGAATGTTCCAAAAGCAGGGTGGTTCAAGGGTCTGGTGCTGGTGTCTTGGTCGAAGTCGACGACATTAACTTATTTTCTCGTTAGGCAAATATGCGCCGGTTTTCCAAGCGGAAACTTATGCAATCCTAATGGCCATAAACTATGTTGTGAGGAACAGGTGGAAGGGCCGTAGTATTTGTGTCTGTAGTGACAGTCAGGCTGCGCTTAAGGCCTTGCTTAACCCTTTAAGCACTTCCAAAACAGTTCGTGAAACCAAAAACTCTTTGAAAGAGTCGCAAAGCTGAATTCTCTGTCTCTTATCTGGGTCCCAGGTCACACTGGGATCTTGAGGAATGAGATTGCTAGACAAGGCTCAGAGAAGGCTTTCTCAAGTCCCGAACCAGCATTGAATCTCCCTGCGTCGTCGGTTAGGGCTTCCATTGAGAATTGGGTCTCTCACGAGCACAATTGTGTGTGGCATGACTCTCCAGGATGCAGGTTGACTAAGCGTATGCTCCCGGACGTCTTTAAGAAATCAGCGGCATTCTTGCTGTCTCTTAGCAAAAAAGACTGTAGACAACTTATTGGCGTCTTGACAGGTCACTTTGCTTTCGCCAAGCACCTTAATGTGCTGGGCTTGAGTGACACTACAATCTGCGACGCTTGTAGAGAGAGCGACGACACCGTGGAATATTATCTCTGTGAGTGTCCGGCCTTTGCTCGTATCAGGTGGCAGATCCTCGGTGCTGATGTGGTGAGTGCTGGTACTGTAAGCTCCTCATCACTGAAGTGCTTGCTTGGCTTTCTTAGAAAGACAAGGAAATTCCAATAAAATGGGTAAATCAGGGTTTGCTCTCTGGTAGTACAATGGACCAGTTGCGTCTGAGTGGTCCAATCCAGCGTTTCATACCCCGACAAAAAAAAAAACCCTCGGGCAGAAATCGTACACCACACTGTGGTTTTGGACAATGTATACATACGTTTATGATGGCGTTCTCTAGGGTTGTTGAGACACCAGTTACGCGTGTTCTGTTTATTGCATAGTCATCGATATGAAAATGTGCTTCCCCACTGAACATTATGTTTTCAAGCGTTTCTCGCAAAAAATAGTTACTTTCGTTAATACCCTGCACGATTTGCATCTTATATGGGCGGTAGTTTAATTTATTTTTTAAAATAACCTGCATTGTTGATATTTTAATTTCAGTAGAAGTCGCAATCTTCCTTATCGATTTACGCGGATTCGTTGTGATTTCGTCTTGAACTTGAGCTACATGTTCTGCAGGCGATGCTGACATTGATGATCCCGGAGGAGTTCTGTTGACCATTGTCCCTTCTTGCCCGAACCTTTACACCCAAACTCAGATCAGTTGCGTACTTATTTATTGCCTGTATCCCCTTGTGGGTCCTAGGGCCTCTATTACGCCTACGCGCCATCGTGTACGGTTTCTGGCGATGTATCTGAGCTCTCCCGTGCGTGCCGTGCCTCCTTCTCGACTGTTTTGCGTCATGCTCTCCTCCGACCTCCAGATCTTCGCCATCCTGAGTTAAAGGTTTCGATTGCATAGCATGATTCGCTATGGAACTTTCACCCTTTCGGAACATGACCAATCCACTGCCACTTCCGTCGTTGGATGGTTGCGCCTATTGGTTCCTGGCCCGTTTACAGCTCTCTGGTGATAGAAGTGGTCACTTTCCACGTGTTGCATCCATACAACAGCACAGATTCAACGTTAGAGCGGAACAATCTTAGCTTCGTGTTCAAACTGATTGCATTGCTTCGTCATATTTTGGACAACATCCCGAACGGGGACTTTGCTTTGGCGATCGTGTTGGCTATATCCAGTTGGGTTCCACCATCGGTCGAGACATGAGTTTGTTCCAAGGCTGATAATTTTAGTTTTTGGTGCATTCATTTTCAGCCCGACGACGCCTGCCTCCCACTCCACATCTGCTGTCATTTGGTGGAAATCCATAGTTCTGTGAAAGGGTAAGCATACATAGTCAGCGTAGTCAAGATGTTTCAGTTGGGATGTAAGAGTCCATCGAATTCCTCCGTTTCCCATCGATAAAACTGCACGAAGCACATCGCTAATCACCAATAGG
This sequence comes from Brachypalpus laphriformis, assembly GCA_945910035.1. Classification (NCBI taxonomy): domain Eukaryota; kingdom Metazoa; phylum Arthropoda; class Insecta; order Diptera; family Syrphidae; genus Brachypalpus; species Brachypalpus laphriformis. The sequence continues at coordinate 90,601,872 of OX246754.1, forward strand.
AATAGTATTGGTGAAAGAATACAGCTTTGCCTTACCCCACTTTGAATCTGAGATTCCTCAGATAACCTTCCTCTGGGCAGAACGTGACATGGAGCTTTGATAATATCAATTAGTTTATCGGGAATACCTCTCCTGCGTAAGGCACGCCAAATAAACTCCCTGTTGACACTATCGAACGCCTTCTCAAAATCGATGAAGTGGCGATCGATATTCAACGCACTGTTCGATGATAATCCGCAGGGTGTTGATGTGGTCGACATAGAAGGATCCAGAGCGGAAACCTGCTTGTTCAGCATCGAGTGTGTCTTCGAGATGTTGTTTGATTCGCTCCAGGATGATTTTAACTACTATCTTAGCTGCAGCAGGCAGCACGCAGATACCCCTCCAGTTTCCGCACTCCATTAAATTTCATTTCTTAGGAATTTCTCTTCTTAGGAAGGGAAGATCATTCCACTTTTCCACACTTTAGGAAAGCTCTCAGGTTCCCAAGCTCTCTCTATAAGGAGAAGCAGAAGCTCAGCCGATCTTGTTGGCGCTGCTCGTAAGAGCTCTGCGGGAATACCGTCAAGTCCTATCGCCTTGTTGGTTTTGAGTGCATTGATCGCGGTAGTGATCTCATTATTACTGGGAGTCGTGGTGCGTATTTGGGCATTTCTCATTTCGGGCACCTCAGTCTGATTTGGGAGCATATCGCTAGCGAAAACGCGGTTCAAAACTGTCAAAATGTTATTTCCATCTCTTGAGCTGGTCCTCATCCGAAATGAGCAAAGAACCGTCTAGGCTTTTCACTGGGTGTTAGCTGGAGCTGCGACGACCTGTCACCTCTTTGGTGATTCTGTAGACGGTCGCACCTCCGTGCAACTTCTTCGCTTCTGTAGCCAGCGCGTTGATGTAATTGCGGCTGTCGGGTCGCACGCTACGCTGAACTTCTCTTATCTTTATGCGATATAGGGACACTAGCTCGCATCTCCCTGCTGCTGAAGTAGCTGCAATGCGAGCTTTCAGCTGTTTTCGTTCGTCAATCCGTCTCCAGGTATCCTCAGAAAGCAACGCCCTATGTCTTCCCTGCGATCGACCGACAATTCTTTCAGCTATTATAAGATGATGATCTCGTACTATACCCACATCTGCCCCTCATTTGTTTCGGACGTCCAGCAGCTTACTTCTAAAGAGACGGCTGATTGCAAAATGGTCAATTTGATTAAAGGTTACTTGCCTGTCGTTGGAAACCCAACTGACTTTGTGGCAGATCTTGTGCTCAAACATGGTGCCACATACCACAAGGCGATCGGCATTGCAGAAATCCACAAACCTTTGGCCGTTGTCATTGCGATTGCCTAGTCCATGCTTCCCGATTACATGTTTGAGCCCTTCGTTGTCGTTGCCTACCTTGGCATGCAAATCGTCCATCACTATGACAATGTCTCCATTTAATGTTGTGCTGAAGACGGCAAAAAAAAAAAAAAAAAATATTTGGCGCAACAGCTCTTGAAAGTGCCAGGGCCTAGTTTCTCGCAACCACTCATGTTGTGTGCGTTATATTTTTCACACGAATGGAAGGGACCTACAGTTTAGTGCCGTATCCGAACGGCGATTTGAGAAACTTTTTCGTGACAACAATACTCTCGGATGTTTGTCAGACGCTCGCGAGAGGTGACCGTGAAAAAACGTTTTGGTGTTTGCTGAAGACGGCGCTTGGGTGATTATAGAAGCTCTCCTTCTCGTCCTCAGACGAACCTTCCGTTGGGACATAACACTGTGTAATGGTAGCGCATCGAACTCTAGTCCGGAATTTGGCCGTCAAAATCCTATCAGCATGAGACTGCCAGGAAATTATGCCCATGCGTGCTGTTGTTGTTAGCAGCACTCTGACTCCATATTTCCGCAGACTTCCGGATAGTCTTCCGGAATAGAGTAGTACAGTGTTACGCGTTGGGGACTGACACTCGCCCGCTTCTAATCATCTCATTTTACTTACCCCCAAAATATCTTTCATTGGAAAACGAATTCATAGTCACCATTTTACCATGGAGCGCTACACGATTAACAACGTATCGAAATTATAAAAATGTTGACCAGAAAATCATCTTCAGTGACGAGGCGCATTTTTGACTGAATGGCTACGTGTACAAACAATATTGTCGATTTTGAAGCAATGAAAATCAAAGAGATTACCGTTGCATACCGAAAAACGCACTGCGGATTATGGACCAACGGCATAATCGCACATTATTTTTTAAAAGATGAGCGTGGGCGGGCGCTGATAAGGGGAGTGATACTGGGATATGGTAACCGAGTTTCTTTGGTCGGAAACTGATTGTTTGGGTATTGGCGAGATGTAGTTTAAACAGAATGGTGAGACAGACCTGCCACACATCGAATGAAATACTGGAGATATTGAAGGCGAAGTTTCTGGGTCGCGTAATCCCACGAAGAGCCGACGTCAATTGGCCATTAAGATCGTACGATTTAACGCCCTTAGACTTTTTTCTTTGGGGTTACGTTAAATCTAGTCTATGCCAATAGCCCAACAACAATTGCCGATCTTGAGGACAACGTTTTTTGTATCATTGGCAAGACTGAGGCAAACTTATATCCCCGAGTCATTCAAAATTGGACTTCTACGATAACCGCCTATGGTTAGCGAATCGAACTTGGAAAATATTCCAAACTTAGTATATATAACAAACTGCTTTTATATAAGCAGGTGCTAAAGCCTGTATGGACATATGGTATACAACTCTGGGGTTGTACCAAAATAAGTAACTTTAAAATTTTACAAACTTTTGAGATCAAAGTGCTAAGGGGTATTGTTAATGCGCCATGGTATATCCGAAATAGCGATATCCACAGAGATCTTGGCATTAAAACAATCGAAGACGAAATCAAAAACTACGCGAGAAAGTATAAAAGTCGACTAGAAAGTCACGCTAATATAACAGTCCTCCAAGTTTTGGATGAAAGAAATTTACTTCGCCGTCTACAAAGAATCAAACCTTTAGACTTAGCGCGATAAGTAACCGCGTCTAAACTGCGGAGCTAGCAGGAACTTCTAATGGGAAGGTACCTGCAAAACGTCATTATTTCGCGAAACGAAAACTACTTGATAAGTCGAATACTTAGTTGTAGTAAAAATCTGTTTTGAAGGGAGGTTTTTTAGTGGGTAAGAATCCCACACTACTATGAGCACGCGCTGTCGATCCTCATAGTGTCTTGTTGAAGATTTTCACCTACCCTCGGAAAAAAAAAAAAAAAAAAAAATATTGTGAAGTGTATAAAGCGACAGAAGTAATTCGCCGGGAGTTTCGACTTGAGTCGAACGTTCGATTCGCTAACCATAATAGGAATGTAACTTGGAATAACAAGATCCGTGACCCCCAGGTACGCCTAGGAATAGATGTTTGTACCAAGTCCGAAATCTCTCCTGGAGCCGTCTAGGGATTCCTCGTGATGAGTTGGAGTCAATGGCGGATGATCGAGAAGGATGGAGAGTCCATTTGAGCATCCTACCCCCGCGACCCTCATAAAGGATTAGCAGGCCATTGAAAATATATGTACGTATGTTGAATTTGAATTGAATAACATTAAATAAATGAAAAATAAATAAATGATTATCACTTTTTCCTTGTACATATGAAAAGCTAAAAAAAAGATTTGAGAGAAATACATTTTCTTTTAATACTTTTTTTTTAAATATACATATACATATATACACACTACTTGTATATATATATCTTTTTTTTATTGATAATTCACATTCTTCTTTGTGTTACATACACAAATTTCTACGCAGTTAAAGTTAAAACAAACATTAATAATACTTAAACATTATATTCATTCATTTGTTACTGAATTGCTTAAAATAGGAGAAAATTTATATTTTAAATATCTTGTATTTATTTTGCATACCAAACTAAACACAGAGCGCTGGTCACTCGGAGGAGATTTTACATTTTTAGATAATTTAAACCATTTTATTAATAAATGTATAGGTATATTGTATATAATATCTCTTGCTGTGACTTGTTTGTAAAGGTTTCACTTTTTTTTTTTTAATATTTCAAAGAAAACTAAATTCAATCTAACTAGTATGTTAACTAATTTTGTATATATTTTTCTTACGTTTTTATTCAAACACATTTTAAATACTTTATAGTTTTAATTACTTTTTTTTATAAATAAAACACTAAATACATGAGTGTTGTTATATTTTTCTATTGCTGCAAAAATTATTCCTTGATTGTAAATTTAATTAAAGCATTGTTATTTCAAGTAACACATACGTACGAAATTATTATTAAAATATGAGAAAAAACATACATTAAAATTAAGAGAAAAAATTAACTAAATAGAAACTACAGCTATTACTTTTTCATTTTTCGTTCAACAAACATCTACTGTTTCCAATTCGTAGTAAATTTACACGTTAAAATTAGTGTTAACATGAACAAATATTACTTTTTTTTTCTAATACTAAAAATTTATTTCGATTTTTCGAGGTTAATTTGGCATATAAGCAGAGTTTCCTTGTAAAATAAAATAAAAACAAATAAAAAAATAAACAATAATTATTTACAAAATAAGAGTTTTTCGAACTAAATATCACGACAAAAATAACGTGCCATCAGATTTTAGTTCACAAAACATAATATTAAATTAATAGTAGCATTGATTTTGTATACAATAAACGAATAATAAGAATATTAAAGTTTTGGTTTCGGTTTAGAAACAAATAGTAACACATAAGAATTAAAAATTAAAATAAAATATCGTTAGCAGGTAAAAAGAGACTTAATCGATACCAAAAGTTATTCTCTTAATTGAATTTGCAATTTTGATTGATTTTTTTTTTTTTTTTTTTGTTTTTACTTCATTTCAATTCGACCGCGTAATTTCGCCCGCGCATTCAAATATTCTGGATTTACATGACCTTCGATTTCTTGTTCTTGACTCGTAGAGATACTTTGTTTTTCAAGTTTTTGGGCTCGTTCCATGATGACACGATTGAGTTCACCTTTGAGTCCTGACTCGATCTTCGCCGCCTCTTGTTGCTGCTGTTGGAGGAGGATTTGGCGTTCTCGTTTCTTTTCGAGGACTCTTTGTAGCTCGGACTTTTGGTTCAGGACACTTTTACCTCTGAAAAAATATGATATGAATGTTTGTGAATTTTCTATTCAATACTAAAATATAGCTAACTTAAGGTACGGTATCCACAGAAATTATGGAAAGACTCTTGTACTAAGAATTATCAAAATCATTTTAATAAATAATCTTTTTCTTAATGAATAAGTTGAGCATTAGTCGTGCAATGCAGAGAAGGGTTATAGGCTGTGTTTAAAGATGGATGACCTACATAATAGATTCTACCAGTACATGACATGTGTTAAAAAAAATATAGATAATATTTACAAGGTGGCATTCCCCAAGGTTGCAAACGACCTTGTGGATGGAAATTGTCGGAGAAACGGCGGCAGTGACATGTGGATGAAAAGCTCAGACACCGTGGAGACAAAAATAAGCTTTAATGAACGGAAAGCCGAAGATGATGCACTAACAATTTTAAGCAATAAAATAACAGCATAAACTTTATAAAAAAAAAAAAAAAAAAAAAAAAACAGACCCGCATCATGAATAAGGAGCGCCGTGTAGACAGGGAGGGAGCAACATGAAGAGGAACTAAAATCAATCGCACAACAAAGGCCGAGATTTAAGAACTAGACGCGTTCAGGAAAGTTCACGCAACAGCCATCTCCCAGTATCCAAAAGGAAAAGGGCAGCAAAAGAATGACACGGTAAAGAATGACCTCGGAAAAAAAAACGGTAAAGAATTCGAGTAGTATAGTCAAACAGAAAACGGAGAAAATGTTGAACTATTATATTAGTACGCTTCGGAAGGTCAAGATCGATTCCGAACCGAACCACATAAGGAAAACTGCCAAACTGCAGACATCTCACGTCCTAATTTCGCCGGGTCACGGCCCCGCTACATATGTACAACCTTTGAGAATGTCAATCAAGGAATTGGAAAGCTTTGTCGACAGACTTAGCACCGATGCTCAGGGGGAAACCGGGTTGTGATAGTTGGTGAATTTAACACATGGGCCACGGAATGCGAGCCTAAGAACGAATAAGAAGAAGCCGTCTATTGGAGGGAGGCCCTCGCATCCCGTTTGCATAGACGGCGAGCGGGGAAGAAGGTACAATGCCGAACTATACAATGACATCGACTTAGCCAGAAGAGTTCACATGCAGCGACTAAGATGACTGGGTCATGTAGAGCGGATGGAGACTAGCGTTCCAACTCGGAAAATCTTCGAATCCACCCCGGATGGATGGCGCAGTAGAGGGCGACCTCGCCGTAGGTGGCGCAAGCGAGTGAGGGGACCTCAACCAAACCACATTGGCGTGCGCAACTGGAGGCAGCTGGCTAGAGATGTTTGTTGGTTGAGGCCCAGGTCCATCCCAGACTGTAGCGCCACCTAAGTAAGTAAGCGTAGAATTAAAACGACATGACGAACGTACGGACTATATGCAATAAGAGTAAGCTGTGCATGCAACATTGAAAGGTGTCTGCGTTATTGCAAGATTGCTTTTAAATGACATGCTAGCCGAAAAGTTGCAGAAATTATATAAACAAAGAAATCAGGAAGCTGACATATGGTGCGTTTTGGTGAGAATTATGCAAAGCAAAGTGAAAGCTTCTCCACAAAACGATCCCAAGTCAATCTGATTTAAAACTTTTTTTATGGTTTGAAAATTGGTGATTGAATTGAAATTGAATTAAAAAGTATGAAAAAGTTGTGCTTAAATTTGTAAAATACTACTGAATCACGCAAGTTGAAAGAAAAAGCTCTTCTCAGCGCCATCTGAAATTTGTAGCGCAAAATAAACATCCCAACTCAGTTGTGACTGAGAAAAAAAGCTAAAGTGGTTCCAAGTCACTTTTTGTTGTTGTGCTCCGCGTTAAATCTTACTTCACTGAGAAGCAACGTCTCACCAAAACGCACTAATAGTCGCACTGCAGCAAATACATTGTAGAAACTAAATAACATAGACATGACAACGGAAATGGAACGGACCGATGGATCTATCTTCTTGTATTATCCCACGTGTTGGGATAATTCTTCTTCTGTACTTTATGCACGCAGGCCGAAAGCTGAGCAAATCGGACTTCTATATATTATAACACAATATTTTGAGTCGTCTGGATGTTTCTACATATATAGTATCTATATAAAATTAAGCACACATCGATTAAATCTTTACACTTCGGCAGATCCTGGAAAAAACCCAAGAAGTCCACATCGATACTCGTCATATCTTTATCGATTTCAAGGCCGCGAATGACAGCATAGCATATATAGAGAGGAGCTATTTAGAGCCATGTCTAGTTTTGACATCCCTGCCAAACTTGTTCATCGGTGTAGGATGGCGATGAAGAACACTTGCTACTCCATCAAGGTGGGTAATAACCTCACCGAGACCTTTGATGTCAAAAAAGGTTTTAGACCAGGTAACACGCTGTACAATTTATGAAATGTCTGTACAACTGTTCGCATACGCCGACGATATTGACATTATTGGAAGAACTCAGGGGTTTAGCTATAAACCCAGATACATGCTGTCGACAAAAAGGGACAATCAACACCGATGAATTGGACAGAACGTCACAGTGGGCAGCTACAACTTTGAGGAAGTAAGGCGCTTTGTCTACCTTGGCTTTGCTATAAATTCTGAAAACGACATCAGCATAAAAATTAAGCTAAGAATAACTATTACCAATCGCTGTTTTTTTTTGCTAATAAGGCAAATCAACAGTAAAGCCGTATCTCGAACAATTAAGGAGACTCTATATAAGACCCTTATCATCCAAGTCCTGAGAAAAATGATTCGTAAGATATTCGGTCACGTTTGCGTTACGGGTTTTGGAGGAGAACTGTACTATACCAGCTATACAGCGACATAGACCTAGTCGAAAAACTGCGTATTGGACGTTTGATATGGCTAGGACATGTACAGCGAATGAACATCAACGCTCTGGCCCGCAGAGTCTTCGAATCTAATCTGAGGGATGACGCAGTAGAGGACCACCTCGCCGTAGGTGGCGCGCATACCATAAGATCAAGGGGACCTCAACCAACGTGCACAGCTGGAGGCAATTAGCTAAAAAACGAGCTAAATGGAGAGGCTTGTTGGTTGAGGCCCAGATTCACCCCGAACTGTAGGTCCACCTTAGTAAGTAAATAAGTAAAATTAAGCATTACAGCACTTTACTACAGATCTAAGATGAATAGAATGTGAAAGGAAACAGCTCTAGTGATAATATAGTGAGCAGCCAGTATCTACCGATATCCTAGGAAGAAATATCCAGACGGCACGGCGATACTGTGCCTAACAAGAATAAAGATTTTCTTAATTTGTTACTTTTTTAATATTCTCCACCATTGTAGAACTGTAACTTTAAAATTTTAAAACCCAGTGAGGGAGTCAGAAAAAGGAGAATTTAAGATTTTAAAAAAATTTAGTTAGGTGACAATGCGCGTTAATTTTAAATCTTCGCAAATCATACCTTACTAGAAATATTGAGGATAAGTCCATCATTCCTCCATAGTTCTTGACGCGTTGAATTCATTTCGATTTTCGGCAATCTAATTGATGATACCATGAACATCAGAAATAAGTTTGGCTGTCGCTGTGACTCCACAGCCTGGGGCCTTAGCTGTGGTGCCGTTAATGAATAGGAAAAGTCAAGAATGCTGCCATCTACTAAGAAATAAATTAGATTGTGAATAATAGAGAGAACAATGGTATTAATTAAAAACAGTCGAAGATAGGACAGAGCCTTGGGGACCAGAAGAATTTCATTTATCTAATACAACTTGATCGACTAACTTAAAAACTCGCAATCTATTTTGAGAATATGTCCTCGACACCATAAACTTGCAGCATGACACGCTCTATCGAAAGCTTTGGAGATATAAAGGAAACCATGACATTAATATTATATGTAACAGTTATACAGGGTGGGCCAAAAATATTAAGTGGATTGTAAAAATTCATAACTTTGGAGCGAAGCAATATTTTTCAACAATTTTTTTCTTTTAAATTAAACATTTCGCAGCCATTTGAATGTAAAAAATGTCCCGTCTAGAGATGCCATCGTGAGTTTGGTCGTCTGTTTTCTATAAGAATGAACTGTGTTCAATCATAGACAAACTGGGAGACCTGCGTCCGAACGTTCCCGAGACAACATAAGTCGCGTACAGCCATCTACTCGTATTGTGGAACACATTTGGACATCGACCAGGCTGCGTTCGTCCCTTGTTCGACGACTTTGCAGAGAGTTTTAAGAAGGGATTTGCATTATTTTCCATATCTACCCAACACAAGTCGGTTATTATTGGCTCTGTTGTTGACACTGTTTAAAAAAAACGAAATCAAGATTGCTATTTTTTGAGAAATTGATTATGTCAGACGAAGCCCATTTCCACCTCAATGGCTTCGAATAATTCAGGAGCGGCAGATGCATCCACTTCTATTCATGGTTTGGTGTGGTATTCCGGCTAAAATGGTCATAGGGCCCTATTTCTTTGAAGACGCAAATGGGGACGCAGTAACAGTAAATGGGGATGAGTATAGAGCAATGCTTGACAACTGTTTACATGTGCAGCTGTGTCATCTATTCCCTTGCTCTTATGTTGTTTTAACAAGACGGCACTACTACCCATATAGCCAGCGGTAAGAGAATTTCTTCGAGAAGTGTTCCCAGGCCGAATAATCTCAAAAAATGAAGACATTGGTTAGCTAGCTCGTGCTCCTGACTTCTTCTTATGGAGTTATCTGAAAATAGAGGTTAACAAAAAATAGTCCCAGTCTTTTGCAGACCTTACAACGAATATTAAGTCCCACATAATGGCCTTGAAACCACAAACTTTGAAAAAAGTGGTGGAAAATTAAGGTATCTTTACTCAACTTCCATCATATTTTTCGCTTCTTCTAGAAATTCGGGATCTTAAACACAGTCCAACAAGGAATTTTGTTGTTCTACCTATTCACATGTTTCCGAAATGTCCAAAAAATCTGAATCAGGGTCATCTTCTTAAGAGACATCAGCAACAATAAGCATCGTTTGGGTTTCTGGGATCAACTTCTTGGCCCTTGAATTTTGAAAAGAACAATAGGGTCCCAGTGTTGGAATCCTCGGATCAGAGCTGACAAGGAGATTATTCAAGATATCCTTGGCTCTGAACAACCTGGCTCCGAAAAACTTTATTAAGAGCTGTTGCAGCGTTTTCCGTGAATTTTCCAATTGGAAGCTGGTGGCATGTAATACCACCCGTAGTGGTTAATATAACTTTCAGCGGCTTCTCGAGCAAATTATCCGAACTTTTTTGGTGCAAACCAGTTCTGATAGCCTCCTCATTAAGTCCAGTGATATTTGCTGTAGTTTTGGGATCGTTGAAAAACATCCGTGCCATATTCTCATCTTTATAGGTTCCAGCACGTTGCTTCAGCCGATCAACATGAAGACCCAGCTCATCTTTAAACTTCTTCTGTACTTTCATTTTTCTTTCTCGCTGTTACTCCTTGTGCAAATCAGTGTTTGTTGACCACTTTTTGAAGTCCAACTTATAAGAAATATGCAAGAGGTACTCAAAAAATCGAATTTTGGCGTGGAGAGAAGAAATATCTGTAATGCTCTGCATTAGGAGTTCTTGTGTCAATTCCTTTTAAGTCGTTCATCATTGTTGGTGTTGCACCACACACATAGCACAGAACAAAATGAAATTAAACGTTAAATGCAAAATTTAAGAATATACATACATCAACCACTGCGTATGGGTGCATTTTTACGCTGGGAGCCACTTGTTCAAACATGAATAGTTGGCGCAGTCGGATATAATTCTTTCGTTTATCTCTCACTTAATACCTAATCTATACGTAAACATCTGTGAAGTCCATTTTTCGGAACAACACGGAACTTTTTTATACGGGTTGAATTTCTCGAAAATACTGTTCAAAAAGACGTTATTTCCAAAAAAAATAAAGTGCCCTGGCTACTAAAGAACATAAATTGTTTCTATTTCCTAAGACTATTCACTATTAAACTATGTAAAATGAAAATATTAAAAACAAAAGACTGTTGCGACAAACGCAACCCAATTCATCATGAATTTTCCTTGAAATGCAAGGTTTTTAAGCTCGTTTTTGGGTTTATTAATTGAAAAAAACCTGTTGAAAACGAGACCTTAGGTGCCAGAATTCAATTGATTGGTCCACCAGCGTATATATAACAGGTGTATATACTTCGCAAAGCCATACTAGAAACTTAAAATTTCCCGATTTTTACACCATTCGTCTCACTGTGTAGCGGGCACCTAAAGGATATTATTTTCTATTCCTAACATCATAAAAAATAGCAAGGCTTAAGCTTCAATATTCTTCTGGTTTTGTTAAAATTCGTTAATCAAATAAAAAAATATTCCAATTTAAAATTCAGTTCATATTTTTGGGCCACCCTGTACAACGTTAGTAATCCAATTATTATTGCTCGTAAGACTCTACTAATAGATGTAGTTAATTAATTCGCTTCGCTTACATTTTATTATTGAACATTAATTCCCTATGGAGATTCTTCCTATCCGATGATTCTAAACAAGGATTCATAATTTTCTTCGGCAGTATCAGACCATCGGAATCCGTCTGAACGCCGGGTGGTGGAGTTGACATCATCATACTGTTGCCCGGTGATCCTTCACGGGATGGGTACTCGCGGCAGTCCTCGGCACCACTCTCTGAATTCTGATCTAAATTAGAAAACAAAAAAAGTAATTAATTGAATAATCGTTTAATTTTTCAGTATCAGAGCAAATGAAAGCAATTAATGGCACTCTGAGCCCAGATTAATGTACGAATATAATAATTCGACTGTTCTACATATAATATAAATTGACACAATTTTCGTTGTTATTCCCCATCTGCAGAACCTTCACTAGAGTGTCACTTGCTCCACATTATATTAATAGGCATTATCTCAACTTCCTACCACAGACACAATGATTGTGTAGATACATTTAATATCATAATCTCGAGAGAGTGGAAAATTTAAGGTCAAATTGATTTTCCATTATTGTTCTCTTATACGTCTATTTTCTGCTATCCAATGAAAGTTTTTCTTCTTCTCGCCATCTTCTGTGTCTTTCTCAGAAATTTAACACAACAGTCATAAAAAAAAATGTCCGTACTAAATAATGCGATAAAATTTCAGAAAAGTTTTCAGAAATAAAATTCCATATCTAATTCAGCTTGCGTAATCTGATTACTATCAGGATGGGGTCAATACATGGCACCAAATCTTTGCCAAAAAGGTATACCATTCGCATTTGTAAGCCCAAAACGATGTTAATTCCATGAGAGACACAATCTTTATTGGAAAAGATAACACCTATTGTAGGTTGTTGAACTTGAATGCTTTTGTCTATTTAAGTCCCAAAGTGATTAAGTGTTTCGCCAATATTTGATGTAACTGACGAAAATGAAAACAGCATCAGACCAATTGCACAGAGTGACTGTTTCGAATATGTATATATACTCTGTATGTACTTATGGACAGATGATGTTAAAGGCGGACAACCTTAATCCGTAATTGCGTCTTTCATGTTATATTTTTGTCTTTTTGTTACTTGTGTATACAGGGAGCTCTCGATATTCCGAACGAATGATTCCATAAAGTTTTTATTTATTTTTTTTTGTCGGGATAGGAAACGCTTGACTAGAGCACGCAGACGCAACTGCTACATTGTACTAGCTGAGAGCAAAAGCCTGATTTACTCATTTTATTAGAATTATGTATTTCTAAGAAAACCAAGCAAGCGCTTTAGTGATGAGGAGCTCACCGACTCAGCACTCCCCACATCAGCACCGAAAATCTATCACCTGATAAGAGTAAAGGCAGGAGAATAGAAGAGACATTTTCCGCAGTATCGTTTTCCTCTCAAGTGTCACGAACCATTTTAGAAGCGGTTAAAGGTTTGAGCAAGGTCTTCCACATGTTCCTTACAATATAGTTGATGGCCATTAGGATTGCATTCCTAGCTCAGACTCTGGGAAGTAGGCATGGGAAAAATCAACCTGTTAAAACCGGAAACCGTTTTTATTGTTTCGGTTGACCTTCTTTTCCTCCGGTTTTTTCTTCCCGGATATAGCCGATGATTTTTTTTAAACCGAAATTGGCAATTGGCAGTTTAACACCAGCAAAAAATGCCTACATACCCCCTTCGGGTAGGGGTTAGAATATACCCGAGGTAGGCATGCCTGTCGTAAGAGGCGACTAAAATCCACCCTTCGTATACCGGGCTTAAAGTGTATACAAAAAAATGCAATGAGTAAAACGAAAAGATTTAATACCCCAGGTGGCAGTCCAGGTTCACTGGAAAATCCACCCTCTTCGAAGTTAGGCTCTACGGATTCTGGGGAGAGCCAATTATTGCAATTAATAAACCCCTTTATAAAAAGTTCAAGGGTACCTCGGTCTCCACCATCATGTCTCCGGGAAAAAAAGTCCGCCGGAAGTGCAAGCGCACAAGAAACAGGACTCAGAGAAATGTAAAAGCTTTGAGAAGGAAAATAACGAACTTCGCAATAAACTTAATGAAATGGATCGACTCTACCAAGAGCTCAAAAAAGAGGTAGACATGCTGAGAGAGGAAAACAAGCTTCTAAAGAACTCGCTTTTACAAAAAGAACGCGAAGATTCCCCTCCCCACGCAGCTAATCCCAATTATCACACGGACGAAGAAGAGCTTGCACGCGAAACGAATTGCGTCTTAAAGAAAAGACCTAGCAAAAAACGCAGAGCCGGCTCTTCGCCCGAAATCGAGCCGCGAAAAGAAGACAAGCAAAATGAGTCGAAGCCAAAACAAACTCAAGCTAAAGCACGTCCTCCGCCTGCAATAAATGTCGTTGGCATAACGGACTACAGTAAGCTACATTGCCTTCTTAAAGGAACGAAGACATCCAAATTCAAGGTAACGTCACTCAGGAACAATGCGTGGAAAATTAACGTTGATGACTCCGATGGCTACCGAGCAATATCACAAAAATTAAACACGGAAAAAGTCAGAAAGACCACTGCGTGTTATAGCAAGGGGGCTCCACCCCTCGTGCACAAAAGACGACGTAATGAACGACCTCAAAGCTAAAGGTTTAAAAATTCTTAATGCCGTCAATATTCTCAAAAAGGTGAAGCAACAAACGGAACAAGGCCAGGAAATCATGGTCAAGCATGGACTTCCGCTCTTTATGCTTACCTTTGACAGGAGCGATAATGTAGACGATATTTATAGCGTTAAAACTAGTCAATTATCGTAGTCAAGATTGAGCCTATGCGTACGAGTACGAGATCGATACCTCAGTGTAAACGCTGTCAAGGCTTTAATCACACACAGTCGTATTGTCAAAAAGAGCCGAGATGCGTAAAATGTGCTGGTAACCATCTCTCGGAAAAGTGTGACCTAAATAAGCAGGCCCCGGCTACCTGCATTAACTGCAAAGGAAAGCACCCAGCGAACTATCGAGGTTGCGAAGTGGCAAAAGAGCTTCAAAAAAGGCGAGACACATTTAAAAATATTCAACGCTAGAACGCAGAACCGGTTAAAAATAGTCGTGAAATTGCTAAGCCAAGGGTAACGACCGTCAATAAACACGTCAAAGTTAAGACGAGAGTCGAGCAAAGTAAAGTTCCTTCGGCAAAATCAAAGGAAAAGCCACAATCTCCAGAGACGCTAACATATGCTCAAGCTGCGTCGCTAGAAAACAAGCAAAGCGGTGTTACGGTAGACCCAGTCTCCCAAGTCTTCTCTATAATTCTTGCGAAACTTGAGGAGCAAACGAAAGTCAACAAAGTCATATTTGATAAATTGAGCAAGCTCGAGTTAAAACCTCGCCAAAAAAGAACTCCCATATGAATATGAATCAGTTACTAAAAATTTTAACATGGAACGCAAACGGCCTTCTACAAAAAAAAAACGGCGAATTAGAAGTATTCTTACGGAATGACAACATTGACATTTGCTTGATCTCTGAAACTCATTTGACAAAGGAATCCGGAGTAAAAATAAGAGGGTATCGTGCTTATCACGCATACCACCCTTCCGGAAGAGCTAGAGGCGGATCCTCCTTATTCATTAAAGACTGCATTGAGCACTCCATAAATACGACGATTGAAATCGATACAATGCAAACAAGCTCAGTTCGAGTTAAGAATAGGCACTCGTATTTCAACATCGCTTCCATTTATTGTCCTATGCGTTTAGAAGTAACGACTTTGTACGTCTCCTTGACTCACTTGGACCGAATTTCATTATAGGTGGCGATTTCAACGCAAAACACACCTTTTGGGGTTCCAGATCCAATTCACGGAGAGGCAGACTTTTGTACGAAGCCGGTGTGCAATTCGGGGTTGATTTCTTTTCGACGGGGAAACCGACGTATTGGCCCTCTGATACAGCAAAAACACCGGACCTAATAGACTTCTTCGTAGCAAAAGGAGTATCTTCAAATTTTGCGAAAGTAGAGGAAAGCTTTGATCTCTCCTCAGATCACTCGCCGGTAATCTTGACAATAAGTGACCGACTAATGACAGTAGAAGTTGTGCCTAGATTAACGAACAAAAAACCTAACTGGCGCGACTTTAGAACTGATTGCGAAGAAAATATTGTCTTAAACGTATTGCTCAAAACACCCTTCGAAATAGAAGATGAACTCGGCAAATTTATTGAATCAATACAGAATGCCGCGTTGAAAAATACACCTTTAAGGAGGAAAGAAGTCCCATGCAATGAAGCTAATTATCCGCCGGAAATAAAAGAACTTATTCGAGAAAAGAGGAGAGCACGCAAAATATGGCAACAAACTCGCGCTCCCCAGCATAAAGCCCACTCGAATTTCCTATGCAATAAGCTTAAAAAAGCGATCCAAGACCTAAAAAACCGAGAGACTTCAGCTTATCTTGAAGGTTAAACCGGCGAAAAAACCACTAATTACTCGCTCTGGAAAGCCGTCAAAAGAATTAAAAAACCCCAAATACATTCGCCACCGATAAGAAAAAACAACGACGAATGGGCAAAAGGTGACAAAGAAAAAGCGGATCTATTTGCCGAGCACTTAGAAGAGACTTTTAAGCCATTTGATAGAGAAACATTGGTAGACGATTTTACCGGTACGACTACGACATTTGACAACCCTAGAATAAAAAGTGTGTCATTTATAGAACTTTGCCAGGCAATTAAAAACCTGAAAAATATTAAAGCTCCTGGCCATGATTTAATAACCGGACAAATCCTCAAGGAATTACCAAAAAAGGCACTATTAAAATTGCTTTATTTAATAAATGCTTCTATTAGATTATTATACGTTCCAAATCAATGGAAAGTCGCAGAAGTCATAATGGTTCCGAAACCGGGGAAATCTCCAAATGACAAAAAATCGTACAGACCGATATCGCTACTACCAATAATATCGAAGGTATTTGAAAAACTCCTACTGAAACGGATTCTTCCGGTCATTGAAGAGAGACGCCTAATACCTGACCACCAATTCGGGTTCAGAATCAAGCATTCCACAATTGACCAGGTTTATAGAATAACCGACGAAATTGAAAAAGCCCTTGAGGAGAAAAAGATTTGTTCTAGCGCTTTTCTTGACGTATCTCAAGCCTTCGACAGGGTTTGGCACGATGGATTGAATTATAAGCTAAGACGAATCCTTCCGGAGCAACTTCATAAGATCTTAGAATCATACCTTAAAAACAGACTTTTTCGCGTCAAGCACGGAACTGAATATTCTGATTTTAAAGAAATCGCCGCCGGAGTTCCGCAAGGAAGTGTCCTTGGGCCTATCTTATTCTTGCTGTACACTCGGGACATACCACAAAATGAAGGCATTATTGTAGCTACGTTCGCGGGAGATACGGCTATTCTAGCAACGGACAGTTCAATCGAGTCAGCAACCATAAAACTCCAACGAGCCTTGGATAAAAATCTGTGAGTGGACAAAAACTTGGGGCATTGTTCTTGACTAGACCAAATCGACGCATGTTAATTTCACTTACAAGAAAATAATCAACCTTCCCGTTTTCATTAACTCGGTACAAATGCCACATGCAAACGAAGCTAAATATCTGGGAATGACACTAGACGCGAAACTTAAATGGAAACCTCACGTTAAAAAGAAACGTGACGAAGTCGAAAATCGACTTAGAGAAATGTATTGGCTAATAGGAAGATATTCCAAACTAAGCGTATATAACAAACTGCTTCTGTATAAGCAAGTGCTTAAACCCGTGTGGACGTACGGTATACAACTCTGGGGTTGTACCAAACCAAGCAATAGGAATCTCATACAATCAATCCAAAATAAAATTATAAGACTAATCGTGAACGGTCCCTGGTATATCAGAAACAATGATATCCACAGAGACTAAGGGATAGCTACCGTGGAGGACGAAATAAAAAACTTTGCTCGCAAGCTTCGTATTCGTCTTCATGGCCATTGCAACTGTGCCATACTCCAAACTTTGGATGTGACAAATCTTACGCGCCGACTTCAAAGAACGAAACCGTTCGAATTAGCACAATAAGACAAAAAGCCGCATGTCATGACGGTTTCAGCAGGTGCTTTTATTGAAAATCTACCTGCCTCACGCGAATATTCTCTTCTGAAGCTTAAACTACTTGATAAGGTCTAACTTAGTCGTAGTAAACAAAACGAAGGGAAGGGTGTTTTTAGTCAGTAGAAATCTGACACTCCTATGAGTACACGGTTTCATAGTGTCTCATGAAGATTTTCACCTACCCACAAAAAAAAAACTAACACTGAAGACTCCTTCGTATAAAAATATTCATTCTCTCATACAGTGCCGCTTCTTGTATTTCGGAGGCCCTGAGGCAAGATTTTTTTTTTGGGGCCCCTACTTTTACTGTTCAATTTTAACGAACGAATGTTATTCAAGTGTAAAATGGCCTCTCACTTTTCTTTCGCTTTTTTGACAATTTTTACTTTTTTTTTTTCGTTTTTTCTCAACTTTTTTTTTGGGGGGCCTCGGGAAGCGGGGAGGTGCAAGTGGGGGCCCTGAGGTATTTGCCTCACTCGCCTCAAGGTAAAAGCGACCCTGCTCTCATACGCCCTGCACGTTGGCACAAATGAGAGTGTTTGCCCATTTCCTTAACTTAATAGTGACTAGAGGACAAAAATATTGATAGGTGATATAAGAACAATTGTCACATTTGCAAAACATAGCAATTTGTTTATGGAGAAGCTGGGCGCAGGGCAGAAACGGGAAGGCATAGCAGAGGGAAATATAAAACTTTTAGTACAATCAGTACCAACAAGGTGGAACTCCATGTACCATATGTTAAAACAGTTTGTAGAACTTTCTCCGTTAATCTCCCAAGTTTTAGCCAATCCCATCATAAAAAACTCACCACAGATATCGAAATGATTTATGAAATGTTGGCTATCTTAATGCCACTGATGAGATTTCGGGGAGTGAATATATTACGGGAAATCTCGCAATCCCCTTATTGGCCATCATTGAAAACACATTAACATGTCGCCATTCAAAACAAACATTTTCTGCTGCAAAAATTCTTTACCAAAAGCTTTTCAGCAGCCTTAAAAAAGAGAGGAGTTCAAAAGCATTGCGGAATCCTCTTCTGTGCCATGCTTCGCTCTCGGATCCTAGATTAAAAAAAATATATATGGCTAAGAAAAATATACTTGGCTGAGATTGGTAAACTTTCTCCTGAAAGAGAATACGTCAGATCGTCAAACACTCTTTGGTCATCATATGATGAAGTAGTAGCGAATAAGGATATTGGCCTAGTTGAAGTTGAAAGTTCGTTTCCAAACGAACTTAGACTTTACCTTCAACGGCCTTTGTTGTCCAGACTGAGTGATCATTTTGTTTTTTGGGAGCAAAGCAAGACGTGTACACCTGATTTAGCATTTATTGCCCAAAAATATTTGTGTTTGGTAGGATGTTCGTGTTCGGTAGCTTAGGAGAGATTAGTGCCATCTCTGAATGACATTGTTTCCGAAGAGAGGTGTCGCGAAAGAGTATTTAGGACTCGACTTGGAGAAAAATATTGGGTGAATATTTTGAACTTAAGTACTAATACATACTTTATATTTGTAAAGGCTTTTTTTCAATGAATTTATATGTATTATTTTTAAATTACATATGTAATAAAGAAAATGTTCAAAATTTTGTTTTTCTAAAAAAACGAAACCCGGTTTTTGGAAGAACCGGTATTTTGGAGCGATATAAAACCGTAAGGTTAAACCGAAGGCAAAAAAACCGATAAAACCGGTGTTTTTGGCAAAAACCGCCATCCCTACTGGGAAGCTAGTCCTGAACACAAAAAAAAATGGAATTTGAATTTACGCAACAGTCGAAGTTGTGGTGTCATGAGACGGGAGTCGTAGGATAAGTGGCGCTCAAGGTAATCAAAACTTCAGTGTGGATTATGCCAAAAATCACGCCGCCTGAGACGATGGATGGCATTGATAGTAAAGCCCATGATATATGTTAAGTATCAAGAGGAGGTTAGTTCAACAATGCATCTAGAGGAGAGACGGGAAAACTCCCGTGCAGCCGAGACAGGCCGTTCAATTGAGTTGAGCATAAAAGGCAATCACATATTTACGCAAAAACCCCTTCCACTAAACAACCAAGACATATGCGAGAAATGGTCTTATCATATCCTATAGATCCAGATGACCTTATGCAGTGATACGCTCTATGTCTTGTCAAAAGCACCCACCTAGATATTTGGATTCATTGGAAATACGGATAGTGACTTCTTTTAGTATTGGCTGAGTCAAACCGGTCAAAATCCTCCTTCTCGTAGAGAGAACAACTAGCCGAAAGGCTAGTAGGATTTCCCAGCAGTTTGGAAACATTCCGGAGTGTAAAAAAAGGGAACAAATTAAAGCCATGGCCATAAAAATGGGCCATCAAAATCGACAGCAAAGAACCAGCTGGGACTAGCGGAGACTTAACGTCGAAGCGCAATAGATCGTTGGAGGAACCCGTTTCGGATTCTAAAAGGTCCAAGGTGCATAACACCAGCACTTCTTATAAGCCCCCCAACACCATATCTTAGTCCTTCAGTGAGGTCCTTAAAGATAAGATCATGCTGGCGGTGGTTGATAGAAGCGATCGATCCAGATAAATGGAAAATAATACCAGCAAATCTTCCAAGAGTTTTCGTGGAAGTCATGCATGGGTGAGGTATGACCAGGCGTAAAGCTCGAGGTTGTTCCGAGAGATGATATCCCGAGTAGACCGAGAACTCGAGCCTGGATCCCAATCGAGCCCTCCGATCCGGATGTAATCCTTAATATCATCCGACCTAGCAATCCGGAGTTACCAACTCACAACTGGAAGTGATGACTCCTCTTCTTCAATCTTACAGCAAATTCCCTCTATAGTCAATGAAGACATCTTGTTAGACATAGAGACGGATGACTGCTTCAACAAAATTCCTTTGAGTGAGGAGGAGCTACTTCAACATATTTGGAGCTGAGGTCTGTAGGGATTTTCAATACTACGTCAGGGGATTTGAAAAAGAGATGGTGGCGGATGAACCCTTAATGGTCCAACGGCAGCGCTCATATCCCCGAAGTGGGTTACTGACATCGGTGTATCCGGCCTCTTGTCCTAGGGGTACAAAAAAAAGGATCTGGTCCTCCAGGTTGGGGGTTGTGCCGTCGGGTTAACTTCCCTACCACGTAAAAAACCTTCGGTTACGAAGCAACCAACAGCCTCGGATACGGATGATCTTACTGTTGACGACCCATGCAAACGTCCCTCTACAAACCACGTGCAGCCGAACAACTTGCGGAGGCCCTAGAGTGTCTCAAAGCAGACATTACCGCCATCCAAGAAGTGCGATGGGATGGGCCGGGCAAAAGGAGTATGAAAAACTGCGACATCTACTACGGCGATTGCTACAGACAAAAAGGACAGCGTCTATTCGGGTGCGGATTTGTCATTGGAGACAGACTTAGGCAATAAGTCTTGAGTTTCCGGCATGTGAACGAGCGCCTCATGACTATCCGTATCAAGGCTAAATTTGCCAACATTAGCCTAATATGCGTTCACGCACCTCACGAGGAGGACGACGCGACAAAGGATGACTTCTACCAGCTCTTGGACAAGACGTTTGAGCAATGCCCTAGCCACGACGTTAAAATTATCCTAGGCGACTTTAACGCAAAGCTAGGAAGAGAGGAAGTCTTTAGTAGCGTGGTCGGAAAGCACAGCCTGCACGACAACACATCTGGTAACGGACTCAGGCTAATCGACTTTGCGGCGGGGCGAAACTTTGTTGTAGCTAGTACGCGGTTCCCACGTCTCGATATTCACAAAGGAACATGGCTCTCCTTTGATCGAAAAATCGTCAACCAAATCGATCACATTGCGATCGACGCAAGGCACTCTTCCAGTATTCTGGGTGTCCGGACTTTCCGAGGAGCCAACGTGGACTCGGATCACTACCTAGTTGTAGCCAAGGTACGGATGCAGATATCCACAACGGAGCGAAATCAACGAAATGCTGTGAGGAAATTTGACGTCGAAAAGCTACAATCGCAAGAGACCGCCAGAACCTTTGCCGATCCTGTTTCTCCTAATCTCAATCTTAGTCCTATGCCGCCAGCAGCAAATGCGGAAGACCAGTGGCAGCGTTGCCAAAAAGCCATCAGAGATGCCGCCTCTGATGTACTGGGTTTCTCTCGCCCACCACAACGAAACCCCTGGTTTGATGAGGAATGCCGGCAAGCACATGCAGCAAAACAAGAGGCGTACAAAGCGGCGCTGCATAGAAGGACTAGAGCTGCTTACGAGCTCTACGTGTGCAGGAGAAAAGAGGAACATCGACTTCTCAGAAAGAAGAAAAAAGAGCATGAGAAGCGCTCGATCGAGGAGATTGAGAGACTTTATAATGTTCGAAAATTTTACCAAAGGGTAAAAAGAACATGCCACGGTTTCAAAGCCAGAACAGAAGCCTGCAGGGACGAAAATGGCAACATAGTAGTAGAATCGCAGTCGGTGCTGAGGATATGGAAGGAACACTTCTGCAGACTGTTAAACGGCGATGATGATCAATATTCCGCTGTCAGGCAGAATGAGCCATTCAACAGTGACGATGGCAGTCAAAATTCCCGTCAACCCGATCATAATGAAGTGAGGATAGCGATATCTAAACTCAAATCCAACAAAGCTGCTGGAGCCGACGGCCTTGCCGCTGAACTTTTCAAGGCAGGAGGAGATGAGTTGGTAAGGAGCATGCACCAGCTCATCTGTAAAATCTGGTCGGACGAAAGTATGCCCGATGAATGGAACCTCAGCATCGTTTGCCCGATCCTGAAGAAAGGAGACCCTCTGAACTGCGCCAACTACAGAGGTATAAGTCTCCTAAATATCGCATATAAAATCCTGTCTGCCGTACTATGTGAACGCCTAAAACCGATCGTCAACAAGTTGATAGGTCTTTATAAGTGCGGTTTCAGGCCTGGAAAGTCCACCATTGACCAAATATTCACACTACGGCAGATCTTGGAAAAAACCCATGAATATAAAATCGATACGCACCACCTTTTCATCGATTTCAAAGTTGCCTATGATAGCGTGTATAGAGACGAGTTATACAGAGCCATGTCTAGTCTTGGCATCCCTGCCAAGCTCGTCCGTTTGTGCAGAATGACGATGGAGAACTCTCGCTGCTCCATCAAAGTCGGTAAGAACATCACCGAACCGTTCGATGTCAGGAAAGGTCTTAGACAAGGCGACGCGCTATCATGCGATCTCTTTAACATAGTACTTGAGAGAATTGTACGAAACTCACAAGCCAACCCCGGAGGTACAATCTTCTTCAAGTCTGTACAACTACTCGCTTATGCCGATGACATTGACATAATCGGAAGAACTCAGCGGGCCGTCAATGGGGCATTTACGAGTATTGAGATCGAGGCAGCAAAGATGGGTCTAGCGGTCAATGAAAGCAAAACAAAATATATGCTGTCTACAAAAAAGGACACCCAACATCGGCGTCTTGGGCAGAACGCCACAATAGACAGATACAATTTTGAGGTAGTAAAGGATTTTGTCTACCTAGGCTCTATGGTCAGCTCCGCAAATGACATGAGTGGAGAGATCACACGGAGAATTACTCTTGCCAATCGTTGTTTCTATGGGCTAAAACGGCAATTGAGTAGCAAAGCCCTATCTCGAACTACTAAGGTAACTCTTTATAAGACATTAATCATCCCAGTCCTGCTGTATGGCGCAGAGGCATGGGCTTTGAAAAAACCGGATGAGGATGCCCTTGGTTATTTCGAGAGAAAAGTTCTTCGAGCGATCTTTGGTCCCGTCTGCATAGACGGTGAGTGGAGGAGAAGGTACAATGCCGAATTATACGGCCTGTACAAAGACATCGACTTAGCCAGAAGAGTTCACATACAGCGACTAAGATGGCTGGGTCATTTAGAGCGGATGGAGCCCAACCTTCCCGCTAAGAAAGTCTTCGAATCCACCCCGGACGGACGGCGCAGTAGAGGACGACCTCGCGGTAGGTGGCGCAAACAAGTGGAGGGGGGCCTCAACCAACTTGGCGTGCGCAACTGGAGGCAGCTGACTCGTAACCGTGCTGGCTGGAGAGGTTTGTTGGTTGAGGCCCAGGTCCACCCCGGACTGTAGCGCCATCTAAGTAAGTAAGTAAGTAAGTAATCTCCATCACTCCATACGGCTTTTGCCCGCTTTCTTCTTCGTCTCTCCAAGGATAGGGAAGATATCGTCTTGGTCCATGAGCCTTGGGTTGTGGACAACTTGGTATGAGGGCTGAAGACTTCAGAATACTACTCCCTGTATACACTAGACAAAGGTAAACCCAGATCTTGTATACTGGTAAAAAGCAGCCTAAAAGTAACCTTACTCCCTAATTACAGCGATCGAGATACCATCGCGGCAAAGATAGAGACATCAAACGGGTCATACTACTTGGCGTCGGTAATGAACCAACATAGGTAACGAACCAACATTTATTACCAAAAATCGACAAGAAGTGCTATTACCCTTGTCTCCCAAAATATCCTTCTGGAAGGTATCCTAACTGGAAGGTATCAGGTGAACATTCCTTCTCAGACCAACGATATCTTTTTCTGAACATCGACCATATAAGCCCAATAGTCTTTAGAAATTATCGTAAAACTGACTGGCTCAAATACAGAGTAATTGTAAAAAAATTAATTGCTTCGACTCCCTCTAGGACCCCTTGCAATTAGATCGCATGATGATCTTAAAACATTAGAATGATTGATTGATATCTACTTACGGAAATGTATTGATACACAATTTCTGCAAAGGTAAATCAGTTGAAACGGCATTACACTCGCTGGTTCGTAATATTGAGTACTAGATGTTTCACAAGGAATATACAAGGGTAGCTTAGAGGGTGGTTTTAACAATATCAATGCATCAGCGATTGTAGATGAACTTTCAGACATGAAGGTAGACAGCTCACTATGGGAATTGATCAATTTACTGCTTGCTAGTCGGATTATCAACTCAGAGCTGGGTGGAACGTCTATTAGAAGATCTGTCGGCAGAGGCACTCCGTAAGGTAGTGTTCCATCTCCTCTCCTTTGGAATAGCAAACTTATCGCTAGAGTAGAAAAATTAATATATTCAGTTAGGTGGCGCTACAGTTCGGGGTGCACCTGGACCTCAAGACTCTTCATTTAGCTCGGTTTTTAGCTAATTGCCTCCAGTTGCGCACTCGAGGTTCTCTTGGACTTCTGCGCGCGTAGAGGAGGTCCTCTACTGCGTCGTCCCTCAGGGTTAGATTCGAAAACTCTACGGGCCGGAGCGTTGGTGTCCATCCGCTCTACATGCCTTAACTATCTCAAACGTCCAATACACAGTTTTTTGACTAGGTCGATGACGCTGTACAGCTCGTATAGTTCGTCATTCTCCAAGACCCATCAACACAAATGGGATCGAATATCTTATGAAGAATTTTTTTCTCGAAGCGACCAAAGGTATCTTTACCCGCTTTCACTAAAGTCCATGTTTCCGCGCCGTAAGGCAGGACTGGGATGATCAGGGTCTTATACAAAGCCTCCTTAGTTGTTCGCGATAGGACTTTACTGTTCAATTGCCTTATTAGTAAAAAAAAAAAAAAAAAAAGCGATTGGCAATATTATTCTTGACTTAATTTTTGCGCTGGTATACGTATTATTGTCAGAGTTACTAGTAGAGTCGAGGTAGACAAAGTCCCTCAGTACGTCGAAGTTGTAGTTGCCCACTATGACGTTCTGTCCAACTCATCAGTGTTGATTGTCCCTTCTTGTTGACAGCATACGTATATACTTGGATTTGCCCTCGTTTATCGCTAAGCCCATTTTAGCCGCTTCTGCTTCAATGCTTTCAACCGCACCGGTGACAGCCCGTTGACTTCTTCCAATAATATCAATATCGCCGGCGTATGCAAGCAGTTGTACGGACTTTTGATAAATTGCACTTTTGGTGTTGGCTTGTGAGTTCCGCACAATCCGTTCAAGAAGTCACATGACAGCGCGTCACCTTGTCTTAAACTTTGTTTGCATCAAACGTCTCGGCGATGTCATTACCGACCTTGATGGAGCAGCGAGCGTTCTTCATCGTCATCCTGCACAGACGCACAAATTTGTCAGGGGTATCAAAACTAAACATGGCTCTACATATCTCTTTTCTATAAATGCTGTCATAGGCGGCCTTGACATCGATAAAGAGATGATGAGTATCGATTCTTGGGTTTTCTCCAGGATCTATCGAAGTGTGAAGACTTGATCAATGGTGGACTTTCCTGGTCTGAAACCGTACCGTAACCGCAAGGTGAAAAGTTTTCGGCCTGACAATGAAAGACTGCGATTTTCAGTTAAAGAATGATTTTATTTCTCTACATAATCTCTCTTGACTTCAACGCACTTAGTCCAGCGTTTCTCCATCATCAGTATTCCTTCTCGGAAGTGAGAGTCTGGAAGGCTATGAAAATATTCATCTACGGCCCTCTCAACTTCTGCATTGGATGCGAAGCGCTTCCCAGAAACAAATTTCTTCACGTTTGGGAACAGATGGAAGTCTGAGGGTGCCAAATCAGATTTCCGAGCAAATCGTACCCCAAATCCCGCAGTTTTCCCATCGCCAACGCACACTTGTGTACAGGTGCATTGTCCTGGTGAAAGGTGATTTTTTTCTTCTTTAAGCCAGACCTCTTCTCGCGAATTTTGGCATCCAGCTGGTCAAGAAGGTTGGAGTAATATTCGCCTGTAATTGTTCTGCCATTCTCAAGCTAATTAATTAACAGGATCCCTTTCGCATCCAAAAACACACCTTTCCGGCAGATGCGATCGACTTCGCTTTCTTTGGCGCTGAACCACCGGCTTCCACACACTGCTTCGACCGCTGTTTCGTTTCTGGCGTGTAGTGATGGATATCACACAAAATCGGTCGGATCCCTATTGAATCGGTCCAAAGATTGCCGCGAAAATCGTTTGCACATTTGCTTTTGATCGGCATTCAGCAAATGTGGCACCCATCTTGCGCAGAGCTTTCGCATCCCTAAGTTTTTGTGCAAGATGTTTCGCACCCCCTCTTCCGATATACACACAGCCTCAGCTATCTCACTCACCTTCACTCGCCTATCGTCCAACACGATATCATGAACTTTTTCGATGGTTTCGGGTGTGGTTGTGGTTTTCGGCCGTCCTTCACGGTCGGTCATCTTCGAGGGACGTGCGACCACGTTTAAATTCAGCTGCCCACTTTTTAACGGTTGACATGGAAGGAGCAGAGTCCCCGTAAACGTTTGTCAACTTTGGATGAATTTCCTTAGGGGTTAACCCGTCCAAAACGAAGAATTTTATGACCGCACGATATTCAAGTTTATCCATTTTAACGAAAAACACGCAAGACGTCTACTGCAAAAAGTCGTGTAAACAAACTACTTGAGAGAACAAGTTGAAACACTGGTTGACTTGAGTTTAATTTTTGTTGTACATCCTTATACGAATAAATACGAAGTACTTGAGATGATGTGTTGTGGTTTTGCAGAACAATTATTTGTGGGATGATGTTTTTATGATGAAAAAAATCCATACTTAACAAGCATGTAATCTAAAAAAAACCTACACTTGGACAAAGTTGGGAAATATTGAAAACTTAATTCCAAAGTGAGTGGTGTTTAGCGGAATTAGTGCGAATTTTGAAAAGAAATTTCGATCGAAATAATACACCAATCGTGCCTGTTGTATCTAATTTTGTGAGGAAAGTTCGTGAGGTTGACATGCTAAATAAAAACACAAATTATGCTCGTGTTCGTCCTACGCATCGAGAATCCTCAGCGTGTGACGGTGTGGCTTGTGAAAAAGCGGTATTACTGGCCCATTTTTTTCGAAGATAACAACGTAACGGTCAGCAGAGAGCGCGACCGAGGTATCATAACCGATTGCCCAGAAACTGAGAAAATGAACTTGGTTTCAGCAATACAGCGCTACGTACCGTACAAGACATCCAACAATCGATCTTTTAGCTAAGTACAATAATTGCGTTATCAGCCATTTTGGTGATATTGCTTGGCTTCCGCGGACCTGCGATTTGACACCGTTGGACTTTTTTGTGGGATGTCTAAAGATGTATTTGTATTTATTGTTTCTGTGAAGTTTGGTCAAAATCGGTCCAGCAGCTTGCCAAAAACTTTTTGTTAGGCGCACCATATAAAAAAAATGGACATAGGTAATTCAACAGCTGAAAATTAGAAGGCAAATGACTTCGAATGAAACCTCTATTTAGAAAAGACGGAGAGTCAATTACTAAGAAATTCTAAATTAATTAAGTGCCGAGTAATGTTTTTGAACTATATACTCAAACCATAAGCCTTACGTAACATATTCTTCACTAATAATATTATTTCAAAGAAAAGGACACGGGACATATTTTTCAAAACTCACTTTCAAAACATTTCATCCTTTCGGATATTATAGATGACACATGCGATCTGTTCATTTTGCAAACTGGTTATTTATAAAAAGGAAAACAAAACACAGCACTTAACACGAGAAAAACAAATTCATTCAAAGACCTTTATATATTGATTCCACTTGCAATCAACTGAAATCAATTGCACTAACTGAATTAAGGGCAACATTAAATTTACACAAGGAAATTCATTCGGAAACCTTTTCCCGCATGCATAGTACATCTTATTTGCATGTGGTGTGAATTTTCAGAGCTTCCACATAATACTCCCTTCGAAATAATACTATACCTCCAAATAACAACCACCTGCCTGCTCGTCACTGTAACCTATGTGTGTGATGTGGAGAATGCGCGTTGCACTGCATCAATTTTCACTTCTCTGCTGGACAAACACAATTTATGTATTTGTATGCAGATTGCTGTAGGGGTTGAGGAATCTGCACTTCTATTTATAATCTCCAAGATAATTAATAAACGAATGAAAGAAGCGATGAATGACAAAAAAGGATGCAGGACTTTAGTAAACCAATTTTCAAGAGATGATGGGGTTTGGAAAATCAGAGAAGAAAATATTGTGAAAAGTATACACAGGAAGTAATAGACTTAATAAGATTGAAGTTTGATTTCCTACCTTACCGCTGACTCAGCATTTGGGAAGCTTTCAATAGCGACCTTGCTAAAGTTAGGGATCTTCACTCTCTAACAAGACAATTGGAGGTTGAAACGGAAGTAAAACACATTGCGTCGCCTTAAAGCTGCACCTGCAGACTAAGAATGAAATCGTGCTTGAAGCCACATGGCGACTTGTGCAATTCCTCCCCAAAGAATCAGATAGAGCTGTGTATCTTAAGCATAATATGCCTGCCATATATGTATGTACATATGTATCTATTTTTTTTTGTCTCACTTGTCAAAAAAATGAGAGGTGATAGTTTGAGCACCTCTCATTTTTTTGACAAATTTCCTGGGATACCCTATTTAATTCGATGTCGACGTATGCATTTGTGAATTTTGAAGAAAAATATATTTGATGCTACAAGAATAATATCATCCCAAAAATATATGGCACCATCTCTATGAACCGAATAGATTCAATAATATCATAGCCATTCATGCTTACTCACAAACTGAATTGACAAGATGGAAGGCATCTGACCTGACGGCTTACCAACCGAACTTTTCAAGGCAGCTAGAGATGAATTGATAGAGAGCGTACACCAACTTCATTTTCTTTTAATTCCTTTATTTTTACAGATACAAGTTAAAGTCTATAGCAGTAAAAGTTAAAAAATTTCATCTCCACGATTTAGTCAGACGAGTGTATACTTGATGAATGGAGAAGATTCAATGACGAACTTTACGAGCTGTACAGCGACATCGATCAAGTCAAAAAACTGCGTATTGGACGTTTGAGATGGCTAAGACATGTAAAGCAAATGGACACGAACGGTCCGGCCACAGAATCTTCGAATTTCACCCTGAGGGACGACGTAGTAGAGGGTCTTCTCGCCGTGTAGTCAGCACGCACATGTTCAAGAGGGTCTCTATTAACTTGGAGTACGCAACTGAACCGAGTGCAATTAAGAACGAGCTAAATCGAAAGGCTTGTTGGCTGGGGTCCAGGTTCACTCCGAACTGTAGCGCCACTTAAGTAAGTTAAGCACCTAAAAAAACGCGAATAAAAGCTGTTACTCTTGGGTTTTAACTAACAATAAATATCACATACAAAGTTCAGTCATAACATACACAATTCTTCTTCTTCTTCTTCTTCTTCTTCTTCTTCTTCTTCTTCTTCTTCTTCCTATTTCGGCGAGGCGAGATGATAACTCTCCCACTTCGCTGCATTTCTACTGATCCGCCTGTGGGGTTCGCCTATTTGACCTCATACACAATAGATTTTCTAATACAATTACCATTGATTGACATCGTACTTGTAACTTTGTCAGCATTTGTCTCCCGGTACTGCCATCTTTGACGGTACCTACTCACTTAACTTCGCTCTGACGATTTAAAAATGTTGCCTTATAAAGCAATAGGGAAATCAACAACATCAAAAAAGTGTATGTCCACCTGCATGGCAAAAATGTGGATATACACTTTTCAAAATGAAAAACACCATGTCATTCCACCTTAAACACCGTCACCCATTATGGTAGTAGCATCTACGGAAAATCTAGCCGGCTAACTATCCCAAGCTAGGAACGAGTAGGTCACTTGCTATTTCCTTACTTTAAATTACATAGAGAAAACAATTCTTGCCAAGTGTAAACCAAAACCTAAAACAGAAACACAAAGCAAAATCCGAACAATAAAAAAAAAAAAAATTATTTGAGGAGATTCAGGTATGCATTCAATCGAAAGAGAAAACACATAAAAGCGAAACGCCATAGCATAGACCATGTTTTGCACTCAAACCATAATTTCAAGGAAGCTTCATCCTTCCTCGTGTCACACCCTACTGACATATAAACCACAAAAACAAAATAATTACATAAAGCAAGGAGAGAACTTATAGGAGGCGAATGAGAACATAATAGGAACTCTCACTCCGGCAACAAGGAAGCCAGCCAAGGCAAACAGTCTTCAAATCATGCACTGCTGCAGCCAAACTGAAAGTGGAAGTTGAAAAGCTTTCCGATAAACCGTTTTGGTTTCTAGTGGGGCTTTGTGTTGCACTACATATTTCTCCGGGGGTGGTGGATAAAAGTAAAAGTTAGTTTTTCCTCATTCTTATGCATAATGTGTTTTCAACTGGGGCTAGAGCAAGGGAGATCCCTGTAGTGAAAAACTTACACTTTCATTTCCACGGTTGATCACACTAATGCATTTGGCGTACATATATCAAAGGGAAACCAAAAATTTTGCTGCGCTTTTATTGGATAAATTATCAATAATTACAGATAACCATGGGGGATTTGTGTATAAGTCGAAATAAGTTGTTATACCTACATAAAGATACTACGTGCAATACAATTTAGGTCAAACGTAAATGGGAGCAGATTACTTTGGTCGATAGTTTTTCTGCTGAGCTCACGTAATTGTTGGCATGGATTGGCACTACTGAGTGCACATTTTCAAGTATATTTCTGCAAAGACATTTTAGTAAGAAAAGGGCCTTTTGTGGGATTTGAGGTACGAGTATGCAGCTAGTTCTTGTCACCCCCCATTAGGTACTTTGGATTTAGTTAGTTACGAAATTAATTGATATATATCTTCTTGTTTAACTCGTCTGAAATTTATTCTTTTGTGAGAAATCAATGATTCTTAACTTTACATAAAGGGTGTTTTTTTACGAGCTATAGATTTTTTTTTAAAATAATAACGACAGGAATTAAGTTTGATTCAAAAATCTTTATTCATTATGAAGAAAGGTGCATGATATTGTGTTACGAACACGAGTTCAGGCATATGGCTCCCTCGGCTGTTTTTGGCGGTCGAACTTCGGGTGGCCCTTATGAGCATTTGGCGTTCTACTTCACCAATAACGCGCTGAATATTTGCTTCCAAGGTCTGAATATTAAACTCTAAAAACAACATCAGCGCAGAAATCAAGAAGAATAACTCTTGCCAATCGCTGTTTTTTTGGGCTTATAAGGCAATTCAACAGTAAAGCCTTATCTTGAACAACTAAGGAGACTCTGTATAAGACTCTGATCATCCCAGTCCTGCTTTACGGCGCTGAAACATGGACTTGGACATGGACTGTTAAAAGAGGGTGATGATATCCTGGGTCGCTTCGAGAGAAAAATTCTTCGTAAGATATTTGGTCCCGTTTGGGTTGACGGGTTTTGGAGGAAAAGATTCAATAACGAACTATATGAGCTGTACAGCGATATCGATCTAGTTAAAAAACTGCGTATTGGACGTCTGAGATGGCTAGGACATGTAGAGCGAATGGACACCAATGCTCCGGCCCGCAGAGTCTGCGAATCTAATAATAGAGGACCTCTACGCCGTAGGTGGCGCGCACAAGTTCAAGGGAACCTCGACTAACTTGGAGTGCCCAACTGGAGGGAATTAGCTAAAGACCGAGCAAAATGGAGAGGCGTGTTGGTTGAGGCCCAGGTTCACCCCGAACTGTAGCGCCACATAAGTAAGTAAGGCCTAACTAATTTGCGGCTCATCAGCATACACCGACGATTTTACATAGCCCCACAAGAAGTAATCAAGTGGCTTCAAATCGCACGATTTCGGTGGCCAATTCACTGGTCCATTTTGCGATATATTGTTGTCAAGCTGCTTAAGTGCCCCATCCGCGAACTCCCGACACAAGCCATGGTCTCGTGACTTTAGTTCCTGCAGCAACTGAATCTTATACTATGTTCCCACCACACGAAATCGGGAGGTTTCACCAAATTTTTCCAAACCTCCGAGTTTTTCTCATACATTTTTGAGGTTTCGAAACCTCTTGCTTTCAGTGAAATCTTCTTTTCTCTCTATCTATCTATCATTTCCTACACCCGCACTATGTAAAAACATTTAAAGGGTATTTATAACTCCTCGAGTGCGCGCAAATTCTAAAAAAAAAAACAAAGTGTAAAGAACAACGGCCATGGGTACCACGGGTACCATACGGACATACTCGATGGAAGCGTTGAATGCGTTTCTACATCTTCTGCCACTTGGCCTCTATATTTAATATATTGCAGCATGTAGTGCGGTCAGACTCAGAAAATCAGAGTGCTGGCTTGTTAGACTCTATGTACACATTAAGATTCCATTTTCGTTTCCAGGAGAACTGGGGAAAACCGAGCGAATGCACCACACCAAAGCTGAATTTTCAACATAACTTCACAGTTGACTTTCCATCCAGAGCAGATTAGGAAAGAACTGAAGTCATAAATTCCAAAATAGCAATTTTACCGACGCGACGGTTCAAAGATGGACTGTTCAATCGGCGCGGGAATATTTTCGAAAACACTAAAAATATCAGTATCTCATACCTTCCCGATTCATCCACTGTGTTCTGGGTGGTAGTTCGTAGTTCTTGAAGCGTGTCGGATAAGACACAAGTCTACGCCCATTGATAATATCGCCGATTTCATTGATAGTTAAGCTGCTATCAAGGTCCTATCGGAACAAAATCGATCTTCTCCGGGTGCCAGGTCATAGCAACATAGAGGGGCCGACGAGCTGGCGAGGAGGGGGCCTGTCGATGACAGATGCCTTGCAAAGGTACTGTCAACAAAAGTTGGAACAGTCTGCAGAGCTGCGTCATTTCTAGGCAGATCTGGTCGAACTCCAACTGGGCCAGAACACAAGAACTTGATAAAAGGACTCGGACAGATGCTGCAAGAATTGTAGCAATAAGCACAGATTATTGACCAGTAGGGACGTATGCATCTAGACTGCGAATCGCTTTTAACACACACTGCCGCAGTTGTAAAAATGTAAATGCAAAGGAAATTCTCTCCCACTTCCTCTGCGGATGTCCGGTTTTAAGTAGAGCCCGACATCGAACTCTAGGCAAACCCTTTTTCGACAACCTTAACGAAATCAGTTTTTTTAAATGCCAAAGGATGGATTTGAAACAGTTTTCCCAACAAACAAGATCTCGTCAATTGTGGTACTCAAAACGGCGCTTAAGTGCTAATTGGGCTGCAACCAGTTCTACCTACCAACCTACGCACCTACCTGTGCCACAGGTCTTCTTAGTGTGCACGTTTATCGAAGATAGAAGAACTGCATTTAGCGTTAAGAACAACTTTCCAACTAACTTACATATATGTACACACCCGAGTCAAGGAAGACAACGGATTAAGAAGTAGTTAGCATTAAGTAATATAATAAAAAATATGACTCGTTAGTTCCAGTAATAAAGATAAAGCTATCATCGGGTTAACTACAATAATAGCGCGCATCCGCCATCATCAACTTGGGTAAGCAGATCTCCTAAGACCTTAGATTCCATTGTTACAAAAAGCAATAAATATTACGAACAACGCGAAATCGGTTCAATTACTCAACATCGAAGTAAACACAATAATTACTATGTAAAGAATGTGTAAGGTGAAAGAAACCATGAAACTACGGATTTAAAACTTTACTATCCTATTTAGGAAAGTCGACAATTCGTTGAAATCTTGTTACACCTTAGTAGATTACGGCTCAGCGTATATACCTTATATGCGCGCGTTTAAACCAGCCACTCTCAGTGGCGATAAATTTCTTAAGTCGCATTAAAAAATATTCCCATTTTAAATCGCAGATACTTATTTTACTTCACATCCTCATGCTAAGATCGATTGCATAACTTCATTTTATTTATTTTTTTCTTCGTATGCCTCAATGACTTTTCACACAATTACAATACGCTTTGTGGCCTAATTGGGCCACTGGCTTCACTGTTGGAACGCATATCAAAATAAACAAATAAAAGAAACATATAAATGAAGGAAAAATCGCAAGCAGTAGCAATGGCATCCGCTGCTGGTGGTGTTATTGGTATTGCAGTTGCTATCTGCTAATCGAATCGTACACTCGAGTGATTGCAAAACACTTCCTATCCAGTAGCACGCGTTTCGCCTATTGCGCGTATTTAAATGCAAAACTCTTCGTAACTATGCCACCCGAACAGACGGTGGTGTTTCATTTTGAGATCCTATCACCGGCAAATTTATGCGTTCTATATGCGTGCGCATGATCAAAGCGTTTTGTAGACATCGCTCTTGCTGAAGGTGAGAGTCCAAATCGATTAGTAAATATTAATAAGGATGAAGATTTCAGAATATAGAGAAGAAATAAGTTTGATACCTATCTTTTTGATTATACTCGTATGGCTGATGTAAGTTGATCAGCTAAGCTACTTGGCCTAAATGGCGTTTATAGTGGGATTACGATAGACGAATGAATTTGAGATTCTAATCTAAGCTTCTTTATGCTTCTCTCTGTTCTATTTTATTTTATACATATTATTTTACAATATTTTGGAGTTGCTCCAGTATAAGCTAGAGGAATGACTATCGGGCGTACACTAAATGGCGTTAGAAAGATGACATTTCGTACAAAAAAACTTCTCTGGCAGTTTTGTGATGGGTTGACTCAGTTTTGTTTGAGCGCGCGTCAAAGATGGACACCAGCAAAGAGAAAATACGCCATATCTTACAGTTTTTCTTCGATAAAGGCGAAAACGCAAGCCAGGCGGCTGAAAATGTGAATAGTGTTTATGGTCCTGATACTGTAACAACCAACCACGCGTAGTTTTGGTTTCGTCGATTCCGTTCCGGTAATTTCGATGTCAAAGAAGCACCACGCTCTGGAAGGTCAATTGTCGAAAATGTCGATAAAATCATGGAAATTGTCCAGTCTGGCCGTCATGTAAGCACTGTTTCGATTGCCCAGAAGCTAAACATTGCACAAAAACCGTTTGGAACCATTTGAATAAGGCTGGATACAAAAAGAAGCTCGATGTATGGGTGCCACACGAGTTAACGCAAAAAAACCGCATGGACCGAATTTCCATCTGCGAATCGCTGCTGAATCGCAACAAAATCGACCCATTTCTGAAGCGGATGGTGACTGGTGATGCAAAGCGGATCACTTACGACAACTTAAAATGAAAACGGTTGTGGTCGAATCGCGCTGAGCCGGCGCAAACGGTGGCCAAGCCAGGAAGGTTTTGCTGTGTGTTTGGTGGGATTGGCAGGGAATCATCTACTATGAGCTGCTCCCCTACGGCAAAACTCTTAATTCGGACCTGCACTGTCAACAATTGGACCGTCTGAAGGAAGCAATCGCTCTGAAGCGGCCAGCTTTTGTCCAATAGGAGAGAAATTTTGTTCCAACAGGATAACGCCAGGCCACACACATCGATAGCGACTCCCCAGAAACTCCGGGAGCTTAGTTGGGATGTTATTATCCATCCACCTTATAGTCCGGACCTGGCACCAAGTGATTACCACCTGTTCCTGTCCATGGCGAACGATTATGCTAGTGAAAAATTCGCCTGTGAAAACCGACTGTCACAGATTTTTGCCAATAGGGACGAACGCTTCTATGAGAGAGGCATAATGGAATTACCTTCAAAATGGCAACGAGCTATCGAATAAAACGGCGCATATTTGACCTAAATTGGATCATTCTAACTATGCAAAATAAAGCATTCAATTTCATGCAAAAATAATAGATTTCTTTTTACTACACCTTACAATGGCTGATTTATACAAAAACTTTTTGCCACATCCTATAGATACTTGTATGGCCTTTAACTAAAGATGAAGATGTATATGATCTACGTCTACATTTTCAAACTGTTATCTTTTTCAGCTATGAAAAGTACGTGAAGCACGAGTCATTCATTTAGTTGTGATTTAGAGTTCAGTAATTTTAAATTTTACCGTGAATTTGATAAGTGTGACGAGTTTTAATTGATGTCAGGTAAGTATTGTAAAAAAAACCGACCTTAACAACAAAAAAAAAAATCCGGAAACAGCTGGTATCGCCAGTAGCTCTAAAAACACTATACGTGTGGAAGAGCATCTGCAGAACTTCTGCATTGACGATTCCATCAGCGAGTGCTCGTTGCTTGTCGGACGAATTGAACAGCGCCCTCGTGCAGTTTAGCTACTCCATCTGTTCCCAAACTCACCGACCTCCAGAAGAAGTCGCTAAGTCGTGTGACTAAAGCGGCATTCCGTATCCTTGACCGATTAGGTAAAAGTAAAAAGGCGGAAAAGGATTGGAGTCAGCAGGAGCGGGAATCCCACGTCTGGGCAACCGGTATTGCCAATCAGTTCAACGAGCTAACGAAGCTAAAGCCTTTACGGCACTTCGTAACCCGTGGGCAACGCCACCCAACCACCCGTGGCCAAATAGTTCGTCTGAGGACGATAAGGAGAGCTTCTACAACCTTTTAAGTGTCGTTTTCAACACAACACCAAATGGAGACATTGTCATAGTGATGGGGGATTTGAATGCCAAGGTAGGCAACGACAACGAAGGGCTCAAACATGTAATTGGGAAGCATGGACTAGGCAACCGCAATGACAACGGCGAAAGGTTTGTGCATTTCTGCAATGCCAACCGTCTTGTGATAGGTGGCACCATGTTTGAGCACAAGACCTGCCACAAAGTCAGCTGGGTTTCCAATGACAGGCAAGCAACCTCCAACCAAATTGACCATTTTGCTATCAGCCGCCGCTTTAGAAGTAGTCTCCTGGACGTCCGAAACAGACGAGGGGTAGATGTGGGGATAGCACGTGATCACCACGTGATGATAGCTACCCTCCAACTACGCACTGCTGCAGTTCGAAGATCCCACGACAACATAAGAATGCCCAGGTTCAACATCGATAGACTTAGTGATCCCTCAGTGCGCCAACAATTAGTGGAGCATTTTTCGCAAGGTGTGGAAGCAATCAGCAGCTCAATGCCCGCAACCATCCAAGACCACTGGTGTGCTGTGAAAAATGTTTTTACATCTGGTGCTGAAAGAATTGTCGGTCGATCGAAGGGAAGACATAGGGCGTGGCTTTCCGAGGATACGTGGAGACGGATTGACGAACGAAAACAGCTGAAAGCTCGCGTTGGAGCTACCCCAGCAGCAAGGAGAAGCGAGCTAGAGTCCCTATATCGCATGAAGATAAAAGAAGTTCAGCGTAGCGTGCAACGTGACAAGCGCAACTACATCAACGCGCTGGCTACAGAAGCAGAAGAAGCAGCACGGAGATGCGACAGCAGGACCGTCTACAGAATCACGAAAGAGCTGACAGGTGGTCGCAGCTCCAGCCAACACCCAGTGAAAAGCGTAGACGGTTCCTTGCTCATTTCGGATGAGGACCAGCTCAAGAGATGGAAAAGCATTTTGCTACGGTTTTAAACTGTGTATTCGCTAGCAATATGCTCCCAAATCAAACTGAGATGCCCGAGGTGAGAAGTTCCCGAATATGCACCACGACTCCCAGAAAAAATGAGATCATTACCGCGATTAAGGCACTCAAAACCAACAAGGCGGTAGGACTTGACGGTATTCCCGTAGAGCTCTTACGAGCAGCGCCCACAACATCGGCTGAGCTTCTGCTTCCACTTATAGAGAGAGCTTGGGAGCCACAGAGCTGTCCTAACGAGTGGAAAAAGGGAATGATCGTCAAGCTTCCTAAGAAAGGAAATTTAATGGAGTGCGGAAACTGGAGGGGTATCTGCGTGTTGAATATCGATCGCCACTGCACCTGCTGTTCATCGATTTTGAGAAGGCGTTCGATAGTGTCAACAGAGAGTTTATTTGGCGTGCCTTACGCAGGAGAGGTATTCCCGATAAACTAATTGCTATTATCAAAGCTACATATGAAGGCTCCAAATGTCACGTTCTGCCCAGAGAAAAGGTTGTCTGAGGAATTTGAGATCCAAAGTGGGGTAAGACAAGGCTGTATCCTTTCACCAATATTATTCCTATTGGTGATTAGCGATGTGCTTCATGCAGCTTTGTCGACGGGAAACGGAGGAATTCAATGGACTCTTACATCTCAACTGAAACATCTTGACTACGCTTGTTACGCCTCGCGGAGTGAAACGCTAAAAAAAAAAAAGAAAGACAACCAAAGAAAACTACCGCACCGTTCCGTGTTTAAATTACGACTCGACGATGTATGCTTACTCTCCCACAGAATTATGGACCTCCACCAAATGGTAGCAGATGTGGAGAGGGAGGCAGGCGTCGTCGGGCTGAAAATTAATACGGCAAAAACTAAAATTATCAGCCTTGGAACTAACTCATCGGCTCAAATATGCATTGCTGGACAACCGGTAGAGAGAGTAGAGGATTTCCAGTACCTTGGCGTCGTAGGCGTAGTAGAGGCCCTAGGACCCACAAGGGGATACAGGACATAAGTAAGTAAGTAAAGTGAAGAACTTCAAAGCAGAGGTTCAGAAAGTCAGACACAGATACTTGCGCAGTTTTTGTCGGAGTATTGACAACACGTCTCAATCCTCTAGACTGCGAAAAGTTCTCTCCAAAACACCAACCGTACCAAGCGTCGTCATAAAGCCCAAACGATCATGGGCAGAGTCCGACGAGCATCGCTCAACCTGCTCATGGACACTCACTTCCCTGGCTGCACGCCTATCTCCAGCGATGACCGTGGCCTGGTAAATGTTGCACGCTCAACGGTACCTCCTCATAAGCTGAAATGGGCCGTGGACAGCTTTCAACCATTCAAATCCCCGGGACAAACGATATTTTCGCAGCACAGCTCCAGACGGCCTTCAATATTCTATGGCAGAATCTTTCCTGCATTCTAAGGGGTGTCTCGAGCTCGGAACAACGCCAATCCCCTGGACCGAGGTAAGAGTGGTTTTTATATCCAAAGCAGGCAAGACATCGTACATCCTCCCAAAGGACCTTAGACCAATCAGTCTAACGTTCTTCCTTCTCAAGATTCTGGAAAGAATCCTAGACCTACAAATCAAGGCCAGTATATATAGCACCTTACTATCCACGTCACAGCACTCGTATCAAAAAGGCAAATCTGTCGAAACGGTTTTACACTCCATCATCCAACCCATCGAAAAATCACTCTCAATCAAAAAGTTTACGCAAGTGTTATTTCTGGACATAGCGGGAGCGTTCAACAACGTTGAAACAAATTCGATCACCAATGCCCTAGGCAGGCTTAACATCTGCGAACTCATCTGTTGCTTCATAGAGCATATGCTAAAGAGCAGGGTAATAACAGCATCCTTCGGAAGTACACTGTCAAATGGCATGCACATCGATGCACCCCTCAAGGGGTGCACTGTCTCCACTACTATGGAATTTAGTGCTCAACGAAGCCCTTCTGAAAATCGAAAAAACTGGATGCAAGGTTATTGCCTACGCTGATGATGTTGCTATCCTATAACACACAAATATCCGCAGACGTTGGCCGATATAATACAGTCTGTCCTTAACGAACTGCTCTGATGGGCCGACAAATGCAGCCTCTCCGTTAACCCAACGAAGACTGAACTAGTTTTATTCAGAAGAAAACACAAACTCCCTGACTTCTCTCCACCAAAAATAAGAGGATCCACTCTTAAACTTTCCAATAGTGCTAGCTATTTAGGCCTAAAGCTTGACCGCAAACTAATTGGGAAAGAGAATGTCGTCGAAGGCGCCAGAAAATTACTGGCGCCCTATACATTTGCAAGAAGGCAGTAGGCTCCACTTGGGGCCTACAACCGAGCATCATACACTGGCTATACATGTCGGTAATAAAACCGATTCTTATGTATGGAGTACTGGTATGGTAGCCCGCTCTGGAGAAGAAGTCCAACCTATCCATAATGGAAAAAACTCAGCGAGCTTCATGTGCACCCCAAACCATGCTCCACCTACTTCCGATTGAAGCAGTAGAAGGAGCAACACTCGGGACACTACTTTTCAAACACTCCCTACCTATACATCAGATGGAAAATGTTGATGCCCAACAAAAGTGTATGCAGTGAGCTAAAAACAAGGTCATATTCACCTTTGTTACATTAACGAAAGAAACTGTTTTGCTAAATATCACTTTTAATGTCTTAACATAATTTTCGGTTATTAGTGTTCCTTCATCTTTTAACATTAGCCGTGTTTCTTGAAACCTAGCCAGCCAGTAGTTGCTAGTAAAGTAAAATTGTACACATAAAACAAATACAACAACCGGCTGGCTACTACTCTTGATTTTATCCCCAGCAAAGAGTTACTGGCTGGGAATTTCGTGATGTCTAATTTCAGGCGGCGCAAAAACGAATGTTTTTTAGTTATTTGTTGTTGCTGTCACTGTGAGGTTGCTTTGTTCCTAGAGATATGTTCGTATAAAATCGGCTGGCTTTGACTGGTTGGCAAATCGTTTAAATGAACGACTGGCTGGCTAGGTTTAAAAAAAACACGACAATTGTATGTAAGCCTAAATAATTCGAACAATTGTTATTGCTAATGTCATATTTCTATCTTGAATAAAAACTTATTCTACATACTGGTGCATTTTTATCCAAACAATCTAAAGTAATCTAATTACTTTTTCAACACTTTCAAAATATTGTTACCTATATATAAGATTGCCTAATTTTTGTTTTCAAATAAATAAATAACTATATTATATATGAAAGTTAGTTTTTTTGAAAAATAGTTTAAAAAAATATGAAAACTAAACATGTATCTCATGCATTTGTAAAAAAAAGAATTACGTTTGTTTAATTGAAGCCTAATAAAACTTTTGGGTAATTTTATAGTAACTCGCGTTACGTTTGGAACAATTTATAGCTAATGGACTGAAATTTTAATCTCAATTTCAGGATTAAATGATGCAAATTATATTATCTTTAGACTTAATAACCACTTCCAGAGCTAGTTAAAAGTGAAAATTTTGTGATAACTAAATACTTACTTTAAAAGAAAATAAAATCATGTTAGTAACTCGCGTTACCATTTTTGGACACAATGTTTTTCGAGTATCAAAATGCTCAAAATGTTCTGCGAGATTTACCAATAAAGGTAATTTATTATGTAGAATTAATATCAAAAAGATAACCATCTTTCCATCATTTATAAGAAAATTAGTATTATATTAAAGGAAACATTTGAAAAAAAATTGAAAATTGTATGGTAACTCGTGTTACTTTCCATTCTTACTTCTTAGGGCTTATGGAGTAAAATCACTGAAAATAAATTAAGATGTATTTAAAATAGAACAATTAATTGTTATTATTTTATAACTTTCAAGATTGATAAAGGTACCAATTCGAAAATACATTTTTTTTACCCCCTTCGGGTAGGGGTTAGAATATACCCGAGGTAGGCATGCCTGTCGTAAGAGGCGACTAAAATCCACCCTCCGTATACCGAGTATGGCGTATACAAAAAACATGCAATGAACAAAACAAAAGATTTAAATACTCCAGGTGGCAGTCCAGGTAAACTGGAAAATCCACCCTTCTCAAAAAGTACAAGGGTATCTCGATCTCCACCAACAAGATCGAACGTCTCCGGAAAAAGAAGTCCGCC
Organism: Brachypalpus laphriformis; assembly: GCA_945910035.1. Classification (NCBI taxonomy): domain Eukaryota; kingdom Metazoa; phylum Arthropoda; class Insecta; order Diptera; family Syrphidae; genus Brachypalpus; species Brachypalpus laphriformis. The sequence continues at coordinate 90,643,910 of OX246754.1, forward strand.
GGAAGCGCAAACGCGTGAAAAACGGGACTCAGCGAAATCTAAAAGCATTGAGGAGGAAAACGACGTACTCCGTACCAAGCTTAGCGAAATGGAGCTACTCTATCGTGAGCTCAAGAAAGAGGTAGATTTACTCAGGCAAGAAAATAATGCCCTAAAAAACACGTACCTACAAAAAGAAAATACAGTTAGCTCACATCGCTCACCTAGTCGCGAATACCAGACGGATGAAGAAGAGCTAACACGCGAAACGAATTGGGTCGAAAAGAAACGACCAAGCAAAAAACGAAAAGCTGGTTCCTCACCGGAAGTCGAGCCACAAAAAGATGAAAAGCGCAAGGAGATGCAAGAAAAGCAACAACAACCAAAATTACGTCCTCCGCCACCGATAAACGTCGTTGGAATTACGGACTATAATAAGTTGCATTGCCTCCTTAAAGGAACTCTGGCTTCGAAGTTTAAGGTGACATCTCTGGGAAACAATACGTGGAAAATCAATGTCGATGATGCCGACGGTTACCGATCAGTATCTAAAAAATTGAATGCCGAAAAGATTCAGTGGTATACTTATGAAAATAAGTTAGAAAGACCACTGCGTGTTGTAGCAAGGGGACTCCACCCCTCGTGCACTAAAGAAGATGTAATGCACGACCTTCAAGACAAAGGCTTTAAAATTCTTGATGCCGTCAATATTATCAAGAAGGAGAAGCAACAGTCGGAGGGAGATCATGAAAAATTGGTAAAGCGCGGTCTTCCACTATTCATGCTTAGTTTTGATAAAGACGAAAATAAAGATATTATATATGGTATCAAGACTATTCTAAACATCGTGGTCAAAATCGAACCCATGCGTAAGACCTCCAGATCGATCCCGCAGTGTAAGCGCTGTCAAGGCTTCAATCACACGCAGACTTACTGCCAGAAAGAGCCGCGATGCGTCATATGCGCAGGTAAACATCTCTCGGAAGAGTGTCACCTAAACAAGCAAACCCCAGCAACTTGTATAAATTGCAAAGGAAAACATCCTGCGAACTATCGAGGTTGCGAAGTGGCGAAAGAGCTTCAAAAACGCCGCGATACGCTAAAAAATTCGATGCGTCCGAATATGAAACCAATCAAGAACAGACCCAAAATAGCTACGAAAAAAGCAGCGAAAGATAGAAAGTCCGTCAATATTAACTTAAGATCGGTTAATGATAAAAAATCCGAAAGTAATAGAGATAAGGTAACAGAAGCAAAATCTCCGAATATTGGCGTGCAGTCTTATGCTCAAGCGGCGAAGACAGTTAAGGGTACGTACACGACCGACAACTCACGGGAGATCAAAGCAAGAAACCGTCCAAACTTTAATGTAAAAACTCCTTCTCAAGTTGCGACATTGAAAAATAGTGATAGAGGTAGTTCAGAAGATCATGTATCCAATGTTTTTTCCCTAATTCTTGCGAAACTTGAAGAGCAATGCAAAACAAATAAACTAATTTTCGAGAGACTAGTTGCACTAGAAAACAACATTCATAACACGCGCACTTCAACCAGAATATGAAAGAAACGCTTAAAATTCTTACTTGGAACGCTAACGGGCTCATACAAAGACTCGACGAGTTAGAAATATTTATGCGAGAGAAAGATATTGATATATGCTTGGTCTGTGAAACTCATCTGAAAAAGCAATCGAATATTAAGATAAGGGGATATAGCGGATATCACGCCTTTCACCCATCGGAAAGAGCCAGAGGCGGATCATCTTTGTTTATAAAAGAAAATATCGAACACTCAGCGGAAATAAAAATTGAATTAGAAGCAATGCAAGTAAGCACGGTACGCGTTAGAAATAGACATTTTGCTTTCAACATTTCGTCTATATATTGTCCACTGCGATGTAAACTTGAAGAAAGTGATTTCACAAACATCTTCAACTTCCTTAAACCAAATTTTATTATTGGTGGTGACTTCAACGCGAAACACCCCTTCTGGGGCTCAAGATACGCCTCTCAGAAAGGTAGAAAGCTTTATAATGCGGGTATGCAATTCAGTTGTGATTTTTACTCGACGGGTAAACCAACATATTGGCCAACTGATAGAAATAAGATACCAGATCTGATTGATTTCTTTGTTGTTAAAGGAATATCTAGCAACTGTATAAAAGTTGAAGAAAGCTTTGATCTCTCCTCTGATCATTCTCCAATCATTACGACGATAAGCGAAGCTTTGATTAAAAAAGTAGGACCGGCCAGATTAACTGGCGCGAAAACTAATTGGGACGGCTTTAAAAAAGATATTGAAGCAAATATTGAGCTGAGCGTATCACTTAAAACGCCCTATGAACTTGAAGTTGAAGTAGATCGCTTCGTCGAAATCTTACAGGATGCCGCGTGGAAGAATACTCCCAAACTAAAGAGAACCCCGGACAGTTACATTAAAATTTATCCGCAGGAAATAAAAGAGATGATTAAGGAGAAGAGAAAAGCGCGTAAAAGATGGGAACAAACTCGGGCTCCGCAACATAAAGCACATCTTAACCGTTTGTGCAACTCACTAAAAAGATCTATTAAAGACCTTAAGAATAATGAAATACAAACTTACCTAGAAAGCTTAACGGCAGAAAAAGATTCTAACTATTCGCTTTGGAAGGCTATAAAAGGTATTAAAAAACCTCAAATTCAAGCCGCGCCAATTAGGAAAAATCAAGACGAATGGGCCAGGCATGATAAAGAGAAAGCGCAAGTTTTCGCCGCCCACCTGGAAGAAACTTTCAAACCGTTTGATGGACAAGCACTTATTGAAAATATAAATACGTCGTATATAGACAATAGCGTAATAAGAAATGCAACGCTTACCGAACTTAAGGAAGAAATAAAGAAACTTAAACCTAAGAAAGCTCCTGGATACGACCTAATTACGGGAGAGGTTCTTAAAGCACTACCAAGAAAAGCTCTAATTAAGCTTCTGTTCATTATAAACGCCGCGATTAGACTAGAATATGTTCCCAGTCAATGGAAAGTCGCCGAAGTTATAATGGTCCTTAAGCCTGGAAAACCGCAGAATGAAAAAACCTCTTATAGACCGATTTCACTTCTTCCAATTATATCTAAAGTGTTCGAGAGAATATTGGTTAGGCGAATACAGCCGGTTATAGAAGAAGGGCATCTCATCCCTGATCATCAATTCGGATTTAGAAGTAAGCATTCTACAGTTGAACAAGTACATCGAATAACACATGTAATCGAAAAATCACTTGAAGAAAAAAAGATTTGTTCAAGCGTATTCCTTGACGTTTCTCAAGCCTTTGACAAGGTCTGGCATGAAGGCTTAAAGTTTAAATTACGACAAGTTCTGCCAGAGCACCTATATAATATTTTGAAGAACTACCTTACGAATAGGCTATTCCGCGTCAAATGTGGAAACGAATATTCTGATTTTAAGGAAATAATGGCTGGGGTGCCGCAAGGAAGCGTTCTTGGTCCAGTCTTATATCTATTATACACTCGTGATATACCGCAAGTAGAAGGCACTGAGCTAGCTACATTTGCCGACGACACTGCTATCTTGACAGTAGGTAAAACGGTCGAAGATACTACAGAAAAACTGCAAGAAGCTTTGAATAGAGTAAGTGCGAATCGCACTCAACGAGACCAAATCTGTTCATGTAAATTTTACTTATAAAAAAATAAATAATTTGCCGATCTTTTCAAACTCGGTTCAAATCCCGTTTGCAAACGAGGCTAAGTATCTTGGAATGACACTTGATACAAAGCTGAAATGGAAAACGCACGTTAAGAAAAAACGCAAAGAACTAGATAACAAATATCGAGAAATGTATTGGTTACTTGGAAAATATTCCAAGCTTAATATATATAACAAACTGCTTTTATATAAGCAAGTGCTAAAGCCTGTATGGACATATGGTATACAACTCTGGGGTTGTACCAAAATAAGTAATATTAAAATTTTACAAACTTTTGAAAACAAAGTGCTAAGAGGTATTGTAAATGCGCCATGGTATATCAGAAATAGCGATATCCACAGAGACCTTGGCATTAAAACAATCGAAGACGAAATTCAAACCTACGCGAGAAAGCATAGAAGTCGACTAGAAAGTCACGTAAATATTACAGTCCTCCAACTTTTGGAAGAAAGAAATTTACTGCGCCGTCTACAAAGAACCAAACCTTTAGACCTAGCGCGATAAGTAACCCCGTCTAAACTGCGGAGCTGGCAGGAACTTCTAATGGGAAGGTACCTGCAAAACGTCATTATTTCGCGAAACGAAAACTGCTTGATAAGTCGAATAATTAGTTGTAGTAAAAATAAAAACAAGTCTGTTTTGAAGGGAGGTTTTTTAGTGGGTAAGAATCCCACACTACTATGAGCACGCGCTGTCGATCCTCATAGTGTCTTGTTGAAGATTTTCACCTACCCTCGGAAAAAAAAAAAAAAATAAATAAATTTTTTTTTATAACTTTATGTCCGTTTTTCATGGAATTACCCTTTTTTCATTACATAGAACATAGAAGCAGTGAAAATCATATCGTCGTGTGCGTCTAATTCGCTTAGAACAAACGTTACCACCAAAAATTAGGTTCTAAACACTTGGTATTGACCCATATATTAATCTGATTTCAAAAGTGGATTTAAAAAAAATATATCGTAACAAATAAAGGCCTGAGTCATATGTATTCGCACCTGTACGTACTGTGTTTGAAAGTAATAAAACTTTAAAAGTTAAAACATTAACGCATTCTTTTTAGATCTCTTGCAAAGCCAAACAATTTTTTTTTAACGTTTTCAAAACTTGATTGCAAACAGCCAAGAAATTATAAATTTTTAAAAACGGCGTAAGTTAAGTATTCTTACACTAACAAGCTAGCCCAAATATGAAATTTCAACTAAATCGCAAGAGCCATTTTCGGCCAAAATCGGCGTTGCCCACAGACAAATATGAAGTTTGAAGTCGTTAAATTCTTCTTTTTCTTCTGTATAATTGCGAAAAAATGTTTTCCTATTTCGGAAATATGTTAACTTCTGTATGCAGTTTAAGCACGTTTTTCTGTATTTTTACTGTAGTTTCTCTAGTTACCCATGTGATTGTTGTTAGCAAGTAATAAAATTACAGGTGTACCAATATTTTTGTGACTTTAAAATCAAAACTTTATCATTTGCTTCACTTAAACATATAATAAACTTGTAAAATAATTATATAACATGTGCCTGGTTCTTCCCCCAGCTACAGAGAAAAAGTAATGTTACCCAGAGCTCTGCTAAATTTTAGCAAACTATATGCAAAAACGTTGGTGAGTTCAAACGGTCAAATCTCTATATCTCCAAAGCTACTAAACCTATTTTAAATTTTCTTTAAAAAAAGTTAAAATCTAGGATTTGTTTTATGACTCTGTTATTGTCAGCGTTACCACAATGTTGATTTTGGAGCAAATGTCCTACTATTTATTTAGAATTTTTAAAAACTGAGTATGATGCTGAGAAATAAAATTCGGTAAGAAGTATAGATGTACATACATTGAATGTTCTAAAAAACAAAACATAATAGGTTTCGAAATTCCTCTTTTACCTTATTGTAATTAACTTTATGTGATGATTCAAATTGTTATAATATTTTGGCAACCTGGTACAAAAATTTCTTATATAAACAGTGTTCAAAACACTTTTGACAAAAACACATGTTACTTTTACAACTTATTTTGAACATGAAAGAGGAAGACGTAGAATATTTCATCTGCTATTGCCCAGAAATAAGAAAGACCGAAACTACTGGGATTTGAAATGTAAGCAGATCTAACCCGTCTCAGGCAGATAGATATGTTTGGAATTTGCTAGGCAAATAAAGCACTTTCAAATCACTCATTATAATGTTCTTTTCCCTCTATGGTTACACTTCCTATATCCCCCAAACAATTTAATGGGAATCTAGTCCTGGCATTTAAAAAAAACAAGAAAACACACAAGCTAAAATCCAACAAGGCTCCTGGACCTGACGGCTTACCGGCCGAACTTTTCAAGGCAGCTCGGGATGAATTGGTAGAATGCATACACCAACTCATCTCAAAGATTTGGTCAGACGAGTGTATGCCTGATGAATGGAACCTCAGCATCGTTTGCCCGATCCACAAGAAAGGAGACCCCCTCAACTGCGCCAATTATAGAGGCATCAGTCTCCTCAACATCGCATACAAGATCTTTTCTGCGATATTGTGTGAACGCCTGAGAACTTTTATCAACAGCCTGATTGGACCCTATAAGTGCGGTTTCAGGCCAGGAAAGTCCACCATCGATCAAATCTTCACACTTCGGCAAATCCTGGAGAAAACTCAAGAATTCCAAATCGATACTCACCACCTCTTTATCGATTTCAAGGCCGCCTATGACAGCATCTATAGAGAAGAGCTTTATAGAGCCATGGCTAGTTTTGACATCCCTGCCAAACTTGTCCGTCTGTGCAGGCTGACGATGAAGAACGCTCGCTGCTCCATCAAGGTCGGTAATGACCTCACCGAGACCTTTGATGTCAAAAAAGGTTTAAGACAAGGTGACGCGCTGTTATGTGACTTCTTTAATATTGTACTTGAACGGATTGTGCGGAACTCACAAGCCAACACCGGTGGCACAATCTATTACAAGTCTGTACAACTGCTTGCATACGCCGACGATATAGACATTATCGGAAGAACTCAGCGGGCTGTCACCGGTGCGTTTGCAAGCATTGAGGCGGAAGCGGCCAAAATGGGTTTAGCGATAAACGAGTATACCATATGCTGTCAACAAGAAGGGAAAGCAAACACCGATGAATTGGACAAAACGTCACAGTCGGCAGCTATAACTTCGAGGTATTAAGGGACTTTGTCTACTTTGGCTCTGCTATAAATTCTACAAAGAAGATCATGGCAGAAATCAATCGAAGAATAACTCTTGCCAATCGCTGTTTTTTTGGGCTTATAAGGCAATTCAACAGTAAAGCCCTATCTCGAACAACTAAGGAGACTCTACATAAGACCTTGATCATCCCAGTCCAGAGGATGAAGATATCCTTGGTCGCTTCGAGAGAAAAATTCTTCGTAAGATTTTCGGTCCCGTTTGCGTTGACGGGTTTTGGAGGAGAAGATTCAATCACGAACTATACGAGTTGTACAGCGACATCGACTTAGTCAAAAAACTGCGTATTGGACGTCTGAGATGGCTAGGACATGTAGAGCGAATGGACACCAACGCTCCGGCCCGCAGTCTTCGAATCTAACCCCGAGGGACGACGCAGTAGAGGGAATCATCGCCGTAGGTGGCGCGTACAAGTTCAAGGGGACCTCGACCAACTTGGAGTGCGCAACTGGAGGCAATTAGCTAAAGACCGAGCTAAATGGAGAGGCTTGTTGGTTGAGGCCCAGGTTCACCCCGAACTGTAGCGCTACCTAAGTAAGTAAGTAAACACAAAGAGATCAACTCAGCGAACTTATCCTTACAGACTACAAACACCAGCCAACTTGGAAGGTCGAACTTTTCGAATTATTATACCATCAGGTGACTTCTAAATAAACATATTCTTAAGTTTCTTGGGAAACCTAAGGCAAAGGAGGTATTAGAGCTCGAGAAAACACAAAACAAATCATAATAGAGCTTTAAGGTCGGAGGGCACTAAACCCTTGCTGCAATTTATTCTTGTTCTTGCTACATTTTGCCACTTTCCAAAAACTCAAATTTCGTTACTTCTGCTACTGCAGGACATCTTGCCTTTTTCTAGATTTCTTGAAACGGTCGCGGCAACGCTATTGCTTATGCGTCGCACATCGGGTGCTTAACTAAGTTATTAGTTTAACAACAAAACTTAAATAATGATCTCCTTAACACAAAAGAAAACAAGTCGAAGGTGGCGATGGTGTAATGGTAACGTCATCGATTTCCACCACCATTAGAACATGGTTCAAATCCCGATGTCAACAAGCATTTATTTATTTCTCATGATATATGATTATAAACAGTCACTTCGATGAATTGTGGGCACCGTGGCGCAAGTGGTTAGTGTGTCGGATCACTACGCAAGAGGTTCCAAATTCGAATCCCAGAAAACACCAAAAAGTTTTTTCACGGTCCCATCTCTCGCGAGCGTTTGACAAACATCCGAGATCATTGCTGTCACGAAAAAGCTTCTCAAATCGCCGTTCGGATACGGCACTAAACTGTAGGTCCCTTCCATTCGTGTGAAAAAATATAACGCCATACAACATGAGTGGTTGCGAGAAACTGGGCCCTGGCACTTAAAGTGCTGTTGCGCCAAATATATATATTTTTTTTTCGATCAATTGCGAAAGCTTTTTGTCAACATAAAGGCATAACACTGGTAGTGGGCTGGTCATACATATGACTGGAAAAATGTTTCGCTCTGTTGGGCGATTGATATGCCTGTGACATCAGATAGTTGAGAAAGAAAATAATGTGAATCAGAAGCAAAGACAAAAATAAAAATATCTCCCCAGTTATCTGGATGCCACCCCCGGAGTTTTTCTGAAACATAACATCTGAGATACAAAATCACTACTCTCTATCCTTTCCAGCGCCCGCAGTGTGTGTAAACATTTGAATGGGTACTAGTATCGCGTGTGGTCGAAATTCGACCGAGGGGAATTTACCTAACTTAACGGTTACATGTGCACACAATTTATTTTTCTGCACATCTATGAGACAGTATCTTTCGAATGATATAAGTTTCATCCCTCTCCTTTTATAATAGAAACTAAAAAAACGTACGATAAGTTTCGTATTTACGTATTAATATATAAGATTCATAATCTCTTGAAGGTTATCAAGAAAAAGGTAGTCCGCCGTCTTAGGGCGACCGCCATTTCATATTTAGGACGGTATTAAGTATATTATATTATATTGTCACAGGACTTATAAACGTGTTAAAACTTTCAAAGCTCTAGGTCAATTAGAAGTTGTCAACATTTTGATGGCAAGGTTTGTAGCAGACAGACAGACAACGAAGTAAGTTGAATAAAAGCTTTTAATAAAAAGAGCAAATAACACATGTAATCACTTTACCTTTTTATAAGAAAAAAAAAAATAAACACATAATAGACCAAGCACACCCAATTATTTTGACATTCATTTAACTTTTTACCATAATACTACACTTGAATCTAAAAAGACGGCCCCAAAATCTGGCCTCTATTTAAACTCGTCCACTGATTTAAAATAAAACAATCACACTTCACCCCCAAAGCAATCAAATTCACTAAGAATACAAATTGCCCAACAGTTTCAAAAATTACCACATACCTCAAATTTAATAGTATACTCGTATGCATGTGCTTTTAGTTAAAATCAAAAGCAACACAATAATCAACATTAATTGACATTCATTCTTCGTTTACTGATCCCAATGCATAAATACATAAGAAAAAGTTCACTTGTTCTATTTTGTGTGAAAGAATGAGTGCCATACAAAAATATAAAGTGGAACAAATTAGAGAACAAGACAAACCTCTGTTCTACTAAAAAAGGCGAGGAAAACGCACGACTCGCCGATAAGATACTGCGACAATGAAACTTTGTTTTGATAATATCAAATCAGCAGAGTTGTAAAATGTTATGACATATATGTACATGTTGTATCTTCCTTTTAAGATTTTTTTATCGCCAAAGGGCGTATTTTTAATCTTTTTTTCTGCTTCGCCCATTCTACCCTTCGGTCTGTTTAGAAGGAAATAAAAAGTATGCATATGATTGTATGGTGGATATGCATATACGTTAGAGTTCCAGTCAATTTGAACTGCGACGTGCATTTAATATTCAATATTTGTGTCAGCATTCAAATTTAAATTATTGGGCCATGATTTTATTGTTTTTAGGTTTTGTACATACTATATTTCTTTAAAAAATTGTAGGCAGGCACACTGTGGAAGATTACTGAGCTGAAGTGTTGTATTTCAAGTCGGATGAACACTTCTAATGAATCTGTTTTATATCAGGTTGTAACACAAGTATTGTGTGATTTTTGAGTGTCTATTTAATGTTAAATAATTTGCACCAAATCCAAAAATTTAGTCGTCAAAGAAATTTCCTTCATTGTCTTCCTCTCAGCAACTTCTTAATGCCTTCATTAAAAAATTGCTTGCAATTACTCTTGGACATCATTCCCAGATCTAACATTTTTGCCATCAAAGAAGTTTTGCAGACTTCAGAACAAGTGGAAATCTAAAGGTGCTAAATTTGGAAAATAAGGCGGGTGCACCATTTTTTCCCAAACGAACTGCTGTAACTGTATGCAGGTGGAACTAGCCGTATGTGGGCAAGCGTTCTACTGAAGGAATGGAATACCGCTTTGATTAACCAGATCTGATCGTTTCCGGTCTAGTACCAACCTTAATCTGCACAGCTAAGTACACACCATACACATAGTACTCGTAGCACCTGCGAGATCGATGAAGCGGGAAGCCTTGCAGACCGCCAATATGGCTCCTGTAAGGCACGTTCTACGATTGACGCCATCGACGGAGTCGTAAATACATCGAAAAAGGCCATAGAAGGAAGACGATGGAAAGGCGGAAGTAAACAGTACTGAAAATAATGACGGACTATTTTAGAAATAAAATACTGGATTAATACACCGAAGACGGAATAAGGCAGTATAACGTCACAGGCGGTGTCCCCCAAGGATCCGCACTAGGTCCTCTACTGTGGAATCTAATGTACGATGACGTCCTTAGACTTCGAATCCCGAGGTCCTCGAAAATAATTGGGTTCGCCAACGACATAGAGATCGTTGTAGTGACCATATTTCTTGGAGAGTTGGAGCACGAATGTAATGAATCTATCGGGATGGTACAGGACTGGCTAGTTAACATGGACATACCTCTCCTCGATCCCTACCTTGTCGTGGTGGAGAGGCTTAATCTATTTCCTATGAACCAAAGGTCGAGCCGAGGAGAATAACTAAATCTAGTCTGCGTCCAGCTAGATGTTTTCCCACATATCGGTTCGACTAAAGGGGAGGTTTTAGAGACCAAAAGGTGATCACCCAAGGCAAGGTACGACGCGCCGAGGCCTGCATGGCTGGGGGGAAGCTCAGTCGCGAGCGCAAACTCTGAATACCTGGGGACCTTCAGTTTTATTTTAATTCCTCTTACCTGCATACAGGGGGTGAGTGCAGGCGGACATCTTCTTCCCCCTTACTCGTGGGATCCAAATGCAAAATACTTTAAAACTTAATAAACCAAAAGCGAAGAGTGTAATTCGATCGGGCACTCCTAGCTCTATAAAAACCGATCAAGGTGTAGGAGTGGAGGAAGAAGCAATTCTTCTCCGTACGTCGGATGAGGAAAGCGTTGGTGCAATTGACGTCAATCTGGAAAATCTTTTTCTGGAATCAAGCGACACTTGCTCCATTGCCAGTTCATCCTTCTCCAATATGTCAACATCCTCCAAGCGCTCAAAAAATTGCAAGTTGACAGTCCGGAGATTAGGGACCAAGAAATGGGAGGAGTTAACGGAATGCGAGCGGAAGAGGCTCCATAACGCACGTGCCTTCCTGCAGGAACAGTCCTTGGCGGAGTGTAAGCCTATTGCTAGCTCTCCAAAAAGAACAGTGACGGCGGAAGTCACGAGCGAGGAAGGGTTGATGGGACCACCTAAGTCTGCGACAAGCCTTAGCCTGTCAGGACGCAAGGTGATCTCATCGGCCAATCCGGAGCACAATCGTGATTCAGTGGTATTGCAAAAGCCTACCGATAAAGCCTCTGACTCGACGACTGGGGTAGTCCCAGTGTTAGGTGAGAGTGCAACTTTGGAGGATACCAAGATGGTCAAGATGGACACTTCCAGCGTGTCAAGCCTCAGCTACTCACGCGGGAAGGATACGTCAACACCTCAGCAACCTGGCGATTGCAGTCCTGCTGAGCCTAGGATTGACTCTTCTGCCTGCAGCTTCGCGACGGTAGTTAGCTTAGGTAGCCATGGTTTGGGACTAGCCCGACCACCCAAAATAGGGAAGACCAGCGGCGTAGACATCTACCCAAGACAGACGACGGTGCGCAACCGTATACGCAATGCTATCCGGTTAATACGGCGGCTTAAAAAGCGTGATCCGGAGTCCTACACGGACAAGGAAAGAGTGGCTCTGGATAGAGCCACTAACACGCTTAAGCTGAGAGGATCCACCCGACAAGACAGGACGGGCCGTAAGGTAAGAAGTCCCCTCGCGGCGGGGGCAGGAAGCCTCTTGCTCCCCGCCTCAGCCGCGAAGAGACTTCGGCCAGCTACCGACTCAGACTCAACCCCTGAGCCGGTTGCTGGCTGTTCCAATAAGGCGACTACGTCACGGAACTCGACCGCAACAGGAACGGATGTAGGACTGACCGCGGCGAGGAGGGAACGCCTCTTGCCATCCACCTCAGCCGGGGACAGACCTAAACCGCTTTCAGTCGATCCAAGCAAGGACGCACAGTCCAAACCTAGGTCGACTGCGAGGCGTTCTGTTGCTGACTCAGGCAACAATCGACGTAGCATAGGGCAGATTAGGGGAACAGGCAGGAAATTGTTCGAGTCGAGGAAGGAAAGCCTCTTGCCATCCACCTCAGTCTCGGACAGACTCAAGCCCCCGCCAACCGTTTCGGATGGGGCCGCAAGGCTCACGGCCGAGCCGATTGCGGGGTGTTCCAAGAGAGGTAGGCACGACGACACGACATCGCCGCCAACACGAAGAATAAGCAAAAAAGCCAAGATGGCACCACGAAAAGAAAGAGCTAATCTTCAGGTGGCGATCGTCGATTTCAATAACCCTGACCGTAAGCTATCCGGAGACCAATGGAGGCTGGTGGAGCTGCGTATACTCGACGGAGTAAACGACGCCATAGTCAAGAATCAGGGAACTATCCCTTTCTTTGAGCAGCTCACCACCTTCAAAGGCTTCAAGGTCATGTCGTGTGACAACGAGACAACACTCAATTGGCTCAAGAATTTCGTAACCAGCACGCAGGCTCCTTGGGCGAATGCCGACCTGCGACTTGTGGAAAAAACAGATCTGCTGGAATTCACTAGGCCTAAAGGCCGCATTCTCATTCCGGGCCCACACATTCCTAGAGAACGGCTGGAAAGAAACCTCCAACACCTCAACCCCGAGCTATATAGCGAAAATTGGGAGGTGTTAGAAGTGGGTACCCATACAGAAGCCGGAACTGAGATTGTGGTGTTGCTTAACCACAAGTCCATGCCCATCCTAAGGAGATACAACTATAAGGTTCGCATTGGAATTACCCGATGCAAGGTCAGACCTTTAGTTGGGATGGACGAAAAGAAAAGAAGGAAGGCGGGTGATAAGGTAAATCAATGATGAAGATTGCTCAAATAAACCTTCACCATAGCATAGCAGCTAGCGCCAACCTCATCTATCTCATGGAAGATAGGAACATAGACATTGCCCTAATTCAAGAGCCATGGATCTCCCGTGGCAAAATAAGTGGGCTAAGGCATAAAGACCTTACTACATACAGCATCGAACCGCTACACGCGGAATGTAAGAACAGAACGTGCATCGTAGCTAGGAAACAAATTAACCTTTTTCTTTTATCTAGCTACAGCAATGAGGACCAAACAATGGTAAGGCTTGAGCGGAGGGGGCTTTCCCCGCTGATTCTATCAGCCGTCTACATGCCTTTTGATGCCAAGGAGGGACCGCCATCCACACTGACCCGCTCTCTTGTGCAAAAGGCGGAACAGGAAAGATGGGACTTGCTGCTGGGGTGCGATGCCAACTCTCATCACTCTCAATGGGGTAGCAGCAACACAAACTTACGCGGTGAGTCTTTATTTGAGTTTATAATTGAAAATAACCTTATTGTAGCGAATAGGGGTAACGAACCTACTTTTGTAGTAAAGAACAGGCAAGAAGTTATAGATGTAACTTTAGCCAGTAACTCGAGCACCCTAACTATTGACAAGTGGAACGTGATAGGGGAAGAGTCCTACTCCGACCACAAATTGATCGAATTCCTCGTGGGTAACAACTATGACTCTCCCAAACCTTACAGGAACCCCAGGAAAACCAACTGGGATCTATTTAACAACGAGGTGAGGAAAGGTGTAAGATCCCTGCAGGATAGCAACTGGTTCGGACCTGCCGACATTGACCGCAAGGCGGAGGATATTACATCCATTTTTAATGAAGCCTATGTCAAAGCATGTCCAGAAACCAAACGAAAAGATAAAAAATCACCACCTTGGTGGTCACCTGAACTAGCTAGAATTAGGAGAGTAACTAGACACCTTCTAAATAAGGCCAAAAGAACTATGCTAGAAGCGGACTGGGAACAATATAAGTCCAGTCAGAGAAATTTCAAAAACGAGACACAGAAGGCCAAACGCCACTCTTGGCAGCACTTCTGTAATGAAATCAAGGGTACGACAGAATCTGCGAGACTGAGAAAAATTCTATCCAGGGAATCAAAAACTCTTGGATCTCTCAAGGAATCCGACGGAAGGTGGACTGAATCCTGTGCAGAATCGCTTAGCTCCCTGCTAAAAGCGCACTTTCCGGGTTGTACGGCCCATCCAGATAATAACATCGTAACTAACAGTAGTTTTGTAACGGAAACTCCGACAGATTTTATCACAGAGGAAAGAATTGAGTGGGCAATCGGATCATTCTCTCCCTTTAAATCCCCAGGACCCGACGGGATTATCCCGATCATGCTACAGAAAACAATAGCCACAATCATCCCGGTACTTAAAGAACTGTACCTCAACAGCCTCATGTGGGGGTATATACCTAGATCATGGAAAGAGGTCAAAGTGGTCTTCATACCCAAGGCCGGTAAAGCAAGCCACACTACTGCAAAGGACTTTAGGCCAATTAGCCTTACCTCCTTTGTCCTAAAGACCTTTGAAAGGCTAGCTGACATATACATCCGTAGTAAACTACGCCCAGGTGACATATCCCCAGCGCAGCACGCTTATACGAAAGGAAAAAGCGTAGAGACAGCGCTGCACTGTGTAGTCGGCTCAATAGAAAAATCACTGAAAAATAAAGAATATACACTAGCCGCTTTCCTGGACATTGAAGGAGCCTTTAACAATGTCAAAACGGAAGCGGTCAATAGAACTCTAACGAACCTTAATATTCACAATTCTGTGATAAAATGGATCGTCAATATGCTAAAGGAAAGACATATTAAAGTTGAACTCGGAGGTACTAAGCTCGAAGTCTATGCCTCAAGAGGCACCCCTCAAGGAGGGGTTATATCCCCACTACTGTGGGTTATTGTCCTGAACGAAGTCCTTCTTAAACTTAGAAACAGCGGCGTCAAGGCCATTGCATATGCGGACGATGTTGTGCTGCTAGCAACAGGTAAATTTCTCCCGACCCTGAGCGAACAAATCGAAGGGGCGCTGGAAATCATTGACTCCTGGACGGAGAGATGTGGTAACCGCCAGCCCACATCTCTCCGCCCCAGAAGACAGAGTTAGTACTATTCACTAACAAAAGAATAATTCCACAATTCGTAACTCCTTCCGTAAGGGGTACTCCCCTGAGTATCTCCGATAGTGCGAGATACCTTGGCCTGGTGCTCGACAGGAAACTGAACTGGAGACTAAACATCAACGAAAGAGTCAAAAAAGCCACCATAGCTTTTTACTCGTGCAATAGAATATTTGGGAAGACTTGGGGACCGAGCCCCAAAATCATCCTATGGATGTATACAGCTATAGTAAGGCCAATACTAACGTATGGCAGCCTTGTATGGTGGCAGGCAGCCAGCAAAATAAATAACTTAGCTGCTATCACAAAAGTACAAAGACTAGCGTGCATCGCCACAACCAGTGCGATGAGAACGACACCTACAGCAGGACTCGAGGCCATTCTCAATCTGCTTCCGCTAGACATCTTTATACAAGTATCGGCAGCCCATAGTGCCGTAAGATTAAGCCAAACAGATAGCTGGAGACCAAATGCAATGGGTCACACCACGATCCTGCAGAGATATCTAGGCAGTGTATCTAATACAGACTACTTAACGCCTTACCTAGACTTCTTAAGACCATTCTCTAGCACCTATCCGAGCAGGGAAGACTGGAAAAATGACAGAACGCCTAACGAGCGATCCTTAGCTGTTTACACCGATGGATCCAAAATGGAAATAGGTGTAGGCGCAGGCATCTTCTCTGAAACGCTTGGCCTCTCCATGTCAGCTCGGCTTCCGAACTACAGCAGCGTTTTCCAGGCGGAGGTCCTAGCAGTTACAATAGCAGCTCTTGAGACTGCGATGAGAGCAATACCACGAGAGGATATCACCTTTTTCATCGACAGCCAGGCAGCGATAAAAGCAATATCTGCTATAGAAATAAAATCGAAGCTTGTGAAGTGTTGTAGAGAAGAGCTCAAGGTTCTTGGAACACAGCACGAGGTAAGGCTCTGCTGGGTCCCTGGTCATGAAGGCATTCCAGGGAATGAGAAAGCCGATGAATTGGCTAGAGGTGGCTCAGCACTAAGCTCGGACCAATCCGACCCCTCGGTGTACATCCCGCCTTGCGCCCTTAAGCTCGTAGCAGGAAACAAAGCCATAACGGAGGCTAACAATAGGTGGACCTGTTTAGATACTTGTGTCACCACGAGGAAGCTGTGGCCCGCTTTTGACAGAGTAAGAACCAATAGACTCATACAGAGGCACAGAAAATCCCTCTCTACTCTAATTGGAGTCATTACGGGGCATAACACCATGCGGTACCACATGAAAAAACTACGTGTGACCAGCGACGACCTTTGTAGAGGCTGCGGCGACGAGGAGGCTCAGGAGGACACCGCCCACTTTCTCTGTCATTGCCCAGGCCTCTATCATTTGAGAAACAAGATCCTTGGGCAACACTTCTTTGAGGATCTAGAAGAGTTGTCCAACAGACCAATAAATGACATCGCAAACTTCATCAAATCCTCTGGATGGTTTGTATCTAGGACACAGTGAGTACTTAGTTCTTTTTTTAGGATACTTACAAGACGGTATTTTTCCACGAGGTAGGGATTTCCTCTTTCTATCTCCTTTCCCCCCTTGGGTATCACAATGGGTCTATACTGACCTGAGTGTGGTGTGGAGGTTTTCTATCCCCCTACACCTGCCCACTTACCTAACCTAACCTAACATGGACATAAAACTAGGAGAGGAAAAGACAGAAGTAATGCTCATCAGCAGCAGACAAGTTATGGAGACTATAAGAGCAACTGTGGGCGATCACGTTGTAGTTTCCAAACCAGAGCTGAAGTACCTTGGTGTTACTATAGATCCAATATTAAGCTTTAAGCAACATCTGCAACATACAGCTGAGAAGGCAGCGAGAACAACGGCTGCTCTGGCAGGACCATGCCAAATATTGGAGGACCTAAACAGAAGAAGAGACTGCTCTTAGCAAGAGTTGCGACATTGATGAGGCTTTACGGCTCCCAAATATGGGCAGGTGCCATGAAGACGAAATAGTACAGAAGAAAGACGGAGGTGGTCTAAAGAACCAATGCTAAATGGCGCGGCATGCGTAGTGGCTGGAATGGTGCCAATAGACCTCCTCGTTAAAGAAGCTGAACGGAAATATCGTGCCAACAGGACAATGGTGTCAACAGCCACGAGTCAAAGTGACACTGAAGTACAATACCATCAAGAACAAGCCACGAAGAATGGCAAAAGAGATGGAACTTTCTGACAAAGGCAGATAGATGCAGAGATTGATCCCCAATATAGACCCTTGGATCAATAGGAAGTATGAAGAGCTGAACTGTGGCTATCGCCATGAAAACACAATGAAAACAGGATCGACAGCGAAACGTGGCGCAGGCAGCTGCCAACACGAACGAGCTGAAGACCCTCTCGCGATGAAATGTTTGACGGCAGTGCCGCAAAGACCAGGGGCAGGAGGGTAGGTGGGTTTAGTGGGTGGGCGTATTTCAACTAAACTAGTTGGATTTCCCTATGAATCTATATAAGTTTATAATGTCTATGTTAGACAGGTCACTCAGGTCTTCAAAGAAGTACTCAGTTAATTGTTTCTCTCTCTGGGTAGCTAGCGCTGGGCATGTGCCGAGGAGGTGGAGATTGTTCTCATCCTCCTCTTCATCTCTGCAGCTTCTACAGAAATCATTTGCTGGGACTCCCATTCTAGTGGCGTGTCTACCTAACAAACATTGTCCTGTGATTATTCCTACTGTGAGGCTTATGTTCCTTCTATTTAATGAAATGAGTTTTTTTGTTTTCTTTGCGTCTAAGAGAGGCCAGATCTTTCTGGTCGATACAGACGTAGCTAGATTACTCCATCTATTGTTTACAATAGCTTGCGCTTCGTTAAACATACGAAGTTTCATCGTTTGTATTGGGGGTGTCGGTACCTCTCTGTTGACAGCTAGAGGTAGTACGGTGATTGCTTAGCTAGTTCATCTGCTTTACAATTGCCTGGAATATCTCTGTGTCCCGGGACCCAGCACAGAGTGATATTGCATCTGTCCGCAACTTCGTTAAGAGATTCGCGGCAATTTTTGACCAACTTAGATCTTATTGTTGCCGTTTCCAGAGCTTTAATCGCTGATAATTGTCTATGTAAAGGACGATAGACCTACCATCTATCGGGTGCATAGTCTGTGCGCTGCTTCACGAACAGCCGATATTTCCACTTGAAAAATACTGCAGTGGTCCGGAAGTCGAAGAGCTACGTTTATCAAAGGTACTTCGGAAAATATACCCAATCCTGTGCCCTCCGATGTTTTGGAACCATCTGTATACATTTCGATGGCGGCGTCATTTTGAATGACACCGTCATCCCATGCGGATCTGTCGGCGATGGTGGTGTTATATTCTTTCCAATTTTCCAAAGATACCTTCTTCTTCTTCTTCCTTTTATCAGCGAGGTTATGATCCGAAAACAAGGGATCATAACCCTCCCATTTCACCGCATTTCTACTGATCCGCCTGTGTGATTCGCCTATTTGATCGCGGAAAATATCGGCAGGCCCGCCGATTTTGGATCACTCGGTTACTGAGGCCAATGAAATGCCGATGTCGTCGCATTTGTCTGATCCAGGCGCTTATAGGCCTGCCTTTCCTTCATCGCGATGTCTTTGAAATTATCTCTTCTTTGAACGAGGCAATATCAACTGATCTGGTCGCGCTCTATTTTTTGTACGATGGTTTCCTTTCCCAAATTTCCGAGTTATCAATGGGAAAAATGTTACCAAGTGTTTCGCTGTGTTAGCCATCAAGTGTGGAAGTACCCATGATTCTCGAATTTTCAGAGAGAGTAGGATAAAAGATCGTTCAGAAAGGGGGGAGGGGTTCAGGGGTCGTCTTTTAGGAGATGGTGGTTATGCATGCATCAACCATATTTTTACGGCCGTTTTAAATCCCCGAAATCCTGCAGAGTAATGCTGCAATATTGCTCACATTGCTACTCCAAATACGGTTGGACGAACCTTTGGTGTTTGGAAGGACAGATTTCTTGGGAGAATGTAAAAACTATCATTGTAGCCCCAGGCGTTCTACATAATTTGGCCTCTTATTATGACGTTTCAATAGAATGTACTAGATTCTGCTTTTTTTTTTGTACAATTAAGGACAGTTGTTGGCATTTGTAAACTCTAGATATAATTAAAACGTCAGATAGCTATTGCATGGAGAAAACATTTTTATTAATAAGAAAATTTAACTAATGGATAACCTCGCTAACTACGAGTTAGTTAACTCATTGGTTATCGGTGTGTTAGCGATTTTTTTTTTAATACGGCTGCTAGTGTTTTTCCATTTAAGGGGGTTATTCTCTCTTCTCGTTTCATTGTCTAAACTAGAGGAGAAAGTATAACATGAACGAGCTGACTAGCTTGAATAACAGAAGGAAAGAAGAAATAATTGTACACGGCTCCTTTTTCAAAGGGTATATGTGGTGATTGAACTTTGATGACAGTTTACGTAAAAGTATTAAACTTAGTGCCTGGAATCACTTAACTAATAACAGGAAAACTATGAATACTCTTATCTTATCTTACACATTTTATTGATTTTTATTTAGTAGTACGCTAAATGTTTTTTTTACGAGTAAGTACATTTTGAATCGTCAATCGGTGTAACCAAAAAAAAAAAACGTGTTTGGTCTGACTGAACTGTATTCTAACAGCATAGAAAGACAGGACGATCTATCATCAGGAGTTGTCTGGGTTTCAGAACCATACTGTGTGCCTGAAGCGAGGTGAGGGTGTTTTTATATATAAGAGAGCGATAATCTCTCACACTCTCCCTAAAGACTTTAGACATAAGCCTGATGTCCTTCTTACTGAATACCTTACATTTTATTAAAGGCGCAGTGGATTGCACCCCGCTATCCATGATACAGTAAGCCTCCCAAAGAAGCAAATCGGCTGAGACAGCGCTGCAAATCAATAGATAAAATCCCTCTCAATGAAGGAATTTTCCACGTTTATTAGAAGGACGTAGAACGTCAATTATCAATGCCATCAACAGAGCAGAGTAATTAACGCATCCTTTGAACATAGATCTGTAAGGCGACTGGCACATCGGGGCACCCCTCAAGGGGAAATACTTTCTCCTTTCGTCTGGAACCTAATTCTCAACGAAAATTCCATCTATTCATCGTAAATTGATCTTCACATTATTAAGAAAATGTTTATAATCTATAAATTGTGATGTACATACATATTTATTCATATTATTCATAATACATATTTCAAGAATAGACCGCCTAGGAATCATTTTAATGAACCACTAACTAGCCTGGTTATATATAAAACAAAAACAAGTTTTTGATATTTTTTGCAGTTTTTTTAGTCCCAAATGTTTTAAATGAAAATGCAATAACTTACCTAATTCAGTCTTTCTGTATGCTTCTTGTTTCTCTAGAGCAATTTTTAAGGCCTTTGCTAATATGTCCTCAGTCTTTTCCTGAAAAAAAAATAAATAAAAATAAAATCTCAGCTCTATAGTAGTTATCAAAAAATCTGTTAAAACAGTTAAGCAAAATTGCATTGAAGTGTTTTGAGTATTGAATTAAAGTTTAAAATCTGTGCTAGTGTTTTTAAGCTAACACAGTTCAACGGCTTTAGCACACAACATTAAGATACCCCCTCCTACTACTCATCCCATTTCGACCTTGACCTAGGTTAGGTTAGGTTAGGTTAGGTAGGGTCATGAGGTTATCATAAAACACTAGGCACCAGAGTGGGCCCATCGTGATCCCTAGGGAACCTTCACGGCAGAAGACCTAAACCAATTCTTCCAAGCAGTTAATCTCCCTACAGAATCTGAAGAGATCCTTGTTGTGGTTCAAGGAGCGCACCTCTACCACAGGCCACAAGGCCTTAGATACCCTGTGACCATCTAAGTTTGACCATCTTAGATTAACCGTGTCGATGGTTCTATCACGAATAATTCCTTTAGCCACGCACCCTGGTGGTTTAATACTACCAATTATGTCACTACGTGGGAGCCCTGCTCCTCTTTTAGACAGCGCGTCGGCTTGCTCGTTGCCTTCGATATCGCAGTGTCCAGGTACCCAATACAATCTGACGCGGTTCTGCGTACATAATGCCCTAAGCATTGTGCGGCAATTTCTGATTATCTCAGATTTAGTGACGTAAGACTCTAGCGCCTTTAGCGCAGCCTGACTGTCAATGTAGATGGCGATATTCTTGTCGGATATTGATCCCATCTCAAGTAATTTCGCAGTTTTAAGTACAGCTATAACCTCTGCTTGGAACACACTGCATGTGTCCGGAAGTCTCAAGGCCACCTGTAGGTTCGTATCTCTCGAGTAAATACCTGACCCCGTGCCCTCACTGGTCTTAGAACCATCTGACCTTGACCTAAGATATCCTTTATACAAATAAATGTACTCGTAGATTGCGTGATCAGTGAACACTATGCACAGAAAAAACTAAGTAAGTAGTATGTACATATTTTGAACACCTGTACAGAATTAATAGCGCGTGCAGTTTGCCCGGATAAGTAATCTTACTGATATTTCCAGTTGTGAGATATTAGTAATTTTGCGAAAAAAAAACATCCTCCATACTGAATATTTTTTAAATGATTACTGTCCATGAATGAAACATGCCAGATAGAGATGTATGTAAAACGGCTTCAAATGGTCACCTGCTACTGCACTATTCCAACTTTTGCATTACAATGAGTGTAAACTATTATAATGAAACTTCAGAGCACTTACAGGTTTTTAAACCAGCTGCCAAGCGTTTTCATAAAACACACTTTCACAAAACACTATCACTTTCGATACTCTCCTGGAATAGACACCTTAAAAGAACTACACAATTCGAAAAATCTTATGCATCTCTAGTAATGCAGAAGCCTTCGGTGCGCAAAAGATTATTAGATGCTATTAGTTTCAAAGGCTTGAAAAACCATTCTTTAACAGGCATATATTCTCTAAAAATGCAAGAATGAAAATTTAAGTAATTTTCTCCCCAAAAACTCCGAATTAGGTGAAAGCATCGTAAAGAAAACGATGTGGGCACCGTGGCGCAAGTGGTTAGTGTGCCGGATCACTGCGCGTGAGGTTCCAAGTTCGAATCCCAGAAAACACCAAAAAGTTTTTTCACGGTCCCACCTCTCGCGAACGTCTGACAAACATCCGAGAGTATTGTTGTCCCGAAAAAAGCTTCTCAAAATAAGTTGCCCTTCGGATACGGCACAAAACTGTAGGTCCCTTCCATTCTTGTGAAAAATATAACGCACACAACATGAGTGGGGTTGCGAGAAGCTTTTTTTATCGTAAAGAAAACAGTTAAAAGAAGAACCTCACAAGGAGGAGTAGTTTATCCTTTGCTCTGGCTCCTCGTCGGTGAAAAAATTCTGAAGATCTGCAAAACCAAAGGAGTAAAAACAATTCCATACGCAGACGACATAGTAATCATGATCAGTGGGAAATATTTACCTAAAATCAGTAACCCCATGGAATCTGCACTAAAAAAGTTATCCTTCTGGGCAGAACAAAACGGTCTAAGTATAAAGCCGACTAAAACTGAACGGTTCTGTTTACCAAAAGAAGGGAAATAGATAAATTTGATCCTCCTAAACTGAATGGAATTCCTCTGAATCTCTCCACAACAGCTAAATATCTCGGAACCATCCATGATTCGAAGCCCACCTGGAAAAAGAACATGGAAGAAAAAGTGAAGAAAGCATTTTGCGCATTCTATGCGTGCAAGAAAACCTTTGGTAAACAATGGAGTCTACGTCCGTCCATGACCAACTTGATGTACACAGCGATTGTTAGACCCATTCTTACCTACGAAATTATTGTAAGGTGGAATGCAACAGATAAAACCAGCTATCTAGAAACACTCACAAAGGTACAAAGATTAGCATGTACAAGCTAACAGGGGCATAAAGATCAACACTACAAGCGGGTTTAGGGATGATGCTAAATATTCTTCCCCTAGATTATGGCATACGATGCACAGCTGCCAAAAGTGCGATTCGTCTTAAATAATCGGGCACATGGATGCAAAACTCCTATAGACATGAATCTATACTCAACAGGTATTGTGTAACCGATCTCGACAGAACAACAGATTATAATCATACCCTACATAGATTTCGACAAGAACTACCCCACTTTTATCCCCGGAAGGCAAGAGTGGGACTCCAACACATTAATTAATGCACATTCAACTCTACACTGACGGGTCTAAAATGGATATCGGAACTGGCTCTGGAGTTTTCTGCGAGTTACTTAAAATCAACGACTCATACAAACTCCCGGATGACTGTAGCATCTTTCAAGCTGAGGTCTTCGCTATTGATTAGGCTGCACAGACTATACATATAAAAAAAACTAAATCCTTCCAAGATTACAATTTTCGTTGATAGTCAATCAAAGCATTAGACTGCGAAGAAGTCAGATCAAAAACATTTTCCAGATGCCCTAATACGTTGAACAGAATATGCTGAAGCATAAACAACTGAGCTTCAAAAACCACTACACCAACATCTTTCTCTCTCTCTCTCTATCCATCCTTTCCAAACGCCCGCACTGTGTGTAAACATGTTAAAGGTATTTATAACCCAAAAAAAAAAAAAAACTC
Organism: Brachypalpus laphriformis; assembly: GCA_945910035.1. Taxonomy (NCBI): domain Eukaryota; kingdom Metazoa; phylum Arthropoda; class Insecta; order Diptera; family Syrphidae; genus Brachypalpus; species Brachypalpus laphriformis. The sequence continues at coordinate 90,667,986 of OX246754.1, forward strand.
TGCTGGGTTCCTGGGCCTACCAATATAGAAGGAAACGAGACAGCAGATGAACTAGCATCGGATTTCCAACATACTCGGATTTCAGTAGAAACTCCAATTGGTGAACTAAAAAGAAAAATAGACCTAAAAGCAAGAGCGCTGATTAACTCCGCATGGTCCGCCAGAAGCGACTGTGTCATATCTCGCAGCTTATGGCCGACAGTAAAACAAAAAAAGATGGCGATGAATGAAAAAGAAATTCACATATTGATAGGCGCGCAAACACACTTCGCGATAGGCGAAATGGCTGCTAGACTAGGCATCAACGCACCCGACTACTGCAGGAGTTGTCAAGATATAGAGGAGATAGAAACCATCAAACACTTGTTATATGATTGCCCAAATCTTCAAAACCGGCGCCTCCAAACAGGCTTTTTGACGAACTAGGGTATCTCGTGCAAGTTGCACTTAGGAACATGATATGCTTCATAAAAAGCACAGACTGGTTTGTAACAGAACTGACCGCTAGACAGACGTTTTAAATACATGGACCATATGGCGCCCGTGATAAGCACTTAGGTGCACTTCCCTCCAACGTAACCTTAGTGATGGGCACATTCGAATGATATAATCGATTCTTCCAATATCTCAAGATATCTCGAGACATCGTCTGGAATCAAACGATGTCTTGAAATAGCACTCATATCACTCAATTACTAATGTCTCGATTCTTTAAATCATTCGATTACGCACATCACTACCTAACCTAACCTAACCTACACCAAATATATTAATACTTTGATAACCGGTCACGAGTCATAATGATCAAAAATACGAATCAAGCTGGAAAAAATTATGTTTTGATTTTAGATTTCTTGGTTATTTCTTTACATTGATGTTGGCCTATTTTACATAAACGAATTGAATTTTTATTGGTTTTAAAAAAAAGGACACTTTAGCAACCTTGTTATTAATCAAAAAACGATTTATTTTAAGTAAGGGATTTATTTAAATAATCTCAATATTTTCATGAATCATAAATGTTTTAAGAAACAAGAGAAACAAATATAGTCAGAATCAGATTCAGATAAAATATAATCAGAACTAAAGTTAGAACTTTAATCTGCACAATCTTCAGAGTTCACTTCCAACATCTCTGTTTCCGAAACTACTTTCGTAGTTTCTAATAAATTGAAAACTTCTTAGGAAAGTGTGGAAATTCCTTTTTGGTTGTGGTCGAAGCTTGTAATAGGATCTGATGTTATAAGGAGAGCATATGAAAAAAAACTGGCATTGTGGTGCTTCTGCTGAATCTCCTGTTTGGTTGCTTGAGTCTTGAATAGAGCAAATGTTTCCTTTCTGTAGCCTTTCGAGATCTTGGGGTCTCGTTTAAAATTGTCGCTACATCATTTTCTTCTGCTGATTGCAAGCTAGTCTGCGTCGCAAACAACAATTAAGGAGTGGGATCCTCTAAGGTGATAGTTGATTGTTGACGATTACAGTCATCCCTTTTGCTCTCTCTAAGGTGACCATCAGCGTGATCATTACCTTTTTGCGATCGTTTTTGTGTGACTTTGCGATCGTTTTACGGAGAGCTAACAAAGTGTGATCATCAATTTTGACTGTCAAAAGTGTGACTATCAACTATCCAACTAGGATGTCCTTCTGAAAGTAGTAAATGTTCCGCCCTACGCATTTTTGTTCTTGAGCTTTCATCGCCAAATTCTTTTCGCCTATTAACTAACTGTTCGATACGAGTGGGTTCAGACGAGTCGCTTTCCTTTGATATTGACAGTGAAATACATTCATTTAACCAGAACTCGTTTTTCTTCAAGAAGGCAGTGTTAGCCATATTGCAGTCCTTCCATTTCCTTGCAACAATCGAACTAAAGTTCTTCAAAATGCAAAATATTGAACTTTTTTCTGCGGCTGGACAAGCTTTACTATCGTACTATCACAAAATAAGATCTAGCATCCAATTTTTCCTCCCACCGTGCTCACTTTTATGCACATTTAAAATAATTGCGTTTTGGGCATTCGGTTTTGTAGTGACATACCGGAGAATTGCGTAGTTGACGAACTGGCTCAACAAGGCTCCTCTAGTGCAAACACCATAAGCATCACCGACATGGAGGCGACAACGTCTTATGTTCAATACCTTATCCACGCCGACGCAGTGTATGAAGCCAATCACCGATGGCAGCATCTAGACCAGTGTAACATCGCTAGGCTACTCTGGCCAACACTGAGTAAAACTAGATCTATCAGACTTCTGAAGCACAAGAGAGGAACCATCTCCAAAATAACAAATGTCCTCACCGGACACTGTGCTATAGGAAGACATGCCCAGAGATTAAGCACCCCGAACAATGATTTCAGCAGAAGTTGTAGAGACGAAGAGGAAGAATAGACCAACAGTCACTTTCTATACACCTGTCCTGCACTCGCCAGCATCAGAAAGGCTACGTTGAGTAAATACTTTTTCAGCGATTTAAATAATCTCGACAATCCCTGCACGGCTAAAATGAACTCTTTCATACAGAGATATACATAGATGGTTCCAAGAGTAAGAGGGTGACCCACCCACCTTACATATCGGCAATACAATGGACCTATTTCTGGGTTAAGTGCATCCTCATCTAGAGCCATTAGTAACCAACCAACCAACCAACCTGAAATATGTAAATAAATTACTTATTTTGCCCAACTACATTTTTGCATTACGATTACCTCCAAAAAAAATTTCCATATTGATTTATAAGATTTAGTACTCTTCACTAAGCTTGGCACTGCACTTACTTTAACATATAAAGTTTGTTTACATTTCTTCTACTTTCATTGCGTTCGTAATGACAAATTTGAGCTTACCTAGAACTCTTCTTTTTGCAGGGATAATTGAAATATTTTGCAACTGTAATTTAACATTTTTCTACCAGATTGTAAAAAAAATGTTTTTTAAATTTTGTCCAGCTACATTAGCATTTTAAACAGATTGGTCATAAAATCCCGCCATAATATCCCCGATAATAAGATTTTGTCGGTGCAAAAGAATCTGAAAGCATTTAATATGTTACACAAAGAGCGGAATGTTATCCATGCGTTGGTGAGTAGAATGTACCATATACCCTACCCACCCTAGATAAATTAAAATTCCAAGCGAATTAAACAGTACTTGAGTGGCGCTAAAAAATAAAAATACGGGTCATTCTTCGACTCGTACACTGGATGGCGTTGGGCCTCACATGCAGGTGCTCAGGGTGTGCATTATATCAATATTTATTTACCAATTCTTACAGCCCTTAAAGAAAAGAGTGTCGATGTACTGCAAGCGGGATTCTGTGCAGCTGTATTTTGTGCTGCTGTATTCTTAAAATTGTGCGATATTTCCACGCGGGATCTTATGCCTGCGGAATTCTACACACCGGGAAATCGTGGCGTTCTCATTTTAAACAGCTCACGAGCTTATTTTAATAATAATTTCTTTCCCACGCATTTTGCAGTATTATTGCTATCACCAATTCTGTACCCAAAACATTGTATTCATATCACATATCAAAACAAAATAGAAATATCGCTCCCACACCGCGCAGCGTACCCTGTGTGTTTCGTGTTTGTTTTCATTTCTTGCAATTCTTTATTATTTCCCTGCTATTATTTACTATACAAATCGTCATTCATCTTTTCACTTTTTATTTTTATTACGAAATTCCTTCGGATTGCCCCTAAACATCAGCGCACACGACGAACTAGATCAAAAAAAAAATAAATAAAAAATCAACGAACTGAAAAAAAAAAAGAAAAACCGTGGCGACAACACCAGACCACCCGGTTGTGCCGGCGTCAGCGTGAGCGGTAGCAGCGGTGGTTGTTACATTTTAAAATGCAGTTAAAGCATTACAGCTTGCTACCTTGTGTGCATGTATGCCTGAATTCTTCACAACAAATAGCCGACAACATAATATCTGCATTAGCCAGGCTAATAAAAAAGATATTTATTTTATAAGTCCGTTTCCACGATGCGGAACTCATAAAGATACCTCTAAGCCAAGTGGCTCCATGAAATGAATAAAAACGCGTAGTTGATTTAATTCAGTGAGGGAAAAAAACAAAAAAGGCAATTTGATAGTTTCGTTTAAGTTTATTATTATCACAGTGATTATACAAGACGGCTGACCCTATTAATTATAGATACGTGAGGATGTGCGCTTTGTTAAGTAGTTATTTCAATAACTATGTGTAATACGAGTACAGTTCATAAACGGATTTCTAGTCAATCAATTTTTTACTGTAGTTCTCTCTCTCGTTTTCAGGAAGCTACGAGATCGTATATGTAATACTTGTGTAATGTGTGCAGGTATAAAAAAAATCGAATGTGTACATCACGTTGATATAGGGCTTCTATAGAAAAATAATGAGCTGAATAAATGAGATGGCAATAAATAAGATACAGATAGGACACACTTGGGCCAAAAGTTAGGTCTATTGTAGTACCTTCCATTTATAAAAATTGCCGAATCATTCAGTACTTGTAACAGTAAGACAATTTTATATTTAAGAGCATTAGGTTACCTTACTTACTTACTTAGGTGGCGCTACAGGTCGGGGTGAACCTGGGCCTCAACCAACAAGACTCTCCATTTAGCTCGGTCTTTAGCTAATTGCCTCCAGTTGCGCACTCCAAGTTGGTCGAGGTCCCCTTGAACTTGTGCGTGCCACCTACGGCGAGGAGGTCCACTACTACGTCGTCCCTCGGGGTTAGATTCGAGCGTTGGTGTCCATTCGCTCTACATGTCCTAGCCATATCAAACGTCCAATACGCAGTTTTTTGACTAGGTCGATGTCGCTGTACAGCTCGTATAGTTCGTGATTGAATCTTCTCCTTCAAAACCCGTCAACGCAAACGGGACCGAAAATCTTACGAAGAATTTTTCTCTCGAAGCGACCAAGGATATCTTCATCCTCTTTTAATAAAGTCCATGTTTCAGCGCCGTAAAACAGGACTGAGATGATCAGGGTCTTATACAGAGTCTCCTTAGTTGTTCGAGATAGTGCTTTACTGTTGAATTGCCTTATAAGCCCAAAAAAACAGCGATTGGCAAGATTCATTCTTCGATTGATTTCTGCGCTGATGTTGTTCTCAGAGTTTATAGCAAAGCCAAGGTAGACAAAGTCCCTTACTACCTCGAAGTTATAGCTACCCACTCTGTGAGTCCAATTCGTCGGTGTTTGCTATCCCTTCTTGTTGACAGCATATACTTGGTTTTGCCCTCGTTTATTGCTTTACCTTACTTATCGGGTTACCTTACCTGTAGTCAACAACTTGTCTAAATATATAAAGATGGAATGGAACTAAATGAAGCTGGGCACAAATCTGCTGATTTGGAAGATATGGAGACTAGACAGGCCATCTAAGCGGTGAAGAAGTACTAGCCTAAGGTAAACAGAAGGTGGGTTACCATCTCCTCTTCTTTCCTTTGTCATTTTCAGGTGCAGATCTGACCAGATTTGCTTAGAAAAGGAACAGTTTGCGATATTGCTTCACCTGACATTGAATTTTTTTTATCGCTTAGTATTCAGGTAGAGTTTAATAAGTGTCGAATAATCTTTTTAGACGAACCAATCGTCTTTCGATGCTGTCGGGTTTATGGAGGTATTGTTTTGCAGCGAGTCTTACATGAGAGCAATAATCAAGTCTCGGTCTAATTTAAACTTTGTATAAAATAAAGAGCAAGACTGGGTCGCGCGATTTGCACCTAGTTTCATTGCATGGCGTTTCTTTGCAATTTTTTGCTAAATCTATAGACGAGAAATTGATAAAACGACCGTTGTTTGAAAATTTATAAGCCAAACACATATTTCACAATATAAATACCTAATTAATATAATAACAAACAATTTGTCCCAATCGATCTAAGATGACAAATTTAATAGTTTATTAAAGCTAAATGTTTAATGTTTACTTGAAATTACTTGGTTGCTTTCTTAAGCAAAAACAACATCGATGTAGGTTTGGTTTTGAAAAAAATGCACAATGTACAAGGGTTGCCAAATGGATAGGCAAGATAGTAGAGGTCACCCAGTTTTGTCATCAGGAAGTACTAAGGTAGTAGAAAATGTAGGCATTGAGATTAAAATTTAAAATGGAAATTCAATTACTCGTAAGCCCCCCTGGCAGCTGACCTCCTCGTGGTGGGGGGCGGGTAACGTGACTGGGATGTGCGGATGGGGTAACTTAAATAGTTATTCCCATCCATACAACCCAGTCACGGCTAACAAAGCGCACACCCCATGATGACACGAAGACGACCGGCCTCGGATATTGCCAAGCCTGGTAAGCCAGGGCATCCTTTGGAGCCAGGCCTGAAGGGTGTCAGGATGCGAGCGTCTGGTGGTCGGCTTGTCCCGCTCGGCAGCCGGCCGGGTCAAACCCGAAATGGCTACGAGCTTCCTGTCAATGGTCTCGCGAACCATTACGGGGGTCAAGGGGTGAACGCGCTGTGCACCGATAGGGGCACAGATGGACTCTCTGAGATTCGACAACGGCATCGACTTAGGATAGGCACATGGAACGTCTCATAGCTCACAGGGAAGGATCTTGAGCTTGTTGGGGAGGCTGTTAAAAGTCGACTAGATATAGTTGGCGTCTCTTCAACAAAGCAGAGAGGTTCTAAAACTGTGGACCTTTCGGGTGGGTGGAAGCTCTTCCTGTCAGGAGTCGCACCCTCAATGTCTGCTCGGGCGGGAGTGGGGATACTCACAAGTCCCAGGTTGACAGACAGAGTATTGGAGTGGATACCATTAGGAGGGAGAGTTGCGATCTTAAAGCTTAAGCTTGAAAGAACAACTCTGGCATTGGTGCAGGTGTATGCACCGAACCTTCTGTCAGAGTACGCAGCTTTCTTAGATGAAGTTGATGTTGCCCTTGAAAAGGTTGCAGATATGGATTCTTTTGTCCTGATGGGTGACTTCAATGCTCATGTGGGTGTAGATGTTATGACATGGGGGAGTGTGATTGGGAGGAACGGTGATCCTGATCAAAACGCGAACGGAGAGAGGTTGTTGGATTTTTGTTGTGAAAATGGCCTATCCATCATGAACACTATCTTTCCACACAAAGACATTCACAAATACACGTGGTACCGTAAGAGTCTTCAGCAGAAGTCGCTGATCGATTTTTTTGTGGTACCATCGTGTCTGAAGAGAATGGTTTGTGATGTTCGCGTATTGAGAGGGGCCGAACTGTCAACTGATCATCACTTAGTGCTGTGCAAATTGTATCTTAGCGAGAGAGTGCCTCCCCTACTAAAGCGTAAACCAAGGATGGTTACACGCATACGATGGGAGAGGTTACAGGATGATGAGATACGGGAGACATTTACACGGCAAATATCTGAAAGGTTTGAACGAATTCCAACTGTTCCATCAAATGTAGAGGAAGAATGGCAACTGTTTTCAACAGCGGTTATTGCCTCTGCGGGAGATGTTTGTGGAGTGAAGCGGCTTGGTGTGGCGGCTGGAGGTGAGAAAAGAACTGCTTGGTTTAAAACGCCCGGAGTTCAAGAAGCCATCAGAGAGAAGAAGAGAGCCTTTAAGGTGTGGATTCACTTGGGGAACTCCGATTCTCGAAATCGGTACACTGAGGCACGAAGAACTTGCAAATTAGCTGTGAAAACAGCGAAAGAACAGTCTTGGAAGGAGTTTGGCGAGAAATTGGAACGTGACCACAGATCTGCAAATAAGATGTTCTGGCAGACCGTCCGCCGACTCAGAGGAAAAAAGTTGAATATTGTTGAAGGAGTCAAATCCAAAGACGGTAGACTTCTTTCCAATGAGGAGGACATCTTACGCAGATGGAGCGAGCACTTTTCAGAATTGCTCAATCCCGAACAGGGCACCGAAGATGACAGACCTATGGTCGAGAGTTGGGCGGAAAGTAATCCTACGGTAGAGGAAGTAACTTTGGCAATCAAAGCGCTAAAAGTTGGCAAATCTGCTGGTGTGGACGAAATTCGGCCAGAAATGCTCAAGGCTTTATGTAAAGAGGGAGTGCAATGGCTCTCGCGTGTCATTAAAGTGGCCTGGAAATGCGGTGAAACACCTGGTGATTGGCAAATGGGGGTGATAGTTCCTCTTTTTAAAGGGGACAAAAGAGATTGCGCCAACTACAGGGGTATATCTCTTTTAAGTCTCCCTGGAAAAGTCTTCGCTAAGGTGCTAGAAAAGCGTTCCAGAGCTGTGGTTGAGGACAGTTTGGGGGATGAGCAGTGCAGTTTTCGTCCCGGTAGAAGCACAACCGACTAGTTATTCACTCTCAGAATGGTTCTTGAGAAGGCCTGGGAATATGCCAAACCTGTCTACACTTGTTTTGTGGATTTGGAAAAAGCACATGATAGGGTTCCTCGAGGCAAACTCTGGAGTGTTCTGCAGGAGTATGGGATTGATGGTTCCCTGTTAAGGGCGATTCAGTCTTTATATACAAACTGTAAAAGCTGTGTTCGGATAAACGGTGTTAAATCAATACCTTTCACTGCGGGCGTTGGACTCCGCCAGGGGTGCGTTTTGTCACCTCTCCTCTTCATTGTATATATGGATTGGATGTTGCAGCGCAGCCGTGGCGGGGAATGTTTCAAAGTGGGAGACCTAAGGAGTAGTCATCTGCTCTTTGCGGATGATTTGGTCATCCTTGGGTCCTCTCAAACCGAACTTCAGCGCGCACTCGAAAGGTTTGTAGCCGTTTGTGATGATGCTGGAATGAAGATCAACGTGAACAAATCGGAAGTAATGGTCGTTTCCAAAAAACCCATTCAGTGCACTCTGCATGTTAGTGGAGTCCCACTGAAGCAGGTGGAGAAGTTTAAGTACCTCGGGGTTTTATTCACGAGTGATGGGAGGAGCAATGCCGAGTTATCCTGTAGAATTGGTCAGGCTGGATCAATTTTGAGAGAGCTTGGCCAATCTGTTATAAGGAAGGCCGAACTTAGTATTCAAGCTAAGCTATCGGTTTTTAACTTGGTGTATGTTCCAACTCTCACCTATGGTCATGAAATTTGGGTAGTGACCGAAAGAATAAGATCGCGGATACAAGCTGCCGAAATGAGGTTCCTTCGCGGTGTTGTTGGAATAACTCGTAGGGATCGAGTGCGCAACACCAGAGTACGCGAGGCGCTCAACGTTGAGCAGCTACTTCTCCGAACGGAACGATCTATGCTTCGATGGTTTGGTCACGTAGTGCGTATGCCCCCAGACCGGCTTCCAAGACGCGCCATGGTTGCCGTGCCATCAGGTAGACGACTTCGCGGAATGCCCAGAAATAGATGGTTTGATCAAGTCCGACATCTCTCTTGGAGCTGCTTAGGGATTCTCCCTGATGAATTGGAGTCAATGGCAGAGGATCGAGAAGGATGGAGAGTCCACCTGAGCATCCTACCCCCGCGACCCTCATGAAGGATTAGCGGGCCATTGAAAATGAATGAATGAATGAATGAATTACTCGTAAAATATACTCCGTTTATTTCCCCGGAGGAGCTATAAATTCATTTAAGCCCGAAGCTTTAAAAAGTGACTTTAGAAAATTGGCAAACTTTAATAGTAGGTTTTTAATTGGGGAAGATCTAAAATGTTGTCTTTGCAAATGTTGTAGTTGAGATTTTTGCGGTACCATACTGTCCATATGACAAATAATTTCTTGAATTTGCACTCATCATACCCAACTCATATCCCTTCAAGTAGAAGGCTCAACCCTTCTACGCTTGACCTCTTCTAGATATTATATCTAATTTAAGGAACCTCAAATCAGACTGATAAGGTAATGAATATTTATTTGAAAAATCTTCCAAGATCTGGAATTAAATTTATTCCATTTATTTTTAACAAGTGTATGCAAATCGGATATTTTCCAAAAATATGGAAGCATGCAAAAATTATTCCAATTTTAAAGCCGGGTACGCCTCATCACTATAGATCTATAAGCCTCTTAAATAGTTTAAGTACGTGCTTTGAAAAGACCATTAAACAGAAACTTTTATTATACGTTGAGGAACACAGCATCATTCCTGCTAAACAATTTGGTGTTCGTTCCTATCACAGTACAACGCACCAAGTCATAGGAATGGAACAGCACAATAAACAAAACTTTAATGTAGATCAAAGTACAGGTATGGTATTCTTGGTCAATTTAGTCTGGCATAAAGGGCTAATCTATAGATTGATACAACTTTTCCTTGTACTCGTATAAGAAATGTTGACTCTTTTCTGGATCGTTGAACATTTCAAGTCAATTTAAATAAGAGTCTCTTCTACATGTATTGCATTCCTGCAGATGTTCGCCAGGGATCTGTTTTAGGCCCCAGACTTCCCACAATTGAAAAACTGTCACACTGCAATATTTACAGATGAAACATGTGCTTATTCCTCCGATGCGGTTGGTTCAATTGAAACCAATATGCAATCCGCTTTAAACTCACTAAAAGAGTATTTCAATAAATGCTTTTTCACAAGGAAAAGAAGAACCTGTAAGCTTAGATATAGATGGGCTTCCTATTGAATTGAATAATTTAGTAAAATATCTTGTCCCCATCATAGATAAAAGACTAACCTTTGGTCCTCACATTCAATATGTAATTGAAAAAAATAAAAACACAATTAAATCTCTCTACCCTTTTATAAACCGAGTCAAATTTATATAATGAACGTAAAACTATTATATACAAAGTTGCTTTTTAAGCTTTAATGTTTTATGCAGCTCTAGCTTGGGGAAGTTACGCAAAACCTCACACTGACATTTGCTTGATCTCTTAAACCCATTTGACGATGGAATCTCGAATAAAAATAAGAGTATATCGTGCTTATCACGCATACCACCCTTCCGGAAGAGCTAGAAGCGGATCCTCCCTATTCATTAAAGACTACATTGAGCACCCCATGAATAAAAAAAAATGAAATCGATACAATGCAAACAAGTTCAGTCCGAGTTATTATGAATAAGCACTCGTATTTCAACATCGCGTCCATTTATTGTCCTCCGCGATGCATGTTTAAAAGTAACGACTTTGTACGTCTCACTCGGACCGCAAAGCATATCTTTTGGGTTCAAGATCCAATTTACGGAAAGGCAGAGTTTTTTATGAAGCCGGCATGCAATTCGAGTTTGATTTTTTTTTTTTTTTTTCGAGGGTTGGTGAAAAATCTTCCATAGACACTATGAGAATAGCAAGCGCGTGCTCATAGTAGTGTCAGATTCTTACTGACTAAAATAACACCACCCTTCGATATAAATTTGTTAGATATCGCAACTAAGTATTAACTTATCAAGCAATTTTTCTTTCACGAAATAAAAACGTTTGGCAGGTTACTTTCCACTGAAAGATCCTGCATGTTCCGCAATCTAAACGCGGTTTATCATTATCTCGCCAAGTCGAAGGGTTTCGTCCTTTGTAGTCGGCGCAATAAATTGCTCTCATCCAATATTTGTAGGACTGTATTGTTGACATGTCCGATTAGTCGGTTTTTATGCTTTCTCGCGAAGCTTCTAGTTTCAGCTTCGATTGTCGGAATTCCGAGATCCCTGTGGATACCGTCGTTTCTACTATACCACGGTGCTTGGACAATTTCTCTTAGCACTTTATTTTGAAAAGCTTGTAAAATATTTGCATTTGTTTTCTTGGTACAACCCCAAAGTTGTATACCGTAGGTCCACACCGGCTTTAGCACTTGCTTGTATAAAAGCAGTTTGTTCTCAGTACTGAGCTGGGAATGCTTTCCGAGTAACCAGTACATTTCGCTATATTTGATTTCGAGTTCTTTACGTTTCATTTTCACGTGCGAATTCCATTTCAGTCTTGCGTCGAGTGTCATTCCCAGGTATTTGGCCTCGTTTGCAAAAGGTATTCAGGCCGAGTTTAGAAAAATTGGCAAGTTATTAGTTTTCTTGTAAGTGAAATTCACGTGAACAGATTTAGATTCGTTGAGGGCAATCCGCCAGTCCCTCGTCCATTCATTTACTTTATTTAGCGCGTTTTGCAGTTTTTCAGTCGTTTCTTCGATTGTTTTACCTACTGCTAGGATAGCGGTGTCATCGGCAAATGTAACTAGGATAGTGCCATCTTCTTTCGGTATATCTCGAGTATATAACAGATAGAGAAGCGGCCCAAGAACGCTTCCTTGTGGTACGCCGGCCGAAATTTCTTTGAGCTACGAGTATTCGTTTCCATGTCTAACACGAAAGAGTCTATTCCCCAGATATGATTCTAGAATATCGTATAAGCACACAGGGAGAACTTGTCGTAGTTTGGATTTCAAGCCATCATGCCACACCTTATCAAAGGCCTGCGAGACGTCAAGAAATACGCTTGAGCAAATCTTTTTTCTTCAAATGCTTTCTCGATTACGTCAGTAATTCTATGCACCTGGTCAATCGTCCAATGCCTACTTCTGAACCCAAACTGGTGGTCAGGGATAAGATTATTTTCGTCTATAACCGGTTGGAGACGCCTTAGTAATATCCTCTCGAAAATTTTAGATATGACTGGAAGAAGCAAAATTGGTCTATACGATTTTACCTCATTTGGCGGTTTTCCTGGTTTTAAGACCATTATTACTTCCGCAACTTTCCATTGGCTCGGAACGTGTTTTAATCTGAGCGCAGAATTTACAATATAGAGAAGCTTAATCAAAGCTTTTCTAGGTAAAACTTTGAGAATTTCTCCGGTGATTAAATCATAACCAGGAGCTTTCTTAGGTTTTAGAATCTCGATCTCATTTTTGAGTTCCCTAAGCGTTGCACTTGTGAGTGTTAAATTGCCAGATGGTAAATCCGGCGTATTGACGTTATCGTAAACCACTTGACTATCATACGGCTTAAAGGTTTCTTCCAGGTGGGCCGCAAAGATTTCTTTTCGACGAAGAAACCGACATATGGTCAATATGTGACCATATGTGCTCTAATGCAGCAAAAACACCTGACCCAATAAACTTCTTCGTAGCAAAAGGAGTATCCATATATTTTGCGAAAGTAGAGGAGAGTATTGATCTCTCATCAGATCACTCACCGGTAATTTTGACAATAAGTGACCGACTAATGAAAATAGGAGTCTAGATTAGCTAGCAATAAAACAAACTGGGATAGCTTTAAAAATGATTGCGAAGAAAATATTGCCTTAAATGTGTTGCTTAAAACACCATTCGAAATTGAAGATAAACCTGGAAAATTTATTGAATCCATACAGAGCGCGGCGCAAAAAAATACTCATTTAAGGAGAAAAGAAGTCACACGCAATGAAGCTAATTATCCTAAATAAAATAAATTATTCGCGAAAAGAGGAGAGCACACAAAATATGGCAACAAACCCGCGCTTCCCAACATAAAACATATTCGAATTAACTATGCAATAAGCTCAAAAAAGCGATCCAGGATCAAAAAAATTGTTGAAAAAAGCATAAATTACTCGCTCTGGAAAGCCATTAAAAGTATCAAAAATTCCAAATGAAATCGCCACCGATTAGAAAAAAATAACAATGGCGAATGGGAAAAAGGTTACAAAGAAAAGGCAGATCTATTTGCCGAGCACTTAGAAGAATCGTTCAAGACTTTTGATGGACAAGCATTAATAGACGATTTTACCGGTACGGCAATGACATCTGACAACTTTAGAATAAAAAGTGTGTCGTTTACCGAACTTTGTCAGACTATAAAAAAAAAACCTCCTAGCTATGATTTAATAACCGGAGACATCCCTAAGGAATTGCAAAAAAAGCGCTAATTAAACTCCTTTATTTAATAAATACTTCGCTTAGATTATTATACGTTCCAAATCAATAGAAAATCGCAGAAGTTATAATGGTTCTCCAAACGACAAAAAATCGTACAGACCGATGTCGCTACTACCAATAATATCAAAGGTATTCGAAAAAGGTTTATAGAATAACCAATGAAATTGAAAAAACTCTAGACGAGGAAAAGATTTGCTCTAGCACTTTTCGTGACGTCTCTCAATCTTTCGATAGAGTTTGACACGATGGCTTGAAGTATAACCTAAAACGCGTCCTTCCGGAGCACATACATAAGATCTTAGAATCCTACCTTAAAAACTGACTTTCTCGTGTTAAATCCCCACCGAAGTTCCGCGAGGAAGTGTGCTTGGTCATATCTTACCCTTGCTGTACACTCAGAACATACCTCAAATTGGAGGCATCGTTGTAGCTACAATTATTTTGACAACGAAAAGTTCAATCGAGTCAGCCACTGTAAAACTTCAACGAGTTTTGGATAAAATCTGCGAGTAGACAGAAATTTGGCTCATTGTCTTTAGCAAGACCAAATCAACGCATGTTAACTTACAAGAATATAATCAATATACCCGTTTTCAATAATTCGGTACAGATACATATTCAAACGAAGCTAAATATCTGGGAATGACACTGGACGCGAAACTTCGAACGAACGCGTCGAGCTCGAACAACGACTTAGACAAATGTATTGGCTAATTGGAAGATATACTAAGCTAAGTATATACATATAAAAAATTTGGTTCTATATAATCAAGTGATTAAGCATGTTTGGACGTACGGTATATAACTGGCGTTGTACTAAAAGAAGCAATATAAGTTTTATACAATCATTCCAATATAAAGTACTCGTAATAAGAGCAAGCGTGATTGCTCACTGGTATATTCGAAACAAATGATATCCACAGAGACTCAGAGATAACTACCGTGGAAGACGAAATAACAAACTTCGCTCGCAAGCATCCGCGCAGTAGTTTCCGCGTGATATGTACACCGAAAGACAAGAACATTCGACCCTCTACAGTTTTATTATATGTGTAGAAAATACGTTAGATTATTCTTCTTCTTTTTTTTTTCGCTATACCACTTTTGTTAGCTATATATATTTGTTAAATAAATAACATTATTCCTTTTCATTGTTAACATGGCTTATATACTTATTTGTATTTATTAAAACTTTGTTTACAACTTTTGTGTTGTATATAAATAATGCTGGCTATAATTCGTTCACACTGCCATACTATACATTGTTTTCTGATTCACCAGCATTCGTCATGCCCAATTAACTATGATACAAAAATTTGTTAAGTGTTTAGCAAATTTCTGTCTAAAATTAATAGATTCTCATTGTTTCTATTATTTGCCATTATGCTGTTATTGCTATTATATTGCTTACTAATTCAAGAAACACTAACGCCAAGATCACAACCGTGTAGCCGCGAAATATGAGACGCGCACTCATTGCTCACAATTTCCACTTAAAGAGTAGATGTAATATCACCGTTGTGCTCCAGTTTATTCTTAAAAATACCATTTAAGCTATGATATCCATTACACTTACCTAACTAGGTCACACTTAATCATCTAGAAGTTAATTCGGCCACTATTCTTAACTTGCCGCCAATATCGCAACAGAAAATGAAACCTATTAAGCAAACATCAAACACAACCAATAGTCTTCGGAGTCTAGTCAAGTGATCTTGGAACTGATCCACCCCAACTAACCACAGCATCGTTGACAAATCGTCTGGCAGCTATCAACAACAAAATTAACACTAGCATAACATCAAAATCGTGCTCCCCCCAGCAATCGCATTAAATTACGGGTTGAATGGTAATTTATCCGATGGCTTCATCTATTTGTCTTGCATCTCGTATCCCATAGTTATCGGTCGCAGAATCTCTAATTCTATTGAATTAAGTTCAGAGACTTCAATGGTTGATTGCAATATTGAATGAGCGACAATTTTTCACTTTACTTACATTATTACGTGCCCGCTGTTTGTTTTGTGTGCGAAAGTGAAAACAATAAGCGCAATAAGTTCACCGACGAAGTTTATTCCCCCCTGAAGTGAGTTAATTGAAAAATTATGCAAGTACAGCGTAACGCTAAACGATTCCGGGCTTGACGAGATGAGCGATGCGAGTTTATATCATAAGCAGTGTGGCGCTCTAAGAATGATTTTAGATAGCGAATTTTTGGAGGCCAGTTGATTGCTTTGCTGGGGTGACTTTTAATGATCGCAAAGTGGAATAATTGGCCAATGAGAGATATTTTTCAATGACATTTTACACTGAAAAATTGTTGTTAATGGCTATGAACTTTAGTTTCACTTTTTTCTCAGTAGAAAATCTAACCAAGGGAAATGACACTAATTCTATGAGATAATTGAGATAAATGAGTTCATTTTGGAAAAAAGAAAGAGCAAAAGAAATAGGAGTGATTGCCCTGTTAGGAGCTCTTCATCATTAGGGTATTGTTTGGATAAAGCTTTGTGATCTTCCAGTTAAGTATTAATGATGAACGACTAGATTGAAAGATATATTTAGGCGCTGAACAATTATAAAATCAAGCAAATGCAAAGTATATATACGAGTGTTTTTAACAAATGAGTTTCTCTCATTTGCATTAATTTATTGCTCCAACACTTTAGTACAAGGATGCAAAAAAACACGACGATGAACAATAGAACGTTATACTCCTCAAGAACGTAGAATAATTGCGTTAATTTTCTGCAGAATAGTTCAGCAGTGATAAGAAAAAAACCTGAATTTTTCCAAAGATATCATCACCGTTTCGCACCGACCGGTCACACACAATTCGACGACTCGAAGAGAAACTGGCTCAACATGAAATAGGGCAAGGGCTAGCAGACCAAGAATAGGCCGTTCAGACGAAAATATGGGTGCTGTGCGCGAGGATATGGATGAGTGTCCAGAAAAATCAACGAGACACCGGCACACGCAATTGGGCATTTCCAGGTGGTCTTTGCAGCGTATTTTAGTGACAGACTTGAGGATATTTCCGTATAAAACTCAGATGGTGCATCACCTTTTGCTGCCCGCAGACCAGCATCTGGAATTCAGCTAGCTCAACATAAATCTCAACCATAAAGAGCACGATTTTTCTTCAAAGCAATCATGAGTGACGAAGCACATTTTTATCTTTCCCGACATGTCCGGAAGCGTTTTTGGTGCACTGAAAACCTATGTGAAGTTACTGTGATCTACGTTTTTGACGACGCTGCTGGCAATCTACAATATTATAATAACTGTGAATTTTTGATACCCGAATAGGAGGAATTGGGGTTTTAGCACATGTGATTTTAACAACACGGTGACACTGCACACAAAGGCGGTGACACAATGAACTTAGTAAAGGACACTTTCCCAGGCAGTGTTATCCCCCCCTTTATGGCAGTTTGCGTTGGCCCACAAGATCACCCAAATTAACCATTCGAGCCTTCTATCTTTAAGGTTATTTGAAGACATCGATCTGTGTTTAGAAGCCACTCTCACAGCCCTCAAAGACAAAATAAGGTAAGATATAGAAAACATACCGCCGGAAGTATTGAGAAAGGTGATGGTCAAAATTCCATAAAAAGTGCTCAAATTTGCACAAACGCTGGAAACTAATATTTGAACAGTACCGTCGAGTTATTTGAATTATCTATAATATCTCCATTTAGAAAAAACTTATAGCTAAATCAAATTGCGACATTACTTTTGCACCACCTTCTATGTAACTTCAGCGAAAAAAAAAAAAAAACGATTCTGGCTGACATCTAGGTTTTATTGAAAAAGTTATTTTTCATCGATACTGTACATAGGTATATAAATAACTCGATTCTAGCGACTAGCTCTAAATAGACCCTTACGAAGTGCCATTTTTATTGGCAGCAGATAGCTTTGCTTATTCATACACAACTTCTTCTCCGAAACAATAATGCCTTGCTTCCATCTATAACTATATAGGGCAGCGGTACACGCGCGCTGTTACCAACTTGATTTAAGACGTCAATTGAAATCTGAACGCTAAACGAAGTAAAACTATTTGTCTAATGGATATCGATATGAATTTCACCGATATGCACCTATGGTGTACAAGAACAAATTATTTGAAACAGATCTAAGCGCACAGAGTTCGCCAAGGCAAGGTCTTGCAAAACCGACCGAGCGCGCACTCTGCAATATCTACATGAACCATTTCGAGCCCTTTTCAACCCCCTTCTATCTCCGAGGCTAGGTACATTACAGGACTGACTTCTTTCAGGAGGATTAGGTATTACAAATTTCATACGTCTAGGTGGAGTGTTCAAAAATCACAATTTTGAGCATTCACTGACTAACTGACTGACTAATAGATCATCACAAATCTATACTCCCAAACAAGCTAGAGCTTTGAAGTTTGGAACATACTCGTAGGTAGTGTTTAAGATGATAATTACGAAAAAATAAAAATCCTATATATACACTCTACAATCGGACTAGTGGGAACTAGTGGGGACTATTTACTAATATTATAAATTGTTAAACTAAGCTGGATTAAAACTATCCAGTTATTGCCCCGTGCAGGAACGGGTTATGAATATCATTGCAGCGCCCCCCAACAACTAGCGCTTGTCGTAAAAGGCGACTAAGGGGACAAATCAGATCTAGGCAATATAACACCCAAGTGAGCCTAGCGACACATATACTACCTTAAAAACCCTCCCACAAGTGTGCATGCGAGTCCGTGGGTTGACACGACTGGAGTTCACCGGTGTCATAGAAGAAAGATCAAACAATACTAAAACAGGAGCATGCACGTGTCCAACAACAAACACCATCGCAATATGGTAATATTGCAAAACTGTATCATTATGGTAATACTTGCTAAAAGGAAAGTCACTACCCCGCCAGGCACTACCACTGCTGTGCATGGTACTGATCCTGGACCGAGCAGAAATGTTCGGGTCAGAGTATACGGATTCCGGGGGCTAGCAAAATAATGAAACAGTTTCGACGGAATTTGAGGGTCGCGAGTTGGAACGTTGGAAGCATGACTGGTCGAAGTTACGAGCTAGAAGAGATGATGAATAGAAGACAGGTGGATATCTTGTGTGTCCAAGAGACGAAATGGAAAAACACCGGAAATCGGGCACGTTTCTTGGACGTTAGGACAAAACATTACAAGATGTTCTACTACGGAACGGAAAAGGCTAGGAACGGAATCGGTATCATCCTTGCGGCAGAGGTACTTGGTAAAGTCTTAAGCATTTCGAAGTCCAGCGACCGTTTGATGCCTCTCAAACTAGTAATACAAGGAGAGGTGTGAAATATTGTCAGTGCATATGCTCCCCCCCTGTGGGTTAGGGGTCAGAATATACCCACGGTAGGCATGCCTGTCGTAAAAGGCGACTAAAATGCCAACCCGCCGTCTTTCTTTAGATTACGGTACTAAAATTTTATGCAATGAACACAACAAACGGTATTAATACCCCAGGTGGCAGCCCAGTTCAACTGGAAAATCCACCCTCGCAAGAGGCATGCTCTACGGATTCTGGGGAGAGCTATTTATTGCACCAAAATTTAATAAACCCATTTAGGAAAAGCTCAAGGCTACAAAGATCTCCGCCTCAAAAGACTTCTCCTAAAGCGCAAAATTAAAGTCTCGCAAACCCGGATGTGTTAATTCGGGAAACGCAAACCTTGGAAGAGAGTACTCTGAAAAAGGAAAACGCCATGCTCCGTAAGAGGCTCGACGAAATGGAGCTGTTGTGTCGGGAGCTCAAAAGCAAAGTTGAGAAACTTGAATCAGAGAATAAAGTTTCTTTGCTTCAAAATGAGTCTTCAAAAACTCATACGCTTACTCATAGTGAGCCTTCTCCGGGTAGCCATCACTACAGTATGGACGAAGAAGAACTCGCTCGCGAAACGGATTGGCTACTTAAACGAAGACCATCTAAAAAACGCAAGGCCGGCTCATCGCCCGAGATTGTTCCACAACACGAACCTAATCGGAAAGCGCAGCCAAAATCTGATAAGAAAATTGAAAGCAAACGCGCACATCCACCAATAAATATTACAGGCGTTGCGGACTACAATTCTTTGAGGAAAATTTTAAAAACAACGATCGCTACTGAATTTAAAATAACTTCCTTGCGAAACGATGCATGGAAAATCAAGGTTAATGACGCTGAGGGCGGGCTATCGGGCTGTATCTCAAAAGCTTAACAACGAAAAAATTCAATAGCATACTTACGAATACAAGTCTGAGAGACCCTTGAGGGTCGTAGCTAGAGGACTTCATCCATCATGCGCTAAAGAAGACGTTATAGGTGATTTACGTGATAGAGGTTATAACATTATCGACGCCGTGAACCTTTTAAAAAAGGAGAGAAAACGACCCGAGCGTGGAGAAGAACCTATAGTGAAACGTAAACTTCCGCTTTTTGTGCTGTCTTTCGATAAAACGGAAAGCCGGGAAAAGATATATAACATTCGTACAATCATGAGTATGGTCGTTAAAATCGAGCCGCTACGTGTCAACACGAAGACCATCCCTCAATGTAAGCGTTGCCAAGAGTTTAACCATACACAGGCGTACTGTCGGAAAGAGCCGCGCTGCGTTAAGTTCGCTAGAAAACACTCTTCGGAAAATTGCAGTTTGAGCAAAAATGAAAAAGCAACTTGCGTTAACTGCAAAGGAACGCACCCAGCTAACGCTAAGGAACTACAGATTGTTCAAACGACTAAGCCGACTGAAAGGACGCTTGAATCAGCAGGGCAGACTCTTACAACAGTCAACCAGCCTTCTGAGCCGATTAAACGTACGTCAAAGTCGTCCACTAAAAAGGCTGAACGAAAAATAACCTCGGATAAGCCAGCGAACCCCGTACGTCTGACGTATTCTCAGGCTGCAGTCAAAGCAACCAAACGAAACGACGGCCCACCCTCTGATCCGTTGAATGAAATTCTGAACTGCATCTACGCTAAGTTCGAGGAACAATGTGAAGTTAACAAACGGATTCTCGAACGTCTTAGTAACGTCGAAAGCTTTTGTATGGCTAACTTTATATCTAAATCTAAGTAAATATGGACGCTTTGCTTAAAATAGTAACATGGAATGCAAATGGACTCTTACAAAAATCTAACGAATTAGAAATGTTTCTAATAAGAGAAAATATCGACATATGTTTGATCTCCGAAACCCATCTAACAAGGGAGTCGCAAATAAAGATAAGAGGCTACGCTGGTTATCACGCCTACCATCCTTCTGATAGAGCGCGGGGCGGTTCGTCCTTATTCATTAAAACTAACATCGAACATTCGGCCGATATAAGCATAGAGCTGGAAAAACTGCAGTTGTGCGCGGTAAGGGTTAAAAATAAACACCTGAGCTACAATATAGCATCTGTTTACTGTTACTAGAAAAAGATGACTACTTTCGTGTCTTCAATGACCTTGGTTCAAATTTCCTTATTGGTGGAGATTTCAACGCGAAGCACACCTTCTGGGGTTCAAGATGTACATCTTCTAAAGGAAAAATTCTCTACGAAGTGGCATATGAATTCGGTTGTTGTTTTTATTCGACAGGAAAACCGACCTATTGGCCAACTGACTCACAAAAAATTCCCGATCTTATCGATTTTTTTGTTACAAAAGGCATTTACGAGAAGTTTATTACAGTCAAAGAATGTTTTGATCTCTCTTCTGACCACTCGCCAGTAATTTTACTACTTGGAGAAGCGCTGATCAAGAAAAAAGGACCTCCAAGACTCACTAGCAATAGAACAAACTGGGAGGGCTTTAGAAATGATTGCGAAACAAATATCGCCTTAAATGTATCACTTAGAACACCTTGTGAACTAGAGGACGAAATTGATCGTTTCGTGGAAGCAATTCAAAGAGCGGCATGGAGAAACACTCCTTCTAGAAGCTATAAGATCAACCGCAACGAAAAGTATCCCAGAGAAATCATTGAACTGGTGAGGGAGAAACGAAAATCACGAAAGAAGTGGCAAAGCACTCGTGCACCGCAGCATAAAACGGTCCTTAACCGACTATGCAATCGCCTCAAAGATAGTATTCGCGAATTTAAAAGCAAAAAGATAGCGACCTATCTTGAAAATCTCCGGTGAAAGAGAATCAAATTATTCGCTTTGGTAAGCGCTAAAAGGCATCCGGAAACCTCAAATGCAAGCACCACCAATTCGGAAAATCGATGAAAACTGGGCCAAGAGCGACAAAGAAAAGGCAGAACTTTTTGCCTTGCACTTAGAAGAAACGTTTAAGCCGTTCGACGGCCCTTCGTTAACGCCCGACTCCCCAGTCACGACATCTGACAACTTTAAAGTAAAAAAAGTTGCATTGACTGAACTGAGGGAAGTGATTAAAAATTTAAAGACGAAAAAAGCTCCGGGTTACGACTTGATAACGGCGCAGGTAGTCAAGGAATTGCCGAATAAAGCTATTATCAAACTGCTCTATTTGATCAACGCTTCGTTCAGATTGCTTTATGTTCCGAGGCAATGGAAAGTCGCCGAGATTATAATGGTCCCGAAGCCAGGCAAACCGCTAAATGAAAAGAAATCATATCGGCCTATTTCCCTATTGCCGGTTATCTCAAAAATATTTGAAAAACTTCTTTCCAAACGTCTACAGCCCGTAATCGACGAAAGACATCTCATTCCTGACCATCAGTTTGGATTTAGAATTAAACATTCTACAATTGACCAAGTCCATAAAATAACTGACGTGATTGAGAAAGCTCTGGAAGAAAAAAAGATTTGTTGTGGTGTATTTCTTGACGTCTCACAAGCTTTCGATAAGGTTTGGCACGAAGGCTTGGAGTATAAATTGCAACGACTACTGCCACGGCAACTCTTTCTAATCTTACTATCGTATCTCACCGAGAGACTCTTTCGTGTTAAGCACGGAAACGATTACTCTGACTTCAAGGAGATTGCGGCCGGAGTTCCACAAGGAAGTGTCCTTGGCCCGCTTCTATATGTACTCTACACGCGTGATATCCCGCAGGAAAGAAACTGTGTCGTCGCCACATTTGCGGACGATACGGCGATATTGACCACGGGCGAAACTATTGAAGCAGCATCTGGAAAGCTGCAACATGCTATTAATAAAGTCCACGCTTGGACGAATTCTTGGCGTATTGTGCAGAACGAAAGCAAATCTGCTCACGTCAACTTTACCTATAAAAAAGTGGATAGATTACCTCTATATCTTAACTCGGCTCAAATACCGTACGCAAACGAAGCAAAATATCTAGGAATGACTCTAGATGTTAAGCTCAAATGGAAATCACACGTAAAAAAGAAACGCGACGAGCTAGAAAACAAATACCGACAAATGTACTGGCTACTCGGAAAACATTCGAAGTTGAGCCTACATAACAAACTGCTTATATATAAGCAAGTGCTAAAGCCTGTGTGGACGTATGGTATACAACTATGGGGTTTTGCCAAGAAAAGCAATAGAAACATCATACAGACCTTTGAAAATAAACTTCTTAGAACGATCGTTAACGCACCGTGGTATGTACGTAACGAAGATATTCATCGAGATCTGGGAATTCCCAGCGTCGTCGAAGAGATAACAAAATTTGCGCGTAAACACAAAGATCGTGTTCACGGCCATTGTAACCGTACCGTCATTCAACTACTTGACGCGAATGCGAATAATTCAATTCGTCGTCTGCAAATGATAAAACCTTTTGACCTCGCGTCATAGTATATGCCGGCCGCGAAAAAGGCAGGAACTTTCATTGGAATTTAACCTGCCTAAAGTTATACATTTCTTTTTACTTCGTACGAACATTTTTTTTTTTTTTTTTAAATCACGTGTATCGTAAGCGAAAATAAAACTGCTGGATAAGCGTCGGCTTAGTTGTAGTATTACTTTTGAGGAGAGGTGTTTTTTTAGTGAGTAAAAATCTCACACTACCATAAGCACGCTCGGTCGGGCCTTATGATGTCTTTAGAAGATTTTTCACCTACTCTCGGCAAAAAAAAAAAAAAAAAATATGCTCCCCAAAATGGGCGCAATCAGAGAGATAAAGATGCATTTTGGGTAGATTCCCACAATCTCCTTAAGAACATCCCAAAGGAAGAGTTTCTGTTTGTTTTGAGGAGATTTGAATGGACATGTCGAGAAGTCAAACGAAAGCTATGAAGACTGCCATGGAGGACTAGGATATGGCACCAGGAACCTTCCTGGTGAAGACATCCTAAGCATGTACAAATCACACGGTCTTATCGTGTTAAATACCATGTTCATCAAACAAAGCCGACACCTGATCACTTACAGCAGTGGTGGAGATGAAACTCAGATTGACCACCATTTGGTAGGCGATAAGGTGATAAATGAAAAGAAAGCGGCTTTCAAAGCTTGGTCAAAGTGCCCCTCTAATAATAGTGACGAAAAAGGTCGCCTCGAAATGGAATACAGATGTTGCAAGAAAAAAGCGAAGAAGAAGTGCGCCCAGCTTCAAGCAGAAAGTACAGAGGGCCTGTATCGGGAACTGCAGAAAATATCTTCCCCGGTTGCTGATGCAAACCAGGCTATCCAGGAGCTGCAAAGACACAATATGGAAAAGAGCGCAACCATCTTCAAAATAACCGCCCAAAGAAGGAGGAATGCTCAGGAGATTCGTTCTCCAAAGTTCATAAAAATGCTCATGGCCAGCTTCTTGTGGATGACGACAAAATTCTGCAGAGGTGGCGGCAGTATTATGAAGAACTTTTAAATGAACAGTTTCCCCGGCTATACTTTCCAAGAGCCACCCCTAACGATGAAGAAATACCCGACATTACAGTCGAAGAAGTTAGTGAGGCGGTCCAATACTCCAAAAACCGAAAAGATGGGAGACGTCGGGTTCAGATGGCTCAGAATTCTCATCTCCAAATTTGTGATTGATGACGCAATGCCGAATCAATGGAGGGAAAGTTACCTTCTCCCGGTATACAAAGGGAAGGGTGATACGCGAAACTGTGATAACTACCATTCGATCAAACTAATGTCACACACCATGAAGATCGTTGAGCGGGTAAATCAACCACATATGCAATCCAAAGAATAAGGATCATAATGGAAAAACATCGTGATTCCTTAAAGGATTTGCATATTGTATTGGTTGACTTTGAAAAGGCATTCGACAGACAACCACGAGATCTGATATGGGTGGCGCTTAGACATCGAGGGGTTCCAGAAACCTATGTACAGATGATCATGGACATGTACGCAGGAGCAAAGACAAGAGTAAGATGCCCCGCTGGTGTAACCGAAGAGTTCCCAATCAAAGTCGGGGTGCACCAGGGAAGCGTTTTAAGTCCTTTGCTCTTTATTACAGTCCTTGATTATCTGCTTAAAGGTAAAGTGATGGACCCCAAGGTACATCAGTTATTCTTTGCTGACGATTGAGCCATCATAAGTGAGGATCCTACATAAGTGCAACGAGCACTTAATGTGTGGGTGGACGTTCTGGAGGGAAATGGGTATCGCATTAGTTCAAAAAAGGCAGAGTACTTGTGCTGCCCGTTCTCTGATCCACTCAGGCCTATTCCAGACATTTATTTGAATGGAACAGTGCTTCCCAAGTGCAAAAAGTTCAAATATCTGGGATCTATGATCAATAGCAAAGCAACTTGTGATGACGACAGCAATTATCGTGTAAGCGGAGGGTGGATGAAGTGGCGAGAAAATTCCGCTATCTTCTGTGACAGAAAAATGCCACCGCAGTTGTACGTCCAGCGCTCACATACGGTTCACAATGTTGGACGATGTACAAAAAGTATGAGAGTAAATTAACGGCAGCTGAGATGAAGATGCTTCGCATGACAAGAGAAGTGACAAAGCTTGATCGAATAAGAAGTTCGAAGATCCGTGGAAGCTTTCACATCAAGGAAACCATTGTACAAAAAATAGAGCGCGACCGGCTCACCTGGTACTGCCACGTTCAAAGAAGAGATCATTTGAACCCTGTTAATAAGGCAATATCAATGCACGTTCCAAAGACATCGCGATGTAAGAAAGGTAGGACTATAAACGTCGATTACCCAAATGCGACGACATCGGCATTTCATTGGCCTCAGTAACCGAGTGATCCAAATCGGCGGGCCTGCCGATATTTCCTGAGGTCAAATAGGCGAACCCCACACGCGGATCAGTAGAAATGTGGTGAAGTGGGAGGGTTGTGATGCCTTATTTTCGGATCATAACCTCGCTGATAAAAGGAAGAAGAAGAAAACTATGCAGTTATTATAATAGGTATTATAATAACTTTTAACTGTTATATACGTATTATAGAAAACCTAACCAAAAATTGACCAATCCACGCTATGTTCACATGATCTTATTTACATTCACCGATATTTTCCGTAAAACTCACGGTGGCGCCGCGCCGATAGTGCAGGCTTACTCAATTTGTGGTCGGCCTTTAAGAGGCAAGCCTTAGAGCTTACAGCCTTTAAAAAAAGAAAGAGAATCAAACTAACAAATATCTTTACTTATGATTGAAAAATCAGCCCAAAGACTAATATATTCGTACTCTTAAAACGTTATCTGTTATGAAAACACGTATAGACAAGGAACTTGACATCATGTCTACATTTAATTTTTATTTTTTATTTTTTTTTCAAAAAAAAAAACAAAAGTTTTTAGTGTCACAAATGGCATTCCATAGGGCACAGTTATAGCACCGCTCATATTTCATTTTTCAATTTCTGAAATGTTGAAGGGCTTAGGTAACTTATTAACGTTTGTTAACGACGTCATTTTGCATGCAAACGACTCGATAACGCACGATATTCAAAGCAAGCTAAAGCAACTTTGCTATACTTTACTAAATTTATTCGAAATGCGGAAGCATACAATCAATGTCAACAGATATAGTCGGGACAAATATTGGAGGGGCGGCTGGGCTGCAGCCGATGGCTAGCATTAGGCCCTTTTATACGATTTTTGAGCGGCGCCGATGATGACGGATTAAAAATCATATGTCAGGGTCCAGTCGTAGAGTATATGAGGTTTAGATATGGTAAAGTAGTTTTAATATTGTTTTTTATTGTTCAGGTTAATTTAAAAAAAAAATGTTTCTAAAAAGTTTCGCGTTTTGCCTTCAAATCCAAAAAACTAATAAATACAAAATGAAAAAAAAAAAAAATCATAGGAAAATAAAAGCTTCGCAGAGTTAAGGTACAAATTAAGCATATTATTACTCGTGTAAGTAATTAAGAACCCATCAAGGTTAATTTACTTAAGAGTATATATATTTGGGGTTTGAAGTTTATTATACAAGAAAGATATCATAAACAAATTTCGTGAGCAAATAAACAAAAAAAACAATAACTATAGGGCAAGGTTATTCGTAGTTTCGTCAAAAATGTGAATCTCGAGATTACAAATTTAGAGAAACTCGAAAAAGTATGTTTCTTTCTAATGTTAAGCTAGGCTTAGTCAAGTTCATTATCTGTATCTGAATAGACACACTTAGATCAGAGGAGGTCCTTATACCCAGTGATAATTTAAATCATAATCGGAATACAAGCTCTTGATTAGTAGAGGTTACTTAAAGTAATAATATCGTATAGTAACTTTTCCGATTTATTATTTTTAAGCAATTATAAAGAGATTTTAATTTTTCGATACCATCACCAAATCTCAATGGCTCGTTTTTCAGTTAGACAAAATTGATCCGGTGTTCAAAATCATACAGCATTTAACTAACATTTTGTCTGTGAATATGAAGCAAATACGAGTTTCAATTTTTTTTCGTTTCAAGTTCATTTTTCAGATGTTTTGTTGGTCAGCTACGATGTCCTAATTTCCTGTTTTTTTCTAAAGTATATATTTACTTCATTTAGAAACTTGCATACCAGGTATGCCGTCTATATGGTGAAACTGCACGTGGAGTATATATGCACAAAACCATTTTTAGCTACGACGTAAACCGTATATTCTCTCAAAGCTAATCATCGAAAAGGAAATTTACTACAATGCCGTTTGTAATTGTTGAGAAGTTAGATGAAAACTGGATGCAAATGTCCCTACAACAGGAAATTTGGAGGAAAAATGTTAAAGAAATGCTCGTGGTCCCCAGAAAAAATTAAATCTAAAAAATCTGCAAGAAGAACTCAGTTCGCATGGAATGTACAATAAATTAAATCATTCCATAGGCCACATGTACTTCAGAAATTAATTTGACAAAACGCTTATAGCATATTTTAAACACTCACTGGACTACTCGAACTCCATGCGGATAAGCGAAAAGAAGGTGCTCTTAGAAATTGCAGTTTGTGCAATTTAAGAGCTAAAAATATTGCCAATTTTGCTAGCAGATGCTCGATTGTAAAAAACTTCCGGTATAAGTCGAATATAAGACTAATTCATAGCAAAGCAAAATGGAAAAACTGAAAGTATTGGGTTGGCCAATAAGTGTCCTCTGTTTCTTTAGTTGTAATAAAATACTGAATATTTTTGTTAGAAAAAACTTTAATCAGTTATACATATTCTGCGTCGTTATTTTCTACAACTTTCTGCCACCATTCGGGCAATTTCATAATGTCCCTCTCGTAGAACATTTGATTTTTCTGAGCGAAGTATTGCTCCAAGTGGATTTTACAGGATTCCAGGTATGCGAGATTTGTTCCTTTATTTGAGTTCTGCAGAGAAAGAAATAAATGGTGAATATGGCGCAAGATCAGGTGAACATGGTGAGTGAGAGAAGACATCCCGTCCAAACTCCACCATCTTCTGTCTAGTCTGCAAAGAGACATGGGTTTTAGGGTTGTCTTGATGAAACACGACGCCCGGCCCCTTCGATTAATTAGTTCCGGTCGTTTTTGGTTGATTGCAGCCTTCAGTCTGTCCAATTGAGAACAGTACTTATCGGAATCAATAGTTTGGTAATGCGAAAGAAACTCATAGTACAAAATTCCATGCAAATCAGAGCATGTGAAATCACCACCACGAAAACGCCGGAACCACACATGTCGCTGACAGAGTTATGCCCGTGCACACCGTAAATCTTATTGTGTATTTGAACACCGTTTTTTCCTTTTTGAAAATAAAAGAGCATTATGTGTCGAAAATACTCATTTGTCTCCATTTTCTAAAACACAACCGAACGCAACGAACTTTCTTTCACATATACACTGCGATGTGTTTGAAAAGAAAACTGCAGGCATTCAAAGTTAACGAGAACACTAACAATAAACAGAGAGATCTTATTTGTCAACGAAACGGCTTACATATATGTTTACTCCTTTTTGGTACAGAAAATAATTAGTCAATGAATTCAACCTGTAACTTTAAAAATAACATAAAACCATCATTCTTTTTGCCAACTCTTATGCTGGAATGTTTTTGTTACCTTAAATTGAAAACCGATTATTATTAGTATTCATTTACTACTTTATACCAAAGAGGCAAACATCATCTAAAATTTTCTTAAACCCAAAAAAAAATTGCTTGTTGCACTAAATACTGTATTTAGTGTCAAATACCAGATAAAATAACATTTCAAAAATATGCCATGCGTCACCAAATAATTCATTTAGCTCCAAATACTGCAAATACAAATCCCAAAAACACACGCCACCACATTATTTTCCAAGTTATGTACATATAAATCTTATGTTACTAGTGAAACAAATTACAAAAAGTAATATTTCATTCAACCATTGGAAAAGGGAAGGAAACAATTAACGCCCATTTGTCCTGCCATCTAATACGATACGAGTATATATATATGTACATATGTCATTCCTTATACAGTTCGATGGACATTTAAAAATACTCACGGCAAAATGGGAAAGGAAGAAAATCAACACAATAGTCAATAAAGTATTTCTTTCAGAACCAACTATAAACAGAAGCTCTCAAATGTCCTGCATACGATATCGTTCAATGGGAAAGGTCAAGGATATTAATCAACCAAAGTCGAAGACGGTAACTAATTATTCTTCTTTCCTTGTTGTCATTTCTCCAGCTATTATACATTGACACTAGCACGCTATATTGTTTTCATGTTTCAAGGACGAAACATTGCTTTGTGACCACTTCTATTGGTATCGCATCACAACAAGTTTTAAAGTCAACATACATATTCGCGAGTAAAGGTGAAAGTTCAAATAACCAGACGCCGACACTTGAGGTTTTTAGTCTCGATTAAGCAAAAGCACACGCAACCCAGACGAAGGGGGTGATAAAATGAGCCACAATCGTCCTTTAATTTGCACATAAGAAGCAGTGACATCCTGTTTTTAGTGCCCCGTACTTAAAGAGTAAAAATGGATAGCTTATGGATTTAACATGGCGTCTGTCTGTCTCTAGGTATGTCACGCGTCTGTACTTTCCCTAGAGAGCTGATATATTTTGTAGGTGCCCAAAGACAATTATCACATACAGACAGATTAAAAGGATGTATTTTTTGGGTCTGAATTGGAGAGGTCAAGTCGAAATTTTGACCAGAGAAAGAATGTACATATCCATATCATACAGTGACGGCAGCCCAGCATACTATGGCGCGAGGCCCGATTTACACAATTTTTTTTAATATGAGTTTGTTGGGTCTGACTTTTTGTCTTTCCTAATATGTCTGCATTTCATTTAAGTAGAATTGTGCGGTGGACATACATACGCACGTTCTATAGAGCTTTTTCATTTAATCCTTCCATTCAGAGACTTTAAGAATGCCTTGCATTGCGCCATGAGTGTCATTTAAGAGGGGGTGTTATGAACGCTATTTGTTCTGCTCTTTGGGGTAATGTGTACCAACAGAATAGCTGAAAAGTACAGCAGGCTACAAACAGAAGCAAGGAGTGAAGGACTTGTTTTGGAAAATGAACTTACCCCTATGAAGACAAGTTCTTTGTCTTTATCTATGAATACCTAATTTAAGGGAACAAAAGCTGTTTCATTTCGTAGCGAACTTAATTCATGGGAACTTGAGATTGTGAAAGATAATGACATGGAGCTGTCAAAAGTTTGTCACTCAAAGGAAGCTCGAACATTTTTTATAATAGAATTTGCTAACTCAATTTTAAATTAAATTGTGTTCTTCTAAATAAGGAATGATTCAATGAATCGCTGTTGTGAATTTCATTGCTTTATTCTGGAATTTAATTAGAAATACTCGTAGATGAGTACTGTTGGGAGAAATGCTTATTTTCTACTCTTTATTTAGACTGATGAGAGAATTAAAAAGTGATTAGTTGCAAGATGACGCAATATCGACAGGATTCAAAACGAAGAAAAATAGAAATGTGTGAACTCGTAAAAAAAATTGTGACTGTTGCGAAATACGAACTTTCTATTCAGATGTAATTTACTTGACTTTGCAAAGTTGTCATTGAATCCTTTTTTTAAGATTACATCACAGCACGTGGGCCTGACCATATACCACATGGGGTGAAAAGTCTGCGGCCTACCAATGAGAAAAAAAAAATTAGGAAACAATTTTTGCATGTGAACTCATTTTTATTCTTCATCATAATCTCCTTGAAGCGAAATGCACTTCTTCCAACGGTTCTCTAACATTTTTATACCCTTGTAATAATACGATTTGTCAAACTATGCAAAATGGGCCTCCGTTACCAATATGACTTCATCATTGATGTGAAATCTCTTTCCCTGGAGCCATCTTTTCAAGTCAGCAAACAAATAGTAGTCGCTGGAGGCCAGATCTGGAGAATACGGCAGGACATGAAGCAATTCGTAACCCAAGGAATACAATTTCAACATCGGTTTTATGGATGAGTACGACGGTGCGTTATCGTGATCAAACAACATTTTTTTTCTTCTTCAAATGAGGTAGTTCTTTGTCTAATAACGTAACATAGTACTCGCAAGTTATTGTTTTTCCTTTGTCGAAATAGTCGATAAATATTTTACCACGCGCATCCCAAAAAATACTGGGTGCTCGGTCGGCTTACACCTGCTTGCAATCACTCTGCAGACTATCTATTGGCCTGCGATGTGTAAAATGGATCCAACGCCAAAGCACGCTTTGAATCATCAACACGCTGCTGCTTCTGATCGATTGTTAGTGAACGCGGCACCCATCGCGCTGTCAGCTTTTTCATACTAAAATGTTCATGTAAAATATGGCGCACGCATTCGGTTGATATCTTTACGACTTCAATGTGAGTGAGACACTTTAGCTTTTCGATCATTCAAAACAATACGATGCACTTTTTTAATATTTTCTTCAGTAGCTGCCTAATTTGGCCGACCTGAACGTTCAGCATCATCGACATACCACTTCTTTACCGTTGTATACGATGGAGAAGATGTGCCATTACATTTATCAAACCATTCTTTGGCTTGGACAGTATTTTCCCATTAAAAAGCGATGCTTAATCAAAACACAAAATTCTTTGGAATCCATTTTTTTCTCAAATAGCTAAAGTAGCATCACTCTACTGGCTATAACTCGTAAACTAATCTACGAAATGTCATGAAATTTTGAGTGGAGCTAGCTACTGACTTTAGGTTGGTACTACTGAACAAACATTAAGATTTTGAGATAGTCACGCCATGTGATGCCGCGGACTTTTCACCCCATGTACTATGATGTATGAACGAATTATAAAAGCGATTAAAACCTAGCTACTTTATTAATATACTAGCAGACCCGTAATCGTGTTGCTTCGCAAAGTTCTTAAAAAACGTTTGTTTTCTATAATATTAGAAACAAAATTTAAATATGCTGATCATATCCAAATTGTAAGAAAAATAAGTGTCATAGAAGTTTTTTACAATCTATTGTATGTATGTACATTCACTTTTTTATTTATTTGAATGCATCAGGATAGACAAGGGCAATACTCAACATTAATGTGTACAACAAAACATCTACTGAAAATGGGAGAATATAGCACAATCCAACTATCACTTACATACATATATGGTTGTACCTATAATAGCTACATTACCACCAGGTTTGAAAGAACATCGTCATCACCATTTTCCGTCAATCGTACATGGAGAGCACAAGCGAATGTAAGGCAGTCTCAACCGATTTGCCTTTGCAGTACGCATGTTGGGACGGCGAGAGCAGAGCTGGGCTAATACTTTGCCGAAGATGGATATCTATTAACCTTTCTGACGTTTTGAGCAGAAAGGACGATAGACTGATAGGTCGGAGATCCTTTGGTTCCACGTGCGAGCTCTTTCCTGCCTTAGGTATGAATATGACTTCAACCTCGGTCCATGGTTTGGGAATATAGACCAGATTTAGACAGCCCGACAAGATGACTTTGAGCCATGGAAGCACAATGTCCTCGCATTGCTGAATTTCAGCTGGAATAACACCGTCATGTCCTGGGGACTTGAAGGGTTTGAAACTGCGCATGACCCAACGGATCTTTTCTGTAGTTATCAAGACTAGCGAGTTGCTGCAAGGTTGAGGGGGGGGATTTCCCTCTCGCGATATAGCAACAGGGGAGCTACCAGGAAAGTGGGTATCCAGTAAGATGTCAATGGATTCCTCCGCAGAGGAGGTCCAGTAACCATCCGGATGCAAAAGGAAGCTGGGTGTAGCAGGGCTTTTAGAGAGGATTTTCCGCAACCTGGAAGCTTCCGAGGACTCTTCAATGCTGTCGCAGAAAAGTCTCCAGGAGCGTCGTTGCTCCTTCCTCAGTGAGATTTTGTATTTTCTGAGAGACAGTTTATAGGAGTCCCAGTCGGCCGTCTCACGGGAGCTTTTAGCAGTATTAAAAAGAGAGCCTACTGTCTTTCCTAAGAGTACTGAGATTTGCATTCCACCAGGGAGGTTTCATTCTACCTCGAGGTTTGCGGAGTGGGCAGGCCTCGGCCATGGCACCCCTGTGATGACTGTGATGAATTTCGATCGAATATGAGCAATATCCGATGCCGGATATGTGTAAAACGGGCCTATGTCTAAAGAAAGTTCGGAATACAATGAAATGAGACGATTAGAATATACGCATTTTCAGCATTTCGAAAGAATTTAGATTTTTACATATGTACATGATTTGCAGTTTTAAAACAAATGAAAAGAATAAAAGCAATGAACATAGGTAAATAAGAGTACCATCCTAATAAAATATATTGATCTTATACATAATAATTTAATATGAAGATCTACAGAATTGAAATAATAAATACACAGGGTAGCCCAAAAGTAATCATCTGTCACAAACTGACAACAAATGTATTAGGGAGCTAATCGATCACTTTTGCATCTGTGTGCTTAGAATAAACTACCATGTGTAATCGTTTCAACTGAATTCAATTCAGTGCAAAAAAAAAAAGGTCCGAAAATTTATCGAAGCACTACTGCATAATATTGCTGGGTCAATAGAAAACAAAAAAATATATAAAATCAGTGAATACAGCATCACCGCATTCATAGAAATCAAAGATACATTTAACAATGAGTGAATTGATAAACGCATATATTACGCGAAATATACAAAACAGATTGTGCGAAAATAAAAAGCAGATTTTTTACAACCTTGTCTGATTTCCTTGCACGAAGGCAGACATATCTGTGCAGCTGTTGAAAAAATGTTGCTCACTACACTTGCATTGCGTTAGGTTTATTTGATTTTTTTTGACAGTCAAGAAAAGTTAATAAAAATTTAGCGAACAACTAATTTAGAAAACATAAAATGTTTTTATTTCAGTGCAGTAAGAAGTTAGACCTTACATGAAATTAAGCTATGATATGAACAAGTACTTTGTTCAACAAAAAAAAAAAGACAAGGTTTTGGACGAAATATCGAGCATAAGATACATATATTACATACGAGTACATGCAGAGGTATCATCCAGAAGCCTTAGAATTAGTTCAAAGAACCCTTTGTTATTAATCACATGATACTGGTACTATCCCAGTATATTTACACAGACCATTTGCTTTTTTTGCGCCATCTTTTATGTCGGTATGTAAACATTGAATTACTTTGGCATTTATCAACCGATTGACTTGAGTAGACATGTTTTTGAAACGTCAATTCAGCACAGTTTTAACCATGAACCGCTTCACACCGAGATCGTCGACATGCCGTTCATCAACGCCCAAGACGTTCCATTGAACTGGTTGAAGCGGTAAAAGAGAGCGTTGCCGAGAACCCACATGCGTCGTATCGTCACCGCGCTCAGCATTTTGGCGCCAGTGAAACCACCTTGCGGCGCATTTTGAAGGATGATTTGCACTTGTTTCCGTATAAAGTACAATTGACTCAAAGAATATTGCCGACAGACCGTCCACGTCGCTTGAAATACGGCCAAACATTCGCTTGAATGGTTGACACTGAACCTGACTTTTGGAAGCAAATTTTGATGACCGTCGAGGCCCATTTCACACTCTCTGGCGCCGTTAACAAGCAAAATAGCCACATTTGGGGAACGCAGAATCCACACGAGATCCATGAAACACCATTGCATGACCAAAAAGTGACTGTTTGGACCGTCATTTGCGCCAATACCATTATTGGGCCATTTTCTTCATAGAAGGCGAAACAGTCAATGGCAATCGATATCGGCGGATGTTGGCTCATTATGTCTGCCCACAAAGGTGTGAAAAAGGTCTGGACGGTTACTGGTTTAAACAAGACGGTGCGCCATGCCACACTGCAAATCAAACAATGCAGTTTCTGCAACGGAAATTCCCGGGACGTGTGCTGAGAAAAAACGGCGACATTGACTGGCCACCCATGTCTCCAGATTTGACCGCTCCGCACTTCTTTTTGTGGGGTTATTTGAAAAGCGAAGTGTACGCCAGCAAGCCCTCAGACCATTGAGGACCTCAAGGCGAATATTCGTGCCGAAATCATCGCTATACCGCCCGAGATGTTCGAAAAAGTGATGGAAAACGCAGCAAGTTATTCAATATTCACATACCGACATAAAAGATGGCGCACCGTGTAGTTTTATTCCATATTACTTATTTGTTCTTTTCCCCCCGACATTTATTCAAATAAGAATAAAACTTAATTGAAACAGTAATATATCTTTAAAAATTAAACAAAACAAATCCCAAACGTTTGAAGTTTTAATTGCTTTCTTGAATTTGGTTTGCATGAATTATGCTTTGCGAATTTTGCGTTTACGAATTCACCTAATTTCAAGCACAAAAATTAACAATCCTGCATGAACTCCTAACCCATCCCTAACTAAAGAATTTTTTTTACAAGCAAAGATGGAACTAATATCTTTTGTGCTATCCCCTTCGGCACATAACCACTTTAAAAGTGCAACTCAGATAGATCTTTTTGGACATAAAGTCAGTCATGCATACTGCTGGTGAGAAAAGCAGCGAATATTTTTAAAGAATCATACTCGTATGGTCAACTAAGTCCGATGTTTTAATGTTACATAAAAGATGGATCTTTAAGGTGCTGGCAGCCGCAGTCTTCATAATTCGTATATGCAGAGGCTGCGCTAAAGGCGCTAGAGTCTTACGTCACTAAATCTGAGATCACCAGGAATTGCCGCACATTGCTTAAGGTATTATGTACGCATAATAGTATCAAATTATGTTGGTTACCTGGACACTGCGATATATAAGGCAACGAAAAAGCCGACGCGCTGGCCAAAAGAGGAGCAGAGCTCCCGCATAGTGACATAACTGGTAGCATTAAACCACCAAGGTACATAACTAAACTCTGGACATTGTCTTCTAAGGAAGCATGCTATAAGACGAGGATTATCAAACACACTGGGGATTGCACTTGCACACATCCGTTAACGAGCAAACACACTAGCCACTGCACCATTGCCACCCCCTTAATGGAAGGAGGGATTCCTTGGAAGATAATTCTTCGATAATTTAAAAGAGGTAAGGTCCTTGAACCACAGCAGTGACATTTTCAAATTCTGTAGGAAAATTAAGCGCATGCGAGAATTGGTTTAGGTCTTTTTGTCGTGAAAGTTCTCTAGGAATCGCAATGTGCTCACCTTGGTGCCTAATGTTTTTTATGAAAATCTCATAACCCTACACAACCTAACCTAACCTAATCTATAGATATATGCAGAGGTGGAAGGTCTAGGCAGACTTCCATCGCAGCGATTGGACAGGTGCGCATCGCTCCCGTAATGCCTACGCACGCCATTTTTTTCACTTTTTGCAGGGCGGAACGGCATAGACTAGTTTAGTCTTTTCTCACCAAATTAGTGATGTATGCGTGATGATTAATGTGACGATGGTGAGGTAAGTCCAGTGAATCATATTAGGCTATAGACCTCATTATTTACCAAAATGTCTGGAACAGGTCCAGAAGGCTTTGGTTGCCTTATCGTTGATTCTGTCTAGATGAGGCTGCCAGTTCAGTTTTTGCTCTAGAGTTACACCCAGATATTTTATTTCCTTTGAAAAATTAAGTTTAACGGCATTAAGAAATAGCGTTCCGAAGTAGAATACCTGGGGCATATCACCAGAAACGGAACGTGCCAACTTCTGCAAATTATTCTAGGAAGAATAGAAGGAGGGAGAATGGTTGACGAACAACGGACACTCTGGATGTATAGTTATAGCAATTTTTATTTACCAAAACTGGATATGCAATCAAAGTGACTGGTACATAAAGTCTCCTTGACATTGGAGAGAGCACTGACGTTTAAGCTATAGATTAGTGGTTAGAAGTTTTGTAGCCTTTTCCCGGAATTGGCTGAACGTATGCAAATTCCAGTCTATTTGGATAGATAACATACCATTTAGTCAAAATTAAGATAATTTATTGAAGAGATTACCAATACATTGGAGGACAGAACATATTTCTTGTGTCACTGTCAAGAGATAGACAGAATTACATCAAACAATGAAGAGTCTGAATCCAAGCACATCATTTACTTTTCTTCCAAACAGATGCTTCGGGTGCCGCTAAAAGCGCACGTTTGCCTATGAAAGCCGTTCGCTTATCTCTTAGCAACCCTGAGCCTAACCGACAGTTTTTGAAACCCTGCATACAATTTTGAATGAGTCTTTGACAGAAGCACACAAAAGGTGGGTTTGGCAGAGTTCACAATACTCTCTGGCGTCACATGAAAAACATGAAGATGACCTCTATAGCGAATACTGTGACAAGTAAGTACTCTGTCACTATTTAAACCTCCATAATAGATTTAGACAAGATTTAAAAGATTTGCTCTAAAATGTACCAAGAGCACTATTACAAAATTCAAGTTGACACGCATAAAATATTACGTATACGCCACCATATCAACTCATCTTTTACGTTCGCAAATGATAAAGATAATTTTAAGTAGTATGCAATAACTACAAAAACATGCGTGACAAAGTAAATAACGCAGAAAGAATGTACAAACGAAAACAGACATCTGTACATGGTTGGATAAATGAAGCAACTTAATGCGTATACAAATACCTGACGATTTAAGCGCATTAAGGTCGCCCGCTTAACTACTACTCATTTCGGCTTGTTTTTCTTCTGCATTTAACAATCTTTTTTCCAGATAGTGAACATTGCAATTCAGGTTAAGACAAGAATTAAGAAAATGATGTCAAGTTTAAAAATGCAAATATGTACGCTTTTTAGATTCTTTTATTCGGTTCACTCACTCTAATTACCTCTGTATGCGTGTATATAATTACATAAAAACAAATAATTCTACTAAGCGCACGATTCTCTGGCCATGTAAAAGCACTTACTCGTATATGGCAGTGTTGAGACGACGTGTTGGAAAAATGTGTCCTTTCCCGATTTAATGAATGAATGAAGTGAAACTTTTAAGTGTACATTTTGCAAAAAAAAAAGAAAGAAAGTAGACAGGAGAAGAGCACAATTAGAGATGAAGTACAGGTTTTATATGTGTACCTTGGTAATTTAATTTAGAGGTGAACGAAGGAAATAGATATGCTTATCCGATAAAGTGCCTAGAGGATTATGTAAGAAAGAAAGCTGTGCCATGCACTTCAATTTAATTCAACATGGATTTAGATGCAGTGGCATGAACTGAAGGTTTTCGAAGGAGTACCTAGGAAATGTATCCTAATAACAAAGACAGTTAAATATAAGTGGAACATACTTATATGTATTTCCCAAAGAATTTGTTACAAGAAACGTATGAGTTATATGATTAGGTTCGTAAGTAATGCATTATGTATTTTGTCTATTAAAATATCCTATCTCATCCGATCTTAAATATGATATACCATATGGTATCCGAGTCAGACTTTCTTTTAGTAAAGAATCAAATTGGGAGCATGTATTTTCTGATAAGACTTTGGAAGAGATGTACACTATCTTCGAAACACTTTTATTTGAGGTTGTTCAACAATTCGTTCCTACAGTACGAAAGAGATCGTCCTTTAAATCACCTTGATTTAATAAGAGACTTTAGAATTTAGAAAATATCAAAAACAAGGCTTTTTAAGAAATGCAAAGCATCGGCCAAATCTGAAGATAGAATTCGATTAATACAACTGAGTAGAGAGTTTTACTTTTTAAATAGATTTCTTTACTCTCAATACCTTCATACTATTGAAAGGAATATTAAATGCGATTCTAGATTTTTTGAGGTTTTGTTTTTTAATTTAAAACGTCAAAGGTCAATTTTTCCCAATTCTATGGAGCTTGATGTTCAGAGTTCAAGTGCAACCTTTATGCAATTTTTTTTCAATCAAACTACATATAATATAAACATAATACGTAATAGTGGAAATCTATATTTTGGTCTTACTTCTGTAATAGCCTGTAATTTTTTTCTTTTTTTTTCTTTTTCAAATCAAGAAGTTGTTGACACCTAAATTCGGCTAGATTTAAATACTAAGGCTGGGGTTGATTCGATTCCATTACATTTATTATATAAATGCACCGTTTCGCTTTTTAAAGCGGTAAACATTATTTTTAATGAATCGCTTCTCTCTGGAGTTTTTCTAGAGGTCCAATTTATAAAAGCGGCCTCAAGCACTTAATTAAGAACTATAGACCAATCTCCAAACCTTCAATAATTCCAAAGGTATTTGAAGAACTGGTTTTCAATAGGGTCAATTTTGCGGTGAAAGAAATTTTAACTTCAAGACAGATTTGTTAGTGGTCGCTTCACTACAACGAATTTATATCTTTTCAATTACTTTTGTGTTACTACTTTGAAAAAAAGAATGCAGATCGATGTACACAGATTTCGAGTCCACTATGAAATTTAATTAATAAGCTTAGAAGAATGGGGTTCAATGGGTTTAAATGGTTTTCTCAAATGGTTGAAATCCTATTTGTCTCATCGAAAACAGGT
This sequence comes from Brachypalpus laphriformis, assembly GCA_945910035.1. Taxonomy (NCBI): domain Eukaryota; kingdom Metazoa; phylum Arthropoda; class Insecta; order Diptera; family Syrphidae; genus Brachypalpus; species Brachypalpus laphriformis. The sequence continues at coordinate 90,707,967 of OX246754.1, forward strand.
TGTTAAAATTGAGGGTTTGATCTTTCTTTAAAGACTATGACTTATGACTTATTGACCCTCTCCTTTTTTATCTTTTCGTCAATCACATTCTGGACTGTTTAGTTTTCAAATTGTCTTATATTTGCAGACGATCTAAAACTGTTTTCCCCTATTTGTGATATTGATGATTGTGTTAGCTTTCAAAAAGATATAAATGCATTTTTCCAATGGTGTGCGCATAATCAATCACCTGAGCTAAATATCTCCAAGTGTAATTTTTTTTATTTTTTTCCGTTCAATACCACGGGTGTCGTTTAATTACTGTCTTGGAAATGAAAGTCTTTTATCAGTCAGCGAAATAAAGCCAATTCTTTGCTAGGCTTTCTAAAACGCAGCATGGTAGTTTTTAAGGATATTTATACAATAAAAACGCTTTATTTATCTTTGGTAATATCAAGGTTGGAATATTGCAGCGTCTACTTTTCACCAAAATTTATCTGAAAAGATTGAAAATATTCAGACAAGATTCACGCACTTGCCTTAAGGAACTTACTTGAGGTGGTCTGAAGGTTTGCCCAGTTATAATTTTAGATGCGCGTTTATTGATTTAAAATCTTTAAGAAGTCGCAGACAAAACTCTAATGCCCGGTTTCACAGTGAGACCTTAAGCCTCAATTTAACTCATCTTTGTGTTTCACAGTGCCCGCTTAAGAGCTAAACTCAACTTAAGTGTTGATATGACTTAAGCCGCCGAAATACATGCTCAATGGCAGGAATAATTCTCCAAATTCACTTGCACTTATATATCTGTTCCTGAGAGAAACCTAAGAAATAGGGACGTTCTCTTTTTCATTCCTAGTCACAGGACAAATTATGGGCTAAATGAACCTGTATCCCGTTCTGGATTACTGTTCAATTTAACTCATCATGAAGTCAACGTTCAAATTTCAAGGAATTGTCCTCAATCTTTTTACTTATGTTAAAACCATGTACCTAGTCTAGCCATAAATACTGAAACAACTTGATATTGCACTAAAATGAAAACAATTAATATTTAAAAATTTTTTTTCTTTTTTTTTGTAAATTTGGTATATTATATAACAAACAAAACGTATAAATTTTTATTCAAAATGATCGCCTTTTGCATCAACACAGGCCCTTAATCGATCTGGCCAACGGCCAATGGCGGCACGAACCTTTTCCAATGGGAAATTTTGCATGGTGGTGTGTTTTTTAGAGCAGACCATACCCTCCAAAGTTGACCACAACTCATAATCCAGAGGCTTCGAATCTGGGGCAGATGATGGCCAATCTTCGGCTATTATAAAGTCAGGAACATTCCCTTCTAACCATTTTTGAGTGATCTTGGCCTTGTGACGAGGGGGAGAGTCCTGCTGAAATGACCACGGCTTATTTTCGAAAAGAAAATGGTTTAATGGTTTCACCACGGTCTCTTAAATGGTATTCTAGTACACTTTTGCCGAAGTTGGTGGGCGCCGTGGCGTAAGTGGTAAGTGTGTCGGACCACTACGCATGAGGTTCCAAGTTCGAATCCCAGAAAACACCAAAAAGTTTTTTCACGGTCCCACCTCTCGCGAGCGTCTGACAAACATCCGAGAGTATTGTTGTCACGAAAAAGCTTCTCAAATCGCCGTTCGGTTACGGCACTAAACTGTAGGTCCCTTCCATTTGTGTGAAAAATATAACGCACACAACATGAGTGGTTGCGAAAAGCTAGGCCCTGGCACTTAAAGAGCTGTTGCGCCAAATACTTATTTTTTTTTTTTTTGCCGACGTTTTGATGCCTTTTTCGCAAAAATGCAGCTCAGTAACCCCATCATAAGAGACACCGCACCAAACCAATACGTACGCCGGATGGTGACCTCTCTGAAGTCTGGGAATCATTAGTGAAGCTCTTTAGATTTCTGCGCATAAACTTTATAATTTTGTTTGTTGAATTTTTCTCCAACAGTAAAAATGTTCTCATCGGTATACAAAATGTTTCGGTATTTTTTCTTCGCGTGCCGTGATAGTAGTTTTTTTTTATTTCCGCTCTCGATTTTTGTTCAATGCCACGGTAAGCAGATATTCTGTATATCTACGGTACGTTCTAAGTACAAGGTCATCTTTAATGATCCTTGAGATCGTTCTGGAAGCAATACCCATCTCACGGGACAACAGTTTCTGCTTCCGAAGTGGATTCCGGCGAATTCGAACTTTGTAAGAACTGAACGCGACGCGTGATATATACGTTTTTCTCATTACCCCGTGCAGGGACGGGTTAAGAATATCACTGCAGCGCCCCCAAACAACTAGCGCTTGTCGTAAAAGGCGACTAAGGGGACAAATCAGATCTAGGCAATATAACACCCAAGTGAGCCTAGCGACACATATACTACCTTAAAAACCCTCCCACAAGTGTGCATGCGAGTCCGTGGGTTGACACGACTGGAGATCATCGGTGTCATAGAAGAAAGATCAAACAATACTAAAACAGGAGCATGCACGTATCAAACAACAAACACCATCGCAATGTGGTGCAAAAAATTGTATTGCAAAACTGTATCATTATGGTAATACTTGCAAAAAGGAAAGGCACTACCCCGCCAGGCATTACCACTGCTGTGCACGGTACTGATCCTGGACCGAGCAGAAATGTTCGGGTCAGAGCTATACGGATTCCGGGGGCTAGCAAAATAATGAAACAGTTTGGATGCAATTTGAGGGTCGCGAGTTGGAACGTTGGAAGCATGACCGGTCGAAGTTACGAGCTGGAAGAGATGATGAATAGAAGGCGCGTGGACATCTTGTGTGTCCAAGAGACGAAATGGAAAAACACCGGGAATCGGGCGCGTTTCTTGGACGTTAGGACAAAAGATTACAAGATGTTCTACTACGGAACGGAAAAGGCTAAGAACGGAATCGGTATCATCCTTGCGGCAGAGCTACTTGGAAACGTCTTGAGCATTTCGAAGTCCAGCGACCGTTTGATGTCTCTCAAACTAGTAATACAAGGAGAGGTGTGGAATATTGTCAGTGCATATGCTCCCCACAATGGGTGCAATCAGAGAGATAAAGATGCATTTTGGCTAGATTTCCACAATCTCCTTAAGAACATCCCAAAGGAAGAATTTCTGTTTGTTGGAGGAGATTTGAATGGACATGTCGGGAAATCAAACGAAGACTATGAAGACTGCCATGGAGGACTAGGATATGGCACCAGGAACCTTCCTGGTGAAGACATCCTAAGCATGTGCAAATCACACGGTCTTATCGTGTTAAATACCGACACCTGATCACTTACAGCAGTGGTGGAGATGAAACTCAGATTGACTACCATTTGGTAGCCAGTTTCATGAAGCCTCGGGTAAAAGATTGCAAAGTGATCCTGGGAGAGGCAATCGCTCGGCAACACCGTCTCCTGCTAACAGAAATTTTTGTAAAAACACCGAAGAAAAGCAAACAAACAAGGGTCTCTGAGAAAATCAAGTGGTACAATCTGGACAAAGAAAAAGGTGAGGCTTTTGTTTTCGTAATGAAAAATTACCTCTCTCACACCATCAACGGAGCTGAGGATGAAGAGTGCAGAGCACAAAATATGTGGGATTCCCTACAGCGAACTTGCTTAAAGAAGGCCAAATCACTGCTAGGAGCTTCAAAAGGCCACCATCAACACGTCAAAGAAACATGGTGGTGGAGTGATGAAGCTAAGAAAGTGATAAATGAGAAGAAAGCGGCTTTCAAAGCTTGGTCAAAGTGCCCCTCTAATAATAATGACGAAAAAGCTCGCCTCGAAATGGAATACAGATGCTGCAAGAAAAAAGCGAAGAAGAAGTGCGCCCAGCTTCAAGCAGAGAGTACGGAGGGCCTGTATCGACGAGAAAATATTTTCCCCAGTTGCTGATGCAAACCAGGCTATCCAGGAGCTGCGAAGACACAATATGAACAAGAGCGCCACTATCTTCAAAATAGCCGCCCAAAGAAGGAAGAATGCTTAGGAGATTCGTTCGCCAAAGTTCATTAGCAATGCTCATGGCCAGCTTCTTGTGGATGACGACAAAATTCTGCAGAGGTGGCGGCAGTATTGTGAAGAGCTTTTAAATGAACAGTTTCCCCGGCTATACTTTCCAAGAGCCACCCCTAACTGTGAAGAAATACCCGACATTACAGTCGAAGAAGTTAGTGAGGCGGTCAAATACTCCAAAAAACGAAAAGCGGTTGGACCAGACGAGATACCCTCTGAGTTCTGGAAAAAGATGGGAGACATCGGGTTCAGATGGCTCAGAATTCTCATCTCCAAATTCGTGAGAGGTGATCCAACGCCGAATCAATGGAGGGAAAGTTACCTTCTCCCTGTATACAAAGGGAAGGGTGATACACGAAACTGTGATAACTACCGTTCGTTCAAGCTGATGTCACACACCATGAAGATCATTGAGCGCGTATTAGGTGGCCGACTGCGAAAAATAATACGGCTATCTGATGATCAGTGCGGGTTTGTCTCAGGTGAATCAACCACAGATGCAATCCAAAGTATAAGGATCATAATGGAAAAACATCGTGATTCCTTAAGGGATTTGCATATTGTATTGGTTGACTTTGAAAAGGCATTCGACAGACAGCCACGAGATCTGATATGGGTGGCGCTAAGACATCGAGGGGTTCCAGAAACCTATGTACAGATGATCATGGACATGTACGAAGGAGCAAAGACAAGAGTAAGATGCCCCGCTGGAGTAACCGAAGAGTTCCCAATCAAAGTCGGGGTGCACCAGGGAAGCGTTTTAAGTCCTTTGCTCTTTATTACAGTCCTTGATTATCTGCTTGAAGGTAAAGTGATGGACCCCAAGGTACATCAGTTATTCTTTGCTGACGATGGAGCCATCATAAGTGAGGATCCTACATCCCTGCAACGAGCACTTGATGTGTGGGTGGACGTTTTGGAGGGAAATGGGTATCGCATTAGTTCAAAAAAGACAGAGTACTTGTGCTGCCCGTTCTCTGATCCACTCAGGCCTATTCCAGACATTTATTTGAATGGAACAGTGCTTCCCAAGTGCAAAAAGTTCAAATATCTGGGATCTATGATCAATAGCAAAGCAACTTGTGATGACGACATCAATCATCGTGTAAGCGGAGGGTGGATGAAGTGGCGAGAAAATTCCGCTATCTTTTGTGACAGAAAAATGCCCCCTAAGTTGAAAGGAAGGCTCTACACCGCAGTTGTACGTCCAGCGCTCACATACGGTTCACAATGTTGGACGATGTACAAAAAGTATGAGAGTAAATTAACGGCAGCTGAGATGAAGATGCTTCGCATGACAGCTGGAGTGACAAAGCTTGATCGAATAAGAAGTTCGAAGATCCGTGGAAGCTTTCACATCAAGGAAACCATCGTATGAAAAATAGAGCGCGACCGGCTCAGTTGGTATTGCCACGTTAAAAGAAGAGATCATTTGAACCCTGTTAAGAAGGCAATATCAATGCACGTTCCAAAGACATCGCGATGTAGGAAAGGCAGGCCTATAAACGCCTGGATCAGACAAATGCGACGACATCGGCATTTCATTGGCCTCAGTAACCTAGTGATCCAAAATCGGCAAGGATGCCGATATTTTCTGAGGTCAAATAGGCGAACCCCACAGGCGGATCAGTAGAAATGCGGTGAAGTGGGAGGGTTGTGATCCCTTGTTTTCGGATCATAACCTCGCTGATAAAAGGAAGAAGAAAATACGTTTTTCTCATTGTCCAAAAACTCGGATTTAGCAAAAAAAAAAAATAAAAAATAAGTAACGTGTTTTTTTCTTCAAATTACTACTAACTACTACTACTACAATCAATTTAGGTAAAAATCGATTCTCTCCAAACGAGTCTAACGATAAAAATTTCATATTTGGGTTAGTTTAGGCATAGGTAATAACGTAACATACGAGTACCAGGTTTTGGCAGAAAATTCATGCAACTCAACTGATCTGTTTCTGAAAATCTGTTTCGAAGCCGTTTTTGAGCCGATTTGCCTCAAAATGAATATCTAAGTTAGATATGGCTTACACATGAACATGGTGTACTATGTATTTTTTTTTTTTTTAAATATATGTTTCATTGATGTTTCTAGAATTTCAAGGCTAATAAATTGTAATCGAACATCCCTTTATTTTTGTTACTTTTATGAAAACACATTTACATCTATTGCGGCATCTAGCAAGAACTTCCGCAGCTTCAGTAAAATGCTGAATCCAGTGACGATCTGGACTAATATGCATACCAAAATTGACAAGCCATCGGATTCTTTAATGTCAACTTCATTCGTTTTAGTTTGGCTACAGCAGTGCATTGCTTCAGCAATAGGAAACAGCACTGGGTTTTTGACGCGTTGAACTCAAACCGGTTCTTGTCACTTCCCAATTTGAATTATTCTATAGTACGAAGTACCCTTTGCAATAATTGATTCGAATTACAGAGACATTACTGTAAATGAATAACACATGAAAATACAGTAGTAAGTTTGAGCTCAAAAGAAGTAAAGTATATGAATGAATTAATAAATGAATCATTGCATGGTCAGGGATATAAACGTAAGTTTATCACAGGCACTCAGACACAAAGTGGTCCCTTGTAATTTCTGCGTAATCTTGGTGAGTAGAATTTCGATGCCTCAGAGCAGACAAATTTTAAGGAAATTTTGTGTGAATTACATACTGTTTTCATAATTTGAAGTTTTTGATTCAAACATTATCGACGAAAAACTATACCGGGTACCAACTACGGCCAAATTTAAGTTTAATATTTTATTCTCTGATACTGGTCACTAGATATTTTCGTCACTTAATATCATAGAAGGTAGCGTTGTTATGTCTGTCTGTTCAAACTGGCTGATTTGACGAACTACTTAATAATGCTTTCATAAGTGTATAATGATGTATACCCTGCCATTACAAGAATCTCAAATTTGCATGCATATTTACATGTGCATAAACTACAGGAGCAAATCGAAATATCAAGCAGCTTCTACAGGATATATTAAAGGAAGATAAGATTTTCCATTTTCTAACCATATAAGTTACTAGGAACAAAAGCCGCCCGTGAGCACTTCAAAAAGGATTTCGGAAAATCAAATTCTCCTTGCCCGTTTTCTTTTAAGTAGTAGCAACCTCCTTTTGTAATTGAATGTTGTTCCCTTTTAGTGCATTCAAAGATATGTGTTTGCTTCGCGTAAAAGGTTACGGTATACGTAGATAGAAAGTTTATTCTGTGACCTGATACGAGTACCGAGGGGCGGCTGATAAGTTCGTGGCTTGTGATACCCAACAACGAGTCATCTTCACCATGTCAGACGAAATCGGAAATTCTCGCAGTTTTAAGCACCGCACCGTGATAAAGTAACTCGTGAAAAATGAGAAATCGCCTAAAGAAATTTCCGAAGACATGTGATCGACTCTTGAGGATTCTGGGCTTTCATATACCATAGTCAAAACATGGGTTCGCTTATTTCAATAAGGCCGAAAGAGCTGTGAAGACGACCCCGCCCAGAGAGTCCTGTGTCAGTGGTCACTGAAGAAATCGTTGGAAAAGTCTAAAAATTAGATCTGACCGACCGGAAAAGAAAAATGTGGCACATATCGGACGAGTTGCGCATCGAAAAAAAATTAATTGGAGAAATTTTGCAAGAGCATTTAAGCATTTAAAAAATGCTCACGCCGCGCCGTTCGACAAGCAACGACTGCTGCAAAGATTGACAATCTTGACGAAATTTGCAGCCGAGTCGTAACTGTAGATAAGAATTGGGTTCGCTTTTTCCTGTTTTCCAACTTAAAAGAGGAGCTACGATGCCGGAGATTTGTAGATGATAACAAGATCAAGGCGGCCATGGAAATTCATTTTGAAGACAAAGAAAAAGAATATTTTTTCGGTGGTATTAAAGCACTGTATGCCCGATGTGAGAAATGCATTTCACTCCATGAAGATTATATTGAGAGATCAAGTTTTTTAATCGGATCTCTTCTTTCACTTAGTACCTCAGGCCGCGAACTTATCAGCCGCCCCTCGTACCAGAGGATGAGATAGCACTATTCAGTCTCGTATCAGTTCCGTATGTCCTATGATTTGACAGACTCGCTGCCAATATGTACGCATTATCTGCCTTCAATACACAGAGTATTTATTATTTATTACCTTCTAGAACGTGTCGAATAGCTATGACTTGATCCGAAAAGTTAGGTGAGAGATGATAGGTCGTCAAAGAAGACTTCGAAACAGTTTGCTGATAACGACTGTTAATCGTGCTTATTTTCAAATACGTACCCACAACTAACACCTTCATTAAAACAACGAGCCAATTTCATTGCTGTCAGTTTGCAAGCGATAATCTTCGTCAGCTTATAAATTTTGATCTTCAAACACTTCTATTGCAAAAGCTGAAAATGCGCTAAAATGCGCAGTCAATAGACTCTTTTGAGCACAGTTAAAATGTTTTTTACCAGTTGTAGTTTTATTGCTTGTTTTACAAACAGTGGTTCACTGAAATAACATTCTATTGGCTTTTTAGTGCATAAAACATAAAGGGGAGTGCAATTTAAGTCTTGTATCTTTCCTTCTCAATTTACTTATATTCAAAGACTCAAGAAGCACTCAAGGAAAGAAAAGCATTTTCGATCGAATGCGGGCACTACAGTTTCAATATATACATGCAATAGCTTTTTAGTTACACCAGAGCCTCGTCAGTAAAATGTTGTGGCGCAGTATGCCGAAATAGATGAAACACTACTATTTAAACTTATATTTGACTTAGTATTTTCTTTTAAACGCAAACAAAATTAAAAGAATCACTTAAACAACAGAAAAGTGTATCTAAATACAAAAAAAAGCACTACCAAAGTTCTTTACCAAACACTGGCAAGCCTCCATGGATGATGACGATGATAATGATAATTACTAAGATGAAATGTCAAGCATCTATAAGTAATCACATCGACTCACTTTGTCCATCCACATGATGATTAAGATGCGATATATCCGTTTATTTTTCAACACAAATGGATTGAATATACGAGTATTATTAATTTACATTTCAATTATCTGATTAATTAAGTAGGTACACTTTCATTTGTCTAAGCCAGTTAACAATCACAATAAACTGCGAATTGAGTACGTAACACCATTCATCACCAAATTCAACAATCTTATCGATGCGTGTACTTTTTATGATCCTTGTTTATTATTTATTTACAGGTGCCAATGACACAGAAAGAAAAAAAAATCTGGAGAAAATACAACCGTTAACGCGACCAACGGGGAGCAAACTCAAAATCCTTCTAGGACCAGAATGGATAAACGACGGAGGTAAACACAGCCAGATGAAGAAAAAGCTTTTAGCAGATATCATATGATATGTGGCTTTTGTTGGCTGACTTGGGTTTTTTATTTTTTTTATTTTGCTCCTTTTCAAGTTTGTTTGTAAATATTGAGAAAGGACATGAGCACAAATGAAGCACAGAGAGTGAAAGAGAGTGAGAAAGAGAGAAAAAGAAAGTTTATGATAGGATACAATGGTTGGATGAGGACATCAGCTTCGATTGTATGAACCAGTTGGCAACCTTGAAAAAGGATGGCAGACCTTGTGGTGGTGTTTTTGCACCCTAAATACCTCATTTCACTTACAGTCTTTTGTTTACATTCGAACTTTAGATGAAAGACATTTGCATCTAGCTATAGATGAAACGTAGCTCTAAAGAAAGGGAGACCCGAAGGCGCATGTCACCCACCCAGCAAGGATTTTCAAAAGCATACATGTATACAAGAAAGTAAGGGAAATTTTCACTTGGGATGATGCTGCTTTCATTGTTGTTGTTGTCGTTGGCACTGCCATGGCCATGAAAACATGACCAGATTCATTTTCTCTATTACCACTAAAATGCATTGAGCTACCATGGTCGCATTCATGGTTGCAGGATAAAAGAGAGAACGATTGTGGTATGAGTGCTCGTTCATTGTACAAAAGACGATGATGAATCGATATTTGTTTTTGGCGTCACTGGGCTCAAAGCGAGACGCAATTACGTTTTATGGATATCCAAGCCCTCCGTCGCCCACTCTCCGTGCATAGCGAATGTAACTTTCTTTCGATATTGGCAATACGTGGGGAATATAATAAAACGTTGTATTGTATAGTCTTAGGTGGTTGTGACGTAGTTGACACTTTTTTTCAGTGTCACTGTGGAGTTCAGGGGATTGGGGAGCACGACTATGTTGGAACGAGAAATGTACATACATACATACATACTCATTTTTTGTTTTTAACCTTCGCAAATAGTTAGGCGACATGCTTTTAGTTCGCGTACTTTATTTGATCGGACTGAAGTTGTGGGGAAATTTACAGCCTGAGGTGAAGGTCGTTGGCAGGATGACTTGTTCTTAAAGGTACAGTCTGTTTGACTTTTTTTTATCAACAATATATATATTTTCAGTGTCACATGAAAGTCCAAAGATTACTCACAACCCCTATTACACAGTTGTTCAAGAAGTTAACAGCACTTAAAGAGGAGAAAAGTTATTGATTATCGTAACAGAATCACTGTCAAAGTAGGAGTATAAGCATACTTCAAAACAGATTTCCAGAGCTATTAAGAATTTTAGAGCAGTGAAGCGGTGGAGGAACGTCTTGAGAAGCTAATAATAGCTTACCTGGACAAAGCACACATCAGCATGTATTGTAATAACGTCGGGGGTAAGGTTCCAGGCAAAGGAGCCAGAGGGGCATCCAAGTGAATCTATCTCCTCAGACCGTCCATACGTGGTGCAGAACAACACCCTGTACGAGGTGTCCCTGCTGCAGACTGAATATGGCGGATCTAAAGAGGAAAACTTGAAAAATCCCGTAATCCCAGGTGTTTAACGACCGTGCCCAAGGGATGAATGGCACTCCGTAAGTATCTTATAACGGTGGACTCTGGAAACTAGGTGACATCCGGTTTAAATTAGCCCTCCCGTGGCATGGGGCTGTACCGCGGGTGAACGACCCTTCCCCTTTTAAAAGAAATCCTATTGATACAAATTTAGAAAACAAAGATGAAGAATGCACTCCTCTAAACGTGCAAACCGGGGCCGCATTGGGCCTATCAGACTCTACAGAGAAGACATTTGGTTCTGCTGTGGAGTTTGAACATATAGATGTCATAGTAGAAGACGGGGCTTCAGGCACCATCGACACCATAAATACGGAGGATGCAGAGATACTCCTAGCATCACCTGGCTTTTCTGCAACGGTGATTGACGCTCATATTGAATGCGTCAAAAATCTCTTTTCAGAAAAGGTCAAGCTATCTGGAGCTGGACGTAAATGCCTGAGAGAGAGAGGAAAGGCCACAGCCTGGAGTAAGCTTGAGAGCTAGCCTAGGCTCCACTGAACAAACAAAAAGGTTCCTCAAAACGTCCAAGAGGAGATAGCGCTACTCCACCAGACAACGCCGCGAAGAGATTGGCCACCACATTGACCATTGACCACCCTTAAGCCCTGTATAAACCTACAGGGATGCTGTGGAAAGCGCTAAGATCTGTGTCTTACCACCAGACTTCCCGGACACCATCTGGACGACAGACCAGCTCAGACAGGTACAGGATTATGTGCCGGACATCATCCTGCAGCAGAGGTAGAGTTTCACAAAACCTCAGTTCCTAGGCTGCACTTTTAAGCACGGTTGGCTTCTCTTCAGCTGCAATAATAGAGCAACAGCAGACTAGCTCAAGGCAACAGTGCCCAAAATGAAGCCGTGGAAAGGCGCTCAGCTGAAAGCTGTGGACGAGGGGAAGTTCCGCGTCCAGAAATGAAGGACATATTTAATTACCATTTCCGCCGCTTACGAAGGTAGTTGTGCCGAAACAAAGAAAAAGACTAGCCGCGTTGCCCCGTGGTGGAATAAGCGTCTTGAGTCACTTAGGCGTAAAACTAGAAAGTTATTCAATAGAGCTAAAATCAATGGCGAAAGGTGCCTTTACAAAGAAGCTCTAACAACTTATAACAAGGAACTTAGAAAATCTAAACGCAAATCTTGAAGAGTTCAATGCGAACGAATTGAAAGCTTTCCCGCCTCGACTCGCCTTCAAAGACTCTAGCCCAGAGTCACTCCAAGCACCTTGGCTCCCTAAAGAAACAAAATGGAGAATTCACCAGCAGTCCTGAGGTGACCTGTCAGCTTTTACTTAATACCCACTTTCCAGGCTGTATTCCGATTGTGCTGTCTCCCCAGAATACCTGAGAAACAACGTTCTCATCGCTTCTACACGAGACTTTAACCTCTCTGGCAGAATTCTTACTGCAAACCACATAAGATGGGCTTTATCCACTTTTAGCCCATTTAAATCACCGGATGTAGATGGCATATTTCCCTGATTTTTACAACAAGGAAAAAATCTGTTAATTCCCACCCTCATAAGTATTTTCAGATCCAGCATCACACTAGACTGCATACCAAAAAGTTGGAAGGAGGTTAAAGTGGTCTTCATCCCAAGGGCGGCAAAGCAGGCGGAACAATCACCTAAATCCGTTCTAGCCTCAGTTCGTTTCTCCTAAAAACGATCGAGAAAATTGCCGATCATCATATAAGGGAAGAGTTTCTCTGCATGCAAATCAATTTGCTTATCAACCTACGAAGTCTACTGAGACAGCCATTCACAGCTTAACGTTATTGCCAAAGAAGCAGCCCTATGTTTTTAATAGATATATAGGGAGCATTCGACAACACTTCCTATGAGGCTATCAAAAAGGCTATGATCAGAAAAAATATCGCTCCTCTAATCATAAACCTGAGCCTAATCATGCTAAGTAGCAGAAAATATATGAACCGAGTGCAGAGGTTCGCATAAAACTATAGCAGCTACTAGAGGATGCCCACAAGGAGGAGTTCTTATCTTCTTGGGAAATCACCGACAGTATTTCAGGCGGAAGTCCATGCAATCGAACTCTGTGTACGAAAATGTCTACGAAGAAGGGTCGAAGGTACTCGTATTTACATCCTCTCGAACAGCCAAGCAGCAATTATGGCACTGAAATCTTACAAAGTAGAATCCAAACTTGTATGGGACTGTCTGGATCTACTGCATCGAAAAACACCGTCACTGTGTCCTGGATACCAGGACACGAAGGCTTTGAAGGCAATGAACGGGCGGACTGCTTAGCAAGAAGAGGCGCTAGCCGCCTACTAGTCGATCCTGAACCCTGTTTTGGAGTTACACGGAATAACACAAACCCCAAAATAAAACAACGGGAAGCTGAGCGTCATGCAGAGTACTGGGCCAAATGCAAGAGCCTAAGGCAAGCAAAAAAGTTAATCAACCTCAACCTTCGTAAGGCTAAGAGCTACTTCAGCTCAGCAAAGCAGACTTAAGGACCTTAATAGGTTACTTGACTGGTCAATGCCCCCTCAGGTACCATCTGCACAAAATAGGAGTAGCAGATAGAGACATATGGCGGCTATGTGAAGAGCAAAAGAGACTACAGAACATATTCTTTGTTAATGCCCCATGGCCGCAAGAAAAAGATTTCTCCACCTCGGGAGGCCTTTATTGAGCCCCTCTGACTTTTGCAATATTGAGCCTGGAGGAATAACCCCAATTCGAAGTCGCACGAGTACCAAGCGATTTTAATATGAGCTCACAAGAACCAAATTAATTATACAAGGGGGTGCATTTCTCCATAATCAGAACTACGAGTATTATACTATAAAACAACCTAGGCTATAATATGAAATTTGTACAAAGCTACGATTCCACTATAAGACAATGTCAAGCATTTACCAAGAAAAATATGGCACAAATTCGGCTATATTAAACTTTTTGAGACATTTTTTAAAAGCGTCAAATTTTCATTTGGTGTCAAAAGCTTTCCAACACTTTGGTGTCGAATGATTTGCCAAGTAGTTAAGCTATGTTCAGACGGTTGTTAGATCTGACAATATTGTACAGGTCTACCAATGAGCTGGAAATGAGCTGACAATATCGATTTTGTCCCAAACTCTGACAATTTCATTGCCAGATGGTTGGCCTAGCAATAGTTTATCTGACAACGTTGTCAGGTTGAAAATTGTCAGTTCACACGGTTGGCAGATGTTTGTTTACAAAAAAAAAAATGGCGGATCCGTTTGCAAGCATTATTAGGCAAATTAAAATTTTTTTTCCATTCTGCACTGAGTGAAGTGAAGTGTTTGTTAAGAAGTTGAAATACTTCCAGGTAATAGGAACTGATTCGCTAGCACCTTGACCTGATTTTTTTTTGCGATATTTGTCAAGGTTGTGTTGAATGTGATGCGGAGATTCGATTATTTGCCCTTAAAGTCGTTGTACTTAATACATCCACACTGCATTACCGTCAGCATGCATACAGAGCGGGCAGATCTACTGAGACGGCTAATGTGGAGTCTTGTTGTGGATGAGCTACTTGAAAAGTTAACAAACCTTCGAACTAATTGTCAAGCCTACACTGATGACCTTGTGCTGATTGCCATGGGGAAATTTGAGGAAACTGATATTATACGATAAAGGGCCTAATGCTCGTAGTAACTGGAGAATGGTGCAGCACGGCTGGGCTCAATATAAACCCGGCTAAAACTACAATAGTACCGTTCACGAGAAAGAGAAAACTTGAACTAAAGCCAATCCGACTGTCGGGAACGATACTGACACCGGTAAAGGAAGTGAAGTATCTAAGACTACACCTAGATAGTAAGCTCTTGTGGAAGAAAGGCACAGAGGAGATATCCAAAAAGGCTACCCGTGCTCTAATGATTTGCAAAAGCCTAGCGGGTAAGTCTTGGGGGTTTAGTCCAAACATTCTAAGATGGATGTTCCCCGTGCAGGGACGGGTTAAGAATATCACTGCAGCGCCCCCCAACAACTAGCGCTTGTCGTAAAAGGCGACTAAGGGGACAAATCAGATCTAGGCAATATAACACCCAAGTGAGCCTAGCGACACATATACTACCATAAAAACCCTCCCACAAGTGTGCATGCGAGTCCGTGGGTTGACACGACTGGAGATCACCGGTGTCATAAAAGAAAGATCAAACAATACTAAAACAGGAGCATGCACGTGTCAAACAACAAACACCATCGCAATATGGTGCAAAAATTGTATTGCAAAACTGTATCATTATGATAATACTTGCAAAAAGGAAAGGCACTACCCCGCCAGGCACTACCACTGCTGTGCATGGTACTGATCCTGGACCGAGCAGAAATGATCGGGTCAGAGCTATACGGATTCCGGGGGCTAGCAACATAATGAAACAGTTTGGACGCAGTTTAAGGGTCGCGAGTTGGAACGTTGGAAGCATGACCGGTCGAAGTTACGAGCTGGAAGAGATGATGAATAGAAGGGACATCTTGTGTGTCCAAGAGACAAAATGGAAAAACACCGGGAATCGGGTGCGTTTCTTGGACGTTAGGACAAAAGATTACAAGATGTTCTACTACGGAACGGAAAAGGCTAGGAACGGAATCGGTATCATCCTTGCGGCAGAGCTACTTGGAAGCGTCTTGAGCATTTCGAAGTCCAGCGACCGTTTGATGTCTCTCAAACTAGTAATACAAGGAGAGGTGTGGAATATTGTCAGTGCATATGCTCCCCACAATGGGTGCAATCAGATAGATAAGGATGCATTTTGGCTAGATTTCCACAATCTCCTTAAGAACATCCCAAAGGAAGAATTTCTGTTTGTGGGAGGAGATTTGAATGGACATGTCGGGAAATCAAACGAAGACTATGAAGACTGCCATGGAGGACTAGGATATGGCACCAGGAACCTTCCTGGTGAAGACATCCTAAGCATGTGCAAATCACACGGTCTTATCGTGTTAAATACCATGTTCATCAAACAAAGCCGACACCTGATCACTTACAGCAGTGGTGGAGATGAAACTCAGATTGACTACCATTTGGTAGCCAGTTTCATGAAGCCTCGGGTAAAAGATTGCAAAGTGATCCTGGGAGAGGCAATCGCTCGTCAACACCGTCTCCTGCTAACAGAAATTTTTATGAAAACACCAAAGAAAAGCAAACAAACAGGGGTCTCTGAGAAAATCAAGTGGTACAATCTGGACAAAGAAAAAGGCGATGCTTTTGTTTTCGTAATGAAAAATTACCTCTCTCACACCATCAACGGAGCTGAGGATGAAGAGTGCAGAGCACAAAATATGTGGGATTCCCTACAGCGAACTTGCTTAAAGAAGGCCAAATCACTGCTAGGAGCTTCAAAAGGCCACCATCAACACGCCAAAGAAACATGGTGGTGGAGTGATGAAGCTAAGAAAGTGATAAATGAGAAGAAAGCGGCTTTCAAAGCTTGGTCAAAGTGCCCCTCTAATAATAGTGACGAAAAAGCTCGCCTCGAAATGGAATACAGATGCTGCAAGAAAAAGCGAAGAAGAAGTGCGCTCAGCTTCAAGCAGAGAGTACGGAGGGCCTGTATCGGGAGCTGGATAAAATATTTTCCCCGGTTGCTGATGCAAACCAGGCTATCCAGGAGCTGCGAAGACACAATATGAACAAGAGTGCCACTATCTTCAAAATAGCCGCCCAAAGAAGGAAGAATGCTCAGGAGATTCGTTCGCCAAAGTTCATTAGCAATGCTCATGGCCAGCTTCTTGTGGATGACGACAAAATTCTGCAGAGGTGGCGGCAGTATTGTGAAGAGCTTTTGAATGAACAGTTTCTCCGGCTATACTTTCCAAGAGCCACCCCTAACTGTGAACAAATACCCGACATTACAGTCGAAGAAGTTAGTGAGGCGGTCAAATACTCCAAAAAACGAAAAGCGGTTGGGCCAGACGAGATACCCTCTGAGTTCTGGAAAAAGATGGGAGACATCGGGTTCAGATGGCTCAGAATTGTCATCTCCAAATTCGTGAGAGGTGATCCAATGCCGAATGAATGGAGGGAAAGTTACCTTCTCCCTGTATACAAAGGGAAGGGTGATACGCGAAACTGTGATAACTACCGTTCGATCAAGCTGATGTCACACACCATGAAAATCGTTGAGCGGGTATTAGGTGGCCGACTGCGAAAAATAATACGGCTATCAGATGATCAGTGCGGGTTTGTCTCAGGTGAATCAACCACAGATGCAATCCAAAGTATAAGGATCATAATGGAAAAACATCGTGATTCCTTAAGGGATTTGCATATTGTATTGGTTGACTTTGAAAAGGCATTCGACAGACAACCACGAGATCTGATATGGGTGGCGCTAAGACATCGAGGGGTTCCAGAAACCTATGTACAGATGATTATGGACATGTACGAAGGAGCAAAGACAAAAGTAAGATGCCCCGCTGGAGTAACCGAAGAGTTCCGAATCAAAGTCGGGGTGCACCAGGGAAGCGTTTTAAGTCCTTTGCTCTTTATTACAGTCCTTGATTATCTGCTTGAAGGTAAAGTGATGGACCCCAAGGTACATCAGTTATTCTTTGCTGACGATGGAGCCATCATAAGTGAGGATCCTACATCCCTGCAACGAGCACTTGATGTGTGGGTGGACGTTTTGGAGGGAAATGGGTATCGCATTAGTTCAAAAAAGACAGAGTACTTGTACTGCCCGTTCTCTGATCCACTCAGGCCTATTCCAGACATTTATTTGAATGGAACAGTGCTTCCCAAGTGCGAAAAGTTCAAATATCTGGGATCTATGATCAATAGCAAAGCAACTTGTGATGACGACATCAATCATCGTGTAAGCGTAGGGTGGATGAAGTGGCGAGAAAATTCCGCTATCTTCTGTGACAGAAAAATGCCCCCTAAGTTGAAAGGAAGGCTCTACACCGCAGTTGTACGTCCAGCGCTCACATACGGTTCACAATGTTGGACGATGTACAAAAAGTATGAGAGTAAATTAACGGCAGCTGAGATGAAGATGCTTCGCATGACAGCAGGAGTGACCAAGCTTGATCGAATAAGAAGTTCGAAGATCCGTGGAAGCTTTCACATCAAGGAAACCATCGTACGAAAATTAGAGCGCGACCGGCTCAGCTGGTATTGCCACGTTCAAAGAAGAGATCATTTGAACCCTGTAAAAAAGGCAATATCTATGCACGTTCCAAAGACATCGCGATGTAGGAAAGGCAGGCCTATAAACGCCTGGATCAGACAAATGCGACGACATCGGCATTTCATTGGCCTCAGTAACCGAGTGATCCAAAATCGGCAGGCCTGCCGATATTTTCTGAGGTCAAATAGGCGAACCCCACAGGCGGATCAGTAGAAATGCGGTGAAGTGGGAGGGTTGTGATCCCTAGTTTTCGGATCATAACCTCGCTGATAAAAGGAAGAAGAAGAAGAAGATTCTAAGATGGATGTATGTATGTATATTGCCATTGTGAAACCAATGATCACTTATGGAGCAATAGCATGGACAAAGCGAACTAGTCTGGTCACAGCGAGGGAGACACTCACTGAAGTGCAAAGACTTGCATGCCTCTGCATCACTGAGGCCATGCGAACATGTCCAACTGCAGCCATGAAAGTACTCCTGGAGCTTACGCCGCTCCATCTCGTAGTGGAGCAAAATGCACAGCGGACGATCCTAAGGATGGAAAAAGAAGGTATTGGAAGGAAGAAATGCGTTGGTTCGAGAGAATACGATGCACTTCTCAAGAAACTTCCCCTTCTGGCAGTCCCCAGGGACGACAGTATCACAAAATTTAACTTTGGGAACAACTTTAGTGGAAAGTTAAGTAACAATAAAGAGTGGAGCAGCGAATCCACGATATACGGACTGGGCAACCACACGATAAAGTGGTATACAGACGGTTCGAGAACTGGAGAAGGCACAGGGGCAGGCGTGTTTGCGCCAAGGACGAAGCACTCAGAACCCATGGGCAAGAGTACCAGCATCTTTCCAGCTGAAATGTGTGCTATAGATATGTGCAATCCTGGACCTACACATCAAAGCCACTATTGATAGCACCCTACTATCCACGTCACAGCACGCCTACCAAAAAGGTAAGTCTGTCGAAACGGCTTTGCACTCCATCATTCACCCTATCGAAAAATCACTCTCAACCAAAGAGTTCACCCTAGTGTCATTTCTAGACATAGAGGGAGCCTTCAACAACGTTGAAACAAATTCGATTACCA
This sequence comes from Brachypalpus laphriformis, assembly GCA_945910035.1. Taxonomy (NCBI): domain Eukaryota; kingdom Metazoa; phylum Arthropoda; class Insecta; order Diptera; family Syrphidae; genus Brachypalpus; species Brachypalpus laphriformis. The sequence continues at coordinate 90,727,066 of OX246754.1, forward strand.
GTGCCTTACGTAGGCTCAACATCTGCGAACCCATCTGTTGTTTCATAGAACACATTCTAAAGAACAGGGTAATAACAGCATCCTTCGGAAGTAGTACTGTCAAGCGACATGCACATCGAGGCACCCCTCAAGGGGGTGTACTGTCTATGCAGATGATGTCGCCATTCTAACAATAGGCAAATACCCGCAGACGCTTGCCGATGTCATGCAGTCTGCTCTTAATGAACTGCTCAGATGGACCGATAAATGCGGCCTCTCCGTTAACTCGACGAAGACCGAGCTAGTTCTATTCACAAGAAAACACAAGCTACCTGACTCCACTCCGCCCAAGATAAGGGGATCCATCCTCAAGCTTTCAAATAGTGCTAGCTATTTAGGCCTAAAGCTTGACCGCAAGCTAATTTGGAAGGAGAATGTCGTCGAACGGGCCAGGAAATCGCTGGCCGCTCTATACATCTGCAAGAAAGCAGTAGGCTCCACCTGGGGCCTTAAACCAAGCATCATGCACTGGCTATACACGTCGGTCATTAAACCGATTCTCATGTATGGAGTATTGGTATGGTGGCCCGCCTTGGAGAAGAAATCCAACCTATCCATAATGGAAAAAACTCAGCGAGTTGCATGTCTCAGTATTACCGGTGCACTGAGAACTTCTCCCACAGCGGCGCTCCAAACCATGCTCCACCTGCTTCCGATTGACATCGTCAGTAAACAACTGGCTGTCAGCTCGGCAATAAGACTGAGAGGCTCCAGGCAGTGGAAGGAGCAACACACGGGACATGCCAATATACTTTCGATGCACCGTCATCTTCCCAATTCCACTGACCATCTTACTTACTTACTTATGTCCTTTAACCCCTCGGGGGGCATAGGGCGTCAACCACGCCTGCGCGCCATCGTGTTCGGAGTTCTGCAACGCGTTTGAGCTGCCTCCAACTCATTCCTAAAGAGCTCGATTCCTCCTCAACTGTTCTGCGCCACGTTTGCCTAGGGCGTCCCGCTATTCTGCCTGCCTGGGTGAGCGGATTCCACTGCATAGCGTATTTCGCAATGGAGTTGTCTTCGCGCCGTAGGGTGTGTCCAATCCATTGCCACTTTCTTCTTCGTATAGTAATGCTTATAGGTTCTTGGCCCGTTCTCAGATAAAGTTGTTCGTTGGAGATGCGGTTCGGCCAAAAAATCCTCAAGATGATTCTTAAGCATTTGTTTACGAAGACTTGCAGCTTGCGTGTGTTAATGGTGTCCACCTTCCAGGTACTGCACCCATAAAGCAGCACTGATTCTACGTTGGAGCGGAACAGTCGTAGCTTGGTTCTTAAGCTAATAACATTGCTTCTCCAGATTTTGGACAGCATTCCGAACGCAGCTTTAGCCTTCCCGATTCTGCTGCACACATCCAGTTCGGTGCCACCGCGATTAGCCGAGACGACACTTCCTAAATATAGAAAGTTATCAACTTTCTCGACTTGCTTTCCGGCAATGTTAAGTTGAGCGCGGGTATTGGAAGTACTCAGGGCTTTTGTTTTGGCTGTGTTTATTTTTAGCCCCACTTTGTTTGCCTCAGCTTCTAGATTTTGGGCCATCAAATGAAGATCCATTATCCGATGTGAAAGTAGACAAACATCGTCAGCGTAATCCAGGTGTTTAAGGTAAGATGTCATAGTCCAACGAATTCGAGAATTAGCTTCCGTCAATGCTGCACGGAGTACATCGCTGATAACCACCAAGAACAATAGTGGGGACAGTATGCACCCTTGACGTACTCCACTTTGGACTTCAAAGTCGTCCGACACCTTACCATTGTGCACGACGTGACACTTGCCGCCCTCATATGTACCCTTGATAATAGCTATAAGCTTTTCTGGAATGCCTCTCCTGCGCAAGGCCAACCAGATAGCTTCTCGATTCAAGCTGTCGAAAGCCTTCTCGAAGTCGATAAACATTAAATGTAGCGGAGACCTATACTCAACGCATTGTTCGATTATGATCCGTAAGGTGTTTATGTGGTCGATGCAGGAGGATCCAGCGCGAAAGCCTGCCTGTTCGACATCGAGAGTTGAATCTAAATGATCTTTAATTCGTTCTAGAATTATTCTAGCTATTATTTTGGCTACAGCTGGAAGAACACATATACCTCTCCAGTTACCGCACTCCATCAAGTTACCCTTCTTTGGAAGCTTAATGATCATCCCCCTTTTCCACTCCTGTGGAAATTGTTCACTATCCCAAGCTCTCCGTATTAGCGGATGCAGCAAATCTGCCGATGTATTTGGCGCCGCTTGAAATAGCTCGGCAGGGATGCCATCAATACCCACCGCTTTGTTTTTCTTGAGGGACTTGATTGCTGTTATTATTTCAGCTTTACTGGGAGGTACGGTGCGAATTCGGGAATTTGTTGCTTCGAACTGCTCATTCGAATTCAAGATCATACCGCCGTCGTCTAAGTGATTTAGCACTGCAGCAAAATGTTCTCTCCATCTAGTGAGCTGATCCTCATCCGAAATCAGAAGGTCACCGTCTAGACTCTTCACTGGATGTTGTTTGGAGTTTCGACCACCAATGAGCTCCTTAGTGATGTTGTAAACAGTCCTACTGTCGCACCTACTCGCTGCTTCTTCAGCCCTTGAGGCCAGTGAGTTGACATGTTGACGCTTGTCACGTCTCACACTACGCTGCACTTCTTTCTTCTTCGCACGGTATTGGGCTTCAAGCTCGGTTCTCTCTACTGCTGGGACCGCTGCAATCCGAGCCTTGATTGCTGTACGCTCATCGATCCGTCTCCAGGTATCTGTAGAAAGCCATGTGCGGTGGTGTTTCTGCTTTTTACCGACATAAGTGCGTGCCCCAGTCGCAAAAGCATTTTTCACAGCACTCCAGTGGTCATCCATGTTCTCTATGCTGCTGATTGCTTCTGCTTCTAAGGCAAGATGGTCCCTGAACTGTTGGCGCACTTGGGGAACCTTGAGCCTGTCGATATTAAACCTGGTGATGTTAAGCAGGTTTGAGCGGTTGCTGTTGACGGATGCAGTACGAAGGCGTAAATGAGCTACCATAAGATGGTGATCTCGTTCTTGTCCGACGTCAGCTCCACGTCTGTTTCGGACGTCCAGGAGACAATTTCTAAAGCGGCGACTGATCGCAATGTGGTCGATCTGGTTGGATGTTCGTTGCCTATCAGTAGAGACCCAACTGATCTTATGGCAGGTGTTATGCTTAAACAGCGTACCTCCGATGACTAGGCGGTTGGTATTGCAGAAGTCCACAAACCGCTCACCATTGTCATTACGGTCTCCCACGCCGTGAACTCCCATCACGTGCTTAAGCATGGTGTTGTCGCTACCCACCTTGGCATTGAGATCTCCCATTACCATTACGATGTCCCCATTAGGCACACTAACCACGAAAGTAACTCCCAACCTTTTAAAAGATCTTGGAATCTTTAAATTTTAAAATAAAAATCATTCTATAACCTAATGAAATTTTTATTTATGTACTTATTTCGCCTGTGAGAAATGTTTATTTTGAATTTAGTCTTAATTTTTGGAGTTTATGAAAGTATGAAGCAAGAGGTATGTTTTACAAAATGAAATGCCAAACGATTTTGTTTTTTATGTGCCTGTTTACATTACCGCAGGAATGAAAGTCTATGCGAAAGAAAAGAGACGATTTTTAATGGGTGAGAAAGAGAAGGGTTGGTTCCACCGAAAATCCATTTTCAAAAATAACTCTCGGCGCAAGCATGAATGTTTCTTTTCAACCCGTTCCGTTTTTGACGCAAATCTTTATTGGGTGATTGGAAGTCGAGAGTAAACATCTACAATGGCTACATGGACGCGAGAACGAGTCCGATGTTTGGGTTTCCTGACATTTTTGTTTGGGAATAGCCTATATTTAGAATTCACCGATATTCTCAAACAAAATTATAAATTTTTATATATTTTTTTATATTTAAAACTACGGAACATGTCCTCCATTCGATCCGACTACTTCGGTTATGTTTTAAATTTCAGTGTTCCTCATCTTTCAAAATTCCTTTTAAGCCGCGCACTCTACTGTATTAGCGCACTGCGCTCTTTTAGTGCCTGGACCTAGCTTCTCGTAACCACTCGTGTTGTGTGCGTTATATTTTTCACACGAATTGAAGGGAAGGGACCTACAATTTAAAGCCGTATACGACGGTCAGTTTGTTTTGAGAAGCTTTCTCGTGACAACAATACTCTCGGATGTTTGTAACACGTTCGCGAGAGGTGGGACCGTGAACAAAATTTGTTGGTGTTTTCTGGGATTCGAACTTGGAATCTAACGCGACGTGGTCCGACACACTAACCACTTACGATACGGCCGGCGCCCGCTTCGTTGAATAAAAAATTTTAAAAAATTATTGTTTTAGTGCTTGTCAATATATAGGTACGTAGTTACACGTGACCGAAAAAGGATTTATTTGATTGGTTGGTTAGGATGAGGATGCACTTAAACCAGAAATATGTAGGTCTATTGTACTGCCGATGTATAAGGTTGGTGGGTCACACTCTTACTCTAGCAACCATTTGATTCGCTGAATAAAGGAGTTAATTTTAGCCATGCAGGCGTTGACGAGATCATATAGATCATTGAAAGAGTATTCACCCAGGGTAGCCTTGTTAATGTTGCCGAGCTCAAAACATGCGCATAGGAGGCGACTAATGGTCTCTTCTTCCTCTACATCCCTACAGCTTCTGCATAAGTCGTTATAGGGGACATCTTCTCCGCGTCGATTTGAATAAGGTACTCAACATAAGACGTTGGCGCTTCGATTCGATAATGCTTATACTTTTTGCACCAGAGGAGCCTTGTCGAGCCAGTTCGTCAGCTGCACAATTCCCCGGTATGTCACAGTGACCTGGTACCCTGCAAAGGGTGAGGTTGTACTGACGTGCTATCTCGTTAAGAGATACGCCTTAGATCTCGTAGTGCTGGGTTTTATTTTTGTGGAAGCACTTCACTTGTGCTACTGAACTACTCAATTAATAATACTGGGCGATACAATGGTATCAACAAACTGCGTTGGCTGAATTGCGTCATTAAATAGCGCTTTATTCAACGCAACGCATTGAGTTGAACCATATACATAGCGAAGTAGTGCAGGTCTTTTGTGTTTTATTTTCTTTATCTTTCATATTATTTGGTCAATTTGTACGTGGAAAGGTCAATGTGTAATTTTTGTTATTTTCCAATTGTTTACGTATGTAGTATGTTAGGAAAACAGATTTGTTAAAACAGATCTTTCAGTTTGAGTTACTTGAGCTGTAATGGTACAGCTATTGTTTTAACTAAATACCCAACCACTGCGCTGCCTTTACTCATGTCTGCGGTATATTAGTTCTTAGCTTCTAAAAAGGCTGTTTAAATTGCAATACCTATGTTAGTCTTACAGAGCCGAAAATTAAAATACTCTCTTATGACCAATGAAGATACAATTAATTGAAGACCTTCAAGGTCAAATTTGCTTATTTAACTCTGCAGAGAATATAAATTGATAAATTTGTCATCGCTTTTTTAAGACTATAGGCCGAACTATAATAGTAGAATGGGTGCGTACGTCGACGTACGTAATTGTACGAACACAAGGAAATTGTATTGTACGACCATAATTGCTTCTTATGTAGATTCGTCAAGTTTTCGTTCACTTTTGCTCACTTACGAAAAGAGCGAACCCATTGGCTCTTTGGTACGCAAATTTAACATTTGACTTTAAGAGCCGGTTAAATTTAAAATTGGAAGTTCCTAAACAAAGAATTTTCTTCAATTTCACTAATTTTGCAAAACAACACACAATTTCACAGACAAAACGACTTGACTCTGACAATTGCCTCTGACAATCGCTTTCGTTCACATACGCCTATTGTGGTCAAGTTGAGCAATTGACAGTACTGAAGAAAACTTAACGTAGAATTTTGACTTAGCTTCCGATTGCGTTCGACTATTATAGTTGAGCCTTATTATTATAATTTACTTAATTCTAACAAAAAAGCAATGCGAACATATTTGTTTCGAATTTAACAGTTTACAGATGCGCCCACAGTCAAAGAACTCAAAAAAAGTCCACTAAATTGCACTCTCGTAGGTATAAGATATATCAAGTTCTTGTATCTCAATCTGTGTGATAATACATAAACAATTCCTTTACTAGGCGCTTAGAAAAATTACAATCGGGATAAGTGATTAAACCCTTAAAACAATAGTTACATTATCGTCTAACCCACTTCTCACAAAGTTATAAAAAATCCATTCATGGACCAGAAACCAGCGAAAACTGCACAACTTTAATTGCAACAATCGATTTTTCATTTTTTTTTCTTGCCTACTGCCAACGATGACAATCAAATAAAATGCATTATCCTGTCGAGGACATTGTATAATTTTGCAAAGGAAACATTCGCAACTACAAAAAGTGAACAATCTCTGAACCATATGTATTGTAATATGCACATTTTTTTCTTGTTCAAAATGTAGGTCATCCTTGCGCTTGCTACTATAATTGTATTCGACGAGGCAGGACGATAACGATGATGTAACTGGGTTACATTTTTTCCACACACATGCATTCGAACTTTGATCATCGTTGGGCAAGAAAAAGCTATCTGGTCCCTATTCCACTAAGGTAGCATTTGCTTGCAAGGATACTCTTTACAATGCAATACACAACAGTCTTTCGCAGTATTTAAAGCCAATAAATTTGCAATCTAGATCAAGGTCAATTGAGCAGTAATTGCACCACCATTAAATGCGACCTTTTTGTTTGCATATAGATTTTGCGCACACACTACGAGAACAAACAGATAATGGAACTACGAAAATAAATGCTTACCTCATACCAGTCTCGATTTGGGAATATTTCGGTTTTTCAATTTTTTTTTTTTAAATTTATCGTGAAAATTCATCGGCAATCACAGTTTTTTTTTTTCTTGCCGTTGATTGTTTACTTTACAATGCGTCATTAAACTTCAATTTCCGTAAGGAAAGCGTAATGGTGCGATTATGTAGGCAAACAGAATACTCTCATGCAGCGCGGTTTCACGCGAAAGTGATTCAAATTTATTTTTAAACTTTGCATTTAATACAATTTCGATATACAAACCTTGGGTTGGATAATTTGCTGCTCAGATCGGACTTACTTAATGGATATCTACTTTTTGGGGAAAATGTGTATATAGCTGATCCGTAACCGAGTGATCCAAAATCGATATTTTCTGAGGTCAAGTAGGCGAACCCCACAGGCGGATCAGTAAAAATGCAGTGAATTGAGAGTGTTGTGATCCCTTATTTTCGGATCATAACCTCGCTGAAAAAGGAAGAAGAAGAAGAAGCAGCTATGGATGCGAACATTGAGATTACTTCTACATATTTATAAACAAAAGGCACGAAAGATGGATAAAAGGTGTATTTAGTGTGTTCCGGCATTTAGCACGTACCTCCTTTTGCAACAATCTTGCAGTGATGGGCAGGTTAACGAAAAATATTTTAATCAAATAGTGTGAGGTTGTTCCATATTTGAACGAATTAAGTCATTTAGACTGATATTACATTTCTCCAGAAGGAGTTGTTGTTCGAATGACTGGCATCTTTAAAAGTTGGCCACATTCCGAGACCCCACGAAATATCTTTAGTGATCCTTTATACTTTAAACATCAGTTTTTGAATACGCCTATTTATTTATGAATAATAAGGCACCGAAGATTAAGCGACAACGTTTATCTCTTCGGGGTGCCGTGGCGCAGTGATTTACGTGTCGAATCACTACGCGTGACGTTCAATGTTCGAATAGCAGAAAATACCAAACGTTTTTTTACAGTCCCACCTGTCGCGAACATTTGACAAACATTCGAGAGTATTATTGTCACGAGAAAGTTTCTCAAAATTAAAAGTTGCCCTTTGGATATGGCACAAAACTGTAGGTCCATTCCATTCGTGCGAAAAATATAACGCACACAACACGAGTGGTTACAAGAAGATAGGCATAGGCCCTTCATGGGCTGTTGCGCCAAATATGTATGTATACATCTTCTATAGTGGCAAAGTAACTGACATCGAGACATAGTTAGCCAGTAGATTAAGTTAGATTAATCTGGGTTAGGACACAAAATCTCTTAAAACACTAGAATGGGCCCATCGCAATCACTAGGGGAACCTATAAAAGCACTCATTCTTCAGAAACATTTACTTAATTTCCCTACAAAATTTTAACGATTTGATACGGTCGATTCTACCTGATTCCAAAGAAATAACTACCAAGGTGTTTCAGTCGCCTATGGGTTAAACTCTCGCATTCGCAAAGAATGTGTCAATAGTCTGTGAGTCCTTGCCTGCGAGCCCCGACAGGACTGGTCATAGATAGGCCATATGAGCTGTAGGTAGCCTATTCTTAACTGTAAGCTGTCTGGTTTTAAGATTTTCAGGGTTTCTTTTAACTAAATGACGGCCATAAGGGTTTAGATATTTTGTGTTCTTTTATGCTCAACCATATTTAGTTAGCCAGTTTGTTTATATTGTGCAAGACGATCGCCTTAGCCACACACCAATGTGGTTTGACATTTAAGTTAGTTTTGGGAGGTAATTCACTTCCATCTCTCGCCAGCTGATCGACAAGCTCGTTTCTTTCCATACCGCAATGTCCAGGTCATAGTCTTGCACGGTTTTGTGCGCATAATGACTTAAGCATTGTGCAGCAGTTCTTGACAAGACTAGATCTAATGACATTTTATTCTATCGCTTTGATCGCTTTGACTAATGACATAAATAAAATTTTTCTTAGCGAATACCTATTTTAACCACCGTTTTTTCTCAGCTTTAAGCACAGCTAACCTCTTCTTGAAACACACTGTATGTATCCGGGAGTCTCATAGACATCTTTAGTTCTTGCTCTGGCTCTGGCACAGTAGACCCAAAACATGTTCCGTCTACAGTATTGTATCACTATGATTATCCTCCCGAGGGAAAGTTATAGCGCATGACATATACAAATCTAGTACCGAATTTCTTCCGTACTTAATAGATTTCCGGTTATAAGAGTACTGTTCCACACTGCTGTTCATGAAAAAGCCCAAGTTAGTAAGATTGATAGCACTGATTCCAGCGGAAAAAGTTGGAAAAACGTTTCCAATGCCTCCATGGAGGTTATACGTAAAACCCCCCTGATGCCATCATGTGGCCAAATGCCGGTCAGCAATTGCAATAGATTTAGTTTACTTACTCATATATAATAAACATACGTACATTGATTTTCCTTATAGCGCAGAGAGGCAGTCTAGTGGTATTATATCTGCATTCACGGCAGTTCGCCTTTTAGGCGACTGTCTCCACTATGAGAAAGTCTCATTCGTCGTTTAATCGCTTAAAATAAATTGTGAATAATATCACTACCGAAATGAAATACTTAGACCCATTTTTGAGTAGAATTATTACGTGTGATTGATGAAGCACAAAGACACATACCAAAGACAAGTCTTCGGCCAAAGAAGGTTATGGTGACGGTACAGCAGGTGTTATCACTATACTTTCCTAAAACCTGGTGAAACAATAAATGCAGAGAAATGCTACTTGGAACTACAACATGTGCATGAGAAACTGGTAGCTAAGCAGCCTGCGTCGGTTAACAGACAAGGGTTATACTGCTTCATTAAAACGCGAGGTCACACGGTCGCATACTACAGCCGTGCAAAAGTTACATCACTTACTTACTTACTTACTTAGCTGGCGCTACAGTCCGGGGTGGACCCGGGCCTCAACCAAGAAATCTCTCCAGCCAGCACGGTTACGAGCCAGCTGCCTCCAGTTGCACACGCCAAGTTAGCTGAGGTCACTCTCCACTTATTAGCGCCACCTACCGCGAGGTCGTCCTATACTGCGCCATCCACCCAGGGTGGATACGAAGACTTTGTGGCTGGAACATTGGCTCCATGCGCTCTACATGACCCAGACAACTTAGTCGCTGTATATGAACTCTTCTGGCTAGGTCAATGTCCTTATATAGGCCGTATAGTTCGGCATTGTCCCTTTCTCTCCACACGCCGTTTATGCAGACGGGATCAAAGATCGCTCGAAGAACTTTTCTCTCAAAATCATCAAAGACATCCTCATCCGATTTTGACAAAGCCCATGCATCTGCGCCATACAGCAGGACTGGGATGATTAGTGTCTTATAAAGAGTTACCTTAGTAGTTCGAGATAGGGCTTTGTTACTCAATTGCCTTCTTACGTTAGGTTAGGTTAGGTGGCTGTCCGTAATCGTTAGGACTCACTTAGACCGACGGAGGTATATTGTGCTACCACGTAAGCCGGTTATTTCCGTTACTCTTGGCACCAATTTGATTTTTGGATTAATTTCCAGATGCTATTGATATCCGAGTCGGAGATATCTGTGAGTTCCTCAAAGAAGTATTTCCCAAGGGTTTGTTTTCTAGCTGAGGAAAGTGCTGTGCAGCCGTAGAGCAAATGAAAGGGGGATTCCTCTTCTTCTTCGTCCATACAGCTTCGACAAAATTCATTGGCTGCGATTCCAAGCCTCGTGGCGTGCCTGCCTAATGCGCAATGACCATTAAACAGTCCAACTTAAATGCTTATGCGTGGTCTGTTGATCAGTAACAGGCGTTTTGTTTTTCTTTTATTCAATTGTGGCCATATTTGTCTCGCATGATTTCATGTGTCAAGATTGCCCTATCTCTCATTGGCCTGATTCAGTACCACTATAGAAATGTTGTATCTTGCCGTTTCTATGGGTAGAAACGCTCCTTTTACGTGCCATTTTTAGCTAATTCGTCTGCTCTGCAATTACCTGAAATGTCCGAATGACCAGGAACCAGGCACAGAGTGAGATTGCAATAATTCGATATCCTATATACTGGGGTTTTACATGAAAAGCATCAACGTTGGAAAACATGTATCAAAATCAATGGCGAATACTTTGATTTTTCATTTCAAACACAGTCATTTTATATGCAACAACCTAATAATAACTGCATCATCCCATACATGGACTCCGATAAATTACTCCGTGTGAATTTGCACAAGACACGATTGGGCGTCCACACATTTAGCAGGACATATACACTGAAAGGTTCAAGGGGCAACAGTCTTATGAAAGTTAAGTCATCACGTATTAATACATCATACAAGCTCCCGATAGACCAGCAAAGCCATCAGGCTGATATCAAAACACCAAACAGTGGTACACTGATTTCAAAATTATCATCAAACTCTAAAGAAATCCTCCAACACCGCTAGGTTCTCAATCACAGTGAAATAAGAGGGATCAGGATTATAAACATATTTTAAAGCCAAGACGGTGATTGAATTTAACCCCTAAGGTTCAACGCAACAAGGAAGAGCCTTCGTTTTGTAAAAAGCAACATTTTTTCTTCACAAAGAACATACATACTGTACACCTTGTACTAACCTACAAAACATCCCTGATATAATAATACACACCCAGCATTTTCTGTTTACACTTTCTAGCCCACCCTTGAAACAAAAGCATTCGTAGGCAACAATTAAAAGGTTAAATAAAGTTCAAAGACAAAACTTAAGGTTCATCTCTCCAATTGCGATTTATTCACAGAAACTCCATTTAACTATGACAGACGTCATCATCATCTACCCATGCCAAAGAGAAGAGCACATCTTCCTGCCTGTGGTGCAACAATAACACACAACCATACGGTCTATAATGCGCAATAAGGCAACTAAACAAATATAAACATAAAGCGTGACTCCAATGCATACACATACATATGCATGCTCTATAGAAGACGCCCAACAACTCCGAGACACAACTCCAATATTTACTTTCGGATCAAGTTGAGTCCCATGAAAAAGTTAAGGACTTCTGCCTTAACTGCGGAGGCACCAAAACTACCATTTGCATCTGACGAAGACGGTAATAGTGATGATGTTGGTTTCCGTGGTAATGGTCAGGTAAGTTCTAGTTAAACAATAAAATAAAAAATCCTAATAACAACGATAACACCGATTGTATTATAAAACAGAGTTTAATTGTGTAGTGCGACTGGTTTTCGAAAATTGTCTCTTTCTTAGTATGTATTGTACAATATGTACAGTACAGTATATTTGACGCAACAGCTCTTTAAGTGCCTGGGCCTAGCTTCTCGCAAGCACTCGTCACTTGTGTTGAGTGCGTTATATTTTTTTAAACGAATGGAAGGGACCTACAGTTTAGTACCGTATCCGAAGGGAAATTTGTTTTGAAAAGCTTTCTCGTATCAACAATACTCTCGGATGTTTGTCAGACGTTCACGAGAGGTAGGACGGTGAAAAAACTTTTGTTTTCTGGGATTCGAACTTGGAGCCTCACGCGCAATGGTCAGACACACTAACCACTTGCGCCACGGCTCCCACATATGTATGTTGTTAATATTATTGTGGATCATGCAGGCAAAGTCGTGGAGATCTGCTGGGTTTAGCATATGTCTCTACTAATCCAAATAAATATTATATATTTTTTAGTCGTAAGAGCCGTTTTGCCTAAACAACCCAAGTTTGAAATTAAAACAAAATCAAGGAAATCGACTTTTCTAAAATTGGCTTTAGTAAAGTACGGTTAATATTGAATTTAAAATGAAAATACCAATTTCGCCTTGAATTGTGGTCTCGGAGACCATAGTTTAGGACAAATTGGTGTCGGTTCAGGCTGCAGTCGAGCGTACAGGGACATGTAGACGGAATCGAGCTACGCACTTTTTCGAGGTTCTCTATAATCCTAGTACGATTATTGATTAAAATCTCGAGGTCGAAAAATGATTTTTATTAACATTACCATATTAAAATTACCAAATTCTGAGATGAAATTTAAAACATGAATTGCCTAATCTAAGATTCAAACCCAAAATAACTTTTTGAATTTTTAAAACGGTAATTAGGCGCATAGTTCACATTTTATCTGAGAAACAATTGTAGTTAGATAATTTAGAAACTTTCATACGAAAATGTCGGCAAAAGGTATACGGCATTTCGAGATGGATGAACTGTACAAATTTTCAAGAAAAATCAAATATGATAATGTTATGTAAAAATTTAGTTTGTTACCATGTGGTGCATTCTAAAGAAGACTAGAAGTGATAGTTTCTTATGTCCTGTATCTCCTTGTGCGTCCTAGGGCCTCTACTACGCCTACGCGCCACTGTGTACGATTTCTGGCAATGTGTCTCAGCTCTATCCAACGTTTCCCTAACTGCCGTGTCTCCTTCTTGACTGTTCTGCGTCATGTTCTCCTCGGACCGCCATGTATTCTGCCATCCTGTGTTAAAGCGTTCCATTGCATAGTATGGTTAGCTATGGAACTGACGCCTTTTCGGAACATGTGCCAAATCTACTGCCACTTCCGTTGTTGGATGGTTGTGCCTATAAGTTCCTGACCCGTTCTCTCGTAAAGGTGTTCGTTAGAGACACGATTGCACCAGAAAATCCTTAAGATATTACGCAGGCACCTATTAGCGAACGTTTGCAGCTTTCTGGTGATAGTAATGGTCACTCTCGACGGGCTGCATCCATATAACAGCACGGATTCAACGTTGGAGCGGAACAGTCTTAGTTTGGTGCTCAAACTGATAGCATTGTTTGGCCATATTTTGGAAAACATCCTGAAAGCAAGACGCACTACTTGTAGCCTCGGACTGGTGTGCTGGCGAGGGCCTATCGATCAAACCCAGCAAGGAAATTGTTGTTCCATTCACAAGAAGAAAAACGCTAAACCTTCGTTTAGTGGCTCTAAATGGTGCAACCAATGTTTTTCCGACGAAGTAAAATATACGTACCTAGGAAGCGTTCTATATTAAAAACTCAACTGGAACTCCCATATTAAACACAATATTGCCAAGGTGACCACTGCCATGTGGACCAGTCGCCGTATGTATAGCGAAACAGGGTGTATGTCCCCAGAGGGCACATTATTGTTATATACCACGATGGTTAGGCCCATCCTGACGAACGCGTCCATTGTCTTGTAGACAAAAATAAAGAAAGTCAAAACCATCAACAAGGTCAATAAACTTCAAAGATCAGCATGTCTCGGAAACAAACGTACAATGCATACCTGTCCTACGACAACCATAGAGGCTATAATTGGTCTCAACCCGCGACATATTTTTACGCGAGCGCAGAAACCAAACAACCAGGAAGCTTTGAGAGACATCTGAGGCCTATAACACAAAACTACAACTATACAAGTCAACTGGTATTTGCATAGTTATGTTTTTTGACAAGTGTAGATTATTGCTGTAACACAGAAAAAAAAAAAAAAAAACCGTACTGTTGTTGGAAACAAAAATTTCCCTCGACTTGTTGACGTACAGTTTACAAGTGTTCATCAAGAAATTGAAATTCTACTTCATTGATTGCAGAAGTAACTTCATGAATGTATCGGCATACTGTCATTTGCTTGCAACATGCATATCACCTATAGTATGGTACTGGCATCGCGAACCAAACCAGTGCAAAGCAATATAATTTTTTTTCTTTAACACTCAGCGTCTTGCTTTTATTATTCTTAAAACGCCTTCTCGAAGAACTAAGGAGACTCTGATCATCCCAGTCCTGCTTTACGGCGCGGAAACATGGGCTTTATTAAAAGAGGATGAAGATATCCTTGGTCGCTTCGAGAGAAAAATTCTTCATAAGATATTCGATCCCGTTTGCGTTGACGGGTTTTGGAGGAGAAGGTTCAATCACGAACTATACTAGCTGTACAACGACATCGACCTGGTCAAAAACCTGGGTCTGAGATGGCTAGGACATGTAGAGCGAATGGACAACAACGCTCCGGCCCGCAGAGTCTTCGAATCTAACACGGAGGACCAACGCAGTAGAGCACCTCCTCGCCGTAGGTGGCGCGCACAAGTTCAAGGGGTCCTCGACCAACTTGGAGTGCACAACTGGAGGCAATTAGCTAAAGACCGAGCTAAATGGAGAGACTTGTTGGTTGAGGCCCAGGTTCACCCCGAACTATAGCGCCACCTAAGCAAGTAAGTAAGTCTTGCTTTTATTCCTTGGCGGCCGTAATTTATCGGAAAGTCGTTCAACAAGATATTCGATAACGGATTTTTGAACACAAAAATTATCAGAAAACAAGTGATCTTCAATTTCAAAGTCTATCCTCTCTCTCCATTTATAAATTTTAATTCTATTTTCACTGTCACTGTCCGACTCTGAATCAAAATAGGAAATATTGTTTTTCGTTTCTTAATAGCTATTTATTTTAAAGACGCACTGGACTGGACCTATACACCTTTTCTTTTCAAATTTATTACACAGAATGATAGGTTTTTTCTTCGCACAAGTCTTAATTCGCCTGTAAGATTTGATCAACTATTCAAAAAGTGAAGTTTCTTTTTTTTCTACAGTTGTAGCTTCCAGTTGCATTAAAAGGGAAATCACTAAATTTCCCACTTAGTGTATTTGCCCATAACACATGTAGAAGTACCAGTTGACTTATTGTTTTGTGTTACACAATTGTTCCATACTTATATAATTTCACTTGATACTTGTTGTATTGTGTTATAGGACTCTGAAAGTGATCAATACGAAGGAACCAGAACTTTCAACATTGTTGGCAAATGGTATGCCGGCGGCGAATTGGAAATTTGGGAATTTGGCTGGAAAGCCAGAGTCAAATATAAAAGGTGGTTGACAGGAGCCTAGGGAAAAGTTCTGTGTTGGTAAGAGACGATAGCAGATATTAGAGATGTATGGATTTCAAACCGATAAATGAAATTGTACTAGATTTCATTTTTTTGTTAAAAGTTAATTTAGTTGAAAACAATGTAAGTAAAATAAAAGAAGTTCAAAAACCCTCTCGGGAACCAGGGCAATTCTGTTTTTTTTTTTTTTTGTATCCATCATCCGTCGCAACCTTGGGAAGTATTCGGCGTGATCGGCCGTGATTTTTGTTACAATATATTCGCCAAGAAAGTGGCAAATCGCAGTGCAGTTAGTCTTCGAAAGTCAGATAAAAATAGTACATGTGATCACGTGGATCTTACAGATTTACAACGACTTCCCCAAGCTAGATATGTTCAGCATGGTTTCTGACCTAATGCCTAGATCAATCCTCTTCGGTAGAAGGTTTAAGATTGAGATCCAAAGCCGTGATAAGTGAAACAATAAGTTGGTGCCGGTGTGAAAAAAATTCTAAACCACTTAGAAAGACTCCCAGTGTTTTCCAGCTCTAGCTTCACGCTATTGAGAATTGCGCTAGCATAAACCTGCACTCAGGCATAAAAGGTATCACTATCCACAAACTCACCGACAGCCAAGCGGCGCTCAAAGCACTGGTTTCCCACTTGATCACCTCAAAATCAGTTTTAAGCTGCTTCGACAGTGTACAACGCTTGGCCCGATACAATAAGGTGAACATGTGGTGGGTACCAGGCCATGTAGATGTTGACGGCAATGAAACTGCAGATCTGCTCGGAAGAGAAGGTTCCTCTGAGTCGTTCATTGGACCAGAACCTTTTCGCGGAATATATGATTCTGCTTTCAAACCTAAGCTTTAACTTTCGAAAAGCTGACTTCACCAAACTTAACATCCTGCTCAGTAATGCTAATTTTAACTACGCACGCGTTACCGTGGATGCTGCTCTTGCATCCTTCTATACTACAATGTTTGATTGTCTTTTGCAAGCTGTTCCTTTTTCGCTCCAAAAAACAGTACTTCATCCCCACCCTGGTATAATAAACAATTGCGTTCACTTCGTAACAAGAGGAACAAACTTTGGAGAGCATACCTAAAATCCCGTTCTGGCTATGACTACTCCATCTATCAGCACACTCATACACACTTCGCCAAACTCTGCGAAGCTCTCTACCAGGATTATCTTGATCGAATGCAATCCAGTCTCATTACTGATCCTAAACGATTCTATCATTTCATAAATGCCAAACGAAAATCTGATAGTTATCCTTCTACCCTTAAACTCGCCAACACCTCTTCGTCCGACCCTAAAATTGTTGCAAACCTATTCGCTCACTTTTTTAGCCAGTCGTTCACTGACCGCATTCTTGAGCCCGACCACGATTACTTCTCTTATATGGACAATTGCGCCAAAACGTCATTAGTTTCGGTTTGTATCACCTCGCTACTTGTCGCAGAGAAGATTAATAAACTTAAAGATGACTATTCCTCCGGTCCTGATGGGTTGCCCCCAATTGTACTAAAAAAATGCGTGACCCACTTGGCCCAACCATTGACTTCTCTTTTTCTTATGTCCATTTCCCAAGGTTCTTTCCCTATCCTTTGGAAGAACTCATTTATTATCCCAATTCACAAGAAAGGTCCTAAAAATGAAATATCTAACTACCGACCTATCGCCAAACTATCATGCATACCCAAACTCTTCGAGAGCATCGTTTACGAATCGATGTTTTTTCATTGCAAACCCTTATTCTCTTCCAACCAACACGGGTTCCTTAAAGGTAGATCAACAACCACAAACTTAACTGAATTCATTTCTCAGGCGCTGTGTACATTTGAAGATGGCAGCGAAATCGATGTAATTGCCACCGACTTCAGTAAAGCATTTGATAAAATCTCCCATGGAATTATTATTCTTAAGTTGAAAGCTCTTGGTTTTCAACCCGGTTTTATCAACTGGATCAAATCTTACTTGGAAGGTCGGCAGTACGAGGTTATATTTAGATCTTCCGTCTCTAACTCCTTTAAGGCCACTTCGGGTGTCCCTCAAGGCAGTCACCTTGGGCCTTTAATTTTTGTCCTGACCACCAACGATGTCGACTGCATCATCAAAGACTCGTATCTCTCTGTCTATGCCGATGATATGAAAATATTTAGATACATATCTTCTCCCAATGACTCTCGCCCACTTCAAGATGACCTAAACAGATTTTCTCTCTGGTGCCAGAAAAATCATCTTGAACTTAACGTCAGCAAATGCCAGTTCATCACCTACTCCCGTAAATGACTTCCATCAACCCATAAGAGATACTTACTCTGCAACGAGCTTGTCCCACAAGTTTCTTCTTTGCGTGATTTAGGTGTTATCTGCGATAGGGAACTTAACTTCCGTTCCCATATTGACCACATAATAAATAGAGCCAATTCTGCGCTTGGCTTTGTAAAACGTTGGTCAAGGGAATTTTCGAACCCATACGTCACCAAATCACTTTATATAACCTTCGTTAGACCTATCCTCGAATATGCTAGCCAAGCCTGGTCGCCACTTGGCTTGATAGATACGACTTACCTCCCTACTCTGAACGCTTAAAGCTCATCAATCTTCAGTCTCTCGAAACTCGTCGCGATATTGCCGACTTACTCTTCCTCCATCAGCTAATCACTGGACAAATTGATTGCCCCGCGCTTCTTGAACTAGTCTCATTTAACACCAATCCCCATAACCTAAGGTCCATTCCCCTCTTCCGTCTCTCTTATCATCGCACCAATTATGGTTATAATGCACCACTGTCCAGAATGTTGCGCTTGGCTAACTATATGGAAAAAACATTTGACTTCCACTGCAGCAGAACCACCCTTCGAAACGATCTTCAGCTCCGCCTCAATTCCACCTAGTCCTGTCTTGATTTTAGCACCCCCACACCCAAATTCTCACCTCTACTCTCTCCCTTCTCTTCTTAGCTTTGCCATCCTCTGTTAGTTTTAAGTTAAGTTAGATTGTTTAAGCTTGTGTTAAAAAAAAATAAATAATAGTAATAATAAATAATAATAGTTTTAAGCTTAGCGTTAAGTCCCCTTTTTTGTTAGTTTTTAAGTTTTAGCTTTAAGTTGATGCTTGTATTAAGCTTAGATAAATAAACAACCGTATAATCTAAAATATACATACTTATATATAAAATGTTGCTGGGAAGTACTTTTTTAAGACTAGCTATGCAAAAGTGAAGAGACGACGTTGAAAACTGAAAGTAATTCAACTTTCGATTTATTGGAATTTTTCAATCCACCCTCGTATATAACAATAACATCACAAAACTCTATAGCTATAGGTTCAAATAATAATGAATAGATTCCAGAGGTCTTTAAGGCACACAACAAGAAGTGAATAAAATCACTACCACTTGTTACCACTTTGAAGTTCTAATATTACGTTTTCACCTAAGCCCGGAAACATTTAAGCAGATGTTAATTTTTGTATCACATCCCTGACAAGTGAATGGACAAGGTAAGTGTGAAAAGTTGGCATTCACCTGTTTTCTTGTCTGAATGCAAAAATATACAAATGCTTTGATTAATGTGGTTGGAAGAGAAATTCCAGGAATTCTTGTCTTATTATTCCACAATGATTTGATGTTTAGGAAATTTCATACAATTAGCGAGTAGAAGAGAAATGTATTTTGAACTTGTATAAACATTGACCGACCGAAACTGTTTTAAATTAATGACCGTGTAGTTTTTATTGCTTGCACAGATCTGGAATCCAGAAATTTATTTTGCTTTCGATTCTACTCACATAAGGAAGTTCTGACATAGGACCAACTGCAACACAATTGCGCTCTTCTTCTTGCACTGAGCTGAGTTGATGCTGCTTCACTGAATCTATATAAATGAGGCCAGCAATGTTTAGTCTGCCTTTTTTTTTTGGTGTATCGACGTCGAGATTTTACGATGATATATGTTTATAAATATGCTTTTGTTTTGCATTATGGTTCATTAAGAATGGTTTAACATATTAACTGCATATGTTCATTAATTGAACATAGTCTGTGGTGTTAAAGGGTATTTTATGGTAGGTGTAAACTGAATGCCAAGCACCAACACGAACTACCGGGTTGGGATGAGATCGAATGTACAATAATACTTTTGTTTCTAAGAAATGTTAACTTACTCAAGCACCTCGTATCTATTTCGATACGGCAAGGATCACTACAATAATGAACTTATAATTATTGTCCGGAAACGTATCATCCCATGTACTGTATTATAATCTTTCCCTATTAATTATTGGCAAACTCTAGACAGATTATATCACATTTGCGTTGACAGCAAATGTACTACTTTACGGGAAGATAGCATGCTTCTTTTGTTCGTTAAAAAATACAACATATTAATTTTTTTCATACGCGCATTTTATTGAAGGTCTGGAACTTCGTATGGAATATAATGTCGGACAGATGTCCGCTTCTTTCAATGACATGTTTCACACATGGCAGATATTTCACTTATTTCATCTGAAATATGTATTTAGTTTACGTTGGTGCAATGTATGTGGTTTATTAGCATACACCCTGCTGTGGGGCTGTTAAATCTGGCGACTGTGACCTCCTCTAGGCCCAATAGCGTAGCACACTGTCACTTTTTCAAGATGTAAAGGTGAATAATTTGTTGATTTTTATATGCCTAAAGCCGATTTTTTTGTTTAGTTCTCGTAGCATAAACATACATAATCAGTCATCACTTATTGCGACTTTTTCAGAACAAAACAGATTTATTATCAACAAAGTTTAACATCTTATTGGCATATGCCCAGCGGCGTGAATGGTCTTATGGATGAAGCTGTTGTATCGACTGAATTTTGTATGGCAACAAATCCAAATCTTTATAAAGAATTCACCACAAACCATTTGGACTAATTTTAGGTTCCTAAGAAAGGTGTCGATTTGTCGAATTAACATGCTGTCTTACATAGCACCCATGTTTTCAGATGTTGCCGTAGTAAGAGGTAGATCTATCTGCAACAGTACTTCTTTAAATTCAAGCTCTTGTTGGCACATTATTTCGACTCAAAATTTGTCGTAACTTTTTGGACATGTACAAAGGAGCAAAGACAAGTGTAAGATGTTCCGCTGGAGTAACCGAAGGGTTCCCAATCAAAGTCGGGATGCACCAGGGAAGCGTCTTAAATCTTTTGCTCTTTATTGCAGTCCTCGACTATCTATACATACATAGATACATTTTCAATGCCGCTAATGCTTCATGAGGGTCGCGGGGGTAGGATGCTCAGTTGGACTCTCCATCCTTCCCGATCCTCCGCCATTGACTCCAACTCATCAGAGGGAATCCCTATACGGCCCCAGGAGAGATATCGGACTTGATCCAACCACTGACTTCTAGGCCTGCCGGGGAGTCGCCTATCTGATGGCACGGCAAACATGGCACGTCTTGGGAGCCGGTCTGGGGACATACGCAATACGTAACCAAACCATCGAAGCATAGATCGTTCCGTTCGGAAAAGTAGCTGCTCAGCATTGAGGGCCTCGCGTACTCTGGTGTTGCGCACTCGATCCCTACGAGTTATTCCAGCAACACCGCGAAGGATCCTCATTTCGGCAGCTTGTATCCGCGATCTTAGTCTTTCAGTCACTACCCAAATTTCATGACCATAGGTGAGAGTTGGAACATACACCGACTTCAAAACCGATAGTTTAGCTTGAACACTAAGTTCGGCCTTCCTTATAACAGATTGGCCAAGCTCTCTCAAAATTGATCCAACCTGGCCGATTCTACAGGATAGCTCGGCATTGCTCTTTCCATCACTAGTGAATAAGACTCCGAGGTACTTAAACTTATTCACCTGCTTTAGCGGGACTCCACTAACATGCAGAGTGCACTGAATTAGCGTTCTGGAAACAACCATTACTTCCGATTTGTTCACGTTTACCTTCATTCCCGCATCATTACAAACGGATACAAACCTTTCGAGTGCGCGCTGAAGTTCAGTTCGAGAGGACCCAAGGATGACCAAATCATCCGCAAAGAGCAAATGACTAATCCTTAAGTCTATAGCTTTGAAAAATTCTCCACCACGGCTGCGCTGTAACACCCAGTCCATATACTCGTATATTGTACAATGAAGAGGATAGGTGACAAAACGCACCCTTTGCGAAGTCCAACGCCCACAGTAAAAGGTATTGATTTAACGCCGTTTATCCGAACACAGCTTCTACAATTTGTACATAAAGACTCAATTGCGCTTAACAGGCAACCATCTAACCCATACTCGTGCAGAACACTCCAGAGTTTGTCTCGAGGAATCCTATCATATGCTTTTTCCAAATCCACAAAACAGGTGTAGATAGGTTTAGCATACTCCCAGGCCTTCTCAAGAACTATTCTGAGAGTGAATAACTAGTCGGTTGTGCTTTTACAGGAACGAAAACCGCATTGCTCATCCCCCAAACTGTCCTCAACCACAGCTCTCAAATGCGTTTCTAACACATTAGCAAAGACTATTGACTAAGTATCTACTTGAAGGTAATGTAACGGACATCAGTACATCAATTATTCTTTGCTCACGATAAAGCCATCATAAGTGAGGATCCTACGTCCCTGCAACGAGCATTTGGCGTATGGGTGGACGATTTGGAGGGAAATGAGTATCGCATTAGTCCAAAAAAAGACAGAGTTGTGTTGCCCGTTCTCTGATCCCACTGAAATATATTTATTTGACGTGCGCAAAGTTCAGGTATCTAGGATCTATGGTAAATAGCGAAACAACCTGTGATGGCGACATCAATCATCGCGTAAGCGTAGGGTGGATAAAGTGGCGGAAAACTCTGGTATCTTTTGTTACCAAAAAATGTCCCCTAAGCTCTACACCACACTTGTGTGTCCAGCACTCGCATACGGTTTACAATGTTGGACAATGTATGTACAAAACATAAAAAGTGTACAAAACTTAAGAGGGTAAATTAACGGCAGCTGCAATGAAGTTCCTTCCCATGACAGCAGGAGTGCCAAAGCTTGACGTCAAGAAAATCGTCTCACGAAACAGAGCGCGACCGGGTTAGCTGGTGTTATCATGTTCAAAGAAGAGATCATTTGAACGCCTTTAAAAAGGCAATATCAATGAACTTTTCAAAGATATTGCGAATGAAAGACAGGCATAAAAACTCCTGAATCATACAAATTCAACGACAGCAGTATTTGGTTTGCCTCAGTAACGAGTGATCCGAAATCGGGACGCCTGCCGATATTTTCTGAAGTCGAACCCCACAGGCGGATCAGTAGAAATGCAGTTAAGCGCGCTTGAGTTAAGATCATAAGCTCGCCGAAATAGGAAGAAGGAGAACGTAACAGTATTGGTTCTGCTCGAATTTGTAAACAAAAATAGAAGGAAAATAAAAACAATGGCATTTGGTGCGTTTTCGGTGAGAATTATGCAAAGCAAAGTGAAAGCTTCTCCACAAAACGATCCCAAATCAATCTAGTTTAAAACTTTTTTTTTTTTAAGATTGGTGATTGAATTGAAATTGAATTAAAAAGTATGAAAAAATGGTGCTTCAATTTGTGAAATACTACTGTATCATTCAAATTGAATGAAAAAGCTCTTCTCAGCGCCCTCTGAAATTTAGTAGCGCAAACTAAACTAAATCCCAACTCAGTTTTGACTGAGAAAAAAAGCTAAAGTCGTTCTAAGTCACATTTTGTTGTTGTACTCCGTGTTAAATCTTACTTCACTGAGAAGCGACGTCTCACCAAAACGCACCCAATATCTCTTTTCTCTGTTTGTCATCCAATCCCACGAATTTTAGTGATCGGATCCAATTAAAACTTCTTCAATTGGAAACACATTCACATGGAATTCAATTCAGATTGAATTTGGATTCAGGAAATATTGTAGATAATAAAATTGTTGATAACTTTTGCCATCTAACGTATATCTTAAGGCCCATTTACAGCTCAGCGACATCTGAACAAGGATCTTCGATCAATTCTTTTTAGTACTTTTACGGATATAAGAACACAATTGTAAATTTACAATTCCAAAAGAACAGGATTTAATTTATCTACCTTTTGTGATAAATAAAATTAAATTTAATTAGTTTCTACGAAAAAATGAATAATGCGCTGAATTTTCTGCGAACAAGCGAATTTTTCTACTCGTAACTGGCAAGTTTTATTCGCATTCCACAAACATAGGTATTCCAAGTAAGCAAAATGACTGGGTTCTAACTCTAATAAAGATTTTTTTTTTGAGATTCAACATTTCAACTAGCTTGGACATATGTATGTCGGGATGCACCAGGGAAGCGTCTTAAATCTTTTGCTCTTTATTGCAGTCCTCGACTATCTATACATACATAGATACATTTTCAATGCCGCTAATGCTTCATGAGGGTCGCGGGGGTAGGATGCTCAGTTGGACTCTCCATCCTTCCCGATCCTCCGCCATTGACTCCAACTCATCAGAGGGAATCCCTATACGGCCCCAGGAGAGTTATCGGACTTGATCCAACCACTGACTTCTAGGCCTGCCGGGGAGTCGCCTATCTGATGGCACGGCAAACATGGCACGTCTTGGGAGCCGGTCTGGGGACATACGCAATACGTAACCAAACCATCGAAGCATAGATCGTTCCGTTCGGAAAAGTAGCTGCTCAGCATTGAGCGCCTCGCGTACTCTGGTGTTGCGCACTCGATCCCTACGAGTTATTCCAGCAACACCGCGAAGGATCCTCATTTCGGCAGCTTGTATCCGCGATCTTAGTCTTTCAGTCACTACCCACATTTCATGACCATAGGTGAGAGTTGGAACATACACCGACTTCAAAACCGATAGTTTAGCTTGAACACTAAGTTCGGCCTTCCTTATAACAGATTGGCCAAGCTCTCTCAAAATTGATCCAACCTGGCCGATTCTACAGGATAGCTCGGCATTGCTCTTTCCATCACTAGTGAATAAGACTCCGAGGTACTTAAACTTATTCACCTGCTTTAGCGGGACTCCACTAACATGCAGAGTGCACTGAATTAGCGTTCTGGAAACAACCATTACTTCCGATTTGTTCACGTTTACCTTCATTCCCGCATCATTACAAACGGATACAAACCTTTCTAGTGCGCGCTGAAGTTCAGTTCGAGAGGACCCAAGGATGACCAAATCATCCGCAAAGAGCAAATGACTAATCCTTAAGTCTATAGCTTTTAAAAATTCTCCACCACGGCTGCGCTGTAACACCCAGTCCATATACTCGTATATTGTACAATGAAGAGGATAGGTGACAAAACGCACCCTTTGCGAAGTCCAACGCCCACAGTAAAAGGTATTGATTTAACGCCGTTTATCCGAACACAGCTTCTACAATTTGTACATAGAGACTCAATTGCGCTTAACAGGCAACCATCTAACCCATACTCGTGCAGAACACTCCAGAGTTTGTCTCGAGGAATCCTATTATATGCTTTTTCCAAATCCACAAAACAGGTGTAGATAGGTTTAGCATACTCCCAGGCCTTCTCAAGAACTATTCTGAGAGTGAATAACTAGTCGGTTGTGCTTTTACAGGAACGAAAACCGCATTGCTCATCCCCCAAACTGTCCTCAACCACAGCTCTCAAATGCGTTTCTAACACCTTAGCAAAGACTATTGACTAAGTATCTACTTGAAGGTAATGTAACGGACATCAGTACATCAATTATTCTTTGCTCACGATAAAGCCATCATAAGTGAGGATCCTACGTCCCTGCAACGAGCACTTGGCGTATGGGTGGACGATTTGGAGGGAAATGAGTATCGCATTAGTCCAAAAAAAGACAGAGTTGTGTTGCCCGTTCTCTGATCCACTCAGGCCTATTCCAGACATTTATTTGACGTGCGCAAAGTTCAGGTATCTAGGATCTATGGTAAATAGCGAAACAACCTGTGATGGCGACATCAATCATCGCGTAAGCGTAGGGTGGATAAAGTGGCGGAAAACTCTGGTATCTTCTGTTACCAAAAAATGTCCCCTAAGCTCTACACCACACTTGTGTGTCCAGCACTCACATACGGTTTACAATGTTGGACAATGTATGTACAAAACATAAGAAGTGTACAAAACTTAAGAGGATAAATTAACGGCAGCTGCAATGAAGTTCCTTCCCATGACAGCAGGAGTGCCAAAGCTTGACGTCAAGAAAATCGTCTCACGAAACAGAGCGCGACCGGGTTAGCTGGTATTATCATGTTCAAAGAAGAGATCATTTGAACGCCTTTAAAGAGGCAATATCAATGAACTTTTCAAAGATATTGCGAATGAAAGACAGACATAAAAACTCCTGAATCACACAAATTCAACGACAGCAGTATTTGGTTTGCCTCAGTAACGAGTGATCCGAAATCGGGACGCCTGCCGATATTTTCTGAAGTCGAACCCCACAGGCGGATCAGTAGAAATGCAGTTAAGCGCGCTTGAGTTAAGATCATAAGCTCGCCGAAATAGGAAGAAGGAGAACGTAACAGTATTGGTTCTGCTCGAATTTGTAAACAAAAATAGAAGGAAAATAAAAACAATGGCATTTGGTGCGTTTTCGGTGAGAATTATGCAAAGCAAAGTGAAAGCTTCTCCACAAAACGATCCCAAATCAATCTAGTTTAAAACTTTTTTTTTTTTTAAGATTGGTGATTGAATTGAAATTGAATTAAAAAGTATGAAAAAATGGTGCTTCAATTTGTGAAATACTACTGTATCATTCAAATTGAATGAAAAAGCTCTTCTCAGCGCCCTCTGAAATTTAGTAGCGCAAACTAAACTAAATCCCAACTCAGTTTTGACTGAGAAAAAAAGCTAAAGTCGTTCTAAGTCACATTTTGTTGTTGTACTCCGTGTTAAATCTTACTTCACTGAGAAGCGACGTCTCACCAAAACGCACCCAATATCTCTTTTCTCTGTTTGTCATCCAATCCCACGAATTTTAGTGATCGGATCCAATTAAAACTTCTTCAATTGGAAACACATTCACATGAAATTCAATTCAGATTGAATTTGGATTCAGGAAATATTGTAGATAATAAAATTGTTGATAACTTTTGCCATCTAACGTATATCTTAAGGCCCATTTACAGCTCAGCGACATCTGAACAAGGATCTTCGATCAATTCTTTTTAGTACTTTTACGGATATAAGAACACAATTGTAAATTTACAATTCCAAAAGAACAGGATTTAATTTATCTATCATTTGATATAAATAAAACTAAATTTAATTAGTTTCTACGAAAAAATGAATAATGCGCTGAATTTTCTGCGAACAAGCGAATTTTTCTACTCGTAACTGGCAAGTTTTATTCGCATTCCACAAACATAGGTATTCCAAGTAAGCAAAATGACTGGGTTCTAACTCTAATAAAGATTTTTTTTTTGAGATTCAACATTTCAACTAGCTTGGACATATGTAATTAGATGTAATATTAGGTTTTAAGCTAAAAATTCGTATCGGTACCTTACTTTTAACCGGTTTTAGAAATTTGGCTATTTCTCTGCTATTCCTCAGCCGATTCGGATAAAAAATGAATATCTAACATATACACGATAAATGAAAGGACAAAGCATACCAAGTATTGGAAAGTTTTATAATTGAATCCATGCCCTTACTTTGTGAAGCAGTCGCCAGTGAATTCAATAGCTAATTTTAACATATTAGTGGAAATATATTCTTAACCCATATTGTGCGAGTATTGAAATCGCAAATTTTGAAAAACGTTTGTATGCATATATAAGAAAAGGGTTATAAAAGAGACAAAAATAACCTCTTCCCACTTCTGAATTTTATACAAACTGATTTTCAGGACCGTACTTTAAATAGGGCGCTGGGAAAATATGCCTATGGGCGCTGAACAAAAGCTAATAAATTCTACACAAAAACACAAAATATCATTGTTTTTAAAATATTTATTAACAGTCTAGTTCATAAACATAAAAAAGGGGAAAACAACAGTAATATTACAACAAGAACAAGGTCGGCCAAAATCCACAAATTGCTCAAAACAAACTAGGGTATATTAACTTCTTCAACATGTATTTTATTTCACTTAAAGACGTCTGGTTAAAAATAAAATTATAAATTCGTCCCTTACTTATTAAATAATAGGAAATATGAAGCAAAATATAAGTGCACCTTAAATGGGGCGTGATCTTTTGCGATTTGAACTGTGCTACGACTGTTCTTAAACAAGTAAGGCAAGGAAAGTCAAGGATTTTGTGACCACATTCAAACGTAATTAAGATGAAACTCAAAATTTATTTTGCAGCTTTATATAAATAAAGCCCTCTTTCGCTCGCTTTATTTGAATTTTTAACATGATACGAAACGCCGAACTAATGCAATGCATCTTCTAAAAAACTAGAAGTTCTTAAATATGTAAGACGGAGAGTGATACAAAAACGTTTATGTTTATTACGTCTTAGATACATATACATATATATGTTATGTATGCTATACATATTGCCGAATAAATGACTTAAAACTTTATAAAATTATTTATAATTCGAATTTTAAACACATAAGTATAAAAAATAAAAAATAACTGCGCTGAGTTTAGGTAATACTTTTTACGACCACTTACATTTAATTCCTTGTGATTTGAACTCTGCAAAAAAGAAAAGAAAATATTATTATTTTTGTTGTTGACAGTTTTGTTTAATGAATTCAATTTCAATTATGCAAAGTGTTACAAAGCAAAACAAAAGCAGGAGCCTGTTCTACAGGGTCATCCAATAAGAGGTATCATTTTAATTTCGCTCCATTGTTGAACTGTCAACATTCAACTATTACTGCGATGAATTTTGATAAGTAAAAACTAGAAGGTTATTAAATATGGCTCGATACACACTCGAACAACGTGTTGAAATAGTAAAAATTCGCTACAAAAATGGTGAAAATATCGCGGAAAGTTTCGTAAGGTTCGTACTGCTTTTGGTGATTGTCAAGCGTCTTTCGCACAGCTATAGTAAATTTGATCGATAAATTTTAACGTCTCGGACAGGTTGGTGATGTGAAGACTCCAGCTCGTATTCGTTTGGCAAGGACAGCTGAAATGATCGCCGCTGTAGCTGAGTGTGTGACTAAAAACTCAGACGTGTCCATTTCGAGACGATCACAGGAGTTGGGCCTATCAGCAAACACTTTGCATCGCATTTTGCATAAAGATCTTGCCCTACCTCTTTATAAGGTCCAGTTGACAAGGGACTTGAAGCCAGCAGACTACGCACAACGCCGTACTTTCGCTGATTGGGTGCTGGAAATGAATGAACAAGATCGTGATTTTGTACACAAAATTATTCTGAGTCGTGAGGCCCATTTCCATTTGTCTGGGTACTTTACTTTTACTTATGTCCTGTATCCCCTTGTGGGTCCTAGGGCCTCTACTACGCCTACGCGCCATCGTGTACGGTTTCTGGCAATGTGTCTGAGTTCTCCCCAACTTTTCCCTAACTGCCGTGCCTCCTTCTCGACTGTTCTGCGCCATGTTTTCCGCGGACCGCCAGGTCTTCTGCCATCCTGAGTTAGAGGGTTCCATTGCATAGCATGGTTCGCTATGGAGCTGTCACCCTTTCGGAACGTGTGGCCAATCCACTGCCACTTCCGCCGTTGGATAGTTGTGCCTATTGGTTCCTGACCCGTTCTCTCGTAAAGGTGTTCGTTAGAGATACGATTGTGCCAGAAAATCCTTAAGATATTGCGCAGACACCTATTAACGAACGTTTGCAGCTTTCTGGTGATAGTAGTGGTCACTCTCCACGTGCTGCAACCATATAGCAGCACGGATTCAACGTTGGAGCGGAACAGTCTTATTTTGGTGCTCAAACTGATTGCATTGCTTCGCCATATTTTGGACAACATCCCGAACGCGGACTTTGCTTTGGCGATCCTGTTGGCTATATCCAGTTCGGTTCCACCATCGGTCGAGACAATACTCCCAAGATACTGGAAATCCTCTACTCTCTCTACCGGTTGTCCAGCAATGCATATTTGAGCCGATGAGTTAGTTCCAAGGCTGATGATTTTAGTTTTTGTCGTATTAATTTTCAGCCCGACGACACCTGCCTCCCTCTCCACATCTGCTGTCATTTGGTGGAGGTCCATAATTCTGTGGGAGAGTAAGCATACATCGTCTGCGTAGTCAAGATGTTTCAGTTGAGATGTAAGAGTCCATCGAATTCCTCCGTTTCCCGTCGACAAAGCTGCATGAAGCACATCGCTAATCACCAATAGGAATAATATTGGTGAAAGGATACAGCCTTGTCTTACCCCACTTTGGATCTCAAATTCCTCAGACAACCTTCCCCTGTGCAGAACGTGACATTTGGAGCCTTCATATGTAGCTTTGATAATAGCAATTAGTTTATCGGGAATGCCTCTCCTGCGTAAGGCACGCCAAATAAACTCCCTGTTGACACTATCGAACGCCTTCTCAAAATCGATGAACAGCAGGTGCAGTGGCGATCGATATTCAACACACTGTTCGATGATAATCCGCAGGGTGTTGATGTGGTCGGCACAGGAGGATCCAGAGCGGAAACCTGCTTGTTCGGCATCGAGTGTGTCTTCGAGATGTTTTTTGATTCGCTCAAGGATGATTTTAGCTATTATCTTAGCTACAGCAGGCAGCACGCAGATACCCCTCCAGTTTCCGCACTCCATTAAATTTCCTTTCTTAGGAAGCTTGACGATCATTCCCTTTTTCCACTCGTTAGGAAAGCTCTCAGCTTCCCAAGCTCTATCTATAAGTGGAAGCAGAAGCTCAGCCGATGTTGTTGGCGTTGCTCGTAAGAGCTCTGCTGGAATACCGTCAAGTCCTACCGCCTTGTTGGTTTTGAGTGCCTTGATCGCGGTAATGATCTCATCTTTACTGGGAGTCGTGGTGCGTATTCGGGAACTTCTCACCTCGGGCATCTCAGTCTGATTTGGGAGCATATCGCTAGCGAATACACGGTTCAAAACCGTAGCAAAATGCTCTTTCCATCTCTTGAGCTGGTCCTCATCCGAAATGAGCAAGGAGCCGTCTAGGCTTTTCACTAGGTATTGGCTGGAGCTGCGACCACCTGTCAGCTCTTTCGTGATTCTGTAGACAGTCCTGCTGTCGCACCTCCGTGCAGCTTCTTCTGCTTCTGTAGCCAGCGCGTTGATGTAGTTGCGCTTGTCACGTCGTACGCTACGCTGAACTTCTCTCATCTTCATGCGATATAGGGACTCTAGCTCGCTTCTCCCTGCTGCTGGGGTAGCTGCAACGCGAGCTTTTAGCTGTTTTCGTTCGTCAATCCGTCTCCAGGTATCCTCGGAAAGCCACGCTCTATGTCTTCCCTGCGATCGACCGACAATTCTTTCAGCACCAGATGTAAAAACATTTTTCACAGCACACCAATGGTCTTGGATGGTTGCGGGCATTGAGCTGCTGATTGCTTCCACACCTTGCGAAAAGTGCTCCCTTAATTGTTGGCGCACTGAGGGATCACTAAGTCTATCGATGTTGAACCTGGGCATTCTTGTGTTGTCGTGGGATCTTCGAACTGCAGCAGTGCGTAGTTGGAGAGTAGCTATCATAAGATGGTGATCACGTACTATCCCCACATCTGCCCCTCGTCTGTTTCGGACGTCCAGGAGACTACTTCTAAAGCGGCGGCTGATAGCAAAATGGTCAATTTGGTTGGAGGTTGCTTGCCTGTCATTGGAAACCCAGCTGACTTTGTGGCAGGTTTTGTGCTCGAACATGGTGCCACCTATCACAAGGCGGTTGGCATTGCAGAAATCCACAAACCTTTCGCCGTTGTCATTGCGGTTGCCTAGTCCATGCTTCCCGATTACATGCTTGAGCCCTTCGTTGTCGCTGCCTACCTTGGCATTCAAATCCCCCATCACTATGACAATGTCTCCATTTGGTGTTGTGTTGAAGACGGCGCTTAAGAGATTGTAGAAGCTCTCCTTTTCGTCCTCAGACGAACTATTCGTTGGGGCGTAACACTGTATGATGGTGACGCGTCGTACTCTAGTCCGGAATCTGGCCGTCAAAATCCTATCACCATGAGGCTGCCAGGAAATCAGGCCCTTGCGTGCTGTTGTTGTTAGCAGTAGTCCGACTCCATATTCCCGCGGACTTCCGGATGGTCTTCCAGAATAGAGTAGTACAGTGTTACGCGTTGGAGACTGGTACTCGCCCGCTTCTAACCATCTTACTTCACTTACCCCCAAAATGTCCAGTTTATATCGCATGAATTCCTTTTCCAGTTGGAGGAATCTGGCATTGTAAGGACCTTCTCTTCCCGAGTCGAGGAGCGTCTTTACATTCCAGAAACCTATCTTTGTCCGGGTACAATAGCCAAAAGTCGTCAACATGTGATCAGTCCTTATCCGAGGCATAGTGTCGGTTTCAGTAGCGAGCTGGTACGTCTGGGTACGTAAACAAACTAAACTTCCGCATTTGGGGCTCCGAAAACCTAAGACAAATAGTGGAACAACCTCTACATCCTCACCATTTGGCGGATATTATATTACATGTCTAACCTTAGGGTTTGTACTTTAGATTAAAATAAAAAGATCACCAGTTCTCATAAAAATGCTGCATTTTTTATTGATTTAAAATGACACCTCTTGTTGGATGACCCTTTACATGACTATTCAGAAATTTCTTTCGTTATACCTAAAAAATAAAAATAAATATTTGGCGCAACAGCTCTTTAAGTGCCAGGGCCTAGCTTCTCGCAACCACTCATGTTGCGTGCGTTATATTTTTCACCCGAATGGAAGGGACCTACAGTTTAGTGCCGAATCCGAACGGCGATTTGAGAAGCTTTTTCGTGACAACAATACTCTCGGACGTTTGTCAGACGCTCGCGAGAGGTGAGACCGTGAAAAAACTTTTTGGTGTTTTCTGGGATTCGAACTTAGAACCTCATGCGTAGTGATCCGGCACACTAACCACTTACGCCACGGCGCCCGCTTCATTATACCTAGTCCTGCCATAAATTATGTTACAAGATTTTCAGCGCAATATGAAGATAACATTTGGAATAGTACGTTAACTTTTTTTTACATTACATACTACAAAATGCAAAGAGACCCCACCGAAATTCGGAGACCCTCAAAAGTGATTTAACCATAGCAGCGTTGTTCATACTCCTGGAAACCGTACGTGTCGATGTAGTCCAGTGGTCACACTGCAGGCCCTCTTCTTCTTCTTCCTATTTCGGCAAGGTTATGATCCGAAAACAAGGGATCATAACCCTCCGCACCTTCACCGCATTTCTACTGATCCGCCTGTCTATTTGACCTCAGAAAATATCGGCAGGCCTCCCGATTTTAGATCACTCGGTTACTGAGGCCAATGTTCGAATCCCAGAAAACACCAAAAAGTTTTTTCACGGTCCCAGCTTTCGCGAGCGTCTGACGAACATCCGAGAGTATTGTTGTCACGAGAAAGCCTCTCAAACCAAATTGCCCTTCGGATATGGTACTAAACTTCCCTTCCATTCGGGTAAAAAAATATAACACAGACAACACAAGTGATGAGTGGTTGCGAAAAGCTGGGCCCAGGCACTTAAAAAACTGCTGCGCCAAATATTTATTTATTTATTTTTTTTTTAATGCCTACTATTTAAGCAAATAAATTTTATAAATATGAATCCAAAATGTTTTGTTGTTTAATTTTTATAACGTTTTGCACTTGTAACAGTAACAGTAAGTAAGATATTTATCTTATTTATTTAGAATATCGCCATCTACATTGACAGTCAGGTTGCGCTCAAGGCGCTAGAGTCTAAAGCACCTTGGTAGATACTTCTTCGATAACTTAAAAGAGGTCATTGAACCATAACAAGGATCTCTTCAAACTCTGTAGAGAGATTAATTGCTTGGGAGAACGGGTTTAGGTCTTCTGCCGTGAAGGTTCCCTAGGGATCGCGATGGGCCCACTTTAGTGCCTAGTGTTTTATGATAACCTCATAACCCTACCTAACCTAACCTAAGATATTTATCAAAACCTGAAGTGTACTTCCAGTTAGAGATAGGAAAGTAGACTTTTTAAGTAAATCAACTAATTCGAACATATTTACTTCACAGAGCCAATTCAGAGGAGTACTGAAAAAAATAGACATACGAGTACATATGTATTTAGACCCTTGCCCTTCGATCCGAAAATAATCGCCAGTTCACAAAAACTATACGCTATAAATAATTGTGCCCGTACCTTAAAAACATAATGACATACAGCTTAAGCATATTTTAAACAAATGCATTGTCAGATTTTTGCTCATTTTAATCGAAACAGATGGTTTATATATCCATACGAAATGAGCAAAACAAAAAGCTACAACTTATACATTTTCTATAAGTTTTATTTAGAATATTGGGTTACGTTTTAGAAAGAACAACAACAAATTAAACTCATTTCAGTCATGAATAAACACAGAAAATAAACATTTCGTACACAATCATTGCCATATTTACGAGTATTGTTATTGGAAGGAATTGGTAGGGCTTTTCAAAAATTAAATACCGCAGGTCAGTGTTGTTCAGTTTTTGCTACAGTCAAGTGCTTAACTTTTTTCTAAATTGAGAGCGCAGTTAATTTCAACTGAACAACGATTTGGTTTTTGCTTTTTTGAACATGGTAACTGTGGTACAATTCTTGTGATATATAGCACGGACGTTTGTGTGGTTGATTTGTTAGCAGTTTTTGACACAGAGCACGCAAAAGTTAGCGATTCTCAACATTCGCAACGCAAAAGAATGCTCGACTTAACTGGAACGGACTATACTGTACTTAAGCTGTACTACGTACTATTACATTTGAGTAAGTATACTGAGTAGCATTTTTTGACTCACTCACTGATGAGTTACCCGTCTTTACTTCCCATTAATATAGAACGGTCTTAAACGACAGACTTTCGAAGAAAGCATCACTAAAAACAATGGGTAATACGACTAACTGGTTATGGGAATGACTAGGGTTGGCGAGTGTTTGTGGTATTGAGATTCATGTTGTTGTATATGAGTAACATTTAACATACATTGAACTTGAGAATATATCTGTATCTCTGATAAAATTGCATTTTCTACTATCGTCTTAACGAATTTGTCAAATTGGAAAACTGAGCTATATCGGTTAATAGCAAGTTTGAATGAAAAGTTCAGAATCAGGTTTCTAAAAGAGGCACCGGGGTGGGGTCACTATATACAGCTATTTATAGTCGACTTAATCACATCCTCCAGGATAACTATTTTGAGACCACAATACAGTAGAGGAGATTTGATGTAGGTAGGTAGGTAGGTAGAAGTGGCTGTGTCAGCAAAACCATGCCGACACTTAATTAGCGCAAAAGCGCCGTTTTAATACCACAACTCAAGTGACCTATCGGATGTAAAAAGGACGTTAACTGCTAGGAAAAAGGAAAAGAAAAAGGAGTGAGGATTATTCAAATCCACCCCGTTACATTGAGGAAACTGATAATATCCCCAATGCTAATCTTCGCTAGCTCTATAAGGTTGTCGAAAAAGGGTTTACCTAAGGTGCGCTGTCTGCGCTTGTCTAAAGACGGACACTTGCAGAGGAAGTGTAAGATTGTTTCATCTTGTCAGCAGAATTGCAGCTGCGACAGTGTGCATTAAATGTAATGGCTATTCTGGCCGCATGAACCCCGATGGGCCAGTGGCCTAGTGATGGGATAATTAGCATTAGCAAAATTAATTCACGATGAACGATTTTTTCGCATTAGCAATATGAAAAGCAGTTGCTAAATTTGATGAAATGTGAAATTATTTTTTCCGCAGTGTGCGTTGCGTTCGCAGAACAGAGAAAGAGAAGGAAGTAGACTCATGCAAAACGAAGACATACAGCGGACACACTCATACCTTATGTTCATTTCCATTTTAAATTGTTTCACTACTCTAGCTTCATTTTCATTTCAATGTATTGAATGAATAACGGCAAACTAAGCTTTTCTTCATTCTTCTTCTCATTTGCATTAGCACATACACATTATGTTATGCATGGAAATGTGCGAAATATTGTTGTTAAGCAAATGAAAATTTGTTAACAGTGTGAGTGAATGTGAAATGAAATAGCATTATCTTAAGGAAAATAATGCGATTCACTTATAAGTCATCTCTTAGACTTCCAATGATATTTCATATTAATTTAGCATTAGCATTTCACATGCTAAGTATGAAATAATAGCATGCTAATTAAATTAATAGAAAATAGCATTAATTTCCATCACTAGTGGCCAGTACTAACTGCCAGAACTCTTGCGATATCTGCACGGTTTCTGTTTGGTAGATCTTGCACTGTTTTCCGGGAGTATTTCGGCCACATCTGCCTGGAGATGACACAGTTCCGCACCCCCTTGACGGAGATTTGATGTAGTCAGAATGGGAACTGTTAAGGATGCATTGCATACTGCACAGGGAAGATCTGCCGCTGAGGTGTACTTTGTGCAACATGGGAGCTCGAGGACATTTTTCATGTCATTAGTAGGTATTCTACTCTACGCAATACAAGAAGATACATTCTGCCAGTATTGACAACTTCTTATCGGAAAATCGAACAAAAGCCCTACTCAACGAATTAAATGACTTGACTTAGATCTTTTAACCCCTCGGGGGGCATAGGGCGTCAACCACGCCTGCGCGCCATCTTGTTCGAAGTTCTGCAACGCGTTTGAGCTCTTTCCAACTCATTCCTAAAGAGCTCAATTCCTCTTCAACTGTTCTGCGCCACGTTTGCCTAGGGCGCCTTGCTATTCTGCCTGCCTGCGTGAACGGATTCCACTCCATGGCGTATTTCGCAATGGAGTTGTCTTCACGCCGTAGGGTGTGTCAACTCCATTGCCACTTTCTTCTTCGTATAGTAATGCTTATAGGTTCTTGGCGCGTTCTCAGATAAAGTTGTTCGTTGGAGATGCGGTTCGGCTACAAAATCCTCAAGATGATTCTTTAGCATTTGTTTACGAAGACTTGCAGCTTGCGTGTGTTAATGGTGTCCACCTTCCAAGTACTGCACCCATAAAGCAGCACTGATTCTACGTTGGAACGGAACAGTCGCAGCTTGGTTCTTAAGCTGATAACATTACTTCTCCAGATTTTGGATAGCATTCCGAACGCAGCTTTAGCCTTCCCGATTCTGCTGCGGTCAGCCGAGACTACACCTCCTAGATATAGAAAGTTGTAAACTTTCTCGACTTCCTGTTCGGCAATGTTAAGTTGAGCGCGGTTGTTAGAAAAAGTGCTCAGGGCTTTTGTTTTGGCTGTGTTTATTTTTAGCCCCATTTTGTTTGCCTCAGCTTCTAGATTGTGGGCCATCAGATGTAGGTCCATTATCCGATGTGAAAGTAGACAAATATCGTCAGCGTAGTTTAGGTGTTTAAGATAAGATGTCATAATCCAACGAATTCCATAGTATCCTTCCGACGATGCTGAACGGAGTACATCGCTGATAACTACCAAGAACAATAGTGGGGACAGTATGCACCCTTGACGTACTCCACTTTGGACTTCAAAATCCTCCGACACCTTACCATTGTGCACGACGTGACACTTGCCGCCCTCGTATGTAGTCTTGATAATAGCTATACGTTTTTCTGGGATGCCTCTCCTGTGCAAGGCCAACCAGATAGCAACTCGATTCAAGCTGTCGAAGGCCTTCTCGAAGTCGATAAACAATAATTGTAGCGAAGACCTATACTCAACGCATTGCTCGATTATGATCCGTAAGGTGTTTATGTAGTCGATGCAGGAAGATCCAGTACGAAAGCCTGACTTTTCGACATCAAGAGTTGAATCTAAATGTTCTTTAATTCGTTTTAGAACTATTCTAGCTATTATTTTGGCTACGGCTGGAAGAACGCATATACCTCTCCAGTTACCGCACTCCATCAAGTTTCCCTTCTTTGGAAGCTTAATGATCATCCCCTTTTCCACTCCTG
The DNA here is from genome assembly GCA_945910035.1 of Brachypalpus laphriformis. Taxonomy (NCBI): domain Eukaryota; kingdom Metazoa; phylum Arthropoda; class Insecta; order Diptera; family Syrphidae; genus Brachypalpus; species Brachypalpus laphriformis. The sequence goes on from OX246754.1 coordinate 90,764,701, forward strand.
TGGAAATTGTTCACTATCCAATTAAATGCCAACGAATTAAATGCTCCAAATTATTCAATTATTCTCTCTAACCTATCGCGATAGAATTATGGGCGAAATGTTCTAGGGATAAATTCTTAGAAATACAAATACAGCTGACGTAAAGCTGAGCTAAGGAAAAATAAAAAAAAATGTATGGAGAACCATACATGACTTTCATGTTCTGTGGTAAGTGTAATTTCGTAGAAATATAAGCAAAACTGAATATACGTCGGTTATGAGAGATATTTTTACAAAAAAATACGCATTCTCCATTTTGGAAAAAAAAGTAACCCAAGCGGTAGTTTTCACAAGTTATTGTAAACGAAAGTGGAATAGTGAGACTATTTTTTACAAGATGAAAGGTATTTTCGAAACTGCTGATCCGATCGAAACTAGTCAGTCGTTCTCGATTCCAAAGGAAGGCAAACCTTTTGTGAAAAGAATAATTCGGGGCAATTTCACCCAAGCAAACATATTGTACAAAATTTCAGAACTACTGATTCGATTGAAACAAAAATTACTTTTCCCGATTCCGAAGAAATGAGAACATTCTGCAAAGTGAATTATCAAAACATGTCCCCAGCGGCCCTAACTTACCTATCGTTGGTCGGGAAACTACTGACTGTCCAAGACTTGGTTTGGGTCAGTAGAGAAACAAGTTCGTCGACTTCTTGTGCTGGTCAGCGGTAACTATGTACATATGTATATACATTCTTATACGTGTAGGGTAAAATTGAAAGTTCGGGCGGTTTAATACCTCTAGACCTTGCAACTTGAGCTAGGCTTCTGCGTTACCAAAACAAATAGTTTTTCTTTCGAAACAGGTATCATGCCATTTATAACATGTTGATGACTTTTAGTTACTACTACTTGAACAAAGATCAATTTTTGGAATGTACGAACCCTGCCTACTGTTTGAAAATACATATATAAAAAGCTTCTGCGATTTGACTAAATATCTATTCAAAATTTACTAGATTTGTAGGAAACTCTTGTCAAAACTATCAGATACAATGGGCTAGATGATAACTAACGTCACTGAACTTACTCATTCAGCAAAACTCTATTTTTCGTCCAATAATTAACACAATAATCACCTACAGACACATCTGTTAAGTCCACAAGTCCACTAGAACACAACTTCCAACACAATGTCTAACAACAAAGAACATAACAGATACAATATTGTCAACACTAGAACACCATAAACCAAAACAATGGCATTATCACGTAACAAACACTCTACCACTTAATGCAACACACACAGAACAGAAGATACAAATTACCCGTGACATTCTTTTCAATCTCCCCTGCGGTCGTTCGTTTTGGTTAATTTGTTTTTATTTTTGACAGCGTATAGCATTACTGCATGCATGAATTCAGTCATAAAGTGCTAGAGCATGATGACACACGCACCGATGATTTGTGACAGAAATTCCGTCACATAAGCCTGCTGTCATGACGAGTGACATTTCGACAGCTACCGTTCATCTGACTTATCTCAAAGAAAAAACCGCTCTATCTAATTGATATGCCGTGAGGTGCTTCTGATTAAATCCCTAATGACTTGTAGACACTACTAATATCTTTCCCTTTTTTTGCTTGATTATCAATTCTAAATATGTAAGTACGTACAACACAGTAATCAAAATGTAGGCAAAACTTTAATCCACCCGTTAGTCTAACAATGTTATATGAATTTTAATTGGCAATTATGTGGAGGCAGTTAAAGTACTATTGGTTATAGTGCTTGGCATAGATAAACGAAAACATCTTAATAGCTATATGAACGCTGGCTTGATGGATTGGATTGACAGAGACGAGTAACCGATGGCGAATGAGCCAACAAGTAGCGCGAGATAAACCTCATGGATGATGAGGAGGCTGAGAAAGATGACAATTATGGTTGGTTCCCTATTTGGTTGATTGCTCTTTTGCTTTTAGAGCGCGCAGTCTACGATGGCAGCAGCCAGCCTTCCCGCCCTGTGAAATTCAATTTCAGATGCCATCCGGCATGAAATAGCTGTAGTTACACTTTTTTGCCTTCTAACAAATTACATTTGCTATGGGTAGGTGGTTCACAGACAGGAGACCAGACAGACATTACTGCGGACATGGCAAGATAGACGTTTTACACCTTAAATCACTCCACTCTTTTTTTGAATTATGAAATTTTCACCTTTTGCGAAAATTAGATATGCTTGAGGTGTGTTAGAGAGATATTCTACGGCTTAACTCCACTGGCAAATCTGTAGAGATCTCCTGGCGCGTTTTCGGTATCTATGCAATGTTTACAGATAAAAAAAGCACAACTGAGGTGCTAAGTACACTGTTGGAAATTTAGTTTGAAGATAGAATATTACGCAAGCGTTTGCTTAAGAAGAAAGCGAAAACGATTAAGGTGGTTAATTGGATTCACAACGTGGTTGCATGTTGAGATTAATTAATTTCAAGAATTTAGCAGAAATGTTCCTGCTGAGTCATTTTTAAAGTGTTTATGGCATTGATACATTTTGTATGTGGGTCGAGTACAGTCTTTGTTTTTAAGTTCCTCTGGATTGCTGACCTACTGAAGTGTTTCTTTGTTATTGATGATGCGCGCAGAGAATATTAAAGAGTTCCAATATAAGAACAAGTGATTTCACTTTGGTTTACATCTTTTGTTCAAAATATGATGGTGCGCGGAAAATCAAGTCATATTAACAAAAAAAAATAAAAGTATATGTAAATTTACCACCAAATATACATATGTATGCATATATCTGATACACTTGGGCTAACATTCCTCTACAATTTTGGCAATGCAACATTTAAGCTCACACATTTTCCCTTGCTTGTTTTTTTTTTTTTTTTTTTATATAATTTGCGCGTACTCAAAAGGTTATGAATACCTTTAACATGTTTACACACAGTGCGGGCGTTTGGAATGTATGGATAGAGAGAGAGAGAGAAAGATTTTGGTGTAGTGGTTTTTGAAGCTCAGTTGTTTATGCTTCCTTATACACGAAATAATGATCGTCCGACAACCTGTGTTTACGTGTTAACTCTACAGCAAAGGCATAAAACAAGCAGTAAAGTTATCGTAGAAATTCGATATCGCTAGCTGTGTGGTTACTTGTGTGCTTGTTGAGTGTCAATTCTTGTAGTGTTTGTGCCTGTCAGTGTTCAATGGAAATATTCTTTGCTACTCGACCGAATCTTTATGATAATTTTTGGGGGAGATATCAATGACGACAAGTTTAGTTGGCTTCACAATTTTGACAAAGAGACCAACATTTTTGACTATAACGGTCACCACCAACACACAAAGGAGAGGAGCTCTGCACGAGTTAATGCTACTGCTGACATGATTACAGACCTGAAGTAGCTTTCGAACAAATTAATAATTCCCAGACTAAAACTGACTACATTTGACTAGTGTGACTGACGTCCAGAAGGAGGAAGAGGCTCTTGCTTTATGGCGCCAGATTACTAAGGAAAGCCGAAGTCTTTACAGACTCAGAACTTGACAGATTCCTCCGAAACAAAGAAGTGACGCAAACAAATGCCACAATGTCATTAAGGCAGTGAATCTTTTGGTTTTCCGTTAAAAGAATAAGAGACCATCTGTCGGAGAAATGCAACCAAAGGATCATCACGGAGAATGCCGAGTAGTTGCTCTCCAGATATCGTTAAAGCTTTCGAAATTGTGGCGTCGAGCTCTTGTAAAAACATTTTCGAGCTTCCTTAGATTTTTCAAAAGATGAAAAAGATTTGTTACTTCAACAAAGCGCGCTACGATATATGAAGCTTGGATTCATCCCATACATGAATATAGCTCGCATTTTTGGAAAAGAGGTCCTGCAACTTATTTGATCATTAGGATAAGGCATGTAGGTACCTTTTTTATAATTTGCGCGCGCCGAAGGGACTATTAATACCATTATACTGATGCTCAGGGCACGGATACCACCTTTACGAGTAGTTACGAAAAGATAGGTCCTAGACACTTATTATCGCAGCGCGGGATTGTGCGATATGTGTATTGTACATCCAGAAGCAAAGTTTCCTTTGACCAACTCTCAGTTCAACTCTTTAACAGGAAAAACCCCCGACTAACCCTGAATGGGAAGTTTAATATTGAGCTAAAACTTATCATTGACAGTAGACAGTAAATTGCATGAAACTCTCTTCTATACCACTATCACTGGATTCAGAATGGCACAATCATAAGGGATACCAACGGTCTGCGAGAACCTATCCATAGTATGATGATGATGATGCAAGGTGTACAACAAGAAGAATTGCGAGAAAAGAAATAGTGTCGAGCCGGAAGACTGAAGAAAAAGAAAACCTTAAGTAGGAAGAAGAGGGCTTACGCCGCCTCTCAGCTCGAAAATGTTAAGGAAGTCCGCAATCGCAACGTCAACTAGCATCACACTTCGAACGCAAGCTCTTTGAAGTAGTAGAGCTAATCTAGTTACCGAAGGTGTGACAGATATAATGAATAAGCACCTGAACAGGCGTCAACCAGAGAAAGCGATAGGACTAGAAGAAACGCAAGCCTAGTCGATGAAGAAGTCCCCAACCCGTTTCGACGAGGTTAACTAAGCTATCATTAAAAAAAATATTTAAAAACACACTATGTTCGAATACAAATGAACATTGTTTGAGGTGGATATAATAGGCGCGAATTTTGTTTACCCAAACTTTGTTCTATCAGTAGAATTTGTTTGGAATATCCGTAAGCTATTTTTTCTCAGCGTGTTGCAACCATAATAATGGGGCAAGTACTGATCTCATGAAAAATTACGATTTTAAAATCTAATATATTTAGCTTTGTATTCAAAATTCTATTGAATTTTCTTTTGTTCTAACTATTCTTGTAATGATTTTTTTATTTCGATTGAGACGCTTTCGTTGATAGGTTTATGTAAAAGTACAACCAAATTGTTTACTTAATTATATTCCCCATCGTCCAGAGCTGCCAATCCTTTGCAAATGTCAAATGTCAATCTGGTAGACAGCCAATAACGGCCAAACCTAAATAGATTTGAAACTATGTATTGTATGATAATGTATCAACTTTTTTATGAAATAAGTAGAAAACATTAATATTCTTAGCTTTCACTGTGTAGCTGCATACTCGTACGTAAGTACATGTATTTTAATCATTTTCTTTTTTCATTTATCTAATTAGAAGAAATTTGAATATATTGTCTACCAATAAATACGTCAAGTAAGCTCGAAGATCCGTGTAAGCCCTCACGTCAAAGAAGCCGTCTCACGAAAAATACAGCGCGACCTGCTCAGCTGGTATTGCCGAAGAGATCATTTGAACACTGTTAAACAGGCAATATCAATGAACGTTACAAAGACATCGCGAAAGAAAGGTAGGCCTATAAACTCCTGGATCACACAAATGCAACGACGCCAGCATTTGGTTTGCCTCAGTAATGTAGTGTAGTGATCCCAAATTGGGAGGCCTGTCGATATTTTTTAAGGCTAAATAGACGAACCCCACTGCCAAATCAGTAGAAATGCAGTCAAGTGGGAGGGTTCTGATCCTCCCTTGAGTTCAGATCATAGCCTCGCCGGAATTGGATGAAGAAGAAAAAGAAGAAATACGTCATACAAAAATGTTTCAGACTTGTTTCATTGGGCAAATCCTCTTATGACATTTCATTTAAGAACAAAAAATTAATTTTTAGAGTCAAGAAAATTGACAGAAACACAGTATAATATCTCCGCGGTACGAAATGAATCGATAAACGCTTGAACAGCGTTAGGATATATTGAAAACTTATTTCCAAAGTGAGTGCTGTGTTGCCGAAACAGAAAAGAAATATCGGTCGAAATAATGCACCAACCGTGCCTGCTGTACGCAAGTTTGTGAAGAAAATTCGTGAGATTCGTATGCTAATTGATAACACAAATTATCCTCGTGTTCGTCCTAAGCGATCAACCGAGAATCCTCAATGTGTGACTGTTTGACGTGGATTGTGGAATAGCGACATTATTGGCCCATTCGAAGATGAAGATGGCAACAACACTACGGTCAACGGAGAGCATTACAGAGACATGATAATCGATCTTTTCTTATCCTTCCAGCAAGACGGCGCTACGTATCATATAAGCCGTCCAATAATCGCACTAGGTTCAACAATCATGTAATCAGCCTTTTTGGTGATGTCACTTGGCCTCCGCGGAATTGCAAATTGACGCCATTGGGGTTTTTTCTCCCGTTAAAGATACAGAGAATCCAGAAACGATTCAGGCATTTAAGCACAATTTTTAACGAAATATTCGTGAAATTGAGCCCCGAACCATCGAAAATTTACTGCAAAACAGTTGACAGGATAGACTACTGCCAAGCAAGTCGCCGCATTTATTTAAATGAAAATATTTTCCATAAATAATCGAAAATAGCGAATACATTTTTTTATAGCAATTTCAAAAATAAACCAACAAGTTTATTAATAAAATTATATCAGATTGCAAAATCTTCCAAATTCCTGCGATATTACTGGTTATGAATCTAACGAATGAGTGTCAAAATGCAGACATATAACATCAAATGTCCTAATTACATCAGCAGACATGTCAATAAATTAACACTGCTACTTTACCTTTTTTATTTACATTTTTTTCTGGAGTAGTTTTTTTATAGTCACTGCAAGTCTTTTAATTTGTCTTAATAATCGCGAGGAAAGAGTTGTTTACCTACGCACGAATGCATAACAAACTAGTTTCTGTTCACAAAGCGTTGACACTTAAGACAAAGGCATACACATTATAACATTTATATTACTTTATATATCATGCAACACGTTTGGTTATTACTCGTACTACTCAGCTGCTTCGGGTTAACAATCCCAAAATTTTACGTTTTGTTATTCTATTTCTTTTTTTCATAGCAAAATTTGCAGCATAACTTATTAAATTCAACCTAATACACCACAATAAAAGTAGAAAAAGCTGTCCAACGACACAACGATTGCGTCATAAGAAGCGTGTAATTACAAATAAATTGTATATGAACTTAGCTCAGGATTTTTAGATTCACGTTTTTATCTGATGCCCTGTTGACTTGAAAATTGTTAACACCTGCTGAGGTACGTATGTATGTAGCTGTACGAGTACATACAGAAGCGGTGTATCGAAAGGAGCATTTAAATTCTACAATCCAGTTTAAAGGTGTGGAGGGAGGATACAATTGTGTTATCTCAGCGCAAATTTAAATAAAATTCGATTTCCACCCGAAGCCACAGAACAGACTATGCACTCCTAAGGGTAACGCTATAGGAGTTGAAGTTGATGCAGGAAGGATGTGAATTCCTTTTAAGCTTTTTTGTCGATTTCTTATTGATGTCTGTATGCGTCCCTTTGATTTGTGAAGCTTACATGGTAATATGTACCTGTAAGCGTACCAAATATTCTTTTTGGTTTGCTTGATGCACTTAGAAAACATTTTTGGTTATACTACTGTGAATATGTGTGAATATGAATCAGTTCAAAATTTATTTTATTTTAAATGTTTTTACGAATACATAGTTCTATGCATAAGGTTACAGCACAATCAAAACAGTGATCGCATTAAGTCGCAATGGATATTGTAATAATCTATATAAATAAAAATTAAATGCTGTTCGTTGGTCATCGCATCACTTGAGAACGGCTGGACCGATTTGGCTAATTTTTCTTTTAAAATGTTCGTAATAGTCCGAGTAAGGTTTTTATGGAAAGAAAAATTGGAAAAGTTGCCCAGAAATTGGAAAATTCGAGAAAAACTGAGTGCTTTTTTCCATGGGAAAAAATGTGTGTACCTATGTTTGTATGCTATGGACTCCGAAACCACTGAACCGATTGAGCTCGAATATACAGGTAATCTTCGGTATTGGCTCGAAAGTATTCCTGTGGTTTGGTCAAAATCGGTGCACTACTTTAGAGTTACAGTACTTTAGTACTCATAAAAATGTATATTTATATATTTAAGTTTGGACCACTTGCCCACTGTTAATCGGCACAAAACTGTTCTCAAATACACTAAGCCTCAGGCGCCTGCCTGATAGTTGTTGCTCCAAGCGCCTGCCTGACAGTTGTTGCCTCAGGTGCCTGCCTGACAGCTTTTTTTTCCAGGCGCAGCAACGCTCGCCGGGTACCCGCTAGTTCCGAATATATTTCATGCTTGAACATTTACGCAACTCTATCAAAGGCGAAAAAAAGTTTTTCACGGTCCCACCTCTCGCGAGCGTCTGACAAACGTCCGAGAGTATTTTTGTCACGAAAAAGCTTCTCAAGTCGCCATTCGGATACGGCAGTATGAAGAAATATAACACACACAACACGAGTGGTTGCGAGAAGCTAGGTCCAGACACTTAAAGAGCTGTTGCGTCAAATATTTATTTATTTTTTTTTATCAAAGGCGATTTTCTATTTGTGTATTGCCTTTGACAGTCGCGGCACCGTTTCCGACTTTAGTACTCCGGTTATTCGCATTGGCCCAAGTAACAACAACATTAGACATCTAATTATTAGTGGTGTAGGTAAAACCTTCGTATATAAGCACAAAAATCATTCACGTTCCATTTATATTCTTCTTCTTCTTCCTTTTATCAGCGAGGCTATGATCCGAAAACAAGGGATCACAGCCCTCCCACTTCACTGCATTTCTACTGATCCGCCTGTGGGGTTCGCCTATTTGACCTCAGAAAATATCGGCAGGCCTGCCGATTTTGGATCACTCGGTTACTGAGACCAATGAAATGCCGATGTCGTCGCATTTGTCTGATCCAGGCGTTTATAGGCCTGCCTTTCCTACATCGCGATGTCTTTGGAACGTACATAGATATTGCCTTTTTAACAGGGTTCAAATGATCTCTTCTTTGAACGTGGCAATACCAGCTGAGCCGGTCGCGCTCTAATTTGTGTACGATGGTTTCCTTGTTCCATTTATATTGTCTGTTCATAATTTCGAGCCGATTGATAGAGGCTTATGCGCTACTTAACATATATAAAATATCATGTTCTTTGTCACCCACAGTTTTTTTTTTTTTTTTTTGTACGAGTCTAAATTTCGTACGTTAGGAGAAGTGTCCAGTATTTTCTAAGCGCGAAGTATAAAAAATGTTTTAATCTTGGTAACTGGCGTCATCACAATTTCAAAGTATTGCTTCGCTGAATGCATCTGTTTACTAGACAATATGATCCCTAAGATGTTGGGCGCTGTAAGCTCCCTAGGTTATGCCATTCTCTCAAACCTTTAAGTGGGTGTACATTTTCCAAGAATTTATTGATGCGTGTGTAATACCAAATAATATCTTGTGAGAATACTTTGTCCGGTGCGTACAGCGTGGCCCAAAAACACTCATCCGATGTTGTTTTGCTATATCTTTAAAATGAAACGAAAATAATTTCATAATTTTTTTTAAATGTTTATTTGGACTTTTAAGTTGTTTTCCATTACTTTTTGAAGATGATATCGGTAAAGTGTGCGCCGCCATTGTTGATAACCATTTGGGCTCTTTTTACCGCATTTTCAATAATTTTCAATACTTCGGGCGATAAGTTCTCGCACTCTTGTCGGATATTCTCTTTCAGAGCTTCCAGAATCGATGGCTTGTTCACATAGACCTGTGACTTTAAAAAACCCCAAAGAAAGAAGTCTGAAGCGGTCAAATCGGGCGCTCTTCCCGGCTGTGCCAATCGCCAAAACGAGACATTAGGCGGCCCGGAAACGCACCGTTCAAAATGTCCATTGTCGCGCGAGCTGTGTGTGCGGTTACACCGTCCTGTTGGGACCACATGTCCTCCAGTCCCAATTTATCAATTTGCGGCAAAAAAACTCGTTGATCATGGTTATGCATCGCTCACCAGTCACAATAACCGTGTTACCCACGGCGTCCTCGAAAAAAATGAGCACCGATGAAACCTTCAGTGTAAATGGCGCACCATGCAGAGTGGATGTAATGGTTCTTCGTGAATGATGTGGATTCTCAGTGCACCAGAAGCGCAAATTTTGTTTGTTTACATATCCCTTCAGATGAAAATGAGCCTCAATGAAAGTTTTAAAATGACGTCTCCTGTCACTGTAATATTGACAGTTATGTAGTAAACAGATCAAAACATGACGATGAAGAATGGAACGCTATACTTCTCAAGAACGTTGCATAATTCTGTCGATTTTTTTTCGGAATAATTAATCAGTGAGACAAAACTCCTACTCGTACTGTTCGACACCGACTGGTCCCACAATTCGACACCTAGCCTGCGAAAGCTGGCAGACAGCCAGAACATGCCGTTCGACCGAGAATAAAGTTGTTGTTCACGAAGATGTCGAAGCACGGGCCATGCAATTGGGCATTTCCAGGCGGTCTTTGTAGCGTATTTAGGTGAAAGAAGATGTTTCCGTATAAAACTTAGATGGTGTATCAGATGCTGCCATGAGTAACGAAGCACATTTCCATCTCTCCGGACATATAGGTATATACAAGCACAATACACGCTTCTGAGGCACTGAAAACTCCCGTGTTATTCAAGAATCGGCTTTACATCCACTGAAAGTTTCAGTAGTATGCGGCATCTATGCTGAAAGGGTGAATGAGCCCTTCTTTTTCGAAGACGCTGCTGGCAACGTGATAATTATCATGGTGAGTGCTAGAGAACTATGTTACGTGACTTTTTGATATTCGAATTGGATGAAATACGGTTGAATGGATGTGGTTTCAACAAGATGGTGCGGTCCCACTGCACACAAAGACTCTTTCCAGGCCGTTTTATCTCACGTTTTGGCTACGTGCATTGGCACGTAATATCACCGAGTTGACCATTCCAGGCTTCTTTCTTAGGGATTATTTGAAGTCATTAGTCAGTGTGAACAAACCACAGACTCTCGCTCCTCAAAGACAACAACATACAAGAAATAGAAAACATACTGCCGGAAGTATTGAGAAAAGTGGTGAAAAATGACGACAAAAGAGCCTAAATTTGCATAAACGCTGGAGGCCAGCATTTGAATGAAAAATCAAATGTGGTTCAGCTATAATGAACTTAAGTTAACTTTGTCTAGCGTCAAAACTGAACGAAAAGGCAACTAAAAAGCATTTATCGAAGTGACAATTGATATAGATAGAATCACTTCCAGGATAGTTTTGAATAGCCGTCACATTTTCGTATATAGGGGGGAAATGATATCGTTGTCTCAGAAGTTTGTAACAATTTTTTTTTTTATTCCCCAAGTATAATTTATATAATACATCTGTCTGGATGACACTTACATACTATATTTTACAAGTGAAGAGAGTGGTTTAAAATAAGGTACCTATGCGACCAATGTCACTAATACGAGTACCATTACAATTTCCTAAAACATTTTACCATTAAATTTTTTTACTGGTTACTGAGATCAAGCATTTGTTTTTTCTTTTTCTTTTTTACTGGTTACTGACACAAGCATTTCTTGGTCAGGAAGGGTGGAGACATCATAGTTGGTATGAGAAATAAGTCTTGTCAGGTGCCGCTTGCTGTTTAGCTGTCCCCAAATTTGAGACCCGTACGTCCATATTGGTTTTTTACAGTTTTATAAAGCAAGATTGTTGTAGGTTGATAATGAAAAATCTTTACATATGTATTAGCCATTCGAGTTATCTGGTTTTGTTCTTAATTTAATTCCTCTTTTGCTGCATACGATGCTTCTTTGTTGTGAATATAGCCTGCACCGTTTTTTTCTCCGTTTATTTTTCTACGCCACTCTTTAAACCATCTCAAAGTATCGTCTAATATTTTTTGCAGTTGGACGCTCGCTGTGTGTAGACATTTGTCCGAGTAGAGCAGTATGGTGTCGTCAGCGAATGTAGCGATGATCGATGTTGTCTGAGTAGGTAGAGGAATATCTCTGGCTTATATATAATATTATTAAGAAGTGGTCCAAGCACGCTGCCTTGCGGAACTCGAGCTCATATTGTGTATATTTGAAGAGCGTCCTTATACTTAACATAAAAGTAGATAGGTAGCTTTGGATTATTAAGTAATAGTCAATAGGGAGAAAGCTTTCAAGTTTTTGAAGTAGTTCGGGATGTCACATGGTGTCAACGCTTTGGCAACGCCAAGAAAATTTTTCCTTCCATATCTGTTGAAATTTTATTAGTCACTCTATTAATCTGCTATATCGTCGAGTGCTGCTTGCGTCGAGTGACCACTTGCTGGTGGTCCGGTATTACATTTAGTTGTGTAAGGATTGGTACCATGCGGTCACATAATAGTCGCTCAAAGACTTCCTATGTGATGTGGGTATGGTTGCGTCTTTTGCAGGTTTTGATATAGATACTATTTCAGTAACTTTTCAGATTTTTGGATAGTGCTGTAGTCTAATCATTGCATTGAACATATTTCTTAGATACTGGAGAGCTTTTCTTGGAAGTTTGCTAAGTAATTCTCCTGTTAGCAGGTCATACCCTGGGGCTTTTTTGTGGTCCACTCTATGTCCAATTAATTGTTTCATTTTATTTATTGTTACTTATTATTAACTCATGAAGTATTTAGTTCTTGATTTTTTTTATTTTACTGCTTTCCATTTGTTCCTGAAGCTGGTATCAGTTAGGAAACAGGAAACAATAAGTCGAGATCTGTGATAAATGCAGATGTTCTTTTTTTCAAATCACAAGTAAAAAGTACATCTTCGTTATTACTGTACTTGTAAAAAAATATTGAATGGCGACTCTCTCATAAATTGTAGCCATTGAATTTTAAGCCACTCCACTTTACCTTTATTTATATTCACTTTCCGATTGGTTATATTCTTTTCCATTTTTTTCGTCGAAAACATCATAGATCCATCCATAACAATAATTTGAAATGGCTCTTTCTTTCTGCCGCTGCTATCACCCTATATCAATCCATACGGCCGAAAATGTGTTTAAAATACTTCTTTTGTTTTTCGATAAGATCAAAGTCTTGGCCACAAGGTAAGTAAGAGTGGCCACTCATAAGAAATGTATGGTCCATTTGGTTAACAAGGTACTCACTATGTGAAACAATGTATTGACATAAAACGGACATCTTAACGTTTCTATTTTGGCCACCACACTGGTCAGTGTACATGATTAAATTTGAGGTCCTCACAATTTTTTTAATATAATGCAATAGGCAGCTGCGAATTTCTGTTTTTTTTTTTAATGCTATCAGTACTGCTTAAGGGCAAGCATTTTGTGACGAATATTACTTTGAACTGGGAGAGAAAAATTCAAATCAGCCACTTAGTAATATCCAGCTAGTCACAGTCATCATTTAGCGAGGTGTTAGTTGTTAGTATTGTTATATTTGAAAAGCCTAACACCTTACACAAAAAGACTGCACAAGTATTATAAATACAAAAATAGATTACATACTAAACAAAAGTATGAACTAAAAATTGCACTTACAACATCAAGAAGTTAGTATCGTTCGTATAATTTATGTTTAAGATTTAATTTGCTATAGTTGTAATCAAATTGTTCGCGTTTACTATTTACTTCCTTCGCCATACGCGTAAGAGGCTCATTAGAACCGTAGTTCGTTCGGTGGAAATTTACGCGGAAGATTTCGGTATTTCTGGAGTTGTAGCATCTTACGTTTAAACCGACTTCATTTAGAAGATCCGACGAGTCAATAAAACCATTTACCAGTTGGTGTAAAAATTCTGCATCACATACTTCCCTGCGTTTCTCCAAAGAATGAAGATTTAAGAGAAGAAGGCGGTCACATTATGGTGGAAGACGTGTATGGTCATTCCAATTTAAATGGCAAAGTTTAAATCGGACAAACTTACGCTGTACCGATTCAATACGGTTAATGTGTACTGCATACATTGGAGACCAAATGTTAAATGCATACTCTAACTGCGAACGAAAAAGGTATTATAAAACGTGGATGTTATAAGAGGACATTTAAATTCTTTACCCCAACGTTTTATAAAGCCAAGCATTGAATTTGCTTTATTGACAATCTGTTCAATGTGAAAATCGAAGTCGATATTTTGAAAAAAATGCACTCCTAAATCATATATTGATGTGACTTTGTTAAGTATAGATTCATTGAGATTGTAATCATAACTTATTAAATGACATTTTCTTGAAAAGATCATCGGGTGGCATTTAGATACATTCAAAAATAAATAGTTATTACAGCACCACTCGACGAACGTATCTAAATCTTTCTGCATAGCAACACAATCAGACTGACTGCGTACAAGTCTAAAGACTTTTATGTCGTCAGCATAGATTAAGATTCGAGAACTCTTAAGTATTGCCACCACGTCGTTGATCGCAATTATAAATAAAAGAGTACTTAAATTACTTCCTTGGGGTACATCGGATGTAAGGAGGATTGGTTCGGATGTTATTTCCCGAAATAAAACTTGATAAGTTCGTTCTTCAAGATAAGAACATATCCATCGAACGAAATGATTTGGAAAACCCAAAGACGTCATTTTAAACAGAATTAAGCTGTGAGACAGTTTGTCAAACGCCTTGCTAAAATCTGTATAAATACAGTCGACCTGTAAATTCCAACAGGTTGGTAACAGTGATCTTCTATTCATAAACCCATGCTGTTTGGTTGATAGAAATGGTTTGCAAGGAAAATAAAAACCCTTACAAACTATAGCCTCGAACAGTTTTGGCAGACATGATAGCTTGGCAATAGATCTATAATTAGATATTTAACCTCGGTTTCCCTTTTTGTGTATTGGAATGATAATAGAGTTTTTCCAAATTTTAGGGAAAATGCTCTGCTTTAGTGATGCCCGAAATAGGTCGGCTAAGGGTGATGCCAAGGTATTGCAACAATATTTTAGCACAATCGGAAGAATTCCGTCAGGGCCACAGGTAGTATTGCTACTAAGTAAAGCTAAATGCTCTCTCACGTCTTCATCAATTATTGAAATCTGGCCCATTGAGAAACCTTCAAGGTGGACAAAATTGCTTTGGGTAGGTGAATAGGTGTCGGAACAGAAAGATAGGCCAAAGAATGAAGAGAACATATTGCAGACTACAAGAGGGCTGCTGCTTGATTCGCTTAAGTAAGACATGCTAGCAAGATACCCATCCGTTTTTTTTACTGTTTACAAATTTCCAAAAAAACTTTCGGGTCATAAAGAAGCGGGCCACGCATTTTATTAATGTGACTATAATATAGATTTTTCGATAAGTTTTGAAAGTCTCTATAGAGGATAGGGAACTGGTTATAATCGCTTGTTCTGTTTGTCGTTAAATAATTCTTCCACGCTTTATTTCTTTTATTTCGCAGACTCCGTAATTGGTTATTGTACCAAGGAGCAGTTGTAGACAGATTCTTACTTGTGTTTCTTACAGGTACGGATGAGATAAAACATTCAAATATACGCATGTAAAAGTTTTCAGTCATTTGTTCAATATTAACATTGCTGTTGAAAGTTCCTACATAGTCAATGTTAGATATTAGTTCATTTAGTAAATTAAAGTCTGATTTCTTAAAATCAAATACCAGAGTAAGATTTTCAAAATTATCATCAACCACGTCGTCATGAGAAAGAATAACGTGAAGTGGAGGATGATACTCGTCAATAGTACTCAATGTGGTGGAACTAGGTTACACAATACAACTGCTCGAATTTGTATAAAAAACCAGGTCAAGTTATCTGTCAAGAAAGTTTTTTATGCTGCTTAGTTGCAGTAATCCATAAGACATTACATTGTCCACCAAAATTGTTTCTTGAGGTAAAGACGCATAAGCTACCACAAAACTAAGTTCGTCGTCAGAAACGGTCCACTTTAAGTTGGGTAGATTAAAATCACCCACCAATAAAATGTCGTCGAGAGGATTACAATTTTCCGAAACATAAGTTATGGCATCAGTAGCATGCTTATATACCTCGATCGAGCTTTCTATATATAAATGTTAATCATTGTAATGAACTTATATCCTAGATTTAATTTCACACAAATAACATCCAGCGAGTCTGTATTAGGAATTGGAAAAATACAACTTTGCAAAGAGTTTCGAACAGCAATTAGGACTCCACCACCCCTTAGATGCTCAATATCTAAGTATCTATCTTTACGATATACCTCAAAGTCTGAGGAGAATAATTCCGTGTTCAGGAAGGTAAAATTAAGCCAAGTTTCAGTCAGTGCAATCACATCATGGATCGATGCATGAGATGCCAATAATAAATTCTTGGGGACCTCTTGATCCAACCGACTCATCCTAAATGTATATGTAAGACTTGTTCCTTACCATGTCATGGACACCTAGACAGTATGTCCAAAGTTGTAATGACTGGAGTCAGCAAGGTCTTCATAAGATCAAATGCAATTACCGAAGTGCCATTAGATTCCTTGGCTCTCGTTGTGTCATCTCTCATGCCATTCCTAGCTGAATCCGCTTTTCTAAGATGTAGTTCATGTTCAATTTGTATCTGAGGCTTCTCATTATCACTCTCAAACTTAAGCTTATTGTTAAAAAAGTCACATTTTCTGCAAGAATCTTTTATTGGAGCATGAAATGATAGATTGAAATCATTATTAAAAGTCTTTCGGAATCGTTGTACAAATTATACATTTTAGAAATGCTAAGATCAGGAGATAAGAATTTTCTTTCGGACTTATGGCGGGTATAATGTGATTCATATGAAGGAAATTTGTTAGTGAATTTGCAGGCTCTGCCTTGCCGCGTTAGTCTAAAAGTGGAGTTTGTTGTTGGTACAGAAAGGACATAGGTATGTGTTTGGAGCCGATTCATTTCATAATTTTTCATAAAGCAGAAGTGGCCTAAGCGGGTTACGCCATTTCTGCCCTAGAAAAAATTCCGTGCAGAAACAATGTTTCAACATTTTTGTATTGATTTATGAGCAAATATAGGTTACGCTATTTCTGAGATGAAAGAAAATTTATTTTCCGTCTTGATAGTGTAATAAACTCAAAATTGAAAAAAAATGAGGGTTACACCACTACTGCTCTCAATGCCTCATATGTAAGGTGGGTCTCAGGTATTAGTAAAACTTCAATATTATTGTCTTGGACAAATTGTTTTAGTTCTAATTTGTGCTGGTCTAGTCCATTTGCATTCCAAATTACGATTTTCAGTGAGTTATATTAGCTGTCCATTAAGTCTACTCACTAGCATAGTAATTATGCTCATCATGTTAGTCATCTGGCTCTGAAATGTCATTTGTTTCGACAGACTTTTGTTGAGGTTGTGGATTGGGTAGAGACGATACTCGAGTTGTGGAAGTTGGGTCGGGCTTATCGGTGTTTTGTTTCGGTAGTGCCTTATGATCCGAATGGGAAGCAACTGCGGTAGCATACTCGTAGCTTTCATTTTTTTTATCATGTCGTTCGTTTTTGGTATGTCCTGGTTTTGTTCATGGTTTGGAAGTATTTTTTCTCACAGCGGTGGAAAGTGTTGTATTTTTAATGTGTTGTAAATTTGACATCATTTGTAGTAAGCAGTGTGGTTTCCACCGCATAAAGCACATTTGGCATTGTCATCTTTGTTTATTGCTTATCAGTCTAGTGTCTTGTGTCGTCCTGTTCATTTTACGCATGCAGGCTTTGTAAAAGTGAAAGAAAATTACCAAAACTGTGCGACACTTTCAGTATGGGCTGAATATACATATTGTATTTATGTATTCGCACAGTTAAATAAACTGATTTAAGTTTGCAAGAGAGAATTTTTGATGGTTTTATACATTTTTGGACCAGTTAAATGGACAGTTACATAGTACATTCTGTAAACAAACGCTCAAACCACAAGACTTAACTGGTAGGATCCACAAAACTGAACAACCTCACTCTTCTATAAGCTTTGAATAAAACTTAATATACCCTGTTAGTATGGGTAAAAACGTACTACCAAAACCCTCGTAACGTACCCACTTGCCTAGTCCAAAAAGCGCTGCATTAAGTGGTTTACAAACACCACTTCGTAGATAGTTTCTTCCTCATGTAGTTGGTGATTAAAGTGTCGACGACATTAGTGTCGTCGTTTCCCGACATCGTCATCGTTGCTCATACATACATCATATAGGTGCATTATGCAGCCACATCACTTTTTTTTTTTTATAGGTAGGTATTACTTTATTTTCTTTTCATTTCACCCCGCTGTTGGGCGTCCCTCTACATTTTGAATAATGTATGTATGTACACGGTTCGAGTTGGAGTAGAATGATTGGAATTTTAAGTTAATGGGTATTAAAAGTTATTGCTTTGCGGTGTTGGTGGCCATGTAAGATAGTCAAATAAGACACGTTAGTGATTTATTTGATATTTGAGTGAATGTTTAACTGATTTATCTTTCCTAAAGACATGTTTAAATAACACTAATTGGGGAACAAAAAACACAAATAAGATTGCGACCAATCGTGCTAATTTAATTTCTATAAATTTACTTGGGATGATTCACAAGATTATCAGCGTACATTAGGATGGATTAACTATGGAAAATTGAAGAAAAAATAGGTTCCTAATACATTTGTTGACTCTTCGGCGGACGTATTTCCAGAAAATGGCATGTTCGTTGAACATTTGACGTTTTGGAAGTTCCTAAGAGAAGAATCATTGAAAGAAAGGGATCATACGTAACCATTGTGCAGAGATGACACGATTGTATGACAATAGACAGTGCTGCCAAGTAATTGCGCAACAATGGCATCTATTGTAATTTTGTCATCTTCACAATTGGCTGAGTCATCAGTCCTTTCGCCGTCCGCACCACTGCACTGCGAGCCTTGCTGTCTCTAGCATAGTTTAAGTCCGGGACCACGCCCTTTTTCCACTCGTTCCTTTTACAGTTCCTGATTGAAACCATTTATGGCAACAAGTTAAGCACTGGAATTATTACCGCAACTAGCGCTTCCAAAACTGGGTCGCCAACTGGTTTGATTGAACAAACATTTTACTCAACGCAGATCCGCTGTTGTCCTCACTGATTCGTACCCTTATACCACTTGAGCTTCCGACGAGAAAGTGATTCGGAGTAATCGCCTCACTAATAGGTAAATCTAACGGCACGTACGTCAAGGGTCTGGAGCTCAGGATGTTTTCCACATCAGCCAGAGCAGCCCTCAGCACCTCTTCTCTAAGCCCGTCATCTGGCAAAATTTCTATCAGAATCGACTTGACCGAGTGAATCATTCACACCCACGCACCACCCATGTGGGGTGCAGCCGGAGGTATAAAACGCCATTCAATTTCTGGGTACTCATTCTCCATCATTCTCCACGACTTGCACCCTGAAAAATGTGTCGCATTATCTGATACAATTCGCCTCGGCACTCCTCGTCGAGTTATGAACTGCTTCAGCACCAGTAGGAAGGATCCCGCCGACAGCGAAGGCGAGATCGTAGTGAGACATGCCCTCGTAGCGAGAGATGTAAAAATCACGCCCCATCGCTTTTCCTTTCGCCGACCAACAACAATACTGAAATATCAAAAATAATCCACACCGGTGTATGTGAAGGGCAGGGCATGATGATCTCGTTGTGGTGGTGATGAAACCTCCGGTGGTAGGAGTCAATTATTAGCCAAGTGACTCGACGTACTACTTGCGGGGAAGTATAACTAGGCGCTTGATACTCCCCCTGAGCATCATCCACTCGTCCCCGGGATCGGAGTAGACCGACTTCAAAGAAATAAGGAACCGACTTAAAGATCAAACTTTTACGACTTACCCTGTTCAGTGGGGACAACAAAGACTCCAGATCTTCTGAAAACACCTCTTCCTGGCAAGCGTGGATAACAGCGCACTCGGCGCCAGCAATAGCATCCATATTCAGAAGTTTTGTCAACTGTTGAGATGGTGAAAAATATTAAACCGTCTGCCAAAGAACTGTAGCACATACAATTGAGATCTTCCCAACTTTTCCCATTTGCTGAATCTCGTTGGGTCCGGGGTAATGACAACCGAACTTGCTGCCGTTGTGTTCTCTTTAACATAACTGACTTTTTCCGAATTTGAAACTACTCCGCCCTCCATCCGTGTCGAAGACAATTCCTCCTCTGAGGTGTAGAGGAAGTCAGGACCGCGAAACTAGCGAGAATGTATGCTAATGTTTGAGTCGATCTTCTACCTCGTCCTATCATCTGCCACATTAAGTGCTGTCGGCACCCACATACGCTCCGTGGCTTTGGAGTCATCCAGTATTTCACTAACACGCAGAGCGACGAACTGATGGAATTTCCTTGTGTCGGAATTTATCCAGCACAATACATTTCTGGAATCGGTCCAGAAGAACCGGCGGCTTATTTTTATTTAAGATTCAGTCGTTAAAAATTTAGACAACCGCAGACCAATGACGAAGCTATCAACTCTAGTCTCGGAATCAATACTGGCTTAAGTGGGGTTACACGCGTCTTAGATGCTATGAGCAAACAACAGACTGCTCCATCTCTTTCGGCCCTCAAGTAGCATACTGCCGCATAAGCGCTTGTGCTATCTTCGACAAATGTGTGGAGCTCGATGTTGTCACTGCCTCTTACCAAGGGAAAACATCGAGGAATATTAATTGTGCGGACAAACTGGGTTTCACGAACACTTGCCACCACGTTTTTCACTCGGTATCTCGAACAGGCTCGTCCTAGCTGATTCCAGGGCGCCGAATATCCTCAAGTATAATTTTCGCGTGGACGACGAAGAATCCCAGAAGCCCAAGAGGTTTAAAATCGTCATCACGGTCCGCAAAATTTGTCGTTTTGTTGGAAAAGCGGGCCGCTTCGAGAAATTGCCCTCACTCCACAAGAACCTCTGCGCCGTCCGATATTTTCTTCGAACTAGAACATGGTGGAACAATTGTTTTATGTCGCCACAGAGAGCTACTGACCTTTTCCAGAAGCGAGTAAGCACACCAACAAGAGACGACAAGAAGTCTGGTCAATTCACCAGGTAGGTGTTTAATGCAACGTCGTCGGCTTTAGCGGCAGCGTCCCACACGAGCCGCATATTCCTTTTATGAGGATTAATCACTGCAAACGTCGGTAAATACCGAGACATTTCGCCGGAATAGATCTCATCGTGCTCTACCTTCCGGACGTAACCTCGTCCCTCATAGCTCTTGATAGCGTCCACCAGAAACTTCTTCAAAACTGGTTCCCGATTCATTCCGGACTCCAGGCACTAAAGTGATCGTCTAGCCATCGGAATCAGGCAGGTCAATGATGTCATGTTTCCACAAAAGTCCAGTCTCCCATCTTTTCTCCGAAGAGATATACTTGGTAACTCCATGATACGCAAAGCTCGTTCGTTTTGCTTAGATTGAAGCGTGGAATCCTTGGCAACAATGCTCAAAGAGAACCAGTACTTAAGCATCTCGTCAATTTTCTCTTCCACGGGGCCTGCGTTGCGGCTGTTGATTGTTACAGCCGTTGCATCCTTATACCGTCCAACCTGATCTGCTCTTCGCAGCAATTAGCACATCGACCTTAAAGTTTCTGAAGTTTCTAATGTAATTAGGAGTTTCTTTTCTAAAAAAGTGCCAGGAAAGATTGTGCCAGAATTTCTTACACTCGAACCTCACGTTATGGCCATACACTGCACACCGTATAACGATAAGATCAGAGCGACAGTCTTGACGTCTCTTGTTGGTAAAACTTTCTGGGGGTGCTGAGTCTTCCTTAAACCTAATTTGTCTGACTAAGAAATTAGTGTTCAGCTTTCGCTTTCTCCAAATCAACGATAGAGGTTATTAAAGATACGTTGCATCAGATCGCCGCATCTGCGTCTTATTTCCGCATCGTCTATACTATTGACATAAATATGAATTATTAGTTCATTGCCACATTAGTTCATTTTAATAAATGTTAGTTTATTTTGAATAAATAATTTTTTTATCTATCTATCTACCATACTATGAGTGCGTAAACCAATCTTCGAATATTGGAATATCACCTGAATTTATGAACCCGTACTCTGGCCTGAACCACGCTTTATTAAACTAATTAGTCAATTTCTTAAGTAATATGTCAGTTTAATATCTCAAACTTAAATCTTAAATTTCCTCTCCAAAACAACTTTCAACGCAAAACGTATTATCCAACCATTTACCCTTATCAGGTTTGATCGAATAAGCAAAATTACATAGTTTGTACAAAGTTACTTAGTGAAAAAGCAACAAAATTGTAATAATATCATTACTCGAAATACACATTTTCGCACATTGCGTAAACTGACCAACCACGCAGGTGACAAAACCGCTTCTGCATTTTAAGCAACTCAATCAATTAGTCAATCTTACCACTTTCTAATTTCAGTTTTAAATCTTTTCTGTTTTTTTATTTTTTATTTATATTTTTTATTTCTCCGCCAAATAATGTTTAATTCAAATCACAAGTTGTCACTGTGCGCATTCCATATTTGATGAATTAAACAAACCATCTGAGCTTAGCAAATCACCGTGGATTGAATGAATGAAACTTCTTAAGCACGCACCAGTAATAGCAACTCTTACTCGTTACTTTTTGCATCAAAAGAAGAAAAGCAGGAAACCGAACTGTGTGTGCATAGTGTAATTGACTTCAAAGAGCAAAATAACAAATTGCAGAAAACCCAGAAGGCTCGAGGTATGGAACCGACAGGGGACATACTCGGAATATATGAAAACCACTTTCTTCGTTTGGCTTGTGCGGTGCTTTGCATCCGAGACTCGGTTGTGACTCGTGCAAAGACAACTAAATATTACAAAGCACTAGAATTGATCAATTAATGTGATCGCGTGCAATCTGCACGGACATTGCCCATGATTTGTTGGAGCATATACTACCACTTGCATCACTTTCATTTGCATTCTCGGTTGATTACTACAATGAACTTTGTAAGACGACCAACAAGATGATGATGATGATGATGATGATTAAGATGGATGCCCGCTGCCATGATGAGGCGAACACAGTTTGGATTGATGCCGCCATAGAGTTAGAGGCATCATTATGTGAAGAGTATACGTGCAGATAATAGCACAAGACCTGGTATCCATTAAGTGCGTAGATTAATAGAAGCAGGGGAAGAAAGTTCGTTTTGAAGATTCAAGTTCTAACATTTGTGCAAAGAAGGGATCTGTTGTGTCTGCCTCTCGATTAATTAGCTCTTAAAGGCAAGAGGAAAAAAAATGTTATTGTGTGTTTGGGTTAGTTGTCCGCGGATCACTAAAAATACCGCTTAACGGATTTTGATCAGGTTTGTACTCTTTATATACCCAGAAATAATCTTAGGTACGAGTGTGTATCACTTCGATACGATATCAGGAAGCTAACTACCAGGACTTACCAAAATAACGTCAGAACAAATGTACCGATTTGATTTAAATCAATTTTATTGCTTAAATCGCCAAAATTTAAAGCTATACATAATTTTCGTACATTTGGCCTAAAGCAGAAAAAATTGGAGTCACAATATATTTTTGAAACGCGGGCAGAGCCGTTGCTGCATAGATAATGCTCTACGGCTCCCATATATGGGCTGGTGCCACGAAGATGAAGTCGTACAGGAGGAAGACGGAGGCAGAATCAACGTGTTGAGAGTATACAGACAACTTCACCAGACAGATGATGAGCAGGGAAGATGTCTGGAAAGCAGATAGCAACACTGTGGCAACTATTATGAAGGAGCAGCGAAGACAGGAGCGAGAACGAAACGCAGCGCAGTAAGATACGAACACGAATGAGCCGAGTGCTTAAGATTGAAGTCCCCCTCGTGATAAAATGATTGACGGCAGTACCACGGGGATCACGGGTAGGCGGAGGTGGGTTTAGTGGATGGAAATCCCAAATTGTTACTGAGTACGGACTCAGCTTCGTCTTTAAAATATTAAGGTGGGAATCCGACGCAAAAAAGAATATTTTTCGGATCTACCTTGCATATAAATGGCAAAAACAAATCACCACTTGGTACAGACAATGCATACACATAGAAAGTCGCAGCCGCAAAAGTTTATTTAAGGACTCTACAAATACCTTAATTTTAACCCAATCTACAGTCACGATGCAAATTGTGTCATGTGTAGAAAAATTGATATTAAACAGTTTGGCATTAGGTCGGACATTTCTGAAATTCTAGTCTCATCGGTCCTCATTCAATGACCCATCATTCGAAGGGGCGTTCTCTGATCATTGAAAAGATGTAGACTTTCAGGTGTTTAAACTATTAAATCGACAAAATGCAAACATAGAATATGCGCTCATAACTTCAGCTCGAATTTCAATAAATTATGTTCTTAGGACTTATAAACAAAAATTTTTGTTTGTTTTCTATTGCTTGTTACCTACCTACTTCAAACTTGTTTTATGAGAATCTGTGGAAATCGACCCAGGCAGTTATTCCTTGCGGCCACAAATATAAAAACAACGTAAATGTTCTGCCATTGAGTTGTCAGAAAGGTTATGATGCATGACAGATGGCGTTAGTTAATTTTCTGACAGTTTTTGCTTTATTCTAAAAAAGATTTTACTGTGTTTTGGAGATTTCACAAAAAGTGGAAGATGGAAGACCAAACCGTAAATTTTCGCCATACTTTTGTAAAGGGAGAAACGCACGTAACACGATTTATAACGTTCAAAATGAAAATAAGTAAAAATAAAATAAAAAATAAAATAAAAAATAAAAATAAATAAAAAGTTGCGCAAACTTTACGATGAGAATACTCTAATGTGGTGGTTTTGACCTCAACGGCGTCCCTCAATCAGGGAGGCCCACCGAAGTTGAAGGCGAATAAATAAAGGCATTGATCGAATCAAACCCACGTTACACGACGCGAGAAATTGCAGAAACATTAAACATTCATCATCCGAGCGTTCACGACCAAATGAAGATGCTGATCGATATTTGAGAGTGCGCATAAACACCTGCGATATGCGATATTAAACATGAGGAAAACGATCCCTTTTTAAACTGATAACTGGTGATTTGAAACGGATTGTTTACAACAATGTGGTGTGCAAATGGTCTTCAGATGAGCCACTGAAAAAGTAAATATTTCGTGTAACGATTAACTTATTGGATTGTATTAGGTATTAGTAAGGTTTCCAAACAAATTCAGTCGTAACTTCACTTAAAAATTAAAATTGTTTTGTTAACAAAATGTATCTTTATTTAAAAATATTATCTTCATAATGACTTGCATTAGCAAAATAAACATACAAGGCGTTTCTCTCGGTCACCACAACGAAACCCGTTGGTTTGAAGAGGAATGCCGGCAAGCACATACAGCAAAACAAGGGGCGTACAAGGCGGCGCTGCATAAAAGGACTAGAGCTGCTCGCGAGCTCTACAAGCGGGGCAGAAAAGAGGAACATTGGCTTCTCAGAAAGAAGAAAAAGGAGCATGAGAAGCGCCCGATCAAGGAGATTGAGAGAGACTTTATTGCAGGAATGATGTTCGAAAATGTTACCAAAACGTAAAAAAAAACATACCAGCGTATCAAAGCCAGAACAGAAATCTGCAGGGACGAAAATGGCAACATATAATAGTAGTAGAATCGCAGTAGGTGCTGAGTATATGGAACGAACACTTCTACAGACTGCTAAATGGCGACGATGAATAATATCCCGCTGTCAGGCAGAATGAGCCATTCAACAGTGACGATAATAGTCAAGATTCCCGTCAACCTGATCAGAATGAAGTGAGGATAACGATATCTAAACCTAAATCCAATAAAGCTGCTGAACTTTTTAAGGCCAAAGGAGATGAGTTGGTAAGCAGCATGCACCAACTCATCTGTAAACTCTGGTCGGACGAAAGTATGCCCAATGAATGGAACCTCAGCATCGTTTGCACGATCCTAAAGAAAGGAGACCCTCTGAACTGCGCCAACTACAGAGGTCTTCCCAATATCGCATATAAAATCCTGTCTGCCATATTATGTGAACGCCTAAGACCGATCGTCAACAGCTTGATAGGTCTTTATCAGTGCGATTTCATGCCGGTAAAAGTTCGCCATTGACCAAATATTCACACTACGGCAGATTTTGCAAAAAACCCATGAATATAAAGTCGATACGCAACATCCTTTCATCGATATTAAAATTACCTATGATACCTTGCATAGAGACGAGCTATACAGAGACATGTCTGCTCTCGACATCCCTGCCAAGCTCGTCCGTTTGTGCAGAATGACAATGGAGAACTCAAAGGAGAATGTACAATGCCGAACTATATGGACTATATAGTGGCATCGACTTAGCCAGAACAGTTCACATACAGCGACTAAGATGGCTCGGTCATTTAGAGTGGATGAAGTCCAACGTTCCAGCCAAGAAAGTCTTCGAATCCACCCCGGATGGACGGTACAGTAGAGGAGGACCTCGCGGAAGGTGGCGCAAACAAGTGGAAGGGGACCTCAACCAACTTGGCATGCCCAACTGGTGTCAGCTGGCTCGTAACCGGGCAGGTTGGAGAGGTCTGTTGTTTGAGGCCCAGGTCCACCCCGGACTATAGCGCCACCTAAGAAGATGTACTTCTAAGTTTTTACTCTTCATGTAATGTACTTCATTACGACTAAGATAAAGAAGAGGTCTAAAAACAAAATAAGAACAAAATGAAATATTAATCTTTAGCAAAATAAAATAAAAATTTAAAATCATTTTTCCAACTCATATAAGTAAAACAAATTCATTTTTATTAGAATAAATTTAATCAAACTCTCTTCCAAAAAAGTGACATCGTGGGAGAATTTCACTGAGTCGTGAAAACGCGAAAAGGATTGGGGAAGGGCAATTTTCTGTAAATTAAATTTTAAAATTTGGAGAGCCATTTTGATTTATGGGGAGCCCAGTGCTCAGCAAAGGATCCAAAAGCTACTAAAGGAGCCCTTCCGATATCGCTGCTTGGGAGTTTATTTTACGAGGAATTCCAGTATGGAAAAGCATCTGGGTGAAAAACTGACCAAAACTAAAACCGCAGTGAAAACATTGTGGAAAAGATGTTTCATCTATAAGAATGGTATAACCCACAGTTGTAATTACAGATTATTCGAAGCTGCCTCTGAAACTATTTTCCTGTATGCTGCGTAAGTATGGGGACATAAAAAATATGAAACTGTGGAAGGACTCTGACGGTATTATATCAAAAGGTAATTTTATCTTCCTGCTAACACTCCAAACTAGATGATCATGTTGGAAACTAGTCTGTCCCCACTTGTGGAGTTAGCGCAAAAATGTGAAATGGTTCTAAAGAGAAGCAGATCTTGCAAGCTGATAAGCTACCTTATACCATCTATTATAATAGTAAAAGTGAACGAACAATGCAGAAACGGATTCTTATAGCAGATTTTGCAACCTAATAATAATTACTTTCGAGATGAGCTGAGCATTCACGAAATATCTATGATGGCGAGACTGCGAGGAGAACTTCTCTAGTTCATCGGAACGACCTCCCAATTTTATGTGTAATATGTAACGTTGCAGAGAGGGAATATGTAATTCATTTCATTGACAGGTGACCCTATAAGAAATAAGAAGACACATCCTTGGAGCTGATTTTTTATCAGACGATCGGGTGTTCGAACTCATTATTGAGCTGCATATCCACAAGGTTTACCCATACTGTACAACAGTAGTAGCGTGTAGAGACCGAATATTAAACGAAAATATCTAACAAAACTAGATGTATAAAAAAAAAAAAAATAGGGTGTATCTCTGTTGAAAAGAGACTGTGTGCGTAAATATACTATTTTAAAGACCAAATAGGTATATCAATTATTAACAGTGTTGTCAATCTAGCAGATGGCATAGACTATGTTTTTGATTTTGTATGCTTTAAATTTATGTAACTAGCTGAAGTGTAAATAAAATCTATCTAATCTAATCTACTCGCCTGACCTTGCGCCATCAGACTTCCACTTGATTCGCTCTCTTCAAAAATCTTTGCTTGGTATAACATTCAATTCAAATAAGTCTCTTAATCAGCACCTTGTTGAAGTTTTCACCGATAAAGGCATGAACAAAAAATTATGAAGCTCAATTAAAGATTCCAAAAACTTATCAAGCAAAACGGCCAAAATAGATTGTTCTTTGTTCCTTATATAAATAAATGACTTTTAAAAAACATAGAAAAAATGTATCATGATTCTTCCAACAACCCAATAGATAGCCAGAGTTTCAATATTTGTTACGACTTGACGTAAAGATGGTCGCTCTTATTCCATCAATCTTGTGGTTCGAACACTGTTTTAAGAAAGACTTAAGCAGGCCTGTCTGCAAATTTGAGGGAAACACATATTAAGTCATATGCATTTTTTGAAAGTTTACTAAATTATTCTAGATAGCGACGCATTTTCGTTTAGATAGAACTTGCATACAATGGAATAGTGGTGCAAATCGTTTGGCAAGCGTTTAAATCAAAATCTTTGATCTTTCTACTTAGATGTACTTTTTTTACTTTTCACATTTTTTTTTAGTCATTCTTCCATTGTGAGTGCATATTTCAAAACATAAATTTGGAGAAATTTTTGTGGATTCTACTTAAAAACATTTTTTCAACGAATTACGAGCAAAGAAAAATTGTATCTCCTTTTGCTTGTTCTGGAGCCCCCCAAAATAAATCTTGCCCGGGCTATGTCCATTTTACGTAAGACAGACGGCAGAGTTAGGGCAATAGAGTTTCCGTTGGACCATACATATCCCGAACCTCTAAAAATAAGGAAACTATGTTAGCGAAATAATCCAGAAGAAAATTTACCAACTCTCTATAACGTGTAAAAACTACATTATTAAACACGATGTGTTTGATAGAAATGGTCTGGTATCCCAAGAAAACTGGGAGTGGTAAACAAAAAATTATTAGGTTTAAAGGGGGATAACAATTGAAAGTTTTTAGTGGCCTATTCTATAGAGACCAACAACACAAATAAATAAAGTAAAATACCTACATTATGTACGTACATACATATGTATAGGTATAAATGGGAGACTAATAAGTTTTACATTATTTTGTAAACTTGTTAACTGTCTTCTTTTCGATTTCCTAATTTTCAAATCGAATTCCTATTTTTGGAGATAATTAACGAAAAGCGAGCCACTATTCATAAAAACCCACTCAGTTTTAGTGGCTCATATCTCAAAAACTAAGCCCCAAAGAGTATGTTATCATTATATTTTCCTTTTTGTTTTTTGTCACCCTTATGCGGGACTCCTGTATATGTTCTTATAATACGTGAAACACAAAATTTATCGTACGTTTTTCAGTATTTATTATAAAAGGAGGGGATGATGTGAGATAAATTTGCATAAAAAAATCATGTGCGTATGTTACCGTTAAGTCAGGCACATGATTTCCTCATACAAAACGCGTTAACCAATTAAATGAAAGCATTTTGATCACGTTCACGGCTGTATGAGCTTAGATCCCTTTGCTTCCCTAAACGGGAGAATATTACAAAAAAAAAATTATGCAAACAAATACATGCCATTGTTTCTCTCGCTGCAGCTATTTGTTTATTTCCCCTCGGTCGGACATGGACCACACGCGATACTAGTTGAAATTAATATACCTCAAAGAATTGGACATAATTTTGTACAGGAATCTTGTAAATGTCTACTCTTACTGTAGAATACTGTATTCAAGTGAAAATTTAGGATAAACTCTATACTATATTTTTACTTTGTTTATTTAATGTAAGAATAACTGATTTAACAATTCCGTATTGCTTTCTCTTTTCAAATTCTATTTGCGACTTATTAGCTCACCTCGAAGATGTTTTCTAAGAAAACGTGAATATTTGCTCAACCAGCACCCATATGTATGCCAGAAGGAAAATAAGAAAACACATTCTACGCAAAGTTCAACAAGTCGAATTGAAAATTTCCTTTCCGCCGTTCATATTTCTTCTTTTTTTTTGCAAAAATTACGAAACAAAATGTATGTCTATGTTGATTGTTTCTTTTTTTTTAGTTGCCGAAGGAAAAGATACTTCGCGATGATTTCAATTTCATTTGGGATGCATAACATAATTAGAAGTAACATGTGAAGAGATAGGGGAAAACTAGAGTAAAATTTTCCAAGGAAAAGTCGACACAAAACACATATATGTACATTTTCTTTTGCGGTTAATTGAGCTTGTGAATAGCAACGAACTGAAAGGCACAAGATCCATTTGAACTCTATAGTGGCAGTTGAAATGGAAATTTTGCTATCGCTTTCGTTCAGT
The DNA here is from genome assembly GCA_945910035.1 of Brachypalpus laphriformis. Taxonomy (NCBI): domain Eukaryota; kingdom Metazoa; phylum Arthropoda; class Insecta; order Diptera; family Syrphidae; genus Brachypalpus; species Brachypalpus laphriformis. Next base: position 90,794,846 of record OX246754.1, read on the forward strand.
AGATAGTTCATTAGTATGAATGAAGCGTTTGTAATAGCAAAAGTATTTCTGTGTATCTTCTGTTTGCAAGAATAAAAAGTGAAATTAAACTAAGCGATTTGTAGAGAGATTATGTTTCATTTTAATGAAAATCTGCACTGCTATTTGAGATATTATTTTAACAGGTTCGCTGTGGATCTCATCAAAGACGTACCGCTGGTTGTAAATTACAGATTACCATGCACCAGCAGTGGAAGGGTTCATTAACTTCTGTTAATGTTCATTGCATTAGCTACGTAGAAACTGAAAACTGACTGCAATACGAGTATATTTTCCTTTACTTAATTTTTGAAAGATTTGAATTCGTTACAGATTAAGAAATTTTTGATAGTTGGAAGGTTAGCGTCGAAGAAATCAGTACTAGATACTGTAGTCTGTAGACTTATATCCTAGGGCAAATCTGACTTTTTTTTCGAAGTTCATATATTAGCTAGTTTGGATATTCCGAAAGGCAAAAAGGGTGCTTCATCAATGCAAACGGGTATGTAGACAATGGCGTGGAATCTCGCCGAGGTCAGCAAACTGGATGTATACGATGATAGTTAGACCAATTATCTCATATAAGTCAGTTTTATGGTGGCAAAAAGCCTCCCAGAAAACTGTAGAGATGTATCTGGATACGGTCTGGCTTGTTTAGGGAAGCGCAATGGAAGTGATCCTAGGTATTCTGCCATTGGACTTATTTATTAATAAAGCGGTGGCATCGACGGTACTGCATCAGCAGCGAGATGCCAATTGGCACTGGTGCGGTTCTATCTATGAACATAGACAAATCCTGGAGCTCACTTCGAAATAAAATTACGCTGCTCTGTGTGAGAGGGCACGTAGTGACTGAGGGTAAATAAGAGACGAACTCTCTAGCAAAGCAAGGGTCAACCTTTGAATTCTCTGGTCGGGGACCATTTGCTGCAATTGGCAGGAGAATGGTAGAGCACCTGATCAACAACTGAGCCCCGGTGGAACACCAGAGAAAGCGGTCAACCGAAGAAAGTTAAACGCAGGCGAAAATGGCTGTTAAAATGCCGACTGGCAGCACTCGTAGAGAAGTTCGAAGCCAGGAGCGAAGAACACTGAAATGGGTGGGAATCTATAATATCCGCCACTAGCCAGCAAAAGAAGGGAGATGTTAGGCACCACTGGGTGGAAACCCAGAAGATGAACCAGATGTCCGTTAAACAGATGCTAGCGTTGACACGAGAAATCAAACCCAGAAAGAAACTGTGGAAAAATCCAGAGAGTCTCCCCGGCTAAAGTGGATCGTGGTAGAGAGACGAAAAGGGACAAAATACTGTGACCTAATTCGAAAATCTCTTGAATTATATATAAGTATATAGTTTGGATATACGAGTACTATTAAGAAGGCCCAAGACTTTTTGGTTTATAATTCATATAGTAATACTTTACTTATCAACCGGTTCTATAAATTTGGTTTTGATTGAAAAACTGTTATTTTGAAGTTTCAAAGACAATATCCGACATTGCATTTTCTATGGTATAGTAAAGAATTTATGGGGATAGATTTTTCGCTTCGTTTTGTATATTCATCTTAAGATGCTATAAAATCGGTGCATTATTCACTGACAGAGAGTTAAGAATTCATATACAGAGAACTCTCGATAATCGACCCCATATAGGGCATCGCGATACCCTCTAATTTGTTTTGTTATCTTATCTTGGAAAATATGAATCCTAAAAAAAATAGTCATTGAGGCAATGTACCACTTGTTTTCATTATATTTTACTAAATGTAATGATAATTCTATTTAAATTAAAAAAAAAAACAATACCTAGTATTTGACGTGTTATACTAGGAATACATGAACATGCTCTTAAGTCACAAACTATGGCATTGTTAGAGAGAAAAAGAATTCAATATGGCGCACCTGCGCACAGTGTACTTTCGTGTGATAGATCGATAGATCTTTATTTTCTTTTTATAGTTAAACATTTACATTAATCTTTGGTACAGGTTTCACAGAGATATGATAGTTAATACCTTACTACTGAAAAATGCAATTAATTTTAAATTAAATTTGGAATAAAAACTATAGAAAAAAACTTCCATATAAAAGAACAAGATATGGTAAAGTATCTAGATATTAAATATCACAGCAAAAGCAGGAAAAAGAAAACATAAATACGAAACGAGTAGATAAAATAAATAAACGCTTAAAGTACCAACAGCTAAATCAATAAATGTAAAAATAAAAAAATTAATTAATTAATTGAATAATGCATTAATTAATCAGGGTTATCGCGAATAAATTTTCCCTCGGAATTTTTCCCCCGAACAAATATTAGGCACCTTCAAAAATAGGGAAAAAAATCCATCGGGGAAAAATTAAATATCGCGATTGCGTTGAAAATTCTCCTGATTTGTCATTCATGATACCTATTTCTTTTCCGCGGATTTATTTTCTCTTTTTGAAGATAGCTAATTTTTGTTCGAGAGAAAAATTCCGAGGGAAAATTTATTCACGATAACCCTGAATAAATGAAAAAAAAAAAGCTTCCAAGACGTGTCATATAGTCGTGCCATCAAATTAGCGACCCCTCCGTAGGGCTAGAAATAGACGGTTTAATCAAGTCCGAAATCTTTCCTGGAGCCGCCGAGGAATTCCTCTTGATGAGTTGGAATCAAAGGAAGAGGAGCGAGAAAGATGGAGAGTCCACTTGGGCATCCTACCCCCGCGACCATCATGAAGGATTAACAGGCCATTGAAAATGTATGTATGTATAAATAAATCAATGAGTCAATCAATGAATTGCTGCATTACGCCCTATTACCTTCGAAAGTTCGATAGTCTGAACCTGCATTTTAAGTGAGAAGTTTTAAGTGATGTCGATGAAATTAACATTTTTTAGAAACGGATTTGCATATTTCTAGAAATAAATAAAGTGTAACACTATTGACAGGTTAATAAAAACAGGTATGATAAATCTAACTTGCTAACAAAAAAAAAATTTAAGAAACGAAAGAACAATAAGCGAAGAAGACATTTTCAGTAGGTATCATGTTTCCGTTGTTGAAGAATAGCATGTGTCTGTTTTCGTTGGTATGGCTAGCAAGTGCTGTTTTTCTGGCAATTCTAGATATCATGTCCGATTTGTGGTTAGACATACTAATGCTTTAATCATAACTTGTATAACATGTTATACTACAAATTGGTTAGTTTCTTCATGCCCTGTATTTATTATTATTATTCTTTACGATATATCAAATTTCAACTATTAATTATGATGCTTGAATTATTGCTACTCACGAAGCAGTTACCCGCATAGAACACATTTCTGGTGATTTAATAATTAAAAACAAATTTACTACATATCACTTTCTCCTGAAAGCCCTCATGATTAATAAATCATCATTATTCCAAACTTCACAGCCAAATGCACGCGGCCACCACCATCTTTGTATCCACACTTTTTTACCACATAAGGAGTATGAAAAAACGTGTTAATTGCTCGGAGCGATTAACCACTGCGACAGCCTTTAGCAGGTCGGATCAAAGTACTCGTATATCTCAATTCTCGCTATCAAGCTATGCCTCTAAAGCTATAACGATTCAATTTCAAGTGAACCATCATGCTGTGTCTCGATGGATTTCAATGAAAAGGGACCGAGTTGTGAGCACAAAATTTCATTTCATTATTTGTTTTTAATCCCGCAAATGTGTGAGTTGACAAAGGTCAAAGAAAGTCGTTCTGGTGTGCATTAGCGACATGGTAGTTGCCCTCTAACTCGATTGACTTATTTACTTTTAAATGTTCACTCGAACATTCTTGTGTGTGCACATTTGTCAATTGGACCGAAGAACAGCAAACAATTTCGTTGCAATGTTCAGCATAGACCCCAGCTGGCATTTATAGGCGTACTCATATGCAATTAATATGCTTAATTACTGTGCTGCTCATTCAACCCTCTAGTGAGGTTTATTTTTCAACATTTTGAAATTTTTTTAAAGTATTTACTTGTACGTTGTGTTCAACAAGAAAGAATACATTTACAAAGTTGACCGCTTATACAGGATCTATTTAATTTATAATCGTTGACAGTGTTATAAGTTTTATTTTATTTAATTTAAAAAATTTATGATTTACAAAGAGAATGGCTACATCACTCTAATACAGAACTAGCATTTGCTTGATGGAAATAAATACAGTCATTGGAGGATGCACAGCCCCAAGTATAGGTACATAACACAACATAAGCACGTACATATACACTCAGCCACTGGTGCCCTGTTGATTGCAATGACTTGCGATTGTTAATGGTTTTTCGTTTACGCAAGAACTGATGTTTTGACTCACAACTCCGGTTCTAGGATGCTTACATTAATAACTGATATCTCAATCTCTTAAGTGATTAATGCACTAATTAGACAATTTAGTGTTATTCAAATCGGTTCACCCATTTTTAAGTTAGAGACGTCTATAGTGAAAAAATGTGCTTTAAGGGACATAAAAGGATACATAAATGTGTTCAGAAGGGAAAAAGCAACATTTTAGATTCTAAAATTTATTGTTGTCCGTCTTCTTTTCAAGACATATCGATTGATGCATAATAACTTAGGGATTTCGTTACTTTTTTCGGACAAACACAAAATATGGCTTCTTAACTATATGTAGATATAGAAGATAGAAGAAGAAGATAGATATTGCATACATATAAATATATACAGACATACGCATGCACATATGAAGTTCTTTACTTGATTAACATAATCCCCAAATTGCCAAAAATTAAATGCATTGGCGACTGGCAATTCAATCTACGAATAAAAGTTCTTGTTCCATTCATTCCATCAGCAACATTCTCTCAGATATCACTCGGTTGCAGTTCGGTTCGGCACCCTTATGCCCGAAACACATGTGCAGAAATTCTGAATGCAGCGTTATATGCAGATCTGCAAGTAAAACACATGTGCAGACATTTTTTGACATGCATCGCATTGACTACTGACTACAGGCGAAGTGATTTTGTTTTTGTTTTGGTTGTGTTTGTTCCACTTGGTGTAAGTATCCATCCCATTCCATTTTTTGTGATTCATTTAACTATATGTATATATTCTAATTTCGCTGACTATAGCCGAATGTGTAAATTTTCATTCCATTCCATTTTTTACGTTTTGGCAGCATTGACCCGTGCAGCAAATTTAGAAAGAAATCGAGGCATCATGCAGATACGAACTGCATGCAACAAATACATTTGGCATTGTTTATTTAACCATGTGTATTCTAATTTTCGGCATACTGTCAGAAACACGTGTGCAGAGTTCTACATGCAGCGCTCCAAAAATAAAATTAAGATCTTATCGAGACTTGAAAGAATTTCAGCAAGCTGAATTTTATTACTGTCTTTGTTGGTATTAGTTAGTGTTCACCTTCAGTGAAAATCCATACAGATTTTTTTCTGAGTTTGCCTGAGTCAGGTGATTAAATGTCACATAGATTTTTGAGACTATTGCACAATCAGAAAAGCGCAAAATCCAGATACACATTTGGAGTGCTGCATGTGCCCATTGCTTTTCGAAAGGGATTTTAAAAACTACTTTGGATAGCAGTGCCAGCTGATGCGTTCAGCCTGTAATTTTTTCACTATCGGTTTCTCTACGGATACATTAAGGCTTTCAGAAACACGCGTACGTCTAGTTGGTTCTAGTTTTGATACTCCCACTGACATCCGTAACACTTTCATCTCCATCAATGTAATTTTTCCTTTATATTTATCTTTCAACGTCCAACATAGCGTTGCGTAAGTTAAAGCCGGACGTATGATTGTCATATAAAGCAAACCTTTATGTTTAAGTGACATTTTAAAAAGGCTGCTAAGTTTCCTTGCTTTTTTAAGCACCACGCTTACTCGATATACAATATCTTGATCAAAATGTTCTTGATAGTTTATGATTAAGACCAAGTATTTAAATTGATTGCATTTCAGAACGATAACAGAATATCTGACGTGAAGTTTATGGGTTCGAAAAAACCACAACGCAAATGTTGTCTTTGTGCAGCTGACTCCTAAGCCATTATCGTTCAACGCCTTAATCCAATTATTAAAAGTATTCTGAAGGACTTTCATGTCGCTACTTATGATAGCGTTATCAGCGAAAAGAAGAAAAAATCTTGCACAAAATTGAAAAGCAGAAAACTTGGGCAACTACCCTGATGCACTCCCACTCCCACTTTAGCACACCGATTCGGATGAATCTTCTGCAGAAACATACTAATTTTAGTCCCTATCGAATGTAACACTTATGAAATAAAAAAAAAAAAATGTAGGTACGTCTTATTTCGCACATAGTGAACTCTCTATAATTCGAATATCATCGAACCCTGGTGAAACTTCGAATTACAAAGGTTTACGAATTATGGAGTTTTCAGAGAAGAGAACATTTTTTGCAAAACAAAATCCAGGTTTTTTTCGATAGTGATTAAAGCTGAAAAACCGTCATCGTCAAATTTGCGCCATTTATTATAGAATAGATAAATGGCAAATTCTACTGCCAACCATCTGCACATATTTCCGATCGATTAATACACAGGGCACAGCCATCTTTTAGGCATTTATTTTTATAGCCTGCTTTCGCCACATACGCATTTCAACGAAAAGTTGAATAAAACCAGATAGACTTGATGTTACCGAACATTATCAAATACAGTAGAACAAATATTTTTGTCAATGATAATTTTGCAACTTATGTATGTTCATATATGTCATGTGCGGTCTCTAAATATTGTAGCCTGTTCTTTACACAAATACGCAATAAGGTGGTTACAAAACCCTATCAACGTTTTAAGTATTATTTATAAAAAAAATAGATATAGCGTGGTCTTAAATACCAGATGAAGTTAAAATGTAATTTTCAGGCAAAAACGGAGTTTTTCTACAAGGTGGCCCAAAAATAATAAGTGGAATTTAGCTTTTTTTTTTAATTTGCGCCCACTCAAGTTATGAATACCCTTTATGCATTAGAAAAAAAAGATAAAGAGAAAGAGAACGATTTGGTGTGTTGGTTTGAAACTCAGTTGTTTATGTTTCAGAAAAACTCCGGGAGTGGAATCCAGATAACTGGGGAGATTTTTTGCTATTTTTCTCTTTGCTTCTGATTCACAGTATTTTTTTTCTCCGACTACCGATGTCCAAGGCATATCAATCACCCAACAGAGGGAACAATTTTTCCAGCTATAAGTCTAAGCTATTGCCAGTGTTATGCCTTCGCAATTGATCGGACTGACTTTATATATTTCATGAGAAATAAATAAATGCTTGCTGACATCAGGATTTGAACCATGATCCATTACCACTACACCATTGCCAGCCCTAAATGGTAATGGTAATACCATTAACTTGGAATCAAAGCAACCTTTTATATTTTTTTTTTTAGATTAAATAAATATTCCCCTTTTGAATAATGGTGCACAGGACGATCCCACAACATATTTTCGCTGTCGAATATTACATTCGGCACAACTCCTTTATTATAAGTGCCTACCCAACGTGAATTTTGCAGTCATTTTAGTATAAAAAGTGTCCCGTCTAGTTATACTATCGTGTGTTTTATTGTCCGTTTTCCGCAAGGAACTGTGTTCAATCAATAATAGACAAACTGGAATATATGCGTTCGAACGTTCCCAAGACAACATAAGCCGCGTACAGGCATCTGTTCACGAACACCCTTCGACATCGATCCAACGGCAGTCGCTAAAGCTAAAAATCCCACGGACAACCTTGCAGAGAAGAACAGGGGATTTACATTTACAATTACCAATTTACCAAAGACCATATACGTATAAGTCGATTATTATTTGCCCGCAAACTGTTTGAAAAACAAAATCAAAATCACCATTTTCTGGGGATAAGTCTACTCGTCGCTTCGCTAAGGGTAGTCATTTTGGTCTATGGTCGTCTTTTTTTTTGGACCTGCGTTGCAAAGAATTGCCTAAAAACTTTTGGGCGATTGTTTATTTGAGAGTTTGGGCGATTATTCGCATAACATTTTGACATATTTTCACTTTTGGCATTTTGGGCCACTTTTCACTATGAACAATAGCCCAATATATAAAAATGCATAAACGCCCAAATGAAAATGAATATTCGCGATTGTTAATTTTTGGAATTTGGGCGATTTTGTTTTGAGCGATTATTATTTGGCCGAATAATCTAAAAAAAAAAATTAAGACATTGGTTGGCCGGCTCGTTCTCCAGACTTAGCAACTCCAAACATCTTCCTATGAGGTCATCTTAAAGGTTTACGAGAATAATCCACAGTCTCTTGCAGATCTTAAAAAGAACATTAAGTCCCATATGTATATTGGCCTTGACATCACAAAATTTCAAACAAGTGATGACAAATTTCATAAAAAGATTAGAGTTTTGCGAAAACCAAAATGGGTGTGAAATGGATATTGTTTCCCATTCTTAACATCATACAAAATAACAAACAATAAGCTTCAATATTCTTCTGCTTTTGTTAAAATTCCTTTATTAAATAAAAAGTTACTCAAATTTAAAATCCACTTAATATTTTAAGGCCACCCTATTAAGACATGTTATAATAGAAATAATACAACTGAAAATATTGCACACACTGAAATGCCCATATTGCCAACAATATTGCAATTCTCATATGTAGCTAGATATATTGCCCGAGGAGACACTTTGGTAAAAAGATGTTGGAGAAATGCGCAATCCAAGTCTTAATAAAGTGTCTGCAAATCCAGTCGTCCTACCTAATATTGCATTGACCGGTGATGTTGTATGAAAACAAAATATTTGGTATCAATTCAAAAGTTTTGTTATTAATTTAATTTACTACGGCGCGCGCGGCGTATTTTTTCTTGCATACTACACTTATTAACTAACTTGAGCAAAGTGTTGTGCACTGTTCTATGCTGGAATTCTATACATGTGTGCTGTGTGTGTCAATGTCCTATTGTGATTATGAGATTTTTTTAACTGAAAATCTAACCTACTTTCCCACTAAATAATGTTTCTATGTTTTTTTTTTGTTCGTTGTTGTTCAAGTTTTTCTTTTCACTCATTGTTCATATGACATATTTACGAAGCTTCCAACTTTATCGCTGCCGCCACTCGTCGTCGGTGCTACTGGCTGCTTCTCTCTATCCATTACTGAATCTCACTTTTTTTTCCTCAAATTCATTGAATTGTCCACACTTGGCTGGTTAGTGGCCCTTTTGACACGGCCTCAATAGACACAATCGTTATACTCGTAAGTCTCTCTTTCTCATTTCATGCTTTCCTCGAGCCCCTTTTGGATTAGAGTTTTCAAGGTTAAAAATGTTTGCTCAATCTTTGAAACACGATTTTTAGGAAAACAAAGAGAAGAGAAGGATGAAATAAAGAAGGAGACTCGTGTTTGCATTAATGGATTGGGCAGTAAGATGCAAAATTAAATTCAGATATACCGAGTAATCAAACTGCACTCCTAAACGATGGCAAGTTACTAACAGTGGAATCGTTATTTACAATTTTTATTTAATTTTAAATTTGAAAGTATAATTTCGTATTTAATAAAATGTTGTGAGGTTCTCATGGTGCTTTTTTTTTTTTTTTTAATTAATGCGAATAGGATTTTTTCCAATGATTATGTGAACAGCGAACTAATAAATTGCTGAAAATAAATTAGCAAAGTATTAATGTAGCGGAAATGGATTGTATATAATGAGATTTTCAGCTTTTGTCTCTTATAAAATATTTTATGTTGCTAAGTGTCAGTGGTTTTTAAACATAACTCTAACATAAATAAATTAACGATGAAAAAAATTTAAATTCAAAGTGTACAGAAACTGCAGACTACTAAACTCTTTTACTTTCTTTGCATAAATAGAAATTAAGTCGTGAGATTTTATAAATAAATATATATAACTAAAAATAGGAATAGGACAATAGCACAATACATAGTCGTACGATAAGTTCTGTTACAAATGCAAAACGTTATGAAAATTAAACAACAAAACATTTTGGATTAGTAGATATTTATAAAATTTATTTGCTTAAATACTGGCAATGGTGTAGTGGTAACGTCGTCAATTGCCACGCTAATGGTTCATGGTTCAAATCCTGATGTCAGCAAGCATTTATTAATTTTCTTGAAATATCATATATCATATATAAAAGTCAGCTCAATCAATTTCGAAAACTTGTTTGAACACTACTGCGAAGGCATAACGCTCGCTCTGTTGATGATGATTTGCCTATGAGATCGGTTATCGAAAGAAAATATACAGTCAATCAAAAGCAAAAGACAAAAATGTAACAAAAATCTCCCGTTATCTGGACGGCACTCCCAGAGTTTCTCTGAAGCATAAACGACTGAGCTTTAAGCCACTACACCAAATCTTCCTCTCTCTCTATCTATCCTTTCCAACGCCCGCACTGTAAACATGTTAAGGGTATTTATAACCCCTTGAGTGCGCGCAAATTATAAAAAAAAAAACTTAAAAAGCGTTTTATTCAAAGTAAACGCCTTTTGCTTTAACGCAGGCTCTCAAACGGTGTGGCCATTGGGCTGCAGCAGCACGCACGGTTTCACGGATATGGACAACGATTTTGTGCTTAAAGCAATTTTGAGGCTCTTCAAATTTCGGTGGAGTCTCTTGCAAACCATACTCATTAGCACTGACCACAAGGAATAGTCCAAAGATCCACAAGGAATAGATAGATTCAAATTTGGGTTTCGTGAAGGCCAAGCCTCGAATGCAGCAAAAGCAGAAATATTGATTCAAGCCACTGTTGATTTTGGTTTGATTTTACGTGCTGCAGCAGAGTTTTTTTTTGAAAACCGATCTTGCTCTGATGGTTCAGTAGTTGATACTTGTGGAACCAACACGGTGTTGCTGCTTTTGTGTGTCTTTTTATAATTTACTTTATTAAAATAAAAATAAAGACGTATGAGTAATGCCATAGCCACGACGTTAATATTGTCCTAGGTGATTTTAACGCAAAGCTAGGAAATGAGGACGTTTTCAGTAGCGTGGTCGGAAAGCACAGCCGGCACGACGACATCACATCCGACAACGGACTCAGGCTAGTCGACTTTCCAGCGAGACGAAACGTTGTCGTAGCTAGTATGCGGTTTTCACGTCTCGATATTCACAAGGGAACATGGCTCTCCTTTGATCGAAAAACTGTCAACCAAATCGATCACATTGCGATCGTCGCAAGACACTCTTCCAGTACTATGGGTGTCCGGAGTTTCCAAGGAACCAACGTGGACCCAGATCACTACCTAGTTGTAGGCAAGGTACGGATGTGGATATCCAGAACGGAGCGAAATCAACAAAATACTGTGAGGAAGTTTGACGCCGGATGGCTACAATTGCAAGAGACCGCCAGAGCCTTTGCCGATCGAATTTATTTCAATCTTAATCTAAGTCCCAGGCCGCCAGCATCAAATGTGGAAGACCAATGGCAGCGCTGCCAACAAGCTATCAGAGATGACGCTTCTGATGTACTGGGTTTCTCTCGCCCACCACAACGAAACCCTGGTTTGATGACGAATATCGGCAAGCACATGCGGCAAAACAAGAGGCGTACAAAGCGGCGCTGCATAGAAGGACTAGAGCTGCTCGCAAGATCTACGAGCGGAAGCGGAAAGAGAAGCATCGACTCCTCAGAAGGAAGAAAAAGATGCATAAGATGCGCTCGATCGAGGCGATTGAGAGAATTTACTGTAGGAATGATGTTCGAAAATTTTACCAAAAGGTAAAAAGAACATACCAGAAGAACACTTCTGCAGACTGCTAAACGGCGATGATGACCAATATTCTGCTGTCAGGTAGAATGAGCCATTCAACAGTGACGATTATAGTCAAGATTCCCGTCAACTCGATCAGAATGAAGTGAGAATAGCGATATCTAAACTTGAATCCAACAAAGCTGCTGGAGCCGAACTTTTTCAGGCAGTCGCCCGATGAATGGAATCTCAGTATCGAACTGCGCCAACTACACCGGTATAAGTCTCCTCAACATCACATATAAGATTCTGTCTGTAGTATTATGTGAACGCCTTAAACCGATCGTCAACAAGTTGATAGGTCCTTATAAGCGCAGTTTCAGGCCCGGAAAGTCCACCATTGACCAAATATTCACACTACGGCAGATCTTAGAATAAACCCATGAATATAAAATCGATATGCACCACCTGTTTATCGATTATGTCTAGTCTTGGCATCCCTGACAAGCTCGTCCATTTGTGCAGAATGATGATGGAGAACTTTCGCTTCTCCATCAAAGTCGGTAAGAACATCACCGAACCGTTCGATGTCAGGAAAGGTCTTAGACAAGGTGACGCGCTATCATGCGACCTCTTTAACATAATACTTGAAAGAATTGTACGAAACTCGCAAGCCAACACCGGAGGTACAATCTTTTACAAGTCTGTACAACTACTCGCTTACGCCAATGACATTGACATAGTCGGAAGACCTCAGTGGGACATTTACGAGTATTCAGATCGAGGCAGCAAAGATGGGTTTAGCGGTCAATGAAAGCAAAACAAAATATATACTGTCTACAAAAAAGGACACCCAACATCGGCGTCTTCGGCAGAACGCCGTAATATTCAGAAATAATTTTGAGGTAGTAAAGGACTTTGTCTACCTAGGCTCCATGGTGAGCTCCGCAAATGACATCAGTGGGATTGCTGTTTCTATAGGCTAAGAAGGCAATTGAGTAACAAAGCCCTATCTCGAACTACTAAGGTAACTCTTTATAAGACACTGATCATCCCAGTGCTACTGTATGGCGCAGAGGCATGAGCTTTGTCAAAATCAGATGAGGATGCCCTTGGTTATTTTGAGAGAAAAGTTCTTCGAGCGAGTGGAGGAGAAGGTACAATGCCGAACTATATGGCCTATACAAGGGCATCGACTTAGCCAGAAGAGTTCACATACAGCGATTAAGGTGGCTGGGTCATGTAGAGCGGATGGAGCCCAACGTCGCAGCCAAGAAAGTCTGCGAATCCACCCATGATGGCCGGCACAGTATAGGCCAACCTCGCGGTAGGTGTAAGTAAGTAAAATAAGTAAGTAAAATAAAAATATATGGAATGACTTTGTCACAAAAACTATATAAAATGAATTTGCTAGGAGCGAAGTGAAAAAGAAACAGAATACTCCGAAAGACTGACTCTGACTTCCATTGCTGAATGATGTATTATTACCCCCCTTTGAATGCTAGGAAGATTTTGTTAAATAATATTATACATACTAGGAAGTTTTCGCTAGGAAAAACGAAAATTGAACCGATAAGGGATTCCGCATGATCAATATTGCCACGTACGCTAGACCTCCATTAAAATGGATATTCGTCAAGCAGTTATCGACGCCTTCTAGGACATCTTCTTGATATATTTTTGTCCCAGCTTTGACTCCTTTTTCACAAAAGTGGAGACGATGAGGATTATGACCCCGCTTCTTTAGATGTCCTTGCATAAATAAAAAAAAATAAAAAAAAAACATATAACTGAGCCTTGACATGGATCTAATGGATATATCCAGCTCACGCGACATAATTTTCTGTCTTCAAAGAGGATTTATTCGAATTCGCTCGCGTACAGCTTTTACAACCGCGCTTGTACGGGCAACGCACGGATTACCACTTCTTAGTCTATCTTCTAATTGAGACGACTCAGCAAATCGATTTATTTCACGGTACAAAACGGTTTTGGTATCCCGAGCAGTCTTAGTAATTCAAAATTTTGGTTAGCTTTTTTTCCGCACTTAAGACGCTATGACAGCAACACGATTTTGTTTCATACCCCACTCCATGATAACCGATCAGCAGCTGAAACCAAACTGGATGAAATTTATTACGTTTTGTAGTACGTATTCCGAAAAAAAGTTAAAGGTACTATTCCTAAGGTTACAATCCACGAAATTAATTTATGCACATTCTAAATTGAACCAAATAATGCCAGCATTTTTATAATTTTAGTGCTTTAATTTAAATCTTTAAATGAGAGATTGTTAGTATATGAGCAAGAGTGAGTATTCAAGAACAACAGTATCGTCCTGCGGCAAAGGCACGATAAGACTGAATCTGACAGATGGTTGAAGTGCGAAATTCATTTATACACATAACGTTCTTTATCCAAGTTAGTTGATTCCTGTTTGAAACCGAAGGTGTAAGTTGAAGATTAAATTTTGTTTGAATAAAAAAAAATATATTGGAACATGTTTTTAGGACAAAGTTCAACAATAACAGTATGGGAAAAGGAAAGTATTTAACAGAGGAAGAAAAAGCTACAATAACAGTTTTAAAAAAGCGAGATGTTTCCAACAGGGAAATTGCACGGGAAATCGATCGTTGTGAAGGAGTCATAAGAAACTTTTTAAAAAAAGGCGATTCTTATGGAAAAAATGGTGGTCGAAAGGGCTGAAGCAAAATAACTCGGCGGGAAAAAATCGAATTGTCATCGAAGCAACAGAAAACAAAATGACTGCTGACCAAATTGTTGCTCATCTCGATTTGCCAATAACAAAACGGCGAGTTCAACAAATTTTATCAAGTACTCCAAATGTGGTTTATAAAAAAACAACTGAAAAAGCCTTTTTTAAAGATCAATCATAAAACGACTCGACTAACATTTGCCAGAGATCATATGAACTGGGACGAAAAATTGAACACCGTTATTTTTTCTGACGAAAAAAAATGTAATCTGGATGGGCCGGATGGCTTCAGCTGTTATTGGCATGACTAACGCCACAATCATCCACCACGGAGGAAGCGTGATGATATGGGGAGCTTTTTCTTCCTTTGGAAAAGCGCAATTATATTTCGTTCCGACCAAAATGGATTCGAAAATTAACTACAAAATGTTGGATTCATTCCTTATTCCATTTTCAGAAGACGGTGTGGGTGATCGAGAATTTATTTTTCAACAGGACAATGCAGGAGTTCATGTTTCTCGGTACTCGCAAGACTAGTTCGGAACACGGGACATCCCAATTATGCGTTGACCGGCATGTAGTCCTGACCCAAACCCCATAGAAAATCTATGGAGCATTATGACACGCGAAATTTTTAAAAACTGACAGGTTTGATAATATTCGAACACTTCGAGATGAAATAAAGCGCACGTGGGACCTGATAAGCAGTAACACTATTTCTAACCTCATAAACTCTATTCCGGATGGGATATTTGCTGTCATCCAAAAGAATGGTGAACACACAAAATACGAGTATTAACTACCTATATTATTTCTAAGAACAAAATTCAGTTAATTTACTTTTTTCTTTGTATTTTTTATTGTGCATATAAACGAATTTCACAGTTATAAACCGTTTTTCTTTGAATAAATAATGTTATACAAGCTTGAGTGATGTTATTTTATATTTTAATATAGTAAATTTGTACATATATCCTTTTTATAAAAATATACATCTTTATCTACACAACTTTTCTACGAATAAAATCGCAAAAAAACAAGTGCGTATAAACTAATTTCGCGGACTGTAAGTTTTGCAACATAATTTATGGCAGGACTACGTAATTCAAGATAACAATCGAAACATACTCGTGCTTATATTTAAAAAAAAATCGCGACATCTATTAACATACATATTATGTACGAGTAGAATATTTGAAAAAATTGTCGAAACCTCACTCTTCGATCCTTGCAAGCAACGCTAGAAAACTCTATAATTTTGTTTCTTGTGATAGAACTAATATTGTACATATATTTATACCAAACATTAGTCAAAGTTTTTCTGATTTGTAACGTACAATGGCTGAACTAAAATGCTTTGATAGGCGTGGGTTTACAGATTATATCTTAAGTATTAGAGTATCCGGGCTTTCGACTATGTCTGAGGGTTTCGGCCTATCTAAGTTTTAATAGACAATTCAAAGGCGTTTCCGGATAAAATTGACCAAAGGGAAGTCTGGGATAAAGTGCTAGTTTCAGTGCTAGTTTTGTTAAGGATTATAGTGCGGCATCGAAAATAAATCGCCATGTATATCAGCGATTTTCGGACATCGAGATGCTCTATGTATAACATTATTCTGGAAAAATTGTGGTTATGACTAAAAATGAAAGACAATAGAAAAAAGAGTGGAATGGGAATATTAAGCCCCTTTAATTCTTTGGGTTTAGTAGCTTACGGGTTAATAGTCGGTATAACAATATTCAGTGTACATAGGAACGATGAAAGGGATCCAGGCAGAGAAAATGAGAATAAATAGGGTCGATAGCGCTTTTCGTTGACCTATAATCAAAGAAACAATGAATATCATTCAATATAGCCACAGAATCCAAGTGTTCCACAAGGACATACAAAGGTGATATTCGCTTGGTGGCAGGGAAATATGGAAGATGTAGCAGATCTGTAGTACGTGCCTTATCCTCAACGCGACGCTTAACTTAACATTTTCGTGAGGAAAACACTTTCCCTGTTGCAGAAAGCAGGCAAATAAGATGTAGCCTTTTTTTTATAATTTGCGCGCACTCAAAGGGTTATGCATACCTTTAACATGTTTACACACAGTGCGGGCGTTGGAAGGATACATAGAAAGAGAGAGAAAGATTTTTGGTGTAGTGGTTCTTGGAGCTTAGTTGTTTATGCTTCAGAGATTCTCCGGGGGTGGCGTCCAGATAACTGAGGAGATTGTTATTTTTTGTCTTTGCTTCTGATTCACAGCACTTTTTCCCGATAACCGATGTCAAGGGCAAATCACAATCAATAGAGCGAACAATTTAGTGTTCACGCAAGCTTTCGCAAATGATCGGACTGACTTTATATATTTCATGAGAAATAAATAAATGCTTGCTGACATCAGCATTTGAACCATGAACCATTAGCGTGGCAATTGACGACGTTACCACTACAGTGTTTAAAAAAAAAGGGCTTAATGCTAAATAAACAGGCTATCTGATCCATATGCCAGCCTAACTAAAAAAAATTTCTTTACTATCGAAACCAGATAAATTTTCGTGGACCCCCACTTACAACTGGTGAACCCCCATTTTTTTCATGCAAACGTAAACCCCCGTCGAGTCTCCCGTGGACCCTGGTGGTCCTGCACTGCACTACACCATTGCCTAACACCTATTTGTTCTTTTTCCATAGACCGTTATTACCGACTACCCATTGCTTACTCATACCAACTGTACACCAAATTTGTTTTACTTATTTCATGGAGGATCCACGTTGATTTCTTGTAGATAAAACCAATCTGTCTTATGATAAAAGTTGGATCCTTTGAAACCTCTACGAGATTTATCTTCAAAATTTATATTACGGGAACATAGTTAACTATTATTGGATGTTATAACATACACGTAATCGAAAACAGTATATTTATTTTTTATAAACCAAGTAGGTGGAACTCAGGAAGGAAGGAGGACGAAAACCTCGTAGTAAAATCACAGTCTGTGCTATAAATATACAAACCAAATTCTGCAGACCGTATAACGGCGACGAAGACAAATATTCCTTGGCCGATCCACAAGAAAGGAGATTCCCTCAACTTCGCCAATGATAGAGGTATCAGCCTTCTAAACATTGCATACAAGATCATTTCTGCCATATTGTATGAACACCTGAAACATTTCATCAACAGCCTAATTGGCCCCTATCAGTGCGGTTTCAGGCCAGGAAAGTCCACCATCGATCAAATCTTCACACTTCAACAGATCCTGAAGAAAACACAAAAAGTCCAAATCGATACTCAACACCTCTTTATTGATTTCAAGGCCGCCTATGACAGCATTTATAGAAAGGAACTATGTATGTATATAGAGCCATGTCTAGTTTTTAAATCTCTGCCAAACTTGACTGCCTGTGCGGAATGACACTCGAGAATGCTCGTTCCTCCATCAAGGACGGTAATAACCTCACCGAGACCTTTGATGTCAAAAAAGGATTTAGACAAGTTGACGCGCTGTCATAATAATTCTTCAATATAGTACTTGAGGCATAATCTATCAAAAGTTCGTACAATTTGCAAACGCCGACGATTTCGACTTAATTGAGAGAACTCAGCGGGCTGTTACCGGTACATTTGCAAGCATTGAAGCAGGAGCCAAAGTAAGTTTAGCGGTAAACGAGGGCAAAGCCAAGTATATGCTGTCAACAAGAAGGGACAATCAACACCGACAAATTGAACTGAACGTTACATTAGGCAACTACAACTTGGAGGTAGTAAGGACTTTGTCTACCTTGGCTCTGCTATCAATTCTGAAAACAACATCAGCGCAGAAATTAAACGAAGAATAACTCCTGCCAATCGCTGTTTTTTGGGCTAATAAGGTAAAGCCATTAAAGTCCTATCTCGAACAGCTAAGCAGAATTTGTATGAGACCCTGATCACCCCAGCCCTACTTTATGGCGGTGAAGCAAGAGCTTCATTATTCGAAAGATATTCGGTCCCGTTTGCGTTGACGGGTTTTAGTGAAGGTTCAATAACGAACTATACGATCTGAGCAGCAAAATCGACCCAGTCAAAAAACTGGGTATTGGACATTTGAGATGGCTAGGACATGTAGAGCGAATACACACCAACTCTCCAACCCGCAGTGTCTTCGAATCTAACCCAGAGGGACGGCGTAGTAAAGGGCTTCCTCACAAGTTCACAAGCGCACAACTGAAGGCAGATAGCTAAAGACCGAGGTAAATGCAGAAGATTGTTGGTTGAGACCCAGGTTCACTCCGAACTATAGCACCACTTAAGTAAGTGAGCGGGTGAAATTCATAAGGCGTAGTCTGTCGAAAAGTTGCTCTCCTGGACCATTTAAATACGTTTCACAAAACGGAACAACTATTTTCAATAGCAGGATTAAGAAAACCAAATAATCTTTCAAATACGCTGCATAGTCAGAGGAACGGAAATAATAACAGAAAAACGACGTACTCGTCACTTTCTCGTCAACTAAAGATGTGTATAACTATCACAAAAAAATTTAGAATGTAACATATGTATGTCGTACGAAAATACATTATCATAGAAACATTACTTATCTACATATATTTTATAACGGCATGTTTTTTTTTTTTCTTTTTTTTCCTTCTTTTAAGCGACCTTCTCAATACAATAAATAAATGGCAACAACTGATAATGCCAAAACGTATCAATGCGACTATCCGAACAATTATAGGTACAAATACAAATAACTGTCAATTTGATTTGTTGTGTCAATTTTCAGCGTTATTGGAATTTAATCAAATAACATGCCATTTATTATCGTGTAAATTTAATTGAACATATTTTCAATACATGTGTGCTCTGATGCCAATGGGACAGTGAACTTTTTTTTCAATAAATAGTATTCAAAATTCTTCTCATCGCACAAGAACCACTCAGTATTATTTAAATTAACACTTCTTAAAGAAGAATGTGATTTCATTAAGTGGTTGTTGGTCTCTACCTCTTTATGTTGTATCGTCAAGTATGCAAATCTTTAGAATGCAAAATATTCTCACAAGAATCCAGTGAAGTCATCTGCTCGTGTCATCTGGTGCCAGAGGGATAAGTTTCTAAAATAGACGGCAATGACTGATCGCGCAGTGTTGTGAAAGGAACTTATTATACGAATTGGATAATCGGATATAATTTATGTACCTACTCTTTTTTCAGTTCCACTTAATAAATCTTCTTATTTGTAGCTGAGTTCGGGTTGATGGTCTTTTTAGTTTTCGGATATTTTACACAGTGTGAACAAAATGATCTCAGCGAGAATTGGTATTTAAAATATTTTGGCTTGTTGATTTTGTTCTGATTGAAATGAATGATAAATATAGAATTACGAGTAGGGCTTTACAAAAGAGAGAATTAGGCAGTTCTTACTAATATTCACTGTAAGTTGACACATATTACTTTCTGTTCACATCTACATGACAATTAGTTCCAATTTAGGCAGGACAGTCCAGTTTTAATATTTTGTTTATTGTTTGTTTTTGAATGCGTTCCGAAAGGTCGTGAAATTTCGCATTTTTGAGTCTGTCTTTAAAATCCATATGCAGTAGATTTTAACAAGAAATGCTCTAGTAAGGAAGATGGTAGAAAAGAGTTGAGAAGCTTTGGAGGTAGAAATTTCATTGTCACTGATAGAGTTCAGGGCAAATAAAGACAAAATTTGCTAACGCATCACTGCATTTGCGATTCAGCATCGGTTCTGTATAACGTTCGAAAACATGAAAAATTTGCATCTCTTTCGATGTCAAAGCTTCACTTCCCAAGTTGTTTGAAGTAGATTCAGAAATGTAAAAAAATGGTACATTGATGTGGCATCACTGCTGAATCACAACTGCATTGATACATTTCTTAATTTATCTAAGGCATGTCTAATATTCGGAAAATTGTGCGAAGTAAATCTGGATTCTGGTTTTTAAAACTGGTCATAAGTCAAACTATTTTTATTTTTTTTCACGTCTTAGATTTAAATTTTTTTAATGCAACTACACGACGTAAGTTGAAAATAAAAAAAAAGTAGATACGAAATTTATTTTTGGTATTTCGGTTTGAAGCTTGGCTGATATTAGGTTTCCGTACATGCTTACTTCATACGTAGCGTTCGTACGTCGGAGAGAATTTACTGTGATTTCTGCATTCGGTTCTGATTCGTAGTATTTGTTTCGTGTACGTATTGCTTAAGTTAGTCTAGTTTACATATGTATGATCGCATGATTTAATTTTATAACTAGAAAACTTGAATGGGAATGATTGGTACTTGAGCCGACAACCTACCACGCAGCAATCGAACACATAACCACTACACCATTCCACTCATACTAAGCGCTGACTTTAAGCTGATATCTTCTATTTTAAATCGAAATTAACGCATGACGATACCTAGCATGTCTTTAAATTGAATCGCAAGGATTAGAATAGAGACAAAAACATTAGATTAGAATTTCTCCTCAAATAGGAATGTGTAGGTACTTCTCGGAATATATTTGGAGAGTGAGGTGAGGATTGGCGTTAGTTTTAAGTCTTCAAAAATGAGTGGTTTCTAAAATTTTTTCCGAACAAACACTTGCTCCGGCACACTGTTCGTCTTTACTATTTGAAAATTGGATACGACAGTGTTAGGCGGTGTTCCGAAGATAGAAATCCATATAGTACTTCATTAACATTTAAATAGCCTTTGCAATATGAGCAGCGTTAGACCTTCCCTACACTTTTCTCTTTCTTAGAGTAAGGTCAACTCTAACCACATTTCACAAATATCAGGCATTAGATATACGATGCTTTTACATCTGAATGGAAGGAAACGCAATGAGAAAGCTTTCACCTTTTCTGCAGACACCTATTATGCACAGACACGATGCTCCTTGTGTTTTCGTTAATAGCTTGAATATTTGTGGATCTGCTCGTTACAATACACCATACAATGCATTCGTGGGTGAATATAAATTGGCGTTCTCTTCGGGAATGTCTGACCTTTTTCTATTGTAGATATATAAGACTATGAATGCCTTCGTCTCCCTTTCTTCAATGTTACGTTTTCAGTTTAACTTACTAAGAAGAGTCAGTCAGCCCCAGGTACTCAAAATTGTTTTTAATAACTTAAAGAAAGAGTTGAGTTCCAATTAAGTTGACATTTTCGTAGACGCACATAAGTAGTCTAATGTTATCAATTATATGTCCGACAACATTTTGTTTGCTGGTATTGCGGCAAATCTTTACTAAGCGCTTTAATTTGTACATGTCCCATTTGGTATTTTTGATAAGCCAATATGCTGACACTCTGTTGAATAAATACATTCGTCAGTGTATCGAAAGAAAATAGGCGCTGAACAATCCGCTCCTTGAGTAAATGTTACATTTGATATGACGAGGTGGATATTTTAATCACAACAGATATAATATTTAGTTACTTATACTCTGTTGACACATACTTATTGCAACATACAGAAATAATGGCGACAGGCCAGACAAAGTACATGTATAATATTTACTAAGGTAAATGATCAGTAACAGCCGGATCAGTTAAATCATTTTACCGTTCATCTGTCTGTATGTAATAATTTTTAGGTCTAAAATCACCCATCAGAAAAATCTCCGTTTTTAATATTTTCACTGGTCATCGTGCTATCTTGTGCTGTCTATATGTTGTGACATACGTGTGGGAACTTCGAAGTAAGGCCACTACTTATACCTTATCACATCAAAGGTTTCTTCACTATACATCTGCACGAACAGAAATGGTAGAATGATTATGGAACTTTTGAAAACTACGGTTTGTGGATTTTAAATGGAGTTTTAATGGAGACTCATGTGGTGAGCTGACCTATATTAGTAGTCAAGCAAGCTCAACTATTCATATATGTATGTACAATAGCGCGTGACTAGCTCTACTCCGTCAAAAATTTTGAGGTACTCGCTGCTAACGTTTCTGCACACTTACCAATTCTAACTAAACCAAACTTCAAAAGAGAACTGCCACTTCTTTCTTCTTCCTTTTATCAGCGAGGTTATGATCCGAAAACAAGGGATCACAACCCTCCCACTTCACCGCATTTCTACTGATCCGCCTGTGGGGTTCGCCTAAAGGAGAACTGCCACATAGAAAACAAACAATTTCCCAAGGTGAAATGAATTGAAGACAATACTGCTGCTTACAAATCTCGGCTAGATCATAAGTTTATTTTCCTCCCCTCTCTCACGTCTATCTCAATAAAACAGATCGAGGTAAATATCATTAAAGTTATAAGAGATTGTACGACATATACCTATATATCAGCAAAAAGCATTCGTTTGTACCGGCCAACAAATGATTTAATAATGAGTACGAAAATTTCGAAAACCATCGTTCGTTCAAGTTTTTTTTTAGAACGGCTTGTATTATATCAACATTAACATATAATACAAAAAACTGTGTTTGTTAAAAAAAAAAAAAAACAATTGTGTAAAAGATTTGGCACGAAAATAGGAAAGATGCAAGAATTCGAAAACTTTTTGATCTAATGTTTGTGAACTTAGTGGACGTATCCGAGCTTTACGAATAGCAGCTCGTTTTAACACTTCTTGACAGCGCATGTAGATTTTAACTTTTACGCTATACATTACCGAAAGTTAAGTTGTATGAATTGGATACCTCTATAACTTGAAAAAGCACTTTCTAAAATCAAAAATAATAAGACGACAGGTATAGATGGAATGCTTCTATAAAAAGCTGTATAACGGCTGATGTGTACCAACCAGTTTCAACACACATTATTAATCAAATGTATGACATTTTAAATTGTTCACTTGGATGGGGTCCATCTGTATAAATATTATAATCATGCTCTACTTTATCGTAATAGCTTCTTACATCTCTAGATACCGTTAAAACTGTGCAGCCCATAATTAAGACATTTCGCTTAATTAAGATTTTTAATTATAAAATTTTAAATAAGATGTAAATAAACAAATTAATTGGAGTCCAGTAACAATTTTAATCCTTCTCTCTCACTCTCTCTTTCTCTATCCATTCCAATGCCAGCATTGTGTAAAACATTTTAAGGGTATTCATAACCCTTGAGTGCGCGCAAATAAAAAAAATTTTAAATTTAATTAAACTATTCTATTAACTATCTATTACTTTTGTAGTTCAATATGAAATGTCTTATTTGGCAATTGCAATGTCTATATTGTAAAATTGAAAAATTTGGTATATGAACGAGTTTACGTATTTTAAATGAAGAATTTATAATACATCTGCAATGTCATGAACTTATTATGACAAACTTCGAGCACCATCAATTAAGTTACATTTTATTGCAGTGCCGGCATTTTTGGTATGGCAATAAATAACCTATTAACTCCCCCTAATTAATGACTCACTTATTACATCTGGTCACACTTATTTTGTTAATATACCTTTGTGCATACATATGTATTTGCACAATAACCAATGGTTATACACCTTGGTTAGTAGCCCAAGTAAAACGTTAAGTAAGGCTGTATTAAATCTATCGGCAGTGAGAATTTACACGATGAAATGTAGATTTCTCAATACATAAAGATAAGCTTCGAAAAAAACACAATATAAAGCTCGTAAAAATATAATAAATACAATCTCCAGTAAAATAAAAATCCTTCAAAACTAGTTCATGGTCACATAAAAACAAAATGAAAGTCTAAACATAATGGGTCTTCAATCAATTTTATTCTTTTTCACCCAATAAAAACGCTATAATTAATTTTTTATCACCACTTAAGCAATAACTGCAACCTGCCTTTAAAAAATCATAAATCTGTTTCTTAAACGTATGATTACTAGGTAGCCACTCGTACTTGCAGACACTGCGATTTTCAAAAGTCCAATAGGTCAGATTTTCAATTAATTAAATCCACAAAATTAACAAAAAATTGTCTATAAGAATCCGATATCAAATCAATTTGAATCATTGATATACACACGTATGTATTTCCTGATTATGACGAAGCTCATTCATACGTTTATTTATTCACTCAAAGTCGCATAAAATTCCATAGTAATTAAAATAAGTTTCACACTTTTTTGTCTTATCAAGAAAATAGTTAGAAATAGATTATCTCTCTGCAGCCACTTGGCAGATAATTGTTTTTATGGTTTTCAAAATATGAAGTATTTCGTGATAAATACAGGCTCATATGAATGTGTGTACTTACAATGTTATGTTTAGTGTGACAAGATAAGCTTTTAATTATACGAAGATTTAATGGAAAATAAAAGGGCTGACAAACTGGGTAGGAATGGGGCTGGTTATAGCCAGCATGATCATATTAAGGCAATAGGAGTTTTACTAGCAACTATTAAAAAAATTGCAAAAACGAGCCGATACTATAAGAATTTATTAAATACTGTAGAGATATGACAAAATGCAAAGTAATTATCATAGATGTGAAAGTACATATCATAGATAAAAAGTTGAGTAACAATCTGGTTAAACGAGACCTAGGTTCCAGTAGAACACAGTTAATATTGATGATGGAACTAATACAGAGTACATCGATCTTAACAAAAACTCTTTCAAACTCGGAGTGACAGAAATAGTGATCTACACCCACAGTAAGGAGGACGAAGAGCTATTTCACTATCACTGTATTGCAAATTATGACAGAAACTGCTGCTATCAACGATACCAGAGCTAACGTATCGCAGACAGATAGAAATCGATGAAATCCTGAAATTCACCGGGCGAACAAAGAGCTCTTTCCGTAACTTTATATTATAGTTTCCTCACCAATTGATCCAAAAAGAAACAGCTCTCAGGAAGATGGCATCGTTTTCTGCCCGATGAGTATGGGTTTACCCCAGGGAATTCTGCCAGCAGCAATAGCATCAATATCGAGTCGGAGTACGCTGAGTGCTTTGGGATTTGGATTTACTTTACTTTGCTCCCAAATGTTTTCCAAACGAGAAAAACAACTCTAACCCAATAGAGGCTTAAACGAAAAGCGAAAGCTTACTCTCTAAAACTAACCAACCAAAGCTCTTGATTAGGCTCTGAAATTCTAAAATATTTTTACCGGACTTTTAATTTTGGTTTTTTTTTTTTTTTTATCATTATACTCGTAGCAACCGCCAAAAAAGGTTGAATAATAACACAGCAGCAACTTGGCCGGGTACAATCAATCGAGACATGAAAGCAGTAAGACTGAACGAGACGACAACTCAAGACAGATGCACTTGGCGCCTCAGGGCTAGGAGACCCGACCACAAATAACTAGAAAAATAGTCATGGAAAATATCCTTGACATATGTACGTGTATGTATGTACCAGAGATTAGAACGAGTCGAGCACAGCGAACGAATATCGAGTACACGATCGAAAAAACGAACCGAGTATGCACACAACATAAACTCGTAGGTGCATTTCATAAAACGATCGAGTTCAAACGAGTATGCAACCAAACGGATATAGCCGATTTCAAGTCAAATCGAGTCTGGCAGTTAGTACAATAATTTAAGCACAACCATTGTGAATGAAAGTCTTCTCTGTTTAGGGAAGGGATGATAATAACGTACGCTGTACGTCAATTTCTTAGAAATTAACAGAGTAAAAACCCATCGAAAATCAATGGAAGACAGCTCACCGATCCTAATTACAACAAAATAAAAATTCTCCAACAACCACCTAGTGACTGATTAGTGCAGTTTCCTTTCTTTGAGTACTCGAAATGATCATGATTAATTTTTCAAATGGGTTTACAGGAACGATTTTGTGCACGAGTACTATTGAAAGGGATGGCAAAACTCTTAGTTGTTTGAAGTTTGTAATTCAAAAAACTCACGAATATAGAGAGAAAATGATCGAGTTCGAGCAAGTGAAGAGAAAAAAGTGCGACCGATCGATTGCGATAAAACATGCTCTTCCTATTTTGGCGAGATTATGATCTGAACTCAAAGGATCATAACCATCCCACTTCACTGTATTTCTACTGGTCCGCTTGTAGGGTTGGCCTAAATTAAATTGTCCGCTACATATACTTGTACGAATAAGGACAGAAGTGGATGTGTGTAGTTGCGCTAGATAAACAGCGCATACATGCTCGTAATGCAGTGTTACTCCTATATCGGAGGTGCAGGTCACTACTGCAATCCAACTCGAAGAAAACATTAACCGAAAACAATATCAATAAAAATTTAACTAACATGAGCGAGCCTGCTATATGCTATGCTATATCATATCAACCAACTCCCCTCATATTTGATTATTATAATATTCCAAGCGCATAGTTTCTACAGACAAAAACGAGCTACGAGGTTGATTGATGGTATTTTTTTAGCATTGGGAACATTCAACCGATAAAGAAGCGTGAGAAACCAGTTTTTACAAAAGAAACAAAGAGAGAACTTTTTTTTACTGAAATCCTTCATATCTGGATAGTTATTTTTTTATAAATTTAGAACTCTATGGTTTAGATTTACATTAATTACCTTCGATTAGCAATTTTACACCATTATCAAAAGTAACGACAACTGACGTCCAGGAAGAAGTCTGCATCTTATTAATTTGAATGAATATGTTTATATTAACCTATGAATAGACTTAATTAAAATGTCTCAGCTTTAGATAATAGTGTTGCAGAGTACATTAGCGCTATGAAATTAATGGAGCTGGAGTGTTTCCGTGCAAAAATTGCATGTATGAAGTAGCATATAGTATGTAACATTAAGTAATAGATTTTGTAATGAAAGTGAAAAGTCTCCCTCAGGCGGAATAAATATAATGACAATGAAATGAGTTGTGAACGAGTTTTCCGGAAAAGTGAATCTTTTTTTACGCTAAATAACATGCATCTCTATGGATGGTATAACACATGGAGTGTGAGATTAGCAACAGTTTCAGGAAAAGTTTTCAATATGTTTTTTTTATTACCAATAAAATGTGGTATAGTACAGGTAGTTAGAAACTAAAATATTCTCGTAAAAATCGACTACTCTCGAGACTATAAACAAATAGAGATTTTAAAATACAACCACCATAGTAGCGATGGCAGCTTAATATAGCAATTAAAAGTTATTGACTTTCTAATACCACGTTTATATGCAGAGTCGGGGGATCGAATTGAAACCGCGTTGAGATTTCGACATGTTGTGGAATTCCCAAACTTTTAACGATTGCAAATCGTTATCGCCACTTAATGACGTTTTCGCTAGCGGTAACGAATTTCTTATTGCTGAAATCAAACATAACGACAGTAGTCGCTAAGTATTAACCGCTTAATACCATCAACGATATTCATCGTTAAATACCGTTGAAACATTGGCAACGATATTGAAAATAATTTAAATTTTAAATTAAACTTTCAAGGTGACACAAAAGGATTCATTTGATTTCCGAAAGCAGTAACTTTGTTCGTAAATAAAAAGAATTGGATCTGTTTGTTGATAAGTTTATTTAGACGTTTAAGTTTTTTTCTATTAAGTCGCGAAGATAATATCGATCTTTATTTCGGTAAATCATTATTCGGACTATAACGAACATTTATTAATTGAAAATATTGTTGTTTTGATTATCATTCACAAAAGAGAGAATTGAATTTTTAAAATTGAAAAGCGAATTAAATTGGTGTATATTAATCGGTAAAGAATTTCAGTCTTATGGCGTGAACAAAAAATAAGCGTTGACTGTTCAAATAGTTGAAATAAGGAACATTAATATTTCTAGTACGTTTTGACTGCGATAGGCTAAGGTATAGTTCGGTTGCTGAGTTGTGTGTATGTTATAGAGGAAAGTGTAGTTGGTTATATTAATATATTGCCTGAGGGTATAATCGGTGAGTTTAACGGAATATCTCAAAATGTGGTCATATTAACGGAACCCATATACGAGTACATACCGCATTGCAGAATTAAATGCTAATTCGAGTTTTCTAAAAGATGATACATCGGAATTGCTAAATACTAAAAAACTGTAGTTAATAATTGGTATAAAAAGAGCTCTTACGAGTTTAAGCTTTGTAGTTATTGGTACACAAACAGATGCGATGTAGAGTTGACATAGACTGCAATAGATTCTTTTCGCTACACAACTAATATACCTATGTGTTTCGCAGGTAGTGTACGATTAATATATCATATATACGTATACCTAAATTTTTAATCTCGTCTTCAAAAGAAACCAACCACCCCATTCGATTTACTGGTGGTAAAGAATGACTATTGATTATACTTTTTGAAAAAAAAACTATTGCTTTTGATTTAAATAGTTGGATTTAAGGACAGTTTATTTACCATTTATATATTCGTTCTAAGTCTTCATTTAGCCTTTCAACACAGTTTTCTACTAAACCAATTGTTCTGGATAAATACACCTGTGCATCATCTACATATGAACGTATGAACGGACGCATCAAAGCACACATCCGTGTCGTTTATGAAAAGAAAAAACAAAAGCGGAGCTAAAATAGATCCTTGCGGTACACCAGAATGAGCAGCCAGAAATTGCGAGTTTCCACAGTTGGTGGTGACTTGTTTTGTTGGTATTTTCCGCTCAAATAATTAAACATGAGAGCCGATTTTTCACTAAAATTGTATTGTTGCTTAAATTTTACCATTAAACGATCATGACCGACGGCATCAAAAGCTTTTAAAAATCCAACAAATACAGAATGGACACATTGTTTTTATGGAATTCTTCTCTTAAATCATATAAAATCTTAACAATCTGACTGATGAGGAGATAACATTTTTTTCGAAATGTGATGTATGTATGTATGTGATCATTAATTTGGTTTTTGATTAATGTTTCCAATACTTTAGAGAAACAAAGTATATATACTGTAACGAAGTGACATAATCCACCACCCCAGAAGCGATCATCCACACTCCACGCGCACCTCACTAACCACCTAAGTGCGGACGGCTACCTTCCAAGCCTGCCCTAAGTGCGGACTGGATCCTTCCCAAGCCTGCCCTAAGTGCGGACTGGGTCACAGCACGCCTGCCCTAAGTGCGGACGGCTACCTTCCAAGCCTGCCCTAAGTGCGGACTGGGTCACAGCACGCCTGCCCTAAGTGCGGACGGCTACCTTCCAAGCCTGCCCTAAGTGCGGACTGGATCCTTCCCAAGCCTGCCCTAAGTGCGGACTGGGTCACAGCACGCCTGCCCTAAGTGCGGACGGCTACCTTCCAAGCCTGCCCTAAGTGCGGACTGGATCCTTCCCAAGCCTGCCCTAAGTGCGGACTGGGTCACAGCACGCCTGCCCTAAGTGCGGACGGCTACATTCTAAGCCTGCCCTAAGTGCGGACTGGATCCTTCCCAAGCCTGCCCTAAGTGCGGACTGGGTCACAGCACGCCTGCCCTAAGTGCGGACAGCTACATTCCAAGCTTGCCCTAAGTGCGGACTGGATCCTTCCCAAGCCTGCCCTAAGTGCGGACTGGGTCACAGCACGCCTGCCCTAAGTGCGGACGGCTACCTTCCAAGCCTGCCCTAAGTGCGGACTGGATCTTTCCCAAGCCTGCCCTAAGCGCGGACTGGGTCATCGCAAGCCTGCCCTAAGTGCGAACTGCGCCCTTGCCCGCCGACGTACCGAACCGAGCCAGACAACCAGACGCATAACCCCGGCCCGTACCAGAACCAGCCGCAGGACGACCAACGTTAGAATTAAGTTATGTACAAATTGTTAAGTATAGAAGGTGTTAGAAAAAGAACCATTTAAATTGTTAACGAAGAAACATTGTATCAAATCGCTTCGTTTTATAAATAAAGTACCTCTTTCCCAAAGTCTAGGGTGTTCCTTTGGGTTAACCCTGGGGCCGGCGAGCCCACCTCAGCCTTTGAAGAAAGATACCCTCACAATACTAATATGCCTTAAGTCTTGTAGTTCCGTGCAAATTTTACAAAGTGGGCGGAAGGAGGGTCCACTTATTCAGCCTTATCCTGAGAGGCGTTATACTTGCACAACATTTGTTGTTTTGTTCCTTGTTATTCCATTCAGAACTTTCCTCTATTCAGAACGAACTGCTATTCCATCCCATCTTTTGACAGCAGGCTTAAACTCTTAAGGGTTGCAACCACAAAATCACATTCGACTTTGCCGTCAATATTTGAGACTCGTCTTTAAATCCATTTGCACAACAGTCTTAAACTGTTTCTGATCCCAGAAACCGCCGCAATTTAAGTAGTTAAATAAATTAAAACTTCAAGTTAACTTGCATTTCAACTCGATGTTAACTACCAACTTGGCACTCACTAATTGATGAACGACAAATATCGTCGTTTTTTGAAGCTTCTCACGAGACATTTGCCATAAAAGGTGTCCGTTCTTTTACTTGCAAATTTGTACAAATTTGTGTAAAAAAAAAAAGGTACCCAAATAAATATAGAATGTTCTCCTAGGATATTACAACGGATTTAAATAGGTAAGTTCATATTAAAGAGTACTGTTGTAAAAAGGAACTCTAAAGTTCATTAAAAATGTTTTTTTTTTATAGATGTGGAGTACTGAACGCAGCCTGAAAACGTTGACGCTTAATTATGGGCATACTTGCTGGCAAACAAAACGGACCTAAATTAATGGGTTCCAAAACGTTTCAACGACAAATTGTGTTAAATAGCGTAAGAACGCAATTCAAATTACCACATTCATAATCGTCGTAAACGCCACTAGGATTAAGAGTGATTGTCTTTCAATTTCGGATGAGTATTTCATATCAAACCAAAAGCAAATGCAAACGTAATCTTAACATTTTTTCGTAACTTTTTCATTAAAGCATTTAATTAATTCAGTTAAATGCAACGATTTCATTTGACATACATAATAACACATAAGTGGGCGCCGTGGCGCAAGTTGTTAGTGTGACGGACCACTGCGCGTAAGGTTCCAAATTCGAATCCGAGAAAACACCAAAAAGTATTTTCACTTTTTTTTAACTCTCGCGAACGTCTGACATACATCCGAGAGTATTGTTATCACGAAAAAGCTTCTCAAAAACAACCTTCGGGGCGTTGCCACTTCAGGGCTGTTTTTCAGTAGATTCTCTCAAGAAATGCAGTAGATTGAATTTTTTCCCAGATTTTATTTTCAAACAATTTGTTATCAAGTTCGGCCAGGGATTCGCGTAAAAATCAGATCTTGGTATAATTTTGGAATTTTCCATTTAAAAAAATTTGTTAATCGACGAGGGTGGGTAAAAACCACGAAAGTAGAAGACTATCGTATCTACTTCCGCATAAATAAAAAAGCATTTACGATAAAAGAGTTTATCTGTGCAGGAGAGATTGACAGTAACCTTGAGGTACTTAGCTACTGGAAGAAACTTTGAAGAACTTAAATTCTCCGTTGGTATGTCAAGAAGTTACACCATAGTTAAAACATGTCAAGCACTTATACATGTACAATACTTCAGGAATTTTACTCTTGTTTCTTTGCATATAACTCGATAACGACAACAGATAATAAGGTACAAAATTGACAGCATAACCTTCGAAAAGCAAAGCATCTTCTGGCATCCTTAACTCAATTATCGCTATTCATTGTTTTAAATACATATGTACATGTTACAACACTGGATGCACAAAGTCAAAGGAGTAATGATGAAATACTGACATAAATACCTTACACGATCATTATTAATGACAATATTGCCAGTAATGATGCTTTGAAATCAGAAAATCCAGATTTTCGTCATTCCCGTCCATCATTCCAAGTAATGACAATACTATTGACCTTACACGATCATTATTAATGCCATTATTTTGCAGTAATGACATTATTATTGAACGTGTAAGGTCCGCTCATGGATAGTGAGTAGTGACTGCGTTCAAATAAGAAATTCAACTTTTTCGAAAGTTTTGTTATGTTTTTTGCTGAAAGGGATCAATTTTTACGATCCGCAAGTGCATACAAGCATACTACAAAAATGCAGTAGATATAAATTTCCAAATAAATGCAGTGGATCTACTGCAATTGCAGCAAAGTGGCAACGCTGCCTTCGGATACGGCACTAAACTGTAGGTCCGTTCCATTCGTGGGAAAAGTATAACACACACAACACGAGTGGTTGCGAGAAGCTTTGGCCCTGTTGCGCCAAATATATATTTATTTATAACTGCCAATTATATAGTGAAGTATAGTGAAGCTTGTTTACCAAAATTTTTCAAAAATTCATTAAAAAACCAGAAGAAATGGAAACTTTTGACGCAATACTTACACTTCTGACTGTAATACAACTAAATGCATTCGATTTCAGTCGGATACCAATAGGTTTTCGGTGTAGTGTAAACATAATGCTTCTTCTTCTTCCTTTTTCGGCGAGGTTGTAATCTGAAAACCCTCCTACTTGACTGCATTGCAACTGATTCGCCTGTGGGGTTCGAGAGTGTAAACATAATGCAGTAGATTTTAATATTTCTAAATGTTAGACTTTTACACGCAACGCACGCCACTTTTCTATGACTTTTTCTATTAAATATCTCAAACTTATTTGTTTTGATAAATTCAAAGATATTAGGGTCATATTTGACAATAAATTCAACTTCTTATTGTATTATGATTGCTAAGTATAGCTCTATGTTAGGATTTCTTATGCGAACTAGGAAAGGCTTTCGAGATATCTATAGTTTAAAACTATCTAGGTAATGCTTGTTGGTGAGACAGTATTTAGAATACTCTCTATCATTTGAGCTTTGCAACAAAATTGAGTTTAGCTTAACAAGATTCTTGTTTTTTTGAAAATCGGTAGATGATCCTTAGTCTTGCAACCAAAAACATAGCATTTAGAGAACGTATTCAAAAAAAAAACTTCGCCGCTACTTTTTGCACCATTACTGCAGAAAAAGCGAGCAATTTTCTGGCGCTCTCGTGGATCAATGAAATTTAGCCAGCACCTGATTCACCGAATCTAGTTCCTTGTGATTTCTGGTTGTTTACAAAACTATAAAAAAAATATAGGGGAAAGGTTTTCGTTTCAAGTGAAAAGATGATAAAAGTACTATAGTCAATGCCGAAACTGAAACTCTCCAAAAACACAACTTTGAGAAGTGCTTTGAAAGGTGGTTCTACTCTAGTGTGTAGCAATTTTAGTGCCCTCATAGTCTGCAAGTGTCAGATTGACTTATGCCAAAAAAGACGTTACTTGGGAGATATGAAAATTGAAGTGTGGTCAAACGCAAGTCGTTACGACGTTCCGTTGCCGCGTAATTAAAAAAGTTCAGCTATTTTTTGAGCAGACCTCGTATCAATTAGGTTACTTTGAAATAAAAAGACGCCAACTTCGATTGAAATATTTTGTTAACTTTTTCCTTTCACCAGACAATTGATGCAAAAATGTATCAGTGTCTGACACGCTACAAAAAAAATCATATTTCATTTAATATACAAAATTAGGTTGAAAAAACTATTATGCGTCAAAATTACGGGAAATCTCGAACATTTTTATAGTCCGAATAACCAAGGCATTTGAAATAGTGCCAATAGCTTGGGTACGCCGCCTACAAATTTTGTAATTATGGATTCGTTAAATGGACAGAAAACTGCTTTGGAATGGAATTACGTACTTCCTAAAGAAAGTTAGCGCGAGTTCGGGCGAAGTTTTTACTATTATTTTCTAAAATTTTCAATCGATAGATTTCTATAGGAACTACGTAATTCTAACGTCCTATTACAAAAAGCGTGGAATATAGTAACTCAATGATAACTTGATACTTAGAGGTAACGACACGGTCCCACCTAATAGGATTTTTTTTAAAGTGGGCGAGTTTGTAAGCAAATTAAAAAAATGTGAACATTTTAACTGTACGAGTATGTACATAGGTATCATACGTCAGTGCTGCAGCATAACAAATTACAAATATAGATGCAGACTAGAAAGTAGTGCCAAGTTTTGGCACTAAAATTGCCCCACGGCAACGCTGCAATTAAGTCCTGCCAGAATAGAATACTATGTACATTTGAGAATTTGTTTTTAGTACTTACCGCGATAATTTGATTCCTTTCCAATAAGTTAAGGACACACAATTTTAGACCGCATAGAGAAATGAAAACCTTGTGGCAACGATTTTATACACACAGACGTATCTGAGAGGCAACCGGTTTTCCTGCTTCGACGGTGCAGTGGAAAACCAGAAGCAACACGACAAAACAATAAACCTGACCACAAAACAACGAGAACAAGTGAATTGAAATTTTAAAACTATTTCGTAGAAGACCACCGATGGATTTTTTTCACAATAGTAACCCAAACGGTGTTGTGAATATTTTCTAGAATTTTTTTTTTTCACTAGACACACGTTGGCGTAAATTTTTAACGATAAAACGAGGAAAATAGTTGACAAATAAAATTTCACTCAGTTTACCCGCGCACTACTCTTCACTTCACTACACCGCACTACGACACAACATATACACTAGACTATTCAAAACAAACTGACATCAATGTGCTTCGAATGAATGCGACGACCCGCGATAACTTGTTGAGTTTGCTTGTGAATTCCACTCCACTCCTTTCCCCCTTCCCGGACGGATTTAACTCAGTTTGATTAGTTTGTTTTTGCTCCCATATTTTGCTTTGATTTCTGTGCTTGTTTTGTATTTGAATTTACGAATTTGCTGAACAAAGAAGAAAAACCTGAAATGTTTGAAAGCAGAGGGAGAGAAATGTAAAAAGACTAGAGATGCGCAAGATTACTCTGGTACGTGGAGTTTTTATTTTGCTGAGATATTGTAGTAGTTCTGTAAAGATGATTATTGGATTGACGATTAAAGGCAAAACTCTGGTGGCGATGCTTAGAAGTAAGTTAATACCATAGAACTTGACAGCTAAGGTACAATTGTATAGAAAACGCAGAAGGGCAAAAGTAAACAATAAAAGAAAACCGTTTTTTTTTTAATTGTTTAGTGAAAAAAAAAAATTAAGAAAATAGTACAGAAATAAAGTTTAAACATTTTACATTATCTTTTGCGGACATATTCAGAACTCTTTTAACTGATAAAGCGAATAGTTACTGTAAAAGTGATTTGACTCCTTGTGAGTTCAGTTTTGTTTTCAAATTATGCAAGGCCAATAAGGAATATGTAATAAATTCTCGCATTGTGGTATTCCTCAATGTAATTCCTACAGACAAATTAGAATTACAATGTTTCGTAGCCCGAATGAAATTCGCGACTGTAAAACCTTAATCAAGAAGTGATCGATTGTTCTTTGCATAGGAAAATCCTTTCCAAAATACTTTTGGATCTCAAGTCGTCACTTTTTCAAGACAATATCGTAAGACCTGCTAGACGTGAAGACATGCGATGCAGAATAATGCTGGTAAAGGGCGCATTTCCTACCCAGAACCTTCGCCAATTCAAGCGAATAAGGTAACCATAGACCGAACAAAGCGTTGTTTGTTTACATTCAAAATCGAATTTTGAAATCACAATCTTCATATTTTTTGCGCTTTGAATCTTGCAAATATTGCCGAAACCACAATGTGGGGTTTGGGCCCTCGCGCTTTGACATATTGCATAAAAACAACGTGTGCAGCTCAGGCGTTTAGCCAACGTTTAATAGTAAATATTGTCAAGCCCTTTCCAACGCCCGAGCAGAGCTACACTCTACAGTGTCTCGGGTTTGACAACTGTTTTCGGAATTTTGTTTTCCGCACTTACAAAGAAATGTTACATTTTTGCCCGATTTCTTTGCTTAGCTAATTCTATTAAAGGAGAAGAGCTTTCTCCGAGGTTCATCTAAAAATAAATACGCAAGTGAGTTGCGGAACTCCGACAAATAAAAAAAAAAAAAACAAGACTTTATTTGCATAGGAAAAATGTATCAGTAAGTTATAGACTTGAGCGATACATATCCACTTTTTTTACTCGAATTCAATGAGAACCAATCTAACGAGGAAAAAATTCCAATTCCTCCCTCAGTAGTAGGTATATCCTACCAACTCCCGACCATTTCAAAGTGTTTCATTTGCAAATTCTCTGGTCTCGCTTTTTGACAGTTGACTAAGACACCGATAAAAAGCCCATTAACACCGAACTGACCGAATGCCACATTGTGGTTTAGTTTTAACTTTCTGTTCTCTATCCAGCTATATCTTGAAATGTTTAATCAGTTTTTCATTGATAAAATACTTTATTTACCTTGCTTTCAATTATTTCTCACTGAAATCTACACAGATTTGGTAGCTTTGCTCTTCTAAGAGCTATTTTTGTTTTCATGTTGTAGAAAGCGACTAAGTGAAATATGATCAATCCTCGCACCATGCCTTCCTCAATATCATCCCTACAGAGGATATGTAAGACCTTGTTTAATAAAATGGTCAGTTGTCCTTCGGATAGGAATACCTCTTGCTTTTCTTTTTGAAATGACTGTCAATATTTCATCACCGACAGAAACTTCCCAAACAGTTTGAACATATTTTGAGTGATAAGGAAATTTTATCGTAAGTACCTATTAAATCAAAACCAAGAGTTTCAAAGATACGTGTTTTTCATTTAAAGAAAAAAGAAAAGCAACAACAAAATAACACAATACATACATTTGTGTACGCACATTCCAACGTAAATAAGTTCATATTTCTAATTGTAAGGCATCATATTTCACCAGTAAGAAACTGATGATTAGCAAAAATGTCAACACTAAACAACAGAAAAATTACAATTAGGTACATATATATTTACCTATGCATACAGAACTCAAATTTGGAATCGCTATTTGTATGTGTTTTGTACTTTGTATCTGGGAAATAGCACCTTTTCTTATTAACAGAAAACTTTCCACATTCAGCTTATTCCAAAAAAGACGATAAAAGTTACTTAATTAACTACCGGCCAGAGTTACCACTCTTGATACTTAAGTAGTATAATTGTTACACTTTCGAATATCATACTACCTAAAACGTTTTTATTCGCGTGTAGGGTAGAGTCGCCTTTTCCCCAACATCCCCAGTTCTCGAACACTTTTTATAAAAGTCGTTATATTATCGTTAATTTACCGTTTCTACTTTTCATCCCAGCACACTTATATAGGTATGCATTTTCCCTTTTTCATTTACCAAGCATCGCATTCATAGAAATGTATCTTATATCAAAAAAAATTCTGAGTTTACTAATGGGTTTAATTAATGCAGTCGATCTATTTTTTCAAAAAAAAAAAAGTTTCAGTGAACGTCTAGTTGGTTTCAAAGCAAAATTAATCACTAAAGTACTTTCAACTGTGTTTTTTATGACATTAGTGCATTAATTTATAATATTTCATGAAATTTTGCAAATTAAAATTGAAGTTAGCCCGTGGTTTCGACTGTTCGAGAAAAGGAACCTAATTTTTACCGAGTTTCCTAACCCGAACACAACTGTTTTTTTGAATTATTATTTTAAAAAAATTAATTACCTGTGGTTAGTTTTGTTTCTTTTTTTAAATAATTATTAAGGGTAATACCTGGTTACAGTACAAAATGACTGATAATAGTGGCGCAAAATTATAGTCGGATAAAGTGCCTTTTAAAATTATTTAAGTACATACCAAAGCTAAAATGTGTGTTAAATTAATTATAGTCGATATAATACCGACTTTACCTTTATAACCCCGTACTAAACTTAAAACAAACGAGAGCCAATATTATCTTTTAGTATCGACTTTGAAACTTCTGTCATTTTTGCGTTTGTTTGACTAAAATTCATTGCGAATTCTTTCGAAAGCTAATACTAGTTGCACGTAGGTTCTCATATTTGTTTCATTTGTTAATAAATTGTAATAATAAATAGAATCAACTATATGAGGCTTAAGAATATTTGAGTTTTTCTTTCAAATTAAATCAAAACTATGTTTCTAGGCCCAACGTAAGCATTTTTTACAGACTGTTCATTTTTCAAAGTCCGTAAACAGTTCGACAATAGGGGGCTCTACCCTACTACAATTTCTCCAAAAATATTTTTTGTTTATTTAATAAAGAAATTTAGAAATTAAACAGAAGATGAATTGGGAAACCGACTTAATTTATATATGGTAGGACAAATGTTGCTAGGTAAAGAGTTGTTAAAAGATGAATTATTAACATTTTACAAATTAAATTCATTTATAGTGAATATAAGACGTAGATGGGTGGTGAGGTGCAAGTGCACTGCTACCTATAAATCGAAGAGCTTCAAACCGCACGATCTTGGCGGCCAATTGACGTCGGCCCTTCGTGAGATTACGCCACCCAGAAACTTCGCCTTCAATATCTCCAGTATTTGAAGCGTATGAAAGGTCAAGTTCATGAGAACAACACGAAATTGAAACATTTTGGTTCTCGCGCACACTCTCTGCCACCGCAGCAGGACTTCAGTGGACCGCACGTTGCGTTGACATACTGGGACTGCTCAATCAGCCACTGAACCTTTTTCCTCGAATTACTTTATAAGTCGCCGAATGGTGATCTCGGAAAACCGCTTATTACCACCGTAAATCGTACGTAACGCGCGGAACCTTCCGCGAACAGAACTCGAATTTTGATAATACATTTTTCATTCGATTTAACAGGAGAAAAAGTAATTTACAAGCGTTTTTATTTTTAAATTGTGTAACCCTATTCTGCACTAGCTATGGGCAATTGCGAATAAAAACAATCGGATAATTCGATTGTTTTCTCAATTCGAATTATTCGAATAAAATTGAGAGGAGTGGATTATTGACCCGCAATTGTTCACATCAA
This sequence comes from Brachypalpus laphriformis, assembly GCA_945910035.1. Classification (NCBI taxonomy): domain Eukaryota; kingdom Metazoa; phylum Arthropoda; class Insecta; order Diptera; family Syrphidae; genus Brachypalpus; species Brachypalpus laphriformis. Next base: position 90,833,955 of record OX246754.1, read on the forward strand.
TTTTTAGCCCCCACAACAACCACTGACAATTGTAAGCAATACAATTGAAAACGATTGTGTATTTGCTTTGCTTATTGTTCAAATCGGTAAGAGAAAGATTGTTCCGCCTTGCGTCTGCTCTTAGTGTTTTACATGATATCTACTTATGTATTGGGATTGTGAGTTTTGCATGGATATTTTCTTTGATTGTGTGTAGTGTAAGTGTGAAAATTTGTAATTGTCGATGGATTTAGCGCGATTGTTCGATTATGTATGCGTCGTTTCCGTTTGTTAGAACGCGATTGCTGGAATTCGATTCGATTGCTTATGATAGGCGTTTTTCTTTTTTCATCGAGCGCGCTCTGAGCGTGCTCTGAACCGAGCGTGCTCAGAGCGTTCAGATTTGTTTATGAAACACACTTAAGCACTCTGAGTCATTTGATTAGTAATTAGAGCTTGAGCTGTCAAAATATGGATAAAATATCTATTGATAGTTACTTTTTATGTTTTATTTACTTTCTGCACCAGAACAACAAATTTCGTCCGCAATTTCAATTGCTTTGGAATTTTTTTTTTTTTTTGTCCTCTCCTGCAAACATGAAAAATAGCTGTGCTCAGGATTTTGCTCTGAACGCTCGGTCAATTAATCCAGAGCTCATAGAGTGCGCTCTGAGCATGCTCTGAACGAAAAAAAAAAAGCGAATTCAGAGCTCTGATGTGTCTGAGCTAAAAAAGAAACACGAATTTTTTTTTGACAGTTCAGGCTCTGCTCTGAACTAGAAAAGAAAAACGCCTGATGAAAACAAATAATTCGCAATCGAACTACATTTCTAGCAATTGTCATCGCTATTCTGCACTTAATTAAGAAAGGGGGAAAAATAATATGTATATCGTCGGCTTAGTGCAAAAAGTCATTAAGTACATTTGCTCAATATTTGGTTATTCACAATTCAAATTGGCAATGCAGTAAAAAAATATTTATTAAAACATTTTCAAAGATTTTTTGTTTTGTTTTCAAATGATTATTATCTCATCTGATGCACTTAAAGAGTTTTTGCATGGGTGAATAACATTAAAACAAGCACTTAGGTACTTTAAACTGAAAAATGGCAAAAATGTACTTAGTGAGTTTTTGCACTAAGCCGACGATATACTAAAAAATAATATATCAGGCAAGCGGCGATTAAATCCCTAGAATCTACTTTCGATTCGAACCGCTCTTAATTGCCATTTGTTCTTTCTTCACCTTCCTTGTGTGCCAGGTCATAGGGACATTCCAGGGCCTGTATGGCCGGCGAAATTGCCAGGAATGGCAAAACTTTATCGATTCTACCGGAGAAGGGAAATCTCGGTTTTCTTCTCGCTACCATTAACCGCAGATATGCAGATAGCACCACGTGCCACATCACTAGACAGATCTGGCCTGAGCTGGGCCACAAATGCTCCAACTTTTTAATTACACAGAAAAAAACCGCTCATCAGTACTATGTATTGTATGCAGGTGTTATTACATGACACTGCATCATCGGCCTGCACGCAAATATGCTAGGCCTCCTATCAATGATTTTTGCAAAAGCAGCTTTAGCGAAAACGAGGAGGTAACGAACCTTCACCTCCTCTGCAAATGACCGAATCGAACAAAAACACCTTAGAGCCAATCAGGGTTATCGTGAATAAATTTTCCCTCGGAATTTTTGCCCCGAGCTAAAATTAAGTTTCTTTAAAAAAGAGGAAATAATTTCCCGGAAAAGAAATAGGTATTATGAATGATATTTCAAGAGAATTTTCAACGCAATCGCGATATTTATTTATTCCGTGATGAATTTTTTCCCTTTATTTTGAAGATATCTAATTTTTGTTCGAGGGAAAAATTCCGAGGGAACATTTATTCATGATAACCCTGAATAGTTTTCGTACCCTCCAGCGAATTTTTACGAAAACAGCGAATTTTTACGAAAAGTTACGAATTTTTATGAAAACCTGTTCGATTTTTTTTTAGTGCAAGAAATTTCTGTGGGCTAGTTTGTGAAAACTGTCCAATCGCTGTATACGTCATTTTTTGTTGGCTTGTTCCTTCTCTTTCTTTCTTTCGCGTACAATTGGGTTTTAGGTTTGACGTTTAAAAAGTGGGCAACTTTTGTGGTTCAATACGTTCGTTTACTTTTTCGTACTTTTACGTCTCTCTGAGACAATTTTACTCCCACCCGTGGATATTTGACAAACTGCGAATTTTGATGCAGAAAGTACGCGAACAGACCTAATTTCTTTGATAACTTCAGCAAATTCGCAAACGTCTACATCAGACGTCTCCAGTGCCTTAAAAACAAGCTCCGGTTGATTCTGTGGGTAGTTCTGGGTTTCACAACGGATCTGTACTAGTCCAAGTGTTCCTGAGTACGACCTAGGTACTCTAGAATTCGCCTTTTCATTAGGAATGCTTACTCCCTTTTACATCATACTCTTCTTAGCACTTCTTCGTTTGTGATCTTGTCAACCCAAGAGATAGCCAACATTTGTATATACATACATATACTCGTATGTACCCTTGTTTCGAAAGATTCTAATGTTTTGGTCATTTTTGTATGCACCGTCCATGTTACCACACCGTATACGAGTAATAAGACCGGCCAGATAAAACACTTAACAAATCTGGTCTTTATGCACAAAACCTTACTGAGTTTAAAGAAATTTTACCTCGCTTGTTCTATTCTGATTTGCATTTCTTTGACGGTACTTCCGTTGTTGCTGATTTTTGTTGCTAGCTACTTGATGTCGTTTACCTTTCCCATTTCTGCGTCATCTAATTTTAGCTCGATATTCTGTGGTTGCGGGTTATTAGTGAACACCATGAACTTGGTTTTTGTAGAGCTAATCTCTGAACCATATTTATGGCTTATCCAGTTAAGCTTATCCATCATGCTCTTGAGTTCACATACATATATCATTCGCTATAATAACTGCAACATCCACATATCTTATGTTGTATATCTTGATGCCGCCGTCCTTATTTCTATATCGCTTCTTTAAACATGAATGAATGTTTGAATGCTACATCAATGCAAACTTAATAGAAATCAATCTGGTTATCGTATTCGACTGGGCACTCAAATCTAAAATGTCCAATCACAAACCACATGAATGTAATATAAGCCCTACACAGAAAGGGCATCAGAAAGTCATCGTAAATTCCATTCATGTTTCTTAATCGATTTCAATGAGTAACTCAAGTTACTTCGAGGGTAGTTTTTTTAACTGTCGCTTGACACTACTTCTCGATTTTTGTTAAGGGTGTTGAGAAACTATAGCCGATATAAGCACTGAATTGAAATACAATGGTATGAGGATTTCACTTAAGCCTATGTATATATTCATATTTAACGTATGAAAGGACATAAAAATCAAAGTACTTACGTTAACTTCGTTGTGTTGGTGACCATCCTCCCCATCGGTCCCACCAAAGTCTTCTGCCTGAAAATTCAAATGGGTCTCAGATCTTGACTTTCGTCTGGTGTGTACTGGCAGGTCATATTCAGAATTAGATAGCGGCGACGAGAGTGGAGTATCCGGTATATTTCTCGCATTTGATGGTGATCGGGCTACCGCTCTTCTGAGAATAACTCCCTGGTATAACTTCTTGTGGTCAGCCGCAAGAAATAAGCTCTCCAGACTCCGATTACGTTCGCCCATTGATGGGGCACAGCGGATGTGGTTCACATTTTGTGCGTATTTTATAGTAGGTGATTTTGATTGCGCGGATTTCATTTAAAGCTTTAAATTTCACTCAAATGGATTGAATTGAATAGGATCACGAAGAACTTAACACTTCGGTGGTAATGTGAAATACTGAGGTAGAAGATCTGTTAACTTTGATTGAATAAATATTTTAAAACTAATTTCATTTGTGTTGTATTAAATTATTTTAGGAAAGGCACAAGATATTGTTGAGGCTTTACTTGTTAATTATGAATTCGAATTAATTGTGCGTTGGGTTTTTCTAATTTAAATGAAAAGAAAGGCAAAATATGCACCCGACCGGAGTGGTTTATTATTGTTATTGTACTGGGGCGTTGTTCCCTGTTCTAGGATTTGTGTATCGCGTGTCTTTAGGGGTGGAAAATCAATGGTGTGTGTATCCCTGTTCAACTGTCATTAATGTCATAGTAGTCGAACTATATTCTTTACTGATTCTTCCCTACCGTACGAGTATAAGGATGCGCATGCGTTTGTTTTGAATATTTTCCTGAAAATATTTTCAAGAATATGATTTTAATATCGTTTATTTGTTTTGGGGTACATGGGTATATTTGATTATAAGTCTTGATTATAAGCTTGCAATGATAACGAAGTTGTGTCATATAGATGAGCATGCATACCAAAAAAACTTAAAATATGAACATATTAAGGAAAAAGAATTTTATCAATCTAAAAATCTTTTTGCTTTGAATTGTACGAATAGCCCGAACATACTCGTAAATGCAGTCAAAATATTTTTCGCGCTCTCTATAATCCTATTCCAGTGTCTGAACATTTTTGTATGCATTCTATTCTAGTCCTACTCCGATCCCTAAGACGTAAAATTAGTATTCATAATCCTAGGTATACAAATGTTATAGTGTGTGGCGATTTCAATAACAATCTTCTTAAATATAATTACTCGGCATTTAAATTTCGCAGTGACTGCTCCATTACTGGTGTTGATATTATTAACGTTTCATCAACTGCGACTTATTTTAAGCTCCATTGTAATGAAAGCCTTCTTGATCTTGCTCTTGTTTCAAACATTGATCTTGTGAAATTATATGAACAAATAGGACTTCCGGATTTTATAACGATCTAGTTTTTGTAACTATCAATATATCTTTGAATACTATTTCTTGTCTGGTGGAATTTTCGTACCGTGATCTTTGTGCAATTAATGAGCCCGCACTATTTTATGACGTTCTTCATAGTCCTTGGTATCTATGTTGGGAAGCTTCCACAGTCGATGACAAAGTTATTACTTTTCAATACATAACTTAGACACTTTTTGACCGTCGTGTGCAAATTAAAACTAGAAGTGTTAAGGATGTTAGATTTCCATGGTTTTCTGAGCATATAAAGAGGCGCATTGTTGAAAGAGACAAGGCATATTCCCAATGGCTATTTTTACACCTCTACCTATAGTAGTAGTAGTAGTAGTAGTAGTAGTAGTGTAACTTTATTAATGCAGAAAAAAATTCAGTTGTTACAGTTTTACATAGTAAGCATTGGCTTTTGCCGTCAACCGGGAAAAGAGAGTTTTTAAATTACAGAATTAATTCATATATTATATAAGCAATTTTTTTTCTTTTAGAAAGCTTGGTTTATAATTTGTAGCCGGTATTTTAGAGCAGATTTTATATATTTAAACAGTATAGTCCAGTTTTCTCCATTTAAGATGCGAACGACTTCATCGGAAGAGAGAGTATTTTTTCCATAAAATTATCTTCTGATTGCGCTCAGAATAGGACAGGTTCCAATGAAATGAAGGCCGTCTTCTCTTGTTCTATGGTTGCACAGTGTACATTCAACACTTCCATCTTTTATATGTGGCATGTAGTTTAATTGCAATAGTTCGCCCCCGGGTTTGAATACTGTTGAGATCAGATCTAAACTGTTACAATCATGAAAATAGTTCAGCTCCCCAAGGTCATGCTTTAAAACTTTATAAATATTCCTTACTTGACTTTGTTTACTTTGCCTTTGAAAAGACTGCCGTGTGGATCCTTCGATCTTAATTCAAAGTTCCTCCAGTGCCTTTCCGAGGTTTATTTCCTCCTCTACGTGTGCGTCATGTAGGGGTACATTATGGTCACAGCCCAGCCTAATCCATTCGGCGAAGAAATGAAGATTCCTATTTTTGAGGTGCATAGCAATTTTATGAGGAAGAAACAGAGTAAACACGGAAGTAAAAAGTGCGAAATGCGAAAGCAGCTTATTACGCATCCAAGCTGAATTCTAGTCAGTCTACCTCTGTTCTTTGGAAAAATCTACGAAGTTTAAGAATTCTTAATGGGAAATCGATAGCTTGTGATTTAGAACCGAAGCTTTTTAATAATTATTTCCTCACTGGTGTTTCCTCCCACAATGAAAACCGTGACATGATTACGACACTTCTCGGAGGTGATACGTATCAGTCGAATTCTTCAGTATTTCAGTGTGTGACTGAACACGCTTCTAAAAGCGGTAAATAGTATCGAATCGAATGCAGTAGAACTCGGTCAGGTATCCTTAAAGTTTATTAAACTCATTCTGCCTCAGATATTTTCAATTTTTGCATTATGTGATCAGCATTTTCAAACAACTGGAAATCCGCTAAAATTATCCCTGTACCAAAAAACTCGAACAGAATGAGGCCAGAAGATTTTAGACCAATAAGTATTTTGCCTTGTCTCTCAAATATATTTGAAATTCTACTGAGGAACCAAATAAATAATCACATTGATCTTTTTAATATGCTTACTCCATGCCAATCTGATTTTAGGTCCAAGCACAGCTGTACTACAGCCATTGTTAAAATTCTGGATGACATAAGACATGAATATGATCATAATAATAGGTCCGTTCACGTACTATTCGAATTAAAATTCGTAGATTGTTAAATTTCAGAGAGTGGGGGTAACAATTTCTCAAAAGTGGGAAATATACGATACAACCGTTGTACCGCCTTGTGTTGTACTGACATCGATCCAACTGTTGTATGCAGCATACACATTATACAATCTTCCTACGATTTACGTACAACCAGATCACCTCCAGTTTTTTTTTTTATAATTTGCGCGCACTCAAGGGGTTATGAATACCCTTAACATGTTTACGAATACACACAGTGCGGGCGTTGGAAAGGATATAAGTATAAATAGAGAGACAAGGACTCGGGTAGTGGTTTGAAGTTCAGTTGTTTATATATTTCATGAGAAATAAATAATAGCTTGTTGACATCAGGATTTGAGCCATGAACCATTAGCGTGGCAATTGACGACGTTACCGCCACACCATTGCCACCCATTGTTGCTAAAGAAGTTAAAGGAACAATACAATTTCAGTCAAACTGCTGTGTTCTTGATTTTCAGCCACAATATTTAAGTAACAGATTTTAACAAGTTGGTACACCCTCAGAAATTTCTCGCTCTATGACAATGCTTTCTGGGGTTCCACAGTGATCTATTTTGGGACCGTTCCTTTTTCCCTCCTTATAAAAGATCTGCCTGGTGCATGCCTTAGTGCTTCCATGTACTTATATGCTGATGACGCCCAACTGTATATATCTAGACCAATAGGTCCTGATTAAAAATTGTGTAGCAAGACTTAATGAAGACTTAGAGTGTATAGGTAAATGGGCTGCCAAGAACTAACTTAATCTGAACGCAAAAAAATCGAATGCTCTCATTATATCTAATAGCTGTGTAGATAAAAATGCCTTACCAACTCTAAGTGTAATGGGTAAGAATATACCATATACTGATGAAGCTAGCAATCTTGGTATTTACCTTAATAGCTCACGCACCTGTGAATCTCATATAAACCACGTAGTTAAACGAATTTACTGTGGCCTACGTCAACTTTACATTACTTCTCTATTTTCACCAGTTGCCATTAAGCTTAAGCTTTTCTTTTTATGTCCATTATAAATTATGGTTCGGTAGTATTTAGCAATCCCGATGCATCGTCCTTTAGAAAACTTGAGCTGGCTTTTAGCTCAGCAGTACAGTATGTATATGGGCTTCGAAAATTGGACCACATTTCTAGGTTTTCCTCTTCAATCACTGGATGTTCCCTGAGGCAACATATTTTTTATGTTATGAAAACCCGACAACCTAACTATCTGTATGAAAAACATAACTTTGCACAATCTACTCGTACAAGACGAATTCTTTACCAGCAAATATTCGTTCTTGCACCTCCGTTTCTAATTATAAGAACATATTTAATTAACATTTTTCATTTGTCATAATTTGTTTTTTTTTTTTTATTCTGAACTTGATTGTATTGATGAATTATAAAAAATAAGTTATCTATGTAGGTACAAATAATGAGAATTGAATTCTTAATGTACTTCCGAAAATATCTAAATAAATAAATTATTATTATAAATTATTATAATAACGATCTTTTAAACGTTTTTAAATTAAATCCCAACTCTCCATTCCTTGCACTTCATAAAACAAAAAACGTCAAAAATGTTACTTCAATCTTATTGCCCCGAGCAATAAAATGCTGGCAAAAATTTTGTCGAGAAATTTTGAGTTGTATCTCGTATCTTGTTCTACTCTAACACCGCGCTGGCAAGGAAAACCGCAAACATAAATGTATCTGGGTGACAGCTTACATATACAGTGGTTAAAAACTAATTAGAAACTATGAAAACAAAATATATCATTTTTTACTTTGTTCTCTATATTTGTCACATTTATCGTAAGATTTTTGCACCGGTAAGGTACTCGTTGCCTTTTATATCGATCATTCATGTATGCCCATAAGGAAATATTTTACAAAAGCTGAGCGTCGTTCGATCAGTAGTGCAAAATTTGTAAAAAGATAATTAGAAACAAGTATAAAATTACTGAGAAAATATAAGAATATCTGGGTACATCAATCTGGTTGCGTATTTTTAGAATGTTTATAAAATAAATCTTATTTATCATTAAGTAAAAAATGGGAAATAACAAACGCTGTACACCAGAAATGAGGAAACTGATTGTACTCGTACAAAAGTACTGCCATAAGAGAGCTATTGCATTAGGATGGTTGTGCTAAACAAAGATGGTCTACTGTGGTATTAAGAGGTCTGTTCGCGTACTTCCTGCACTAAAATTCGTAGTTTGTCAAATTTCCATGAGTGGGGGTAAAATTCTCTCAGAGAGAAATTAAATTACGAAAAAGTAAACGAACGCGTTGAACAACAAAAGCCACTTTTTCAACGTCAAACCTCAAACCCAACTGTACGCGAAAGAAGGAAAGAGAAGGGACAATCCAACAAAAAATCGCATTTACAGCGATTTCACGGATTTTACAGTTATCACAAACTAGCCCACAGAAATTTCTTGCAGTAAAATTAGCAGCATGGCGAAATTTCTTACTCTCTCGAGAGCGCTCTCTTCTGTCAAAAACTACGAAAATTCGCTGTTTTGGGAGGGTACGTGAACAGACCTAAGGTGTTTAATGAAGCAGGTGGTGTTGAGAATCCCAAAAGAATAGTAAGAGCTAGAAAAACGAAGGCTAAAGAGGACAGACTTATTTGGCGGCAGAGTAAGGTGAATACCTTTTCGACCAGCAAGGTCATTCATTTTGCTGTATCCTTTCAATTGAGTGCGCAGATAACACCAAGAACCATAAGTAATCGTCGCCCAGAAGTGGGATTGCGGGGATGCATGGCTCGCAAAAATCCTCACGTTTCGGTGAAAAATCTAAAACTTCGATTGCAATTTGAAAAAGAGCATGCACAAAAAACGCCCTCATTTTGGAAAAGAGTGCTCTGGAGCGACGATACGAAGTTCAATGTGCGACGGCCCGCAAAAAAAAAAAAAACCACCCTAAGTACACCATTAAGATCATTAGACATGATGAAGGAAGCGTAATGGTGTGGGGTGCATTTTCCTGATACGGCGTTCGTCCTATTGTCCGAATCTGCGGACGTTTGTACTACCAGGTGTACAGAGACATTTTACAAAACCATATGGAACAATACTCATTTGAATATCTACCGGTCACGTTCGTATTTCAGCAGGACAATGATCCCAAACACCTAACGGCTTATGAAGAGCTGGTTTCTTTTCACTTCTTCTTAAATCCTTGCAACCCTCGAGGGGGACAGTACGTCAACAGAGTTTTGCAACGCGTTTGAGCTGCCTTCAACTCATTCTCAAAGGGCTTGATTCCTCCTCGACTGTCCTGCGCCACGTTTGCCTAGGGCGTCCCCCCGTTCTGCCTGCCTGGGCAAGAAGATTCCACTGCATGGCGTATTTCGCAATGAAGTCGTCGCGCCGTAGAATGTGTCCGAACCTCTGCAACTTTTTCCTTCCCACAGTAATGTCTATAGGTTCTTGTCCCGTTCTCAGATAAAGTTGTTCGTTGGAGGTACGATTGGGCCAAAAGATCCTCAAGATGATTCTTAGATATCTGTTTACGAAGGAAGACTTGGTTTGAAGAAAAGAAAATAAATATTTTGAGTCCCGAGCGCAATCCTATTGAGAACCTTTGGGCCGATGTCGAAAGAAGCTTGGCATCGCAAAAAGCAACTAATGAAGCCCAACTTTTCAAGTATATCGAGGAGGCATGGCAAATCATTCCTCTAAAGAGATGCCAGGAATTGGTAGCCAGTTTAACAAGACGACGCCTGTCTGTTCTTAAAAAGGAAGGTTACCCTACCAAATACTAGTTTTTTTTAAAGTTAAGTTTGCATTTCATTGTGTTTTTATTCTTTATTTTGTACCCACTTTGTTTTTTGTTTCTAATTACAATTCGACTCCTTGAATGTATATTTTACTAAAAATATTTTTATTTTTTTTTTAATTTTGTTCTATTTTGATCCCTTTTTTATGAATTTATTAAGTAATTGTAATGAACAATACAATTTGAGTTCAAATATAATTTTTTTAAGAGAAATAATATTTTTAAAGTTGATTTCCTAAAAAAAAAAGTTTGTTTCTAATAATAATAATACACACCACTGTATGTATTGTAGGTATGAATTAGGCAATTGATGAAAAACAAGCAAAAAACCTTTATAAAATCAAAATTCATCACACATTTCACATTAACTGTGAGCGTTTGGGTAGTTAAAGGTCAACCCAGTGGTGGTCTGTTCAAATTTGACTTTGAACTCATCGGGGGAGATTCGACTAACACGGAGAGTGAGAACGCGATAACCGAATTGGAAGTGAAATTGAAAAAAACGATTTAGCTAATTCAGAGTAATACAAATTTAGGCCGGCTTTGCAAGGAACAGTGGCTATAGGAACTATGAGTGCCATGTGGTTATTTTCGACCGAAGCTCTGAATGTGCTTCTAAATCTTGTACGACTTGACATAGATATTCAAAATATTTCAGCATGTAGCGCGATTAAACTTAGCGAATTAGGGTATTAGTCTGTTAAGCTCTACTGTCACAGCAAAAATTTGGATTATTATTACTTATTATTATTGAAATTTCGTTATTTCAAACTAAGATTAAAACATAAAATACGCTATTTGAAAAGTGAACTGCAGCTATGGCAAAATGTCGTCTGCCGGATGTTTGAACAATTTGACTACATATTTAGTTGTAAAATACAATAAACCTTTTATTATCCATGTAACTATTTTTAAACGTTTTTTTTGTGTATTATATTATTTTACATTAATATACGTATGTACTGAACATTATGAAATTCAAACTTCATATACGCTAAAGTACTAGTAATACCGTACTATTATAATAAAGCAGTAACGCTCATTCTGTTAACACGCACGCGTTCAATTTAACAGCGCAACGATCAACAAATATACAGGGTTATCGTGAATAAATGTTCCCTCGGAATTTTTCCCCCGAACAGAAATTAGGTACCTTAAAAATAGAGGAAATAAATCCGCGGAAAATAAATAAGTATCATGAATTGCAATTCAGGAGCATTTTCAACGCAATCGCGATACTTAATTTTTCCCCGATGAATTTTTTCTCTATTTTTGAAGATACTTAATTTTTGTTCGGGGGAAAAATTCCGAGGGAAAATTTATTCGCGATAACCCTGATACTAATTCGTTTTCCACTGGTTTCAGTCCTGATTTCACTCCTTTTTGATTCCAATGGAACATGTGAAATCGTCTTCAGCTTACTTCTGCGTGTGTTGGTGAATGTCAAATTTTTTGTTTACATCTTTCACAGAAAAACAAAGCAAAAAAATGGTTTCTTTTGCCCAATGGAAAACGACATTAGCAATTCCATCATGTTTTTGTTAATATATTATCCATTTGTTAATTATATCTATGTAAAATTTGTCTCTAATAACTTGCCCAACCGAGAAAATAAAATAAACAAAAGAATGCGCCATGTACCATATGACTTTGACAAGTACTCTGATGTAAAGGTTTATTGTGTGAGTGCATTTTGAGAGTACTCCCAAAGGAAATCCGGAACAGAAAAACACTCCCGGAACAGCACTCCGAATAGCCAATGGAACATGATTGGGAGTGCTTTTTCTGTGCGGAACACAAAAAGAGTACTCCTTTTGGCCCAATGGAAAACGACATAATGAACACTTTCGCCCACAAGATTGACAGTGAGACCCATATCACTTTTCTTTCTAACACATGCCTAATTGCCTTCTTTATTCTCCTCATCAATCCCAATGTCAGAATAAAAAATTGTAAACAATTGCACTGAGTATGAGTATGAGCGACTGTATTTTATATGCTTATCCTGTTCACACAAAGCGGGTATTACAAGTTGAAAGGAATACTCGTACATAACAGTGTTACAACTTTTTATTGTATTCAATTTTTGTTTTCATTATTGTTGAAAAAGTATCAGTGTTTGTATTGAAAGTTTGTGCAGACTTTTATTATTAATATTTTTTGTGTTGTTTTACTATTATTATATTTTTACTTGCACCTATATTTCGAACTCGAGATTTTTATCAAAAATGATATTACGATGATAGAAAAGTTCGAAAAAGTGGGCCTCGCAATTCTGTCCGTCTGTACCTCGGGCTGGGGCCTGAACAGCTGGGCGGATGTGCCTGAAGCTTCTTATATGGGGTATACGAGCTTATACCCCGAGGCGAAATCGGAATTTTCATTCAAGCCCCAAAAATAAACGATTTTCTCAAAAACAGCTCTAACGATTTTGTTCAAATTTCATATTTGGGTTAGCTTAGACATATGCTATTAGATGGCAGACCAGGCTTTTGGCTAAAAGGTCGTACAGCAGTACTTAAATTACTAACCAATTTTCTAAAATTGACTATTTTTCGGCTATTCCTTAGTCGATTTTGTTAAAATTAAATATCTGAGCAACGTCCAACATATAGAAAAACATGACATACCAAGTTTTGGGAAAATTAAAAAATGCTATACACAGGTGCACCAATCAACAAAGATATTCTCAACCGCATAGTTTTGCCTCCAGGAGAAAACGAAATGGTATATATTAGCATCGATGAAACTATCAATTGTACAAACGATGAGAAAACAATTTCCCCAATAGTTTTTAAATTCTTTGACGCCTCAAGGTATGCCGCCCCATAAATTACGCTTGCGAGTTGGAGCTGTCGTTATGTTGTTGCGAAATATTAATGTAAAAGAAAGGAAATTGTAATGTTATTGTGAAATAACTTGGTAGACACACCATAGAATGCACCATTGCAGCGGGTAGCAACATTAACCACTAAGTCATTCTGCCAATAATAGATTTAACTATGGCAGTTGATTTTAGACTAACATTTGAGTTCAAGCGAAGACAATTTCCAATCACATTGGCCTTTTCTTGACAATAAATAAAAGCCATGGTCACACATTTAATTTAGTTGGACTTAATCTAAAGAATCAAGTATTTGGACATGGGCAACTGTATGTTGTCTCGAGTTCGTCGAAAAGAAAATTTAAAAATATATTTATGAAAAAATGAGGAAAAAAAAATGTTGTGTATTCAGAAGTCTTAAAAAAAAAACAAAAATAAACTATTGACTGAAAGTTATAGCAGCATTCTTTATATTAATTTACTTTACAGTGAGATTTTTTATTTTTTCCAGCCATGTGACCAAGCTACTGCCAGTGTTATGCCTTCGCAGTAGTGTTCACACAAGCTTTCGCAATTGATCGGACTGACTTGATATATTACGTGAGAAATAAATAAATTCGTGCTGACATCAGGATTTGAACCATGAACCAATTGACGACGTTACCACTACACCATTGCCACCCCCAATAGGATTGAAGGGAATATACATATGAATGGCGACTTATTCATCAGTGCCAGGTATTTAATCTTCTAGCTATACTAAGCTTTCATTGGTAAATATAATTCACAAAATTACTTTCTTATCTTATATTTCTGCCAATCAAACTCTGTAAACAATGTCTGTCGTTTTCGACGGGGGCCAGCTAGTATGTAAGACAGCAATAGCATATTGGGACCGAATATTAAACGAAAACTTCAAATAAATCCAAATGCTAAAAAAAAAAAGATGTACATATGTATGTAAATTTACTATCTTAACGACAAAATACGTATATTAATTGTTAACAATGTTGTCAATCTGGCAGACGACATATGCCATGTGTTTGATTTTTGTGTGCTTTAAATTTATGTAACTAAATGCACCTCATCGTGGTGTAAGGGTCTAGTAGAGGTCAAGGACTTACTTACTTACTTAGGTGGCGCTACAGTTCGGGGTGAACCTGGGCCTCAACCAACAAGCCTCTCCATTTAGCTCGGTCTTTAGCTAATTGCCTCCAGTTGCGCACTCCAAGTTGGTCGAGGTCCCCTTGAACTTGTGCGCGCCACCTACGGCGATGATTCCCTCGACTGCGTCGTCCCTCGGGATTAGATTCGAGGACACTTGAGATTTATTCCCTAGATGAGATTCGAAACCAAGATGCAGTCGATCCCCAATCCTTCCTTTCCCATCCCTGCTCTCCCCTCCGGTGGGCTGGATGAAGTTGTCATACGACCCGTGCCGAGGATGGACCTGGCTAGGAGCCCATCCCAAAAATAGCTCAGTCGCGAACGGAGTATTCGGATACCTGGCGACTTCCGGATTAGCTAGATTTACCTGCGTATTGCGGATCTCTGCACGGACTGATAGGGATATCAGTTTGGGATTTCTCCGCTACTCGTGGGAACACAAAATTAACTCAAAAAATAAATTAATAAAACAGAAAACAACAAATAAGACCGGTTCCATGGAGCCCCAGGGTACTAATACTTACCCTCGTTCCACTAGGGAACTACTAAAAACTAGGAACAACACCGGTTCTCCTTTCAAACCGGACGGTAGTACGACGCTCAAGCTGTCTGACGGTAAAGCCCCTGTATAACTGGAATAAGGAATCTCTTGCTCTTTGGGCGAAGACTGGGGGTGTTTTCTACTACATTTTTGACCCTATCACCATCTAGGTCTATAAAAAGGGCGAAGAGCCTGATTTGGGCAAATTGTCCCCTCATCCCTCGGACACCACTCCTGCAACTTACGAAACTAAGTCCCTCACAATCTTTTCCTTGGATAGTGATGACTTTCAAGCGTCGCTCCCTATTAATCCGCCTTTAGTCGATGAAAACAAATTGTCTGACATGGAGACGGATGAAAGTTTTGCTTTTCCTTTGCTTTTGAGTGAGGACGAATTGTAGGAATCGTTCCCAGACTTGGATGCCTTGAATACCACAGTGGTGGAAGTTCCTCTGCCTGATTGTAGCGTTAATGCTGCAGTTAGTTCAGATTAACCTTCACCACTCCATTACGGCTTCTATCGGTTATCTCCTCCGTCTCTCAAAAGATAGGTTGGTTTAGGAACCTTGAGTTGTGGACAATTTGATAGATACGTGGAATCAAGACGCCTAACTACTATACCATGTATGTGCGCGACGAAGGTAAACCCAGAACGTGTATACTGGTAAAAAGTAGCCTAAATGTAACTTTACTCTATAATTACAGCGATCGAGATACAACCGCAGCGAGAATAGAAACACACAGTGACTTTTACTTTGTGGTGTCCGCGTATCTCGCCCATGACGATATGGACTCTCTTTTTGGGGATAATCTGGAAAGACTGATCGCAGATGCGGGGAGGCAAAAGACTAGTCTCATTATAGGATGTGATGCTAACACCATAGTGTATGTTCCGATATCAACAAAAGAGGTGAGCTACTTTTTGATTTCATTCTAAGTTACTTACTTACTTACTTAGGTGGCGCTACAGTTCGGGGTGAACCTGGGCCTCAACCAACAAGCCTCTCCATTTAGCTCGGTCTTTAGCTAATTGCCTCCAGTTGCGCACTCCAAGTTGGTCGAGGTCCCCTTGAACTTGTGCGCGCCACCTACGGCGATGATTCCCTCTACTGCGTCGTCCCTCCGGGTTAGATTCGAAGACTCTGCGGGCCGGAGCGTTGGTGTCCATTCGCTCTACATGTCCTAGCCATCTCAGACGTCCAATACGCAGTTTTTTGACTAGGTCGATGTCGCTGTACAGCTCGTATAGTTCGTGATTGAATCTTCTCCTCCAAAACCCGTCAACACAAACGGGACCGAAAATCTTACGAAGAATTTTTCTCTCGAAGCGACCAAGGATATCTTCATCCTCTTTTAATAAAGTCCATGTTTCAGCGCCGTAAAGCAGGACTGGGATGATCAAGGTCTTATATAGAGTCTCCTTAGTTGTTCGAGATAGGGCTTTACTGTTGAATTGCCTTATAAGCCCAAAAAAACAGCGATTGGCAAGAGTTATTCTTCGATTGATTTCTACGCTGATTTTGTTAGAAGAATTTATAGCAGAGCCAAGGTAGACAAAGTCCCTTACTACCTCGAAGTTATAGCTGCCCACGGTGACGTTTTGTCCAATTCGTCGGTGTTGGTTTTCCCTTCTAGTTGACAGCATATACTTGGTTTTGCCCTCGTTTATCGCCAAACCCATTTTGGCCGCTTCCGCCTCAATGCTTGCAAAAGCACCGGTGACAGCCCGCTGGGATCTTCCGATAATGTCTATATCGTCGGCGTATGCAAGCAGTTGTACAGACTTGTAATAGATTGTGCCTCCGGTGTTGGCTTGTGAGTTCCGCACAATCCGTTCAAGTACAATATTGAAGAAGTCACATGACAGCGCGTCACCTTGTCTAAAGCCTTTTTTGACATCAAAGGTCTCGGTGAGGTCATTACCGACCTTGATGGAGCAGCGAGCGTTCTCCATCGTCAGCCTGCACAGACGGACAAGTTTGGCAGGGATGTCAAAACTAGACATGGCTCTATAAAGCTCTTCTCTATAGATGCTGTCATAGGCGGCCTTGAAATCGATAAAGAGGTGGTGAGTATCGATTTGGAATTCTTGGGTTTTCTCCAGGATCTGCCGAAGTGTGAAGATTTGATCGATGGTGGACTTTCCTGGCCTGAAACCGCACTGATAGGGTCCAATCAGGCTGTTGATAAAGGGTTTCAGGCGTTCACACAATATCGCAGAAAAGATCTTGTATGCGATGTTGAGGAGACTGATGCCTCTATAATTGGCGCAGTTGAGGGGGTCTCCTTTCTTGTGGATCGGGCAAACGATGCTGAGATTCCATTCATCAGGCATACACTCGTCTGACCAAATATTAGAAATGAGTTGGTGTATGCACTCTACCAATTCATCCCCAGCTGCCTTGAAAAGTTCGGCCGGTAAGCCGTCAGGTCCAGCAGCCTTGTTGGATTTTAGCTTGGATATTGCTATCCTCACTTCGTTTTGGTCAGGTGGACGGAAATTTTGACTATCATCGTCTATGTTGAATGGTTTATTCTGCCTGACAGCGGGATGTTGGTCTTCGTCGCCGTTATACAGTCTGCAGAAGTAGTTTTTCCATATTCTCAGCACCGACTGTGATTCTACTATGAGGTTTCCATTTTCATCTCTACAGGTTTCTGTACGGGTATTACTTCTCTGACACGTTCTTTTTACCTTTTGGTAAAACTTCCGTACATTGTTCCTGGAGTATAGACTCTCGATATTCTCAAACGCGCGGTTCTCATGCTCTTTCTTCTTCTTTTGGAGAAGCCGATGTTCTTCCCGTCTCTTTTGCTCGTAGAGCTCACGAGCAGCTCTCGTCTTCCTTTGCAGCGCCGCTTTGTATGCCTCTTGTTTTGCTGCATGCACTCGCCGGCATTCTTCGTCAAACCAGGGGTTTCGCGGTGGTGGTCGAGCGAGACCCAACACATCAGTCGCGGCGTTTCTGATGGCATGTTGGCAGCGTTGCCACTGGTCTTCGGTACTTGATGCTGGCAGCAAAGGGGTGATTGAGAGATTTCGGGATACGCGTTCAGCGAAGAGTCTGGCGGTCTCTTGCGATTGCAGCTTTTCGACGTTAAATTTTCTCACAGTAATTCTTCTTTGTTGCTCAGATTGGGATATCCGCATTCGTACCTTGGCTACAACAAGGTAATGATCCGAGTCTATGTTGGCCGCTCGGAAGGTTCGGACATCCAGAATACTGGAGGCATGCCTTGCGTCGATCGCAATATGATCAATTTGGTTGATCGTTACATGATCATTGGACCGCCATGTCTGCTTATGAATATCGAGATGAGGAAACCATGTGCTTGCTATGGTGACATTTCGCTCCACAGCGAAATCAATTAGCCTTAGTCCGTTATCAGACGTGGTGTCGTGTAGGCTATGCTTACCGACTGCCCTACCAAAGACGTCCTCCTTTCCTATTTTGGCGTTAAAATCGCCCAATACGATTTTAACGTCGTATTTAGGACATTGCTCGTATGTTTTGTCGAGGAGCTCGTAGAAACACTCTTTGGTGGCAGGGTCCTTTTCTTCTGTGGGGGCATGAACACATATTAGGCTTATGTTAGCGAATTTAGCCTTGATCCGGATCGTCATAATACGCTCGCTCACGTGTCGGAAGCTTAAGACTTCTTGCCTAAGTCTGCCGCGTATGACAAATCCGCATCCGAATAAGCGTTGCCTGTTGCCTCTGTAGCAATCACCGTAGTAGATGTCACAGTTTTTCATCCTCTTTTTACCCGGCCCATCCCATCGCACTTCCTGGATGGCGGTAATATCTGCTTTATAGCAGTCTAGGGCCTCTGCTAGTTGTTCGGCTGCACGTGGTCTGTAAAGGGACATAACATTCCACGTACGCTCTCACTAGAGCGCTTTCATTCTAAGTACAAACCTTATTTTGTGCAACATAGGTAACAAGCCCACTTTCGTCACCAGAAACCGGCAAGAAGTATTGGACATCACCCTTGCCTCCGATAGTATCGTCCAACGCATCAAGAATTGAAAGTTGTCAAGCGAAGCATCTTTCTCGGATCACAGGTATCTCCAATTATCTCTATACGTAGATTCTATTAGGCCGCCAGTTTTTAGGAACTACCGCAAAACTGATTGGCTCAAGTACAGGTCAACTTTAAGCAATTTAGTTACCTCAGATCACCTTAATCCCCCCTACAACCCCCAAGAACTTGATCGCATGGTTGAGGACTTAACCTCAACCTTAAATATAGCGATGACTTCTTCCTGCCCCTTGATTCAACCCAGGGGCAAGAAGAAGCCGCATTGGTAGATTGCAGGCTTAGGTCTTTAAGAAATAATTGTAGAAAACTTTTTAATTATGCCAAGATTGTCAGCTGTCAAAACGTTAAACGGAGATTAGAATGCAGTGCGATTAATTTAACTTTTTGGTATACTAAATCAAGTGCTTAAATTTTAATTTTGGTGTAAAAACATCGGTAAGCGGTGCTAGCAACATCGAAATATAAATAAAAACTATTTAATAATGGCTGAGTGCCATAAATGTGAGTTTGCGATTCGAGGTGAAACGGGTATAAGATGTAAAGGAGTATGTAAGAAGGTGTTCTACTCGACAGTTAAATGTTCGGGTCTGGACAATTACAGCAGTGGAATCATTGGAACAAACGGTATGGTAAGATTTATCTGTAATGATTGCATTATGTACGTACAGAATGTGGATCTTGTTGTCAGAGATGCAAAAAAGCGTTTTTGAAAAAAAAACTGCGAGAGACGCGTTAGATTGGGACTTGTACGAGGCATCCCTAAACATATACAAAAAAGAATTAAGGAAAGCCTTTACTGCTTGACACTCAGGCAGTTCCCAAGTTGTTAGCAATATGGTTTTCAGCAAACCATCTGCACAAAAAACCAACTTCTTAAAACTGATTACACAAAGCAAGCTTCAGTGGGCACTGCACAGCTTCAAACCATTTAAATTCGAGGGCCCAGACGGCATAACAAAAGAGGTTAATCCTGCCGATGCTTGAGACAATTTTTAAAAGTTGTCTAGACCTGGTATATATCTCAAAGATATGAAGAGAAGTTAAAGTTGTCTTCATACCCAAAGCGGGTAAATGGTCTCACATAAATCCAAAAGATCTCAGACCTATGTATAAGTCTATCATCATTCCTCTTAAAAACATTAGAACGACTGATTGATATCCATTTACGCAACAGTATTGATAAGGAACTATTGTCGGCGGCCGAACATGCATATTGCAAAGGTAAATCAGTGGGGGTAAACGACTAACAAAGGCCTCGTAGGGGCAGCATCTCCTGATAGGTGTTGGTCCGCTAAGTAACGAGAAAGAGCCACTGCAGCCGAAAACCTAGCAGCTCTGTTAGTAAGCCCTACTCCCACCTCCTTGTGGTGCCATCTGAGAATTTCTTTGGAAATTGCTAACGGGAGAGGACGAATGGCGAGCTTCCTGCGCCAAAAAACAGGATACGTGTCGGTTGGTCTGTGGCCCAGCGAGCCGCAACCGTAAAAAAACTAACTGCTCCAAAACGGAAACAAACGCCTCGGATAGACATCTTAGAGCTGAGCGAGATAAGATGGTTCGATGCTGGGGAATACATCTCCCCAACAAAAAGCACTGTCATGCTCTACTCTGGTAAACCAGCTGGAAGTGCACGGAGTTCCGGAGAAGGACTCATGCTAACTCCAGCAGCACGTAGTAACCTCATATCTTGGAAACCCCATAATGACCGGATATTGACAGCTAGGTTTCACAGTAGAGTTAGAAAAATTACCATCATACACTGCTATGATCCGACTCTAAACGCGACTGTGGATGAAAAGGATGATTTTTATAGCCACTTAGGCGGCCTACAACCAAACGCCTAATGGGGACATCGTAATGGTGATGGGTGATCTCAATGCCAAGGTGGGTAGCGACAAAACCATGCTTAAGCACGTGATGGGAGTTCACGGCGTGGGAGACCGTAATGACAACGGTGAGCGGTTTGTGAACTTCTGCAATACCAACCGCCTAGTCATCGGAAGTACGCTGTTTAAGCATAACAAATGCCACAAAATCAGTTGGGCCTCTACTGATAGGCAACGAACATCCAACCAGATCGACTACATCGCGATCAGTCGCCGCTTTAGAAATTGTCTCCTGGGCGTCCGAAACAGACGTTGAGCTTACGTCGGACAAGAACGAGATCACCATCTTATGGTAGCTCATTTACGCCTTAGTACTGCATCCGTCAACAGCCACCGCTCAAACCTACTTAACATCACCAGGTTTAATATCGATAGGCTCAAGGTTCCACAAGTGCGCCAACAGTTCAGGGACCATCTTGCCTTAGAAGCAGAAACAATCCGCAGCATACTGCAAGAGAAAATGGATGACCACTGGAGTGCTGTGAAAAATGCTTTTGCGACTGGGGCACGCACGTTTGTCGGTAAAAAGCAGAAACACCACCGCATATGGCTTTCTACAGACACCTGGAGACGGATCGATGAGCGTACAGCAATCAAGGCTCGGATTGCAGCGGCCTCAGTAGTAGAGAGAACCGAGCTTGAAGCCCAATATCGTGCGAAGAAGAAAGAAGTGCAGCGTAGTGTGAGACGTGACAAGCGTCAATATATCACCTCACTGGCCTCAAGGGCTGAAGAAGCAGCGAGTAAGTGCGACAGTAGGACTGTTTACAGCATCATTAAGGAGCTCATTGGTGGTCGAAATTCCAAACAACATCCAGTGAAGAGTCTAGACAGTAACCTTCTGATTTCGAATGAGGATCAGCTCACTAGATGGAGAGAACATTTTGCTACAGGACTAAATCACTTAGACGATGGCGGTATGATCTCGAATTCGAATGAGCAGTTCGAAGCAACAAATTCCCGAATTCGCACCGCACCTCACATTAAAACCAAAATAGTAACAGCAATCAAGTCCCTCAAGAAGAACAAGGCTGTGGGTATTGATGGTATCCCTGCCGAGCTATTTCAAGCGGCGCCAAATACATCGGCAGATTTGCTGCATCCACTAATACGGAGAGTTTGGGATAGTGAACAATTTCCACAGGAGTGGAACAGGGGGATGATCATTAAGCTTCCAAAGAAAGGAAACTTGATGGAGTGCGGTAACTGGAGAGGTATATGCATTCTTCCAGCCGTAGCCAGAATAATAGCTAGAATAATTCTAGAACGAACTAAAGACCATTTAGATTCAACTCTAGATGTCGAACAGGGAGGCTTTCGCGCTGGATCTTCTTGCATCGACCTCGATAATTACCTTACGGATCATAATCGAGCAATGCGTTGAGTATAGGTCTCCGCTACAATTACTGTTTATCGACTTCGAGAAGGATTTCGACAGCTTGAATCGAGATGCTATCTGGTTGGCCTTGCACAGGATAGGCATCCCAGAAAAACTTATAGCTATTATCAAGGCTTCATACGAGGGCGGTAAGTGTCACGTCGTGCCCAATGGTAAGGTGTCGGAGGATTTTGAAGTCCAAAGTGGAGTACGTCAAGGGTGCATACTGTCCCCACTATTGTTCTTGGTGGTTATCAACGATGTACTCCGTGCAGCATTGTCGGAAGGTAACTATGGAATTCGTTGGACTATGACATCTTACCTTAAACACCTAGATTTCGCTGACGATGTTTGTCTACTTTCACATTGGATAATGGACCTTCATCTGATGGTCCACAATCTAGAAGCTAAGGCAAATAAAGTGGGGGGATTCTCCCAAATCTGGAGAAGCAATGTTATCGCCATGCAGTGGAATCCGCTCACCCAGGCAGGCAGAATAGCGGGGCGCCCTAGGCAAACGTGGCGCAGAACAGTTGAAGACGAATCGAGCTCTTTAGGAATGAGTTGGAGGCAACTTAAACGCGTTGCAGAACTTCGAACAAGATGGCGCACAGGCGTGGTTGACGCCCTATGCCCCCCGAGGGGTTAAATGATCTAAGTAAGTAAGTAGTAAATCAGTGGAGACGGCATTACACTCACTGGTGCGTAATATTAAATATTCCCTGTTTCATAAGGAGTATACAATGGTTGCTTTTCTGGATATAGAAGGCGCTTTCAGCAATGTCAATGTATCAGCGATAGGAGATGCACTATCAGACCTGAAGGTCGACAGCACACTTTGCGAATTGATTAATCTACTGCATAATGGTCGGATTATCAACTCTAAGCTGGGTTGGACGTCTACCAGAAGGTCTGTTAGTAGAGGCACTCCGCAAGGTAGTGTTCTATCCCCCCTTTTGTGGAATTTGGTGATCAATGAAATATTGATAATCATGGAAAGCGAGGGATGCACGGCGATCGCTTATGCAGATGATGTTGCTTTGGCTGTCTCAGGAAAGCACTTAAATACTCTAAAAGAACTGCTACAAAACGCTTTAAACAAGCTCACTAGATGGGCAGTTCGGTGTGGTTTGGGTGTAAACTCCCACAAAACCGAACTTGTACTCTTCTCCAGGAAATATAAAATTCCGTTAGTCTACCCTCCTTCTCTCAATAGTATCAGCTTAACTTTCTCTGACACAGCAAAATATTTGGGTCTCATCCTGGATAAGAAATTAAGCTGGAAACCTAATATTCAAAAAAAGAGTAAAGAAAGCTACCGTAGCACTTCTCTTCTTCTAAAAGTGATCTGGAGGGGATGGTGATGAGGAAGTTCTTGCCAAAGTTTTAGCTACCGTAGCACTTTTCTCTTGCAAAAAAGCTATTGGAAATAGATGGGGTTTACAACCCCGAATCACTCACTGGCTCTATATCTTGGTCATTAGACCGATACTCACATACGGGGCCATTGTCTGGTGGAGGGCCTTAGAAAAAGCTATAAATCGCGATTGTCTAGGTAAGGCCCAGCAAACAGCTTGTCTGTGCATAGGCGGAGCACTACGTACAACTCCCTCTGCGGCACTGGACATTTTATTTCATCTGATACCCCTCGATATAATAAATGCAGCGAATGCAGCCGTTCGCCTCGAAGCTACCCAACAGTGGTCAAGAAAAGAATTTGGCCACGCTTCCAATCTCAATAAATTCAAAATCTCTCCCAAAAACACGAACTACACCATCCCACGTCTAAACTTTGGCAAGAACTTCCTCATCACCATCCCCTCCAGATCACTTTTAGAAGACGGGTCAATCCACTTCTACACTGACGGCCCAAAATCCAAGGACGGAGTTGGTGGAGGTCTTTTCTCTGACAGGCTTAATCGTAAGCTCTCCTTTCGTCTACCAAATCATTGTAGCGTGTTCCAGGCGATCAAAGAATACTTATCTCGGCTTAAGAAAAGCGTGATATCTGCTAGAAATATCCGCATCTTTTTAGACAGCCAATTGGTAATCAAATCCCTGGAATCGACCTCTATAAATTCCTTAATAGCTCTAGACTGCCGATCGTCTTTCGTGGAGATGGCTGAGCAGTTCAATATTCACCTGTGTTGGGTGCCGGGGCATAGGGACATTCCAGGGAATTGTAAGACCGTGAACTCGCCAGAATAGGAACAATTATACCCACCCTACCGGACAAAGGCTACTTAGGTATACCAATCGCTACCAATCTTAGGTGGACAAGTGCACCCACATGTCTAGCGACAAAACAGATTTGATCGAAGTTGGATCTAAAACGTTCTAAGAAATTGATTTCTCTCAACAGATTGCATATCGGCGCTATAATAGGTGTAATCACTGGACACTGTCTAATAGGCAAGCATGCTACAAGACGAGGCCTTTTTGCGAACGACTTTTGTACAAGCTGCATGGATGAAGAAGAAGAAGAAACTATTCCTCACCTTCTTTGTTTCTGCCCAGCTCTCTCGCGTAGAAGGAAGCTGCACCTAGGAGCCCCCTATTACAACGACATAGGCGATCTGAAAAACATCTACATGAAGAGCCTCCTACGCTTCATAAGAAGGTAGGAGAAACTTTCTCCCATGATCCATATGGTGTCACAATGGACCTATTATTGATCTAAGTGCGTTGGCGATTCTCAGCTGGCAGCCACTTCAACCTAACCTAACCTAACTGAAGTGTAAATTAGATCTAATCTAATCTAATCTAAAATCTACTAGTAATATAATTGACTAATTATGCTCCACTTTTTCTGATACAGACAATCTATTGAAAATGGGTATACAATGAATAAAAATGATGAATATATTCAAAAACATTTATTTTCAAATATTTTTCATTCAAAACATGTTTTAAATGATGCATCTTATAATATTGATTAGAATAAACTTAAGTTCACATAAATAAGTTAGAAAAAACGTTTTGTATGTGACTTTCTGCTGTATTTCTTATCAGGACAGTTCCTTAGTAAGGCTCAACAGTAGTCCGATTCAACCTGCGTCATGTGATTTTTTGTATTTTTTGACGTCTCACAAGCCTTCGATAAGGTTTGGCACGAAGGCTTGGAGTATAAATTGCAACGACTACTGCCACGGCAACTCTTTCTAATCCTACTATCGTATCTCACCGAGAGACTCTTTCGTGTTAAGCACGGAAATGATTACTCTGACTTCAAGGAGATTGCGGCCGGAGTTCCACAAGGAAGTGTCCTTGGCCCGCTTCTATATGTACTCTACACGCGTGATATCCCGCAGGAAAGAAACTGCGTCGTCGCCACGTTTGCGGACGATACGGCGATATTGACCACAGGCGAAACTATTGAAGCAGCAACTGGAAAGCTGCAACATGCTATTAACAAAGTCCACGCTTGGGCGAATTCTTGGCGCATTGTACTGAACGAAAGCAAATCTACTCACGTAAACTTTACGTACAAAAAAGTGGATAGATTGCCTCTAAATCTTAACTCGGCTCAAATACCGTACGCGAACGAAGTAAAATATCTAGGAATGACTCTAGATGTTAAGCTTAAATGGAAATCACACGTAAAAAAGAAACGCGACGAGCTAGAAAACAAATACCGACAAATGTACTGGCTACTCGGAAAACATTCGAAGTTGAGCCTACATAACAAACTGCTTATCTATAAGCAAGTGCCAAAGCCTGTCTGGACGTATGGTATACAACTATGGGGTTGTACCAAGAAAAGCAATAGAAACATCATACAAACTTTTGAAAATAAAGTTCTTAGAACGATCGTCAACGCACCGTGGTATGTACGTAACGAAGATATTCATCGAGATCTGGGAATTCCCAGCGTCGTCGAAGAGATAACAAAATTTGCGCGTAAACACAAAGATCGTGTTCACGACCATTGTAACCGTACCGTCATTCAACTACTTGACGCGAATAATTCAATTCGTCGTCTGCAAAGGATAAAACCTTTTGACCTCGCGTCATAGTATATGCCGGTCGCGAAAAAGGCAGGAACTATCATTGGAATTTAACCTGCCTAAAGTTCTACATTTCTTTTAACTTCATACGAACATTTTTTTTTTCCTAAAAATCGCGTGTATCGTAAGCGAAAATAAAACTGCTGTATAAGCGTCGGCTTAGTTGTAGTATTACTTTTAAAGAGAGGTGTTTTTTTAGTGAGTAAAAATCTCACACTACCATAAGCACGCTCGGTCGGGCCTTATGGTGTCTTTAGAAGATTTTTCACCTACTCTCGGCAAAAAAAAAAAAAATTGATTTTTAAAATCATTGTTATTTATATGTACGACTACGGATTTGTGGTCCATCAAAGATGGCTGACAAATGACGATTGACAAATATATTTAAAGCAATCACCATTCTTGTCTAAAACTTCTACAAGTTGTTTAATAAGCCCAAGTTTAACACGAAGTGTCGGAAAAATGATTTTTTCTCGAAATATAAATGGTTCATGAATGATGTTAGCTGATGTTTGTATTCTCGACTACCAATCTTTCCTATTATAGTGTTCATTTTTTGCCCGACTGTCCCATAGACAAAGAAAACAGGGGTATTTAGTGTAACCACCTTACTGACCCAATAAAAAAATGTACCATATACATATGTAACAGAAGTGGTCGGGGTTATTAATACAAGACTTCCGTGAAGAACTCATCTTTTTTTTTGAATAATAATACTCAATAAGACAAATCAATTAACAAACTGTTTTTTTACAGTTTAAAAATGATAAACAACATGCTATAAGTGAAATACTCAAACATTTGTCACGATTTACGTAGAATAAAACACGTTAACGAGTATAGGTAAGTAAAAAATCTATATTTTTTATTCTCAGGGTACTTAATAACATTATTGAATCTGAATCCACTAAAACTACGGCAGCAGAAAAAAAAGTTCTTTGTTACCCTGTGTAATCATTTACCCCGTTGAAAACATCAATCATTTCTTTTCGAAATAGCTCAATTTTCCCAAAGTATCTAACACGGAATGTTTTCAATATAGGACACCGTCCTAAAAAGTGTTCAATATTTTCTCCTTCTACTTTGCTGGTTTCTTTCAGCTTCGCACCTGATGCTAAATTCTGCGCCTAGCTTGGATATTTCCTTAGCCCAAAATATACTTTTGCTCAAAACCTTTTTCAAAAGTTTCTTTGGAAGCCTCTCATCTTCGTGTTTAAAGAGAGTTTTCTGCACATATTTTAGAATATAACGAATATGTGTCCACTTTCTAGTATGAGTGCATAAATTGGTGTGCAATCCGACAGAGTTGAAAACCTATTTAAAAAATACATTTGCAACTTATCTGCCACTTATCTGCCTATATCCCCATGTTTGAGCTGCATAGCATTAAAATTTGGATTCTCTATCAAGGTATCTGATAACGACTCTGGCTGACTACACAATAACCAAACTGAAATTTAAAAATGTTACGGTTGGCAGTGGACTGCGAGGTGAATTGAGGAAGAAGTTTAAAATCAACTATTCACAACGACGGCGGTTGCGAGGAGAATTGCATGGAAGGAGTCCTAGCAAAAAGCCAATATTGACGCCGAAAAAAAAATGCAACAACAGTGGGCAGAAACGGCAGAGGATTGGAGATATATCATTTGGTCCGACGAGAGCAAGTTCAACTTACTCTGCTTCGTGGCTTCTCCTACGTACGACGAAGAGCTGGAGAAATATTAAGCGATGAATGGTAAAAAAGAATTGTGCAGCATTTTAAGAGACAAATGGTGTGGGGATTAAAGTAGATTTGTTCATCTTGCCAAAATCGATAGTTTATATTATTAAACTTAGTTTCGCTTACGACAAGAAAACAAATCGCATTCTTATAAAACATATTTTCTACTTTCTCTAATTCGTGCACTTCTACGAAGCCTTAGAATTGAGCCAATGGAATTGCCGGAAAATTTCACCGATTTAAACCCTGTCGAGAATTTGTGACTCATGATGAAGAAGAGTTCCAGCTGATAAACCACGGAGTAAAAAGGAATTGATATCAACCGTTGAAAAAATTTCCCCAGAGGATATCTAAAGATAGAGGCCCTTATTAAAGCAAGGGGTGTAGCTGTATTGACAGCAGCCAAAAGAAGAGATAATAGCCGTGTTTTTTTGAAACCTAGCCAGCCAGTAGTTGGTAGTAAAGTAAAATTTTACACATAAAACAAATACAACAATCAGCTGGCTACTACTCTTGATTTTATCCCCAGCAAAGAGTTACTGACTGGGAATTTCGTGATGCCTAATTTCAGGCGGCGCAAAAACGAATGTTTTTTAGTTATTTGTTGTTGCTGTCACTGCGAGGTTGCTTGGTTCCTAGAGATATGTTCGTATAAAATCGGCTGGCTTTGGTTGGCTGGCAAATCATTTAAATGAACGACTGGCACCGCCCTTTTCTAAAAGCTCTATAAGATTGGATTCTCAACAACGTTCGTTAACGTACTGAGGGCTATGCACGTCTGGGATGGGACCAACTTATCCGAGGACTTTCAAACGTCAATGTGCGTTGAGCAAAGATTTATCCTAAGTACATTGCTGTTCGCTCTTTCTCTTACCGACATATCAGAAGCTGTAAGAGGTGAAATAGAGATAAACCAAACAAAGATCCCTGCTCTGTTATTTGCAGATGATATGATCTTCGCAGGTACAGTGCAGGGCATGCAGCTAACGATAAACAGGTTAGAAAATTATTGTAACACCTGAAACTTGTCGAAGATGATGATATTTAGAAGCGGAGGTACTCGCGAAGAAAAAAGTGATCATGGCCTGACCATGAGCAAATAGAAGTTGTTCGAGAATATAGGTACCCAGGGGTGTTGATTGCATAGGTTTCAAAAAAACACGGCAAATATCACTATCTTTAGTGATACGAAAAGTTAGAAGTATAAGTTGAACGATTAATAAAGGTATAATCTTATTACTCGTAAAATACTTTTTTAAGGTGCGAATTTTAGCAGTTATTTTTTAAATCCCTGTCATAAAAACAAGTTCACATCCAAACTTGTAAAAATAAACCTTGTTTAATAGAAGCATAAAGAAATAGTTTTTGCATTAACATTTTTATGAATATCAAGCATTTTTGTGTAGCTGCAGTTTCTATAACTATAACTCTCGTTTTCAGCATGCACCAATATTTTGACAGAAAAGTGTTGTTCTTATTAGAAAATTTGAAACAGCATTTCTTTGTTTGTTGTAACCACAAAAGTGATAATGAAAAAAAACATTCTTTTCACTGAGGACATGCTCATGATTTATTTTTTCCAAAAACCTTTTTAGCAGAATTAGCTATTTTCGCAGTTTCTCATACATATTCCGAGATCTGTCCAACTAAAAAATCTCATTCAGGGTTAAAAAAAAAAAAAAAATTTGTGGAAACTTGTACCATATTCATACACATCGTGTATTGTATATTTAAATATTTTTATTATATATTCGTCATAATTACATTAAACTACAACTAACTTATTTTTCGTTTTTCTCCAAAAATTTTAGGGAATCATAAAAAAAAAAAAACCGAATATACCGAACTGTTTCAGCTCTTAAGGGACAATTTATTTTGGCAAAAGGAATAAATAAAATTTTGATAGTTTCGCTTACAACACATGAAACAGGTTCAATTGTGATGTGCAGCACCATCCTCTTGCAATGTTTGGGTGCCGTCGTCTTTCACATCAACTTGAGTTTGTGTGTGCTCAGTGGTTGTAGAGACAGCACCATCATGCGCTACAGTTGAATGCGAGAGACTATGTTCTGTGTAAGCTAAAATGTTGCTAAAACTAATCTTACAAACGTGGCACGGTATCTCTTTGTTAGGAGTACAGTAGACCCCTGAGTGTGCCAATTTCTTTTTGATTTTATGAATCGAAGGCGGTGGCATTGAGCCATCGCTGGTGTCGTTTTTGGCGTCGAACTGGCTGTAAGTGAGTTGCGTTGTGTTTGAAGAGAGTGAATCAGAACTAGAGAGATTTGAGATGGATTTTTGTAGCATTTTCAAGTTGGACTGGGTGGGCTGAGCAGCTGCTGGGAATAGTAGTTTCTTTTTGTCTCCAGGTGGAATTTTTGTGCAGTTCTGAATGAGATGGTTGTCCAGTGCTTTTGCAATGGCAAATTTCTTGTCACAATAGCGACATTGTTTGTCGTTACTTGAAATCGTTTGCTTAGTCAATACACCAGCAGTGTTATGAGATTTCTTGTGAGCCTCAAAGAGGGAAAGAACCCGGAACTTCCTGGAACAAAACTCACATACATATTCGCTTTTGAGGCTACTTGGCGCTTTCTTTGTTTTAATGAGTTTGTTGTGAGCCTCAACTGGTTCTAGATTTCCAGATGTGGACGGTTGAGCAACCATGCTTTTTCTAGAACTTGGAATCATAGTGGACGTTTTCAATTTCTCAGGAAGAAGGCTCTTTCGGGAATTCAGTGGAAGAATTCGCTTCTTCGGGCTAGTCACAGTTGTCGGTAGCGTACTTTTGCGCATATTCAACGGCATCATACTCCTCCGGGACGCGCCAAATCCGCTAACTCCATCTGGAGCAAAACTCTTTCTTTTGTTAATGGGAGGGGCACCCTGTATTGACTTTCTTCCAACTTGAACTGATGTGATGGATTTCCTTGAAACCTTTCTTGCTGGGCTATTCAGAGTTGTTTTGACAATGGACATCCTCGTGGCCTTTCCAACCAAATTAAATGGTTTCTCCGGATTTCCAAATGATTTTCTTTTAGCCGGAAGCTCTTTTGAAATCTTCAAAATCGAGCTTAACATCTTGGGGATTTGATCCGCAGTAAATTCCTTCGCTGGCTGATTAGGAGCCTTCGTAGATATAGACATTCTCTTCATGGCGATTCTCGAGGGTCGGTTCGTATCCAAGTCCGGCTCACATCGTTGCACTGATCGACGTACTTTCGGAGTACACCGTATATTGCTATTGCTCGATGACGCTTTTAACACGGGCAAATTGGAGAAGCCCACTCTCTTGCCAACCGGTTTCACCTCCTCCTCCTGAGTTTTTTCTATCACGGAAACCACAATTTCCGAAGAAGTCTCCGAATATATTTCTTGAGACTCTTGTGGTTGATTCTCCTTGTCTTCGGACAAAACCTCATTAATGCAGTCTTGGGGAGCATCCAAAAATGCCAAACCCAAGTCACACACATCGACAGCCGCTGATCCTCTAGTTACCTCGACACTGCGCAGCAATTGCGCTTTGGTTGGAGTCGATGAAATCGCTTTGTAAGCTCGTAGGATGTTCTTAGGAATTGCTTTCTTGGGCGAAACGCCAAATGATAATTTCTTTACCGTTTGTAGTTGCTCGCCCGCGTCACATTTTTTATCGGCCTCCAGCGTGTCGTTCTGATCAGCCTCCTCTTCACCCTCCGGCTCCACAACTTCCTCTTCCACATCTTGCATACATGAGATATCGCCACCACTTTCCATCGCTTCAACGGTTTTGTTCGCTGTTGTACTATT
The DNA here is from genome assembly GCA_945910035.1 of Brachypalpus laphriformis. NCBI lineage: Eukaryota > Metazoa > Arthropoda > Insecta > Diptera > Syrphidae > Brachypalpus > Brachypalpus laphriformis. The sequence goes on from OX246754.1 coordinate 90,865,697, forward strand.
GAATGAATAGTACATAGATGTGCAACTATCGTCGATAGCCATTTTTGAAAGATTTTCCATCTTCCCTCTGAAAGTTGCAAAGAAAATTTTTAATTGCCGGAGTAGAATTCTTATTGGGAGATTTTACCTTGGATTACCAAATATTGTAGAAATTCCTACCAAATTTACTGTATCCTAAGTAATTATTATTCAGTTTATTTCGCGGAAAACTCGAATTGCGGCAGCCGCACTTTTTTTCTACTCTTTTTCAGACGCTTTGAAAATTGAAAACAGTTGACATATTTCAAATGAACTGCATTATCTAAAAGGCGAATCAGAATTGGGGGGTTTGTTTTAACCTGTTCTTGGCTACAGATTTGAGAACATAGATGGCGCTAAATTACCTCTCAAAATGAAACGTTAACTTTAAAATTTTATAAATTAGTAAAAGCCACGTTTTATTATCACTGATGATCCATATCGATGATTGGTTTGTATTCATAACAACAATACGAAATCTGCTTTCATCTGGACCAATTTCCGTGATCGAGAAATTAGTTTACACTTTTGTCGACTATTGTCAAAACTAATGTTGCCAAATTAGAGTATGAAATACTTTTCATACCCCAAATATTACTCTATGATGTCGATGTTTTTTTTTGCATTGGAATTATGCACAAAAAGCGTATTTGAACAGAAATACTCATCTCGATTACTTCCTAATGATTAAAATCAATAATTATTGAGTGAATATACACCATTTTTAATGAATTAGTATTGGCAAAACAAAAAGTAAAAAAAAAAAAGATCGCAAAGAAAACCTTCAACTCCTGTGAAATTCTTCCTATATTATCTGTGGCAAAAGGTCATTATTACCATGCAACGTATAAAATGGTTATCTCCCACACACTATAGAGGCAGATATCATTAGGAATCAGTCCTGTCGTTTGTACAACTATAGCAATATTTTTAGTACGTTCGTACTACTACTACTCCACAACTCCTTTTGCGTACGTATTATTATCATAAAAACATACAATTTTTACCATTTCTGGACATCCAGGCTTATATATAATAATTTCCCGTGTTTAGTCTAGTAGTTTTGTAAAGTTTAAGGCTTCAAAATGCTCATTCTTGGTAAGAATAGTGCACATTAGCTGCAGTTTTTATATTAAAGAATATATTTTCTTTATCCTATTCAGCTACGACAGGAGTCATTGGAGACAGATTCTCAATTTATTAATACTTTATCTCAGTGTACATATCCCTTATTTGCATAATAATTTCATTCAATTACAATTGAAGCAAAACCACAATATAGTAGTAGAGTTGGGCTAAGTCATGAACAAGTCTAACTGTAAATCTGAATTTTATTTAGCGTGAATACGATCTGTGAATGTCAATTCTTGATAATGCGAATATAAGTAAGTTTGGAATATTTATTTTTTTTTAATAAAAAATTCTTTTGGAAGAAAATCAGAATACTATAATTGAATTATAAATTAGTTTAAGTTTTAACCCAATAATAAACAACTTTAATTACCTTAGAAACTAATGACACAAAATCATGTTTGATTTTCATATGGCATTTTAAATTGGATGTGCTGATCTTGTACGATAATTTCGTCTGGCAAAAACAACATTTTGCGACACGTTCGTCTAATTTGGTGAAAAAAAATCCATATAAAACTAATTTTTCTTCGCTTTGTTATCGGCGGCATCTTAAAAATATATTTTAAGTTTGCATACTCGTAGACAACAAACAAACAAATGTGTATATTTGTAGTTTGAGTGTAACACAGCCTATAATATACACACCCAAGGAATTTCGTTCAACTTGTTTTGTTTTATTCTATCATTCGCTACCTCGCACTTCAGAACGTTAGCTGTGAATCGTATGTTATGAAAAGATAGATTTGCAATGTTTTGCAATGTTTTTGTCACTGTCGCTGGTTTGTCGCAGTTGACATGAATATGACTTGTACTAAGAGGTTGACTGAATTTGTGAAAAAGTATAATACCCAATTTTATACGATCTATCACACGAAGATTACAAAAAATGTGATGAAGAAATTTAAAGTGTGGAAAGCAAAAAATAAAACCAATGTAAAGAATGATTACATTGTTTTCTTCTTTGATCAATTCTCCAAAAAAAATTATTCTTTACATTGATATTCCATCAGTGAAGATGATTGGCACCGTTGATTTGTTGATTGATAATTAATTGAGAAGTACAAATTAATAAAAAAAAAATCATGAAAAAAATGCATGTGACAAAACGCGATTCAAACCTGTATCGCCGAGGAAAGAATGGTGAACACAGCACCTTAGCCATCTCGGCAATGGTAGTGTTCCGCTAGGCGATGTCAAAGCCCTACCAGTCTTCTGCGGAAAATGCAATAATAGCGTTTGTTATGGTCATCTGCAATCTGAAAAAAAAGTAAAAAAATAAATAAATATTATAGTTCAAGTAGTAAAGCTAATTCTATTTGCAAGGTACTATTTTCATGAGCGGATATATCTGGTTTGTCCAGCAACACTTTGGGAGTTTTTGACTGCGCATGGCAGCCAGGATGTTGAGACCGAGTACCAGTCCATAGAATGGAAGTACAGTCGAGGTAAGTATTTCATCCCTTATTAGTCCTTATGTTTATTTTTATTTTATTTTTCAGATTGCAGGTGACCATAACACGTTCAGCTTAAAAAATAAAACCGCTTCTTCTGATGAGGAGTACATTTTCGCAAGCTCTGTGACAAAACTGTCGCCTTGGTGTGGGCGTACTCACGATATTCTTTGTTGCTATCGCTGCGAACTTATAGCCTTCGTGGCGACAGCGAATAAATCGTGTTGGTTTAGGGATACCTTTATTCGTATTCGCATTAAGTGTATACAAAATTTCGTTCATCATTCACTGGCATGGCATCAACGGTGGCGTCTATTAGACTTGGGCTAAGTCGTGAATTTATGTTCACAGCTATAACTGTGAACGTGATTTCTTATTCACTGTGAATATAACCCGTGACTCCGAATGTATGATAGTAATTTTTTTTACGAATAAAAATGATTCACTTACTATGATAATAAAGTACAATTTAAAGATTTTTCTGTTATCTATCAATGAATTTTTATATTATTGACTTCTTGTATCGTAAAATGTACTCGTAGGTAATTCGTTAATACACATGCGTTGATGTATGCACAATGCACATACTATCCATATAAGTAATAATACCCTTAAAAATATTTCGACCCAATAATTCAAAAAATAAACTTACACCATAAACTAATGTCACCAAAGGATGCTTAATTTGCATATACATACATACCTGTCACAAATTACATTTTGCGGAAGTCTAATCTAATTCCGTAAAAAAATTAAAATAAAACTTATCTTTTTTCGTTTTATCATTGGCGGCATCTTAAATTTACATTTTTTTTTTATATACGCGCACTTGTACACACTAAACAGAAATCTGTAAAATTTTGCTTTGAATAAAACTACATACAAGAGAAATATACACATATTTCTATTATCTATGGTATAACCCAGCGAATAATATACATTTCATATACCTGTATGTTGTTTTAGCACCCAAGGCATTTTTTTCACCACGTTTTGCTTTGTTCTATCCTTCGCTGCCTGCCACTTCAGTATACATAAATGCGATGTAAAAAAAAAATTCCTTCCTTATGCGCATTAGGTATACACATTTTCCTTAATCGTTGATCGTATTTCATTGCCAGCTCTGAACGGTCATGTTCGTTATCCGCTCCTCGCTCTTCATTGAGCAATAGCCGCACTGAGCGGTTAGATGTTCGTTATCCGCTCGTCGCTCTTCTTTGAGCAATAGCCGCACTGAGCGGTTAGATGTGTACATGTTCGTTATCCGCTCGTCGCTCTTCATTGAGCAATAGCCGCACTGAGAGGTTAGAAGTGTACATGTTCGATATCCGCTCGTCGTTCTTCATTGAGCAATAGCCGCACTGAACGGTTAGATGTGTACATTTTCTTTCTTCATTCGTCGCTCAATGTATCTTTTGTTGCTGTGTTGGAAGGAATGTGTTTTGTGTAAGAGTGTATCGAATATTAATTTTGAGTTTGGGTAAATATGTAATGATTGTATTTTCAATAGGAGTACTTTATTAAATAAATTTGTGTAGTATAAATATGTTGCGTATAAATGTCTCGTGTATTAATGGCTTGTGTATAAATTTTTACCAATGCGTCCACACTCGGTAATTTTTTAAATCGAAAAAGAACGAAACTAATTTACAAAAGGTACATTGAGCAATAAAGAATATGAATAAAATGAAACTATGGAAAATCAAAAGTTATATTTGGAGTAATTCAAAGAGAGTGTAGCAGAAATGCAATTTAATAGAGAAATGGAGAGTTATCAAAATTAAGGTTTTGCAAATAATATGCTATGCGTTTACTTGGCACTTATGTTACATAGTACTAAACAGTAGCGGACACAGAAATGTGATGTGAAAAATAATTCCAAATTCACGTTTTAAACATCCACAGTTTATTTTTAATTCACTCACAGGCTGCGTATGTGAATTTTCATTCGCAGTGAATAATTAACAGGTAGTGATTTTTTGTCCAACTCTAGCGTCTATAGTTTCATTTAGGTGAACTGAGCGAATACCTTGCTCGAGCTGCTTCGACGTATTCGGATCAGAGGTAGGTAAGCAATTTCCAATCTTGGTCAGGACCTTGGAATAGAGATGGTGGCGGAGGAGCCCTTAATGGGCCAACGGCAGCGCTCATATTTCCCATAGTGGACTACTGGCACCGGTGTACCCGGCCCCTCGTCCTAGGAGTATAGTTGATTTATTTATTTATTATTAGCTTAATACAAGCTCAAAAAAAAAAAAACTTAAACAATCTAAACTTACAACTAGCGGCAAAAAAACTTAGAAACTAAAACTTAAACTAACAGCATTTTGGAGAGAAGGGAGGAGGTAGAGGGCGTGAAAAGGGGTAGGTGAAACGCAATTAATTGTTTTTTTTTTTTTTTTTAATTAATCTCTAAAAACTATCTTAAATGCTAGGGAGGAAGAAGGTCATGAGGTCATGAGGTCATGAGGTGTGGAGGGATTTTCTAAGGGAGGGTAGACTGCAATGAAAGTCTAGGGTGTTCTGTGCAAGACGTAACATTCTGGTGATTGGTTCGAAGTGGCCATAGTTGGTGCGGTGGTAAGGAAGACTAAAGAGGGGTACAGTCCTAAGGCTACGAGGGTTTGTGCGAAGGGAAATCATTTCTAGTAGAGCGGGGGAATCGATCGTTCCAGTTAATAATTGGTGCACGAAGAGTATGTCGGCAACCTCACGACGTTTTGTAAGGGTTTGCAGGTTAATCAATTTTAGCCGATTTTCGTAGGGGGGTAAGATATAGTTTTCGGCCCATGGGAGACCGCGTAAGGCAAAGCGGATAAACCTACGCTGCACAGCTTCGATTCTAAGGGAGTGGGTGTCGCGATAAGGTGACCAAACTTGGCCGGCATATTCGAGGTGGGGTCTGACAAAGGTGATATAAAGGGATTTAGTTACGTAAGGGTTCGAGAATTCTTTAGACCAGCGTTTTATGAAACCGAGAGAAGAATTGGCCTTGTGTATAACTTGATCAAAGTGGGAACGGAAGTTTAGTTCCTTATCACAAATAATACCCAAATCGCGTATACAGGAGACTGATGGAACGGGCTTATTATTAAAGTTATAGCTTCTAAGGGGAGGGGGGAGGCGTTTACGGGAGAATGTTATGGATTGACATTTGGCGACATTAAGTTCTAAGAAGTTTTTTACGCACCATGTGTGGAATGAATTTAGATCGTTTTGAAGTAACAGTGAGTCGTTGGGGGTAGATATAACCTTGATGATTTTCATGTCATCCGCGTAAATAGACAGATCTGAGTCCGACCAACATCGTTTATAGTTAAGACAAAGATCAGCGGACCAAGATGACTGCCTTGAGGAACCCCGGAAGTGGCGTCAATGGGATCGGAGATTGAAAAACGGAAGAGAACCCTGTATTGGCTATCCTCGAGGTACGATCTCAGCCATGAAATGAAAGAAGGTGGGAAACCGAGGGCATTAAGTTTAAGGTAAATAAGCTTGCGACATGTGAGCGAGCGTATTATGACTATCCGGATCAAGGCTAATTCGCTAACATAAGCCTAATATGCGTTCATGCCCCCACGGAAAAAAGGATCCTGCCACCAAAGATTGTTTCTCCGAGCTCCTCGACAAAACATACGAGCAATGTCCTAAATACGACGTTAAATCGTATTGAGCGATTTTAACGCCAAAATAGGAAAGGACGACGTCAGTCGGTAAGCATAGCCTTTACAATACCACGTCTGATAACGGACTAAGGCTAATTGATTTTGCTGTGGAGTGAAATGTCACCATAGCAACCACATGTTTTCCTCATCTCAATATTCATAAGCAGACATGGCGGTCCAATGATCATGTAACGATCAACCAAGTTGATCATATTGCGATCGATGCAAGGCATGCCTCCAGTATTCTAGTTGTCCGGATCTTCCGAGCGGCCAACATAGACTCGAGTCGTTACCTTGTTGTAGCCAAGGTACGAATGCGGATATCCCAAACTGAACAACAAAGAAGAATCACTGTGAGAAAATTTAACGTCGAAAAGCTACAATCGCAAGGGACCGCCAGACTCTTCGCTGAACGCGTATCCCTAAATCTCTCAACCACCCCTATGCCGCCAGCATCAAGTGCCGAAGACCAGTGGCAACTCTGCTAACATGCCATCAGAAACGCTGGGTCTCGCTCGCCCACCACTACGAAACCTCTAGTTTGACGAAGAATGCCGGCGAGTGCATGCAACAAAACAAGAGGCATATAAAGCGGCACTGCAAAGGAAGGCGAGAGTTGGTCGTGAGCTCTACAAGCAAAAGAGACGGGAAGAACATCGGCTTCTGCAAAAGAGGAAGAAAGAGCATGAGAAGCGCGCGATCGAAAATTTTGAGAGCTTAAACTCCAGAAACAATGTACGGAAGTTTTACCAAAAGGTAAAAGGAACATGTCAGAGAAGCAATAACCGTACAGAAACTTGTAAAGATGAAAAAGGAAACCTCGCAGTAGAATCACAGTCGGTGCTGAGAATATGGAAAAAATACTTGTGCAGGCTGTATAACGGCGACGAAGACCAACATCCCGCTGTCAGGCAGAATGAACCATTCAACATAGACGACGATAGTCAAAATTTCCGTCCACCTAAGCGAAACGAAGTGAGGGTAGCAATATCCAAGCTGAAATTTTCGATGTCAAAAAGCTTTTAGACCGGAACTCACAAGCCAACACCGAAGTTTCTACAAGAGGTTGCATACGCCGACGATATTGGCATTATTGGAAGAACTCAGCGGGCTATCACCGGTGCGCTTGCAAGCATTGAAGCAGAAACGGCCAAAATGAGTTTAGCGATACGAGGGCAAAACCAAGTATATGCTGTCAACAAGAAGGGACAATCAGCACCGACGAATTGGACAGAACGTCACAGTAGACAGCTATATCTTCGAGGAAGTAAGGGATATTGTCTACCTTGGCTTTGCTATAAACTCGAAAAACAAGATCAGCGGAGAAATCAAGCGAAGAATAATTCTTGCCAATAGCTGTTTTTGTGGGCTTATAAGGCAATTCAACAGTAAAGCCCTATTTTCTAAAACTAAGGAAACTCTATATAACAACCTGATCACCCCAGTCCAGCTTTACGGCGCTGAAACATGGACTTTATTAAAAGAGGATGAAGATATCCTTGGTCGCTTCGGGAGAAAAATTCGTCGCAAGATTTTCGGTCCCGTTTGAGTTGACGGGTTTTGGAGGAGAAGATTCAATAACGAACTATACGAGCTGTACAGTTACATCGACCTAGTCAAAAAACTGCGTATTGGACGTTTGAGATGGCTAGGACATGTAGAGCGAATGGTTCAAGGGGACCGCGACCAACTTGGGAGTGCGCAACTGGAGACAATTAGCTAAAGACCGATCTAAATGGAGAGGCTTGTTGGTTGATGCCCAGGTTCACCCGGAACTGTAGCGTCACCTAAGTAAGTAAGTAAGGACATAGCGTGTATCACGCTTTCCACCCATCGGAAAGAGCCAGAGGCGGATCATATTTGTTTGAATTAGCAGCAATGCAAGTAAGCACGGTACGTGTTAGAAATATACATTTTGCCTTCGACATTTCGTCTATATATTGTCCACTGCGATGTAAACTCGAAGAAAGTGATTTCACAAACATCTTCAACTTCCTTAAACCAAATTTTATTATTGGTGGCGACTCCAATACAAAGCACCACTTCTAGGGTTTAAGATACGCATCTCAGAAAGGTAGAAAGCTTTATAATGCGGGTATGCAGTACAGTTGTGATTTTCACTCCACGGGCAAACCAACATGTTGGCCGACTGATAGAAACAAGATACCAGATCTGATAGATTTCTTTGTTGTTAAAGGAATATCTGGCAACTGTATAAAAGTTGAAGAAAGCTTTGATCTCGCCTCTGATCATTCACCAATCATTATGACGATAAGCGAAACTCTGATTAAAAAAGTAGGACCGGTCAGATTAACCAGCGCGATGGCTTCAAAAAAGATATTGAAGCAAATATTGAGCTGAGCGTATCACTTTAAATGCCGTAATCTTACAGGATGCCGCGTGGAAGAATGCTCCCAAACCAAAGAAAAAGCCGGCCAGTTACATTTAAACTTATCAACAGGAAATCAAAGAGGACATCTTAACCGTTTGTGCAACTCGCTAAAAAGATCTATTAAAGACCTTAAGAATAATGAAATACAAACTTATCTAGAAAATTTTAACGGCAGAAAAAGATTCTAATTACTCGCTTTGGAAAACTATAAAATGTATTAAAAAACTTCAAATTCAAGTCGCACCAATTAGGAAAAATCAAGACGAATGGGCCAGGCATGATAAAGAGAAAGCGCAAGTTTTTGCCACCCACCTGGAAGAAACTTTCAAACCGTTGAATGGACAAGCTCTTATTCAAAATATAAATACGCCGTATATAGCCAATAGTGCAATAAGAAATGCAACACTAACCGAACTTAACGAAGAAATAAAGAAACCTAAACCTAAGATAGCTCCTGGATACGGCCTAATCACGGGAGAGGTTCTTAAAGCACTACCAAGAGAAGCTCTAATTAAGTATCTGTTCATTATAAACACCACGCTTAGACTAGAATATGTTCCCAGTTGCCGAAGTCATAATGGTCCTTTAGCTCGAAAAACCGCCGAATGAAAAAACGTCTTATAGACCAATTTCACTTCTTCCAATATTATATACAGCCGGCAATAGAAGAAAGGCATCTCATTCCGGATCATCAATTCGTATTCAGAAGGAAGCATTCTGCAGTTGAACAAGTGCATAGAATAACACTTTTTTTTTCCGAGGGTAGGTGAAAATCTTCAACAAGACACTATGAGGATCGAGACAGCGCGTGCTCATAGTACTGTGGGATTCTTAACCATTAAAAAACCTCCCTTCAAAACAGACTTGTTTTTTATTTTTACTACAACTAAGTATTCGACTTATCAAGTAGTTTTCTTTTCACGAAATAAGGACGTTTTGAAGGGACCTTCACATTAGAAGTTCCTGCCAGCTCCGCAGTTTAGACGCGGTTACTTATCGCGCTAAGTCTAAAGGTTTGGTTCTTTGTAGACGGCGTAGTAAATTTCTTTCTTCCAAAACTTCGAGGACTTTAATATCTACGTGACTTTCTAGTCGACTTCTATGCTTTCTCGCGTAGATTTGAATTTCGTCTTCTATAGTCTTAATGCCAAGATCTCTATGGATATCGCTATTTCTGATGTACCATGGCGCATTAATAATACCTCTTAGCACTTTGTTTTCAAAAGTTTGTAAAATTTTAATATTAGTTATTTTGGTACAACCCCAGAGTTTTATACCATATGTCCATACGGGCTTTAGCACTTGCTTATATAAAAGCAGTTTGTTCTCTATATTAAGCTTGGAATATTTTCTAAGTAACCAATACATTTCTCATATACATACATTGCGTTTTTTCTTAACGTGCGTTTTCCATTTCAGCTTTGCATCAAGTATCATTCCAAGATACTTAGCTTCGTTTGCAAACGGAATTTGAACCGAGTTTGAAAAGATCGGCAAATTATTTATTTTCTTATAATTGAAATTTACATGAACAGATTTGTTTTCGTTGAGTGCGATTCGCCAAGCGTTTGTACATTCATTTACTCTATCCAAAGCTTCTTGCAGCTTTTCTGTAGTATCTCGACCGTTTTACCTACTGCCAAGATAGCAGTGTCGTCGGCAAATGTAGCTAGCTCAGTGCCTTCTACTTGCCGTATATCACGGGTATATAATAGATACAAGACTGGACCAAGAACGCTTCCTTGCGGCACCCCAGCCATTATTTCCTTGAAATCTGAATATTCGTTTCCACATTTGACGCGAAATAGTCTATTCGTAAGGCAGTTCTTCAAAATATTATATAGGCGCACTGGCAGAACTTGTCGTAATTTAAACTTTAAGCCTTCATGCCAGACCTTGTCAAAGGCTTGAGAGACGTCAAGGAATACGCTTGAAGAAATCTTTTTGCTTCAAGTGACTTTTCGATTACATGTTTTTTTTATTTTTACTACAACTAAGTATTCGACTTATCAAGTAGTTTTCGTTTCGCGAAATAATGACGTTTTGCAGGTACCTTCCCATTAGAAGTTCCTGCCAGCTCCGCAGTTTAGACGCGGTTACTTAACGCGCTAAGTCTAAAGGTTTGGTTCTTTGTAGACGGCGTAGTAAATTTCTTTCATCCAAAACTTGGAGGACTGTTATATTAGCGTGACTTTCTAGTCGACTTTTATGCTTTCTCGCGTAGTTTTTGATTTCGTCTTCGATTGTTTTAATGCCAAGATCTCTGTGGATATCGCTATTTCGGATATACCATGGCGCATTAACAATACCCCTTAGTACTTTGTTCTCAAAAGTTTGTAAAATTTTAATGTTACTTATTTTGGTACAACCCCAGAGTTGTATACCATATGTCCGTGCAGGCTTTAGCACCTGCTTATATAAAAGCAGTTTGTTATATACCACCTCGATCAAAAAGTTCCCGGAATAAAAACCGTGTGGCGCTCCCATCGTTCAGATTTGAGTTCTGTTTTCTTTGTTAAGTTGGTACATCTGTTGTTGATATTCCCTCTAAATCTTATCGTCATAGCTTGACATTTGCAAAATTGCAAAAGTTACGTAGCCAAGACTACATCTATCTCTGTGTGTGTTGGCGATTTTTTACAATTTTAGAAATGGATTTAAATTTTCAACAACGAACTTGTATTAAATTTTGCGTAAAAAACGGATTTAATGGCAGACCATCGACATCGAAAACCGACGAAAACATTGATAAAGTAAAAGAAATGTTGGTCAATAACCGCAAATTAAGCATCAGAGAGATAGCGGAGGACTTGAACATTCCCTATGGATCCGTCCAAGACATTTTGGTTAATGATTTGGGTTTCCGTCGTGTAGCAGCAAAGTTGGTGCCAAAAGACCTCAATTTCATGCAAAAAAGAGACCGTGTTGACGTCGCAAAAGACATGATTTGCTAGGCTGAATCCGATCCCACATTCATCAAAAGGATCATTACTGGAGACGAGACGTGGGTTTATGAGTACGACACGCAATCCAGACATCAGGTAAGTGAATGGCGTTCACCAAATGAGCCGAGACCAAAAAAACCACGTCGTTTTCAGTCAAAAAAGAAGGCAATGCTCACGGTTTTCATGGATTACAACGGTGTAGTGCATCATGAATTTTTGCCAGAAGGCCAGACAGTAAACAAAGAGTATTATTTGGGCGTTATGAGACGTTTGCGTGAAGCAAAATGTTTCGAAGATTGGATCAAGCGCTGGCATATGTGTGTTGCAGTCGATGGGGATTACTTTGAAGGGGACAATATAGATTTAGATGAATAAACTTGTATTTTTAATTTTGTGAATAAATTCTGGGAACTTTTTGATCAAGGTGGTATAGAAGAAATGTTGAAGGCAAAATGTATATTTCTAACACGTACCGTACTTACTTGCATTGCCTCTAATTCAATCTTTACTTCCGCTGAGTGTTCGATACATTCTTTTATAAACAATATTGATCCGCCTCTTGCTCTTTCCGATGGGTGGAAAGCGTGATACACGCTATATCCTCTGATTTTAACATTCGTTTGTTTTGTCAGATGAGTTTCACAGACTAAGCATATATCAATATCTTTTTCTCGTATAAATAATTCTAACTCGTCGAGTCTTCGTATGAGCCCGTTGGCGTTCCATGTAAGAATTTTTGCACCTGTTATGAATGTTGTTTTCTAGTGCAACTAGTCTCTCGAAAATAAGTTTGTTTGTTTTGCATTGCTCTTCAAGTTTCGCAAGTATTAGGGAGAAAACATTGGATACAGGATTTTGTGAGCTACCTCTATCACCATTTTCCAATGTCGCAACTTGAGCAGGAGTCTTTACGTTAGAGCTTGGACGGTTTTTTGCCTTGATCTCCCGTGGGTTGTCGGTCATATACTTGCCATTAGCTACCATCGCTGCTTGAACATACGACTGTGCGTCAATATTCAAAGATTTTGCTTCTGACACCTTTTCTCTACTACGTTTGGGTTTTTCTTCATTACCCGAACTTAAGTCAATATTGACGGATTTCCTATCTTTCACTGCTTTTTTTGTAGCTATTTTGGATCTGTTCTTAATTGGTTTCGGATTAGGGCGCACGGAATTTTTAAGCGTATCGCGCCTTTTTTGGAGCTCTTTCGCCACTTCGCAACCTTGATAGTTCGCAGGATGTTTTTCTTTGCAGTTTATACAAGTGGCTGGGGTTTGCTTATTTAGGTGACACTCTTCCGAGAGATGTTTACCTGCGCATTTAACGCATCGCGATTCTTTCTGGCAATAAGTCTGCATATGATTGAAACCTTGACAGCGTTTACACTGCGGGATCGATCTGGAGCTCTTACGCATGGGTTAGATTTTGACCACGATGTTTTGAATAGTCTTAATACCATATATAGCATCTTTATTTTCATCTTTATCGAAACTAAGCATGAATAGGAGAAGTCCACGCTTTACCAATTTTTCATGATCTCCCTCCGACTGTTGCTTCTCCTTCTTGATAATATTGACGGCATCAAGAATTTTAAAGCCTTTATCCTGAAGGTCGTGCATTACATTTTCTTTGGGACACGAGGGGTGGATTCCCCTTGCTACAACACGCAGTGGTCTTTCTAACTTATTTTGGTAAGCATACCACTGAATCTTTTCGGCATTCAATTTTTGGGATAATGATCGGTAACCGTCGGCATCATCGACATTGATTTTTCACGTATTGTTTCGCAGAGATATCACCTTAAACTTCAATGGCAGAGTTCCTTTAATGAGGCAATGCAACTTATTATAATCTGTAATTCCAACGACGTTTATCGGTGGTGGAGGACGTAATTTTTGTTGTTGTTGATTTGTTGCAACTCCTTGCGCTTTTCATGTTTTTGTGGCTCGACTTCCGGTGAGGAACCAGCTTTACGTTTTTTGCTAGGTCGATTCTTTTCGATCCAATTCGTTTCACGTGTTAGCTCTTCTTCGTCCGTCTGGTATTCGCAACTAGGTAAGCGATGTGGGCTAACTGTATTTTCTTTTTGTAGATACGTATTTTTTTAGGGCATTGTTTTCTTGCCTGAGTAAATCTACTTCTTTCTTAAGCTCACGATAGAGTAGCTCCATTTCGGTAAGCTTGGTACGGACTACGCCGTTTTCCTCCTCAATGCTTTTTGATTTCGCTGAGTCCCGTTTTTCATGCGCTTGCGCTTCCGGCGGACTTCTGTTTCCGGAGACGTTCGATCTTGTTGGTGGGGATCGAGATACATAGAATAACACATGTAATCGAAAAATCTCTTGAAGGAAAGGATTTATTCAAGCGTATTCCTTGACGTACCTCAAGCCTTTGATAAGGTCTGGCATGAAGGCTTAAAGTTTAAATTACGACAAGTTCTGCCAGAGCATCTATAATATATTTTCAAGAACTACTTTACGAATAGGTTATTCCGCGTCAAATGTGGAAACGAATATTCAGATTTTAAGGAAATAATGGCTGAGGTGTCGCCTGAAAGCGTTCTGGGTCCAGTTTTATATCTATTACACACTTTTATATCTATTAACACTGCTATGTTGTCAGTAGTTAAAATGGTCGAAGATACTACAGGAAAACTGCAAGAAGCTTTGGATAGAGTAAATGAATGGACAAAGTTTTGGCGAATCGCACTTAACGAGACCAAATCTGTTCATGTAAATTTGACTTATAAGAAAATAAATAATTTGCCGGTATTTTCAAACTCGGTTCAAATTCCGTTTGCAAACGAGACTAAAGTATCTTGGAATGACTCTTGATGCAAAGCTGAAATAAAACGCACGTATGTAAAGAAAAAAACGCAAAGAACTATAATAGATAATAAATATAGAGGAATGTACTGGTTACTTGGAAAATATTCCAAGCTTAATATAGAGAACAAACTGCTTTTATATAAGCAAGTGCTAAAGCCAGTGTGGACATATAGTCTACAATCCTGCGGTTGTACCAAAATAAGAACCCTTAAAAAACTTTTGAAAACAAAGTGCTAAGAGGTATTGTTAATGCGCCATAGTATATAATAAATATTGATATCCACAGAGATCTCGGCATTAAAACAATCGAAGATGAAATCAAAAACTGCGCGGGAAAGCATAAAAGTCGACTACAAAGTCACGTAAATATTACAGTCCTCCAAGTTTTGGACAAAAGAAATTTACTACGCCATCTACAAAGAACCAAACCTTTAGACTTAGCGCGATAAGTAACCGCGTCTAAACTGCAGAGCTAGGGGGAACTTATAATTTGAAGATACCTACAAAAAGTCCTTATTTCCTGAAATGAAAACTACTTAGTTATAGTCAAAATAAAGACAAGTCTGTTTTGAAGGGAGGTTTTTTATTGGGTAAAAATCCCAAACTACTATAAGCACGCGTTGGCGATCCTCATAGCACAGACAATAAATCTATATCTATAATTTATTGTCTGTGCTCATAATGTCTTGTTGAAGATTTTGACCTACCCTCGGGAATAAAAAAAACTCACTGCATAATCACACCAATTTGTTTGCCAAAATTACACAAGTTGATCAACTAGGTGTACGGGCTTATTCAATGATTTAATGAGTTTATCAACTAGATGTACGGGACATCCAACGCGTTCAACATGAACATGTTTTGTTTTTAGTCGAATTACGTTGCTCAACGCGACCAAAGTGAGTTTTCGGGTGTACGGGGCTATAAATTTGTAAACCTTAAGGGTTGAATAAAGAATTGATCGTAGTTGGCTGAACAGCTGCGCACCTAGTGTACGACCATAATAAGCAAATTCATAGGAGTAACCATTTAAACTAAAATTCATTCCAAAGCCAAATTTGTGGTTTAAATATTTAAAATGTAAAAGGTTTTCTATTTGAAACAGGCTCCAGATCGTTTTCATTTTCGTCGTGTAATTTATATGAATCATGTGTGATAATAAAACGCGGCTTATACCTGGGTTGAGTAGTCGAAATGACAAATTATTTTTTTATTTTTTTTATTTTAAGTGTTTTCTTCAATTAAAATTTTTTTTTTAGATTTTGTTTGGATGACAACCAAGAATAATAGAATACATTAGGCATTGCGCATGTCCGCCATGTTGTATTTTTTTTTTCTGACAGCTGTGTTACGTCACTGGTGACGAACAAACTATTGGTGAAGAAAAGATAAAAAATTAAGTGTGCGCTATTTAAGTGCAACAGATCGCTTTCGTAAAGATAAAGTCTAGAAATGGGTAAAGAAATGAGTTCATTTTTGCCGACGAAAAGTCCATTTCAATGTGAAAATGTCTCGAATTTGTTGTGCTCATTTTGCTTCCGATGATATCGAAAGGAATCTCCAATTTAAAATGGGTATATACTTCAGTTCTTCGGAGTAGTTCTGTTTGAATTCATAGAAATCTAATTATTGAAAATTTACAGGACTTTGTCAGAATAATGGGTATAAACTGAAGCCGGGAACTATTCCAACCATAGACCTAAAAGCTGAAACAGTTTCGAGCTAAACAAGGGATGATTGCGTTCTTGCTACAGCAAACTGCAACTTACGGGGCTGAAAAGAATCCGAAGTTGCTGAAGAAGAGGACTGCAATAGCTATTACTTTTTTGTGGAGAATACGAACTGCTAGTGTAAGTTTACTAATTTCCTAAAACTTCAATGCAACCAATTTTTAGTGAAGACTTAAAACGGAGGAACTTTGTATTAAATGAAAATAAAAAAAATTTCCTACAGAAGATACGTTCTTTAGAGAAGCTTCTGGAAAAATCTGAATTTGAACGTAACAACATGGAAGAGAAATTGAATCGAAAATTTACTGCAGGCCAGGTAAGCAAACTAAAGAACAGGCTTAAGATCCGTTAGTCTGAAGTGGATAAAACACAATCCATCACGCTATACTCCACAAGCTGCTCGGGAAGAAGAATTTTCCGCTTCCTGGGGTTCGGACTCTTCAAAGCTGGGCGCATAAAGTTGACATTTCGCCAGGAATTATTGAGCCCGTTGTGAAGATTTAGTCGGCAGCTACTCAACTCGATGAAGCTCAGAAAGTTTGTGTTGTCAGTTTTGACAGGATTACAAACTTTCGGCTATGACAAATCATCGGACTCAACATTAGCCCCTGCTAATTATGTCCAAGTGGCTATGCTAAGAGGTAAATATAGCTTTCTTTAATGCTTCTTAATTTTCATCTTCTTAATTATCTTTTATAGCATTAATGGCGAAATAGAAGCAGCCAATATTCTACGCCTTCGATTGTCAAATGTCAGTCAAAATCTTGACCAACATACTGGCAACAACAAAGCAGTGCGGCTACCACGTTGTAGCCATTGTTAGCGACTTAGGTGGTGGAAATAGAGGATTATTCAAAAATCTTCAAAGCAGTATGGATAAGCATTAGTAAATATGCATAAATGAGATGAGAACAAAATTTTTGTTTTTGCGGGTGTTCCACTGTTGTGAAACTGTTGAGGTGGTATCTGTTCCGAAAGCAACTAACAAACACGTCTTTTTAGCTTTTACTCTTTATTATTTTTTTTCTAATTAAGCGGGCGTGCGCCGCTAAAAAACTTCGTGTCTTTACTTTTACCTATTTCACAATGTTGTTCAACGATGATATCATCGCTTAGGATCTCTTGCAGTAAACAGGGTAATTCTACGAATGTCGTTTTCCTTTGGTTTCACTCCCGATTTCACTCTTTTTTGATTCCAATGGAACATGTGAAATCGTCTTCTGCTTACTTTTGTGTGTGTTGGTGAATGTCTGATTTTTGTTTACATTTTTCACAGAAAAATAAAGCAAAAAATGGCTTAATTTTGCCTAATAGAAAACCACATTAGCAATTCTATCATGTTTTTATTAATATATTATCAATTTTTTTAATTATATCTATGTAAAATTTGTTTCTACTAACTTGCCCCAACTGAGAAAATAAAATAAACAAAAGAATGTGTATTGTACCATATGACTTTGACAAGTAGTCCGATGTAAGGGTTTATATGTATGAGTGCATTTTGAAAGCACTCCCAAATGAAATCCGGGAGAGGAAAACACTCCCGGAACAGCACTCCAAACAGCCAATGGAACATGGTTGGGAGTGCTTTTTCTGTGCGGAACACAAAAAGAGTACTCCTTTTTGCCCAATGGAAAACGACAGAAGTCAATAGCGGTGTTCGATTTCCGAATTTGGTGGTGGTTTCGCACACAGCGCATAGATGGCGATTTATTTAAATTCAAATATTGGCGGTTAGCTGCCGTTGGCGACAACACTCCCCCCCGGTATGGCGACTGGCATCGCCTTACCACCTCGCAAGTCGAGAACGGCTACCTTCACTGCTGGACGTACGAAGATTCCGTCGCTAGTCTGCACAGTCACCTTGCGGACTTGTCTATCGCTGCTTAGAGTTCGATCCAGTACCCTTCCTCTGGGCCACAGGTTCCTGGGGTTTGTGTCGTCGACCACGATGGCGACGTCTGCGATCTCTATCGGCTTTGCAGGATCCCACCATTTGCCTCTTCGGGTAATTGTTGGAAGATATTCTCTCAACCATCGCTTCCAAAACTTATTTGCGCACTGTTCGTTTGGACCATCCTTTCCCAAGTGCCCCCCATATGAGGAGCTGAAGGCGGGTTGAAACACCATCTTGTAGCTGGGCTAGAGAATTGCTCGGCGATTTCAGGCTGCCTCTTGTAGGTTTCTTGGAGTTCATGATCAGCTCCATGAAAATTCGTCCCATTATCACAGTAGAACTCAAGTGGAATACCTCTTCGTGCTATGAAGCGCTTTATAGCCAATATACAGGAATCGCCGGATAAGCTGCATGCTGCATTGGAAGAAATACCTAACGGCAGTACCGCGGGGAGAGTGGTTGAAGTGTGTAGGGTGTGTGTTTAGTACGTAGGCGTATTCCTGGAATCGATTACTCAGGTTTGCGAATCGTGCATGCTAGTAGCACTCGGGCTATTAGTATCTATAAAAATTATACATCATTGGCACAACCTAAAAAAAAAAATAAAAGCTGCATGCTATTTCGATGTGTACAGCTCGGGTCGTCATGCAAGTGATTAATACTCCCCTTCTCTTGGCAGCACTCCTTCCGATTGCTACCGTCATAGGGCCAAAGTAATCGATGCCTGAATATGAGAACGGTCGGCTAAATGCTGCAAGTCGGGCGTCCGGAAGATTTCCCATTTTGGGTGGTTGTGGTAGAGCTCGTTCGTTTTTGCATCGCTGGCAGCTTTTGATTTCCGTCTTGATAGATGCTCGCATGTGAGGAATCCAGTACTTCTGGCGTAGCTCGTTGACTACAGTCTCGTTGTGCGAGTGATGGAACTGTTGATGTACGTAACGAATGATAAGATGCGTAACATGATGCTCTCGGGGTAGAAGAATTGGTCGCTTGACATCATGCCCCACTTTAGGCGCTGCATCGATTCGTCCAAGAGATCGCAATACGCCGTCTTTGTCCAGATAGGGCGAAAGTTTATAGATGCGGCTGGTTTTTAGCGTTTATTGTTCTTCAGGTATATTTCGTTCTTTACTCAACATCAGTATCTCTTCAGGGTAAACCTCGAGTTGAGCTTGGCAATATGGATAAGTCTCGGCTTCCAAATATTCGTCTTTTGTCACATGTCCAGAGCGTCTCGTGAGTTTGGTCCTATTTACGGAAGAATTATGAACAAAACGAAAAACAAATACCTGTGATCGAAGTAGTCGCATCCAGCTTGAGACCCGTGTAACATCAATAACGACCCGGGGAACCAGTCTATGAGCGAACAGATGTGGGTGAATCTCCTCTTCAGTGGTAGCTCCTCCGATGAAACCAGCAGGCCATTCAGTTTCTGGGAGCAACAAGAATGACGGACCAGTAAACCAGCGTCCAGCTGAATCGAAATTAGGATGCTTCTGCCATTTCGTCGCCTCATCAGTCACATTGAGTTTCGTCGGGACATACCGCCATTGCTCGATGCTTGATGACTCCACGATTTCGTAGACACGGAAGGCCACAAACTGTTGGTATTTACGGTTATCTGCACGGATCCAGCATAAGGCCGGTCTTGAGTCCGACCAAAATACTTTTCTGGTGATGGAGATCGAGTGGCCTTCGATGATACTACTAGCCAACCGAATTTTTAGCCTCGCTGCTTCCAACTCTAAACGTGGCACCGATACAAGCTTAATCGGAGCAACTCTTGTCTTGGCCCCAACCAATCTGCATTCCATTCTACTTCCTCAACTACAACGGAGATATGCTACGGCTGCAAAAGCATCTTTACTGACGTCAACGAAAATATGAAATTCAATAAGTGCATCACTGCTGAACCTCGTATTAGTCAGATAACATCTTGGGATTCGTATATGTTCGACTGCATCGAACATCCGCATCCACAAACACCAACGGGTAAACTGCTCATCATTAATTTGATCATCCCAGACGATTGGATATCTCCACAAATCTTGAAGTAAGATCTGGAGATATATTAGAAAGTGGGCCAAGAATCCCAGTGGATCATAGATGGTCATTAGAACACGTAGTACTTCCCTCTTGGTAGGCTTTTGTCGACCACGTAAGATATCCTCGTTCTTGGCGTTGATTCCCAATATGTATGCAAAACAATCGGTCGAAGTGCACCACCACATGCCAAGCACCTTTTCTGCTTCGATACCAGATCCCATATTGAGACTGTGCTTAGTTTTTCCTAGGTCTTCTCCCAATGCGAGAACCACGTAGGACGAGTTGGATATGTATTTGCCGATGTGGAAACCGCCATGGCGGTGAATCCACTTCACCTCTTTGCATAATTGAATCGCTTCTTCCTCTGTGTCGACGCAGTCAAGCATGTCATCCACATAATGGTTTCGTACGATGGACATTACCGCTCTAGGATAGTTCTCCTCAAAGTCGAACGCGTTCTTGTTCTTAACAAACTGAGCACAACTCGGTGAACGCGTAGCTCCAAACGCCATCACCTGCATGACGTAAGTATCCGGCGTCAATTTCGACTCGCTCTGACTTCATAAGAAACGCTGGGAATGTTGATCTTCGTCCTTCACACGGACTTGATGGTACATCTCACGAATGTCACCACAGATGGCGATCTTTCTCTCCCTGAATCGGTGCAAGACGCCTAGCAATGACGATAGCTGGTCAGGTCCTTTCAACAATACGGAATTTAGAGATATTCCGTTGACCTTTGCTGCAGCGTCCCAAACGATACGTGTTTTGCCTGGCTTGTTCGGGTTCAGAACTGGGAAAATGGGTAGATACCAAGTTCGAGAATGTATTTGTCTCAGTTCCGATAAGGTCATCTTACGGATGTAGTTCTTCTTCTCGTAGTCTGCGATTTGTCTTCGAAGGTTGTCCCTAAGATCCGGATTTCGATCCAACTTTGCTTGCAGGCAGTGAAAACGTCGAAGTGCCATTGGACGACTGTCGGGCAATTGGACTTCATCGTACTTTCAAAGTAGAGACGTCTCAAACTGGTCGCCTATGCGAACGATTTCTGCTTCCATTAATTGACAAGCGCGTTGATCATCTCGTGACATGAAGAATTGTGAAGATTTAGCGGCTACTCCAAGACTACCGAGCGAAAAGTATTCCTTCATCATGTCGTGGAGTTGAGTATCTGACTGCTCCTTGCATTCGCAGTGATGAAAACTATGGAATACTTGGGCATGCGATGATTTATCCCGCTGATGATGACACGGCCCGTGAATAATCCAACCCAGACGGGTTTTTGAAGCCACTGGTTCGCCCTTGGCACCCTCCTTGAACTTCAGCTGGACGCCTAACTTCCAGTTGTTCAGCCCGATCAATATACGTGGGACTGCTTCTTCATAAGAACTGGTGGGAAGTCCCTTTAGATGCGGATAGCGAGAAATGAGCTTCTCCATGCAGATCGATTGGATTGGTAAATTGAGCGCTGATACAGTTCGAACGTTCGAAATGATGAACGTCTTGTTGGAGTTCCTCTCTGGTGATATTTGCACTGAAACAACTTTCGAGTCATTCTCCAGACGATAAGTGTCTCCCGTCCACTTTAGACATAGTGGATCCGGTTGTTCATGCAGCCCTAGCTCTTTGACCAGGGATTCATCCATCAACGAAGACCCCTCATCGAGAAACACGAATACGTTCACTGGACCATTTCTTCCGTAGACCGTGGCTGGCAGAACTCGAAACAGCACAGAATGTTCGTTATTATCGTGGGTGTCACATCTAGCCGTCGTAACTTCATCCTGTTGGCTGTTATGCAACAGACGATGATGCTTGTATCTGCAGCCATGGTGAATTCATCCTGCATCGGGAACGTATATGGGAAACCAAACACGTTCTACACAACTTGTTTCGCTTTACCGCATCCCAGCTCTCCTGTAGATTGAGATCGTTGAACTTATTGTAGTTTTCGACCCTACTGCAGCTCTTCTTACAGATGCAACACGCATTCCTTTTCGGGCTAGGACCTTTTTTTTATAATTTGCGCGCACTCAAAGGGTTATGAATACCTTTAACATGTTTACACACAGTGTGGGCGTTGGAAATGATGGATAGAGAGAGAGAGAGAGAAAGATTTTTAGTGTAGTGGTTCTTGAAGCTCAGTTGTTTATACTTCAGCTATTCTCCGGGGGTGGCGTCCAGATGACTGGGAAGATTTTTTGTTATTATTGTCATTGCTTCTGATTCACAGTACATTTTTCCCGATAATCGATGTCAAGGGCAAATCATCATCAACAGAGCGAACAATTTTTCCAGCCACATGACCAAGCTACTGCCAGTGTTATGCCTTCGCAGTAGTGTTCATAGAAGCTGTTACAAATGATCGAACTGACTTTATATATTTCATGAGAAATAAATAAATGCTTGCTGACATCAGGATTTGAACCATGAACCATTAACGTGGCAATTGACGACGTTACCACTACACCATTGCCACCCCCTTCGTTGTGAACACCAACATGACCCTTTTCACCAGCAAAGAGCCTTTCGCCTTTGATGGTTGGAATTGTATAAATGACACTGCTGATAGTATTAGCTAACTGCATCAGCCACTTGCTGAAAGTCGCTAAGTTGACATCTTCGAGGGTGAACGAGTCTGTTGCCCAGTTCAGTTTAATTTGAGCTGGCAGCTTTTCAATTAGTTCCTGTAAAAGAACGGGGTTATTAAGATGAAAAAACATACCACATGCTTCCATCGTCAAGCACATATTCTCAACGGCCAGAGCGAAGGACAAAATAGATTCCAGCTTCTCCGACTTCGGATTGGGTTCCGCCCGAACCTTCTACAGCAGGGACTGTATGACCAGTTCAGGTCGACCGAACATCATCCTCAAAGTCTGGATTACGGCAGGTACAATGTTTGGAAGTAGCAGCCTGCTACGAACGATTTCGAATGCATTTCTGTAGACGGATGAGATTCTCCACATCTGAGAAACCACAGGCTGCAGTGGTAACTTCAAAACCGGCAATAAAAATTGGACAGTCCTCCGGTCGTCCGCTTATTATCGAAAGCTCCTTCGGAAGAGCTTGTCTGGCTGCTATCTGGTTGGACGTCAGCACTGGAGGTTCAAAATTGTTTTGTTGATTCAAGTTGCAGTCCAGTTTCTTTAAATCAGGTGCAATCGCCCGAGTTATGTGTTCGGACTGGTGGTATTTCAACTCCGCTTCGTATTCGGTGACAGGAATCTCTTGAGAGTACTTCGACTTTGGCTCAGGTACGATGACAGAAACTGTTGGCTTAAAGTGGGACTTGGTGAGACATGGACGCTCAGGAACAACTGACTTCGAGGTCGCCGGCAGTTAAGTACTAATTAGCTGTACACTACTGATGGCTGCATCCGTAGTTGGTCGGGGTGCTGTCTGACTTTGGTTTTGCAGGTAAACTGCTGAACTGCCATGTTGCCTGCCCGCCTTATTAGATTGTGCCTGGAGCCATTCACTTACGTGCTCCTTTAGTGTACTATCACGTTCTCCTACATCTTCCGGATCCTCCTGCTCTGAATCGTCATCCATTAACAGCTTGAATCGCTGGTCCAGGTACTCCGCATCTCTCTTCTGTTGCTGCAGCTGTGTTTTTTTGTCGCGCTCGCTTTCCTCTTGCATGCGCTGGAGTTGTAAGATTCTCTCCTCTTCCAAAAGCTGGAATTGTAAAGTTCTCTCCTCTTCCAAACGCTGGAGTTGAAGCTTTAATTGGCGTGAGCGTTTTGTACGACTCATTGTCGTAGTACGCGAATGGTGAGAGCTGGAAACTGAATGAGCAGATCTCTCTTCGCTATTTGCTTGTTTCGTGCAGTCATTGCAAGACCATGCACGTTCGTTCACGCTCTCATCCACGGCTACATAAGCGAAATGGAACCAACGATCACAGGCGTCGCACTGCACCATGTCCGGCGTGTCTGCTGCTTTACATTGCGCGCAGCTGTGCGTTACCTCATTGGCCACAACCATCCTTCTCGAGCTCCGTGCTATCGGCGTATCCTTTTGCTCCTTTTCTGCCATATTTCACTCCAATCTGACGAGAACTCTCCAACAGAGTTTTGTACGATGTTTTTTTTACACTTTTGTAAACCAACGAAGTTTTTTAGAATGTTGTGAAACTGTTGAGGTGGTATCTGTTCCGAAAGCAAATAACAAACACGTCTTTTTAGCTTTTACTCTTTATTATTTTTTTTTTCTAAATTAAGCGGGCGTGCGCCGCTAAAAAAAACTTCGTGTCCTTACTTCTCTTTTACCTATTTTACAATGTTGTTCAACGATGATCTCATCGCTCAGGATCTCTTGTAGTAAACAGGGTAACTCCACGAAGTCAATAGCGGTGTTCGATTTTCGAATTTGGTGGTGGTTTTGCACACAGCGCATAGATGACGATTTATTTAAATTCAAATATTGGCGGTTAGCTGCCGTTGGCGACAACATCCACACTTGCTCAAACTCCTTGGAAATAATTTTATTGATCAAGGGTTTGTAATAAACAGTAAAAATGTGAAGAAGGAGATTATTATTAGACTACTATCGTGCACTTCGTCGGAGCTAACAATAACACATTTAATAACTAGCAGCCATCTTAACGTCGTTGGACCCGAGCGGCAGAATGTGGAAATGGCAACGAAATTTTTTTCACATACCATTTGGGTCTTTTAAGCGACAAAAATTGGCAAGAATGCTTCCAGTTATTTAAAACCGTAATATTTAAATACTTATCAAAATTATTTCACTTACTGTAATCCTAATACTATTGTTTGCTTACGGACAATTGACTGGTTTGATGTTATGAATGCGAGGACATCAGCAGAAAATTCCAGGAAGCGATCCCATGCGAATGGTTTTGCTCTGGATCAAATGACGAAGCTCATGTTTGATATGAGAGTAATTAGAACGGATAACTTACTACTTTTCGAGAGAGGTAGATATATTTACGATTCACTAACTCAATTAGATACTTCTTAAAATTATTTCCAGTTATGAATAATACCAACAACGCAGTGAAAAATCTGCTTACGGACTTCAAGAATTGTTTCAAGTTCAATTATATCTTGACGTATCGTCTTAACCAAGATGTATTAGGAAAATCCTTCGCTGTCATACGTGCCAAAGGAGGCCTTCACGACCATCCTGATCGTCCGGGTTTTAAGTATAGGCTGCGTTCATATATACTTGGATACAATGATAACAAGCGCTAAGGCGACAGTCGATGATACGCCCGATCTAGAAGGATTGGATTATACCCTTACAGGTTATTTTTCTTCGATTTATTTGAATGGTATTCCTTTAATTTGTTTAAATTTTTGGCATAGGTACAATTCTTAAAAGTATTTCCATAAGACCGGAAAACATCGATGTACATAATGCGAATGAGAAGGAACTTGAATCCATCGGTCACGGCAGCCTAAAAAATCTAGCTGGCTGCATTTACCACAAGTTGCGTGATAAAGTTCCACACATTCGAGTTGACCCCGCAAGAGATGATGCATTTACATGGGTAAATCACCTCAACAAAAGAGGTTTATTAAAACCATCGGCTTATTTGATGGTGCACATGAATACATTTGAAAAAAATGTTGGATCCGTGAACGGTGATGACCTACTAATTGCAAAAGACTTTCTAAAGACACACTTAGAGCTGTGGCGAACATAGGTTGCGAGGAAAAAGTTGAAAAGCTGTTCTTTAGAGCAAGAATATTTATTTAGGGTAATAGCTAGTAGGGAAATCGTTGAGAATTCAGATAAAAGAAAAACAAAATTCAACAAAATATTAAATAAAAAAATATAAAAAAATTATACATGAAATCAACATGAACTGTTTATTATTTTAATCTGTAACTCAAAATTGAAGAATAGAAATAGTAAACAAACAACTACTACGAAAGCCATCACAAAATACACTTTATATATTTTAATTCTACCCACAAAAATACTGTAATTAAACCACTAAAAAGACATAACATTTATTCATTTCATAGCAAATACTGATGAATTTGCAACAAGAAGAAACAGATGTCAAATCGCAAGTCACCACTGACGTCATGTGCGCAGAACATTCGATTTTTGTGCAAATAACAGCACAATCTCGTAGCAATGTTCATAGGTATGTCACTTCAACTACTCCGCGTTGCGACTCGGGTGCTGAAATCTCGGGTCGAAATCTCAACTAGATCTCGACTCTGCATATAAACGTAGTAACAAATGGTGTCAGGCGGTAGTGTTGAATCTGCAAGTCCACCCTGAAAATACACATAGAAACACCCCCAAGAATGACGGACAGTTCCGATTTATTTATTATTATATTTTTACGTTTTACAGCATTTTAAAGCAAAGAAAACAATAAGGTTGTTATGAAAGCAATTGAAATTTGCCACACTTGAACTAAACACTAATCAATTTGCTGTGGAACTTAAGAAACATTTAATTCAGATTAGTATTGAATCTTAAAATAAACTAGGTTATAAAATTACAACCATGGAAGTTGAAGGCATGACAAGCGTTGTAGACGAGAACAAATTCAACTTCATTCATGCTCTAATTGTAAATGAAAATTGTAAAACTTTGAAGTGTGCAGTAATAAATTCTCTTCCAAGTCAGGTGCTGTAGCTGGGGCCGTGGTCGACGTCGCTCTTTTTCCCATCGACACTGTAAAAACCCGACTGCAAAGCGAGAATGGATTTTGGAGGTCTGGTGGGTTTCGTGGTATATATAAGGGACTTGCTCCGGCTGCAGCAGGAAGTGCCCCTACTGCTGCTTTGTTCTTTTGTACTTATGAAGGATGTAAGAACTACTTAGCTGTTACAACGGGATACAAGAATTCTCCCTACATTCACATGGTGTCGGCATCGTTGGCTGAAGTTGTATGCAAATATCTGCACATGGCAGTTGGCAATCCTTTTAACTAAACTTTGCTTCAGGTCGCTTGTATTATTCGGGTACCCGTAGAAATAGCCAAACAACGACGCCAAGCACTTGGAAACCAGATGAATAAAACTGCTCTTGAAATCCTGTGGACAGCTTACAAAAACGAAGGACTGCGGCGAGGGATTTATAGAGGATTTTTTACAACAATTTGTCGCGAAATACCCTTCAGCTTTATTCAGTTTCCTTTATGGGAATTCATGAAAATTAAGTGGACTGGTGTGACGGGGTTGCCGTTGACACCGGTTTCAGTGGCAATCTGTGGTGCGATTGCTGGTGGGCTATCTGCAGCAGTTACAACACCATTGGATGTAGCAAAAACAAGAATCATGCTGGCAGATGAAAAAAGCGGCCGTAAACTTGGAATGAGAAATGTTTTAAGCTCAGTTTACAGAGAAAAAGGAATTGGCGGGTAAGTCTCTACTTCATGTGTTTTCAGTATTTAGTTATTCAGCAAAACACTTTCATAGAATATAAGAGAAAGCGATTACAGCTCTTGCCATTTTCCCCTCGTTCATTCTTAAGATGCACCCGAAGTAGTTAGTGTAGTTGATTCGGACCAGAGCTTTTGCGTCCAATCATTTTAAAAGTTATTTCAATCTTTGGCGACGAATATGAACTTTACTCCGTGAAAGATTTCTGTTTGAGACACTGCATAGTTCCATCTTGCTTCCACGATCTCTTGGTCTGTGAAAAATAGGCTCGATTTGTCATTAGGACTAGGATTCGAAGACCCTATTAGCCTAGTACCTGCTGATCTTCTTTTTTTTTTACTATGTGCAACTGTCTGACTGATTATTGAACAGATAGTTCGGCTTGTGTATGTTTGTACTTCGCGGCACTGTGTTCTTTCCACCTCGCACAACTAAGTTAGAGTCTTAAAATAAAAATATTGAAATTAAAAATAAATCTCCTAATGGGTTTGACCGACTGGAGTATTTTGTAAAACGTTGACATTACCTGGCTTGTTTAAGGCTTTAATTATTTGAACAAAATTATTGTAGGTATTATTTCAATCTGAATTTACTGGAATTATTTCATAAATTTGATTACTTAATTTGTAAATAACCGATTATTTTAAATAATAAATTAATGTAACGAGAAGTTATTTAAAAATTAAATAAATTTTTATTTTGAGTAAAAGTTGGCACTGGCACTCACGTTAGCGTCCGAAAGCAACCTATCGTAGCTTTTTTTTTAAATCCAGCAGAAAGGTGTACGTTAACAGATTTGAATACATACACAGGGGGCAAATCACGTAACTTTTCAGACGATTATCGTTTGGACGATAGTAATCGACTGATGAAAAAAATTGTTGCATATTGTAGGAGTTAACATTTCTATACCACAGTTGGTTGCCCACTGTTGGCTGTATAACGCCTAAATGCATGTAAACTTTTGACGATTGCGATTTTTGCTATAGTTCAAACATACATTTAGGTGTTATACAGCCAACAGTGCGCAACCAACTGTGGTAGGGAAATATTAACCGCTATAATATGCAACCATTTTTTCCATTCGTCGGTTGCTATCGTTCAAACGATGATCGTCTGAAAAGTTAGGTGATTTGCCCCCAGGTTGCGAGCAATCGCTATCGCGTCTGTATATGCCAGCCTTAACCTGTCTTGAAATATTTATTTTATTTATTTATTAAATATGAATAAATTACAAATCGAATGCTAATTAATTTTTACAGCGCTAGCTCCCAGGGCTTTCGACTAGGGGATTAATCGAATTAGATTAAGTTTACGAGATTGAGTTCCGCCAATATTTTATAAAGGTCACTAATGTTTTCGTCTGATTGGTGTTTTAATAAATCGATTAATTGTAGATTGCCAACGATTTTTTGAGATATCTTTAACTTGGGTGCAAAGGAAAAGGTGTTGAGTGGAGAGAATCTCCATTTTCTACTTAGAAGCATTTTCTTATGGCATCTGTTGAACATTTGTTAACCGATTAGATGGTAAATAATATTTTTGGTACCCTGCTTGGGAATGTGGTGGAACATACATTTGTACGAATCACAGCACGTATATTTTATATTTAAAGCGCATGGCAAGGAAATTATTCCATAGTAACATGCCTGGCAAATCACGAAATACGTTCCTAATTGAATATTGTTTGTAATGTCCGTTATAATAAGCATCCATTTAGTATTTTCTTCTCCAAATTGTCAATATGCTTTTACATCAATAAATGTGTTCATGATGGCGGATCTGAGCCTCAACTAACAAGCCTCTCAAGCCGACTCAGGCATTAGCCACCTACCTCAAAGACATTCTGGGCCGAAGCATTGATGTCCATCAACTCTACATGTTCAAACGTCTACTCTCAATGATCTCTCTCAATTTGTATTTTGTATTTCTTTTCCATTTTGGTTGAGCTCGACTTTCCACTTTACAACTAACAGAAAATGCCACGAAATAGGGGTTAGTAGTCGATTTTAAAAATCATCATCATCACCGAGTATTTTGTTAATTTTTTGAACCACTACGGTGAAGTTCATTGCACTCCTCGCATAACCTAGCAACCTTTCACCAGCGTTGATCACGTCATCAAAATAAGGAGAGTTTTTACTGATACTAGTGAGAACTCGAACTACTGAACATGTTTTGTTCTAAAATATATTAAGCCATATCCAGTGTAGGAAGGAGAGAAATATTGGCCACAGTAAAATCCTCTGCAAATATCCCTAAACCGTGGAGTTTTATTTATTGTGGACAAACCCTGTGATGAAGCAAGCAGAAAGTTTTATTATTTTGACGGTATACCAACAATATTTACTATCTCGCAAGAATTTTTCGTATATAAATAAACAGCTGAATTTATTAGGTGTTAAAATTATTAATTAAAACGAAACTTACAATACAAAATGAAACTTAAACAATAAAACAATTAATATTCTCTTATTTTTTCTTAATTCACAGGCTATTTTCTGGACTGGTTCCGAGAGTTATGTGGATCACTATGGGCGGTGCAATATTTTTTGGTTTCTATGATTTAACATCACGATTACTTAAAACGCAAGATCCATAATGACTACATTTTTCGTTTCTTCTTTATAAATGTACATACATAATTTTATATTTAAAGCTTGATTAAAGTTAGTGAACTGTTTGTCTCTGATTTTACAATTGTAATACTGGTCATACCTACTCATGAATGAAAGCATAAAAGATTACGCCGATAGTCTTCAGATGTTCTGCGCGACTATGTTACTATGTTACAACTTAATATTTTGTCTTTCCTCATTTGTCTTCGTTATTTTACATTAATATTTCAAAATTTAACAATTGACATACATTTAGTTAGTGATATACAAATGCGGTACATGTATACCCAGGTGTATCACATTACGTCGCACATAGAGAGAAGACAATTAAATGGAATGCACCTGTGGAGAACGTATTCTTTTATACTTTATTCATGATACCTACTTAGAGTAATTTCAATTTAAGTGTACATCTCACTCCTGGTCGCTGATCCAGTTTGGTATTTATCGTATCGCTGAAAAAGATAGAGTTAATCATGTAATACACGGCTAAATGGACCATACATTATCTATCTGTAATTTTCCAGAGAGTAGGCACTCAGTTGGATCGTCGTTATCTCCAATATCGCAGATATCATTTCCCGTCCTCTTTGTCGTTTGAACTTGTTTATAGATTCTTACTAGTTTTCGTCGGTTCCGAGCCATTAAATAAACCTAAGGAATAATTTATGTTAACGTGTTTGTCAAGACTTATTTGGACCACTTGCCAATGCAGATAAAACCATAATTCCTACTAACACGGCCAACGGTACGAAAATAAATCGCAGGCTGTCGTCACCATCCTCTTCGTCTGTAGGAAGTTTAATTTTCTGACTTACTGTTTTAAGTATTTCAGTTATATTAGCTGCATTAACAGTGCTCATATTTTTTTTATTATATTAAGAGCTCTTTATTTTTGTAATTAGAAAAGATATTTTATATAAAATGTTTGGTTTTTTAAATGCTGGCGAATGGCACTGACAGCCGGTCCAAAGTGTTTGTTCAATGAGTATAACAGTTAGATACAACAGCTGTCACCCAAGTGCTGTCATAATTGACAAAGTCTGTTTTCTTAGCGCTCGGATTTCGGTTTAAGATCGCGCTGAAGCGTTTTTTGAGACACCGGGGTCGCTCTGAAGTCAACTCTGGTTTTTTTTAGGTATAAGAAAAGTAGAGGTGCCAAACTATTTCGTGGTTATCATTTATTTTGCATATCAGGGAAATAATAGACAAGCATTTTGCATTGAAATATGTTATCCAATAAACTTATGATGCAAATATAGAAGTTAAGATCAGAACGAAAAATAAATTCTTATTGATAAAATGTCAGAATTAAAGCTTTAATGCGTTTTTTGCAAATGGAAAAACCAGGATTCAATGACACATCTAGGAGTTGTTTTTTGTTTGGCTCTGAAGCCAGAGAAGAAGTATTTGAGCGGTCTCTCTTGCGGCTGCAGGTGATTTTGACTTTTTTTTCTGGCTTCCTCAGGAGGGCCGCCTTTGGAGAGGAGCCATTTAAAACGCTTGCGATCTGCTCTGTTAAGTCGATCTAGAGCAGTTTTTGAGGTGGAAAGCTGAGGATCAGCCGACAAAGGTGAGGCGGCTTCGAGTAGAAGGGCCGTTTCTTCAATTGGACCGATAGTTAGTTCTATTCCGCGCTAGCGATTGAGGAGAAGTCTTCTGGTAGACCAATGTCCATGGGTTTGGATGCGTTTGGAGCAACATCTTGCTCTTGGGTATTTTTAATACACGAGAAGCTAGGAATATACGGAAGGCAGAGCCCCGCATGCCAGCGGCAGGGACTTACGTTGAAACCAGAGGTGTCCAATTAAGTGGAGTTCACTGTTAGAAGATATACTAACATAGTGCCATTCATACCATGGTTACGGTAGTTATACACCTGGGATTATGAGTTTATTCAAGTTTTCCTTTTAGATCCGCCATATTTAGTACACAAGAGGGACACCTCGAGTAGGATGTGGGTCTTCACCACATATGGACGGTCTTAGTGATAAACTACCGAGCAGCTCTATTTCTCTGGTTCCTTTGCCTAGAACCTTGCTCTTTGGATCTAAATAAGTATGTGTCTTAATCAAACTAGTACAAAAAACAAAATACTTTTACGTTTATCTGCCAAAACAAAAACCTGCTGTTATCGAAGTTTTTTTTTTTTTTTGCGGTAAAAATTTAAAGGACAACTAAGAGGAAGCGATCGGGGAATAAATATTTGTTTCGAAAATCTTTATTCCTTGGCTGGGTTTCAATCTGGTCTCATACACTTTTCGCCTTCTTTGAAGTGGACGTTCGTCAAATTCATCCATAGTGCCGATGTCATTAGAGAAATTCCAAAAGAAAAGTGGGATTTTGCAAAATGGCATTTATCTGTCAACAAATCTTATACAGAGTGGGAAATTGTTTATAAATTACTTGGAGTATAAGATTACAGAAAAAAAAAAAAAAAAAAAATAATACTTTTTATTCAAAAAATACGGAAAGGGTACCAGTAAGAAAGAATAGAACTTCATACCAAAAGAAAAGAAGAAAAATTGTCCATTATGTTTGCCTCAATTCTTACTGAGGATATAGAATTGCTCCCATGCTTCTATTGCTCAAATAAAAATAACTACGTATATTTGCAGAAAGAGCCGCTTATCTTAACAGCTTTGCATTTTCTATAAAAACAAGGCATTTTTAAAGTAAAAGACTTTGCTTAAATTCATTTTGATCATACGCGTAGTTAAGAGAAATTGTGAATTTTATTTTATAGCTGGTCTACCGGTGAATAAAATCCTCAGAAATTGGATTTATAAGGACTTTAATCGTTTATTTTACCAAAATAGGATATAGCCTAGGTAGAAGAAAATACACAACTCACATAACAAATCATGGTCTCGTGGACAAAGAAATTTCTGACAAAAAAAGAAGAAGAGATTTACTCGTCAAAACGAAGGAGATTAGTATAGACACATTCAAATGAGTCTTGAAAAATCTGACTTAGGGCTCGTATAAGCTGTACATATAAGATTATCCCCCCGGGGTAGGCATGCCTATCGTAAGGGGCGACAAAAATCCACGAAAGTGGAAAACTTTACAAAAATGCCAAAACATAAAACAAATGACCCGGTCCTTCTGGCAGGGGGTTTGTGTGTAGAATGTACTAAACTACCTAGTAAAAGTAATTCAGTTAAATCAAGTATGGCAATGAACAAAACAACAAATATAAATACCCCAGGTGGCAGACCAGGTAAACTGGAAAATGCACCCTCCTCGGAGGTCGGTCCCATGGATTCTGGGGGGGGACCATTTATTGCTTCTTCAACAAAGCTCCAGAAGGAGTTCACTCACGCCGAGAACTCCACCAAAAACAATTGGAGTTGGAATAAAACAGATTCACAAGCGAAAGTAAAAACAAACAGCTATTACAACGAATGGCAAGCTGAACTTAAAGCAAGGAAAAATCTGGAAGAAATTGTTATAAGTGTGATAAAAGCTTTAGAAAAAAATGTTTCCCTGTTGGACTGTACCAATAAATATCCAGGCCAACCAATCCAGCAAGATGGGAAAAAAGAATACCTCACAGATGAAGAAGAGCTTGGACAAGAAATAGAAGGACATTTACATCAAGGCAGAACAAAGTCCCGAAACATCTGCAAGAAACCTTGATAGTGTGGCTTTGGTAAAACATGCAAATTTACAAGCTAAGACGAATGATAAAGGGCTTGAAAAGATAACCATTGGCTTGAAAAGACAGCTATTACCTCCACCAATAATGATCTCTGCAGTAGACAGATTTGGTGAGTTAAAAAGAATAATTGAGCGAAAAACGAAGAAAACATGCGAGTTCACATCATATAGCAACAATAATTGGAAAATAAATGTCGATGACAGTGACACTTATGGAGAAATCACTGATGAACTGACGAAGACGAAGTTGCAATAGCACTCATATGAAAATAAAGCTACTAGGCCATTTAAAATAGTAGCCAGAGCTCTTCAATTTGCATGTGATGAACACGATATTGTTGAAAACTTAACGAATAAAAAATTCAAAACTTTGGAAGCCAAAAATCTAACTAAGAAAGAAAGGATAAAAGGAGTTGATGGGAAGCCAAGGACAAGAAGTAGAAAATTACCTATTTTATGCTCTCCTTTAACAATCAAGAAGATGCCGAAAGGGTTTATGATATAAAATCAATAATAGGTATTGTTGTTAAGATTGAGCCACTTCGAAGAAGTTCCAACTCAATACCTCAATGCAAACGATGGTAAGCCTTCCGGGATACGCAAAGCTATTGCAAAAGAGATTTTGCATGCGTTAAATGTCAAGGAAAATATCCAACAAATAGCTGTCCACTAAAGAAGGAAGACTCAGCGAAATGTATCAACTGTCATGAAAATCACCCAGCTAGTTACACAGGTTGTCCGGTTGCAATACAATATAGAGAAAGGAAAAACAGAGTTACTAGCAATCACCAACAAAATCTACCGAAAAATAAAAACAAGCAACAAATAAATATCGAAAACAATTATGTAGACAAAATACCAACAAAACCTACCGAAAAATAAAAACAAGCAACAAGTAAATATCGAAAACAATAAAGTAGACAAAATACCAATTGCTGTTAAAACAAACACGCCGAGTGTGAATAGCAAATCGTATTCCCAAATTGTGAAAAATACACGTAAAGAAGAAGAAATTTCAGTAAAGGAAATGCTTTTTACTATTATTCAAAGATTGGATAATCAAGATAAAATGGTTAAGCTACTAAGCAAAGAAGTTTCCACAAAAAAAAACCAACAAAATAATAATGATTCCAAATCTGAAAGTCGCAACCTGGAACGCAAACTGTTTACTCAAATATATCTCCGAATTTCAGGTATTTCTATGCAATAAAGATATTGATGTTTGCCTGATTTCTGAAACGCACTTCAAACAGGGAACAAAGATTAAAATTCCTGGGTACCTCTGTTACCACTCTCCCCATCCAGCTGACAGTGCCAGGGGGGTAGTGTTGTGATTGTAAGAAGTATTTTGGAACCTTACGAATTGCCAAAAATAGCAAAACAAACCATGCAAGTAGCTACAATAAACAATTTGACTAAAAACAATGAATTTAAAATAGCTGCCATATACTGCCCATTCGCCTACAGAGGAAGATCTTAATGACCTTTTTCAAATTCTAAACAAGAACTTTATCATTGGAGGTGACTTCAATGCAAAACACACCTACCTGGGGGTCAAGATTAATAACGACAAAAGGCAGGAAGCTTTACAAAGCAGGGCGAAATTTGAACTGTGATTTTATTTCGACTTTTTCGCCCACTTGTTGGCCATCTGACCCGAAAATACCAAATGTTATTGACTTCTTCAAAAACAAGGGAATCAATAGAAAAGAGGTAAAAGTTGAAAGCAGTGATGATCTGTCGTCGGATCACACCCGTAATCCCAACGGTTAACGGCATATCAATAGAACAGATAAGACTTACCAACAAAAGAACAAACTGGTGTAAATTTAAAGAACTGCTCGAAGGATTTATTAACCTTAGATCTCCATTGGTTACAACAAACCATATTGACATCGAAGTGGAACAATTCATTGCCGATATACAACAGGCAGCAGAAGATAGTATACCGACTTATCAACAAAAAAAAACAAACATCGGTGAAATATCCCATAGAAGGGAATTTGGGAACTAATATTATTATAGAAAAGAGAAGGGTTCGCAGGAAATGGCAAATGACAAGATATCCTGGCGACAAAACTGTATTTAATAGACTAAATAACAAGCTTAAAAAAAGTATCTGCGAATTTAAAAATAGATCTTTAAATAAATACCTTTGTAACTTAACAGCTGAGAAAGTCACAGACTACTCCCTTTGGAAGGCTGTCAAATATTTAAAGAGACCTCAAGCGCAAGATCCCCCGTTAAAAATATCTGACAAATGTTTTTAAACCTTTTCCACCTAGCATGGCAAATGAACGTCTTGATTTCTCTGATAGAGTAGTTGAAGACGTAATTGCTTATGTTTCGCTAAGAGAGAGAGTACATGCATTCATAAGCTATCTAATAGAAAATCTCTGGGTTATGATCTTATAACTGCCCAAATCCTTAAAGAGCTACACTTAAAAGCATTGATAAAACTCAAGCTTATAACTAATGCCTGTTTTAAACAAAGATATGTCCCACTTCACTGAAAGATAGCAGAAATTATTGTTATACCTAATCAAGGTAAACCTCTATCAGAAGTTATTTCATACAGGCCAATCCCATTTTTACCAGTGTTATCAAAACTTTTCGAGACATTTTTTTTTTTCCGACAGCGCGTGCTCATAGTAGTGTGGGATTCTTACCCACTTAAAAACCTCCCTTCAAAACAAACTTGTTTATATTTTTTACTACAACTAAGTATTCGACCTATCAAGTAGTTTTCATTTCACGAAATAAAGATGTTTTGCAGGCACCTTCCCATTAGAAGTTCCTGCCAGCTCCGCAGTTTAGACGCCGTTACTTATCGCGCTAAGTCTAAAGGTTTGGTTCTTTGTAGACGGCGTAGTAAATTTCTTTCATCCAAAACTTAGAGGACTGTTATATTTACGTGACTTTCTAGTCGACTTTTATGCTTTCTCGCGTAGTTTTTGATTTCATCTTCTATAGTTTTAATACCAAGATCTCTGTGGATATCGCTATTTCTAATATACCATGACACATTAACAATACCTCTTAGCGCTTTGCTTTCAAAAGTTTGTACAATTTTAATATTAGTTATTTTGGTACAACCCCAGAGTTGTATACCATATGTCGATACAGGCTTTAGCACTTGCTTATATAAAAGCAGTTTGTTCTCTATATTAAGGTTGGATTATTTTCCAAGCAACCAATAGATTTCTCTATATTTATTATCTAGTTCTCTGCGTTTTTTCTTTACGTGCGTTTTCCATTTCAGCTTTGTATCAAGTGTCATTCCAAGATATTAAGCCTCGTTTGCAAACGGAATTTGAACCGAGTTTGAAAAGATTGGCAAATTATTTATTTTCTTATAATTGAAATTTACATGAGATTTGGTCTCGTTGAGTGCGGTTCTCCAAATCTTTGTCCATTCGTTTACTCTATCCAAAGCTTCTTGCAGTTTTACGGTTGTATCTTCGACCGTTTTACCTACTGCCAAGATAGAAGTGTAGTCGGAAAATGTAGCTAGCTCAGTGACTTCTACTACTAAACTAGACCCAGAAAGCTTCCTTGCGACACCCCAGTCATTATTTCCTTAAAATCTGAATACTGGTTTCGACATTTGACGCGGAATAATCTATTCGTAAAGTAGTTCTTCAAAATATTATATAGGTGCATTGGCAGAACTTGTTTGTTGAAGTTTAACTTTAAGCCTTCGTGCCAGACTTTGTCAAAGGCTTGAGAGACGTTAAGGAATACGCTGAGTGACTTTTTAATTACATGTGGTATTCGATGTACTTGTTCAACTGTAGAATGCTTACTTCTGAATCCGAAGTGATGATCCGGAATGGGATGCCTTTCTTCTAT
Organism: Brachypalpus laphriformis; assembly: GCA_945910035.1. Taxonomy (NCBI): domain Eukaryota; kingdom Metazoa; phylum Arthropoda; class Insecta; order Diptera; family Syrphidae; genus Brachypalpus; species Brachypalpus laphriformis. Next base: position 90,903,316 of record OX246754.1, read on the forward strand.
TACTGGCTGTATTCGCCTAATCAATATTCTCTCGAACACTTTGAATATAATTGGAGGAAGCGAAATCGGTCTATGAGAAGTTTTTCATTCGGCGGTTTTCCGGGCTTAAGGACCATTATGATTTCGATGACTTTCCATTGACTGGGAAGATATTCTAGTCTAATCGCGGAGTTTATAATGAACAGAAGTTTAATTAGAGCTTTTCTTGGTAGTGCTTTAAGAATCTCTCCTGTAATTAGGTCATATCCAGGAGCATTCTTAGGTTTAAGTTTCCTTATTTCTTCCTTAAGTTCGGCAAGTGTTGCATTTCTTTCGAGAAACTGCTTCTTAAAAGACTACACAGAATCATAGAGCAAAGATGGCTTATTCCCACCCATCAGTTCGGGTTTAGAAATAAACATTCGACAACAGACCAAGTGCATGGTATAACTAATGTTATAGAAAAAGCACTAGAGCAAAACAAGTTTCTTCTACAATATTCTTAGACGTTGCACAGCTTTTGATCAAGTTTGGCATAAGGGTATTAGAGTATAAAGTTCATAGGGACTTACCTAGACAACAATATGAGATACTTAAAACTTATATAGCGAATAGATTCTTTAGAGTTTCCTATAGTTCAGCGTATTCTGAACTTAAAGAAATTCAAGCAGGTGTTCCACAGGGAAGTTTTCTAGGGCCCACTTTATGTTTATTATATACTAGGGATATACCGCATGCGATTAACACGATGATAGCCACATTCGCAGACGACACTGCTCTTCTATCATCTGATGGATGCGTAGCTAAAGCAACTGAAAAGCTTCAAAATTCAGTTAACGAGATATGTGATTGGACGCAACGTTGGCAAATTAAAGTTAATGAGTCAAAGTCCACGCATATCAATTTTACAAACAAAAAAATAACGAATCGTCCTGTGGTTATTAATAATCAAGTAGTTCCTTATTCTAACACAGCTAAGTATCTGGGTATGAATCTGGATGCTAAACTGAAATGGAAGGAACATGTGAAAAAGAAAGTAGAAGAGCTAAATATTAGATATAGAAAGCTGTATTGGTTGTTAGGATATAATTCAAAAGTGTCTATTGAGAATAAAATATTAATATATAATCAGATACTAAAACCTGTTTGGACATATGGTATCCAATTATGGGGTTTTACAAAGAAAACAAATGTACAAATAATACAAACATTTCAAAACAAAGTCCTTTGGAGAATAGTAAATGCCTCATGGTATATTAGAAATAATGACTTGCGTCATGATTTGCAGATTGATCTTGTGACGGAAGTAATTAAAAAGACCGCAATCCATCACAGCCAGCGTCTGCAGATGCATATTAATCCTGAAATAGAAGACATCTAAATGTACGATATAATATTCGTAGATTAAGAAGAACTAAACCTCACGAACTTATAATCTGACAATTATGAGAACCCGTATTTAATTTATAATACCTTCTCCAACGTAACTGAACGTTGAAACTAAAATCATTTGTCGATCTTTCTCTGATTGGTCAGGAGATATTTTTAGTGCGGTTAGAGTCCCACACTACTCTGGGTTTCTAGCCCCACAGTGTCTTTCGAGATTTTCACCTTCATTAAAAAAAAACAAAATAGTAATAAAAAATCTGTGCCCATGAAATGTCAGTACCGAACTTGTCAGAATTGAATATACATGTACTCGTATGTCGTAAATATGCATAAGGATGGGCCACATTTAAGTTAGTGTGTACGAACCCCCGAAAACACCAAACATTTTTTTATACAGTCCCACCTCTCGTGAACGTTTAACAAATATCCGAGAGTAACAAAAAATACGAATCCGGATACGGCACAAAACTGTAGGTTCCTTCCAATTGTGCGAAAAAAATAACGCACACCACACGAGTGGTTGCGAGAACCTAGACCTAAGAACCCAGACCTATTCTCGTATGCTCGTTTTCAACTACGGTGGTGAAATCTGTGAGTCGAAGAGTACAAGAAAGAAGAAAGGGCAAAAGCGTTTCATTTGAATAAATATCGCAATGTTATTTGGCAAAGTAGTTACTCACTTACTTAGGTGGCGCTACAGTTCGGGCTGAACCTGGGCCTCAACTAACAAGCCTCTCCATTTAGCTCGGTCTTTAGCTAATTGCCTCCAGTTTCGAACTCCAAGTTGGTCGAGGTCCCCTTGAACTTGTGCGCCCCACCTATGGCGAGGAGGTCCACTACTGCGTCGTCCCTCGGGGTTGGATTCGAAGACTCTGCGGGCCGGAGCGTTGGTGTCCATTCGCTCTACATGTCCTAGCCATCTCAGACGTCCAATACGCAGTTTTTTGACTAGGTCGATGTCGCTGTACAGCTCGTATAGTTCGTGATTGAATCTTCTCCTCCAAAACCCGTCAACGCAAACGGGACCGAAAATCTTACGAAGAATTTTTCTCTCGAAGCGACCAAGGATATCTTCATCCTCTTTTAATGAAGTCCATGTTTCAGCGCCGTAAAGCAGTATTGGGATGATCAGGGTCTTATACAGAGTCTCCTTAGTTGTTCGAGATAGGGCTTTACTGTTGAATTGCCTTATAAGCCCAAAAAACAGCGATTGGCAAGAGTTATTCGCTTGATTTCTGCGCTGATGTTTTTCTAGTTTATAGCAGACCCAAGGTAGACAAAGTCCCTTACTACCTCGAAGTTATAGCTGCCCACTGTGACGTTCTGTCCAATTCGTCGGTGTTGGCTTTCCCTTCTTGTTGACAACATATACTTGTTGCGCTAAACCCATTTTGGCCTCAATGCTTGCAAACGCACCGGTGAAAGCCCGCTGAGTTCGTCCAATAATCTCTATATCGTCGGCGTATGCAAGCAGATGTACAGACTTATGATAGATTGTGCCTTGGGTGTTGGCTTGTGAGTTCCGCACAATCCGTTCAAATACAATATTAAAGAAGTCACATGACAGCACGTCACCTTGTCTAAAACCTTTTTTGACATCAAAGGTCTCGGTGAAGTCATTACCGACGTTGATGGAGCAGCGAGCGTTCTCCATCATCATCCTGCACAGACGGACAAGTTTGGCAGGAATGTCCAAAGCTCTTCTCTTTAGATGCTGTCATAGGCGGCCTTGAAATCGATAAAGAGGTGGTGAGTATCGATTTGGAATTCTTGGGTTTCTCCAGAATCTGCCGAAGTGTGAAGATTTGAGCGATGGTGGACTTTCCTGGCCTGAAACCACTGATAGGGTCCAATCAGGCTGTTGATAAATGGTTTCAGGGGTTCACACAATATCGCAGAAAAGATCTTGTATGCGATGTTGAGGAGACTGATGCATCTATAATTGGCGCAGTTGAGGGGGTTTCCTTTCTTGTGAATCGGGCAAACGATGCTAAGATTCCATTCATCAGGCATACACTCGTCTGACCAAATCTTAGAGATGAGTTGGTGTATGTACGCTACCAAATCAGCACCAGCTGCCTTTGGCAAAGTGCATCGCGTAAAATATATGACTTTTGGATAGACTTCTTTTCTATTTCAGTTTTACAAACAAGGACACCTTCTCCTCAATACTGCTTACTTTTCAGTTCAACTTTCTTATGAGATAAAAAGATTCGAATCTCTTTTATTCTTTCTGATCACATTGCTAATACAATTTTATTTTGTTGTCATTATGGAATGTTTTATTAAAATCGTCCCGAAAATGTGTGCTAATTTCCACCTTATTCTAGTTAAACTTGAGGTATGGTTTATTGCAAAGAATTCTGGCTATAAGTATTTTGGTGTTAATATCAGCTTGAAACCGTTAATTTATTAAACCAATTGTTTTTTGGCGTACCACTTAAACTGGTGCATATTAATTAGCAAGAGTAAAGGTGTCCATAAACCAACGCGATTATTCGATATCGCTGCGACGGCGATGAATCGCGGTGCTTACTGTCACTTAATTTGCATGACAATATATGAGAGTTCTCACACCAACGCGAATATTTGCCGCCGCGAAGGTGATTTTGCAGTGTTTTGTCACTGTCGTGGGTTTGTCGCAGTTGAAATAAATATGGCGTATACTGAGAGGTTAATTGAATTTGTGAAAAAATACCCAGTTTTATAGGATCTATAACACGAAGATTATAAAAACGTGAGGAACAAGGATAAAATGTGGAAGGTAAGAAATAAAAGCTATTCTTCCTCGTCTGATGAGGAGTATATTTTTGCAAACACCTTAATATGTATGAAATGTTTTATATAAGCATTTTCTGCATTTAAACTAAAATTACTTTTCGGCATAAGATCAACTGACGAAATTCAAACATTTTTAATATGTTAACGGCAAATTCAAATTTAAATATAACAATTTAAACATTTTATTTGTGCATTCACTAATTTCGAGCTAAATTCACAATTTTCTTTAATCTTATCGTAATTTTTGGGTAAACTCGTTAATTTTAAACATATCGTCGATCCAAATGCAAAGTATCGAAAAATGAAAAATGTATCGAAAGCGTTTAAATAATTAGTTAATAATTAATATTTGGAAAAACACAACAATTAGCCTGTAACGTACATACAATGACGAACAAAAAAGCATTGATTGTTTTATTTATTTTATGTACAGATATGCAAGATATGCCTTTCCTAAAAACCAGGGATTTTATCATTCGATAGTTTGCATTTGGATTTTATCATTCGATAGTTTGCATTTGGATCGACGATATGTGCACTTATATGTAACATTATGAGTAAGTTAGCTTTTGGGCACCCTGAAATTCACGGCAAAGTCTGATATCTCCTTCCTCATTGATTTCTGCACTCGTGTGTGCGGGAAATTGCATATACCTTAAAAACTAATAACTAGAGCTTCTTATTTCGTTTTCGATTTCAAATGAAAGATAATTTGAATCGTTGTATTGCATTTGCTCTTAAATTTCGTCTAGTTTTTATTTCCTGATTTATCCTGCTTTTAATGGACGTTACCGATAAATCTGCCATCACAGTGCAAAAATGTTGTACCCGCTGACATAGCAAAATGTAATCAATGTGTCTAATGACTAAAACCTATCGCAGTCAACGCCATTGAACGCCAACTAGTTCTGTTCTATTTTTGTTATCAAAAACAAAGCTACTGTCATCAGTCATATGTTTCTGGCATCAAATGCGAAAAATGTCATAACGTTTGTATAAAAATATTCGCGTTTTCCAAATCAATGTGTAAAATGATTTGAAAATCAAATTAATTAACATTTCCTAGTGATAGATTCACTCAATTTTGTTTGTGATCAAAAATAGACATTTTTAGAATCACAATCAGCAGAAGTGCGCCGAAAATTTTATTGCAGTTCCTACCCAATTGGTTTTTTTTGCTCTGACAATCACTACAAACCACCTAAATATATAACTTCCTAAAATATTAACATGTTTCGAAGTCGTAGTTGGTTCGGGGGAGGATGGAATCGTCCTAAAAATCGACTTTCTCTCGAACATTTGAAATACTTGTATAGTATCCTCGAGAAGAATACTACGGTTTCGGAAAATAATCGAGGCCTGCTCGTGGAATCGTTGCGCTGCATTGCGGAAATCCTTATTTGGGGTGATCAACATGATTCTTCAGTCTTTGAGTAAGTTAGAAGCAGGATAAATGCACAATAGTATATATTGACCGCGTTTATAGTTTTTTTCTAGAGAAAAACATGCTGTCCTACTTTCTTCACATAATGCGACAAAAGAGCGGAGGCTCCAGTTTTGTCTGCGTCCAACTTTTGCAAACACTAAACATTCTCTTTGAGAATATTCGCAATGAGACGTCGCTTTGTAAGTAACAATACAATATACTTATTCCTTATCTCTGAAAATTTGACTTTATTCCAATAGATTATCTTTTAAGCAACAATCATGTGAATTCAATAATCGTACATAAGTTTGATTTCTCTGACGAAGATGTAATGGGATATTATATTTTATTTTTGAAGACACTCAGCCTTAAACTGAATACTCATACAATACATTTCTTTTATAACGAGGTAAGGAGTGTTGTTTGTTTACTTTTTAAGGTTACATATGTATAGTCCGTGATCTCTCAGCACACAAATGACTTCCCGCTCTATACGGAAGCCATTAAATTCTTTAATCACCCTGAATCTATGGTGAGAATTGCAGTGAGGACTATTTCATTAAATGTTTACAAAGTCCAAAACGCTAGTATGCTACAATTCATACGTGACAAGTGAGTATACTTATTTTAAAATTAAATATTTGTGTCCCACATCCAGAAGTGTACGTTTACACCAGTTTTTTCTTAAAGCAAACAGAATTTGGCATAGAAAGATTAATAACATATTCCTAATCAATATGCGTGTGACCCATATCTAATGAACATATTTTTTTGCTAAATTTACAAAAAAATGTTGGTTGCGCACTGTTTACGTTGAGAGCTACAAAAACTGTTATTAGCTGTTGCGACAAACTTGCGCATTTTGTCTGCAAGTATAGGCGTTTTTTTAAATGAAACAGCTTGTTTCATCGATGCCATTAAGTATCGGAAACAACATCATTCAAATGTCACCCAATGGTCTATGACTCGCACAAATCGGCCGATATGCCGGCAATTTCCCGTTCGATGTTGGTCCTGAGGTCGTCTAGTCTCTGGCTTATTGCCAGACTAGGTCTTGGCATAGCCTCTAAGAAAAAAGTCTAGAAGCGTCTCACGAACAAGGCTAGGAGATAACACGGTCACCGAACTTCGAATTCAATAACTCGATTGTTTGGCCAGCTGTGTGGCATGTGACGCCGTCTTATTGAAACCATATACATATGCTCCAAGTCATCCACTTCGAATTTATCCCAAAAATAGTCAGTCAACATGGTCCGCTAGCGATCTCCCTTGACTATGACTGCGTAGCCAGCATCATTGAAAATGAACTAGACGAATTATTATAATATATTCCACAATATCGACTCCATTTATATTTAATTTGGCTACGACATTGCCCTTCTTCACTAGAACATTGGTTAATGTCGGTTTCATCTACAATCTTCGAATTACGAGGCCACCCAGAGTTTACTGTATAGAGTTGACAAGAGGCGTTGGTAGACATATAATTCGCATCGATTCATGATCTTCATGTACCCCGGACCAATTTTTATTAAAAATGAGACCCAAATCCCAGAGCACTTAGTCTGCCAGGGAGGAAACTTTCTTTTGTTGCAGTAGTTGCCAAAACGTCCATGTTATTCGTTTTCCTTTTGTACTCGGGCGGCTGCTGGTTGCTGTTTCCCGCTGGGGTTCGAATCTACACACATCGGTTAACGAGCAAACACACTAGCCACCACACCATTGTCACCCCTTACCCCACCCCCATATCGGTTTATCATTTTACTCTTCAATTTCATTGCCAACCAGCGAATACCCTGCGTGCGCTGCAACCTCATTCAATGAAATGAAATAGATGTTTTTTTTTGTGTGCATGTGTTTTTTTGAACCACGAAAACATAAAAAAATCACTCAGTTTTTCCCGAATTTTCCGGGCAACTTTTCCAATTTTGCTTTCCGTAAAAACCTTATTCGGACTATTACGAACATTTAAAAAAATACGAGTCAAATCGGTCCAACCAGCCGTTTTCAAGTGACGCGCTTACCAACCAACAGCATTTATTTTTTATTTATATAGAAGACTAGCAGACTTTTTCGGCGTTGTCCACATTAATATTAACTATATACTATACATATTAAGCTAACAGAAGAAATACATCAAACCCGATCGTTTTCGCCTACGTCAAACTACACATGCAGCTATAAATTTGCGCCTCATAGATAGGCAAGGAATTAAATCCATGTGTTTATTTATTTTATATTGCGCCCAAACGTACGCATACAAATCAGTACTTCCCAAACTTATCGAATCTATAGTTTTATAACGCCTGATTTTGCCTATTTTTTATCTTTGTGTTTATTTATTTTAATATATTAATCCCAATTTTTAATTGGAGATAAAGACTAAACGTCTAGAATGGAAAAGTTTTATTAAAATCTGTAAATTAGTTTTTGCGTGATACGTGCCGGAAAGAGACCCTAGTTATCATTTTACCAATGTATAGATAGATTATACCACTACTAAAAATACAGGTCGTTCTAAACTTGAAATAAATAAAATATTTGAAATCATTAACAGAACCGCAGCCCCATACTTCAGCAATTTGGTTTGGTTTATTGGTAAACATATTTTGGAATTAGACGCATGTGTTCGTACAGACATCGAGTAAGAAACTTTTTTAAATAAATTAATGCAATTCAGTCATAGTTTATACATTCTTATTTTTTAGCCACCAATCGAACCAGAAACTCTCCAATCTCGTTGCTGAACACCTTGACCACTTGCATTACCTAAACGATATTCTTCTGCTTGAAATTCGTGATCTAAATGCAGTTCTTACAGAGCATCTTTTGCATAAACTTTTCGTTCCGTTGTACATATTTTCTCTGACTCCAGCTCCGCCACTCTCAATGGCTGTAGTTACGCAAAATCTAGCAGCTGTTCTTAACAAAGTCGTTGACATTGATATTCAGGAGATGAACAACCCTCGTGTGTCATCTATAGTTGCCTTGTACCTACTTTCCTTGGTTTTTTTGGTCATTACACATGGGCCTTTAGTGCACGCTTTAGCTTGGGTAATATTAAATGCCGATCACAAAGTCTTCACGGAAGGTGCTGCGGAAATCCTAAATGCATACGTCGAGCGTCGGGAAGTCGTTGTACCCGGTTTCGTAGAACCAAGAGAAAGTCTTGAAGAAGCTTTGGATACTGCAGCTACTACCTCGTCCTCATCTAATAATTCTATAGAAGGCAGTGTCTCGGCAATGGATAGCAGTAGTTCGCCCGTGTATTCTGAAGCGGAGGAGCAGCTGCCTATAATACAGTCGTTGCATAAATCTAATATCACCGATGAGGAAAAAGAAAAACTTAAAAAACTTGTTGAATCATCATCGGCTGATATGCTACGTCCATTCTTGGATGTTGTACTATCATCTTTGGACTGTGTAGAAAATGATTATTTGGCCTTGCTTTCACTTTGCCTTATATTTGCCATGGCAAACAATCGAGGTGGGTATTAACTAAGAAATATTTTGTATATATTGTTAATTTCTTTGTATCGCTAAACTAACCTTTGCTCTTTTCCATTCTAATGCAAAACTATTCACAAAATCGTTTTTTAGATGGTACGTAATTTTATTTAATTCGCATTTTGAAACATTTATCCACCAATATGTATGTAGGTATAAATCCATCCATTCTACTTATTAAAATGAAAGTATACACTCTATCTCTTCATCTCCATTTTGTATTTGAATTATTTATTATTAGCTAGATTAAATACACGTAGTTGAACCGATTATTCTTTTTTCGAGTTTATTTAAAGATTAGTTATCTTTTCTAAGCCATTTGTCGCCATCACCGAACGACTATGATCTTGAATTTTTAAGAGTAATCACAGAGTGCAATCAATCAAAACAATACGATTCAGATAGAAAACTCGCAATATGTACATTTCTGACACTGGTGGTCGCTTTGCAATGCAACACAATTTGTCAGTGACTGTTCACGCCATACCCCATGTTAAGTACTGCGCTTTCACGATGCGTGCACCCCAGGTCAGAATGGGACATGACAAAGCATGCAGTACATGTCTACAATAAAAATTATATTTTCAAAGACGTCTTTCATAATCTTAACGGAACAAAAATATATGGAACTCCCACTTTAAACGTTTTTTGTACCTAGTCCTATCGGTATACTAATTTTAATCTTGAATAACGAGAACAGACAACTAACTACAATCAGTTGCGCATTCCAAGCTTGTTGAGGTACTCCTTTATTTGTGAGCGCCGCCGGAAAAATGTTACAATTTATTTGCGTTTAGAACTTCCGTACATCATTCATGGAATGCCGCCTCTCTATGTCCTCGACTGGGCGCTTCTATTGCTCCTTTTTTTTTTTTTTTTTTTTTGGAGAAGCCGGTGTTTCTTCTGTATCCTCTGCTCTTAGAGTTCGCAAGCGGGCCGTTCTTTGTAACGCATCTTTGTATGTCTTGTTTTGCTGCGTGAGCTTGTTGGCATTTTTCGTTAAACATTTGGTGCTGGTAATATTGGAATTCTCGAGATATAACGCGATACACGATCGACAAAGGTTGTGACAGTCTGTTGGTATTGCAGCCTTTATATTTTCTCGCAGCAGTTCTCTGTTAAGATGGCTTTTTGGATAGCTGCAATCGTAGCTTGGCTGCAACAAGGTAGTGGTCGGAATCTATGTTGGCCGCTCGGAAAGTTCGGGTTCCCGGAATCCTAGAGGCGTGTCTTGCGCCGACAGCAACTTGGTTAATTTGGTTGACAGTATGAATATTAAGGCGGGGAAATCGCATACTGGCTTTAATAATGTTTTATCCTGCAACAAGGTTGTACTTAGCGTAAGTTCGTTTCTAGACGTGATGGCATGTAGTCGATGCTTATGATTACATTACAAAAGATGTCCTCCTTTCCTATTTTGGCGTTAAAGTCGCATAATACTTGCCTTAGTCTGCCGCCTATAACAATAATTCTCCTATGGCGGCGCAATTAACACTACGCATAACGACCAACCTAGGCTCTTTGCTGAATCCATTTGGCAAAAGGGGGCAAGTAATCTGGTCCTAATGGGCTTACAATTCGAATATGTCGAAATAACCCATATAAGGCGTTCATCAAGTAGCTTGGCCTAACTGAAATTGTGGGCGCCATCGTTGACTTCGTTGAATTCCTCCACTGCCATTCGGGTACTGAAGTATACCTTGGAGGGAACATGCTTATGTTATAGGGTAATTATTACCATAGTTACCACTTCGACCTGTCGACCATGGCGACATCGCTACCCTATATCGGGACCAGCGGTTAGTTAACTAATGTTTTAATAAGATGTAGACCTATTTTTGAATTCGAATCAGACGAGATTTCATGTCTCACAACTTTTTTGTATTCATGTTAAACTCCAATTGAACTCGATTAAGGCATAACCATTTTTTGACTCGAAAGTGACGTTTTTCACATGAGAAATCGCTCTCTATTAAAACAGCACTCGAGCAGTAGGAAGTTATTAGGAAATGCACTCAAAAATGTATGTAAGAATAAAATTTTGACAATAACATGAATAATTTCCTATTTCAATCCAAATCAGTTTGCTAGTAATAAGGAGAAATATGTATTTCTAAAATATTTCTCTTATCTGCGGGTAATAGTTTCTATAATACCAACCTAAGACCTTTTTATTTCTCTTTTGGTATTGTTTATGTTATAAACTACCTAAGATCTATTTCTCAATCTCTCTAATCTGGCTGACGGGAAAAGCTAGATTCATAAAATATATACCTACACTCCGTCTCACTTGATTACGAACAGACAGTTTTTTTTTTAATTTTACGATATTTTTCAAACCCTTCGCTAATCTGGGAAAAACCAATTGCACAAGGAATGGGGGATACATGATGTTTATATTGTAAAAAAAAAATGGTATTAGGTTGATAAATGCAACTTTTATGACGCTTTTCCCAAAAAGGTCATAAAATGTACCTGTTTTTTTGTCTCACTTGATTACGAACAGTAGCTTAATCTACCTGTTACCGTGTTTTAAATCAAATAAAAGGATACTTAAAGTATTAGGGAGCTTAGTTCAAGAAATAACTTCATACAATCTACAACTATGGGTAAAGGAAAGACATTAACCAAGGAGGAAAAAGGCCAAATTCGAGCTTACCGGGAACAAGGAAAATCCATCCGTTTCATAGCCAGCAAGATTGGAAGATGCACCACTGTTGTACACAGCTTTATTAAGGACCCAGAGAAGTATGGAAAAACTGCAAAAGAAGAGTCAGCAAAGCAACAACATGTCAGGAAAGACGGGCGATACTGAGAGCTGCTTCGAATTCAAGGCTCTCCGTGAGTAAAATTAAGGCAGAAACTAGAATTACAGCTAGCAGATCAATTGTTCTTCGCGTGATACAGAAGGCCAGCTATATTCGCCATGAAAAAATGAAGAGGAAACCACCATTGAATGCGGCACGTAAAATCCAGCGGCTTGATTTTGCAACAAGTCACATCAGATGGAATCGAGAGTGGCATACCGTCGTCTTTTGTGATGAAAAAAAAATTAATTTGGACGGACCTGATGAATACAACTGTCATTTTCATGATTTGAGAAAAGAAGAAATGCATCTTTAAAGGCGGCCCAGCAAATTAGGTGGTGTAATGGTATGGGGAGCAGTAAGCTATTACGGAACTGTGGAGCTGGATTTCCAAAGCTCCAAAATGACGGCAATCACTTACAAATCGATACTGGAAAGAGCTTTTCCGCAGTTTTCAGAGATGTTTGGTGGACAGCGATGGACTTTCCAACAAGCCAATGCACCGATACATACCGCACGGACAACAAAAGCCTGGATTCAGAACCAAAATGTAAACCTACTTGCATGGCCGCCATATTCACCCGACCTGAACATCATGGAAAACGTGTGGGGTTGGCTTTCAAAAAAAGTCTACGTAGGAGGAAGGCAATATGATGAACCGGAAGAGATTATTGAAGCCATAAAACGAGCCTGGTGCGAAATTTCGCTAGATTATTTGACAGTACTCTATGAATCTCTACACAGCAGGCTACTTGAAGTGATTCAGCGATCAGGAGGTAGTACCCATTACTAAAAACTATTGCTACTCTTTGAATAAAACCAACATTTATTTATATAAACAAATTTTGTATTGTTTTTTTTACCTTTTAAGCTTCTAACAGGTAGATTTAGCTACTGTTCGTAATCAAGTGAGACAAAACAAATAGCTAAATTTGATGACCTTTTTGGGAAAAGCGTCATAAAAGTTGCATTTATCAATTTAATACCATTTTTTTTTTATAATATAAACATAATATATCCTTCATTCCTTGTTCAATTGGTTTTTCCCAGATTAGCGAAGGGTTTGAAAAATATCGTAACATTTAAAAAAAAACTGCCTGTTCGTAATCAAGTGAGACGGAGTGTATATGTGTATGTTAAATGAATTGTATTTAAGAAAAAATGAGTACATAATAAAAAATAATACCAACCTAATGATGTCCCACTCTATGCTATACACCCCTATTATGGTTAGCGAACCGAACGTTCGACTCAAGTCGAACCTCCCGGCGAATTACTTCTGTCGCTTTATACACTCCACAGATGGCATTTAATTGTTTTTTCTTTTGTCAGCACTTATTCTTTATTCGAATGAAAATGTTTGCTAACAGCAATACCACGACAGAAGCAATTCGCTGACAGTACGACTTGAGTCGAACGTTCGATTCGCTAACCATAATACGGGTGATATACTCCGTATACGAATCCGAATTCAATTTGGCTTGACTATTATCACACGCAGATCGAATCGAAATAGTATTGACTCGATCCGACTACAACATTTTCTGGGATAAAGTTGAAATTATACATTTAAATGCGGATAGAAAGATCGAGTTTGACAGAAAAGAGAAAGAAAATAAATTTCTCGTTGTGACGTCAGACAGCAAAAAGAGTTGATATAACTCTGGAAGGAATTTCCCATACTAATACCATTTGCATGTATTTTTTTCGTTTGTTTTGTTTCTGATTTTGTGGTCTTTTCTGTTTTACACAAAACTATACTGTGGCTTCATGAAACTAAAATGGCGGGTAAGGGTAAATAAGTTGGCATACTTTTTCACGCACTCAATCCTCTTTCGATTCAATTCTAGCTCGATCCCTCAAATTGGTTACAGTGAAAATTCGAATCGGAACTCAATCCTGTTTCAATCTGATCTCTCAATTCAGTAAATGTAAACTTGGTAATGGTTTTCGAATTTTTAGTATATCTGTGCAAAACCGCACGCATTCTATAATGCTCATTATTGAGAAGGAGAAATGAATAGTTGGTGTTGCAGTGAATGTTTTGATTAGACGTCTTTGTTTTATTCACTCAAGATGTATGAAATATCAAACCAGTATTTTTATTAAGTGAAATTAGTGATGGTTTAAGGCGTGTGGTTAGAGTCCGACAATACAACTCGTGTACAAAGCTTTCGCTTGCTTTAACAAATACCAATCTTCATTCGACTCGAATCTTCCGTAATATGGCTCGTCTCGAGTTCAAAAATAGATCCCCTGAGCGCAGCATACTGGCCATTGGTGTTCAAACGGTGTGCGCTTGGTATCATACAATGATTGATAATAAACAAATATTAGTGTAAAGTTGATAGGTATACTGGTACGCGTGACAGCACCCCTTTTTTCCGTTTTGTGATTGTGTATTGCTTGTTGTTGTGTATTGGAATTTCACCTTAGTAGAAACAGCTACACGATGGCGGTCACATCAACACACATAACAATTGTCACCAGACCTGGTATTAGACCATGGTTCACGATGTTAGAAGCGACTGAATCACCCCGACTACCGTTGGCTTTTGGACAATTGCCGTTTTATTCATAGCTACGAGCTGCTGACCGTTAAACATTACCAAGCAATTTTTTTGTCTTGTAGAATCCTATTACAACTTTTTCACATTGAAAAAATTATGAAAGTGAATTCGTAATAAAACGACAATCGTCGAAAAGCGAAAAACGCCAACGGTAATCGGGGTGAATAAGTCTGTTTTTTTTAGAGCTCGGGTCGATCGAATTTCGTTCTAAACTCGCTCTGAACATTTTGCGAAAGGCATGGAGTTGCTCTGAAACACAACTCCGTGTTTTTTGAGAAATCGATCTGGAATCAATCCAACTTTTTTTGGGTAAAGAAAGTGGAGTGACTGACAACCTCAATGCTATACATATTTGAAAATGGAAAACTCGGCTTTTTTTTGACGCATCTTGGAATTATTAAAACAACTGGGTCGACCCTGAGGCGAGTCTCAAACAACAGACACACTCTCTTTTTCTGTTGATGATGTTATTTGGCTATGTAAAACTAGATAATCTAAATAATTTGTATTTAAGTTATTTTTTGCGTGTGCATGTATGCACTTGAATGCGTAACAGCGAACTTTTGCATTTAGTGACTTTGCTTCCCGACATTTGTTTAATATATGTTTGTGTAATTTTACTATGATTGTTAGGAGTAAGCAAAGATTGGCTCGATCAAGTCCTTGCCAAATCAGGAAAATCATCTCAGACTTACAAAACGGAACTAGTAGAGAGTTTGCTGAATATAATCAGTTTATCTAATCAGCCCTGTAAGTAAATTTAAACCGTTGCATTTTTATTTAAATAATACCGTATAAATGTTTTGTTTATTATTTGTTACTAGCGTGTCGAATTCGCCTTATCACGCTCGAGATTACACTGGATTTATTACTCAGTTTTACGAAGCCAAACACTGACGAATGCTGCGTTAGTGAATCTCAGCAGCATACCCTCTTTCTGGCCCAGTGCCAAGCAATGGCTGCCTTAAGGAATTTTTATAAATCTGAAGAAATTTTTTTAGATCTTTTTGAAGATGAGTACAATGAGATGAAAAAATCATTGTTAAACGTTGAATTTTTGTGTATGGACTCAACGATACTCCTGCCTCCAACTGGTACACCGCTCACTGGAATTAGTTTCACACGTCGATTGCCTTGTGGAGAAGTAGAAAAAGCACGTCGTGCTATTCGTGGATTTTTCTTATTACGACGCACTTGTCAAAAATTCCTCAATGAAACCGAAACTATGCTTCCTCTGACAAATGTGACAAACTGTGTACAAGTAGACAATGTTTTGGACTTGAGTATGATAAGTTTATATGTATATAAAAGTGAAATCAATAAAATAGTGAAACTTAATTTCAGATAACAGCGACCTGATTGCATGCACTGTACTAACAAAAGATAATACTAAGCAAAGGAGATTTCTAGTTATTGACTCCTTACAATTGATTTTGGTGGAGCCAGATGCAAAGCTGTTAGGTTGGGGTGTCGCAAAGTTTGTTGGTTTTCTGCAAGACGTAGAAGTTGTAGGCGACAAAGACGATTCTCGTTGCTTGCACATTACGGTACATAGAGGTGGTGCGTCTCATAATCGCACACCGCTATTGTCAGCCAAATTTTTATTTGATGATCACATAAGATGCATGGCAGCTAAGCAGCGACTAACAAAGGTAAATATATGTTTTAATTAAACTTTGATATAAAAAAAAATGTCTTAATTTTTCTATAATTGCTTAGGATTTAAAGGGAGTGCGTATACATATGCATTTATGTACAATCATTGACATACTATATATGAACTGCTAGTGAAATGTCAGTTCCATAAAATCTCTGCCCAAAAAATGACGCCAACATAACTAGCACTTGCGGATCAAATCGAAAAAATGTGAAGCAAAATGCCAACCATCTTGAATTTCTCCATAGAAAGATAGAGACACCCTTGGGTCTGTGTGGATTTGCTAAGTAAAACGGTTGAAATTCAAATTGTTGAGGCATTGTTTGCAACATATGTCACCTCGAAAATGTGCTAGTTCAAATAATTAATGATAGATGGAGCCACCAAAATTTAAAAAAGAATCGTAATATATGCATTTTAGTGCCCCATAAATTCCACAATATTCGTATACATATATTGTATATTACGAATACATTTTTTATGTTGTTTGACAGAAGTCTTTTTGCAAATATTATTTACCATCACTTTTGCGTATATTTTCCAATAGTATGTACATACTTTCCAATTTGTTCCGCTCTGAACAACGAGCGCTAGCGCTAATGTTGGAACCAGCGCGATGTTGACTACTAGCAGTCCATATAATATAGTGTGCCAATGTGTATAATTTTTCTTTTTTTTATGTTCTACGGCCTTTTATGGAATAGCCTTTAGTCTAAGTAAATTCAGTTCAAAGACATTAAGGTGGGCATGGACACTATCGCTTTACGCTTGCAGGGGAGTATGCGAACTAACTTATGTCTCTCTGAGAAACTTGCATGAAAGACATCAGTCGCTCAGTATGCAAAACATGAACCTCACCATAGCAAGTAAATACAGCTCACATCATGTAAAGGGTGGTTCATCTGTTTCTTTTTGAAATAGCTATTAAAACTAAACCGTTCAATATATTTCAATCATTACTTTTTTGAAAACAAACCTTTCGATTAAAAAAAATAATAATAAAGACATTTGGCGCTACAGCTCTTTAAGTGCCTGGGTCTAGCTTTTCGAAACCGCTTGTGTTGTGTGCGTCATATTTTTTCACACAAATGGAAGAGATCTATAGTTTAGTGCCGTATCCGAAGGGTAATTTGTTTTTGTGAAGCTTTCTCGTGATAACAATAATCTCGGATGTTTTTCAGACGTTTGCGAGAGGTGGGACCGTGAAAAATCTTTTTTTGTGTTTTCTGGTATTCGAACATGAAACCTCACGCGCATTGATCAGACACAGTAACCACTGCGCAGTGGCGCCCACAAACCTTTCTATTATTTATGAAAAATAACCATTCAAATGGCTGCTATCATCAGTAGTCCAATTTTGCAGCACATTATCGATTGTTTGGCGAACCCCACAGGCGGACCAGTAGAAATGCGGTGAAGTGGGAGGGTTATGATCCCTTATTTTCGAATCATAACCTCGCTGATAAAAGGAAGAAGAAGATTATCGATTGCTTGTGGTTCTATTTCGCAATAGTTCGATGGATGTTTTCTTTAAGTGCGACAATTGCTGTGGATCGTTGGAGTCCTTAACCTTAACCATTTGAGCCCTTAACAGTTCCCCATAAACACCTGGCTGTGTCAAAAAAACATGGGTTTTCCATTCGCTCTGAACTTGATTTCCATATTTACATCGCTCATTTATGGTATGTCAAGTAGATTGTTATTAATTTGAATATAATTCAAGGCAAAAAACTAGTCTATTATGTTTGTGATATGCACAATAGATGATAACCACAAATGCCACACATAGTCTTAAAAGCTCTACTTTCCTTATCCATGAAAAACCTGGGTTGATAATCTTAAAATTACTTTGAATGTAATTTCTACCTAAACTGCTTGGCGCGATTGGTCATTTTAGGCTTAAACCCAGCGAAATCAAAATATCAAGACACTACGAGCGCGTGCTCATAGTAGTGTGGGATTCTTACCCACTAAAAAACCTCCCTTCAGAGTTGTATACCATATGTCCATACAGGCTTTAGCACTTGCTTATACAAAAGCAGTTTGTTCTCTATATTAAGGTTGGAATATTTTCCAAGTAACCAATACATTTCTCTATATTTGTTTGCGTTTTTTCTTTACGTGCGTTTTCCATTTCAGCTTTGCATCAAGTGTCATTCCAAGATACTTAGCCTCGTTTGCAAACGGAATTTGAACCGAGTTCGAAAAGATCGGCAAATTATTTATCTTCTTATAAGTGAAATTTACATGAACAGATTTGGTATCGTTGAGTGTGATTCGCCAAATCTTTGTCCATTCGTTTACCCTATCCAAAGCTTCTTGCAGTTTTACGGTTGTATCTTCGACCATTTTACCTACTGCCAAGATAGCAGTGTCGTCGGCAAATGTAGCTAGCTCAGTACCGTCTACTTGCGGTACATATATCACGAGTGTATAATAGATATAAGACTGGACCAAGAACGCTTCCTTGCGGCATCCCATCCATTATTTCCTTAAAATCTGAATATTCGTTTCCACATTTGACGCGGAATAGTCTATTCGCAAGGTAGTTCTTCAAATTATTATATAGGTGCTCTGGCAGAACTTGTCGTTATTTAAAAGCCTTCGTGCCAGACCTTGTGAAAAGCTTGAGAGACGTCAAGAAATACGTTTGAACAAATCTTTTTCGATTACATGTGTTATTCGATGCACTTGTTCAACTGTAGAATGCTTACTTCTAAATCCGAATTGATGATCCGGAATGAGATTCCTTCCTTCTATAACCGGCTGTATTCGCCTAATCAATATTTTCTCGAGCTTGATTTCTGTGCTGATGTAATTGTCAGAATTAATAGCAGAGCCAATGTAGACAAAGTCCATTACTACCTCTATGTTGTAGCTGCCTACTGTGACGTTCTGTCCAATTCGACTGTGTTGATTGTCTTTTCTCGTTGACATCATATTGTGCCTTTGGTAGTTTCGCACAAATCGCTCAAGTACGATATTAAGGAAGTCACATAACAGCGCGTCACCTTGTCTAGTGACGTTGTCATTACTGAACTTGATGGGGCAGCGAACGTTATCAATGGTCATCCTGCCTAGACGGACAAGTTTGGTGGGGATGTCAAAACTAGACAAGGATCTATATAGCTCCTCTCTATGCTGTCATAGGCGGCCTTGAAATCTATAAAGAGGTGTTGAGTATCGATTTGGACTTCTTGGGTTTTCTCCACGATCTGCCGAAGTGTGAAGATTTCAGCGGCAGTGGACTTTCTGGCCTGAAACCGCACTGATAGGGGCCAATCAGGTTGTTGATTAAAAGTTACAAGAGCTCACACAATATGACAGAAAATATCGTTTATACAATGTTGAGATAATTAGCGTAGTTGAGGGGTCTGTTTTCTTATGAATCGGGCAAACGATGCTGAGTTTCCATTAATCAGGCATACACTCGTCTTACAAAATATTAGAGATGATTTGGTGTATGCTCTTTACCATCACCAGCTGCCTTAAAAAATTCGGCCGGTAAGCCGTCAGGTCCTTGTTTGATTTCAGCTTGGATATTGCTATCCTCACTTTGCTTTGATCAGGTGGACAGAAATTTTGATTATCTTTGTCTATTAGGCGGCATTCTACGAATACTATGAGACCTTAAAAAAATACTCTTTCAGTTCGTACTTTTATACCATATCGTTTTTTAGTTATTATATTCGCCTATACCTTAAAAAAAATTTATTTTTAAATTCATGTATTTATAGGGTCGTAGCAAAGCGCGTCAAAAAAAGATGTATCAAATTGCGCAGCTATTAGAAATGCCCGGACAAGTAGTTGATTCGCCAGTCTATGCGGTATCCGGACTTCGACCAGGAAACACTTCAAGGACTTCTCGTGAACACCGGCCAATTTTTTCAAACCCAAATCGAGTGCCTGGTTTCGCAGCTGCACTACGAAGAGATAACACACCTGTGACAGGTGTAAGTCGTATACATATCGCTCAAAATCGATCAATAGAAGGGTGAATATGATAAAAAAAAATAAATGCTAAATAAATTTTAATTCTTATCGTAAATTAGTATTCGCAATGAAAGCAATGGTCGCTCACGACGACGCACTTCTAACACAAGTACCGGTTCATCCACACAATCGAACGATGTACGTGACAATTCACCGGGTGGTAAAAGTTCTTCACAATCCCGTGAAAACTCGAGAAATCGATCTCCACGTTCACGGGAGAGTAGTCCGCGAATGCCACGCCCTCGGTATATATAAATATATATTTCTTCAGTCAATAGTAAGCTAACACTTTTTTTTAGATCAGAGGAAATTCCCTTAGAAGATTTTCAGCATTCAAGAAATGGTAGTCCACATTCGCGTAGCTCATCCAATGCTCCCTCTCGATCGCATACACCTTCTAAATTAAAGTACGAAACAACGTCTACTCATAATGCATCCCCGAACCATTCTGAACCATCGTTGCTAACACAAATAAATGGAGTAGCTGTTGCTAAAGAAGTCGTTGCTATCAGCTCAGAGGAAACCTCGTTTATTTCTCAGGAAGACAAGGAACGACGTAGGGGTACTATTGAAACTGTATAATAGAGTGAAAGAAACCACATTTTATTTAAAAAACAAAGTAGTTTCTGAAAAGTTACGTTTATATACCCACTTTTGCATACCTAAGTGTAGACAAATAATTTAATTGTTTGTTTATTGGTCTAATACTTTTACTGAACATATTTTTGTGTACTATAGGTGAAATAAGGGAAAAAAGGTATTAAGTGATTTTTTTCCAAGGTTAATAATCGTATTTTGTAAGAATGAATTTATTTTAGTCAATTTAATAAATATTAGATTAACGAATGTTGGTTTAGACGATTGTATATATTGAAATCAGACTGTGTAAGGGAACGAACATACCGTCCAATCTTTTAGTTCCAAAATAAGTTGTTGAATAAGTTGACCTCCATTGCGTTAAATTCATTTCGGATGATAGCATGCTTATTCATTAACGAGGTATGCAAGCACCAGTCTGGAGATTCACAACAACAATAAATGTCAATCGAACTCAATTTCGACTTGAATGCTATTATCATATGGCTAACGTTAAAAACTCAACGTGGTTTTACTTTAATGTAGCGGCTAGACCGAGAGAAGTTTGTAGTGAATATACCCAGGGGTCGAGTCGCCATATCCGTGAACGTATGGAATGTCACGTAATTTGTATTGTGTAGATCCAGCAAAAACATACATACAAATTACGTGACATTTCATCCGTTCACGGATACGGCGAATCGACCACAAGTTTTTGGTTGTGAATAATTTTAAAGAGTTAGGTTTTTCAAAAAACGCTCCCAAGTCCAACCAAGAAATTTACAGCGTTTCGCTGAAGCCTGATCGTATCTACGAAAACAGACAAAGCAGTCGAATTAATTACATTTTTAAGTGTTGAAGAGAACTTGTAATTAGAATCAGTAAAAAGTTCACAGCCATATACATATGTATGTCAGCAAAATTGTTTTACCACCTAAAGTTTTCGATTTACGAGAGTAATGAAAGTTTAATATAAACCCTTGGCAAACTTTATAGAATTTTAAAAGATATCGAAGTATGTACATACTCGTATATCCGTATAAAAAACAGTACTAAACAAAATTATAGTCTGAGAATAATTTTGCTTGCAGACGCTTCAAAAACAAATTCAAAAATACAGGACACATGAATTGTTCGACACGAATCCCTGTTAATTTGACGCAAATGTAAAAAAACAACTGTTCCTCCTTTCTTCTCTACTCAGGTCTCGCCAGCAGGTTCTTTGCAGCGCCACTGTATAGGACGATTGTTTTGCTGCATATACCTACTTGCCGGCATTCCTCGTCAAACAATGGGTTTCTTTGCTGCCCTTTTGTGAAACCTAGCACATGAAAGCGGGACTTCTGATGGCACATGATTTGCAAAGTTCCTGACAGTAACTTGCGATTGCAGCCGTTCCATTTCCCATAGGGTGTGTTGTTTGGGATATCCACAAATTTATTCGTACCTTGGATGCAACCAGGTAGTGGTCCGAGTCAATAGGTCTGCTTCTTTAACTCAATATCGCGGCTTTTGGATAGCCCAAAATCAAGGAACTTTTGAAAGCTCCAGGTCGCCTTGTGAATATCAAAATGTGGGAATTGCGTGATTATCATAACGATGTTACGCGCCGCAAATAAAGTCAATTGGTCTGAGTCCGTTTCCAGACGTGATGTCGTGCAATCTATGCTTCCCGACCGTACTACCAAATACACTCTCCTTTCCAATCTTGGCATTCAAATACGAACAACTTGTTGGTCGTACTACAAACACTTCTCATGGATTGGATATAGCTAAAGGAATTCTTCTGCCTTTCACTTCAATATTTACAGCCGAAGCTTTTGCCATATCAAAAGCGCTTCAAATAGCAGATAATGGGAAAACTGTCATTTTTACAGATAGCTTATCCTCACTTACTGCAATTGAAAATAATAACAACGACACAGAAATCGTCCACAAAATTCGTGATGAGTTAATCTCAAAGAAAGTCAGAGCGAAGCTTATTTGGATCCCTGGTCACACCGGGATAAAAGAAAATGAAGATGCAGATGCCGCCACAAAAAAGGCGTTAACAGAGCCGCTGATAATGTCCTACGTCTACAACAAGAAAGACCTAAGAACACATTTAACCATGAATTGGAAATACAAAAGGAAAACACACTGAAACTCGCATACGCATCTATACAAAAAACTTAATTCAGATGCTGAAAAAGGAATATGCCCTAACTATATTCCCTATAGAATGCTAAGAAACTACTTAAGGCTGAGGGCTGGCCACACCAATATTACACACAATCACAATCACCGCCACTATGTTACTTCTGCGAAGCCAAGCCACAATTTACAGTTAGCCATCAACTTGAATGCAACAAAGCCAATGAAATTTTTAAACAAATATCTGGTAAAAAAACTCTGAACTTATTAGGGAAAAAATATTAAGTCTGTACATCAAATTTTGTTAGCTCTTAAACTGGAAGATAAAATCGAAGTTTGTATAAAGTCGAAAGCCGTGGTAGCTAGTGCTTATCTATTTATATGTAATTTATAACATGTCAACAAAGTTACAATAATAATTTCTCATAGGTTTTGTCTCTGTGGGGCTGAGAGCGCATATCAAGCTGATGTTAAAAATTTGGCCTTGATGCCATGATTTCTTGCCTAATTCTGCCTTAGACTGCAAATTTGCACCAAAATAAAGACTGCTATTCTCTATAGTAATTGCCGTAGTAGATGTAACAGGTTTTCATTATTTTCTTTCTCGGCCCATTCTAAACGCTGGACGTAGAATGTCGTTATCCTTGTTTCGTTTGCCTAAGCTGCGAAAGTAAAGTCATTCGTATCCGCTAAAATGCACCTTGATGTGCTTACAATTATCTGTGTTTACAACTATATCTTTTAATCTCAAATCGGGAATACACTAATATAAAACAGTTCTAATTGCAGTGAATATAATCGTAAACCTTTATAAACACACTTTCCAAACCTTTTTTATTCTCTCGAATTGTGCAAGAATTTAACCAGTAAAATCTCACTAATAATACAACCACATAAGCTCAAACAACCACTCCTGCATACGAACCTTGGCGAAAATGGCTTCAGTGTGTACACGAACCACTGTGAAACTGTCATCACAGCCCACAACCACTATCAGAAAATCTGCAATCATTCTTGTAGTTTGTATAACAACTACCGAATCTATTGCCCGTTTACACGACCGCGTTGAAGAATTGGATTAAAATTAAATTAACAATGGATCCTGGTTTCTGCTCTCACTAAAGTGAGAAATTAATTTGAAAGCGAATTGACACAGGATTGAGTTTGACACTTCTTACTGAAAGCATGGAACTGGTGTTACTCTCATTCCACATTTGATCTGATGACGTTACTGATTGAATTTGTAAATGTATTAATTTTGCTATTTTTGTACTTGGTACAGTAATCAATATTTAGGATATTTTTTGTCCCGGGAAATGAAAGGATAGTAAAAATCTATATATGTGGGAGCCGTGGTGGAGTGGTTAGTGTATTGTACCACTGCACGTGAGGTTCCATGTTCGAATCACAGAAAACACCAACAAGTTTTTTTCACGGTCCCACCTCTCGCGAACGTCTGACAAACATTCGGGAGTATTGTTGTCACGAGAACTGAACTGTAGGTCCCTTCCATTCGTGCCAAAAATATAAAGCACACAACACGAGTGGTTGAGAGAATCTAGGCCCAGACACTTGAAGAGCTGTTGTGCCAAATATTTATTTGTTTTTTTACAAAATCTATATATGTAATGCAACATGTAATACAACTGTAAGTATAAACGTGTTTCAACACCTATCACGCACCGCGTTGCAATTATTAATTCTAAGTTTTAAAATGGTGTATACTTTATCGTGATTTGCCATCCAGAAGCTGAGATCTTAGCAAAAATATCTCGCAAATTCAGAATTTAATTAATTTTTTCTTGATCATGATCTCGAATCTGCACTCAGAGGAGGTAATTTTTTTGTTTTTCTTTGTTTTCTCTTCGCAATCTGGTCTCCACCAGCGACAAATCCGTAGTATGCTTTAAAGTATGCTTTCAGTATCGCAAGTGGAGACCATCATATCAACTACATTTTCATAGCATGCGATAGAAAACATGCTTTCATGGCATACGACTTATCGCATACCTTATCGCCAATAGAGCTGCACTTTGCTGTCACTTTTGCCATTTCCATTGCAATTTTGTTTTAGATAGTGATGATCTGTATGTATTCGTTGCCATTCTCCACTGTATGCGATGAAATGTCCACTTAAGAAAATCGCACAGATGTTCTGCTGTCTGCGTTCTGCTTTTGCTTCTGCGATAAATTTGTCGTCAGTGGAGATGGCGTGTTAAGAGCTGAGGCGACAGGCTGACGGAATTGTGAATTCGTTTAATAATTCACAAGCCGCAATCCATCTCTAATGTCGTTTTCCATTGGGCCAAAAGGAGTACTCTTTTTGCGTTCCGCACAGAAAAAGCACTCCCAATCATGTTCCATTGGCTGTTTGGAGTGCTGTTCCGGGAGTGTTTTTCTCTTCCGGATTTCATTTGGGAGTGCTTTCAAAATGCACTCATACACATAAACCCTTACATCGGACTACTTGTCAAAGTCATATGGTACAATACGCATTCTTTTGTTTATTTTATTTTTTCAGTGGGGGCAAGTTAGTAGAAACGAATTTTACATAGATATAATTAGAAAAATTGATAATATTGTAATATTCTTGCTGGGGTTCGTTTAAATAAAACCGTCTTTTGTGTATTTTAATCGTTTATTTATTATCAAACACTAACTTTACTTCAACTCAGTATTCAATCACTTTATTTTAATTGTCGCTGCAGATTTACTTTCAATACGTCGCTTGTTTTCACCACTGGTCGAATCTCCCTCTTGTAATCGCTGTATGCACTTATAACCAACTGTATCCACGGTGGTTGTGGTATGGGTATTTATAGGAAATTGTAAGGGGTTCTAGAACATGCTAGATGTTTCTCCGGGTGAATCGAGGATCCTGCAATATTGGGATATTGTGTGGAACAATTGTGGAACGTAAGCACACCAGGTTGGAACGTAAGCACATCAGGTTGGAATATTTACTACTAGTAGGCAATAGATGTCGTTGCACAAAGTACCTGACGATGTACTTGATACTACACTGCCCCCCTCTTAAACTTGTTCGTCCCGAACAAGATCATCTGGATTACTGCCATGGTAACGATGAAGACGATCCAGGTGGACAATTTTTCAACTTGCCTCTTACTCCACGCTGGATCCGGAAGACGACGTCATTGATGCGTGTGACCACTTTATAAGGGCCCTCCCAGTCTTGCTGCAGCTTAGGTGACCTCCCCTTTTGCCGGTGTGGGTTGTACAACCATACTAGGTCTCCCTCGTGGAAGCTGGACGTTGTTGCCTTTGTGTCGTACCTGGTTTTCATGCGGTCACTCGCTATCCTTATCCTCGTCCTGGTCCTCTGATGTATGTCTCGGATCCTTTCCCTGAGGTCTGCCACATAGTCCTCTTCACATTTGGGCTCATCGTTAGGGGATCCAAACTTCACCTCACTGGGTAGCCGAACTGCTCGACCAAACAAGACTTCGGATGGAGTATGTCCAGTCGTACTGTGCACAGCATTTCGGTAGGCCATCAAGAAGAGAGGAATTTGTCGATCCCATTCGCGCTGGTGGTCTTCTACGACCTTGGAGAGATGTTCGTTTAAGGTTCTGTTGAAGCGCTCTACCATCCCGTCGGATTGTGGATGAAGTGGGGTCGTCCTCGTCTTTTTGATTCCTAGTTGTTGACAAACCTCTTGGAATATCTTCGATTCAAAGTTTCGTCCCTGGTCGGAATGCAGTTCCATGGGCACGCCAAATCTGCTCACCCAGTTGTTGACGATCTGTTCCACGATGGTCTTCGCTTCCTGGTTAGGGATGGCGAACGCTTCCGGCCATTTGCTGAAGTAGTCCATGATGACTAGGATGTAACGGTTACCTTTGTCGGTTTCTGGAAATGGACCAGCGATGTCAGCGTCAATCCGTTCAAAGGGTGCGCCCACGTTGTACTGGTGCATCTTGCCTCGCGTTTTCGTTCTGGGTCCCTTGCTGGCGGCACACACGACGCATTTTCGGCACCAACTTTCTACGTCATCCCTTGCGCTGAGCCAATAGAAACGTTCTCGCACTTTCTCCAGCGTCTTGTTTGCACCCAAATGACCTCCGGATGCTCCATCATGCATCTCCCGCAGCACCTCGTGAAATTTTGATCGCGGCAAGACAAGCTGCATTATGAAATCTTTCCCGTCCGGCCTCTCCCATTTCCTTTTCAGCACACCATCTTGCACATGAAGTGAGTCCCACTGAGCCCAGTATGCCTTGAGAGTGGGGCTCCTGTCCGAGATATCTTGTCCGTTTGGCTTTTCCATAAACTCCTTCCACGCTAATATCGGCTCGATGTCTGGGTCTTCTTTTTGAGCGTTGCGGATTTCCTCTGCACTCCAGCCGGCGATAGGCTCAGCTCTTACCCTTTGGATGGAAAGAAGGTTCTTCTCTTCCTGACGCACACAATGCTTGCAGTCGTTCTTACATGGTCGCCAGGACAAGGCATCCGCATTAGAATGAAGTTTCCCTTTACGATGCTGTATTTCATAATCGTACATCTGCAGCCGTTCAATCCATCTTGCGACCTGGCCCTCCGGATTCTTGAACTGCAGCAGCCATTTTAAAGCCGCGTGGTCTGTGCGCAAAAGGAACTTTTGGCCGTAGAGGTATTTATGGAAGTGTTTTGTCGCCAGAAGCAGCGCCAGAAGTTCTCGCCTGGTCACGCAGTAGTTCCTTTCGGGCTTGGAGAGCACTTTGCTGAAGTATGCGACTACCTTCTCTTGGCCGTTGTGTACCTGCGAAAGAACCGCTCCGACACCAACGTTACTTGCATCTGCATCTACGATGAACATTTCTCCGGGAATGGGATATGCTAGTGTTGGTGCTTCGCATAGTTGTTGCTTAAGGTTCTTGAAGCTTTTGTCGCACTCACCTGACCACTTGAATTGCCTTCCTTTTTCTGTCAGTTGGTGCAGGCTCTTCGCGGTTCCGGCAAAGTCCTTTACGAATCGTCGGTAGTACGTGACGAGACCCAAAAAGCTCCTGAGTTGGTGTTTGTCTTTTGGAACCGGCCAGTTTTTCACAGCTTCCACCTTGTCTGGATCTGTTCGCACTCCTTCTGATGAGATAACGTGGCCCAGGTACTTGACTTCGGATCTGAAGAGGTCACATTTCTTTGGGTTCAGCTTCAGGTGAGCGCTTCGAAGCCGTTCTAGCACATTCTTCAGGTTGTCGCGATGTTCCACGAATGTTTTTCCTATCACGATCACATCGTCCAGATACACCAAGCAAGTTTTCCAGGTCAATCCACGCAGGATATGTTCCATTAGGCGCTCAAAAGTTGCCGGAGCGTTGCACAATCCAAATGGCATTACTGTAAACTGCCACAGCCCATTTCCTGCAGTGAACGCAGTTTTCTCTCGGTCCTTTGGATCGATCTGCACCTGCCAGTAACCGCTCTTTAAATCAAGGGTGGAAAACCATCGAGCTCCTGAGAGTGTGTCTAATGTGTCATCGATCCGTGGCAGAGGGTAGCTATCCTTTTTGGTGACGTCATTAAGTCTCCGATAGTCCACACAGAATCGAGTGCTGCCGTCTTTCTTCTTGACCAGTACAACAGGTGAGGCCCAAGGACTCTTAGAACTTTCGATGAGCCCTTCCTTCTCCATCGTTGACACCATATCCGCAACCTCCGTCTGCTTTGCCAATGGTAGTCGTCTGGCAGGCTGACGAATTGGTCTGGCATCCCCAGTGTCTATGCGATGTTGCACCAGATGTGTTCGGCCATACTCTCCATCCTGTGAGGCAAATGTATCAGCGTACTCACCGATTAGATTTTCTGCCATGGCACGCTGATCCTGATCCAGTTCGCAGTGCTTGAGGATCATGTCTCTTACTTCCGCCAACCTGGCTGATGAAACGGGCCCCGCAGATTCCTTTCCAGTTATTGTCGAGATTAAACATATCGGAACACATTCACCAATAACCTCCCCTTGTTTCAGTTTGACGCTGTGGCTCTTTAAGTTCATGAGCCTTACTGGGACCAGGCTATTCTTTGGCTCCACTAAAACTTTTCCCACGATGTAGTTTGGGGATATCCTTCCTCAATCTGGCTCCAATAGATAGAATCGGTGGCTCCCAGGATCACCCTCTAGTTTTGTCCAAATGATAGTCTCGGAAGATGGTGGTAAGACTTCGTCCTCGCTGAGTATTGTCCTTAAATGTGCTGCATTCTCGTTCCCGTACACCATTGGAATCTCTACGTTCCTGTACCGCAGAACTTGCACCCCGATGTCGATGATTACGTCATGTTGTTTCATAAAGTCCACTCCGATGATGCATTCATCACATATGTCGGCCACCAGGAACGCATGAGAAAAGGCCAATCCTGCTAGTTGTAACGTGAGGCGAACTTCTCCGTATACTTTCGCCGATTCCCCTGTCGCAGTTCTAAGACAGTAGCAGCTGATGTTGTGCAGCCACGACTTCTGGACGAGATCTCTTCTTACAATGGAAGCCGTGGCGCCGGTATCGATAGTAGCCACGCACTTGTTTTTGCCGATGAATGCTTCCACTGTTAGACTCTTGTTGCATCGTTTGGTTTGGGAGACCTGGATGGTGGTCTTGGGGGCGTCGATTCCATTAGCCAACTTCTGCCCCGCGAAGCTGACTCTTAGGCGTTTCCCGACTCCTGGTTTCGAGAAGGATGTTGGATGTAAGATGGTTCTCCGTTGCGTCGCCTATTCGCACAATGTGGACAGTTTCCGCGTCTGGGTGGATTTCTGCATTGCCGTTGTAGGTGTCCTATTTTGTTGCAGTTCCAGCAACGAATTTGTCCTCCACGAGCGTTGTTTCGGTCTTCGACGTCCATCCTCTGGCAAGAGCATTCGATGGCGGCTACTTCCCTCACACGGTGGATTCCCTGACAGGCCTGGTCTGCGGCCTCCATTGTCAGAGCAAACGCCAAAGCTTCGGCGAGCGTTTTCTTTCCAGCCATTCTTACCGCCATTTGTAGTTTCGCATCAGCTATGGCATGGGTTTTTTTTTTTTTTTTTTTTTTTTTTTTTTTTTTTTTTTTTTTTTTGGTTGCGCCTGAAGGTGCAGAAATCTTCAAAAGATACCAATGGTCCGTACCATTGATTATGCCCGATTCATATATCTGACAATGTCATCAGTGCTAGTCAGTATATGCCTACGGGCTAAACCTCACCCCCTCAGAGAGGCACTATGAGAACCGGCTGCGCGTACTCATAGTAGTAGGAAATTCGTTCCTCTCATTTTTTCATTTTTTGTGATGACTACGACAAAGTTGCCTTAACGAGTAGTTTACGCTTCTGTAGTGTTAATCGCGTTAGGTAGGTAGCTTTCCAGTGAAGGCACCTACTAATACCGTCATTACATGCGGTTTTTCCTTACGGCGCTAGGTCGAAAGGTCTTGTTCTTTGTAGTCGGCGCTCAAGGCTTGTCACGTCCATAGTACGGATTATTTCATTATTGCAATGAACACGAAGACGGGTACGAAGTTTGCGAGCAAAGTTTGTTACTTCGTCCCTCACGGTAGCAATTCCTAGATCTCTGTGAATATCACTATTCCTTATATACCAAGGAGCATTCACGATTGCTCTTAGCACTTTATTTTGAAATGCTTGCAGTAGAGCCATATTGCTTGGTTTGGTACAACCCCAAAGTTGTATACCATATGTCCAAGACGGTTTTAGCACTTGCTTATACAGAAGCAGTTTGTTGTATACGCTTAACTTCGAGTATCTTCCGAGTAGCCAATACATTTCTCTAAATCTGATTTCGAGCTCTTCGCGCTTCTTTTTAACGTGTGGTTTCCACTTAAGTTTTGCGTCTAGGGTCATTCCTAAATATTTTGCCTCGTTTGCGTAAGGTATTTGTACCGAGTTAATGGATATAGGTAAGTTGCTTATCTTTCTCAACGTAAAATTGACATGCGTTGATTTTGTCTCATTGAGGACTATTCGCCAGGCTTTTGTCCATTCGCATACATTGTTCAAAGCTCGTTGGAGTTTTCCCGTTGATGATACGACTGACTCATCCGTTACGAGGATAGCCGTGTCGTCTGCGAACGTTGCTACAACGGTCCCTTCATCTTGTGGTATATCTCTTGTGTAGAGCAAGAACAGGATTGGACCGAGAACACTTCCTTGTGGAACACCGGCGTAGATATCTTTGAAATCCGAATATTCACTCCCGTGTCTAACACGAAAAAGTCTGTTTTCAAGATAAGATTCCAATATTCTGTACAACTTTTCCGGTAAGATTACCCTTAGTTTATACCTTAGGCCTTCGTGCCATACCTTGTCGAAGGCTTGCGATGCGTCGAGAAAAGCGCTAGAGCATATTTTTTTCCCTTCTAGAGCTTTTTCAATCTCGTTCGTTATTCGATACACCTGATCGATTGTGGAATGTTTGACCCGAAACCCGAATTGATGATCCGGGATCAAGTGTCTTTCTTCAATTACTGGTTGCAATCGTTTCAGCAGAAGTTTCTCGAAGACCTTAGATATTATTGGCAGAAGTGAAATGGGTCTATATGATTTCTTGTCATTTGCACATTTCCCCGGTTTCGGAACCATAATAACTTCGGCGACTTTCCATTGCCTTGGGACATATAATAGTCTTAAGGAAGCATTTATAATGTAGAGCAACTTAATCAGCACTTTTTTCGGTAGCTCTTTCAAAATTTCGCCAGTGATTAAATCATATCCCGGAGCCTTGTTATTTTTCAATTTTTGTATTGTCATTCGAAGTTCGGACAGAGATACGGTTTTTACTCTAAAGTTGTCGGGTGCCATATTATCATTCGGATCTTCGATCAACGGTTGTCCATCGAACGGCTTGAACGTTTCCTCTAAGTGATCGGCAAATAATTCTGCTTTCTCTTTATCTTCTTTTGCCCATTCCCCGTTAGCTTTCCTAATTGGCGGCGAGTGCATTACAGGTTTCCTTATGGACTTCAAGGCTTTCCTATAAATACCCATACCACAACCACCGTGGATACAGTTGGTTATAAGTGCATACAGCGATTACAAGAGGGAGATTCGACCAGTGGTGAAAACAAGCGACGTATTGAAAGTAAATCTGCAGCGACAATTAAAATAAAGTGATTGAATACTGAGTTGAAGTAAAGTTAGTGTTTGATAATAAATAAACGATTAAAATACACAAAAGACGGTTTTATTTAAACGAACCCCAGCAAGAATATTACATTGGTGTCAGAAAAGTGGAATAAAACAAATTTTGTGTATTGCTTATTGTGTAAGTGAAAAGAAAATGGTTCGGAAATTGCTAGAAGATTTGTCATTGGTGCAACTAAAGGAAGCACTGAGCCAGCGGGATCAGCCTACGGCTGGTACGAAGAGAGAATTGATAATTAAGTTGCGGAAAATAATAACGGACGAGGGTACAGATCCTGAAACAGCTTTGTTTGACGTCGAAGAAGAACAAGTAAGTACGACGAGTGACATGTCGGCTTTAATGAAATTGTTATCTGAAAAATTCGAGAATTCTCAAAATGAAAAATTCGAGAAGCTAGAAAATTCCTTGACTGAACAAAAGAATTCTCTAGACGCCAAGCTCGATGAGCAAAAGAATTCTCTAGACGCTAAGCTGGATGTGCAAAACAAGAAGTTCGAGATGCTAGAATATTCTTTGGCTGAGCAGAAGAATTCTCTAGATGCTAAGCTCGACGAACAAAAGAACTCTCTGGAACATCAGCTATTCGATCAAAGGAGTGTTCTCGAAAGCAAATTCGATGAACAAAATAAAAGTTTGGAAACAAGATTTGGAACAATTGATGAGAAGTTTGAAAACGTAGAGGCAAAAATTGAGACATTTGAAACAGCCATTGAAGGAAGATTCGAGAGTGTTGAAACGAAGTTCGAGGCTGTTGAAGGAAGATTCGAGAATTTGGCAAAGGAACTCGAATGCGTGAAGAAACAGAAAGTTCGGGAGTACTCAACCGACTGCCCGAGAAGGAAAGAGATGCAGCCTCCCGTCTTCGATGGACAGACATCATGGCCAATATATAAGAGGCAGTTCGAAGCTGCGGCAATGACGAACAACTGGGACGATGAAGAGAGGTCCATTGCCCTCACGCTTGCGCTTAGAGGATCAGCTGCAGAGTTACTACAAACTATTCCCGAGGACAAACAACGCAACTACGACAGTCTGGTGAAAGCCATTGAGATGCGATTTGGGGACGACCACATGCAGCAAGTATATAGGGTCCAGTTGCGCAGAAGGTCCCAGATGAAGGGTGAGACACTCCAGCAGTTACAAGCAGACATCGAGCGGCTGGCACATTTGTCCTATCCAAACGCCGGTGAGGAGATCATTAACGAGATGGCAACCGAAGCGTTCACCCATGCCATAGCTGATGCGAAACTACAAATGGCGGTAAGAATGGCTGGAAAGAAAACGCTCGCCGAAGCTTTGGCGTTTGCTCTGACAATGGAGGCCGCAGACCAGGCCTGTCAGGGAATCCACCGTGTGAGGGAAGTAGCCGCCATCGAATGCTCTTGCCAGAGGATGGACGTCGAAGACCGAAACAACGCTCGTGGAGGACAAATTCGTTGCTGGAACTGCAACAAAATAGGACACCTACAACGGCAATGCAGAAATCCACCCAGACGCGGAAACTGTCCACATTGTGCGAATAGGCGACGCAACGGAGAACCATCCTACATCCAACATCCTTCTCGAAACCAGGAGTCGGGAAACGCCTAAGAGTCAGCTTCGCGGGGCAGAAGTTGGCTAATGGAATCGACGCCCCCAAGACCACCATCCAGGTCTCCCAAACCAAACGATGCAACAAGAGTCTAACAGTGGAAGCATTCATCGGCAAAAACAAGTGCGTGGCTACTATCGATACCGGCGCCACGGCTTCCATTGTAAGAAGAGATCTCGTCCAGAAGTCGTGGCTGCACAACATCAGCTGCTACTGTCTAAGAACTGTGACAGGGGAATCGGCGAAAGTATACGGAGAAGTTCGCCTCACGATACAACTAGCAGGATTGGCCTTTTCTCATGCGTTCCTGGTGGCCGACATATGTGATGAATGCATCATCGGAGTGGACTTTATGAAACAACATGACGTAATCATCGACATCGGGGTGCAAGTTCTGCGGTACAGGAACGTAGAGATTCCAATGGTGTACGGGAACGAGAATGCAGCACATTTAAGGACAATACTCAGCGAGGACGAAGTCTTACCACCATCTTCCGAGACTATCATTTGGACAAAACTAGAGGGTGATCCTGGGAGCCACCGATTCTATCTATTGGAGCCAGATTGAGGAAGGATATCCCCAAACTACATCGTGGGAAAAGTTTTAGTGGAGCCAAAGAATAGCCTGGTCCCAGTAAGGCTCATGAACTTAAAGAGCCACAGCGTCAAACTGAAACAAGGGGAGGTTATTGGTGAATGTGTTCCGATATGTTTAATCTCGACAATAACTGGAAAGGAATCTGCGGGGCCCGTTTCATCAGCCAGGTTGGCGGAAGTAAGAGACATGATCCTCAAGCACTGCGAACTGGATCAGGATCAGCGTGCCATGGCAGAACATCTAATCGGTGAGTACGCTGATACATTTGCCTCACAGGATGGAGAGTATGGCCGAACACATCTGGTGCAACATCGCATAGACACTGGGGATGCCAGACCAATTCGTCAGCCTGCCAGACGACTACCATTGGCAAAGCAGACGGAGGTTGCGGATATGGTGTCAACGATGGAGAAGGAAGGGCTCATCGAAAGTTCTAAGAGTCCTTGGGCCTCACCTGTTGTACTGGTCAAGAAGAAAGACGGCAGCACTCGATTCTGTGTGGACTATCGGAGACTTAATGACGTCACCAAAAAGGATAGCTACCCTCTGCCACGGATCGATGACACATTAGACACACTCTCAGGAGCTCGATGGTTTTCCACCCTTGATTTAAAGAGCGGTTACTGGCAGGTGCAGATCGATCCAAAGGACCGAGAGAAAACTGCGTTCACTGCAGGAAATGGGCTGTGGCAGTTTACAGTAATGCCATTTGGATTGTGCAACGCTCCGGCAACTTTTGAGCGCCTAATGGAACATGTCCTGCGTGGATTGACCTGGAAAACTTGCTTGGTGTATCTGGACGATGTGATCGTGATAGGAAAAACATTCGTGGAACATCGCGACAACCTGAAGAATGTGCTAGAACGGCTTCGAAGCGCTCACCTGAAGCTGAACCCAAAGAAATGTGACCTCTTCAGATCCGAAGTCAAGTACCTGGGCCACGTTATCTCATCAGAAGGAGTGCGAACAGATCCAGACAAGGTGGAAGCTGTGAAAAACTGGCCGGTTCCAAAAGACAAACACCAACTCAGGAGCTTTTTGGGTCTCGTCACGTACTACCGACGATTCGTAAAGGACTTTGCCGGAACCGCGAAGAGCCTGCACCAACTGACAGAAAAAGGAAGGCAATTCAAGTGGTCAGGTGAGTGCGACAAAAGCTTCAAGAACCTTAAGCAACAACTATGCGAAGCACCAACACTAGCATATCCCATTCCCGGAGAAATGTTCATCGTAGATGCAGATGCAAGTAACGTTGGTGTCGGAGCGGTTCTTTCGCAGGTACACAACGGCCAAGAGAAGGTAGTCGCATACTTCAGCAAAGTGCTCTCCAAGCCCGAAAGGAACTACTGCGTGACCAGGCGAGAACTTCTGGCGCTGCTTCTGGCGACAAAACACTTCCATAAATACCTCTACGGCCAAAAGTTCCTTTTGCGCACAGACCACGCGGCTTTAAAATGGCTGCTGCAGTTCAAGAATCCGGAGGGCCAGGTCGCAAGATGGATTGAACGGCTGCAGATGTACGATTATGAAATACAGCATCGTAAAGGGAAACTTCATTCTAATGCGGATGC
Organism: Brachypalpus laphriformis; assembly: GCA_945910035.1. NCBI lineage: Eukaryota > Metazoa > Arthropoda > Insecta > Diptera > Syrphidae > Brachypalpus > Brachypalpus laphriformis. The sequence continues at coordinate 90,939,022 of OX246754.1, forward strand.
CTTGTCCCGGCGACCATGTAAGAACGACTGCAAGCATTGTGTGCGTCAGGAAGAGAAGAACCTTCTTTCCATCCAAAGGGTAAGAGCTGAGCCTATCGCCGGCTGGAGTGCAGAGGAAATCCGCAACGCTCAAAAAGAAGACCCAGACATCGAGCCGATATTAGCGTGGAAGGAGTTTATGGAAAAGCCAAACGGACAAGATATCTCGGACAGGAGCCCCACTCTCAAGGCATACTGGGCTCAGTGGGACTCACTTCATGTGCAAGATGGTGTGCTGAAAAGGAAATGGGAGAGGCCGGACGGGAAAGATTTCATAATGCAGCTTGTCTTGCCGCGATCAAAATTTCACGAGGTGCTGCGGGAGATGCATGATGGAGCATCCGGAGGTCATTTGGGTGCAAACAAGACGCTGGAGAAAGTGCGAGAACGTTTCTATTGGCTCAGCGCAAGGGATGACGTAGAAAGTTGGTGCCGAAAATGCGTCGTGTGTGCCGCCAGCAAGGGACCCAGAACGAAAACGCGAGGCAAGATGCACCAGTACAACGTGGGCGCACCCTTTGAACGGATTGCCGCTGACATCGCTGGTCCATTTCCAGAAACCGACAAAGGTAACCGTTACATCCTAGTCGTCATGGACTACTTCAGCAAATGGCCGGAAGCGTTCGCCATCCCTAACCAGGAAGCGAAGACCATCGTGGAACAGATCGTCAACAACTGGGTGAGCAGATTTGGCGTGCCCATGGAACTGCATTCCGACCAGGGACGAAACTTTGAATCGAAGATATTCCAAGAGGTTTGTCAACAGCTAGGAATTAAAAAGACGAGGACGACCCCACTTCATCCACAATCCGACGGGATGGTAGAGCGCTTCAACAGAACCTTAAACGAACATCTCTCCAAGGTCGTAGAAGACCACCAGCGCGATTGGGATCGACAAATTCCTCTCTTCTTGATGGCCTACCGAAATGCTGTGCACAGTACGACTGGACATACTCCATCCGAAGTCTTGTTTGGTCGAGCAGTTCGGCTACCCAGTGAGGTGAAGTTTGGATCCCCTAACGATGAGCCCAAATGTGAAGAGGACTATGTGGCAGACCTCAGGGAAAGGATCCGAGACATACATCAGAGGACCAGGACGAGGATAAGGATAGCGAGTGACCGCATGAAAACCAGGTACGACACAAAGGCAACAACGTCCAGCTTCCACGAGGGAGACCTAGTATGGTTGTACAACCCACACCGGCAAAAGGGGAGGTCACCTAAGCTGCAGCAAGACTGGGAGGGCCCTTATAAAGTGGTCACACGCATCAATGACGTCGTCTTCCGGATCCAGCGTGGAGTAAGAGGCAAGTTGAAAAATTGTCCACCTGGATCGTCTTCATCGTTACCATGGCAGTAATCCAGATGATCTTGTTCGGGACGAACAAGTTTAAGAGGGGGGCAGTGTAGTATCAAGTACATCGTCAGGTACTTTGTGCAACGACATCTATTGCCTACTAGTAGTAAATATTCCAACCTGATGTGCTTACGTTCCAACCTGGTGTGCTTACGTTCCACAATTGTTCCACACAATATCCCAATATTGCAGGATCCTCGATTCACCCGGAGAAACATCTAGCATGTTCTAGAACCCCTTACAATTTCCTATAAATACCCATACCACAACCACCGTGGATACAGTTGGTTATAAGTGCATACAGCGATTACAAGAGGGAGATTCGACCAGTGGTGAAAACAAGCGATGTACTGAAAGTAAATCTGTAGCGACAATTAAAATAAATAAAGAGTAAAGTGATTGAATACTGAGTTGAAGTAAAGTTAGTGTTTGATAATAAATAAACGATTAAAATACACAAAAGACGGTTTTATTTAAACGAACCCCAGCAAGAATATTACAATATATTAATAAAAATATGATAGAATTGCTAATGTGGTTTTCCATTAGGCAAAAAGAAGCCATTTTTTGCTTTATTTTTCTGTGAAAAATGTAAACAAAAATAAGACATTCACCAACACACACAAAAGTAAGCAGAAGACGATTTCACATGTTCCATTGGAATCAAAAAGGAGTGAAATCGGGAGTGAAACCAAAGGAAAACGACATAAGTTGACAGTGATTTTTTATGTTAAAGTGCTTCAAAATCCAATACAAGTTTTTATCGAATATATTTTCCCGATCGCTATATGCCAGAAACACATGTGCAGAGTTCTGCATGCCAGAAAAATTTGAATACACATAGTTAAATAGACAATGCCACATGTATTTCATAGCTTCGTGCAGCGCAAATTTGCATAATGTTTCTATTTCTAAATTCGCCACATAAGCCAATGCTACCAAATTCCAAAAAATTTAATAAAATGAAAATTTGCACCAAGTGGAACAGGCACAAGAACAAAACGAAAACAAAAACAATTCGACTGTAGGCAGCCGATCTGATGCATATCAAATCAATTTCCGCACATGTGTGTCAGTTGCAGATCTCCACCCAGCACTACATGCACCACCCAGCACTACTTACACATGTGTTTCTGGCAATAACCAACACATTACATAGAATTCGGATCCATTACTCCATGGAAATGGGGTATATTCAATATAACACGGTGTCTCCACGAGCCATGATTCATGTTCGGTTATACTACATGTTTTGAAAATGTCTCATTGAGATCGCATAACGTCAAGTTGTTTGGATGTCCTGACATGTATGTTTAAGTTTATCGCTTCATCCATGTCTGCGATGAAGTTGGGCATGAACTGCCACTTGAAACAAAACTCAATCATGGCCGAGGATTCACCTAGAATAGATGTTTTCTTTGTTTTCGTTATTTTTCTTCTGTTGAGAGTAGGTAATACAATTATTTTTAGGTCCTAGTTTGTAAATGTATGCCAAATTGCAACAACAGAGCTTGAACATGTATTTTTGGCATCTTGTATTTATACTGTAGTATTCTTTCTGGGGTTCGTTTTAAATAAAACCGTCTTTTGTGTATTTTAATCGTTTATTTATTATCAAATACCAACTTCACTTTAACACAATATTCAATCACTTTATTATTTCAAATCAAACGGTCGCTACAGACTTATTTTCACAATGTCGCTTGCTTTCACCACTGGTCGAATATCTCTTGTAATCGCTGTATTCACTTATGAACAACTGTATCCACGATGGTTGTGGTATGGGTATTTATAGGAAATCGCTAGGGGTTCTAGAACATACTTGATGTTTCTCCGGGTGAATTGAGGATCATGGAATATTGGGATATTGTGTGGAACAATTGTGGAACGTGAGCACATCAGGTTGGGATATTTACTGCTAGAATGTTTTGCAATAGTTGCTACAGTTTGAGATACAGTGTTTCAGTTTTTGGTACACAAACCATCCTGCAGTCAATGCTACACTGCCCCCCTCTTAAATTTGTTCGTCCCGAACAAGATCATCTGGATTACTGCCATGGTAACGATGAAGACGATCCAGGTGGACAATTTTCATCTTGCCTCTTACTCCACGCTGGATCCGGAAGACGACGTCATTGATGCGTGTGACCACTTTATAAGGGCCCTCCCAGTCTTGCTGCAGCTTGGGTGACCTCCCCTTTTGCCGGTGTGGGTTGTACAGCCATACTAGGTCTCCCTCGTGGAAGCTGGACGTTGTTGCCTTTGTGTCGTACCTGGTTTTCATGCGGTCACTCGCTACCCTTATCCTCGTCCTGGTCCTCTGATGTATGTCTCGGATCCTTTCCCTGAGGTCTGCCACGTAATCCTCTTCACTCTTGGGCTCATCGTTAGGGGATCCAAACTTCACCTCACTAGGTAGCCGAACTGCTCGACCAAACAAGACTTCGGATGGAGTATGTCCAGTAGTACTGTGCACTGCATTTCGGTAGGCCATCAAGAAAAGAGGAATTTGTCGATCCCAATCGCGCTGGTGGTCTTCTACGACCTTGGAGAGATGTTCGTTTAAGGTTCTGTTGAAGCGCTCTACCATCCCGTCGGATTGCGGATGAAGCGGAGTCGTCCTCGTCTTTTTAATTCCTAGTTGTTGGCATACCTCTTGGAATATCTTTGATTCGAAGTTTCGTCCCTGGTCAGAATGCAGTTCCATAGGCACGCCGAATCTGCTCACCCAGTTGTTGACGATCTGTTCCACGATGGTCTTCGCTTCCTGGTTAGGGATGGCGAACGCTTCCGGCCATTTGCTGAAGTAGTCCATGACGACTAGGATGTAACGGTTACCATTGTCGGTTTCGGGAAATGGACCAGCGATGTCAGCGGCAATCCATTCAAAGGGTGCGCCCACGTTGTACTGGTGCATCTTGCCTCGCGTTTTCGTTCTGGGCCCCTTGCTGGCGGCACACACGACGCATTTTCGGCACCAACTCTCTACGTCTACCCTTGCGCTGAGCCAATAGAAACGTTCTCGCACCTTCTCCAGGGTCTTGTTTGCACCCAAATGACCTCCGGATGCTCCATCATGCATCTCCCGTAGCACCTCGTGTACTTTTGATCGCGGCAAGACAAGCTGCATTATGAAATCTTTCCCGTCCGGCCTTTCCCATTTCCTTTTCAGTACACCATCTTGCACATGAAGGGAGTCCCACTGAGCCCAGTATGCCTTGAGAGTGGGGCTCCTGTCCGAGATATCTTGTCCGGTTGGCTTCTCCATAAACTCCTTCCACGCTAATATTGGCTCGATGTCTGGGTCTTCTTTTTGAGCGTTGCGGATTTCTTCTGTACTCCAACCGCCGATAGGCTCAGCTCTTACCCTTTGGATGGAAGGAAGGTTCTTCTCTTCCTGTCGCACACAATGCTTGCCGTCGATCTCGCATGGTTGCCGGGATAAGGCATCTGCATAAGAATGGAGTTTGGTTTGAGGATCCTGGATGGTGGTATTGGGGGCGTCGACTCCGACATCCGACTTCCGCCCCGCGAAACTGGTTCTTGAGCGGTCTCCCCACTCCTGGTTTCGGGAAGCCTGACCAACAGGATGGATGTTATACATGTTGGATGGTATTTCATTACGTCGCCAATTACCATAGTGTGGATAGTTTCCGTGGCTGGGTAGAATTCTGCATTGCCGTTGTAGGTGCCCTCTTTTGTTGCAGTTCCAGCAACGAATTTGTCCTCGGCGAGCGCTGTTTCGGACTTCGACGTCCATCCTCTGGCAAGAGCATTCGACGGCGGCTACTTCCCTTTCACGGTGGATTCCCTGACACGCCTGGTCTGCCGCCTCCATCATCAGAGCAAACGCCAAAGCTTCGGCGAGCGTTTTCCTTCCAGTCGTTCTTACCGCCATTTGTAGTTTCGAATCAGCTATGGCATGGGTGAACGCTTCGGTTGCCATCTCGTTAATGATCTCCTCGCCGGCGTTTGGATAGGACAAATGTGCCAGTCGCTCGATGTCTGCTTGCAACTGCTGGAGCGTCTCACCCCTCATCTGGGACCTTCTGCGCAACTGGACCCTATATACTTGCTGCATGTGGTCGTCCCCAAATCGCATCTCAATGGCTTTCACCAGACTGTCGTAGTTGCGTTGTTTGTCCTCGGGAATAGTTTGTAGTAGCTCTGCAGCTGATCCTCTAAGCGCAAGCGTGAGGGCAATGGACCTCTCTTCATCATCCCAGTTGTTCGTCATTGCCGCAGCTTCGAACTGCCTCTTATATATTGGCCATGATGTCTGTCCATCGAAGACGGGAGGCTGCATCTCTTTCCTTCTCGGGCAGTCGGTTGAATACTCCCGAACTTTCTGTTTCTTCACGCATTCGAGTTCCTTTGCCAAATTCTCGAATCTTCTTTCAACAGCCTCGAATTTTGTTTGGACGTTCTCGAATTTTGTTTCAAATGTCTCAATTTGGGTCTCTACATTTCCAATTTTCTCGTCGATTGTCCCGAATCTGGTTTCCAAACTTTTATTTTGTTCATCGAATTTGCTTTCGAGAACACTCCTTTGATCGAATAGCTGATGTTCCAGAGAGTTCTTTTGTTCGTCAAGCTTAGCATCTAGAGAATTCTTCTGCTCAGCCAAAGAATTTTCTAGCTTCTCGAATTTTTCATTTTGAGAATTCTTTTGCTCATCGAACTTGGCGTCTAGACAATTCTTTTGTTCATTGAGCTTGGCGTCTAGAGAATTGTCTAGCTTCTCGAATTTTCTATTCTGATCGTCGAATTTCTCAGATAACAATTTCATTAAAGCCGACATGTCACTCGTCGTACTTACTTGTTCTTCTTCGACGTCAAACAAAGCTGTTTCAGGATCTGCACCCTCGTCCGTCACTATTTTCCGCAACTTAATAATCAATTCTCTTTTTGTACCAGTCGTAGGTTGCTCCCGCTGGCTCAGTACTTCCTTTAGTTGCGGCAATGACAAATCTTCTAGCAATTTCCGAACCATTTTTATTTTTCACTTACACAAAACGCAATACACAAAATTTGTTTTATTCCACTTTTCTGACACCAATGTAGTATTCTTGCTGGGGTTCGTTTTAAATAAAACCGTCTTTTGTGTATTTTAATCGTTTATTTATTATCAAATACCAACTTCACTTTAACACAATATTCAATCACTTTATTATTTCAAATCAAACGGTCGCTACAGACTTATTTTCACAATGTCGCTTGCTTTCACCACTGGTCGAATATCTCTTGTAATCGCTGTATTCACTTATGAACAACTGTATCCACGATGGTTGTGGTATGGGTATTTATAGGAAATCGCTAGGGGTTCTAGAACATACTTGATGTTTCTCCGGGTGAATTGAGGATCATGGAATATTGGGATATTGTGTGGAACAATTGTGGAACGTGAGCACATCAGGTTGGGATATTTACTGCTAGAATGTTTTGCAATAGTTGCTACAGTTTGAGATACAGTGTTTCAGTTTTTGGTACACAAACCATCCTGCAGTCAATGCTACAATACGTTGATATATATAATAGCATTGACAAAAAGTACCACCACACTGCATGGTTTGTTTACCAAACGAACTGAAACAACGCCACCTATTCGCCGAAAGTCGACTACAGGGGGCTAACTATGCACTTCGCCGCGAATCGTATTCAGTTCGCCTCGCTCCCGCTCCCGGGACGGGTTAATAATATCATTGCAGCGCTCCGCAACAACTAGAGCTTGTCGTGAAAGGCGACTAAGGGGACAAATCAGATCTAGGCAATATAACACCCAAGTGAGCCCAGCGACACAAACAATAATAAAACAGGAGCATGCACATGGCAAACAACAAACACCATCGCAATATGTTAATATTGCAAAACTGTATCATTATGCTAATACTCGTACTTCCTAAAAGGAAAGGCACTACGCCGCGAGGCACTACCACTACTGTGCATGGTACTGATCCTGGACTGAGCAGAAATGTGGGAAGGTTGATACGCGAAACTGTGATAACTACTGTTAAATCAAGCTGATATCACACACCATGAAGATCGTCGAGCGGGTATTAGGTGGCAGACTGCGAAAAAATAATACGGCTATCTGATGATCAGTGCAGGTTTGTCGCGGGTAAATCAACCACAGATGCAATCCAAAGTATAAGGATCATAATGGAAAAAAAGGATTTGCATATTGTAGTGGTTGACATTGAAAAGGCATTCGACAGACAACCACGAGATCGGATATGGGTGGCGTTAAGACATCGAGGAGTTCCAGAAGCATATGTACAGATGATCATGGATATGTACGAAAGAGCAAATACAAGAGTAAGGTGCCCCGCTAGATTAACTTAAGAGTTCCCAATCAAAGGCGGGGTGCACCAGGGGAGCGTTTTAAGTCCTTGATTATCTACTTGAAGGTAAAGTGATGGACCCCAAGGTACATCACTTATTCTTTGCTGACGATGGAGCCATCGTATGTGAGGATCCTACATCCCTGCAATGAGCACTTGGTGTGTGGGTGAAGGGAAATGTGTATCGCATTAGTTCAAAAAAGATAGAGTACTTGAGCTGCCCGTTCACTGATCCGCTTAGCCTATTTCAGACATTTATTTGAATGAAACAGTGCTTCCCAAGTGCGAAAAGTTCAAATATCTGGTATCTATGATCAATAGCAAAGCAACCTGTAACGACGACATCAATCATCGCGTAAGCGTGGGGTGGATGAAGTGGCGAGAAAACTCCGCTATCTTCTGTGACCGAAAATTGCCACCTAAGTTGAAAGGAAGGCTCTACATACTGCAGTTGTGTGTCCAGCGCTGACATATGGTTCACAATTTTGGACGATGTACAAAAAGTATGAGCCGTTATTTTGGCACCTGAGATGGAGATGCTTCACACGACAGCAGGAGTGACAACGCTTGATCGAATAAGAAGTTCGAGGATCCGTGGAAGCCTTCACGTCAAGGAAACCATCGTACAAAAGATTTTTTTTTTTTTATAATTTGCGTGCACTCAAAGGGTTATGAGTACATGTCTACACACAGTGCGGGCATTGGAAAGGATAGATAGATAGAGAGAGAAAGATTTTGGTGTAGTGATTCTTGAAGCTCAGTTGTTTATGCTCCAGAGATTCTCCGGGGTTGGCGTCGAGATAACTGGGGAAATTTTTTTATTTTTTGTCTTTGCTTCTAATTCACAGTACTTTTTTCCCGATAACCGATTTTCAGGGAAAATCACCATCAACAGAGCGAACAAATTTTCCAGCCACATGACCAAGCTACTGCCAGTGTTATGCCTTCACAGTAGTGTTCACACAAGCTTTCGCAAATAATCGGACTGACTTTATATATTTCATGAGAAAAAAATAAATGCTTGCTGACATCAGGATTTGAATCATGAACCATTAGCGTGACATTTGATGACGTTACCACTACACCATACACCGCAACCGGCTCAGCTGGTATTGCCACGTTCAAAGAAGAGATCATTTGAACCCTGTTAAAAAGGCAATATCAATGAACGTTCCAAAGACAACGCGAGGCAGGAGAGGCAGGGCTACAAACGCCTGGATCACATAAATGCGACGACATTGGCATTTCATTGGCCTCAGTAACCGAGTGATCCAAAATCGGCAGGCCTGCCGATATTTCCTGAGGTGAAATAGGCGAACCCCATAGGCGGATCAGTAGTAATGCGGTGAAGTGGGAGGTTTATGATCCCCTGTTTTCAGATCATAGCCTCGCTGATAAAGGAAGAAGAAGATTCAGTTCAGCTCGCGGCGATGATGCCACCTATGTACAACGATCATCTGTCAAAGTGTTATGGAAAGAATATGCTTTGTTTCAAAATTTTGCTAAAACACCGGTGGATAATTGGAACAATGTTTTCATAAGTGCTTATTTAAATAAATTATTATTATTATGACTTTCTTAACTCATAAAATAATTTACAAAGTTAAAATACTCGTAACTAGCACTAACCCGAGGGTTTACGGCTTTTGAAAATTTCATTTTCTAACTTCAAAAATGACAATAGGTTAGGTTAGGTTAGGTTAGGTAGGGTTATGAGGTTGTCATAAAACACTAGGCACCAAAGTGGGCCCATTGCGATCCCTAGGAAACCTTCACGGCAAAAAACCTAAACCCAATCCTCCAAGCAATTAATCTCCCTACAAAATCTGAAGAGATCCTTGTTATGGTTCAAGGACCTCACCTCCTCCAAGTTATCGAAGAAGTATCTACCCAGGTACTTTAGCCTTATCCTGGCAATTCCTTGACATTCACAGAGTGTATGAGTTATATCCTCTGAGACATGTAGGTCATCGCAGTATCTACAAACATCCGTATCGGATAATCCTAGTCTCATGGCATGCCTCTTTAGGAGACAGTGGCCAGAGAGTATTCCTATCGCTGTTCTTAGCCTCGATCTATCTAACTTAATTATCTCCCCAGATTTTCTACGATCTAACACAGGCCACAAGGCCTTAGACACCCTGTGACCATCTAAGTTTGACCATCTTAGATTAGCCGTGTCAATGATTTTATCCCGGATAATTCCCTTAGCCACGCACCCTGGTGGTTTAATACTACCAATTATATCGCTACGTGGGAGCCCCGCTCCTCTTTTAGCCAGCGCATCAGCTTGCTCGTTGCCTTCGATATCGCAGTGTCCAGGTACCCAACATAATCTGACTCGGTTCTGCGTACATAATACCCTAAGCATTGTGCGGCAATTCTTGATTAACTCAGATTTGGTGACGTAAGACTCTAGCGCCTTTAGCGCAGCCTGACTGTCAATGTAGATGGCGATATTCTTATCCGATATTGATCCCATCTCAAGTCTTAGAACCGTCTGTGTATACTGCAATCTCGTTGTGGACAGAGACTGTCTTCCTTCGCCAGTCCTCTCTAATAGGATACAGTACTTCGTATGGTGTGTCGAAGTCTAAGGTGCCAAGTATATCGTCCGATTCGTCAGGGATTCCGGGAAAAGATTCCTTGAGAATGGAGCTGTGTCCTATGTTATTGGTCCTGAAGAGACCAACGTTAGTAAGCCGAAGCGCACTGTTGCCCGCTTGAAATTTGATTTGTAGGTCTAATGGTAAGAGATACAGGAAGATCTCGAGTGCAGCCGTAGGTGTTGTGCGTAGAGCACCTATGATGGTAATGCAGGCTGATCTTTGTACCATGGCCAACATATCCCGTGTGTTTTTCGTATTCGTTGCCTTCCACCACACAAGAGCCCCATACGTAAGGATGGGTCTGACTACCATGATGTATAGCCAGTGCATCATTGCGGGCTTCAGGCCCCATTTTTTCCCCGCGGTCCGCTTACAGATGAAGAGAGCATTATATGCTTTGCGGACTCATTCCTGTATGTTAAGTTTCCAATTAAGTTTCCTATCCAGCATTATACTAAGATATCTGGCGCGATCCGAAAGGGAAAGCTCCACCCCTGCTAGCTTAGGCAGTTTGAAGGGTGGTATCTTGTATTGTCTACTGAAGAGTACCAATTCAGTTTTATCCAGTTTGACGTGTAGTCCACACCCTCTAGCCCATTTTTCGAGACTATTAAGAGCTGATTCCATCATTTCACTTAATGTATCAAGGAACTTACCCTGAACTAAAATCACCACGTCATCCGCGTAAGCAGTGACGCTTATACCTGTATTGCTTAGTTCTTTAAGTATCCCATCGATGACTAGAACCCAGAGGAGAGGTGAGATAACGCCTCCCTGGGGAGTCCCACTGGTAACGGATTTTCTTATTGAACTGTTTCCGATAGTGCCGAGCATATTGCAGAGCCAATTGGTAATGCTATGCTCGACATTCATAGATTCCAGGGCCTGTTTGATGGCCCTACCTTCTACATTATTGAAAGCACCTTCTATGTCTCGGAAGGCTGCTAGTGCAAATTCCTTATAGTGAAGGCTAGCTTCTATCTTGCCTACTACGTCGTGTAAAGCTGTTTCCAGCGTCTTCACCTTCAAATATGCATGTTGAACTTTGCATAGAATGCCGTTGCAACACTTGCTTCTGATGTGAATATCAAGAAGCCTTTCAAGTGTCTTGAGCAGGAATGACGAGAGACTTATGGGTCTGTAGTCTTTCGCTGACGTGTGGCTTGGTTTACCTGCCTTAGGTATGAATATAACCCGCACTTCCCTCCATGCCACTGGTACGTAGCATGACCTTAAACAATGTTTAAAAATTTCCCTAAGCCTGTTTCTGACCTTGGCTGGAGCTTTTTCCTGCATAGCTGGCAAAATTCCATCAGGGCCTGGTGCCTTGAATGGTGCGAATGACATAATAGCCCATCGCAGATTCTTCCATGTAATGAGATTCTCTACGTCGTCCCCTATTGACCTACCAATATACGAGTAGCCATGAGTAGTAGAATCCATTGGCGATCTACTTCCTGGGAAGTGAGCTTCAATTAACGTTTCTAAAACTTCTTCCCTACTTTCTGCCCACGAGCCGTCAGATTTTTTGATGAAGCTTGGGACAGAAGTGTCTTTAGCTAGCATCTTGCGAAGTCTGGAAGCTTCACTGGTATCCGCAATGGACTGACAAAATTCCTTCCACGACTATCTTTTTGATTGCCTAATTAAGTATTTAAACTCCCGCTTGCGGTCCCTATATTCATCCCATGTAGTACCGTCCCCTATTTCTTTGGCCCTGGTGTAGAAATGCCTAACCTGTTTTTTCTTGGAGTTGATTTCCTTGCTCCACCAAGGAGGTTGGGACCTCTTAGACTTCTTTCTTAGTGGACAGGCCCTTTCGAATGCCATGTTCATTACTTTGCCTAAGTTGTCTGCCGCCTTATCTATATCTTGAGGGTCGCCGCTGCGAATAGGTCCATTCTTAAGATGTTTCCTTACTAGCTCTGTGTACATACCCCAGTCTGTACTCTTAGGGTTTCTGTAGCTGTTGCTAGCCCTTGTTTGGTATCTATCTATGATCAGAAAGAGATGCCTCCTCCAAAACCCTCCATTTTTCTACCGTTAGGTGATCATAACAAGAAGCTAGTGTTATGTCAATCACTTCTTGTCTGTTCCTAACTACAAAAGTTGGCGTAGATCCCTTATTACATATGGTGAGCTTGGTCGAAAGAATGAAATCGAAAAGACACTCACCTCTTGTATTGGTATCACTGCTACCCCATTGCCCACGATGAAGAGCCAGTTGTCCTTCCTTACCAACTGCTTCATTTTACCAGATGGAATATCCGCCAGCTCATACGGGAGATAGGCAGAGGCCAGGCACAGCGGTTTTCTTCCCTCACTTTCACAGGAGACTGCTACTAGATCGCCGTCACTGAAATTATTCAAAAGAAATGCCCTTATATTGTTTTTTAAAAGTATACAAGCCCTGATTTTACCTTCGTTCGCTTTGTAGAACAACGTATAATTCCTATTTTTGAGCACTTGGATCTGGTTGTTGTCGTTGATCCATGGCTCTTGAACCAGTATGGCCGAGACGTCATGCTTGATAATATAGTTGATCAAGCATGCCGTCGCAGCCTTACTGTGATGCAGGTTTATTTGCATCACTTCCATCATCTTTGGGCTCCTCCTCCTCCTCCACACCCTTGGTCATGAGCTTTAGCATGACCTTCCCCATGCTATGTCGCGCCATCCCTTTGGTCTTTTCAAGGAATGGCAGCGATTCCCTATTTAGGGCCAGCAAGAAGTGCTGACCAAACTGCTTCCGAGGACCTGTCTTCAGCACCCTCCATGTGTCGGCCTTCAACTCCCTGTTCTGCATGTGGAGGAGACCAAGCAGTTTTTCTGGGTAGGTGTAAGGCGGCGGAACTCAGACCCAAGCTTTGGGCGGAGTGTATCTAGCCAACTCCGCCACCGTCACGCACTTGAGCTGGGACCCGCTCCGTACTTCCCCAACCTCCGAAATGAACTGTCTGAGGAAGTCAGCAGAGGCTTTGTTCCCACAGGCAACAACCTTCCGGCCCCCTTCCCATCCAGCACCGTCGAATTCAAGGTCACTATCCTCAGTGGAAGACATCTTCTTCCACAGAGCATCCTGAAACTTCTCCTCGACGGTAATCCACTGGTCCATGGTCAGGCGACCGCAGGGCTCCTGCTCGTTGACAATAGCAACAAGGAGCTCGTCTTCCGGGTCGTAGTTCGGGCGCGCCGAAGGCGAAATACCAGCCTTCGCCTTTTTCGCGCTCGGTTCCACGACATCGTCAGATCTACTCCTTTTGCTTTGGAACGCCACCTTACTAGCCCCCGCAGCTGAAGTCTCCCCCCCCCCCCCCTGACTGTGCCCACAATATTGCGGGGAAGCTCCACTCCACTCGTAGAGGCCCCCAGCTCCTCCCTACTTCTAGCCTCACCTGCCTGTGCGGCCGCTATCTTCCTGGCAGCCTCATCGGCTAAGACTACCTTAGCCCGATCAAGCTGCAGCCTATCCCAAGCACTTAAGGAGTCAACGTCACACCCCCCGAACTGTTCAACTTTGCGCTTAGCACTCTCGACCTTTCGTCGAGCATTGCGCACAAGCATCTTCTCCAGTTGGTGTGCGTTTTTCCTGATACCCTTCCGCACGACCTCAGAGAAACTAGGAGCAGCAGAGTTCTCGGCAACTGCGCTTCCAGTTCCTTTGGTCACTATTCCCTTTTAGTGAGAGTGCCAGCCAACTCACTGTTACCCTTTTTAACTACTGTGAGAGTACCAGCCAACTCACATCTGCCCTTTTTTTTTTTGGTTGCGCCAAAGGGTGTATAATCTTCTAAAGATACCAGTAGCCCGAGCTACTGGCATGCACGATTCGCAAACCTGAATACTCGATGCCAGGAATACGCCTACGTACTAAACCACACCCTGCACACTTCAACCACCCTCCCCGCGGGACTACCGTTAGGTATTACTTCGCGGGGCTGGTTAGCTATTTATGCTCTTCATTCGCTGTCTTCCGCTGCCTGTTCCAAAAGTGTTGCCGGTTGGACTTGGTTGCTCTCTCTGACTCTTTCCAGCCGCCTAAGTTCCTGCACGATTATCGCTGCAACTTGTTTCACCGCGTCCCATATTGCATTCGATGCTATCATATGGTGCACAATGTTTTCGAGGGTTGGTATTTCTCCAATTTTTTCCTCCAGTTCTCTGTACTCTATATGAAAACGTGGGCACTGAAAAAAATACGTGCTGAGCGTCTTCTGAGGCCTCTCCGCAATTTGGACAGTTGGGAGATTCATCAAGCCCAAACCTGTTGAGATACGCTCGAAAGCAGCCATGTCCGGTTAGGAACAGGTAGGTAGAAATCTACCTCTCCGTGTTTCCGGTCCATCCATTTTTGGATATCCGGTATCAGTCGATGGGTCCATCTTCCCTTTGAGGACTGGTTCCATCGCTCCTGTCATGCTCTAATGCTTCGCTGTCTTTCTTCCAGCTTGATATTTTTGACTGACGCTTGAGGTTTCTGAATTTTGGCGTCGTAGGTCCTTTGTAGCTCGATAGCCAAGATATCCGCTGGTAGCATTCCCGCGATGACACATACTGCCTCGTCTGACACCGTACGGAAGGCACAGCATACTCTCAGCGCACATAGTCTGTTGACAGAGTTTATCCTTCTTGCGTAGGTCTTTTTCGTCATAGCTTTGGCCCATATGGGTGCCGAATACATAAGGATGGACTGCACCACCCTGGATAGAATAAGTCTCCTTTGTTGCCTAGGTCCTCCTATATTTATCATTATTCTTGATAAGGCACCGCTCACCCGAGCCGCTTTGTCACACGTTCTTTCAAGGTGCTCCTTGTAAGTGAGCCTCGCGTCGATCATCACACCTAGGTATTTGATAACCGATTTTGATGTCATATTATGATCTCCTACTCTGGTGGTGATTTTCTCTCTTTTCTTGCGGCTGCTTACCAATACTGCCTCTGTTTTATGTTCGGCGAGCTCTAACCCGACTGCTGCCATCCACCGTTTGATTTTTCGGATACATTCATTTGCAATATCCTCTATTTCCTCTAAATGTTTTGCAACCACGATAATTGCAATATCATCGGCGAAGCCTATGATTTTTGCCTCATTTGGGATTCCAAGCCTTAGAACCCCATCATACATAATGTTCCAAAGGATAGGGCCTAATACCGATCCTTGTGGAACTCCGCCAGATATGTGGTACTGCTTTACTCCATCGTCGGTATCGAAGAGCAGAAACCGTTTCTCGAAGTAGCTCAGTATTATTTTAATTAAGAACCATGGCACCATCATTGACCTAAGCGATTGCACTATGAGTCCCCAATTCGCAGAATTGAACGCGTTTTTGACGTCCAATGTTATTACGGCACCGTATTTCTTTGCACCGCCTCTCCATCTCCTGCCCTGAATAGCTTCTTCCAAGGTGGTAGTTACCCTTCTTATTGCGTCTACTGTAGATCGAGCTTTCCTAAAGCCGTACTGTTGGTTGGAGAGTCCCCCGGCTTCACCAATTGTCACTTCTAATCGGTTGCATATGATTCGCTCCAGTATTTTACCCATTGTGTCTAACAGGCATATGGGATGGTATGACGAGGGCTCGTCTGGTGGTTTTTTCCCTTTAGATAGCAGCACTAGACGTTGCTTTTTCCATTGGTCTGGAAAAACTCCTTCTGTTAGACACTTGTTGTAGAGTTCCACACATGGTTGCGTATTTGTTTTAATGGCTAATTTAAGAGCCTTGTTCGTTATGCCATCCAATCCAGGTGACTTGGTATCCTCGAATCGTCTGCATACATCCAGGAGTTCCCTTTGCGTGACAGTTGGGATGTCCTGTACTTCCGGAGGTGGCTCTATACGCTCTGCTGGTATTTGAGGTGGAAACAACCCCGATACAATTTTCTGCATAAGGAGAGGGCATGAGGGGGAGGGTGCCCTAGTGCCTTTGAGTTTTGCCATTACTGTTCTATCTATAGGCGGTGCCCCAAGGATTTACATCTGCTTGCTCGCAGAGTTCCTTAAAGCTATTGCTCTTACTTCTGCGGATGGCTAGTTTCAGCTCTCTTCGCCTATCTTTGAATTGCACCCGTAGGTCCTGATGTGTGGACAAACCTCTGGATCGCTGAAATAGTCTTCTGGCTCTATGGCACTTGCTGCGTAACTCTGCTATCTCTTGGTTCCACCAGTATACTGGTGGCCGGCGATTTGTTTACGTTTTCCGGACCATGGATGCGTCGCAAGCCCTAGTTACTTGTTTGGTAACCTCAATGGCCATAGCGTTTGCTGTTCCTGGGCTTATTGTTGACTCTGCAAAAATCAGGGCAAAAGTGTATTTGTCCATGGTGCTTATTTTCCACCCCATTCGTTGTGCCTTCCTTGGGCGTTCCTGGGTTGGTCTCCTAGGTTGTACTTCAAACAGGATGGCAAGGTGGTCGCTGTGAGTATATTGATTACTGACTCTCCAGTTGGCGCCTCTCGATAAGGAACTAGTTGCAAAGGTGATATCAACTATGGAGCCTACACCATTTCTACTAAAAGTGTGCTCACTTCCTGTATTTAGCAATATTAGGTCTAGTGACGATACGGCTTCTAGGAGAGCTTCTCCCCTTCTATTGGTCCGTGCGCTGCCCCAATCAGTGGCCCATGCATTGAAGTCTCCAGCTATAATCGTTGGGCTACGACCTCTAGCATCATCCACGAGCCTATCGAGCATACTTTGGAACTCCTCAATGGTGTTGTTTGGAGATGCATAACAGCTATAGACATGTACTCTTTTGACCTTTGCTTGCACGAAGCCTGTTCCGGGTGTCATCATTTTTTCTTCAAAGGCGCAATCTCCGCAGGCTCAAATAGCAGCTCTTTTTGAGTTATCCGCAGCCCATACTGTATCATCGAGATTTTTGTACTGCTCGCATAATACGGCAACATCTATCTTTAACTCGCGAACGGTTTGTGTCAAGATGTCCTGTGCCGCTTCGCAGTGGTTTAAGTTTAGTTGCAGCACTTTCATATTCTTCTTGCGACTTTTGCAGCTTCTTGGTATACCGGGCATACTATGCTTCCTGCCGCGTGTTTGATGTTGCTACTTCCCTTTTCTTCGCAAAGGACGCACCTTACAACATTGCTGCAGTTCTTGGATACATGGCCTTTCTGTCCACACCGAACGCAATCCTCACTCCTATCCAACGTGTTTTTACACGCCTTTGCTAGGTGCCCGAAGTTAAGACACCTAAAACATCGCAGCGGTATTATTTTCTCCCGTATTCGGCATACCGTCCATCCGATTTTTATTTTTCCAACCTCCAGAACTTTTTTGGCAGTATTTATCGGGAGGCTAATGACGGCAGTTTGCGTCCCTGCATAGGCTGTCCTCATAGATTTGATGGATGAGATCTCTATGCCTTGTGCTTCCTCGAACTGCTCGGACAGAGCTTGGCAGATCTCTTCCTTTGTGGTGACGCCATCTAGGTCTTTGCACTCAATGAGCACCTCTTGCGTTAGGGATTTCACTTCCGCTATTTCACCGAGAACTTTTCCCACTTTACTTTGGTGTTCTGATGTTCTTCCATCAGCTGCTTTCTTGAGCTCAAGCAGTAGCTCTCCCTTGGCTGTCCTTCTTATGCGGGTTACATCACACCCCAATCCATTTAACTCGGGGTTGGTCTTCACCTTTCGGAGTATGTCGCAATAGGAAATTACTCCGATCTTTTTAATCACCAGTGCGTCAGGCTTAGCATATATCCTGCCTCGACTTTTTTCTACTCTTGTCCAAACGACTTTATTAGTAGTTTCTGCACCTGGTTCTTCGATCCGGAGTTTCACTGTCTGTCCATGGTTTTTCCCTGTGGCCTTTGTTTTTTTTTCCCTTTCTGGTCCTTATGCACGATTTGTTTCAACTCCATTTCCGTTTTTTCCGCAACAATTTCGGCGTATGACAGTGTGAAGGGTTCTTCGGTATTTGGAGATCTCGTCCTTTTTCGCTTTGGGTCTGGCAGTTGTTCCAACGAAGAAGGGAAAGCCAACTCACTCATTTCTGGAGAGTGGATGGTTTGAGTGGCTTTAGACACTCTACTGCATACCACTTTATCTATTTCGCAATCTACTGCGCAGCTTCAGTGTTTACGAATTGCACTAGCCAGTCTCCTAATCTTATGATGCACATTGTTTTTTCCCTTAATAAATTTCATGAGTGCCGAGATGTGCTTTCCCAGGGAATGCATGGCTTCACGTTTTTCTCTCTCTTCGCTGGTTTCTTTGGCCTTTACTTCCGTGTTGGTTTCGGACTTCAGACTACCAGTTAATATTTCACTGGGGAGAGATTTCGACGGCATTTGCGAGGTTGTCTCTTCATTTATTGGTTCAGACGGCATCTCCGCGTTTGTGTCATCTTCTTGCGTCGGTCCATCCGCTATTTTTAACGGCGGTGATCGCATCAGTACCGAGCTTCTCCTGAACGGATTTTTCTCTGTACTTTCGTCTCCTGAGTTTTGTACTTTTTTTGTTCTTTTTTTTCTGTTTTACTTGTATTTGTTTTTGTTTGATTCATAGTTGGATCCCACGAGTATGGGGGAAAGAAAGGTCCACCACATCAGAGACCCCTGTAATGTGGTAAGGCTATATTACAACCAGAGGGCACCAGTTATCTGGAGGGCTCCGTTAGCGATGCTGTATGGGTTTTACGTCGCCAGCACCATTCAGGCCTCGGTACGGGTCGCATAACGCCTTGCCTTAGGGACAGGATGCTTATTTACGGGCGGCATCTCACATCTGCCCTGCTCTAATAAAATGGGAGTACCCGCCAACCCACTATCGCCCTTAGTTACGGAAGTAAGAGTACTAGCCAGCTCACTTCCCACTGCGCTAGCGTCAGTGAGTGTGCTGTCCGCATCCTCGCTGTCGCTGGCCAGTAACACGTCCTCAAGCTCCTTCTCTAGCCCAGACGTGGAAGACTGTGGGGACGACACTACGTCATCGACCCCCAGTTCCATCCTTGTCTGCTCAGAGAGTACTTCCCCACTACTTTTTTGTAGTTTTGTATTTGTTTTTTTGTTTAAATTTTTCTCCATTTGGTTCCCACGAGTAGGCACGGAACAACTGGTCGATCTTAGTTTACCGGCATGCTAAGACAAGGCG
Source organism: Brachypalpus laphriformis (assembly GCA_945910035.1). NCBI lineage: Eukaryota > Metazoa > Arthropoda > Insecta > Diptera > Syrphidae > Brachypalpus > Brachypalpus laphriformis. The sequence continues at coordinate 90,958,480 of OX246754.1, forward strand.
CAACTTACTGTGAGCCCTGCCAGGGCGCCCACAGGAGCTGTTAGGACTGGTTTAACCCCCAGTCTTCCATCCCTCGGCACGGTTCTAAAGCTCACACCACCAGGGAGTTAGGTATCTGTTGTTACCTCATTCTCGATGACCACTGCGCACGATTGATGCGTGCGTGTTAGTCTTAGCTGACACTAACCTAGTGAACTAGGATTAGCCATTTCCAGCGGGCGCCCACGGGGAGGACTAGAGAAGAGGATTTTTGCCCACCAAAAAATGACAATAGCTTAAAGGTATTTTTTATATTTAGTTCTGAAGGATTGTTGAGTAGATCAGCAAATGTAGCGCTGGGAAAAAGTTGTTTTGTTGTGGTTTGGATCTTGGTGCATTCGTAAACTAGGTGCTGAATTGTTAGCGTTTCATTTGTTGGGCATAGATGATAGGTGGAGTGTTTTTGGAGAAGAGATGACTGTATGTGAGTGATGTATGTCCTAGATGAACACGGATATAGGCCCTGATTGTGTTCTTCGAATAGTTACTTGGGTAAGTGGCTACGCGTGCCTCCGGGTTGATTGTAGCGTAATAGTGGATGTAATGTTTCCATTTTTCCCTTTTATGGACTTCCCAAAATCGTAATATTTCTTTTTTAGGTCGCTTTTGTTGTGGATGCGATGATGAACAAGAGGTTCCCTGAGAGCAGCTTTAGCAGCGGTATAAGCCTCTACCTTCCCTTCAATCCCAGAATGTCCTGGTACCCAATGAAGTACCAATTTGTTTTTATAGTGTATTAACTTATCGCGTATGGATTCAATGATAGTAGTGGGTTTAGGGGGCTTCCGGAGCCGTTCCCATAGGGCAACGTGTGTTAGAGTGAGACCCCCATAGGGTGGAATGTGTTAGAGTGAGATGGAAGGTTTGGGGTATAGTCTAGCTCTCCATAAGAAGCAATGGGTTAGAGTGAGATGTAAGATTTGGGGCGAGGTTTTTTTCCCCTTCGATGTTGCGATCGAGGTGTCATATTTCATGTTTGTTTATTTTAGCTTTTGGATTGAGATCTGAATTTGGGGCGCGAGGTGTCATATTTCAAGTTTGTTTGTATTAGCTTTTGCATTGAGATCTGAATTTGGGAGCGAGGTGTCATATTTCATAGTTGTTAGTGTTTAGCTGGGGGAATCATCATCGGAGCGAGGTGTCATATTTCACGTTTGTTTATTTTTGTCTTTGGACTGAGATCTGAATTTGGGAGCGAGGTGTGATATTTCATATTTGTTAGTTTGACTGGGGTATTCGTAAGATCAGATTTTTTTTTTTTTTTTTTTTTTGGATTGCGCCAGGGATGTGTAATCTTCATAGATACTAATAGCCCGAGTGCTACTAGCATGCACGATTCGCAAACCTGAGTAATCGATTTCAGGAATACGCCTACGTACTAAACACACACCCTACACACTTCAACCACTCTCCCCGCGGGACTGCCGTTAGGTATTACTTCGCGGGGCTGGTTAGCAATTTATGCTATGCTTCTTGTGTCAGCTTCTTCCGCTGCTTCAGCTGCTCTTCTTAGCTCTTCTATTCTCCGCAGCTCTTTTTGTAGAGTTGTTACGAAGGAACATATTGCCATCCAATTCTCTTCCGACTGTAACATATGGTCGAGGAGTAGTGACGGACTTGGCAGAGTAATTCTCCATGCCGTGAAACGTGTGCAGTAAAACACTGCGTGCTCCGTATCTTCATCTTCACCTGGGCATTCCGGGCAGGATGGTGAGTTGTCATGTCCAAAACGGTGTAGATATTTGCGGTAGCCACCGTGGCCAGACAGGAACTGCGTTAGATGATAGTTGCAGTCTCCATGCTTTCGACTTATCCAGTCTTGGATTGTCGGTATAAGTTTATATGTCCATCTGCCTTTTGTTGTATTAGCCCAACGAGTTTGCCACATAGCTGCTGACGCTGCCCTTTCTTCGATTTTTATCACCTTGATACCAGTGGCGTCGTGATGACTCAATGCTCTTCTGTTATATATCCTCAGCATTTCATCTGCGAGAATATCGATGGGGATCATTCCAGCTATGACAAATGCAGCTTCGTCAGAGATGGTTCGAAAGCCGCTGATTGTCCGTAGCGCACAGAGTCTGTATGATGACGATAGTCTCCTTTTGGTCTCCTTCGTCCTCAGTGCCTCCGCCCAGACTGGGGCGGCATACAACAGAACTGAGGTGATAACTCTAGAGAGTAGAATCCTTCTAGCGTATCCAGGTCCACCGATGTTAGGCATGATACGCGAGAGAGCTCCCTGCATATGCGATGCTTTTTTGGCAACAAAATCAACATGCGTTTTAAACCGTAGCTTGTTGTCCAGCATTACTCCAAGGTATTTAACCGCCTCCTTCGACCTGATGGTTTGGTTACCAACCTGAAAGTTGGCAAATTCGACGGTTTTCCGGCTGGTTATAAGAACAGCTTCTGTCTTATGGTCAGCTAGTTCTAGTCCGGCGGATATTAGCCAATCTTTTATCCGGGCAATTGCTTCATTTGTAGCTGATTCTACTGCATGGATCTGTTTAGCTACTGTCACGACTGCAATGTCGTCGGCGAATCCAATTATCGTTACTCCGCCAGGTAGAGTTAATCGTAGGACTCCGTCGTACATGATGTTCCACAATAGTGGCCCTAAAACCGATCCCTGTGGAACTCCCGCAGTTACGTCGTAGTATTTTACCCCATCATCGGTGTTGTACCTCAGCTTCCTGTTGTTGAAGTAGTTCGTCACTATCCGTAGCAGGTAATATGGCGTATCCATCCTGGCAAGTGACCTTCTAATAAACGACCAGTCCGCAGAGTTAAATGCGTTTTTAACGTCCAGCGTTACTACTGCACAATACTCCTTTGTGCCATAGAGCCATCTTTCGCCTTCGATGGCACCTTTGGCGATATCAACTACCGCTCTTATGGCATCAACAGTAGATCGTTCTCTTCTGAAACCAAATTGGTGATCTGAGAGGGCTCCTTTCTCTTCTGCTACTGCGAGTAATCTATTATAGATTATCTTCTCGAGGATCTTTCCCATGGTGTCCAATAGGCATATTGGACGATAGGATGATGGTTCCCCTGGAGGCTTCTTTCCTTTTGGCAGTAGGACCAAATGCTGCGTCTTCCATTTTTCGGGAAAGGTTCCTTCTTCAAAGCATTTCTGCATTGTTGATATGAAGAGCTCTGGTCTTTTTTTTACAGCTGCCTTTACTGCCTTATTCGGGATGCCGTCAGGTCCCGGCGCCTTGTTGTCACCTATCTTGCTGCATGCCCTTTGCAGCTCCTCGTGAGTAATTAAAGGAATATCTTCTGGATTGACTTCTCGTATAATATTGCACATAGTAGCAGGCCTTTGAGGGAAGAGGTGCTCTACTATGGATCTCAGCATTATCGGACATGTTATTTGAGGAGTCTTATAGCCCTTCAATTTCGTCATCGCCATTCTGTATGCCGAGCCCCATGGGTTAATGTCGGCTTCTTGACAGAGACGTTTAAAACACGCAGTTTTACTTTCCTTGATGGCTCTATTTAAGTTACGTCTCGCCAGTCTAAGGGCGTCCAGGCATTGTTGGAAATCCGCCCTCCTTCTTGATCGTTGAACTTTGCGCCGGGCTTGTAGACATTTGGCCCGAAGTTCGCCTATTTCCTCGTTCCACCAGTAACACGGTGATGCCTTCCTGGTGTTTGTTCTCCTAGGCATTGATGCGTCGCACGCTGTGGTGATGGTGCCTGTGAGGTGGTGCGCGAGGGTCTCCGCTGTTCCGCTTGGAGTTTGATCACCGCTCAACATCTCTTCGAATGCATCCTTATCGAAAGATCGGTCGTTCCATTTTGGGCCAGTAAGTTTTGGGAGCTGGACTGGTTTTTTCCCTTTTATTTCCAGTATTATCACCTGATGGTCGCTGTGTGAATATTCCTCACTGACCCTCCACTTTATGTTTTTCAGGATGGAGTTGCTCGCAAAGGTAATGTCAATGATGGAGCCTACTCCAGCCTTCCGGTAAGTATTTGCCCGGCCCTTATTAGCAATGCCTATTGCTAGGGGAGCGAATGTTTCCAATAAGGCCTGCCCTCTGGTGTTTGTGAGCCTGCTACCCCATTCTGTGGCCCACGCGTTGAAGTCTCCTCCTATAACCACTGGGGCTCTCTGGAGCGCATCCGCGGTTAGATGGTCCAGCATTAGTTGATATTCGCTGGTCGTCAAGCTGGGTCTTGCATAGCAGCTATAGAAATGGATTCCATTTATTTTCGCACGCACGAAGCCTTCTGTTTGGTCGTTAGTTTCTTGGAAGGCATGGGGTCCACATATCCATATTGCCACCTGTTTTGCTTTATCACAGATCCAGTTATTGTTCTGTTCGGGACATTTATAGGGCTCGCTGATCATAACAACGTCGGCTCTTTCGTCCTTGGCCGTTTGTGCCAGGATGTCCTGGGCTATTCTACAGTGATTAAGATTTATTTGTAGTATCTTCATGGTATTTTACTTGTAATAGCTCTCCTGAAGACCGGACATCTTCTGCTACCAGCTATATGATGCGCGTCGTCTGGGTGTTTTTTTTTGCAGAACATGCAGGATGGTTGCTTATCGCAATTTTTCGCTATGTGGCCCCCTTCACCACATCTCCTACATAGCTTCGAGCGATCTTCTTCGCTTCTGCATTGTGTGGCTAGATGACCATACTCCAGGCACTTGAAGCACGTTTTCAGCAGTGTCTTTTCACGAATTCGGCAGACTACCCACCCAATCTTAATTTTCCCGGCTTCTAACAGTTTTCTTACGTCTTCTACTGGAAGACTGATGGTTGCTGTCTGAGTCCCTCCGAATGCCTTTCGCAGGGATAAGATGTCTGCCGGTAAGACGTTCACTCCAAACTGGGTTCTAATTGCATCGATTATGTCAACCATTGTAGTGACCTCATCGATGTATTTGACCTCGAGAGTAGTGCGGTGCGTAAGTGTTCTTACACTCGCTTGCTCCGCTAAGGCTTCGCTGATCACGCCTTTAAAATCGGTGGTCTTTCCTCCTGTCTCCTTGAGTTGTATTAGGAGGTCTCCCTTCTGTGTCCTCCTAATTTTAGAAACCGCTTTTCCAACTGCTTCCAGTTTGGGATCTGCCTTTACTTTGCGTAGTATATCCGCGTAAGAAAGGGCTCCCGTAGCTTTGATGACAATGGCGTCAGGTTTCGTTCTTATGACCCCTTGCTGCTTCTTTTTGGCGTCCTTCTTCCTGCTGGCATTTAACCATTCGCCTTCTCCTGTCGCTTGCTTTTTGTTTGTGGTTGCACTTGTTCGCTGGGCTCTTGCTGGGGTCTCAGCGCCAGTTGCCACATCTTTCTCCTTGGTGTTTGCCAGAGGTGGATGTTTCATCTTCCGCTTTTTTTCCGGGCGTTTACTCACTGTAGCATCATTTGAAGGATGTTTCTCCTTCTGCTTTATCTCCGGGGGTTGACTCTCAGCAGCACCATTTGATGGAACCTGCTTCCGCTTTGGCTCCGGAGGTTCGGTGTCTGCAACGTGCCTTCTCTTGGGTTCTGTTGTTGGCTTTAGCCAGGGTGAAGTTTGCGAGGAGTTGTTCCGACGAATAACCTCCTTCGCTTTCTCATCGTGCAGCTGAATCGCCGAAAGCTCATAGAGAGCCCTGATGCTTTCAATGGCATCTCGCATCGCTTGGTGAATCGAACGCCTTTTGCCGTCTTCCAGCATTTCTACCAGCCCTCTAATCTGTTCCCCTAGCTTGAGAAAATCAGATTTCTGGTCGGTTGGTTCGACCGTCATCCTTCCTACTGCATGTGGCTCACGTCGTTCCGTGCATCTTTGTGGTGCTGCTGCTTGGCCAACTGGTGACCTCAGCATCCTTGAGCCCCCCTTGAAGGGGTTCTCCTCGTTCTCCTCAATTTTTCCTCCTGTGTTTTTATTTGTTTTGTTTGTAATCATTTCGGTTGGGTCCCCACTCAAAGCCGCTATCAATGCTCGAATGTGTAGTCACCCAAGGATCTCATGGTTATCTATGCAAGCAGTGAGGCCATGCGAGGGTTGGCATAAGCCCTTATGGGGTCTTATGTCAGAGCCAGATCGGTGCTAAACATCAATATTACATCTGTACCTACACCACCAACTTAATGGTGACGAAACATTGAACGTACTTTGAGTCCTGCCAAGGTTTTAACGGGACGGGGGCGCTTGTAGCATTAGCCTGAAAGCCATTTCGACCAGATTTGACTCCAGCTTACTCAGGTAACAGAATACCACAAACGTCAGCCCTCATAGCTGTCATTCCAATTCGTTTTCCAGTATGCCATAATTAAGACCTTACTGGGCTCGGTCTTAATGTTTTAGGGTACTGATGACGAAGTCATCATATTTTAGATATTTAATTATAGTATTTAAATATAATATATATAGTATATATATAAATGCAGCCATCTTTCCGAGGTAAGAAGCTGCGCCTTTCGCGTTGTGGCGGGTACGTCCGGATCTCGCCAATTTTCTCCTTACTGTATCCCTCGTAGCCACCTTGTGAGGGGTGGGGAGCACCTATATGGAAGACGGTGCCTATTCGTCTTGTCGCAGAAAGTTCATAGGGGTTCCTTTGACCTTTTCAGCCAAGCCCTCCTTCTCTGCCGCTCTTGGTCGGGGACTGCTTATTTGGGTATTCGCAGTTAACCTGCATTCTACAGGCCGTTCACTATCCGCCACCTGTGACCCCCACAGTTGCCTGAGCTTAGCCCCACCAGCCCGTCCGACTTGGTGGCTGTGTTCGTAAGATCAGAGTCAGAGAGTGTGTGTGTGTGTGTGTGGAGAGCAAGTTGTCATATTTGATTTGATTGGCGAATTGCAGATTTGATAGATCTGATGATCTGCTGATCTGTGTGTGTGTGTCATATTTCATAGTTGTGAGTGTTTAGCTGGGGGAATCATCATCGGAGCGAGGTGTCATATTTCATATTTGTTAGTTTGGGCCGTGAGAAAGTCGTACGATTCCAGGAATTTGGTTGAGATGTAAGATCAGAGTCAGGGAGTGAGGCATTAAGTGTGTGTTTAGAGCGAGTATCATATTTGATTTGATTGGAGAATTGCGGATTCCATAATGATTGTTTAGAGCAGAGTTTTTATTGCTGTTGATATGTGTGTATTTTCATATTTGATGTATGGGGAGCGAGGTATTTGGCAAATTCTATAGATGGGTTATGATTGTTTAGAGGGTATATTTTATTTTATTTTTATTGATCAGTATGTGTCTTTTTTCGTTTAGGGTGGGTGAGAGTGAGAGGGGAGAGGGGAGTTTGGCTGATTCGCGGAATTGAGTTTCGGATTCTATAGAGGAATTATGAACACGTATAAGACTTCGAGAAGAGTCAGGCTGATTCATAGCTGTGTGTTTATTCTTGAATGCTGATCCTGAGTTTTTAAGTGTTTATCCCATAGCAAATGGTGTGCACTACAAATGTTCATCTGTTGCTGTTCCGTAAAAAGTATAATATGAGTAAAGAGGATGACATAAGTGAAAACGAAAATCTGGACTATGTGAGTCAAATTGATCTGTTTACTATTCGGTAAAGAAAAAGGGGGATTTTATTTCCATTCATCTGCGTGTGTGTGACATCATCGGGGGTGGAGCTTAGATTGGTTTAATTGGGGAAATGGGTATCGGATTCCATACATGGGTTATGAATGCTTACAGGAGATCTCGTATTTTTTTACTTCTATTGATCAGTGTGTGTCTTTTTTCGTTTAGTCAGGGTGAGAGGGAGAGGGGAGAGGGGGTTTGGTTGATTCCAGGAATTGCGTTTCGAATTCTATAGAGGAATTGTGAGCACGTTCAATCATGAATAGCCAGATGTTCGGTTTGGAATCCACAATGATTTCCTGGAAAAGTATGAGTCATCAATATAACCGGCTGTATGTTTATGAAATTGGTAGAGGGAATCAGCAAAATGATTTCTTGGAAACAAAGAGTAAATGTTTCTGAAATTGGAGTGGGGATGACATGTATAAAAGAGCGAGCATCAGGGGCATTAAACATCAGTCATCAAACAGATTTTGAAGTTTTAAAAACATCTCTCTCTCAGTTTTATTCAAATCAAATCAATTCAAATCAAGTTACCTATATATATACAATGGAATTTCTTAACAATTTGGGTAAAGTCAAGACTCTATTGCCTTTAAAGACATTAGAGTTAAAGAAACGATTCCCAATAATTAAGGCTACAAAATGCCAAACTAAATTCGGGCCAAGAGTGCTCGTAGAGTTAGAGCATTGCAAAGTTTTTCTACCAATTCGATTCAACACGGCGGCTGAAGACATTTTAAAGCAACTATCAACAGCTGAAATGGTTGTGGTGCAAGCAGTTGGAAATAGCCACGAAGTGGAGTTCCATCCAATTGCTGAGGAAGCTACAGCAGAAGACATCCAATATTCACAATCTTTCCTAACATTTTATTAAACAAGAAAAAATAATGTCTTGAAATAAATATACAAAAAAACAATAAATGTTTGAATAAATAAATGTTTTATTATTATGTTTTGAACATTTCAACAATAAATTGTATTAAAAAGAATATATCTGTTACGCGAGCGCACAAACCGGATCAGGAACATAACACCAAAGCCAAGCACAATCGCGAAAGCCCTAGAAGCTGTCAACTCGAAGATTCTAGAACTTGGCAGACTTTCTACAAATAAAGTTTCAGCGGCGAACTGGAAAATTTGGCATTTGCCTGGAAATCCAGAGTCGGATATAAAAGGAGGTTGACAGAAGTCTAGGGGAGAGTTTGTTTTGGTCAGCAGTGACAGTGATCACTAGAGACGCGCAGTTCTCAAGCAAAAAATAAAATTGTACTAGATTTAAATTTTTTGTTTAAAGTAAATTTAGTCAAAAACATTTTTTAAATAAAAAATAACCCTCTCGGGAACCAGAGACATTCGGTTATTTTTATCTCCATCATCCTTTGCAGCCTTGAAGTCTTCGGCTTGATCGGCGATTTTTGTTACATATCTTTAAAAAAAAAACTATGCATTTTATTTATTATTATTCAATATTATTCAGGTCGATGTATCCATTCTTCTCATTTACAATTTTACATTTAATTTTTTCGCCAGCAAATGGTCTATATATTCTTCTTTGAGAGTTGATCCAATTTAATAGACCTTCTTTATTATTGGGCAAACGAACTAGATAGCCCACTCCAAGTGTTTTTATGACACAGCACTCTATGATTGAGTCTTTTTCTAGTTCCATGCTCTTGATTTTATGGGTTCTGCTATGTGTTCTAAACTAAAGTCTTTAATCACAACAGTTGGCTTTTATTTATCCAAGAATTATAAGCGTTTGAGAATCCAAACCACTTTACATATACTTGATCACCTCTAGTTTTCAGCATTTTTTCCACTAGAAATACATCGGGGTGTTTGGTTTTTTGTAGTTTCAATTCGTAGAATGAACCTTGGACGGGTTGCCCTTGAAAGTCATCCAGTAAGTATGTAACAGGATTAGTCCGGTTAACTTTTCTTATTGCGAATACTTCTGTTGTCCAATTGGGTGTGTAACCCTTCTCAAGGGCATGTTTAAACTTGCTTATTCGAACTTGATCACCAACTTTAAATTTTCCCCTTTGGGCGATTTTAATACGATTGTAAGCCGATGCTAGTAGATCTTTGGCATTTTTCTTATTCACATCAATCGGCCGCATCTTTATCGTTCTATGTATAGAGTTATTATATGCGTGGAGCAAACCCCTTAGAATCGATAGCCATTTGTAATTGCCATTAAAACTGAATTCTCGCCACATTTTCTCCTTAAGAGTCCTATTAAATCGTTCAACAATTGACGCTTTCAATGTACTATATGTTGAATAATGATTAATCTTGTACAGTCTCATCAATTCCTGGAATTTGCTATTAAAAAACTCCTTGCCGTCGTCAGTTTGTAGATTTTTTGGTATACGCTGAGAACTATTGAAAATTGATTTCATAGCTTCTGTAGTGGCGGATGCAGTCTTATTCTTCAAAGGAAGAGCCCACGCATACTTTGAAAATGCGTCAATTACGGTCAACAAGTAGTTATGCATATTGTTTTCCTTGTTATATGGAATCATTTCCACCAAATCTGCTTGCCACAAGTCATCGAGCCCCTTAATAACAACTCGACGTCTGATGAAATGTCTTCGAGCGGGCTTATGCAATTCCTCAACAACATTGCGCTTACTCATCGTATACAATAATGAATAAAAAAGCAAAAAAACATGTTCTTTTATATAATTTCTTTTATTTTATTTGTAGTTTATTATACAGAGACATCAATTTCTTAGTTCTAAACATTTTATTTTCAACCAAATAACAAGCACATGTATCCGGACCCAATTTACACGTATTGGAAGACCAAACACAATTGGTGTAATGAAATCCGTGAATAGACTCTGTGGACGTCACATTTTCAAATCTCCTTAGAAATGCAATACAATTTAGGATTTCTTCGTAATGCTCCTCAAGAAGTTTGTGTTGATTGATTTTTAAAAATTGTAAAATTTCGTTGAAAACCGCACCAGTATTTATATTGGACATGATTTTAGATTGAATTTCAGGCGTATACTGATGGGAATTCTCTTCGAGCGATTCTTTTAAATAGGTGGATAATTCTCTCTTTTCTTATTAACTTCCGCAATGCTCTCTTCTAGCTTCTGATCATTACTCTCTTTAAATTTCTCAAGTATATCGAGAAAATAGTTTCGAAACTTATTCAACAGTTCAAGCACATTCAAATTTTGTTCATCGATGTATGCACGTAATATTTTCTCATTTTTTTCATGTTTTGCGTCCATGGCCAGGAGACATCTATGAAATAGCTCATTAATTTGATTATCAGTATAGTTTTCTGTTGCAACATCATCATGATCAATTGGTTCTTTAATATTCTTCAATGCTTTATGATCAGCATCAAAGTATCCGTTTAAGTGCAGTTTTAAACTCCTTGCGATTTCTGTGTGAACAGCGTCCATCGTATTGTCCACATACTGATGAAGAATATATATGGATTTATTTTGAAATTCTATACAATCATCCATGTACTCCTTGTTGACAGCTTGTTGCAATGATGTTGGCCTCCCAACATTATTTAGACATTTCCCTCCATATCAAAATCACCACTGGGCAATAGTTTAAATCTTTCTCCAGGAGGTCCTTGAGGACCAGTTGTTGAGCTGTGAAGCCGATTGAAACTCCTTCCGAACTTGTCAACACTCATTTTGCTTTTGATTTATGCGTGCTAGGACCGGTCTTCATATATGATATTTGCTTCACGTAGCTCTTCTATAATTGAATTTATCTCATTTTGATGATTATTATTGCCAGCATTTTGCGATGCAATTAAAAGTCTTAGACTATAAACGAGCTCATTGGGATCATTCCAATACACATATTCAACGGGATTATTAGAATAGGTCATATCTTTGAAATTATTGTTGTATGCTTTCCCAGTTTTCTTTATGACTTCCAGCGGTGGCGTTAGACCTTGTAGTAAAGGTCGAATAATATGTTTATACTTATGACCTCTGTTAGCCTTAATTTGCGAGGTGCCATCATATTTTTTCATGTGCACATTTGTCTTTTGCAATATCTTAAGATATTCATCTAAATCTTTAATAGTATATCGTCCTTTTCTGGGTTTTTTCCGAAAAATTAATTCATAAAGACCCTCTGTTCCGGGGAAGATTTCACCATCAATCGCGAAGTTCTTTTGTTCATTAATTACAAAACTCGATCTGCCCAGTTTTGTTGAATTTGATTGTACATCGAAATATGGACCATAGATGTTATCCAAATTCGATTCTGCTGGCGATGACCATGTTGTTTTATATGGAGTACTTTGATCAAGATTAGCAACATCGAAATTTTTTGGGAGTTCGAAATGAAACATCTTTATCAACCGTGGTCATCGCCGTCGTCCTCACTGGCTGAATGATTGATTCTGGAGAATCAATATGTTTTTCTTCTTCTTCTTCTTCTGGAGGAGGACTTTGGAATTGCAACTTTCTTCGAGCCTTTACTTTTGCTATTAAATCATTCTCGGCTGTATTTCGACGTTTGACATTTTTGGCGATTTCTTTTAAGGGTTCAACTATGGGTTTAAATGTTTTTTCAATTCCCGTCTCCTCCATGATTTGTCCACTTTTGAGAAGCCTATATTTTCTCTTTAAAATATTTTTAGTTTTTATAAGTTCTTTAAGTAAATCTTCATTGAGTTCCATATTTGAGAATTATGTCGGCTCCAAACTAGGCAGTATCAAACTGGGCAGTATCAAACTGGGCAGTATCAAACTGGGCAGTATCAAACTGGGCAGTATCAAACTGGGCAGTATCAAACTGGGCAGTATCGAACTGGGCAGTATCAAACTGAGCAGTATCAAACAGGGCAGTATCGAACTGGGCAGTATCAAACTGGGCAGTATCAAACTGGGCAGTATCAAACTGGGCAGTATCAAACAGGGCAGTATTAAACTGGGCAGTATCAAACTGAGCAGTATCGAACTGGGCAGTATCAAACTGGGCAGTATCAAACTGGGCAGTATCAAACTGGGCAGTATTAAACTGATCAGTATCAAACAGGGCAGTATCGAACTGGGCAGTATCAAACAGGGCAGTATCGAACTGGGCAGTATCGAACTGAGCAGTATCAAACAGGGCAGTATCGAACTGGGCAGTATCAAACAGGGCAGTATTAAACTGGGCAGTATCAAACTGGGCAGTATCAAACTGGGCAGTATCAAACTGGGCAGTATCGAACTGGGCAGTATCAAACTGAGTAGTATCAAACAGGGCAGTATCGAACTGGGTAGTATCAAACTGGGCAGTATCAAACTGGGCAGTATCAAACTGGGCAGTATCAAACAGGGCAGTATTAAACTGGGCAGTATCAAACTGAGCAGTATCGAACTGGGCAGTATCAAACTGGGCAGTATCAAACTGGGCAGTATCAAACAGGGCAGTATTAAACTGGGCAGTATCAAACTGAGCAGTATCGAACTGGGCAGTATCAAACTGGGCAGTATCAAACTGGGCAGTATCAAACTGGGCAGTATTAAACTGATCAGTATCAAACAGGGCAGTATCGAACTGGGCAGTATCAAACTGGGCAGTATCGAACTGGGCAGTATCGAACTGAGCAGTATCAAACAGGGCAGTATCGAACTGGGCAGTATCAAACAGGGCAGTATTAAACTGGGCAGTATCAAACTGGGCAGTATCAAACTGGGCAGTATCAAACTGGGCAGTATCGAACTGGGCAGTATCAAACTGAGTAGTATCAAACAGGGCAGTATCGAACTGGGTAGTATCAAACTGGGCAGTATCAAACTGGGCAGTATCAAACTGGGCAGTATCAAACAGGGCAGTATTAAACTGGGCAGTATCAAACTGAGCAGTATCGAACTGGGCAGTATCAAACTGGGCAGTATCAAACTGGGCAGTATCAAACTGGGCAGTATTAAACTGGTCAGTATCAAACAGGGCAGTATCGAACTGGGCAGTATCAAACTGGGCAGTATCGAACTGGGCAGTATCAAACTGGACAGTATCAAACAGGGCAGTATCGAACTGGGCAGTATCAAACTGGGCAGTATCAAACTGGGCAGTATCGAACTTGGCAGTATCAAACTGGGCAGTATCAAACTGGGCAGTATTAAACTGGTCAGTATCAAACAGGGCAGTATCGAACTGGGCAGTATCAAACTGGGCAGTATCGAACTGGGCAGTATCAAACTGGGCAGTATCAAACTGGGCAGTATCAAACTGGGCAGTATTAAACTGGGCAGTATTAAACTGGACAGTTGCGACCGCTCGATTCCAAAGTTGGTTGATGACTGAGCTCTTTATATAGTTACATTTTCCTTAAATGATTTATTATAGCGCCCTTTTTCTATATTGCAATCCTTGTTAATAACCAAGAATCCATATGCATCTTTCCAGCATTTTGCCCACAATTCTCTGAACTGATTGAATGTCATATCGGAATTTATATGATCATTGTATATATGCTTCAGATTAAGTTCATCCTGCTTGAAAATAATTATATAGTTTGCATTGTCTCGTATCAAATGTTTCGGTATATGCGTATACGACTGGCACAAGTAGAAGCTATCCACATCGTTATGTCGACCCATGCAAAAATATTCTCGAATGTTGTTTTGTTTAGCGCACGCCACATCATCAAATATGAATATAGAATTTCGTTTTGCTTTTGAAGGCTCAATAATTTCACAATTATTTGAAAATTCGTTGTATTCCATTCCTTTGATTGTCTTTATTAACTTTCTCAAGTATGCATACTTTGGTTGATGCAAAGACTTTGAGTATATGTAAAGGTTTTGAAATTTCAAACCATTAGCATCGAGGAGAATGCTTAACATGACATTTGTTTTTCCACAATTTGATGGACCCACAATTATTCCTCGAATACTATCTGGAAATAATGCTCCATGTTTCTTCTCTTCTTCTCGACAATTTTCGTATCAAAGTTCTGCTTTTTAATACAGTCTAGTTGTTTAATGAACCGCATACTAACGTCGAATGAATCCAATCACTATAAAAGAAGGTGTTTTATAGTCAGGGAATTCAGAATTGCTCTGTCCATGCAATAAGAAGGTTATATAAATGATTGATCATAAAGTGAAACCCCCCAGTTTTAAACGATCAGCCAAATTCCTTAATCAACAAGTTGCCAATTGAATTACATCTTCCCTCATATAATTTCTGTGGGCCTGGAACTAAATTGAAAAAACGTCTGGCTAGAGGAGATCAAGGAATTAATCCATTGGATGAACCTTGCTGCAAATTAAATAAACTCGGTCTTATTTGACCTTGAATAATTGTGACTGCATTGCATAAACCTCCTTACTGAATGAAATCATTAAAGACGATGCTTAACTTGCCATTAAAAATTCTCATAGGAGCAAGATTATGCTCTATCTTAGAGCATTCCGCATTAGTTGGTTTATTGAAAAACTCTATCCGTAAGATTTTAATCTATCCTACGAGCTTAAATAGAGACTTTGTATTAATAACCGTTTTCTCCTTAAAAACCCTTAAATCACTCTCCACTTCACCTGTTTGTTTCAATATTTTTAGCTCTGCTCTGATAAAACATTAACTATTGTTCATCACATTTTTATTTATTTATCTCCTTTAAAGAGCTAACCTACCTCAATATTCTATATCTCACATTAAAATTACTAACTCAAGTCTGATGTTTAAGAATAAACAAGCAGTTTGATTCACAGGGTCCATATTTTTTATTCCTTCCTCTTTAGTCATATCATACATTTATTTCTTTTATTTTTTCTCTACCGAGCAGCAAACAAATCAATTTGACTCACATAGTCCAGATTTATTTTTTTTTCTTATGTCACTTCTTTACTCATATCATACTTTTTTCTTTATGAAACAGGAACAACAGCAGCATTTGTAGTGCACAGCATTTACTATGGGATAATCATTTACTAACTCAGGGTCAGCATTCAAGAATAAACAGTCCAGAACTTTTCTCAAATTCTTATCACTCCCAGCCACTGTAACATCCATGTAGCCCTTCTCACTCTAGCAAATGATCAATGGCCTAGCTATTTACTGGCAATTAAATCAAATTATTCTCGTATGAGAATATGATCGTACATATATACAGAGATCAATTGAAATAAAAAATCTCCTCTAAGCAAACATAGCCCATCTGTGGAATCCGATACCAATTTCCTGGAATAAGTCAATTTCGCCAATCCAACCAATCTAAGCTCCAACCCCCGATGACGTCACGCACACACAGATCAATAGAAATAAAATTCAATTTTTTTTTTTACCGAATAGCAAACAAATGAATTTGACTCACATAGTCCAGATTTTTGTTTTCCCTTATGTCATCCTCTTTACTCATATTATACTTTTTTTTTTTACGAAACAGCAACAGATAAACATTTATACTGCACAGTATTTCCTATGGGATAAACATTGACTAACTCAAGGTCAGCATTCAAGAATAAACACACAGCTATGAATCTGCCTGACTCGTAGCCCAGATCTGTAATTTTTCCTTCCCGATGAGGTTTGCCGAAAAAATTAGTCAAAACTCAGAACTTTACTTCAGAATCAAAACAATCATCCAGTCGCAATGCTGAACCTAAACACTTATTTTCTTTGTAAACATACAAAACCTCGGTCCGCCATCAAAAACATAAACAGCACTCGATAGTCCATCTATGGATTCCAATTCAAGTTCTGAAATATGACACCTCGCTCCCAACAATCCAATTCGGCAAACGAACTAATCTCAGAAATATGACCCCTCGATTCCAACATGAAATATTCCGCGATGCCATCTATGTTTCTCTATCCCAAGCAGGGCTACCATTTTAAATTTATTAATGGGAGTATTTTAGAAGTTCACAGGGGAGTATTTTTTGTCCAATGGGAGTACAAAAGACAAACATTGCAAACCAAACATGTAAATCATTTAAAAATATATCTTCATTACTTACTTACTTAGGTGGCGCTACAGTCCGAGGTGGACCTGGGCCTCAACCAACAAACCTCTCCAGCCAGCTCCGACTGAGTCAATGTCATCGGCGTAAGCGAGTAGTTGTTGTTGTGTTGGCTTGTGAAGTGAGTTTCGTAGAATTCGTTCTAGTATTACATTAAAGAGAGCGTATGATAGCACGTCACCTTGTCTAAGACCTTTCTTGGCATCGACCGGTTAACAAAGTTTGAACAAAAATCTAAATATTTTAAAGGAAGTAAAATCATGATGAGAGGAGTACGGGAGTACGAATACTCCCTTAGTAGTCACTTCGGCAGCCCTGATCCCAAGGAAGAGAAATGTTTATATCACAACAAATGCAGCGCTCTGCAAAGTGGTTTGTGAAGTTAATAAAAATAAAAAAAACTATTTTTTTCTTATTTCTTTTTTATTTACAAATTAAAATTACTTAATCTATTGGTATTTTGTGATGGCCCCAAGCTAGGGTGCTAATACCATCACTACAAATATACCGTTTAGTATCATTATAACTTAAAGCTAATTTGTTTATGTGCTGTGTATAAATATTGTGCAACTTACTTCTAAATATATACATAGGCTTATAAATAAGTTGTTTCTTAATTAAGCATTCTCGATAATGTCTTATATCTAAGTTATTAGTTACAGACTTTTTTATACCTTTCGCTTTTTTTGTAACCCTGCCGTTATCTATGCTGAAGGAATACATTTTTGCTCTGAGTCCTATAAACTCTGATATTTTCTGACAATTAACCTCGTCTTTGAAAAGACCAAGCACTTTGCCATTTCTTTGCGGAAAATTGTGTGGATTGTCTATAGGATACTCAGATGTGTCAAATCTAGATTTGTTTGAATTGATAACATCATCATAGATATCAGCATAGAAATCATTGGTAGCGATTGAGTATATAAAAGAGTCTGTATCCATGTAGTTTAACCTAATTGAGCTATTAAATTTAGGCTTCATGTAATCATAATGGAAATCATACATGAGCCATTTGGATAATTCGAGTACGGTGAAGCCGAGATATATGGGTTTATTAAGTTCTGATTGGCCTTTCTTCATTTCAATGGCGCACATATTTGGTGTAAATATGGTGCGACTATGAAAATTTGGATTAGCGATTAAGCTTCGGCAACCAAATCGTCTCCCCTCATTTTCCCAACTTGTAACGATTCTTACGTCGCGTCGCTTTTCAACATTTTCCATTGTCTTTCCGTATACACTATTGTTCATGAGTTTAAAGAAATCTTTTTCGAACTCATTGTTAGCATTTTTTCTGTGTTCGGTATTCAATGAAATATATTTATCTAACCAATTAGATTGACTAAATTTTAAAACTCTATGGACTTTGGTTAAAATAAGGCCATTATCAATGCATTGTTTCAAATTCATTAAGTGAATAACATATTTATTTTTAGAATTCAGATTGGCTGTCAATTTAGAAAATTTACTCCCCGGAGTAATTGTGTTTTCTGGGCAAAATGGGAGATCATTATGAATATCGTGAAGAGATGTTGGATAAGTTAAGTCTACTTCGAAAACATATCCAACATTGGAGTCTTTTAAATTGGCGATATATTCATTTGTGTAGATCTCTGGATCTTCCCAGGTGAAATTTCCGTATGGGAGATTACGTGACATTGCCCAACCGTACAAGTTATTAGCATCGAAATACATTAGATATTCACTTAATCTATTTGGATCATAGTTTGTAATGTATTTATTGTTTGCTTGCGCATGTCTATGACTACATTGACAAAGGCATCCTCTTATACCATTTTTAAAGAAATTATACATATCTATGTCGGTCAAAAGTTCCAAGTTAATTTTAGTGATTTTAAGCATAGCATCCCAGGATAAGCCTAGAGCAGTGTAATAATGACATGGATCTAATTGATAAATCGAAATACAAACTTTGCGGAAATTTTCAAAAATGTCTGCTAACAATAAGACATCGCTTTGTAGATATAATAGCAAATAATCTTTTAAGGTGTTACATTTGAAGTGATTCCACACTTTGATGGCATGATTATAATCTTCTTCCTGACATTCTTTTGCCGTCATTTTATTAAAGAATTTGTCGATTGTTGGAAGAGAGCATTCGTCAAAACGTTTCCACGAATCTAAATAATCATATGGAAATACTCCCTTCCTAATCATTAATTCAAACGAATTAGCGTTTTGGAAAAATTCTTTCGTAATAGTCATGGCATCAATGGATAAATTATTTGTAAGCACTCAATGCTTGCTTGAAGAAATCTATTTGAGTCTAAAAATCTCATTTCAAATGTATTGTTTTGATCTAATTGTACACGGAAAGACAATGAAATATACTTTTCCTTGTTCAAAGGAATTATGGTTATGTCACCGTTCATCTGAGCAAGACTCTTGACAAACAAATGGCAATCATAGCCCGAAAAGTTGTGCAAGAATATTGGGAAAAATTTGGGAATGTGAAATTTTAGATTGCACTGTGAGTGTGCAGGTCCCCTATATGCGCCAGTGAAATGACAATGATCCCTAACCCTCAATTCATTTTCGTTAAACTTTTCCTTACAAATTGAACAATTAGGAGCTGTTTCTTGAATGTAGGATTCCACTTGGGTTAGGGCATTCATCGGTTTCGGCTTCATTAAGACTTCTTTGTAGAGCTGAGTCAAATCATTCGCCAAGGTTGTTAAAAGTTCTTCTGGTGAATTCTCTCCTGAGAAAAATAAATAAATAATTAGCACATCTATGAATTTAACATATTTGTTTTAGTATTACTTACCGAAAAATGTTTTGTGTTTAGTGTGCTGCTCATCAAATGAACTTTTGATAAGATATGATCCGGCACAAGGCTTATGTTGTTGCACATCTGTTGTGGATGAAATCTCTGGATTTGGTGTGCAATGTTTTATTGGCTCCAGTATCGATTCAAAATCTGCATATACAACAAAGGGAACTTGCTGCATCCGTTCATATTTCTCAAATTTGAGGAACTTTTTGTCTTCCTCTGGCATTAATGTAACTAATTTGCAGCATTCTGGCTTATGGTTTCCCAGTTTACTCGCACTTGAAAATCGCTGCAAGCAGCCGTTACATAGATGCATTTGGGTTTTATGCTTTGTTGCTTGAGTTCTTATTAATCGAGAAATATTCTTGATGCATACATAATGGGTTCTTCCATCGTTGTTCTCGCAATATAGCAAATTTATGTGGGTCCTTTTCTCCGCAGCAGTATGATAGAATGGACCAATGATTTTAAAACTGGGGCTTAATTCATACCCGAACACATTGACACTTATCTCCGGATTATTATTTTCAAAAATGTTCATATCTTTAACGGTTGTAGGGAATTCCAAATCACTAAAGTATATAGATCGGTCATTCACCACAATTATTTCACTTGTTATATCATTGATATTATATGTTGATGGTTTCTCACGATGGATTGTGACTTTTTCGTTTAGAGCTGAGATAATGGCCCATTTGAAGCAGTACTCATCTGTATTTTGGACATTAATGCATGCGTTCTTGTTCTTAATCACAGATGGCAATTCGAAATATGAAGAGCCTCGAATAGGTTGATACTTATTAATGTTGATTTCAATCCTTAGAAATGAAATTAGTGTCCAACCACTGTCTTTCTCTTGAAACTCTTCCAATTTCGCTTTAATGTTGTCAGCCATTGTCTTTAGTTTTGTTGGCAACTCATCTATATCCAGAATTGCGCTCATCTTTGTTTGCATACTCTTAACATCGATGATCATGTTGTCGTCATCATTGTCATCGATGTTTTTTACAAACTCGCAAAACAATTCCAGATTGAATTTGAGTCCCTTTAACACACTGAGTTCACTTTGAATCAATTCGGTAATCACGGGTAAATTTTGTTCAAATAGACTCTTCACATCCAGAGTTGATTCATCATTGTTTTTAATAAAATAGCTTTTCAACCTATTGTTGAATGCGCTATTTATATAGGACACATTGTCTTTAAGCACACATTTTGATTTTTCTTTGTGGCTATTTTTCCGCTCATGTTGCGGCCATTTATTTTTTTCGATGTCCTCTTCGCACACTAAACACCGTTTAAAGACGGTTGGTTTTGATTTTTTATTCATCACTTGCACTTGGATGGAGGGGTTTGGAGAAGAGACTCTCTTTTGAGAGTTAATTGGATGTTTAACTCTTTTATGGTGGTTTAACTTATCCCTTCTTGAGAATATAGCTCCACATTCATCACACTTTAATTGCTTTTCTTCCGCACAATGAATTGATTTTGTGTGCCTTGCCAAAGACCACTTTTCACTGAACGTTACTTCACATATTTCACAGCGATACATTTTTTCTTTTTTGCTTTTAGTTGTGTCTTCACGGAAATTCGGTTAATAACTGTGGTGGATGCCGCTGATGCTCTCTCTTTTATACATGTCATCCCCACTCCAATTTCAGAAACATTTACTCTCTCTGTCCCCCTCTCTCTCTCCCCCTCTCTCCCTCTCCCTCGCTCTCTCTCTCTCTCTCTCTCCCATACACACATTCAGCTGGTTTCTAACACATCATCCCCACTCCAATTTTAGAAACATCCAGCCTGTTTCCAATGAATTCCACTCTCATACACACATTCAGTTGTTTCCAAGAAATCATTTTGCTGATTCCCTCTACCATTTTCATAAACATACAGCGGGTTATATTGATGACTCATACTTTTCCAGGAAATCATTGTGGATTCCAAACCGAACATCTGGCTATTCATGATTGAACGTGCTCACAATGCCTCTATAGAATTCGAAGCGCAATTCCTGGAATCAACCAAACCCCCTCTCCCCTCTCCCTCTCACCCTGACTAAACGAAAAAAGACACACACTGATCAATAGAAGTAAAAAAATACGAGATCTCCTGTAAGCATTCATAACCCATGTATGGAATCCGATACCCATTTCCCCAATTAAACCAATCTAAGCTCCACCCCCGATGATGTCACACACACGCAGATGAATGGAAATAAAATCCCCCTTTTTCTTTACCGAATAGTAAACAGATCAATTTGACTCACATAGTCCAGATTTTCGTTTTCACTTATGTCATCCTCTTTACTCATATTATACTTTTTACGGAACAGCAACAGATGAACATTTGTAGTGCACACCATTTGCTATGGGATAAACACTTAAAAACTCAGGATCAGCATTCAAGAATAAACACACAGCTATGAATCAGCCTGACTCTTCTCGAAGTCTTATACGTGTTCATAATTCCTCTATAGAATCCGAAACTCAATTCCGCGAATCAGCCAAACTCCCCTCTCCCCTCTCACTCTCACCCACCCTAAACGAAAAAAGACACATACTGATCAATAAAAATAAAATAAAATATACCCTCTAAACAATCATAACCCATCTATAGAATTTGCCAAATACCTCGCTCCCCATACATCAAATATGAAAATACACACATATCAACAGCAATAAAAACTCTGCTCTAAACAATCATTATGGAATCCGCAATTCTCCAATCAAATCAAATATGATACTCGCTCTAAACACACACTTAATGCCTCACTCCCTGACTCTGATCTTACATCTCAACCAAATTCCTGGAATCGTACGACTTTCTCACGGCCCAAACTAACAAATATGAAATATGACACCTCGCTCCGATGATGATTCCCC
The DNA here is from genome assembly GCA_945910035.1 of Brachypalpus laphriformis. Lineage (NCBI taxonomy): Eukaryota > Metazoa > Arthropoda > Insecta > Diptera > Syrphidae > Brachypalpus > Brachypalpus laphriformis. Next base: position 90,980,698 of record OX246754.1, read on the forward strand.
CAGCTAAACACTAACAACTATGAAATATGACACACACACCCAGATCAGCAGATCATCAGATCTATGAAATCTGCAATTCGCCAATCAAATCAAATATGACAACTTGCTCTCCACACACACACACACACACTCTCTGACTCTGATCTTACGAATCCCCCAGTCAAACTAACAAATATGAAATATCACACCTCGCTCCCAAATTCAGATCTCAGTCCAAAGACGAAAAATAAACAAACGTGAAATATGACACCTCGCTCCGATGATGATTCCCCCAGCTAAACACTAACAACTATGAAATATGACACCTCGCTCCCAAATTCAGATCTCAATGCAAAAGCTAATACAAACAAACTTGAAATATGACACCTCGCGCCCCAAATTCAGATCTCAATCCAAAAGCTAAAATAAACAAACATGAAATATGACACCTCGATCCCAACATCGAAGGGGAAAAAAGCCTCGCCCCAAATCTTACATCTCACTCTAACCCATTGCTTCTTATGGAGAGCTAGACTACACCCCAAACCTTCCATCTCACTCTAACACATTCCACCCTATGGGGGTCTCACTCTAACACACGTTGCCCTATGGGAACGGCTCCGGAAGCCCCCTAAACCCACTACTAATGATATGTGTTTTATTGTTGATGTTTTTAATACCCGCTATAACTGAAAGGCTGTCTGTGCAAATGATGGTTTTTTTATGTTTCGCAATTTCTATGGCTCTCAAGATTGCTATAGCCTCAGCTGGGAACACAGAGGCACCATCTGAGACTAGTCCTTTGGATAGTATTTTGCCAGTATCATCAACAACTGCGAAAGCTGTTCCATTTGTAGTCTTGGGCCCGTCAGCTAAAATAAAATTCCAGCTTAAATATCTTTTTTTACCATATATTTCGCGAAACATTTGTATAAAGGTTTCTTTGGGGGTAGAAGTTTTAGGAAGAGTGTTAAGAGATGTGTAAATTGATTCCTTTCTTAGCAGCCATGCGGGATAACACCTTGTTGGATAAGTATTGGTATACCCATGTTATAAATTGTTGACGGGTACTTTGGTGTTTTCTTCCGGGCAATCATTTTTTTCGCATCACACGTTATTTGCGTATTTTGGGGCTTATTCAACTTAATTGAGACCAGTGAAGTAGTGTAATTAATTCTATCCTGGATGGATGAAAGACCTGATTCAGTGAGGAGATTTTTGATGGGGGTTGATTAAAATGCCTCTACGTTGATCCTTATCGCTGAGAGGTAGGCTGGCGCGATGAGTTGTATGGACGATTTGGCACACTTTCCATGTATACATAATCCATAGTCGATTTTATAATGTTGATTAATGTGTTAACATGGCAAAAACAATTTTTAGAGCTTAGGTACCTTACAATTTGTAACCTCGGAGCTAGGCATTTCTTTAACTGAATACAATGTTCCTTAAAACTAAACTTACTATCAAAAATTACTCCTAATATTCTTAAACTATTAACATTTTGTATATACGATCTGTTATATTCTACGGTGATATACTTAGAAGAATTTTATTTTACATATATTGTATTGTAATATTCTTGCTGGGGTTCGTTTAAATAAAACCGTCTTTTGTGTATTTTAATTGTTTATTTATTATCAAATACCAACTTTACTTTAACACAATAGTCAATCACTTTATTCTTTATTTATTTCAAAATAAACGGTCGCTACAGATTTATTTTCACAATCTCGCTTGCTTTCACCAATGGTCGAATATCTCTTGTAATCGCTGTATTCACTTATAAACAACTGTGTCGACGTTGGTTGTGGTATGGGTATTTATAGGAAATTGCAAGGGGTTCTATAACATGCTAGATGTTTCTCCGGGTGAATTGAGGATCATGGAATATTGGGATATTGTGTGGAACAATTGCGGAACGTAAGCACACCAGGTTGGAACGTAAGCACATCAGGTTGGAATATTTTCTACTAGTAGGCAATAGATGTCGTTGCACAGTTTGAGATACAGTGTTTTAGTTTTTGGTACACAAACCATCCTGTAGTCAATGCTACAGTATGTAAGACACTAGATTTATCTAACGAGATCTGAGAGCCCGACCAGGTGGACCAGTCATTAAGTTCGGTTAGAATGTTTGAGAAAACTGCAGATACATCAGTGAGATCATTACATTTGGTAAGTAAATGTAAATCATCCGCATATAGGGAATGACCTATGTTAGTATATCTACAAAGAACTTCACTAATCTCATTGAATGCGATAATAAATAGGATTACCGAAAGAGGAGATCCTTGTAGTATTCCGTTATAAAGTTTGTGGACTGATGGAAAAAAAAATTTAATTTAACACGGAATTGCCGATTAGTTAAAAAAGATTTAATATACGAGTAATTAAACATCTTAGATCCAATTTTCCACTTTATAAGATTTGTCAATATTGTAGCATTGACTACAGGATGGTTTGTGTACCAAAAACTAAAACACTGTATCTCAAACTGTGCAACGACATCTATTGCCTACTAGTAGTAAATATTCCAACCTGATGTGCTTACGTTCCAACCTGGTGTGCTTACGTTCCACAATTGTTCCACACAATATCCCAATATTCCATGATCCTCAATTCACCCGGAGAAACATCTAGCATGTTCTAGAACCCTTTGAAATTTCCTATAAATACCCATACCACAACCAACGTCGACACAGTTGTTTATAAGTGCGTACAGCGATCACAAGGGGGAGATTCGAGCAGTGGTGAAAACAAGCGACGTATTGAAAGTAAATTTGTAGCGACAATTAAAATAAAGTGATTGAATACTGAGTTGAAGTAAAGTTAGTGTTTGATAATAAATAAACGATTAAAATACACAAAAGACGGTTTTATTTAAACGAACCCCAGCAAGGATATTACATTGGTGTCAGAAAAGTGGAATAAAACAAATTTTGTGTATTGCTTATTGTGTAAGTGAAAAGAAAATGGTTCGGAAATTGCTAGAAGATTTGTCAGTGCCACAACTAAAGGAAGTACTGAGCCAGCGAGAGCAACCTACGGCTGGTACGAAAAGAGAATTAATTATTAAGTTGCGGAAAATAATGGCGGACGAGGGTACAGATCCTGAAACAGCTTTGTTTGACGTCGAAGAAGAACAAGTAAGTACGACAAATGTCATGTCGGCCTTATTGAAATTGCTTTCTGAAAAATTTGACGAACAAAAGAATTCTCAAAATGAAAAATTCGAGAAACTAGAAAATTCTTTGACTGAACAAAAGAGTTCTCTAGATGCCAAGCTCGATGAGCAAAAGAATTCTCTAGAGCAACAGCTATTCGATCAAAGGGGTGTTCTCGAAAGCAAATTTGACGAACAAAATAAAAGTTTGGAAACAAGATTCGGGACAATTGATGAGAAGATTGAAAATGTAGAGGCTAAAATTGAGACATTTGAAACAGCCGTTAAAGGAAGATTCGAGAATGTTGAAACAAAAATCGAGAATGTTGAAACAAAATTCGAGAATGTTCAAACAAAAATCGAGGCTGTTGACGGAAGATTCGAGAATTTAGCAAAGGAACTCGAATACGTGAAGAAACAGAAAGTTCGGAAGTATTCAACCGACTGCCCGAGAAGGAAAGAGATGCAGCCTCCCGTCTTCGATGGACAAACACCATGGCCAATATATAAGAGGCAGTTCGAAGCTGCGGCAATGACGAACAACTGGGACGGCGAAGAGAAATCCATTGCCTTCACACTCGCGCTTAGAGAATCAGCTGCAGAGCTTCTGCAAACCATTCCCGAGGACAAGCAATGCAACTACGATGGTCTAGTAAAAGCCATCGAGATGCGATTTGGGGACGACCACATGCAGCAAGTATATAGGGTCCAGTTGCGCAGAAGAGTTCAGGTGAGAGGAGAAATTCTCCAGCAATTGCAAGCGGATATCGAGCGACTGGCACATTTGTCCTATCCAAACGCCGACGAAGAGATTATTAACGAGATGGCAACCGAAGCGTTCACCCATGCCATAGCTGATGCGAAACTACAAATGGCGGTAAGAATGGCTGGAAAGAAAACGCTCGCCGAAGCTTTGGCGTTTGCTCTGACAATGGAGGCCGCAGACCAGGCATGTCAGGGAATCCACCGTGTGAGAGAAGTAGCCGCCATCGAATGCCCTTGCCAGAGGATGGACGTCGAAGACCGAAACAACGCTCGCGGAGGACAAATTCGTTGCTGGAACTGCAACAAAATAGGACACCTACAACGACAATGCAGAAATCCACCTAGACGCGGAAACTGTCCACATTGTTCGAATAGGCGACGCAACGAAGAACCATCCTACAGGGACAACATCCATCCTGTTGGCCAGGCTTCTCGAAACCAGGAGTCGGGAAACGCCTAAGAGCCAGCTTTGCGGGGCAGAAGTTGGCTAATGGAATCGACGCCCCCAAGACCACCATCCAGGTCTCCCAAACCAAACGATGCAACAAGAGTCTAACAGTGGAAGCATTCATCGGCAAAAACAAGTGCGTGGCTACTATCGATACCGGCGCCATGGCTTCCATTGTAAGAAGAGATCTCGTCCGGAAGTCTTGGCTGCACACCACCAGCTGCTACTGTCTTAAAACTGCGACAGGGGAAGCGGCGAAAGTATACGGAGAAGTTCGCCTCCCGTTACAACTAGCAGGGTTGGCCTTTTCTCATGCGTTCCTGGTGGCCGACATATGTGATGAATGCATCATCGGAGTGGACTTCATGAAAGAACATGACGTAATCATCGACATCGGGATGCAAGTTCTGCGCTACAGGAACGTAGAGATTCCAATGGTGTACGGGAACGAGAATGCAGCACATTTAAGGACGATACTCAGCAAAGACGAAGTCTTACCACCATCTTCCGAGACTATCATTTGGACAAATCTAGAGGGTGATCCTGGGAGCCACCGATTCTATCTGTTGGACCCAGATTTAGGAAAGAATCCCCCAAACTACATCATGGGAAAAGTTTTAGTGGAGCCAAAGAACAGCCTGGTCCCAGTAAGGCTCATGAACTTAAAGAGCCATAGCGTCAAACTAAAACAAGGGGAAGTTATTGGTAAATGTGCGCAAGGGGAAGTTATTGGTAAATGTGTAACAATAACTGAAAAAGAATCTGCGAGGCCCGTTTCATCAGGCAGGTTGGCCGAAGTAAGGGACATGATCCTCAAGCACTGCGAACTGGATCAGAATCAGCGAGCCATGGCAGAAAATCTAATCGGTGAGTACGCTGATATATTTGCCTCACAAGATGGAGAGTATGGGCGAACACATCTGGTGCAACATCGCATAGACACTGGGGATGCCAGACCAATTCGCCAGCCTGCCAGACGACTACCATTAGCAAAACAGACAGAGGTTGCGGATATGGTGTCAACGATGGAGAAGGAAGGGCTCATCGAAAGTTCTAAGAGTCCGTGGGCCTCACCTGTTGTACTGGTCAAGAAGAAAGACGGTAGCACTCGATTCTGCGTAGACTATCGGAGACTTAATGACGTCACCAAAAAGGATAGCTACCCTCTGCCACGGATCGATGACACATTAGACACACTCTCAGGAGCTCGATGGTTTTCCACCCTTGATTTAAAGAGCGGTTACTGGCAGGTACAGATCGATCCAAACGACCGAGAGAAAACTGCGTTCACTGCAGGAAATGGGCTGTGGCAGTTTACAGTAATGCCATTTGGATTGTGCAACGCTCCGGCAACTTTTGAGCGCCTAATGGAACACGTTCTGCGTGGATTGACCTGGAAAACTTGCTTGGTGTATCTGGACGATGTGATCGTGATAGGAAAAACATTCGAGGAACATCGCGACAACCTGAAGAATGTTCTAGCACGGCTTCGAAGCGCTCACCTGAAGCTGAACCCAAAGAAATGTGACCTTTTCAGATCCGAAGTCAAGTACCTGGCCCACGTTATCTCGTCAGAAGGAGTACGAACCGATCCGGACAAGGTGGAAGCTGTGAAAAACTGGCCAGTTCCAAAAGACAAACACGAACTCAGGAGCTTTTTGGGTCTCGTCACGTACTACCGACGATTCGTAAAGGACTTTGCCGGAATCGCGAAGAGCTTGCACCAGCTGACGGAAAAAGGAAGGCAATTCAAGTGGTCAGGTGAGTGTGACAAAAGCTTCAAGAACCTTAAGCAACAACTATGCGAAGCACCAACACTAGCATATCCCATTCCCGGAGAAATGTTTATCGTGGATGCAGATGCAAGTAACGTCGGTGTCGGAGCGGTTCTTTCGCAGGTACACAACGGCCAAGAGAAGGTAGTAGCATACTTCAGCAAAGTGCTCTCCAAGCCGGAAAGGAACTACTGCGTGACCAGGCGAGAACTTCTGGCGCTGCTTCTGGCGACAAAACACTTCCATAAATACCTCTACGGCCAAAAGTTTCTTTTGCGCACAGACCACGCGGCTCTAAAATGGCTGCTGCAGTTCAAGAATCCAGAGGGCCAGGTGGCAAGATGGATTGAACGGCTGCAGATGTACGACTATGAAATACAGCATCGCAAAGGGAAACTTCATTCTAATGCGGATGCCTTGTCCCGGCGACCATGTAAGAGCGATTGCAAGCATTGTGTGCGGCAGAAGAGAAGAACCTTCTTTCCATCCAAAGGGTAAGAACTGAGCCTATCGCTGGTTGGAGTGCAGAAGAAATCCGTAACACTCAGAAAGAAGACCCAGACATCGAGCCGATATTAGCGTGGAAGGAGTTTATGGAAAAGCCAAATGGACAAGATATCTCGGACAGGAGCCCCACTCTCAAGGCATACTGGGCTCAGTGGGACTCCCTTCATGTGCAAGATGGTGTACTGAAAAGGAAATGGGAAAGGCCGGACGGGAAAGATTTCATAATGCAGCTTGTCTTGCCGCGATCAAAAGTACACGAGGTGCTACTGGAGATGCATGATGGAGCATCCGGAGGTCATTTGGGTGCAAACAAGACCCTGGAGAAGGTGCGAGAACGTTTCTATTGGCTCAGCGCAAGGGTAGACGTAGAGAGTTGGTGCCGAAAATGCGTCGTGTATGCGGCCAGCAAGGGACCCAGAACGAAAACGAGAGGCAAGATGCACCAGAAGAACGTGGGCGCACCCTCTGAACGGATTGCCGCTGACATCGCTGGTCCATTTCCAGAAACCGACAATGGTAACCGTTACATCCTAGTCGTCAGGATGGCCGGAAGCGTTCGCCATCCCTAACCAGGAAGCGAAGACCATCGTGGAACAGATCGTCAACAACTGGGTGAGCAGGTTTGGCGTGCCCATGGAACTGCATTCTGACCAGGGACGAAACTTTGAATCGAAGATATGCCAAGAGGTATGTCAACAACTAGGAATCAAAAAGACGAGAACTACCCCGCTTCATCCACAATCCGACGGGATGGTAGAGCGCTTCAACAGAACCTTAAACGAACATCTCTCCAAGGTCGTAGAAGACCACCAGCGCGATTGGGATCGACAAATTCCTCTTTTCTTGATGGCCTACCGAAATGCAGTGCACAATACTACTGGACATACTCCATCCGAAGTCTTGTTTGGTCGAGCAGTTCGGCTACCTAGTGAGGTGAAGTTTGGATCCCCTAACGATGAGCCCAAATGTGAAGAGGACTATGTGGCAGACCTCAGGGAAAGGATCCGAGACATACATCAGAGGACCAGGACGAGGATAAGGATAGCGAGTGACCGCATGAAAACCAGGTATGACACAAAGGCAATAACGTCCAGCTTCCACGAGGGAGACCTAGTATGGTTGTACAACCCACACCGGCAAAAGGGGAGGTCACCCAAGCTGCAGCAAGACTGGGAGGGCCCTTATAAAGTGGTCACACGCATCAATGACGTCGTCTTCCGGATCCAGCGTGGAGTAAGAAAAACTAAAACACTGTATCTCAAACTGTGCAACGACATCTATTGCCTACTAGTAGTAAATATTCCAACCTGATGTGCTTACGTTCCAACCTGATGTGCTTACGTTCCACAATTGTTCCAAACTATATCCCAATATTCCATGATCCTCAATTCACCTGGAGAAATATCTAGCATGTTCTAGAACCCCTTGCAATATAATATGTATTCCGATTCTGTCGAAAGCTTTTTCGTAATCGATTGAGAGAGTCGAAACATGGTTTTTCGATGACAAGGCCGAAGCTACATATTGGTCGATGTGTAGAAGAGCATCTTAAGTGCCACGTCCATTCCTAAAAGCAACCTGGTTGGTCTTAATTAGGTTATTTTTCTCCAGAAACCAAATGAGTTTCTTTGATACTGTAATATTCTTATTGGGGTTCGTTTAAATAAAACTGTCTTTTGTGTATTTCACTGTTTATTTATTGTCAACTACTAACTTTACTTCAACACAATATTCAATCAATTTATTTCAAATTAAACTGTCGCTACAGATTTACTTTCAATATGTCGCTTGTTTTCACCACTGGTCGAATATCTCTTGTAATCGCTGTATTTGCTTGTAAACAACTGTACCGACGGTGGTTGTGGTATGGGTATTTATATAAAATACAAGTCCTTCTAGAAAATGCTAGATGTCGCTCGGGATGAATTGATGATCCTGGAATAATTGGGATATTGTGTGGAACAATTGTGGAACGTAAGCACATCAGGTGGGAATATTTACTGCTAGCAGGTTCTGGCAATAGATGTCGTTGCACGCAGTACAATACTATCCTTTCCAGGAAATGGGGGAATGAATTGAGTTGGGAAGGTTGTTTATTGGGTTTAGAGATTGGAAGGACATTGGCTATTTTCCAGATCTGAGGTATTATGCCTTGGTTGAAGACCTCGTTGAATAGATCCCGTAGTCGTGCTTTTAGCGTTCCAGGACTATTTTTAAGCATGGCGTACGAAATTCGGTCATACCCAGGAGTTTTTCCTCTGTACAAACTAAGCTACTCGATTTGGTTTATAGGGAGTTCAATTAAACTAGTAGCAGGGTCGAGATTGTAGGTGGGGGTGAGACTTAATGCTGCAACCTTTGACTGGAGGAATTAGTGTGCAAAATTAGAGTCATGGGAGTATTCAGACCATGTTTTGGCGAAATGATCCACAATTTCTGCCGGGGTTGATAAAACCATGGGCGGAGTACTGATAGTTTTAATAGAGGATGGTGTATAGTTTCCTGTGAGTGACTTTACGTCAGCGCATAGATTTTTGGAGAATGCTTTTGGGTTAATGTTTTGAGTGAATTTTTCAAACCTATTTTTTTTTTACTGATTTGGCTTCTTTGCGGAAGAGTGCATTAGCTTTTCGGTATGCTAGTAGGTTTTGGTCGTTAGGGTATTTTTTGAAATGTTTCCATAAATTTTGTTTGTTTTGTGTAAGGAGATAAAGCTCGTTGCTCCACGATGGAGCCGCTATTTTTTTGGAACTATTCCTGCTTTGAGGGATAGCTATATTTGCTGCATACCGGATAGATCTATGAATAATGGCTGCTTCTTTGTTAACATTCAGAGATGGTTGCCTAAATTCTAAAAACTTGAGTGCATGACTTTGAAAAATACTCCAATCAGCTCTATCGGTTTGGAATTCCGCTTGTGGTTTAGTTTTAGGATAACTTGATCCAGATGGTATGTCCACTATAATTGAATAGTGATCATTACCATGTAAATCCGGGAGGATAGTCCAAGTAGTATTCGCGAATAATTGGGGAGAGATAAGGGAAAGGTCAACGTGAGTGAATGTTTTATGTGTTGAGAAGTGCGTAGACCTCCCATCATTTAGAATTATTAGACCCGAGCTATCAACTAAATTTCCGACTTTTTTTCCTCGAGAGTTTGTAGATGGGGACCCCCATTGGGGGCTCCATGAATTAAAATTCGGTGTCAGTAGTATTGGGGTCTGAAATATGTTGACAATATCTAGTAGATCCCGGGTGGAAAACTGCTGATCAGGTAGTATATACAGCGAAATAACGGTTCATTTTATTTTTAATTGAATTTCGACAGCTATTGCTGATATGCTGGAATTTATGGCGATGAAGTTATGTGGAATGGATTTATGAACCAGTAGCCCTGTCCCTTGTTTAGAATAGGTGTTAGAACTAAGGTTATGGAAATATGCAGAGTATTGCTTAGGTGGAGGAAGTTGAACATTATATTTAATAAGAGTTTCTTACAGAGAAATTATAGATGGTTTGAATTCATTAATAAGTAGTTGGAGCTCATGATGGTTGTTAAGAAAACCATTAAGATTCCATTGAAGGACTTTAATTAATGAATTTTGTGATTAAGTGGACTTATTCACAATATAATCTGTGTTATACTGTGAAAAATCAGTATTAAATATATTGTTGAATTGGGTGTTACGACTGCTCGGAGGTTGAGCCGGCCGAGTTCTGCGGAGGACCCGGACAGCTCAACTCCCGAGCAGTAGCGTCGGGAGTGCATGCGTTAGTATTATTGCTGAATCGTTTCATCATTATCAAGTTGCGAAGGTTTTACAAAGTAATTATTGTTTCTTATTAGAGATTGTGTGACACTAAATAAAGGTAAGTGTTTTGGTGATGTAGTTGTTTTATTTTGGGTGGTTGGTGAGAGTTGATTGAGAGAAATATCATTTGAGTGGTTTATGTTTTGTGTATAAGAGTTAGTTGGATTGGATTGAGTAGATGATATGTTTGGAAAAATTAAGTTGGGTGGTGTTTGAGTCAAATCGTTAGTGAGTGGGAGAGATTGAGTTGCTTTGTTTTGGTGTTCGTTAAGAATTTCTGGGAATGTGCTTGTGTTTTTTTGTTTAGTTGGTGCATCTGCAGGGGGGAAGTCTGCATTGGAGTGTCAATATGTTTAGAAGTGGACTTATTAGCGGCGTTTTCTGTAGATCATACCTTTAGACGCAGAGATTAGAAAGCATTTTTTTTGCGAAAAACAGCTCAGCTATTTTTTCCGATTTTGTTAATACCAGAATGTTGCCATCACGCATTTGGGTGATTTTTTCATAGGCAGTGCTTATGTTATCAATAGCTTTTTTTTAAAGGAATACGCTGAAAGATGAGAATAGCTTATTATCATCTGTTGGGGAGATAAGTATAAATTTGGGGTTGTTTGTTACCGCGTGTGTTGGGAAGATATTGTTAAAGTCTATAAGGAGAGGGGCATGTTTCTTTCATTTTAAATTTTTCGGTTCGGCAGGCGGATCTGGATCCAATGCACTGAACCGGTTTCCTGAAGGCCCTGGGGTCATGGTGTTTCTGACTTCTATATCGCAACTATGCTTCACTCACTAACAAATCGTGACGGGAGAGAAAATTAGAAATGTGTGTGTGGCTATGTAAATAGCAAAAAGGCACCAAACTAAACAGGGGTGTTATGGTCACCTGCAATGTGAAGAATTTGTGGGCGCCGTGGCTTAAGTGGTTAGTGTGTCGGATCACTACGCATGAGGTTCCAAGTTCGAATCCCAGAAAACACCAAAAAGTTTTTTCACGGTCCCACCCCTCGCGAGCGTCTGACAAACATCCGAGAGTATTGTTGTCACGCAAAAGCTTCTCAAATCGCCGTTCGGATTCGGCATTAAACTATAGGTCCCTTCCATTCGTGTGAAAAATATAACGCACACAACATGAGTGGTTTCGAGAAGCTATGCCCTGGCACTTTAAAGAGCTGTTGCGCCAAATATTTGTATTTGTAATGTGAAGAATAAGATGAAAATAAACGCAAGAACTAATAATGTAATAGTTACCCCGACTGTACTTCCATGGTATGCGCTGGCACTAGGTCTCAACATCTTGGCTGAGGTGCGCAGCTAAACACTCCCTAAGTGTTGCTGGACCAACCGAATGGATCCGGTCATGAAGATATATTCCTGGAAATAAAAAGATCTTTGATAAATTGCCTTTAAAACAAACTTTCAGAGAAGTTGTTGGAGTCGATGCTTTGTCAATTTGACAGCTGCCACCTTCTTTCCCCTTTGTGTAACTCCCTTGTGTATAACAGAAGGAAGTATAATACCGAGGTAAAAACCTACAACAGTTCAGAAGGTTTGTGTCCAAGCTCAGGATAAATAAAATATAGTTTTATATTATGTAAGAGAAAGAAAAAAAAAGAAAAGAAAGGTAGATTGCGCGAAAGGGGGGGGGGGGGGGGGGGGGGGGGGGGGGGGAATTCTCTCTAGCGGCTTATCCGGAATGGCCTGATGGAGGAACCGTAGCTGGGAGAAAGATATGTATGGGCTGAGGCTAATGGGATTAGAGAAGAAATCACCAGACGCAAAGTTATTGTTGGTGCAGACGTGGTAGAGGCCACAAGTTCAGTGTGGTCAGCATTTATAGTGCGAACAATTTTGGAAGTTAAAGACGTTACGGATATATAGAAAGCCAGTATAAAGTCCTCCATAGAGGCAGTGCATTTTTTGTTGTTTTCGTTAAAATCAGTGACTTAGTTGGGGGTGAGTTTTGTGTTTTTTTTTTTTTTGCAAGGAAACATAATTTTCTTTAAAAAAAAATTATCAGGTATCCCCTGGATTGGCGGTCAGTGACTATCGAAGTTACACATTTATACATGCACCATTGCATCGTAGCGAGTCACGGCCGCCGCATTTGTTGTTGTTTTTTTATATATATAAATATATACTCGCTGAGACATCCTCGCCAAGTATTCTTTAAGTCCAAGCAGACAGCCACCATAAGGGTGTACTTCGTCGCTATTAAGACAACCTACTTACGGGCGCAAAGAGTAGAGCGCCATCCCTGCTGAAGAGGAATTTATTCAAATAATTCCCGACCCTCCACAACTACCTCTACGCCTAGGCGTATGCATAAAACAGTGGACACAAGTGCGCCTAAGTCCACACATCATCATATGCCGCTTTTTTGTGTTTTCTGTTAATTTCAAACGCGATTACGCATTTCATGTAAATTTGTGGTTTCTTTTTGTTTGTTTTGGATTTAATGTAAAATTTATCAACGCGTGTCGTGAGTTTTCCTTTTTTTATTAATGCACCATTGTAACCGAAGTTTTTACCCCTGGTCAAGTTGGATATTAAAGTTATACCCTGTCTGTATGCATCTAAATTGAGCTCAATATAGGTAGAAAACAGTATACGAGTGGGGTTTTCCGCTGGTTCGTTATTTTTTTTTTGACTAGTGGGATAAAATCAGGATACAAAAATAATAATAAAAGATAATAATAATAACATAATTTGCTCGAATATATATATATATATATAAACATACATTCTCACGAATAGACCTACATATATACATACATATACCATCCTTTTTTTAACTTTTGCGTATATATATATAGAACTTCAATAGACTAAATCATATATTCACACAAATAAACAAATATACATGTATACATATCTCCTACATATAAACTTGTACACAATTATACATGTCCACAAATAGTAAATTATACACATACATAGAATTACATCAAGTTATCATAATATACATACATATGTTGCAAATTAGATTTCTTTTGTTTAGTATTATTAATTGTTATAAATAAAGTAAATTTTATGTTCGCTCACGCCGCAATAAAATTAAAAGTCGTGTTTTTGTTTATGAGGTACCAGAGCTCGTAATGGGTCGGTAAATTTTTAATTTTCAGGGGGTGGAGTAAGGGGTGCTAAACATCGTCCGGTGAATGGCTTGAGCCGGTATCGACATCCGCATCGTTGGGGAAGTTCATCCATGGCCAACGAACTTCCAGGTTGGGTGGGTAATGGCCGCGCTGATTTTCATCTCCAGCGCCCTCTATCAATGTGGTAAGGTCCGTCCGTTTCCGGGAATTTAGTATTTTTTTTGATCCGGCACGATTTATGTTTTTTGTATGGGTAAGGTTGAACAGCGAGGATAAGAACCCTCCCATCCGGCGAGCTCAGCCGAGCATCGCAAGCATGCCACATCTTCGCTGTCAGCCACTCTTTTCCTGTCCCGGTCCCATCCTATCCTAAAATCCTATCCACATCCTAGTTTCCTGTCCCTTTTGAATTCCAACTTCCACTTTTCCCCATGTTTTAACCCATTACAAAATGGCGCCCAACGTTTGTTAGTCCTTGTCTTCCGTCGTTGTTGTGTTTGTCCACAATTGTTCTTGCTGTCAACATCAAAGTCCTCGTAAGTCTTCATCCGGGTAGTTTCTTAACATGCCGAGGTGAATTGCGACGAGTGCCTTCGATATTGACAGCGACAGCAATTGAAACGTTCTATGTCGTTTTCGCCCAGAATTGTTCTGGTTGTCAACACCAGAAAACTCATAAGTCTTCATTTGTTGAGTACTTCAAGTATTATAGTGAATTGCGAGGAGTATTTCTGATGTTGACAACAAAAACAATTCGAACCTGTAACTGTCCTGTCTACTCTATTTCTCTACATCTTTCTTTATGTACAGACCTTTTACTTTCCTATCCAAAACTTTAAATTTTCAATTCTTACTTTGTCTCGTTTTTTTTTCTTATACGGAGCAGTGGCCGTGCGTGACATGATTACATAACATGTTGCACTGCCCCGTCCTACTTCTTCTACCTTTGTGTGTTGTCCTTCTCTCCACTTCAAGTCTTCCAGCAAAAGCCCATGAGGGTTGATTGGAATTGCGGAAGAGGGGGAGGTCAACGGTGTATGTCCATGTCCACTTTTATCTTGCTAATTTACCACATTGAGGAGTTTATAAAATTGTCCGTCCGCAGTCCTCTATTCTGGATGTCGAAAAAGCTCAAGCCATGTAGCCACACCAACGATACTACCGGCGACAGCAACCTGAAACACCCCCGATCTGAAACATAAAAAACAACCACAACCAAAAAAAAACAGCGCATATCGAACTTTCAAACTTTATTATATATTATTTCCTTAAATACAAATAAAATACCTATATACATACACATCTGGGCGCCGTGGCGTAAGTGGTTAGTGTGTTGGATCACTACGCATCAGGTTCCAAGTTCGAATCCCAAAAAACACCAAAAAGTTTTTCCACGGTCCCACCTCTCGCGAGCGTCTGACAAACATCCGAGAGTATTGTTGTCACGAAAAAGCTTCTCAAATCGCCGTTCGGAGTCGGCATTAAACTGTAGGTCCCTTCCATTCGTATGAAAAATATAACGCACACAACATGAGTGGTTGCGAGAAGCTAGGCGCTGGCACTTTAAAGAGCTGTTGCGCCAAATATTTTTTTTTTTTTACATACACATCTACAAGTACATAATCATATTTTTTTGTTCTTTGTTTTTTTCTTCTGTTATTTATTCATTGTTATTTCTTTATTTACATATTTATTTATTTATTTATTCTTATTTATTCACCTAGTTATTTATTATCTTTCCTTTTTTTGTTATTTATTCATTTATTACATTTTTTTTGTTCGTTAATAATTTCTATTTTTTTCATTTTTTGTTTTCTGTTGTTTTTTTTAATAAATTGGCATAAACACATATGCTTATATATTATATACATACTTTAAAACTAATATTACATAATAACTTACATATATACACATATCCAAATAAAACATCTTGCATAATACCTCATTACATAACATTTTGTCTTAGAGAATACCCTATATTACCTAATTCGGTGATATACAATTTGACATTTTGAAATTTTGAATTGAATTGTTTCCTTTTTTTTCTACCGCTTACCCTTCTGCATTCTTGTATTCAAATCTGCACTCGTGTTGCCCTTTATCTTCGTCAGTTAAAAGATGGGTACATCTGAAAAGGAGATAGCAAAGCAAGAAATTAGAAGGGAAAATTTGTTTGATATAAATAGAAGAGTTACCCGTTCACAGGATAGGCAAGAGGTCACCATGTCAGTCGTCCAGCATAGTCCACCAGCTAAGAGGCGACACTGCCGATGCCAGCAGATACATATGAACTTCCTGCTAGCTCCGGTGCCCCTTTCTCTTCAGGCCACTCCAGCGGTTCCACCGATTCAGTCGCAGCTCCTTCTTTCAGCAGCATAAGCCATTTAGGTGCAGCTTCACTTGGGGCTCAAAATGATAGTACTAGTACTATCGTCGATGCAGCTGAAAAGCAAGTGCCTATTGACAGAGCATCGGAACAAACAAGTGTAAACATCCCACCTGATTTGAAAGCGTATATCAACTTCACAGTCGTGAATGCATTTTCCTCGTACCAGAGTTCTCTCAGGGAAGAAATTGCAGACAGCCTAAAAAGGGAAATGAGAAGTAGCTTACTAGACTTTATGAGGGAAATTAATCTTGCTACTCACCCCACTCCTCCACCAGAAAGGCAACAATTAGCCAGGGTGCCGTTCGTAAGCTCACTCCACAAGTGCAAACAGGGCAGCATGTGCAACCTGCTCGGCAAGTGCAGTCTCAACGAGATCCAGCTCCGAGGACATTTGTTCCGTCTGGGTATCAGGACCAACGAAACCTGGGCAGGCCGAACAGTAGGATGCAGCAACAGAATATGCACCAGCAAGGTCAGACACCACATCAGCAGCTTCGAAGTACTCCCGGTTTGTGTCAACCGAATCCGCAATCGTACTCTTTCGAAGCGCATTCCCATCAAAATGTAAGAGGTCCAATAAAGATAGATAAGTGGGGGATTAACTTTGAAGGAAAGTCGGAGACACTTACCGTACTTACTTTATTACTTATGTCCTGTATCCCCTTGTGGGTCCTAGGGCCTCTACTACGCCTACGCGCCTTCGTGTACGGTTTCTGGCAATGTGTCTGAGTTCTCCCCAACTTTTCCCTAACTGCCGTGCCTCCTTCTCGACTGTTCTGCGCCATGTTTTCCGCGGACCGCCAGGTCTTCTGCCATCCTGAGTTAGAGGGTTCCATTGCATAGCATGGTTCGCTATGGAGCTGTCACCCTTTCGGAACGTGTGACCAATCCACTGCCACTTCCGCCGTTGGATAGTTGTGCCTATTGGTTCCTGACCCGTTCTCTCGTAAAGGTGTTCGTTAGAGATACGATTGGGCCAGAAAATCCGTAAGATATTGCGCAGACACCTATTAACGAACGTTTGCAGCTTTCTGGTGATAGGAGTGGTCACTCTCCACGTGCTGCAACCATATAGCAGCACGGATTCAACGTTGGAGCGGAACAGTCTTATTTTGGTGCTCAAACTGATTGCATTGCTTCGCCATATTTTGGACAACATCCCGAACGCGGACTTTGCTTTGGCGATCCTGTTGGTTATATCCAGTTCGGTTCCACCATCGGTCGAGACAATACTCCCAAGATACTGAAAATCCTCTACTCTCTCTACCGGTTGTCCAGCAATGCATATTTGAGCCGATGAGTTAGTTCCAAGGCTGATGATTTTAGTTTTTGTCGTATTGATTTTCAGCCCGACGACACCTGCCTCCCTCTCCACATCTGCTGTCATTTGGTGGAGGTCCATAATTCTGTGGGAGAGTAAGCATACTTCGTCTGCGTAGTCAAGATGTTTTAGTTGAGATGTAAGAGTCCATCGAATTCCTCCGTTTCCCGTCGACAAAGCTGCATGAAGCACATCGCTAATCACCAATAGGAATAATATTGGTGAAAGGATACAGCCTTGTCTTACCCCACTTTGGATCTCAAATTCCTCAGACAACCTTCCCCTGTGCAGAACGTGACATTTGGAGCCTTCATATGTAGCTTTGATAATAGCAATTAGTTTATCGGGAATGCCTCTCCTGCGTAAGGCACGCCAAATAAACTCCCTGTTGACACTATCGAACGCCTTCTCAAAATCGATGAACAGCAGGTGCAGTGGCGATCGATATTCAACACACTGTTCGATGATAATCCGCAGGGTGTTGATGTGGTCGGCACAAGAGGATCCAGAGCGGAAACCTGCTTGTTCGGCATCGAGTGTGTCTTCGAGATGTTGTTTGATTCGCTCAAGGATGATTTTAGCTATTATCTTAGCTACAGCAGGCAGCACGCAGATACCCCTCCAGTTTCCGCACTCCAATAAATTTCCTTTCTTAGGAAGCTTGACGATCATTCCCTTTTTCCACTCGTTAGGAAAGCTCACAGCTTCCCAAGCTCTATCTATAAGTGGAAGCAGAAGCTCAGCCGATGTTGTTGGCGCTGCTCGTAAGAGCTCTGCTGGAATACCGTCAAGTCCTACCGCCTTGTTGGTTTTGAGTGCCTTGATCGCGGTAATAATCTCATCTTTACTGGGAGTCGTGGTGCGTATTCGGGAGCTTCTCACCTCGGGCATCTCAGTCTGATTTGGGAGCATATCGCTAGCGAATACACGGTTCAAAACCGTAGCAAAATGCTCTTTCCATCTCTTGAGCTGGTCCTCATCCGAAATGAGCAAGGAGCCGTCTAGGCTTTTCACTGGGTATTGGCTGGAGCTGCGACCACCTGTCAGCTCTTTCGTGATTCTGTAGACAGTCCTGCTGTCGCACCTCCGTGCAGCTTCTTCTGCTTCTGTAGCCAGCGCGTTGATGTAGTTGCGCTTGTCACGTCGTACGCTACGCTGAACTTCTCTCATCTTCATGCGATATAGGGACTCTAGCTCGCTTCTCCCTGCTGCTGGGGTAGCTGCAACGCGAGCTTTTCGTTCGTCAATCCTTCTCCAGGTATCCTCGGAAAGCCACGCCCTATGTCTTCCCTGCGATCGACCGACAATTCTTTCAGCACCAGATGTAAAAACATTTTTCACAGCACACCAATGGTCTTGGATGGTTGCGGGCATTGAGCTGCTGATTGCTTCCACACCTTGCGAAAAGTGCTCTCTTAATTGTTGGCGCACTAAGGGATCACTTAGTCTATCGATGTTGAACCTGGGCATTCTTGTGTTGTCGTGGGATCTTCGAACTGCAGCAGTGCGTAGTTGGAGAGTAGCTATCATAAGATGGTGATCACGTACTATCCCCACATCTGCCCCTCGTCTGTTTCGGACGTCCAGGAGACTGCTTCTAAAGCGGCGGCTGATAGCAAAATGGTCAATTTGGTTGGGGGTTGCTTGCCTGTCGTTGGAAACCCAGCTGACTTTGTGGCAGGTCTTGTGCTCAAACATGGTGCCACCTATCACAAGGCGGTTGGCATTGCAGAAATCCACAAACCTTTCGCCGTTGTCATTGCGGTTGCCTAGACCATGTTTCCCGATTACATGCTTGAGCCCTTCGTTGTCGCTGCCTACCTTGGCATTCAAATCCCCCATCACTATGACAATGTCTCCATTTGGTGTTGTGTTGAAGACGGCGCTTAAGAGATTGTAGAAGCTCTCCTTTTCGTCCTCAGACGAACTATTCGTTGGGGCGTAACACTGTATGATGGTGACACGTCGTACTCTAGTCCGGAATCTGGCCGTCAAAATCCTATCACCATGAGGCTGCCAGGAAATCAGGCCCTTGCGTGCTGTTGTTGTTAGCAGTAGTCCGACTCCATATTCTCGCGGACTTCCGGATGGTTTTCCAGAATAGAGTAGTACAGTGTTACGCGTTGGAGACTGGTACTCGCCCGCTTCTAACCATCTTACTTCACTTACCCCCAAAATGTCCAGTTTATATCGCATGAATTCCTTTTCCAGTTGGAGGAATCTGGCATTGTAAGGACCTTCTCTTCCCAAGTCGAGGAGCGTCTTTACATTCCAGAAACCTATCTTTGTCCGGGTACAATAGCCAAAAGTCGTCAACATGTGATCAGTCCTTATCCGAGGCATAGTGTCGGTTTCAGTAGCGAGCTGGTTTCAGTAACGCAGGTTGCTGGCCCACGTTACCTAGCCTAGAATCAAGGCCCTAGACAACCCGCACTTACAATTTTGGCCTATACGTATAAGGTTTTATACGTATAGTTGCCCGGGGACCACCACTAGGAGGTAAAGTAAGCACTTCATCACGAACTTGATTGTTGCGCTACTGGCCCAAGCCAAGTTTTGGGCAGTCAGTAGTTTCCCGATCAATCGCAATGCGATTCCTCCACTTACCGTGGAGGACTTCATCTTCCGGTTAGAGACACTGCAAGGTCAGTATGAGTGTCCTTGGGCAGAGATCTTAAGGGATTTTCATCTGCTGCTCTCGGGGACCGCCTACGATTGGTACTGTCAATTTCAAAGAAGCAATTATCGTCCAGATTGGCCGATGCTGCGTGATGCTTTAATTCGCCAATTTTGAAATTCCAAGTCCGATTTCGAGATCATGCGGGACATAATGGACCGTAGGCAAGGTTCCTGGGAGTCCAGCGATGATTTTTTTTGCGTTCGTGTCGAGATTAAGATCTCAGCTCAGGATACAAATCCCAGATGCAGAGTTGATGCGTATTCTGAAGCGCAATCTGAATGAAAAAGTTGGTCGGTTAGTGTATCCAATGGCCATATTCACGATGGATCAGTTGAGATATGCCTGTAAAGACGCTGAAAATGCATTTCCGATCAGGGAGGCGCCAAAACAGCATAGGGCCCCTGGAAAATATTCGACAAACGAGTTAGAATATAGTGATGGTGGCGATTTCCAGCAAGAACAAGTTGCAGCTATGCAGTTTTCAGGATCCCGTCCCAAAACAAACCTGAGGAAAGCTGTGGATCCTAAAAATTTGGACTTGCTGGAACTGTCGGTTAGATGGCCACGCATTTATGGACTGTCCTTCAAGTATCCGCAATATCTTTTGCTACCGTTGTGGACAGGAGGGGGTGATAACACCAAAATGTCGGCGATGTAACCCGGAAAACCGGACAATGAACGCGATGTCGCCGGGGGAGTCGCGTTCGACTCAGACCCCCGAAAACCTTTAATGAGGGATTGTGAAACGCAGGTAGAAAGTAAGGATCTAGTGAATAAGGAAGAATTTAGCATATTAAGAAGTAATAATAATAAAGAAAGTAAAACATTACAATTAGATAGTAAGAATAATAAGAGTATTAGAGAAATTAAGCCATTACATGTTAGGATTAAGGAATATTATATAGCTAGAGATAGGATATTTAGGAATAGTAGCAAATATATTTCGAAGGCTATTTTAAAAGCTAGAAATCATTTTAAAGTACGCAAAGACATAAGAAAAGCTATATCATCAACCGTGATAGATACTGCTGCTGACCCTAGGCCGTACGCGAGAATTAAAAAAGCAAATAAAGAAGTTTTCGGGCTATTGGACAGTGGGGCTAGTGTCAGCATTTTAGGGAAACATTGTGAAGCTTTTATGAAGTCACTCCAACTACCCGTATTCCCCTTTAAATCGGACGTTAAGACTGCGGATGGGAAGTGCCAATCAATTATAGGCAGAATTAGAGCCCCCATAAGCTATAACGATCAGGAGCACACTATAACGTTCTACTTGGTACCAAGTCTAGACCAAGAGGTTTATTTAGGAATAGACTTCTGGAAGGCCTTCCAAATAGCACCGAATATAGTGAGCACAGTGACAATAGCAGATTCTCCAAACACAGAAACCCACCAACTATCTATTGAGCAGCAGTCCGAGTTGGAAGCAGTTAAGGCGAAATTCCTGTGCTATACCAAGCATGGACTCGGAAGAACGGAGCTGGAAGAGCATATTATTGATACCGGAGACGCGGCCCCTATTAAGCAGCGTCACTACCCTGTCTCTCCAGCGATACAAGCCCCTTTGTTCGAGGAAATAGACCGGATGATTAGTCTCGGCGTTATCGAGGAGAGTGAGAGTCCTCTGAGTTCACCAGTGGTCCTCATACGGAAGACAGGCAAAAATCGTCTTTGCCTGGATTCGCGTAAAGTGAACATTTTGACCAAAAAGGACGCTTACCCTCTCCCCCATATCGACGGACTTCTCAGTCGGCTACAGGACACCTACTATATTAGTAGCGTGGACCCGAAAGATGCATTTTGGCAAATACCGCTGGAGAAACGGAGTAGGGAAAAGACTGCATTTACGGTGCCGGGGAGACCCTTGTACCAGTTTACGGTTATGCCCTTTGGGTTGTCTAATGCAGCTCAAAGGATGTGCCGTTTAATGGACAAGGTGATCCCCTCACGATTAAAGGACCGCGTTTTCGTCTATCTTGATGATCTGCTCATCATTGCTCCGGATTTCGAGACCCATGTGTCCCTGTTGGACGAAGTCGCTCAGTGCCTACGTAAAGCGAATCTCACTATCAACATGAACAAGTCCAAGTTTTGCTTTAAGGAGCTAAGGTACCTGGGGTTCATTGTTGGTGGTGGGATCCTCAAAACCGATCCTGCAAAGGTTGAGGCAATTGCGGACTTCCCCGTTCCCAAGACCCCAAAACAGGTTCGTAGGCTGCTTGGTCTTGCAGGGTGGTATAGGCGCTTTATTAAGGACTTTTCCACCTTGACTGCTCCCATCACGGACACGCTGAAAAAGAAGGCAGAGAAATTTAGTATGTCTGATGAAGCTCTTGAGGCATTTGAAAAATTAAAATGCGCATTGACAACTGCGCCTGTGCTCACACATCCGGATTTCTCAAGGCAGTTTTATATCCAATGCGATGCCTCAGAATCTGGAATTGGTGCAGTGTTGTTTCAGAAGAACGACGAAAACGAAGAGAGCCCTATATCCTACTTCTCGCAGAAAATAAACACTTGCCAAAAAAACTACAGCGTCACCGAGAAGGAGTGCTTGGCTGCAGTTATGGCGGTGCAAAAATTCCGACCATATGTGGAAGGGATAGAATTTACGATCATAACCGACCATTCAAGTTTACGATGGCTAATGGGACTCAAGGACTTGAGCGGTAGATTGGCTCGTTGGAGTCTCAAACTGCAAGCATTTACGTTCGAAATCGAACACCGGAAAGGCGCATTAAACGTGGTACCTGACACGCTGTCTCGAGCCCATATCGACAGTCTTGAGATCGAAAGCGTCGCGCCCTTGGTAGATCTTGAGTCTGAAGAGTTCTCTTCCGTTGAATACCGGGACCTGATAACAACCATGAGAGAACACCAAAAAGATCTACCGGACCTAAAAGTAGAGGACAACTTTATTTATAAACGCTCGCTACCACCAGCCGGGGACGATTCTATGACCGAACACACCTGGAGACTGTGGATTCCATCTGGCCTCACAGAAGAAATTATTTCTCGGGCTCATAACCCGCCCCAAGCAGCTCATGGTGGCGTTGAGAAGACACTGCATAGAGTTCGTCAATACTTTTACTGGCCGAACATGACAGTGCAAATTCGTAAATATGTGTCAGAATGTGTAGTGTACAAGCAGTGTAAACCGTCCAACCGCGTACTACGTCCCCCAATTTCAAGTAGCTACTGTACTAATCGGCCATTTCAGAAACTCTACATAGACTTCTTAGGTCCGTATCCCAGATCGAAGTCTGGCCATTGTTATGTGTTCATCGTGCTTGACCATTTGTCCAAATTTGTTCTGTTTAAGGCGTTAAAAAATGCAAACACGTCCAGTGTCGTCAACTATCTGCAGCATGACGTCTTTAGTATGTTTGGTGTACCGCAAATTATACACTCAGACAATGGAAAGCAATTCCTTGCCGAAGATTTTCAAAATCTTCTCACGAGATACGGCATACGTCATTTTAAAACTGCGAACTATTCACCGCAATCAAACGCGTTGGAGAGAGTCAATAGAACACTCCTAGTCGCCATACGTTCTTATCTGAAAGACGACCAACGCAACTGGGACCTCCACCTCACCGATATTGCATGTGCGTTGCGAAGCTCCGTCCATTCTTCAACTGGTGTGTCACCATATTTCGCCCTTTTCGGGATGAATATGATGACTCACGGGAGCTGTTATGACCTACCAGAAAAGCTAAACGCAATGGAGGATAGTGAGCTAATGACTCTCTCCCGACAAACTCGTCTGCAGTGTGCCCGTGAGAAGATTAAACATAATATAATTTTGGCAAACGAAAGAAGCGCAAAAACCTACAATGTGCGCATCCGACTCGTACGTTGTCTACCAGGCCAAGAGGTATTCCGAAGGAACTTCGTCCTAAGTGACACCTCAAAATATCTCGCGGCGAAACTCTGTCCGAAATTTACGAAATGCCGAATACGTAAAGCCATCGGTAAGAATATGTACGAGTTGGAAAATCTATCGGGAAAAGTAATAGGTATATTTCATGCTAAAGACCTTAAACAATAAGCTTTATTAATGTATAGTCTATGAATTTGTCCGACAGCTACTGTATTTATGTATTTCGTCTCCTTATGTATGGACATAACAGTGTAAGCTATCTAGTTGCCATTCTATGTTATTTATTTATTTATTTTTTTATTAGGTATATCATTAATAATTTATTTATTGCATGTTATTTATGTATTTACTCTTAATTTATGTATTCATTATTTGTTATTCATTTACTTAGGTATAATTAAAGGTGTATGTCCCTTATTTGTTAACTTATTTATTCATTAATTTGTTATTTAATTATTTATTTAGTCATAGTTACATGTGTAAGTCAATTATTTGTTAATTTATTTATATAGGCTTAGGTATATTTATTATTTATTTATTTATTATAGTTATTTATTCATTATATGTTATTTATTTATTTTTATTTGTTCATTCTCGTAGCACTGTATGTTGTATGTTCCCTAAACTGTGATATAAGTGTTATTTATTATAGCTTATTTATTCAGTTATGATTATATATGTATATGTTAATTTATGTATATATGTTAATTTATTTATTAGTATTATATACGTGTAATAGGCATAAGTATTTAAGCATATGTATGTGCAACTGTTGGGTCATAGCACTAAAATATAAACATATAAAAGCATACCTATACACATGCCCGGCTATATTGTCGTGGGTTTCTTCCCCACGTTTGACAGTTCCTCAGTGCAGGTACTCCATTTTCCTCTTTCCCTGCTGTCTGCACATCCACCAGGCCCAGAGTTTTGTTATGGTCACCTGCAATGTGAAAAATAAGATGAAAATAAACGTAAGAACTAATAAGGGATGTAATAGTTACCCCGACTGTACTTCCATGGTATGCGCTGGCACTAGGTCTCAACATCTTGGCTGAGATGCGCAGCCAAACACTCCCTAAGTGTTGCTGGACCAACCGAATGGATCCGGTCATGAAGATATATTCCTGGAAATAAAAAGATCTTTGATAAATTGCCTTTAAAACAAACTTTCAGAGAATATTTACCAATGTTTACATTTTTTGTTGGAGTCGATGCTTTGTCAATTTGACAGCTGCCACCTTCTTTCCCCTTTGTGTTCCTCCCTTGTGTATAACAGAAAGAAGTATAATACCGAGGTAAAAACCTACAACAGTTCAGAAGGTTTGTGTCCAAGCTCAGGATAAATAAAATATAGTTTTATATTAAGTAAGAGAAAGAAAAAATAAAGAAAAGAAAGGTAGATTGCGCGAAAGGGGGGGGGGGAATTCTCTCTAGCGGCTTATCCGGAATGGCCTGATGGAGGAACCGTAGCTGGGAGAAAGATATGTATGGGCTGAGGCTAATGGAATTAGAGAAGAAATCACCAGACGCAAAGTTATTGTTGGTGCAGACGTGGTAGAGGCCACAAGTTCAATGTGGTCAGCATTTATAGTGCGAACAATTTTGGAAGTTAAAGACGTTACGGATATATAGAAAGCCAGTATAAAGTCCTCCATAGAGGCAGTGCATTTTTTGTTGTTTTAGTTAAAATCAGTGACGTAGTTGGGGGTGAGTTTTGTGTTTTTTTTTTTTTTGCAAGGAAACATAATTTTCTTTAAAAAAAAATTATCAGGTATCCCCTGGATTGGCGGTCAGTGACTATCGAAGTTACACATTTATACATGCACCATTGCATCGCAGCGAGTCACGGCCGCCGCATTTGTTGTTGTTTTTTTTATATATATATATACTCGCTGAGACATCCTCGCCAAGTAAGAAAATTCTTTAAGTCCAAGCAGACAGCCACCATAAGGGTGTACTTCGTCGCTATTAAGACAACCTACTTACGGGCGCAAAGAGTAGAGCGCCATCCCTGCTGAAGAGGAATTTATTCAAATAATTCCCGACCGTCCACAACTACCTCTACGCCTAGGCGTATGCATAAAACAGTGGACACAAGTGCGCCTAAGTCCACACATCATCATATGCCGCTTTTTTTGTGTTTTCTGTTAATTTCAAACGCGATTACGCATTTCATGTAAAGTTGTGGTTTCTTTTTGTTTGTTTTGGATTTAATGTAAAATTTATCAACGCGTGTCGTGAGTTTTCCTTTTTTTATTAATCCACCATTGTAACCGAAGTTTTTACCCCTGGTCAAGTTGGATATTAAAGTTATACCCTGTCTGTATGCATCTAAATTGAGCTCAATATAGGTAGAAAACAGTATATGAGTGGGGTTTTCCGCTGGTTCGTTATTTTTTTTTTTGACTAGTGGGATAAAATCAGGATAAAAAAATAATAATAAAAGATAATAATAATAACATAATTTGCTCGAATATATATACATATACACAAACATACATTCTCACGAATAGACCTACATATATACATATACCATACTTTTTTTAACTTTTGCGTATATATATATAGAACTTCAATAGACTAAGTCATATATTCACAAAAATAAACAAATATACATGTATACATATCTCCTACATATAAACTTGTACACAATTATACATGTCCACAAATAGTAAATTATACACATACATAGAATTACATCAAGTTATCATATGATACATACATATGTTGCAAATTATATTTCTTTTGTTTAGTATTATTAATTGTTATAAATAAAGTAAATTTTATGTTCGCTCACGCCGCAATAAAATGAAAAGTCGTGTTTTTGTTATCCGGCACGATTTATGTTTTTTGTATGCGTAAGGTTGAACAGCGAGGATAAGAACCCTCCCATCCGGCGAGCTCAGCCGAGCATCGCAAGCGTGCCACATCTTCGCTGTCAGCCACTCTTTTCCTGTTCCGGTCCCATCCTATCCTAAAGTCATATCCACATCCTAGTTTCCTGTCCCTTTTGAATTCCAACTTCCACTTTTCCCCATGTTTTAACCCATTACAGGGGAAAGCACAAACCGTTAACAGAAGTTTCCGCTACGAGAGTTAGTCGGTGACTGTTATTATTTAAATAAAGGTTTGTTTTTGTACCCTAAATCCAGCAAAAGTATCAGAAATCACTCTTTTTCTCTGTTTTTCATTTATTTACACTTTCAATTGAAAATCCATAGCCAACACCCTTGCGCCATCAAAATATCTATCGCATTTGAAGTCGATGGAATGACGTTCGCATTTACGTAGTTGCGCGATTGTAGCAGAGCGAAGTGCAATAGTGTTCGCCAGCGAATTGCGTAGTAGCAAAATGCGAATGCCAAAGTGCATAGTTAGCCCCCAGAATGTTATTCTCGGTGGAAGAATGAATGTTCTTTCTCACAGCGTTTCGTTTCTGACACAATTTTTTTCCTATCGTCGGAGGATTCACACTGTACGGAAGACTCAAAGTTCTGTTTTCAAAGCATTTCCCTCCATACATTTTCTTAATTTTTGCTGATCGTTGGAGGTTGAACAGTGTGTGGAGGTCGAAAAGCAGAGTACGAGGAAGATCGAAGGAAAAAGCGAATTAAATGTGGACGTGTGTTGCACATGCTGGTAATGTTGCTGTTGTTGGGCGGTAGATTCCAAAATACCATATACCATCATTTTCTAAGTGCCTGCTTACATTATCACGGGAATAAAGGTCGTATCGTGCGAGACGGGTAGATTTTATGTGAGTCGAAAGAGGACAGTCATTAAAATAAAGGACAAATCAGAAATGACGGGAACAGAAATATGCAACACTTCGAAATTTATAAAAATTACTAATTACTTTGGAGAAAATCATATAAAACCTAACTGCAGATGGGAAAACCAAAAAAAATACTCGTACATAGTCATAAAAAAGGGTATATGCACATCGAATGTGAAATATGCAATATTTCGTTTTCTAAATTTCATTTGGTGATTGAACGTTGGTTATATAAGTACGAGCATATTACAATTTTTTCTTTTCTTTTAAATACAAAAATTTTTATCCGTGTAAACCTTCTACTTCAGCGATATATTATGTTTTAGATTTCAGCATACACCATATGTCAAAGTTGCTTTCATACTAATGAAGCATTTTTCTGTGAGTAGCCACTGCGTTCATGGGTAGGCAAGCGTGGTCAGGACCTCTGTGTTTCGGAAAGAGAACAAAAGAGAATCAGCGATAGTTGCAGTGCAAGAACGTCGACATGTATTCAACCTCTGTTGTTGAAAGTGCTACGGTGGCCTGCTTCTTTGAGTTCCAAGAAAGCGCTGCTCCTTGTAGCATCTCAACATCTGATGCCCAGTCTGCATCACAAAAGCCCGAAAGTTCTGGATTGCCATCTCTGCTGAATACTAGTTTTGCTTCCGTCGTACCCTCCAAATATCTAAAAATACGTTTAGCAGCTAACCAATAAGGTTTATCAGGTTTTTGATGGAATCTGCTAATCAATCATCTCCTCCTGTTCTTCTCACGATTGTGGACACATATCCTTGGACAGAACTTGATTTGTGTCCACTGGTGTTGATACTGAATTACAATCCATCATTCGAAAACACTCTAAAAATTCTCTAATGTAGTGCAGCTGATCAGCTGAGATACGTCCGTTAGCTCGATCACGATGAACCTGCATACCCAATATGAAGCGAGCAGCACCAAGGTCTTTCATTTCAAATGTTTCCATTAAATTAGTCTTCAACTTGGATTTCTTGGAAACGTCATTGGATAGAACTACAACGTCATCCACATAGACGGCGACAATCAAGTTGATATCTCATGAGGCCTTGAAATAAATGAACGGATCCATTATGGATTTTTGCATTCCACATTTTACTAGTGCTGAATCCAGTTTAATGTTCCATAATCTGCCGGATTGTTTTAGACCATTGTCATGGTAATGAGACCAGACAGTTTTTTGTTTTATTTTGTTAATTTCCAACTGCCATCTTCTATTTCAATTTTAGTTCCCAGCTAATTCAGCAAAAATAAATATACTCAAATTCGTAATTGCTGACTTAGCAGGTAATATGTTAGATTTATTTTTTGAGTATGCACACTTTCCAGGGTCTTCTGCGTAATCTCTAGGTTGATGCATATAGATCTCTCCACTGAGGTCACTTTGCAGGGAGGCCGAAACCGCATCCATTTGGTCTATCTCTAAATCGTGTTTAACCGCCATGGCCAATAAAAGACGGATCGATGTGTAACGAACCACAGGCGAATACGCCTCTTCATAATCAAGACCATTCCTCTGTCCCCAGCATTTGATTACTAATCATTATTTTCCAGAAACATTACGCTTGGTTTTGAACACCCATTTGCAGTCGATCGCTTTACGGTTGGGTGGCAGCGGAACCAATGTCCACGTTCTGTTAGCGATTAAGGCCTCGTACTCTTGGTTCATTGTTCTGCGCCACAATCCGGTGTCTGGACGTGACATCCGGCGTCTGGACGTGACATCGGTTCCTCGATCGCATGTCGTTTCACGGGCACTAAATGACTTCGGGATTCTAGATCATCTTCTTACTTCTGGTTCATTCTTACTGTTTCCAGGCGGCGATGGATAGTTTTCATCTGAATCAGGATTGACGGCACTGTTGGCCTCGGAGTAAAACGTCTCACTTTCATCTGAGTGATCTGGATCCTCTGAGCTTGCTTGTTCGACTTCGGCAAAGCCTTCAATCCTCACTGAATCTAAAGGTACCCACATAACATCAGGATTAACAGTAGAACTATTTACCTGTTTTCGCGTTGGTTTATCATTTTCCATAAAAATGACGTCCCTGCTGTTGTTTAGTCTCTTTGTCTTCGGGTCAACAAGTCGATAAGCCTTGGAGTCTTTAGCTGTTGATTTGGAGTCGAACTTCCTACGTTTTTCTTTTAGGATGTGAACCATTGATCGACAACCAAACTCTCTGAAATGCTCTAAATTTGGTTTCTGTCCCGACCAGGTTTCCTCCGGTGTCATGTTGGTCATTACCCTTTTCGGCAAGTGGTTGATGATTTACACGGCTGTTATCATAGCTTCACCCAAATACTCCGTCTTCAAATCTGCATCAAACAATAGAAATCGGGCCTTTTCAACCACTGTTCTATTGGTCTTTTCTGCTAAACCGTTCTGTTCCGGTGTGTACGGTGCGGTCTTCTAATGTCTTATACCATGTCTGCGCACACAGCTTAACAACCCCTGGTTTCAGAACTCTGAACCGTTATCGGTGCGCAGAATCTTGATCCTTTTCTCGGCTCGATTCTTGTCAAGACTTCTGAACTGGTCGACTTTCTCCTTTACTTCAGACTTACTCTGCATAGGGTAGAGAAAAACCTTTCGACTGAAGGCATCTACAAAAATTAAAAAATATCTTGTCCCTCAATTTACTGACATAGGACGTCGTCATGTACCAGCTCCAATACTTCTGTTGCTCCTGTTCCAGTGTGCTTAAAGGGCAAGCTTGTCTGCTTTCCTTTCATTCAAACCATGCAGGGTGTAACGTTCTCACGTCCATGAAAATTCACTCCACCTGCCATGTACTTGGGCTTGATTAGTCTTTCTAGGCACAGGTGTCCCATCCGTCTCTGCCATAGGGAGTATTTCTACTGAAAAGCGATTTACAGTTTGGCATGTGCTACTGCTGGTCCAGCTTGTAGACCCCTTCTACCTTTGACGTGATGGTAATCAAGCGGTATTGGCTGTTAAAAATATCGGAGCGATTACCTCTTAAAATTACAGAATTTTCACCGTCTGCCAAACGACTTACAGAGAGCGAATTGGCACACAAACATCCTTAGCAACACCATACTCGCTAGTAGACAACACAAACTTGACGTCCCCTGTTCCGTCAACAGGCATTACATTTTTGTCCGCTTTCACCTCTCTGTCATTTTCCACTTTGGTGATATTTTCCAAACAATCTCGCTGTAACGTCATGTACTTAGAAGAACCAGAATCCAAATATCAGACGTTTGCTTTCATTTTTTTGGCTGAGAGTGATGTATACAACACATTTTGTTGGTTTGCATTCAGCTTTGATGCATTTTTCTTCGGATTCGGACAATTGCAAGTAAAATGCCCATATCTGTTGAACGTGGAAGTTCCTACCTATAAGCTCGCGAAATTGTATAAAAAGAAGCGGTAAATGTTTGCCACAACGCATGGCTAACTTTGGCCGCCCGGTCAATGTTAGCCAGGTATCGGTCAAAGTTAGCCTTTTTACACAAAATCATAGTACTTTTTTTCTTTTTGCCTTTAAACACTGACAGCCATATAAATAAAAAATCGCTAACACACACAGATAACCAATTAATTAACTAACTCGTAGTAAGCGAGTTTATCCATTAGTTTAATTTTCCTATTAATAAAAATGTTTTCTCCATGCAATAGCTGTCTGACGTTTTAATTATACCTAGAATTTGACAATGGCAGTAACTGTCCTTAATTGTACCAAAAATAAAACAAAATCTACTACATTCTATTGAAACGTCGTAATAATTGGCTCGGTTATGTAGAACGGGTAGGGCTACAATGGTAGTTTTTATATTCCAAAGATCCTCTTATTCCTGTCAGTAAAATGCAAAATCTGGCCTTCCAAACACAAAAGCTTCCGTATTTCGAGTAGCAATATGTGCAATATTGTAGCATTCTTCTGCAGGATTTCTGGAATTTAAAACGAACGTAAAAAAAATGGTTGGTGCATGCATAACCACTATCTCCTAAACGACGACCTCTGAACTCCCCCCTTTCTAAACGTTCTTTTATCCTATTCGCTCTAAAAATACGAGAATCATGGGTACTTCTACGATAGTGCATAATCCCTTATTCTAAGTGTGAGTCGCAAACAACTGTCTTTGAATTTTAGATGATAAGCCATTTTTTGTGAATCTTTACAGCAATTTTACACACACGCACTATTTTGCAAATTTAGAAACTCCTTAACTCTCGAAAATGGCGAGGTATTAATCACAAGTTAACAAACGTCAGCTAGGTCTGCATTTTTTTTTTATTAATAACGATTTGAACATACCCACTGTGCGCCGTAGCGGAAGTGGTTAATGTGTCAGACCGCTGCGCGTGAGGTTCCAAGTTCAAATCCCAGAAAACACCAACAAGTTTTGCCACGGTCCCAACTCTCGCGAACGTCTGACAAACATCCGAGAGTATTGATGTCTCGAGAAAGCTTCTCAAAACAAATTGCGCTTCGGATACGGGACTAAACTGTAGGTCCTTTCCATTCGTGTCAAAAATATAATGCACACAAGATGAGTGGTTGCCAGAAGCTAAGCCCAGGTACTTAAAAGAGCTGTTTTACCAAATATTTATTTATTTATATCCACTGCATAACTCATGTTTATTAATACGGCTGTGAAAATTTAAGAAAACCGACTAAAAGCTATATTTATTTTAAAGCAAATTAATTAAATTACTTACCCGTTTAAAAATTTTGTGAAGATTAGTTCACTAACATTCACAGTAACTATAAAATTTACAGCACTCAAAAACGCGGGTAAGTGGTATTATCACAAATTTGATCAGAACGGCACTCAAATAAAATTTAATCGAACTTCTTTTCCCCTATCTCGTAAAGAATAGAGGTTCAAAATATGTGTAATAATAACAAGTAGCTATATCTTTCAAAAGATCGCTGTAGTATCCATTTGTGGATTTTACCAATTTTCGGTCAAAGTTACACGGTCGGTTAAGGTTGATTTTTGTTCTCGCCTTGACCATCAGTTTAGAATCTTAATTTACCATCATCATACACTCCCAAAATTCCTTGTATTCCAAGAGAATCTGCACGGAAAACTTCCATGTTTCGTAGTTGTTTCTAAAGCAAAGCTTTTCTACGGATAACATCGAAGAATTGGATGCCATAGCGTGCCTAGAACAGAATGAGTGAAATCTTTAAAAATCTTCCACATCCGCTGATCTTTTCTAAAAAATAAACTTCTAAAATGTACTGACTGTCCCTATCTTTCTTGTGCTATGCTAATTATTGCGACCTGATCCCATAACTTCTTGAAATATTAAATTTCCGGAGCACAAGAAATTAAACCACCACGTTTAACAAAGTTCAAAAGGAGAAGGAGAAAGGGAAGAATTTATACAAGTAGAATTATGACATTTATCGTAAATCTCGACTGTAAAAGTAAAAAAGTTACCAGGAGTATTTAATTTTGAATTATTCTATAACAGTAATTAAAGCGAAAGTCCTGGTAGCTAGTGCTAATCGATTTATATGTAATTCATTGTATGTCAATAATTTTTTTTTTATTATATAAAAAATAGTATTTAGAAAAATATTACTAAAAAAATCATTATTTTAAATACTTTACGTTTTTTTTCCACGTAGGGTACGATCGAATTCATTCTGTTCCCCGTTTTATATGTTTTTCATTCATGTAGGTACCTAGCTTTTATCCTCCATCCATTCCATTTTATTGTGAATCATACCTACTCAAAAATGTTTTCCATCTTGCTCAGAAAGAAACTTAAACTTCCACTTGAAGATGTCACTGTAGTCAATCAAGACCTTGCAGGTGAGAATGAGATAGCCTTCAAATTTGAGTTAATAAACAAGGATGAGTATTGAATCGAATTTGCAGTTTGACAATTGTCGTTATGTCATAACCCCGGTTTGTTTTTATTACCATAAAAACAGTGAAAAATTTATCATGTCTAAATATACCGACCTTATCAAAGTTGGCACACAATATGCCCGTCGTATGAACTACTTGTCGAATCGAATATTTGGGGAAGTCGCCCGTACGACCAACGATAAATCCATGAAAGTTGTCCGGATGTTCAGTGAGGAACCAATTCACAAGCGTGATTACGTTATCAATTGGTATCCCCGGCATGTGGAAACTCATCTGCTCATGAAGCAACTTCGATGGTACGGCCTGTTTCGCGATGAACACCAAGACTTCAAAGAGGAAATGAAGAGACTGCGACGTTTACGGGGCAAAGCACCTCCCAAAAAGGGCGAAGGCAAACGGGCGGCCAAGAAATAAAGTTGAACACATTTCACTAAGAAAAAAATGTTTTTTATTATATTTTTCTTCTCGTATTCATTAGATTAGCTGTTCCCTCAAAGACAATTTTACCACCTTGTCTACATTCGTATCGTACCACAATAACCTTTCGGTTTTGCAAAAGTTCTACACAGATTTCAGTATCTCTGTTTATTTGACATCTTCGTGGAAAGGCGAACTGTTGTGATAACACCATTGTGCCATGTCCAGGTAGTTGAGTACCAATTACTCCGGCTACAACTGCGTTTAATAGGGCTCCATGCACCATTCGTTCGCTCTCAGGTACTTCAGCCGAGTGTATTGGATTGCTGTCACCAGTTAACTTTGTAAATTGGTCCAAGTCATCTTGAGTGAATATTCTTGTAAATTTCACTTTGTTTGGAAGCGAAGAACAGTTCTTCATAAGAGGTAGCCTACAATCGACAAATCTCCTAAGCATTGTTGTCCACTTCAATAGTGCGAGCTGCGAAATCTTCCAAGAAAACCACAGCTAATGCTTTCAGCCTTTCTTCAGATGAGCTCTTAAAATAACGTATTCTCCGTAAACTGTTAGAAGCGCTAATTAGTGGTTTGAGTGATGTATCCTCTGACAAAAGAAGGTGAAATAGTGTCAAGAGGTTTATAGCAATTTCTATATTTTCTGTGGACTCAAGTACTTCAAGGATTAGTTTGATATTTTCAGGTTTTGTAATCTCTTCTCGTGATATGGGATCTAAAAATTTTAAATTCCAGTTATTAGTTGAAAATTAGTCAACTTTATTGTCAACCGCGAGTCGAACGTAGTGCGCGAGATGCTATATTTAGCGAAATACAAAGTGGATTCCAATGCAAATTTCATATTGGTCATAAAGCGTGACTAATATACTGCGGCAAAATTTTACTTTACCGGAATTGTTGAAAATTTCTTCCGATAGATTAGTTCACGCAAAGCACGAATTTGCAAACATTTTTTGGTGCTCTCTTACCAGAGAGACCATATACATAGAATGATACCAACATTTTAGGAATAAAATAAATAAATATTTGGCGCGACAGCTCATTAAGTGCCAGGGCCTAGCTTCTCGCAACCACTCATGTTGTGTGCGTTATATTTTTCGTACGAATGGAAGGGACCTACAGTTTAGTGCCGTATCCGAACGGCGATTTGAGAAGCTTTTTCGAGACAACAATACTCTCGGATGTTTGTCAGACGCTCGCGAGAGGTGGGACCGTGAAAAAACTTTTTGGTGTTTTGTAGGATTCGAACTTGGAACCTCACGCGTAGTGATCCGACACACTAACCACTTACGCCACGGCGCCCACACATTCGGTTGTTATGGACTTTTTTATTTGTTAATCTTTATCTTTGCAGCAAAAGAATAATGTAAGAATTCGGATGCTCCAATCCCGAAATGTTCGTATCATTTTATATGGCCTTTTTGAAATTTTGGGGGCGGTTATACCTCTCCGGTAAGAGAGCGCAAAAAAAAATATAGATTCGTACACAGCGTGAGCTAATCTATCGGATTAAACAAAAAAAGTTTAATTTTCGACATTTCCGTTAAAGTAAAATCTTGCCATTTTGGCTTCTAAATTATGCCCTATGGACCATTTGATTAAGTCCATGAAAATATGTGAAAATAAGCAAATGTTATCAGTAATCTTTTAAAAAATATGTACATGTTATTCTCCAATTGGTTCCAATTTTGCTCTTTAAATCTGTACGTAGAACATCACTGATAACAACCAAGAATAAGTGGTGACAGTATGCGGCCTTATCGTACCCTGGCTGAGTACACTCCTAAAGAGCAATACATTTTTTTAGGGATACCTCTTCGTCTCCTGCACAAGGTATATCTACCAGTATCCCGATATCAGTTTGTTTGACTCGATAAACAACAAATTATTATACAACTGCGGATCTATAGTAGATGCCATACTCTATGATAATCAGCAACGTGTTTATGTGATATTTGTATAAAGATCCTGAGGAAGTCTGCAATTTAAGCGAAAAAAAATATTGTTTAACGCCCGAACGAATTTTAGTCCGACTCGCGAATGGCAATACAGTCCTAATTCTTACCCAAGCAAATATTGCTTATACCGGCGGTACCGTGGAGGATCAACCGTTCATTTGGCAAAGCCAGAAGTTGTAAGAAAACATCCACAGCAGCTGCCTCACGGAGAAAATCAAAGTTTATAGGATCATAAGCGAAATTAGCTAAATTTGCAGTAACTTGCTCTTGTGCTTCTAAAATAAAATCATTAGCTGAGTACTTGCTTTCGAATGTTTAGGTAGGGTACCTTACCAACATTTGTGGTTGTATGGAACTCTTCAACTAAGTGTGCTATGTATTCCTTTCTTCCAATACCATGTTCTGGTGGCTTCCTTAGTAATAATTCTTTATTTGCAAACATACCGCAAATTTATTACACAATCTACCTATTTGTTTAGCTTCGCCAATTCCGGCAGCAAATTTTCGAAAGCAGTGCTGCCACTTTTACATTTTAAATTAAATATAGAATTATGAGGAAGACAAGAAATGCAGCTTCTATAACACAGTGTCTCCATGAGCCATGATTCATGTTTGGACATATACATGTAAGATCTAAGGAATAGATAAATATGTAAATATTGAGTCTTTAATTATTAGTATATGTCTACTGTATTTAGTAGTATCCTATTCTGCATAAATCAATAAATATGTATGTATAAAATCGTTTGAAACATTGGCTGCATTCACGTGTACACAACAGTTGTAAAATCATCGCTACATTTCCATGAATGGATTGCTACTTTTGTCGGTGCCGTCTATGTGATAGCGGTACTCATTTTTTAAGTTTTCACCTCTACGTCGATAAGTCAAGCACAAAATTGCCGCAGAAAAGCAAGTTGAGTAAAAGTAGCGTAAACATTTTTCGATACATAAAATGGCGACTTTTTTAAGTTTTCACCTCTACGTCGATAAGTCAAGCACAAAATTGCCGCAGAAAAGCAAGTTGAGTAAAAGTAGCGTAAACATTTTTCGATACATAAAATGGCGACCGCTCAGTCAACATGTTGAGTGAGCGGTGCCATTCAGTTGAAAAATTACAACTGTTGTGTACACGTGAATGCAGCCATGGGCTAGATTTAAATGAATGATAGTACGTTTGTTTCTATTCCTTTTATTCTTCCAGGGGGGTTTTCAGCTTTGGATTGCATATTGTAGAAAAACATTCCCCTATCACAACATCCTCCTATTATTACTACCATCCAGTAACTTTTCTATAATATATTATTAACGTTTTGGGGGGGTGAAGCTCATTAGCTGGCCCCAAAATGTATGTACTTAACATTTTATTTTTAGGTTATAGATATACATGTCTATGTATATAGAATACGGTTAGATTTTATATTTATATCTAGTTTTTCGTTTAGAATTAAGTCATACGCTCTTAATCTTTTAAGCCACCAATGGTACAGTTGTTTTCTTCCACCATGTAATGTATTTGAGGATTTACTTGGTCTTGGAGTTGTTGGTAATACATACATAGTGCATATTTTTTTTTAGCAATTTCACTAACATTCACTACTTTTAGATCCCTCTGTAGGTTGTCATGCCTCTTAGTACTTTGTTTTGGAATGTTTATATCATTCTTAGATTTGTCTTTTTGGTATAACCTCAAAGCTGTATCCCATACGTCCATACAGGTCTCAGAACTTCTTGCATAATAGTAGTTTGTTGTTAATTGATAGCTGGGAATTTCTTCCCATTAACGAATGCATTTGTTTGAATCTAATATTTAGCTCCTCTTTTTCCTTTTTGACATGCTCCTTCCATCTGAGCTTAGCGTCAAGTGTTATACCAAAATACTTAATCAAAAATTTATTATACATATTTAACCGGAAAATAAATTAGCCCCAACCATTTAATCTGCGCTCCCGGAGCGAAAAGTGAGCTTAGCGTCTAGTGTTATACCAAAATATTTAATCAAAAATGTATTATACATAATTAACCAAAAAAAAAAATTAGCTCCTATCATTTAATCCGTGCGCCCGGAGCGAAAGGTCCACCGAAATTTCAACTTTGGTATCATTCAATCCGTTCGAAGGGAATCGTCTACTTATCGGTAATGTGAATGAGATTCACTTTAACGTTCAAAAAGAGGTAATTATTTTATGGTCAAAATAGTTCAGAACAAATAAATTCACCAATATTTCATTGAAACTTAAAAGAATTTCAACAACCCGCATTTTATTGATCAGATGTCTTTATTTGTATTGGGTGGTTGGACTTTATATTGTTACCATCTGACGTTCGGAACTTTGTTTTATTCTCAGGCAAACGAACAACAAATGAAACGTGAAGCATAACAATAGTAACAATCCGTAGTTATTTTACGGTCAGACACTGGTCGATTTTGGTAGGTTGGTATTGCTACGATGTTTATGAAAACGAATACAGTATTTAAATATCGAAAATTTAAGTTTGTTTGTAGTATGAGCTTAAAGCTCAAAGTGCAAACACTTTTAGGCGCTCGATATCCAGTGAAATCTTACTCTTCTTCAAGTTTGAAGAATGAATAATTCAAAGTGAAATTGTTTTAATATCTAGTCAGTCGTATTTTATTACCTCGTTATATGATCTAGATTAGACCATTAACATAATCCCGGTGGGAATATATGTACATATATATTCCCACCTTTGTGCAAAAAGGTTGATTTCTTGACTCTGATCTTTTCTCAATACTCTTAACACTTCGCGACAAAATCATTATGAAACAAACAAAAAGAACACGACTAGTGAATAAGCTAATTGACTAGGGTTTGTTCAACCAAAGTATAGAAAAGCGTCTCATATTTACTGAAACATCAGAAATAAAGGAAGCAATAAAAACTAGAACATATGCCCAAGAAACTAAATAACAACCCAAGAATAAAAATAAAAGAAAAGATATGTTAAAAGAATGAATAAGTAACAGGGATTAAAAAAAGCTATGGAGACGGGAGAAAATGATCCAACAGTAAGCAGATTCATTTGCTGGATATTTTGAGAAGAAATGGAATAAATATTTGATGAAGAACCCTCTATTCAGCCAGTTACCTCTAGAGAAATAGCTAGAGTAAAAAGATCCTGATCCAATAAATCCCCAAGATTTGACAATTTCCAAAGATAAACTAAAAAAAAATAGAGCAGATTATAAATGCTGCCCTTCAATTAATATATACAAATAAAATAGGAAATTTTGGTATGAAATCCGGGTAAAACGCCAAGTGAGTAACCTCCTTTCGTCCGATTTCCCTACTATCTATGTTATCAAAAGTCATTGAAGAAATACAGATACTGCTAAACTTTCTCGATAATTTGGCCGTCAACTCTTAAGTCTAATCTGTGGTCATATTTAAGGGCCATACATTCTGACCTAGATACATTTAATTTCAGTTTGCTGTATTCGAGCTAGATGCACAATCCATATAGGTTGCCTTGAAGTTTTTGCTCGCACTCAACGATAGTTTTTCCCTAATATAAATAGGACAGGTCATCTGCAAATACTGCGATTTGGGAGTATTTGAGTACACTCTTTATGTCGCTGATTAGTTGATAAAAGTAACTCTGCAAGTATAAATTCCCCACTTTTATTTCGACGCTGCCGGAAGATATACAATTTATCACCGTTCGTTATGTTCACTCCATCAAAAGGCCACTTAATTTACTCAAGCATGACCCTGTTAATGGTCTCGAAGGCTCTTTTAAAGTTGAGAAAAAAAGCGATGACGTAATCTTTTCCGCCAATTTATTCCTTCCAGCTAAATAGGACACTTTAAAGTTGATTCGAAGAAGTGTCTTTTTGTAAACACAGACTGACTTTCGAGGAATAGATTATTCTACTCAAAATACTCTTCTAATTGGACCTAAACCACTTTTTCCAACATTTTTTTGCTTACAGGAATGGCATTAAAGTGTCCCCAAATCAACGCGAATAATTGCTGTCGCCTCGACGGCGATTATTTTACGTCTACAACGACAAAGAAATTCGTGAGTATGCCCACACCAAGGTAACCGTTTTGTCACAGTGTTAATGAAAATGTACTCCTGATCAGACGAAAAAGAAGTTCTTTCATTTCCTGCCTTCCACACTTTATCCTTCCTCCTCACGTTTTTATAATCATCGTGTGTAACCCTGCATGCAGCGACACTAAAAAAACGCTGCAAGATCGCCGTCACCTTAAACGTATCCCCAAAACCAACGCGAATAATCGCTGTCACCGCGACGGCGATGAATCTTTATGCTTACTGTCAACTGAGCTATATGACAATATATGAGAGTGCCCACACAAACGGGAATTTGCTGCCGCGACGGCGATTTTGTAGTGCTTTTGTCACTGTCGTCGGTTTGTCGTAGTTGAAATGAATATACCGTATACTTAGAGCTTAATTAATTGAAAAAATACGTGAAAAAATACCAAATTTTATAGGATCTATCATGCGAATATTATAAAACCGTGCGGAGGAAGGATAAAGTGTGGAAGGCAAGAACTAAAAGTGGTTCTTCTTCGTCTGATGATTTTCGCAAACACTGGGACGAAAGTGCCACCTTTGTATGGGTATACTCACGATTTTCTTTGTCGCAGTCGCAGCGACAGCGATAAGATCGCGTTGGTACCTTAATTTGGACGAGCATTTTCACATAAACCGGTACCTTGAAGTTTCTTGATAAGGGTTACTTATAGCGATTAGTCTTTTTTTTTTGCTCATAGATTATAAAATAGTTTTATGTGTAACATAAAAAGTACGCAAAAATATAAATTTTGCGCCGATGTATTCGATTTGAGGAGTAAAAAGTTTTCTCGTCTTATTATTTGTACATCTTTTGATTGCAGAAAATTACGTGGATCAAAACGATGTTTTCCGGATCTATTCTACTCAAACGTTAACTTACCATGCACCTTTCTGGAATTAATAAAAATATTTCTGTTGAGTTATTAATTATTTCCCTATCTGCTACCTTTTTGAAAATAAGTGGGAGCCCTGTTCTCCACGCGGTTTATTTTGCAATTTTACCGCTTGTCACTTAAAAGAAATTGAAACCATTCATAAAAAAAAAGAGACGGAAACAGTTGTTAAGTCGAAGCCGAAGTAAACGCGCCTTTCCTTAGAACAACAAAGCTCCTCTGCAAAATTTCCAAGATTTGTAGAAATATAATTGGCGCCGTACTATAAGTGTAAAACTGATTATAAAGAAAAAGCATTCACTTTGTAAAAATTGTTTTTGTATTTTTCTGGGAGAATCTAAGGTAAGTCGGAGTTTTCGTGTGTTAAAGTAAAATTCTGACTTTCGTAGGTCTGTCGGCTACACAGCAGAACGGTAATTGCAAGAAAATGATATTGGTTGTTAAAATAAATTTGCACATCTGTCAGTAATTCAGTTCAACGAACTTCCCGCACCGTTTTGTCTTCGTAGGTTTAATGAATCGTGTTAAACAAACAAATGCTTGATACCTTATCAGTTAAAAATGTAAATTAAGCGCGAGACTCCTTTGTAATTATAGATAACTAAATCTTATATATCCGCGTGTGAGATTGGAAGAACTATTACCTTCCAAATTGTATATCAGAGTAAAACAGGATGTCCACTAGTTGGGAAGTAAGTGAAAGTCTGGGCGAAGACCTGTCTGCGGAATTGAAAAAAAAGTGGAATCATTTTTGCCACTTAATTTAAGTTTGGCCAGATTTTACTTAAACGATCAACTGAAAAGTGCAAAATGCTGTTGGCGCTCTCGAACAAAACATTACCTGTCCTCAAAGTTTGATATATGTACGTGTTGGCATGTGAAGATTCATCAAAATCGGTCCATAAAAGCCGGAGAAACAAAAACAAATGGTTGTGTCTACTTAAACGGTGTGAGTAGTACAGAGTAATATATTGATACTGCGTCTATTACGCAAGGAGCTCTAGTTTGGGTCTTAAATTTTGAGCTAGAGAGTTAAATTCGGTGTGTAAGCTTCTTAGTTCCCAAAGCAGTACAGTGTAAACATTTTCGAAAACGCCTGACACAAATTGTTTTCATATTTTTTATTTTTTATTAAAAACAACAAGAAAGTTTAAACGAAATGTAGAGCAACTGACTTTGTCTACACTTCGTCCACACAATGTCAAATTGCTAAATTTCAGTATATTTTTATTTTTCTTATAATTTGCGCACACAAGTGGTTATGAATACCCTTAAAATATTTTTGGTAATTACTACATACATACTCGTGCATACATACATACATGTATACGTATATACATACATACATACATACATTTTCAATGGCCCGCTAATCTTTCATGAGGGTCGCGGGGGTAGGATGATCCTTCTTGATCCTTGACCCTCCATACTTCTTGATCCTCCGCCATTGACACCAACTCATCACGAGGAATTCCTAGATGGCTATGGCACGGCAATCATGGCACGTCTTGGAAGCCGGTCTGGGGCATACGCACTACGTGACCAAACCATCGAAGCATAGATCGTTCCGTTCGGAGAAGTAGCTGTTTAAAATTGAGCGCCTCGCGTACTCTGGTGTTGCGCACTCGATCCCTACGAGTTGTTCCAGCAACACCGCGAAGGAACCTCATTTCGGCAGCTTATATCCGCGATCTTATTCTTTCGGTCCATAGTAATTACTACATAACAATAACATATGTATATAGAAAATGGCATCCGAGAACATAAAAAAAAATGTTTACGATCAACGTGTAGTGTTAAGTTTCTAACATGATGTATATATTGTGTGCTTTGTATGTACTTATGTATATACATATGTGTGTAAGAGTTAGGAGTTTTTTTTTTTATAGTTCATTTGGGCTAAATGGGTTCGACTTCCCTTTTTATGTATTGTTTTGATACATACGTATGTAGCGTGAGCATTAATGAAATAAGGATTAGAGTGAAAGAAGGTACCGATCAGTGAGCTGCATGAATCTACTCATTTGCAGTGGTGAATCATTCGCTAAAACACGAGCCGTGTTTTAGTGTATTATGAATATGTATTTGAATGCGTAGTAGGCTCGCACTCGAAGTATTCATTCAAACAGAGTAATTAGAATAGTTTACTAAGTAATTCACAAGCCCTCGAATGGTTTCAAGTAGCACGTATTGAAATAGTGTAGAATACACAGATACACAGAATGCACACATGCATAGAGCCACTGCAAGAATGTACATAGAAGATCGCACGAGCCACTCGAAACATTCATTGCCTTATTCAAAACAATGTGAGCTCGTTCTGGGCAATTGCTGCTTCTGGGCAATTGCTTCCTTCCGACGGTCCAATTGTTGCCAGTACAGCTTCCAATTAAGAGTTTTGTCTTAGGGGAGCAGCTCATAGTAGATGATTCCCTGCCAATTCCACTAAACACACAGCAAACCTTCCTGGCTTGGCCACCGTTTGCGCCGGCTCAGCGCTATTCGACCACGACCGTTTTCGCTTTAAGTTGTAAGTGATCAACTTTTCATCACCAGTCACCATCCGCTTCAGAAATGGGTCGATTTTGTTGTGATTCGCAGATGGAAATCGGTCCATGAGTTTTTTTTTGCGTTAACTCGTGTGGCACCCATACATCGAGTTTCTTTTGGTATCCAGCCTTATTCAAGTGGTTCTAAACGGTTTTTTGTGCAATGTTTA
This sequence comes from Brachypalpus laphriformis, assembly GCA_945910035.1. Classification (NCBI taxonomy): domain Eukaryota; kingdom Metazoa; phylum Arthropoda; class Insecta; order Diptera; family Syrphidae; genus Brachypalpus; species Brachypalpus laphriformis. The sequence goes on from OX246754.1 coordinate 91,024,237, forward strand.
GCTCCTGGGCAATCGAAACAGAGGTTAAATGACGGTCAGACTCGATGATTTCCATGAATTTATTTGTTGTATCCTCACTTTCCGACATAAGTATCTAAAAACACTTAATTATTAAGCAAATATAAAAATATTAAGCACTTTTATCACTTTGATTGCTATTTTTCCGCCATTTTTAATCCATATTAAACGTCAGTGCGATAGCTGCTGCTACCAACTTGGGAAAATGAAATTTCTAGGTGAACCAGGAGCGTTTTTTTTATTTTGAGAAGAACTAGTTCAGTTCGCGGGGAAAACAAAACGCGGCTAATGTCTACGTTTAATTTTTTTTTTTTTTTTTCTTTTATAATATTTTCTTGTTTGCCCGCTTGATACAGGCTCCTACATTCCATGTTCCTATTTTTAAATACCCACTCTGACTGAGCATGATGATTTTACTAGGGAATAGTTTTAATTTACTACCTAAGAGAGGTAGTTTCCCGTTGTCTTCCTCTCTTTCTAATACTTCCTGTGTGAATTTACTTCTAATCAAATTTTTAAGTTCAATACTTTCTTATTTCACTTATAGCTATATTCGTCCGTTGCCGAATACTCTTTAATCTTGATCTTGTCTTGTCTTAACCGTGATATCCTCCTTAAGTGTTGAGAAGCGTGGCTTTAGGTTGTGATCGTTGTTGCTGTTGAATCTTTAGCGCTCTCCCGTTTGTTTTTTATCCCTTCTTCCTTTACTGTTCGATCGTTTCTGTTTTTTGTTGTTAAGGAGTTGATATATTATTAAACTTGCTTTTGTATTTCTGATGGCTTCTCGGTTTTCTTCTGGTGATCGAATTTTTTTCTGAAATGTTTCGTTCCCAGTATCTGTTTCATCTTTTGCTTTGGCTGAATCGACTTCTTTTCCGTTTATAAATATTTTTATCCCCTTCTTTTATGTTAAAGATCAATATATTATTCCACCGAGCTATTCTTTCATTCATTTCTTTTTGTATCTTTATTTCTTCTTTCAAGTTTTCTAATTCCGTTTCGAGAATCACTAATGTTTCTTTCGCTTCATTAAGGTTTTTATTTATGTATGTATTTGTCTATTATATGACATTAGAAATATCAAACAATCATAAAACAGGAGCATGATGCACGTGTCAAACACCAAAAATCATCGCAATAATATTGCAAAACTGTATCATTATAGTAAAACTTGCTAAAAGGAAAGGTACTACCACTGCTGCGCATGGTACTGATCCTGGACCGAGCAGAAATGTTCGGGTCAGAGCTATACGGATTCCGGGGGCTAGCAAAATAATGAAACAGTTTGGAAGCATGACCGGTCGAAGTTACGAGCTGGAAGAGATGATGAATAGAAGGTGGGTGGATATCTTGTGTGTCCAAGAGACGCAATGGAAAAACACCGGAAATCGGGCGCGTTGGAACAAGACGCCCTTCAGGTTAGGCAGTTCCGGTCGTTTTTCGGTGATTGCATCCTTCAGTTTATCCAATTGAGAGCAGTATTTATCGGAATCAATGGTTCGGTTATGCGAGAGAAGCTCATAATACACAATTCCCTTCCAATCCCACCAAATACAGAGCATAACCTTCTTAGGGTGAAGACCAGCTTTTGGAATGGCTAAAGGTGGCTTACCTCTTTTGTTCCATGATATTTTCCGACCCACGTTATTGTAAAGTATCCACTTTTCATCGCCCGTTATCATCCGTTTTAAATGGTTCACTTTCGTTGTGGCTCTGCATGAAATTGCTGATGGAAACACGATCCAATAAATTTTTTTTTTCACACAAATTGTGCACCTGCCAAATATCGTATCGATTTACGTGTTGCAGTTTACGCAAGTGATTTTCTGCGCTTGATTTCGATATATCCAATATATCAGCTATGTGCCTGGTTGTTAAGCGTGCATTATTTCCAACTAGAGCTTTAATTTGGTCCCCATCAATCTCAACCGGTCGTCCAGAACAGAGCAAGTCAGAACATGTGAAATCACCATCACGAAAATGCCGGTACCACTCGCGAACAGTCCAAGCGCTTACAGAGTTATCCCCGTGCACAACCCAATTCACTATGGGTTTGTGCAGCATTTTTTGCTTTCCGAAAATAAAAGAGCATAATATGCCGAAAATACTCCTTATTTGCCTCTTTTTTCAAAAGTTTACCAATTGCGTAAAACACCGATCGCTTTCTTTCACATATGGTATGCACTGCGATGTGTATTTAAAGAAGAAAAAACTGCAAACTCGAAGCAACATTTACAAATGGCGTCATTCAAAGTTAACGGGAACATAAACGATAAACAGAGGCAATTTATTGGCCAACAGACAACTACGAGATCCGATATGGGTGGCGCTAAGACATAAAGGGGTTCCAGATGATCATGGACATGTGCGGAAGAGCAAAGACAAGAGTAAGATGTCCCGCTGGAGTAACCGAAGAGTTCTCAATCAAAGTCGGGGTGCACCAGGGAAGCGTTTTAAGTCCTTGACTTTATTACAGTCCTTGACTATCTGCTTGAATGTAAAGTGACGGACCCCAAAGTACATCAATTATTCTTTGCTGACGATGGAGCCATCATAAATGAAGATCCTACATCCCTGCAACGAGCACTTGATGTGTGGGTGGACGTTTTGGAGGGAAATGTGTATCGCATTAGTTCAAAAAAGACAGAGTATTTGCGCTGCCCGTTCTCTGATTCACTCAGGCCTCACATATTCCAGACATTTATTTGAATTCCATATTGATCTATAATCAATAGCAAAGCAACCTGTAATTACGACATCAATCATCGCGTAAGCGTAGGGTGAATGAAGTGTCGGGAAAACTCCGCTGTCTTCTGTGACCGAAAAATGCCCCCTAAGTTGAAAAGAAGGCTCTACACTGTAATTGTACGTCCAGCGCTCACATACGGTTCACAATGTTGGACGATGTACAAAAAGTATGAGAATAAATTAACGGCAGCTGAGATGGAGATGCTTTGCATGACAGCAGGAGTAAAAAAGTTTGATCGAATAAGAAGTTCGAAGATCAGTGGAAGCCTTCACGTCAAGGAAACCATCATACGAAAGATAGGGCAAGACTGGGTTAGCTGCTATTGCCATGTTCAAAGAAGAGATCATTTGAACCCTGTTAAAAAGGCAATATCAATGAACGTTCCAAAGACATCGCGAGGCAGGAGAGGCAGGCCTATAAACGCCTGGATCACATAAATGCGACGACATCGGCATTACATTGGTCTCCGTTACCGTGTGATCCAAAATAGGGAGGCCTGCCGATATTTTCTGAGGTCAAATAGCGAACCCCACAGCCAGATCAGTAAAAATGTGGTGAAGTCAGAGGGTTATGATCCCTTGTTTTCAGATCATAACCTCGCCGAAATAGAAAGAAGAAGATGTATTTGGTATTTATTTCCTTCTTTATATCTTCTCTCATTGCAGCTTGTACTGCATCTAGTTGTATTTTCAGTTCTTGCTTTTACCCTTTCCGCTCAGAATTTTTCGTTTTTCATACTTTTTTGGGATACATTGTCCCAATCGGATCGAAAGGGTTAAATCATTTTTCATATCTTCTTTAAAATCATTTTTATATATAAAGCCCTGGTAGCTAGCGCTGTAATTGTACTTATATTTTTTTTGTACATTCATGTACTCTTAATAAATAATATTTTTATATATACGAGTAATAAAAATCACCGAATACTTCCCAAGGTTGTGACGGATGATGGAGAAAACAAAAAACACATTATCTCTGGTTGCCGAGAGGATTTTTAAACTTTCCTTATTTTACTAAATTTGATTTCAATTAAATTAGGTTTTAACAAAAAAAATTAAATCTAGTACAATTTGTTTGTTCATCTCTTACCAAAACAAAACTCATCCCTCGACTTGTAACTTTTTTATTTGAATTGATATTTACAATTGACTTAATAAAAAATTTTCCTTACATAAAGTATGGTATTAAATATTAAGGGTTGGCTCAACATATAACATGGCTTTTTCTATACATATATATGTACATTTTTGGTGGATATTAACCTTCCGTCCTCACACCTATGTTTTACACTTTTTGTTGCAAACCATTGTTAGCGGAGTGTTTAGAGTGAATGAAATGTATGTACCAAAAAACCAAATTTTATTTACTGCATTCGATACAATGCAGCGAGCGATGCTCTTCGCACATAGGCTGTTGACATGCCACACACACTTTTTTTTTTCTGTCTTTTCCTGTCACCGAAGTTGCATTGACCATATTTTTCTAAATTTGTTGGTTGTCATGCTTCAAAACCGGTTAGACTTGGCATTTGAGTCCTTCTTTATAGCTGTAGCTCAACAAGGCTGTACAAAAGTTCAAATACTGGATAAACTACTTGAAACGAAATAACAACACTTAAACAGCTATATTCACAAACTGTAAAAAACACTTATATGAACTGCACACTGGGGTGTATGATACCCAATATAAAATGTTAAACTAAAATTATACAGGGTGTCCGCCGGGAACGTATACTACTTTGTTTTGCCGCCATTTTGGTAAACATTAGTCTTGACAGTTCATATTTGGCAGTCGTGAAGTAGACACGTGGCAAATTTATTATGGAAAAATATTCGATAAACCAACGTGTTTTAATCGTTAAAACATTTTATCAAAATCAATCATCGATTACTGTGACGATGAGAAAGTTACGTGAAATTTTTGGGAGAAACAACGTGCCAACAAAACGCACTATTTATCGTGTAGTGAATGATTTCGAAGAAAGAGGGTCTGTAGGTGATAGGCCCAAGCATGGGCCACAACGTACTGCAAGATCGGCTGAAAACATTACTGCTGTTCAAGGAAGTGTTCAAAACAATCCATCAACCTCAATTCGATGCCGTGCTCAGGAGCTTGGTCTTCAAAGAACAACTTTGGCCACAATTTTGCACAAGGAACTTTTTAACGCCACAACTGCATGCTTTGGGCTTCATTAACATGTGGTATCAACAAGACGGTGCCACATCGCATACAGCCAGGATTACAATGGAATTACTGCGAGACCTCTTTCCACAACAAGTTATTTCAAAAAATGGTGATGTTGATTGGCCTCCACGGTCGCCTGATTTGACTGCTCCTGACTTCTTTTTGTGGGGATATCTGAAAAGCAAGGTTTATGCAAACAAACCAGAAACGCTTGAGGAACTCAAACAAAATATTCGTGATGAAATTAATGAAATACCGCGTGAAATGTGTGAGAATGTAATGAAAAATGTGCTCAAAAGGGCTCGCATTTGTGAGACTAGCAGAGGCGGACATTTACCTGATATTGTATTCCATACATAATTGCCGACATTAAATAAAACATTTATCAATATAAGATCAAAAATTATAAAATTATAAACAAACAAAGTAGTATACCTTCCCGGCGGACACCCTGTATATGTAAAAAAAAATTCAAATCGCTCAAAACCACGACCTACTACTGCAAAAAATGTTGAATTGAATTTACATAGGCATGCTATGGCTGAAAAAAAATTGTAATGGTAACGGCACGATTTGAAATTTTTTGTGGGGTATCTCATACCCCAGTGGGTGGAGGGAAGGTTAATTTTGCTGCGTTGATATTTTTCACCTAGGGTTGCTCAAATCCCGTTGTCGCTGTATAGATTCATCCTTGGACTTCTGCCAACCTTCTTTTATATTTGACTCTGGCTTTCCAAGCAAATTCCCAAATTTCCATTTCGCCGCTGGAATTCCATACGCCAAAAATTTGGTTAGTTCTGGTACCTTCGGGTTGACAGCTTCGAGATGCTTCTCAGGGCCTCTCAAGAAATATGTCATTGTAAACTATTATCGTTAAACCGGTATTTAATTCAGTGTTTGTAATTATAAAAAAAAATAATCTGTAATTGGGGTATAAACATTAGAAAGTGTATTAAAAACTTTTTTACAAATACATATATATATATAATATACCTAATTCATACAAAAATATTAACAAGACAAATATCTACGCATCAAAACCCGAAACATATGGTGCGTTTTGGTGAAACGTCGCTTCTCAGTGAAGTAAGATTTAATACATAGTACAACAACACAAAGTGACTTGGAATCACTTTAGCTTTTTTTCTTAGTCGAAAATGAGTTGGGATGGAAGGGAAGAGCTTTTTCGCTAAGAAAAGCTTTTTCATTCAACTTGAAGATTCAGTAGTATTTCATACATTTAAGCTCAACTTTTTCATACTTTTTACTTCAATTTCAATTCAATCACCAATCTTCAAACAATAAAAAAAGTTTTTAACCAGATTGACTTGGAATCGTTTAATGGAGAAGCTTTCACTTTGCTTTGCATAGTTCTCACGAAAAAACACCAATAGCAACATTGCTAATTACCGCATATAAATAGTCAAATGTGGCAACGTTTGGGTTTGTGCATATTGCACAAAAATAAATTGGTGATAATTAAATTAAACACCAAAAAAATAAAAAAAATAACACGAAAGGTACAACCAGAAACCAGCATTACCCTCAGCCCTCACGATAATACCCACATGAGTATGTATGTACATGACCACAAATAGAATTTTTTGTTTATTTTCTCGTCTTTGTCCGTTTATTCTCTCAATAGTACACATTTTTCTGTGAAATAAGCGAACACACGCCACCTAGCGATCAGTTTAGCTAAGAATAAATTTTGTCTGATGATAGGGGTTTCCAATAGGGACGGTTCGATTTTAGCAGTTCATGGAGGCCATGTTATTTTATCTGTTGTTAATTTTCCTGTTTTTTATTTTTCAGAGACTAAAGATAAATCACCATGGCAAGTTACAGCGTCGAGCAACACATGCAAATAATAAAACTTTATTATCAAAATAGGTGTTCTGTTGTGGCAACGATGCGCGCGTTGCTCCCATTTTACGGTTTACATGGCCGTCCTTCCCAGTCTACTATTCAACGTTTGTGAACAAACACAAGAACTCGGCCTTTCGCAGACATCAACTCGGTACTTGGGCGTACATCCGTAGAAAATCCAACTGACCCAGAAGCTGAAGGAAAATGACCATAGACAACGCCGTGTGTTCGCTTACAGGGTTCTGGAGCATTTGGAAGCAGACCCCGATTTCAGCAAAAAAATCATCTTTAGCAACGAGGCCCATTTTTGGATGAACGGGTACGTCCACAAGCAAAATTGTCGGATTTGGGACGATGCCCATCCACGATGGCGGCGGCATCATCGGTCCGTACTTCTTCGAAAAGGACGATGGTATTGCCATCACCTTCATGTTATACCCTTATGACGAGGGGCCGGGTACGGTAGTCGACTACGGTGGCTGTGCGCTTTCGTTGGTCCATTAAGGGCTTCTCCTCCACCATATGTATTCCAAAGTCCTGACTAATCTTGGAAATTCTTTACCGACTTGTGATTCGAATATGTCGAAGCAGCTTTCGCAAGGTGTTCACTATATTCAACCTAATTGGAACTGTAAACGCCACCGTTGACTCCATCTAGGCAATTTGTCCGCCTCGGTCTGGAACAATAAGTGCTCTAATGAGAATGCACTTTTCCCTCCACTTTCGTCTGCTGCTCCCAAGACCTTCCAAAGGGGTTGGTTATTATGGTTGATATTAGGTCTATCCGCGTACACAATCTAAAGCGCTTTAAGGTGATCTTAAGTGCTCGAAGTGTATTCGTGTACTGAGTGAACATAAGAGAAAAATTGATAAGTAACGAGTAGCTAGTATTTCCCCTCTGTGATTGAATGTGGTCGAAGAATTTCTGCCGGCGTGAACATAAAAACTGCCAAGTGGAATCAGCTGATTGTCAACTGAGTCAAATTGTTTTTGATTCCATTTTAAAGAGTCAATAGATATAAAAAAATAGATGCAAAGTATCTTGAATAAAACGCTGTGATGTGTGAATGTTCTCCTAGAACGTTTCTTTTTGACTTAATATAAATCTGATGGTTCTTAGACGAGTTTAATTTGTTCATTACAATTTTGTTTAATGACAGTTGGCTCGGCATGGCTCGAAATGACTCGCTTTTCATTCGCGTACTTTTGCTTACATTTTCCACTCTCTGAGAGTTTTTACTCTCATCATGTAATATTTGACAATTGATTAGTTTTTGGCTCGGAAAGTACGCGAACGGACCTAATATAATTCAAATTTTATAATTAAAAAAAAAAATATATATTTTTTCGCGTTCCCCCGATTGTCACACCAAAGCGATTTTCTTTGTGGTTAATTTACATTGTTTCACAATTTTCCTTGTAGTAAACTAAGTCATGGAAAATTAAATTGAATGACTAGCTTATACAGGGTGTCCGCCGGGAACGTATACTACTTTGTTTTGCCGCCATTTTGGTAAACATTAGTCTTGACAGTTCATATTTGGCAGTCGTGAAGTAGACACGTGGCAAATTTATTATGGAAAAATATTCGATAAACCAACGTGTTTTAATCGTTAAAACATTTTATCAAAATCAATCATCGATTACTGTGACGATGAGAAAGTTACGTGAAATTTTTGGGAGAAACAACGTGCCAACAAAACGCACTATTTATCGTGTAGTGAATGATTTCGAAGAAAGAGGGTCTGTAGGTGATAGGCCCAAGCCCAAGTAACAGTCTGGTGTGCAATTTGGTCAGGAGGAATCATTGGACCTTACTTCTTTGAAAATGAAAACGGCTTAACGGTAACTGTGAATGGGGAGCGATATCGTGATATGATTGAAAACTTTTTAACGCCACAACTGCATGCTTTGGGCTTGATTAACATGTGGTATCAACAAGACGGTGCCACATCGCATACAGCCAGGATTACAATGGAATTACTGCGAGACCTCTTTCCACAACAAGTTATTTCAAAACATGGTGATGTTGATTGGCCTCCACGGTCGCCTGATTTGACTGCTCCTGACTTCTTTTTGTGGGGATATCTGAAAAGCAAGGTTTATGCAAACAAACCAGAAACGCTTGAGGAACTCAAACAAAATATTCGTGATGAAATTAATGAAATACCGCGTGAAATGTGTGAGAATGTAATGAAAAATGTGCTCAAAAGGGCTCGCATTTGTGAGACTAGCAGAGGCGGACATTTACCTGATATTGTATTCCATACATAATTGCCGACATTAAATAAAACATTTATCAATATAAGATCAAAAATTATAAAATTATAAACAAACAAAGTAGTATACCTTCCCGGCGGACACCCTATACCTACATGTGCAATATCATTTGCAAACTGTTATATATTTCTATTATATAATATGTATAATACTTCTTTTTCGTCGTGTATTTGTTTCAAATGAAATTGTATGTATATATGTAGGTCTAGACTAGGTATTTTAAAGGCTGATTCATTTCATTCAGGAATAATTTATTAAGGCAAAGCGTTTACACAAAAATATTTCTTTTCAATACTTAAATACATTTTCTCCTATGTTTTTGAATTCAAATAATTTGCAATAAAAGCATTGCGTATTAAACTTCGTTGCAAGAAAAATCAATCTCCTTTCTTTAAATAGTTTATAAAAAAAAATTAGCTTAAGGTTTTCATCTTGTAAAATAAAATCTAAAAAAAAGTTTCCTGTAACAATGCTTAGAAATTACCGGAGTATAATATCACTTCGTATAGATAAAATGTATGAATCGTGCAAGTTTTATCTGTGCCTTGAACAAACTACGTATACCAAAAAAATTTACGAGTATTTGCAAACGAATCGTTTATGTACAGAATGAAGTTTTGAATACAATTTCTTGAAAATTTATTTACATACATGCTATGATAGAAAAACTTCTCGTTCAAAATTAGATTAAGGCAAGCGTTAGTTTTTTCTTTAATAAGTCTTAAACATTATTTGAAATAATAACAAATGATAGAGTATTTTCCTGTTTTTTTTGTATTGCTGAACTTAATGCATTTGGGTAACTAGGTTTCCAATAGTCAATTGATATCAAAAAGTTTTTCTTGTGTGAATATTACAAGTTCCATTCTGTACTAGGCTTATACATATATCCTTCTATATCATTAAAGCGGAGAATGGGTTGTATCGCATTATTTTCGACAGTAAAATCCAGAGCACCGACGTTATCGAACACAATACTACACCACCCCAACCTAAGTCCAAACTCCATGAAGTGATGAATATTCTGGCTCCCAATAAATCTTGAGCTACTTTGGCTACTCCTCGAGCTGCCACCACTCCATCGACCGTTCCGTCGAAGTCACTATCGGCCATAGGACGCCCTTGTTGGCGTTTAAAGTGAATAATCATAAGTGTGAACAGAGCAAAAAGTGCTGAAATTATTAAAAAAGAAAGATAATTAAAATTAATTATATTTATATATGTAAATCAAGATATACACATCATATACAAATGGTGTTTTTTTTTTTTTTTACATATGCACACTTGCATATCGATGGCTAACTCTTAATATCTCCTTTCACCTGAAATCTAAAAGAGAACGACCAATTTTCTTGAAAGATGTGTCCATTTAGTTTTAACCTTGCACATTATTTATTGTTTATATTTCGATTGTATTTATAATATTTGAAAGACAGCATACGTTATTACTTTTTTAAAAGCAAATAAGGCAAATACTTATAAACGTGATTACATTTTCATTGGTTTTTCTAGATAGCGATTTCTTATGCTGACGAGTCTGATTTTTCTGGTTTGTGACTGTAAAAAAGTCGATATTATATGATGTACTGAAAAGTATTGACAAATTATTGAAAAATCAAATTAGCTTGTTTTTATTGGAGGTCAGATTTTTCTGTCAAAGAGGCATCTATTGTGAGACCCATACAGTGTTCTAAACTTCTCATACGGGAATTTAGGAAAAGTGGGCGTAAGGTGACTCCAAATATGCCTGATTGGTGGTTCTCCCATTCCTCTCTCGGAGAAACAAGTACTATCTAGACAACATTATATCCTAGAATGCCTCTTGCTTATTCTATGCAGGGATTGCAGTCCTACATGTAGGATTTTCGATCTTCTCTGTCTAAATAAAAAAACACAAAGTAAAGCTTTTCTGTCAATAAAGATATAGATGGAGGTGGACTCCATATGGCATTTGAAGCATGTTTCATAAAAACTAAGTACTTGACAAGCGAATAGTGAATTGTTTCATTAATTCTTTTGCGGAATAGGCAAGGTGTGTATAGCAAGAAAATCTTAAATTTTTCTGACTGATTAGCCATCTTACAAAATCCTAGCGTTCCCATATGTACATCGCGGTGTACACTTTCGACAGATGATATCAGAAATAAAGGTGGATATCAACAATTCGCCGTGGGCGCTGTTGCGTACTGGTTAGTGTGTCGGCCCACTACGTGTGAGGTTCAGTGTTCGAATCCTAGAAAACACCAAACGTTTTTTCACAGTCCCAACACTCGCGAACGTTTGACAACATTCGAGAGTATTGTTGCCACAAAAAAGCTTCCCAAAAACAAAATAAAAATTGCCCTTCGGATACGGCACAAAACTGTAGGTCCCTTCCATTCGTTCGAAAAATATAACGCACACAACACGAGTGATCGCAAGAAGCTAGAACTAGACCCTCCATGGACGGTTCCTCCAAATATGTATGTATGTACATATGTATCTACAATTCGCCTAGATCATCGGAAACATATTCTGTTTCTATCTCTGCTAGGTCATAAAACACAATATTTACGTGCGTGTACATATTTATCGGGCCTTAGTTTCATGTTGATCATAGAATATGGAATCCATGCAGTCCGAGAGTTACGAATGTGTGCATGTATGAGTACAGATGGCCAATTCAACTAATTGGATTATAACGTGTATGAAGAAATATTTCATTAGAGTAACTTTTAATTACCAAGTGATTCAGATCCGAACTGGAAGTAATTCGTAGGAAATCCACTCATAAACAATCTTTTTGGTCCAAATGATTCGCAAGAATGTTTTTTTTTAAATAGGTTTAGTCGTATTAATAGTTCACCATCGATTTGTAAAACTTATAACTCATCTAAATATAAAAAAAACGAAATTACTAAATAATTCTACTTGTTCTTAACTACAAGAAATGAATTGCCTATATGTATTACTAGGTGAAGATGAAAATAATTAACAAAATACTCACCAGCTAATAGGTACATAACTCCCGTTATTAAAATCGCGCTTATCTGGCGTTGGCATACTCCAAAGGCTCCAACTAATGCAGCACTACCGAGTATAATTAGGCACACTAATGAGCAGGAAATCGATAAATTTTGCATTCCTAAAAGAGATAACAGTTTGTTTTTGATTTATATGTGTATTTTTACAAAACTACAAGGTATGCGGTTAAGCATATTAAAAACGAAGGCAGAATAATAAAATAGAATGAATTAAATTCATTAAATAAGGAAAAAATGTTTAAAAGTAAGCTTGCCAAAAAGTATTGTAAAACATACATTTAGAGCGAATAAACACGTTAGATTGAAGTGAAATGCGTTTTCAAAGCTTTGATTGTATTATTGCAAAGATATATTAAAATGAAATTACAAATTAGTTCGATATCCTTAATAAAAAGCATTTATATTTTATACATAAATAAAACTCAAAAATATGATGTTATTATTTTTATTTGCACCTTACTATAACTATAGGGCAAGTATTTTAATCGTGGAACATATTTTCGTTTATTTCATTTATTCACAATCATGTCTTCTGTCTGTGTGTGCCTCGGTTTGCAGCTTAAACGAGTGGACAGATTTGCTTCATACTTCGTACTAAGGGGCTGTAAGTTTATAGTCCGAGACGAAAGTAGAAATTTCATTCCAACGTTAACCGAACCTTAGCCCGGTTTTGAAAACTTGCAATTTTCTCACATAACGCTTCTAAGTATTTGGTATCCTACAACTTACAGAAGTACATGGCCTACCAATTTTTGCGAAACTATAACTATACAAGTATATATTTATATGTACATATATACATACTTTTTTTTAAATAAAATTGCTTTGTAATGATTTTGTTTAGATTTTTAAAATTTGAATAGTACACAAAAAAAAAAACATTTATCCTAAGTATTCACACTGAGGTGTAAAAGGAATAAGAAAGACATTGCCGTTTTTTTCCATGCAAATAAAAGAGAATTATTTTGTTGTAGGAAAAACATTAAATCAGGTTTTGACCATTTTGTTCGATAACTTATTTCAGGTATCTAAGTAGCGTTCGATGGCTTCATTAGAAACAAAATTCTTCCCGCTTCTATTTGATGGCATCATTGAATTTGTCCATTCATTCGAATCAATCGTTTGGTGTCTTGGTGTCCTACGTACATTTGGTACTCAAATATAGAGCTTATTGACATAACAAAGTTGCTTTAAATGGTTTTCAATAAATAACATTCCCGAACATGTCCTCAAAGATTTTCTGGATTTTCAATGTGTTTCTCATCGTTTCAAATTAATCAGATCTAAATCTTACATTAAAAAGACCAAGAAGTTGGTTTCCCGAATTTTCCAAGCAATCGTATGTTATATATTTTTTTAAACAAAATCAACAGAAATAAGCAAAAAATGGTTGGTTTTCGAAAATCGGGCAGAAGTAATGTATTACATATAGTTATACGATTTTTTTGCGAAAAATTTGGAAAACCGTCTTCTGGCTAAATTAACCTAAATATGAATTTTTAAAGAAATTGTTAGAGCCGTTTGGAAAAAATCGACCTAAGGAATACAGATAATTTTGAGGTTCAAATTAAAATTCCAATCTTTCCTCGAATTATGACCCTATAAAGCCCAAATATGAAGTTTGAAGTAAGTGCGTTCACTGGTTCAGCCTGTACTCCCATTTACATACAGGCGGATAGATGTGTGTCTGATAGAACTGTTTAGATTCTCCTTTATTAGTTCTTCTAAAATAGTAATGTCAAAATATTATAGATAAAAAAGTCGAACATTCTTACAAAACCAATACACACTTGTCCCATATTATAGATGCAAGTTAAAATCATAATATGTGATGAATTAAGAATGTTGTAATCCAATAATTTTTTTTTTTTTTTTAATTTAATAGGTCGAGATAAAGCAAAGATGCAAATTTTTATTGAAATTATACTTTCAACTCGAAACAAGCGTTTTTATTACATGAGCAGTGATTGTATTGTATTATGTTGACGTTGTTTACTTGTTCGCTTTGTCGAATTTTATATTCCCCTTATTCGGCAGTTAAGTGCTTTTAAAATAATTAAAAGCTTTTGAAAATGTTTGTGCTTCAAAATCTACCCCAAAGTGAATATTTGAATCTGGTAGACTTTACTGACCTAAAAGGCCATTCAAGTAATAAATTGAATATTTCATCATAAAAAGACAAAAATAAGATTGAGCCTCGAGTCTAGCTTAGTGACAGAACCTAGAGAAGACACCCCAATGTTTTCTTTCTTCGATTTCTATGATCGACAGAAAATGTCAAAACGGGTTTAAAATATGTGATTAGTCATACTTGTTCTAAGATTTTTTTTTTACATATTTTTTGTTGGTAATTACATTTTATAATTTTTTTGGTCAACAAATGTTTATCTTTCCCGACTGCTTGGGCTCTTATAAATTTATGTAGCCCTATTAAATCAGAAACATTATTCTATTGTTAAACCAGAGTTTAACCAAATTACTCTGGCGTATGTGAATAACTGACAGACAGAACTTATTTTTCAAATTTTATGTCGAAAATTCGAATTAAAAGGACGTTATCTGCATTTTGTTCATCTGTAAAGTGTATCTATTATATTATCACAATCAAGTTGGAATTTCTTCTTCGTTATTTAAAGACATAATTTTTAATTTGATTAAATAAGCATTGCAACCGGATAAGACATTATTATAATACACAGTTTTAAAACAAAGTTGATATTTGATTTCTGTGCACATGATTGCTTCTTCGTAGATGATTTTCAGCAAGCTTATTTGTTAGACATGCGCAATAAAAGCTTAAGTTTTAATTAGAAGCTCTGCATTAATTTTACACATCTGTGTAAAAAGCATATGAAAAAAAATTATATATTTAGATGTGCTTTTATTATGTATTCGTAGTTTATAGATTCATTTCTCGTGGTACAACCTATGTGTGTATGTATGTACAAATATTCTGATGAGTTAAGTAATGTTATTATAGTGTTGTATTTGTTCTTTGAGACTTTCTAATAGTATTTGCTACAGAAAACGTTTAAATCGTTATTCACTATAAGGAAATTAAGAACAGAAGGCCTTAGTAATATGCGAATTTAAATTCGCGTTTACCTAAAAAACACGTCTAACTCAAGCATTTTCATTACCGATGAATGTCACCTCTAAAAAAGTTAACAACTTCGCTGTACGGATTCGTATCTGAGTGCCATTTAAAAGAACACTCGATAACATTTTAAGTGAAATTGTAGGATCATCCAATTTTATTTTATTTCTATACTTTACATCATAATGCCAGCATTACACTCGTAAGTTTTTCTTATTTAAGTTACTTACGTAATTAACTTCTGAAAAAGTTACTAGCGTAAACAACGAAGTGAGGTGCTTACAGTAAATTATACCAACTTACGTATGCTATAAGTTAGGATAAATTTAAAACTGTATATACATGCACGTCCTGTCTTACAGAATTCTTACAGATTTATCAAATGAGCTTACGGGAAGTAGAATTTTTGTGTGTGCGTTGCACGAGTATTTTCGGACGCGTGATTATGCTCCTAGAATTTAGACGAAATCGGAAACTTTTAAAATTATCGAATTGTATGAAGAAAATTGTGTTGTATGGAACTATAAAAGTAGCGACTATAAAGATAGGATAAAAAAAGAACAACACATTAAATACAATACCCCCTTTTTTTTATATCAGTCCAGAAGAAATTAATAGAAAGATGAATCTTTTTTTAATTTGTCTTTCAAATTTTTCCAATAAGTACATATTCGAAATCAGTTGCTGTCATTCGAATAAAATTAACAAATTGCTGCAAATTAATCTTCTATTCTTAATTCTTTCAACAGATTTAAGAAAGCTCTATGAATATAATTTTTTTTAATACAGTTTCTAATCCAGTATGTTCTTTCTGTTCTTTTATATTATTAACAATCGTTAATATTAGCAGCAGCGACATGCTGCCGGCCCGAAACCATTGCCATAATAAACTGGCAATTTACTCGTAAGATAATACATACATATATAAATGGTTCTGTAAGTGTTTATCTAAGCTCAACTTACTTTTAACTTACGAAATCATTTCTTATTGTATATTAGTGTTGGGTGTTGTAATACTTCAATTGCAACTAAACGTTAATTGTTAGGATGCAATTTGAATTAATTTTAATTTAATTATAGTTAACACTTTAATTGCAATGTGCAACTAACTTAGTTTCAGTTAATATTTTAATGGCAACTAAAATACACAATTAACAGGTAACACCGCCATTCTTTCAGTTCAGACATAGAAGAAACTCATTTCTCCATACCGCACTTGTTGCTCATTTTAAAATTTCTCGTCTCAAAATCCGCGTGTGTAAGAAAAGAAGCTCACTACGCTCGCTCCCGCTCAAGTTTAAACTCAGAATTTTAAAGCATGCTACACTCGCTTACTCAACAAAATTGCTTAAATCCAACGACTTTCCAAATAAAAACGCTTCTTTTAGAGCATTGCATGTTTCTGTACAAACAGGCGATTTTCACATTCGATTATAGGGGATTTTGTGACATGAGGTTTTACTTTTAATTGTGGTTTAAATTTTACAGGCACATTAATAATTGATTAATTGTAATCGTTCGCACAAACCCACAATGACAATTGATTTGTTCAATTGTCAATTACAATTTTAATTGTTAATTGTAAAAACAATTAATTTTGCCCAACACTGATGTATAGCGATTACACATTCTGGTACAATTTAATGTTTGCGATGTGTTCCTTGTGTACTTGCCAAACAAGTCAGCAATACTAATATAGATATAAGGTATTGCCCACATGTTTTTCTGAGTATCTCCAGAATCTCAGCATGTCAGAAATTGTTGCAGATAGGTATACACCATACCGTCTTTGACAATTTTAATAAAAACACAACGGTCTTTTGTTTTATAAAAAAGACAGTTAGCTTCTGATGCATACTAAACAAGGATTGTTGTACATACGTACATATATGGTGGGCACCGTGGCGCAGTGGTTAGTGTCTCAAACCACTAACACCAAATGTTTTTTTTTACAGGGTCACCTCTCGCGAACGTCTGACAAACGACAAACATCCGGAAGTATTGTTGTTATGAGAAAACAAAATGAAACTGTAGGTGCGTTCCATTCATGCGAAAAAAAAAACAACGCATGCAACACGAGTGGTTGCGAGTAGCTAGGCCCTACGCCCTTAATGGCCTGTTTACGTCAAATATATTTTTCTTTGTATATTAGACAAGAAATATCATTAGATAATTGTAAGTTTGGACTTAGCCGAAGTCCGAGTGTTCTCCAAATCGTACATTTTTCACATTTCGAAAACCGGGATTTATATGAAATAATGTAAAAAAAAAAAAACTGCGAATAATATGTTTTACAACAAACCTAGACGATTTCACAAAAGAATTTAAATACATTCAAGGTTTGACAGCTAATATTAACCAAATCCCGTCTTCGTTCGGTGGACACTCTTCAGTGGATTTCGGTATATTTTCTTCAAAATCTTGGATTTTGGTTTGGTATAAGTAATTTAATTGGATTTTCAACCATACCTCATACTTAAAATCATGTTATACTATTTAAAAATTTGAGTACTATAAATCATTAAACTCAAAACTCAGATGGAATTTTAACATCTTTTTTTTTTTTTAATCGACTGTATTATTCGGTAATCGAAATCTTGGTATAAATCGAACAAATTCCAATTAAAGTTTGATTTTTTTTATTTTTCAACCGATTTTCTATTTAACATATTTGGCAAAAATATATCAATATTTTTATTCCTCGGCATGAAAGATAGTAAACAAAAATACCAATTCCGATAGAAGCAGATGAAGGTAATCGGTTGCATGTGCTATGTTAATGTGCACATGCAACGGATAACCGTTTTATGCAAAAGACGTATTTGAAAAGTGGCGATCATTTAACGTCAAAGTTACAGCCAAATGGCTGTTAATTATTTTATTTTATTTATTTATTTTTTATTTTTTTCTTTTGTGGGTAGGTGAAAAATCTTCATAGACAATATGTGCCCGATGCTCATAATAGTACGAGATTTTTTCTCACTAAACAACACCTCCCTTCTACTGGTTTACTACGAGTTAGTTTCCTTATCAAGTTATTTTAGTTTCAAATATATTCACGTTGGGCAGGTAGCTCTCCAACAAAAGCACCTGCTAAAACTCCCCTTATTGTGCTAAATCGAACAGTTTCGTTCTTTGTAATCATCGATTTTTCGATAATTGTCTGAATCTATTTAAAGCTCGTCGCGTTTTTTTTTAACATGCGACTTCCATTTGAGTTTCGCGTCTAGTGTCATTCTTAGATAGTTTCCCTCGTTTGCATACGGTACTTGTACCGTCTTGATGAGAATGGGTACGTTGTTAATTTTTTTTATAAGTAAAGTTAACCTGAATTGATTTGGTCTCGTTGATAGCAATGCGCCAAATCTTTGTCCACTCGCAAATTTTGTCCAAAGCTCGTTGGAGCTTTACAGTTGCTGACTCGACTGATTTATTTGTTGTTAATATAGTCATATCGTCCGCGAACGTAGCTACTACAGTGTCTTCTTCTTGCGGTATATCTCGAGTGTAGAGTAAGAACAAGACCGGACCAAAAACACTTCCTTGCGGTACTCCGGCAGCGATTTCCTTAAATTCGGAGTATTAAAAAGTTAATTATAAAAATTTATTTTGTTGAGTTTGCAACTCAGGTGTTGTTATTGAAAATTTTGCAAGAGGAACAAGTAGAAAAATATTTTTTTTTTATAAAAAAAATAAAATAAAATGGTTGCAATTTTTTCTTAACTTGTTTTAGTCCGACAAAATAAATGGAAAAAAAAAAAACTTTTTCTTTCATTTAAGTTATCTATCAACAATAAGTATGTCTGAGCAAGTAGAACCAACACGCGACGAGCAAATTCTTAAGGCCAAGGAATTGTACAGCCAGGGCTCGCGAAACTATTTGGTTAAATCCTATAGTGAAGCTGCTGATGAACTGAGTCAAGTGTGTTCACTTTATGAAGAAATTTACGGTGAACTCTCGGATGAGCTTGGAATGCCATATCTATTGTAAGTAGAAAGTACTAGAAGAATAATAATAAAAGAACAATATTATATATTGAATGTGCATTTTCCAGATATGCAAAATCCTTGATTGCACTTGCTTTGGATGAAAACAAAGTCATCGATGTACCAGATGAGGAAGAAGAAGATGATGAGGAGGAGGTGGAAGATGAGGAGGACGGTAGCGGTGACATTGCTAAACTTCATACAAATGAGTTGAAAAAATCGGAATCAGAAAAGCTGGAAGATAAGAAAAATGAAGCGAAAGAGAAAGAATCTGTAGTAGAGGAATCAAAAGAAGCCGATTCTACAGCGGATAAGAATTTAGTTGCCGATGATAAAAGTAAAAAGGAAGAAAACACCAAAGTGGATTCAACTGTTGGAGAATTGGAAGAAAATACGAAGGAATTAAAAGTTGGAGAAGAAGCTGTTGTAACGAGCACAGAGGATGTGAAAGAGAACGGAAAGCCTTCAAATAGCAATTCAAACAAAGTTGTAATAGCAGATGAGGAAAAGCCCAGCACTTCCAATGGTACTTTTGAAACCGAAGAAGAGGATGAGGAGAATGAAGCAGTGAGAACTTTACTTAATAACATTTTTAGAGTGTATCCTTATGTATTTTGAATGCGGTTTAGGCATCTAGTCTTCAATTGGCGTGGGAAATTCTTGAACTTGCTGCCAAAATATTTACTCGTCAAGGTATGGGTGGTCTACCAAACTTGGCAGAGGTACAAACTGAGTTGGCTAACATTGAATTTGAAAACAATATACTGGATTCTGCACGGGAGGATTACGGTAAACTCAAATAGCTTCTTGTAACTTTTATTGTTCATTGTTTATTTGAACTTTTTGAATTTAGAAAAGGCACTAAAGATTTACAAAGAACTGCCCGAGAAATACCGTCGAGCGATGGCGGAAATTCATTACAAAATCGGTCTTACCTACCTTATGCAACAACTGAATCAGGAAGGTGCTGAATCCCTAAAAGAAGCTTGTGCTCTTATCGAAGACGAAATCACTGAAATGAATTCGAAAGAAAATCTTACCGACAAGGATAATGAAAATATCAAAGACATGGAAGAGACTAAGCAAGAAATTTGGGCCAAAATTGCTGAAATTGAGGAAACTAGACAGCAGGTTTGTTCTGCTATTCTTTTTCATGGTCTTTTTACAATTAGTAATATTGTATACGTTTTTTGTTTTTGCAGAACATTGCTGAAGTGCGGGCGGCATTGGATAATTTTATTGCTCCCGCTAAAGAGACGACTGCTGATGGAGCTGGGCCATCATCCTCTTCGGCCAGTTCATTTGCCATTACATCATCTTCTAAGCCTACAGATATTTCCCATTTAATTAAGAGAAAAAAGCCTGATACGCTAACCAGTTCGGAGGCTGAAGCAGCTGAGTCGCCAGCCAAAAAACCAGCAGTTTAGAATTTCGTACATAATTATATACCTACACAATATTTCTCATTCCAATGTAAATCTTACGCGGAACGATCACTTTTTCGAATTAATGTTGTTTTTAAAGTCGAACCTAATATTATGTTGCTGTTTTTTACCTATTTATTTTTTTACTGGACCTTCGAAAAAAGTACTATGTTCGTCGCCAAAATAAAAGCAGTATAGCCAATATTTTGTTGACTGTTGAATGCAATCAACAAGATATGTTCAATGTTTATAAAGCAAATACGACATTTGTTTTTTTTTTATAATCTCCCATCGTTAGAATCGTTTCCTCACCTACGGTTTTAAGGACATTTTTTTTTTTAAAGAGAACATGTTCTATTTTCTTTATACTCTCTTTTATCTTCAAATTCTTTTTTAATTCTCCTTCTATATGTAAAATATTTTCCGCGAAAATATATTTGAAGGCAATCGGCCTGAAACATCAATGATATAGATTATACAATGGTGGAGATAATTTAAATTATGCAGCTTTCGTTAACCCCTCTATTTTTATTTTTTTTTATCTACATTTTTATTTATGTTTAGCGATTACATCTGACTTTTCAAGACTTGATTTGGACCAGTACCGCTAGTGCTAAATTATTTCCAAGTTAATTCCTCCTTTCTCGCCAACACTGGACTTCTAATGCTTTAAAGAACTGCTTCTAAACAATTACTTATATAATAATATAGAAATGACACTAAGAAAATCAGCCGCTACGAATGGGCAATGTGTTTAACATTGGAATTTATAATTAAGTTTGTGGAGCTAGCTGTATTTCTATGGTAGAATTCGATCGATCCAAGATTCCCTTTACTCATTCGTTTCACTTTCGTCTCAAGTTGGTATCGTAATCGTAAAACGCATCAGTAAAAGTTCCTTATTGATTATGTGTCGAAAATGAATTGTTGCTGGCGTAGCAGCAATGTGACAAGTGCAAAGAATAAAATCGATAAAAGCGCACCGCCAAAGAAAGCTGTCAATCATAGAGGAGAGGAAATTACAAGTTTTGTTTGTCACAAAAATACTATTGGCCAGTGATACCGAATCAGCTCCTTGAAAATGGCTACAACATTTGGAGCATTGTATTGTGATGCTTGAAGGAAAGATAAAATGAAAGATATGATCGTCAGATTCGAACCCCACAGGCGGATCAGTAGAAATGCCTTGAAGTGGGAGGGTTGTGATCGCTTATTTTCGGATCATAACCTCGCTGATAAAAGGAAGAAGAAGAAGAATAATATCATCCTCAGATTTATGGAACTTAGTCAACAAGCTTCGCGTTATTTGCGAATATTTTGATCGTTTCACCAAATTATATTATTTTATTAAAAAAAAAAAAAAATCTTTTTTTTTAGTGTTCTTTTGGTTAGTTATGAGCAATTTCTAATCATTTAATATTGATTAGTATTTTATTTTATTTTCGTTAGGGATACCACTTACTAGAATTACCGTTAACTATTTTCATACTCCCACTACTAAAAACTATGATCTGGTAGTAGCCTCAAAAGTACGTTTTGCACTGTATTACCTAGGTGCCGTTACAATTCGGGACCTGGGCCTCAACCAACCAACAAGTCAGCTACTTCCAGTGGCGCGCGCTAAGTTGGTCGAGGTCCCCCTCCACTTGTTTGCGCCACCTACCGCAAGATTGTCTCTACTGCGCCATCTATCTGAGGTGGGTTCGAAGACTGTCCATCCGCTGACCCAACCATTTTAGTCGCTGTATGTGAACTCTTCTGGCTAAGTCGGTGTTCTTTATATGTCGCATAGTTCGGCATTGTAGCTTCTCCTTCACTAGCAGTCCATGCAGACGGGAACTAAGATCACTGAAGAACTTTTCTCTCATCCGATTTTGACAAAGTCCATGCCTCTGCGACATACAGCAGGACTGGGATAATTAGTGCCTTATACAAAGTTACCTTAGTAGTTCGATATAGGGCTTTGTTACTCAATTGCCTTCTTAGCCCATAAAAACAGCGACTGGCAAGAGTAATACTTTGTTTGATCTCCCCACTGGTGTCATTTGCGGAGCTCATCATAGAGGATAGGTAGATAAAGTCCTTTACTACCTCGAAATTATATCTGTCTATTGTGCCTAGCTGAAAACTCATCCATCTTTTACACACAAAACCAACCAATTATGTGAACAATACCAAGTCAACTGAAAAGCTGGACCAAAAATCCCACAAGTAAATCCAACCGAACTTCAAACAATCGAAAACAAAACGAAAATAGACAACGTAAACAAAAAAGCCTAATACCAGGAAGAAGAACTCAAACAGTATACAGTCAAACACCTCAACGAGCACTACCCAGAAACAGCCAGGCTAAAAATTTACGCGAACGGATCAAAGCTGAACCCAAACGAGAACGCAGGGACAGAAGTCTATTGTGAAATGTTAAGCCATTATATCCCTCTGGGAAAAAACAAAACGGCTTTCGACGGAGAGGTAGCAGCAATAAGTACAGCACTGCAAGGCGTAATAGCACGAATACATAACATACAAAAAGTAGTGCTGCTAATCGATTCTAGGGCAGCTATCCAAGCGATTATATCTAATTCACACCCAATAAACAAAACAATTGCAGGGTGGCAATGGTGTAGTTGTAACGTCGTCAATTGCCACGCTAATAGTTCATGGTTCAAATCCTGATGTCAGCAAGCATTTATTTATTTCTTATGAAATATATAAAGTCAGTCCGATCATTTGCAAAAGCTTCTGTGAACACTATTGCGAAGGCATAACACTGCCAGTAGCTTGGTCATGTAGCTGGAAAAATTGTTCGCTCTGTTGATGATGATTTGCCCTTGTCATCGATTATCGGGAAAAAAGTACTGCGAATCAGAAGCAATGACAATAATAACAAAAATCTCCCCAGTTATCTGGACGCCACCCCCGGAGAATAGCTGAAGCATACACAACTGAGCTTCAAGAACCACTACACCAAAATTTTTCTCTCTCTCTCTCTCTATCCATCCTTTCCAATGCCCGCACTGTGTGTAAACATGTTAAAGGTAGTCATAACCCTTTGAGTGCGCGCAAATTATAAAAAAAAAATACGCTTCATAAAACAAGGCAAGAATATTATTTTACAATGGATATCATCATACTTATATCGAACTTTGGCCTCACTCTGTATTGCTACTCGAAAGTCAAATTTTTGCGAAAGTGATTTGCGATTCTTATCTTAGCCGGCACTCTGTAAGAAAACAGAATCGAATGGAAGTATTGCCAGCTGGGGCTATGAAATGTGCTTCGAGTATCGAACGCTGAAATGTCATTTTGAAGCAAATTTCGTTCCAAAGAATTTTGTGTTTTTTATATTTAAGAAAGAAAGTTAAATATATGTTAAGAAATGAAAATGGATGCTGTCGAATTGTGGTTTCATCAAGATGACACACAAGGAGAAAGAATAGAACGCAAGCGAATTAGAAATAGGTCGAATATAATGGAGCTAAGTGATAAAAAGTAAAAAAAAATATAGCAGTGGTTAGTTCAACCCGAAACTGAGAGTATTAGGTGGGAAATACACGATACAACCGTCGTATCGGCATCGGCATCGGCATACTGTTGTATGCAGCACACACATACAATTTGCATACGACTTACGTACAACCAGACATTTTATTCAGCCATTTTACACATACACATCATATAATTTCCATACATTTTGTGTATGTTACAGCGGTTGTACAGTCAAGACCATGCGACCATACAATATCGGTACAACGGTCGGTTGTGTGAATACACACGACACAATTATTGTATACAACACCAAAGCTGTGAAACCCTTCGTAGAACAGTTGTATCGTCTATTTCCCACTTTACTCATTCTATACACTGCTACCTTCAAGAGAAGTTAAGGTGGAAAATTTACATTTGATTTTTGGTGGACTGCCCTCATGTTCTAAAACACGTTTTAATAAAGTAATTTCACAAAACTATTTTATGTATATGACTTTCATTGTATTTTAAGTTAAAAATAACATTTTATGGCATAAAATACTTACATTTTAAAAGAAACACAATTGCTTACCTCAACATCCGCAAACCAAATAGCAATAGAACAAAATGATGCGAATTTGAGTTACTTTGACATTTCGTTTAGCAATACAGAGTTCCAGATTTGCGATAAGAAATTGAAATTGAAGTTGGCAACAAAAGTTTGTTCGATTGTCATAAATTTGGATTTGCGATTCGAATTACAGAGTGACAATTCTGCGAATTCGAATGATTTGACTTTAGAGTAGCAATACAGAGTGAGGCCCCTGATGGGCATCAGACTAAGAGCGAACATCATAAAAACATTCTACGACAAGTACAAAACGGAACACCAAATGTCGGCGCACAGTGGCTCATTTTGAGTTTTTGCTTGCAAAAATCATAACTCTTAAACGAATAAAGATATCGTGACAGTTTCTGCTTAAAGGAAATTTCCAGGGCTATGAAATTCGTGAATTCTGGGACAAGTGCTTTACAGAGTGTTCCAGAATCCTCTGTTGAAATAAGGCTTTCTCACCACAGGGGATAAACATAATATTTCACTTTTAAAATATTCAAAAGTTCATGACTGAGGTAGTAACAGGATGTCTAAAAGCTAATCCGAACAAAACAGTGGTGAAAAAAGTAACCGAACCATTTTAAAATGTTTTTTTTTAGGTGTATCAAAAGAGAATTTTTTTATTTTGTGGCACATCAGATTGCATAACAAAATATTTCAGTGATTCATTTCAAGTCAAACAGTGGAGAAAAAAGGAAACTTTCATCAACATTTTGGGTAATGTCTAATAACTTATCATTTCTGGAGAGTATTGTGCTTTGAGATCTTTTCCGGTTCTGACATTTGTTAACGAAGAAATGGTAAACGGATGGTAAACGACTAACATATGCCTCGCATGAGCAGCATCTCCAGATAGGTGTTGGTACGCTAAATAACGAGAAAGAGCCACTGCAGCCAAACCCCTTGCAGCTCTGTTAGTAAGTCCCACTTCCACCTCCTCGTGGTGCTATCTGGGAATTTCTGGAAATTGCGAACGGAAAGGGACGAATGGCGAGCGCCACAAAACATGATAAGTGTCAGTTGGTCTGTGGCCCAGAGAGCCGCAACAAAAAAAACAATTGCTTCGAAATGAAAATCAACGCCTCAGATACGGACGGATAATTTGATGACGACCTTTGGCTATCGAACATGGACAATGATCGGATTCTGGAACGTTAAGACCCTCTTGGACTCACTTAAGGAAGGGCCATATAACGCCAGATTCATCCAAATGGAACGCGAATTCGAACGCTATAAAATAGACATCTTAGGGCTGAGCGAGATAAGATGGTTCGATGCTGGGGAATACATCTCCTCAACAAAAATCACTGTCATGCTCTACTCTGGTAAACCAACTGGAAGTCCACGGACGTTCGGAGTAGGACTGGTGCTAACTTCAGCAGCACGAGGATCCTCATATCTTGGATACCTCACAGTGACCGGATATTGACGGCTAGGTTCTACAGTAGAGTAAGAAAAATTACCATCATACAGTGCTATGCTCCGACTCAAGACGCGACTGAGGATGAAAAGGACAATTTTTATAGCCAGTTAGGCGCCGTCTACAACCAAACGCCTAACGGGGACATCGTAATGGTGATGGAGGATCTCAACGCCAAGGTAGGTAACGACAACACTATGCTTAAACACGTGATGGGAGTTCACGGCGTTGGAGGCCGTAATGATAACGGTGAGCGGTTTGTGGACTTCTGCAATACCAACCGCTTAGTCATTGGAGATACGCTGCTTAACCATAACACCTGCCGAAAGATCAGTTGGGTATCCACTGACAGGCAGCGAACATCCAACCAGATCGACCACATTGCGATCAGCCGTCGCTTTAGAAATTGTCTCCTGGAGGTTCAGCTGACATCGACTAGAACGAGATCACAATTTCATGTTAGCTCATATACGCCTTCGTACTGCATCCGTCAATACCAACCGCGCAAACTTACTTGACATCACCAGGTTTAATATCGACAGGCTCAAGGTTCCCCAAGTGCGCCAACAGTTCAGGGACCACCTTGCCTTAGAAGCAGAAGGAATCAGCAGCACAATGCATGAGAGCATGGATGACCAATGGAATGCTGTGAAAAATGCTTTTACGGCTGGGGCACGCACCTATGTCGGCAAAAGGCAGAAAAACCATCGCACATGGCTATCTGCAGACACCTGGAGACGAATCGATGAGCGTACAGCAATCAAGGCTCGGATTGCAGCAGTCTCAGTAGTAGAGAGAACCGAGCTAGAAGCTCAATACCATGCGAAGAAAAAAGAAGTGCAGCGTAGTGCGAGACGTGACAAACGTCAGCACATCAACTCACTGGCCTCAAGGGCTGAAGAAGCAGCGAGCAGGTGCGACAGTAGGACTTGTAACATCACTAAGGAGTTGGCTGGTGGTCGGAACTCCAAACAACAACCAGTGCAGAGCCTAGACGGTAACCTTCTGATCTCGGATGAGGACCAGCTCACTAGATGGAGAGAACATTTTGCTACAGTGCAAAACCACTTAGACGATGGCGGTACGATCTCGAATTCGAATGAGCAGTTCGAGGCAACAAATTTCCGAATTCGCAGCGTACCTCCCAGTAAAATCAAAATAATAACAGCAATCAATCCCCTCAAGAAAAACAAGGCGGTGGGTCCCTGCCGAACTATTTCAAGCGGCGCCAAATACATCGACAGATTTGCTGCACTCTCTAATACGGAGAGCTTGGGATAGTGAACAATTTCCGCAGGAGTGGATCATCATTAAACTTCCGAAAAAAGGAAACTGGAGAGGTATTTGCGTTCTTCCAGCCATAGCCAAAATAACAGCTAGAATAATTCTGGAACGAATCAAAGAGCATTTAGATTCAACTCTCGACGTCGCACAGGCAGGCTTTCGTGCTGGATCCTCCTGCATCGACCACATAAACACCTTACGGATCATAATCGAACAAGGCGTTAAGTACAGGGCTCCGCTACATTTGCTTTTTATCGACTTCGAGAAGGCTTTCGACAGCTTGAATCGAGATGCTATCTGGTTGGCCTGGCGCAGGAGAGGCATCCTATAAAATCTTATAGCTATTATTAAGGCTACATACGAGGACGGTTAGTGTCACGTCTTACACAATGGTAAGGTGTTGGAGGATTTTGAACTCCAAAGTGGAGTACGTAAAGGGTGCATACTGTCGTCACTATTGTACTTGGTGTTTCTCAGCGATGTACCCCGTGCAGCATTGATGGAAGGTAAATTTAGAATTCCTTGGACTATGACATCGTACCTTAAACACCTAAATTACGCTAACTCTCTACCCACAACTATAAAACAAATAATTGGAGCCACACAATTTAAAAATGCCGCTTTAGAGTATTTTTCTTAAAAATGCAACAAAAGTCCATTTCTCGCTTTCTTACTATGCTATTCCCTCTCTTCCTACTTTTCCTTCCCTTCCTATCCTCTCCTGATTACTGTATCTTATCATAGGTTTTATATTAAATTAAATTATTATTGAATTGAATCTTGTATATAACCCATTATTTTAAGTACTATAGAAGACTAAGTCTTATTTGTACACCCAAACTTAAATAAATTGAATTGAATTGAAATTGAATTGATGTTTGTCTAGTTTCACATCGGATAATGGATCTTCATCTGATCGCCCAAAATCTAGAAGCTGAGGCAAACAAAGTGGGGCTAAGAATAAACACACCCAAAACAAAAGCCCTAAACACTTTTAATACCCGCGCTCAACTTAACATCACCGGACAGGAAGTCGAGAAAGTTGATAACTTTCTTTATTTAGGAAGTGTGGTCTGGGCTAATCGTGGTGGCACCGAACTGGATGTGTGGAGCAGAATCGGGAAGGCGAAAGCTGCGTTGGGAATGCTTTCCAAAATCTGGAGAAGCAATGTTATCAGCTTAAGAACCAAGCTGCGACTGTTCCGCTCCAACGTAGAATCGTTGCTGCTTTATGGGTGCAGTACTTGAAAGGTGGACACCATTAACACATGCAAGCTGCAAGTCTTCGTAAACAAATGTTTAAGGATCATCTTGAGGATCTTTTGGCCAAACCGCATCTCCAACGAACAACTTGTACGGGCCAAAAACATATCAGTACTATACGAAGGAGAAAGTGGCAGTGGATTGGACATACCCTACGGCGCGAAGACAACTCCATTGCGAAATACACCATGTAGTGGAATCCACTCATCTAGGCAGCCGGAATAGCGAGACGCCCTAATAAAACGTGGCGCAGAACAGTTGAGGAGAAATCGAGCTCTTTAGGAATGAGTTGGAGGCAGATCAAACGCGTTGCAGAGCTCCGAACAATATGGCACACAGGCGTGGTTGACGCCCTATGTCCCCGAGGGGTTAAAGGGGTGCCGTGCAAGCTGTGCTTTCCGATCACGCTACTAAAGAAGTCATCCTTTCCTAGCTTTGCGTTCAAATCACCCAGGACAATTTCAGCATCGTGGCTAGGGCTGCTCATACGTGTTACGTATTATCATCATTAGCAGTCTGTTCTACAGCTTAACTTCAGACTTCTCTCGTTTTGCTCGGGTATTCACCGGAAATATTTAGTATTAGCCGTGTTTTGTTTTTTCCGTGAACTGTTTCAGTTCATATTTTTACACAGGATGCAAGAACAACAATTGAACCAGTACTTGAGCTGGTTCAATTTTTGTGAACCAGAATTTCTATCCCATATCTCAACACTAGATGGCTTATCAGAAAAAAAATGATATGTAAAGCTTGGCAGCTCTGCTGAATGTCAGAAGTAAATCATAGTTATTTGTTGTATCCTCACTTTCTGACATAAGTATCTAAAAACACTTAATTATTAAGCAAATCTAAAAATATTAAGCACTTTTCTCACTTCTATTGCTATTTTTTCCGCCATTATTAATCCATATTGAACGTCAGTGTGATAGCTGCTGCTACCAACTTGGGAAAATGAAATTTCCAGCTGAATCAGGAGGGTTTTTTTTTAATTTGAGACGAACTAGTTCAGTTCACGGGGAAAACAAAACGCGGCTATTAATTGAAACATTTTGGAGGTTCTTGTATTTGATATACATAAATACAGGAAACGGCAAAAGGACACACACAGTTGATCTAATTGAAAAAAAAGAAGTAAGGAAGTGCGATTGCTGAGAGAGTTGACTATTTGAAAATTCCTGTTGAAAATAAACGATGTTTTGATTGAAAGTAATGTTATAAAGTTAAGAATTTGTTAGTTGTAAGTAAATAAACAGTTTAAACATAAGGAAGACCCAGCAAACATATTACAATACAAATACACTTTGTCACAAATATATATATATATATATATATATATATATATCCGAACACATAGAAATAGAATTTGATTCTATATTCTATTCTCAAATAAGCTCAGTCTCCGTAAAAATAAACCTCTTAAACTTCAACATCGGATCGAGTTACTTCCCTCCGGGATATAAGCTAGTAGAAGACGACTTCGTTCGTCTCTTTGACTCGCTCGGACCTAATTTTGTCTTAGGTGGTGACTTTAACGCGAAACACACTTTCTGGGGATCAAGATGCAATTCGACAAAAGGCAGATTATTGTACAAAGTCAGCATGAAACGTGGGGTGAACTTTTTTTCGGCAGGAAAGCCAACTTATTGGCCAACTGACAAAAATAAAATCCCTGACCTCGTCGACTTCTTTATCGCAAAAGGGTTAACTAAAAATTTGATGGAAGTCGAAGAATGCTATGATCTATGCTCAGATCACTCAGCAGTCACTTTGAAAATAGGTGGAAGTCTAGTAAAAAAAGAAGGACCGCCTAGGTTAACTAGTAACAAAACTAACTGAGACGCTTTCAGAAGAGACTGCAAGGAAAATGTTGCTTTAAATGTACCGCTAAAGACACCGTTCGAAATAGAAGAGGAAACCGACAAACTTGTCGAAGCCATTCAGAGCTCAGCGTGGAAAAACACTTCTTTGCGGAAGACAGAAGCACGGAACAATAAAGTCAAATACCAGCCTGAAATCGAAGAGCTCATACGAGAAAAGAGGAGAGCGCGCAAGAGATGGCAACAATCCCGCGCGCCACCGGATAAAACTTATCTGAACCACCTTTGTAACAAGCTAAAAAATGTGCTGCAGGACCTAAAAAATCACGAGACTTCTACTTACCTCGAGGGTCTGACCGCTGTTAAGTATTCAAACTACTCTCTATGGAAAGCCTTGAAGTCCATAAGGAAACCTGTAATGCACTCGCCGCCAACTAGGAAAGCTAACGGAGAATGGGCAAAAGAAGACAAAGAGAAAGCAGAATTATTTGCCGATCACTTAGAGGAAACGTTCAAGCCGTTCGATGGACAACCGTTGATCGAAGATCCGAATGATAATACGGCACCCGACAACTTTAAAGTAAAAACCGTATCCCTGTCCGAACTTCGAATGATAATAAAAAAATTGAAAAATAACAAGGCTCCGGGATATGATTTAATCACTGGCGAAATTTTGAAAGAGCTACCGAAAAAGTGCTGGTTAAGTTGCTCTACATTATAAATGCTTCTTTAAGACTGTTATATGTTCCAAGGCAATGGAAAGTCGCCGAAGTTATTATGGTTCCGAAACCGGGGAAGTGTGCAAATGACAAGAAATCATATAGACCCATTTCACTTCTGCCAATAATATCTAAGGTCTTCGAGAAACTTCTGCTGAAAGGATTGCAACCAGTAATTGAAGAAAGACACTTGATCCCGGATCATCAATTCGGCTTTCGGATCAAACATTCCACAATCGATCAGGTGTATCGAATAACGAACGAAATTGAAAAAGCTCTAGAAGGGAAAAAAATATGCTCTAGCGCTTTTTTCGACGTATCGCAAGCCTTCGACAAGGTATGGCACGAAGGACTAAGGTATAAGCTAAGGGTAATCTTACCGGAAAAGTTGTACAGAATACTAGAATCTTATCTTGAAAACAGACTTTTCCGTGTTAGACACGGGAGTGAATATTCGGATTTCAAAGATATCTACGCCGGTGTTCCACAAGGAAGTGTTCTCGGTCCAATCCTGTTCCTGCTCTACACAAGAGATATACCACAAGATGAAGGGACCGTTGTAGCAACTTTCGCAGACGACACGGCTATCCTCGTATCATCAACGGGAAAACTCCAACGAGCTTTGAACAAAGTATGCGAATGGACAAAAACCTGGCGAATAGTCCTCAATGAGACAAAATCAACGCATGCCAATTTTACGTTAAGAAAGATAAACAACTTACCTATATCCATTAACTCGGTGCAAATACCGTACGCAAACGAGGCAAAATATCTAGGAATGACCCTAGACGCAAAACTTAAGTGGAAACCACACGTTAAAAATAAGCGCGAAGAGCTCGAAATCAGATTTAGAGAAATGTATTGGCTACTCGGAAGATACTCGAAGTTAAGCGTATACAACAAACTGCTTCTGTATAAGCAAGTGCTAAAACCGTCTTGGACATATGGTATACAACTTTGGGGTTGTACCAAACCAAGCAATATGGGTCTACTGCAAGCATTTCAAAACAAAATACTAAGAGCAATCGTGAATGCTCCTTGGTATATAAGGAATAGTGATATTCACAGAGATCTAGGAATTGCTACCTTGAGGGACGAAGTAACAAACTTTGCTCGCAAACTTCGTACCCGTCTTCATTTTCATTGCAATAATGAAATAATCCGTACTATGGACGTGATAAACCTTGAGCGCCGACTACAAAGAACAAGACCTTTCGACCTAGCGCCGTAAGGAAAAACCGCATGTAATGACGGTATTTGTAGGGGCCTTCACTGGAAAGCTACCTACCTAACGCGATTAACACTACAGAAGCGAAAACTACTCGTTAAGGCAACTTAGTCGTAATCATCACAAAAATGAAAAAATGAGAGGAACGAATTTCCTACTACTATGAGTACGCGCAGCCGGTTCTCATAGTGCCTCTCTGAGGGGGTGAGGTTTAGCCCGTAGGCATATACTGATTGACATTTGATCTATCAAATTGTGAAGTCCACTTGGTACAAGAGCTCCGGAGTTATACTACAATATCTAAATACAAAGTGAAATTTCGGATATAATATCATATTTTTATTCATATCTACACCACAAAGTTTCAATTCAATTCAAATTTGTAAGTTTTTTGATCACTTATTCACTTTTTGAAACATTCTCGTGGAGGTTTGAGGCCTAACCTATAAAAGTCATCCTGCCACCTTCGGGTAATGGTCAAAAGAGGTATTGCAGAAACTTCTCCCGAACAATTCGGAGCTGATAAAAAAACATTTGTAATGGCCTCTTGGACGACACCCGAGAAGAGGCAGTGCAATCGGCGCTCCAAGTTAAGTGTACAAGGCCAGACATGGCCAATGTCGTGGTCCAAATGAACACACGCGCGTCGGCAGTAGAAATTCTCAAAAAAACTAAGAAGCTAAAGGGCACAGACATCTTCATCAACAAGGATCTTCCATTTTTTGTACGCCAGAAGAGAAGAAAGTTAGCTGAGGTACAATCGGCGATACGCAAGAATAACCTGCAAATAAAGACATCTATGAGGGACGACAGATTAATGGTGGATGGGACGATTTTTAGCTGGGATACCGCTCATGGCCTGCGCAGTGGAAATGTCGATGGATTTAAATAATTGGGTGATAAATTTGTAGAATTGCGTGATTTACAACAACAAATTGAAACCAAAACAAGCACCCAAGATCAACAAAAATCTTCAAACGTCAAACTATTGAAGCCTGTCAAATCCTCCCACATCTTGCCGCCAGCGACATCTCTTGGTCACCAGCAGGAAAATTCTGGTACCGGAAGCAGTTTCCATTGACACCCTTCCGTCGGTCAGCCGTTAAATTTAAAAAAATTTAAGAAAAGTAATCATTTTTTAGATCTAAGAATATTAAGTTACAATATTGCAGGGCTTAATAATAAAAATATTTTCCCCGATTTCTTTAACTTCATAAGAGAATTTGATATATTTGTGCTTGTAGAAACTTTTTTAACAGAAAACCATTATGAAAGATACAACAACCTTTTCAAAGGTTATGAACTTGCTTGGACGGCAGCTTCCAGAACTTCCAACTTTGGAAGAGCAAGCGGAGGACTGTTGGTTGGATTTAGAAGCTCCCTTAGAAATATTCTAAAATTTCAAATGCATGGAGATACTAGTATTATTGCGTGTCAGATAGACGGTATAAAGGGATTCTTTGTCCCGGTATACTTAAACTGCAATCATTGGAATGAAGATTTTTGCCAGTTGGAAGATCTCCTCGCAGACCTGGATGGAAATAATGTCCTTTTGATGGGTGACTTCAACGCCAGAATCGGAGCTGAGCAGTGTTGGCCAGCTAACTCCTTGATAATTCCAAGCAGTTTGAACAGCTATCGTGCCTCAAAAGACAATCGAAGAGACAATAAGGGTATCCGGTTATTAGATCTGTGCGACTCTTACAACCTTTATATGCTGAATGGCAGAAGCTTAAGTGATCCTGCCGGCGAATTTACTTTTGTGCGTTCTTCTGCTCGCTCAATCATAGATTATTGTTTAGCAGCTGGAAACTGGTTGAATATCATATCTGACTTCAAGGTTAGCGCAAAAACGTTTTCAGATCACATGCCACTCATAGCAGTAATTCGCAAATTAACAACCTGGGTTAACGAAAGGAGGCCACTCAGTGAGTTTCAGTCTGGTTTTCGAGCTAAGTATTCTACAATAGATCAAGTGTTCTTATTATCGAACCTTGCCCAGTCTTATCTGCAGCGCAGTAAAAAATTGTTCACCTTCTTTGTTGACTTCAAAGCAGCGTTAGATTCAATAGATAGGGAAATCTTATTCTACAAATTGTCGAATTTAGGAATCTCTTCTAAGGTTATAGCAACTCTAAGAGCTCTGTATGCGGCCGATACGATAGCTGTGTGGGATGGTGAATCGGTCTCTGATCAATTTAGTTCATCGATGGGCCTTAAGCAAGGATGTGTGTTGAGCACCCTTCTCTTTGCTATATTTATTGATGACATCGTAGAATGCCTTGGAGGAGGCGTAGATGTAGCAGGTGTTATCGTACCGGTGTTATTATACGCTGATGACATAGTACTTTTAGCAGACTCCCCTAAGCAGCTGCAAGAAATGATCAACAGGTTGGAGAAGTACTGTGACACTTGGAACCTAACTATCAACACTAGTAAGTCCAAAATCATGATTTTCCAAAAAGGACTCGGAAGATATGCTGCAAATGAAAAATGGTACTTTAAAGGACAATAGATGGACTTAGTAAAGGAGTTCAAGTACCTAGGTGTAACCCCTACAAGCAATATTAGCTTCAAAAAGCACCTCACGTCTAAACTTTCCGAAGCCAAAGCTGCCATATGTGCATCCTGGAAAAGTTGTATGTCAAACAGGCATATTGGACATCCGGAAAAATACAAGCTGTTTCAAGCAGTTTCCAAATCCATCATGTTGTATGCGGCACAAGTATGGGGTTATAAACAATACGAAGAAGTGGAAAAATTGCTTCGTTTCTTCCTAAAGCGGATCTTCAAACTACCATCCACAACGCCAAACTATATGCTACATATTGAGACTGGTTTGCCGAACATGTTTTTAGACACACTCAAGCTGCATTTTGATTACGTTCTCAAGCTCCTTCAAATGGATTCTTCAAGACTCATCCACAGGTTTGCTAAGTTCTTGGTCACAAACCATCTTAATTTCATAAATGATTGGACACTACTCTCTGAGTCCTACGGAGTTCCTATGCGGCTGGTCGTGAATAATGCAACTGATCTACGTACACAGCTATATGAGCTGCTATCATCTATAGACGCAAAATCACGAGAAGAGTATATTAGTTTGGCAAGATCTTCGCAACAAAGGCAATATTACTCCAGACTAAATTTAAATTTGTATGCAGAAAATTACTTTAATGCGAATTATTCATTGGATATGATCTCAACTGTCTTCCGAGCTAGAGGTGAAATATTGCGCTTAAATTATGTTCCTCATAGGCCAGACCTGCCACTCTACTGCGAAATGTGCAATATGCGAGTTAGAGAAGACATTTTCCATTTCCTTGGCCAGTGTCCAATATTACGTGAAATTAGGAGAGCTGTGTTCGAAACGAACTTCTTAGGAGAAGAAGAAATATTAAGCATTTTAAATGGAGCCAAAGGTTGGAGCACACTTTTTAGATTTATTCAGCGCTCATTAATATATCGGAGGAAAATTTTAACAGAAAGTTTTTAATATTTTTATTTTTCTTTTTCCTATTCTCTGCTTTAACGTAACAATCTTAATTATAATAATTGAAATTGAAGTTATCTACATTACTTTGTATCTTTCTCATTTTCTGAACTTGATAAATTGTACTATTATTTTGCTTAAGTCAATCTGACCGACGGTTTCTATACCAGGTCACTAAAGACAATGTACCGTGTAATATTTATTCTGAATTTGCTAAATAAAGTCTTTTCTAATCTAATCTACTGACTAGCACTGATGGCATTGTCAGATATATGAATCGGGCATAACCAATGGTATGGACCATTGGTGTCTTTTGAAGATTCCTGCACCTCCAGGCGCAACCAACAAAAAAAAAAAAAAAACAAATATATATTGACCTTATGAAGTGGGTGCCTTGCACCACTGCGCGTGAAGTTCCAAGTTCGAATTCCAGAAAATACCAACAAGCCTTTTCACGGTCCCACCTCTCGCGAACGTCTGACAAACATTCGAGAGTATTGTTGTCTCGAAAAAGCTTCTCAAAACAAATTACCCTTCGGAAACGGACTAAACTGTAAGTCCGTTCCATTCACGTGAAGAATATAACGCACACAACATGAGTGGTTACGAGAAGCTAGGCCCTGGCACTTAAAGGGCTGTTGCGCCAAAAGAAGACCCAAACGGCTTTCAGTTTCTAACATTTATCTTTAATTTTTATAGAGTACTATTTTTGTTTTAAATGCATGAACGTTATAGAAGAAAAAGGACAAGATGGGCCGGGCCTTGTTTGTGTTCCTTACCTTACCCTACATAAAACAACATATAGCAGCCTTATCTCAAAAGGAATCTATTTTGAGAAAAACATTGTGGGAACTTTTTTATAAAGCGAATTTTATCTATACTAAATAATAAGTTCCTTGGAAGTTTTATGTGTATTTGAGGTCAAAGAACTCAGCGGCTGTCACCGGTGCGTTGCCAAGCTTTGAAGCGGACGTGACCGTTTAGCGGTAAACGAAGGCAAAACCAAGTATATGCTGTTAACAAGAAGGGATAACCAACACCGACGAATTGGACAGAATGTCACAGTGGGCAGCTACAACTTCGAGGTAGTAAGGGGCCTTGCCTACCTCGGCTCTGCTATTAAATGTGAAGGGTGGTTGTAAAGAAAAAAAGTAATCCGCCATATTGGGTTTAGAATGACGTCACCTAGCTAATTGTATTTTATTCATCAAACCCTTTCATTTGATACCAATATCAAGGGGGTTGTGAAGAAAAAGGTAATCGGGCATCTTAGGTGCGCCCGCTATATTCAGTATATGTAGAGCGATATTAGATATACAATACTATTATACCTATTGCATTGTGACGGGATGTATACACGTGTGCAAAATTTCGACGATGTAGCTCGGTTAAAACCATTCGAAATTTTGATTGCAAGATTTGTAGCAGACAGACAACAAAATAAGTTAAACAAAAGCTTTTAAAAATAATAAATTCTAAATTCTGCTAGCATATTAGTCTTGTTCTGTGAAGATCTATCCGGAACAGAAAACTACAGGTTAATATAGGGACTTTTCTGTTCCAGATGGTTCCGACAGTTTTCAATAATTTGTCTGGTTCTGTGCCGTTCTTTCTGTATTGAAGCTAATGGCATGTTAAAACCAATGCGGAACATATAGTATTATGCATGTATGTGTACGTATAATATACCATCAAAATAGTTGGGTTTATCTTTCCAGAATAGTTCTTTGACCAACCGCTACTTCGTAGTCCATGACTAGTGATTTGAAAACGAGCTAAAAAACACATCGTTCCAGCGCTCAAACTCAGTCAGAAATCTAGTGTACATTTATGTATGAATGTTCTATCTAAGCAGTATTTTTATTCTTATGATTTCATTTTAGCCTACAGCGTTATTTGTAAACACTCCTTGATATGTTCGCGTTCCTGTTGATTTATAAATTATTTGTGTTTTCTACGTGCTCGTACGAGCATAAACTAATTACACTTTAAGTTGTACCTACTTAAATGAGGCTGCAATGTTGTCTGGGACTCACTATGTTGCCAGTCGTTACGAGTCTCCTCTCCCCGAACGTTTTCCATTGAACCAGCTAAATAATTAACACAAGGAACTGCTGTTTTAGGAAACTTTCGATGGCGCCTTAATAGGTGCATTTCTGGAATGGGTAGATCGATGCACAAAGTCCAA
The DNA here is from genome assembly GCA_945910035.1 of Brachypalpus laphriformis. Lineage (NCBI taxonomy): Eukaryota > Metazoa > Arthropoda > Insecta > Diptera > Syrphidae > Brachypalpus > Brachypalpus laphriformis. The sequence continues at coordinate 91,062,364 of OX246754.1, forward strand.
ATACCGCCGTGCATTGGTACAAGGAATACAGCATCTCGTTTATTTCGAGGATCTGAGAAATGAAAATAGAGAAAAAAAAAAAACATAATTTCAATATTAAAATGTAAAGCACGTCTAAGGTTATGTACGCGGTAAAGGATACACAGCTTTGCTTATCCTCAAGGTATTATCATACCGTCACGAATATGCTTAAACTTAGCCATAGACCTGCGGCGCTAGATAAGAGCATTAATTAATTTAAACAATATAAACATACATACAATGTTCAGGGTTGTGCAAAAGAAGGCAATACAAGGAAACTCATCTGTATTTGTGTGACGACACTTTAAATTAAGAAGCTAAATTAAAATACAATATTCATTCACATGATTCATTAAATGAAAAACTTCAAAATTAGGAGGAAGGATTTGCTTAATGAGAAATGCACAATGTATATAATCTGTGGTTAAGGGTAGAGTGTATCTGATTTATCACATCGATATTTAAAATATTGTATACGATTGTTTATGCAATTGTGTGGTGGAATAACATGACCGAATAGATAACTACCTGATTCTACAAGTGCTAATTGGTGGGGACCAGCATTTACCTTTGTAATACGTTTACATGGGGAAGTCGAAGGGGGGAAGGATCTAGCATCTACCTTACAGGGGAGCACTTATTTTAGCGGTGAATAATTGCTGAAAATTAAAAAAAAAAAATGCCCCTTCCTTATGGCAGGAAATATTATCGGATGTCTTGTCAGATCACCAAAATCGTTTTTTATTTTATTTTTTAGATTGAACTTCGGAACAGAAATCAGAAATTATAATATGATTGAAAATACTCGGCGAATCTAAAAATAATTTCTCAATTTTCTTCGCATGGCTTAGCCGCTCACGCAATTTCACATAAAAAAAACTTTGGCTCAACAGCTCGTCAAGTGCCAGGGCCTAGCTTCTCGTAACCACTCGTGTTGTGTGTTTTATATTTTTTCACACGAATAGAAGGGACCTACAGTTTAGTGCCGTATCCGAAAGGCAATTTGTTTTGAGCTTTCTCGTGACTATACTCTCGGATGTTTGTCAGACGTTCGCGAGAGGTGGGACCGTGAAAAACTTTTTGGTGTTTTCTAGGATTCGACCTAACCATTGACATACTATATATAGACTGCTAGTAGCCAACTTCGTGTTGGATCCAACATTAGCGCTAGCTCTCTTGGTTCGGAGCGCAAAAAATGGAAACTCACACCTGTTGACATATTGCATAAAAAATTGATTCGTAGGGCAGTCAAACGCATATATAAAGATTTTTTATTTAAATTTTATTGGTTCCACCTATCAGTAATTATTTGAACTAGCACATTTTGCAGGTGACATCTGTTGCAAACAATGCCCCAACTATTTGAATTTCAAGCGTTTTACTTAGCAAATCCACACAAACCCAAGAGGTGTCTCTACCATTCTATGGAGAAATTCAAGATGGTTGGAAATTTGTTTCCACATTTTTCCGCTCCCAACCAAGAGGGCTAGTTATGTTGGCGTAATTTCTTTGGGAAGAGATTGTATGGAACTGACATTTCACTAACAGTCCATATATAGTATGTCAATGGACCTGACCACTTTACACATACATTAAAGTTAAAGGACAAGGAGCCCACATTACATATACATTAAAGTTAATTTTTTTTAAGTTATTTGCCTGTACTAATTAGAATAACGCACTACTACTACGAACGTGTTTTTTTTAACGAGTATATGTATTATACATACAAATCCATTCGCTTTGTTTTGTGCTGACATGCAGGAGGGTTTCCAAATGAAAACAAATAACTAAATAACTGAAACCTCCTCGAGCTCAGCGCAGAAATGGAGTAGGGTTTATAAGTGACTTTTTGTAATGGAGCGCTAAAAACCGTCCTCGATGTCAACACAATGTGTGTGCTGAGTCGTATTAGGAATTCATAATACGCTACTCATATGCATTTGCCGCATTTGCAGTTTCAAATCTTACTGGTAGTCGCCATTTTTAATGAAAAATACTTTTGAAGAAAATAGTTTTTAAATGTAACCTAACGAGAAGAAATGTAGTGTCATACACATTTTCCGTGGTATATACATAAGCACTCCACAAGCAGAGGCTGAATGAATGACCCGACTATATCATTTATTCATGGTAAGAGGTTGTGGACAACCCCGGATGTGTAAGATTTCAGATACAAAGCTGAAATGGAAAACACGCTTTAAGAAAAAACGCAAAGAACTAGATAATAAATATAGAGAAATGTATTGGTTACTTGGAAAATATTCCAAGCTTAATATAGAGAATAAACTGCTTTTATATAAGCAAGTGCTAAAGCCCGTATGGACATATGGTATACAACTCCGGGGTTGTACCAAAGCAACTAATATTAAAATTTTACAAACTTTTGAAAACAAAGTGCTAAGAGGTATTGTTAATGCACCATGGTATATCAGAAGTACCGATATCCATAGAGATCTTGGCATTAAAACTATAGAAGACGAAATTCAAACCTACGCGAGAGAGCATAGAAGTCGACTAGAAAGTCACGTAAATATTATAGTCCTCCAACTTTTGGAAGAAATAAATTTACTGCGCCGTCTACAAAGAATCAAACCTTTAGACTTAGCGCGATAAGTAACCGCGTCTAAACTGCGGAGCTGGCAGGAACTTCTAATGGGAAGGTCCCTGCAAAACGTCATTATTACGTGATAAGTCGAATACTTAGTTGTAGTAAAAATGAAAACAAGTCTGTTTTGAAGGTAGGTTTTTTAGTGGGTAAGAATCCCACACTACTATGAGCACGCGCTGTCGATCCTCATAGTGTCTTGTTGAAGATTTTCACCTACCCTCGGCAAAAAAAAAAAATGTTCCGTGGTTCGGTAATAATACCACTTAACTATGTAACTACAACACTTTTGTAAAGTCTTACATTTCTTTGAACCAAAACATTGGTACATCCAAGTAGGAAAACATGTAATCGCTGTGTATAGGTACTTTTTCAAAGTTATTTTTTTGTTATATATCACCTTACAAAAGTAATGCCTAACAAAATAAATGGTAATATTATCGAACCGCAAAACATATTAATGCCATTACATCTCAGGTTTCTAGACGCTTCATTTGTAGGATCATATTTATTAAAAAATAAAAAGCAAAGCGATTACTATTTATAATAGCAAATAAGACCTTACCCAAAGCAAAGTGTGTATAATAGCAAATAAGATCTTACCCAGTAAGCAAAGTGGTAATATCACCAAACTTCTAATTTTGGTATTGGAACTTGAAAATCATTTTCGGAAATTACCCTTCACCGTTGAAACAAGTGATTCCTTGAAAGGTAGGAAGTAAGTACTTGACATTCTAGAACATCTCCATGTATATGTATACCATTCTGTAATAAGGGAAGTAAGCGCTGGTCGCTAAAATGGAACTGGGGGCGTTCTTTTTGACCTACAAGCTGCAACGACCTAGGTCATTGCATATATTTTGGAGGCAACGTTCAACTGGAGCACTGAAACGCAACTGGTCTATAGTACTAGCAGGAGTAAAACCCCGATTTACTCACTTCATTGGAATTTTCTTGTCTTTAGAAGAAACCCAAGCAAGCGCTTCAGTGGTGATAAGCTTACAGTACTAACACTCACTACATCAGCACCGAATATCTGCCACCTGATACAAGTAAGGGCAGGACAATCGCAAAGGAAATGTTTTGCAGTATCGAAAGCATCACAGACTATAGTGTGAAGCTTAGCATATTAAGATGATTTGTGAAAGCAAAGTGGCCTATCAGAACACCAATAAGTTGCCTACAGTCTTTTCTGCTGAGACAGCAAGATTTCCGTTAATTTCCTACCGACGTCCGGGAGCATCCTGTAGAGCCATTCTGTACCACACACAATTATGTTCGTGAGAAACCGAATCGTCAATGGATGTCGTAAGCGAGGACGAAGGAAAACCCCACGCAAGTTCGGGTCCTGAGAAATCCTCCTCTGAGTCTTGCCTAGCTATTTCATCGGAGATCGCATTCTCCAAGATCTGTGTTTTTTTTGTTACACCTTCTCCCTTCTTACCCTTTCTCCCTTCGGTACCACCCTCTTGGCATTTCATCGTAGGAGGGTTTCTGACTTAGTTATCAATTGGATCCGCGTTAGTCCTATTGGACTCTTTTCTCTCACGTTCCAATATTCTTAATTTGCTCATATTTTTGGCAATTTCAGTCACTGCATCTCAAGTTTTTGGCACTTAAGCTTCTTCTTCTTTTTCCTTTTATCAGCGAGGCCATGATCCGAAAACAAGGGATCACAACCCTCCCACTTCACCGCATTTCTACTGATCCGCATGTGGGGTTCGCCTATTTGACCTCAGAAAATATCGGCAGGCCTGCCGATTTTGGATCACTCGGTTACTGAGGCCAATGAAATGCCGATGTCGTCGCATTTGTCTGATCCAGGCGTTTATAGGCCTGCCTTTCCTACATTGCGATGTATTTGGAACGTGCATTGATATTGCCTTTTTAACAGGGTTCAAATGATCTCTTCTTTGAACGTGGCAATACCAACTGAGCCGGTCACGCTCTATTTTTTGTACGATGGTTTCCTTGATGTGAAAGCTTCCACGGATCTTCGAACTTCTTATTCGATCAAGCTTGGTCACTCCTGCTGTCATGCGAAGCATCTTCATCTCAGCTGCCGTTAATTTACTCTCATACTTTTTGTACATCGTCCAACATTGTGAACCGTATGTGAGCGCTGGACGTACAACTGCGGTGTAGAGCCTTCCTTTCAACTTAGGGGGCATTTTTCTGTCACAGAAGATAGCGGAATTTTCTCGCCACTTCATCCACCCTACGCTTACACGATGATTGATGTCATCATCACAAGTTGCTTTGCTATTGATCATAGATCCCAGATATTTGAACTTTTCGCACTTGGGAAGCACTGTTCCATTCAAATAAATGTCTGGAATAGGCCTGAGTGGATCAGAGAACGGGCAGCACAAGTACTCTGTCTTTTTTGAACTAATGCGATACCCATTTCCCTCCAAAACGTCCACCCACACATCAAGTGCTCGTTGCAGGGATCTAGGATCCTCACTTATGATGGCTCCATCGTCAGCGAAGAATAACTGATGTACCTTGGGGTCCATCACCTTCAAGCAGATAATCAAGGAATGTAATAAAGAGCAAAGGACTTAAAACGCTTCCCTGGTGCACCCCGACTTTGATTGGGAACTCTTCGGTTACTCCAGCGGGACATCTTACTCTTGTCTTTGCTCTTTCGTACATGTCCATGATCATCTGTACATAGGTTTCTGGAACCCCTCGATGTCTTAGCGCCACCCATATCAGATCTCGTGGTTGTCTGTCGAATGCCTTTTCAAAGTCAACCAATACAATATGCAAATCCCTTAAGGAATCACGATGTTTTTCCATTATGATCCTTATATTTTGGATTGCATCTGTGGTTGATTTACCCGAGACAAACCCGCACTGATCATCAGATAGCCGTATTATTTTTCGCAGTCGGCCACCTAATACCCGCTCAACGATCTTCATGGTGTGTGACATCAGCTTGATCGAACGGTAGTTATCACAATTTCGCGTATCACCCTTCCCTTTGTATACAGGGAGAAGGTAACTTTCCCTCCATTGATTCGGCATTGGATCACCTCTCACGAATTTGGAGATAAGAATTCTGAGCCATCTGAACCCGATGTCTCCCATCTTTTTCCAGAACTCAGAGGGTATTTCGTCTGGCCCAATCGCTTTTCGTTTTTTGGAGTATTTGACCGCCTCACTAACTTCTTCGACTGTAATGTCGGGTATTTCTTCACAGTTAGGGGTGGCTCTTGGAAAGTATAGCCGGGGAAACTGTTCATTCAAAAGCTCTTCACAATACTGTCGCCACCTCTGCAGAATTTTGTCGTCATCCACAAGAAGCTGGCCATGAGCATTGCTAATGAACTTTGGCGAACGAATCTCCTGAGCATTCTTCCTTCTTTGGGCGGCTATTTTGAAGATAGTGGCACTCTTGTTCATATTGTGTCTTCGCAGCTCCTGGATAGCCTGGTTTGCATCAGCAACCGGGGAAAATATTTTATCCAGCTCCCGATACAGGCCCTCCGTACTCTCTGCTTGAAGCTGGGCGCACTTCTTCTTCGCTTTTTTCTTGCAGCATCTGTATTCCATTTCGAGGCGAGCTTTTTCGTCACTATTATTAGAGGGGCACTTTGACCAAGCTTTGAAAGCCGCTTTCTTCTCATTTATCACTTTCTTAGCTTCATCACTCCACCACCATGTTTCTTTGGCGTGTTGATGGTGGCCTTTTGAAGCTCCTAGCAGTGATTTGGCCTTATTTAAGCAAGTTCGCTGTAGGGAATCCCACATATTTTGTGCTCTGCACTCTTCATCCTCAGCTCCGTTGATGGTGTGAGAGAGGTAATTTTTCATTACGAAAACAAAAGCTTCGCCTTTTTCTTTGTCCAGATTGTACCACTTGATTTTCTCAGAGACCCTTGTTTGTTTGCTTTTCTTTGGTGTTTTCATAAAAATTTCTGTTAGCAGGAGACGGTGTTGCCGAGCGATTTCCTCTCCCAGGATCACTTTGCAATCTTTTACCCGGGGCTTCATGAAACTGGCTACCAAATGGTAGTCAATCTGAGTTTCATCTCCACCACTGCTGTAAGTGATCAGGTGTCGGCTTTGTTTGATGAACATGGTATTTAACACGATAAGACCGTGTGATTTGCACATGCTTAGGATGTCTTCACCAGGAAGGTTCCTGGTGCCATATCCTAGTCCTCCATGGCAGTCTTCATAGTCTTCGTTTGATTTCCCGACATGTCCATTCAAATCTCCTCCAACAAACAGAAATTCTTCCTTTGGGATGTCCTTAAGGAGATTGTGGAAATCTAGCCAAAATGCATCTTTATCTCTCTGATTGTACCCATCGTGGGTAGCATATGCACTGACAATATTCCACACCTCTCCTTGTATTACTAGTTTGAGAGACATCAAACGGTCGCTGGACTTCGAAATGCTCAAGACGTTTCCAAGTAGCTCTGCCGCAAGGATGATACCGATTCCGTTCCTAGCCTTTTCCGTTCCGTAGTAGAACATCTTGTAATCTTTTGTCCTAACGTCCAAGAAACGCGCCCGATTCCCGGTGTTTTTCCATTTCGTCTCTTGTACACACAAGATGTCCACCCGCCTTCTATTCATCATCTCTTCCAGCTCGTAACTTCGACCGGTCATGCTTCCAACGTTCCAACTCGCGACCCTTAAATTGCGTCCAAACTGTTTCATTATGTTGCTAGCCCCCGGAATCCGTATAGCTCTGACCCGAACATTTCTGCTCGGTCCAGGATCAGTACCATGCACAGCAGTGGTAGTGCCTGGCGGGGTAGTGCCTTTCCTTTTTGCAAGTATTATCATAATGATACAGTTTTGCAATACAATTGTTGCACCATATTGCGATGGTGTTTGTTGTTTGACACGTGCATGCTCCTGTTTTAGTATTGTTTGATCTTTCTTTTATGACACCGGTGATCTCCAGTCGTGTCAACCCACGGACTCGCATGCACACTTGTGGGAGGGTTTTTATGGTAGTATATGTGTCGCTAGGCTCACTTGGGTGTTATATTGCCTAGATCTGATTTGTCCCCTTAGTCGCCTTTTACGACAAGCGCTAGTTGTTGGGGGGCGCTGCAGTGATATTCTTAACCCGTCCCTGCACAGGTGGTTTTTGGCACTTAAGCATTTCACCAATTATGATTCCCGGGGTTAGTGCCACGCCTAAATTCTGCCTCAGCGTTTCCCTCTCGTCTAGAAACCGTGGGCATTGAAAAAACACATATTCGGCGTTTTCAATGCAGTCAGCACATCGTGGACAGTAGGGGCTGCCGTCATGCATGTATTTATGGATGTATGAACGGAAGTATCCAAGACCTGTCAGCAACTGAGTAAGATGAAACCCTACTTCATCATACGGTCATTCTATCCATGGTTTAATCTGGGGTGTGAGCACATGCGTCCACCTACCCTTTTCGGAGGCGTTCCAGCGTTCTTGCCACTCTCCTATGCTCTGTATCCTTAAAGACATCTGTTGAGTTTCGCCGGTTGTTCTGAGCATCTCAATTCATATTGTCGTCGCTGCTCTTCTGCCAGGATGGTTATTGGTAGCATTTTTGCTATCACACAGGCTGCATCGCTGTAGGTGGTACGGTATGCGCAGCATACTCTTAATGTACATATTCTGTACACTGAAGCAATCTTACTTTTGTTTATTTTAGTCGTCTGGCTTTCGCCCAGATTGGTGCTGTGTAAAGAATTATAGACGCTATTACTCTGGCCAAAAGTAATCTTTGACTGTGACTAGGGCCTCCTGTATTATGCATGATTCGTGCAAGGGCAGCGCTGGCATTCTCTGCTTTGTGAGACATACTCTTGAGGTGTTCTTTGAAAGATAGTCTCGTATCTAGTATGAATCCGAGGTATTTTATGTGGGGCTTCCTCCTTCTTCTTGCTGCTTATAAGAACCGCCTCTGTTTTATGTTCTGCAAGCGTGAGGCCAGCCGAACTCAGCCAGTTCCGTACGGTCCTAATTGTAGAGTTGCTTATCTGCTCAACCTCTTCCAGTAGTTCGCCAGTTACGACGGTTATCGTCTGCAAATCCGATCATTTTTGTTTCCTCGGGTATTGGAAGGCGCAAGATCCCATCGTACATGAGGTTCCAGTGTAAGGGACCTGAGTGCCTCTGGTATATGGCTCCAGTTCGCAGTGTTGAATGCATTTTTGATATCCGAAGCAATATTTCTTGGAGCCCCCTTTACACTTCTTGCCTTCTCTCGCTTTTTGTGCAGTTTCAATCACCAAGATGATTGCAGCTACTGTTGAGCATGCATTCCGGAAGTCTTATTCGTATTTTGAAAGCCCGCTTACAGTTTCTATCGCTGTTTCCAATCTGTTGCAAATGATTCGTTCCAGAACTTTTCCTGCTGTGTCTAGAATGCACTGCGGGGGGTATGATGAAGATTCTTCTGGTGGCTTATCACCTTTTTGGAGTAGTACCAGTGTCTGCCTTTTCCACTGTTCTGGAAAAACATCTTCTTTCAAGCACGCATTGCACATTTCTACGAACATATCTGGGCACGCTTTGAATGCCGTTTTGAGAGCTATATTTGGAATGCCGTCAGGACCTGGTGACTTCTTATCCCCAATGGAGTCTGTTATCCATAGGCCCTTATTCATATATGTATATTGTTCACTAAGGACGGCGATGTCGATTTTTTTCTTCTCGCACGGCTTGTGTTAGGACGTCGTGCGCTGCTTGACAGTGATTTAAGTTTAATTGGAGGATTTTCATATTTTGCTTTTCAGCTCTCTTAATGCCTTTTGGAAGGAGGGACATTTGCTGCTTCCCGTAATGTGGTTTTCGTTTACGTTTTCCTTTCCATAGCATAGCATTTAGGGTCTTTTGTGCACGATTTTGCAATGTGTCCACTTTCTCCGCACTTGATGCAACGGTTTGAGCAATCGTTTTCGCTCTTACAGAGCCTTGCTATATGTCCGAAGTCCATGCATCTAAAACATCTAGTAGGTAGAGTTTTCTCTCGTATTCTGCAGAATACCCAGCCAATCCGTATCTTTCCAACTGCTACTTGCTTTTGTGCTGCTTCTGTTGGTATGCTAACTGTCGCTGTCTGTGCTCCGAAGTATGCCCTCCGTAGCGACTTCACAGTGCTAACTTCGATGTTTGTATACTGGAGTTGTTCAGCTCCAAGATCTCAGTGTGACCGAGCTCAAAATTCACGAACTTTTTTGGAAGTGATTAAAGTTTTGAGCAAGACCTTAAACGCAGTCTGACTGTCACTACAGACAAATATGTACTCTAATCCTTCCACCTCTTCCTTACAATAAGAGTTGGGCTAAGTCGTGAATTTATTTTCATAGCTATAACTGTGAATGTGATTTCTTATTCACTGTGAATACAACCTGTGAATGTGAATGTATGGGAGTAATTTTTTTTACGAATAAAATTCTTTAGGAAGAAAATCAAAACACCATAATTAAATTATAAATCTATCAATAAGTTATATTATTGACTTCGTGTATCGTAAAATTAATTCGTTAATAGTACATGTGTACTATCCCTATTAGTACTAATACCGTTAAACATATACGGCCCAATGATTCAAAAAAATAAACTTACCCCAGAAACTAATGACACCAAAGAATGCTTGATTTGCATATGCCTTTTTAGTTTGATGTTTTGTATGATCATTTCGCCTGGCACAAATTACCTTTTGCGAAACTTTCATCTAATTCGGTAAAAAAATTCTAAATAAAACTAATCTTCAGTCATCGGGCGATCTTCAAACTGTAAAGACCTCTTATTAGCTCGTGCTCTCGCTTGTTACATTTTCAATCTCTTTTCTCAAACATCATTTGTTGATTTTCTTTCTCCTTCTCTCTGCTTTCTTTGAAACGCAATTGATGGAGTGTGAAAAAACCACATAACCTGTTATAGCCACAAGGCTACGTGCTCCTTCGGGCAACATGTTTAGATGTTTAGACCCCGAACCACCTGATATCCAAAAGAAAAAAATAAAGAAAAGTCCTCCTCCGATTTCTAGTGAAAACATTATATTCCCTATCCCTAACACCCTCAACAACCCAAACCCCTCTTCTAATTCCATCCCACAAAGGCAAATACCTCCAGCCACAACAACACATAAAGAATCTGCAAATAAGGCAAAATCTGCTAATACTCCTTACAAGATTATCTCTCCCGAAGTGAAATCCCACCACCTTCGTCCACAGACAATACTCAAGATCTCACGAACTCACCCATATTAAGATTCACACGATCGAATGCAACGCAAACGGCCCTGTTGATCAGACTTCAAACTGTTCCGGTTACTCAAACTGGCATGGTTCGAAGTCTGACCAACAGGGACCTTCTAATCAACCTAGACTACCATATAACCTCAACAATGAGCAATCAAAACCACACAATTTTAGCAAATGTGTTTCCACGCTCAAAACCAATAATAATATCATATATATAGCATAGGTATATTGCCAATAAACCACCCCCCTCAAGAAACCTGTTTTAAACCCTTCAATGGAATATTGAGTTGAACTTACTAATCAAAAAATATTTACCAGATGTTATCGAACTCCAAGAAACCCACTACGCTCTGGATCAAAACCGGTCATGCCCATATCTTACATAGGTTATTTTCACAATCACCCACATTTCACAACATCTAAACAAGGCATTGGAATCATAATTAAAAAAACATCCCTCCTAATAAGCTTAATATATCCTCTAACATTTAGACTTTTGGTATACAAATAAACACTTGTCTTAAATTTTCGGTTATCTGTGTATACATCGCCCCAATTAGTCTTATACCATATCTGATGTCGGAAACATTTTCACACAAGTCCCAACACCTGTTTTAATCGTTGGTGATATAAACGCCTGGAGTACGCTGTGGGGCTCTGCTGCCAACAACCGCAACGGCGTCATTTGGTAGGATTTCGTACTCAAAAACAAACTTTTTGTACTAAACAACGTCTCCCTCACTCATTTTTCAACCCACAGCACCTTTACGCATGTTGACCTGTCATGCTATTCCAATGCTCTATATACCAAAAACATCTTGGCACATATTAGAAGACCTACACAACAGCGATCACTTCCCTATCATCACTTCCATCAAGAAAAGGGCAACAACCTCCGACACTCCTCCAATCCCTAATTTAAAATTGATCACGCAAACTGAGAGAAATTCCAATCATGTGTTTCTAACAAATTATCAAAAAGAGCCCCCTCTTCCAATATAAACAAAGAAGCGGCGATCCTATTAAAACCTTCTCGTGAAGCCGCCAATATGTATATTCCCTCGACGGCCTCTTTCATCAAGAAAGAAGAAGAATAAACTACTTCTTACTTATAAAGCAATTATTTTAGTATAGATAGTCGAATGCCTTAGAGCCGTAAGCCGTTGTAGCTAGTGCTCGCTCCACCTCTGTTAACATGTAAATTTTAAATTTATCTGTTAATGAATAATAATATGAACTAATCTTTTTTCGCTTTATTATGGGCGGCATCTTAAAAGTTATTTTTTTTTTGTTTTGGGTACGCGCACTTGTACACACCAAACAAACAAATAAGCAAATTTTTGCTTCGAATATGTTTAACCACATACAAGAGAAATATAACCCAGCGAATAATATACATTTCATATACCTGCATGTTTTTTGTATACCCAAAGCATTTCGTTCACCACGTTTTGCTTTGTTCTCGCTGTCTCGCACTTCAGCACCTGCTGTGTATCTTTGTTGTGTATACATAGATATGATGTAGAAAAAATAATTCCTCCCTTATTTCCATTAGGTATACACGTTTTCGTTCATCGTTTATGTTAGCTGTGTATCGTTTTTTGTATACATTTTCGTTCATCGCTCGTTGCTGTGCACTGGGCATTAAGCAATGATAGCTGTGTATCGTTTGTTGTTCACATTTTTGTTCATCGTTCGTTGTTCTGCATTGAGCATTGAGCAATGCTAGCTGTGTATCAAATGTTGTGTACATTTTCGTTCATCGTTCGTTGCTCTACACTGAGCAATGGTTGCTGTGTATCATTTGTTGCGAATACAGAAATGTGATGTGGAAAAAGAATTCCTTATTTACGTTTTAATCATACACACTTTATTTGAAAGTCCTTCACAGGCTGCTAATGTGAATTTTCATTCGTAGTGAATAAGATCGTGAGTTTTTGCCCATCTCTATTTACAACAGCTCATGGTAAATGAACTTCTGCATTTCAGGAAGCCATTTTTAATACGGATTGCAATTAAAGTGATTTTCAGAAATGGTTGGCGTACTTTGTGCACTCGTAATGATGTTCCTCTCATCATTGCACGGAAAAAAGTATTGTACGTAACATAGAAACCCTTTGTGGTTTTATAGGCTTGAATATACTTTCATTGAAAATTTGCTGGCGTGTACATCGAAGAAATTAAGGTAATGGGTAAGTTCAGTGCTCTCAGGACTAAAATTTTAGTTAGTCCTAAAGGTGCGGTGTAGGTATCCCTCATAACGACTTCTGCAGAAGCTGCAGAGATGAGGAGGAGGAAGAGACCATCAGTCATCTCCTGTGCGCCTGTCCTGCGCTCGCCAACATCAGGAAGGCCACTCTGGGTGAATACTTCTACAATGATCTTAATGATCTCGGCAACGCCTGCACGGCTAAAATTCTCGACTTCATTCAACGAAGCAAATGGTTCCAAGAGTAAGAGTGTGATCCACCCGCTTTACGCATCGGCAGTACAATGGACCTACTTTCTGGTCTAAGTACATCCTCATCGAGGGCCGATCCTAACCTAACCTAACCTAAAGGTGCGCCTAGACCGAACGAAACAGTTCAGAACCATTGCTTAAAAAATGCTTCTCGATTGTTTCCCATTTGCCATTTGAAACATTTCAGAAATGTTTCTTTGGTGCGGACGACGAAGGATCTATTCCTTTCCTTTTTTAGTTCTTTAACTACTTTGTCGTACGATTCAAAACAAGGGCACATGATTTTTTGTCCCAAGGAAATGTTTTTGATTAAATAATTTTCAATACTCAGAGTTTTTAATGAGTCTCTTAAAGATTCACTTTTTGCTTTTATTGTATAGTATTGTTTCTTTATTATTAATAGTTTCACCATCTTCGTTGGCTTCACTTTCCATGCTGTCCTCACCATCATATAGACTTTGCAATGGTTGGTAATAGTTTTTGTTGTTTATCACCATCCATTTTCGGGGGAACAAAAACAGTTTTAGAAGGACGGACGAGACACAACTATTTATATATCCGAAGACTTGTGGTGGAATAACCGATAAGCATCTCAGATTTCGACGATGTGAAAGTCAAGAACAGCTAAAAGATTAATTACCGATCAAACGAAAAGCTTCACGCCGAACACAGCCATGTAAACTCAAGCACGTGACGGGTGCTCCGCTCGCATATGCGAGTTGTATTTAGATTTCGAATGAATATAAGCTTTACCTATATAGATCGTAGCCAAAGTCTGTAGAAATGAAAAAAAAAACGTTTACACCGTTTCAGAAATCCGAGGCATTTAGCACCACATTTCGCAGCTTCAGTAATCTGCTGGTTCTAGCGAAGGCCTGAGTTAACATGAATACTAAGCATTGATAAGCCATCGATTACTTTAAAGTCAACTCTATTCATATTTAGTTTGGCTACCGGGTGTCCTGCTTCTGAGATAGGAGACAGCACTGGATTTATGACTCATTGAACCGACTCGATTTTTGGCACATGATTGGATTGCGAGCAACAGATAGAAAGTATAAATCGAAAACAGCATTGGTTGAGAATGTGTACGTAGAAGAACATCTACGAGTATCTAATACAATTTGTTGTTATTATAAGGAAATTACTTAAAAGTTATTATTATAAGGAAATTATAAGGAATTAGTTATAAGGAAAGGCATATGGTCAGGAGAAGGGAGAGTAAGAATTTGACCTGTAGAAACAATTGTTGAGGGTAGTTTTGATAAAGTGAAAATTAAGAATATCTTTCGCAACACAATTATTGTACATTCATACCTATGGGTATGTAACATTTTAGACATTGGTTCGTAGTAGTTAGTGCAGTGAGAAACGACACAAAGGAGATTTATGTAAAGTGAAAGTTAGTTTGTAAATTAGTCAATTTTAGCAAGTGTTAGCGTCAATCAAAGCGGAGCGGATGAGACTACGTTGGACAGCTTAAGTTCTCAGAGAATAGATAAATTAGGCAACTTGGTAAAGTACGAAGCATTCGGCTACAATTGTCTGTTCGTCTATCTCTCTATTTATATCACTAGACCAACCACTGCATAAGAGTAACAGAGATTGATTGAGTCAATCAACCCTATTACTCCCATGCACCCCACCTACACGGAGCAACTAGGTACTAAGGGTTCGATCGTATCAGTCACCCTACCTAACTAAACCAATCCCCATAGTTCGACTGCATAGTAGTGCTAGGTTTGATTGTATCAGTCACGTCGCCTTCTATTATACACTCCACTATTTCCACGGTCCAACTAGGTACGGGTTTGATTGAAACAGTCACCCTACCTTTTTATGGTTGCGCCAAAGGGTGTGTAATGTTCTAAAGATAACAGCAGCCTGAGTTACTGGCATGCACGATTCGCAAACTTGAATACTCGATGCCAGGAATACGCCTACGTACTAAACCACACCCTGCATACTTCAACCTCTCTCCCCGCGGGACTACCGTTAGGCATTACTTCGCGGGGCTGGTTAGCTATTTATGCTCTTCTTTCGCTTCGCTTCCGCTCTTGTTCCAAAAGTGTTGCCGGTTGGACTTGGTTGCTCTCTCTGACTCTTTCCAGCCGCCTAAATTCTTGCACGATTATCGCTGCAACTTGTTTCACTGCGTCCCATATTGCATTCGATGCTATCATATGGTGCACAATGTTTTCGGGGGTTGGTATTTCTCCAATTTTTTCCTCCAGTTCTCTGTGCTCTATATGAAAATGTGGGCACTGAAAAAATACGTGCTGTGCGTCTTCTGAGGCCTCTCCGCAATTTGGACAGTTGGTAGATTCATCCAACCCAAACCTGTTGAGATACGCTCGAAAGCAGGCATGTCCCTTTAGGAACTGGCTCCGTGTTTCCGGTCCATCCATTTTTGGATATCCGGTATAAGTCGATGGGTCCATCTTCCCTTTGAGGACTGGTTCCATCGCTCCTGCCATGCTCTAATGCTTCGCTGTCTTTCTTCCAGCTTGATATTTTTGACTGACGCTTGAGGTTCCTGAATTTTGGCGTCGTAGGTTCTTTGTAGCTCGATAGCCAAGATATCCGCTGGTAGCATTCCTGCGATGAAACATACTGCCCCGCCTGACACCGTACGAAAGGCACAGCATACTCTCAGCGCACATAATCTGTTGACAGAATTTATCCTTCTTGCGAGCTCTTTTTCGTCATAGCTTTGGCCCATATGGGTGCCGCATACATAAGGATAGACTGCACCACCTTTGATAGAATAAATCTCCTTTGTTGCCTAGGTCCTCCTATATTTATCATTATTTTTGATAAGGCACCGCTCACCCAAGCCGCTTTGTCACACGTTCTTTCAAGGTGCTCCTTGTAAGTGAGCCTCGCGTCGACCATCTTACTTACTTACTTAGATGGCGCTACAGTCCGGGGTGGACCTGGGCCTCAACCAACAAACCTCTCCAGCCAGCACGGTTACGAGCCAGCTGCCTCCAGTTGCGCACGTCAAGTTGGTTGAGGTCCCCCTCCACTTGTTTGCGCCACCTACCGCGAGGTCGTCCTCTACTGCGCCATCCGTCCGGGGTGGATTCGAAGACTTTCTTAGCGGGAAGGTTGGGCTCCATCCGCTCTAAATGACCCAGCCATCTTAGTCGCTATATGTGAACTCTTCTGACTAAGTCGATGTCCTTGAACAGGCCGTATAGTTCGGCATTGTACCTTCTCCTCCACTCACCGCCTATGCAGATGGGACAAAAGATCGCTCGAAGAACTTTTCTCTCGAAATAACCAAGGGCATCCTCATCCGGTTTTGTCAAAGCCCATGCGTCTGCGCCATACAGCAGGACTGGGATGATTAATGTCTTATAAAGAGTTACCTTAGTAGTTCGAGATAGGGCTTTGCTACTCAATTGCCGTTTTAGCCCATAGAAACAACGATTGGCAAGAGTAATTCTCCGTGTGATCTCTCCACTCATGTCATTTGCGGAGCTGACCATAGAGCCTAGGTAGACAAAATCCTTTACTACCTCAAAATTGTATCTGTCTATTGTGGCGTTCTGCCTAAGACGCCGATGTTGGGTGTCCTTTTTTGTAGACAGCATATATTTTGTTTTGCTTTCATTGACCGCTAGACCCATCTTTGCTGCCTCGATCTCAATACTCGTAAATGCCCCATTGACGGCCCGCTGAGTTCTTCCGATTATGTCAATGTCGTCGGCATAAGCGAGTAGTTGTACAGACTTGAAGAAGATTGTACCTCCGGGGTTGGCTTGTGAGTTTCGTACAATTCTCTCAAGAACTATGTTAAAGAGATCGCATGATAGCGCGTCGCCTTGTCTAAGACCTTTCCTGACATCGAACGGTTCGGTGATGTTCTTACCGACTTTGATGGAGCAGCGAGAGTTCTCCATCGTCATTCTGCACAAACGGACGAGCTTGGCAGGGATGCCAAGACTAGACATGGGTCTGTATAACTCGTCTCTATACACGCTATCATAGGCAACTTTGAAATCGATGAAAAGGTGGTGCGTATCGATTTTATATTCATGGGTTTTTTCCAAGATCTGCCGTAGTGTGAATATTTGGTCAATGGTGGACTTTCCAGGCCTGAAACCGCACTGATAAGGACCTATCAGGTTGTTGACGATCGGTTTTAGGCGTTCACATAGTACGGCAGACAGGATCTTATATGCGATATTAAGGAGACTTATACCTCTGTAGTTGGCGCAGTTCAGAGGGTCTCCTTTCTTCAGGATCGGGCAAACGATGCTGAGGTTCCATTCATCGGGCATACTTTCGTCCGACCAGATTTTACAGATGAGCTGGTGCATGCTCCTTACCAACTCATCTCCTCCTGCCTTGAAAAGTTCAGCGGCAAGGCCGTCGGCTCCAGCAGCTTTGTTGGATTTGAGTTTAGATATCGCTATCCTCACTTCATTATGATCGGGTTGACGGGAATTTTGACTGCCATCGTCACTGTTGAATGGCTCATTCTGCCTGACAGCGGAATATTGATCATCATCGCCGTTTAACAGTCTGCAGAAGTGTTCCTTCCATATCCTCAGCACCGACTGCGATTCTACTACTATGTTGCCATTTTCGTCCCTGCAGGCTTCTGTTCTGGCTTTGAAACCCTGGCATGTTCTTTTTACCCTTTGGTAAAATTTTCGAACATTATTCCTGCAATAAAGTCTCTCAATCTCCTCGATCGAGCGCTTCTCATGCTCTTTTTTCTTCTTTCTGAGAAGTCGATGTTCCTCTTTTCTCCTGCGCACGTAGAGCTCGTAAGGAGCTCTAGTCCTTCTATGCAGCGCCGCTTTGTACGCCTCTTGTTTTGCTGCATTTGCTTGCCGTCATTCCTCATCAAACCAGGGGTTTCGTTGTGGTGGCCGAGAGAAACCCAGTACATCAGAGGCGGCATCTCTGATGGCTTTTTGGCAACGCTGCCACTGGTCTTCCGCATTTGCTGCTGGCGGCATAGGACTAAGATTGAGATTAGAAGAAACACGATCGGCAAAGGTTCTGACGGTCTCTTGCGATTGTAGCTTTTCGACGTCAAATTTCCTCACAGCATTTTGTTGATTTAGCTCCGTTGTGGATATCCGCATCTGTACCTTGGCTACAAATAGGTAGTGATCCGAGTCCACGTTGGCTCCTCGGAAAGTCCGGACACCCAGAATACTGGAAGAGTGCCTTGCGTCGATCGCAATGTGATCGATTTGGTTGACGATTTTTCGATCAAAGGAGAGCCATGTTCCTTTGTGAATATCGAGACGTGGGAACCGCGTACTAGCTACAACAAAGTTTCGCCCCGCCGCAAAGTCGATTAGCCTGAGTCCGTTGCCGGAAGTGTTGTCGTGCAGGCTGTGCTTTCCGACCACCCTACTAAACACTTCCTCTCTTCCTAGCTTTGCGTTAAAGTCGCCTAGGATAATTTTAACTTCGTGGCTAGGGCATTGCTCATACGTCTTGTCCAAGAGCTGGTAGAAGTCATCCTTTGTCGCGTCGTCCTTCTCCTCGTGAGGGGCGTGAACGCATATAAGGCTAATGTTGGCAAATTTAGCCTTGATACGGATAGTCATAAGGCGCTCGTTCACATGCCGGAAACTGAAGACTTCTTGCCTAAGTCTGTCTCCAATGACAAATCCGCACCCGAATAGACGCTGTCCTTTTTGTCTGTAGCAATCGCCGTAGTAGATGTCGCAGTTTTTCATACTCCTTTTGCCCGGCCCATCCCATCGCATTTCTTGGATGGCGGTAATGTCTGCTTTGAGACACTCTAGGGCCCCCGCAAGTTGTTCGGCTGCACGTGGTTTGTAGAGGGACCTAACATTCCATGTGCAGACACGAAGATTGTTGTCCTTTTTACGTTTGCATGGGTCGTCAACAGTAAGATCATCCGTATCCGAGGCTGTTGGTTGCTTCGTAACCAAAGGTTTTTTACGTGGTAGGGAAGTTAACCCGACGGCACAACCCCCAACCTGGAGGGCCAGATCCTTTTTTTTGTACCCCTAGGACAAGAGGCCGGATACACCGATGTCAGTAACCCACTTCGGGGATATGAGCGCTGCCGTTGGCCCATTAAGGGTTCATCCGCCACCATCTCTTTTTCAATACCCTGACGTAGTATTGAAAATCCTTACAGACCTCAGCTCCAAATATGTTGAAGTAGCTCCAGTAAGGTATGCGCTGGTCTGTAGACGTCACCGTTGATTCCATCGAGTGAATTCGTCCGCCGCACGTCCTCCTTCTGAGGACCTCTTGCTAGACTTCTGAGACACATATTTCAGCCGATCAGGTCAACAAGAGATGCCTCGTCCGGTTAGACATATGCGCGCTGAAGTTCACCCAGATGTGCTTACGCAGGTCTAAGTGTTCAGCTGCACATATATCGTCAGACTCAGCATACGCTCATCGTTAGTTCACTATCAGATAGCTATCCAGCGGGCACCGCGTGGAGGTGATGATGCGATTTTGCCCGCCCGCGTCGACCATCACACCTAGGTATTTGATAACCGATTTTGATGTCGTATTATGATCTCCTACTCTGATGGTGATTTCCTCTCTTTTTTTGCGGCTGCTTACCAATACTGCCTCTGTTTTATGTTCGGCGAGCTCTAACCCGACTGCTGCCATCCACAGTTTGACTTTTCGGATACATTCATTTGCAATATCTTCTATTTCTTCTGGATGTTTTGCAACCACGACAATTACAATATCATCGGCAAAGTCTATGATTTTTGCCTCATTTGGGATTCCAAGCCTTAGAACCCTATCATACATAATGTTCCAAAGGATAGGGCCTAATACCGATCCTTGTGGAACTCCGCCAGATATGTGGTACTGCTTTACTCCATCGTCGGTATCGAAGAGCAGAAACCATTTCTCGAAGTAGCTCAGTATTATTTTAATTAAGAACCATGGCACCATCATTGACCTAAGCGATTGCACTATGAGTCCCCAATTCGCAGAATTGAACGCGTTTTTGACGTCCAATGTTATTACGGCACCGTATTTCTTTGCACCGCCTCTCCATCTCCTGCCCTGAATAGCTTCTTCCAAGGTTGTAGTTACCCTTCATATTGCGTCTACTGTAGAACGAGCTTTCCTAAGACCGTACTGTTGGTTGGAGAGTCCCCCGGGTTCATCAATTGCCACTTCTAATCGGTTGCATATGATTCGCTCCAGTATTTTACCCATTGTGTCTAACAGGCATATGGGACGGTATGACGAGGGCTCGTCTGATGGTTTTTTCCCTTTAGACAGCAGCACTAGACGTTGCTTTTTTCATTGGTCTGGAAAAACTCTTTCTGTTAGACACTTGTTGTAGAGTTCCACAAATGGTTGCGTATTTGTTTTAATGGCTAATTTAAGGGCCTTGTTTGGTATGCCATCCAATCCAGGTGACTTGGTATCCTCGAATCGTCTGCATACATCCAGGAGTTCCCTTTGCGTGACAGTTGGGATGTCCTGTACTTCCGGAGGTGGCTCTATACGCTCTGCTGGTATTTGAGGTGGAAGCAACCCCGATACAATTTTCTGCATAAGCAGAGGGCATGAGGGGTAGGGTGCCCTAGTGCCTTTGAGTTTTGCCATTACTGTTCTGTAAGCGGTGCCCCAAGGATTTACATCTGCTTGCTCGTAGAGTTCCTTAAAGCTATTGCTCTTACTTCTGCGGATGGCTAGTTTTAGCTCTCTTCGCCTATCTTTGAATTGCAATTGTAGGTCCTGATGTGTGGACAAACCTCTGGATCGTTGGAATAGTCTTCTGGCTCTATGGCACTTGCTGCGTAGCTCTGCTTTCTCTTGGTTCCACCAGTATACTGGTGGCCGGCGATTTGTTGACGTTTTCCTGGCCATGGATGCGTCGCAAGCCCTAGTTACTTGTTTGGTAACCTCAGCGGTTATAGCGTTTGCTGTTCCTGGGCTTATTGTTGACTCTGCAAAAATCAGGGCAATAGTGTCTTTGTCCATGGTGCTTATTTTCCACCCCATTCGTTGTGCCTTCTTTGGGCGTTCCTGGGTTGGTCTCCTAGGTTGTACTTTAAACAGGATGGCAAGGTGGTCGCTGTGAGTATATTGTTTACTGACTCTCCAGTTGGCGCCTTTCGATAAGGAACTAGTTGCGAAGGTGATATCAACTATGGAGCCTACCCCATTTCTACTAAAAGTGTGCTCACTTCCTGTATTTCGCTATATTAGGTCTAGTGACGATACGGCTTCTAGGAGAGCTTCTCCCCTTCTATTGGTCCGTGCGTTGCCCCAATCAGCATTGAAGTCTCCAGCTATGATTGTTGGACCACGACCTCTAGCATCATCTACGAGCCTATCAAGCATACCTTGGAAATCCTCAATGGTATTGTTTGGAGATGCATAACAGCTATAGACATGTACTGCTTTGACCTTTGCTTGCACGAAGCCTGTTCCGGGTGTCATCATTTTTTCTTCAAAGGCGCAATCTCCACAGGCCCAAATAGCAGCTCATTTTGAGTCATCCGCAGCCCAAACTGTATCAGCGAGATTCTGTACTGCTCGCATAATACGGCAACATCTATCTTTAACTCGCGAACGGTTTGTGTCAAGATGTCCTGTGCCGCTTCACAGTGGTTTAAGTTTAATTGCAGCACTTTCATATTCTTCTTGCGACTTTTGCAGCTTTTTGGTGTACCGGGCATAATATTAGACTTTATTAGTAGTTTCTGCACCTGGTTCTTCGATCCGGGGTTTCACTGTCTGTCCAGGGTTTTTTTTCTCTTTTTGGTCCTTATGCTCGCTTTGTTTCACCTCCATTTCTGTTTTTTCCGCAACAATTTCAGCGTATGACAGTGTGGAGGGTTCTTCGGTGTTTGGAGATCTCGTCCTTTTTCGCTTGGGGTCTGGCAGTTCCAACGAAGAAAGGAAAGCCAACTCATTCATTTCTGGAGAGTGGATGGTTTGAGTGGCTTTAGACACTACTGCATACCACTTTACCTATTTCGCAATCTACTGCGCAGCTGTAGTGTTTGCGAATTGCACTAGCCAGTTTCCTAATTTCATGATGTACATTGTTTTTTCCCTTAATGAATTCCATCAGTGCCGAGATGTGCTTTCCCAGGGAATGCATGGCTTCACGTTTTTCTCTCTCTTCGCAGGTTTCTTTGGCCTTTACTTCCGTGTTAGTTTCGGACTTCAGACTACCAGTTAATATTTCACTGGGGAGAGATTTCGACGGTATCTGCGAGGTTGTCTGTTCATTTATTGGTTCAGACGGCATTTCCGCGTTTTTGTTCTCTTCTTGCGTCGGTCCATCCGTTATTTTTAACGGCGGTGATCGCATCAGTACCGAGCTTCTCCTGAACGGATTTTCTCTGTACTTTCGTCTCCTGAGTTTTGTACTTTTTTTTGTTTTATTTTTTTTGTTTTATTTGTATTTGTTTTTTTTTTTTTTTATTCATGATTGGATCCGACGAGTATGGGGGAAAGAAAAGTCGACCACATCAGAGACCCCTGTAATGTGGTAAGATTGTACTACAACCAGAGGGCACCCGTTATCTGGAGGGCTCCGTAAGCGATGCTGTATGCATATGGTATCAACACCTTATGCACAGCAATTCCTAGAGTTTGATTGAATCAGTCACTCTATGGCGCTTATGCATCTCTATACCTGTACGGTCCACTTAGGTATGAAGGGTTTGATTGAAACAGTCACCCCACTTAGTCAACACCTTCCATAGCAGTAATTAGAGTTCGATTGAATCAGTCACTCTTTTACGCGTATGCATCTCTACACCTACACGGTTTACTCAGACTTCCCAATACAACTTACAAAACAGTACTGGGGGTTCGATTGAATCAGTCACCCCCAATACTACACTATACCTTCCCGGTACACACCGACTTAGGGTTGATTGAGTCAGTCACCCACTCTAGCCACTTCAGGCATAGTTATTCTCACCCAACACCCTCCTGAGAAAGGTTAAGGTTCCCCGGTAACCGGTGATTCTCCGGTCCCAACTCTACATGATATCACAATGGACCCAAGTAGTCTAAGTGTCTCTTGACCCTGTCAGGACAGCCACCTTACGTAACCCAACCTAACCTATCTCTCTATTTTCCCTCTTACCAAAACATTTAAGAGGCGCGCCTGCTTTGTCCACTCGTCGAGAATAAGGTCGTATTTTTTTTTATAATTTACGTGCACTCAAGGGGTTATAACCTTTAAAATGTTTTACACAGTGCGTGTGGAAGGAATCGACAGAGATAAATATTTGTGTAGTGGTTTGAAACTCAGATATCAGGTTTAAGAAAAACTCCGGGGGTGGTGTACAGTTAGCTAGGGAGATTTGCTTTAATGTTTTGTCTTTGGTTCTGATTCACAGTAATTTCTTCCGACACACCTGCTGGACGATTGATGTGCTTATGAAATATCAAGCATCCAACAGAGCGAATGTTTTTTTCATTCATATCACCAATCTACTACCAATGTAATGCTTTCGCAATAATGTTGACATAAGCTTTCGCAATTGTTCGCACTGACATTTTAGGATTTGAATCATGAACCATTACCGTGACAATCGACGACGTCGTATCTTAAGATCATTATTTAAAAATGTAATAAACATTAATGAATTTTACTTACCTTTTGGTGGCAATATGGCCACCTTGTCTTCCAAAATCCACTCCAGTCTTTTCCCGGTGTGATTTGACAAACGGTCTAGACTTTCGCGATCCCATCGCACGTGTTCCCAATGATCTGTCATAATTGCAGCACATAGCATAGCTGTCGCGCTGGTTGTCATCAAAAGTGTAATGAAAAGGAACAGCACCGGTGGTGGACCCATGCAACAACTCCCACAACAGCCGCCTCCACCATTATCTATCGCACTAGTGACCGACGTTGGAGTATCTGTCTGCTGTGTTGTCGTTGGCATTATTTTGCCACTGCTATTGCGCAGAAGGATACTGCTGCGTCGTATAGTCTCTGCCACACTTGCGGTCTCTAATACACTTGGACGTTTACTGGGATTATTGCTATTGGTTTGAAAGTAATAGTAGGAATTCTCTTCTGCTATATCTTCAGTACTCGAATAAATAACGGAATTATTGAAGTTGTTGATATTGTTGTTATTGTTGACAGCATACAACGCCTCATAGTCATAGTGTTGGGGATTTCTGTAGATGACGGGCCAACTACGGGTAGTGTTTGAATTGTGACTGTAATTGATAGATGCGACTGTTGTCGCATCCGGTGGTTTATTGAGGGTAGTTATTGTTGAGGACGCTAATGACGGTGTTGTGGGTGTTATGGTTTGTGCAGCAGCGCTGTTTAAAGTCGATGCTGATGTTGAGGAGGGATATGCACTGGCAGCCTCTATTGCCGCATTTTCAACTAATATCGAGGCAGCTGGATGAATGTTAGTCAAATTATTACTATTATTTTGCAAATTTTCATTATTGCCAGATGGCGATGTTATACTAACTTCGGGCACGCATCGGGCGGCCACCTTATAGCGACCCCCTGTCTTGCTTTTTACGAGTCATAAGTCAGTCTCGCGTTTTTTCATTTTGATTTTTGTTTTTGCCCTCTATTGTTTATTGTTATATTATTTACACAGATTTGTATGTATATTTTTTAAAACTATATTTCTTCTAGTAGTATAGTGCAGCAATAGTGTGGAAAGGTTAAGCTTTTATTTTGTAGTGTACGTTCCGCGGCAATTGCCTGTTAGTTTTATCAATACGTATTTATGCATGTACCTTTCTAGATACCACTGTAGTTGGCTACACAAAAAAAGAAACAATGTAAAAAGAAATGGTTAAACATGTTTAATTTTCAATAAAATATGGAATGGATATTTGCGATTTGCAGTTTAACAACTACCTATAGATACAAGCACATGTATACAGGTAAACGAAAAAAAATATATATAAAAACTAAACATGATGGGAATCAGAGAACTGCACTGCCGTGGTAAGTTGAATAGACGTATCTACAATTTTGGCATTTTGAGATAAATGCGTTTTTCTGTTTTTATCTGCATCTTTTTTATATTTTGACCAATGTCTTTCATATTTTGAGGATATGACAAGAAAAGTAGTTATAATTTTTTGAATAAGAATGCGTTTATTTATATTGAATGCTTAACTAGGTCTTAGTAGAAATGTTATAATATACCATTTAATGAGAAATAAAGTGCAATAATAATAATAATAATAAAAAAACTAATAATAACAATAATGGCAGGTGAAAGTTATCCTACTACAAGTACAGATAGTGCAAACTTAAAACTCAATAATAATAATATCTCCAAGTTTAAATTAAAAATTAAATTTTATCGTCGCCATCTCTGACAACGTCAGCTAGTGACTATTATGTTTTGTAATGGTAGTTCTCTTCGGAATCTAATTCTATTTTGGGTAATAAGATGGTCCAGAGTTTTAAAACTGTGTTTTTCCTGTCTATGGCAATGTAAAAATGGCAACTGTTTTTTGAAAGTGAAAAATGTATCTTAATAAATTGAGTATCGAAACTATTTATATAAAACAAATTTATTGTTCCTCTTTGGAACTCGACGTGTACCATTACATTACGGTATGGTCTTGAAACAATTTTCTTTAATTTGACCCGGCCTGAAATATCTTTGCAACTGCAAAAGTCTGTGATGACGCAGTTCTTGAAATCCTGGTAATCATACACCTTCTCTGCTCTCCTCAGTTGAAGTTCAACTTGGTTGTGAAAAGAGTCTGCACTCATAAATGCATGCCCCGGTTCAAAGTATTTTATGATCATTTCGTTGAATTTTCCGTGGGATTAATAATGTGAGCGAAAATCGTAATAAGAGCCCAATTTTTGTTTTGTGTTGAACAATTATCTAGCCAAAGTACATATCACAGTTTTCTGATCGCGGTTTATTTCAGAAATTTATAAAATATACTTATAGTATGCTCTTTTCTTGCTGTCTCCAGATTAGGACAGGTTTTGCCAGGTGCACAGTTGGAGGTCGTGGAAAATGACCAGATTCCTAACCGACCAAGAACACGTGCTACCATTCCGGCTGAACCCTCTGATCCTAAAATCATCCTGGATATTCTGAAGGCTAACAACAGCTCCCTTCCTACCCATAATTGGAAGATTGCCAAAGTGGACGAGCCGAGAGGAGACGTCAGAAGTGTTATTATTGTCATCAATGAAGAGTCTCTGGCCCCGCTGGCATCTTCTAAAGGGGTAGTAAATTATGGTTTCAGCTCCATCACCCTGAAAGTCTACAAATGTGACGAGAAGGAGCTCGAGAAAGTACCTCCCAAGCAGGTTGCAGTCCCTTCTGCACCAGCTAAGAATACCTCTCCTTCCGAGCCCATTCCCTCGCTCCCTTGCGCCGATCCATCTTTTTCGGGGGTTGACTCCTCGTCGACAGACACCGAAATGGTTGACGCTCTCCTAAAACTGGACTTTTCTGGTCCTCCCTCTCCCTCACCATCACTCCTGGACAGTGACCCATGTGGCCTCTCTCTCGAGGATGACCTTCTGTCATCAGATCAGAGGAAGCCAATAATACCGTGGTAATGGTATCTGTAGCGAGAAGTAGCCCCAATGCTGCGGATCCTACAGATTAACCTGCATCGCTCCATCACGGCTTCGGCCTCCCTCATTCTCCGGCTCAGCAAATACGGGGAAGACTTAGTCTTGATCCAGGAACCATGGGTTGTTGGAAACCGGGTTTGTGGACTCAAGACTCCAAACTACAAATTAATCTACGCAAGAAAGGAAGGTAAACCGAGATCCTGTATCCTTGCGAAGACCCATCTAAACATTCTTTTACTCTCTAATTTCAGCAA
This sequence comes from Brachypalpus laphriformis, assembly GCA_945910035.1. Taxonomy (NCBI): domain Eukaryota; kingdom Metazoa; phylum Arthropoda; class Insecta; order Diptera; family Syrphidae; genus Brachypalpus; species Brachypalpus laphriformis. Next base: position 91,089,489 of record OX246754.1, read on the forward strand.
TCAAGACATAGTCGCTATCAACCTGGAATTGCGATCAAGAAATTACTGGTTGGTATCGGCTTATTTAGGTCACGATCTTGCAGGCCCACTCCCCCCGGACATCTTGGGGAGCTTGATTGCTGTAGCAGAGAGCCGAAACACTGGTCTCATCATTGGCTGTGATGCGAATGCCCATCACTCAATCTGGGGCAGTTCCGACATAAATGTAAGAGGTGAGCAACTTTTTGACTTTATGCTTAGTACTAAACTCCTAATCTGTAACAGGGGGTCCAAACCGACCTTCATTACTTGTAACCGACAAGAAGTCCTGGACATCACTCTTGTCTCCGATCATTTATATAACTCGGTTAAGGACTGGAGAGTCTCTGAGGAGCACTCTTTTTCAGACCACCGTTACCTCCAATTTAGTCTTGATGACTATCTGCCTGACCAGAAAGCTTTTAGAAATTATAGGAAAACCAACTGGTCCCTTTATAGGAAACGTTTATTAACGCTTATGCCCTCCCATCTGCCTACTGAACCTTCTTGCACTGAAGACTTCGACGATTTAGTCAACACCCTAACATCGGCACTATATGGTGCCATGGCCGAAGCCTGCCCACTCCGCAAACCTCGAGGTAAAGTGAAACCTCCCTGGTGGAATGCAAATCTCAGTACTCTTAGGAAAGACAGTAGGCTCCTTTTTAATACTGCTAAAAGCTCCCGTGAGACGGCCGACTGGGACTCCTATAAACTGTCTCCCAGAAAATACAAAATCTCACTGAGGAAGGAGCAACGACGCTCCTGGAGACTTTTCTGCGACAGCATTGAAGAGTCCTCGGAAGCTTCCAGGTTGCGGAAAATCCTCTCTAAAAGTCCTGCTACACCCAGCTTCCTTTTGCATCCGGATGGTTACTGGACCTCCTCTGCTGAGGAATCCATTGACATCTTACTGGATACCCACTTTCCTGGTAGCTCGGCTGTTGCTATATCGCAAGAGGGAAATTCCCCCCGCTCAACCTTGCCGCAACTCGTTAGTCTTGATAACTACAGAAAAGATCCGTTGGGCCATGCGCAGTTTCAAACCCTTCAAGTCCCCAGGACCTGACGGTGTTATTCCAGCTGAAATTCAGCAATGCGAGGACATTGTGCTTCCATGGCTCAAAGTCATCTTGTCGGGCTATCTAAATCTGGTCAATATTCCCAAACTATGGACCGAGGTTGAAGTCATATTCATACCTAAGGCAGGAAAGAGCTCGCAAGTGGAACCAAAGGATCTCCGACCTATCAATCTATCGTCCTTTCTGCTCAAAACGTTAGAAAGGTTAATTGATATCCATCTTCGGCAAAGTATTAGCCCAGCTCTGCTCTCGCCGTCCCAACATGCGTACTGCAAAGGCAAATCGGTTGAGACTGCCTTACATTCGCTTGTGCGCATCATCGAAAAATCATTGAGCATCAAAGAATACACCATGGTGGCTTTCCTTGACATTGAGGGAGCTTTTAACAATGTCAAACCAAAGGCAATTACCGACGCACTTGTAAATCTGAAAGTGGATACCTCGCTCGGAGTGTTGATCAATCAATTGCTTACATGCAGGATTATTAACACACAGCTGGGCGGAGCATCGGCCAGAAGAATTGCTCGCTGCGGTACACCTCAAGGTGGAGTCTTGTCACCTCTTCTGTGGAACCTGGTAGTTAATGAACTACTGTTGGACCTGGATACGTCAGGTTGTAGAGTGATCGCCTATGCTGATGACATTGCTATTGCTGCCTCCGGTAAACACCCGGACACTCTTAGGGATATCCTCCAATTTGCTCTCCTTCGGCTCACCAAATGGGCCTCCAAATGTGGACTGGGGGTTAACCCCCATAAAACGGAACTCGTTCTCTTCACGAGGAAATATAAAGTTCCCCTCATAGAGCCTCCTATGATAAATGGCACCAGTCTCACCTTTTCTGAAAACGCAAAATATCTGGGTCTTATTTTGGATAGGAAATTAAACTGGAAGGCCAATCTACTAGAGCGCGTTAAGAAAGCTAATGTAGCTCTCTATTCCTGTAAAAAGGCTATAGGTAGGAGCTGGGGTATCAAACCTCAAATCACGCATTGGCTATACGTGTCCGTTATCAGGCCTATACTACTATATGGCGTGATCGTATGGTGGCCTGCTCTCGACAGGGCTGTCCACCTCACTCAACTAGCTAAGGTGCAAAGATCTGCATGCATCTGCATCAGTGGTGCACTGAGGCCTACTCCCTCCGCGGCACTGGACATTTTGTTCAACCTGCTACCTCTAGACATTTTCGGCAAACAGATGGCTGCCTGTGCGGCCATCCGCCTAAAAGCCTCCTCTCAGTGGTCTAGCTATCGCTTGGGCCACTCCTCGATCCTTGATCTTCTCAACTTCAAACACGAAAACACGGACTACACCCCGCCGAAACTGAGATTTGACCGTAACTTCCGTACGAGCATCCCTAACCGGGATGTATGGGACACTTCCCCCCCTTTCGATGGTAGTTCGGTTCACTTCTTTACAGATGGATCTAAGATGGAGGGTGGGGTGGATTGTGGTGTTTTCTCCGAACAGCTCAATCTGAGCATCTCTTTCCGCCTCCCTGATCATTGCAGCGTTTTCCAGGCGGAAGTCATGGCGATCAAGGAAGTCCTGTCCTGGCTGAAATGTAATGTATTATCTGTCAGGGATATTAGCATTTTCACTGACAGCCAAGCGGCAATCAAGTCCCTGGAATCGTTCTCCTTCACTTCAAAGGCTGCCTTAAACTGTCGTCTTTCTCTTACGGAGATGACAGAGCAGTTCAACATTCATCTTTGCTGGGTGCCAGGCCATAGAAACATTCCAGGTAACTGCAGGGCTGACGACCTCGCCAGACAGGGTCCCACTCTAAGGATTTTGCCTGAAAGGCAAGCACTGGGTATGCCTCTCGCTACATGTAAGCATCTACTAAAGCTGAACGCTATTAGCAAGACCAACCTCAGATGGGGAAACGGCTCAACGTGTCACACTTCGAGACAGATCTGGCCTAGGCTGGATCAAAACCGTAGTGCCGACCTGATCAAGCTAAAGCGTACACAAATCAGCTGCGTTGTCGGTGTTCTCACTGGACACTGTCTTATAGGCCAACACGCCAGAAGACTTGGTCTCTTCTCCAACGACTTCTGCAGGAGCTGTAGGAACGAGGAGGAGGAGGAAACCATTCTTCACCTCCTATGCACATGTCCTGCCCTGTCGCATAAAAGAATGCTCCATCTAGGGTCCCCTTTCCTTGACGACCTCTGCGATCTGGCGTCCCTGGACGTCATGAGCATCCATCGCTTTGTCAAAAGCTCCGGCTGGTTTTGTTAGTACCTGAGTGGCCAAATGGATTGATCCATGGTATCACAAAGGACCTTCACTGGTCTAAGTGTGTCTGCACTCTCGTGTGGACAGCCAACCTAACCTAACCTAACCATGCTCTTTTCTTTTTCCTGAAATAGCTTCATGACAAATGATGGCAATAGACTTCAAATTTTGTTTTGGACCTACAGTACTTTTCCCAGTTACAAAGAGAAAACGGCGTATCTAAATTTGTTGCCTTTTTGTGTTAAGATTATTTGCCTTATCTACAAATAATATTAAAAAAGTGAAGACATGTCAAAATTTCTTAAAAATACTATGATTCTTTGTACATACGTAATATTTCTAATAACCTCCACAAAGATGCCAAAAGTAGCCCTAACTCAAAAACGCCAAAAATGTAGATACGACATTTCAACTTAACGTGGCTGTGCATTAAGCCACTCATTTGCCATTGTGAATCATTCACTAAAATACGAGCCATCCCCAGTCTCATGCTCAAAGAAAACAATGAATATGTGAATGCGTAGTAGGCTCGCACTCAAAGTATTCACTGATTCAGAATATTCGCAAATGCAACGAGTTTTCGAATGATTTATTATAATAGATTGTATTGGATAAGTGTAGAATTTTCAGTATAGATACATACTCGTACACGTACGGCAGTACACAATGTTCTCCACAAAATTTCCGTCTTGCTTTTGTTCTATGAGAGGCAAAGTGTAAGGGTAGCTAACTATTTCTTCTAGTTAAGTAAAGTCAGGAAGTTGAGTTATTACATGATATGAAAAAATATACAATATATATATATGTATATAAAAAAGAAACGAGAAAGTGTTGAATTCAATATGTATGTATGTAAGTATGTATTTTGATATATTTATCGGTTCTCTTTACATATGAATTTAAAAAAAGTATAAATATACACAAGTATAAAAATATAGCCCCCCTGGCAGCTGATCTCCTCGTAGTGGGGGGTGGGCAACGTGACTGGGATGTGCAGATGGGGTAACTTAAATAGTTATTCCCATCCATACATTCCAGTCACGGCTTACAAAGCGCACACCCCATGATGACAAAAGTAAGACGACCGGCCTCGGATATTGCCAAACCTGGTAAACCAGGGCATCCTTTGGAGCCAGGCCTGAAGGGTGTCAGTATGCGGGCGTCTGGTGGTCGGCCTGTCCCGCTCGGCTGCCGGCCGGGTCAAACCCGAAATGGCTACGAGTTTCCTGTCAATTGTCTCGCGAACCATTACGGGGGTCAAGGGCTGAGCGCGCTGTGCACCGATATGGGCACAGACAGACTCTCTGATTTTCGACAACGGCACCGACTTAGGATAGGCACATGGAACGTCTTATCGCTCACAGGGAAGGACTTTGAGCTTGTTGGGGAGGCTATCAAAAGTCGATTAAATATAGTTGGCGTCTCCTCAACAAAGCAGAGAGGTTCTAAAACAGTGGACCTTTTGGATGTGTGGAAGCTCTTCCTGTCAGGACGTCGCACCCTCAATGTCTGCTCAGGTGGGAGTGGGGATACTCACAAGTCCCAGGTTGAAAGACAGAGTATTGGAGTGGATAACATTAGGAGGGAGAGTTGCGATCTTAAAGCTCAAGCTTAAAACATCAACTCTGGCATTGGTGCAGGTGTATGCACCGAATATTCAGTCAGAGTATGGAGCTTTCTTAGATGAAGTTGATGTTGCCCTTGAAAAGTTTGCAGATACGGATTCTTTTGTCCTGATGGGTGACTTCAATGCTCATATGGGTGTAGATGTTATGACATAGGGGAGTGTGATTGGGAGAACTCCAAATTCCCTAAGTGAATCCACACCTTAAAGGCTCTCTTCTTCTCTCTGATGGCTTCTTGAACTCCGGGCGTTTTAAACCAAGCAGTGCTTTGCTCGAAATCGGTACACTGAGGCGCGAAGAACTTGCAAATTAGCTGTGAAAACAGCGAAAGAATAGTTTTGAAAGGAGTTTGGCGAAAAATTGGAACGTGACCACAGATCTGCAAATAAGATGTTCCGGCAGACCATCCGCCGACTCAGAGGAAAAAAGTTGAATATCGTTGAAGGAGTCAAATCCAAAGACGGTACACTTCTTTCCAATGAGGAGGACATCTTACGAAGATGACAGACCTATTGTCGAGAGTTAGGCGGAAAGTAGTCCTACGGCAGAGGAAGTAACTTTGGCGATCAAAGCGCTAAAGGTTGGCAAATCTGCTGGTGTGGATGAAATTCGGCCAGAAATGCTCAAGGCTTTAGGTAAAGAGGGAGTCCAATGGCTCTTGTGGGTCATTAAAGTGGCCTGGGAATGCGGTGAAACACTTGGTGATTGCCAAATGGGGGTGATAGTTCCTCTTTTTAAAAAAGGGGACAAAAGAGATTGCGACAACTATACGGGTATAGCTCTTTTAAGTCTCCCTGGACAAGTCTTCGCTAAGGTGCTAGAAACGCGTCCCAGAGCTATGGTTGAGAACAGTTTGGGGGATGAGCAGTGCAGTTTTCGTTCCGATAGAAACACAACCGACCAGTTGTTCACTCTCAGAATGGTTCTTGAGAAGGCCTGGGAGTATGCTAAACCTGTCTACACTTGTTTTGTGGATTTGGAAAAAGCATATGATAGGGTTCCTCGAGACAAACTCTGGAGTGTTCTGCAGGAGTATGGGATTGATAGTTCCCTGTTAAGGGCGATTCCGTCTTTATATACAACGTGTAGAAGCTGTGTTCGGATAAACGGTGTTAAGTCAATACCTTTCACTGTAAGCGTTGGACTCCGCCAGGGTTGCGTTTTGTCACCTTTCCTCTTCATTGTATATACGAATTGGATGTTGCAGCGCAGCCGTGGTGGGGAATGTTTCAAAGTGGGAGACCTAAAGATTATTCATCTGCTCTTTGCGGATGATTTGGTCATCCTTGGGTCCTCTCAAACCGAACTTCAGCGCGCACTCGAAAGGTTTGTATCCGTTTGTGATGATGCTGGAATGAAGATCAACGTGAACAAGTCAGAAGTAATGGTGGTTTCCAAAAAAACCCATTCAGTGCACTCTGCATATTAGTGGAGTTTCACTGAAGCAGATGGATAAGTTTAAGTACCTCGATGTCTTATTCACGAGTGATGGGAAGAGCAATGCCGAGTTATCCTGTAGAATTGGTCAGGCTGGATCAATTTTGAGAGAGCTTGGCCAATCTGTTATTAGCTTATAATATTTGCCGAACTTAGTGTTCAAGCTAAGCTATCAGTTTTTAACTCGGTGTATGTTCCAACTCTCACCTATGGTCATGAAATTTGGGTAGTGACCGAAAGAATAAGATCGCGGATACAATCTGCCGAAATGAGGTTCCTTCGCGGTGTTGCTGGAATAACTCATACGGATCGAGTGCGCAACACCAGAGTACGCGAGGTGCTCAATGTTGAGCAGCTACTTCTCCGAACGGAACGATCTATGCTCCGATGGTTTGGTCACGTAGTGCGTATGCCCCCAGACCGGCTTCCAAGACGTGCCATCAGGTAGGCGACCCCGCGGTAGGCCTAGAAATAGATGATTGGGCCAAGTCCGACATCTCTCCTGGAGCGGTCTAGGGATTCCTCCTGATGAGTTGGAGTCAATGGCGGAGGATCGAGAAGGATGGATAGTCCACCTGAGCATCCTACCCCCGCGACCCTCATGAAGGATTAGCGGGCCATTTGAAAATGTATGTATGTATGTATAAATATCTTATATTCTTTCGATAAATTCAACCACGATCTTACCCAAGAAGAATAAAACTAAAGATTTGGGAGGTTAAAATCTCGCGAATTTTTTGGTCGCGGGAATGTGGATTGCGTCCTACATATGGGGAATGTGAAAAAAAGTTGACAATTCGGAAAAAGAATTTGCTTATTCGCGGAAAAATCGGCGAATTGTTAATTTCTTCGCAGAAACTAATTACAAATCAACTTTTTTTTATATTAATCGATAGATACGAGTAAATTAAGCTCCGTTCTTTTGGAATAGTAAAATTGCTAATGGTGAGATGGGGATTATTTAAAAATTAATATAAGTCGTATTGTCAACAAAAAACTTAGGCATTGGTATCTACAAACGTCGTACAAGACAAACGGAATAGAGTCGACAAATTAAGGCGACTGGTGCTGAAATACGCAAACAACATTCACAGAAGAATTATGTTTACAGGTGAAGAAAATGTTTACCGTACAGGAAAAGTTCAATAAGCAAAATGATAGGATTTATACCCGGTCATAAGGTGAAACTTCACTCCTGATTACACGGGTCGAGAAAGGTCATCATGCAGAGGCATTCATGGTTTGGTGGGGCGTATCCTGGTGGCATCATTAAGCCATATAATAACAGCAATGGGCAATGCTGTAACAATTACTGGAGATTGCTATCGTGACATGTTGTAAAAGTTCTTGGTACCCAAATTGGATGGATTGGCCTTGTATCACATTTGGTTCCAGCAGAACGGTGACACATCACACACGCCTAACGATACGATGGATTTATTGGGAGAAAACTTTCCCGGCCCCATTTTATCAAGCAAAAGTGATAATGATTGAGCCCTTCGATCACCTGATTTGGGCGCCCCCTACTTCTTATTTTGGAGGTACTTGAACGGCATCAAATCAACTATAATCCTGACGCTAAAGAACAACATTATTCAAGAAATTGATGAAATAACACCCAAAATGTTTCAATATGTTATGCAAAATATGATATGATTAAAAAAGCACGCATTTGTAACGCCAACAGAGACGGCCATTTGTCTCATATAATATTGCATACATTCATAATTATAATCAAAATACAAAAATAAAAAAATAACACAAAAAAAAATTGTGTTTCCCTTAATATAGTCAAAAAAAAAGGCCCCAAATATAAAAAAATGATTTTCGATGGTTTTGGCCATTATTTTCTGCTGGGTGCAATGACATTTTTTTTTGGATACATATAGCGGAAATAAGATTGTGTTTTTTCCTACTAAAGCAGACACATTAAAATGTTAGAATTTTTTCAGTATCTTGTGAAGGGGAAGACTGACTATTTCTAGAGACGATGTACGAGTATTTGAAATGTTAGTTTTTGTTAACATTCATTGTTGGGTTCTCAAATAACAAGAAGTTAACTGCAAAAGAAAATAAAATAATAATTCATTACCTCAAATCTACGTCATATTTTGATATTATATATACTATTTTTTTAAATATTAACTTTAGCCTAGGGAGTTCCCCCTTGAATGCAATTACATGATCGCACGACTTAAATTGGAAAGGACAACCAGGTAGAGAAAGATTGCTTTAGTCTTTTGAAACTCAGGCGATTTTAAGACAAGTCCAGGGGTGGCGTGCAGATAAATGGGCCGAATTATCTTTCTTATTTTGTTCCTTGCTTTATGATTATTTCGCAACACTTGATGCTATGTCGGCTGTTCTACGGAAATGTATACTACTCTGCCAGGCTGCCATTTTGCTATATGTTAATTTTAGCAGTTTTTATTTTGCATTAGTGTAGACGTTGCAAATTTATTATGGAGCAATATTCGATAAATCAAGCAGTTACAACGTTAGTGGTTAAAACTTTTTATCAAATTCCGTCGTCAATTGCGGTAGTCATAGGAAGAGGACGAATGGCGAGCTCCCTGTGCCACAAAACAGGATAAGTGTCGGTTGGTCTATGGCCCAGAGACCCGCAATCGTAAAACAAACATTGCTCCGAAAAGAAAACTAACGCCTCGGATACGGACGGATAATTTGATGGAGACCTTTGGCTATCGAACATGGAAAATGATCGGATTCTGGAACGTTAAGACTCTCTGAGACTCAATTGAGGAAGGGCCATATACCGCCAGATTTCTCCAAATGGAACGAAAATTCGCACGCTATAAAATAGACGTCTTAGGGCTGAGCGAGATAAGATGATTCGATGCTGGGGAATACATCTCCCCAACAAAAAGCACTGGCATGCTCTACTCTGGTAAACCAGTTGGAAGTGCACGGAGTTCCGGAGTAGGGCTCATGCTAACTCCAGCAGCACGAGAAGGCCTCATATCTTGGATACCTCACAGTGACCTCAAGGTTCCCCAAGTGCGCCAACAGTTCAGGGACCACCTTGCCTTAGAAGCAGAAGCAATCAGTAGCACAATGCAGGAGAGCATGGATGACCACTGGAATTCTGTGAAAAATGATTTTACGGCTGGGGCACGCACCTATGTCGGCAAAAGGCAGAAAAACCATCGCACATGGCTATCTGCAGACACCTGGAGACGAATCGATGAGCGTACAGCAATCAAGGCTCGGATTGCAGCAGTCTCAGTAGTAGAGAGAACCGAGCTAGAAGCTCAATACCATGCGAAGAAGAAAGAAGTGCAGCGTAGTGCGAGACGTGACAAACGTCAGCACATCAACTTACTGGCCTCAAGGGCTGAAGAAGCGGCGAGCAGGTGCGACAGTAGGACTTGTAACATCACTAAGGAGTTGGCTGGTGGTCGGAACTCCAAACAACAACCAGTGCAGAGCCTAGACGGTAACCTTCTGATTTCGGATGAGGACCAGCTCACTAGATGGAGAGAACATTTTGCTACAGTGCTAAACCACTTAGACGATGGCAGTATGATTTCGAAGCAACAAATTCCCGAAATCGCACCGTACATACCTCCCAGTAAAACCGAAATAATAATAGCAATCAAGTCCCTGAAGAAGAACAAGGTGGTGGGTATTGATGGCATCCCTGCCGAACTATTTCAAGCGGCGCTAAGTACATCGGCAGATCTGCTGCACCCTGATGAGTGTGTTGTCCTAGGTAAATACAGCGCATAACAGTTGGGGAGGAATCCTATTCTTTGGGAAAGAGCTGAAAAGGGTTAGAGCGCATTGCATTGCAGCACCTTGTACAAGACGGCGCGCAATCGTTGTTGACTCCCCATGCCTCCCAAATGGTTTTCCGAGATTCAGTTAGTAAGTATTAAATGGTTTTATAGAGTGCGTAGTAATGTTTTATTTATTTATTTATTGGCTTAATAGAAGCAAAATAAAAGAAAACTTAAACAATCTAAGAAACTTAAAATAAACTTAAAACTAACATTTGGAAAGTTGGGCTGATAAACGTAATGTAAAGAGATTTTGTAACGTAAGGGTTCGGGAATTGTTTATACCAGCGTTTTATGAAACTGAGAGAAGAATTGGCCTTGTGTATAATTTGATCAATGTTGGAACGAAAATTTAGCTCTCTGTCGCAAATAATACTCAGATCGCGTATAGAGGAGACTGAGGGTACAGACTCGTTACGAAAGTAATAAGTTCTGAGGGGTGGTTGAGGCGTTTACGGGAGAATGTTATGGATTGACATTTGCCGACTTTAAGTTCTAAGAAGTTTTTGTCGCACCATGTGTAGAATGAATTTAGGTCTTTTTGAAGCAACAGTGAATCACTGGGGGTAGATATTACCTTAATGATTTTCATGTCATTCGCGTAAATTGACAGATTTGAGACTTTTATGATGTTACCAGCATCGTTTATTATTAAGACAAAGAAGAGTGGACCTAGTGATACCTGAATTTGCGCTAATGGTGTAGACTAAGACTAAGAATCTGAAGAGAACCCTGTACTGGCGTTTCTCTAGGTATGACATCAGCCATGAAATTAAAGAGGGTGGAAAATCGAGGTTTAAGGTAAATTGTTAAGTGACCGATTTTATCAAACGCCTTGCTGAAGTCGGTGGTAATGACATGCACTTCATTACCTTCCTCTAATGCCTGCAGTGTTTTAGAAATTCGGTTAGTTAGGCGTTGCGGACCTACCCTTTAACTAACCGTGCTATTGGGGGGAAAAGATCAATTTGCAGTGAAAGTACAGTGAGCGACTTAGTCGCGTGAGCGGCTACAACCCTCCGGAAAGGGGAGTAAAAATAAATGAATAGCTTGTCCGCTGTTGGCCCGCACAAAACTGTTCTCGAATAGACTTAGCCCCAGGCGCCTGCCTGACAGTTGTTGACATACCCTTAGCGGATTCACTGATTGGATTTACGAATACCAGTAGAGGAGAATGATTAAAAAAAAATAGGAGGGATCCTTCTGAGGAGTTATTAAAAGCCGTTCTACATGTTTACAGGGATTTTAATATATAATTAAAAAAAAAAAAAACATTTTCTTTTCTTGTTCATTCCATTTTAGTGAATTTATATTGTTTTTAATTTGTTTATAGCTATTAATCAAACATTTATTTTATGTTTTTTAGACCTTTTTGCACTAATTTAAAAAAAATGTTAGCGAATTTCCTATAGTGGAATTTGGAAGGAAAACTTTTTTTTTACAGTATTATCTTTCAAATGGTGGGCGCCGTGCCGCATGTGGTTAGTGTGTCGGACCACTGGACGTGAGGTTCCAAGTTCGAATCCCAGAAAACACCAAAAAGTTTTTTCACAATCCCACCTCTCGCGAACGTCTGACAAACATGAGTATTGTTGTCTGGAGAAAGCTTAAAAAATGTAGTGGTTCAAAAAACTGCAATGTTATTTGTTTTCTTTTTTATGATTAGGCGCCTTATTATTGATGTTCCTCCCTGGGACTTGAACCTGCACCCATCGGTTAACGAGCCATCACACCACCCATTGCACCAATGCCATCCGCTTTCATCACTTTGTTCCAATGAATAATCGAGCTTTGTATAAGGTGGTGATTAGAAAAGGTGGTAGAATGATTGATAGGAACAAAATTTCATGTACATATGTGCACCTTATAAAGAATTCATAAAAGCTTGCAGATGCCTGTTAAGCGGGTCATTTGAAAGGTTATCCAAAATTATAATAACCCACTCCATCCTCCCTACCCCTAAGTGATAAAAATTTGATTCGAATGCCAGCACTGGAATATTTTCTCTAATGTCAATTGCCCAGAACACTTAACATAAGCCATAGCCTTTTAGGTCGTTTTACACTAGCAACCGATAATAAATGCTATTGACCGGACCAATGGAATTTTCTGTGTCAATGATTATGTGTATGTATTTGTGCACGTATATGTGTAGCATGCATATCCTTTGACGTGAGTAGTTATTACACAATGACCTGGTTCTTATACGGTACACAGCCGATTAACCTTTTATTTTCAAGTTGAAAGGATACCTTGTTTGTTTATGGAGGCATCGATACAGAGTTTTACTAAATAACGTTCAATTTCCATTTACTACACAGCATGTTAAAAGTTACTGCTTGCATATACATATGTATGTAGTTCTACCCCATAACATGCCATTCTAGGAGACATATGTACATTTCATTTGAATACGAAGTATTTTTATGAGGATGGTGAAAATATCATACATTTAATTAGAATTTAAGGAACATACATATACGCACAACTAACATTTTCTCATAAGGGAAATAATACATTTTTTTATTTTAGTATGAAACTCAATTATGAATTTTGTACAACATTGACAAAAACACCAATAACTACAAATTAGGTATGTTAAAAAAAAAAAGAATTATGAGTGTCCTTTTTTTTCTTTTGTAGATATATATATTTTACCGCACTGGAATGTTTAGTCTGCCCGTTTGGTTGAAAAAACGTTGATCCGCAAGTATAGACTATTTCCACTTATGTATGTATGTAGGTTAAGCACTTTAATATATTATAATTGAACGACGCGTAATAATAATTTAGATTTAGGTTATTCAGTAACGAAAGACTTGGTGAAAACTTCGAATGAAAATTAGTTTGCGAAATTCAGAATCAAATGTGTTATACAACTTTATTATGGATACAAAAGTGCGTTTTTGTATGTTACAGTATTTAATCGACGGTTCTCTCGCGTTTGTTCAGAATGATTTCTCAGGACGGACTATTATTGTTCGGTATCCTTACCAAATGTTGTTTCTAATTGAATTTTGATTACGAATGGGGAAAATAACATGTATTCACCATGTGGATTGTGTTTTAAAAGTTGCCAATAAATGTTGCCAACGAAAAGAAATAAAATGTACTCATAAATAAATAAATAAATAAAGTACACAACTGAAGCGCATATACTTACACTCTCATACTCGTATTATAAGATGTTCGATTTCAAGTTATTAGATCTAAACTTCAAGAAAAATAGTAAAATTTTTTCTTATTCAATATAAATGTAAAATGCTACTCCCTCTGTCCGAAAATATGGTATATGCACATTTGAAAGAAAATCTTAGATTATGTACAGTTTCAAAAGCAATTGGCAATACTCATTATATTGGTATTGTTCACATTGATACTCGTAGCTAAGTAACCTAACATATTTGGCAGGCGTTGTTATTGAGTTTTTTTTAAAAAAAATAAAATAGTCACCACTGTAATGTCAAATGGAAATTTTTAACCCAAAATTTATAAAGAAGAAATGCCAAATCGAAGCAATTGACTAGTGAACAACGTCATGGTATCTTGCAACAGCTATTTTGCAAGATAATGCAAAACCACATTCCTCTGATAATGATAAAGATATGGTTGCTGCAGGTTCTACTGATGGTTGGAATATTCTGTTCAAGTCACAACCACCAAAGAGTTCTGACTTAACCCTATTCCTGTCATGCTATTTTACTGACATAAACCGCCATGATGTGACTTACAGTCACACATGAAAACAGCGTATTCTTTCTACACAATTTTATTTGAATTCATTATTTTACAGTTCTTATTGTTGTTATAAGCGCAGAAAACAAAAAAATATTATATTAATGCTATTAGTTAAATTATTTTTAATACTATGAATTGCAATTACATACCCATTCAAGTTTTGGTTCATTGAAAAATATAATAAAAAACAACGGTAAACATTTATTGATTTTTAACGCAAGATAAGCAAACTATTGCTTTCTCAGAATGCTCCTTGCAGACATTCTTTCCACACATACCGCAACACTGGTTAGAAGCTTGTCCTTGTTGTGATGGGCAAATGAAGCATCGCCGGCGAATTTTGGCTGGTGGAGGACTAGCAACAGTACCACTTGTTTGTAGGGCTTCATTGATAACGGAAACGTTGCTCTTCTTTAGACTTCTTATACTTCTTCTTTTGATGCTAGGAATGACCAAATCTTGCACCAGTTCCTTCAAAAATAACTTTCTGCGAGTGGTTTTCTTATTCTTATTCCAATCAGAGTGCTGATTTAACCATACATTTGCCGCGATTCCACTTGCATCAACCAAATTGTGGAAGTGAGCGACTGGCCGTCTTCGTGTTTTACGTTTTACGGAAAATCCGTGACACATTTGGTCGAAAGTATCTACTCCACCTTTTGTGGAGTTATAATAAAGATTTATCTCAGATTTGTTTTTATTGTTTGCATCAATTTTTGGAGTATGGTGCATTGTCGAAAGCAATAAAACGGCTCTATTTTTCTGCGGGATGTAACTTACTAATGACATTGTCTTTCGAAACCCAAATAAGTTACGATTCACTTCTCGACTTCTGTTGGGGAGAAAATTTGTTGGGACATATCTTTTATTTTTACGTAAGGTGCCAACGCAAGTAAGTTGCTTTGAAAGCAAGCTTGCTGCCAATTCATAGCTTGTGAAGTAGTTGTCAAAAGTTATGTTCCTCTTTGTCCTTTCATATGGTTCACATAGTTGTTCGACAACACGCTGTCCCAAATTTGTACCTCTATTAGGTCCTTCTTTTCCTAAATATGGTATTCCATACAGTGGATAGCTGTTTCGACCATCGCAGATCCACCAAATTTTCATACCGTATTTGTCGGGTTTCGATGGTATGTATTGCCGAAAGGAAACTCTTTCCCTAAATGGTACTAACTGTCGATAGTTAAGTTTTCTCCCGGCATATAGTGCTTTTTGAAGTTTTTGTTTATTATGTTCCATAGGTCTCTGATAGGATCAAATTTGTCCTGAGATCTCCGAAAGGACCTTGTTGATTTATCATCAAATCGCAAATAACGCGACAAAGCCACAAATCTATTTTTTGACATACACGCACGAAAAACCACGAGACCAAACATAAGATCCCAGAATTCCTCATAATCACACACACCCTTTTTTTGCCTTCCCGCTCCTAACAACAAGCCAATATACGAACGAATCTCTATTGCATTTGTTTGCTTCCACCCCTGGGCAAGATGTTCAGTTGCGTTCAAATTTGTACATCGCACTAATAAATGTAAAGCATCTTCATCAAAAAATAAGGAAATCGCATCACCAGCTGTTTCGATATGTTTTCCTGGAGGTACAACGACTATGTTGACGCTTCCCCTAATCAAATTCTGAACTGGAACTCTACCTTGTGTGTATGGAAGTGACCTCCATTCTTTACCATCTTTTCCAATGTACAAATCTACTTCGGTGTCATTTTCTGCTTCGAATTCTATATGTACCTTCTGAGCCGGACAACTCATCTTCAAGCTCTGAAGCCACTTCCAAAACATCTCATTCACTATCTGTCGAACACATGTCGTTTACGACAGAAATGTTGTCAACGCTTTCGTTCTCAACGTCATTTTCCATCAGCATCTGCTGATAATAATCCTCTTATTTCCCCATACATTTTTCTCTAAAATGCAATAGATATGTACATATATGTATGTAGATACAAATGGATAATGTCATTTATCTCAAAATTTCTCTGACAAACCTTTGTAAGCCAAATCAATCAACAACAATATTCAACGAAATACACTCTGTGATCGCTGCAACCGAAGGACTTCTTAGAATTTAGCAGGAATGAGTAAAGGAACGACAGAATTAAAAAAGCACGTATTGAAAACGTCACGCACTGAATGCTGACCACTTGACATTTTGCAAAAAAAAAATTAAATATGTACATATGTACACTCAGTTTTGCAAAACAGCGAAAAAAACAAAGTGAAATGCAAGCACTTTTGTATGGTGTGACTCAAAGTCACACCATGGCGGTTTACGCCATATTTTCTAATATTGAATAAAAAAAATAGCTAAATAATATATAATTAAAAAATAACAAAAAGTATTTTAAAAAGAAATATAGAATGTAGGAATACATTGTACCTTTGATTTAAAATAAGGAAGATCTTGGAAACGACAGCAATTTAAATCTCAAGTGTGACCCAACGTTTTCAATTTGGGGTTTCTTAACTCTAACATGAAGCTTCGACGAACACAATTGACGAATTGTGTTCAAGATGCATTTAATAAATTAGCTAGAAATATTCTTTTTTAGATTCTCTATAATTGGGGCGGCGATGATGCAGTGGTAACGTGCTACTGCGCGCACTACCGTGGTATATGTTCTGTAGTACATAAGAAGCCAGTATACAGTTTACAGTGTAAAACCAGTGAGCGTACAGCACAGTATAGCAGATTGAGTCTCTTCGGTTCATTAGTGTTTATGTTTAGGGTTTCGTTAAATTGCATCTTTAAAGCGAGCACTTATCCCCGCAGTGGATAACTTTCTCATGCATTAGGTGCGTGCTGCGAGCGATGAGTGGCTAGAGCGACTTAATGCTGTGTAAAAGTGAATGTTAACCATATTGAGTAACTATTTGATAAATTGATTTTTAATAATTAATAAACACTTTAAAGAAAAAAATCACAAAATATTGTTTTCGTTTTTATTTTAACACCAAGATATGTACCAGTATTTATGACTTGACTAGGTTACTATCTACCTAAGTTTAGATATTTATTATTTGTTCAATATTTTTATTTTCATATATTTTGCTTTATAGTACCTTCTTTATTTTATGTTAATATAATATGTGTATATTTTTTTATACATTTATCTCTTTAGTACTAATTTTCTATTTACTGTTTATTTTTTTTATATAGGTATTATTGTCTATTTATTATTATTAAACCTATGTATTTCCTTTTTTAAGATTTTTGTTAATAGCTTTCTTAATGCAAATTAATTTACATCCCTTAAAATTCATTTTTCAGTTGTATGATTATCAAATTCCTGTGCAGGCTGTGCAATTAACTAGCAGGTGGCCATTGGTTCTTGTTTGAAGTTAGGTGAATACTAAGGTAATTCCATAACATCCACATTCCACACTTTAAGCTCCAGGAAGATTTGTTGAAAAATGTTTCTCAACATTTATGTACCGCGCCGAATCCACCCCAATATTTCGAAGTTAATAACATATATTTTTTACTTTAAATTTTCTTTTTTAGTGCAACTAAACTTAAATAAATAAACAAGTTTTGCTGTTTGAATTTGTTTTTTGTTTTAATACAATTTAACAAGCTATCTGTCAGTTGCCTGAATCTGCTGCACAGCTTGTGGCTGAATCAACACCAAGTCCATAGAGACAAATTCGATAAGGATAACGCTCAGGCACCTGTTGCACCACTATATCAGACATTCTTATTCTCAACAGGAACGTGATATATAGGTACATAGATACCAACATAGGTATACGTGTGGGTAAGTATGTAAATATTGTGCTATATGTATGTACCTTATGTGTATATATTCAGAAACTAATGATATTGGATTTCTTATATTAAATGTTGGTGATGTGTATGTCTGCACGCATGTATCCAAAAATGAGTCAGATGACAGTTTCGGCTCTTGAAATATACTAGTTGGCAGACGGCTTATTGCCATGCTTTCTTGATTTTTAATCTTTGTAAAGAATTGTAAATAATTAATGAATTAATAAAATGTAATCTAATCTAAAAATCTACTAGTTCATTTTTTCATTCTGGAAATATGAAATAACAAAAAAATAAAAATAAAAATATGTATACTCCTATGTGCAATATATTGTACGAATATAGTCCTAGTCGCAGTACTGTACGAAAAAGGGAAAAATGCAGTACAGTGTGAAGCATTCCAAATGTATTTACGAACATCAACCGATTACTTTATACGTAAATAACAATAAAATAAATTTTAGAACTTGATGCGCTTAGAATGGCTCTTCGAATGCGACCGGTGATGATATTATCTGATATCTGCTGGGTCAGCATTATTTAAGTGTTACCAGGTTTACTAAAATATGCAACACCTTCCCCCTCTTGCTATTTAAACCGGACCCTTTTACGCCTCCCTTGACTATGCGGCTCGAATTCATTACTGTGGTATTCGGCCAAAGTGTGTAACGTGAGGAGGCAACCTCTGAAAAAAAATTCTAATCCAAGGTGGAACAGCATATGCCAAGGGGTGCATGGCTAAGAGGGTGCTTAGTCGTTAGTATGCAAACTCAGGATACCCAGGCGACCTCCTGCTTCATTTTATGCCTTCCAACCGTATACTGGGCTCTGCTGTGGCTGATGTTTCCTTTCCGACTAATCGTGAGTTCAAAATTACAGACCTAAATTTAAAAAAAAAACTTTACAGGGTGATGCACCCTCTATTGCATCAACTTTTGGGACAGCAACCGTGCTTCCCTATAATCCCGAGGATGTCGTCGCCGTTAGTGGCGACCCTCTCATTATTGTCACTGACGAGAGACGAGGTGATGAGGATTTGTCCTCACATCTCGACTCAGATTCAGACACTCTTTGCGGAGAGTCCTCCAGCACGGTATCATCCGTGAGTTCTTTCCAAATAGTACTGGCTTTGCTACTAGTAAAATTTTGACGCTTCTGGACGCTCAGAATACTGATCTCTTCGGCATAGACTGGAGATTGGTACTAAGGATTATCGAGAAGGATCTTGCTCATCTTGCACTTGGTGTCACGGAGTCCTCGATGGATCGCCTAAAGTCGCTAAAAGGTAATGTAGTAATATACTGTTTTGGCAGAGTAAGGATGATCCTGAAGAACACAGATAAGGTCTCAGGTGAACAAAAACCTATGCAAACTGCTGTAGGAGTTGTTAAGAGTTATGTTTGCTATAATAAAGTTATATGCACATTTCATACTTCCTTGCACACCCTATTGCATCTATTAGCATTAACCTTCTACTTTCTTTCCTGCCACACTGTCAAAATACCATATCTACCTATACAAATATTTCCATCAACAGACATTGTAAAACACTATAGATACCTATACAAATATGTACATCACAATTCCCTGAATCTATCCGATTGTAGCAGCAGATATGACACACATGGATCCCAGACAATGATAACATTTCGGTGATAACACGAGCTGCATGATCTTTCAACCCAATTCCCGTTCCATTCCCACACTTTTGTTAAATGTAAAATAGTATTTAATATAGAATATTTTTAAGAATAAGGACTTGTTATTAGATAACCACAAGAGACGGTAGTTCTTTTTATTCAACGTATCGATTTGGTGTACTAGTTTACTTGCCTGTGCATCGCATTAGAATTATCGACAAGTTTATGTGCTTGGCGAATTTTCCATAGAGAACCAATGGAGAGAGATCCTAATCGAAAGTTAATGGAGGGAGTTAATAAACAGTAGGGGTATTCACGCTTCGTTGTATCTGGTCTTGTAAATGTGTATAAGTGTATTTTTTTTTTACAACAAAGAATGAATGCAATCTTTCGTGTTTGTAGCAACTCTGAAGGTTATGTCAAAATCAACTGATTTTAGTTTTTAAAATCACAATTTGCTAAGATAAGTACACAATGCAGAGGCAATAACCGCTGTTGAAAACAGTTGCCATTCTTCCTCTACATTTGATGGAACAGATGGAATTCATTCAAACCTCTCAGATATTTGCCGCGCAAATGTCTCCCGTATCTCATCGTCCTGTAACCTCTCCCATCGTATGCATGTAACCATCCTTGGTTTACGCTTTTGTATCTCGCTAAGATACAATTTGCACAGCACTAAGTGATGATCAGTTGACAGTTCGGCCCCTCTCAATATGCGAACATCACAAACCATTCTCTTCAGACACGATGGTACCACAAAGAAATCGATCAGCGACTTCTGCTGAAGACTCTGACGGTACCACGTGTATTTGTGAATGTCTTTGTGTGGAAAGATAGTGTTCATGATGGATAAGCCATTTTCACAACAAAAATCCAACAACCTCTCTCCGTTTGCGTTTTGATCAGGATCACCGTTCCTCCCAATCACACTCCCCCATGTCATAACATCTACACCCACATGAGCATTGAAGTCACCCATCAGGACAGAAGAATCCATATCTGCAACCTTTTCAAGGGCAACATCAACTTCATCTAAGAAAGCTGCGTACTCTGACAGAAGGTTCGGTGCATACACCTGCACCAATGCCAGAGTTGATGTTTTAAGCTTGAACTTTAAGATCGCAACTCTCCCTCCTAATGGTATCCACTCCAATACTCTGTCTGTCAACCTGGGACTTGTGAGTATCCCCACTCCCGCCCGAGCAGACATTGAGGGTGCGACTCCTGACCCGAAAGGTCCACAGTTTTAGAACCTCTCTGCTTTGTTGAAGAGACTCAACTATATCTAGTCGACTTTTAACAGCCTCCCCAACAAACCGAACTTCAGCGCGCACTCGAAAGGTTTGTAGCCGTTTGTGATGATGCTGGAATGAAGATCAACGTGAACAAATCGGAAGTAATGGTCGTTTCCAAAAAAACCATTCAGTGCACTCTGCATGTTAGTGGAGTCCCACTGAAGCAGGTGGAGAAGTTTAAGTACCTCGGGGTTCTATTCACGAGTGATGGGATTAGCAATGCCGAGTTATCCTGTAGAATTGGTCAGGCTGGATCAATTTTGAGAGAGCTTGGCCAATCTGTTATAAGGAAGGCCGAACTTAGTGTTCAAGCTAAGCTATCGGTTTTTAACTCGGTGTATGTTCCAACTCTCACTTATGGTCATGAAATTTGGGTAATTTATATAATTTATAATTATTTGGCGCAACAGCTCTTTGAGTGCCTGGGCCTAGCTTCTCACAACCACTCATGTTGTGTGCGTTATATTTTTCACACGAATGGAAGGGACCTACAGTTTAGTGCCGAATCCGAACGGCGATTTGAGAAGCTTTTTCGAGACAACAATACTCTCGGATGTTTGTCAGACGCTCGCGAGAGGTGGGACCGTGAAAAAACTTTTTGGTATTTTCTGGGATTCGAACTTGGAACCTCATGCGTAGTGATCCGGCGCACTAACTACTTACGCCACGGCGCCCACTTAGTGACCGAAAAAATAAGATCGCGGATACAAGCTGCCGAAATGAGGTTCCTTCGCGGTGTTGTTGGAATAACTCGTAGGGATCGAGTGCGCAACACCAGAGTACGCGAGGCGCTCAACGTTGAGCAGCTACTTCTCCGAACGGAACGATCTATGTTTCGATGGTTTGGTCACGTAGTCCGTATGCCCCCAGACCGGCTTCCAAGACGCGCCATGGTTGCCGTGCCATCAGGTAGGCGACTTCGCGGAAGGCCTAGAAATAGATGGTTGGATCAAGTCCGACATTTCTCCTGGAGCCGCTTAGGGATTCCCCCTGATGAATTGGAGTCAATGGCGGAGGATCGAGAAGGATGGAGAGTCCACCTGAGCATCCTAACCCCGCGACCCTCATGAAGGATTAGCGGGCCATTGAAAATGAATGAATGAATGAAGTACACAATGCTTTTTCCCTTCGGCGCTTTCTATTTATCACCACACTTTCCTCGTCCATATTTCGGTTAATTCTTTCTAAATGACAACAACCAGCTGTCAAAAATATGAGCTCAATTCAATGCTACACTTTTACACTCTCCGCAGTAATAGGATTGGAGCCATTGACGTATTATATATGGACTGCTAGTGTGTAATAGGACTGAGGGAGGTTATGGGAGTTAGGATTTGAAAAGGACAGGAAACAAGGATGTGGATGGGACTTTAGGATGGGATGGAACGGAAAAGGAAAGAGTGTCGCCTACGAGGGACGTGGCATGCTTGCTGTATGCTCAGCTTAGCTCGCCGGAAATGGCGGGGTTCTTGCCCCCGTAGCACGACTAAACCTACTACAAACACATAAATCATGCCAAAAATGTACTTACTTATTTTTTTTTCACCATTGAACGGACGGACGTTCACCACACTGAGGGCGCTGCAGATGATGTGGCAGCGTTGGCCTTTGCCCTCCAACCTATGAAGTCCGGCGGCCATTAAAATTGGACTTCCCAAGGACTAATGCTGCTGCCAGGTCACTCCACCATCGCTGAAAGGGCTTTAGTCGCCCTACCGCACCCCCTGAAAATCTCACGTTAACAAGCCATCAAGCTTTCACGAGCTTGACAAAAAAAAATCACACACTTCATAGCCAAAAATCTTCACAATTTATTTTTGTAAGAAGGAAAACAAAATTAAGGCAGATTCCAAACAAACAAGTGAGGGATAACATTAATTACAAAAAAAAACTAAACTTAGTTTCACCCACCGCGAACCCTGTATGTACTTCAGGTATTCCTTTTGATACCTTAATCTAATTTTAGCTTAATCGGTTTGCCTACCTAGACAGAGCTCTATTCAGGTATCTTTATATGGGCACTTAAACCACTAATCGCGACAAACAACCGAACGGGGAAACGAAATCTTCACACTTTAATTTAGTATTATACTTTAAAAATCACCTCGCTAAAGGTAGACTAGAAGGTTTGAACAAATAAAAAAAATAAAAGAAAAGGTATTACATAAATAGAGACATTAAATTACCGGTAAACTTGAATGTACGTTACTCTAACAACTATTTTATAAAAATTTCCGGTATCAGAACAAAAAAAAACACTGTTGTATTGGTATATATGTATTCAACATTGATCCCTTCTCCAGGTGGGGCTCCTCGGGTGTTGTGAAGTTCACTTTTTATGAGCACCCACTGTCACTACCGGAGCTCAGGTGAGTTTCGATTGTTCCACGAATTTATTGTAATTTCTTCTATGTATATGGATGTGTTTGTGTATATGCACATGTAGATATATATATATGTAAGTATATTCTTGGCGTGATATACTTAAGAATATTTGAACATCCTTTTATTTTGTTTAAAAAAGGAAAAATTAATTTTGGCGGCCAAGACTTGGGCTCCAAAGAGTCTGTGACCGCCTTGCTGGTTCAAGTATTACAGAGCCTATTTGTTAAAATATTATAGAAAAACATTGACGAAATTATCACTTATCACTCACCCTTATACTAAAGTTGTTTAATAAAAAAACTATTTTTTTCTCCTCCTCCTTAAAGTACTCTTAACACAGACTTTTACTTAGCTTACTATGTACTTTTTGTATATGCTATAACACTGCCTTCTCTACCGAAGGTCTTTATATTTAAACTGCACTGTACTCAACTTCTAGTCCATGAACCAAATGTGTTCACAAGCACCACTGAATGAGGAATGACTCTCGGCTATGGATCTATACCAGACCCGCAATGCCAACCGAGAATCCCTCTAGCCCAACGGATTCTTCATGGTCTGATTTTAAACTTAGCCGCTACTAGAAAAGGCAAAACAAAATAAAAAAAACTACCAACATCCCTTTCATACCCCATGTTGAATAGTTGGTTTGTGCCTAGGATTTAGAGCAGTTGAAACTGGTCTAAATGTAATTTTGTCTGACAGTGTGGAGTGGCTGAGGACAACTGTCAACGTCAAACAAAAAAAAATAAAGAAAATACGAAGTAATTTCTTTCGGGGTAAGTACGATTTTTATTTCCTACTTTCTTGTTTTTATTCCTTGCTAATTGCATTTTATTTTTCTACCCGTTCCTCGAGTGTCTCGAGGCTACTCATTTCCCTTCGCTTGCGAGTGCTAATCCTCATTGGAACTGCGCTGCAGTGCGTGGAAACTAATGGACTCTGCGATCCAGGAGGATTTCTTGCCATTTTGGCTGAACGACAGGGAGGAGTACGCACTCCACCAAACAGGCTAATGCGCCTGGATAACCGGGAAGCATCCGCATCAATATGCCCATCGATACGTGGTCCTAAGACTGGGCTAAATGCAGCGGAGCAAATCGAGGACAACACCTCAAGCAAGGGTCAATGATCGCAGCAGCACAGCTGATCCAGAAACAACAACAACAACAGTCGCGGCTAGGGAGAGTAACAAAAAGTATTGTAGGTAATGTCATGAGTTTATTTTTCTTTTCTGTAAATTAAGTAACGTCTTTTTTTTCCTTTTTCAGGGTAGCTGTAACAAGTGAAATGTTACTTTCATACTATGTTTGCAGAAAAATAATATTGTAACTGTAGGAAGCAAATGAAGCTAAAGCACAAGTTTTTTAGCAGAAGAAGCGTTGGCAATATTTTTTGACTTAGGACTTTAAAAAGATAAATATTTAACATTAAAAAGACACCAGCACAAAAAAAGTTGATGTTTAAATAAACGCAAAAAGCGCGCAATTAAAAGAAATGAATCAAAACGAAAAAAAGAATTTAGACAGAATTTCGGGAAAAAATGGGATTAATTGTAGATACACCAAAACAAGGCTTCGGTAATGCTAATGACGGAAACACGGTAAGACGATTTTTTGAGAGTTTCGAAACAACTGCGGAAATACTAAAAATTAAAGTTGAAATAGTATATAGGTTTAGAAATATTTAAAATTTAATTGATGGCGGTTTCAAGTTAAACGCGCAGAAGTTTGGAAACTATGCTAAGGCCACGTTAACAATGCTCAAACACAATATGTACAAAAGTACAAAACACCAAGTGTACACAAAATTCTTTATCATGGAAAATATATAATTGGTTCCCATATTTTGCCAATTGGAGAAATTTCAGAAGAGGCTCAAGAAGCCAATCATAAGCTATACCGAAAGTACCGCTTAAACAACGCCTGCAAAATTCCAAGAAAGAGGACAAATGAAGATTTATATCGAATGAATTTTTGAATAACAAATGATTATGTTTTTTTTAAGTAATAGTTTTGTTTTCTCTTTATGTATTTTAATTTAGATTGTTTTTAAAATAAAAATAAAATATATTTTAAAAATTAAAAATTGTATAACATACAATGACGGTTCAAATAAGAAAAGAATTATGAAAAAATGTCAATTAGTTT
The DNA here is from genome assembly GCA_945910035.1 of Brachypalpus laphriformis. Classification (NCBI taxonomy): domain Eukaryota; kingdom Metazoa; phylum Arthropoda; class Insecta; order Diptera; family Syrphidae; genus Brachypalpus; species Brachypalpus laphriformis. The sequence goes on from OX246754.1 coordinate 91,114,695, forward strand.
GAAAGTTACAGATTTTTGACCACCAAATCGACGATTTTTGCCCACTGTCGCCGGTGGTAAGCATGGCCTCACAGGAAAAACCGTGACCCGCCTGCGGGGCATGACAGCGAACGTGTTAAATTTACCCTAAACGGTTGGTACGCAATATGTGCATTTCTCCCTGGAATAACTCCCAAGGCCTCAGACAAGCTAAAAGAGCTGTACAACCCTTCCAAAGAAAGGCAGTAAATACAGCAGAAATGACTTAAGAAGGCTTGTGAGCTTTCTTATTAGTCACTGTCAAGTACTCTACCACCTCAACAAAATGAGAATCTCAGAGGATATCATCTGCCGCCTCTGTCTAGAAGCGAACGAAACCACAGAGCACATACCACAGAGCCGTAATTATCGCTTTCATTAAGAGATTATAAGTACTGCTGTAATAAAATGTTGCTTCAGGCCCAATAGATATTTCTGATTGCAATACCTACACGCCATATGGGCGTGGCCACTAAATTGTTTAAAAAAAAAGAAATGTAAAATTGAGGCAATGTAGTCTTTCTGGTCTTCTTTATTAATTCAAATTGCTTTTCATTGTTCGGCGTATTTGATCAATAATAATAAAAATAATTTTTATTTGAATAATTTTGTATTGAATAAAAAAAAAAAGAATAAGAACATGTCTGCCGTCTGTTGGTCAGTGTTGTTCTTAATTTAATTTATAATCTCGTATAAACATTTTATTATTTTGATTTAAGTATTAGCATAAAAGTAGAATTTATTTACGAGTAGTTTCCTATACCAAAAGGCATCGTTTACAAATTTGTGCAGTGTATTCCAGTGGTCTTTAGATCTGCCATTCAGTACTTGCAGCACTACGTTTTCTTCAGGGATATTTTTTTGGAAATATTTAGCTCGTTTGTCTGCTAATATTGGATATTTTCTCGTAAAATGAACCACGGTTTCCTCCTCGTTCATGCTACATAGTGAGCATTTTCTGGCCTGTCCTCTTTTATATTTGTTTGCGTTCAGTCCGACCAGCCCTGTTCTGATTTTAAAAGTCCATGAAATTTGCGAGTTTTCGAATGCGCCACTGAAATATGTACCTATATACCTTGTATCACAGACAATAAATCTATCTGTGCATAACCTCACCATCACCTAAGACATCAAGCTTACCGGATATATGTAAATCGTATAGCAATATACAAAATAACTTTAAAAAAATATATATATCAAGATTGACAAGTTAATTTTCGTATCCTTTTCATTTATATATATATTTTTTTTCATTTCCACGAACTACTCTGGAATTATTTTTTTTTTTAATTATTCTGTGTAAAGAAATGTATTATATTTTTTATATATCCGTAGCATGCGTAAAAGCATGCATTTTGGATCCTTTAGGATAATTAGCGTTTTTTTTTTGTTATAATTGTTATTCACCTTAGAAGATCTTACTAGAAAAATATGTCTAGTTTGCTATAGCTCTTGCAAAAAGAAAGAAAAAAAATGTCAATAGTAAGTTTCCCTGGATGCACAAAAGAGGATTTTTTTTGCAGTACCTTCAATTATATAGAAGTTACATTTTTTTTATCTTGAAGATACTGATTTATTTTTATCTTTTATTACTCATCTTCTGTTATTCATATTTTATCTATAAATCATATTTGTATAGTACATTTTTTGTACACATTATATACAGTGAACTCTCGATAATTTGAACCTCTATAATTCGAAAACCTCTATAAATAGAAGTACCGCGTCAGTCCTATGAGAAAACTTCTATTATTCGAAGGAAACCTATGCGATTTGTCCCCTTCGTTAATTCGAATTCCCGCTGGTCCAAAAATAACCTAAAAACCTTTCTAATTCGAACTTGATGGCTTTTTTTTACGTCTATAATTCGAAGTTGACTATTTTTTTCTACTCAAATCATCGTTGAAATGCATATGCGATGAAAGGCTGTGCCCTGTATACTCATTGAACGAAATGGTGTGCAGTTGGTTGACAGTAGAGTTAAAAATTGTCTATTCTAAATGATGCAATCAAATTGAACCATCAATTTTCAAAGAGGACATATAGCATATCGGCGACGACGTTTCTTCAACTTTAACCACTATCCAAAACACCCTGGACCGAGCTCGTTTGTAATTTCTTTACCTTAGGGAGTATAACATAAATGTAAATATGTACGTGAAATAAAAATTCCTTTTTGCAGAAATTTTATTTTTCTCTGAAACCTCCATAATTCGAAAACCTATGCAATTCGAGGTTTCTCCCTGGTCCGATGAAATTCGAATTATTGAGAGTTCACGTATCATTAAAATTGGAAATAAACCATTAGTACTATATGGTGTTCATAAAGTTGTATCGAATGGTTTCTGTTTGGTTGCTACTTGGGTTGGGTTGATCTACAGAATAACCAAAGAGCTGACAGGTGGTCGCAGCCTTAGCTAACACCCAGTCAAAAGCCCAGACGGCTGCTTGCTTATTTCGGACGAGGACCAGCTCAAGAGATGGAAAGTGGATTTTCCTACGGTTTTCAACCGCTTATCCCTTAGCGCTATGCTCCCAAATCAGACTGAGGTGCCCGAGGTGAGAAATGCCCGAATACGCACCACGACTCCCAGTAATGATGAGATCACTACCGCGATCAAGGCACTCAAAACCAACAAGGCGATAGGACTTGACAGAATTCCCGCAGAGCGGCGAATCAAACAGCATCTCGAAGACACAATCGATACCGAACAAGCAGGCTTCCGCTCTGGATCCTCCTGTGCCGACCACATCTACACCCTGCAGATTATCATCGAACAGTGAGTTGAATATCGATCGCCACTTCACCTGCTGATCATCGATTTTGAGAAGGAGTTATTCCCTATAAACGAATTGCTATTATCAAAGCTACAAATGTCACATCCTGTACAGAGGAAGGTTGTCTGAGGAATTTGAGATCCAAAGTGGGGTAAGATAAGGCTATTCCTATTAGTGATTAGCGTTGTGCTTTGTGCAGTTTTGTCGACGGGAAACGCTGACGATGTATGCTTACTCTCTCACAGAACTATGGACCTCCACCAAATGACAGCAGATATGGAGAGGGGGGCAGGTGACGTCGGGCTGAAAATTAATACGGCAAAAACAAAAATTATCAGCCTTGGAACAAACACATCGGCTCAAATATGCATTGCTGGACAACCGGTAGAGAGAGTAGAGGATTTTCAGTATCTTGGAAGTATTGCCTCGACCGATGCTGGAACCGAACTGGATATAGCCAACACGATCTCCAAAGTCCGCGTTCGGGATGTTGACCAAAATATGGCGAAGCAATGCAATCAATTTGAACACCAAGCTAAGACTGTTCCGCTCCAATGTGGAATCCGTGCTGTTATATGGATGCAACACTTGGAGAGTGACCGCTACTATCACCAGGAAGCTACAAACGTTCGTTAATAGGTGCCTGCGCAATATCTTAAGGACTTTCTGGCCCAATCGTATCTCCAACGAACACCTTTACGAGAGAACGGGTCAGGAACCAATAGGCACAACCATCAAACGACGGAAGTGGCAGTGGATTGGTCACACGTTCCGAAAGTTCCATAGCGAACCATGCTTTACATGGAACCCTTTAACTCAGGATGGCAGAAGACCTGGCGGTCCGAGGAGAACATGGCGCAGAACACTCGAGGAGGCATGGCAGTTGGGGAAAAGTTGGGGAGAGCTGAGACACATTGCCAGAAACCGTACACGATGGCGCGTAGGCGTAGTAGAGGCCTAGGTCTCACAAGGGGATACAGGACATAAGTAAGTGGGTTGTGTTGGGATGTCGCGTTAGTTTCCTTTTTTTGGTGGATGAGATAGAGCTTAGGTGATCTTACCTGAGAGTCGGTATCGAATGAGTAAAGGTAGGGGTCATCACAAGTATCGTTTCCGCTGCAGCAAAAAACCCCCATTCCGACAAGCTACTTCGAGCTAAAGCAAGCATACCTCCGCTGCAGAGGACCAGACACCCTTCCGCCTTTACTTCTCGGGCTAGTCCAAGGAGTCTTGTGGCCTTGAGTCACAAGGGTGACTATAGAAAGGGGAGGTTTATATATAGCCGTGTGAAAGATCTCACTTTGTTACGTTCGCGGCCGAGGAAGCTAATTAGATACTTCAGTTAGGCTCCTTATTTTAATTTGTTGTACACATACTACCCAGGTTTCCAACAGGCTGTTTTTCTTTTTAAATGAGTTTAATATCGCTGTTACGACATCTGTAACCTTTAGTCTGCTTAATCAGTTTGCAATTTTTTTTATTAATCGTCTATAAAAATAAGTTTACAAATTAAAATTTATACTTTTTAAATGACTTCATTGCCAGCGCACTCTATAATTTGTAAAATACCCAGCTTTTGGAATACAATTGAATGTTATCAAAATTGGATATATTACAAATAGTTTTGGGCGATTTTCATTCCTATACATAACTTCAAAAATTACTTGACCGCATTTTTATTGTCTTACAAAATTATTCACCCATTTTAAAAACACCCTCACTATTGTGTAGATATATGGCGCATGTATATATATAGTCCCTTAACATGTGCATAACCCCCTCACCTAACAAAACGATTAAAGTTTTTGATGCGTAAAAATTGAATTATCTCTCTATCTGACAAAATGAGATATAGTGCGACAATTATCACCTGTTGTTGTATTTCCTTGCCAACACATTAAAATTGATTAAATCGTCAGTTTGTAATAAAAAAAAAAAGTGATTTTGATTGTAGGTATACAAAATAAATAACCATCACCGGGGACAATTTTTAATACAATGCAGTGAATGTAATAGTTGCTCATTATAATCAGTACTAGCATTCTAAGTGGAGAAATGGGGAAAACCAACTCTGCCAGCTAGGTCAATATAAAACTCACAAGGCTAGAAAATCGCCCAACAGTCGGGCTTTCATGTTGCTTGGAATACAAACGGATTATTATCACGGCATCTATGCACTAAATCTAATATTAGTAATATAACAGACGCCGCCACGAATACTTATCGGTTTTAGTTCAAACCAGTGCGGAATCAATAATTTTTCGAGCAAGGGCTCCCGTATTTTACATACATATTTTAATTATTATGAAATTCCTGACTGTAATTATTTCGACTATTATTTACGTGGGATATTTTGTTCCTGTTTGTTGTTATGGTTCGTATTTTTCTTCAGAAAAAAAATCATTTACGTTCGGCTCAGCGGATAAGCCTCCAGAAAAAAATCCAACCCCAGGTAATTTGAAAAGTTGTTCAAATAATGCAAATCAGCATTAAATCTGTGGAAACTAAAGTAGCCACGACGCTTCCTTTGTAGCAAAAGTGAAACTGAAATTTGTAACGTCCCTATTTAAAATTTGTTTAAAGAATCCTTAGGATTTCAATAAGGAATAATGTTAAGAAGATGAGATATGTAAACTGAGTAATTGTGCTGTATGGCCTAACGTCCGTGTGTGTTCTGATGCATAAGTACCCACGCGCTATATTATAATAACGCGCTCAAGGGTATGGCTACCCTTAAAATGTTAAGAAACAGCACGGATGGTAGGAAAATTAGGAGGAGATACGGATGCAAATTTGTTTTAAATGTTTGTGGATTATAATGAGAGGAAAAATAGAGCTTAGCAAAGCATTCTACAACTGTACTGTACGTCTCAGGAAGGAATCTCTGTATTTCATAGTACGTCTGAAAATAGGCTTAAGGGCGTGACGAGTATTTCGATAGAGAATGCACCTGACTTTCGCTGGCGCACTGTTGGTAATAAAAGCTAAAAAAACAAAGAGAGACAAGAAACATTTGTTCGGTGTTCAAGCGAGTCCATTGACTCCTCATTTAGTCTCCTATTAGTTTTAACGCACGGTTTTAAGCGCAATGTGGTTTAAGGTGCACCGGAAAAGACATGGGCGTTAAACTCGAGTTTGGGGCGGATGTATGCCTTATATAATGTAGCCAGATCAAAGGGGGTAAAATATTTCTTGTACCATTTAAGAAATCTTATACATTTCGCAGCGTTCTTGGCGACGTCAAATATGTGGTCGTTGCAGCGTAGTTTTCGTTACCACATATACATTCATACGTGGAATGGAAAGTGTTTCAGTATCGCAGATGCATAAGTGTCACTTATTGAAAATGTCGGGTGAGTTTTGGTTTCACTTGAGCGACAGAAAATGTGACAGCATTGTGTTTTCAAAGCATTAAATTCCATTCAATTCGCTGCACCCAATTGAATTATGCTGTCAATGTCGAAACTTAATGACCTTTCAACACGCTGCCGCTTCACTTTCGTAGCCGAAGTGCAGAGACGTAAATCTAGAAACGAATAAAAGAAGCTGAGAGTACTGTCGTCAGCGAAGGCGTGTAGTAGTTTAGAAGTAGCAGATAATTCAAATTGAATGCAATTCAATTTCTCAATCTTACAGGAAATTTATAACATAAAAAAAAAAATTAATAAATGTTTGGCGCAACAGCTCTTTAAGTGCCTGGGCCTAGCTTCTCGCAACCACTCATTTTGTGTGCGTTATATTTTTCACACAAATAGAAGGGACCTACAGTTTAGTGCCATATCTGAAAGGCAATTTGTTTTGAGAAGCTTTTTCTAGACAACAATACTCTCGGATGTTTGTCAGATGCTCGCGAGAGGTGGGACCATGAAAAAACATTTTGGTATTTTTTAGGATTCGAATTTGGAACCTCACGCGCAGTGATCCGACACACTAACCACTTACGCCACGGCGACCACAACATTATACATTAGTTTGTATCTGCAAAGACTTATGGGCTTGTCTGCAGAAGATAAGTTACAAAAGTATTAAGTCTTATTTTGAGTTCTAGATAATATTGATTTTAAATTCAGCTTTTCTTATATAACAAAAAAATGTCGAGTATCCGATTGGTAGGAGTTTAAATAGAATTGTTTAGCTTTTTTTTTTAAAAAAAAAAAGAAATTGATTCTGAGAAATTGCGGAAATCTAAGGGTAGTTTGTTAAATATTGTTGGAACTACAACATCACACTTTCACCGATGGTATTATGTATTCCAGTACTTCGGAGTGATGTATCAGTCTTGCTGTCTTCTTCTGGTATGAAGATGGGACTTTATAGTACTGTCGTCTTTGAATTGTGTTAAAATTTCCAGTTTGCATAGTTGTTCTATTGTATTATCGACTTGATGTTTATTTATATGTTGGTGAAATTTCGATCGGTAGACCATTTTCTGTATTCTGTTTCACAACGCTAGAAAATTTTGAAGTCGCGGCGCATTTCACCAGGCTAATATACCTTATCTCAGGTGAGATTCAACAAGTCCAAAATAGCATTGCCGTAGGAAATCTGGCGTGCATCTGTAGCTCAGATGAAATAAAGAGTATGCGGAAATAGTGTCTAAGTTTCGCTGTAAGAGCCTGTATGTGGTAACTCCAAGGTTATACTTTGATACAAATTCAATTATTGTTAGAGAGTCGTCCGCCTTTTGAAGATGTACATAGATGAAGACAGTCGAGAGAGAGAGTCGAAGAGAAAGGACGTGTTTTGGATATACGAAAAAATCGAAGTATTTTAGACAGATTTATAGTTTGAATTTAATATAAAGTAGTACACCGCGTCATACTGTTAGTTTTTACAGAAAGTCGATCAAAGATTTAGTCGAGACGATTAGCAAATTGTTCCTTGGGTCGGCAAGAAACTGTCACTAAAGTGGTGAAACAAGAAGTAGAGGCTAGTTTAACATGAGAGTAAAGAGAGCGTAGTTAATTATAATAAAGTGGTGACCTAAGTGAGCAAATGGATAACGTCATAACAAAATCGAATGAAAAAAGAGAAAAAGTAACGTGTCATATGCCAATGTGATAAAAATGGATACACCCATAGAGTTAAAACCGAAAATAAATCAAGGCAATAATAAAACAAAAGAAGATTTGGTAAACAATGTCGACCCTGTTGCTTTGTCCCTTAAAGTGAATAATTTACAAAATACTCAAAACGGCGGAATAATAATGGTCAACACTAACATTTTTTCTTGAGTTCTGATAACTGCATATTGAGTGTATTGATTACGAAGAAACCAAAACAAATGAGATCCAGGCTCTATTCTCAAGCTCATTCATTGAATGGACACAGTTTGGGTCTTTTATTAGCTGCCTAATCTGCGGTCCATGTGGACGCCGTGGCGTAAGTGGTTAGTGTGTCGGATCACTGCGCGTGAGGTTCCATGTTCAAATACCAGAAAACACCAAAAAGTTTTTTCACGGTCCCACCTCTCGCGGGCGTCTGATAAGCATCCGAGAGTATTGTTGTTACGTAAAAGCTTCTTAAACTCGCCCTTCAGATATGGCACAAAACTGTAGGTCCCTTCCATTTGTGTGAAGGAATATAATCCACACAACACGAGTGGTTGCGAAAAGCTAGGCCCAGCCACTTGAAGAGCTATTGCGCCAAATAACTATAATTAATTAAAAATGAATCTGTGGTCCATCGAAAAAACCTGCTTTTAATTTTTCTGCGCTTAGTTCGGGAAACTTGATCGATAGATAAGCAAAACACTAATCGTTTTTATTAAGGGCCTTTACAAATTGTTTCATGATGCCAAATTTAATATGAAGTAGTAGCAAAATGATTCGGTTTCGGTTCACTAGGGGTAAATTAATTACATTGTTCTTTCAAACGACCATTACCTTTCTCAAAGGACATACTTTTTGAGTCCAATGATTGTTTCTGACACGGATATCATATGAAACACGGGTATTTAGTGTAACCTTGTTGCCCTAAGAGAAAATTAACCATTTTGAGGTCTACACAAATAACCCACTTATGACCTCGATACTTAATTCTCTCCAATCTTAACGAAATATTTGTGTATTCTTCTTGCATAGTTGTTGAATGTGCAATAGGTATGGGAGCCATACCTGTTGCATGCAACAGGACACGCTTTAACCTGATATCTATAAAAAGACACATCACTTTGCATATATTTTTGCAAACCCATATGCAGCACAAGACCTTTAACGTCAGTGCAATAAACTAAATTCCCTTCAGTCGCAAAATATGGCACCAAATTTGTCTCCCGAGTTGTCTCCATGTCTGTGTCTTAGTTTTAAATCAGTTCCCATGGGATTTGATGATGTCCCTGGCGTTTCATCTGAATGTAAAAGAGTTCTTCGAGTAGAAGGCAAATTATCGCATCGAAAGTGATAAAAAAATCGAAGGAAAAAAATCAAAAAGTTAAATTTTGTTGGGCAGTGAATCAAATGCAGCGATGAAATGTAAAGGCAAAAAATTGAATCGCAGCTAAAGGAAAAAATGCGCGATGGTTACAAAGTAAAAATTCCGTTTTTAACAAAGCCCACGGTATTGTATTAGTGTGCGGAATGTGTAATATAAATGCTTATTTATTATAACTAGTATCGCATGTGGTCGAAATTCGACCATGAACGTGATCAAAATGCTTTCATTTAATTGGTTAAAGCGTTTTGTATGGGAAAATTATGTATGTATGTTCACTGTATTTTACCTGCCTTAACGGCATCATACACACATCAGTTTTTGTTTGTGCACATCTATGGCACAGTACCTTTCGAGTGATTTAAGCTTCATCTTCCTCCTTTTATAATAAATACAAAAAAAGCGTACGATAAATTTTGTGTTCACGTATATATCTGTGGCAAAAAGGAATAACAGCATAAGTGCCGCTACAAATTTCAAAAAACGTATTTAAAGATGTCTTTATCGTCTCATTTCCCTGCCCCTAATTCAGTAACCGCTTCAGATAATGAATTCCAGACATATCGAGGCAATGTTTCAGCGTTATAGGTTCGCCTTTCCTGATAGAATATTATATAAAAAATGTTAAAAAAAAAAATATTTCAATAACGGCATAAGTATACTTATGCTGTTATGCCTTGTTGCCACAGATATATAATATAAGATTGTTACCTATTGTGAACTTTACTGTACTATTGTGACCCTAACTACTATTGTAAGCTAACATACAGAATGTCAAAGCAGTTGATCTGCAACTACCAATGGCTTAAGTTCATGCTTGAACGCAGTAATATTTATAAAGTTAAATAAAATTGTTTAATACCAGGTTACCACCAAACGAAATTCCGAGATTTCGCCAAATCTCTCCAAATCTCGGAGGTTTCATCATACATTTTCGAGGTTTCGAAATCTCGAGATTTTTTGCCAATTTCTTAGTTGAATTTCTTTTTTTTTAAGTGGAACAACATTCTCAAAAGGGGATATTGATCTTAAAATCAACACGGGAGTGAGTTATAAGACACAAAAATATAAAAAAATACAAAAACCTTAGTTGCGTGATAAAAATGTATCAACAAAAGAAAAAAATGTTATAAACACAGATACGGAGCTATTTCCTCCCTCAGTGGAACACGACTCATGACAGTTCTCATTTCGGTTATCTTTGGAGGTGGCAATGGTTTAGTGGCACCTAACGTTGTCAATTGCCATTCTAATGGTTCATGGTTCGAAGCCGGACGTCCACTACTGCGAAGGCATAATACTGGCAGTAGCTTGGTCATATGGGTGGAAAAATTGTTCGCTCTATTGACTGATTGATTGTCCTATGACATTAATCATCGCAAAAAAAAAATAATGTAAATCGGAAGCAAAGGAAAAAAATAACAAAAATGTCCCCCACAACTGAGCTTCAAACTACTCTACCAAATCTTTCTCTCTATCTATCTTTTCCAACACTCGCACTGAGTACAAACATGTTAAGGGTATTCATAACACCTTGAGCGCGCAAATTATACAAACAAATTCTTTAATTGTGGGTGTGAAAACCTATCTTACCTCCACTCCCGAGCATGATTAATTTGGTTATCTCAGCTGTTCCGAAATGAAAGCCACATGGTATTATTAACAATTTTCGCTTAACTTAGAACGCCTCAAAATTGGCAATTATTGACATTTGAAATCAATTTAACTCGGTGGGAACGGCTATCGAGATTTCGGTAAAAGTTCATTGAAATCTCGGGATTTCGGTTCGGTGAGAACATGGTATAACATTAAATAGTCCGCATTTTCTTAGTTGCTAAATAAGTCAGAGTATCCTTTTCAAAAAGTCGCAATTGACTTATTTCAAATTGCCAGACATAATTATGTGGCAATCATTGATGCATATTCGGGATATCTTATATCGGAAAAATTTAGTCGGAAAACGTCTAACCACATAATTGAAGTCCTGGCCAAAATATTTGATCGGTTCGGGTATCCATCGGAAATAAAATGTGATAACAGCCCATTCGAGTCAACGGAATTCAAGAAATTTGCAAATGAGGGAAATGTTTTGTTCACTTTTTCTAGTCCATGATATCCACAAAGTAATGGACTTGCAGAAAAAGACGTTGCCATTGCGAAAAATCTTATCAGACGCTATTATGAGGTACGCGAGATTGACCGTTTTCAATATAGAGTTCTCGAGTATAACACCACGCAAGTCGCCAGTATGAAACTGTCGCCGGCGCAGTTGTTCTTTGCCCACCAAATTAAGACAAGATTATTAGTGGCGAGTCAATTGTTGCGTCGAAGGGACATGAGTGAGGTCGACATCCAGGAAAAAATTCAAAGAAACAGGAAAAAACAGAAGTATTATTATGATCGGACGGCGAGATCCTTGTCAATGTTGAATGTGGGTGACCGAGTTTTTTTTAAAGAAAAATGGAAAGGAATGGCATTATGAGACAGTCGTTGTGAAGGTTAATGATATGCCATATATTGTATTGGACAACTTTGGTTGTAATATTCGAAAAAATCGCAGATTCTTACCTAAGGCAAGAAATAATGAATTAAACGCAAGTGATCTGCTACTTGAAGATCATATTGCTAGCAATGTTAATACCGAAGACAATAAATTTAAGGAAATCAATATTGTACCACAAAGGAGGAAAGGCACTCGTGATGTAAATGTTGGATTGAGTGAAAATGTAACAACAAAACTGTGTCAGCGGAAAGCAGTAAATCAGATGAAGCAGGACGATCAAGTGTAAGGCCGAACATCAGGAGTTCATCTATGCAGAAAGCACGGATTTTTAGCAACCAACCGAATTCAGAGGAGTTTTAATGAGAAACTTTGGAGAAGCGAACTTTTTGTTCAGGATAATGAATATACTTTTATTGCACTAATAGAGACTCATACACCTAAGAAATTAATAAAAGAAAAAGAAATTAAATTATAACCTTATGAAACTCTGAGATGTGATAGTAAATCAAGACATACTGGAGGAGTGATATTGTACTTAAAGGATAAATACCAATTCGATCGACCGGAGAAGATATACGACAATGTGGACTTTTGGTACTTATCAACTCGGTTGTATCTAGGCTCCAAAGCCTTTGTTGTAATGACATTTTATAGACCACCTAGTTCGTCTAGAGCATTATTTTGCGAAAAATTTGTTTAATTAGTTTAGGATGTTATTTAAAGAAAAGAGCATGAGTGTTTATTCTAAGTGACCTATACATAAATTGACTAGTTAATTTCATTGATGAGCCAACATGAACAGAGGGTACGGTGTCAACGTTGATCGACTCTATAACTAATTACAATATTAAAATGAATATATGCTTTAAAACACCGAAATATAAAAACGTATCTTTTCAATGTCTGATCAATAGTGTTATAAGTGGTTTGCAGCACTAGTCTAAAATGTTAAATTGAAATTAATGAGAATTACTAATAGAGCTGAAATTATAGCTACGTTCATCCATCTGCAACGAGCTTTTAAAACAGTCGACAAATTGTATTAATATGGCATTCGAGGAACTGAATTAAACTGTTTTTGCTCTGTTTTGGAAACACTTTTGTCCATATTGTATATTAACGATATGAATAAGGTAGTGGATTAACATTAATTTGGAATCGATTTGGAATCGTTAAATCAGTGGCTTAAAACGAAATACAAATCATATTGAAGGTATGATCATAGGAGGTATTATACATTTGATGATGACTTATTGATAAACAGTGAAAATGTCGAGATTGTAAGCGGGATCAAATACCTTGGCATAATAATCGACAGTGAACTTAAGTTTAAAGAAGATATTATCTACGAGTACCTATGCAAAAAAGTATCAAATAAAGTCGGTTTTTTTTAGTAGAGCGCGGGATAAGCTTACACTTATGAATGCAATAAGAATGTGTAACACATCATGAAACTTCATTTTGAATACTGTTCAACGGTGTTTCTTCAATGTTCGGGTGAAAGTTTAGACAGATTGCAAAAGCTGTAAAACAAAGCGATGTGCTGTATTTTAAAAATGCACAGCTTAACATCAAATTCGTATATGCTTAATACACTGAAATGGTTAAGCATCAAACAGAGGCTAATATTTAGTGTTTTTTTTTTTTTTTTTTAATACACACTTTCAATGAATGCACAATTTGTTTATCATCAATTAACACAACACAAAATGTACCCCAATATCCAATATCACTCCTTCATTCATTCATTCATTCATTCACCCAGGAACAAAATACACATTTCGCAAAGCACATTTAATAAACTCGGCACCAAACACCCGACAAAATCATGGCCAGCTTATAAAAATTATGCTTTAGCATTCTCGTTATGCTCTTTTTGTATTTGCATTCATTAAAGTTATTATTGCTGCCGGCTCCATTTATTGCATGCAGTTTGATAGCCGATATGACTTTGATTTCGTTTACCTTGTATGTATGTTTAATTTTATTGTAAGCAGCTTCTAAGAAATTTTGTATAAATAGGCTAAGAAATTTGGAATAAATTAACTTTATGATCAGAACTCTCGACTGACACTAGCCTTTCTAATCATTTCGGCTTTTTAGCCTTCGATACAGTTCGGCTCTTTAGCCAGAAACATTTTGGCTTGGTATAGCTATTAAATCCAAACCCCATAGATCGTTAGGTAAGGTACGGTCCAAGTACAAGCCGACCCTGAACGCTTTTAGGAACATAACGTAAAATACATTCCTTATATCCGGCGTTCCTTACACAATATTAAAAATTGTGATAATCCATTTATTTACAAACTTATTATTAAACTGTGGGCACCGTGGATCAAGTGGTTAGTGTGTCCGATCACTGCGCGTGTGGTGCCATGTTCGAATCCCAGAAAACACCAAAAAGTTTTTTCACGGTCCCACGTCTCGCGAGCGTCTGATGGCACATTTGTGTGATGAAATATAACGCACACAACACGAGTGGTTGCGAGAAGCTAGGCCCAGCCACTTGTAGAGCTGTTGCGCCAAATATTTATTTACTTTTATTATTAAACTATGTAAAAGAATATTTTTAAATGTTATTTTTTGTGATATTTGTGAAAATTATTTTTAATGGCCACATGTGCCAAATAAACTAAACTAAACTATTACCTACTCTATGCAGACACTTCGCGTTATTCATTTTGATAGACCGTCTTACTGTTTAGACGCGTTTTTCTTTTCCTCCACTTTGCGATGCAAATTTCCATTTCTAACCGACACATCAAAAAATCCGTAATTTCCATTTTCCGCCTATTGTGTCGATTACGAAAATGATGAATTGCTTGATTGCAAAATCCTTTGCGAGAAATCATTCCACCCCCTCTGTACCGGTATTAGCAGATCTGCAACCTGTGTTGGGGACCTGCATTGCGATTGATCGGGAAACTACTGACTGCCCAAAACTTGGCTTGGGCCAGTAGCGCAACAATCAAGTTCGTGATGAAGTGCTTGCTGCCTCCTAGTGGTGGTCCCCGGGCAACTATACGTATAAACCCTTATACATGTAGGCTAAAATTGTAAGTGCGGGTTGTCTAGGGCCTTGATTCTAGGCTAGGTAACGTGGGCCAGCAACCTGCGTCACCGAAAATTGCTCGCTATAGAAACCGACACTATGCCTCGGATTAGGAATGATCACATGTTGACGACTTTTGGCCATTGTACCCGGACAAAGACAGGTTTCTGGAATGTAAAGACGCTCCTCGACTCGGGAAGCGAAGGTCCTTACAATGCCAGATTCCTCCAACTGGAAAAGGAATTCACGCGATATAAACTGAACATATTGGGGGTAAGTGAAGTAAGTTGGTTAGAAGCGGGCGCGTACCAGTCCGCAACGCGTAACACTGTACTACTCTATTCTGGAAGACCATCCGGAAGTCCGCGGGAATATGGAGTTGGACTACTGCTAACAACAACAGCACGCAAGGGGCTAATTTCCTGGTAGCCTCATGGTGATAGGATTTTGACGGCCAGATTCCGGACTAGAGTATGACGCCTTACCATCATACAGTGTTACGCCCCAACGAATAGTTCGTCTGAGGACGAAAAGGAGAGCTTCTACAACTTCTTAAGTGCCGTCTTCAACACAACACCAAATGGAGACATTGTCATAGTGATGGGGGATTTAAATACCAAGGTAGGCAACGACAACGAAGGGCTCAAACATGTAATCGGGAAGCATGGACTAGGCAACCGCAATGACAACGGCGAAAGGTTTGTGGATTTCTGCAATGCCAACCGCCTTGTGATAGGTGGCACCATGTTTGAGCACAAGACCTGCCACAAAGTCAGCTGGGTTTCCAACGACAGGCAAGCAACCTCCAACCAAATTGACCATTTTGCCATTGGCCGCCGCTTTAGAAGTAGTCTCCTGGACGTCCGAAACAGGCGAGGGGCAGATGTGGGGATAGTACGTGATCACCATCTTATGATAGCTACTCTCCAACTACGCACTGCTGCAGTTCGAAGATCCCAGGACAACACAAGGTTGCCCAGGTTCAACGTCGATAGACTTAGTGATCCATCAGTGCGTCAACAATTAAGGGTGCACTTTTCGCAAGGTGTTGAAGCAATCAGCAGCTCAATGCCCGCAACCGTCCAAGACCATTGGTGTGCTGTGAAAAATGTTTTTACATCTGGTGCTGAAAGAATTGTCGGTCGATCGCAGGGAAGACATAGGGCGTGGCTTTCCAAGGATACCTGGAGACGGATTGACGAAAGAAAACAGCTGAAAGCTCGCGTTGCAGCTACCCCAGCAGCAGGGAGAAGCGAGCTAGGGTCGCTATATCGCATGAAGATGAGAGAAGTTCAGCGTAGCGTGCGACGTGACAAGCGCAACTACATGAACGCGCTGGCTACAGAAGCAGAAGAAGCAGCACGGAGGTGCGACAGCAGGACTGTCTACAGAATCACGAAAGAGCTGACAGGTGGTCGCAGCTCCAGCCAACACCCAGTGAAAAGCCTAGACGGTTCCTTACTCATTTCGGATGAGGACCAGCTCAAGAGATGGAAAGAGCATTTTGCTACGGTTTTAAACCGTGTATTCGCTAGCGATATGCTCCCAAATCAGACTGGGATGCCCGTGGTGATAAGCTCCCGAATACGCACCACGACTCCCAGTAAAGATGAGATCATTACCGCGATCAAGGCACTCAAAACCAACAAGGCGGTAGGACTTAACGGTATTCCAGAAGAGCTTTTACGAGCAGCGCCCTCAACATCAGCTGAGCTTCTGCTTCCACTTATAGAGAGAGCTTGGGAAGCTGAGAGCTTTCGTAGCGAGTGGAAAAAGGGAATGATCGTCAAGCTTCCTAAGAAAGGAAATTTAATGGAGTTCGGAAACTGGAGGGGTATCTGCGTGCTGCCTGCTGTAGCTAAGATAATAGCTAAAATCACCCTGAAGCGAATTAAACAACATCTCGAAGACACACTCGATGCCGAACAAGCAGGTTTCCGCTCTGGATTATCCTGTGCCGACCACATCAACACCCTGCGGATTTTCATCGAACAGTGTGTTGAATATCGATCGCCACTGCACCTGCTGTTCATCGATTTTGAGAAGGCGTTCGATAGTGTCAACAGGGAGTTGGCGTGCCTTACGCAGGAGAGGTATTCCCGATAAACTAATTGCTATTATCAAAGCTACATATGAAGGCTCCAAATGTCACGTTCTGCCCAGAGAAAAGGTTGTCTAAGGAATTTGAGATCCAAAGTAGGGTAAGTTAAGGCTATATCCTTTCACCAATATTATTCCTATTGGTGATTAACGATGTGCTTCATGCAGCTTTGTCGACGGGAAACGGAGGAATTCGATGGACTCTTACATCTCAACTGAAACATCTTGACTACGCTGACGATGTATGCTTACTCTCCCACAGAATTATGGACCTCCACCAAATGACAGCAGATGTGGAGAGGGAGGCAGGCGTCGTCGGGCCGAAAATTAATACGGCAAAAACTAAAATTATCAGCCTTGGAACTAACTCATCGGTTCAAATATGCATTGCTGGACAACCGGTAGAGAGAGTAGAGGATTTGCAGTATCTTGGGAGTATTGTCTCGACCGATGGTGGAACCGAACTGGATATAGCCAACAGGATCGCCAAAGCAAAGTCCGCGTTCGGGATGTTGTCGAAAATATGGCGAAGAAATGCAATCAGTTTGAGCACCAAAATAAGACTGTTCCGCTCCAACGTTGAATCCGTGCTGCTATATGGTATGGTTGTAGCACGTGGAGAGTGACCACTACTATCACCAAAAAGCTGCAAACGTTTGTTAATAGGTGCCTGCGCAATATCTTAAGGATTTTCTGCCCCAATCGTATCTCTAACGAACACCTTTACGAGAGAACGGGTCAGGAACCAATAGGCACAACCATCCAACGGCGGAAGTTGCACACGTTCCGAAAGGGTGACAGTTCCATAGCGAACCATGCTATGTAACGGAACCCTCTGACTCAGGATGGCAGAAGACCTGGCGGTCCGAGGAGAACATGGCGCAGAACAGTCGAGAAGTAGGCACGGCAGTTAGGGAAAAGTTGGGGAGAACTCAGACACATTGCCAGAAACCGTACACGATGGCGCGTAGGCGTAGTAGAGGCCCTAGGACTCACAAGGGGATACAGGACATAAGTAAGTAAGTAACCTGTGTTAAAGACTTTTTGAACAATTTCCGTTTTTTCTGCGATGAGTGCCACATTATTTTACTCTCGTATGTAATGCTCGCGATCAAATGCCACAATGACTCAACAAACGCGTTGCTTAATGAGATGAGATGAACAAAGTGATCAACCAATTCGCGAAGTTTGATGAGTTTATCAAAACCATATACGGTATGATTAACACTGTTGATAGCGGGAGTGAACTTATTAAGTCAAAGTTCAAAATCATTGAGAAGCAACTTAACACCTCGCCATGTGCTCTCTAAATCTCACCTAAACACGGAGCTGCCGAGATTCACGGTTCCCCTATCAATGTTTAATACCTAAATTGATGATCTGAAATTGAACTTGCGTGAGTCAATCATTGGTGATTTGCACGTAATGAATAAATCAGTGACAATCTAATCAGTTTCGGTTTGATCTTTGGCCGCCAAAATGGCTGTTCAGAATGAACGCCCCGAGGAAGTTAAACTCGACTTAAGTTCACTTAGAGAAGAATCGGCCACAACTAAATCAGCTGTTATGGATATTGCAGAAGAGACTAAGTCCGCAACCAGCAAATATGACTCAAACGCTTTCCAGCAACCGCCCAACACCGGATTTCTACTTGATGAGCTCTTGCACATCAACTCAATGTCTCTGGCTGCTTCCCTACCAATATCAGCTCAAGCTAGAACCAACATAGATGCTTTCGGAAACTCCTCCAACACTCCAGTAAACCCTGCCACCTCACCACCTCCGTTAATCAATCTTTTTGAAACTTCTTGGACTCGAACGGAATGGACCAACAGAATTGACAATCTTGAGAAATGCAATCAACAAAATCATGAAGATCATAATTTGTCGGCGCAGAGCACTCATGAATATTTTTTTGATTTCATATGAAGATAAGGTAGGCTCCCACAATGCCGTGTATTTGCTGCATGCAGCGCAAATATGCATGATCTCTCTATTTCTTTTCGCTGCATGAGTCAATGCTATCAAATCGTAAAAAATTGAATGGGATGGTAGAATTTACATCAAGTGGTATAGACACAATAACAAAACAAAAACAAAATTACTTCGGCTGTAGTCAGCGAATGACGCTATCCAATGCAATGCATGTCAAAAAATATATGTACGTGTGTTTTACTTACAGGTTTGCACACAGCGCTGCATACAGAACTTCTGCACGTATGTTTCTGGCACAACTATGTGTATTCTAATTTCGCTGCATGCAGAACTCTACACTTGTGTTTGACACAGGTGAAATGCATAAACGCACTGACAGGCATTCGTGCATTCGTACATACATTCCCAAAACTTTCAAACGCACACACATATGTACACAGAGAGACAGAGGCATATGCAATATAGGAAAGTGTGAATATTTTCTAATTTGCATAAAACAACAAGAATTTCGGTGATTCGTATCATGTTGTTTAGATTCTTAAAAAATGCTTGACTTTCAGAACAACCATTTTTGTATGTTTTGGGTGTGCTTGACTTGGCGGCTGGAATAAGGTCATTGTACATTCCACCCTTTCTTCAGTTGGTCTCAACTTTATACCTTCTTGAAAGTGGTGGCTACTAACGACAAAATGGGACAAAGTACCATAGCTAAAATCACGGCTAAAGTCATAAAAGCAATGCACCTAAAATGGTGTCCCTAACATATAAAGTTCCTACCATCACAAACCACCAAACTGTTTTTCTGCGAAAAATACAAAGCACAGCTGAATAAATGAAATTAAAATTGAATTTATTTACGTTAGTTTAGACTGTTTTTCTGCGAAAAATAAAAAGCACACCTGAATAAATGAAATTAAAATTGAATTTATTTACGTTAGTTTAGACAGGACAATGAAAAATGACAGCATTTTGACGTTTTGAGAAGTCAATTGCTGCCAGCTCCTCGAACATTTTTGGTGATAACTATATGCAGAGCAACCAATTTAACTATTACAAATCACACTCTCACCTATCACCAGTATACTCCCTGTAATTAGGTCACTTTACTTTAATTATTTTAATCCAAAATGCCGAATTAAATTTGGATGATTTTTGGTAATTATTTCGACAAAGGACCTCCCCTTCAAAACTAACCATACAGCTAACAGTACAATATATCTTGCAGTTGCAATGAGAGTAGCATAGCAGTGAAGGAGAATGATTAAAAAAAATAGACTGGATCCTTTTGTTATAACTTGTTATATTTTTGTGATGTAACAAAATATTACCAAAATTACCACTTTATATGTTTGCGTCATTTTTCGCCAAAACTTCAAATTTTATTGATTGTTTTTTTTAATTGTATTGATATTCTTAAATTCTATATCTATTTTATCTTACACATATGATAAAGATAGATTGTTTTATGTTTACACTGTTTTTTGGTGAATTTTTAGCAATTCTTTTTTGTTTGCACTGTTTATAATGAAACAGTGCGTCTGAACCGCTGAACGTCCGAAAATCAACTCTCAGACTTTCCATCAATCACCAAGCTCGAAGCCCGAACTTCACATTACCAAAATACTGCGTGATTGCAGTTCCCATTGTTTCACATAATCTCGAGTGGATATGTGAAACTTGCATAGAGTTCTCATGAATTCCCGTAACCTGAATGGTTATGGAAATGATGCGCGGGAATATTTTAATTTGGTTCAAGTATCACCAGCGCTAGAATGCGCGGAACCTGTGACTTGTGATTACCGTAACTTAAGTGGTCGTGGAAATAATGCGGGCGAATGTTTAAAATGGGTTTGAATATCACTGCGTTGAAATGCGCGAAGCGTGTGATTTTTTGCTTGAAACAGGAGTTATTGAAAACCGGGGATTTTAATAAATATAAAAAAAAAAAATGCTTTGTTTTCCTCATTCCATTCCAGTGAATTTATAGAATTTCGAAGAAACAATTTTTTTTTTAGTAGCTATTAACTTTTTCTGATTTTTTTTAGGCCTTTTTAAACTAATAAAATAAAATATTTTTTAAGTGAATTTCACATGTTTGATAAAACTAGTCTAGATAGCCAGCTTATAGTAAAATCCGATATTTCAAAATCCTAATTGCATACATACTCGTATACCATTTTGTACGTTCAGCAATCTAACAAAATGATGCATTCAAAAATTTCAGTACAACCACGTCAACTCATCCAGGGTACAGTTCCTTCGCTAGTGTCTGCAGTGACAACATGTATTTGTGTTCCACCAGGATCTTGTTTTAATCCAGGGGCCCCAACAGGACCCTCTGATGGCAGTGGACAAATCGACATTCGTATTGTAAACAACGTAAGTATTGCCCAGTTATTAAGATTAAATCAAATTTTCTGATCCTTAATGTACTCCCTCAACCAAGACGGATCTTCAAAATAGACAAGTATTACAGAGCTTAAGCATTACCTTATCCGTGTAACTTTGATAATATATTTAAATTTTTTCATTAAAGCCCTACCAATCAACGACAACACCAATTAGCTGCAACTATGGTCTAGTACAGTGCTGTCAGCCGGGAACCTATCGCTGCGGAAGAAGATTCCCTCCTCCTCCTGGTAGTGCAGGAAACGCTGTAGGTCAAGCAGCATTCGGCGCATATCCTTGGCAGGCGGCTTTATTAACAACTGGGGATGTTTACTTAGGTTCGGGAGCACTTATTGATAGTAGGCACATATTGACTGCGGCGCATAAAGTATTAAATCTTCCGTAAGTTTAACCCTGAACAAAAAATTAAAATCTTCTACTAACGACACATTTTCTCCAAGGACCACTACATTCAAGGTTCGCCTTGGAGAATGGGATGCCTCGTCAACGAGCGAACCAATTCCAGCGGAGGACATTACAATCGCTAGAGTATTTATTAATCCAAACTTCAATAAGGATAATTTACAAAATGATATTGCGATATTGAGGTTAAGCCGGGACGTAGTTTTAAGTCAAAAGTCTACTATTGGAACAATTTGCCTTCCCACAACACCCTTTGTTGGACAGCGGTGTTATGTGGCTGGTTGGGGTAAGAATGATTTTGGTCCTACAGGTGCGTACCAAGCTATTCAACGCGAAGTGGACGTACCACTTATCACAAATGCTGCTTGTCAGGCAGCTCTGAGAAATACAAGGTTGGGTCCAAGCTTTGTACTGAATGATTCTAGCTTTATTTGCGCTGGTGGGGAAAACGGCAAGGATGCGTGCACAGTAAGAATTTTATTCAAATTTTGAACAACAAAAAACAAAATTATTTTTTTTTAGGGTGACGGTGGATCCCCATTGGTTTGTCAAAATAATGGTAGATGGTACGTAGTAGGCTTGGTAGCGTGGGGAATCGGATGTGCAACGGCTGGTATACCCGGTGTTTATGTTAATGTTGCAACATATTTGCCTTGGATACAAACCACAATTCTTACTCCATGATTAATTATTATAATGTATGCTTAACTTATTTGAATAGATGTTAGATGCTTAGTGTTATGTTTATCTAATTGTGTATGTGAGTATATATGTACATATTTCTTTTGTAATTTACGATAAAATATTGTATAATAAATATGCTCATACCTCTTCCCTACATTCTTATTCATTAGCCTATAACACCATGTTTGGACGATCGGATCAAATTCATCACACCATGAAATCAAGGGCATTTAAACAATCCAACCGTTCATAAAGAATTGATATTCAATTGTAAACTGAGTCGAATCAAATCAAAACCAACCCGTGTCAGTGTACCCAGATTTTCTAAATGAATTTCCTCTTTTATTGTCGCATTTTAGCTTTTCTTCCCCTTTTTTCCAGTCTATTTTCCCCGCAATATTCCCCTTTTTTAAACAAAGGAAAAAATGCGTATTATTAAAAAGAAAAGGAAATTTGTCGTTTTAAAAAAATCTTGCTCTAATAAAAGTGCTTAATTCAAGGAAAAAAACAAAAACAAGAAATGAAAACTTCATACAAAACTTAAAATATTATACGAAACTAACTAAAAAAACCGTTCCCATTCTTCAGCTGCCTTGACGTGGCGGAACGGCTTAAGAGTCAATGACCCTAAGGGTCCGAAAGGACCCCAGGTGAGACATCGAACTAAAGGCTGAAGACGTCTTGACTGTGACGCAAAACCTGTTGAAGGTATGATGGAAGAAACTTGTACGGTATCTACTCCAGGTGGTACTCGTGAAAACGATAATCCACCCGTGGTCTTTTTGACTACGGCCGGGACGAGGATTCTGGAGGTCCCAACCACCATACTTTTACCCCCCGCCTCTGGCGTTGAATTAGAAGTAGTAGCGACGCTTGTTTCAGAAGACTCCTGCAGCTCTGTCTCTGACTCGATTGGTAGACTGGGCTGGAATGGCAAAGAAAGTGGCGGAAAGGCTTCGGCTGGAACGTCTAATCTCTGTCTCAATAGAAGGGTAGCTGGTCGAAGTTGTGTCGGTGACGGTTTGACTCGGGAAACCAATAAGGCTGAACGAGCTCCCGAAGCGGCGCACTCCGATGGGCTCCTGACAAAGAATCAACTGAAAAGGAGAAGAAGGAAGGCGGCGATGGCGCGGTGCAAAGAGGCTGCAGAGTCAGTTGAAGGCGCAAGCGCCGATAGCAGTCATCCTTCAGTAGCGACAGGAAAGAAGCCTAGGTCGGCAGAAAGTATTCCAACTGGAGCCGATCAATCCCTCAGACCTAACGCTGGCTCCTTTTCGGTCGGCTCGAACAGGTCCAATCTGATGGAGCAAGTTTCGCCTGCTCTTCTTAGTGGAAGCGTGTGCGCATCTGATGCGCGCTCTTCTGCCGGGCACACTCTTACCGGTGGCGCTATCTGCGCACAAAATCTGGTGGATGCTGGTGCTGTTACCCCTAAAGGTCCCAGCACTAGCGGACAGAAAATGACTGACGCAAGCAATGCCACGGGTAAGGGCGCTCGCCTCGCCGGAAGCATGTGCGCACCTGGTGCGCGCCGTAATAAAACTGCGACTATATCTTTGATATTTTCGCAGATAAACCTCCACCACTCAAAGGCTGCTACCGCTCTCTTAAGTAGCAGACTTTCCGTGGTGCGTACAAAACCCCACATAACATCTATCCAGGAACCATACGTGCGGAACAAGCGCATATGTGGTTTTGGGGGTGTTCGTGGAGTAACGGTGCTATGTGACGAGCGATCTGAAAGACCGAGAGCTTGTCTAATTGTGCCGAATTTCCTCTCAGTAACCAAGCTTGGACAATTTTGTGGACAGGACCTGGTTGCTGCAGCTGTAAGCTACGAAACGACCGGAAGTTGGAAAATCTTCGTCGTTGCGTCGGCTTACTTCCCTTATGATTCGGTAATGCCTCCACCACCGAAGGCGGTTGCCGAACTCATAAAGTACTGTGACACTCGGGAGATGGGACTAGTCATGTGTTGCGACGCGAATGCTCAGAATACAGTCTGGGGCAGCAGCAAATGTACAAATGTAACACACGAGGAAACCATCTCCTAGACTTTATACTATCGTCTGGCATGGTAATTAACAATATTGGCTCCCAGCCAACTTTTGTTACGGCAAGGAGGCAGGAGGTAATTGATTTGACTTTATCTACCAGGTATTTCAAGTCAATTACTAACTGGAGGGTACTGCCGGAGGTGTCCTTGTCAGACCATAGATACATCGCTTTCCAAATCGAATGCGAGGCCATAACTTTGCAGGAGAGGAGGAATCCGAGGAAAACCAACTGGGTGCGGTTTGGGGAAGAGCTAGACAGATCTGTCAAAACTCCAACTAAACTCAGAACGAAACGAAAGGTTGAGGATGCTGTTCAAAACCTGACTAGTGTCCTTACCAGCTGTTTTGAACTGACGTGCCCATTGACAAAAATCCCCTGCAGAACTCCGGTTCCCTAGTGGTGCCCGGAACTGCAGCGACTTAGGAAAGAATCCAGAAAACTTCTAAAAAGGTCACTCAAGACAAATTTAGAAGGTGACTGGAATCTTTTTAGATCGAAGCAAAAAGACTACAAGAAGTTAATTCGGTTGTCGAAAAGTGCTTCTTATAGAGGTTTTTGTGAAAAGATCGAGACACTCGGTGAAACCAGCAGGTTGGTTAAGGTTCTCAAAAGGGGCAAGCCGACCAAACCGGAGTCACTGAGAAAATCTGATGGCAAGTTTACTGAGACGAAAGCGGAAACTTTTAGTCTTCTGCTGGAGACTCACTTTCCTGGCAATCGGATAATCACTAGGTCGCAGCTTGGCCCGCTTACCCAGGCTGAGCTTGATCTAAGTCAGAAAACTCGGCGCAGCTGGTATATTGCATCAGCCGTGGTAACAGATGAGGCCATCAAATATGCTGTGGCATCTTTTGATGGTTTCAAATCGCCTGGCACCGATGGAATATATCCAGTTATGCTGCAACAGGGTATAGATCAGCTATTGCCAAATCTGAAAAGAATTTTCACCGCTGGCTTGGCGCTGGCATATATTCCTACACCTTGGCGGACAGTCAGAGTAGCTTTCATACCGAAAATTGGTAAGGAAGACTATTCGCTCCCCAAGAGTTTCAGACCTATAAGTTTGACATCCTTTTTACTGAAAAGTATGGAGAGACTGGTAGAGTTTCACGTGCGCAAAGTTGCTTTGAAACTGCATCCACTATCGGAGATGCAGCATGCCTATCAGCGTGGGAAATCCTGTGAGACCGCACTTCAAAATCTAGTGGCCAGAATTGAATGCGCGCTTGATAGGAGAGAATACGCGATGGGTATCTTCATCGACATTGAGGGTGCTTTTGACAATGCGACTTTTGACTGCATGTGCGACTCTGCCAGACAACACGGGGTAGATGAAACATTAGTGTTGTGGATTAAAGCAATGCTAATGAATAGAACTTTGGTAGTGGATGCGGATTGTGGCCAATATGTTATGACAGGGGTAAACAGGGGCTGTCCGCAAGGTGGCGTTCTGTCTCCATTGTTATGGTGCATGGTGGTCGACTCTCTGTTGAACACTCTAAATAGTTCTAATGTCTACGCTCAGGCATATGCGGATGATGTTGCCGTACTTTCTGTCGGGCCATGCCTGGCGACGGTCTGTGCTAACGCGCAGGCGGCTCTGGACATGATCGATGAATGGTGTACTAGGAGTGGGCTTTCGGTGAATCCTCTTAAAACTGAGGTTGTTCTTTTTACGAGAAGGAGGATTTTGACCGGTCTGACTCAGCCAGTACTAAAAGGCGTCACCACTCGCATTTCCAATGAAGCCAAATATCTGGAAGTGATTTTAGATAAGAAACTTCATTGGTCCAAACACGTCGAGTCGAAAACATCCAAGGCGCTCTCAGTCTTCTGGCAGTGTAAGGGTGCTTTTGGCAAGACTTGGGGCTTATCACCGAATAAGGTTCTCTGGATCTACACGGCTATGATAAGACCATTCCTCGCATATGCGTCGGTTGTTTGGTGGAAGGGGCTCTCGCGTAAATATGTTGTTGCCTTTTGTGCGAAACTCCAAAGAACGGCTTGTCTCGGCTGCTCGGGAGCTTTCCCGAGTACGCCTGGCTCTGCTCTAGACGCTTTGCTGAACTTACCTCCCCTTGATACTTATATCATGGGTTGCACTATCAAAGCCATCCATCGTCTTAGGCGAGGCGGTTTTTGGTATACTCCACACTGGAACTTTGATGAACTTGCGCGACACTTATCTTACGACTCCTGTCTTATGGATATGCCGTCTGATGCAATGACACCAGAACTCCAGCTGATGCGCAAATTCAGAGTCGACTTTCCTTGTGTCCAGGACTGGCTTCGGTCAGAGTCTGAGCCGGGAATGGAATGTAGTCGTATTTTCACGGACGGTTCCAAAACCAGTCAAGGGTCTGGCGCTGGTGTCTTCGTGGAAGTCGACAACATTAGACTTCACTTCTCGTTAGGCAAATATGCGTCTGTTTTCCAAGCGGAAACTTATGCAATCCTAATGGCCATGAACTATGTTGTGAAGAACAGGTGGAAGGGATGTAGCATTTGTGTCTGTAGTGACAGTCAGGCTGCGCTTAAAGCCTTGCTTAACCCTTTAACCACTTCCAAAATAGTTCGTGAAACCAAAAACTCTTTGAACTCGGTCGCAAGGCTGAATTCTCTGTCTCTTATCTGGGTCCCAGGTCACACTGGGATCTTGGGGAACGAGATCTCCGATGAGATGGCTAGATAAGGCTCAGAGGAGGCTTTCTCAGGTCCCGAACCCGCGTTGGGTCTTCCAGCGTCTTCGGTTAGGGCTTCCATTGACGATTGGGTCTCTCACGAGCACAATTGTGTGTGGCATGACTCTCCAGATTGCAGGTTGACTAAACGCATGCTCCCGGACGTCTGTAAGAAATCAGCGGCATTCTTGCTGTCTCTCAGCAGAAAAGACTGTAGACAACTTATCGGCGTCTTGACAGGCCACTTCGCTTTTGCCAAGCACCTTAACGTGTTAGGCTTAAGTGACACTACAATCTGCGACGCTTGTGGAGAGAGCGACGACACCGCGGAACATTATCTCTGTGAGTGTCCGGCCTTTGCTCGTATCAGGTGGCAGATCTTCGGTGCGGATGTGGTGAGTGCTGGTACTGTAAGCTCCTCATCACTGAAGTGCTTTCTTGGCTTTCTTCGAAAGTCAAGGAAATTCCAGTAAAATGGGTAAATCAGGTTTTGCTCTCTGGCAGTACAATGGACCAGTTGTGTCTGAGTGCTCCAGTCGAGTGTTTCCTATCCCGACAAAAAAAAAAAAAAAACTAAAAACTAATAACAAAACAAAATTTAACTTAAGGCTTAACAAAAAAATGAATACATGTCAATTAGACCACAGGTAAAATTTAAATAACATCACATAATTGAGTCTCTATAGGCATACATATTCAGCCTTATTGAGGTATCTGTTCGGAAAAAATTTTAGATACTTAAATAGGATAGGTTTAGTGCGTAATTGTACTTTCTTACGCTGTTCATTAAAACAAATTATTCGTTGACAATGTTGGTGACTTCTTGTTATAAGATTTTGTGATTTGGAAAATAATATTTCAAATACGCGTTTTCCCCTTTTTTTGAGACAGTTTCCCCTTTTCCCTTTTCCCCGCAATCTGGGGACACTGATCCGTGTGTGACGTAGTCATTTGATCGATTTGACGGTTGGCCAGTTGGTTGAAGAAAAATCAAAAGATTTGGATTTTCCGAAGTCAGTCTTTTAACTGAGTTGATTCGTATGTGGCCGAATGGGTTGATTTGCTGTCAAATGAGGTGCCAGACCTGTTTGAGCTGTCGTAGTGAATGATTTTCATTGTGTCGGGTGGTGTTAAGAAAATAAATAGAAAAAAAAGTGGCTTTAAATTCGAATACGAATGTTTGGAAGGAGATTGTTCAGTTGATGCAAGACAACCCAGTGATATGGAAAATTAAATATATCTGTACTTTATCGAAATAAAATTAAAGAAAAATCGTCATGGGAGTTAATCCTCGATAAATACAAAGAGATTGAGCCGGAAGCTAGCGTTGCAATCATACCAACCTCAAAGCGTACTTTTTTTTTGCAGAAAACAAATTATACTTTTGACAGTTGAAACAAAGTCTCCCAATTCAGTTTATGTAGTGTGCAGTCAAGTATCAATTCACCAATTCAGTTGACAACTCAGTTTACAATCGAATTGAATGGTGTATTGGCTGCTTTACAATTACCGTTTACATGACGGATTGAATTCATTTTCAATTCGGATAGAGTACCACTTTTTTTTCCGGGGGTAGGTGAAAATCTTCAACAAGACACTATGAGGATCGACAGCGCGTGCTCATAGTAATGTGGGATTTTTACACATTAAAAAAAACATCCCTTCAAAACAGACTTGTTTTTATTTTTTACTATAACTAAGTATTCGACTTATCAAGTAGTTTTCATTTCACGAAATAAGGACGTTTTGCAGGGACCTTTCCATTAGAAGTTCCTGCCAGCTCCGCAGTTAAGACGCGGTTACCTATCGCGCTAAGTCTAAAGGTTTGGTTCTTTGTAGACGGCGCAGTAAATTTCTTTCTTCCGGAAATTGGAGGACTGTAATATTCACGTGACTTTCTAGTCGACTTCTATGCTTTCTCGTGTAGGTTTGAATTTCGTCTTCTATAGCTTTAATGCCATGATCTCTATGGATATCGCTATTTCTGATATACCATGGCGCATTAGCAATACCTCTTAGCACTTTGTTTTCAAGAGTTTGCAAAATTTTAACATTAGTTATTTTGGTACAACCCCAGAGTTGTATACCATATGTCCATACGGGCTTTAGCACTTGCTTATATAAAAGCAGTTTGTTCTCTATATTAAGCTTGGAATATTTTCCAAGTAACCAATACATTTCTCTATATTTATTATCTAGTTTTTTGCGTTTTTTCTTAACGTACGTTTTCCATTTCAGCTTTGCATCAAGTGTTATTCCAAGATACTTAGCCTCGTTTGCAAACGGGATTTGAACCGAGTTTGAAAAGATCGGCAAATTATTTACTCTCTTATTAGTAAAATTTACATGAACAGATTTGGTCTCGTTGAGTGCGATTCGCCAAACCTTTGTCCATTCATTTACTCTATCCAAAGCTGCTTGCAGGTTTTCTGTAGTATCTTCGACCATTTTACCTACTGCCAAGATAGCAGTGTCGTCGGCAAATGTAGCTAGTTCAGCGCCTTCTAGTTGCGGTATATCACGGGTATATAATAGGTACAAGACTGGACCAAGAACGCTTCCTTGCGGCACCCCAGCCATTATTTTCTTGAAATCTGAATATTCGTTTCCACATTTGACGCGGAATAGTCTATTCGTAAGGTAGTTCTTCAAGATATTATATAGGTGCTCTGGCAGAACTTGTCGTAATTTAAACTTTAAGCCTTCGTGCCAGACCTTGTCAAAGGCTTGAGAGACGTTTTCTTCAAGTGACTTTTCGATTACATGTGTTATTCTATGCACTTGTTCAACTGTAGAATGTTTACTTCTGAATCCGAATTGATGATCCGGAATGAGATGCCCTTCTTCTATTACCGGTTGTATTTGCCTAATCAATATTCTCTCGAACACCTTGGATATAATTGGAAGAAGCGAAATCGGTCTATAAGACGTTTTTTCATTCGGCGGTTTTCCGTTCGTAAGGACCATTATGACTTCGGCGACTTTCCATTGACTGTATATTCTAGTCTAAGTGCGGCGTTTATAATGAACAGAAGCTTAATTAGACCTTTTCTTGGTAGGGCTTTAAGAACCTCTCCCGTAATTCGGTCGTATCCAGGAGCCTTCTTAGGTTTAAGTTTCTTTATTTCTTCCTTAAGTTCGGTAAGTGTCGTATTCCTTATTACGCTATTGGCTATATAAGATGTATTTATATTTTGAATAATTGCTTGTCCATCAAACGGTTTGAAAGTTTCTTCCAGGTGGGTTGCAAAAACTTGCGCTTTCTCTTTATCTTGCCTGGCTCATTCATCTTGATTTTTCCTGATTGGGGCGGCTTGAATTTGAGGTTTTTTAATACCTTTTATAGCCTTCCAAAGCAAAGGCCTACCATGTAAACGCGGATCGAACTAAAACGTGATTGACTCGATCTAATCACAAAATTTTCTCTGTTTGAGTTGATATTTTGCATGCAAACGCGGATCTGATTGTTGTCTGGCACCAAAATAGCCAAAAAAGTTTCGTATTTAATGTGGGATGTTATACGCAGCAGTCGCCTTCGTATTTACTGGCATTTATTTTAACTTTGACTTTACCTATATAACGAAGTCGGTGAACATGCATATATCTTTCTGAATAGTGGATAGAAAATACAGGCGTATAGATACCAACTCACCAAACGATTTGGCAACATAGAGAGCAACAAGAATTTTAAAAAACTGTACGTTTCAATTGAAAAAATACTGAAGCAACACTAAAATTACGACTTTATCGGCAGAAAGAAATGTCGTTTTACTAATAAGGAATGCGAAGCACATTCACTGGAATGCAGGATTTCTCATTATGAGCTGAACATTTAATTCTTTCACATATTCCTGAGAAGTTCTCCTATGAGCCTTGTCTGGTAAGCTCCTCGGGAATTTCCTATGATCGCATTAAAATCTGGAACCACAATAAGACTCAGTGAGTTTAACCTAGCGGCGAGATTCTGAGTTGTTACATTCTCTAAATATTCTGGAAGTGGCTACGGAGTTGAGTAAGTTCCTTAACACAGCCTGATTGCACTACGCAAGATGACGTAACAATTCAAAATAATCAGCTGTTTGTCTTTCAGATCTTTTCCTCGTTTTGCTGTCAAGTTCAGGAAAAAAGTTCTGAACATACCGTACGTGTATTGTATTTTGTATTTTTTAACGTACTTGATTTCGTACACAAACTTTTAGAGCGAGAATAACGTATGTGTACAAAGTACAGTTCACTATGTTAGTGTTTGCGAATCTTACATTGATCAGATAACGTACGGAATTTCGTTTTTGTTTTGATGCACAGACATAATGAGCAAAAATAATGTTTGTGTAATTTTTTAGGTACCGTATCATAACGTATAGTTTTTTTTTCAATCTCTGACCAGCAGTTTGTTACACAGCTCATCCTCAGATGGCTCACGATTAGTCTGGAGGTCAATTCATCTGAATCTAGTGTTATCGAATATACATATTCTCGAGGTTATGATTAGTGATGTACCTAACTGAACATTTTTCAAACCGAGTTAAACCGAGCTGGAATTTAAGCAAACCGAGTTGCAAGCCGGGTTGGCTAACTCGGCTTGTAACAAAATTATGCCACCGTCACAAAACGGAACCGAATACGAATTCAAAATAGATATTGAGTCAGTTTACAACTCGGTTAGACTCGGTATGTATACGCTCAATTGACTTGATTCGATGCAAAAAGAAAAAAACTAACACAACTATGTGGAAAAAGACCAACAATGAGAGAAAACAGGAGCAAGTAGTTCAGGTTCAGAAAGGAGACCCCCTCAGCTGCGCCAATTATAGAGGCATCAGTCTCCTCAACATCGCATACAAGATCTTTTCTGCGATATTGTGTGAACGCCTGAAACCCTTTATCAACAGCCTGATTGGACCCTATCAGTGCGGTTTCAGGCCAGGAAAGTCCACCATCGATCAAATCTTCACACTTCGGCAGATCCTGGACAAAACCCAAGAATTCCAAATCGATACTCACCACCTCTTTATCGATTTCAAGGCCGCCTATGACAGCATCTATAGAGAAGAGCTTTATAGAGCCATGTCTAGTTTTGACATCCCTGCCAAACTTGTCCGTCTGTGCAGGCTGACGATGGAGAACGCTCGCTGCTCCATCAAGTTCGGTAATGACCTCACCGAGACCTTTGATGTCAAAAAAGGCTTTAGACAAGGTGACGCGCTGTCATGTGACTTCTTCAATATTGTACTTGAACGGATTGTGCGGAACTCACAAGCCAACACCGGAGGCACAATCTATTACAAGTCTGTACAACTGCTTGCATACGCCGACGATATAGACATTATCGAAAGATCTCAGCGGGCTGTCACCGGTGCTTTTGCAAGCATTGAGGCGGAAGCGGCCAAAATGGATTTGGCGATAAACGAGGGCAAAACCAAGTATATGCTGTCAACTAGAAGGGAAAACCAACACCGACGAATTGGACAGAACGTCACCGTGGGCAGCTATAACTTCGAGGTAGTAAGGGACTTTGTCTACCTTGGCTCTGCTATAAATTCTTCTAACAAAATCAGCGTAGAAATCAATCGAAGAATAACTCTTGCCAATCGCTGTTTTTTTGGGCTTATAAGGCAATTCAACAGTAAAGCCCTATCTTGAACAACTAAGGAGACTCTATATAAGACCTTGATCATCCCAGTCCTGCTTTACGGCGCTGAAACATGGACTTTATTAAAAGAGGATAAAGATATCCTTGGTCGCTTTGAGAGAAAAATTCTTCGTAAGATTTTCGGTCCCGTTTGTGTTGACGGGTTTTGGAGGAGAAGATTCAATCACGAACTATACGAGCTGTACAGCGACATCGACCTAGTCAAAAAACTGCGTATTGGACGTCTGAGATGGCTAGGACATGTAGAGCGAATGTACACCAACGCTCCGGCCCGCAGAGTCTTCGAATTTAACCCGGAGGAACGCAGTAGAGGGAATCATCGCCGTAGGTGGCGCGCACAAGTTCAAGGGGACCTCGACCAACTTGGAGTGCGCAACTGGAGGCAATTAGCTAAAGACCGAGCTAAATGGAGAGGCTTGTTGGTTGAGGCCCAGGTTCACCCCGAACTGTAGCGTCACCTAAGTAAGTAAGTAAGTAAGTAAGTAGTTCAGGTGTCACCGACTCATGAGAAACCAAACCGAAACCGAATTCCAAATAGATATGGAATCGGGCAGTGCAACTCGGTTTGTACAAAAACAATAGACTCTTTTCCAACTCAACTTAATATACGGGCACATTAATGTATTAGTGCATTGTGTTTACTTATCCTAACCAACTCAAACTGAACCGTGTTTTCAATTCGGTTTGATGTTAATTTGGCATTTAATTATTCTGTTCGTTCCATTGGTTTCGCAAACTCGGTTTGGCATAAATGTAACTCGGTTTAACTCGGTTTAGCTGTAACTCGGCTTGAACCGGTTTATGAACTAGAGTTGATACATCACTAGTTATTATTCATTTATTTATTTATTATTAGCTTAATACAAGCTCAAAAAAAAAAAAAAAACCTTAAACAATCTAAACTTATAACTAGCGACAAAAAAACTTAGAAACTAAAACTTAAACTAACAGCATTTTGGAGAGAAGGGAGGAGGTAGAGGGCGTGAAAAGGGGTAGATAAAGATGGTGGATGGGAGGCAAAATCAAAACATGGCTATGAGAAGTCGAAGCAACTTAAGTTAGACTTAAAAACTAACAAAGAAAGGAAATAACGCAAATTATTATTATTTTTTTTTTTTTAATTAATCTCTTAAAATCTATCTTAAATGCTAGGGAGGAACAAGGTCATGAGGTCATGAGGTGTGGAGGGATTTTCTAAGGGAGGATAGACTGCAATGAAAGTCTAGAGTGTTCTGTGCGTTGTTGGCAAGACGTAACATTCTGGTGATTAGTTCGAAGTGGTGGTAAGGAAGACGAAAGAGGGGTACAGTCCTAAGGTTACGAGGGTTTGTGCGAAGGGAAATCATTTCTAGTAGAGCGGGAGAATCGATCGATCCGGTTAATAATTGGTGCACGAAGAGTATGTCAGCAACCTCACGACGTTTTGTAAGGGTTTGCAGGTTAATCAATTTTGGCCGATTTTCGTAGGGGGGTAAGATATAGTTTTCGGCCCATGGGAGACCGCGTAAGGCAAAGCGGATAAACCTACGCTGCACAGCTTCGATTCTAAGGGAGTGGGTGTCGTGATAGGTTAGGTTAGGTTAGGTTAGGTAGGGTTATGAGGTTGTCATAAAACACTAGTCACCAAAGTGGGCCCATCGCGATCCCTAGGAAACCTTCACGGCAAAAGACCTAAACCCAATCCTCCAAGCAATTAATCTCCCTACAAAATCTGAAGAGATCCTTGATATGGTTCAAGGACCTCACCTCCTCCAAGTTATCGAAGAAGTATCTACCCAGGTACTTTAGCCTTATCCTGGCAATTCCTTGACATTCACAGAGTATATGAGTTATATCCTCTGAGACATGTAGGTCATCGCAGTACCTACAAACATCCGTATCGGATAACCCTAGTCTCATGGCATGCCTCCTTAGGAGACAGTGGCCAGAGAGTATTCTTATCGCTGTTCTTATCCTCGATCTATCTAAGTTAATTATCTCCCCAGATTTTCTGCGATCTAACACAGGCCACAAGGCCTTAGACACCCTGTGACCATCTAAGTTTGACCATCTTAGATTAGCCGTGTCAATGATTTTATCCCGGATAATTCCCTTAGGGTGTCGTGATAAGGTGACCAAACTTGGCTGGCACATTCAAAGTGGGGTCTGACAAAGGTGATATAAAGGGTTTTAGTTACGTAAGGGTTCGAGAATTCTTTAGACGAGCGTTTTATGAAACCGAGAGAATTTGATCAAAGTGGGAACGGAAGTTTAGTTCCTTATCACAAATAATACCCAAATCGCGTATACAGGAGACTGAGGGAACGGGCTTATTATTAAAGTTATAGCTTCTAAGGGGAGGGGAGGGGCGTTTACGGGAGAATGTTATGGATTGACAAACGGAAGAGAACCCTATATTGGCGATTCTCGAGGTACGATCTCAGCCATGAAATGAAAGAGGGTGGGAAACCCAGAGCATTAAGTTTGAGGTAAATAGTTCGGTGACAGATTTTATCAAACGCTTTGCTGAAGTCGGTGGTAATAACATCCACTTCATTGCCTTCCTCTAATGCTTGCAGTGTTTTGGAAACAAATTCGGTTAGGTTAGTCGTAGTGGACTTACCCTTTAAAAAACTGTATTGTTGTGGGGTAAAAATGGATTTGCAGTAGAAATACAGTGAGTTGTATACAATGCTTTCGAAAAGCTTGGGGATAGAGGAGAGTTGGGCTATGGGTCGATAGTTCGATATGTCACTTTTACAGCATTTTTTATGGATGGGGAAAATAAGGGAGTCCTTCCATAATTTAGGGAAAACGGCTTGAGAGAGTGAGAGTCGAAATAGAATTGTAAGGGGCTGGCACAGGACGTTGACACATTTTTTTATGAAAATGGCAGGTAGACCATCGGGACCGGGGGAAAAGTCATCCTTGAGTCTATTAATATTTTCTCGCACCATATCAGACCTAATGTCAATTGAGACTAGGAAGGTTTGTGGGCAGTTACTCAGGTAGGAGAAATAGTCAAGGTCCGGATCGTGTACATGGTCACTGTACGAAAGGGTGAAAAAGGTCGCAAAGAGGTTGGCGATTTCTTTAGGGTCAGTAGAAGATGTATTAAGTAACTTTAGAGTGGAAGGAAAACCATCGGACTTCCTTTTGACGTTAATAAATTGGTAAAAGCGCCTAGGATCTGTGATTAGACTTAATTGCACTATATCAAGGTATTCGCGATAAAGGGATTCGCAGAGGTTGGAAAAACGGTAGTAAGCTTGTTGGTAGTATGAGAAATCTGAGGCAGATCTGGATTTCAAGAAAGTGTTCCATAATTTGTTTCTAACATTTCGAAGAGAACGCAATTCACTATTATACCAGAGAGGGGATGACGAGCAGTTCTTCGAGGCACATAAGGGATAGATTGGAGAAGATAGTCAAAGATTGCTGTGTAGAAGAATGCAAGAGCGATATCAATGGGGGTGTTGACGTTTAGGAAGAGGCTGAAATCTATATTATTGACTAGGCTATTAAGTTTAACGAAGTCAGCTTTACGAAAGTTGAAGGAGAAAGAGTTTTCAAAATCAACAGTGGTGTGGTCGATTTCATACGAAAAGGCAAGAGCGAGGGGGGGGTGATAGTGATCTAGGATGGAGAGAAGATGGTTACTTGCGGTAACCAAAGAATAATGAGCGTCGGATGAGAAACTAAGATCTAACTGCCTACCTAAGTTGTTCGATATGCCAATAATCTGAAAAAGGCCGGAGTCAAAAAGACGATCAGTCAGGAGGGTTAGTAGGAACAAAGGATGATTCGTCCTCCGATGGAGTCGATTGCAAAAGGGGAAGGTTGAAGTCGCCAACAATTATAAAATCGTCATCAGGATCAACGATATGTAACAGAGAGTCCACTGTATCAACAGCCTGCTGGTATGCTTGGGCGGGTTGAGAAGGGCGAATATAACAGCAACCAATATATATGCTCCGTCTAGATACGAAAGTGAATAATTCACTGTTAAGATAGTTGGGACAAAGGTTGGTTTCGGTTAGGGCAAAAATGTCGTAGGGAAGTGATTGTGAGTTCAAGTGCACCATCGAGGTTTTGGTGCGAAGTCCTCTGACATTCTGATAGTAGAGTGATAGGAGCTTTGGGGCAATTACGACGGATTGAGATGGATCGACTGGTATTGAGTTAGGGACGAAAACATTTGTTGTGGTTACTGCGAGTTTTTTAGAGATAGGAGAGACGTTTGGAACCAATATGAGAACCATAGGTTGAGAGGTCTTTGGCCACTGTGGAAGAGGAGATGTTAAAACTCTCATGAAAACGAGTGTATATATTTTTTAGGGCTGTAGGGTCAGTTGGGAGACCTTCTTTTTGGATCGAGACCATGACATTCGTCTTTGTCTTCCCGTCGATTCAGTTGGAGTCAGGTTTGTCATGTAGTTAGGCTAGATAACGGCGAACATTTTCAAAAAGCCGGTTATCACGCAGTCTAGACATGATATAGCGGCCATCGAGGTCATTGATTGTTGCCGTGGGGTTCAATAATTTAGCCGTGAGTTTGACGGTGGGAGGAAGTAGTGGATCGAAAGTAGGGGGAGATGCAGTTGAAGGTGAGTTGACCGTGGTGAAAACGTTAGGAGAGACCGTGGACTTGGTACCGGGGGTAGAAGACGATGAGGAAAGATTGAGAATGTGGGAGTAAGTGAAATTCGGGTAGACGGTGGGGGAAATTTTGTTAATGGGAGCCGGTTTTTTGTGATGAGAAGACGTTACAGGTGAAAGATCAAATGACACTCGTTTGATTATAGGGTTATTTTGAGACTGGGAGATGGTTGTAGCTGAACGGTTAAGAGATTTCATTTGCTAATTTGGATGAGGCTCGGGTGGATTATTACGAGTGGGAAGAGAATGGAGGAGGGAAGATGGATTTGAGTAGGTGGTGGACATATAATTTGGCTTAGAAATATGTTTAAAATTAGTCTCTTTAGAGTTAGGCTTAGAATTACAATTGGGCTTAATATTAGAACTTAACTTATCGGTCCATGGGGTCATCCCCATTTTGCCAAAAGCAAGAACATCTTTCGGGGACTTTGGGAAGAGCCAGCTATATTTCGCGGGAAGGTCGGTCTTGAAGCATCCGGGTGTTTTGGATAAGATCTTCTTGCATTTGATATCGGAGATGCGATACTGTTGTTGGAACATGATACGCACCCGAGACTCATCGGCAGTACGCGGAGCGCCAGTCAGGAAGTAAGAAGCTGAAAGGCCGTTTATCTCATTAGAAATAGTAAGTTTCCTGAGCCTACTGTTCCATTCAGATTGCGTCCATGTGGTCCCAAATTTCTATATTCCTTGTTTTCCGATCATAAGCTCGCCGAAATAAGAAGAAGATAAGGTCTAGGTGAATCTGGTCAAACCGGTTGTCTGGCACATCAATCTCGTTTGGAATTCGACTGTTGTGACGATAGATTTTCACACGCTAGGGGGGATGCAGGATCGGGACCAACCGTACTTTTGAAGAATTTGTTGACAAGATGAGCGCCCGCTTGGACGCGCCAGTCCATGAACAGATTTAAAAACCTTCTCGCGGAGAGTTTTTGGGATGTATGGTCTCACTTGTCCCGTTGATACGTCGCAGTATAGTTCGTTTGCATTTCTATCCCAGAGTTTTTGCAATTTTAGAGAAGAATTGCCGGCAATCAGTGTTTCCAGCTCACAGTCCTTCTGTTGATGTTCTTGTAGTTCTCGATTTTCAATGGTAGGGCATCTGCGACTACGTTACTTACGCCTTCAATGTACACAATCTCGGTGGTAAACAGGGATATGTAGTCCAGGTGTCTGAATTGCCTCGACGATGCTTTGTCTGCTCTTTGTGTAAATGCGTACACCAGCGGGTTGTGGTCTGTCTTTACCACGAATGTGCGACCATCGCTGTAGATTGCAAGCAACTCGCGGTCGTGGGTGCTGTACTTGGTTTTGTTTTGCATTCCCCTCAGTAAGCGCGGCGGTTTTTGGTCTCTGAGTTCCAAGTCGGACAGTAACTTGTTGAGTCGTTTTTCTTAAGAGTCTGTTAGACGAGCGATAAGTTGTGTTTCAATGGAAAGATACTTATCTATGTCCGGCGGATTGGGGATAATATCAGACACTTGACGGAGGACACCCACGTTGTCTATGGCGCCAACCACCATGTTGTATTTGGTATTATCGGCTGTGGTTTTTTAAGCGAGCTTCGATGTAGATAAACCATAGCTCAGATTCAGCTGCTCAGAGAAGTGGGATCTTAGGGTTTCCCACTGCCGCAATCTGATTTTCTCCCGTAGCGTGTTGGTCTGCCATTGAGAACTCGGCGGGATTGTTTCCCGTGTGTATGGAGGTTTGTGCCGAGTCTCCAGATGTCGAGTGTGTTGGGTTCGGTATGACTACGCAGTTGTGGTCACTAGTTGCGGTCACCAGTTGTGGCGTGTTTTCCTAGTTGGGGTCTCCGGTTGTGGAGTCCTTTTTAGTTGGGGTCACCAATTGTAGAGTTTCTTACTCCACGTGGGCACTTTGCCCCACGCATACAAGGGGAGAAAAAGCGTTGACTCAGAAAACAACTTAAAATATTTTAATTTATTAGGTCAAATAAATATGTACACTGAGTCTGAGGATGTTCTCTTTTCTTCTACCAGGGTAATGATAATAATGATGGCATTGTTTACGTTCACGTAGTCAGCAATGGATTTCCTTTTAGCGATGATGGCGTCATCTGTTGTCGAGAAAATGGTGAGCAGGTCTTCCAAAAGCTGATCTAATTCACAAATGGAAAAGTTGACCAGTGATACCAGGTGGACAGAAAAGGAAGCGAGTTAGTACTACAACAATGTACCTTGCGTAAGAAGAACTTTTATGCGTATCTAGTTATAGCTGTAATTTCCTCAACGAAAATTGCAATCGAATTTATAGATTAAAATGCGATATACAATTTGAAGTGTTCTTTTCGCGAAATAATTATGGTTCAATGTGATTTAAGTAATGAAAGTGTGACAAACTCTCATGAAAAAATTGTGCTATTGTAGTGCTAACAAATAGTGTAAGCAATAAACTGCTATTTACACTGTTTAACCAAAAGAAATTCAATTGGATAAGTGATGTACTTAAGTTTACAAATTTAATTGCCTTGTTGCATATTATTCTCAGTTTTGTTTAATTTAAGCAGAACAGGCGAGCGCGAATAACATGTACAAATTATGCTTGATCATTGCATATAAGCAGTGCACCTGATAGCGAAATAGATTATAATACCGTTTCCTCTGTAGGAAGTACATTGACGAACACCACAATGCGAAGATGCATTCCATATTCCTTGCTCGCTTTGCAACATCACTCATAACTACTACTTTCATAATAACCACTAACTTTATCCATTAATAGAGTTGAGAATATGTTCGCAAAAGATAATGTGTAATGGTTAAACTTTATTTATGTTCTATGTTTTTGCTTTTTTTTCCAATAAAGAGTTATGAAAATCCTTTTCTTTTATTGTTTATTTTTGCCCTTGTACATTTTCTTTACCATTATGCCTGAGCTGTCAAATTCTATGGTATTAACTCACTTCCAAACATCGCCACCAGAGGTTTGCCTCTAATCGTCAATTGGAAAAAAGAGTAAAAGAAGTACGATTGCTGCGAGAGTCGATTATGTATTTGGAAGTTGTTTTTGAAAATAATGAAGTGCTGTCAAAGTTAAATACACACACATCCAATACTGCGAACATAATGTGAAACTGAACCTGTAGTAGAAGTTGAGTCAACTTCAGCTTCATGCAGCGCCACTTTTTGACATTACAAAACAGAACAAAAAAAAAAAAAAGATTTGGCAGATCAGTAAACCAACAAATTAAGGGAGCTAGTAAAAGGGAATAATATTCAATGGGATTTGAGTAATCCTCTCTATAAAAATATAAAAAAAAAATCTCCGAAGGATCAGGATTAGTACTTTTTTTTTTTTTGACAGGGAGACACTGTGCAGCGCTTCACCATTGTGTTCGTACTCAGCTACATCAGTGAGCAATTTTTTTTTATAGCGCTTCACTCTACAGGTTCAGCTTCACCATTGTGTTCGGGCAGTAAAAATATTTAACAATTTTTATTTCTAACGGAAGTGAATTTGTTAGTTAATAAATGAACAATATAAACATACAGAGATCGGTATTATAATTACGAACGTCCGCAAGAATATTACAATATTTTAAAAGTTGGCTATATTAGCATTACTGGTATTACGCAATGCTTACATAAATACATTATAATGAATGCGACCCCTAAAATGTTCCGATTCCGAATGTGCGAAAGCACTAAATCATTTTCTGCCTTTTGAATGTGCTGCAGACTTCATTTCAAGTGACAAGTAGTTTATCCAATTTATTTATGTCACGGTGATGTAGTGCCCCGGTTAATCTATCCGTGAGATCAGACCCTTAATAGTCGGTTCTTAAATATATATCGATATATATGATATATCGATAAATCGAATTTTCAAATATCGGCTGTACGATATGTACGGGTTTTTAAATATCGAATTTTCGGTATATCGAGACTCGTTATGAAGTCAGTGTGGAAGTCACGCAGCTCCACCAAAAATCGCCATTTTTCTTCAGCAGCTCAAAGAGAACAAAAGAAATTGAAAACCTCCAGAATATCTTGAATCCCGTGTTCCCAAAAAGTTTTGTTATTGGTGCAACAATTCTTTATTTTTCTAAATCAACACCTTTGGAAAGATGACACGTAAGTAAAATCCAAAATTTATTATGATTTATTCCATGTTATTATTTTCGGCACACAAAAATGTCGGTGACTAAGTTACCTTTCGACTAAAAGAAAACAATCGGTATTGGCGAAAAAGAAATTTGTTTATGCTGCCTTTGAGTTTTGCTTCTTACGGCCTGGTTAATTTATTTAGTAGGATCGCCGGAGTAATCTAAACCCATTTGAAAGCTATTAGTGAAATCGGTGTACCTACACATTCCAGATCCAGTTGGTCCAGAGTTGCTTAAATTAACTAGATTTATTCCAAATCGATCGTATTATACTTGTTTAAAATGTGCAGAATTAATTAAAGGTAAACGTGATTTATACAGTTCGTTGTGTTAAACCCAAGACATCAAAAGGTTAATGAACCTTTTGCAAAAATCAAGTTCAGTCTGCGAATTTCATACCGATCTCTTGTGCGGTAACAGTGCTCTTGACGTGTGAAGAGATGACATAAATGTACGTCACAATTTATGGTTACTATCGGGTTAGTTGTAACTGTGGAAAGAAATGAAATTTAAAATTCATATGCAAATTTCTGTACTAAAATAAAATATAATAGGAACGGAGGAGCGAATTCTGATTTAAAAAAGCTTAAATAAACAGATGAAGAGTTAACAAACCGGTAACAGGTTTTATTGCGAAACACAAGTGGTTCTAAGGTTGCCAAGGTGGCATTGTTTTTAAATGAATGTCACACAAGTAGAGCAATGTTTTTCGATTGTGGGATAGTTTCCGTAGTTACAACCTAGAGGTTTGCAGGAAGCGTTTATACTTGTCATTTAATCATGGAAAATCAACATGTTTTGTCAAAGTCTCCGTTCGGTAGCAACAACTCCAATGTTCTCATTCTAAGCAATAAAGCCCATTTCGTTGTTAACGGCTTCGTTAATAAGCAAAATTGTCGCAGTTGGGCAAGTCAGCAACCCGAAGCTATTCCCGAAATGCAATTACACTCACAAAAATTGAATGTTTGCTGAGTGTTTCATGCTGCAGGGGTCATTGGCCCATACTTCTTCAATGATGCTGGAAACACAGTCCATGTTGACTGACTGTTTTTAAGGATAAATTGGAAGAGGATGACTTGGAGAATATGTGGTTTAAACAAGACGAGTTATTGAAGTCAAAGTTCGATAACCGTATTATCTCTTGAAATGGATCTCTGAATTTTTCGCTTTAGAGCTATGCTTAATCTATGTCTATGCCAATAAGCTAGAAACTTAAGACGACTTTAGGACAATCAAACGCACAATTGACAGCATATCGCCCGATTTGTGAGAAAAAGTTATGGAAATTTGAGTTCAGCGCATTCACTAGTGCAGACGTTTCCGTGGAGGACATTTGAATGATGTGTTGCAAAGGGAACGATGGTACTTTAACTCGAAATATTATTTTTTGTATCGAACAAGCCCTGAATGGTTATGCTTCGTCGAATCGACGAACACCGCTTTTATTTTGTACAATTTCTCTTAAACTATCCAACGTCCATCCCATCCATTTTTTCTTTTAAGTAAAGTAAAAATATCAGGATTTTTAATAAATCTAATTTATTCTATTAAAAATACGTTTAAGAGTTTTGTTTACCAATTTCAGGTTCCAGGTTACCATAGTTTAGGGAGTAGGTAGGCTTTAAGGCGGACTTCGTTGATTTGACGAAGCATAACTTTAGTGTGCGTAGAATACGCATAACCATCCAGGGTTAAAAAACAAAGTAGTGCGCTCGTAATTAAAACCCTATAGCATGCCCTCCAAATCCAAAATACGCTTTTCAATGAAACACTCCTGAAGGTTTTATCTATCGCTTAGCAAAATAAAAGCCAGGGAGCTGACAGAAAATTCCGAATATGTTTTACACAAATGTATAAATTAAATTGAAAGTGAAATTGTATGTCCATTTAACTTGAATTGAAATGTGCTAGTGAGTTTAGGGCAATTCTCTCAGAAAATCTCATACCGTTCTTTCAAGTTCAGAATTGACCTAGATTTGCCCCTTTTCAATTAACCAAAGATTATTAGTTGGTTTGGAGTGGCCTCGATGAAGTCCATTTAGACCAGAGAAGATCCATTGTGCTGCCACTAGGTACGAGTATTTACGGGTGGATCACGAAGCCTACTGGAACCATTTACATTTACTAATAAATTTGTTTATTTTAGCCGTACAGTCATCGAAGAGATCACTTTAGTCATTAAAGAGGAATTCCCCGCAATGCAATGAAGCAAGTCCTGCTGGCAAATGCAAGACATGTGCTTAGGAGGTGACCGATGATCTTGACACGTTCAACGACATTTTCCCGCCAATAAAGCTTGCGGACAGGGTTTAAAGCCAAACCACAATATGGCGTTTTGTCGGTCGCGCTCTGACATAGTGTATAGAAATAACCAGGGCATATGGGTTAAAACGAAATGCCACCCGAGGCGTTTGGTCGACTTTTGATCATAAATATGGTCTGTTTTTTTTCAGATTCGCGGTAGAATCTGCCATTGTTTTTTTTTTATTCTCAAAAACGCATTGGAGCTGTTATTCGCACATTTTACCGGTGTGAATTGGCATTAGGTTTAGAACCAAATTTCTATTTTGGCATCGTTATCTATTGGTAACCATGTAGATTGTTATGAATTTAAAAACTCGTAATTAAAGGCAAAACTAGTCTTACTAGTCCGCGATGTACAAAATAGATGATAACCACAAATATCACATATGGTTTCGATAGCTTCATTTTCCTTACCCAAAGTCTTTAAAGCAAAACCCGAGGGCTTTGGGCTCCCAAAAAACAAACCTATTACCAATCCCGGGTAGAACTACTCTCTACAGTAGGTCCGTTTCTTTACTTTTTGGGGTAAAATTCGTAAAAGAGAAGTTATCACATTTAAGAGTAAAATTGTCTCTTAAAAAAAGAAACTACAAAAAAGTAAAGGAATGCATTAAACAACTAGATTTGCTCATAATTAAAAGTCAACGGCTGCATTTGCTCGGAACTCTACATCTATGAAAAAACATTATAAGGAACATTAAAAGTTCCTTTAG
The DNA here is from genome assembly GCA_945910035.1 of Brachypalpus laphriformis. Taxonomy (NCBI): domain Eukaryota; kingdom Metazoa; phylum Arthropoda; class Insecta; order Diptera; family Syrphidae; genus Brachypalpus; species Brachypalpus laphriformis. The sequence continues at coordinate 91,159,187 of OX246754.1, forward strand.
TACTTTTATATATGTTTTTTTTTATTTTTTCCTATTTGTTCATCTCATTTATCTCACTTTCAGCCAGCAACCTCGGCGATGTTGAATACAATTTTTGTGACAATCTTTTATAAAGAAATCGATCGAACACTCCATTATTGCAAGTAAACTATCTGTTTGAAATCACCAAAGCAAAAAAAAACAAATACACGCAACGAACCATTTCAATACTGTTTAGTTAAGTATGCTATCTCCGCGCCGGGTAGTTTTTTCTTGGAAAAAAATCAAAATACCTACATATTAACGGCTTAGTAAGGTACCGTTATTAGCAAAAGCATTTATGTGGCCTAAAATTCGCGAATTTAAAGCAATGTAATCTGACAAAGCCTAGACAAAATATTAAATTTCAGATTTGTTTCTCAGAAACTACCATTTTCAAAAAAATATATCTCTTAGAGCAAAATAACAGAACACAACTAACTGAACCTTAAAGGGCAAAGTAGGGACTACATTTCTTAAAAATTTAAAATTTTTATTTTTTGCCCAACGTAATGATTTAGCGGGGCAAAGTGAGCTAGTCGCGTTCTCAAGAATTTTTTTCTCTTAATAAATGAAAGCCCAGAAGCTTAAAGCGTAGTTACATTATCTATTGTATAAGTACTTGACGTCGGAAAAGGTCAACTCTCTAGACTTAATAGGCCTGACATAGAGACCACTCGAAATCCACCAAATTAACAAGAATTGAAACGAATATTTAGCGGTTCACCATTCAGTAGCGTTATGTTTATTAGTTATCGTCTATTGTTATTAAAAACACACTGTCCAATAAAATAAAATAGAAATTAAAATTTTTCAATATTAACACCCCTGTACTGCATTTCGAGTGAAAGTGGATTGAAATTGAATTTTAATTCCACTCGAAATAAAATTCAGTGTTCTGCATTCCGAGTGAATTCGAATTTTTTTAAATCCACTTCTAATTCTTGCTTGAAATGACAAAATCAGCTGTAAATTTAAAATTAATTCACATTTTCAAAGTAAATTAAAAATTTAATAAAACATTTGTTATTAAAAATGGATGCTATTTTATTATTATCTGTGAAAACCGCTAAGAAAGCCGAATGTAGAGAGTTCGCTGGAAGATTTCCAAAATATTCACTTTCGAACACAATCCAAAATTCATAATTTCGTTTGGAATGCAGAACACCTAATTCCACTTTTGGTGGTTGAATTTCAATTCAATTAAAAAAAAGTTTCAGTCCCTCAAATGAGAGTATGCAAATGACTCAATTTCAATCTTCTAATGGGTGCTAACCGAAATTGAAAGTAGCTAAAAATTAAACGGTGACGTATTTTATTATTTGATTATCAAGATCATCTTCAATTGTTTTCATCAAAATCAAAAATCATGCAGCGCACCTCATCTGGTGTTTACATCTGGAATGACCCTATATTCATTTGGGTACTTTCTTTTCCATTTTTTATTTTAGTTTTCACAGCAAATTGAATTTAAACTCAAAATAATGAAAATTAGAAGAATTAAGAAATTCCCAATAAAAAAATCATTTGATATGTTTGACAGATTACTGATTCAGGCCCACTAAAATTTTGTGGGTAATTCTTACCGTAAGATCTGTCCGGAGACAAAATACTTTAAACGTTAAGGTTTCAGCTGCTTCTGTTCAGTACTCCACATCCATTAAAACCATTTTTAATGAACTATAAAGATCATCTTTATTACTTTTAAATATGAATTAACCTATCTAAATGAATGTCCTAGGAGAATATTCAACTTTCATTTGGATCCCCTTTTTTCCACTTTTTATTTTCTTTTTTGCAACAAATTAAATTAAAATGAAAAATAACCCAAAACAAAAGAAAAATAAAAACATTCAACAAAGTGACAGCTGACTATGACAGAAAAATTCGTAAGATTTACTCTTTTTTGCGCTAAGAAACGAGATTGGTCTAGAATTCGTACTCTCATTTAACAGCTCACGGCTGGTTTCACATTTTTGTTTTCCAGACTCGTTCGACTTACGAAAGAATGGGAGATTTTCGCCCGATTTCGTTGTTAAAATTCTTCTATTTAAGTCGAAGAACTTTCTCCGAAGTGGAGATTAATCTAAAAATAAACGCGCCGAGTGTGCCACTTCGAAAAACAAAAGAAAAAATCTTAAAAGTTGAACTATAATAGAAGAATGATTTCGTACAACTTTCGAAACAGTGCTAATACAAAGGACTTGTATTGTGTGACCATAATAGCTTTTTGCTTCGATTTGTAAAGTTTTCGTTCACTTTTGGCCATTTACGAAAGAGCGAATCCATTCTCATTTCAAATTTATTATGCAGGGAAGTCTCACTTATATGACCCCTCAGTTATATGAATTATTCCAATATATGAACCGCCAAATTTTTGTAATGGAATCCTGTTAAATGAACTGATACTCTAATAAATGTACTACTCGCACATATGTAGTGAATTTCTGTTGAAAAGCTGTGTTACCCCAATTATTAGCTGCATAACATTATAGCACACCAGGAAGAGAGTATACGACCTTCTAAAATCAATAACCATGAAAGATGCTATTTCATATTTAGTAAGTGCGTGGGTGAAAATCAATTGCTAAATGTTGGCGTGAGATATTTTACAAACTTGATGATTCGGACTTCATAGAAGAAGATAATGTGCCTTTGTCTCGATACTTGCAAGCAATTCATCCCGAACTGCTGATTATAAAATGTCCGCAATCAAGCTTGGCGAGAATTAGCGGAGGATCCGACGCCTATCATAGACGATACCGATGATGATGATGTTTCATCAAACCGTGGTAATCCAGAAGGTCGACCACAGCTGAACTGCTGTCAGGGGCAATGACAGCTCTAAATACGCTGATGGGCTGGGCTTCAGAAAATTAATTTCCTTACGATGAACTGCTGATGCTGAGAAATATGCGTGAAAGAGCAATCGAACTTGGACTTAAGAAAACTGCCCAAACAAAAATATCCAACTTTTTCAACCGATATTAACTTAAACAATTTAAAATAAATTATTTTTAAGTTTTTTACATTACCTGGAGTAAATAAATATACTTTAATTTCATTTTTTAACTATTTTAAAAAAAAAATTATTTCATATTGTACATGGTTCCAATATATGAACTTTTCAGTTATATGAACACTGGCCCAACAATCATTAGTTCTTATTAGTGAGACTTCACTGTGTGAGGGTATATAGTAAGTAGTGGTAGAAGTATATAGGACCACTCACTCGTAGTTAAATCTTTCATGAGAGAGCCAATCGATCCGGAATACGACTGCATTCTTTCGGGTGTTTGCGGGTATTTGCTTGATATTAGGATAGCAACGTCATCTACATAAGCAATAACTTTGAATCCTGTCGCTTGACAGAGCTACTTCCAAAGAATGCGTTCATTACTCTGCCCTTGAGCATATATGTATATGAAGCGACATAGGGGTTCGTAGATGTTGAGCCTGTTAAGGGCATTGATAATTGAATTGTTTTCAACGTTGTTGAGGGCTCCTAAGTCGAGGAATGCTGAAGATGGTCACAGCGTACTGATAGGCTTCGGTTCATACAGGTGCTAAAAAAAAGTAATTATTTAAAAATGAAAACAAATTTAACATCGTGCATAAAATACCAGTTTAAAAAAAAAACACTCGGAAGCGGGTCCATGAAGATATAGTCCCAACTTCAGGGGAATTTCCTGAAAGCGGGTAGCTGAAATATTTGTCATGAACGGTCCCAAAACATTTCAAACAACTTGGGTTCTCCAGCTTTCTTCAGGATCGATGTTGAAACCGCTTTCTTTTGAACGATGACGATTGACGATGTCTCCCGACTGTTTTGAGCTGTTTTAAACCGATCCAAAGGTTTTTTTTGTCGAATTTACGAGATCTAGGTTCACCACTATACACCTAAGGCCAAACGGCACTCAAGGGTGGAGACAATCCGGATGGCCAGCCTTGAAGAAAGCTGAAATGAATTTATCGGCGAATAAGGTAATGTTATTGGGTTTTTGAGACTCAAACCGATTACCTTGTCAAGTATCAAACAATTAATTCTGATTATTACTGCGGTTTTTGCGTCAGCTGCGATATGAAGCAAAAAAGCGGGTTTGAATTACTGCCGCCTCCTCCCTATTCGCAAAATCTGACTCGTGTGGCTTTTATCTGTTCCCCAATCTAAAAAAAAACACATTAGGGATGACATAGTTTTTCAAGGAATGAAGACGGGTGAAAACTTGAGTATTAACGTATTTTTTGAGGAAACATTTTTCAAAACTTGTGTGGTAGCTTTAGAGATCAGATGGAATAATTGTATTGAGCTTAAATGAGATTGCGTTGAAAAAAGTAATTTGTAAGCTTTTCTGTTAGACACATTAAGATCTCAGTTAGAAAGACATAATAGTACCAGCGCACACAAAAAGTGGCCATAATTATTTTCGGGTCTTAATGGTCTAATCTAAATCTGAAACAATTATTAAAACAGTTTTTAAGCCATTACCCTTCTTTTCAAAGAATTATAATGATTTTTTTATTTTACTATCTTCTTCCTATTTCGGTGAGGTTATGATCCGAATCCCAGAAAATACCAAAAAGTTTTTTCACGGTCCCACCTCTCGCGAGCGTCTGACAAACATCCGAGATTGTATTGTATTGTTGTCATGAAAAAGCTTCTCAAATCGCCGTTCGGAGTCGGCATTAAGCTGTAGGTCCCTTCCATTCGTGTGAAAAATATAACGCACACAACATGATTGGTTGCGAGAAGCTAGGCCCTGGCACTTTAAAGAGCTGTTGCGTCAAATATTTGTATTTTTTTGTATGATCCGAAAACAAGGGATCATAATCCTCCCACTTCACCGCATTTCTACTGATCCGCCTGTGGGGTTCGCCTATTTGACCTCAGAAAACATCGACAGGCCTCCCGATTTTGGATCACTCGGTTACTGGGGCCAATGAAATGCCGATGTCGTCGCATTTGTGTGATCCAGGCGTTTATAGGCCTGCCTCGCGATGTCTTCGGAACGCTAATTGATATTGCCTTTTTAACAGGGTTCAAATTATATCTTCCATGAACGTGGCAATACCAGCTGAGCCGGTCATGCTCTATCTTTCGTAAGATGGTTTCCTTGATGTGAAAGCTTCCACTGATCTTCGAACTTCTTATTCGATCAAGCTTTGTCGCTCCTGCTGTCGTGCGAAGCATCTTCATCTCAGCTGCTGTTAATTTACTCTCATACTTTTTGTACATCGTCCAACATTGTGAACCGTATGTGAGCGCTGGACGCACAACTGCGGTGTAGAGCCTTCCTTTCAACTTAAGAGGCATTTTCGGTCACAGAAGGTAGCGGAGTTTTTCGCCACTTTATCCACCCTACATGCTCTATCTTTCGTAAGATGGTTTCCTTGATGTGAAAGCTTCCACTGATCTTCGAACTTCTTATTCGATCAAGCTTTGTCACTCCTGCTGTCGTGCGAAGCATTTTCATCTCAGCTGCTGTTAATTTACTCTCATACTTTTTGTACATCGTCCAACATTGTGAACCGTATGTGAGCGCTGGACGCACAACTGCGGTGTAGAGCCTTCCGTTCAACTTAAGAGGCATTTTCAGTCACAGAAGGTAGCGGAGTTTTTCGCCACTTTATCAACCCTACGCTTACGCGATGATTGATGTCGTCATCACAGGTTGCCCAGATATTTGAACTTTTCGCAATTGGGAAGCACTGTTCCATTCAAATAAATGTCTGGAATAGGCCTGAGTGGATCAGAGAACGGACAGCACAAGTACTCTGCCTTTTTTTAACTAATGCGATACCCATTTCCCTTCAAAACGTCCACCCACACATCAAGTGCTCGTTGTAGAGATGTAGGAACCTCACTTATGATGGCACCATCGTCAGCAAAGAATAATTGATGTACTTTGGGGTCCGTCACTTTACCTTCAAGCAGATAGTCAAGGACTGCAATAAAGAGCAAATGACTTAAAACGCTTCCCTGGGGCACCCCGACTTTGATTGGGAACTCTTCGGTTACTCCAACGGGACAGCTTACTCTTGTCTTTGCCCTTTCGTACATGTCCATGATCATCTGTACATAGGTTTCTAGAACCCCACGATGCCTTACCGCCACCCATATCAGATCTTGTAGTTGTCTGTCGAATGCCTTTTCAAAGTCAACCAATACAATACAATTTTTGATTATACAATCTGCGTACGATTTACGTACAACCAGACATTTTATTCCGTCTTTTTACACATACACACCATATACAATAATTTCCATACAATCTGTGCATGTGACATCGGTTGTGCAGTCAAGACTATGCGACCATACGATATCGGTACAACGTTCGGTTGTATGGATATACACGATGCAATTATCGTATACAACACTAAAGCTGTCAAACCGTTGGTACGACGTTGTATCGTGTATTTCTGACTTTATACTACTGCTAGGAAAAAATTCTACTTCTTAATTTTCAATTTGAAGTATCGACTTTTGGCCACTTTTTGCATACAGATACTCCTATGTGCAGCGGTTCGATTGCATCAGTCATCCCTAATACTCTTACGCACCCTACTTAGCTATATCAGACACGTTGAGATCCCTTAACCCTAGTCTCCACTGGCAATAATTCATTGCAAGAAATATGTCAAGCAATCGAAATTTCTAATGGAGATCGCAAATGAAATAAATTATTTCAAGAAATTTGCGGTCTCCATTGAAAATTTCAATTGCTTGACATATTTCTTGCAATGAATTATTGCCAGTGGAGACTAGGGGTTAGTTAGGTTAGGTTAGGTAAGGTATGTGGGCTGGTGTAGGGGATAGAAATCCTCTACACCACTCTCAGTCCCATATAGACCCGTTATGATACCCATGGAGGTAAAGAAGATAGACTAGAAACCCTTCCTCGTGAAAGGAATAAAATATAGTATATTGATGTGTAGTTGTTATATATTCCATTCAATTTCTTTTATATCTTGATGAAATCTTTAACCTTGATCTTTACTTACAGCTCCTAAGTTATAAGGAAAATACCTTAAATGAGAATGAAGAAAGTGAAATTTGAGGTCATCAGACAACTTAATCTTTGGAAATTTTGAAGCATATTATTTATTATTTCTTCATAATTTGGGCTCTTTTGGTTTCCCAAGAAGTTCCTTCTTTCAACGATACCCAAGCTGTCAATTCTGTAGGATTCAGATTCCTATCGAACTTTTCATCTTTGATCAGTTTTCTTATATCGGGGCCAACGAAAATGTCTTCTTTCAGTTTAGCTTCAGATAAAGATGGGAATACTCCTTGTAAATGCATAAATCCATCGACTTGTTTATTTAAAGTTTTTACAAATTGTTTCATAATATCAAGTTTTATGTGCAGAGATGGTTATACAACTTTTTCAGATGGCACTAAGTTTTGTCGAACTATATTTTTATTTCCTGGATCCAAATTAGTTCTAGCCGGCCATTCTTTTCTCGTGTATTGTTGTATCCTGTTCCTGTTGTCACATTCACATAAGTAGCACGGATATTTTGTAAAGCCACTGTGCTGTCCTAATAACATCCCAATCATTTTTAAATCTCCACACCCAATCCACCCATGCTGGTTGTAGTCAAAACTGTAACTAAATTTTTACGATTTTTTATGAATGGTAAAAACTAATTACTTGATAAATAAACTAATACCAGATGGCTACATAGAAATAATATTCCAAAGATACCCTCATTAAGTATCTTTGGAATAATAACCATAATAGGGGTGTAATTTATCGAAGTGGTGTAATTTATCGATACCTTTTCTAATGAGATAAAGTGCCTATCTATAGAAAAATAATAAAACCGTAGAAATGTATTATCGAAAATTGTGACGTGATGCATTTTTTTTACTCTAGGAATCGCTTCGTAAAATAAAAAACAAAAATACCTTGTAGTACTGTGTAATTTTAAAATAAAATATTTTTTTTTTTGTTAAGGCGGGAATCAAAGGGATCTTGCGCGCGCCAAAAACATGAAAAAGAAAGAGGAACAGACCAGGGGCAAGCGTACTGACAATCTGACTGTGGAACAACGTAAACAAAGGTAAAATGTATTTAAAAATTCCAATCCAATAAAAATACTCTTCCTTCAGGGATGCTGACTTAATGCGAGAAAAACAACGGAAAAAAGATGAGATAGCAGCTGCACGCGGAGTCCCAGCCGCTGATAATGACAAAAAGTAAGCTCAAGTTTCGTTGCCCAGCACCCCTCTGCATCAATATAAACATACTATTACCTGACTAAAATTTAGAAAGCCATACAAACCCCGAATTGTGTGTTTATTAATTAAATAAAGAAAATTTTCAAGGGCAAGCAAAAGGAAACATAATAAATATTTAGCAAATAAGAAATTTAGTATTTTAATTATACATAATTACATTTATTAAAAATTTGTTTCTTTGTTTTATTGTGAGAAGATGCATATATTTTTTTGTTCAACTAAACGATGTATGGTTTCTTATGATTGAGCTTTATAATTGTATAAATCAAATTGTTTCATTTACAAAGTTTATACCTTCAAGTTAAATTATTTTGTGTCCTTTCTGGCTTTCAAACTTCAACCCAAAATAAAAATTATGATTTACAAAGGCTTTTGCTTAAAGAATTTTCAAATCCTGTTGCTGTACGACAAAATTTCGTATTTTTTCATAGAAGGTTATATATGTATGTATCATTTTCTGCCACCTTTCGGGCAATTTTATAATGCCCCTCTCGCAGAACGTCGCGAGGCGAATTTTTTTTCCATTGAGTGAGTTCTGCAGAGACCGGAATAAATGATAATCGAAAGGTGCAAGAACAGGGGTCGAATCGCGTCCTCCGTTATTTGCCACGTAATTTGTATGTATGTTGTTGCTAGATCTACCCATAAAAAATACAAATTACGTTACCAATCATCCGTTGACGGAGGACGCAATTCGACCCCAGGTGAACACGGCGGGTGGGGTAAGACATCCCACCCAAACTGGACCATCTTCTGATTGAGAGCAATACTTATCGGAATCAATGGTTTGTTTATGCGAAAGAAGCTCACGTTAGACAATTCCTTTCTAAACCACCGAATACAGAGCATAACTTTCTTCGGGTGAAAACTCAACCTGATTGTCGTTGGCGTTTGTCGCTTTTCGACGATTGTCGTTTTATTCATAGCTACGACCTGCTGATCGTTCAACATTACTAAGCAATTTGTTTGTCGTGTAGAATACTATTACAACTCTTTCACAGTAAAAAAGTTATGAAAATGAATTCGTGCTACATTTGAAGAAGCGGCTAATTGAGCAACAAAGTCAACTACATCTCATCCAACAGTATCTACTTGAAAATCAACAACAACAACAGCAGCAACGAGAAAATCAACATCGACAACAGCAAAAACAGGCTGAATTCCTAAGTGCAGTACTGCGAAGTCAAACGTTCCTAAACGCCAATAGGTTGCGGTGATGACGCATCGTGAATGTATCTACTGCGCAAACAAAAGCAAACAGCGCATCATGCACTGATGTGATGCAAATGTCATTTAACATTTTATTGTTCTTTATTTCGCCAAAGTGGAAGCGTCCGGTCCTCTCCAGATTCGTAAGAAATTATTTATTACATAGTAAATTTTGTAAAATTTACTACAAACTACCAGAAATTTTTTTTTTTTATAATAGTTTTTGTTTTAATTCATAGCGTTCCAAAACGTCAACTTGAACATCTACAAAACAAAACAAAATCTGCATAAACAACAAAAACAGAAACAACATAAACTAAAGAAAATGGAGTTAACACCGCTTCAGCATCATTCGTCGAATACTTCTGTCACATCTATTCATGAGTCGTTCTTGTCAACACCTAAACAACATAAAACAGACCCGACGTGCTCAACAAGCTCTTACGCCCTGTTGCAATTTAAACCTCCACAGCAGAAAAGAGTTCTGCGTTCAAACACTGGGGGTTCTTCCTGCTAATGACGTGTCAAGCGATAAATCTCCAATTGATGCCTAGTCCTCGTTAATTGCTCCATTTAGTTGCAACGATGACCCTCTACCTCATACTTCTTCACGTCAGGAATCGTTGCTTCCAACATCTTTATCCATCAACCTGGTGGTTGTGAAAAAGCCTCCTCGTAGAACAATCTTCATCTCGAGACTTTCTTCTGCTACCCCAGTCAACGATATCATGAACTACATCAGCAGCAAAACGTCGGTGCCTTCATCCCTTACATGCATCAAATATAATTTTAAGGAACCCAGTGAAATAGCATCTTTTAAACTGCTGACTTCTGACTCTCATACCGAACTCCTACTATCGAGAGAATTTTGGCCTGATGGGACTTTAGTCCATGAATATGTTTCTCGGACTAAGAACACGTCTTTCACAAAGACTCCAGTACCTGCACCAGTAACGTCGCATCCAAAAAACGATTAGGTGTTCATTTAGATATTCCTTATTTGTATGTAACACCCCCTGAGTGTCTTTGTGTATGTATATTACCAAAACGTCCGAGGGCTGCGAACTAAGGCATCCACTATGACAGTTTCGCCCTAAAAGAAACTAATCTTACTCAAGATTTTAACAGCAATTGAATTGTTTACGTCCGATTTCAACGTTTTTCGAGATGAGGTCTAGAGAAAGAGGATAATTCTTCGGGTCGAGGTGTTCTTCTGGCAGTACATAATCGCCTTGACTCGACACTAGTTAAAACTTCGCTCACATCTAATTTTGAGTACATTTGTGTCAAAATAACAATTTCAAACTGCAACATTTTTATCCTTTGCTGCTACATTCGACCTAGCCAGCTCAAGCAGAGCAGCTACCAACTTGCCATAGACGCGTTCGATTCGATGTTTGATATTGTTGATCCTCGCGCTACCGTCTTAATTCTGGGGGATTTTAATTTTCCCGCCCTCCAATGAGCCCCATCAGACAATCAGTCCTATTATACTGCAATAAGCCCCTCTTCAGAAGAGGAAGTCCTTTTCATTGACTGTCTCTCAGACTCCAGGAGTGGAATCCGCTAAGGTGATAGTTGATTGTTGGCGATCACAATCATCCCTTTTGCTCTCCCTAAGGTGACCATCAGCGTGATCATCACATTTTTGCGATCGTTTTTGTGTGACAGCTATTTAGGTGTCACTTCCATATAGTCATTCTTTTTTTTAAGATTATTAGTGAAGAAGTGCTATTTGCGAAGTGCTACGAAAATATTTACCTCTGAAATTATTTTATAACGCAAGTGCTGAAGAATCCAATTAGAGAAATAACTTAAATATTTCGGAACTTCCAAATGCAATATAAGTTTCAACAAAAGCATATTGTTTTTGTTGCTGTTTTGCTTTTTAGATAAAAAAAAAAAGTTCGATTGACAAAGGTTGCGATTGTTAGGCATACCAAATGGAACACGAGCTTCAAATCAACCACCAATTCTTCACTGGCTGCAACACTATATTTACTTGGTGGTGGATTACCGAAGGCAAGTTGGTGCTGATTGAGCTGCACCAAATGGTCAAAGTGCTGTCGCAAGAGTCCCATTCTCCTCGCCATATTCGGGTGGTTTTATATAAAATTAGATAGAATCGCCAATTGTTTTTTCATTGATAGTGCGGAAGGCCTACAATGATTTATATGGTTCTTTAAATTTGCCTAAATATAACAATAATTTATTTTACATGCTTGTTTTAACCTAAAACAACTTTGTTTCAATCTTTTGTGTGCACAAATCAGAAGGCATTGCACAACAATCGGCGGAAGCACTGACAAGAAAATGACATTTCGAAAAGCTGTGCTGCCAAGTTTTAAATCATTTTTTGCGATCGTTTTACGGAGAGCTAACATAGTGTGATCATCAACTTTGAATATCAAAAGTGTGATTATCAACTATCAGCTTAGAGGATTCCACTCCAGCTTATATCAGTTAAGTGGAGTCACTAATAACCTAGGCAGACAACTTGATCTCGTTTTCTCGTCAGATGCCGAAAACTGCCTCATTTCAGCGAGCAACCATCTCTTATCCAAATGGGATCATTACCACCCTCCTCTAGCTCTTACATTGTCTTACAATAACGATAAAAATACTGTACAATCAGAGTACTCGTACAGCTTTAATTTTCGCAAGGCAGACTACACAAAACTTAGTAACCTTTTAAGCGCTATTAATTTCAACAGCATTTTTAACAGTACACACATTTCTGTCGATAATGTACTAGGATTGTTTTACTCTGAAATTTTCAGCTGTTTTATGCAATCCGTCCCATATATGCCACAGAAGAGTTTCTCTTCATCTCCACCTTGGTATACTAAAGAATTACGTTCACTTCGCAACAAAAGAAATAAGCTCTGGCGTATCTACCTCGAATTTCGCTCTGATTTCAACTTCTCCAATTACAGCTACCCTTCGACTCTGACATTCTCCAATACAGCGTCGAGAGATCCTCGAATAATACCAAATTTATTCGCTCATGTCTTTAGTCAATCGTTCTCCATCAACACATAAGAGCCCGACTGTTCTCACATGAGAGATTGTCCCCAGACCTCCTTAACTTTAATTGACATAACAGTGGCTCTCGTGACAGAAAAGATCGAAAGACTTAAATGCAATTACTCCACTGGCCCGGATGGTATACCCGCCGTAGTTTAAAAAAAAATATATAAACTCCTTAACTCTACCCCTTACGGCTCTGTTCCGACTGTCTCTTTCTCAAAGCGTCTTTTCTATGCTTTGAAAAAGCTCTTATATTATTCCCCTTCATAAAAAAGTCCGAAAAACGAAATCTCGAACTATCGTCCTCTAGTTAAACTCTCCTGCATACCTAAGCTATTCGACTATTGTAAGTCTATATTTTCCCCTCACCAACACGGTTTCTTAAAGGGAAGGTCTACAACCACAAACCTAACCCAATTCTTATCCAGCACCCTGTGCGCATTGGAAGATGGCAAGGAAGTCGATGTTGTTGCTACCGATTTCAGCAAATCCTTCGATAAAATTTCATACGCAATTGTATTTTTGAAACTCAAAGCTCTCGGCTTTCCGCCTGGGTATCGGCGTGGATCAAATCCTACCTTCATGAACGTCAATATGAAGTCCTTTTTAGATCCTTTGTACCCGATCTATTTATGGCCCCCTTTGGAGTCCCTCAAGGTAGCCATCTTGGTCCCCTGATTTTCCTTTTGTCAATTAATGATGTTGATGGCATAATTAAATATTCCCGCCTATTAGTTTGTGCGGACGACATGAACATTTTTACACACATCTCCACACCCACTGACTCCCGTGCTCTTCAAACTGACTTGAATAGCTTTTCTACTTGGTGTAATAACAACTTTCTTGAGTTGAATGCCAAGCTATTACTTATTCGCGGAAGCTTCTTCCGACAGACCCTAGAACGTATGTGATTTGCGACGAGCCTGTTCCCACTGTCACTTTTCTCCGTGATTTGGGCGTCATATGCGACAACAGTGAGCTTAATTTTCGTAGCCATATTGACAATATTATTAGCAGGGCTAATTCTGCGCTAGGTTATGTGAAACGTTGGTCCAAGGAATTCTCAAATCCTTACGTCACGAAATCCCTGTACTTCACATTTGTAAGACCAATTCTTGAATATGCCAGCCAAGTCTGGTCTCCCTATCACGATACACATTCACATCGAATTGAGTGTGTCCAACGGAGGTTCATCGAATTTGCTCTACGCGGACTCCCGTGGCCTGACAGATTCAACCTACCTCCTTATGAGAATCGGTTGAATTTGTTGAACATGCAGTCGCTTGAAAAGCGTAGAAAAGTTGCCGATATACTATTTGTACATCAACAATTAGCAGGCAAAATTGATTGTCCTATTCTGCTCCAAACCATTTCACTCAGCACTAACCCACGTTTTCTGAGATCAGTACCTCTCTTCTGCCTCAAGTTTCACCGTACAAACTACGGCTGTAATGAGCCTATGTCTCGAATGCTTCGTTTTGCTAATGACTGTCAGAAACTTTTTGATTTCCAGTGCAGCAAAAACACCCTTAAACTCCCTTTACTCTCCTTCCTCACTCAGGTCTTGATATTTGTAAATTTTAACTATCTTTTAAGTACACATTGTAAATTAGATTTAAGTTCCTTACAGCTTGTATTAAGCAAAATTAAATTAAATTAAATTAAGAATAAGACGACAATCGTCGAAAAGCGACAAACGCCAACGGTAATCAGGGTGACTGTCTTTTGGAATGGCTAAATGTTACACCTCTTTGGTTCTTGACCTTTTCCGTTCCACATTCCCGTTTCGTTTTAGGAATGGTTCACTTTCGTTGTGTTTCTGTAGCGAATTACTGATGGAGTCACGATCCAACAATTTTTTTTTCGCTCAAGTTGTGAGATAGCCAGATCTCATCGACATTGTATTGCAGCTTGCGTAATTATACTCGACTGTAGCACACATTAGCCGTATTTTATTATCACCCAAGATTCATATACATAGATCACACGACGAAAATAAAACGATCCGGATCTGGATCAACGAATTATTTCCCTTGTGTCTTGTAGTGTGGTTGTGTAACCTACCAAGGAATAAAAAATAAAAATTTCTGGATCACGAAATTGATCCTGATAGAAAGCAAGATCTCGTATTGTTGTTGTATTGCATAGAAACCAATGATCCATATGGATCATGAGTTATAATAAAATACGGCTATTATCGTTATCACCTCGTGACGAAATTAAAGTCACTCTGTCATTTCAGTGAAAAAAAAAACCTAAAATTCATATTCCGAATACATTTCTACGAATTTCTTTCACTAAAATGTTAGATAGCATATATTGTGAGCCTAGCTCCACGTTAAATATTTAAAATAAGGTTTCAGGTTTATGTCGACTATAATTACTAAAACACTTTGTTACGAGCTAACATAATTTTAAAGTGTACTTGGCAACGAATAGTGAAACTATTTAAATGTTAATAGTGTTTTACAACCAGTACACTTGAATAATCACAAATGGCGCAAGTTTCTAAGGCGGATATTTTGTTTCTGTTTAATACCGCACTGAAACAAGGGAGCTGAAGATGTTGGAACACATTTTTCTGCAGACATAGTATGAAAGTAACATTTCACTAGCAGTCCATATATAATACGTCAATGCCTGGCACTTAAAGAGCTGTTGCGCCAAAAATTTATTTATTTTACCAGCCCTTGGTATGATGATGAGTGCGTTGACCGGAAGAAATTGACAGAAAATGCACATGAAAAAGAGCTGCAGCGCAAGACAAGAGCAGTAAGAAAGGAGCACCGGACCAGAAGAAGGGAAAATAAGAAAATTCTGCGTAAAAAGAAAATGGACCACGCAGCTTCCCACCTCAGGGATATTGAAGTGTCTCGCGAGCGCAACATCATCCTGAATTTCTATCGAAACACCAAACAGCTGGCAGCTGACTTCAAACCCGGAACACAGGCTCTTCGGTACCTATTGGGTACCTTTGAACGAAAAATATTTCGTCGGATATTAGGTCACATATGGGTGTTTCCATAAAAACCGGCCCTTAACTAAAAAAAAAAAATAATCCACTGTAAGCTCAAGTTTCGTTGCCCAGCACCCCTCTGCATCAATATAAACATACTATTACCTGACTAAAATTTAGAAAGCCATACAAACCCCGAATTGTGTGTTTATTAATTAAATAAAGAAAATTTTCAAGGGCAAGCAAAAGGAAACATAATAAATATTTAGCAAATAAGAAATTTAGTATTTTAATTATACATAATTACATTTATTAAAAATTTGTTTCTTTGTTTTATTGTGAGAAGATGCATATATTTTTTTGTTCAACTAAACGATGTATGGTTTCTTATGATTGAGCTTTATAATTGTATAAATCAAATTGTTTCATTTACAAAGTTTATACCTTCAAGTTAAATTATTTTGTGTCCTTTCTGGCTTTCAAACTTCAACCCAAAATAAAAATTATGATTTACAAAGGCTTTTGCTTAAAGAATTTTCAAATCCTGTTGCTGTACGACAAAATTTCGTATTTTTTCATAGAAGGTTATATATGTATGTATCATTTTCTGCCACCTTTCGGGCAATTTTATAATGCCCCTCTCGCAGAACGTCGCGAGGCGAATTTTTTTTCCATTGAGTGAGTTCTGCAGAGACCGGAATAAATGATAATCGAAAGGTGCAAGAACAGGGGTCGAATCGCGTCCTCCGTTATTTGCCACGTAATTTGTATGTATGTTGTTGCTAGATCTACCCATAAAAAATACAAATTACGTTACCAATCATCCGTTGACGGAGGACGCAATTCGACCCCAGGTGAACACGGCGGGTGGGGTAAGACATCCCACCCAAACTGGACCATCTTCTGATTGAGAGCAATACTTATCGGAATCAATGGTTTGTTTATGCGAAAGAAGCTCACGTTAGACAATTCCTTTCTAAACCACCGAATACAGAGCATAACTTTCTTCGGGTGAAAACTCAACCTGATTGTCGTTGGCGTTTGTCGCTTTTCGACGATTGTCGTTTTATTCATAGCTACGACCTGCTGATCGTTCAACATTACTAAGCAATTTGTTTGTCGTGTAGAATACTATTACAACTCTTTCACAGTAAAAAAGTTATGAAAATGAATTCGTGCTACATTTGAAGAAGCGGCTAATTGAGCAACAAAGTCAACTACATCTCATCCAACAGTATCTACTTGAAAATCAACAACAACAACAGCAGCAACGAGAAAATCAACATCGACAACAGCAAAAACAGGCTGAATTCCTAAGTGCAGTACTGCGAAGTCAAACGTTCCTAAACGCCAATAGGTTGCGGTGATGACGCATCGTGAATGTATCTACTGCGCAAACAAAAGCAAACAGCGCATCATGCACTGATGTGATGCAAATGTCATTTAACATTTTATTGTTCTTTATTTCGCCAAAGTGGAAGCGTCCGGTCCTCTCCAGATTCGTAAGAAATTATTTATTACATAGTAAATTTTGTAAAATTTACTACAAACTACCAGAAATTTTTTTTTTTTATAATAGTTTTTGTTTTAATTCATAGCGTTCCAAAACGTCAACTTGAACATCTACAAAACAAAACAAAATCTGCATAAACAACAAAAACAGAAACAACATAAACTAAAGAAAATGGAGTTAACACCGCTTCAGCATCATTCGTCGAATACTTCTGTCACATCTATTCATGAGTCGTTCTTGTCAACACCTAAACAACATAAAACAGACCCGACGTGCTCAACAAGCTCTTACGCCCTGTTGCAATTTAAACCTCCACAGCAGAAAAGAGTTCTGCGTTCAAACACTGGGGGTTCTTCCTGCTAATGACGTGTCAAGCGATAAATCTCCAATTGATGCCTCGTCCTCGTTAATTGCTCCATTTAGTTGCAACGATGACCCTCTACCTCATACTTCTTCACGTCAGGAATCGTTGCTTCCAACATCTTTATCCATCAACCTGGTGGTTGTGAAAAAGCCTCCTCGTAGAACAATCTTCATCTCGAGACTTTCTTCTGCTACCCCAGTCAACGATATCATGAACTACATCAGCAGCAAAACGTCGGTGCCTTCATCCCTTACATGCATCAAATATAATTTTAAGGAACCCAGTGAAATAGCATCTTTTAAACTGCTGACTTCTGACTCTCATACCGAACTCCTACTATCGAGAGAATTTTGGCCTGATGGGACTTTAGTCCATGAATATGTTTCTCGGACTAAGAACACGTCTTTCACAAAGACTCCAGTACCTGCACCAGTAACGTCGCATCCAAAAAACGATTAGGTGTTCATTTAGATATTCCTTATTTGTATGTAACACCCCCTGAGTGTCTTTGTGTATGTATATTACCAAAACGTCCGAGGGCTGCGAACTAAGGCATCCACTATGACAGTTTCGCCCTAAAAGAAACTAATCTTACTCAAGATTTTAACAGCAATTGAATTGTTTACGTCCGATTTCAACGTTTTTCGAGATGAGGTCTAGAGAAAGAGGATAATTCTTCGGGTCGAGGTGTTCTTCTGGCAGTACATAATCGCCTTGACTCGACACTAGTTAAAACTTCGCTCACATCTAATTTTGAGTACATTTGTGTCAAAATAACAATTTCAAACTGCAACATTTTTATCCTTTGCTGCTACATTCGACCTAGCCAGCTCAAGCAGAGCAGCTACCAACTTGCCATAGACGCGTTCGATTCGATGTTTGATATTGTTGATCCTCGCGCTACCGTCTTAATTCTGGGGGATTTTAATTTTCCCGCCCTCCAATGAGCCCCATCAGACAATCAGTCCTATTATACTGCAATAAGCCCCTCTTCAGAAGAGGAAGTCCTTTTCATTGACTGTCTCTCAGACTCCAGGAGTGGAATCCGCTAAGGTGATAGTTGATTGTTGGCGATCACAATCATCCCTTTTGCTCTCCCTAAGGTGACCATCAGCGTGATCATCACATTTTTGCGATCGTTTTTGTGTGACAGCTATTTAGGTGTCACTTCCATATAGTCATTCTTTTTTTTAAGATTATTAGTGAAGAAGTGCTATTTGCGAAGTGCTACGAAAATATTTACCTCTGAAATTATTTTATAACGCAAGTGCTGAAGAATCCAATTAGAGAAATAACTTAAATATTTCGGAACTTCCAAATGCAATATAAGTTTCAACAAAAGCATATTGTTTTTGTTGCTGTTTTGCTTTTTAGATAAAAAAAAAAAGTTCGATTGACAAAGGTTGCGATTGTTAGGCATACCAAATGGAACACGAGCTTCAAATCAACCACCAATTCTTCACTGGCTGCAACACTATATTTACTTGGTGGTGGATTACCGAAGGCAAGTTGGTGCTGATTGAGCTGCACCAAATGGTCAAAGTGCTGTCGCAAGAGTCCCATTCTCCTCGCCATATTCGGGTGGTTTTATATAAAATTAGATAGAATCGCCAATTGTTTTTTCATTGATAGTGCGGAAGGCCTACAATGATTTATATGGTTCTTTAAATTTGCCTAAATATAACAATAATTTATTTTACATGCTTGTTTTAACCTAAAACAACTTTGTTTCAATCTTTTGTGTGCACAAATCAGAAGGCATTGCACAACAATCGGCGGAAGCACTGACAAGAAAATGACATTTCGAAAAGCTGTGCTGCCAAGTTTTAAATCATTTTTTGCGATCGTTTTACGGAGAGCTAACATAGTGTGATCATCAACTTTGAATATCAAAAGTGTGATTATCAACTATCAGCTTAGAGGATTCCACTCCAGCTTATATCAGTTAAGTGGAGTCACTAATAACCTAGGCAGACAACTTGATCTCGTTTTCTCGTCAGATGCCGAAAACTGCCTCATTTCAGCGAGCAACCATCTCTTATCCAAATGGGATCATTACCACCCTCCTCTAGCTCTTACATTGTCTTACAATAACGATAAAAATACTGTACAATCAGAGTACTCGTACAGCTTTAATTTTCGCAAGGCAGACTACACAAAACTTAGTAACCTTTTAAGCGCTATTAATTTCAACAGCATTTTTAACAGTACACACATTTCTGTCGATAATGTACTAGGATTGTTTTACTCTGAAATTTTCAGCTGTTTTATGCAATCCGTCCCATATATGCCACAGAAGAGTTTCTCTTCATCTCCACCTTGGTATACTAAAGAATTACGTTCACTTCGCAACAAAAGAAATAAGCTCTGGCGTATCTACCTCGAATTTCGCTCTGATTTCAACTTCTCCAATTACAGCTACCCTTCGACTCTGACATTCTCCAATACAGCGTCGAGAGATCCTCGAATAATACCAAATTTATTCGCTCATGTCTTTAGTCAATCGTTCTCCATCAACACATAAGAGCCCGACTGTTCTCACATGAGAGATTGTCCCCAGACCTCCTTAACTTTAATTGACATAACAGTGGCTCTCGTGACAGAAAAGATCGAAAGACTTAAATGCAATTACTCCACTGGCCCGGATGGTATACCCGCCGTAGTTTAAAAAAAAATATATAAACTCCTTAACTCTACCCCTTACGGCTCTGTTCCGACTGTCTCTTTCTCAAAGCGTCTTTTCTATGCTTTGAAAAAGCTCTTATATTATTCCCCTTCATAAAAAAGTCCGAAAAACGAAATCTCGAACTATCGTCCTCTAGTTAAACTCTCCTGCATACCTAAGCTATTCGACTATTGTAAGTCTATATTTTCCCCTCACCAACACGGTTTCTTAAAGGGAAGGTCTACAACCACAAACCTAACCCAATTCTTATCCAGCACCCTGTGCGCATTGGAAGATGGCAAGGAAGTCGATGTTGTTGCTACCGATTTCAGCAAATCCTTCGATAAAATTTCATACGCAATTGTATTTTTGAAACTCAAAGCTCTCGGCTTTCCGCCTGGGTATCGGCGTGGATCAAATCCTACCTTCATGAACGTCAATATGAAGTCCTTTTTAGATCCTTTGTACCCGATCTATTTATGGCCCCCTTTGGAGTCCCTCAAGGTAGCCATCTTGGTCCCCTGATTTTCCTTTTGTCAATTAATGATGTTGATGGCATAATTAAATATTCCCGCCTATTAGTTTGTGCGGACGACATGAACATTTTTACACACATCTCCACACCCACTGACTCCCGTGCTCTTCAAACTGACTTGAATAGCTTTTCTACTTGGTGTAATAACAACTTTCTTGAGTTGAATGCCAAGCTATTACTTATTCGCGGAAGCTTCTTCCGACAGACCCTAGAACGTATGTGATTTGCGACGAGCCTGTTCCCACTGTCACTTTTCTCCGTGATTTGGGCGTCATATGCGACAACAGTGAGCTTAATTTTCGTAGCCATATTGACAATATTATTAGCAGGGCTAATTCTGCGCTAGGTTATGTGAAACGTTGGTCCAAGGAATTCTCAAATCCTTACGTCACGAAATCCCTGTACTTCACATTTGTAAGACCAATTCTTGAATATGCCAGCCAAGTCTGGTCTCCCTATCACGATACACATTCACATCGAATTGAGTGTGTCCAACGGAGGTTCATCGAATTTGCTCTACGCGGACTCCCGTGGCCTGACAGATTCAACCTACCTCCTTATGAGAATCGGTTGAATTTGTTGAACATGCAGTCGCTTGAAAAGCGTAGAAAAGTTGCCGATATACTATTTGTACATCAACAATTAGCAGGCAAAATTGATTGTCCTATTCTGCTCCAAACCATTTCACTCAGCACTAACCCACGTTTTCTGAGATCAGTACCTCTCTTCTGCCTCAAGTTTCACCGTACAAACTACGGCTGTAATGAGCCTATGTCTCGAATGCTTCGTTTTGCTAATGACTGTCAGAAACTTTTTGATTTCCAGTGCAGCAAAAACACCCTTAAACTCCCTTTACTCTCCTTCCTCACTCAGGTCTTGATATTTGTAAATTTTAACTATCTTTTAAGTACACATTGTAAATTAGATTTAAGTTCCTTACAGCTTGTATTAAGCAAAATTAAATTAAATTAAATTAAGAATAAGACGACAATCGTCGAAAAGCGACAAACGCCAACGGTAATCAGGGTGACTGTCTTTTGGAATGGCTAAATGTTACACCTCTTTGGTTCTTGACCTTTTCCGTTCCACATTCCCGTTTCGTTTTAGGAATGGTTCACTTTCGTTGTGTTTCTGTAGCGAATTACTGATGGAGTCACGATCCAACAATTTTTTTTTCGCTCAAGTTGTGAGATAGCCAGATCTCATCGACATTGTATTGCAGCTTGCGTAATTATACTCGACTGTAGCACACATTAGCCGTATTTTATTATCACCCAAGATTCATATACATAGATCACACGACGAAAATAAAACGATCCGGATCTGGATCAACGAATTATTTCCCTTGTGTCTTGTAGTGTGGTTGTGTAACCTACCAAGGAATAAAAAATAAAAATTTCTGGATCACGAAATTGATCCTGATAGAAAGCAAGATCTCGTATTGTTGTTGTATTGCATAGAAACCAATGATCCATATGGATCATGAGTTATAATAAAATACGGCTATTATCGTTATCACCTCGTGACGAAATTAAAGTCACTCTGTCATTTCAGTGAAAAAAAAAACCTAAAATTCATATTCCGAATACATTTCTACGAATTTCTTTCACTAAAATGTTAGATAGCATATATTGTGAGCCTAGCTCCACGTTAAATATTTAAAATAAGGTTTCAGGTTTATGTCGACTATAATTACTAAAACACTTTGTTACGAGCTAACATAATTTTAAAGTGTACTTGGCAACGAATAGTGAAACTATTTAAATGTTAATAGTGTTTTACAACCAGTACACTTGAATAATCACAAATGGCGCAAGTTTCTAAGGCGGATATTTTGTTTCTGTTTAATACCGCACTGAAACAAGGGAGCTGAAGATGTTGGAACACATTTTTCTGCAGACATAGTATGAAAGTAACATTTCACTAGCAGTCCATATATAATACGTCAATGCCTGGCACTTAAAGAGCTGTTGCGCCAAAAATTTATTTATTTTACCAGCCCTTGGTATGATGATGAGTGCGTTGACCGGAAGAAATTGACAGAAAATGCACATGAAAAAGAGCTGCAGCGCAAGACAAGAGCAGTAAGAAAGGAGCACCGGACCAGAAGAAGGGAAAATAAGAAAATTCTGCGTAAAAAGAAAATGGACCACGCAGCTTCCCACCTCAGGGATATTGAAGTGTCTCGCGAGCGCAACATCATCCTGAATTTCTATCGAAACACCAAACAGCTGGCAGCTGACTTCAAACCCGGAACACAGGCTCTTCGGTACCTATTGGGTACCTTTGAACGAAAAATATTTCGTCGGATATTAGGTCACATATGGGTGTTTCCATAAAAACCGGCCCTTAACTAAAAAAAAAAAATAATCCACTGCAAATTGATAAACACGGCGGTAAATTACTACTAAAGTGTCAAAGTTTTAGTTGCATACCGGAAACATCATTAATTTAAATAGATTTCGTTAGCATAAATTGGTAACGCGATATTTGCACTTTTACTGTCTGTAGACTTAATTTTTCGGTCTCTCAAACTAAATGCTTGTTTTGGTCTAATTTGGCGGTTCAGAAGTGAATCCAAACTAAATTACTAGTTTATTCATTACGTAATAATGAACTGTCACACCCGTAACAAAAATATATAGAAAGTTGTATAACGAGGCTTTTATTTTTTGTACAAAAGTAATAACTTGGAGAAGTAATTGAAGAGTATTGTCAGCTGCCCATAGACGTAATTTCATTAAATTTAAAAATTATTCTGAGCCCGATTAATAGTTTTTAAGTTGTGTCACACCCGTAACGGGTTAGTATTTCCAAAACGCTTTCCTTCTGTTTTTCTATTCATTTTAAATATTTTGTTACTAGATATGAAATTCTTTCATTAGTGACGATTTAAATCACAACAAAACCTGTATTTGGGTGATTTTAAGACACTTAATTAATGACCTGAAGAAAAAGGTTAACGCACTAAGACTATACACTTTTTTGTATGTGCTGCACAGTTCAAAATTCGCTTGAACCTCTTTAATCTGTGTACTTCACTGAAACACTTTGATGTGGTCGTTCTTTCCTACTGGACATGGAAAAGGGGCTGTTGATGGCATCGGCGCTCTTGTAAAGAGAACGATATGGATTACCATTAAGGCCCAAGAAGTTGCAATTAATACGCCATTAGAGTGTTACCATTTTTTGGTCAATAATAAAGATTTGAAAGTTAACATTTTCTATGTGACGGAGATCTGAAATTTTAGAGAACCAGACGGTTTTGGACATAAAATGGAAAAAAGTGAATCCAGTCCGAAATATACGAATACAGCACTATTTCAAAAGTGGAGGTTGTTATTATTTGCTCTGTGGACGCACAGTCATGTCCAAATTAGACAAAAGTGTTATGACCAGTACTAAGTTAGGTTATTCGGACATTTACACGGAGTCCGATAACGAAAACGAATGAATACTATTTGAACCATAGCTATACCAAATATCATCAAAACTAATATGGAAACAGCATTCAAGTCTTAGGCTAAGAATATTAAAAACAATATTACTTTCTTTTTACCAATGAAATAAAAATAAATAATCTCTTATTACAACTTCTTCTATTATATTCAGTTCAATGCCTAAAAATGATACTTGGTCACACCCGTAACATTAACTTGTCACACTCGTAACAATTCCTAAACAATTTTTTGTCAGTTTCTGACAAATTTGGTTTTCGTTTCTTAACTTGTATCAACAGATCAACATTTAGGTGAATATTAAAAGGAAAAAGAGACATAGTTTACATGCAATATTTTACATGAACATTATATGTAACATTCTCAAATCACCAGTTTTCTAAGGTCACGCCCGTAATGCAACTGAA
Organism: Brachypalpus laphriformis; assembly: GCA_945910035.1. NCBI lineage: Eukaryota > Metazoa > Arthropoda > Insecta > Diptera > Syrphidae > Brachypalpus > Brachypalpus laphriformis. Next base: position 91,183,587 of record OX246754.1, read on the forward strand.
ATGGATCCTACAACTAAACCAAGTGCTTTTTTAAATGACTTGTACTAATTAATTTAAAGAACATCATGCGTTTTGTAGATAATTTAAGTTTTATTTCATTTATATGTAATATTAGGTGAATAATTTATAAAAATGTGGGTATCAGTGTCACACCCGTAACAATGGAAACACCCATATGAGAGGAGGGCGAATGGAGGAAAAGATACAACCGCGAACTCTATGAGTTGTACCAGAATGTGGATGTAGTCCAAAAAGCAGAGACACGTCGACTACGTTGGCTCGGCAACATGGAGTGAATGGACAACAACGCTCCAGCCAAGGGAATCTTTGAATCTTAGCCTCCAAGTTCGAGACGGCGAAGAAAGACCGAACACCTGTAATAAACACCAAGCTGCCGCGGATACCAGAAAACGTGCCCGGGACCGCAGATGATAAAAGGCTGCCATGTCTCAGGCAGAGACTCTACAAGAGTCGGAAAGTGAAGTTGATAGTTGTTTAAAAATAAACAGTTTAAATACACAGAAGAAGCTTTTATTATTACGAGCCCTAGCAAGAATAATACATTAGCATCATAAAAGTGGAATAAAATGTATTTTGTGTATTGTATTTTGGAAAAAAAAAAATGGTTCACAAATTGATGGATGAGTAGTCATTGGTGCAACTAAAGGAGAGAGATGCAGACTTCGATGTTCAAACAGCATGGTCGATATATAGGAAGCAGTTCGAAGCAGCGGTAATGGCGAACAACTGAGACGATGAAGAGAAGTCTATTGCCCTTACGCTTGCCATTAGAGGATCAGTTGCAGATCTGCTGCAAACCATTTCCGAGGACAAACAACGCAACTCCGATATCCTGGTGAAAGCCATTGAGATGCGAATTGGGGACGACCACATGCAGCAGTATATAGGGTTCAGTTGCGCTGAAGGGTCCAGATGATGGGAGCAACGCTCCAGTAATAGCAAGCAGACATCGAGCGGCTGGCACATTTGTCCTATCCAAGGGCGGTGAGAAGATCGTAAACGAGATGACGACCGAAGCATTTACCCATGCGATAGCTTTGGTGTTCGCTCTGACGATGGAGGCGGCAGATCAGGCCTGTCAGGGAATCCACTGTGTGGGGGAAGTAGCCGCCATCAAATGCTCTTGCCAGAGGATGGGACAAATTCGTTGCTGGAACTGCAACACAATAGGACACCTACAACAGCAATGTAGAAGTCAACCCAGACGCACAAAGTATGGAGATTGTGGGAATAGGCGACGCAGCGAAGAACCATCCAACATGGATACCATCCGTCCTGTTGGTCAAGATTCTCAAACTCAGCAGTCGGGAAACCGCTCAAGAACCAGCTTTGCGGGGCAGAAGTTGGCTGTTGGGATCGGCACCCCCAAGACCACCATCTATGTTTCCCAAACAAAACGATGAAATGAGAGCATTCATCGGCAAGAACAAGTGCGTGGCTACTCTCGATACCAGCGCCACGACTTCCATCGTAAGAAGAGATCTCGTCCGAACACATCTGGTACAACATCAAATAGACACTGGAGATGCCAGACCAATTCGCCAGCCTACCAGACGGTTACCATTGGCGAAGCAGACGGAGATTGCTGAGATGGTGTGTCAACGACGGAGAAAGAAGGGCTCATTAAAAGTTCTAAGACTCCGCGAGCTTCACCTGTTGTACTTGTCAAGAAGAAAGGCAGCACTCGATTCTGCGTGGACTATTGGAGCGTGAACTGACGTCACCAAAAAGGATAGCTATGTGGGCGCTGGTAGAAATGATATACAGTTCGATTGTTCAATTTAAATTAAGATTTTATTGGATACATTAAAATTTAAACCATGTGCATGTTTACTGTGCGCGCCACACTCACTGACTGACTGCAAATATCTTTCCTTCTACTACGGCGTTAACCAAGACGCACTAGCGCAGCATCGTAGAAAAGAAAAGAGTAATGTTCTGTTAGAATTTAGAGTATAAGAGTGTAGGTATAAGAGTCCTATTCCACTACACCACCCCCTTTCCATTGAACACGCGTTTGATATTTATTATGATATTTCTGCAGGCTTTAGCCTATCTATTGACACGGATAAGGTCCCGAGTATGGCGGCTCCAAGCTCTTTCGAATCCGATCGCTGCATACAAAAACAAAATTAGAAGTGTGCAATTTAGGTGGTACATTAATAGTTGCGTGCTTTACCTGCCTTGGACTAATTGGTGAAATTTTTCTCATTGCTTCTTTAAATTTTTGAACCAGATCGCATTGCAAATCTGAATTCGAAGTTGGTGCAAATATTTCTCCTGGAAGCCTTAACGTTTCACCATATACCAAGTCGGCCGGACTACATTTAAGGTCTTCTTTGACAGAAGCGCGGATACCTAACAGGACAATCTTGCGTATCATTTCTAGCCATTAGTGCTGACTTCATATGTCTAAGGAATCTCTCATCCATACCGCTGGCTTCAGGATGATAGGCTGTGGTCTTAATATGTCGTATCCCTAATAATCTATCACTTGATTATCTACCTTGTCGTGGTGTGATGGCTTATACTAGAGCTCAAGACGCTTGGAATCGACATCGGGGACGTATCACGTCCCAAGCGGTACCGCCGCAACGATGAGCAATTCACTTGAAGAGGCTCGAAGTAAAAACTAAAGGATAATCATCCTACCTAGTCTCTCCTATCCTTCTTCCCCCCCCCCCCCTCCCCCAGTTTTCCCCCCTGGGCTGGGTCAAGGTGTCAACCGTACCTTGCCGAGGATCAGCCTGGCTGAGGGCCCAGGGCAACCAAAAATAGCTCAGTCGCTAACGGTGTATCCAGAGACAGCGGGCACGCTCTGGATCAACCGCCTTATCTGCATAATGCGGGGCTCTGTGCAGACTGACCACCCTTTCCCTAGCTACTCGTGGGACCAAAATTTCATAATAAAAAACCAGACCTTGAGGCCGGACCTCAACAAAAAAACCCGGAAACAGCCGACATCGTCGGCAGCTCAAAAAGCACTACACGTGTGGAAGAGCATTTGCAGAATCTCTGCATCGACGATTCCGTCAGCGAGTGCTCCGTGCTGTCGGATGAACTGAGCAGCGCCACACCCACGTGCAGTTCAGCTCCTCCATCTCTTTCCAAGCTCACTGACCAAGAGAGGAAGTCGCTAAGTCGTGAGACTAAAGCGACTTTCCGCATCCTTGACCGACTAGGCAAAAAGGCGGAAAAGGAGTGGAGTCAACAAGAGCGGGAATCCTACGTCTGGGCAACTGACATTGCCAAACAGCTTAGCGAGATTATGAAGCTAAGGCCTCTACGGCACTTCGCTACCCGTGGGCAACGCTACCCGACCACCCGTGGCACACGCCACCCTTCCACCCGTGGGTTACGCCAGTCCTCCACCCGGGGCACTCGCCAATCCACAAATCGAAGAGTGAATCCCTCTCCTCGAAAGAATCGCTCCCATGCTAACGACATTTCGAGTCGATCTGGTTTACCAAACCAAGCTGGGGGCCAGTCCGTAGTCGCGATAGACTCAGCGCCCAAGAGACGCAGGTCCGCAGACGAGGAGTCCAAAGCCTCGAAGAAGACAAAGAGCTCAGTGAGCTCCAAACCCTTCTCCGAGACGGTCAAGGACAGCCTCGTCGTCGCGATAGTGGACCTGTCTGACGAAGAAGGGAGGATCTCCTACGACAAGTGGAGGCTCATTGAGGGCAGAGTGATGAACTGCCTTTACGAGCGTATTTTGACTCATCCCAACTCTCCACCCACCTTTCAAGACGCTGGCTGGCATCAAGGCTTTGTCAAGCTAATCGCATGCGACGATCAGAAATCGGTCGACTTCATCGCCGCTGCCATTAGCAGCATAGGTGAAATCTGGCCAAGAGCCAAGCTCAAGGCGGTGGAACGGAGCCAAATCCCCCACAGGCCGAAAGCAAGGATCTGGGTTCCGCTCGAACCGCCCGAGCCAGCAAAAGTCCTTAGCCTGATTGCCTATCACAATCCGGACCTATCAGTCAAAGACTGGAAGGCATTTGAGGAGCCATCGAGCTCTAAAAAGACGGATAATGGCACCAAGAGATCTGGCCGCTCGCTAGTCATCTCTCTAACTGCCGAATCAGTACCTCTACTCCGCGCGAAGGAGTTCAAGATCCGTTGTGGTCTGAAGGTAATTGAAGTAAGGCTTTTCACGGCGGACCGAAATAGCATCGCAGGTCCCTCTAACTTGGCGACTCCCGCCCTCCCCCGCGTTGTAGTCCCTGATGATGAACCATCATCCCCCGATGACCTAAACGCTACCGTCGTGGAGAGGTCTGTATCAGCTCATAATGATGCTAAAACTGATACAGATTAATCTCCACCATTCTTCCTTAGCATCCGCTAACCTGCTACTTCGCCTCAGTGAACGAGGCTTCGACATTGCCCTGATCCAAGAACCTTGGATAAGAGATGACACCGTCATAGGATTGAGGGCCCCAGGATATACGCTGTACCACGCGAAGGATGTAGGTAGAACCCGAGCTTGCATTCTCGCTAAAAATTCCTTAAACTTAACTTTTCTTCCCCACCATAGCACAAGAGACCTAGCAGTAACACTGCTCAAATCAAAAAACACCACCATCTGGCTGGCATCAGGATACCTACCCTACGAAGACCCCGAGTCTGCTCCATCCAAGGAAGTGGAAGAAGTGGTAGATGAAGCAAGGAGGAGAAGAGAAGCCATCATATTGGGGTGCGATACCAACGCGCACCATGATCTATGGGGAAGTACCTACACTAACCCTCGAGGTAGATTTATTTTCGAGTATTTAGTAGGCACCGACCTAGTAGTTTGTAACAGAGGAAATAGTCCCACTTTTATTACTAAGACCCGGCAAGAGGTGCTTGACGTCACCTTTGCTTCCCAATGTATCTACCCTGCAATTTCCAACTGGACTGTATCTGACAGTCATTCGTTTTCCGATCACCACTATCTGGAGTACGAACTGGAAATTTGTCATAGTACCGCACCCTTGGTCTTCCGCAATCGACGGAAAACCGACTGGTGCTTTCAAAACAAATCCCTCTCTGCCAAACTATCCAATCAAGTGTACACTACACCAACTACACAGCTGGAATTAGACGAGCTAAACACCGTTCTAACGTCTGCACTTAATACAGCTTTCATCGAATCCTGTCCAATCACAAGAAGAAAGGTGTGCAATCGTCCCCCATGGTGGAATGCAGAACTTAACAGTCTTCGCTGCATAAGCAGGAAGCAATTCAATAAAGCCAAACGAACAAGGCTACCACTGGACTGGGAGATCTACAAAGAAAGTCTGAAGAACTTCAAAATAGAGGTTCGGAAAGCTAGACGCAGATCCTGGCGCGGTTTTTGTCAGAGTATTGACAACACGTCTCAATCCTCTAGACTGCGAAAAGTCCTTTCCAAAACACCAACTATACCTAGTGTCCTCATGAATCCCAATGGATCCTGGGCGGAATCGGACGAAGCATCGCTCAACCTGCTCATGGACACTCACTTCCCCCAACGATGATCGCGCCCTGGTAAATGCTGCACGCCCACAGGCACCTCCTCATCTTATCAGCGAAGATAAGCTGAAATGGGCAGTAAACAGTTTCGAACCATTCAAATCCCGGGACCGGATGGTATTTTTCCGGCCCAGATTCAGACGGCCTTCAGTATAGTATGGCAGTATCTCTCCTGTATACTGAAGGCTTGTCTTGAGCTCGGAACAACACCAACTGCCTGGACCGAGGTAAGAGTGGTCTTTATACCTAAAGCAGGCAAGACATCGCACACCCTCCCAAAGGACCTTAGACCTATTAGTCTAACATCCTTCCTTCTCAAAATTCTAGAAAGAATCCTGGATCTACACATCAAGGCCACTATTGATAGCACCCTGCTATCCACGTCACAGCACGCCTACCAAAAAGGTAAGTCTGTCGAAACGGCTTTGCACTCCATCATTCACCCTATCGAAAAATCACTCTCAACCAAAGAGTTCACCCTAGTGTCATTTCTAGACATAGAGGGAGCCTTCAACAACGTTGAAACAAATTCGATTACCAGTGCCTTACGTGGGCTCAACATCTGCGAACCCATCTGTTGTCTCATTGAACTCTTTCTAAAGAACAGGGTAATAACAGCATCCTTCGGAAGTAGTACTGTCAAGCGACATGCACATCGAGGCACCCCTCAAGGGGGTGTACTGTCTCCACTATTGTGGAACTTGGTGCTCAACGAGGCCCTTCTAAAGATCGAAAAAACTGGATGCAATGTTATTGCCTATGCAGATGATGTCGCCATTCTAACAACAGGCAAATACCCGCAGACGCTGGCCGATGTCATGCAGTCTGCTCTCAATGAACTGCTCAGATGGACCGATAAATGCGGCCTCTTCGTTAACTCGACGAAGACCGAGCTAGTTCTATTCACAAGAAAACACAAGCTACCTGACTTCACTCCGCCCAAGATAAGGGGATCCACCCTCAAGCTTTCAAATAGTGCTAGGTATTTAGGCCTAAAGCTTGACCGCAAGCTAATTTGGAAGGAGAATGTCGTCGAACGGGCCAGGAAATCGCTGGCCGCTCTATACATCTGCAAGAAAGCAGTAGGCTCCACCTGGGGCCTTAAACCAAGCATCATGCACTGGCTATACACGTCGGTCATTAAACCGATTCTCATGTATGGAGTATTAGTATGGTGGCCCGCCTTGGAGAAGAAATCCAACCTATCCATAATGGAAAAAACTCAGCGAGTTGCATGTCTCAGTATTACCGGTGCACTGAGAACTTCTCCCACAGCGGCGCTCCAAACCATGCTCCACCTGCTTCCGATTGACATCGTCAGTAAACAATTGGCTGTCAGCTCGGCAATAAGACTGAGAGGCTCCAGGCAGTGGAAGGAGCAACGCACGGGACATGCCAATATACTTTCGATGCACCGTCATCTTCCCAATTCCACTGACCATCTGCCCACTGAATATGATTTTGACAAGGGCTACACGCACTCGATACCGGACAGAAGTGAGTGGACGCAACGCAATGTCCTTTACAACGAATCGCTGTTAATTTTCACGGATGGGTCCAAAACCAAGGACGGAGTCGGTGCCGGAATTTTCTCCGAAGATCTGGACATACACCTCTCCTTTAACCTTCCAGACTACTGCAGCGTTTTTCAAGCCGAAATCACCGCGGTTCGCAAAGCTGCTGACTGGCTGGCGGCTAGCACACTATCAACACCTGATATTGTTATTTATGTCGACAGTCAGGCAGCCATCAAATCCCTCGCATCCAGCACTACGAGATCTAAGGCAGTGAAAGACTGTCGCATATCTCTTAACGAGATAGCTGGTCAGTACAACCTCACCCTTTGCTGGGTACCAGGTCACTGTGACATACCGGGGAATTGTGCAGCCGACGAACTAGCACGACAAGGCTCCTCTGGTACAGAAAGCATAAGCATCACCGACATCGAAGCGCCAGCGTCTTATGTTAAGTACCTCATTCAAATTGATGCCGAGAAAGTAGCCAATCATCGATGGCAACATCTAGACCAATGTCATACCGCCAGACAGCTCTGGCCGATACTCAATAAATCCAGGTCCATCGGACTCTTGAAGCACAAGAGAGGAACCCTCTCAAAAATAACAAATGTCCTCACTGGACACTGCGTCGTAGGAAGACATGCCCAGAGATTAGGTATCCCTCATAACGACTTCTGCAGAAGCTGCAGAGATGAAGAGGAAGAAGAGACCATCAGTCATCTCCTGTGCGCCTGTCCTGCGCTCGCCAACATCAGGAAGACCACTCTGGGTGAATACTTCTACAATGATCTTAATGATCTCGGCAACGCCAGCACGGATAAAATTCTAGACTTCATTCAACGTAGCAGATAGTTCCAAGAGTAGGGTGACCCACCCGCCTTACACATCGGCAGTACAATGGACCTACTTTCTGGTCTAAGTACATCCTCATCGAGGGCCGATCCTAACCTAACCTAACCTATCCCTAATAATTGCGTCAGGCTCGAAAACAATTTTGCTTCAAATTGCGGTCCACGGTCTGAAGTGATTTCTGTTGGTACGCCGAAGCGGCAAACATACTGCGTTACTAATGTTTTAGCTACTACTCTGCCGTGATATCTTTTACGGGAAAAGCCTCTGGCCATCTGGTAAACCTATCAATAACTGGTAAGGTATGTATATAGCCATTGGAGGGTGGAAGTGGTCACACTAAGTCAATGTGAATATGTTCAAAAGTACCTATTTGAGATTTCGTATGCTTCTGTATTTTTGACCTTTGGCATGCCACACAAGTCCTTGACTACTCATTGCAATCTTTGTTGATCTTGGGCCAAAAATAGCGTTCTGCTATAAGTTTTCTGGTGCCTTTAATACCAGAGTGATTGAGACTGTGCAAGTAATTAAACACAGTTTTTCGTAATGAAAATGGTACAAATGGTCTGCTCTTACCCGTGCTGGTTTCGCAATATATTTGTTGTTGCGAGATGGGATCTGTGAATTGCTCTAATTTGAACTTTGAGCCACTAGTCTTTGAATTTAAGAGCCTCTTTAGCTCCTAATTGTTGGTTTGTAATCTAGTTAGATTAGTTATGTTGAGAGATAAATCTTATTGTTAAGCTTCCAACGACTCTAGATGCTATAGAGCATCGACTACAATATTCGATTTTCCGAGATGTGTCTAACATCAGACGAAAATTGAGAGATGAAGTCTAAGTGTTGACTTTGACGTGGACGGCGCTCGGTTTTTGAATTTATTGCAAAGGCTTGTGGTCAGTAAATATAATGAAGTGTCTACCTTCTTTCATATATCGAAAATGCTTAATAGCAAGGTATATTGCTAGAAGCTCTCGATCAAAGGCTGAGTACCTAGTCTCCGCGGTAGAGTTTTTTTTTTAAAAGAAGCTTAGAGGTTGCCAACCATTCTCACCATACTGCTGCAACGCTGCTCCTACTGCTTTGTCCGATGCAACCGTTGTGATGCTAAGCGTAGCGTCAGGTTTAGGGTGAGTCAACATCGTAAATTCTATAAGGGCGGATTTGACTTTTTGAAATGTGAAATCACACTCCTTAGAAAAGGGGACTTTACAATTTTTGAAAAATATTTGCTTGTTTCGCTTCTGCAGGGCAGTTCAGAGAGCGTAGATGGGTGCTAACAACTCGGTTAAATTAGGTATAAATCGGTGATAGTAATTTACCATACCTATTAGTTTCTGAACTTTCTGAACCGAATCTGGTGGTTCCAGTTTTTCGATCGTTTTAATCCTTTCTTCTGCTGGAGCGATACCATGCTCAGACACTGTGTCGTTCGTGCCAATAAATGAAACAAGATATGCGTTCGAGTTGAGAGTACTTTAATGACTAAACTAAAGAGTTACAAGAATAGGAAAAGGTTATGACAACTGAGAGTGTGCGGGTAACAATCTTTAATACATACCACACATCTCCCCTTTTAAGAATAAGCAACATTTTTAAAGTAGTAATTCATTCATACTATTAATGATAAATATTTTAGTGATAATATACAAAAATTATGATGGGGTGTATCGATCTGGTCTTAATACAATTCGACCATATCGAGTCGTTGCTACAAAATTAGGTGTTCTGGTTGGTACTTCATCGACAATACTTCGCCCAACTTCTCTTCCTTCAGGATTGTTACCGTCTGCGGAACCTGTCATCTCGTTATTTTGCGCATCGATCACATGAGCCTCATTTGGCCCCTTAGGAATGTCTTTTCTGAAACTAGAGACAAGATGGAATGAATTTCGACGGAGTTTACCTCTCTCAGTTTCCACGAAGTAAGAGCGTGGATGTTCAGCTTTCTTCAAGATTCTGCCCCAAACTTGCAGATCTCGTACCCAGACGATAGTACCCGGTTTGAAGTGTTCACGAGAGTTGACGCCATGTCGTTTATTATAATTTACAGCTTGCCTCTGCTTTAAGTGGATCTCCTTCTGCTGAAGTTCCTCCTCGTTGATAGACTTAGGACGCAATTGCTCGGCAACAATTGGTAAAGTCGTTCTTAACTTTCTGTTCATCAGCATTTCAGCTGGGCTTAGTCCATTGGCTATAGGCGTTGCTCTATATTCTAGTAGAGCAAGGTAAGGATCTTCATTTTTCGTGAGAATGATTTTTATGATTTTAACTGCTGACTCGATGAAGCCGTTGCTTTGTGGAAACCTAGGACTAGACGTGATGTGTGTGAATCCCCATTGTTTAGCGAATTTCCGGAACTCCGACACCTCGAGCTGCTTAAATTGTGGTCCATTATCTGTCCTTACTACCTCCGGAATACCGTGTCTAGAAAAGATAGACTTAAATTTGGAAATTATGCAATTAGCAGATTGATTTTCTAGAAGGGAATATTCCGGAAAGCGAGAGTAATAATCGCTAACAATTAGATACGTTTTTGATTTATAATAAAATAGATCAGCTCCTACTATTTGCCACGGGCGTTTTGAAAGTGATGTTGGGATGAGTGGTTCATGTTTCGGGACAGTCTGTTGAATGCAGACTTCGCATCCTTTGACGACGTGTTCTACTTGCCTTGAACAGCCTGGCCACCACACCGATTGCCTAGCACGTGCTTTGCATTTGTTGATCCCTAGATGTCCTTCATATATACGCCTTAACATTTCTTCACGTAGACCACCAGGGATGAATAAGCGATTGCCATACATCAGCATTCCCTCGTTGATCGCTATTCCACATCGGTCACCGTAGTACTGTCTTGCCTCAGGAGAAATTTTATTTTTGTCGGGCCATCCTTCTTGCACGTACCTTGTGACTTCACTTAATGTCTGATCCTGCTGTTGGGCTTTCCTTATCTCTTCAAGCTTATTGTCCGTTGCTGGTAGCTCCGCGATGATAGATTTGATGAAGGTGTTCAAGTCCTCTTCATTTTCTAAATCGTTATCTAAAGATGTGACAGGGCTTCTGGACAAAGCGTCAGCTGCAATTAAATCTTTGCCCGGAGTATAGTATATTTTATAGGTAAATCGCATCATTCTCATTCTAAACCTCTGAAGTCTTGGTGTTAGTTCATCTAAGTGCTTTGATGTAAAAATTGGCACCAACGGCTTATGGTCAGTTTCTATATAAAATGACATACCTGTAATATAATCACAGAATTTTACGCATGATGCCCAGTATAAACACACATTATTACTACACTGCGCGAACTCGCCAAGCGCCCTTCCAGCACAGATACGTAAAGCGAACTGAACTCCATACGTCTGTCTCACTTGGCGAGCTGCATGTGCAGACCTACACTAACACTAATAACCCTTTGAGCAGGAGGGATTTCCCGGCTCAATTAAGCTTTAAACACATTGCATGTTAACACCAGGTTATTGCCAATGCCTTCTTCTCAATTTGGGCGTACTTTTTCTCACTTTCTGAGAGTGTTCTGGATGCGTAAGCAACTGGCTTCAACTTACCATCGTTATCTTCTTGTCGCATGACCGCTCCTAGCCCAAATGAAGAAGCGTCTGTAGAGACGATTGTTTTGTGATTTGGGTCAAATCGTTTTAATACTGGTTCTGTTGTCAAAATACGTTTTAGCTTCAGAAATGCATTATTTTGACTTACGTCCCATTGAAAGCTGACGTCATTCCGCAAAAGTTCGTTAAGTGGTTGGCAGATTGTGGAAAGATTCGGCACAAATTTTCCCAAGTAATTAACTAGGCCTAAAAATCTTCTTAGCTCAGCGACGTTTTGCGGCGGTGAATACTCCTCGATTGCTTTTACTTTTGACGATCCTGGAAGAATGCCGTTTTCGTCTATTCGGTGGCCCAAAAAACTAACTGAGGTAATCCCCACTTGACACTTCTTGTTATTTAAGCTTACCCCATTCAGTTTCAGCTGCTTTAAAACTTGGCGAAGACTGCAATCGTGACTCTCCATCGTAGATCCGTACACAAGGATGTCATCCGTTTGGCAAACTACTCCCGGGATCCCTTCAATAATGCGCTGAATCTGTTTTTGGAATATCTCCGGAGCGCTTGATATCCCAAACGGTAGTCGACAAAAGCAATATCTGCCAAAGGGGGTAATGAAGGTTGTCAATAGCTGTGATTGGGGGGAAAGCCTAAGCTGCCAAAACCCGTTCTTGGTATCTAGCTTAGTGAAATACTTGGCATCAGCCAGCTGAGGTCCTGCGCTTGGCATAGGGTGCACTTCCCTTATGACGCATTCGTTAAGCTTCTTTAAGTCTACGCAAAGACGAATATCTCCATCAGATTTAGGTACTATAACAAGTGGAGCGCACCACTCTGTCGGTTCGTCTATGAATTTTATGACATTAAGCCTCACCATATCATCTAATTTTGACTTCAGTTTACCTATCATGGGAATCGGAACTCTACGTGCAGCATAAATGGCATATGGTTTATGTGCCGTTTTTAATTTAATCTCATATTGCCCTGGTAAACAACCTAGTTCCTGGAACAGTTCAGGGAATTCTACTTCAATTTTTACATTAGATCGAACTCTATGCTTATCACTGTCTATCGCATTGACGCGTTGTATAAGATTTAACTGTTCGCATGCTGTCAAACACAGAAGAGGAGCCTTTAAGTTTTGTATAACAAAAATAGTAGAATTACTTGTGCGATCCTTGTATTCTAATTTCGCATAAAATGAGCCGATAATATTCAACTGTTCTCCCACTAGTCCTATGAGATTGCGATCGGCGATGTTCAAAATCGTTGTGCGGAAATTATTCTCAAAAACTGACGCGGGAATAACATTAACGAGAGCACCACTATCGAGAACAAATTTTACATTCACACCGTTAACAGTAATATTTTCAGTCCACTGTTTTATTTTCTCTTTATTGTTGGTGTGGAACGTACCGAGGAATGTGTCAGATGCATGTGTGTTCCATGCACTCTCAGCTATCGAGTTAATTTGGTTCGAAGACACACTGCTTGATTTGCACACATAGCTGAAATGATTCCAATTACCACATTTACTGCAGCGTTTACCGTAAGCAGGGTATCTGTGTTTGTTGTTGTGAGCATCATTGCCACAAAAATCGCATTTGCTCTTATCGACCTTTGCTGAGTGACCGCTGCTACGGTTATTACCAAATGCACGCTGTTGCTGTTGTTGTTGTTGTTGATTTTTAGTTCTCTGTAGATTAGCTGTTGCAGGTTGAAATGATGACCTTTTTATTTTAATTGCTGGATTATTGATGCGAGTTGAGTGGAATCGATTGATGGACGCTGAGGATGTGTTTAGTTCTTGCTGTTGACGACGGACGGATACATTACTGCGAATTGTGGCTATGGCTTTGTCTAGCGTGAGAGATGATTCCAGCTGTAATTTTTCGGAGAGATTTTTGTCGCACACTCCCACAACTAAACGGTCGCGAATCATCTCGTCTTTAAGAGATCCGTAATCGCAGCTCTCTGATAACCGATAAACTGCCGTTATGAAGCTTTCCACAGATTCTCCTTCTTCTTGACACCTAGTATTGAACTTAGCACGTTCAAATATTATGTTATGTCTAACTACGAAAAATGTCTCGAAAGCCTGTAAAACTTTTTGATAGTCCCTCTTATCTTCTGCACTTAAACTGAAGGATAAAAAGATATCGTCCGCTTGGTCGCCCATCATGTAAACGAGCGTATTTATTTGATCAACTTGCGATTTAGATGATAATCCGGACGCGATTCTGAAACGCTCGAACCTTCGTTTCCATCTGCCCCATTGCGAAATGTCGTCGAATGAAAATTGCTTTGGCGCTTCGACCGCGAAATTACTATTATTTATAGTGACTTTCACATCTTTTGGGTCTGTCATTTTGTACTATAAGCAAACTTATATAACTTTAATGCTATTTAAACGAATTTATGCGCGTATTTTGTTATAAAACAAGACTTATCACGTGGTTTCGATTGCGCCCCGCTGCCACCATGTGTCGTTCGTGCCAATAAATGAAACAAGAGATGCGTTCGAGTTGAGAGTACTTTAATGACTAAACTAAAGAGTTACAAGAATAGGTAAAGGTTATGACAACTGAGAGTGTGTGGGTAACAATCTTTAATACATACCACACAGACACCTCATGTCCTAAAAACTGTAAGCGTGAAACTCCTAAAATGCACCCACTAGGGTGATAGTAAGGCCGTACTCGTTTAATCGCTTGAACAATCGAATCGAAGGTGATGTTTGTGTTGTTCTGCTGTTCCAGTGGCCACTAATATGTCATCTATATAAGTAAATGTGAACTCCAAATCTCTAGTCACCTCGTTCATAAAACGTTGAAAAGTCTGACAAGCATTTCGAAGACCGAATGGCATTCTAGTGAACTCAAAGAGCCCGAATGGTGTCGTTATTGCTGTCTTGTGAATATCTTCCTGTGCCACAGGAATTTGATGAAACGCTCTGAAGAGGTCTATTTTTGAAAATAATTGCATAGAAAAAGATTGAATGTGCGGCATTGGGTAACGGTCTTGCGTCGTTATTGCGTTGAGACGACGGTAATCGCCCCATGCACCCCAGTTAGTTTCTCCAGTACTTTTTTTTTTAACCATCTGCAATGGTGATGAAGCCGGTGAAGACGATGGTCTACAAACTCTTGACTGTACCATGTGCTCGAATTCGATTTTTGCAGCATTATGTTTCGATGCATATAGCCGTCTAGGTTTGGCGAATGGTAATTGACCTTTAGTTACAATGTGATTTTGCATCTTCTGCTTTAATGCGACGTTAAAATCGGGAGTTTTTAAAAGAGAAGGAAACTCCCTCATAATGCCTGCAAACTCGGATTCGATAAGGTAATGTACCAATGATGGTTGTGTGGTTCTTGTTAGGAGCGCATTTATGTACATGTTTGTTATAGGGTCAATGATTTTTCTATTTTTCATATCAATTGTTAGACCAAACTTGTTACAAAAAATCAGCCCCTTATATAGGTTTACTAACAGATGCAAGTGTAAACTGGTGTATGAAATCTCTTCTTAGACCTAGATTTTATTTTAACAATTTTGTTCCATATATATCTATTACGGAACCGTTTGCAATGGGAATAACTGACAAATCAGCTCCAGTATCTACTAAAAATGTGAGGTTATTATTTTTGTCGTGAATGTATAAGCGGCATGAAGACACATTAATCTCACTTACAGCCGCTTGTGTAGTGAGAGTGCTTAGTTTTTTGGTTGGGTCGAACCCCCTGCTCTCTGGGAAGAGCTACTGGAATTGTATTGGCAAGGTGACTAACACTTTTCTGCATCTTTACCAAATCTAAACTTGTCTCTTGTCTAACCAAATCAACTTGTCTATAGTAGCTATTGAGTTTTTATCACTAATAGATTGTGAATTATTGCAGCTAATGGCATATATGGATGCTGATTTCCTCGTAGCTTCCCACATTTTGTCTGCCAATACAGACAACTCCCCGTCATTCTTTTCAGTTTGAGCAATCAAAGCAATATTAATTACTTGTGGCAATCTTTGAAGCCACCGTTTTTTAATGAAATCAGCTCCTATTACGCTAGATACACCTGCCAAGCGCTGCAAGGACCTTAGGAATTCTGATGGTTTGCGGTCTCCTTGTTCTTCGTTAGAAATGAGTTTTTGAATTAATCGCTCTTCACTCATAGCGTGACGCTGAATGAGGGTTTCTTTTAATTTTTCATACGCGGTTGCCTCAAGAGCCTTCTGTACGACATCGAAAACGGACTCAATAATATCTTGGGGAAGAGCTGATAAAACATGCTGATATTTTAAGATATCTCTCGTTATTCTTGAAACGGCAAAAAGTGCCTCTATTTGAATAAACCACGAGATTGGTGAATTTATCCAAAAAGGTGGTATTTTAATTGTTACTCCCGCCAGTTCACTGGAAGGAGACGGATCCTTAACCTCTTTAGGTTTTTCTTCAGCACCCGAAGTTCCAGGTGTCATTTTTAAGTAACGAGAGAAAAAAAAATGAACAAAATTAATATAACCGAAGTGAATACGACTGTTCAAAAATTATTAAAATGAGTCAGTGTGGTTCGTAAAAAAAAAAGAAAAACAAAGCTATATAAATTTAAATTGATAGTTTGTACTAAAATTAAAATGCACTAAAGCTATTTTAATGAATTAATGGTAATTAAGATTCAATTAATTAAAAATGGTATAGGCTTAAATTATAAAAATAAAAATATCAAAGTAATATATTTTATTAAAGAGGTTTAGAAAAGTTACAATGCTATTCATTAAATTTGAAAGAAAAGGAGTTTTTTTTTTTTTATGAAGGTGAAAATCTCGAAAGACACAGTGGGGTTTGAAACCCAAAGTAGTGTGGGACTCTAACCGCACTAAAAACACCTCCTTGATCATGACCAATCAACTAGTGATCGACAAAGATTTTATTTTCAACGTTAAGTCGGGTTTGAGAAGGTATTATAATTTAAATACCGGCTCTCGTAATTGTCAAAAATGTTCATGGGGCTTGGTTCTTCTTAACCTACGAATATTATTTCGTACATTTAAGACATCGTCTATCTCAGGATTGATATGCATCTGCAAACGCTCGTTGTGACGCATTGCGTACTTTTTAATTGTATCTGCTACGAGGTCGATCTGCAAATCTCGATGCAAGTCACTATTTTTAATGTACCATGGGGCATTCACTATTCCCCGAAGGACCTAATTTTGAAATGTTTGCAACATTTGAACATTTGTTTTCTTTGTGCAACCCCATAATTGGATACCATATGTCGAAACGGGTTTTAATATCTGATTGTATAATAGGATTTTATTCTCAATGGACAGTTCTGAGTTATATCCTAACAACCAATAAAGTTTTCTATATCTAATATTTAGATCTTCTACTTTCTTTTTCACATGCTCCTTCCATTTCAGTTTAGCATCCAGATTCATACCGAGATACTTAGCTGTGTTAGAGTAAGGAACTACTTGATTATTAATAACCACGGGAAGATTCGTTATTTTTTTATTTGTAAAATTGATATGGATGGACTTTGACTCATTAAGTTTAATTCGCCATCTTCTTCTTCTTCCTTTTATCAGCGAGGCCATGATCCGAGAACAAGGGATCACAACCCTCCCACTTCACCGCATTTCTACTGATCCGCCTGTGGGGTTCGCCTATTTGACCTCAGAAAATATCGGCAGGCCTGCCGATTTTGGATCACTCGGTTACTGAGGCCAATGAAATGCCGATGTCGTCGCATTTGTCTGATCCAGGCGTTTAAAGGCCTGCCTTTCCTACATCGCGATGTCTTTGGAACGTGCATTGATATTGCCTTTTTAACAGGGTTCAAATGATCTCTTCTTTGAACATGGCAATACCAACTGAGCCGGTCACGCTCTATTTTTTGTACGATGGTTTCCTTGATGTGAAAGCTTCCACGGATCTTCGAACTTCGTTTAATTCGCCATCGCTGCGTCCAATCACATATCTCGTTAATTGAATTTTGTAGTTTTTCGATAGCTTTAGCCACACATCCATCTGTTGATAGAAGAGCAGTGTCGTCTGCAAATGTGGCTATCATGGTATCACTCGCATGCGGTATATCACTCGTATATAATAAATACAGGGTGTGCCCTAGAACACTTCCCTGTGGAACACCTGCTTGTATTTCTTTAAGTTCAGAAAACGCTGAGGCATAACGAACTCTAAAGAATCTATTACCTATATAAGATTTAAGGATCTCATAGTACTGTCTAGGTAGACCCCTATGAAGTTTATACTCTAAACCCTTATGCCAAACTTTATCAAAAGCATGTGCAACATCTGAGAATATTGCGGAACAAATTTGTTTTTCTTCCAGTGCCTTTTCTATAATATTAGTTATACGATGCACCTGGTCTATCGTCGAGTGTTTATTCCTAAACCCGAATTGATGGGTAGGGATAAGCTTTCTTTGCTCTATAATTGGGTCTAACCTTTTAAGAAGGAGTTTCTCGAAGTTTTGAAAATAGCGGTAAAAGTGAGATTGGCCTATATGAGGTAACCTCTGATAAAGGCTTACCTTGTTTAGGAATAACAATAATTTCTGCTATCTTCCAGTGATATGGGACATACCTTTGTTTAAAGCAAGCATTAATTATAAGCTTGAGTTTCAACAATGCAGTTCAAGGAAGTTCCTTCAAGATTTGAGCAGTTATAAGATCATAACCTGGCGATTTTCTATTATTTAGTTTATGAATACATGTCTCGATCTCTCTTAACGAAACATAAAGAATTTCCTTTTCGTCTACTCTATTATAGAAATCAAGATCTTCATTTGCTACCCTAGGTGGAAACGGTTTGAAAACATTTGAAAGGTGCTGAGAAAAGAGTTTAACCTTTTCTTTTGGATCCATTTCCCATTAGATGTTTTCAACGGGGGATCTTGCGCTTGAGGTCTCTTTAAACGTTTAGCAGCCCTCCAAAGGGAGTAGTCTGTGATTTTATCAGCCGTGAGATTACAAAGGTATTTAGCTAAAGAATCATTTTTGAATTCAGTAATAGTTTTTTTTAAGCCTATTATTGAGTCTATTAAAAATGGTTTTATCGCCAGGATATCTTGCCGCTTGCCATTTTCTACGAGCTCTTCTCTTTTCAAGTATAAGTTGCTTGATTTCTGTGGGGTATTTCACCGAAGCCTGTTTTTTTTGTTGATAAGTCGGTGTACTATCTTCTGCTGCCTGTTGCACATCGGCAATGAATTATTCTGTTTCAATGTCAATATGTTTTGTTGTGACTAGTGGGGACCTAAGGTTAATGAAACCTTCGAGAAGTTCTCTGAATTTATACCAGTTCGTTCTTTTGTTTGTTAGCCGTGGGTTTTTTATCTGTTCTATCGATAAACCATTGACTGTTAGAATTACAGGTGTATGATCACAGATCATCACTGCTTTTAACTTTAACTTCTTTTCTATTAATACCTTTCGTTATGAAAAAGTCGATAACGTCTGGTATTTTCGTTGGGTCAGATGGCCAATAAGTTGGTGATCCAGTCGAAATAAATTCACAGTTAAAATTTCGCAATGATTTGTAGAGCTTCCTGCCTTTTGTTGTTATTAGTCTTAACCCCCAATATGTACGTTTTGCATTAAAATCACCACCGATGATGAAGTTGTTACCTAACATTTGGAAGAGATCAATTAGGTCTTCCTCTGTAGGCGAGTGCTTAGGTGGGCAGTATATATAGTATATATATATAGTATATATAGCTACTTTAAACTCCTTGCCTTTAGTTTCTATGTTTACTTGCATTGTTTGTTTTGCTATTTTTGGCAATTCGTAGTGATCCAAGGTACTTTTCACAATCAAAGCACTCCCTCCCCTGGCACTGTCAGCTGGATGAGGAGAGTGAAAACAAAGATACCCAGGAATTCTAATCTTAGTTCCCTGTTTGAAATGAGTTTCAGAAATCAGGCAAACATCAATATCTTCGTTACATAGAAAAACCTGAAATTCAGAGATGTGTTAGAGTAAACCATTTGCATTCCACGTTGCGACATTTAGATTATTTTTAATCATTAATATTTTGTTGTTTTTTTCCTGCTACTTTGCTTAGCAGTTTAATAATTTTATCCTGGTTATCCAATCTTTGGATAATAGTAATAAGTATTTATATTTTATATTATCTGAAAAGAGATAATTTTCTGTTTCTTGTCATTGGTTGCCCATCGCTACCTTGTGTGGTTTCTTTTTTAATTAGGTTTTTGGCTTCCAAAATCCTAAATTTTTTATTACTCAAGTCTTCGACGATATCGTGTTCATCACACGAGAAGTGAAGACCTCTGGCTACTACTCTAACTGGTCTAGTAGCTTTATTTTCATATGAGTGCCACTGGAACTTTGTTTTTGTCAATTCTTCAGTGATTTCTCTATATGTGTCACTGTCATCGACATTTATTTTCCATTTATTGTTATTATAGGATGTGAATTTACAAGCCTTTTTCGTTTTTTGTTCCATTACTTTTTTTAACTCACCAAATCTGTCCACTCCCGAGATCATTATTGGTGGTGGTAATGGCTGTTTTTTTCAAACCAGTGGTTAACTTCCAAGCCTTTTATCACTTGTCTTACCTTGTAAATTTGTTTGTCTAGCATCCTGTCTTCTTGCAGATAATTCAGGACTATCTTCTGCCTTGTGCTTTTTCGTAGGCCTTTTATTTTTCATTAGATGGCTGTCTGTTTCCCGTGCGAGCTCCTCTTCATCTGTGAGGTATTCCTTTTCTGTAATTTGCTGGGCAGGTGCAAAAAAAATATTTTAATTGAATTCCGCTTTGAATGAAATTATAGATCTAGCTTCATATGTTTAAATTTATAGTGAATGTTGAGAGAAAAAAAAATTTAATGGGAAACGGGATAGCTGCTTCGTCTTCATTCGGCCCAACTGTTGTATGCAGTAAACACATTATACAATCTGCGTACGATTTATGTACAACCAGACATTTTATTCAGCCATTTTACAAATACGCACCATATAATTTCCATACAATCTGTGCATGTGACTACGGTGACAGTCAAGACCATGCAACCATACGATATCAGTACAATGGTCGGCTGTGTGAATACACACGATACAAATATCGCATATAACACAAAAGCTTTCAAACCGTTGTACAACAGTTGTATCGTGTATTTCCCACTTTAGCAGACAATACTTTTTATTTTAAAAGTGGCAGGCGGGCGAATCAAGGCGAGCACTGGCCAGCTAGTAAAGAAACAAGTGATTTGATTATTTTAAGGTATAACGACGAAAGTGAAGTTGACTGTTGTTAAAAAATAAACAGTGTAAGTACACAGAAGACGGTTTTGTTATTACAAGCCCTAGCAAGAATATTACAATATGTTATTTTGTTTTTCAAACAAAAAAATAATCATCCGCCTCTAATTTTTCTGAAATAAAACTAATTTTAGCTCTTTGCTTTCTATTTTCCAAAACATTCAATTTATAATCCTTTCCTAACTGCTCTTTAACATTTTATCTTAAGACCTATCGTTATCACACGACAGTAGGATTTCTCCACTGTTAAGTCTTCTTGTTTATTTATTTATTTTATTTTATTCGAGGGACAGCATTATCTTTTGATCCCGATATTTGAATTTTCGATGTTGAATAATTTATGCCGAAACCGCAATTTAGCGATCGAGCGCTCGCGCTTTGAGATATCCTGTAGAAGCAACGTGTACATATGGGTCAAAAGGAAATGTGACATTAGGCATTTGGTCGACTTTTGACCATAAATATCATAAAGCCATAATATCATAAAGTCTCCGGTTTGACAACTCACGGCTGTTTTCGTATTTTTGTTTTTCAAACTTTCGATCGACTTACGAAGAAATTGGAGATTTTTAGTTCTATTAAAGGGGAACATCTTTTTCCGATGTGAAGATTCATCTAAACATAAACACGCGAGTGAGTTGTGTAACTCCGAGAAATAAAAAAAATGCGAAGACATATTTGCACAGTAAAAATCTATCAACAGATTAAAAAGTGTTATCGAGTTGAGTGATACATCTGTACGTCATTTACATCAATTAAATGAGACCCAATCTAAAGTGGGAAATACACTTTACAACTGCCGTGCCAACGGTTTGACAGCTTTGGTGTTGTATACGATAATTTTATCGTGTGTATTCACAAAACCCACCGTTGTACCGATATCGTATGGTCTTGACTGTACAACCGCTGTCACATGCACAGATTGTATGGAAATTATATGGTGTGTATGTGTAAAATAACTAAATAAAATGTCTGGTTATACGTATATCGTACGCAGATTGTATAATGTATGTGCTGCATACAACAGTTGGGCCGATGTCAGTACAACACAAGTCGGTACGACGGTTGTATTTTGTATTTCCCACTTAACGAGGAAATGATTCCAATTCATGCCGTTAGGGTGAGCAATAGCCTTACAACGCGCGATCCATTTGAAGCGACATTTCGTTTTGCGATTTTTCTGGTCTTGCTTTTGATATAAGTTTCTAAAGCGCCGATAAAAAGGCCATTAACACTAGAGCGACCGAACGCCATATTGTGGTTAAACCTTAATGCCTAAACAACAATTACCCCGCTTACATGACGAATTGAATTCAGATCCAATGCTAACTATATCAAAACGTTTATATTAGTTTTGATGACTTTAACTCTCATCGAAAATACAAATTTACGACAATGGAAACACTCATCTGTCGGGTAGTTAAGTTTTAATTTAACATAAGTGGTTTTTATCAAAATTCGATTATTGTTGACTGAATTCTCGCATTAATTCTCTTTTATATGGTAAGGGTGTACTGATATATTTAGTAAGGCTATCAAAGTCGGTCCCATTTTCTCCATTAAGTATGCAGACAATTTCTGTTTCTATGAACACTATTCCAAAGGTATAACACTAACAATACCTTAGTCATATGGCTTGAAACATTGATGATCGAGATTGAAACTTTGGAAGTCTGCTCTTACACGTAGACTTTTATGGCTGACTTGACTTAAATTTGACATTCCTCTTTTATTTTGCAGTTGACTAAGTGAAAATGAAGAAGCGGAAAGAAAAATGTCAAAATGAGTCGATGAAAACTTTACCCTCGACTTACAGGGCAAAATATTTTTCTTCTCAACTTTTCGAATTTTCTTTCTCTTTTGCACTTATGTGAGTCCAGCCTCAAGAGTCTATGTGTCTTTGGTGCCTAGTGTTTTATGACAATCTCATAACCCTACCTAACCTAACCTAACCTTCACCAATTACATGCATGATTTGTTTTAAGACCCAAATTTCTTTTTCAAGAAGATTTTATTCACCTTGGATCGTTTTTTCAAACTTCTTCTCTAATTCCAACAATCTGTTTTTTAAAGGTGTCGCCAAACCAATGCGAATATTTGCTGTCGCTGCGACGGCGATTATTTCGCGGCGACAGCGACAAAGAGATTTGTCAGTATGCCCACACCAAGGTGACAGTTCTGTCACGATGTTTACAAAAATTTGCTCCTCATCAGACGAGGAAGAAGCACTTTTTTTCTTGCTTTCCACACCTTATCCTTCCTCCTCAAGTCTTTATAATCATCGTATGATAAATCCTATAAAATTTGGTATTTTTTCACAAATTCAATTAATCTCTACTAGCGGAAGGCAAATTAAAGACTACGGAACGCATCCCGCAGAAATAGCCTTTTATTGCCCAATCTGACGTTTTTAGCTAAAAATGGTCGTTATGTCAAACTCATGTGCGAGATGTCAGCCCTTGTTTCTTTCTCTATATCCGGTCAGCCATAAGACCTGTAAGTTGTGTTTATTTTTCAATAAAATGTAAATCCAATCAATCAGAATTTAAATATCAGAAAATTTTGTGAAAAATGTTCTTTGCTGTGTTCTGCTTGTTATGAATATTATTTTAAAAATAGTATTTTTATGCAATATGAAAGATTACAAAATAGTTTATTTGTAAATACACATTTCAGATCCTTCTAGTCAGTGTTAACAAACCGCTTAATTATCACGATCTATTGTCTTTTCCATGTAATAAGGTTTTTGTTTTGCATATCTTTTCAGCGCCAAGATGAGGAAAATTATGAAGCAGGGGAAAATCGTTATCGTCCTGAGTGGTCGATACGCTGGTCGTAAGGCCATCATTGTCAAGACTTGCGACGACGGTAATGCCGAGAAACAATTCGGACATGCCTTGGTGGCTGGCATCGACAGATACCCGAGGAAAGTGACCAAGAAAATGGGCAAAGCCAAGTTGAAGAAGAAGTCCAAGATAAAGCCTTTCTTAAAAGTTCTGAACTATAATCACTTGATGCCCACTCGTTACGTTGTGCACGATATCAGCTTCGACAAATTAACAACTAAGGAAGCATCGAGGGACTTGAAAGATCCTGTCAAGAGGAAAACACACCGTTTCCAGACAAGAGTTAAGTTCGAGTCCACATACAAAGAGGGAAAGAACAAATGGTTCTTCCAGAAACTGAGGTTCTAAATGGAACATTCTCTTGCGGTACGTTGTTACACAGAGGAAAAGCCCGTTTCAACCATTTTTCTTTTGTACTGTGTGTAAAGTATGATTAATATAAGAAAATAATTTTAATCTGACTCTTTTTTGTGTTAAAGACGGTGCACTTCATAGACCTAAGATTAAGTGTAAAGGAAAATCCATTAATGCATTTCTTCGTGAATGCTGCTATGATCCCAATCCAATATTCTGCGGCTACGCGATTTTGGACGATAGTCTGGAAGTGATCAATGTGGATACTACAATGTTTCAAGACGATTATACTCTGATGTGTTCTAATCTAACGCGTGTATGCCCTGTCACACTGGGTATTTTTAACATTTCTAAACTCAGCAAACACGCCAACGATATTGCTTGGTGTTCTTGGCAAATTTTTAACTGCCATACATTCCTTCAGTAACCTGTAGTGGTTTTGTTGACTACGCAGAAAGCAAGGAGTTTCTGTCGTATTGCGTGCTATTGGCTATATATCCGATACCCCCTTTTCCATCAAGCAATAAATTTTTTCGACTTTGTTTCCGCCTAGTTTTTGAAATCAAGTTTAAAGAAAGCGGTAAAATCCTGACGCTTGTTTTCTTCTTTTTTTTTTTGTTTAGGTAGATCTTATGATAGAATAACTCTCCAACCGAGTTGTTCTGCCCGCTTTTTTTGACATTTATGTTCAGTATGGCAAATGATAAATAAACTCGCACTAACAATATTTCTAAACTTACTTTGGAAATTTCGGACGATTACTACATAATCCGCCAACCTGGATAGAATTCTTACCGCATCCACATACCCTCTAGTGACGTAATAACACCAACACGTCAAACAGGTGCAAGAAGATCAAAATTTAAAGATTCGCCGTCGGTTGCAGTAATTGGGGCTCTATCCGTCTACTACGTGGACTTTTGTGCAAAGATCTTAGCCTACACCCGCATAAGGTCAAACTGGTGTAGGAATTAAAGCCGTGAGATGATCATTTGCGTCGGTCCCTCGCTGTTTATGATCTGCTCTAGAGCAGTACTAAGCTGACTAGTTGTTTTATCGCAAAATTGTGTTGAGCGATGGGGTTCAACTAGTCCGCAACTGCCATTTAGATATTTTGCAAGCCATCGTTTAACGGAGTTTGAGAGTCAAGGATATTTTGAAGTAACATTCGTAAGTTAACAGCATCGACCGCCTTGGATAAGTACAGTGCTGCTAGAACAGTGCGATCACACAGTCATTGTTGGTTAAGACAGTGTAATGTGTGTTGTGATTCGGAAACGGCTGTTGTTATACTGCGCTGTTTGCGGAAGCCGTGTTGGTGTTCGGTTAATTGGAGCTCCGAATGAAACTTAGCTACTACTATTAGTGCTTCGAGTATTTTCGCAACTGGGGATAGAAGAGATATCGGACGATAAAAGGTACATTGGTTTGCAGGTTTTCCTGGCATAATCATTGAGATTCAATCCGATCCAATGGCTTTAGAAGGTTTAGCTCGGCGGATGACAGATTCGACTTTGGACGGTAGTAGGATGCATGGAGTGGTATCAGGAGTAAGGCAGCACAGTTTCCTGAGGATGGCACGTTTATTTCTGTTACAATGCGTCGGGTGTTCAATGAATTGGCGACAGAACGAAGAGGAACATTTCCTGGGGTAATCGAACTGCGTTGCATTGAAGGTGATGGCTGTAAGGTCCTTGCGTTTGATTGTATTGGAGAGCTTCTTGCAAGAGCATTTACTTTATCCAAAGTGACCATTAATTAATGCTACGGTCACGTGAAAATATAAGGAATTAATGATTCATCTGTATACGCACGGTTGTTAAATGGTAAGCTTAAAAAAAAAAACTATTGCATACTTATGAGAGCTTCCTAACTGAACAGAAATCATTATCGTAAAGGCCATGAATGTGCGTCCGTTGCATAAGTATGCAAGCGACCTACCGTTGTCTACAACAAGCCATGCAGCGGTATCCACCTAAAGGCCAGTGGAGAATTAAATCGGTCCAGTGAGTTCGTGCCACAGAGGAATCAACATATTTTACTAATCATTCGTTATATTCAATCGGGCATTCTACTGATCCATTTCCAACGCTACAACAGAAAGGTATACAAATAAACCTAAGTTAAGTACAGAAAGTCTAGGGATTAATCAGTGTTGCTAAGATACTGTTATGTTAAAATAAATAAATAAATATTTGGTGCAACAGCTCTTTAAGTGTCAGGGGCAAGCTTCTCGCAACCACTCATGTTGTGTGCGTTATATTTTTCACACGAATGGAATAACATACTGTTATGTTGCAAATTTTAATAAATTACAAGTATCTAACGTAACTAAATCACTTATCTAGAATTTGGAAGTTCTGAGGATAAATGATTGATTCACAGTATTTTTTTCCCGACCACCTGATGTTATAAGGCATATTACTCATCCTACAGTGCGAATTTCGCAGCCATATGACCAGTCTACTTCCAGTACTATGCCTTTGCAATAAGTGTTCACACAAGCAATTGATCAGACTGACTCAACATAGGTAAATAGAAATAAATAAACGCTTGCTGAGAATTTGAACCATGAACCATCAGTTTGGAAAAACTGATTATTTCGAAAATTACCATAAAAAAACAATCTCCCTTGACATCTGTGGTATTTTTTATAACGAAAATATGCCTCTTTTGAAAATGTCCTTATTCTCTTGGGCCAAGAAGTCATCAAAGTTCTGTTTTATGGCATCTGGGCTTATGAACTATCTATTTTGGAGGTGATTGCCGAAACTTCGGAAAAAGTAGTAATCGGTCGGGGATAATTCTGGTGCGTAAGGGGGATGAGGCAAATCTTCGTATCCCAACTCCGCCAGCTTTAGAAACGTTGACTGTGCCGTATGTGGTCTTGCATTATCATGCTGCAGTATGGGACCATGCCTATTTACCAGTGACGGTTGTTTTTGTCGCAATTTGTTGTGCATTATATCTGGTCTACCTCTTAGCGTATTTTTGGGCGAAAAATCTCTTTCGACTTGGTAAACCAGTTTCGAACTATTCTCTCGCTAGACGTACCCGAACCAAAAGCACCGTTAATTTCCTGAGTTGCTGCGGTTGCGGCTGCGTTCACGTTTTTTGTTTTTTAATTGAAAAAAAGGAAAATTGCCCTTAAATGTATTTGTGAAAGCATTCTCTATGCAAGAAAAAAAAATGAATAAACTAATAGTTATAAATAAATTTATTTTTGTCGTTAGAAAAGTTAAACTGCACTCTTTTTAAACAAAAACTTTATTTTCAATTTCTTTCCACAACCTCAGGCCACAACGAGCATCTTCATCTCAGCTGCCCTTAATTTACTCTCATACTTTTTGTACATTGTCCAACATTGTGAACCGTATGTGAGCCTTCCTTTCAACTTAGGGGGCATTTTTCGGTCGCAGAAGATAGCGCAGTTTTCCCGCCACTTTATCCACCCTACGCTTACGTGATGATTGATGTAGCAATCACAGGTTGCTTTGCTATTCATCATAAAATAAAATAAATAAATATTTGGCGCAACAGCTCATTAAGTGCCAGGGCCTAGCTTCTCGCAACCACTCATGTTGTGTGCGTTATATTTTTCGTACGAATGGAAGGGACCTACAGTTTAGTGCCGTATCCGAACGGCGATTTGAGAAGCTTTTTCGAGACAACAATACTCTCGGATGTTTGTCAGACGCTCGCGAGAGGTGGGACCGTGAAAAAACTTTTTGGCGTTTTGTAGGATTCGAACTTGGAACCTCACGCGTAGTGATCCGACACACTAACCACTTACGCCACGGCGCCCACATTTGATCATAGGTCCCAGATATTTGAACTTTTCGCACTTGAGAAGCACAGATCCATTCAAATAAATGTCTGGAATCGGCCTGAGTGGATCAGAGACCGGGCAGCTCAAGTACTTAACTAATGCGATACCCTTTTCCCTCCAAAAAGTCCACCCACACATCAAGTTCTCGTTGCAGGGATGTAGGATCCTCACTTATGATGGCTCCATCGTCAGCAAAGAATAAATGATGTACCTTGGGGTCCGTCACTTTACCTTTAAGCAGATAGTCAAGGACTATAATAAAGAGCAAAGAACTTAAGACGCTGTCGGGTATTTCTTCACAGTTAGGAGTGGGTGTTGGAAAGTATAGCCGGGGAAACTATCCATTTGAAAGTCGTTCACAATACTGCAGAATTTTGTCGTCATCCACAAGAAGCTGGCCAGGGGCATTGCTAATGAACTTTGACGAACAAATCTACTGAGCATTCCCCCTTTTTGGGCGCCTATTTTGAATATGGTTGCGCACTTGATCATGTCGTCGGTGCTCCTGGATAGCCTGGTTTGGATCAGCAACCGCTAAAAATATTTTCTCCAGCTCCCGATACAGGCCCTCCGTACTCTCTGCTTGAAGCTGGGCGCACTTCTTCTTAGCTTTTTTCTTGTAACATCTGTTATCCACTTCGAGCGCCCTTTTTCGTTTCTATTATTAGAAGGGTACTTTGACCAAGCTTTGAAATCCACTTTCTTTCGAAGAAAATATATTTCCTTAGCAGAAAACGGCAAAAAATATCTACTGTTACAGCGATAAGAATATATAATGCAATGATAAGACCGCATTTCCAATATTGTTCAATACTTTATCTATCAACGGAAAGAGATTTAACAAGGCTACAAAGGCTCCAAAATAAAGCCATGAGGATAGTTCTCAAGTGCGCAAGACTAACCCACATAAAGGATATGCTGGAAAAATGGCTAAGTATAAGGCAGCAAATCAACCTAAACGTGTTAGTGTTCGTCTTTAAAATGAAAAACGAAATGCTCCCCAACTATCTTTTTAACAATCTAAGATACATAAGTGAAAGTCAGCCTTATAACCTTAGAGGTGCTCAACTTTTTCGATTAGAACTAAAATCATCCGCGCGTGCTCAGAATACTTTAATGTTCAAAGGTTTGAAACTGTTTAATCGTCTCCTGAATGAGATAAAGAACATAAACAATTTGATGAAATTTAAAGAAGAAATTGTGAAATTTTTAAAATCGGACAATTGAATTATAATATAAAATGATAACCAAGAAGCTAAATGGCATATATTGCCAAATTTATGAACCGATATCTTGCTAACGCGCGCGTAAGTGTGTCCCCTCGCGCGGTTGGGAAGGGAAGATGGCGGAGTTCGAATATATTTATCACTTCTTTAGCTTCATCACTCCACCACCATGTTTCTTTGGCATACTGGTGGTGGCCTTTTGAAGCTCGTAGCAGTGATTTGACCTTCTTTAAGCAAGTTCGCTGTAGGGAATCCCACATATTTTGCGCTCTGCATCCCCAGCTCCGTTGATGGTGTGAGATGTAATTTTTCATCATGAAAACAAAAAACTCGCTTTTTTTCTTTGTCTATATTGTACTACTTACTATTTTCTCAGGGACCCTTCTTTGTTTGCTTTTCTTTGGTGTCTTCATAACCTACCCACTCAGGTACCATCTAAATAAAATAAAACTATCAGATACAGCCATGTGCAGACTCTGCGGGGAACTAAGAGAAACAGAAAAACACATTCTTTGTGAATGCCCAGGGGCCACAAAGAAACGATTACTCCATCAAACGCGGGTCTCGATGGGCCACGTTCAAAGAAGAGTCCATATGAACCCTGTTAAAAAGGCAATATCAATGAACGTTCAAAAGACATCGCGAGGTAGGAGAGGCAGGCCTTTAAACGCCTGGATCACACAAACGCAACGACACTAGCATTTGATTGGCCTCAGTAACCAAGTGAACGAAAATCGGGAGGCCTGCCGATATTTTCTGAGGTCAAATAGGCGAATCATAACCTTGCCGAAATAGGAAGAAGAAGGAGAAGAAAGGATCTTCTGAAGAAGGCGGCAATCGGGAAAACAAATTATATAATAAAGCCGTTTTATTTAACAACATATGTTACCAAAAGGCGAAAACAACGCGATAAGTATAACAAAATCGTCGAAAACAACGACAATCGGAGAGATAGTATTTATTTTTCAAATAAACCATTCTTCCAATGTTTTTGCATTTTTCCAACGTTTTACGCGCTGGATAGTTTTTGCTCCATAGAGGAAAATATTACTGATATCGGGGTCGATTTGGTATACTTACTTACTTAGGTGGCGCTACAGTTCGGGGTGAACCTGGGCCTCAACCAACAAGCCTCTCCATTTAGCTCGGTCTTTAGCTAATTGCCTCCAGTTGCGCACTCCTAGTTGGTCGAGGTCCCCTTGAACTTGTGCGCGCCACCTACGGCGATGATTCCCTCTACTGCGTCGTCCCTCGGGATTAGATTCGAAGACTGCGGGCCGGAGCGTTGGTGTCCATTCGCTCTATATGTCCTAGCCATCTCAGACGTCCAATACGCAGTTTTTTGACTAGGTCGATGTCGTTGTACAGCTGTTCGTGATTGAATCTTCTCCTCCAAAACCCGTCAACGCAAACGGGACCGAAAATCTTACGAAGAATTTTTCTCTCAAAGCGACCAAGGATATCTTCATCCTCTTTTAATAAAGTCCATGTTTCAGCGCCATAAAGCAGGACTGGGATGATCAGGGTCTTATACAGAGTCTCCTTAGTAGTTCGAGATAGGGCTTTACTGTTAATTGCCTTATAAGCCCCAAAAAACAGCGATTGGCAAAAGTTATTCTTCGCTTGATTTCTGCGCTGATGTTGTTTGTAGAATTTATAGCAGAGCCAAGGTAGACAAAGTCCCTTACTACCTCGAAGTTATAGCTGCCCACTGTGTCGTTTTGTCCAATTCGTCGGTGTTGGCTTTCCCTTCTTGTTGACAGCATATACTTGGTTTTGCCCTCGTTTATCGCTAAACCCATTTTGGCCGCTTCCGCCTCAATGCTTGCAAACGCACCGGTGACAGCCCGCTGAGTTCTTCCGATAACGTCTATATCGTCGGCGTATGCAAGCAGTTGTACAGACTTGTAATAGATTGTGCCTCCGGTGTTGGCTTGTAAGTTCCGCACAATCCGTTAAAGTACAATGTTAAAGAAGTCACATGACAGCGTGTCACCTTGTCTAAAACCTTTTTTGACATCAAAGGTCTCGGTGAGGACATTACCGACCTTGATGGAGCAGCGAGCGTTCTCCATCGTCAGCCTGCACAGACGGACAAGTTTGGCAGGGATGTCAAAACTAGACATGGCTTTATAAAGCTCTTCTCTATAGATGCTGTCATAGGCGACCTTAAAATCGATAAAGAGGTGGTGAGTATCGATTTGGAATTCTTGGGTTTTCTCCAAGATCTGCCGAAGTGTGAAGATTTGATCGATGGTGGACTTTCCTGGCCTGAAACCGCACTGATAGGGTCCAATCAGGCTGTTGATAAAAGGTTTCAGGCGGTTACACAATATCGCAGAAAAGATCTTGTATGCGATGTTGAGGAGACTGATGCCTCTATAATTGGCGCAGTTGAGGGGGTCTCCTTTCTTGTGGATCGGGCAAACGATGCTGAGGTTCCATTCATCAGGCATACACTCGTCTGACCAAATCTTAGAGATGAGTTGGTGTATGCACTCTACCAATTCATCCCCAGCTGCCTTGAAAAGTTCGGCCGGTAAGCCGTCAGGTCCAGCAGCCTTGTTGGATTTTAGCTTGGATATTGCTATCCTCACTTCGTTTTGGTCAGGTGGACGGAAACTTTAACTATCATCGTCTATGTTGAATGGTTCATTCTGCCTGACAGCGGGATGTTGGTCTTCGTCGCCGTTGTACAGTCTGCAGAAGTAGTTTTTCCATATTCTCAGCACCGACTGTGATTCTACTACGAGGTTTCCATTTTCATCTCTACAGGTTTCTGTACTGACACGTTCTTTTTACCTTTTGGTAAAACTTCCGTACATTGTTCCTGGAGTATAGACTCTCGATATTCTCAAACGCGCGCTTCTCATGCTCTTTCTTCTTCTTTTGGAGAAGCCGATGTTCTTCCCGTCTCCTTTGCTCGTAGAGCTCACGAGCAGCTCTCGTTTTCCTTTGCAGCGCCGCTTTGTATGCCTCTTGTTTTGCTGCATGCACTCGCCGGCATTCTTCGTCAAACCAGGGGTTTCGCGGTGGTGGGCGAGCGAGACCCAGCACATCAGTCGCGGCGTTTCTGATGGCATGTTGGCAGCGTTGCCACTGGTCTTCGGCACTTGATGCTGGCGGCATAGGGGTGATTGAGAGATTTCGGGATAAGCGTTCAGCGAAGAGTCTGGCGGTCTCTTGCGATTGTAGCTTTTCGACGTTAAATTTTCTCACAGTGATTCTTCTTTGGTGCTCAGAGTGGGATATCCGCATTCGTACCTTGGCTACAACAAGGTAATGATCCGAGTCTATATTGGCCGCTCGGAAGGTCCGGACATCCAGAATACTGGAGGCATGCCTTGCGTCGATCGCAATATGATCAATTTGGTTGATCGTTACATGATCATTGGACCGCCATGTCTGCTTATGAATATCGAGATGAGGAAACCATGTGCTTGCTATGGTGACATTTCGCTCCACAGCGAAAATCAATTAGCCTTAGTCCGTTATCAGACGTGGTGTCGTGTAGGCTATGCTTACCGACTGCCCTACCAAAGACGTCGTCCTTTCCTATTTTGGCGTTAAAATCGGGCAATACGATTTTAACGTCGTATTTAGGACATTGCTCGTATGTTTTGTCGAGGAGCTCGTAGAAGCACTCTTTGGTGGCAGGGTCCTTTTCTTCCGTGGGAGCATGAACACATATTAGGTTTATGTTAGCGAATTTAGCCTTGATCCGGATAGTCATAATACGCTCGCTCACGTGTCGGAAGCTAATCCGCATCCGAATAAGCGTTGCCTGTTGCCTTTGTAGCAATCACCGTAGTAGATGTAACAGTTTTTCATCCTCTTTATGCCCGGCCCATCCCATCGCACTTCCTGGATGGCTGTAATATCTGCTTTATAGCAATCTAGGGCCTCTGCTAGTTGTTCGGCTACACGTGGTCTGTAAAGGGACAGGACATTCCACGTACAGATCCGAAGGTCGTTGTCCTTATTTCGTTTGCAGGGTTCGTCATCAGTTGAGTCATCCTTATCCGAGGCTTTTGGTTGTTTCGGAACCGTCGATTTTTTACGTGGTAGGGAGGTTACCCCGACGGCACAACCCCCAACCTGGAGGGCCAGTTCCTTAATTATTCCCCTAGGACGAGGGGCCGGGTACACCGTTGCCAGTAGTCCACTACGGGAGTATGAACGCTGCCGTTGGCCCATTAAGGGCTCCTCCGCCACCATCTTTATTCCAATGTCCTGACCAACATTGGAAATTCCTTACCGACCTGTGATCCGAATACGTCGAAGCAGCTGGCGCAAGGTATTCACTAAGTTCAACCTAACTGGAACTATAGACGCCACCGTTGACTCGTCTAGGGAATTCGTCCGCTGCCGCCTGGAACAGGAAGAAGAGCTCTAGTGAGAGAACACTCTTCCGCCCTCTCTCATCTGCTGCCGCCAAGAATCCTCCAAACGGGGTTGGTTACCCATTTCTTGGATTAAGGTACTAGGCACCCGGCTGTCACCGCGTGGAGGTTGAGAGTAGGAGTTGGTAGGCCTCAGCTGAGTGAAAACGATTGTGTTTTCATATGATCGCATGCACTACCGTCTCGGCTGCTCGGGAGCTTTCCCGAGTACGCCTGGCTCTGCTCTAGACGCTTTGCTGAACTTACCTCCCCTTGATACTTATATCATGGGTTGCACTATCAAAGCCATCCATCGTCTTAGGCGAGGCGGTTTTTGGTATACTCCACACTGGAACTTTGATGAACTTGCGCGACACTTATCTTACGACTCCTGTCTTATGGATATGCCGTCTGATGCAATGACACCAGAACTCCAGCTGACGCGCAAATTCAGAGTCGACTTTCCTTGTGTCCAGGACTGGCTTCGGTCAGAGTCTGAGCCGGGAATGGAATGTAGTCGTATTTTCACGGACGGTTCCAAAACCAGTCAAGGGTCTGGCGCTGGTGTCTTCGTGGAAGTCGACAACATTAGACTTCACTTCTCGTTAGGCAAATATGCGTCTGTTTTCCAAGCGGAAACTTATGCAATCCTAATGGCCATGAACTATGTTGTGAAGAACAGGTGGAAGGGACGTAGCATTTGTGTCTGTAGTGACAGTCAGGCTGCGCTTAAGGCCTTGCTTAACCCTTTAACCACTTCCAAAATAGTTCGTGAAACCAAAAACTCTTTGAACTCGGTCGCAAGGCTGAATTCTCTGTCTCTTATCTGGGTCCCAGGTCACACTGGGATCTTACTACTACTTACTTACTTATGTCCTTTAACCCCTCGGGGGGCATAGGGCGTCAACCACGCCTGCGCGCCATCGTGTTCGGAGTTCTGCAACGCGTTTGAGCTGCCTCCAACTCATTCCTAAAGAGCTCGATTCCTCCTCAACTGTTCTGCGCCACGTTTGCCTAGGGCGTCCCGCTATTCTGCCTGCCTGGGTGAGCGGATTCCACTGCATAGCGTATTTCGCAATGGAGTTGTCTTCGCGCCGTAGGGTGTGTCCAATCCATTGCCACTTTCTTCTTCGTATAGTAATGCTTATAGGTTCTTGGCCCGTTCTCAGATAAAGTTGTTCGTTGGAGATGCGGTTCGGCCAAAAAATCCTCAAGATGATTCTTAAGCATTTGTTTACGAAGACTTGCAGCTTGCGTGTGTTAATGGTGTCCACCTTCCAGGTACTGCACCCATAAAGCAGCACTGATTCTACGTTGGAGCGGAACAGTCGTAGCTTGGTTCTTAAGCTAATAACATTGCTTCTCCAGATTTTGGACAGCATTCCGAACGCAGCTTTAGCCTTCCCGATTCTGCTGCACACATCCAGTTCGGTGCCACCGCGATTAGCCGAGACGACACTTCCTAAATATAGAAAGTTATCAACTTTCTCGACTTGCTTTCCGGCAATGTTAAGTTGAGCGCGGGTATTGGAAGTACTCAGGGCTTTTGTTTTGGCTGTGTTTATTTTTAGCCCCACTTTGTTTGCCTCAGCTTCTAGATTTTGGGCCATCAAATGAAGATCCATTATCCGATGTGAAAGTAGACAAACATCGTCAGCGTAATCTAGGTGTTTAAGGTAAGATGTCATAGTCCAACGAATTCCAGAATTAGCTTCCGTCAATGCTGCACGGAGTACATCGCTGATAACCACCAAGAACAATAGTGGGGACAGTATGCACCCTTGACGTACTCCACTTTGGACTTCAAAGTCCTCCGACACCTTACCATTGTGCACGACGTGACACTTGCCGCCCTCATATGTAGCCTTGATAATAGCTATAAGCTTTTCTGGAATGCCTCTCCTGCGCAAGGCCAACCAGATAGCATCTCGATTCAAGCTGTCGAAAGCCTTCTCGAAGTCGATAAACAGTAAATGTAGCGGAGACCTATACTCAACGCATTGTTCGATTATGATCCGTAAGGTGTTTATGTGGTCGATGCAGGAGGATCCAGCGCGAAAGCCTGCCTGTTCGACATCGAGAGTTGAATCTAAATGATCTTTAATTCGTTCTAGAATTATTCTAGCTATTATTTTGGCTACAGCTGGAAGAACACATATACCTCTCCAGTTACCGCACTCCATCAAGTTACCCTTCTTTGGAAGCTTAATGATCATCCCCCTTTTCCACTCCTGTGGAAATTGTTCACTATCCCAAGCTCTCCGTATTAGCGGATGCAGCAAATCTGCCGATGTATTTGGCGCCGCTTGAAATAGCTCGGCAGGGATGCCATCAATACCCACCGCTTTGTTTTTCTTGAGGGACTTGATTGCTGTTATTATTTCAGCTTTACTGGGAGGTACGGTGCGAATTCGGGAATTTGTTGCTTCGAACTGCTCATTCGAATTCAAGGTCATACCGCCGTCGTCTAAGTGATTTAGCACTGCAGCAAAATGTTCTCTCCATCTAGTGAGCTGATCCTCATCCGAAATCAGAAGGTCACCGCCTAGACTCTTCACTGGATGTTGTTTGGAGTTTCGACCCCCAATGAGCTCCTTAGTGATGTTGTAAACAGTCCTACTGTCGCACCTACTCGCTGCTTCTTCAGCCCTTGAGGCCAGTGAGTTGACATGTTGACGCTTGTCACGTCTCACACTACGCTGCACATTTTTCTTCTTCGCACGGTATTGGGCTTCAAGCTCGGTTCTCTCTACTGCTGAGGCCGCTGCAATCCGAGCCTTGATTGCTGTACGCTCATCGATCCGTCTCCAGGTGTCTGTAGAAAGCCATGTGCGGTGGCGTTTCTCCTTTTTACCGACATAAGTGCGTGCCCCAGTCGCAAAAGCATTTTTCACAGCACTCCAGTGGTCATCCATGTTCTCTATGCTGCTGATTGCTTCTGCTTCTAAGGCAAGATGGTCCCTGAACTGTTGGCGCACTTGGGGAACCTTGAGCCTGTCGATATTAAACCTGGTGATGTTAAGCAGGTTTGAGCGGTTGCTGTTGACGGATGCAGTACGAAGGCGTAAATGAGCTACCATAAGATGGTGATCTCGTTCTTGTCCGACGTCAGCTCCACGTCTGTTTCGGACGTCCAGGAGACAATTTCTAAAGCGGCGACTGATCGCAATGTGGTCGATCTGGTTGGATGTTCGTTGCCTATCAGTAGAGACCCAACTGATCTTATGGCAGGTGTTATGCTTAAACAGCGTACCTCCGATGACTAGGCGGTTGGTATTGCAGAAGTCCACAAACCGCTCACCATTGTCATTACGGTCTCCCACGCCGTGAACTCCCATCACGTGCTTAAGCATGGTGTTGTCGCTACCCACCTTGGCATTGAGATCTCCCATTACCATTACGATGTCTCCATTAGGCGTTTGGTTGTAGGCGGCACGTAAGTGGCTATAAAAATTATCCTTTTCATCATCAGTCGCGTCTAGAGTCGGAGCATAACACTGTATGATGGTAATTTTTCTAACTCTACTCTGGAACCTAGCCGTCAATATCCGGTCACTATGGGGTTTCCAGGATATGAGGCTACTACGTGCTGCTGGAGTTAGCATGAGTCCTACTCCGGAACTCCGTGCACTTCCAGCTGGTTTACCAGAGTAGAGCATGACAGTGCTTTTTGTTGGGGAGATGTATTCCCCAGCATCGTACCATCTTATCTCGCTCAGCCCTAAGATGTCGATTTTATACCGTGCGAATTCGCGCTCCAATTGGAGGAATCTGGCGTTATAAGGCCCTTCCTTGAGTGAGTCCAGGAGGGTCTTAACGTTCCAGAATCCGATCGTTGTCCGTGTCCGATAGCCAAAGGTCGTCAACAAATGATCAGTCCGTATCCGAGGCGTATGTTTCCGTTTCGGAGCAATAGTTTGTTTTACGGTTGCGGCTCGCTGGGCCACAGACCAACCGACACTTATCCTGTTTTTTGGCGCAGGAAGCTCGCCATTCGTCCTCTCCCGTTAGCAATTTCCGAAGAAATTCCCAGATGGCACCACGAGGAGGTGGGAGTAGGGCTTACTAACAGAGCTGCTAGGTTTTCGGCTGGGATCTTGGGGAACGAGATCTCCGATGAGATTGCTAAACAAGGCTCAGAGGAGGCTTTCTCAGGTCCCGAACCCGCGTTGGGTCTTCCAGCGTCCTCGGTTAGGGCTTCCATTGACGATTGGGTCTCTCACGAGCACAATTGTGTGTGGCATGACTCTCCAGGTTGCAGGTTGACTAAACGCATGCTCCCGGACGTCTGTAAGAAATCAGCGGCATTCTTGCTGTCTCTCAGCAGAAAAGACTGTAGACAACTTATCGGCGTCTTGACAGGCCACTTCGCTTTTGCCAAGCACCTTAACGTGTTAGGCTTAAGTGACACTACAATCTGCGACGCTTGTGGAGAGAGCGACGACACCGCGGAACATTATCTCTGTGAGTGTCCGGCCTTTGCTCGTATCAGGTGGCAGATCTTCGGTGCGGATGTGGTGAGTGCTGGTACTGTAAGCTCCTCATCACTGAAGTGCTTGCTTGGCTTTCTTCGAAAGTCAAGGAAATTCCAGTAAAATGGGTAAATCAGGGTTTGCTCTCTGGCAGTACAATGGACCAGTTGTGTCTGAGTGCTCCAGTCGAGTGTTTCCTATCCCGACAAAAAAAAAAAAAAAAAAAAAAAATGCACTACCGTTTGACGTTTGGTATACATACAACCAAATTAGAAGTACATAATGGAAGGACCACGAGAAAATTACATTACACATATTTACTGCTTAAGATGTCATCTATCTACGATTTTCTTTTGTACCCATATTTCTGAAATACAGGGTGTCCGCCGGGAACGTATACTACTTTGTTTTGCCGCCATTTTGGTAAACATTAGTCTTGACAGTTCATATTTGGCAGTCGTGAAGTAGACACGTGGCAAATTTATTATGGAAAAATATTCGATAAACCAACGTGTTTTAATCGTTAAAACATTTTATCAAAATCAATCATCGATTACTGAGACGATGAGAAAGTTACGTGAAATTTTTTGGAGAAACAACGTGCCAACAAAACGCACTATTTTCGTGTAGTGAATGATTTCAAAGAAAGAGGGTCTGTAGGTGATAGGCCCAAGCATGGGCCACAACGTACTGCAAGATCGACTGAAAACATTACTGCTGTTCAAGGAATTGTTCAAAACAATCCATCAACCTTAATTCGACGCCGTGCTCAGGAGCTTGGTCTTCAAAGAACAACTTTGGCCACAATTTTGCACAAGGATTTGCATTTATTTCCATTTAAGATTCAGTTGACAAAAGAGCTTCTTCAAGAAGACCATTTACGCCGCCGTACATATGCCAATACGATGTTACAGTTAGCCCATGACAACCCCGATTTGCATGAAAAAATCATAATGAGTGACGAGGCACATTTTCATTTGAATGGATATGTGAATAAACAGAATAGTCGGTTCTGGGCAATGGAAAACCCTCAAATTATTCAAAAGCAAGGTTTATGCAAACAAACCAGAAACGCTTGAGCAACTCAAACAAAATATTCGTGATGAAATTAATGAAATACCGCGTGAAATGTGTGAGAATGTAATGAAAAATGTGCTCAAAAGGGCTCGCATTTGTGAGACTAGCAGAGGCGGACATTTACTTGATATTGTATTCCATACATAATTGCCGACATTAAATAAAACATTTATCAATATAAGATCCATTCTCTTTCATTTAATCAAAAATTATAAACAAACAAAGTAGTATACCTTCCCGGCGGACACCCTGTACATACCCCATAATCAAACGACTTGTAATTGAATATTAAATGATTGAAGCAACGGTTTGCAATCCCAACACTTATTATTGAGGTATATTTCCTTCTATTGCTTATAAGATCCCCTTAAAGACGAAGTCACTTAACGGGGCTTACATAATGTACCTAACGTTTTTAGCCTAAATACCTCTTGCCGGATTTGCGTAAGTATACCCTGTGTATACAATGTACCTTCACCAGGAAATAACCCATTGTTTGCTGTTGAAACCAAAACCGTAACTTAATGTGGCTATAGGAAGAAATTGTACCAAAATAAATTTACGTATTCTGCAATAACTAACTTTTATATTTTTCTTTAAATTATGTACTTTTTATTTAAAAATGTCTGGAGTAAATCACTTACAAAGCAGGATTTTCGACTTTAAAGTGCTTCTTTAGTTGAATAATTTATTTTGTAGAATATGTATTAAGCTCTTCCCGAATTTACTGCTTTAATAAATGCTGCCCAAATCATCTGGCGACTCTGAAAGTTAGATATGATTTCTTTAGATTCTTTTTTAAAAATGTTGTAATTAAGTTGATGAGATTGATCAGAAAAGGGCATAATTTAGACACGTAAATTTTCTGTATCAATTTAATTCACATTTGTAAGCTTGACAAATAAATGCCATTGTAGAGACATATACATACATATATGTACGTACATGGAACATCTACGCGAAAAAAATTAACGGTTATTGTAGTAACATTATTTTCTCTAAAGTAGTAACTTAAGCCTTTTCTGATCTCGCTGGAATTAATCAACTAACTTTTTTTTTAAAATTCTATTTGGAAATTCTTTTAGTGTGAACAGTGAACAAAGAACATGATAAATACTCACACGGGTGTTGATCCTTTTAACGGGTTTGACTCTTGTTAGTAGGAAGTTGGCCAATATCGTCATTTTCTTATTTCATATTTTCAGTAAATTTTTGACTCAAAAAGCAGTGTTCGGGCGGAATGGGCAAAATACACTTCAGAGTTATTTATTTTTAATATTATATTTTCAGTGGTACTACTATGGTAGATCACCAGATCAAAAGTGGCTAAAAATATACTCGGGCGGCCTGAAAATTGTTTAGTAAAAGGAGCATAGGGAAGTGGGATGTCATTTTTATTAGGAAATATGTTACACAAGTTTGGTTATTATAGGAGGGTATTGGGAAAAATTTAAGAAACAAAGTGAAATAGAAAGAAAATAATTTAGAAGTATTCGATTTCAATTTGAATAATTGGAGTTTTTTGTGAAAGCATAACTACTGTGGTTCCTTAAATATGAATAAATTCCATTCACATAAAGACTCAGCATAGGTGGTCGTAATAATAGTCATCTACGTGAAGCTAACTACAATAGCAAAAAATAATTTTAAAATTTGCTATTTAAAACATCAGCATATTTAAAATGCATT
Source organism: Brachypalpus laphriformis (assembly GCA_945910035.1). Lineage (NCBI taxonomy): Eukaryota > Metazoa > Arthropoda > Insecta > Diptera > Syrphidae > Brachypalpus > Brachypalpus laphriformis. Next base: position 91,224,226 of record OX246754.1, read on the forward strand.
TATTTAAAATTCCCTTTACGATCCTTAGTACTCGTCATCTAAAAACGATTTCATACAGTTCAGGACCAAGGTGTGGAGAAAATAAAATATGCATTCCTTTATGGCTTTCTTTTAAACACAAATTAACATACCAATAATACTTGTTTCAATAGCAATAAAAGTAACTAAAAAGATGCAATAAATATTAGTGGAAGACAGCTGATATGTATGGACATAAAGACGCAAATAAAATTAGTTAATAAAAATAAAAACTAAATAAATCTAAAACAACAGATATACTTGTAAAGAAACAAAATAAAAAATACATTGTATAATACAAACTTTTCTCTTACAATTAGAAACATAAATTTTCTAAAAAAAAAAAAAGTTACACAAATAATATTAAAACATTATTCGATAAGTTAATAACAGAAAAGAGGGAAAAATTTCAAACAAAAGTATCTCACTACAAGTCGTAAAAGGTAGAAAATAAACATGTGGGTGTATGTATGTGTATAGAAGACGATCAGCTTGAAATCGATTCGAAATGCATTTCAAGTGAAGTTTTGTGAGAATTACCATTGTACACGTTTTTGTGATAGAATCCGGAGGATATTCTCAATAATATCTGTGCTGCTAGCAGATCCACCCAAATCTAAAATGAAATAAATTTTTTTTTTAAAAAAAGTTGTAAAATTGGTGTATAGGATTTGGAAATACCTGGAGTGCGAATAGCATCTGTGACAATAGTCTGGTAAATAGCTTCGGTAATCACTTTAGCATGTTGTTTATGACCCAAGTGATTAAGCATATCAACACTTGCATTAAGCATGGCTACAGGATTGGCAATGTTCTTGCCAGCAATAGATGTACCAGTGTTGCGAGTGCCAGGTTCGAAAACGGCGTACTACAAAAAAAAAAAAGTATTACTAATATTAGTGTGGACAACTTCAACTACAAAAATATATGAAAACTTATACTTTGAATTAAAATTTGAGTAAATTCTTCTTAAGGGTAAGAACCAAAATCCAAAACATTTCCACCTCTTAGGTAAGCACATCATACTATTTCTTCTGAAGGAAGACCCCCTATGGAGCTGTCTTCAAAACGCTTCTTTCTTCTATGTTCTTTTTGAAGGCACACGCGTTTTTTTTGTTTTTATCTCTTCGACGGAGATAGAAATATAACGAATTGAATTTTTTATTAGAAAAGAATATGGTACTTGAAATAATACAACGGAAAGTTGGGAACCGGATTTTTAGATAAATCTAAATCCAATAACTCGTTATAAATGTGGTAAATGATTTTTTTTTACTTATGAAGCAAATCTCAGTACATTATCTGAGGCCACAATCTGTGGCCACAAGGTAAAACCGCCTAATTCGAGTTAAGACAAAATTGAGTTAAGGATACCCGAAGATGCTCTACTATTCGTATATTCGAAGTTTATGCTACTAAATTTTTTACCTAATTACCTGTTATCGTTACAGAGTTATGTGACTTCTTTAATATTATACTTGAACGGATTGTGCGGAATTCACAAGCCAACACCGGAGGCACAATCTATCACATGTCTGTACAACTGCTTGCATACGCCGACGATATAGACATTATCGGAAGAACTCAGCGGGCTGTCACCGGTGGGTTTGCAAGCATTGAGGCGGAAGTGGTCAAAATAGGTTTAGCGATAAACGAGGGCAAAACCAAGTATATGCTGTCAACAAGAAGGGACAGCCAACACCGACGAATTGGACAGAACGTCACAATGGGCAGCTATAACTTCGAGGTAGTAAGGGACTTTGTCTACCTTGGCTCTGCTATAACTCGAAAAACAACATCAGCGCAAAAATCAAGCAAAGAATAACTCTTGCCAATCGCTGTTTTTTGGGCTTATAAGGCAATTCAACAGTAAAGCCCGATCTCGAACAACTAAGGAGACTCTGAATAAGAACCTGATCATCCCAGTCCTGCTGTACGGCGCTGAAACATGGACTTTATTAAAAGAGGATGAAGATATCCTTAGTGATCCAATGCCGAATGAATGGAGGGAAAGTTACCTTCTCCCTGTATACAAAGGGAAGGGTGATACGCGAAACTGTGATAACTACCGTTCGATCAAGCTGATGTCACACACCATGAAGATCGTTGAGCGGGTATTAGGTGGCCGACTGCGAAAAATAACACGGCTATCTGATGATCAGTGCGGGTTTGTCTCGGGTAAATCAACCACAGATGCAATCCAAAGTATAAGGATCATAATGGAAAAACATCGTGATTCCTTCAAAGATTTGCATATTGTATTGGTTGACTTTGAAAAGGCATTCGACAGACAACCACGAGATCTGATATGGGTGGCGCTAAGACATCGAGGGGTTCCAGAGACCTATGTACAGATGATTATGGACATTTACGAAGGAGCAAAGACAAAAGTAAGATGCCCCGCTGGAGTAACCGAAGAGTTCCCAATCAAAGTCGGGGTGCACCAGGGAAGCGTTTTAAGTCCCTTGCTCTTTATTACAGTCCTTGATTATCTGCTTGAAGGTAAAGTGATGGACCACAACGTACATCAGTTATTCTTTGCTGACGATGGAGCCATCATAAGTGAGGATCCTACATCCCTGCAACGAGCACTTGATGTGTGGGTGGACGTTTTGAAGGGAAATGGGTATCGCATTAGTTCAAAAAAGACAGAGTACTTGTGCTGCCCGTTCTCTGATCCACTCAGGCCTATTCCAGACATTTATTTGAATGGAACAGTGCTTCCCAAGTGCGAAAAGTTCAAATATCTGGGATCTATGATCAATAGCAAAGCAACTTGTGATGACGACATCAATCATCGTGTAAGCGTAGGGTGGATGAAGTGGCGAGAAAATTCCGCTATCTTTTGTGACAGAAAAATGCCCCCTAAGTTGAAAGGAAGGCTCTACACCGCAGTTGTACGTCCAGCGCTCACATACGGTTCACAATGTTGGACGATGTACAAAAAGTATGAGAGTAAATTAACGGCAGCTGAGATGAAGATGCTTCGCATGACAGCAGGAGTGACAAAGCTTGATCGAATAAGAAGTTCGAAGATCCGTGGAAGCTTTCACATCAAGGAAACCATCGTACAAAAAATAGAGCATGACCGGCTCAGTTGGTATTGCCACGTTCAAAGAAGAGATTATTTGAACCCTGTTAAAAAGGCAATATCAATGCACGTTCCAAAGACATCGCGATGTAGGAAAGGCAGGCCTATAAACGCCTGGATCAGACAAATGCGACGACATCGGCATTTCATTGGCCTCAGTAACCGAGTGATCCAAAATCGGCAGGCCTGCCGATATTTTCTGAGGTCAAATAGGCGAACAGTAGAAATGCGGTGAAGTGGGAGGGTTGTGATCCCTTGTTTTCGGATCATATCCTCGCTGATAAAAGGAAGAAGAAGAAGAAGAAGAAGAAGATATCCTTAGTCGCTTCGAGAGAAAAATTCTTCCCAAGATTTTCGGTCCCGTTTGCGTTGATGGGTTTTGGAGAAGATTCAATAACGAACTATACGAGCTGTACAGCGGCATCGACCTAGTCAAAAAACTGCGTTATGGACATCTGAGATGGCTAGGACATGTAGGGCGAATGGTTACCAACGCTCAGGCCCGCAGAGTCTTCGAATCTAACCCCGAGGGACGACGTAGTAGTGGACCTCCTCGCCGTAGGTGGCGCGCATAGGTTCAAGGGGACCTCGGCCAACTGGAGGCAATTAGCTAAAGACCGAGCTAAATGGAGAGGCTTGTTGGTTGAGGCCCAGGTTCACCCCGAACTGTTGCGCCACCTAAGTAAGTAAGTAAAGTTATAGAGTTATAAGCAAAAGAACAAGACTAAAATTTAAAATTCCTATACGTTTTCGGGAAAAACGAAAACTTTAAACTCATTTTCTGAGTATCTGTGAAAATCGACTTAGGCTGCTTTACCTTGTGGCCACAGAAATATGTCAAATACGGCAAAACTAAATTTTTGATATGATCTGAAAACAAGGGATCATAGCCCTCCCACCACACTACATTTCTACTGATCCGCCTTTAGGGTTCGCCGGTTTAACCTCAGAAAATATCGGCAGGCCTCCCGATTTTGGATCACTTCGCTACTAAGGCAAATCGAATGTTGGTATCGTTGCCTTTCATGAGTGCTAATCGACTTTCTTAATCTCGTATCGTGCCATTGAATTAACGGAGTAACTAAACTTAATCATTCTTTGTACAGTATGCACTTTCATCCATTCTTAAATAATTTCGAAAATCATTCAGTTCTAAAGGAAGTTCTTTTAACTAATCCAAGTGAGACAAACGCTCGCGTTTAAAAAGCCGCAATTTTGCCCATGTTTTTCGTTGTAATTATTTTATTATTATTATTATTATTTACAGCACACGATAAGGCTATTGCAATTTAACAAAATTCTTTGACATCCATTTTCAAACTGAAGAAAAGTACCAAGGCAAATGTGTTAGTGTGGATGAAGAAAAGAGCAATGCACTTGCGCGCGTGCTTACCTGAACACATTTGCTCGCAGATTTGTGCGAAAGTGTGTACGCCGCATATGTGAGCGCTAGACGCACAATTGCGGTGGTGTAGTGCCTTCCTTTTAACTTAGGGGGCATTTTTTGGTCACAGAAGAAGAAGGTCACTTCATCCTACCCTACGATTACACGATGATTGCTCTTTTTTTTAACTAATGCGATACACATTCTCCTCCAAAACGTCCACCCATACATTAAGTGATCGTTGCAAGGACGTAAGATCGTCAATTATGATGACTCTATTCAAAGAATAATTCATGTACCTTGGGGTCCGTCATTTTACCTTCAAGCAGGTAGGCAAGGACTGCAATAAAGAGCAAATGACTTAAGACGCTTCCCTGGTGCACCTACATCTACAAGAAGCTGGTCATGAGCATTGGTACTTTGACCAAGCTTTGAAAGACGATTTCTTCTTGATTACTACTTTTTTAGCTTCATCACTCCCCCAACGTGTTTCTTTGACGTGATGGTGATGGCCTTTTGAAGCTCCTAGCAGTGTTTTGGCCTTGTTTAAGCAAGATCGCTGTAGGTTTTCCCACATATTTTGTGCTCTGCAGTCTTCATCCTCAGCTCCGTAATGGTCTGAGACAATTTTTCGAAAAAAAAAAACATCACCTTTTTCTTTGTCCATATTGTACCACTTGATTAAGGCTCCATGAAGTTGGCTACCAACTGGCTACTACTGGTAGCCAATCTGGGTTTCAATTCCATCACTACTGTAAGTGATCAGGTACCGGCATTGTTTGATGAACATGGTATTTAACACGATACGACCAGTGCTCCATGGCAGTCTTCATAGTCTTCGTTTGACTTCCCGACATGTCCATTTAAATCTTCTCCAACAAACAGAAACTCTTTTTGACGAAATTAAGGAACCGAATCTAGTGACCATGAATAATACCATCGATATGCTTATACAATTTAAAGTGTGTAAGTAGTTTAACTAAAACCTTTAAAAATGAGTCATATTATGTTGAGTGGTTTAATGAAGAATTCAGTGAACTTAAACAAAACAAAGTACGATTATACAAAATTAATGCTATTTTGAGAAAACTACAGAAGGATTCATTACAAATACAAAAGCAGCAGATAATCAAAAAGCTATGTGGAAAGTAATCAAGAAATGTGTTTTGTCAGAAGTACATATAATACATCATGAACTGTGTGGAAATTTAAGTGCATTTTTTGTGGATAGTGTTATTGAAATAAACGAATGTATATGAACGAATAATCAAAAATATAAACAATAAAAATGACTTGGATAGACTAAATCCAAATATGCTTTTGGATTGCAAGGAAGAAATTTTGCCAGTATTAGTCAGCATTATAAATACATCGTTGATGCCAGGCGAGTTTCCAACCTCATCGAAGGAATCTGTTGTGGTACAAGTAGAAAAGGAAGGAAATGAAAAAAAAAACCGGAACAATTTCATCCAATAAACATGATGTCCATATACATACGCATGAGAAAATTTTGTGCAATTAGAAAGTTTCTTTGCTAAAAATGGAACTTGGATGTAAAGAGCAATCTGAATTTCGTAAAGGACATTGGACGGAAGCAGCGTTAGCATGCTGAATGAGTGGAAAAGAGAGATGGATTTGGTTTTGGCACTTTTCTTGGACTTAAAGAGAGCATTCGAGATTGTCGACAGAAGCATTTTATTAAACAAATATGGAATACGTCAGAAGAAGCTTCATTGGTCTGAGTCTTTCCTGTCAACGAGAACGCAAAGGTAAAATTGGGTGAGATTTATTCATGCAAAAGAAGTGAGCTTAGGTGTGCCGCAGGGAACAATTTTGGTGGTTATCTTATTTCTGGTGTATTTTAATATTTTTTTGCCTAGGGAGTAGTGGATAAACACTAAGGCGCACAAGAAACAGTCCCTCTCTGTTTCAAGTAGTGTGAGACTCCTACTAACTAAAAAACCACCTTTATCCCCTTTTCAACCTAACACCATCCACTCCGGAACAGCTTTAGCATTACTTCAGAGTGGTGTCGTCTTCTTTCCCCTCTGGGGAACGGCTTTTTCACATTTTTCTGCTGGTGCGGATTTATAACATCTTGCCGGTAAGGCTCTCATCAATTTGGTAAACTTACTGTGGGTATATATACTTCCTCTCTTTTTCGATTGAGGCGGTACTCAGAATAAAGATATTTTATTCCACATGTCGATACTCGAGACCATCTTGTTTACAGCATTTTCTGGACAAAAGTTGCCTATCTCTGACTCCAGGCCATTTCTTTCCGCTGCCCACCTGTTACAGATAAAAAAGGTGTGATACGCATCTTCTTCCAGTCTCCGTTTTGGCAAGCTGCGCTGCCTACTTTTCTCATCTGGCGCAGGTACCGGTAAGGAACTGGGTGATATAATAATTCACATCACCGTGCTCCCGCTCCGTCCATGCAGTAACGTCTCTGATCAACCGGTAGGTCCACCTTCCCCTCGTTTCGGCGCTCTATCTGTTTTGCCACTTCGAGAGTTGCTTCGCTTCGGTAGCTTCTGTTGCCGCGCCTACTTCCGCCTTCTTGTCGTGGACGTACTTCCTTGCTACTGCTAGGAGATCAATGGGCGTCACTCTTGCGACTACTAGGGCTGCTGGTTTTGATACTGTTCGGTATGAACTTGTAATCCGAAGGGCTGCTATACGTTGCACCGTGGCCACTTTCTTCCTGTATATCTCCTTTTTGAGTGCGTCAGCCCAGATCTCGGAGCCATACAAGAGTATTAAACGCTTGACCGACATCAGGAGTCTCTCTCCACATCAGGAGTGGCTCTTTCGGATGCGGAGTTAATTTGTTCCCAGAACGTGATCTTCGTACATACATTTCCAAATGGCCCGCTAGTGAACTTCGTATCTATGCTAACTCCTAGATATTTTACTGCTTCCTTAGTGTATATTCCTCGTCAGCACGACTATCAAGATTTTCTCCACTGCTAAGCTTAGGCCGTGGTCCTCTAACCATGTGTGTACCCGTCTCATGACTTGATTTAGTCTTCTCTTAGGGTCTTCGGTGTCCCGTGCGGTGATCACTGCAGCGAAGTATCTGCAAAGCCGACCAGAAAAGTGTTTTCGGGCATCTGCTAAGAATTCCATCGTAGGAGAATTGATCGTCCCAGAATTGAGCCCTGCGCTGCTCCGAACGTTATTTTTTCCTGTGATTAAAATTTTCGACAGTTTTCTTGTTTGCAGATGATACTCTAATTTACATTGTTCAGAAAAATCTAAATGATTGTAATCTAAATTCTGATGTAAATAATGCTTAAAAACCAAATATATATGCAATGGCAGTAGTAAATTTAAATTTGTGTAACTCGGGAAAAATTTAGAATTTACATTTTTTGGAAAATCGTGCAGAGATGTTGAGCTGTTGAAATATTACAGCGCATGGATAGTTTTACTATGTACCTTAGCTATGTCAAATACGCGGCTGCATGTGTAGGACGTTCATCAGACTGTACTGATACCCATGGAGTATGTCTTAAGAAGTCTTACAAGTCTTAAGTATGTCTTACAAGAGGTCGTTATCAATCTGAATCTTTTCATAAACTTCTCTTCGAGTATAGGCAATAAAGTTAATAATTTTGAAAAGAAATGTGAAAAAAAATATGATAGCTAGTCGGGAAAAACATTGAACAAATTTATGATCTCATCATGGTAGACCGTAGATTGAAGGGAGATATCTAAGATTCGTTCGACATCTGCACAAACGGATTTAAAACACAATTAAAAACGAATTTGGGTTCTCCAAATTTTCTGCAAGATGGCATCCGATACTGCTTCCAGTTGAACAAAAATGCAATCGAATGACGATGTCTCGCGAGTGTTTGGACCTGTTTCAAGTCGATTCAGAGGATTTTTTGCCCATATTTGTGACGATAGATGCGATCTGAGAGCCTTGAGACCAAACAGCAATCAAATAAGTGGATACGATCTGGATCACCAGCCCGGAAGAAAGCTTAAGTTAAATTATGGGCGGATAAGGTAATGGCATAAGTCATTCAGGACTCTAAGGAATCATCAAAGATGAAATCCGGTGAGTTTGTATTACTGACGCAGGGGAAGACACAGATTTTTAACGAATGAAAAGGTCGAAGTTGTAGTAAACGTATTTTTTAAAACTGGCTTCAGCCATTTGGAAGGAGTGTACTGAGCTTAAAAGAGATTACGCTGAAAGAGGGAAGTTGTAAACTTCCAAGTTTGTGTTCTTCGTCAGGCTGTGAACATTCCAATCCACCCTCGAACATATGTACAAAGCAAAAACTTACATGATCACCGTAGTTCCTGCCAGATAGTAAACCTGCACCTCCAATAAGTCCACAGATTACGTTAGAGACAATAGTACCATACAAATTTGTCATATTCATGACATCAAACTGAAACAAATAGATATCGTTGCTTACGACAAAAGCGTATGTAAATGAGAAAATATACCTGATGAGGATTAGAGACAAGCTGCATACAAGTGTTGTCGATAATCATATTGTTATGCTGCAACTCGGGAAACTCCCTTGCAACCCTATTGGCGACATCCAAGAACAACCCATCGGACAACTTCATGATGTTTGCCTTATGAATTGTGGTAACTTTCTTGCGGTTATTATTCCTAGCATATTCGAATGCATAGCGTGCAACGCGCTCAGCATTGTCTACAGTTACCACCTTCATACTTTCAACAACACCTCTCACAGACTCGTGCTCCAGCATGGCATATTCACCGTCTGTATTTTGACGAATCAACACAATATCGATGTCCTTGTGTCTGGCAGGTATCCCAGGATAGGATTTGCAGTGCACAACATTCACATACAAATCCAACTCATTGCGAATGGCAACATTTCGGGATATTTCGTGCACATCCTCCGATTTAGTTTCAATGTTTCCCTTGAGCGCTACACCATTGCGCTTGATTGAAGTGATGGCATAATCCAAATCATCATTTCCCTCTGTCGATGGATTAATGTCGATGACTTCAAAATCGATAGGAGCACCTGAGAAATGGAATATCTCTCGAATGTAAGTCATCAGCTCGGGGCCAATGCCACCTCCTGGTAGCATAGTTACTGCATGACGACCGCCGTATTGCGCATTTGGGATGTCAGTGCCCTACAAAATCAGATTATTTTCTGTATAACTTGTCGTATGTACTCACAGTTTGTTTCTTCTGTAGGGCACTCTTGGTGTGGGCGACTTCTTCGGTCTTTTCTTTGGCTACTACGAGTGGATATCCCTAGAAAACGTATTTGAGAAAAACGTATATACATATTCAAATTCATTATGTAATTGGATAAAATCCTATCAGTGTTGTCAGTCTCACCCTGGCCAGGAATGGTGTTTGAAAAAGGCGAGTCAAGCGTAAAGCCATTTGGGAGGACTGCAGGTTCCTTTATTTTTTGATTAAGTTATAAATAAATGGGTAAAACACTCGCCGATTTCTAATTCAAATTACGGATCGGCAGCGAAAAAAATTGTAAAGAAAAGTAGTTGAAGTCAAATTTTTGACATAAAGTGCAAGTGTGAGGTGCTTTTCCAATTGTAGAGGGAGCGAGGGTATTGCAGCTTATTCGATGTTAGGCCCGGTTCACATTCCGATTAATCTGGTGAAAAAAAACGAAGCAAGTTAGTACGAGTACTATAAGAATCTGTTTCGCATAAGAATACCACGTATTTATATCGAGCCATAGCTGTAGTTTCATCAATACAAATTCGAACTTAATTCATAAATAGGAATCCAGTCCAAGATTTAAAAAGTTCCTCTCACGGAATTAGTATAATTCAATGTGATTTAAGTAGTACTCGTAAAAGTTTGACCAAAGCAAACTAAAAAATGGTGCTACTGCAGTGTTAACAAACAGTCCAAGCAGTACATTTCTATTAATATCATTTTCAATTGGTTTCACTCCCGATTTCATTCCTTTTAGATTCATTTTAATGCATTTTATTTAAATAATTCAGTATACCTTACATGCTAACAAAAACGCTTAAAACTAGTTTAAATAACTTAACTATTTTATTATAACTTACTGGCCCCATGTGGGCGCTCTAATCTAAAAATCGAAAAACACTCCCAAAACAGCACTCCGAACAGCCAATGGAGTATCATAATATCCGCTGACTTTATCCATTAAAAGAGGTCTGAATAATACAAAAACCCTTTTCTTGTTCTCGTGCGCTTAAGGGGGTTCACACTATCCAACATATCTGACAGACTTGGTCGGATGGATGTCGGACAGACCGATTTCGTTAGCGTTCACATTGTCAAACATGTCGTCAGACTTCACTTTTCAAGTGAATTTGAATCATGGTGGGCGTACGCTAGTGATAAATAAAATTTTAGAAGAAGAAGAAATCAATCTTTATACTCTTAACTTTTTATCTTTCAAGTCTCCGGTACACTTCTGTATATTTAAAAAATTCTTTTCAGAATTGTACATTTCGCAAACAGCAATTTTTTACTTCAGTTTAATTTTCCGCGAGCAACCACACAGCTTAAATATCTTTTCGGAAATGAAATTTCCTCCAAGTCGGACACACACTCGTTCACACTATTAGATATGTATGTCCAATAACCAAAATATCAACAAAAATTTGAAAACCATCGGACATGTCTGACAGACCGTAGTTTCTTGCGTTCACACGATCAGATTTGATTCCATAAGACCATGTCTGTCAGATATGTCGGACCGTGTGAACACGCCTTTTCGTCTTCAATTCTGCCAGTGCTGTCAAATTGTATGGTACTAACTCACTTCCTAACATCGCTATGAGAGGTTTGCCTCTAATTGTAAATCGACATTATGGAAAAGTCCTATGTGCGTACCAAAAAACCGTTGTTTTCATTGGTACAACGCAAAACTTTATTTACTTACTTACTTAGGCCGGTATTCACCGACCAATCTTAAACTAAGAGCTTCATAAACCTATTCACCAACCAATAATAGTGCAGATTTATTAGCGCTCATAAGACTTATGAGTGGTCCCACCCGCTCTTAAGTTATGAGTGCTCATAACTTAGGAATTTCGAAAATTTTCGAAATCAGCTGTGAACTGTCATTCAGACCAAACAAAGGACAAGCTGTATTGACGAAATGCAAAAGAAGAAATGCCGACGAATGTAATGCTTCCAGCATTTCCGTCAAAAGCACTGCCAACCAAATAAAAAATAAAATGTGCCGTGATTAATTCTGACTAAAATCAGGAAAATACAATGTTTTCTTTTTCATTGGCATTTCTCCCAGTTCGAAAAAGAGTTCGGAAACTCATTTTAGAACGCGTTTGGAAATTCGAAAATTCAGTTTTCGCATATTTGAATTAGCACGGGCACAAACCTATTAGTGCTTGGTAAATACGCAGCAAAAATTTAAAACTAAGATCTTCATAAAGTTAAAATCGATTTAAGAGCGCTTGATAATTACCGGCCTTAATCCTGAACTCTGCTCCTTTCCAGATATCTTTCCAATTTTTCTGTCCCGTGCAATTTGCGAAAACTTTAATTGTTTATAAAATGGTTGATAATAATTTCCACGAATACATTAAGTAAAATTTGTCTTATTTAGGTCTATTCCTATCGCAAAAAAAAAAAATTAAATAATCCTAAGGTTTTTAGATTGGTAAGCGGTCCCAAAACAATTCACTTCAAATTGCCAAATATTCGTCTTAAGTTTTTTTGTCCAAGTTAACTGCCCGAACACAATGATGAAGTTGAAGCTGAAGTAAGTCGCGCTGTCAAAGTTAAATACACACATCCAATACTGCGAACACAATGTGAAGCTGAAGCTTGTCGCTGAAGTAGAAGTGGGGTTAACTGTAGCTTTCCTCTGCAAATGCCCTAGTCTCTGCAATACCAGGAAGACGCCCCTTGAAGATTATTTTTTCAACCATCTGGGCGACCTGTCTGAAAAGCCACCAACCACCATTATTAAATTTATAACTTCTTCAGGGTGGTTCAAAGGAGGACGTTCCACTAACATAGAACTCCATCCATTTTGTTTCTTTCCTCTCTTTGCAGTTCTTCAACCAGGAAACTCCACGTCAGGGGAGCACAATGGATCCGTTTGTGATCCGAGTGCAGGCTGCGCACATTCGTTGCAGCTAACCCCTTTTAACCTAACCTAACCTAACTGTAGTTTCACTGCAGCGCGCTTTTTTGACATTTCCATACAAAACAAAAAAAAAAGATGCGGCACATCAGTAAATAGAGAAATTAATCGATCAAGTAAAAAGGAACAATATTCTATATGATTTGAGTAATCCTCACTAAAAAAATACCAAAAAAAAAGCCAAGGTGTGGAAAAAAAATTCCAAAGCATTTGGATTCGCAACAACAAACACCCGTGCAGTGCATCACCGTTGTGTTTGTCCTCAACTTCATCAGTGCGCAATTTTTTTGACAGCGCTACACGCATATAGCTTCAGCTTCACCATTGTGTTTGGCCAGTAAAACTTGAATTAGTTTATATGCTTACGAGTGATATTGGTGTGATCCAGTTTTAATCTGATTTTGCTGCGGTGTCAGCATTTCCGTTGTCTTTTATATACTTGTTTTCAGATATCTAGACAATTTTAAGCCTCTTTGAGAGGCTCAACTTTGTGAAGGTAATCCTCAAATTACCATAAATAACCTAAAATTGAAATTAGACCCATTAAAAAGCGAACAAGTACGAACCCAACTGAAAAGAAAGATGAACGAAAGGTTAACTTGAATGAGTACAAATTTAATTAATGACGAGAACATAAACAGCAAGTGGATGGAGATCAAAGATAGTAGAGACGGGAAAGAAACATCTAGAGAATAGAAATCAACAACCAAAGATGAAGTGGATGACAAACCAAATTTTGACTCTAACGGAACAGAGAAGATTAAACAAAGCAGATCCCACTAGATACAAGGAAATCGATAGACTGATTAGAAACAAAGTCAGATGAGCTAAAAATACACACCTTCAACAGCAGTGTGTGGAACAAGAAAGATATAGATACAGAAACCATGTCAGCTTTAACGTCCATAGAAAGGTAAAAGATCTCTGGGATTGAACGGAAAAAGCAATATGCCACACTAAAAGATAAAACGTGCAAGATCCTAGTGAACACGAACGAGAAGTTAGAACGATGGAAAGAGTACACTGAAGAGCTTTTCTGAGATGAACGAGGCGTACTACAACCATATGGGGGAACTAAAGGACTGCCTATCTTGAAAGAAAAGATAGCAAAAGTACTGAACGACGTCAAAACTAAGAAAGCCGATGACCCTGATGTAGTAGCAAACGAGCTTTTAAAACTAGTTGAGAGGACATTATCCAAGAACATTTATACTCTCTATATACATACGGCAAGATCCCTGAGGACTGGTTAACTTTCGTAACACTACCTAAGAAGAGCAAAGCGTAGTGCTGTGAGGAGTATAGGATAATTAGTCTAATGAGCCACGCCCTAAAACTCTCTCTAAGAATCATACACAAAAAATTATCGAAAACCTTTATTGGAATCAAAAATCAGAAATATACATAGAAGGAGAAAAATCTGCTGACATAAACATAAAAAGATGAGTCAGACAAAGTTGTATTCTATCTCCACTTCCATTTAACATGTAAGAAATCTCGAAGAAAGTATAACAGACATCAACTGTGGAGTAAAGATTAATGGCGTGAGAATAAGTAATGTAAGATATGCGGATGATGTGGTAATAATAACAAATGATAAATGTGAACTGAATTTTATAATAAATAAATTGAATCTCGCAAGTGAAAAATACGGCTTACGAATCAATTCTTTGTGTAGAGAAGAATACTACGGATCTCCTGAATGGATGGAATAACAAATGAAGAAGTACTAAGAAGAGTAAGACGAAAAAAGGAAATAATATTCCTGGTCTAGAAGCGAAAACTGGAATACTTAGGTCACATACTCAGAAACAGCGAATACCAACTATTGCATATCATCACAAACAAACGTTAAGAACGATGATTTCCAACCACGGAGCGGAACCTTAGGAAGAAGAAGAAACAGTGTTATCTTTATTCTTAAAAAAAATACTTTTTGTGCCCGCCGGCAGGTCACATGAAAGCGAACGTGTTAATAACATCTTTAAAAAAAAATTAATACAACTTTCAAGCACGATTACCAAAGAAAATGTATACGCTTTTTATAAACTCGTATTAGATATAAATCTAGAAAATAATTTTTAAACTATCTTTATAACCACCGGCTGGCAACGGCTATAAATCAAAACTAACCAGAAATGCTCCGGTAAATTTGTAGAAACAAGCGTCAGTATCGAACACCTGTTCTCTCATCCTGACTTTTTTAGACCCTTCTCCTGCACCTTTCTAAGCCGAGAGGAATGGGATATAGAAGAAGCATTAGAAACTAAATCCTTATCCATCTATATAGATGGCTCGAAAATAAAAATGGGTATAGGCGCGAGCGTCTTCTCGGACGCGCTCAACATACGTAGTCCAGAGCAATGTTTTCCAAGCAGAAGCTCTAGCAGTGATGAAAGCCGTCATTGATAGCCAAGGGCTATAAAAAACAATATCTGCTGTAGAAATAAAATCGAAACTTGTTAAGAGCTGTCGCGAAAAGCTCAATGTTCTTGGCTCGGAACACAACGTAAAACTCTACTGGGTCCCATGTCATGAGTGTCTGCGCTAGAGATTGAACGAGCTAACATATCGGTCAGTATCCCACTCTGCAAGCTCAATGGAATAATAGAGCGACATATTCTACAGGTGGCAGGAACCAGATGGCAATTACTTCCCACTTGTGACACATCTCATAGACTTTGGCCAAAGTACGATAAAAATAGAATCACAAACTTCTACAAAGACAAAGGAAACCCGTCTCCTCACTAATAATTTCTAATAAGCGTACGCACTGGTAGCAATCTACTAAGTCACACATTGAAACTATAACTAACTGATGACAATTTAAGTAGAGGGTGCAGCGACGAAGAAGTCTATAAAGATACACCACACTTTCTTTGCTACTGCCCAAGTCTCTGCTACCTGAGGAAAAAGATCTTAGAATCTACTACTTCCAAGACATCCGAGAATTATTTTATGCTTCTCTTCCCCATCTCAAGTTTCTCGAGGACATCTGGCTAGTTAAAAGCACATAACAGGATCCACATCACTGGAACAAACCTCATGTGTGTCACAATGGGCCTACATAGACCTGAGTGTGATGAAAAAGGAATATCTTCTTCATCAACCCACGAACCTACCTTTACAACTAGCTGGAAGCGAGTGCTATTTACCTTATAATGCTAACTACGTAATTTAATAATATTGTAATATTCTTGCTGGGGTTCGTTTAAATAAAACTGTCTTTTGTGTATTTCACTGTTTATTTATTATCAACTACTAACTTTACTTCAACACAGTATTCAATCACTTTATTCTTTATTTATTTCAAATTAAACTGTCGCTACACTGGTCTACTCTCCCTCTTGTAGTCGCTGTATGCACTTATAAACAACTGTGTCCACGATGGTTGTGGTATGGGTATTTATACGAAATATAAGTCCTTCTAGAACATACTAGATGTCGCCGGGGATGAATTGATGATCCTGGAATAATTGGGATAATGTGTGGAACAAGTGTGGAACGTAAGCTCATCAGGTGGGAATATTTACTGCTAGCAGGTTTTGCAATAGATGTCGTTCCTACAGTTTGAGATACGGTGTTTTAGTTTTTGGTACACAAACCATCCTGCAGTCAGTGCTACAATATTGTAGCATTGACTACAGGATGGTTTGTGTACCAAAAACTAAAACACTGTATCTCAAACTGTGCAACGACATCTATTGCCTACTAGTAGTAAATATTTCAGCCTGATGTGCTTACGTTCCAACCTGGTGTGCTTACGTTCCACAATTGTTCCACACAATATCCCAATATTCCATGATCCTCAATTCACCCGGAGAAACATCTAGCATGTTCTAGAACCCCTTGCAATTTCCTATAAATACCCATACCACAACCAACGTCGAGACAGTTGTTTATAAGTGAATACAGCGATTACAAGAGATATCCGACCAGTGGTGAAAGCAAGCGACATTGTGAAAATAAATATGTAGCGACCGTTTATTTTGAAATAAATAAAGAATAAAGTGATTGACTATTGTGTTAAAGTAAAGTTGGTGTTTGATAATAAATAAACGATTAAAATACACAAAAGAAGGTTTTATTTAAACGAACCCCAGCAAGAATATTACAATATATTAGCCGCATTTTATTATCACACATGATCTATATAGATCACACGACGAAAATAAAATGATCTGGATCAATTTTCGTTATGTTTTGTGATGTGGTTACAGTTTCCATATCTAGGTGAGGTTAGGTTAGGTTGAAATGGCTGTCAGCTGAGAATCGCCAACACACTTAGACCAATAATAGGTCCATTGTGATACCATATGGATCATGGGAGAAAGTTTCTCCTACCCATTCGTTACGCCATTTTAGCTTCGTATGAAGCGTAGGAGGCTCTTAATGTCGATGTTTATCAGGTCGCCTATGTAGTTGTAATAGGGGGCGCCTAGGTGAAGCTTCCTTCTACGGAAGAGAGCTAGGAAGAAACAAAGAAGGTGAGGAATGGTTTCTACCTATTATAGCACTGATATGCAATCTGTTGAGAGAAATCAAATTCTTAGAACGTTTTAGATCCAGCTTTAACCGAATCTGTTTTGTTGCTAGACATGTGGGTCGATAGCATCCAGCTTAAATTTGAGTTTGCAATTAGCGATTGGTATACCTAAGGAGCTTTTGTCCGGCAGGATGGGTATAGTTGTTCCTATTCTGGCGAGTTCATCGGCCTTACAATTCCCTGGAATGTGCCTATGCCCCGGCACCCAACACAGGTGAATATTGAACTGCTCAGACATCTCCGCGAGAGACCATCTGCAGTCTAAAGCTACTAAGGAATTTATGGAGGTCGATTCCAGGGATTTCATTGCTCCTTGGCTGTCTGAAAAGATGCGGATATTTCTAGCAGATATAACGTTTTTCTCAAGCTAAGATAATACTTCTTTAATCGGTAAAATTTCCGCCTGGAACACCCTACAATGATTTGGTAGACGGAAGGAAAGCTTACGATTAAGCCTGTCAGAGAAAACACCTCCACCAACTCCGTCCTTGGATTTTGAGCCGTCAGTGTAGAAGTGACGTCAGTAAAGGGATGGTGACGAGGAAGTTCTTGTCAAAGTTTAGACGTGGGATGGCGTAGTCCGTGTTTCCGGGAGAGATTTTGAATTTATTCAGAATGGAAGCGTGGCCGAATTCCTTTCTTGACCACTGTTGGGTAGCTTCGAGGCGAACGGCTGCATTCGCTGCCATTTGCTTGCTAAATATATCGAGGGGTATCAGATGAAACAAAATATCCAGTGCCGCAGAGGGAGTTGTACGTAGTGCTCCGCCTGTGCACAGACAAGCTTTGCGCTAGACCTTACTTAGATAATCGCGATTTATAGCTTTTTCTGAGGCCGTCCACCAGACAATCGCCCCGTACGTGAGTATCGGTCTAATGACCGAGATGTAGAGCAAGTGAGTGATTCGGGGTTGTAAACTCCATCTATTTTCAATAGCTTTTTGCAAGAAAAAGTGCTACGGTAGCTTTCTTTCTTGAATATTAGGTTTCCAGCTTAATTTCTTATCCAGGATGAGACCCAAATATTTTGCTGTGTCAGAGAAAGTTAAGCTGATACCACTGAGAGAAGGAGGGTCGACCAACGGAATTTCATATTTCCAGGAGAAGAGTACAAGTTCAGTTTTGTGGGGGTTTACACGCCCAAACCACACCGAACTGCCCGTCTAGTAAGCTTGTTTAAAGCGTTTTGTAGAAGTTCTTTTAGAATATTTAAGTGCTTTCCTGAGACAGCCAAAGCAACATCATCTGCAAAAGCAATCACCGTGCATCCCTCGCCTTCCATGATTATCAATCGCTCATTGATCACCAAATTCCACAAAAGGGGGGATAGAACACTACCTTGCGGAGTGCCTCTACTGACAGACCTTCTGGTAGACGTCCCACCCAGCTTAGAGTTGATAATCCGACCATTATGCAGTAGATTAATCAATTCGCAAAGTGAGCTGTCGACCTTCAGGTCTGATAGTGCATCTCCTATCGCTGATACATTGACATTGTTGAAAGCGCCTTGTATATCCAGAAAAGCAACCATTGCATACTCCTTATGAAACAGGGAATATTCAATATTACGCAACAGTGAGTGTAATGCCGTCTCCACTGATTTGCCTTTGCAATATGCATGTTGGGCTGCCGACAGTAGTTTCTTATCAATACTGTTGCGTAAATGGATATCAATCAGTCGTTCTTATGTTTTTAAGAGGAATGATGATAGACTTATGGGTCTGAAAACTTTTGGATTTATGTGAGAGCATTTACCCGCTTACGGGTACGAAGACAACTTTAACTTCTCCCCATATTTTTGGGATATATACCAGGTCTAGACATCTTTTAAAAATTGTCTCAAGTATCGGCAAGATTAAATCCGACGACTTCTGGTCCCGCGGACTTATATGGTTTGAAGCTGTGCAGTGCCCACGGAAGTTTGCTCTGTGTAATCAGGATTTGAAGAGAGAATTTTCTTCAGCCTAGATGCCTCAGAGGCTTCTTCTATTTTACTACAGGGGACTTTCCAAGAATTACGTTTGGCTTTCCTTAATTCTTTTTTGTATATGGCTTGTACAAGTCCCAATCTAGCGCGTCTCTCGTACTTTTGGCATTATTAGAAAGTTTTCTACAATTCTTCTTGCCCTGGGTTGAATCAAGGGGCAGGAAGAAGTCATCGCTATATTTAAGGCTGAGCTAAAGTCCTCAACCATGCGATCAAGTTCTTGGGGGTTGCAGGGGGGATTAAGGTGATCTGAGGTAACTAAATTGCTTAAAGTTGACCTGTACTTGATCCAATCAGTTATGCGGTAGTTTCTAAAAACTATTCTCGGTTGTATCTCGATCGCTGTAATTAGGAAGTAAAGTTACATTCAGGCTACTTTTTACTAGTATATACGCTCTGGGTTTACCTTCGTCACGCACATACAGGATGTAGTAGTTAGGAGTCTTGAGTCCACGTATCAAATTGTCCACAACCCAAGGTTCCTGGACTGAGATTATATCTTCCCTGTCTTTTCAGAGACGGAGAAGAAGGCCGGCAGAAGCCATAATGGCGTGGTGAAGGTTAATCTGAACTAACTGCAGCATTAACGCTACAATCAGGCAGAGGAACTTCCACCACTATAGTATTCAGGGCTTCCAAGTCAGAGGACGATTCCAACAATTCGTTCTCATTCAAAAGCAATGGATGTAGTTTTTCAAAATTTTCATCCGTTTCCATGTCAGACAATTTGTCTTCATCGACTAAAGATGGATTATTAGGGAGCGAGACTTGAGAGTCATCACTATCCAAGGAAGGGAAAGTGATAGACTTGGGTTCATTAGTTGCAAGTGTAATGTCCGAGGGAGGCAATCAGAATCTTCGTCCTTTTTATAGACTTTGATGGTAATAGGGTCAAAGCCGTAGTAGACAGCACCTCTAGTCTTCGCCAAAGTAGCAAGAGATTCCTTATTGATGACAATAAGTGCACATCTGTACAGACCTCTTGGCTCGTCCAGCTTAGCGACTTTCCAATTGTACGTCGTTCAGGATTGCTGACTTGCAGGATTTGAAGGATCGTATCCGGGTTGGAAGGTTCGGCTGGGATCCAGGTGCGAGCTCTCGGTCTATTCGGGATATCTTACCTCGCAACAACCTCGAGCTTAGCACCTGGCCATACCTTCCCTAATTTGCCTATAGCAAGTTTTTATAGGTCGTATGACCTTTGTCGATGATCGCCAGCACTAATTTGTCCTTAACGATATCGTTGTAGGACTTCGAAATGACGTTGGATGGCATGGAAGAGGTACTGGTGTTGTGTACATTGGCTCTTTTCGAATCCGACATGGATTCCTCCAACGGTCTCTGTCGCTTTGACGTGGAGTCGCAGCTAGTCCCAGCTTTGCCTTCACTGGCGATCTTTTTAGCCCATTCTCCGCGGGCGTTCACCTTTTCGGTTCTTTTGCACTCCGGTATATTGCCAAAGTGCTCCAGAATCCGGCAGGCTGTGCGGATATATTCCTGTTTAGCGGGGGCAAGGGTACGCCTTGTTCCCGAGGAGTCCTTAGTGGAACGTAGGGGGGTACTAGTATCTTGGGTCTCTGTGCGGCTATTGGAAGTAGTTGGACCATGTAGACCCACAATCTTTCCACTAACCAATTCTACAGGGGCTTTACTGGGAGACAGCTTGAGCGCCGTACTACCATCTGGTTTGAAAGGAGAACAAGTATTGTTTCTAGTTTTTAGTAGTTCCCTAGTGAGACGAGGGTGAGTATTAGTACCCTGGGGCTCCATGCGGCTATTGGTAGTAGTTGGACCATGTAAAGCCACAGCCTTCCCACTAACCAGCTTTTCAGGGGCTTTACCGGTAGACAGCTTGAGCGCCGTGCTACCATTCGGTTTATAAGGGGAACCGATCTGCAAAACACAGACAAGGCTAGCTAATCCGGAGGTCGCCAGGTATCTCAATACTCCGTTCGCGACTGAGCTATTTTTGGGATGGGTCCCCAGCCATGGGCCATATAACTTCTTTCCAAATATGCTTTATTCCCTGCTGAAATTATGCTTGCCTCTTGCTATATGCATCCAGAACAACATTTGTTTCTTCTGGCTTACAACTGTTATTGTTTTCATTCAATAATTAGTCATTTAAAAGTTTGCTCGTTGGAATTGCACAGCTAATTTCCTTCATTCGGAGGTGCCATGCAATTGATGTTTTCTTATAAAATTCAAAGATACAAAGAATTGTTTTGTAAAAAAAAAACAAAGAAAAAAGTACATAAATAAAGTTTAAACAATACTCGTACGCACTATCTTTTGTGAACACATTCAGAACTCTTTTGACGGATAAAGGATGATTGGTTATTGTAAAAGTGATTTGGATTCTTGTGAGTGTTGATTGAGTTTCCGATTATGCAAAGCGTATTGTTGTAATGAATGCAAACCAATGATCTATATGGATCCTGGGTGATAATAAAATGCGGCTATTAATAAACTTGAAGTAACTAATAATAATAATTTAAATTGTTCCGAATGGTGTTCCTGTTCAATAGCATTGAAATGGCAGCCCTGAAATACAGCTGTTGCATTCTCCAGGAATGAGTGAACAAAGCAGACAGTGGTAATATTTGTAACTGTCAAAAGTGTCAAGTGACAAAAGGTGCTCAAAGCTAAGGCACATAGCCAGATGTAAAAATATTGGTAGTCTGCAATTAACACTGCCGCGTTAAAAAAAAACAAACGAAGAAATGTTGCCAAATAGTGACTAATATCATTTAATTTCTGTGTAGGGTTTAAGTGCTTCGTATAGTTTTAAGAAATTCCTAACCAACCCACTATGGGTAAGTGCGATATTATTAAATAATATATTTAATATATTTGTTCGTCTATATTTAGATTCCTCATCGGTCGAATCTATGCCAATAAATATTCAAAATAACAACAACGAGAAAAAAGACCACGGCGAAAATGAGGTAGCCGATGCCGATCTCGACGATGATGAAGACAACCTGAGTAAAGCTTTCACAGAATCCGATTTAGGAGAAATTGTAAATATGCAGAACCTGCAAAGCGAAACCCCAATTGGTACATATACGGATGCTGACGGTGGTTTTCTGCGAATGGGGATTCATGACGAATTAATGGAATCATTGCGATCACATGCTAAATCACCGGTACCCAACAATGAGAACAAGTGAGTTCTTGTCTTTAATTTAATTTGCAGATTGCACATTGATTTATACTTGGACTATGAATGAAACTGATTTCATAAGGTAAACTGTAGCTCTGATTGTGCTAATTTAAACACGTTTCCTTTGTCGTGTAGTTACAGCGGCCATCTGAGCAGTTGATAACAAAGAACTGCACATTCTCATTTTGTATAGGTACCTAGTTGTAAGAAGACAAGCTTGCAAAACGAATGATTCGGCACAAATAAAACAACGACACGAGAATATTATATGTATTCGTTACTCGAGCGATATTATTTTATGTATTTATGTAGTCAATCGCATATTCGAATTGGATTGTTATGTAATTAAATCGAATTGATATAATTAAACTAATAGACAATAACTAGGTCGGTCTATAACATAAATGTACTTTACCACTCCGGAGATATTTAAATTTTATTTTCAGCAAATACGGCATAAAACTTCTTACACACTAATAAGATAAAAGTATAAAGTAGTAACGACTAACAATTCATTTTGATATTCGTAGGGACTAACAAAAGTTCGCTTAGATGGTTGAATAATAAAATACAAAAAGAATTTTAACTGTAGATCTATAAACCTCACCTTTTTTCATTTTCTCCACATGATGACCGTTTATGTCACTAAATTTTTTCAATCGATAGGTATATCCATTTTTCAAAATTATCTCTTTGTAGCTTTCCGATATGCACATTGACTGCATTTATAATCTCCTTATTAGATGTGAGGATTTTTCCCCTCAATTTTTTTTTTTTATTTTCGGAAAAAGCAAAAAATTACGCCGCTAGAGCCCAAGAAAGTTGTTGGTTTTTTCGTATTGTGTTTGCAAATAGTAGCGACCAAGTTCCCTTTTTCTTTTTTTTTTTTTGGTTTCCTGACAAATTTTGGAAAACTTGTAAGCACGTTTCCGTATATCGATAAGCGTTACTGTGTAGTTTTTAGCGGGATGACGGCGACCTCTTTCGCTCTGGTAAAGTAAATCGAAATCATGACTTTTGTCGTTAACTTTTGTTGTGTGATAGTTCAGAGAAAACCAATTGAAAAACAAATCGACTTTTCGCTTGCAGATTTACGACTCACCGTTGAACTTCAGTTCCAGTGTGAAGCGGAGGTGGATCGGAATGCTACGTCAGCGATTGCCCCTTGCTTGACCTGTCGTAAGCGAATCAATGTTATAATGTGCAAAGGGCAATAGCATCGTCAGGGCGCTGACAACTGGGTTGACCCAATTCTTGACAGAAGTTAATGCACAGCAATACTAACTCATACATAATGCCTTTGCAGGGCGAATACTGGAGACTTCTGCTTACGTCGTGACTGAGGCACAGCAGTTGTTTGGCCTTTATTTGGAGATTTGCACCTTCTGGGCTCCATACCATGGATTCCTATTTGGTTTCTTGGTCCTATTTATAAAACCAAGATTCATCACCTGTTACGATTTTTTTAGGTAGCTTGACTCGAACTTTTCCAGAAAATACTGGGCAGAACGTACAAGAGCCTATTCTTGCTCTTCATTCAAAATTCTTGGAACTCATCGAGCTGATTTTTTCGAATACTTCAGGTGATGATTCAATATTCGTGATAAAGCCTTGGCATTTAAGCCCAGTTCATCAGCTATCATTTCCTGTGTCGTTCTGGGATCTTTATCAATTTTGGCCTTCACCAGAGCCGCATTTGTATCGTCGGTAGAGACTGGTATGGGAATGTCTCACCTAAAAAAAAACTGGGAGAGACAAATAAAGTAACTCTATGCTGGTTACCAGGACATGTAGGAGTGGAAGGGAACGAAGCAACTGAGGAACTAGCAAGAAACGAATCAGTAATGCCGTTCCTTGGACCAGAACTTTTTTGTGGGATAGGACCCTACAAAATACGGGAAGACCTAAGGAAAGCGGAATATAACAAATGGGTCAATCATTGGGACGATATCCCCTAATTAAGACAGGCAAAATATTTTCTGGAGAAAAATAACCAGAAAAGAAGCAGAACCTGCCTTAAAGTTAGCGCATCTTGACAGACATGTTAACGGGTCACTGCAGACTCTAGGAGCACCTTAGGAAACTGGGAGTAGAGGTAGGCGGAATAGATTGGATCTAGATCTCCTAAAAGACCAAGTAATAAAAAACAGAGTAAAGAGAGAAATAAATTGGAGTTTAGCGGCTTCTGTTGTTCAGAAATAAAGCACGTTCTTGCGGAAACGGGTAAAAACCATTTCACCAACAGAAGCTAGCACCCAAGAAAGGAATGGGGGACAACTGAGATTTCGACGATGGAACGAGAAAACAAATTAAAAACAAGGAAACGAAGTAGATCTAACAAACAAAACAGCAATAAATAATGAAACATACCAAAAAGGAATCAGATCACCGAAAGAGACGCAAAAGGAAACCAAAAAGATAATGGGAGGCTTGGCAGAACAAATGCTAACCAAAAAAGATCGAATAGTAGAGGTGAAAACACTAAGAGGGAATATCGGGAACTCCACCACCAATAACAGTTTAATTACATAAAAAATATAAAATTAGCAATAATATTGGTATAGAACAAGGCTATGAAAAATGAAAAGAACTACCTTTAATTTGAGAAAGAAGTATGGAAAAGGAATAATCTAAACAAAACTATAAGGATGCAAAAACAATAATATGAATAAAGATATAGAGAATGGAAAAGAAAGAGAGGAAGGCAACGGGAAACCACCTCTCGAGTTATTAGTTTGAATATATATAAATATTAATCCCTAGTAATAATCATCATGAATACACAAACAAATACAACGGCCTTCAGTCCCCGACAGGCCTTAAATGGTCAGAGGGTGCTAAGAATCCCCGGCGGGTATTTAAATATAGGAACATGGAATGTAAGAAGCCTGTACCAAACAGGAAAATTAGATAATGCCTTAAAGGAAGCGAAGAGACTCAAAATAGACATTTTGGGAATGGCCGACGTACAATGGATTGGAAACGGAAGTATATCAAAAAACGGTTACACATTGTACTATAAATGCGATGACACAAATCAAAACAGACACGGAGCAGCAATTTTAATTGCAGTAAAACTTAAAAAATCGGTCAGGAGTAGTTTACATATCTAAACGAGTAATATTAATGCAACTCAAAGCTAAGAATACCATGATAAATATCATCCAGGTGTATGCCCCAACAGCAGACTGCGAAGACGCCGCATTGAAGAATTTTACAAACAACTGGACTAAGGCATTAAGTTAACAAAAAAGATAGATATAACGTTAATATTAGGGGACCTAAACGCAAAAGTGGGAAAAGGAAGAATTGAAGACTTAGTGGGTGACTATGGTCTAGGCAATACAAATGAAAGGGCAAAAGTTAGTTGAATTTTGTCAACTAAATCATAGGGTCAGATCAAAATTCCATCATTGCAAAAATTAAGATTCAACAAAGAAACGTACAAAAAGTCGAAACAGGAAAAAAATGAACTAAATCTTCTTAAAAATCGAGAAATACAAGATCAAGTTAAAAGAGAGACAAAAGAGAAACTTACAATCATGGGTACAGTCCAATCTGTTGAAGAAAACATTAATTCGAGATGGAAAGAGCAAATTTAAGCAAATTCTACTGGAGACGGGGAAAAGACATCTGAACAGCAGATATCAACGGTCAATACAGGTGTGGAAGAAAGGAGGAAAAATAAGACAAATGAAAATAGACACAAAGAAGTACAAAGATTGATAAGAAATAAGATAAGAGATGCAAAGAATAAACACTTACAAGAGCAATGTGAGGAACAAACCTCTCCAGCCAGCGCGGTTACGAGCCAGCTGCCTCCATTTGCGCACGCCAAGTTGGTTGAGGTCCCCCTCCACTTGTTTGGGCCACCTACCGCGAGGTCGTCCTCTACTGCGTCGTCCATCTGGGGTGGATTCGAAGACTTTCTTAGCGGGAACGTTGGGCTCCATGACCCAACCATCTTAGCCGCTGTATGTGAACTCTTCTGGCTAAGTCGATGCCCTTGTACAGGCTGTACAGTTCGGCATTGTACCTTCTCCTCCACTCACCGTCTATGCAGACGGGATCAAGGACCGCTCGAAGAACTTTTCTCTCGAAATAACCAATGGCATCCTCATCCGGTTTTGTTAAAGCCCATGCCTCTGCGCCATACAACAGGACTGGGATGATTAGTGTCTTATGGAGAGTTACCTTAGTAGTTCGAGATAGGGCTTTGCTACTCAATTGCCGTTTTAGTCCATAGAAACAACGATTGGCAGGAGTAATTCTTCGTGTGATCTCCCTACTGATGTCATTTGCGGAGTTCACCATAGAGCCTAGGTAGACAAAATCCTTTACTACCTCAAAATTATATCTGTCTACTGTGGCGTTCTGTCCAAGACGCCGATGTTGGGTGTCCTTTTCTGCCTCGATCTCAATACTCGTAAATGCCCCATTGACGGCCCGCTGAGTTCTTCCGATTATGTCAATGTTATCGGCATAAGCGAGTAGTTGTACTTGTCGACTTGTAAAAGATTGTACCTCCGGTGTTGGCTTGTGAGTTTCGTACAATTCTTTGAAGTACTACGTTAAAGAGATCGCATGATAGCGCGTCACCTTGTCTAAAACCTTTCCTGACATCGAATGGTTCGGTGATGTTCTTACCGACTTTGATGGAGCAGCGAGAGTTCTCCATCGTCATTCTGCACAAACGGACGAGCTTGGCAAGGATGCCAAGACTAGACATGGCTCTGTATACCTCGTCTCTATACACGCTATCATAGGCAACTTTGAAATCGATGAAGAGGTGGTGCGTATCGATTTTATATTCATGGGTTTTTTCCAAGATCTGCCGTAGTGTGAATATTTGGTCAATAGTGGACTTTCCCGGCCTGAAACCGCGCTGATAAGGACCTATCAGATTGTTG
This sequence comes from Brachypalpus laphriformis, assembly GCA_945910035.1. Taxonomy (NCBI): domain Eukaryota; kingdom Metazoa; phylum Arthropoda; class Insecta; order Diptera; family Syrphidae; genus Brachypalpus; species Brachypalpus laphriformis. Next base: position 91,251,463 of record OX246754.1, read on the forward strand.
ACGATCGGTTTTAGGCGTTCACATAATACGGCAGACAGGATCTTATATGCGATGTTGAGGAGGCTTATACCTCTGTAATTGGCGCAGTTTAGAGGGTCTCCTTTCTTCAGGATCGGGCAAACGATGCTGAGGTTCCATTCATCGGGCACACTTTCGTCCGACCAGATTTTACAGATGAGCTGGTGCAGGCTCTTTACCAACTCATCTCCTTCTGCCTTGAAAAGTTCAGCGGCAAGGCCGTCGGCTCCAGCAGCTTTGTTGGATTTGAGTTTAGATATCGCTATCCTCACTTCATTCTGATCGGGTTGACGGGAATCTTGAGTGCCATCGTCACTGTTGAATGGCTCATTCTGCCTGACAGCGGAATATTGGTCATCATCGCCGTTTAACAGTTTGCAGAAATATTCCTTCCATATGCTCAGCACCGACTGCAATTCTACTACTATGTTGCCATTTTCGTCCCTGCAGGCTTCTGTTCTGGCTTTGAAACCCTGGCATGTTCTTTTTACCATTTGGTAAAATTTTCGAGCATCATTCCTGCAATAAAATCTCTCAATTTCCTCGATCGAGCGCTTCTCATGCTCTTTTTTCTTCTTTCTGAGAAGTCGATGTTTCTCTTTTTTCCTGCTCGTAAGCAGCTCTATTCCTTCTATGCAGCGCCGCTTTGTACGCCTCTTGTTTTGCTGCATGTGCTTACCGGCATTCCTCATCAAACCAGGGGTTTCGTTGTGGTGGCCGAGAGAAACCCAGTACATCAGAGGCGGCATCTCTGATGGCTTGTTGGCAACGCTGCCACTGGTCTTCCGCATTTGCTGCTGGCGGCATAGGACTTAGATTAAGATTAAGAGAAACTCGGCAAAGGCCATGGTGGTCTCTTGCGATTGTAGCCGCCCGACGTCAAATTTCCTCACAGTCTTTCGTTGATTTCGCTCGGTTCTGGATATCCGCATCCGTACCTTGGCTACAACTAGGTAGTGATCCGAGTCCACGTTACTTACTTACTTAGATGGCGCTACGGTCCGGGGTGGACCTGGGCCTCAACCAACAAACCTCTCCAGCTAGCACGGTTACGAGCCAACTGCCTCCAGTTGCGCACGCCAAGTAGGTTGAGGTCCCCCTCCACTTGTTTGCGCCCCCTACCGCGAGGTCGTCCTCTACTGCATCGTCCATCCGGGGTGGATTCGAAAACTCTTAGGGGGAACGTTGGGCTCCATCCGCTCTAAATGACCCAGCCATCTTAGTTGCTGTATGTAAACTCTTCTGGCTAAGTCGATGTCCTTGTACAGGCCGTATAGCTCGGCATTGTACCTTCTCCTCCACTCACCGTCTATGCAGACGGAACCAAAGATCGCTCGAAGAACTTTTCTCTCGAAATAACCAATGGCATCCTCATCCGGTTTTGTCAAAGCCCATGCCTCTGCGCCATACAGCGGGACTGAGATGATTAGAGTCTTATAAAGAGTTACCTTAGTAGTTCGAGATAGGGCTTTGCTACTCAATTGCCGTTTTAGCCCATAGAAACAACGATTGGCAAGAGTAATTCTTCGTGTGATCTCCCTACTGATGTCATTTGCGGAGTTCACCATAGAGCCTAGGTAGACAAAATCCTTTACTACCTCAAAATTATATCTGTCTATTGTGGCGTTCTGTCCAGGACGCCGATGTTGGGTGTCCTTTTTTGTAGACAGCCCGCTGAGTTCTTCCGATTATGTCAATGTCATCGGCATAAGCGAGTAGTTGTACTTGTCGACTTGTAAAAGATTGTACCTCCGGTGTTGGCTTGTGACTTTGGTACAATTCTTTCAAGTACTATGTTAAAGAGATCGCATGATAGCGCGTCACCTTGCCTAAGACCTTTCCTGACATCTGCTATGCAGCGCCGCTTTGTACGCCTCTTGTTTTGCTGCATGTGCTTGCTGGCATTCCTCATCAAACCAGGGGTTTCGTTGTGGTGGCCGAGAGAAACCCAGTACATCAGAGGCGGCATCTCTGATGGCTTGTTGGCAGCACCACGTTGGCTCCTCGGAAAGTCCGGACACCCAGAATACTGGAAGAGTGCCTTGATCGATTTGGTTGACAGTTTTTCGATCGAGGAGAGCCATGTTCCTTTGTGAATGTCGAGACGTGGGAACCGCGTACTAGCTACGACAAAGTTTCGCGCCGCCGCAAAGTCGATTAGCCTGAGTCCGTTGCCGGATGTGATGTCGTGCTGGCTGTGCTTTCCGACCACGCTACTAAAGACGTCTTCTCTTCCTAGCTTTGCGTTAGGATAATTTTAACGTCGTGGCAAGGGCATTGCTCATACGTCTTGTCCAAGAGCTGGTAGAAGTCATCGTTTGGCGCGTCTTCCTTCTAATCGTGAGGGGCGTGAACGCATATTAGGCCTATATTGGCAAATTTAGCCTTGATGCGGATAGTCATAATGCGCTCATTCACATGCCGGAAACTCAAGACTTCTTGCCTAAGTCTGCCTCCAATGACAAATCCGCACCCGACTAGACGCTGTCCTTGTTGTCTGTAGCAATCGCCGTAGTAGAAGTCGCAGTTTTTCATACTCCTTTTGCCCGGCCCATCCCATCGCACTTCTTGGATGGCGGTAATGTCTGCTTTGAGACACTCTAGGGCCTCCGCAAGTTGTTCGGCTGCACGTGGTTTGTAGAACCCCCAACCTGGAGGACTAGATCCTTTTTTTTGCAACCCCTAGGACGAGGGGCCGGATACACCGATGTCAGTAACCCACTTCGGGGCTATGAGTGCTGCCGTTGGCCCGTTAAGGGTTCATCCGCCACCATCTCTTTTTCAATACCCTGACGTAGTATTGAAAATCCTTACAGACCTCAGCTCCAAATATGTCGAAGTAGCTCCGGTAAGGTATTCGCTGGTCTGTAGACGTCACTGTTGATTCCGCCGCACGGATGAATTCTCTCGATGGATACGGATGATTCCTTCTTTTGAGGAGCTCTTGCTAGACTTCTGAGACGCATATTTCAGCCGATCAGGTCAACAAGAGATGCCTCGTTCGGTTAAACATATGCGCGCTGAAGTTCACCCAGATGTGCTTACGCAGGTCTGAGTGTTCAGCTACTCATATATCGTCAGACTCAGCATACACTCATCGTTAGTTCACTATCAGATAGCTATCCAGCGGGCACCACGGGGAGGTGATGATGCAAATTTTGCCACGCCACGCATTTATTCACGATTTGGAATTAGAGACGCATGATAAAAATCATGATAGCTTTAAATTGGATAAAAAAGTAAATGCAATTTCTAGTACTGGAAGAAAAAATCAATTAGGGGTGCTAAAACACAAGGAAGGCAAAATCTTAGTGGATACGAAAGACAAACTGAGGCGATGGAAAGAATATATCGAAGAGCTTTTTATGGATGAAAGAGATCAACTAGAACCTTTTCGCGCATCTGAAGGACCGGAAATAATGAAAGAAAAAGTCATGAAAGTACTAAAAGAGTCCAAAAATAAAAAAAGCAACAACCCGAATGAACTTCTGACCCTTGCCGATGAAGAAAGTATCCCGGTACTAGTCAATCTGTTCAACGCAATTTATAGATATGGCAAGATTCCAAGTGGGCGCCGTGGCGTAGGTGATTAGTGTGTCGGATCACTACGCATGAGGTTCCAAGTTCGAATCTCAGAAAACACCAAAAAGTTTTTTCACGGTCCCACCTCTCGCGAGCGTCTGACAAACATCCGAGAGTATTGTTGTCATGAAAAAGCTTTTCAAATCGCCGTTCGGATTCGGCATTAAACTGTAGGTCTCTTTCATTCCTGTGAAAAATATAACGCACACAACATGAGTGGTTGCGAGAAGCTAGGCCATGGCACTTTAAAGAGCTGTTGCGCCAAATATTTATTTATTTATTTATTTAAGATTCCAAGAGACTGGTTACAAACTATCTTCATAACACTACTAAAGAAAAGCAAGGCTGTACAGTGTTGTGACTACAGAACAATTAGCCTAATGAACCATACGTTAAAGATATTCCTGAAAATAATACGCAAGAAGAATGTATAATAAACTTGAAAATGACAAAAATTCCGAGGGAAAATTTATTCACGATAACCCTGATTAGCTCGTTTCAATTTGGATTTAGAAACGGCGTAGTTCAACGAAGCTTGGAGATGAACAAAGACGTTTTTGTATGCTTCGTAGATTATGAAAAAGCCTTTGACAGAGTACTGCACAACAAAATGATAGAAATCCTTGAAGGTAAACGTATAGATATGAACTACAGCAGAGTGATCAGAAACCTATACTATATTAGGAACAGAAAGCAAAAATAGCAATGGAAAAAGAAGAATCAGATGAAGTAGAAATCCATAGAGGAGTGAGACAAGGACACATTTGATCACTATTACTTTTCGATATGTACTCCGAAGAAATATTTAAAGAATTAATAAAAGAAAGTGACGGTAGATTGAAGATAAATGGAGTCACAGATACGCGGAAGATGTTATCATAATAGCAAGTGCTATAAATAAATTAAGTAATATGATCAAAGGCTTAACAGTGTAAGTAACAACTACGGACTACGCATAAACACCAACAAAACAGAGTTTATGGTATTAACTAGGAAACAAGAAATACCGAATCTTGAGCTAAAAATAAACAACAAGAACATCGAAAAAGCCACCAATTTCAAGTATCTAGGAACGATCTGTTATCCAACAAAACCAATAAAAAAAAATGTTTCTAAAAACTTTTTAAACCAATTTACCTAAATCTTATGTATTTTTGGGTGCTGAAGCAGTATGACATCGGGACAATCGGGAAATAGGGAAAATTTGATACATAAAAATTAAAAATCATGGTTTTTTTTTAGGTTACAATTTTTACTTACGATAATATTAAATTGCTACAATACGAATATTTTAGGTGTTTATACGTATTTTTTTATATTTCCTATCCCTTTTCTCTGTAAAGTTTATGGTACAGCTTTTTCTCCGATATGATGTATCCGTATTTTGTTGTTCTCTGTGAAGTGACCAACAGTAATCACCCATTATGTTGATATTCCACCGTTCCTGGTATCGTTTCTCCATCTCTTTAATGTCCTGATGAAACCATTCCCTCTGCTCTTCACTCACATCACCCAAGTTTTTAGGAAAATCAGTCAAGATAGTTGTGCAGGAAGTGGACTTTAAGGCTCATCAGACAACCAAGAGTTTTGAACTTATCTATCATATTAGCTACATTGGAACTCATCAGTACTCGATTGTCTTTCACTAAATTCTGGACTGGACTATAAAACATCATTAATAGACGGAGGTGGCTCAGGGACGTCCCGATCCATGTTTTACCATCCGATCAGCTGAAGTAAGGTTAGGATAGACAATTACTTTCTTATTTTTTGAGTTATATGCAGAAACGTCAATGCTGAAAAAATAACAATCGTTTGAATGATTTTTTACTCTCTCCATACCATGGCTACTGCAAATTTAAAAGCTTTCTTCTTCTTATACTATTTCCTAAGATCCTCGACACAAACGTAACATACTTTGTGAGGAACCCAACATTTCTCTTGATTACCGATTTCTACACCAAAATATGCAAAGTATACTTTTTTCACAAAGTCAGTAATGTTCCTTTAATGTTTTTTCACAACAAAGTCACCACATATATAACAAAAAGTGTAAGAAAAGTTTTTACAGCCACGATTAGCCATACTTAGAGTGTGAATTAAAAGCACATAGGTTAAACACTGCTTCTTCTTCTTCTTCTTCCTTTTTCAGTGAGGTTATTATCCGAAAAAAAGGGATCATAACCCTCTCATTTCACCGCATTTCTACTGATCCGCCTGTGGGGTTCGCCTATTTGACCTCAGAAAATATCGGCAGGCCTGCCGATTTTGGATCACTCGGTTACTAAGGGCAATAAAATGTCTATGTCGTCGCATTTGTGTGATCCAGACGTTTATAGGCATGTCTTTCCTGCTCACGACGTCTTTGGAACGTTAATTGATATTGCCTTTTTAACAGGGTTCAAATGATCTCTTCTTTAAACGTGTCAATATCAGCTGAGTCGGTCGCGCTCTATCTTTTGTATGATGGTTTCCTTGATGTGAAAGCTTCCACGGATCTTCGAACTTCTTATTCCTTTCTTTGACGTGAAAGCTTCCACGGATCTTCGAACTTCTTATTCGATCAAGCTTTGTGACTCTTGCTGTCAGCTGTTAATTTACTCTCATAATTTGTGTACATTGTCCAACATTGTGAACGGTATGTGAACGATGGATGCACGACTGCGGTGTAGAGCCTTCCTTTCAACTTAGGTGGCATTTTTCTGTCACAGGAGATAGCGGAATTTTCTCGCCACTTCATCCACCCTACGCTTACGCGATGATTGATGTCATCACAGGTTGTTTTGCTATTGATCGTAGATCCCAGATATTTGTACTTTTCGTACATAGGAAGCACTATTCCATTCAAATAAATGTCTGGAATAGGCCTGAGTGGATCAGAGAACGGGCAGCACAATTACTCTATTTTTTTTTAACTAATGCGATACCCATTTCCCTCCAAAACGTCCACCCACACATCAAGTGCTCGTTGCAGGGATGTAGGATCCTCACTTATGATGGCTCTATCGTCAGCAAAGAATAACTGATGTATCTTGGGGTCCGTCACTTTACCTTCAGGCAGATAGTCAAGGATTGTAATAAAGAGCAAATGACTTAAAACGCTTTCCTGGTGCACCCCGACTTTGATTGGAAACTCTTCGGTTACTCGAGCGGAGCATCTTACTCTTGTCTTTGCTCTTTCGTACATCTCCATGATCATCTGTACATAGGTTTCTGGAACCCCTCGATATCTTAGCGCCACCCATATCAGATCTCGTAGTTGTCTGTCGAATGCCTTTTCAAAGTCAACCAATACAATATGCAAATCCTTGAAGGAATCACGATGTTTTTCCATTATGATCCTTATACTTTGGATTGCATCTGTGGTTGATTTACCCGCGACAAACCCGCACTGATCATCAGATTAAACACTGCAATGCGAGATTAAACACTGCAACTGGAAGAAAACAAACAGCTGTGCCATTTATCAGAACTACCAACCTAATAACAATTGATTTTATTGCCAACCTTATAACATTAAAATTTATTACCAACCTAATAATATTTGAACGCTAACCCTAGCAAAGAAATAGAATAGCAGAATAGAACAAGCGACGGCGGTATTCTGTAAAATAAAAATAAAAAAGGTGTTTTGCCGCAAAGAAATTAATTTAGCAATCAAAACGAGAATGGTTAAATGCTATATTTGGTCGGTACTGCTATACGGGGTAGAAACCTGGACGTTAAAGAGAGCAATAATAAGGAAAATAGAAGCGTTCGTAATGTGTACATATCGAAGAATACTATGCATTTCTTGAATAGACAGAATAACAAACGAAGAGGTACTACGACGGATAAAAAAGAAAAGAGAACTTGTATATTTAATTAAAAAAAAACTCCAATACCTAGCACACGCCTTCCATAACAACACGTACAAACTTCTCCAAGGAAGGAAGAAGAACGGTGGGGGACAAAGTCTGTTATGGATGTCAAATATGCGGGAGTGGCTTAATTTTTCCACCACAAATAATAAGAGGTGTTTCAAATAAACAAACACAAAAAACGATGAATTGCAACATCCGCAGCGGAGAGGAACTTTAAGAAGAAGAAGAGATTTAGACACTAATAGAACATAGAAGGCAAAACAAATTAAAATCCAATAGGTACAAAGTTTTAAACAGATTCATTAAAAGCAAAAGCAAATATGCTAAAAATTAAAACCATCAACAACAATGCAAATAACTGGAATGATTCAGCATGATTCATGATATCTTCAATCTGCACAAGAAAGTGAAGGAGATCTCAGGTATCAAAAGGAATAGGCAGTAAGGTGCACTGAAAGATAAAGAGACTAGAATATGGTGGAACCCTAGCAAAGTGGAAAAAATACATCGAAGAGCTGTTCTGGGAGGAACGAAAACAACTTCAGCCTGGTGATTGACCACTGGACCGGAAATAATGAAAACATTTACGATGTATTCTTTAGCTTGCGTTTTTCAATCGAATTCTCAAACCTTCTTTCTAAAAAATGTATTGTCAGTAAGAATATACACTCAGCATTTGCAGTGTCTTCTATGCCTAAATAATAATAATAAATATTATATTATCTCGAATTTTTGCTCATATAATTTATCCGAAAAAGTTCGAGCGGCACCTCTATGAACAAAAACAAGCTGTTAAAATTGGATATATATGTACATACTGTAAACATTTTTGGGGTGGAACCAATAAATAAAAATCGATATCATTGGCCCAGCATAGTATTCACTAGTATATGCTATTTACGCATGAATTAGGTGTTTGAATTGGAACTGCTTCTACTATGGTATCAACGGTGTCACGGTAAAGGTGTAAGAGCTAAATATTTTAAATTAAGATTAAGATGGAAACCAGCCAATTACGTTCGTCTGACAAAAACTTTATTGACTGAAGAATTTTTAAGAGACTGTTAAAATTGAAGTTGAAGTAGTATAAACGACAATTTCGATCGTAAATTAAAGAGGCTTTGAGTTGCCGGGACAATGACCTCATAACGACACTTGCTAACACGCCCAGTTTCAGTTACTTTTACTCTTTGACAGGTATTTTTTTTTTTAAATAATTGTTTTATTATTGCAGCTATTTGACTTGGTCTATGTCTAGGTTGTTTGTTACTGAATTTAATAATAATGAATAGAAGTAGTGAATGGTAATACTGAATATTTTCGAATGTACGCCTACAGTTTCAAACTCATTGCGCAATTGGTAATGTATGCATTACATTCAATAATTTTGTTTCTTTACTAGATATTCTAGAGCTCAATGATAATAATATTCGTGTTTGAGAAGTACCAATAAAAAAATGTAATTGTTAAAAATTTCTAGTAATTTTGGCTAATGAGTTAGGCATTGGTTCATGTTTATTAAAGTTTTTTAATTCACATTTCAACATACTTTTCGATTTATGCTCAAAATATTAGGTTCAAATCGAAATAACATAAATAAGGTTGCATACTTTAATTTGTACGAGAAAGGTGGACTCAAAATTCAAATGCACTTTCATTCTGTACATCTACAGTAGCAGGCAGATGTATAATATCCACATTTGCAGTTTTTTTTTGTAAATCAAGCAAATTAGGGTATTTCCATGGTGACTCGCGTTACGTTCGGAACAATTTATAGCTAATGGTCTGAAATTTCAATCTCAATTTCAACATTCAATGATGCAAATTATAATATCTTTAGATTTAATAACCACTTCCAAAGCTAGTTAAAACTAAAAAAATTTGTCATAACTAAATACTTACTTTAAAAGACAATAAAATCCTGTTGGTAACTCAAGTTACCATTTCCAGACACTCTGTTTTTCGAGTATAGTTTGCTTAAAATGTTCTGCGAGATTCACCAATAAAGGTAATTTATTATGTAGAATTAAAATCAAGAAGATAACCATCTTTCCATCATTAATGAGAAAATTAAATATATATTAAAGGAAACATTTGAAAGAAAATTTGAAAATTGTATGGTAACTCGCGTTACACAAATCCAGTAACTCGCGTTATTTCCCATTCTTACTTCAAAAATTAAGGCTTAAGGAGCAAAATCACTAAAATTAAATTAAGATATTTTTAAAATAAAACAACTAATTGTTATTATTTTATAACTTTCAACATTGATAAAGGTACCAATTCGAAAATAAAATTTTTTTCTTAGCTTTATGTACGTTTTTCATGGAATTACCCATTATGTTGGACATCATGCTGACTATTTTTGAAATTAATTTATTCATTATAGTAGTTCATATAATTGTGTACTATAAACATAATGGGCCTTACTAACAACCAAATTAAGCATACAGCTTAAGTATAATCTCCATACTTTCCAAAATGTTTGTACCAATAACACGAAAATAATAGTCGGCTTTAGTGTTACTATGGAGCTAAATTTTAATGTTCAGAAAGCCATGTTTCATTTTTTAATTATGACATTAAAGAACAAAGTGATGCCTATGTACTAATTTAATAGTAAGGACAATAGGTTAGGTTAGGTTGAAGTGGCTGCCAGCTTACGCCAACACACAGAGACCAAGGAATGCCTGTTGTGGTACCACGAAGGATCATGTAATCCCAGCCTAGCTTCTAATGAAGCGAAGAAGGCTCCTGATGTCTAAATCTATCAGATCGGCTAAATCGTTTAAATAGAAAGCTCCAACGTGAAGCTTTCTTCTATGGGGGAGAGCTGGGCACGCACAAAGAAGGTGAGGAATTGTTTCTTCCTCTTCTTTGTCCATGCAGCTTCTGCAAAAATCATTACAATATACGCCAAGCCTTGTTGCATGCTTGCCTATTAGACAGTGTCCTGTAATTACACCTATAATAGAGCCAATATGCAATCGCTTGAGAGAGATCAATTTCTTAGAGTGTTTCAGATCCACCTTGGCTCAAATCTGCTTAGTCGCTAGACATGTTGTACCACTTGTTGTCCACCTAAGATTTGTTCTTTCGATTGCATTCAACTTGAGTTTAAATTTACAAGTAGCGATCGGTACCTAGATTATCCTTGTCTGGAAGGATGGGTACAGTTGTTCCTATTCTGGCCAGTTCATCAGCCTTACAATTCCCCGGAATATCTCTATGCCCCGGCACCCAACAGAGGTGAATATTAAACTGCTCCGACATCTCTTTAAGAGACGAATGGCAGTCTAGAGCTGCTACTGAATTTATAGAGATCGATTCCAAGGAATTGATTGCAGCTTGGCTATCTGAAAAGATACGGATCTCCTTGGCGGATATCACGTTTTTCTTTCGCCATACTTCTCAAATAGGTTTATTTTTTTTTGTACACTTTTACCCTTCGGGAAGGAACTGATTCCTCAATTAGTTCAGTATCCATACAATTTGTCCTCATCGAAACCCGAAAGCATATTTAATTAAATCTCTACACGACTTTAAAATAAATTAAAATTCAAGTTGGAATATAAAACGTCAAACCAAAGTTATGTAGTAGCTTCAATGAAAATATAATAGATTCTTTGAAAGACTGAAGTTTAAGTAAAAGCTGACTATTAAAACATTATTGGTACACTTTAGACTTAAGTTTGTATTAATATTTTCGACACCTTTTTTAAGTCATGACTAGTGATTCGTTGTTAGTAAGGCCCAATGTAAATAAAAGTTAAGGCTATAATAACTCAAGTTGAACTAACTCTATGCATTCGGTTTTGCACGTTTTTTTTTACATATGTTATATTTATTTTTAAGTGTGTTTTAATATTTAGTCCACAATCCTTTATTTTTATTTCACTGTTTATTCTCTTTGGTATACTTTCCACGAATTTTTCGATCGTTTCACGTGGAATACGTGCCCATTCAGCACTTACTCAGGTCCACAACTCTTCCATGTTTTTCGGTGCTAGTTCGTATAAGCATTTCTCTTTAATATTGCCCACAAATTTTCAATGGTATTCAAATCTTGGCTTTGTACTGGCCACTTTATCGTTGGGAACGATGAACTATCCAGACAGTTCTTGATCACTTTGGCAGTGTGTCTCGAAGCAACATATTTTTGGAGAACGATTTAATCCATTGGGTAGGCACATTCGTCAGCGAAATTTAGATGGTCCTCATTTTTCATTATATCGCTTATTTTGACTAGTGGACCAACATGCCACCAGGGGCCTGTACCACAAAACAACAAGTCTTTTACAAGAAGCGAATTTCAACCAATAACAAGGATTTGTGTACCACAAAGCTACAAATCAACTTGACGCTTTGTACAAGCAATTTGCAATTTCCCCACATTCCGTACCACAAAGCTACAAGTGTAGACAAAACTTAACAACTTACTTACTTACTTAGATGGCGCTACGGTCCGGGGTGGACCTAGGCCTCAATCAACAAACCTCTCCAGCTAGCACGATTACGAGCCAGCTGCCTCCAGTTGCGCACGTCAAGTTGGTTGAGGTCCCCCTCCACTTGTTTGCGCCACCTACCGCGAGGTCATCCTCTACTGCGTCGTCAATCCGGGGTGGATTCGAAAACTTTCTTAGTGGGAACGTTGGGCCCCATCTGCTCTAAATGACCCAGCCATCTTAGTCGCTGTATGTAAACTCTTCTGGCTAAGTCGATGTCCTTGTACAGGCCGTATAGCTCGGCATTGTACCTTCTCCTCCACTCACCGTTTATGCAGACGGAACCAAAGATCGCTCGAAGAACTTTTCTCTCGAAATAACCAATGGCATCCTCATCCGGTTTTGTCAAAGCCCATGCCTCTGCGCCATACAGCAGGACTGAGATGATTAGAGTCTTATAAAGAGTTACCTTAGTAGTTCTAGATATTTTCTGAGGTCAAATAGGCGAACCCCACAGGCGGATCAGTAGAAATGCAGTGAAGTGGGAGGGCTGTGATCCCTTGTTTTCGGATCATAGCCTCGCTGATAAAAGGAAGAAGAAAGACCTTAGTAGTTCTAGATAGGGCTTTGCTACTCAATTGCCGTTTTAGCCCATAGAAACAACGATTGGCAAGAGTAATTCTTCGTGTGATCTCCCTACTGATGTCATTTGCGGAGTTCACCATAGAGCCTAGGTAGACAAAATCCTTAACCACCTCAAAATTATGTATGTCTATTGTGGCGTTCTGTCCAAGACGCCGATGTTGGGTGTCCTTTTTTGTAGACAGCATATATTTTGTTTTGCTTTCATTGACCGCTAGACCTATCTTTGCTGCCTCGATCTCAATACTTGTAAATGCCCCATTGACTGCCCGCTGAGTTTTTCCGATTATGTCAATGTCATCGGCATAAGCGAGTAGTTGTACAGACTTGTAAAATATTGTACCTCCGGTGTTGGCTTGTGAGTTTCGTACAATTCTCTCAAGTACTATGTTAAAGAGATCACATAATAGCGCGTCACCTTGTCTAAGACCTTTCCTGACATCGAACGATGTTCCTACCGACTTTGATGGAGCAGCGAGAGTTCTCCATCGTCATTCTGCACAAACGGACGAGCTTGGCAGGGATGCCAAGACTAAACATGGCTCTGTATACCTCGTCTCTATACACGCTATCATAGGCAACTTTGAAATCGATGAAGAGGTGGTGCGTATCGATTTTATATTCATGGGTTTTTTCCAAGATCTGCCGTAGTGTGAATATTTGGTCAATGGTGGACTTTCTCGGCCTGAAACCGCACTGATAAGGACCTATCAGGTTGACTATCGGTTTTAGGCGTTCACATAATACGGCAGACAGGATCTTATATGCGATGTTGAGGAGACTTATACCTCTGTAATTGGCGCAGTTCAGAGAGTCTCCTTTCTTCAGGATCGGGCAAATGATGCTGAGGTTCCATTCATCGGGCATACTTTCGTCTGACTAGTTTTTACAGATGAGCTAGTGCATGCTCCTAACCAACTCAACCCCTCCTGCCTTGAAAAGTTCAGCGGCAAGGCCGTCGGCTCCAGCAGCTTTGTTGGATTTGAGTTTAGATATCGCTATCCTCACTTCATTCTGATCGGGTTGTCGGGAATCTTGATTGCCATCGTCACTGTTGAATAGCTCATTCTGCCTGACAGCGGAATATTGGTCATCATCACCGTTTAACAGTCTACAGAAGTGTTCCTTCCATATCCTCAGCACGGACTGCGATTCTACTACTATGTTGCCATTTTCGTCCCTGCAGGCTTCTGTTCTGGCTTTGAAACCCTGGCATCCTCGATCGAGCGCTTCTCATGCTCCTTTTTCTTCTTTCTGAGAAGTCGATGTTCCTCTTTTCTCCTGCGCACGTAGAGCTCGTAAGCAGCTCTAGTCCCTCTATGCAGTGCCGCTTTGTACGCCTCTTGTTTTGCTGCATGTGCTTGCCGGCATTCCTCATCAAACCAGGGGTTTCGTTGTGGTGGCCGAGAGAAACTCAGTACATCAGAGGTGGCATCTCTGATGGCTTGTTGGCAACGCTGCCACTGGTCTTCCGCGTTTGCTGCTGGCGGCATAGGACTTAGATTGAGATTAGAAGAAACACGATCGGCAAAGGTTCTGGCGGTCTCTTGCGATTGTAGCTTTTCGACGTCAAATTTCCTCATAGTATTTCGTTGATTTCGCTCCGTTCTGGATATCCGCATCCGTACCTTGGCTACAACTAGGTAGTGATCCGAGTCCACGTTGACTCCTCGGAAAGTCCGGACACCCAGAATACTCGAAGAGTGCCTTGCGTCGATCGCAATGTGATCGATTTGGTTGACAGTTTTTCGATCAAAGGAGAGCCATGTTCCTTTGTGAATGTCGAGACGTGAGAACCGCGTACTAGCAACGGCAAAGTTTCGCCCCGCAAAACTTAACAAATCATTGTTAAATAGCTAAAAAAAAACTTAACGTATGTACGTTACAAGTTGGATTTTAAGATGTTTTAAATGGAAATTTGAATATTTTATCTTAATATGATATTACGTAAGTTACTTTGGTTTTATTTATGCACCAATTTTGAAAATAAATTTTGATTTTCAAGTGAAAATTCAAGCATGTACTGTATTAATACTGTCAAAATGTTGTTTTGATTTCTTTTTTTTTTCTGGTTACCGTTTTAGAAAACGCACCAAAAAGAATATTTTTATTCTCGCGGATCTTCACTAGAACCGTTCCTTTCCCCACTACGCTATTCGTCTACGCATTGTCTAGCCGTCACGAGACCACGTGTACAACAGACTTGCAGTGAAGTGGGAGTGTTATGATCCCTTGTTATCAAATCATAACCTCGCCGAAATAGGAAGAAGAAGAAGAAGAAGAAGCAGCATTTTAACCTTATCTTGATGTTTCTTTTGGATAAAGCTTCGCGGTCAACACCAACCCGATCTTTCTAAGAGTGCAGTACACTTAATGCTTTTTGCTTCTGCTTTTGGTGTTTTAGTTTCTTTACACCTCATCATTTGCTCCATTAGGCGAGCATATATCACTGGATTCAAAAAATATATCTCATCACCATCCAATTAGTTGAACTAACGAATGTAGCCATCAAAATTCCTCCTTTTTCAGCCGATACTTACGGAAATCCACTTCATTGTAATCGTCGACGCAAGCCCGCTTATGCATTCGATACATTCGACGGGGAGGACAGTGGTTCACATTCTGCTGTTCCATCAGATCTTCCAGAAATTCGTCTTTTGACGACGAAGACATCAACATTGCCACTTACATATATGTACACTGTGCAACCTAAATGCTAGAGAAGACGTTTTCCACTTTACACGAGTAGCAATATGCCCTATCCTCAAAGAAACCAGAAAGTTAATTTTCGGCAAAACTGAATTATCCTGGCAGGAGACAAAGGACATCATGAATGGGAGAGTAGACTAGACTAGACTTTTTTTCATTTGTTACAATTGCAACAAGCTACAGAGAAAATATTATAAACGAACATTTTTGATTGTACTTCCTTTTAACTTTTTTTTTTTTTTTTTATGTGAGAAGAAGTATCCATAATTGTTTGCTTACGTTTTTTATATATATTGTATGAAAGTTTTACTGTGAATTCTTGCTGTTACATTAATACCCTGAACTCATTTAATATTCATAATTATTGATTTTGCCAATCCGGCTGACGGCTAATTAGCCATGCCATATCATGATCTGTAAACTCTATTCCTTTCTTTGTATCAGAAAAAATGGAATTTAATAAAATCATAATAATAATAATAACAAAAAATAACATAAACATTTCATCAACTTCACGAATATGACTTGAACAAAAAGAGTAAATATTATGAAATTACCTCTTAATCCGAGTTAAAATAATTAAACTGGTCTCCGGCGGGCAGTTTAAATTCAATCGGATTCAACGTCGAGTAAGTTTATGCAAGAGGGTTTAAGTTCGGATTTTACGTATGGATATTATGGATTTGGGCTTAATTTTCGGGTTAAACTCACTTTATTTCGGTTGTAAATTTGAAACCGGATTAAAGTGAGTGAATAATATGGCCGTTAGATTAACACAACTTAGATGGTCGTCAATTTTACAAATACATTTGCACATTGGATTTTTGTGAAGAAAATTTGGATTTAGGATCACTCGGTTACTAAAGCCAATGAAATGCCGATGTCGTCGCATTTGTCTGATCCAGGCGTTTATAGGCCTACTTTTCCTACATCGCGATGTCTTTGGAACGTGCATTGATATTACCTTTTTAACAGCGTTCAAATGATCTCTTCTTTGAACGTAGCAATACCAGCTGAGCCGGTTGCGCTCTATTTTTTGTACGATGGTTTCTTTGACGTAAAAGCTTCCACGGTCTTCGAACTTATTATTCGATCAAGCTTTGTCACTCCTGCTGTCATGCGAATCATCTTCATCTCAGCTGCCGTTAATTTACTCTCATACTTTTTGTACATCGTCCAATATTGTGAGCCGTATGTGAGCGCTGGACGCACAACTGCGGTGTAGAGCCTTCAACCTTCTCGCCACTTTATCCACCCTACGCTTAAGCTATGATTGATGTCGTCATCACAGGTTGCTTTGCTATTGATCATAGATCCCAAATATTTGAATTTTTCGCACTTGGGAAGCACTGTTCCATTCAAATAAATGTCTGGAATAGGCCTGAGTGGATCAGAGAACGGGCAGCACAAGCACTCTGTCTTTCTTGAACTAATGCGATACTCATTACCCTCCAGAACGTTCACCCACACATCATGTCAGCGTTGCAGGGATGTAGGATCCTCACTTATGATGACTCCGTCGTCAGCAAAGAATAACTGATGTACCTTAGGGTCCGTCACTTTACCTTCAAGCAGATAATCAAACTATATAATCTTGGGCACTTTAAATAATCAAATGCGATTGTAAAGTTAAGTAAATCAATTCATTTTTGTATTGAAACAAGTAGAATTAAGAGCCGATCATCGAGTGTGTTCACCCCCATCACTCACTCTTCTTTTATCGCCTCCTGTCATGCGTGCGAAGCATCGAACTTATACTCTGCGAGGGCCTGCTTTGCAAAAAAAGGTCAATCATCTTTCGACAACGTTAAACGTTATTTAATGACAATTATCGTTAATATTATTAGAGATAGATCTAGCGACTACTGTTGTTATGTTTGATTTTGGGAATAAGAGAAAGAGACGTTACTTAACGACAACGGTCTGAATCGTTAAAAGTTTGGTAATTCCACTACAGTTTGTTGTTAAGAGAACTTTTGTATTCTGTGTCCATTGGATTTACAAGGTTTCCCAAATTTTGTTTGCTGTCATATCTGCAGTTTCGATATCTTCTAAATGTTGCTGAAATTCGGATATATGTTGTTCACTCTGTTGAATGTTTAATTTATGTCATCTGATTTTTGGGGGACATTCAGGCGCCTTTCGAACTCTCACTACTGTCTTCAGTTTCAGGTCTACAACCAGGAGCCGATATTGTGACGTCAGTGGTTCTCTTTGGTAGCTGCATGTTTTTCATTTGATTATTGTGATACGCAACAAACAATAAAATACAGTATTTATTATAAATGACTATTAGGTGTATGTTAAGAAGACTGCCTATTTAAAGTTTAGAGCTCCAAATATGTAACACGATATATTATTTTACAACAATTGCCAACGAAAAACAAATGGCCTGAATTGGTTGTCAGAAATGTTTGGTTGAATCAAGCACGTGTATAATTATCGAAACTTAACGGTAATTTAATTTAGGCCATTACAAATCCCTTGATCTAATGATAGCATATATTTAAAATACTTCAACTTCTATACTCTATGTATAGTTATGATACAAACATATCTTTTCTAATTTCTTATTGTAGATATTTTGACAATATGGCTCCACTAATGGATTCCAATGCAGATTTACACTGTCCTCCTGACCTTTATTTTCGACCTGAGGCCAATAGTTCATTATTTTTTAAGGATGGTCTTCGGTCCATTGATTTCGTCTTAGCATATAAAATGAATCAAGAAACAAGTGAGGAAGCTAAGAACGGTGAGAAGCGTAGAGTTTTTGAAGAGAATCTCATTAGTCAAGGACTGGAACTAGAGACAGAATATAAAATTAAGGAACAAATCTACTTTGTCAAGGTAGCTCTATAAAATAAAAATCGGTTAACAAGTTTAATTAAGCAATTTTTTTCAGATCCATGCACCTCTAGAAGTTTTGCGACGATACGCTGAAATTTTAAAACTTCGAATGCCAATGAAAGAGGTATAATAGTACTAAACTAACTTTATCGTCTTAATACTAACTCCTTTTTTTCAATTTATTAAGTCTTTGTGCAGGTTAAGAGTCAATGAAAAAACAAATAGGCTGCACGACGCAGCGACATACATATCCAAGAAGGTCTGCTTAAGTGATTAAATATTTAGTAATTTTCTAACAGTCTTTTGTTTGGAGTGTTTTGACTAAACAAATATTCCCAAAGATGTAGTCTATATATTATGTATAAAAATATTTTATATGCCTATCCCAATGTCATAATTATATTAAATAGCTTGCCACAAAGAGAAATGCTATCGACAGACCCATGAAGTTTATTTTCGGTTTTACTTTTTGAGTTATAGCTTGCATGGAAGTCAAACACACCGTCAATCCTAGGTTTGACTGCGTATGCCTATGGATTGGATGTGCCCGAAATATGTTTGTTTTTCGATCTTTCATTTGCTCTGTTATTAATTAGTCTTAGAAGAGACTAATCCAGGTGAAGGTGGTCAAAGGTAGAAACTCCAATAATCAATTCGCTGATTTATTAATCTTCTATACACATAATAAAATCATAGCTAGGGTCGTGTTTCGGCGCGCATCACCAAAAAAATGCTGGACAGATAAATCTTAGAAACTCCAGTTTTGTTTTTTTTTTTTTTTTTTAAAAACCCCGAAACTTTTTTTTTTCTTTAACTTATTTCATACATAAAAAGTAGGATATGTAATTAAATTAAAAAAAAGTACAAGTTCAAAACCAATAAATAAATAAAAAAAAAAACAGTAAATTAAAAAAATTAAGTTTCAGAAAATAGTCCTAAGATTCAAGCAAAAAAGACGGGCCATAAAAAAGGGAATAGGGATACTGATTGGTCGGCCACCCCTAAAAAAAAAACACAAAATACTTTTGTCATTTCGACTACTCAACCCAGGTATACTCGTACATGCATTTTTTCGACTCCACTTGGCACCGAAAGCGTAGTTCGATCCGATTGGTGTATACATGGAGCTCAAACCGCCGGGAAGCCAGCTTCAACCTTGCATATAAACGTAGTAACTGGTACCAGTTTTTAACTTTGAATGTTAACATGCGAGTCGTATTGGCATTGAATTGAAATACTCGTATGTATTGCTCTCAAATGTGCAAAAGTAGTTTCATTTCAGATAACCAAGAACGAAATAATTACAAAATACAAATAAAATATGATAAAAATATGATAGATTTCCTTGTAGATATTTTCTCTCCCTAGATTTTCCCCCGTCGATCAAAATACCCCTAAATCTGTGGGGAAACCCCCAAACTGGCAACTCTGGGATTGGTGCTTATCTCCAAATAGAATTATCACGATATTCCTCAAGAAGATTATATTAAAATAAATAAACCCAGGCATTAAAAAACAGGTGAACAGGTGGACCAGTAGAAATGCGATGAAATGGGAGGGTTATGATCCCTTGTTTTCGGATCATAACCTCGCCGAAATAGGAAGAAGAAAAGAAGAATAAGGCATTAAAAAACAGGCATAACTTATTAAACCTTACATTAGATAAGTTTGGAAAGCTTACGGAAAATTAAAACTAAAAATGTCGTTGCCTACTTATGGGACGCGTTATAGAATAAATAAACGAATGCATTAAATATAAGTTTGGGAGTGCTGGATTACGAAAAACTAAAGCTAAACATTTCCTTGCCTAATTATTTATAGCTACACTCCGTCTCACTTGATTACGAACAGGAATTTTTTTGTTTTAATTTTACGATATTTTTCAAACCCTTCGCTAATCTGGGAAAAATCAATTGCACAAGGAATGAAGGATATATTATGTTTATATTGTAAAAAAAAATCGGATTAAGTTGATAAATGCAACTTTTATGACGCTTTTCCCAAAAAGGTCATAAAATTTACCTGTTTTTTTGTCTCACTTGATTACGAACAGTAGCTAAATCTACCTGTTAGACGCTTAGAAGCTAAAAACTAATACAAAATTTGTTTGTATAAATAAATGTTGGTTTTATTCAAAGAGTAGCCATAGTTTTTAGTAATGGGTACTACCTCCTGATCGCTCAATCACTGCAAGTAGCCTGCTGTGTGCAGATTCATAGAGTGCTGTCAAATAATTAGCGAAATTTCGGACCAGGCTCGTTTTATGGCTTCAATAATCTCTTCCGTTTCATCATATTGCCTTCCTCCTTCGTAGACTTTTCTTGAAAGCCAACCCCACACGTTTTCCATGATGTTCAGGTCGGGTGAATATGGCGGCCATGCAGGTTCTGAATTCAGGCTTTTGTTGTCCGTGCGGTATGTGTCGGTGCATTGGCTTGTTGGAAAGTCCATCGCTGCCCACCAAACATCTCCGAAAACTGCGGAAAAGCTCTTTCCAGTATTGATTTGTAAGTGATTGCCGTCATTTTGGAGCTTTGGAAATCCAGCTCCACAGTTCCGTAATAGCTTATTGCTCCCCATACCATTACAACACCTCCTTTGCTGTGCCGCCTTTGAAGATGCATTTCTTCTTTTCTCAAATCATGGAAATAACAGCTGTATCCATCGAGTCCGTCCAAATTCAATTTTTTTCATCAGAAAAGACGACGGTGTGCCACTCTCGATTCCACCTGATGTGACTTGTTGCAAATCAAGCCGCTGGATTTTACGTGCCGCATTCAATGGTGGTTTCCTCTTAATTTTTTCATGGCGAATATGGCTGGCCTTCTGTATCACGCGATGAACAGTCGATCTGCTAGCTGTAATTCCAGTTTCTGCCTTAATTTTACTTACGGAGAGCCTTGAATTTGAAGCAGCTCTCAGTATCGCCCGCCTTTCCTGACATGTTGTTGCTTTGCTGACTCTTCCTTTGCGGTTTTTCCATTCTTCTCTGGGTCCTTAATAAAGTTGTGTACAACAGTGGTGTCTCTTCCATTCTTGCTGGCTATGAAACGGATGGATTTTCCTTGTTCTCGGTAAGCTTGAACTTGGCCTATTTCCTCCTTGGTTAATGTCTTTCCTTTACCCATAGTTGTAGATTGTATGAAGTTATTTCTTGAACTAAGCTCCCAAATACTCGAAGTATCCTTTTATTTGATTTAAAACACGGTAACAGGTAGATTTAGCTACTGTTCGTAATCAAGTGAGACAAAAAACAGGTAAATTTTATGACCTTTTTGGGAAAAGCGTCATAAAAGTTGCATTTATCAACTTAATCCGATTTTTTTTTTACAATATAAACATAATGTATCCTCCATTCTTTGTGCAATTGTTTTTTTTCCAGATTTGCGAAGGGTTTGAAAAATATCGTAAAATTAAAAAAAAAAAACTGCCTGTTCGTAATCAAGTGAGACGGAGTGTATATATTATATTTTGACACAGGCCATAATAATGGCGTTTGTTGTTTTTCCTTCTATAGGCAATATTATTGTAAACTACGCAAAATCGCGGGGATCAGCTAGTAAGAAATAAATTTCTTTTTAATTATATTTATTTACTTGTTTTAATTCTTCAACATTGGTATAATTCTTAACTCTTGGTGCGTTATTAAACTAAAGACATTTATTAATAAAACTTTTGTTGTGAGTTGTTTGTTCGTCTGGGTAATTCCAAGATATCACCGATTCCTTTTTTTACGTCTTCCTCGTCCTTCTGACATTCTGAAAGAATGGTTGTTGAAATTAATGTGCCGTGTTATTGGTCCCACCATCAATCTCGCCAGTGTTCTGGTCGAGCTTAAGACTCGTTTAGCGACGTTCTTATTTGGCTCTTTTATTAGTATTTGCATGTTTTTAGGTCCGACCTGTATTTAAGGAACACTTATTGTGTCTTCTCATTTAGTATTTGGATTTTTTGTGTTTGTACAGTCTGGTTCACTTGATTAGACGCACCTATATTTTGTATGTAAATCTCTTTTTTATAATAATAATAATAATTATATTAAAGGGAAACAAATTTGCACACACCGGAGACAGGAGTCAATTCTCAATGAAACACATATTCATATGCATGCTTGGAGAGAGGATCATAACGGTACTTTTTTACTCTTTTTGTAAATGACCTTAAAACAACCACATTTTTTTCGGCTCATTTGATTAGACGCAGTAAAATTTAATTAGTTAGCGAAATGCATCCAGGCAAGATCTCTCGGAACTTAATAAGTATGGAAAAGAATAGTATGTTTTTTTGTTTTTTTTTTTTAAATGGGAAAGAAATGCATTTTAACAACGAAGGAAAAAGCGAAAATTGACGTTTACTACTCGAATGGCTATACAAAGTGCGATATACGAGTAGTCCTTAAAATCGACCGAAATTATCATTGTGCTCGAAATTACTTAAAGATTGTAAATCTTATGGCAACAACTACCGGAGAAGATCTGTAACAGCCTTAACACCTCAAGATAATCAGAAGATTCCAAAATTGGCGTCAAACTCAGCTCTTTCTGTAAACAAAATCAGGGCGTCGCCTGGGGTAAATGACACTAAATCCATAGTGCGTCGTGCGATTTTGAGTGCTGCACATCTAGAATTTAAGAAGCTTAAGAAAAGCCGCCACTAAATTCTACACGAAAGCAGCAGCGACTAAGATTCGTAAGGGACTATATGACCTGGGATGTGGAAACTGGAAGGGCTGCCAATGACTGGAGAAAAGATGTTTTTTCAGATGAAAAAAATTCAATTTGAATGGGCCAGATGGCTACAATAATTTTTTTTTATGATATCCGAAAAGAAGAACGTTTTTTGACCCATCATCATTCCAGACAAGGAGGAGTTATGGTCTGGGGTGCCATTTAATTTTATGGCACTTTGGGATTGGTTTTCATGTCCAACAAAATGACAGAAAATTCATACAAGACCATACTCCAATCAGTGAACTTTTTGGTCCTCTTCAGTGGTTCTCTCAAAAAGATAATGCAACGATACATAATGCCCATGTCGTCAAAGACTGGATCGCGAGTGCAAACATCCAGTTTTTGTCATAGCCACCATATTCACCGGATCTAAATATTATTGAAAACGTTTGTGGCTGGCTAAGGCGCAAAGTCTACGAAGGGTGCAGGCAGTATGAAAGGAATGTAGAGCTGGTCGCAGCAATCAAAGCCGCTTGGGCTAACATTTCATAGGGTTATTTGAAATTCTTGTATGAATCTATGAAGAATCGAAATTCCAATGTAATTTTAAAAATTGGAGGTGCTACTAATTACTAAATCACTTGTATCGTGTATTTTCTTTCATTTTGCAGCTCCGTCTAATTAAATGAACCAAAACAATGTGGTTGCCATTTACAAAAAAGAGTAAAAAAGTACAATTAGGATCCTCTCTCCAAGGATGCACTCATATGTGTTTCATTAAGTATTGACTCCTCTCTCTGTGTGTTTCCCTTTAATATAAATTTTAAAAAATAGACGATATTTATAGGGAACATTTAGGTGTTTCTAATCAAGTGAACCGGACTGTATTTATTGTGGAAAACTATACCATATTTCTTACAGTTTTTAGTTTAGTTATAATAGTTTTCATAGGGACACCTATTGTTTTTATGAGACTCAATTCACTTTTTTCACCTCCTCCGCTTTATGATTTCACATTACACCTTCATGCTCTGGTACCCACAAATGGCGAACATTATTACGGCTAGCTAAAAAAAATAAAAATAAATATTTGGCGCAACAGCTCTTTAAAGTGCCAGGGCCTAGCTTCTCACAACCACTCATGTTGTGTGCGTTATATTTTTCACACGAATGGAAGGGACTTACAGTTTAATGCCGACTCCGAACGGCGATTTGAGAAGCTTTTTCGTGACAACAATACTCTCGGAAGTTTGTCAGACGCTCGCGAGAGGTGGGACCGTGAAAAAACTTTTTGGTGTTTTCTGGGATTCGAACTTGGAACCTCATGCGTAGTGATCCGATACACTAACCACTTACGCCACGGCGCCCACCACTTACGGCTAGCTAGTAGGTTAAATTATTTCATTTATTCGTTCGTCTAAAATTCTCTTGTTAGGAAAAATGTTTCGAAATTGTTCATAAAGATGTGTGATTTATTAACAACGTTATTTGGACAGTCGATTAGATATGGAAAAGGTCTGGCCATCCGAGAAGTACATGGCACAAAACAGTCGAGGAGGAGTCATGGTAATTGGAGAAGAGTTGTAGTGAGCTGAATACAGGGCATAAGTAACTACCCTAGCAATTTTTCGATGTCCTGTATTCATACCTTCGTCAAAGTATGCTAGGCTTTATGGCTGAGAGGCCGCCAATTATCTTGGTTTCTAGGTGCTTTTTAATAGATTTTTGGCTTACTTTTTATTAGTGGCTACCATACAACCATACCGTTAAAAATTATATTTTTCATGACGCATTCATTTATTCTGTGAACTTGTTTCGGTTTCAAACCCCACTTCCCGATAGCTCTCCTACATATCCAGAACTCTCTTGGCTTTCGTAATTCTTCTATGTTCCTGCTCCAGGTTAGTTTCTGCCTAGTATAATCCCTATATACTTGACGCTGTCTCGGAGTTGCAGTTGTGCATCTTCCAATTTTAATATATGAATTATTAGAATTTATTTCTAGTCCACTCTCCTCCGCCCATTTTTTTCATTCTTCAATTCAATTCAATTCAACACACGAGAGGAGAAATAATTCCTCCACAGTACTGTATGTACGAACAGTAATGATACCAAAATTAATGTATTTTTTATTAATGAACCAACGAACACAAGCACACCTAGCATTTACTACTCAAATGTCGAACTTACCGTTAACCAGCTGGCTTAGTCTCTCCTAGGATTACCTAAAAACACATCAGTCAAAGGCCGAAAAACAAAAATAGTTCGGGCTTTGAATAAGATGTCTATTCCATCCTAAGGAATGACCACTTAAACCTAGGAACGACGGTACGTCGCGCTTTGACTATAATATATTATTATATATATGTATAAGTTTCATAAAAAAATTCGACGTAACAATAGACTTATAAGAAAATATTATGTTTGAATCTCGAATTGCTTGTTATACGAGTAGCTTGCTTAGAAAATGCGGAACAAGACAGTACATAATGTACATAGCACTATAACATATGTGCAGATGAATTTTACTTGTCACTTTTTTGTATTAATATTTTTGGTAGAATTTAACATAGTTTGTTATTACGATTTCAAAGAACTTGTGTATTAATACTCTAAATAAAGTACACGTACGTAGTGAGGTATACGTACTTGCCTTTACAAATTACCAAACTACATACTCGTAAAATTTGCCAGTTCGTGTCCAATGTCCAGCCAAAAATATCTCAAGAACTAGAGAGCTGAAATCTCAGAAGAAGGTAGATCACTCCGAAGATAGGATAGAATAATAGGCATACATACTTCAAAAATGGTATACACCTCCGGCCTGGTCCCCGCACCCTCGAAATTTGTTGAAAATCAAAATGCTTATAAACGCAAGGGTGAAATATCAAATATGAACATACTCGTACCAGTACGATAAAATAAAGTATACGGCTTAGTGTTACAAGCTTGCACAACTTCTTCTTTTTCTTCCTGTTTCAGCGAGGTTGTGTTCTGAACTTAAGGTATCATAACCCTCCGCTTTCACTGCATTTCTACTCATCCGCCTGTGGGGTTCGCCTGTTTGATTTTGGATCACTTTGTTACTGAGGCAAACCAAATGCTGATGTTGCATTTGTGGGATCCAGGAGTTTTTAGGCCTGCCTCTATTTCGCGATCTCTTTGAAACGTTAATTGATATTGTCCTTTTGACGGGGTTCCGATGATCTGTTCTTCGAACACAAAAATGTCAGCTGAGCCAGTCGCGATCTATTTCTCGTGAGATGGTTTCTTTGACGTGAAAGCTTCTAGGGATGTTCGAACTTCTTATTCGATCAAGCTTTGTTACTCCTGTTGTTATGCGAAGCATCGTCATCTCAGCTGCCGTTAATTTACTCTCATACTTTTTGTACATTGTCCAACATTGTGAACCGTATGTGATTGCTGGACACAAAATTGCGGTGTAGAGACTTCCCTTCAGCTTAAGGGAATTTTTCGGCCACAGAAGATAGGGGAGTTTTCCCGCATTTTCATCCACCGCTTATGCGATGATTAATGTCGTCATCACATGTTGCTTCGCTATTGATCATAGATCCCAGATGTTTGAACTTTTCGCACTTGGAAGCACTGTCCCATTCAAATGAATGTCTGGAGTAGGTCTGGGTGAATCAGAGAACTGGTAGCACAATTACTCGGTCTTTTTTGGATCTATGTGATACCCATTTCTCCTCAAAACGTCAACCCATATGTCAAGTGAAGTGCTCGATGCAGTGATGTAGTATCCTCACTTATGGTGGCTCCATCGTCAGCAAAGAAAACATGGTGCACTTTAGGGTTCGTCACTTTACCTTCAAGCAGATAGTCAAGGACTGCAATAAAGAGCAAAGGTCTTAAGAGGCTTCCCTGGTTTAACCTGGCTTTGATTGCTAACTCTTCAGTTACTCCAGCGGGGCATTTTACTCTTGTCTTTGCTCTCTCATGCATTTCTATGATCATCTGTACATAGGTTTCTGGGACCCTTCGTTGTCTTAGCGCCAGCCATATCAGATCTCGCGGTTGTCTGTCAAATGCTTTTTCAAAAACAACCAATATAATATGCAAATCCTTTAAGGAATTACGATGTTTTTCCATTATGATCCTTATACTTTGGATTGCATTTGTGGTTGATTTACCCGCACTGATTACCAGATAACCGTGTTATTTTTCGCAGTCGGCCACCTAATACCTACTCAACGATCTTGATGGTGTGCGATTTCAGCTTGATCGAACAGTAGTTATCACAGTTTTGCAGTTGCACCGCTGTTCGTTGAAACCCAATGAACATACTTTTACGTGAAGAGCGTGAAGGGGAATATCAGAAGGTTTCTGCGCATTAAGAAACTCTACCTATTAAGTATTAAAGTTTTCCTGGTTCCTATTTCTTAAAGTATTGATGCCCCTATTTGCGAAAAGATCTACCGCTCCGCAATTTCAGCTCTCGAGTCCTTATATCCTTTCAGATATTTTTGACTGGACATCAAACATAAACACAAGTGAAAGTTATGTAAGTTTGATATGTACATTGTAGTGTTTTGTACCATTTATTTTGCAACGGACTATAAGCTAGTATGGTAAAAGTTTGCTCTTGCTTTCTATTTTTATTTTACGAAAATAATGGAATACGTCCAGTCTAACTGAAATAAAAATTTCAACATAATCATAAGTGCCAGGAACGAACAGGCAGACGGACATTTTTTCGAGGTTCTTTGGATTAGTAAACTAATATCTCCACTTCAGAAATGTTCATGAAAACAATGTTTGCCCTATTAAAAAAAATCAGCGTGCTTTTTTGCATTTCGATTTCAATTCAACTTTTGTCGATTTCTATTTTGCATGAAAAGTTAATGTGGACTTTGGCGAGGGTAGAACTGAAAGGGTTCAGGGATTTGCCCTGCAAACATTTCAGAAAAGAGCAGAAGAAATCAATATTCTTGATCAACTTTCTTTTAGCCATTATATTTCTTTCTAAATTCGAATCAAAGAAACACCACAAACTAACCCATTGTGCCACATAGATAGCAAGTTTCATTCAATATTTTTAGATCTGACCCTTATAGGGCAAATGTGTTGAACTGTCGGTAAAAGCAGTTCAACAATTTCGGAGTAAAATTTGACCTTAGCGAGTTCTGGCCTCCTCTGTTTCAGAATAGAACACAGGATAGATGTCAGTTCTGCATTTCTTTTTAAAATAGAATGGAAAAAGTGTTACTTTTCGGAGAAAGGTAACCATAGTAAAAATTTGTTTCTTAAAGTAGAAAACACTATAATTGAAAATGCGCAGTTTAAAGTTTCTGTCCAGTAAAACGCAGGTTGCCGTACAATTAATTATCCTGGTGTGATTGGTATTCCCTTCTCTTTATGTACTCGTATTTCCCGTAAAGTTATACCATAAGCCCAGCCGAAGGAAAGGGAAGTTTGGAGAGGAGGGTTAAAGCTTAGAGAGAAAAGAAAGTAGAGTGTAACGATGCGCATTAATTTTGAATCTTTGCAATTTATAGGTTCTTGGAAAAATTGAGGAATACAGGATTAAAAAGCAAGCTTCAAGATTTAAATATGCAGACGCAACTATGTATTTCGGCTGAAAAGTTATGATGGAAACACAGATGTGGAGCGTCAATAACTCAACATTCGTGCGGTGTTGGACCCAAGGAGGTTAAAACTAAGTACCAAATTTAATATGTTCATCTCAAAATTTAAGGTTGCAAAATCTATTATATTTGGGAGGGCGAAGATAGCTTGACCAATCTGGCTGAATAATCTTTTAATCATACATATACAGGAAGAGGTCTATTGATAACTCAAATGAATCAAAAAATACGCTTCTGTATTTAGTTAAGAGAAAAGGGGATGGATAGGGGAATTTTTTATTATCAATGAAGAAAGCCAGTCAAAAGTATATGTATAAAAAAAACACTATTGCAAAACACTATTAAAAATTTACAACACACAATATTCAATTATGGGAATAATTAAAATGCAATAACTACCTTAATTAATTGCGAGTGTCGTTGGAAATACGTATTTCTTGCCAATGATTAAAGAGTGTTTTTCTTTTCTTGTTTTTTAACCATGTTGTATTTTTCCAGAGAATTAAAAAAACACTTTTATCTTGTTAGCGTAAGTACATTTAACACCACTTTTTTTTGGGAGGTATATTATAACAACAGATTTATTGCAAAATTACGGAATTACAGTAGCAGGATTCCTGGCTCAAATTCTTCTGTTTCATTTGATGCACAAGTGCACTATCGTATGTATTTACGCATTTACAGACCAGGTTAGGCATTAATCAGTTCATGCTGATTAAAGCACGTAGACGTGCATTATTCTGCATAAAAATAAAACTTAGCGACAAAGCCAAAATGTTGCTTAAAATCATTCCTAGTCTTGAAAAAATTGTAAAAGAAACTAGGGAAGTTTTAGCTTGAAGTGAGATGCCAGCTGTGAAATTACTTAATTATTTTTTTGGCCAATTCGATAATTAATCCATAAAAATGGCTACCAATGCATTTATTCATTTACCATCACAAATTAAAACCATTACAGAACCTTCACGGATGCAACAATTTTACCCCTCAGCTTCGAATATTTATAAACATTTTTCATAAGTAAGAGGTAGGAATGTAACCACATATTTGCTTACGGCTTCAATCGATTTTATTGCACCGCAACGTAGGTAATTTTTTCTTGCTGTAACTAAAGATTTATTTGTGTTTCGACAGGGCTTTTAAGGGACCGGTGTATGAAAATGCGAGTGTTTGGCTTTGAAAAGAACTGACAGCCAACGATTTTTTTTATATAAACTATGCATTTTAATAATATATTTATAATAAAAAAGATTAAAGCCAATGCATGTTTTAACAGATTCCGGGGTTCGCTGGTGTACAGAAATCTACCTCAAATGTATATTCCCGACTAAAAGGCGTATGGTCATTTTTCTTTCGTGTAATTTATATCGACGAACAATATTTTCCCAGGAGAGCACATCGTTTTACAGCGATCTATAGTAGAGACAAGGAATATTTGTATACAAATAAGATCTCAAATAAATAAGAACATTTTTTTATAATGCATTTATGTTTTAGATTTGACATACAACAGGAATGCTTCTTTACAACAGCAGTGCGGTCCAGAATAGTGCAATTCATTTTGGATAGACAAAGGTTTTATTCCCAAAATAAGGATGATATGGCTTTTGGTATTGAAAGGCTTGTGAATGACAGAGTATATTATTCAGCATATCCTTTACATGACGTAAGTATTGAGTTTTGTGTTTCGAAATCTGTACAAAGCGTTTTGTTCGTTCTCTTCAGGGCGAGATTAATGAAAAGGGAACGATGCGTGAGAAGTTGTACACAAAATGGGCTTCTGTGAGTAAATGGTATCGCTATCAACCATTGGATTACGTTAAGGAGTATTTTGGAGTAAAAATAGGTTGCAATACATTAAAGTTAACCCAATTGAATGGGTCTTTTAATATATTAATTCCTTAATTCACAGGATTATATTTTGCTTGGTTGGGGTACTATACCTACATGCTAATGTTAGCCTCTGTTATCGGAGTGTTTTGCTTCATATATTCATGGTTTACGCTTGATAAGTTTGTGCCTGTGTAAGTATTGAAGTGGTTTGATTTTATAAGGGTTTTATTCCACTTGAGGCGACGTACTCGTAAATATGTCGTATTTATTGTATTATGGTATTATTTGTGTGCATTTCCCGAAGCGAAATAGGAATTCTTCTAGTGTTCTACATTACAATTTTCTTGAAAACGGTTCTTAAGATTTTGTTAAAATTAAGTATTTGAGCTCAACATACGCTATTAGACGACATACCAGGTTTTTGGCTAAAAAGCAGAGTACGGAAACGCACGCTCGTGTGCGCACATTAAACAGCTCAGGTCTCATTTTCGTCTCACGTGCGCGTGCGTTTTTCAAGAACTCATGTGCGAGTGCGTTGGTCATTGGTATTGCCATTGCCACACGCGCACGCGAGCGAGTCTTTCAGAATAAGGAAATGCACACTCGCGTGCGCACATGAGTTGAAAATATTTAACGCACCCTAGAAAAAGTATTTTAGCGCAAACCTAATACGAATATTATTTTAGTATTTTATGGCATCAAATTAATCTTTTTTTTTTGTTTAGATAAAATAAAAAATAAAAAATGTATCTATTTTAACATTATCTGAAATTCTGTGTAGTTTTAATTTGCCGTACTGTTATGATCGTGTGTTTAGTTTGAAGTAGGGCTATTTGTTACTGTTATTTGAGAGGGCAACAAATATCAATAACGGTACGGTAAAAACCGGTTTTTTCCCACCCTTAAAAAGTTGTTATTGCATTGCACAACACTCACACAAATAAAAACGCACACGGCTAACAACTCATGAGCGTTCGTTTCCGTACCCTGCTAAAAAGTCACTTAACGGAACTTTATTTACTGATCGGATATTAATTGGTCTGTTGATCGACTATTTCCCAGTCCATTTGGTTTAAAATTATTATTTGACGATCGATGTATTACGTATGGTAATACTTAATTACTGATTTTTAGATTGTAAAAATGTTTTTTTTTTGTATCCTAGTTTGTAATTAGCAAGTACTAGCCCTAAGAAATATAGAAAAAAGCACAGCAATAGAGTATCTTTGGATCTATAACCACAAATAACCTCAATTATCAGTTTAAAAGTAATATGATATCCTTAACAGTTTTTGAGATATGAGTCAAATTACGCTGACACTAAGCCTGTACCAAGTTTGAGGTGAGCGATGTTGCTCGATCTTACTGAAAGCAGTAGCAATCATATACATATGGATACTTTTTTAAAATTTGTTTTTGCCCAGGTAATATTCAGAGTAGATTTTCATTCTCTTTTCAATGAAAATTAGTGGACATTTGGGTTTTTTACAAATGCCACCCCATACCAAAATACTTCCGGTCAACAAGAATAATAAACTTGTTACCAGCGTTTCCCTGAAAAATGTCTTGGGAGAAGAGATGTCAATCCATGAATTTTACTTGACTCGATTTTACATTACCGGAAATGTCGAAAATTGAACATTTTTTTTAATCCGACGGATTATCTCTCATCTTTGCAGCAAAAGAATAATTTAAGAATATGGGTGCTTCATTCCTGAATTTTGGTACCATTTTATATGGCCTTTTTGAAACTTTGGGGCCGGGTTACGTCTCTCCGGTAAGAGAGAGATTCGTGCTCAGCGTAAGCTAATCTATCGGACTAAATAAAAAAAAATTCAATTTTCGACATTTCCGGTGAAGTAAAATTTAACCTTTTACTTTTTTGAAAGGTTAGAATTTTTAATCATTTTTAATTAACAAATGGAGTGATTCACTATTAAACTTAAGCTGTCTGCAGGATTGAGTGCAATTGCTTCTGATCCATTCTCGAAAAACTTTCTTCAATGGTGAGGTTCTCATCGTCCACTTCGCACTCGACCTTGAACCCGTTTCCTTGTATATGTCAATAGTGCGCAAAACAGCACTATTTAATCTATTTTACACTTATTTCTCATGAAATGAAGAGTCAATCCGATCATTTGCGAAAGCTTGTGTGAACACTATTGCAAAGCCATAGCACTAGCATATTTCTCTCTCTCTCTCATAACACTAGCATAGGTAAAACATTTTAAGGTCGAATTTTTTGTCATAAGTTCAAACTGTCAAATTGTGATCAACTTGTTCTCACAAGGATACGTTCTTGTGACTCGGCCCCACAGACAAACACTTAGATTCAATAGATCTAAAAAATGCACAGTTTGGTACGGTTTCCATGCTGGTGGCATTGTTGGACCTTATTTAAAAAAAAAGGGGCCGGAGCTCACGTTAAGGTGAATGGAGATCGTTGCTGGATCATAATCAATGAATATTTCTTCAAAAATATGGATGATATTCATCGGGACGGTAATAGCTCTACGTGCCATACGGCGGCTAAAGCAATCGACCTGTTGAAATCAGAACATAATAAGCGATAAGTTGATTTCGAGAATTTAACACCTCTCGATTATTTTCTATGATGCTACGTGAAGTCCCTGACTTAAACTGATAAACCAGCAACAATTAATCGCACCGGTTGCCATATGTCCGAAATCATTTACAAAAATTAATACCATGAATTGATCTTTCGAATAAAAATAGGTGTTAGATTATAAGCTATTTTTGGTGTTTTGTGTTAAATATAAAGTATAAAAATATAATATATATTTTATATATATTGTATATATACTAGTATGTATATAAAATATTGTTCTTTAAAAAAACCCTTTATAATCACAGACTGAAATTACATATTTTTATCAAATTAATTTATTTTTTGATTTCATTCGTTTTGTAATATTAATTAATAAATAAACTACTTTCATCTTAATCTAACGAGGATACCATAAATCTATTGCAGAAAAGATGTATGCTCGGGCAAATTAAATGTGAAAATGTGTCCACTCTGTGACTGGTGCAATTTTTGGGATCTTAAGGAGACTTGTTTTTTTGCTAAGATTACTTATTTAATTGACAACCCTAGCACAGTATTTTTTGCTATATTCATGTCATTTTGGGCAACTTTATTTTTGGAACTGTGGAAACGATACTCTGCAGAAATTACTCATCGCTGGGATTTAACAGGTTTCGATGTCCATGAAGAACATCCGAGACCACAATATCTAGCTCGACTGCAAAACGTACCAAAAACCAGAATGGACTATGTTACAAATATCAAAGAACCAATTGTTCCATTTTGGCGAATGAAATTGCCAGCAACTATTCTTAGTTTTTCTGTAGTACTCTTATTGGTAGCATTAGCGTTTGTTGCGCTGCTAGCAGTTGTAGTGTATCGAATGTCCATGTTGACACTTTTAAAAGTAGGTTCGGTTCCTATGACGACATCAAGTGCAATAATGTTAACCACTGCATCAGCGGCATGCGTTAATTTGTGCCTTCTATATATTCTAAATTTTGTAAGTAATTAATTTGAAGTGGTTGAAATTTTATACGTATTAATATTTCAATTCTTTATCCTTAGATGTATACACATTTAGCGGAATATTTAACGGAACTGGAATTATGGCGAACACAAACACAATTTGATGATTCATTGACTCTTAAGATTTATCTTTTACAATTTGTGAACTACTATGCCTCCATATTTTATATAGCATTTTTTAAAGGAAAATTCATTGGTCATCCTGGTAGTTATAACAAAATATTTGACTATCGTCAAGAAGAGGTAATGTTTTCTAAGGAGTATTTACCGAATTTTAGAACTCATTCTTTAACAGTGTTCCGCTGGTGGATGTCTAACAGAACTTTGCATACAATTGGGTATTATTATGGTTGGCAAACAAGCAATGAACTCTATTTTAGAACTTGTCTTGCCAATTTTTTGGAAAAAAGTACAGGCAGTAAAAGTTGGACTGTCACGTTTGTTTAAATCACGTCGGGCTGATTCTTCAAAAATTCGTGATGAAAGGTGGCTTAAGGACTTAAAATTACTTGACTGGGGACCAAGAAGTCTGTTTCCTGAATATTTAGAAATGGGTAATAGTTAAAAATGATTCATCCGTATCTATGTATATAATGAATTCAATTTATATTTTAAGTGTTACAATATGGCTTTGTAACCATATTTGTTGCTGCATTTCCGTTAGCTCCAGTATTTGCCCTTCTTAATAATATTCTCGAAATGCGATTGGATGCTAAAATTTTGATAACGCATCACAAGCGACCGGTGTCGCAAAGAGTCCGGGATATTGGCGTGTGGTATAGAATACTCGACTGTATAGGAAAGCTAAGTGTGATAACAAATGTGAGTATAAAATGTTCAAAAGTATATCTTTTAGTTAATTTGTCAATTGCTCACTATAATTTAAATAAATCTTCTAACATTTATATATTTATTAATATTACTGAAGAGTAGATTGTAGTGTCGTGTTAGGCTTAAGTGACACTACAATCTGCGACGGTTGTTGAGAGAGCGACGACACCGCGGAACATTATCTCTGTGAATGTCCGGCCTTTGCTCGTATCAGGTGGCAGATCTTCGGTGCGGATGTGGTGAGTGCTGGTACTGTAAGGTCCTCATCACTGAAGTGCTTGCTTGGCTTTCTTCGAAAGTCAAGGAAATTCCAATAAAATGGGTAAATCAGGGTTTGCTCTCTGGCAGTACAATGCACCAGTTGCGTCTGAGTGCTCCAGTCGAGTGTTTCCTATCCCGGCAAAAAAAAAAAGAAAAGATTGTAGTGTAGATTGTTGAAGAGGTGGGATTAGGTCACCTTATTACTGCGGCCACATATTGCGATTTCCTCTAATCTTAAAGCTCACTCAATATACCCGATTTGGTGATGAACTCTACTATCCTTTTGATTGAGCTTGCAGATACCTCCTAAATAACGATGACGTGTTCTGATTAGACAGTTACACTGACATAATATGTGTTTTGCTGATTCTTCATTTTCGTTGCACATTCTGCAGATGCTGTCCTGTAGCCATGAGATGTTTCTTCACTCGACAGTGCCCTGTAAGGAAACCTGTGGCTATTCGTATCTGACTCATCCACTCTACGCTTACGTGATGATTGATGCTTACGTGATGGTTGCTTTGCTATTGATCATAGATCCTAGATATTTGAACTTTTCGCACTTGGGTAGCACCGTTCCATTCAAATAAATATCTGGAATATGCCTGAGTGGATCAGAGAACGGACAGCACAAGTACTCTGTCTTTCTTGAACTAATGCGATACTCATTTCCCTCCAAAACGTTCACCCACACATCAAGTGCTCGTTGCAGGGATGTAGGATCCATCGTCAGCAAAGAATAACTGATATACTTTGGGGTCCGTCACTTTACCTTCAAGCAGATAGTCAAGAACTGTAATAAAGAGTAAAGGACTTAAAACGCTTCCCTGGTGCACCCCGCCTTTGATTGGAAACTCCTCGGTTACTCCAGCGGGGCATCTTACTCTTGTCTTTGCTCTTTCGTACGTGTCCATGATCATCAGTACATAGGTTTGTGGAACCCCTCGATGTATTAGCGCCACCCATATCAGGTCTCGTGGTTGTCTGCCGAATGCCTTTTCAAAGCCAACCAAAACAATATGCAAATCCTTGAAGGAATCACGATGTTTTTCCATTATGATCCTTATACTTTGGATTGCATCTGTGGTTGATTTACCCGAGACAAACCCGCACTGATCATCAGATAGCCGTATTATTTTTCGCAGTCGGCCACCTAATACCCGCTCAACGATCTTCATGGTGTGTGACATCAGCTTGATCGAATGGTAGTTATCACAGTTTCGTGTATCACCCTTCCCTTTGTATACATGGAGAAGGTAACTTTCCCTCCATTGATTCGGCATTGGATCACCTCTCACAAATTTGGGGATGAGGATTCCGAGCCATCTGAACCCGACGTCTCCCATCTTTTTGCAGAACTCAGAGGGCATCTCGTCTGGCCCAACCGCTTTTCGTTTTTTGGAGTATTTGACCGCCTCACTAACTTCCTCGACTGTAATGTCGGGTATTTCTTCAGAATTAGGGGTGGCTCTTGGAAAGTATAGCCGGGGAAACTGTTCATTCAAAAGTTCTTCACAGTACTGCCACCATATCTGCAGAATTTTGTTGTCATCCACAAGAAGCTGGCCATGAGCATTGTTAATGAACTTTGGCGAACGAATCTCCTGAGCATTCCTCCTTCTTTGGGCGACTATTTTGAATATGGTTGCGCTCTTGTTCATATTGTGTCTTCGCAGCTCCTGGATAATCTGGTTTGCATCAGCAACCGGGGAAAATATTTTCTGCAGCTCCCGATACCCTCCGTACTCTCTGCTTGAAGCTGGGCGCACTTCTTCTTCGCTTTTTTCTTACAACATCTGTATCCCCTTTCGAGGCGAGCTTTCTCGTCACTATTATTATAGGGGCACTTTGACCAAGCTTTGAAAGCCGCTTTCTTCTCATTTATCAACTTCTTAGCTTCATCACTCCACCACCATGTTTCTTTGGCGTGTTGATGGTGTCCTTTGAAGCTCCTAGCAGTGATTTGACCTTCTTTAACCAAGTTCGCTGTAGGAAATCCCACATATTTTCTGCTCTGCACTCTTCATCCTCAGCTCCGTTGATGGTGTGAGAGAGGTAATTTTTCATTACGAAAACAAAAGCCTCACCTTTTTCTTTGTCCAGATTGTACCACTTGATTTTCTCAGAGACCCTTGTTTGTTTGCTTTTCTTTGGCGTCTTCATAAAAAATTCTGTTAGCAGGAGACGGTGTTGCCGAGCGATCGCCTCTCCCAGGATCACTTTGCAATCTTTTACCCGAGGCTTCATGAAACTGCCTACCAAATGGTAGTAAATCTGAGTTTCATCTCCACCACTGCTGAAAGTGATCAGGTGTCGGCTTTGTTTGATGAACGTGGTATTTAATACGATAAGACCGTGTGATTTTCACATGCTTAGGATGTCTTCACCAGGAAGGTTCCTGGTGCCATATCCTAGTCCTACATGACAGTCATCATAGTCTTCATTTGACTTCCCGACACGTCCATTTTTTATATCATTTCGAAGTAAATTAAATAAGAAGAGTAACCCCCATGTATGTATTTTGGACTCGTGTTGAACGCTTAGGGTTCCCGGTTTGCTGTCTTTCTACTTGTCCCTGGTTGCAGCATGCGTATAATATCGTTGCACAGTACTCAAAATGAAGTTCTACGATGGTACTATTATCAATGTATGGTCGTTCATCCTCTTTCTGCTTCGTTTAAAGAGACCGATTTTTACTTATGAAGTCAACATGTTCCTTCAAGTTTAGATTTTTGTGTATAATCAGTCCTTGGTTTTTAATTTTATTTACGTTCTCTGTAGTTTTCCCATTAATTTCGATGTTGGACCCACTATTTAAATTTAGTTCAATTAATTTAGTTTTTTGCTCCTTAAGCTTTAACTTATTCATTTGGAGCCATGTAATAAAATGTTCAATGTCACTACTCAGTTTAGTTTTACATTCATCTTCGTCTTTTCCTTTAGCATATACCAGTGTATCGTCTGCGTATAGTGCAATTTTTATTTTTATTTATTAGTTGTTCGAGATAGGGCTTTGCTGTTGAATTGCCTTATTAGCCCAAAAAAAAAACAGTGATTGACATGAGTTATTATTCGCTTGATTTCTGCGCTGGTAGACAAAGTCCCTTGCTACCTCGAAGTTGTAGGTGCCCACTGTAACGTTCTGTCCAATTCGTTGTTGTTGTTGTTGTTGTTGTTGTTGTAGTAGTTACATATTTGTGTTGTTGGGTTGCCGGTCACGTCGATGGGACGGTTCCACAGCGCTTCCAGTCGTAAGGTGGTGGGTTTGGCCGGACAGTTGAAGAGGTGTTGTGTGTTGTGCGGACCGTTCGAACAGTCTGGACATCTGTCTTCGATGCTGGGGTCAAGACGTGATTGGTAGCTATTAAGTAGTCGGTCTGGTCTGGCGGGGTAAGTGACGCTCCTCATTGGCTATGGGTGCAGGGCTACCACCTAATACAATATTCGGGTTATGGTTACGTACTGCATTAGCTACTGCCGCGCTGTGAATGCTCTTGATGGCATCCTTGAGGCGCACAACTGGAAAGCCACAGGTAATGGAATACATAATTACTGGTTAAAGGTATTTTCCTGCCTTCATGTGATAATACTTCGTGAACTTAACAACTTTATACGAAATCCATCCAGCGTGCCTGACTACCTCTGCGAAGTCCTCACATATCTACTTCCAAAAGATAGCAGCACACAAAACCCTTCTAAGTTTCGGCCTATCACCTGCCTTAACACCTTATACAAACTCACAACAGCATGCATTGCAGAACTTATTAAAATTCATTGAAATATCAACGAAATTCTAGCAGAGCAGCAAAAAGGATGGAGACAAGGGTCTTATGGCTGCAAAGAGCAATTGGTAAAATTGGCAATCAGCGCAGGAGTTGAGGGAGATGGGATATCATTGAGGTCAATGTGTGCAGCGGAGTCGGCGTTAAGAAACTCTTCATGCAATGATTTGTTTTCGGAAGGGTGCGTAGCAGACTGGATGAAGTTGAGTTTAGTCGACACTAGTTTGAGTTCCTCAATGATGTCGTTCGTTGCTAACCTTGAAAGCTTCGTCGCAGTTGTTTCTTCAATTAGGGAATTCAAGGCCAGATGAATTTCATCAATACATTCCGCGTGATGGGCAATGTTAGTCTCGAGCTCCTTTAATGAGGTGGTATGGCCGAAAAGTGACTCCGATATGGTTGACATATCGCCGTGTATATCTTTGAGAACAGGGGAGGCGATAGAGCATTTTATGTTGTCGGTTTTGGTCTGCCTGCTCTTCATTTCATCGATTCCAGCGTTGGATGATTTCATGAGTGTGAGCAAGTGATCATATCTCCTTTCAATTTTTTGTGAGGATTCCTTAATCTCTTTTAAAACGGAGCAGTAATCCGCCGAAACGTTGTTTTCGAGGGCATTGTTCAAAGAGTCACAGTTATTGGATAATATTTCCAATGTTTTGTCGATACTATGACGCAGCTCCGATTTCAGCTCAGCGACCGAGTCCGTAAGGGTACATAATTGTTCGTTATTGCATTTAATTGCAAGCATTATGTGTGCCAAAGAGATTGTTTTGCATTCGTCGCAAAAGAAACAGAAAAGGCTGTTGTACTCCTGCAGATGAGCTTTGGCATTCCTCGTCAGGCCAATGCAGATAGGGTGGAAGAGTTTATTGCAGATACCTTTGCAGGCTATCATGTCAGCGGAGTTCGAGATGGTGCAGTTATTAGATCCACATGACGACATGGTGAAATTCAAGGGTGAATGTACGCAACACAGTAACACAAATACGATAAGGTGACGAATAGAAAAATGATATTGCACGAACGCGAAAAAAGGTTCACGATTGTAAACAAAAGAGAAACGAAGATATAGGTCAGCAAGCACGGTTGTTTATACGCAGGGTTGAATGTACGCAGTGACACAGAAATAGTGGAGTAGCCGAGAAAAAAAGAAACGATAACACAACTCAGTCAGGGGTCAATAAGGAAAAAAATGCGCGATTAGGCAAAATTAGACAAGAACCGCAAGCAAGGGTGAATGAAAAGAGTCGGGCCATTTGATATGATTCTTCATACCTGGTTTATATGTATATGTTTTAAGCATGCATGGGTTGAACCCAGTATTAATTGGTTTTCCTAAACCAAAGCAAGCACGGTTTCGAAATAAGAAGTAGAGTTGAAAACGTAAGACTTACGCACCTAATGTACATGGACGACATAAAATTATACATACGCCAGCACTACCAGCAGCTTGGAACAAATTGTTGAACATTTTTCTGATGACATAGGAATGGAATTCGGAATATCTAAATGCAACCAGCCAGAGGTAAACTGACAAATGCCTCTGGATACACAACAGGCAGAAATGAGGTTATTGAAGGTCTTGGCGAAGACGAAATTTATAAGTATCTAGGGTTCGAGCAAGCAAGATCTGTCGATCATACCACCATTAAAAGGAATATTGCCAAGGCATATACCACCCGGTTAGAGAGAGTTCTTCGTACTTCATTTAACTCAAAAAATATTGTTTCGGCTATAAAAACTGCAGGGATAATCAAATGGACTACAATGAACTTAGAAGTCCTCGATAGAAAAGGCCGAACCTCACTGAAGTTGTTTCCGCTATCACCACCCAAAAGCGGCTACAGAGAGATTATATATTCCCAGAAGCAAAGGTGGTCTTGGGGTTCTTAACGTGAGGAATCTGGTGACCAGACAGATTGACAACATCTGCAAATATTTCATGGGCAAAGCATCATTTTCGAGGTTGCACTGTGCAGTCATAAACGCGGATGAAAATTGTACGCCAGGGAATGTGGAAAGCAGACAGCTCGCTGAAGGATAGAGCACCTCATTCGAAATTTTTTATGAAAAATAGAGAGCAAAGCCTTTACACGGAAGACATGTTAATGAGCTGGAGGAGGAAAATATACACATCTCTTTCTCGAACGCCTGGACCAGGATAGGAAAGTTAAACCCTAAAATTGAGGGGTTTATTATATCTATCCAGGTTCAGGTGTTACCTTCTAGAAATTACCTGAAGTATATTGTCATGGATCAATCGTGCATCACTGATAGCTGTCGTCGCTGTGGTGCTACCCAGGAAACAA
Source organism: Brachypalpus laphriformis (assembly GCA_945910035.1). Taxonomy (NCBI): domain Eukaryota; kingdom Metazoa; phylum Arthropoda; class Insecta; order Diptera; family Syrphidae; genus Brachypalpus; species Brachypalpus laphriformis. The sequence goes on from OX246754.1 coordinate 91,292,444, forward strand.
TACAGCATATACTAGCTGGGTGTACAACTCTTGCCAATGAGGCATATTTCTGCAGATGTAATTTATAAAATGCAGAAATCCGTCATCTTGGATAGCTGTCGCATATCAGGGAAATCTTAAATATGTAGTAACCAGGGTTATCGTGAATAAATGTTCCCTCGGAATTTTCCCCCCAAACAAAAATTAGGTATCTTCAAAAAAGAGGAAATAATACCGCGGAAAAGAAATAGGTATAATGAATGATAATTCAGGAGAATTTTTTAAAGCAATCCCGATATTTAATTTGTTCCTGATGAATTTTTTTTTCTATTTTTGAAGATACCTAATTTTTGTTCGGGGGGAAAATTCCGAGGGAAAATTTATTCACGATAACCCTGAACATAGATACAGTGATAATGAGGCAAAGATTTGTATGCTTGGATGACACCCTGCATGCTCATCCGAGTCTAGCCATTAACTATGGCAGGTGAATTTTATCCTACAAACTAGTAAAGTGCAAACTAAATAACTTAATACTAATAATAATGATAAAGCCGCCGTAAGGTCATTCATTAAAGGTGGTCTCAGTCATGCTGTTGGCTGGTGGCGTAGTCTCCGGATATGCGTCTTTTACGCGCAGTATTCACGCTTGGACGATTTCCAAAGAAGAGCAAGACAGTCCTCGTCGGTGGATGGTACTCTTCCGCGTCGTATTATATTACTTCACTTAGCCTCGAGATGTTGATCTTATATCGCATGAACTCGAGCTCTATTTGAAACAATCTGGCTTTTTTAAGGGAAACTATTATTTACTCTGCCTCGGACTCCAAGCAAATTTCAAATTTCCGGTTAAAAACAATAAGAAAACAAATTGAAATGGATTCTAAATGTATAATATTTCCTTTTAAGGGTTTTATTATAGCATTCACATCGGATATGATTCCTCGTCTTGTTTACCAATCACTCGTTTCTGAAGATGGAACTTTAAATGGATATTTGGATTTCAGTTTATCCCATTTTGATATACATGATTCAAAAGCATTAAGTAGTCTGGCTGGAAACGATGCAAATATTACAATTTGCAGGTAAAGTAAAACATTATTACTAACTAAGATAAATTACAAAAAGTGTACCTTTCTTTTTAGATATTCTGACTATAGAGAACCTCCAAACTCAAACAAGAAGTATATCCTCACTAATATGTTTTATATAATATTAGCTGTTCGACTTGCATTTGTTGTCTTATTTGAGGTAATGAGAAATACTAGTATAATGACTTTATTTATTCAATTAATAATGTTCTCCATATATATGCAGAATTTTGTTGCTCTGGTTATGATATTGGTGCGCTGGTGTATACCTGATATGAGCGTAGAGCTTCGTGATCGAATTCGTCGTGAAATTTATATAACAAATGAAATTATAATAGATCAAGAAGCACGTCGCGCAAGAACTGGTAAAGTATACAAACACATTTTTATGAATCATGAAGTATTGATCGTATTTATCTACATATATAACCGCAGAACGTGCCAAACGTCAAGAATCATTTCAACCTAGTGAAAATATAGAACCAAATTTAAAATTTATGAAAGTGGAAAAACTAATGAGTGGTAACTTATCTCAATCTCAAATGGATCTCATAATACACGCACAAGACGAACGCACCGGTGTTAGTGGTGTAAGCAATTTAGCCCATGACGTAGAATCGAATAGAGGAGCCTGAAATAATGAATAATCAATTTAAATTTGTTTTATAATTTAACAAAAATGCACTTTATTTATTTTCTTACGTATATTTTTTTAATTGTGATATATGAATAGACCTATTGTCGTTAAAATTTTTCTTAAACCAAAGTTGTACTGTGAAGAGCAACATGAAATTTATGTACATACATACATAGTTTGTGTGTATACATTTTTTTAATTGTGCGATTTTTGTTATTTTAGCATTTTGATTGTGTTGAATAAAGTTCCTATGATTGGCTATAATTTTTCGAGTATTTGTTCTTATATCTACAATGTACATTTGCAGCAAAAATACAATGAGTATTACCGAGGTATTTGAATGCTTTCTGGAGTGGTAGAAAATACTTAATAAGCAGCAAGCGACAAGTCATGGCAACCGGCAAATCGTACGAAAGGAAATTTTCTGACACGAATGAACTCATTTGTTTTGAATCTATTGATGCTTTCAAATCATGTACCTTTATATACGTGTCGTTATTCAAGCATGAATGTTCAATAGATATACTACGAAATCCCTTTTCGTTCGCCCGCCTGTTTACCTGTCGGTCGTAACTTCTACATAAAAGATGTTTACTTAAAATATCTAGAATACTAACTTTAACCCCGCCCGCTTCGCCAGGCATTTGTTTGTTGTACTCAGCTATATGTACCACAACGGTATCGCACACAAAAATGTTTAAGTTTTTATTCAATGTTTTTGAATGTTTTCGTAATTATTTTTTTGCCCATCACCTTTGTACCGTAACAATCTACATTAAAAAAATTAGTTTTATATATATAGATTAGCCTCTAGACAAAACCGCAAATCACCAGAGTATGATACCTATCTGTAAAAAATTATGAAGGCAGATGCCAATATAATAGCACGGAAGGGTTAGACATGGAATAAGAGAAATCTGGAAGAACATTTTTAAAATTCCCCGAGAACTCATTCCTAAAACTTATTTTTAATGTTAAAAATGTTTGTTTAGAGAGCTCTAAATACTTCACGACGAAAGAAAAAATAAAAGACAGCTGTCAAATTAGAGTCATGGAAAAGAGTCAACATGTAATAGCGCGAGCCTCACAGAATGAAAGTTCAAGACAGAATGTAGACAAGAGTCATGACTCAAGAGTCAACGTGTAATAGCGGACTAACGGTCCAGGTAAAAATACCGTATAGGATTTTATTTAAATTTTTGTTTGTAACATTGTTAGTTTATTGGTGCGCTATTGCGGTGACACACTAAAATTAACCATAATTCACTGATTTTGAAATAGCAAAGTAACCGACTTTTTTAACTATTATTTTTTTAATAATATCGATTGATTCTACGCAACGGAGCAACTTGAGGACAACACCTCGACAAAGGATTCACAACTTTAGCTACACAGCTGCTACAATAACATCAACTATTATTTTGTGCACTTAAAGTATTTGCTACTAGCTATCAAACGACATATGCCGTAACTGAAGATCAAATTTTTATGAAAATATTTAAAGAAATAGAGTAGCGCTATTCACTTTATTCGAAAGTATGATAGTCTGCTATTACACGGTGACTCTTGAGTCATGACTATGACATGAATAGCAGACATACTTACTTACTTACTTAGGTGGCGCTACAGTTCGGGGTGAACCTGGGCCTCAACCAACAAGCCCCTCCATTTAGCTCGATCTTTAGCTAATTGCCTCCAGTTGCGCACTCCAAGTTGGTCGAGGTCCCCTTAAACTTGTGCGCACCACCTACGACGATGATTTCCTCTACTGCGTCGTCCCTCGGGGTTAGATTCGAAGCCAATGATATCTTCATCCTCTTTTAATAAAGTCCATGTTTTAGCGCCGTAAAGCAGGACTGGGATGATCAGGGTCTTATACAGAGTCTCCTTAGTTGTTCGAGATAGGGCTTTACTGTTGAATTGCCTTATAAACAGCGATTGGCAAGAGTTATTCGCTTGATTTCTGCGCTGATGTTGTTCTCAGAGTTTATAGCAGAGCCAAGGTAGACAAAGTCCCTTACTACCTCGAAGTTATAGCTGCCAACTGTGACGTTCTGTCCAATTCGTCGGTGTTGGTTTTCCATTTTTGTTGACAGCATATACTTGGTTGTGCTCTCGTTTATCGCTAAACCCATTTTGTCCACTTGCTTGCAAACGCACCGGTGACAGCCCACTGAGTTCTTCCGATAATGTCTATATCGTCGGCGTATGCAAGCAGTTGTACAGACTTGTAATAGATTGTGCCCCCGGTGTTGGCTTGTGAGTTCCGCACAATCCGTTCAAGTACAATATTAAAGAAGTCACATGACAGCGTGTCACCTTGTCTAAAACCTTTTCTGACATCAAAGGTCTCGGTGAGGTCATTACCGACCTTGATGGAGCAGCGCGCGTTCTCCATCGTCAGCCTGCACAGACGGACAAGTTCGGCAGGGATGTCAAAACTAGACATGGCTCTATAAAGCTCTTCTCTATAGATGCTGTCATAGGCGGCCTTGAAATCGATAAAGAGGTGGTGAGTATCGATTTGGAATTCTTGGGTTTTCTTGAGGATCTGCCGAAGTGTGAAGATTTGATCGATGGTGGACTTTCCTGGCCTGAAACCGCACATGCCTCAGTCCAATCAGGCTGTTGATAAAAGGTTTCAGGCGTTCACACAATATCTGATCAATAGACTGATGCCTCTATAATTGGCACAGTTGAGGGGGGTCTCCTTTCTTGTGGATCGGGCAAAAGATGCTGAGGTTCTATTCATCAGGCATACACTCGTCTGATCAAATCTAAGAGATGAGTTGGTGTATGCACTATACCAATTCATCCCCAGCTGCCTTGAAAAATTCGGCCGGTAAGCCGTCAGGTCCAGCAGCCTTGTTGGATTTTAGCTTGGATATTGCTATCCTCACTTCGTTTTGGTCAGGTGGACGGACATTTTGACTGTCATCGTCCATGTTGAATGGTTCATTCTGCCAGACAGCGGGATGTTGGTCTTCGTCGCCGTTATACAATCTGCAGAAGTAGTTTTTCCATATTATCAGCACCGACTGTGATTCTACTACGAGGTTTCCATTTTCATCTCTACAGGTTTCTGTACGGGTATTGCTCCTCTGACACGTTCTTTTTACCCTTTGGTAAAACTTCCGTACATTGTTCCTGAAGTATAAACTCTCGATATTCTCAAACGCGCGCTTCTCATGTTCTTTCTTCTTATTTTAGAGAAGCCGATGTTCTTCCCGTCTCCTTTGCTCGTAGAGCTCACGAGCAGCTCTCGTCTTCCTTTGCAGTGCCGCTTTCTATGCCTCTTGTTTTGCTGCATGCACTCGCCGGCATTCTTCGTCAAACCAGGGGTTTCGCGGTGATGGGCGAGCGAGACCAAGCACATCAGTCGCGGAGTTTCTGATGGCATGTTGGCAGCGTTGCCACTGGTCTTCGGCACTTGATTGACCATTGCTACGTTTATATGTAGACTCGAAAGGTCGAGTCGAAATCGAGTTCAGATTTCGACCTAGGTATTTCAGCACCCGAGTCGAAAGGTTGAGTAGTTGAAGTGACGGATGAACATTGCTCGACAACCACCACAACAATGAAAAACACAAACTAAATTCTCCAACACGTATTAAAATAGAAAAATGAAGCTCTCTTCATAATAAAAAATCGTGCAAATGGATGCTGATTGCTCGGACACCACATCTAAATTGGAAACAAAACAAACAAAATATGAGCTGCCCACTTCCAAAATCGATTAACTCTATAAAACAATAAATTTACCCTTAAGCCTATCTTCGGACGTACCATAAAATATAGAGATTCTTTTATGAGCCGCATAACACGTTTATGGAATGCTTTCCCAGAGCATGCTTTTCCTCTCCATTATACCCTAAAACCATATAAGACACAAGTGCGTCGGTACCTCCTTTCTCCCTAACCCCTCTTCCATAATATTCACGCTGTGTATAGAAATACATAAAAAGGATAGTCATAGTCATAACCCCTTTAGCACGAGTAAGTTAAAAAAAAAAGTGTTGCAACGTGATGAAATACATAATATGCATTGTACGTACATTTATTATGAAGGTGGTCAACAAAATGTCATTTAATAATGTTACTTACTTAGGTGGCACTACAGTCCGGTGGACCTGGGCCTCAGTCAACAAACCTCTCCAGCCAGCCCGGTTACAAGCCAGCTGCTTCCAGTTGCGCAGGCCAAGTTGGTTGAGGTCCCGCTCCACCTATTTGCGTCACCTACCGCGAGGTTGTCCTCTACTGCGGCGTCCATCCGGCGTGGATTTGTAGATTTTTCAGGCTGGAACGCTCATCTCCCCACTCGTGTCATTTGCGGAGTTCACCGTAGAGCCTAGGTAGACAAAGCCTTTACTACCTCAAAATTGTACCTGTCTATTGTGGGCACCGTATAAGAATAGGATGGGTATATTGTAGAGTACGTCGAAGAGCTGTGGTGACACGTTGCTGCAAATGCCTCGGCTACGGCCGCCTACGAGCAGACTGCAATGTACCGGATAGAGGGAACCTGTGTATCAAATGCGGACAAGACGGTCAAAAGAAAAACGAGTGCGAAACAAGTGCGAATTGCTGCTTATGAGCTGAACTTAACCTAGCGCCAGAGTCACTGCATCACTTACCAGGACCAGGGACATGCCAAGTGTTCAAGGGAGCACTCGAGAAGACGAAAAGAAATAATGAGCAATGATGAGTATGCTACAAGGAAACCTCCACAGGAGTAAAACGGCTGATAACCTTCTCACGCAACTCAGACCGGTTGCCGGTGATTTTAACGCTAAAGCATTAGAGTGGGGAATGAACTCTATAGATTCAAGGGGAAGTAAACTCCTTGAGATGGCCGCCAGGCTGAGCCTTAATGTAATGAACGTTGACAACACATCGACCTTGAGAAGACCAGGTTACGGCGAAACGGTACCTGACATCACCTTCGCCTCGGAATCTTTTGCGGCGTACGTTAAGAACTGGAGAGTTTTCGAAGATTATACTGCAAGCAATCACCAGTACATAATCTTCGACCTGCAAAGAGAGCGGAACCCAAAGAAGAACACCCAGATGGAACGCGGGCAAACTCAACGAAGAACCCCTAACCTCGGTGATAGATAGAGGCAAAGAAGCGGTTCTAGACATGACAGGACCCCCGAAAGGAAAGTGGATGCCACAATGCGCCTAATACATCAGGCGTGCGACGCCTCGATGCCCAGGATAAAAAAACAAATAACAACTGGAAGCCCGTATACTGGTGGACGGAGGAAATCGCAGATCTCAGGAAAATTTGCCTACATTTTAGACGCAAGGTAACGAGGGGAAGAAGAACAGAGCAGCGAAACTGGAGCTTAAGAAATCCATTAAGGGGAGCAAAACACGGAAGTGGGAAGAGCTTCGGAGAGATATCAATATGGAACCCTGGGGGCTTGGTTACAAAATATGGTGGGGAAGATCGGCGCGCAGACGGCCAGACCAGTTCTTAGCCCCAAAAAGATGGAAAAAATCGTCAGCACACTCTTTCCGACACACCCTCTTAGGGAGCAGGAGGTCTCCCCTTATCAAAAAAGTGAAGTTCCGCTGTTCAGCGAAGAAGAGCTACTTCATGCCGCCAGGGCCATGCCAAACAAAAAGGCCCCCGGACCAGATGGTATTCCAGCGGAAATGTTAAAAGTGATCGCCCGTACGTGCCCCCAATTGTTACTAAACATATACGACAGATGCTTAGAACACGGAATCTTTCCCAAAGCCTGAAAAACACAGCGGATAGTTCTGACTAGCAAAGGGAAAGGGGACCCAGACTCCCCGTCAGCGTACAGACCCCTGTGTATGCTGGACACAGCAGGAAAACTCCTCGAGAGAATGCTCAAGCCTCGACTCTCTGTAGCAGTGGCGAGAGCAGGTGACCTATCTGAAAGGAACATCTCCTACAATGGAATTCTTCGCATGGAGATGCCCGAAAACACTTTTCTGTTCGGCTATGCAGACGACATCGCTGCAGTGATCACCACACGGGACACCGAAGACGCTAAGAGAAGGCTAATTCGAGTCATGAGACGGGTGCACACATGGATGGAAGACCACGGCCTAAGCTTGGTAGTGAAGAAAACAGAGATAGTGCTGCTGACGAGGAAGCGGATACCCGCAATAATCGAGCTCCAGCTGGGTCCGGAAGTCATATACACTAAGGAAGCAGTAAAATATCTAGGAGTTATGATAGATACGAAGCTCACGTTCTGGGAACAAATTAAGTCCGCATCCGAAATAGCGATGAAAACATGTTTTGTGCTAAGCAGACTGATGGCGAACATAGGAGGTCCCACGGCAAGTAAAAGAAAACATCTGATGTCGGTTACGCACTCAATACTCCTGTATGGCTCTGAGGTCTGGGCTGACGTGCTCAAAAAGAGATATATAGGAAGAAAGTGGCCACGGTACAACGTATAGGAGCCCTTCGGATAACGAGTTCATACCGAACAGTGTCGGAGCCAGCAGCCCTAGTAGTCGCAGGAGTGACGCCCATTGATCTCCTAGCAGCAGCAAGAAAGTACATCCACGACAAGAAGACGGAAGTAGGCTCGGCAACAGCAGTTACAGAAGCGAAGCAACTCTCGAAGCAGAACTGGCAAAACAGATAGAACGCCGAAACGAGGGGAAGGTGGACCTACCGGTTGATCAGTGGCGTTGCTGCATGGACGGAGCGCGGGTGAAGTGAATTATTATATAACCCAGTTCCTTACCGAACATCGTTACTTCAACCGGTACCTGAACAAGATGAGAAAAGTAGGGAGCGTAGCCTGCCAATACGGAGACTCTGTGGAAGACGGTGCGTATCACACCTTTTTCATCTGTAACAGGTGGGCAGTAGAAAGAAATAGCCTGGAGTCAGAGATAGGTAACTTTACGCCAGAAAATGCCGTAAACAAGATGGTCTCGAGTATCGACACGTGGAATAAAATATCTTTGTTCATTGAGACGGTACTCAGATCGAAAAAGAGAGAGGAGAAAGTAAATATACCCTCAGTAAGTTTACTAAATTGATGAAAGCCTTACCGGCAAGATATTATAAACCCGCACCAGGAGAAAAATGTGAAAAGGCCGGTCCCCAGAGGGGAAAGAAAACGACACCACTCTAAAGTAATGCTAAAGCGATTCCGGAGTGGATGGTGTCATGTTCAAAAGGATTTAAAGGTGTTTTTTTTTGTGAGTAGGAGTCCCACACTACTTGAAACAGAGCGGGACTGTTTCTCGTGCGCATTAACGTTTTTCCACCACCCTTTGGCAAAAAAAAAAAAAAATTGTGGGCGCCGTGGCGCAAATGGTTGTTGTTTCGGACCACTGCGCGTGAGGTTCCAAGTTCGAATCCCAGAAAACACGTTTTTTCACGGTCCCAACGCTCGCGAACGTTTGACAAACATCCGAGAGTATTGCTGTCACGAAAAAGCTTCTTAAAAACGCCCTTCGGATAGGGCACTAAACTGTAGGTCCCTTCCATTCGTGAGAAAAATATAACGCACACAACACGAGTGTTTGCGAGAAGCTAGGCCCTGCCACTTAAAGAGCTGTTGCGCCAAATATTTATTTATTTGTTTATTGTGGCGTTCTGTCCTAAACGCAGATGTTGGGTGTCCTTTTCTGTGGACAGCATATATTTTGTTTCGCTTCCATTGACCACTAAGCCCATCTTTGTTGCCTCGATCCAATACTTGCAAACGCTCCACTGACGGCCCACTTACTTCTTCCGACTATGTCAATGTAATCGTCGGTCGTAAGCATCTAGTTGCACAGACTTATAAAAGATTGAACCTCCGGTGTTGGCCTGTGAGTTTGGTAAAATTTGTTCAAGTATTATGTTAAAGAGATCACATGACAGCGCGTCACCCTGTCTAAAACCTTTCATGATATCGAACTGTTTGGTGATGTTCTTACTGACTTTGACGGAGTAGCGATAGTTCTCCATCGTCATCCTACACAGACGGACGAGCTTGGAACGAATGCCAGGACTATACATGGCTCTGTATAACTCGTCTCTGTACACGGAAGAAGTGATGCGTATCGATTTAATATTCATGGGTTTTTTCCAAGATTTGCTGTAGTGTGAATATCTGGTTAATGGTGGACTTTCCCGGCCTGAAACTGCAATGGTAAGGACCTATCAGGTTGGTGACGATCGGTTTTAGACGTGCACATAATATGGCAGACAGGATTTTATATGCGATGTTGAGAAGACTTATACCTCAGTAGTTGGCGCAGTTCAGAAGGTATGTTTTCTTCAGGATCGGACACATAATGCTGAGGTTCCATTCATTGGTCATACTTACGTCCAACCAAATGTTACAGATCAGTTAGCGCATTCTCCTTACCAACTCATCTCCTCCTGCCTTGAAAAGTTCGGCTGCAAAGCCTTCGGCTCCAGTAGCTTTATGGGATTTAAGTTTAGATAATCTTACTTCATTCTGACCGAGTTGACGGGAACCTTGACTATCATCGTCACTGAATGGCTTGTTCTGCCTGATAGCGAAACATTAGTCATCGTCGCCATTTAGCAGTATGCCCGGTGCTCATAGTAGTGTGAGGTTTTTATTCACTAAACAACACCTCCGTTCTACTAGTTTTCTTATCAAGTGCTTTTAGTTTCAAAAATGTTTGCGTTGGGCAGGTAGCTTTCCAGCAAAAGCACCTGCTAAAATCCGCCATTAAATGCGGCTGGTCGTTATTGCGCTAGATCGAACGGTTTCGTACTTTGTAGTCGGCGCACAAGATTTATCTCGTCCCGAATTTGGAGTATAACGTTGTATGACCATGAAGACGAATACGGAGTTTTCGAGCAAAGTTCGTTTACTCGTCATCAACGGTATTTACTCCTAAGTCTCTGTGGATATCATAGTTTCTGATATACCATGGGGCATTTACTATGACTCTTAGTACTTTGTTTTGAAAAGATTGTAGGATATCTCTATTGCTTCATTTATTACAGCCCCATAGTTGTATACCATACGTCCAAATAGGTTAAAGCACTTGCTTGTATAAAAGCAGTTCGTTATGCTTAATTTGGGATGTCTTTCAAATAGCCAATAAATTTGTCTGAATCTATTTTTAAGTTCGTCGCTTTTCTTTTTAACGTGCGATTTCCATTTGAGTTTCGCGTCTACTGTCATTCCTATATACTTTGCCTCGTTTGCGTACGGTATTTGTACCGATTTAATGAAAATGGGTAGGTTGTTAATTTTCTTGTAAATAAAGTTAACATGAGTCGATTTGGTCTCGTTGAGAGCAATGCGCCGAATCTTTGTTGATTCGCAAATTTTGTCCAAAGCTCGTTGGAGTTTTACAGTTGCTGACTCGACTGATTTATCTGTTTATTGTTAATATAGCCGTATCGTCCGCGAACGTAGTTATGACAGTGCCTTCTTCTTGCGGTATATCCTGAGTGTAGAGTAAGAACAAGACCGGACCAAGAACACTTCCTTGCGGTACTCCGGCAGCGATTTCCTAAAATTCGGAGTATTCCGATCCGTATTTATCACAGAATAGTTCGCAAGGTAGGATTCTAAAATCTCCTGATCGTTCCGGAACCTGTCTTAACTTAAACTTCAAGCCTTCATGCCATACCTTGTCGAAGGCTTGAGAGACGAACAGAAAAGCGCTAGAAGATATCTTTTTTTCCTCTAAGGTTTTCTCTATTTCATTTGTTATTCTATAAACATTTTTTTTTCCGAGGGTAGGTGAAAAATCTTCCATAGACACTATGAGAATAGCAAGCGCGTGCTCATAGTAGTGTCAGATTCTTACTGACTAAAAAAAACACCGCCCTTCGATACAAATTTGTTAGATATCGCAACTAAGTATTAACTTATCAAGCAATTTTTCTACCATGAAATAAAAACGTTTGGCAGGTTTCTTTCCACTGAAAGATCCTGCATATTCCGCAATCTAGACGCGGTTAATCATTATCTCGCCAAGTCGAAAGGTTTCGTCCTTTGTAGTCGGGCCAATAAATTGCTCTCATCCAAAATTTGTAGGATTGTATTGTCGAATGTGCTTTAAAATAAAATATGGACAACATATTTTAATTGTAGCTTGCATTTTCTTTTATTAACGCAGATATCGTCCGAAACTATCAAAGAAAAACAAGCAGGGTCAATATGATGAAGTAATTAAAACAGCTGTAAGCGATGTCGTTTCACCTGCGACCAGAAATGGTCTAAAACGTCCTATTTTCCAATCTAGACTTCATAAGCGAGACCCTTTAAACACTCATCTGATTCAGAACACGATGAAGAAAATAAGTTTCTATCTAAATATTTTTCTGAGATAAGTTTTTCCTAAGGCATAAGAAAAATAACTGGTCGTTATGTTAGAAAGACCGCTTTTGATCACTTTGGCTTAAAATATGATTCGTTCGAACGAATATGTAATAAAAAATAATAGATCACCTCCAACAAATGGGGATGCTTCTTAGGACGCTTCGGACGAAAATTAAGTATAGCAAAAGCTGCTTTAACGTGCTTTCTGTAACCAAGTGATGTTTTTACCCTTATTTGTATGCTGTATTTATTGCCTATTTAATTCTTATTATCCTTATCGATTTGTTTCTTGTTCTTTGATTAATTGTTATGTTAAAATTAAACAAAATAAAAAATAGGAACAAAAATAACCTTTTTTTAAATAAATTTGCTTCGGTGCTGAATGTGCCCTATCAAATGCCGAAGCTGCCTCGGGTTGGGGCACTTTCAGCAAAATGACTTGAGTTTTTAAAACACGAAAATTGAAATTATTTAAAAAAAACTCAATAATATTATAATAAATTGTCTGTAACTTCCAAGAAATCTGCATTTGGCTTATTAATAAAAGCAATAGAAAGTTTTAAAAAAAAGTTTACGAATGTGCCCCAGTTACCTTAGATACTATCGACAGGAGCGATATCGGTCTGCACGATTTTTGTTTTTTGTCGTTTGGAGGCTTTCCCGGATTTGGAACCATTATAACCTCGGCGACTTTTCATTGACTTGGAACATATAACAATCTTGATCAGGGGTTTCTTTGGCAATTCACTGAGGATCTGTCCGGTTATTAAGTCAACCAGGGGCCTGTTATTTTTAAGATTTTTTTATTGTCTGGAAAAGTTCGACCAGCGACACGCTCTTTGTTTTAAAGTTGTCTGCAAAAGTGTTCCTTCCATATCCACAGCACCGACTGCGATTCTTCTACTATATTACCATTTTCATCCCTGCAGGCTTCTTTTCTGATCTTGGAAAAAACCCATGAATATAAAATCGGTACGCACCACCTCTTCATCGATTTCAAAGTTGCCTATGAGACGAGGTATACAGAGCCATGTCTAGTCTTGGCATCCCTGCCAAGCTCGTCCGTTTGTGTAGAATGACAATGGAGAACTCTCGCTGCTCCATCAAAGTCGGTAAGAACATCACCGAACCATTCGATGTCAGGAAAGGTCTTAAACAAGGTGACGCGCTATCGTGCGATCTCTTTAACATAGTACTTGAAAGAATTGTACGAAACTCACAAGCCAACACCGGAAGTACAATCTTTTACAAGTCTGTACAACTACGACCTTACGCTGATGACATTAACATAATCGGAAGAACTCAGCGGGCCGTCAATGGGGCATTAACGAGTATTGAGATCGAGGCAGCAAGATGGGTCTAGCGGTCAATGAAAGCAAATCAAAATATATGCTGTCTACAAAAAAGGACACCCAACATCGGCGTCTTGGACAGAACGCCACAATTTAATTATATAATAATTAAATATAATTTTGAGGTAGTAAAGGATTTTGTCTACCTAGGCTCTATGGTGAACTCCGCCAATGACATCAGTAGGGAGATCACACGAAGAATTACTCTTGCCAATCGTTGTTTCTATGGGCTAAAACGGCAATTGAGTAGCAAAGCCCTATCTCGAACTACTAAGGTAACTCTCTATAAGACACTAATTATCCTAGTCCTACTGTATGGCGCAGAGGCATGGGCTTTGACAAAACCGGATGAGGATGCCCTTGGTTATTTCGAGAGAAACGTTCTTCGAGCGATCTTTGGTCCCGTCTGCATAGACGGTGAGTGGAGGAGAAGGTACAATGCCGAACTATACGGCCTGTACAAGGACATCGACTTAGCCAGAAGAGTTCACATACAGCGACTAAGATGGCTGGGTCATTTAGTGCGGATGGAGCCCAACCTTCCGGCTAAGAAAGTCTTCGAATCCACCCCGGACGGACGGCGCAGTAGAGGACGACCTCGCGGTAGGTGGCGCAAAACAAGTGGAGGGGGACCTCAACCAACTTGGCGTGCGAAACTGGAGGCAGCTGGCTCGTAACCGCGCTGGCTGGAGAGGTTTTTTGGTTGAGGCCATGTCCACCCCGGACTGTAGCGCCATCTAAGTAAGTAAGTAAGGCTTCTGTTCTGGCTTTAAATCCCTGGCATGGTCTTTACCTTTGGTAAAATTTCCGAGCATCATTCCTGCAGTAAAATTTCTCAATCTGCTCGCTTGAGCCCTTCTCATGATCCTATTTCGTCTTTTGGAGAGGTCGATGTTCCTCTGTTCTCCTCCGCTCGTAGAGCTTGTGAGCAGCCGTAGGCCATCTATGCAGCACAGGTTTGTACGCCTCTTGTTTCGCCACATGTGCTTGACGGCATTTTTCATCAAACGGGGGGTATATAAATGCTTGCTGACATCGGGATTTGAACCATGAACCATTAGCGTGGCAATTGATGACGTTGCCACTACGCCATTACGTCCCCCTCTCTCTGCTTGAAGGTAAAGTGACGGACTCTAAAGTGCACCAGGCATTCTTTGCTGACGATGAAGCCACCATAAGTGAGGATACTACGTCCCTGCAACGAGCACTTCACTTGAAATAAGGCTTGACGTTTCGGGGGGAAACGGGCACCACATTAATCCAAAAAAGACCAAGTACTTGTGTTGCCAGTTCTCTGATCCACCCAGGCCCATTCCAGAAATTTATTTGAATAGAACAGTGCTTCCAAGTGCGAAAAGTTCAAACATCTGGAATCTCTGACCAATACCGAAGCAACCTGTGATGACTTTCATCATCGCATAAGCGTTGGGTGGATGAAAAGGCAGGAAAACTCCGCTATCTTTTGTGACCCAAAAATACGCCTAAGCTGAAAGGAGGGCTCTACACAGCAGTTGTGTATCCAGAACTCACATATGGTTCACAATGTTGGACAATGTATAAAAAGTATTGGAGTAAATTAACGGCAGCTGAAATAAAGATGCTTCACATTAATGATCGAATAAAAAGTTCGAAGATCCGTGGAAGCCTTCAGGTCAAAGAAACCACCTCTTGAAAGATAGATCGCGACCGGCTCAGCTGGTATTGCCATGGTCAAAGAAGAAATCATTTGAACCCTGTTAAAAAGGCAATATCGATTAACGTTCCAAAGACATCGCGAAAGAAAGGCATCAGCAATTGGTTTGTCTCAGTAATGAAGTGATCCAATAACGGGAGGCCTGCCGATATTTTGTGAGGGCAAACAGGCGAACCCTACAGGTGGATCAGTTGAAGTGCAGTGGGGTGGGAGGGTTGTGATTAATTGTTTTCAGACCATAACATCGTCGAAATAGGAAGAAGAAGAAGCATTATGATAAATGACATTGGCTTTGTCAGCATTTTATAAGTTTGCCTTCTTTTATTCGGCATTGGATTATTTCGCGATTAATTAGCAATGCAAATTGATAAATAAAAACAGCGAAATAAAAGTTTTATCCTGCTACTATATTGGCTTAAGGATAATCATTAACGGTTTAATTCTCAGGGCTATTTCATATAATAAAATGGGTTTAGGCTATGTACATATGTTACTTTTTATCTATTGAATACATAAATATAAAAATAAAAGTAACAGCCCGAAAAATATTAAACAAAATAATTAACACATCAAAATAAAACAATTAGCAAAGCAACATAAATTAACAGTGTTTTGCTATCTAAATTTTGCAAAATAGACAAACATTAGAATGAATAAAAATAAAAAAAGTACTAAATGAAATGAGCAAAATGACTTTAAAGCAAAATGATCGCAAAAAGATGAGTTGCGGGGAAATTCTTGCAGAAAGTGACCTTCCTCATGTAAAAACGGTCAAATAAAATTTGAGAACTAATATTCGCTCTTATATGTATGTATAGAAAATACCCATCTGTATTTCAGGCCGGGAAAGACTACCGTTTATCAAATATTTATATGTATGATAGCATGTATAGTATACAGTCCCTCCCCGTGCAGGGACGGGTTAAGAATATCACGGACTGCGAGTCCGTGGGTTGACATGACTGGAGATCACCGGTGTCATAAAAGAAAGATCAAACAACACTAAAACAGGAGCATGCACGTGTCAAACAACAAACACCATCGCAATATGGTGAAAAAATTGTATTGCAAAACTGTATCATTATGGTAATACTTGCGAAAAGGAAAGACACTACCTACTACTGATCCTGGACCGAGCAGAAATGTTCGGGTCAGAGCTATACGGATTCCGGGGGCTAGCAAAATAATGAAACAGTTTGGACGCAATTTGAGGGTCGCGAGTTGGAACGTTGGAAGCATGACCGGTCGAAGTTACGAGCTGGAAGAGATGATGAATAGAAGGCGGGTGGACATCTTGTTTGTCCAAGAGACGAAATGGAAAAACACCGGGAATCGGGCGCGTTTCTTGGACGTTAGGATAAAAGATTACAAGATGTTCTACTACGGAACGGAAAAGGCTAAGAACGGAATCGGTATCATCCTTGCGGCAGAGCTACTTGGTAATGTCTTGAGCATTTCGAAGTCCAGCGACCGTTTGATGTCTCTCAAACTAGTAATACAAGGAGAGGTGTGGAATATTGTCAGTGCATATGCTCCCCACGATGGGTACAATCAGAGAGATAAAGATGCATTTTGGCTAGATTTCCACAATCTCCTTAAGAACATCCCAAAGGAAGAATTTCTGTTTGTTGGAGGAGATTTGAATGGACATGTCGGGAAATCAAACGAAGACTATGAAGACTGCCATGGAGGACTAGGATATGGCACCAGAAACCTTCCTGGTGAAGACATCCTAAGCATGAGCAAATCACACGGTCTTATCGTGTTAAATACCATGTTCATCAAACAAAGCCGACACCTGATCACTTACAGCAGTGGTGGAGATGAAACTCAGATTGACTACCATTTGGTAGGCAATTTCATGAAGCCTCGGGTAAAAGATTGCAAAGTGATCCTGGGAGAGGCAATCGCTCGGCAACACCGTCTCCTGCTAACAGAAATTTTTATGAAAACACCGAAGAAAAGCAAACAAACAAGAGTCTCTGAGAAAATCAAGTGGTACAATCTGGACAAAGAAAAAGGTGGGCCTTTTGTTTTCGTAATGAAAAATTACCTCTCTCACACCATCAACGGAGCTGAGGTTGAAGAGTGCAGAGCACAAAATATGTGGGATTCCCTACAGCGAACTTGCTTAAATAAGGCCAAATCACTGCTAGGAGCTTCAAAAGGCCACCATCAACACGCCAAAGAAACATGGTGGTGGAGTGATGAAGCTACGAAAGTGATAAATGAGAAGAAAGCGGCTTTCAAAGCTTGGTCAAAGTGCCCCTCTAATAATAATGACGATAAACCTCGCCTCGAAATGGAATACAGATGCTGCAAGAAAAAAGCGAAGAAGAAGTGCACCCAGCTTCAAGCAGAGAGTACGGAGGGCCTGTATCGGGAGCTGGAGAAAATATTTTCCCCGGTTGCTGATGCAAACCAGATTATCCAGGAGCTGCGAAGACACAATATGAACAAGAGCGCCACTATCTTCAAAATAGCCGCCCAAAGAAGGAGCAATGCTCAGGAGATTCGTTCGCCAAAGTTCATTAGCAATGCTCATGGCCAGCTTCTTATGGATGACGACAAAATTCGGCAGAGGTGGCGGCAGTATTGTGAAGAGCTTTTAAATGAACAGTTTCCCCGGCTATACTTTCCAAGAGCCACCCCTAACTGTGAAGAAATACCCGACATTACAGTCGAAGAAGTTAGTGAGGCGGTCAAATACTCCAAAAAACGAAAAGCGGTTGGGCCAGACGAAATACCCTCTGAGTTCTGGAAAAAGATGGTAGACATCGGGTTCAGATGGCTCAGAATTCTCATCTCCAAATTCGTGAGAGGTGATCCAATGCCGAATCAATGGAGGGAAAGTTACCTTCTCCCTGTATACAAAGGGAAGGGTGATACACGAAACTGTGATAACTACCGTTCGATCAAGCTGTGACACCATGAAGATCGTTGAGCGGGTATTAGGTGGCCGACTGCGAAAAATAATGCGGCTATCTGATGATCAGTGCGGGTTTGTCTCGGGTAAATCAACCACAGATGCAATCCAAAGTATAAGGATCATAATGGAAAAACATCGTGATTCCTTAAGGGATTTGCATATTGTATTGGTTGACTTTGAAAAGGCATTCGACAGACAACCACGAGATTTGATATGGGTGGCGCTAATACATCGAGGGGTTCCAGAAACCTATGTACAGATGATCATGGACATGTACGAGGGAGCAAAGACAAGAGTAAGATGCCCCGCTGGAGTAACCGAAGAGTTCCCAATCAAAGTCGGGGTACACCAGGGAAGCGTTTTAAGTCCTTTGCTCTTTATTACAGTCCTTGATTATCTGCTTGAAGGTAAAGTGATGGACCCCAAGGTACATCAGTTATTCTTTGCTGACGATGGAGCCATCATAAGTGAGGATCCTACATCCCAGCAACGAGCTCTTGATGTGTGGGTGGACGTTCTGGAGGGAAATGGGTATCGCATTAGTTCAAAAAAGACAGAGTACTTATGCTGCCCGTTCTCTGATCCACTCAGGCCTATTCCAGACATTTATTTGAATGGAACGGTGCTTCCCAAGTGCGAAAAGTTCAAATATCTAGGATCTATGATCAATAGCAAAGCAACTTGTGATGACGACATCAATCATCGTGTAAGCGTAGGGTGGATGAAGTGGCGAGAAAATTCCGCTATCTTCTGTGACAGAAAGATGCCCCCTAAGTTGAAAGGAAGGCTCTACACCGCAGTTGAACGTCCAGCGCTCACATACGGTTCACAATGTTGGACGATGTACAAAAAGTATGAGAGTGAATTAACGGCAGCTGAGATGAAGATGCTTCGCATGACAGCAGGAGTGACCAAGCTTGATCGAATAAGAAGTTCGAAGATCCGTGGAAGCTTTCACATCAAGGAAACCATCGTACAAAAATTAGAGCACGACCGGCTCAGCTGGTATTGCCACGTTCAAAGAAGAGATCATTTGAACCCTGTAAAAGACAATATCAATGCACGTTCCAAAGACATCGCGATGTAGGAAAGGCAGGCCTATAAACGCCTGGATCAGACAAATGCGACGACATCGGCATTTCATTGGCCTTAGTAACCGAGTGATCTAAAATCGGCAGGCCTGCCGATATTTTCTGAGGTCAAATAGGCGAACCCCATAGGCGGACCAGTAGAAATGCGGTGAAGTGGGAGGGCTGTGATCCCTTGTTTTCGGATCATAGCCTCGCTGATA
Source organism: Brachypalpus laphriformis (assembly GCA_945910035.1). Taxonomy (NCBI): domain Eukaryota; kingdom Metazoa; phylum Arthropoda; class Insecta; order Diptera; family Syrphidae; genus Brachypalpus; species Brachypalpus laphriformis. The sequence continues at coordinate 91,311,720 of OX246754.1, forward strand.
AAAGGAAGAAGCATGTATAGTATACGAGTTATACAGAACCATGTCCAGTTTTGGCATCCCTGCCAAGCTCGCCCGTCTGTGCAGGATAACGATGGAGAACTCCCTCTGCTCCATCAAACTCAGTAAGAACACCACCGAACCGTTCGATATCAGAAAAGATCTTATTCAAGGTAACTACCATATGATCTCTTTAATATAATACCTACCTGAAAGAATTGTACGAAACAACAGTCTGTACAACTACTCACTTACCTCGATAACATTGGGTGCGTTTTGGTGAAACCTCGCTTCTCAGTGAAGTAAGATTTAATACGGAGTACAACAACACAAAGTGACTTGGAACCACTTTAACTTTTCTTCTCAGTCGAACATGAGTTGGGATGGATGGGAAGAGCTTTTTCCCTGAGAAAAGCTATTTCGTTCAACTGGAATGATTCAGTAGTATTTCATACATTTAAGCACAACTTTTTCATACTTTTTACTTCAATTTCAATTCAATCACCAATCTTCAAACAATTAAAAAAGTTTTTTTTCCAGATTGACTAAGAATCGTTTTATGGAGAAGCTTTCACTCTACTTTGCATAATTCTCACGAAAACACACCTATTTGTTTAGGGTTTAATGAAAGCAACACAATATATGTTATATGCTGTCTACAAAAAAAGACACCCAACATCGGCGACTTGGACAGATCGCCACAATAGACAGATATAATTTTGAGATAGTAAAGAAATTGTCTACCTAGGCTCAATGGTGAACTCCGCAAATGATACCAATGGGAAGATCAAATGAAGAATTACTCTTGCCAATCTCTTTTTTTATCGACTAAGAAGGCAATTGAGTGGTGAGTAGACGGGTATAGGAAGTGCTTGTTTATGAAAAACTAAAACTAAACATTTCATTGCCTATTTATGACGCACAAAGGAAGGGAAAAAGTTTAACTTTTGTTGCATATTCCTTGTTGGTATAATTTTATTAGCACCCGCAAGTATGTATGTATGTCCTTGAATGCACACGTTAATTCAATTCAATCAAAGACCATATAACAACAAGATAGTGTACGCCATACAAAAAAAATTATCCGGAAGTTTTTGTATGGGTATGGGTCCTATGACGCGACCCTCAAGCTTTCCACAAACTTTTTGCGTTCGAAAGATCATTCGTGCTCAGAGCTTTAGCGAATTTGTTTTTGTCTTATTGAATACCCTTTCGGAAAATTATAGAAGGGAGGAAAAAACTTTCCCATATATTTCGATTGCCGAAAAGGGGATATACACACAATAAGAAAAAAAAAAAAGGGGGGGGGGGGGGAGGGCTTTCCTCTTTGTGAATATGATCACCTCCTGTTCCTGACCGTCCGTGCCTGGGAGAGCTTTTTGCTTTTCCTCAATTCGAATTGCCAGTTTGCTATCTTGGTTATTATACATGCACATGTCTTTGATTCAATTCAATTTATGTATTTATAAATCTATATTCCTATCTATACATATATAAGAGAATATCCCTCTCTCGCTTGAACACCACCGTAATGTCTCTTATCTAGGTATCTCTGTTTTATCGATACTTTCACCGAAAGTGCTCAAATTGAATAGCCAGTAGCAGTCCTTTCCTTCTATATTTTAACCGCAATACTCGCCATGCCTCGAATGCTAATCAGTTTACCGATAAGTCTATATTCGGACGTAGCGTGATATACAGAGATTGTTTCATGGGCCACACAACACGTTTATGGAATGCTCTCAAGGCCGTAGCCAGACAAATATTTCGGGTGGGGATATGATCTTTGAATAAATATATTTTTATTTTGAAGGTTGGGAACGATTGAGGAAAATAAAATAATCTTAAATTTCAAATTTCATTTTTTTTTATTGACTTGTAATTATAACAAAAGTAGGAATAGGTTAAAAAAAAGTAACTACATATATTCAACCTAACAAAGTAAAGAATTATTTTATAAAACAAAATTTAATCGACTGGCCTTCTTTGCATATGGCTTTGGGTTTGGAAGTGTGTGTAAAGTTGCTTATTAACACCTAACACGCATACACTTTGTGGCGGTGGGGTGATGTGTATCGTATAATGTGTGTTCTGCACACATTTCTTTTGGAGTCCGACCGTGTTTTTTTTATTTTTTGTGGTATTCTTGTATGTAGTATGTAACGGCGCTTAGGTACTTTAATTGAAAAGGGCAATGCTATAGCTTGATTTAATTTGAATCTTTTTGCATTTAGGTAAATGGGAAATTACTGCACTGTGGCCGAATTGGCTCATTTTTGTTTTGATTTGCATTTTACTAGAAGTTCTTGGCACAAAATAGTGTTACCTACTTATTGTTCTGTTTTCGTTTTAAAAAAAAGTGCACTTGTTAAGTGCACCCCCTCCACCCCCTCCTAGTTACGACCCTGAATGCTCTCAAAGAGTCTGCCTTTCAGAGCATACACAGACACGTACATAACACGTCAAGCAGGTGCGAATCCCGCCTCTTGCTCATTGTTGGCATCCACCGTTCATTGCATACTGTTAGGAGTAAAGAACCTTGCTTTGAGTCATAAGAAAATCGGTTTCATTTAAAAACATGTTGCTGATTTCCAGGCGAATCTAAAATTGCAACCATTGCATTTTGTATGGAAACTGTGGACATTTACAAATGTATATCTTTGAAACTAGACAAGTCCAACCTTCAATATAATATATATAATATATATTGACAATCGCGATGTAGGAAAGGCAGGCCTATAAACGCCTGGATCAGACAAATGCGACGACATCGGCATTTCATTGGCCTCAGTAACCGAGTGAGATATATTGACAATAGTTTATTTGCAACTTAAGAAACTTAGGTGGCACTACAGTCCGGGGTGGACCTCAACCAGCAAACCTATCCAGCGAGCCCGGTTACGAGCCAGCTGCCTCCAGTTGCACACGCCAAGTTGGTTGAGTTGCCTCTCCACTTATTTGCGAGGCCGTCCTCTATTGCGTCGTCTATCCGGGGTGGATTCGAAAACTTTCAGGGATGGAACGCTGGGCTCCATCCGCTCTACATGACCCAGCCATCTTACGAGTAGTCGCGGTATGAGAGCTCTTCTGGTTAAATCGATGTCCTTATACGGGCCGTATAGTTCGTCATGGTACCTTCTCCCCCACTCGCCGTCTATGCAGACGGAACCAAAGATCAATCAAACAAAACTTCTCTCAAAGTAACCAAGGGCATCCTCATCCGATTTTGACGGAGTCCATGCCTCTGCGCCATATAGCAGGACAGTTATGATTAGTGTCTTATAAAGAATTACCTTAGCAGTTCGAGATAGGGCTTTGTTACTCAATTGTCTTTTAAGCCCATAAAAACACCAATTGAGAATAGTAATTCTTCGTTTAATCTCCCCATTACTAATGTCATTTGCAGAGCTCACCATAAACCCTAGGTAGACAACGTCCTTTACCTCAGAATTATATCTGTCTACTGTGGCATTCTTTCGAAGACGCCGATGTTGGGTGTCCTTTTTTGTAGACAGCATACATATATTTTGTTTTGCTTTCATTGACCGCTAAACCAATCTTTGCTGTCTCGATCTTAATACTCGTAAATGCCCCACTGACGGCCCGTTAAGTTATTCCGACTATGTTAATGTCATCAGCGTAAGGTCGTAGTTGTACAGACTGTAAAAGATTGTACCTCCGGTGTTGGTCTTTGAGTTTCGTGCAATTCTTTCAAGTATTACGAGTATGCTACAGAGATCACATGATAGTGCGTCACCTTGTCGAAAACCTTTCCTGACATTGAACGGTTCGGTGGTTTTCTTTCTGACTTTGATGGAGCATCGAGAGTTCTCCATCGTCATCCTGCACAAACAGACAAGCTTGGCTCTGTATAACTCGTCTCTATACACACTATCATAGGCAACTTTGAAATCGATGAACAGAAGGTCCGTATCAATTTTATATTCATGGGTTTTTTCCCAAGATCTGCCGTAGTGGAGCAAACTGATGTGCATGATGACCTGTTTGGCAGATGGCAGTAGTGCTGCCATCCTCTGCTCATCGATAATGCAATACGAAAAGTAGTTTTGTGGATGATGCTACAGTATGTTTCTAATTTCTTCCACCATGTACTGTATCCCAGTATTCACGTCTTCGTGATTTTTTTTTTTTTTTTTTTTACCGAGGGTAGGTGAAAGTCTTCAACAAGACACTGAGGATCGACAGCGCGTGCTCATAGTAGTGTGGGAGTCTTGCTCACTAGAAAACCTCCCTTCAAAGCAGACTTGCTTTTAGTTTTACTGCAACCAAGTATTTGACTTATCAAGTAGTTTTCATTTCACGAAATAAGGACGTTTTGCAGGTACCTTCCCATTAGAAGTTCCTGCTAGCTCCGCAGTTTAGACGCGGTTACTTAACGCGCTAAGTCTAAAGGTTTGGTTCTTTGTAGACGGCGTAGTAAATTTCTTTCATCCAAAACTTGGAGGACTGTAATATTAACGTGACTTTCTAGTCGACTTTTATGCTTTCTCGCGTAGTTTTTGATTTTGTCTTCGAGTATTGTAATGCCAAGATCTCTGTGGATATTTCTGATATACCATGGTGCATTTACAATACCTCTCAGCATCTTTGTATTCAAAAGTTTGTAAAATTTTTTATATTTTTTTTTTGGTACAACTCCAGAGATGTATACCATATGTCCATACAGGCTTTAGCACTTGCTTATATAAAAGCAGTTTGTTCTCTATGTTAAGCTTGGAATATTTTCCAAGTAACCAATATATTTCTCTATATATCTCTATGTTCGTGGATTCGTCATTTCTAATGTGCCATGGAGGATTGACATTACATACTTCTTAGCACCTTGTTTTGAAATGTTTGTATCATTTTCAAATTTGATTTCTTTGAACAACCACGAATTTGAATTCCATAGGTTCATATTGGCCTTAGGATCTGATTGTATAACAAGAGCTTATTTTCTAAATTTAATATTCAGACATGCATCGAGCGTCATGCCTAAGTATTTGACCGTATTTGCATGCGGTAGTTACCGCATTTTTTGTTAGAGATTTTATTGATTTCTATAGTTTGTTCGTCGCCTCTTTAGCATCACGCCAATTGGCATAATTGCTTTCTCATTGAGAAAAGTGGATAGACTAGCTTCTAGCTGTTCCGGTAATCTTGGTATACCAGAGATACAAAATTGGTACTAGATCTGTTTTCATTTAACATTCTAATTCTTGTGCTAAATCTAGGAAAATAGCTGAACAAACTTTTTTGGTTTCTAGTGTTTTTTCAAACGCTAAAAATGCTCACTATTCTATGTATGTACTTGTTGAATAGTGGAGTTTTTTTCTCTAAATCCAAATTGATGGAGGGCACGAGCTGTCTTTACTTCATTAAAAGTTTGCGTCTTTTCAAGAACAGTTTTTCGAATAACTTTAGTATTATTGGGAGCAGAGAGATCGGTCTATATGATTCTTTTTGATTTGATGGTTTACCCGATTTCAGTATCATAATTCGCCACTTTCCATTGTCTAGGGACATACTTCAGTCTGAAAGCTGTATTAGTTATAAGTAACAGTTTTTGCAATGCTTTTTCAGGGATTTCTTTAAGTAGCTGTCATATTACCAAATCTTAGTCCGGTGGTTTTTTTGCATTTAAGTTATTCTTGATATCGTTCCTTAACTCGTGTAGTGTTATCTGCTGTATGGTTTTGTGATCATTTGTTTCAACCACAGTCAAGTCTTCCTCTGAAGTTTGCTTAGAAAATGGTTGGAATTGCTCCTCAAGATGATCAGCTAAAATGCTAGCTTTTTCCTTGGCATTTCTCGCCTAGGACCCATTGTTGTGCTTAAAAGGCGGTGCTTGTTTCACTGGTTTATTGAAGCTTTTTATCGCCTTCCATAAGGAGTAGTATGTGGTCCCATGGGCCGAGAGGTAATTTAGATATCTGCCAAATGACTCATTTTTAGCGTCTTGTACTAACATCTTTAGTTTATTGCATAATGCGCTTAGAACCTTTTTATTTTCTGTATATTCATATTTAAAAGCTCACCTCTTTTTCCAGTTGAAATGTCTTTTTATTGGCACCTGCAGATTAATTCTATAATCTAATGTCTGTCTTAAGAGTGGCAAGTTTGTCTTGTGATTTATTAGTCTGGGTATGTTTTCTATTTTGATTATTTGTTTACTAATTGTCATAAGAACGGGTGAGTGATCTAACAATAGATTGCGCCCATTCGGAACAAACAAACAGACAAGCAAACGGATAAACAAACAGACAGAATTCCACTTTTATATATAGATTTATTTATTTGTTTTTTAATACTGGTTTACAATGAACATTATTTAATTTTATTGTAATTTGCACATGTTCTGGCATCCAGATTAGTTTACCTGAGCGTTGAATAACGATATAATTAACTATCCCTAAATTGGGCACCCTCAAACCACACCCCTGTGAACATAAAGTGGTTGGATTTTCTTTAGTAGCATTACTTCACATTGCAGATATAATGTGCTTTCAATAAACATTAATCTAATCCACATCAGCAGGGTAGCAAATCAAGTATCGATGTTTTTTAGCTTATGGTGGAAAGACTCATCCAGTCTCTTCGCCTCATAGGTAGCTCAGATTTTGCTTCATTCACCGACTCATTAGCTTTGTCGGTGTAAGTATGGCAAATGAATTGTTCGGTTAGTTTGAAAATATTATCACCTAATTTGATACCATTGGCTTTCTCACTAAACTTGCAAATGAACTTGGAAAAGAAAAAAGGCAAGAGATTGATGAGTCGTCAAACTTATAGGCAAGATTTTGAAGGCACACAATTAAAATTTAACTTGGTAGATGATTAAATTATTACTTGTATCAATATTTTTACATCTGATCTGGCAGCATCCAATTTTTCAAACTCCTAAGGAATCTGGTTTTGCATTCAACTTGATTGCATATACGAGTATCTGAACTGCAACACTGATTGTCAAAATGAAATCCAGAATCTCTGTTATTAACGTACTTAGAATTCGAGTTAGCTAAAGGGCATCAAAATCAGTGTACACAAGGACATACCGCACAATGTACGCCAGGGAAAGGCTAAAGTTACTTCCGCCAATGAAATTTCTTCGCACAAAACAACCGAAAACGAGCATTGTACAATATTAAGAGACGATAAGAGACGATACGTGTGGCTGATAAAGTGTTCGCTTTGGATCTATTGGAGGGGTTGCAGTATGGCAACAAGTAAGGTACGAAGAAATTAAAAGATGTATGTATTTGGTGAGATTCCAGCATGCTCATATGTATTTGCTAAAGCCGATGAATGGGATTCAAAACATCAACAGTGTCCATAAAAAGTCAAAGTCAATTGGAACCGAAACGTCTTCCGGAACTGACAGTTCAATAAGGAAAACATCCACTAAAGGTGCAACCACAAAGAAGACAGCGACTTGGGTGCTCGAGCAAGTAGGAGTTCAAATGATACGTTTAATTGAATGTTACCCGTCTATCAGAACAATAATGAATTACATGAATTGAGAGTATTAAGTTATAATGTAGCAGGATTAACAAATAAGCTAGTCTTTGTTAAATTTTTTAATTATATAAAGCCATTTGATATATTTATACTATTCCAAAGTTATTTAATAGAGTATGAAGAAATTAGTTGTAAGAAGATTTTTAAGGATTACGAGCTACAATGTATACCTGCAGTTTAAAAAACAACCTTTGTGGAAGAGTGAGCGGCGATGAACTTTTTGGCTACCGGAAAAAAACTTGAAGGAATATCAGCGGGTTTTAAGATGGTAGAAGAAAATACTAAAACTTAAAATGGATGAAAACACTCTCTTCATAGTGCCAAGATATTTAAATTGCAGCAACTGGCTATGTGATTTCAACAAATTAAGAGATATGTTAAATAACCCAGCAGTAACTAAGTTACTACTTCTTGGAGGCTTCAATGCAAGAATAGGCATCACAAAATAGCTTTGTAAACGAATTTAGCCAGCTAACTGCGTATATATATGAAAATTGTATCTCCAAGAATAAAGTGTGCGGCGCAAAAGGCTAATTAGTAACTCAACAAGCCAGCAGCAACTCAGTTACTACTTCTTGGAGACTTCAATGCAAGAATAGGCATCACAAAATAGCTTTGTAGACGAATTTAGCTAGCTAACTGCGTTTCTCCAAGAATAATGTATGCGACGCAAAAGGTTAAGTAGTAACTCAATAACCCAGCAGCAACTCAGTTACTACTACTTGGAGACTTCAATGCAAGAATAGGCATCACAAAATAGCTTTGTAAGCGAATTTAGCCAGCTAACTGCGTTTATATATGAAAATTGTATCTCCAAGAATAAAGTGTGCGGCGCAAAAGGCTAATTAGTAACTCAACAAGCCAGCAGCAACTCAGTTACTACTTCTTGGAGACTTCAATGCAAGAATAGGCATCACAAAATAGCTTTGTAGACGAATTTAGCTAGCTAACTGCGTTTCTCCAAGAATAATGTATGCGACACAAAAGGCGTTAAAGTTATGGAATTAGCTGATGCTTGGGATTGCAGAGTATTAAATGGAAGCTGTGAAGGAGACTCTCGAGGTGAATACACTTTTCTGTGGGGAACTGCATGTTCTGTCTTAGATTACAGTTTTGTATCAGGAGATTGGTACTCTTACCACTGTGACTTTCGAGTAGGAATGAAAACTTTTTCAGACCATATACCCTTAGAAATCACGTTTAAGGTCAACTATAACTCGAACGTAACAAGCACAAACTCGTTCGAACTGTTGCCTAATTAACATGGAAAGATGAACTTTAGGTCTTATATAAAGCAAAACTTAATGTGGAACACCTCGGCGTGGTGTAGGGGATCTTACCCATTCCTCTCTCCTCTCCAGTGGGCCGGATCAAGGATTTACACGACTCGTGCCGAGGATCAGCCTGGCTGGGGGCCCACTTTAAATAATAGCCCAGTTACTAACGGAGTATCCGGATACCTGGCGACCTCCGGATTAGCCTGCCTTGCCTGCACAATGCGGATCTCTGTGCAGGTCGACCTTCCATTCTCCGCCACTCGTGGGTCCATAAAATGAATAAAAATAAAAATATAACAAACCAAAATAATATAAAAAAGTAAAAAAGAAAACGGTCCTCTTAAAAAATCGTCTTCCAGCCTCCTGGAAAGCATACCCGCAAGCTCTGTTAAGGCAATCCCTGCTAGCGCATTGGCCTTGAGGCCTACCACAAGCTTTGGGAGCAGTTGTGAGCAGGTGGTCGCTCTCAGCGTTGCTGAAGATGCGTCCATGGCCAGGCCATGAGACGCGAGGGGTTAACTCCCAAAATACCTTTGCACCTTCCGGGGCAGCTAGCTGTTTGGCCTCGAGCCTACAGCACGCTGTTCTCTCCACCTCGAAGGATCCACATCCCCTTCACAAACCCCTTTCAGGGGCAACGGACTGCTAGGCTTCGAACTTGCGGAATGTCGCTCTCTCCAAGATCTCCTACCAAGATCGCCGGCTAGCTTATAAGCTAATTCGCCACACCCTGGACATTCCTGAGCAGGAGAGAACCCAGAAGCATAAGACTTCTCTACGTTGGGCACTCGAACGTGTCCAGCTCCCCCCCCGACTTATCCAAAAAGGACTTATCGTCCAAACGCCTGAGGTCTCAGGTTTAGTCTCCCACCCTTGCCAAAAAGACCAATGTAGTACCTTCCATCGCTACTACCAAGCCCTTCAACCAAGTGCTTATAGCACACTTGGACATCGCGGTCATTGACCATAGCGACACGGATGGCAGCATTACGGCGGACAAATGGAGAAAGGTGGAGATTAAACTCGCCACCAATTGTCGCCAAATCCTAGGTGACCATCCCGGTCCTGATGTTTCCTGCAGGGATGGTGGTTGGCATCAAAGGCATGTCAAATTAATTGCCTGCGCTGACCAGAGATCGAAGGATCTCTACAAAATTGCTGCCGTGGAAAAAGACCAAATTCCAAACTGACCAAGAACACGTGCTACCATTCCGGCTGAACCATCTTATCCTAAAATTATCCTGGATATTCCCCAAGCCTCCCGTCAACCCGATCAGAATGAAGTGAGGATAGCGATATCTAAACTCAAATCCAACAAAGCTGCTGGAGCCGACGGCCTTGCCGCTGAACTTTTCAAGGCAGGAGGAGATGAATTGGTAAGGAGCATGCACCAGCTCATCTGTAAAATCTGGTCAGACGAAAGTATGCCCGATGAATGGAACCTCAGCATCGTTTGCCCGATTCTGAAGAAAGGAGACCCTCTGAACTGCGCCAACTACAGAGGTATAAGCCTCGTCAACATCGCATATAAGATCCTGTCTGCCGTACTATGTGAACGCCTAAAACCGATCGTCAACAACCTGATAGGTCCTTATCAGTGCGGTTTCAGGCCTGGAAAGTCCACCATTCACCAAATATTCACACTACGGCAGATCTTGGAAAAACCCATGAATATAAAATCGATACGCACCACCTTTTCATCGATTTCAAAGTTGCCAATGATAGCGTGTATAGAGACGAGTTATACAGAGTCATGTCTAGTCTTGGCATCCCTGCTAAGCTCGTCCGTTTGCGCAGAATGACGATGGAGAACTCTCGCTGCTCCATCAAAGTCGGTAAGAACATCACCGAATCGTTCGATGTCAGGAAAGGTCTTAGACAAGGCGACGCGCTATCATGCGATCTCTTTAACATTGTACTTGAGAGAATTATACGAAACTCACAAGCCAACCCCGGAGGTACAATCTTCTTCAAATCTGTACAACTACTCGCTTATGCCGATGACATTGACATAATCGGAAGAACTCAGCGGGCAGTCAATGGGGCATTTACGAGTATTGAGAACGAGGCAGCAAAGATGGGTCTACCGGTAAATGAAAGCAAAACAAAATATATGCTGTCTACAAAAAAGGACACCCAACATCGGCGTCTTGGACAGAACGCCACAATAGATAGATACAATTTTGAGGTAGTAAAGGATTTTGTCTACCTAGGCTCTATGGTCAGCTCCGCAAATGACATCAGCGGAGAGATCACACGGAGAATTACTCTTGCCAATCGTTGTTTCTATCGGCTAAAACGGCAATTGAGTAGCAAAGCCCTATCTCGAACTATTAAGGTAACTCTTTATAAGACATTAATCATCCCAGTCCTGCTGTATGGCGCAGAGGCATGGGCTTTGACAAAACCGGATGAGGATGCCCTTGGTTATTTCGAGAGAAAAGTTCTTCGAGCGATCTTTGGTCCCGGCTGCATAGACGGTGAGTGGAGGAGAAGGTACAGTGCCGAACTATACGGCCTGTACAAGGACATCGACTTAGCCAGAAGAGTTCACTTACAGCGACTAAGATGGCTGGGTCATTTAGAGCGGATGGAGCCCAACCTTCCCGCTAAGAAAGTCTTCGAATCCACCCCGGACGGACGACGCAGTAGAGGACGACCTCGCGGTAGGTGGCGCAAACAAGTGGAGGGGGACCTCAACCAACTTGGCGTGCGCAACTGGAGGCAGCTGGCTCGTAACCGTGCTGGCTGGAGAGGTTTGTTGGTTGAGGCCCAGGTCCACCCCGGACTGTAGCGCCATCTAAGTAAGTAAGTATTCCCAAGGCAAATAAAAGCTTTCTTCCTACCCATAATTGGAAGATTGCCAAAGTGGACGAGCCGAGAGGAGATGTCAGAAGTGTCATCATTGTTATCAATGAAGAGTCTCTGGCCCCCTTGGCATCTTCTAAAGGGGTATTCAATTATGAATTCAGCTCCATCACCCTGAAGGTATACAAATGCGACGAGATGGAGCTCGAGAAAGTACCTCCCACGCAGGATGTAGTCCCTTCTGCACCAGCTAAGAGCATGTCTCCTTCCGAGCCCCTTCCCTCGCTCCCTTGCGCTGATCCATCTCTCTTGGGGGTCGACTCTACGTCGACGGCCACGGAGATGGTTGACGCTCTTTTAAAACTGAACTTTCCTGGTCCTCCTTCTCCCTCACCACATCTTCTGGACAGTGACCCTAGTGGCCTATCTCTCGAGGATGATCTTCTGTCATCAGACTCAGGGGAAGCCAACAATACCGTGATAATGGTATCTATACCGAGAAGTAGCTCCAGTGCTTCGGTTCCTTCAGTTTAAACTGCATCAATCTATCACGACTTCGGCCTCCCTTACTCTCCGACTCAATAACAACGGGGAAGACTTAGTCTTGATTCAGGAACCATGGGCTGTTGGAAGCCGGGTTTGTGGCCTCAAGCCTCCTAACTACAAATTAATCTACGCAAGGAAGGAAGGTAAACCGAGATCCTGTATCCTTGCGAAGACCCATCTAAACAGCATTAGTATCTCTAAATTCTGAAAGATAACCTAAAACCCAGCGCTTCCAAAATAGGCTTGCAGGACAACTTCATGCTAGTACAGGATAACGACCCTAAACATTCCTCAATGCTAGTAAAAGAGTGGCTTCTTTATCATGTAAAATCAAAGTTACCTCATCCTTCCCAATCCCCAGACCTTAATCCCATAGAACATCTAGGGGATGTTTTGGAGAAAAAGGTGCGAGAAAGTCAGATAACCAGCAAAAATCATCTAAAAGCTGTTATCCTGGAAGAGTGGAACAGCATTTCAGCAGAAGTCATCTCAAACCTAGTGATTTCAATGCACAATCATCTAGAGGATAAAATAAAAGCTAAGGGACTTCATACCCGTTACTAAACATTTAATAAATTTAAGCTTAAAATCACTGTACGTACAATTTTTTGGTGCATATTTTTCCTTTTTTTCTCAGTTTTGTTAATGTTTTTTAAAATGTGAAGCTTACATTATCGAAGTTGTTTTGTTTTTAATATTTTAATAACCAACAATTAAAAAAAATATATATGTATATATAAAAAATGTTTTTCCCTTAAGACACAGAACTTTTCTTTTAAAGTGTCAGCTGTACGTGCAATTTTTTGATGTAGTGTAGGATATACGTACCTACTCGTAACTCGCAAAATACTGGCGGAATGGAATAAAGGAAGTGATGGCTCTTATCGCAGTTTGAACATCATTACTCTAATTATCTTCTTTTGTGCTATAATAAGAGGATCTAAGTTGCTAAAAAATTTGCTGCCCAATAAGCAATGCCATATTCTAGGCGTGAATTAACCACTGCATAATATGATATAGATGGAAATCAACAGACTACAGGGTACTAATTTCCGTAGATCAAATATCTTATTCATTGCTACACACACAACTTTTTTAATGTTTGTTCAAATTGAAATATTTGAATTGTGAGACCGATTCCAAATTCATGCAATCACTATTGCAGTTTACATTATCACAATTAGCACCATGATAACCAACGCCGTTAACGTCGTATTGAAACGACAGCAAAAAGGGCATGCCTTTCGATTTACTGCTTAGCGTCATCTGAGGGTAGGTACGAGTAGGAAGGTGTGGTGGTTCTGCTTAAGAACCACAAATGCCACAAACTCATGTAACCTGGATGTGAAAGATGTGTGGGTGGAGAGTCTCTAGATCAGGTTAGGAAGCAGGATTTCCGCTCGGTTCTAGTTAAATGTAGCCCAAAAAATTGGGAAAAGTAGCAATAGTAGCTAAATTTTCCATTCTGAAGAGTAGCCTACAGTAGCAAAAACAAAACAACAACATTTGTAAGAGCAACTAGTTTATTTTGCAAAAATGGTGGATGAATAAATGAAGAATATAAGAATAAATTACATAAACCTTAATAAAAACAAATATGTACTTAATATAAAAAAAAATCTAAATTTATTTTTTCTTTGTTTATAATTTGCGCGCACTCAAGGGGTTATGAATACCCTCAACATGTTTACACACAGTGCGGGCATTGGAAAAGATAGATAGAGAGAGAGAGATAGAGAGAAAGATTTGGTGTAGGTGTTTGAGGCTCAGTTGATTATGCTTCAGAGAAGGTCTAGGGGTGGCGTCCAGATAACTAGGGAGATTTTTGTTATTTATTGTCTATGCTTCTGATTCGCAGTATTTTTTTCTCGATAACCGGTGCCATAGGCAAATCATCATCAACTTACTTACTTACTTAGGTGGCGCTACAGTTCGGGGTGAACCTGGGCCTCAACCAACAAGCCTCTCCATTTAGCTCGGTCTTTAGCTAATTGCCTCCAGTTGCGCACTCCAAGTTGGTCGAGGTCCCCTTGAACTCGTGCGCACCACCTACGGCGATGATTCCCTCTACTGCGTCGTCCATCGGGATTAGATTCGAAGACTCTGCGGGGCGGAGCGTTGGTGTCCATTCGCTCTACATGTCCTAGCCATCTCAGACGTCCAATACGCAGTTTTTTGACTAGGTCGATGTCGCTGTACAGCTCGTATAGTTCGTGATTGAATCTTCTCCTCAAAAACGCGTCAAAGCAAACGGGACTAAAAATCTTACGAAGAATTTTTCTCTCGAAGCGACCAAGGATATCTTCATCTTCTTTTAATAAAGTCCATGTTTCCGCACCGTAAAGCAGAACTGGGATGATCAGGGTCTTATACAGAGTCTCCTTAGTTGTTCGAGATAGGGCTTTACTGTTGAATTGCCTTATAAGCCCAAAAAAACAGCGATTGGCAAGAGTTATTCTTCGATTGATTTCTGTTTATAGCAGAGCCAAGGTAGACAAAGTCCCTTACTACCTCGAAGTTATAGCTGCCCACGGTGACGTTTTGTCCAATTCATCGGTGTTGGTTTTCCCTTTTTGTTGACAGCATATACTTGGTTTTGCCCTCGTTTATCGCTTAACCCATTTTGACTGCTTCCGCCTCAATGCTTGCAAACGCACCGGTGACAGCCCGCTGAGCACTTCCGATAATGTCTCTATCGTCGGGGTATGCAAGCAGTTGTACAGACTTGTAATAGATTGTGCCTCCGGTGTTGGCTTGTGAGTTCCGCACAATCCGTTCAAGTACAATATTAAAGAAGTCACATGACAGCGCGTCACCTTGTCTAAAACCTTTTTTGACATCAAAGGTCTCGGTGAGGTCATTACCGACCTTGATGGAGCAGTGAGCGTTCTCCATCGTCAGCCTGCACAGACGGACAAGTTTGGCAGGGATGTCAAAACTAGACATGGCTCTATAAAGCTCTTCTCTATAGATGCTATAGATGCTGTAATAGGCGGCCTCGAAATCGATAAAGAGGTGGTGAGTATCGACTTGGAATTCTTGGGTTTTCTCCAGGATCTGCCGAAGTGTGAAGATTTGATCGATGGTGGACTTTCCTGGCCTGAAACCACACTGATAGGGTCCAATCAGGCTGTTGATAAAAGGTTTCAGGCGTCCACACAATATCGCAGAAAAGATCTTGTATGCGATGTTAAAGAGACTGATGCCTCTATAATTGGCGCAGTTGAGGGGTCTCCTTTCTTGTGGATCGGACAAACGATGCTGAGGTTCCATTCATCAGGCATACACTCGTCTGACCAAATCTTTGGCGCAACAGCTCTTTAAAGTGCCAGGGCCTAGCTTCTCGCAACCACTCATGTTGTGTACGTTATATTTTTCACACGAATGGAAGGGACCTACAGTTTAATGCCGCCTCCGAACGGCGAGTTGAGAAGCTTTTTCGTGACAACATTACTCTCGGATGTTTGTCAGACGCTCGCGAGAGGTGGGACCGTGAAAAAGAGTGTATGCACTCTACCAATTCATCCCCAGCTGCCTTGAAAAGTTCGGCCGGTAAGCCGTCAGGTCCAGTAGCCTTGTTGGATTTTAGCTTGGATATTGCTATCCTCACTTCGTTTTGGTCAGGTGGGCGGAAATTTTGATTATCATCGTCTATGTTGAATGGTTCATTCTGCCTGACAGCGGGATGTTGGTCTTCTTCGCCGTTATACAGTCTGTAGAAGTAGTTTTTCCATATTCTCAGCACCGACTGTGATTCTACTACGAGGTTTCCATTTTCATCTCTACAGGTTTCTGTACGGGTATTGTTTCTCTGACACGTTCTTTTTACCTTTTGGTAAAACTTCCGTACATTGTTCCTGGAGTATAAACTCTCGATATTCTCAAACGCGCGCTTCTCAAGCTCTTTCTTCTTCTTTTGGAGAAGCCGATGTTCTTGCCGTCTCTTTTGCTCGTAGAGCTCTCGAGCAGCTCTCGTTTTCCTTTGCAGCGCCGCTTTGGATGCCTCTTGTTTTGCTGCATGCACTCGCCGGCATTCTTCGTCAAACCAGGGGTTTCGCGGTGGTGGGCGAGCGAGACCCAGCACATCAGTCGCAGCGTTTCTGGTGGCATATTGGCCGCATTGCCACTGGTCTTCGGCACTTGATGCTGGCGGCAAAGGGGTGATTGAGAGATTTCGGGATACGCGTTCAGCGAAGAGTCTGGCGGTCTCTTGCGATTGTAACTTTTCGGCGTCGAATTTTCTCACAGTGATTCTTCTTTGTTGCTCAGATTGGGATATCCGCATTCGTACTTTGGCTACAACAAGGTGATGATCCGAGTCTATGTTGGCCGCTCGGAAGGTGAACCCGACAAGCGGATCAGTAGAAATGCAGTGAAGTGGGAGGGTTATGATCCCTTATTTTCGGATCATAACCTCGCTGATAAAAGAAAGAAGAAAGTTGGCCGCTCGGAGGGTCCGGACATCCAGAATTCTGGAGGCATGCCTTGCGTCGATCGCAATATGATCACCATCAACAGAGCGAACAATTTTTCAGCCATATGACCAATCTACTGTTACTGTTATGCCTTCGCAGTAGTGTTCACATAAACTTTCGCAATTGATAGGACTGACTTTATATATTTCATGAGAAATAAATAAATACTTGCTGACATCAGGATTTGAACCATGAACTATTAGCGTGGCAATTGACGACGTTACCACTACAGCATTGCCACCCCCAATATATGTATACATATGTACGCAAATACAGTTTAGTTAAGGCTTTTTAAAGTACTCAGATTTAATTTATTTAGCAAGTATTATTACCTCTTCGGTACTAATATTGTACCCGTTGGTCAGGTCATTTTTCACAAGATTTAGATCAGAAAAAACTGAGCTATTGGGAAGACAGAGCATTTTGGAAACGAAATTAATAATATCGGAATACAATGGTTCTTGACTTTCATTTCCTTTCTATTTCCTTTGCACTTATGAGTAAAGTAAAAGAAATGCTTTCAATAACTTATCACAATTACCAGTGTCCTTCCAAGCGATATGAAAAGTCGGAAAATAATGGACTACTGGTAGTTTATTTTATTTCTGTCAAAGAAAGTTACATTTAATCTTGTTTTCCAATACAATTATTTAACTTATCCCAGTTTGCACATCCCGGTCTCGCTCGCTTCAAAGAAATGAAGGATTTAAGGCAGTTCACTACTTTTTGAATCCTGACAGAATAAATAAACGACGGAAGGCATCGCCTGGTTGCACCGAACAGCAAATTCAGCATTCAGCCAAAAATGCGCTATTGGGATCGAAAGGAACATAAATCATTGCCAAAGACCTTGTTTAGATGTTAATTGATGAGTGCGTAGTGGGCAGTCATGTCGTGTTCACACACTGCAGTTTGCAGTGCAGCACTACTTGCCAACGTTTCGGGGTGAAATAAATGAATTGAAACAATTGTGTATCGGAGAGCGTTCTCATATCCAAATATTCATATCATCCCTTGATCCTCACTACTCCACGATCGAACTAATAATTATAAAATGGAAGAGAATCGAACATTTCGGGTGTAGAACGTGACTTTCCTCTCTTTGCTCCTCACTCCTCTCACTCAAGAACTATCGACATAGTGCACTCATCAGTTAAGGTATTAGTAGGGTCAAACATAAACAAAATATTGCATGGATCTTCGAAAATAAGTGCAATGTAAATTCGAAAAATAAAAAGTAGCAAAATGGGTCCCATTCTGAAATTTAAGTAGCAAAGTAACAAACTAAGAAAGTTGAAAAAAAGTGTAGCACTTTTGCTACAAAAGAAGCATTGTGCCAACGCTGTTAGGAAGTCGGTTGTTTTTGTTTTGTTGTAGTTTGGCCACATCTTCGTAGATATGACAGTCTGTTAGTATAGTTCCTCGCCTTAGCGAAGAATTTTGAGGAGATTTCTGCTTTGACTGCTCCAAGCGGAATCTGAACTGATCACACACTGACATTATCCGGAAGCATATATGATTGTGAGATGTTTAAAGATTCAGAAAACACACCAGTACCGACTCCACAGTTCATCTTTGAAGCGTTTTCTTGTCATTCTGTTCTTTTGGGGAATTGAACGTCGAAACGCTTTCTGAAACTCAATTTGGGTATAATGTTATCTGTTGTGGGCAAAACGAGTTCTCCCATCAGAGAGTCTAGTATGTTACTATGCCCTTAAGGTTACCAATATCTGATAATAAGTGAAACAATTGTACAGAATAGACAAGTCAGAGTTCATCTTTTGCCTTCTATCATCTACATAAGGAATAGCATAAGAGAGAGCCAGGTCATCAGCGAAGACAACAACTGTTTTTTTTCTTTATAATATTAAATGCATTATTTTTTTTTTTTACAGAAATATGATTACACTATTTTCATAAGTACATGCTTATAAACAATAGAGAAAAGTTTGTGACATTTTGTATTTTGTGTTAAATATTACTTTAAAAATAAAACTCATTCGTGGGATGACAATATTACATTTCTTATTTCTGGTGAGTACTTATGGATCTTATACCCAAAGAAAGACAATTAAAAAGCTTACAAGATAGAACTGGGTAGGAGTTTCTGTAGTGAGTAGTACAAAAATTGAAATCTCAACAACACGGCGTGTAGTGCTACGTACATAGGTTACGAGTATTAAATATTCGACTCTGCATATAGCCACGTCTCATAAAAAATATCTTAAAGACTCTACAAAAATAATAAATGTCTTATTGGTTGTTCAAGTCTAAATCAGAGCTAGCTCTAACTGAATGCAACACACGTGCTGAAACTCCATAAACCTGCGCGCTGGATCTTATCGAACGCAACTAGTTCATGTTCGTGCTGGCGCTCATTTCCGGCTTGCTCTGTCTCTCTCTTCGTTTTACCTTCGACAACACATCACGTTTTCTTGTGCACAGTCTTCTTAAATAAATTTACAATCGTTTAAAAGAATCAGTGTCTTTCATTATCGAACATTTTTGGTCCTTCGAGCCGGATAATAATACTATTCTATAATTTAACAACAAAATGTCTGCAATTAAACGTGATGTGTTTAGAAACTCGCTCAAACGCCTCGTGGCGACCAGCAAAAAGGCTGAAACCTTCGACGAGGTAGATTTACAATCATTTCTCGCACTTCTAAGTGATCAGTGGTCAAAGTTCGACCAGGCCCAGAGTGAGGTAGAATGCACATGCGGCGAAACTTCGCTTGCGACGGAGGAGGCCCAACGAGTACAGGGGGAAGAATGGTACAGGGTTGCATTGGCCAACTTTACCAGGCAGCAGCTAAAACTCAAAGGACTGTCGGAGAGCAAGAAAGTTAACGTATCTGCACCGCATCATGCTGACATCAAGCTACCGGGAATGGACTTACCACGATTCGCTGGAGATCCGTCCGAGTGGAAGCAGTTCCACGATGCATTCACATCGCTGATACATAATGAGACGTCTTTAACGGAATCTCAAAAGCTGTACTATCTTCGACACAGCTTGGAGGGGGAAGCGCTGAGGGTAATCAAGGCGTTTCGCATTACTAACGAGAACTACAAGGAAGCTTGGGAGTTACTTACAAAGCGGTACAATGTCGAGCGAGTGATTGTTGATTCCCACTTTAGGGCACTGTTTTCTTTGCCAAAGCTCTCTTCCGAGTCGCCGGCGGGAATTCGGTCGCTGTTAGACAATACGCAGGAGCATTTTCGATCGTTGAAGACGTTAGGTAGAGCTGTGACCAACTGGGATGACTGGCTCGTGCATCTCACCGTCAGCAAATTAGATCCTGAAACGCATCGCTACTGGGAGCTTTCCCAGACAGATGACAAGGTGTAGACTTTCGAAAGCTGGTTGATTTCTTGGAATCCAGGTGTCGTTGTCTAGATGCAATCGCCGTAAACAAACCTGCTGTTCAATCTAAACCCAAGGCCAAGACTACCACAGCATTCACCATTTCGAAAAGTTATGACAAGTGTCATCTCTGTAATGAGAAGCATAGGATATACGCCTGCGAACAGTTCCGAGCCCTCTCAGTACAAAGTCGAGTTTCCATTGTAAAGGAAAAATCTCTATGCAGCAATTGCCTATCAAATGAGCACTCTCTGGATGGATGTCGCAGCAAGCATACCTGCCGTATGTGTCAATCCCGCCACCATACGCTGTTGCACTCCGATAAGCCGCAAGCGTTAGCTTCCAACATATCTTCGTCTAACGTATCCAACACGCATCAGCAAATTCTTTTGGGCACCGCCATTGCCAAAGTCAAGGACAGCTCTGAACGTTTTCAAACGGTAAGAATCTTATTTGATAACGCTTCTCATCTCACTTTCATTACGCAAGCATGTGTCGAAAGACTCCAACTGAAGACTATGCCTTCAACAACCAGGATCGAGGGGATAGGTGCTGTTGCTGCCGGACGCTCCAAAGGAATTGTGCAGTTCGCATTATCTGCGATAGATGGCAATTTCACAGAAACAATTCATGCGAATATATTGCCGAAAATAACTAACCATTTACCACCTGGACGCATACACAAATGTTCGTGGCCGCACATCGACGGGCTCAACCTAGCTGACCCGAATTACAACGTGCCAGCTTACATCGACATTTTATTAGGTTGTGATCAATTAGGACGCTTTCTTATGGACGGGTTAGTTCATGGCCCAAAAGATACTCCTATTGCACAGCAATCCGCACAAGGATGGGTACTGTTCGGAAGAGTTGTCGGGCAAGATACGGCTATCGCATTTCCACAACCATCGCGGGGCATTCGGATACTTCCTTAACGAATGCAGTGGCTAAGTTCTGGCACTTGGAGGAACTACCGGAGGCAAAGCATCTGACTGACGAGGAGCAGCGATGCGAAGAACTGTTCACCAAAACTCACTTTCGCCAGGATGATGGACGCTATGTGGTCAAACTTCCTTTTAAACCTGATGTCCCATTAGGAAGCTCTCGTTATGCAGCAGTTCGAGCTCTAAGCCGCATGGAGAAGATATTTGCAAAGGATCAGCAGCTTCACTCGCGTTATGTGGACTTTATGCAGGAGTTCATCAGCTTGGGGCACATGGAAGAAGCAGAAGATGTACCAGCTCCAGGACAGCAGTATTACATGCCACATAGAGCAGTCGTTAAGGAGTCCAGCAGCACCACCAAGCTGAGAGTTGTATTCAACGCTTCCTCAAAAATAACCTCCGGATTTTCTCTCAACGACGCACAGCTGGTTGGCCCGCAGCTTCAACCAGACCTCATCACGACGGTACTCCGCTTTCGAACTCACAGATTTGCTATGACCGCCGTCGTTGCAAAGATGTACCGCCAGGTACGTGTCGACAAAGCACACATCAACTTTCAACGCATCGTCTGGCGTCAAACACCTGCAGAGCCAATCAAGGATTATAGATTGCTGACCGTAACATATGGTGTAGCATCAGCTTCCCACCTGGCTGTGAGAGCGTTGCAACAAACCGCTATTGATGAACAACAAGATTTCCCTACAGCTTCTCAAATAGCTCAGCGCGACTTCTACATGGACGATCTTCTAACTGGCTCTTATGATGAGAAAATCCTACAAAGTCTACAGAAGCAACTGGGCTGTATGCTTAATCGAGGTGGCTTTCAATTAAGAAAATGGTCCTCAAATTCCGCAACCGTGCTCAACTCCATCCCACTCGAGCAACGTGAAATGAAGTCGTCCCTGGACCTTGCTGATTCCGAAAGTATCAAAGCCTTAGGGCTCCAATGGCAACCATTATCTGATGCTTTTGCATACAGCGTTCAGGTTTATGATATCGATACCTTGAATCTTACTAAACGTGTATTGCTTTCAGATGCTGCTAAGTTGTTTGACCCGCTGGGGCTGCTCTCTCCAACAACAGTCATACCAATAAGAAAATTCCAACGCCTCTGGAAGCACAAGGTTGATTGGGATGAAGCTGTTCCGCCAGAGATAAAGTCAAAGTGGCTTCAGTATAGAAAAGATCTTCCCAGTCTTGAAGCTATCAAAGTGCCAAGATGGGTAGGCACAGGCGAGCCAGGTTCGACTACGGAGCTTCACGGGTTTGCAGACGATTCGCAATCCGCGTACGCTGCCGTCATCTATGCAAAGACTATTAGCTCTGGGGGCCGTATTACTGTTCGATTGTTTACGGCTAAGACCAGAGTGGCTCCCATTAAGCCAATATCTTTGCCTCGTCTGGAGTTGTGTGCCGCTTCTCTGCTGGCCCGCCTAATGGCTCATGTGAGAAATAAGCTTGATTTCTCTACTTGCAAAGTATACGGATGGACCGACTCTACCGTGGCGATCGCTTGGATACACCAGCACCCTAGCAAGTGGTGTACATTTGTCGCTAACCGCGTAACGCAGATTCAGGAAGTCATACCACCTGAGAATTGGCTTCATGTTCCTTCCGCGCAGAATCCAGCCGACTGTGCATCAAGGGGCTTACCACCGCAGGAATTGAAGAACTTCACACTATGGTGGAATGGTCCACTATGGCTGAGTCAACACGAAACGTCTTGGCCACCGCAACAGCTGTTCATCACCGCTATTGACCAGAAATCATTCACAGTGAACATCAGCCTACCAACCAGTCTACAAACATTCCAGATTTGGGACCTCATCAATCGGTATTCTTCTCTCTTAAAGCTAAAAATAGTGACCGCATTCATTCTTAGATTCATTGACAACGTTCGTTATTCTGTGGCAAGTCGCAAGGGTGGGAAGTCAACGTTCTACCATTCCACTAGATGTCCCAGCCTGGACGAACTTGAACGCGCGCTCAAGTTCTGGCTCAAACTCACTCAAAGATGCTACTTCCAGGATGACATTCACCGGCTTCAATCGAAGAAGTCCTTGAAACGCCAAAGCAAGCTGCTGAGGTTATGTCCATTCCTGGACGAAGACGGTTTACTCAGGGTGGGTGGAAGGCTCAAGAACGCGTCTTTGCATACGGATAAGAAGCATCCAATACTGCTCCCTGCTGCTGCCCAGCTCACGATACTGATATGTCAGGATGTACATCATATGTCACTTCACGCGGGTCCTCAAACGATGCTGGCTATCCTACGAAGACGCTTTTGGATAATCAACGGTCGCAACCTTTTGCGTAAAACGTACAAAACCTGCGTGAAATGCCAAAGGTAGCAGCATACGATTCAACAACAGCTGATGAGTGATTTGCCTAGGCCTAGGGTGGAGTCTTGCCGACCATTTCTCCGCAGCGGTGTTGATTTCGCTGGACCTATTCTGCTCCGGTTTTCTAAGGGACGAGGTTCGAAGGCTGTAAAAGGTTACATCGCCATCTACATATGCATGTCGACTGGCGCTATGCACCTGGAACTTGCCAGTGACCTTTCATCATCCACCTTTATCGCCGTCTTCAAGCGATTCGTGTCTCGTCGTGGTCATTGCCAGGATTTGTTCAGCGACAAGGGAACTAATTTTGTCGGTGCGGACAAAGAGCTTAAACAATTCCTCTGTGAAGCTATGACAGATGAACGTCTATCAAAGTACCTTACTGACGATGGAACAACTTGGCACTTTAACCCACCAGCAGCACCTCATATGGGCGGGTACTGGGAGGCTGCCGTCAAGCGCGTTAAGTTTCATTTGCGAAGGACAATGGGTGATAACTTGCTCACGTTCGAGGAATTCTCAACCCTGTTGACCGAAATAGAAGCCTGTGTCAACTCTAGACCTCTTTGCCCTGCTTCAACTGATGTGAACGATCTTCAAGCCTTAACACCTGGGCATTTTCTGATAGGAGAGCCTCTTAAAACTATACCAGAACCCGATATCAGTGATGTCAAAGTTTCATTAGGAAATCGTTGGCGCCTAATTACGCAGCTGCTTCAACACTTTTGGAGAAGGTGGAACAGGGAGTACTTGGACGAATTGCAGCAACGCGCCAAGTTTTGGGTTTGGACCTGCATTGCGATTGATCGGGAAACTACTGACGGCCCAAAACTTGGCTTGGGCCAGTAGCGCAACAATCAAGTTCGTGATGAAGTGCTTACTTTACCTCCTAGTGGTGGTCCCCGGGCAACTATACGTATAAACCCTTATACGTATAGGCCAAAATTCTAAGTGCGGGTTGTCTAGGGCCTTGATTCTAGGCTAGGTAACGTGGGCCAGCAACCTGCGTTACTGAAACCAGCTCGCTACTGAAACCGACACTATGCCTCGGATAAGGACTGATCACATGTTGACGACTTTTGGCTATTGTACCCGGACAAAGATAGGTTTCTGGAATGTAAAGACGCTCCTCGACTCGGGAAGAGAAGGTCCTTACAATGCCAGATTCCTCCAACTGGAAAAGGAATTCATGCGATATAAACTGGACATTTTGGGGGTAAGTGAAGTAAGATGGTTAGAAGCGAGCGAGTACCAGTCTCCAACGCGTAACACTGTATTACTCTATTCTGGAAGACCATCCGGAAGTCCGCGGGAATATGGAGTTGGACTACTGCTAACAACAACAGCACGCAAGGGCCTGATTTCCTGGCAGCCTCATGGTGATAGGATTTTGACGGCCAGATTCCGGACTAGAGTACGACGCGTCACCATCATACAGTGTTGCGCCTCAACGAATAGTTCGTCTGAGGACAAAAAGGAGAGCTTCTACAATCTCTTAAGCACCGTCTTCAACACAACACCAAATGGAGACATTGTCATAGTGATGGGGGATTTGAATGCCAAGGTAGGCAGCGACAACGAAGGGCTCAAACATGTAATCGGGAAGCATGGACTAGGCAACCGCAATGACAACGGCGAAAGGTTTGTGGATTTCTGCAATGCTAACCGCCTTGTGATAGGTGGCACCATGTTTGAGCACAAGACCTGCCACAAAGTCAGCTGGGTTTCCAATGACAGGCAAGCAACCTCCGCCCGAAACAGACGAGCGGCAGATGTGGGGATAGTACGTGATCACCATCTTATGATAGCTACTCTCCAACTACGCACTGCTGCAGTTCGAAGATCCCACGACAACACAAGAATGCCCAGGTTCAACATCGATAGACTTAGTGATCCCTCAGTGCGCCAACAATTAAGGGAGCACTTTTCGCAAGGTGTGGAAGCAATCAGCAGCTCAATGCCCGCAACCATCCAAGACCATTGGTGTGCTGTGAAAAATGTTTTTACATCTGGTGCTGAAGGAATTGTCGGTCGATCGCAGGGAAGACATAGGGCGTGGCTTTCCGAGGATACCTGGAGACGGATTGACGAACGAAAACAGCTAAAAGCTCGCGTTGCAGCTACCCCGGCAGCAGGGAGAAGCGAGCTAGAGTCCCTATATCGCATGAAGATGAGAGAAGTTCAGCGTAGCGTACGACGTGACAAGCACAACTACATCAATGCGCTGGCTACAGAAGCAGAAGAAGCTGCACGGAGGTGCGACAGCAGGACCGTTTACAGAATCACGAAAGAGCTGACAGGTGGTCGCAGCTCCAGCCAACACCCAGTGAAAAGCCTAGACGGCTCCTTGCTCATTTCGGATGAGGACCAGATCAAGAGATGGAAAGAGCATTTTGCTACGGTTTTGAACCATGTATTCGCTAGCGATGTGCTCCCAAATCAGACTGAGATGCCCGAGGTGAGAAGCTCCCGAATACGCACCACGACTCCCAGTAAAGATGAGATCATTACCGCGATCAAGGCACTCAAAACCAACAAGGCGGTAGGACTTGATGGTATTCCAGCAGAGCTCTTACGAGCAGCGCCAACAACATCGGCTGAGCTTCTGCTTCCACTTATAGAGAGAGCTTGGGAAGCTGAGAGCTTTCCTAACGAGTGGAAAAAGGGAATGATCGTCAAGCTTCCTAAGAAAGGAAATTTAATGGAGTGCGGAAACTGGAGAGGTATCTGCGTGCTGCCTGCTGTAGCTAAGAAAATAGCTAAACTCATCCTTGAGCGAATCAAACAACATCTAGAAGACACACTCGATGCCGAACAAGCAGGTTTCCGCTCTGGATCCTCCTGTGCCGACCACATCAACACCCTGCGGATTATCATCGAACAGTGTGTTGAATATCGATCGCCACTGCACCTGCTGTTCATCGATTTTGAGAAGGCGTTCAATAGTGTCAACAGGGAGTTTATTTGGCGTGCCTTACGCAGGAGAGGTATTCCCGATAAACTAATTGCTATTATCAAAGCTATATATGAAGGCTCCAAATGTCACGTTCTGCACAGGGGAAGGTTGTCTGAGGAATTTGAGATCCAAAGTGGGGTAAGACAAGGCTGTATCCTTTCACCAATATTATTCCTATTGGTGATTAGCGATGTGCTTAATGCAGCTTTGTCGACGGGAAACGGAGGAATTCGATGGACTCTTACATCTCAACTGAACCATCTTGCCTACGCAGACGATGTATGCTTACTCTCCCACAGAATTATGGACCTCCACCAAATGACAGCAGATGTGGAGAGGGAGGCAGGTGTCGTCGGGCTGAAAATTAATACGACAAAAACTAAAATCATCAGCCTTGGAACTAACTCATCGGCTCAAATATGCATTGCTGGACAACCGGTAGAGAGAGTAGGGATTTCCAGTATCTTGGGAGTATTGTCTCGACCGATGGTGGAACCGAACTGGACATAGCCAACAGGATCGCCAAAGCAAAGTCCGCGTTCGGGATGTTGTCCAAAATATGGCGAAGCAATGCAATCAGTTTGAGCACCAAAATAAGACTGTTCCGCTCCAACGTTGAATCCGTGCCGCTATATGGTTGCAGCACGTGGAGAGTGACCACTACTATCACCAGAAAGCTGCAAACGTTCGTTAATAGGTGTCTGCGCAATATCTTAAGGATTTTCTGGCCCAATCATATCTCTAACGAACACCTTTACGAGAGAACGGGTCAGGAACAAATAGGCACAACTATCCAACGGCGGAAGTGGCAGTGGATTGGTCACACGTTCCGAAAGGGTGACAGCTCCATAGCGAACCATGCTATGCAATGGAACCCTCTAACTCAGGATGGCAGAAGACCTGGCGGTCCGCGGAAAACATGGCGCAGAACAGTCGAGAAGGAGGCACGGCAGTTAGGGAAAAGTTGGGGAGAACTCAGACACATTGCCAGAAACCGTACACGATGGCGCGTAGGCGTAGTAGAGGCCCTAGGACCCACAAGGGGATACAGGACATAAGTAAGTAAGTAACGCGCCAAGTGGACGAAACCAACTCCTAACTTCACCGTCGGAGATCTCGTGGTTTTGCGTGAAGACAACATTCCCCCTAGTAAGTGGAAGATGGCAAGGGTAGCGGAAGTACATACTGGTGCAGATGGCAGAGTTCGAGTTGTCTCCATAAAAACTGCTGAAGGAATGCTGCTGCGCCCAATCGTTAAGATCTCTCCGCTTTTAACATTCAAGGATAACAGCGACGTACCAAATCATTTGAACTAATCTTCCAGTTAGTTCAAGGTGGGCGGGATGTTCGAGCCTAAATCAGCGCTAGCTCTAACTGAATGCAACACACGTGCTGAAACTCCATAAACCTGCGCGCTGGATCTTATCGAACGCAACTAGTTCATGTTCGTGCTGGCGCTCATTTCCGGCTTGCTCTGTTTCTCTCTTCGTTTTACCTTCGATAACACATCAGGTTTTCTTGTGCACAATCTTCTTAAATAAATTTACAATCATTTAAAAGAATCAGTGTCTTTCATTTCAAAGGCCCATAAGCCTTTCTGAGGAAGTAAATGTCGTGATTTGAATCAGCTATCAGATTCAGGGGGATCATTGACCCATCGTCTACAAAAGCCGCGACTCTATCTGCAAAATGCAGGGCAAACAAGGAGTTATTATTATTTTTATCGTATGGCAAAAGATATATGTACATAAATAGGTAAAATAGATAGATAAGTACAACGCAAAGAATAAGTATACAGATACATATTACAATAAACAATTAACTAAATAGATATCAGAACAAATAATGAATATGAATATTGCACGTATAACTAAAAAAGAAAAACATTGCACGGATGATAATTAACGCAGATTAAGTTTCGCTGGGCATTATATTTTTAAGTCCAGGTTTTTTATCTAACTAATTGCTGTGCGGTCAAGATTATACAGGCTGTTAATACCACCGCTAAGAAGTCTGTTCAGACACTCGTTCAGGATGTTCAGCGCCACAGTCGCAAGCAGGGCTCTGAGCATCTGTGCATAAGAAAACCGCCTCTTCCATTATTGGTGCGGAAGCGATTTAGGATGCACCATTCTCTACGAGGTAGATCAAATCCGTTGACTATTTGGCTTGGGTCCGCCACAATGTGCTTGTTAAATAGGTTGCTTTTCCGTAGTTCTTCAGCCCATTCTGTCGAAGAGACCGCCTTCGATAAAATCCACATTTCAGCGGCGTAAAGCAGGATTGCGATGATCAGGGTCTTATATAGAGTCTCGTTAGGTTAGGGTATGGTAGATGGTAGGTAGAGGAGTTGATCCCTTCTTGCCGTTGGCTAGCTAGCCGTTGCACATGTTCCCAGATGAACCCAGCGTCTGCTTGCTCGACCGGCGGCTTCATCTCCTATTTTCTTCTGTAAGGAACTGGTTGGGGTTGCTACAAAAGGGAGGGCCCGCGATAAGTGCAGCGCCGACCCTTTCCTAGCAAGTTCTCAGCTCATTTGTTTCCTTCGATATCCGTACCATATGTCCTGGTATCCAGCAGAGGGTCACCGCATTGGCTCTAGATGTCTTATTTAAAATTGATTTGCAGGTCCTCACAAGCCTCTACCTAATTACAACAGCGTTCAGAGCCTTAACGTCTGCCTGGCTGTCTGAATAGACAGTGGTGGTTTTACCAATGATATTAATTTCGGGTCTCCTTTGTTATTCGAAATAGGGATCTACTGTTGGATTGATTGAGTTATTTTTTGCTTGATTTCTGTGCTGATGTCGTTTTCAGATTTTATAGCAGAGCCAAGGTAGACGAGGGGCGGGCGCCGAGGCGCAGTCGTCAGTGTGACGGACCACTGCACATGTGGCTACATGTACGAATCCCACAAAATACAAAAAAGTTTTTTCACGTTCTTCATCGTCATTCGCGAAGCCTGTCGCCAAATCAAGTCACACACAAATACCACCTTGATCAAAAAGTTCCCGGAATAAAAACCGGGTGGCGCTCCCATCATTCCGATTTTAGTTCTGTTTTCTTTGTTAAGTTGGTACATCTGTTGTTGATATTCCCTCTAAATCTTAGCGTCATAGCTTGACATTTGCAAAAGTTACGTAGCCAAGAGTACATCTATCTCTGTGTGTGTTGCCGATTTTTTGTGAATGGCATTCACCAAATGAGCCGAGATAAAAAAAACCAAGTCGTTTTCAGTCAAAAAAGAAGGCAATGCTCACGGTTTTCATGGATTACAACGGTGTAGTGCATCATGAATTTTTGCCAGAAGGCCAGACAGTAAACAAAGAGTATTATTTGGGCGTTATGAGACGTTTCCGTGAAGCAATTCGCCGAAAGAGGCCAGAATTGTGGGCAGAAAACTCGTGGATTTTGCACCGTGATAACGCACCGTCGCACAGTGCCATCATTATTTGTAATTTTTTGACGAGAAATGCAACAAATACCATCCAACAGCCACCGAATTCACCTGATTTGGCTCCCTGTGACTTCTTTCTGTTCAATCGAGTTAAAAAACCATTACGGGGAACACGTTTCAGCAGCCGAGAGGAAGTAATGGAAAAATCGCAGGAAGCACTGATGGACATACCGAAAACCGAATATAAAAAATGTTTCGAAGATTGGATCAAGCGCTGGCATAAGTGTGTTGCAGTCGATGGGGATTACTTTGAAGGGGACAATATAGATTTAGATGAATAAACTTGTATTTTTAATTTTCTGAATAAATTCCGGGAACTTTTTGATCAAGGTGGTATGCTACTAAGGCAAAAAATTGCTTTTTTAATTGATAGTCAAGCTACTATCAAAGCCATTGCCTCGGAAACCATTTCCTTGAAACTAGTACTAGAATGCCGAAAGGAGCTGGCGTCGCTAGATGGCCGATGTATGGTAACCCTAGTCTGGGTTCCAGCTCACAGCAACGTTGATGGCAACGAACATGCTGATGTACTGGCCAGGCGAGGCTCAGCCCTCCACTGCTCACTTGCGGAACGTTTTCACACCCCGCTCGGAGCAATTAAGGCAAACATCTCCTCAATCTTTCTTAGAAAAAAAAATAAAAATTTCTTAGAAAAGCTAACCTTAATTCGTCTAGGTTAACTAACTGCGTCATATCCAGAAGGATGTGGCTCAACTACAACAAGACCAAAAAACCCGCACTATTGAACAGAACACGCAAAGATATTGGCAGAATAGTCGCTATAATCACGGGACACTGGCCGGTAGGAGGGCACGCAGCCAAACTAGGTATCCCATATAATACACACTGCCGCAGTTGCAACATAGCCACCAAAAAGGAAACAATCATCCACTACATGTGCACTTGTCCGGCACAAGCCAGGGCTAGACATCTAGCATTAGGCAAACCCTTCTATAATTCACTTGAGGAGATCTCGGGTAAAAACATAAATGTGCTAATCATTTTCTTAAACTCCACAGGCTGGCTCTAGATTGTCCTCACCAACACACATCAACATCTAAGGTCACATGAGTCGTGGTATCAAAACGGCACACTGTGCTAATTGGGTTTTTGTTTTACAGAACCACCACTTCTACCTACCTACCTACCATTCTTCAACGTCATCCTGCTCAGATACACAAGCTTGGCCGTGATGCGAAAACTAGAAATGGCCCTATATATAATATCTCTTCTCTATAGATGCTGTCATAGGTGGCCTTGAAATCGATAAAGAGCTGATGAGTATCGATTTGGATTTCTTTGGGTTTTTCCATTGAAGTGCGAAGATTTGATCGGTGGTGGACTTTCCTGGCCTGTAATGTACTGATAGGAGCCAAGCCAGGCTGTTGATGAAAGGGTTGGGGCGTTCACGCAATATCGCACAAAAGATCTTGTGTGCAATTTATTTATTTTTTTCCGAGTATGTTCCATACACACTATGAGAATAGCAAGCGCGTGCTCATAGTAGTGTCCGATTCTTACTGACTAAAAAAACACCACCCTTCGATATAAATTTGTTAGATATCGCAACTAAGTATTAACTTATCAAGCAATTTTTCTATCATGAAATAAAAACATTTGGCAGGTTTCTTTCTACTGAAAGATCCTGCATATTCCGCAATCTAGACGCGGTCAATCATTATCTCGCCAAGTCGAAAGGTTTCGCCCTTTATAGTCGGCGCAATAAATTGCTCTCATCCAAAATTTGTAGGATAATTGGAATCTTTTTTCGCCGTTAAACTTTCAAGGTAAGAGCCTATTGCACGATTCTTAAAATCCTTAATAGTCTTTTTCAACAAATTGCACGGACGATTCAAGTGTGCTTTATGGTGCGGAGCACGACTCTGTTGCCATTTTTTACACGTTTTTCTTTCTTCCTTGATCAATTCTTTTATTTCCGGAGGATATCGTAAGCCGTATCTGTCCGGCGTTTTCCTTGGATTGGGCGTATTATTCCAAGAGGCGATCTCAACGAAGCGATCACCTTCAACCTGAAGTTCATAGGGTGTCGTAAGTGGAACGCTCAGTTCAACATTATCTTCAATTTCGTTCCTAAAACCTTCCCAGTTAGTTGTTCGACCAGTTAATCTCGCTGGCTCTAGGTTATAGACTAGTTTTTCGCTGATTGTTAAAATAACCGGAGAATGATTAGACGACAGATCAAAGCTGTCTTCGACTTTTATGTGGTTGGTAGATATTCCTTTCACAACGAACAAATCTATCAGGTCAGGTATTTTCCAAGTATCAGTTGGCCAGTAAGTTGGTTTACCCGTCGCATGGAAATCACAACTGTACTCCATACCTGCCCCATAGAGCATTCTACCTTTTTTAGAGCTGTATCTTGAGCCCCAGAACGTATGTTTCGCGTTAAAGTCGCCGCCGATGATAAAATTAGGTTTCAGCGATTCAAACAAGTTAGTAAAATCAGATTTTTCAAGCGCGGAACGCGGTGGACAGTATATAGATGAGATTTTAAGAGTACGCGGAATACTTTTAACTCGAATCGTGCACAGTTGCAAAGTTTCAAGTTCTATCTTTAGGTCTTCGGATTGTTCGATACAGTCTTTAATAAACAAGGATGATCCGCCTCTCGCTTTTCCCGAAGGGTGACAAGCGTGGTAATCATTATAGCCTTTTATTTTTAAATGCGATTCCTTTTTTACGTGAGCTTCAGAAATCAAGCAAATATCAATATCTTTTCACGCATGAATATTTCTAATTCGTCGAGTTTTTGCAAAAGTCCGTTTGCATTCCAAGTACATATTTTTAAGATTCGTTTGTCATTCATATTCTAGTTGAAGTACGCGTTTTCTGAGAACTATTTTCAAGCTTAATCAGCCTATCGAGAATAATTTTATTTACTTTGCTTTGTTCTTCAAATTTCTCGAGAATGACCGACAAAACATGAGAGACAGGGTCCGTCGAAATTTCAACGTTTTTTGGTTTTTCGGATGCCGCGGCCTGAGTGTAAGTCTGCACTTCTGCTGTCCGAGGGTCATTACCTGGCGGCTTTTTCGATGTTAACTTTTCAGTACCGTTTCTTTTAAGAACAGAGGTCGAGGACTTTTCTGTTGTCACTCTTTCCCTCGCCTTTTTGCGCTCTGAACCCGGTAGTTTTAGTTTGGCTAGTTTCACCTGTGCATTCTTACTCTTTAGCTTAGTTTGCAGTTTAGATTTTGCAAGGGGCTTAATGAGCACATCTCTCCGTTTTTGCAACTCTTTAGCTACTTCACAGCCTCTATAATTTGCCGGGTGCTTTCCCTTACAATTAGCACATGTTGCAGAGGTTTGTTTATTTACTCCACAGACTTGGGAGAGGTGATGTCTCTATAATGCGCGCAGTTGGGGGTCTCTTCTTGTGGATCAGGCAAACGATGCTGAGATTCCATTTATCAGGTATACACCCGTCTGACCAAATCTTAGAGATGGGTCCGTGTATGTCCTCTACTAATTCACCTGCACTTGGCGCAGCAGACGACAGTTTGTCGACAGTTCTTTCATCTTCGGCCGAAAGTTCAATAACCCTTCGACTGCTCTACGAAGAAATTCTCAGTCTAAAAAAAATCCACTCTGATTTTCTCAGCACAGTCCAGCAGCTGAGAGAGGAGAACGAAACATTGCGTTCGAAGGTGGCCAATTTGGAGAGCAGGGTGAACTGGAGGGAGCAAAAGCAACTGGAGAATGCTGTTGAGATTGTTGGTGTTCCTGATGTAAATAGTTTAAACGCAAGGGAGAGAGTAAATGAGATCTTCGAAAAAGCTTTGAATATCTCCGTTTCGACTGAGGACATACAGAAATGTTACGTAAAGCACATAAATAAACCAAAACATACGAGTGCAACCTCCACCTCACGGTAATATTCTTTGTGTGCATTTCTCTTCACGCAACGTCAAACAGAGAGTGATGGAAAGCAAAAAAAATGCAAAGCGGAAGCTGAACTCTTCGTTATTTAGTGATGGGAGTAACAGTAATATTTTTATTAATGATAGCTTAACTAAATATTCTAAAGCTTTATTTATGGCAGCTAAGAAATTGAAAACAGAAAGTAAATTCAAATATTTGTGGTTCCGGAATTCTCATATTCTAATTAGAAAATTTGTAAATAGTGAGGCTGTTGTCATAAGATCATTTGATGATCTAGCTGCTCTTCAAAGGCAGTAATATGAACGACAGCCTTGATCTTATGTGCGACAGCCCCACTATTAGAACCATTAGAAGTAATTTTGATAAAATTTTTAGATGTGATTCAGATGGCAAATCATTTTTCGTTTTACATCAAAATATACGTAGTTTACGTCAAAACTTCGATTTACTGATTGGGAATCTTGAAGCTCTTGTTAACCTGCCACAAATAATATTTGTATCTGAAATTTGGATTTATTCCTTCGAAATTGAAGATTACCATATTCCTAATTTTAGTTTTTTTGCAAACACCAACGATACGTACTCTGCCGGTGGAGTGGGAGTTTTTGTATCGAACTTGTATGAGTGTGATGTGAAAGTTTTTAATCTAAGAAGCGCGGATATCATCAAAGTTTGTTGCAATATTCACAAAGAATTATTTATTTTTATCTGTGTATATAGACTTCACTCTTCGCCACCTAATTTGTTTTTAGACGAATTTTCAAACTTTCTGGCTAATGAACCATCTGGAAATCTTGTCATCTTAGGCGACTTTAATCTAGATATTTTAGACACTAATTCCATTTCGGATTCTTACCAAGCGCTCATGGCTGAACATGGATTGTTATCCTTTGTTGTTGAACCTACCAGACCAATTTCAGGCACTTGCCTTGACCATGTTTTTGCTCGTCTTGAAAATATTGCTGTGGATCTCCTTGCTGGTATTAACTTGGACCTTCGTATAACCGATCATTGTATGACGGGAATCTTTTTTGAAAACATGAAATGTAGGAACCCTTTCGTATCATCACAGGCCTTTTTTTGATAAAATTAACTTTCACGAATTGAACGATAGGCTACGCTATGAATATTGGGACAGTGTTTATGTTGAACAGAATGCCTCCTTAGCATATCATATTTTTCTTAGCATTTTTAAACATTATTTAAGTTTATCCACTTTCACTTTAACACAAAAAAAATTGGAGTATCGCCTTAAACCTTGGATAACTCATACCCTTATTAAACAAATTAATCTAAAGCACAAATCAAGAAAAAAAATTTTGAAACATCCACTGAATAATAACTTAAAAAGTCGTTTTAACAAGCTGTGCAAAAAATTAAATAAGGAAGTTAAAAACGCTCGGGAAAGCTATTATCATTTCAAAATACAAGCCGCAAGTGGGAATCTTAAGAAAGAGTGGCAAGTGATTAACAGTATTGTTAGTCGAAAAGTTTGTTCTATCCCAGATCCCATCATACTTAAAAATGGTAGTACTAAGATTTCAAATCCTTTAGATATAGCCAACGAATTCGGTAATTACTTTGCTTCCATTGGACAAACTTATTTTTCAGGTAGTACAAAAACTTCTTGTATCTGTTGCACTAAGCCTGGTACTGAATGCAATGATTATAGAAACAGCTTCGTTTTTGAGCCTATTACGGGATTTGAATTACTAAAAACCATTAATTCTCTTCCTAATTCCAATTCTCATGGATATGATGAAATTTCGAATTTGGTTCTAAAGAACATTGGACCCAATTTAGTAGATATTTTGTCTTACCTTTTTAATTTAAGCATTATGTCTGGGACTTTTCCCTCTGCACTTAAATGCGCTGTAGTGATTCCTTTATTTAAGAAGGGTATTAGGACAGACAAATCAAATTATAGACCAATTTCTCTGTTGCCTTCAATCTCAAAAGTGTTTGAAAAATTAATAAAAAAGAGAATTTTAGCCTATCTTAATCATAAAAATTTTCTTAGTCCTATGCAGTTTGGTTTTAGGAATGGCTTCTCCACTGAGGATGCTTTGTTGGATTTTTGCTCTATTTTATACAAGGGGTTAGATAACAAACATTTTTGCGCTGGCCTTTTTGTGGATATAACTAAGGCGTTTGACATGGTTGACCATGAAATTCTCTTAGATAAATTATATAAAGCCGGTTTCAGAGGATTCATATATAATTGGTTTGAGTCTTATCTTAAAGATAGAATACAATACATAAAAATTGGCAGCAATATAAGCAGTTCAAAAACCAGTAACTTGGGGGTGCCCCAAGGTTCTGTACTTGGCCCAATTTTATTTCTTATATACTTAAATTCCTTATTTGCTCTTCCATTCGTGGGTAAAACTAAAGCCTTTGTCGACGACCTTGGAATTGCATATTGTTCAGTCAGTTCGTTAGACTTAATTGCTGACATAAACCATGACGTTTTCTTACTAAGATGTTGGTTTGCCAATCATAGAATAAGTCTAAGTAAGTAGCAAAACTAAGTTAATGTTTTTCAGTCTTACTGAGCAGGAGTATCCCGACTCAGATATAATATTTCATTCTCATGACTGCGCGAGTCACGATTTGCTGAACAACCAATGCCGATTCCAAAGTGGGCAAACTTTCAATAGGAATGCTAACTGCAGTATTGATTGCTTCAAGATTGAAAGTGTAGATAGTTTTAAGTATCTTGGTGTTACCATAGACACAAATTTGAACTGGTCCAAACACATTCTTTCTTTGAAAAAATATCTTCTTTATTCTACTCGTTGTCTTTTCCGCCTTAGAAAGTATTGCTCTCTTAACACTTTGAAAAGGGTTTATTATGGTTTATTCCAAGCACGATTGCAATATGGACTTTGCAGTTGGGGTGGCGCTTACCTTAGCAAACTGCAGCAATTAACGGTCTCTCAAAAATCTGCAATTCGAAATGTTTGTAATTCTCACCGTTCAGCACACACAATGGACCTATTCAGGACCTTGAAAATTCTTCCTTTGCGTCATTTATTTTATTTTAAGGTTCTGAAGGTCTTCTTTATTAGAGGCGGGTATGTGGATAGTCCAATTTCTGACTTACACAGCTTACGTAGCCATTCAAACTTTGTTGTAAATGTTCCTGCTTTTCGCACTACAAGTTACAGAAACTTTTACTCTACTGTTTCATGCAAATTATTTAACACTCTGCCCTTGGAAATTCGGTCCATAAGAAATTTATCCCGGTTTATAAAAGTAATTAAATTATGGCTTCTTGGTTTTAATCATCACGAAATCGAAACCCTGTTGCGTTTTTCAGTTTAAAAAGATAAAAAATAAAATGATTTGCTCATTTGCTTAACTTAGTACGTAGCTATTTCTGCCATTTATATTTAGTTTTTGATTGTATCACTTTTTTATTTGTTAAAGATTAATTTTTACTCTTCCTCACTTACTGGATTTAAAAAAAATGTAATTTCTGTTTATCTACCTTTGTACACCCCACACAAAGTAAAATTTATTAAAATGTGGCATCACTTCTATTTTTTTTTTAAATAAAGATGTCACTAACTATTCTATATGGATTAAATGCTCACAAATTTTATATTGAATTGTAAACTTTTTTTGCTTACATATGAATAAAGAAAAATTGAATTGAAATTGAATTGAATATATTTATATTTTTTTATAATTTGCGCGCACTCAAGGAGTTATGAATACCCTTAAAATGTTTACACACGGTGCGGGCATGGGGAAGTATAGAGAAAGCTTATTATTTTGCTGCATGTACTCGACGGTATTCTTCGTCAAATCAGGGGTTAAAGCCCAGGAAATCGGTTGCAGTGTTTCTGGTACTGTTGGTAGCGTTATCACTGGTTTTCGGCACTTGATGTTGGCGGCATAGGGGTGATTGAGAAATTTTGGGATACACGTCCAGCGACGACTCAGGCGGTTTTTTGCGATTGTACCTTTTCGACACTAAATTTTCTTACAGTGATTGTTGTGTCGTTTGGGATATCCGCATTCGTACCTTGGCTACGACAAGGTAATGATTTGAGTCTATGTTGGCCGCAATATATTCAATTTTATTGATCGTTACATAATCATTGGACTGCCATGTTTATTTGTGTGTATAGAGATGAGGAAACCATGTTGTTGCCAAAGTGACGTTTCGCTCCACAGCGAAATCAATTAGATTTATTCTGTTGTCAGTCATGGTGTCGTATAGGCTGTTTACCAACTGCCTTACCTACTTTCCTATTTTCACATGAAAGTCGCCCAATACGATTTTAAGGTTGTATCCAGAATATTGCTCATATATTTTCATGAATAGAAATAGAAACAATATTTTGTTTCACGGTACTTTTGTTCTTTTTCATTTCTTGGCGACCATAGCCTAAATCCGAATTGCAATAATACGATCGCCCATGTGTCGGAAGCTTAAGACTTCTTGCCTAATTCTGCCGCGTATAACAAATCCGCATCCGAATAAGCGCTGCTTGTTGACTCTGTAGCAATCATCGTAGTATATGTCACAGTTTTTCATCTTCTTTTTACCCGGCCAGTCCCATCTCACTGCCTGGATTTCAGTTATATCTGCTGTATAGCAGTCTAGGGCCTCTGCTAATTGTTTGGCAGGACGTGATATGTTAAGGGCCCGAATATTCCACGTACAAATCCGAAGGTCGTTGTCTTTATTTCGTTTGCTGGGTCGTCAACAATTGACCTTCCTCACCGAGTCATCTGATTAGTTTGGAACCAATGTTGTTTTACGCGGTAGGGAAGTTACTACAACGGCACAACTCCCAACCTGGAGGACCAGTGCCTTTTATTATACCACAAGGATGAGAGGTCGAGTACATCGGTGCCAGTATTCCACTACGGAAATATGAGCGCTGCCGCTGGTCCATTTAGGGCGCCTCCACCACCATCTCTATTCTAAGGTCCTGACTATCCTTGAAAATTCCTTATCGACCTGTGATCTAAACATGTCGAAGCACCTCTCGCAAGGTGTTCACCAAGTTCAACCTGACTGGAACTGTAGACACCACCATTGACTCTGTCTAGAAAATTTGCCCGCTGCCATCTGGAGCAAGAAGAAGTTGTCTAATGAAAAAGTGTCCTTCCCCCATTTCCAGCCTGCCGCCGCCAAGTCTGTCCTGGGACAGATGCTACGGAACATCATGTACGATGGCGTTTTTCGTCTTGATCTTAGACGAGACTAAAATCGTTGGATTTGCAGACGACATTGGTATAGTTGTTACAGCAAAACTACTGGAAGAAGTTGTTCAAATTAGCAATGAAACCATTTCAATTGTTCGACGGTGGTTAGCATTAGTTGGCCTCATGCTAGCTGAACACAAAACGGAGGCGGTACTAATTACCAGTAGAAAACGAAGTAACGCTCACAGTAGGTGGTCATGAAATAGTATCCAAATCAGCTATTAAATACCTTGGCGTTATGATTGACTCAAGGATTAGATTTACATAACATCTGTAGTATGTAAGTAACAAATCATCTCGGGTGGGTGCCTCTAGCCTGCGTCACCGCAGGAATGCTACCAATCGATATACTAGCAGAATAACTGCGTAGAAAGTTTCTAAAGAATAGACAGGAGGGACGGCTTGCTTACACTGATGTGGACACAACAGAAAGAAGTACAACCTTGAGGGAACGGCAGCAGCGCTGGAGCCTTTCGTCTAACCGTTTATCCCAATTATTGAGATTTGGACAAACTGCAGACATGATTTTTATTTTTTTTTTGTTTGTCGAGAGCAGGTGAAAAATCTTCCAAAGACACCATAAGGCCCGACCGCGCGTGCTTATGGTAGTGTGAGACTTTTACTCACTAAAAAAATACCTCTCTTCAAAATTAATACTACAACTAAGCCAGTGCTTATCCAGCAGTTTTATTTTCGCTTACGAGAATCGTGATTATAGAAAAAGATGTTCGTATGTGATTGAAAATAAATGTAGCACTTTAGACAGGTTAAATTCCAAAGAAAGTTCCTGCCTTTTTCACGACCTTCATATGCTATGACGCGAGGTCAAAACGTTTTGTCCTTTGAAGACGACGAATTGAATTCTTCGCGTCAAGTAGTTGAGTGATAGTACGGTTACAATGGCCGTGAACACGATCTTTGTGTTTACGCGCAAATCTTGTTATCTCTTCGACGAAGCTGGGAATTCCCAGATCCCGATGAATATCTTCGTTACGTACATACCACGGTGCGTTAACGATCGTTCTAAAAACTTTATTTTCAAAAGTTTGTATGATGCTTCTATTGCTTTTCTTGGTACAACCCCATAGTTGTATACCATACGTCCACACTGGCTTTAGCACTTGCTTATAGATAACCAGTTTGTTATGTAGGCTCAACTTCGAATGTTTTCCGAGTAGCCAGTACATTTGTCGGTATTTGTTTTGAAGTTCGTCGCGTTTCTTCTTCACGTGCAGACATAATGAAGTTAACTTTTACTTAACACAACTACTAACGGGGCATGCTTGCTTCCGGCCATACCTTTACAGCTTCAAGAACGATGACTCCTCCAATTGTCCATCGTGCAGTGATACTCCCGAAGATGTGGAGCATATATTCTTTTACTGCCCACTATTACAGCTACAAAGAGAAGTAGTACAAAGAGTACTGGGAGAAACACTAACTCCTGAGAATATAGTACAACACATGCTAGAATCCGAAAATAAGTGGAACGTTTAGAGCTCGTATGCCAAGGATGTATGCCAAGAGTTTAGGCTACTAGAGCGAGAAATGAGGGAAAGCGAAGAGAACGCCCGAAGTAACATCGTGAACGCTAGTAGACACGCTTGCATATACCAAAATATATCTGCGCAAATGCACAGGCAAGCGGACTTACGCACACAACAACACCCAAATGTTTAAAGAAAATTATGCTGCAGAAATTGCGTATAGAGGAACGAGCAAGGAGAAACGAAAGAAACAAAGATCTTGCCAACCCTGGCAGCTAAAAAAGAGTGACGAAATGTCAAACCTGCCCCTGCGAAGGAATGCCTTGACTGGCGGTGACGCAGTGGAAAAACAGGGCAGATAAATAGGAGGGGCTTCTTAAGCACATAACCATGCAGGAACATGGAGTCGGGCATAACTCGTATAACGTACTTCAAGTATCCATAAAAGATTTTTACCTCTACCTGTGCATAAAAAGAAAAAAAACTCTCAACCGCAATCTTGCAATCTTCACTGATAGCCAAGCTGTTATCAAACCAATTGATTCAGCTATCACACCTTCAAAACTGGTAGAGCAATGCCAGGAAGAGCTAAGCAAACTAGGCGCTCAGTCGAAAATTACCCTCATCTGGGTCCCTGGACACAGTAATTTCGAGGGAAACGAGCGAGCGGACGATTTGGCCAGACAAGGGTCACCCCAACATTCCACTGGGAGTCGTCAAGGGCAACATTCACAATCACTTCTTAAAGCTAGCTAACCATGGGTGGAAATCGCTTTCTAGCTCAAGGAAGACATGGCCCAGCTATAACAAACCTAAATCAAATGAGCTACTTAGCAGATCAAGACCAGATATTGTCAGAATAGTTGCCATCAGTACGAGCTATTGACCGAGAGGAGACTATGCGGCTAAGCTTGGCAGCCCCCATAAACCTTCTGCCGTTGCTACAGAGATGCTAATGAGAGAGAGTCCCTTTTTCCCTTGCAGACCCCCGGCTCTAGCGAGAACCAGACAGCGTACCCTAGGTAAACTCTTTTTTGACGACCTGGGAGAAATATCTGAGAAAAGGATTGGAGCCCTCATCCTTTACTTAAACTCGACACGCTGAGTCTAGAACGTCCATCTTCTTCAACCGAATACTTCACCATACTACCAGGTTACATGGGTTTTGTGGTATCCAAATGGCGCAATAGCGCTAATTGGGTTCTTTTTTAACCGCCACCTCAACCAACTAACCGAACCCTTATCTTTTTGCATCAACAATTTTAATTTAATAAAATCATAATAATAATATGTACAGGCAAGTCACTATAAGTTGTCAAGTTGGTACATATGTAGTGTATTTATTGTAGGGGTAGCAGAATACTACAATAGTAGCAACTTGGCAGCGGTAGCAAAAGTAGTGCATACCATGTACAATATGTCCTTTCAGGTTATTGTTCTCGCATCTTGTATATAAGCGTGTACGCACACATTCGTACCTCGTAAAAATCGGGGGTTGCTGACACAAACATCTGTTTGAATTATTCCTTTTTCTGTCAGCTGATGTAACTGTCAAAACGTATCCATTGTTTACATCCGTCTCTATGAATTTATTTATTTATTTTCATAGTGCGCGATGGTAGTTTGCTCTTAAGAGTTGTGGAAAATGTTTTCCAAAGTTATAGCATCATTAGTAAAAGAAATTAGCATGCCTTGAAGCACTTAAATGTTTTGTTATTGTTACTAGGTGTTCTTTGTTGTATATTTGTGGTGAAAGCACAATCCCTATATTCATTGAAAAGTTCAACTAAATGTTCTGAAACTTAGGTTAGTATTGCTTTTGCTTTAATTTCCTTAGTTTTGGTTTATTCAATTTAACTTCTGCACTTTTTTACCATTACCATTGTTACCGTTACTGTTCCTTTAATTAGCAAGTGCTACCTTGAACAAAGTAAGAAAAAAAAAAAACGTATTGATTTTTTCAAACTAATTTGAATTAGTCGTTAATTTGTACATAAAGCATGCATACAAAAGTATATCTCTTTGCATACAAGTATGTACGTATACATATATGTACGAGTATGTACCTAATTAAAATATTTAAAATAAATACTGAAGTTCCTAAAACTGCCCATGACTCATGAGGAATTCACTCGTAGGTTCTAATTATAAAAATCTTTCGAATTAATTAGTTTGACATTTAATTTTATTTAGCAAATAACATCATACAAAATA
Source organism: Brachypalpus laphriformis (assembly GCA_945910035.1). Lineage (NCBI taxonomy): Eukaryota > Metazoa > Arthropoda > Insecta > Diptera > Syrphidae > Brachypalpus > Brachypalpus laphriformis. The sequence goes on from OX246754.1 coordinate 91,354,237, forward strand.
ATATATGACATCCATATGTATGCCCGAATTTGCATGACTAAATTTGAAGTTCAATATTTACGGTGTGTAAATATACGAGTAGTATGCATTCATACATAATTGCAGCCCCATAAAACAATAAAAGTTTAACACTTCTTTGTTTTGGTACTGCGATTCTTTGGAAAGTGTTGCCATTCATCGATTGTATAACTGAAAAGATATTAATTAAATTAAATGAAAATATTGGATCAACAAACCAAATATTTATGGCGGTCATTAGTCATCAAAAGGATGTATGACAGGTTTGTTCAGTTGTGAAAATATGTTAGCAGTACAACGATAATTGAAATAAGTTTTTAGAAAAAGTTTCTATTTACCAAAGCATTTTTGGGCTTTACGCTCAAGCAGCTCGCATGATTCAGAAGTAATAATTAGTAACTTAAGTCAACTTACAGTCCAAAGTTGATATATTGCAAAATTTTCTTTTTAGTGAAACATCTGTGCACATACATAGAAAAATGCACTTAAGTACATATGATATGTAAATATGCATTTATGTACATATTATGTTAGTGTAGAAGTGGCACATGGATATTCTTAGTAACAAAGATTAGAGCAGTTGTCAAAGGGTCAGTTGTTTGTAGATTGTATGAGAGCATCCTGGAAAAATTGTGTGCTCCCTTATGTTTAAGTACCAAACCGAATTGCTTGGATGATATCGATGATATTGCTCTACGTATAAGTGTGGCTAACAACTACAAACAAAAAGGCTAAACTATCTGGAAAGGCTAGAAAAGGCAGGGGTTTGGATTTAACTTCAAATCAGCTAACAGAGCTACATAGGTGACGAGGAATTTTATGCTAGACAAAGGTGAGACAAAACCATCATCCGATTTTTAATTAATATCCTTGAAAAGGGAGAATCTCTAATTAATTATGTGAGTCCACATATTAACAAATACTAATTGCTTTACACTTTGAGAAGAAATGTAATCAATTTGACTTCTTAACGTACACTCCAATATAACAGGTACATAAATTGTTATTGGGTGTGAAATAAAGTTAAGCATACTCTTGACGGTTTTTCATACGACTTTGAGTACTTAAACAAAGAAAAAACTATGCCTGGTGCTGTGTACTTAAAAAAAATATTCAATACAAGTGCAAATGCTGTTTGGTTACCACCTAAGAAAATACAGTGCATACGATTTTTGTTAATAAACTTGAATTGAATTCTAGAAAAAAAATAATATTAATTTGAATTTTTTAAAGAATACGTACATGTATATAGTTCCCTCTTGTTTTATTTTCCATAGTATTTAATGCTTTAATAATAATTTCGAGCGAAATTTATTAACACGTAATAGACTCCAAGGCAAAACAATTTAAAAGCTTAACAATACTATGCAAAATAATAAAAAGCGAAATCATACGAGTACAATGCAAAATAGCAAAATGCGAATAAATCATAACACAGGATTAAAATTCCGAGATAACAATTGCGAAATGATTTTCTTACGATACGATAGCATAATGAAATGAGAACTTGCTGAACAAAAATTGCGAGTAAATGAAATAATTAAAATTCAAGACAACAAATTGTGAAATTGTTATGGAGAAATGTTAAATTGCAAAAAAAAAAAACCGGTGAGTAGACCCCTACTCATTGTTATTCGATTTTCGGCTTTTAGTTGGTATTAGATATCTTATAAAAATTCCATTACGACAATCATTTTAATTACGGTAGAACCAATATTCCCACATGATTTCGTATTTTTTTTACGTTTTTTGAGTAGAAAAGGGTAAACTGTCTCAAAACAGGGGAAACATTTTTTCCGTTGAAACTAAATTAAAAATGAACAGCAAATGTTCCTGGACTTTATTCAATAATAAAAAGCATTCGAATGGCATTCCTAATTGTATGCATTATGAAGGCGTAACTTCTTCGGATATGTCAACTATTTGCAACATGTTTGCTAAATATGGTCAGTCCGTTTATACGAATGAAGTTTCAGCTATATAGACTGGTGCAAAAATGTATGCGGAGCTCAAAGCTGATTTTATGGTTTTGAACGACTTAAATGACTGAATTTGCTATAAATCTTAAACTAAACAAGATTTCGCAAAAATTTTGCAGAATGTTTTTTGGAAATACTACAGAAAATATAAAATTTAAAAAATTATTAATTTTCTTAGCACCGTTACTTTTTGGCAGCGTTTTAAACACGACATTTTATTCCTTACCTTATATTTTAGTATTTTTACAGGGCGATATTTCCCTTATATTATTCCAGCAATTTGAAGTTTGTATTTTTTTTATATATGGTCTGAACTTTAGAACCACGTCAAAATCGTTCCAAACTAACTATTTTAACTCGCTAAGACTTGAGTATTTCTTAGTTACCCTTCGTTTCAATAATGTTTACTAGGACCAATCACTTACGTGATTGCTCCGTTAAAAGCGAATGAATTAAAAAAACACGTTAATAACAAAGTCAAGCTTACTCTTACTACGACACTTAGGTAAACATCTATTGTCTTTTAACCGGATCTTTCTCCCTCGCAATCGTCTGCTATATAGTCAACAATTAAATCCGTGCTAGTCGAGTGCGGGCGTGGCAAAATCGCATCATCACCTCCTCGCGGTGCCTGCTGGATAGCTATCTGATAGCGAACTAACGATGAGTGTATGCTGAGTCTGACGATATATTTGTAGCTGAACACTCAGACCCGCGTAAGCACATCTGGGTGAACTTCAGTGCGCATATGTTTAACCGGACGAGGCATCTCTTGTTGACCTAATTGGCTGAAATATGTGTCTCAGAAGTCTAGCAAGAGGTCCTCAGAAGGAGGACGTGCGGCGGATAAATTCTCTCAATGGAATCAACGGTGACTTCTACAGGCCAGCGGATACCTTACTTGAGCTACTTCGACATATTTGGAGTTGAGGTCTGTAAGGATTTTCAATACTGCGTCAGGGTACTGAAAAAGAGATGGTGGCGGATGAACCCTTAATGGGCCAACGGCAGCGTTCATATCCCCGAAGTGGGTTACTGGCGTCGATGTATCCGGCCTCTTGTCCTAGGGGTAAAAAAAAAGAAGACCTGGTCCTCCAGGTTGGAGGTTGTGCCGTCGGGTTAACTTCCCTACCACGTAAAAAACCTTCGGTTACGAAGCAACCAACAGCCTCAGATACGGATGATTTTACTGTTGAGGACCCAAGCAAACATAAAAAGGACAACGATCTTCGTGAGTGCACGTGGAATGTTAGGTCCCTCTACAAACCACGTGCAGCCGAACAACTTGCGGAGGCCCTAGAGTGTGTCAAAGCAGACATCACCGCCATCCAAGAAGTGCGATGGGATGAGCCGGGCATAAGGAGGAAGAAAAACTGCGACATCTACTACGGTGATTGCTACAGACAACAACGACAGCGCCTATTCGGATGCGGATTTGACCATTGGAGAGAGACTTAGGCAAGAAGTCTTGAGTTCCCAGCATGTGAACGAACGTCTCATGACTATCCGTATCAAGGCTAAATTTGCCAACATTAGCCTAATATGCGCTCACGCCCCTCACGAGAAGATGGACGACGCGACCAAGGATGACTTCTACCAACTCTTGGACAAGACGTATGAGCAATGTACTAGCCACGTCGTTAAAATTATCCTAGGTGATTTTAACGCTAAGCTAGGAAAAGAGGACGTCTTTAGTAGCGTGGTCGGAAACCACAACCTGCATGACATCACATCCGACAACAGACTCAGGCTAATCGACTTTCCGGCGGGATGCAACTTTGTCGTAGCTAGAACGCGGTTCCCACGTCTCGATATTCACAAGTGAACATGGCTCTCCTTTGATCGAAAAACTGTCAACCAAATCGATCATATTGCGATCGACGCAAGGCACTCTTCCAGTAGTCTGGGTGTCCGGACTTTCCGAGGAGCCAACGTAGCCTCGGATCACTACCTAGTTCTAGCCAAGGTACGGATGCGGATATCCAGAACGGAGCGAAATCAATGACTGCTGTGTTGTAGTCGGGCGGATACAATCGCAAGAGACCGCCAGAACCTTTGCCGATCGAATTTCTTCTATTCTTAATCTAAGTCCTATGCCGCCAGCAGCAAATGCGGAAGACCAGTGGCAGCGTTGCCAGCAAGCCATTAGAGATGCCGCCTCTGATGTACTGGGTTTTTCTCGGCCACCACAACGAAACCCCTGGTTTGATGAGGAATGTCGGCAAGCACATGCAGCTAAACAAGAGGCGTATAAAGCGGCGCTGCATAGAACGACCAGAGCTGCTTACGAGCTCTACGTGAGCAGGAGAAAAGAGGAACATCGACTTTTCAGAAAGAAGAAAAAGGAGCATGAGAAGCGCTCGATCGAGGAGATTGAGAGACTTTATTGCAGGAATAATGTTCGAAAATTTTACCAAAAGGTAAAAAGAACATGCCAGGGTTTCAAAGCCAGAACAGAAGCCTGCAGGGACGAAAATGGTAATATAGTAGTAGAATCGCAGTCGGTGCTGAGGATATGGAAGGAACACTTCTGTAGACTGTAAAACGGTGATGATGACCAATATTTCGCTTTCAGGCAGAATGAACCATTCAACAGTGACGATGGCAGTCAAGATTCCCATCAATCCGATCAGCATGAAGTGAGGATAGCGATATCTAAACTCAAATCCAACAAAGCTGCTGGAGCCGACGGCCTTGCCGCTGAACTTTTCAAGGCAGGAGGAGATGAGTTGGTTAGGAGCATGCACCAGCTCATCTGTAATATCTGGTTGGACGAAAGTATGCCCGATGAATGGAACCTCAGCATCGTTTGCCCGATCCTGAAGAAAGGAGACTCTCTGAACTGCGCCAACTACAGAGGTATAAGCCTCCTCAACATGGTATATAATATCCTGTTGGCCGTACTATGTGAACGCCTAAAACCGATCGTCAACAGCCTGATAGGAACTTATCAGTGCGGTTTCAGGCCTGGAAAGTGCACCATTGACCAAATATTCACACTACGGCAGATCTTGGAAAAGACCCATGAATATAAAATCGACAGGCAGCACCTCTTCATCGATTTCAAATTTGCCTATGATAGCGTGTACAGAGACGAGTTATACAGAGCCATGTTCAGTCTTGGCATCCCTGCTAAGCTCGTCCATTCGTGCAGAATGACGATGGAGAACTCTCGCTGCTCCATCAAAGTCGGTAAGAACATCACCGAACCGTTCGATGTCAGGAAAGGTCTCAGGCAGGGTGACGCGCTATCATGCGATCTCTTTAACACAGTACTTGAGAGAATTATACGAAACTCACAAGCCAACACCGGAGGTACAATCTTTTACAAGTCTGTACAACTACTCGCTTATGCCGATGACATTGACATAACCCTTTCAGTACCCACTTACACATTTGTGGGGGTAAATTAGTCTCTTTTTTTCTTTTTTTAGTTCTCTCTGCAATTTCTTATTTTAAAGTTCCAAATGCATCAATTGTGTTGGTTACTCACATTAAAAATTTCTTGTTCTTTCCTATTTTTCTACTTAAAAGTGTCTAGCCTACCAAATTTCAATTAAATCGAATGATTTTTACTTTCGTCGGTACTGAAAGGGATAATCGGAGGAACTCAGCGGGAAGTCAATGGGGCATTTACGAGTATTGAGATCGAGGCAGCAAAGATTGGTCTAGCGGTCAATGAAAGCAAAACAAAATATATGCTGTCTACAAAAAAGGACACCCAACATCGGCGTCTTGGACAGAACGCCACAATAGATACATATAATTTTGAGGTAGTAAAGGATTTTGTCTACCTAGGCTCTATGGTGAAGTCCGCAAATGACATCAGTAGGGAGATTACAAGAAGAATTACTCTTGCCAATCGTTGTTTCTATGGGCTAAGACGGCAATTGAATAGCAAAGCCCTATCTCGAACTACTAAGGTAACTCTTTATAAGACACTAATCATCCCAGTCCTGCTGTATGGCGCAGAGGCATGGGTTTTGACAAAACCGGATGAGGATGTCCTTGGTTGTTTTGAGAGAAAAGTTCTTCGAGCGATCTTTGGTCCCGTCTGCATAGACGGTGAGTGGAGGAGAAGGTACAATGCCGAATTATACGGCCTATACAAAGACATCGACTTAGCCAGAAGAGTTCACATACTGCGGCTAAGATGGCTGGGTCATGTAGAGCGGATGGAGCCCAACGTTCCCACTAAGAAAGTCTTCGAATCCACCCCGGATGGATGGCGCAGTAGAGGACGACCTCGTGGTAGGTGGTGCAAACAAGTGGAGGGGGACCTCAAACAACTTGGCGTGCGCAACTAGAGACAGCTGGCTCGTAACCGTGCTGGCTGGAGAGGTTTGTTGGTTGAGGCCCATATCCATCCCGAACTGTAGAGCCATCCAAGTAAGTAAGTTATCTATCTATCCAGGAACCATATGTGCGGAACAAGCGCATATGTGGATTTGGTGGTGTTCGTGGAGTAACGGTGCTATGTGACGAGCGATCTGAAAGACCGAGAGCTTGTCTAATTGTGCCGAATTTCCTCTCAGTAAGCAAGCTTGGACAATTTTGTGGTCAGGACTTGGTTGCTGCAGCTGTAAGCTACGAAACAAATGGAAGTTGGAAAACTTTCGTCGTTGCGTCGGCTTATTTCCCTTATGATTCGGTAATGCCTCCACCACCGAAGGCGGTTGCCGAACTCATAAAGTATTGTGACACTCGGGAGACGGGACTAGTCATATGCTGCGATGCTAATGCTCAGAATACAGTCTGGGGCAGCAGCAAATGCAACATACGAGGAAACCATCTCCTAGACTTTATACTAGCATCTGGTATGACAATAAACAATGTTGGCTCCCAGCCAACTTTTGTTACGTCAAGGAGGCAGGAGGTAATTGACTTGACTTTATCTAATAGGTACTTCAAGTCGATTACTAACTGGAGGGTACTGCCGGAAGTGTCCTTATCAGATCATAGATACATCATTTTCCAAATCGAATGCGAAGCTTTAACTTTGCAGGGGAGGAGGAATCCGAGCAAAACCAACTGGGTGCGGTTTAGGAAAGAGCTAGACAGATCTGTCAAAACTCCAGCTAAACTCAGAACGAAACGAAAGGTTGAGGATGCTGTTCAAAACCTGACCAGTGTCCTTACCAACTGTTTTGAACTGGCGTGTCCAATGACAAAAACTCCTGCAGAACGCCGGTTCCCTGGTGGAGCCCGGAACTGCAGCGGCTTAGGAAAGAGTCCAGAAAACTTCTGAATAGGTCTCTTAAGACAAATTTAGAAGGTGACTGGGATCTCTTTAGATCGAAGCAAAAAGACTATAAGAAGTTAATTCGTTTGTCGAAAAGTGCTTCTTATAGAGATTTTTGTGAAAAGATCGAGACACTCGGTGAAACCAGTAGGTTAGTTAAAGTCCTCAAAAGAGGTAAGCCGACCAAACCGGAGTCACTCAGACGGTCTGATGGCAAGTTTACTGAGACAAAAGCGGAAACTTTTAGTCTTCTGCTGGAGACTCACTTTCCTGGCAATCGGATAATCACTAGGTCGCAGCTTGGCCCGCTTACCCAGGCTGAGCTTGATCTAAGTCAGAAAACTCGGCGCAGTTGGTATATTGCATCAGCCGTGGTAACAGATGAGGCCATCAAATATGCTGTGGCATCTTTTGATGGTTTCAAATCGCCTGGCACCGATGGAATATATCCGGCTATGCTGCAACAGGGTATAGATCAGCTATTGCCAACTCTGAAAAGAATTTTCACCGCTGGCTTGGCGCTGGCATATATTCCTACACCTTGGCGGACTGTCAGAGTAGCTTTCATACCGAAAATTGGTAAGGAAGACTATTCGCTCCCCAAGAGTTTCAGACCTATAAGTTTGACATCCTTCTTACTGAAAAGTATGGAGAGACTGGTAGAATTTCACGTGCGCAAAGTTGCTTTGAAACTGCATCCACTATCGGAGATGCAGCATGCTTACCAGCGTGGGAAATCCTGTGAGACCGCACTTCAAAATCTAGTGGCCAGAATTGAATGCGCGCTTGATAGGAGAGAATACGCGATGGGTATCTTCATCGACATTGAGGGTGCTTTTGACAATGCAACTTTTGACTGCATGTGCGACTCTGCCAGACAACACAGGGTAGATGAAACATTAGTGTTGTGGATTAAAGCAATGCTAATGAATAGAACTTTGGTAGTGGATGCGGATTGTGGCCAATATGTTATGACAGGGGTAAACAAGGTGGCGCAAGGTGGCGTTCTGTCTCCATTGTTATGGTGCATGGTGGTCGACTCTCTGTTGAACACTCTAAATAGTTCTAACGTCTACGCTCAGGCATATGCGGATGATGTCGCCGTACTTTCTGTCGGGCCATGCCTGGCGACGGTCTGTGCTAACGCACAGGCGGCGCTGGACATGATCGATGAATGGTGTACTAGGAGTGGGCTTTCGGTGAATCCTCTTAAGACTGAGGTTGTTCTTTTTACGAGAAGGAGGATTTTGACCGGTCTGACTCAGCCAGTACTAAAAGGCGTCACCATTCGCATTTCCAATGAAGCCAAATATCTGGGAGTGATTCTAGATAAGAAACTTCATTGGTCTAAACACGTCGAGTCGAAAACATCCAAGGCGCTCTCAGTCTTCTGGCAGTGTAAGGGTGCTTTTGGCAAGACTTGGGGCTTATCACCGAATAAGGTTCTCTGGATCTACACGGCTATGATAAGACCATTCCTCGCATATGCGTCGGTTGTTTGGTGGAAGGGACTCTCGCGTAAATATGTGGTTGCCTTTTGTGCGAAACTCCAAAGAACGGCTTGTCTCGGCTGCTCAGGAGCTTTCCCGAGTACGCCTGGCTCTGCTCTAGACGCTTTGCTGAACTTACCTCCCCTTGATACTTATATCATGGGTTGCACTATCAAAGCCATCCATCGTCTTAGGCGGGGCGGTTTTTGGTATACTCCACACTGGAACTTTGATGAACTTGCGCGACACTTATCTTACGACTCCTGTCTTATGGATATGCCGTCTGATGCAATGACACCAGAACTCCAGCTGATGCGCAAATTCAGAGTCGACTTTCCTTGTGTCCAGGACTGGCTTCGGTCAGAATCTGAGCCGGGAATGGAATGTAGTCGTATTTTCACGGATGGTTCCAAAACCAATCAAGGGTCTGGCGCTGGGGTCTTCGTGGAAGTCGACAACATTAGACTTCACTTCTCGTTAGGCAAATATGCGTCTGTTTTCCAAGCGGAAACTTATGCAATCCTAATGGCCATGAACTATGTTGTGAAGAACAGGTGGAAGGGACGTAGCATTTGTGTCTGTAGTGACAGTCAGGCTGCGCTTAAGGCCTTGCTTAACCCTTTAACCGCTTCCAAAATAGTTCGTGAAACCAAAAACTCTTTGAACTCTGTCGCAAGGCTGAATTCTCTGTCTCTTATCTGGGTCCCAGGTCACACTGGGATCTTGGGGAACGAGATCTCCGATGAGATTGCTAGACAAGGCTCAGAGGAGGCTTTCTCCGGTCCCGAACCCGTGTTGGGTTTTCCAGCGTCCTCGGTTAGGGCTTCCATTGACGATTGGGTCTCTCACGAGCACAATTGTGTGTGGCATGACTCTCCAGGTTGCAGGTTGACTAAACGCATGCTCCCGGACGTCTGTAAGAAATCAGCGGCATTCTTGCTGTCTCTCAGCAGAAAAGACTGTAGACAACTTATCGGCGTCTTGACAGGCCACTTCGCTTTTGCCAAGCACCTTAACGTGTTAGGCTTAAGTGACACTACAATTTGCGACGCTTGTAGAGAAAGTGACGACACCGCGGAACATTATCTCTGTGAGTGTCCGGCCTTTGCTCGTATCAGGTGGCAGATCTTCGGTGCGGATGTGGTGAGTGCTGGTACTGTAAGCTCCTCATCACTGAAGTGCTTGCTTGGCTTTCTTCGAAAGTCAAGGAAATTCCAACAAAATGGGTAAATCAGGGTTTGCTCTCTGGCAGTACAATGGACCAGTTGTGTCTGAGTGCTCCAGTCGAGTGTTTCCTATCCCGACAAAAAAAAAAAAAAAAAAAAAAAAAAAAAAAAAAAAAAAAAAGTTAGTCGAGTGCTGTGTTAATTTTTACTTAAAATTGGTAAAACGAGAACTTTAAGTGATATCATCAGGGATAGGATTTTGCTAACTTTGCCTCTTTTTTTTGCTTAATCGGAAGATAGTATCGACTTTACACAAACACGTTTCATGTCCTCCTGATTCCAAATATATGTATTTTATTTTGCCTTTTTTTGCCTTTTTATATCATTATTGCCTTTTTTGCCTTTTTTGTCGTTGTTGCCTTTTTCTGCCTTTTTTGCCTATTTTGCTTTTTTCTCAAAGTTTGTTCGCTAAAAAAATTGTAGAAAATGCGCCTTTGCATGCATGTACATCTGTGCAAACATGCTTCTTACTCACACTACGTAATACGCATATCTAAATTCCTAGACGCGTTAAAATTGAAAACGCCTAGTCCGTGGGGAGAGTCAACATGGAAATATGTACATGACCACAGACGGTTTACACTTGTATGTGACCGCAGACGTTACTGTGTATAACTCTATTACATATTTCTTGTTTGTATGCAATACCTAATATGCGGATTATTTTGCTCGGATTAAAAAAATCCTCAGGGTTCTTGAAGACGATGGAAGCTGTGTTGTGTTTGCAAAGGAATTGATTGAAGATGAAGCAGTACAAGCGCAGCTGGCGTACATCAAAGTCAATTTTAGGTTTTTAGTCGACCAAATAAAACGAATTTTCGAAAACTTACAAAAAACAGGTATTTTTGAGAGTCTGTACTTATAATTTTAACTAGCATTATTCTGATCAAGGAACATCAATTGGCGAAGTGTTGCCGGTTTTAAAGAACATTCAGCAAAACTTGAAAAAAGCAAAAGGCCCGATTGTAAAGGAAGTCCTGAAGAAGTTTACTGCCGTTTTCAATGCAAATACGGGACTGAAAACTATTGAGCAGATAAATTCTATAATGAACGGCGACTTGGATTCCAAACTTCCACAAAATATTGATGTTAATAATGTCGAAAACTTTAAATGGGCTCCACTCGTTTCAGCTGAAGTAGAAAGGTCATTTAGCTGTCTAAAGGCACTTCTAAGAAAGAACCGGAGAAGATTATTACCAGAAATTTCAAAAAGCTCTTGGTAGTTCAATGTACAATAACTAATTGTGCATTTACTTTCCTTTTCTTATTTTTGATAAATGCCTTTTTTTGCCTTTTTAAGTGTTTTGTTTTGCCTTTTTTTACTTTTTTATGTCAACAAAATCCTAACCCTGGATATCATATATTTAGTTGGTAAGGAGGCAGTAGGCGAACCCCACAGGCGGATCAGTAGAAATGCGGTGAAGTGGGAGGGTTATGATCTCTCATTTTTGGATCTTAACCTAGCGGTTTATGCCTCCAATTCCAATTCGAATGATTTAGACGATGTCTAGAGATATCCCGAGATATTGAAAGAATCGATTATAATCGATTATATCATTCGAATGCGCCCGTCACTAGTTTGTTCCCTTGTTTAAAAAAATTTGAATATTGCGGGAAAAAAGGCAAAATGCGACGAAAAGGGTAAAAATAAATCGCAGCTCCGCAGAGGCCAAGCAACATCACCAAAACGGCTGATTACACGATTATTGAACAAAAAGCGCAAAAGATCGATTGTTGGACGACTGGTATGAGAGATCGTCCAAGTTAATTTCCTCCGTTTCTGAAAAAAAAAAAAATCATTCTATCATTATCGTTCCATCTTCATCTTTGAAAAGGAATGGACCAATAATGCCACCATTGCATAAACTACACCTGACAGTCACACGCTCGGCTGAGCGCACAGGATGAGCACGAAGATAGCTTACGTTATCAATTAGCATGGCAATCTCATGAACTTTCTCCACAAACTTGCAATACTAGCTAAGGGATTCCGTGGAAGGAAATCCGCATTGATGTGATCCTTTGTCTTTTTATATTCGATTTCGTACTCAAAATCGTTTAAAAATTGGGCGTAATGAACCAACCTTTGCGCTGTAAGTAATCGTATTCGGCTTATTATTTGCAATAAGTGTAAACTTCCGCCTGTAACAATGGGTAAACAATTTGAGTGGCCCCTAAAATACTGCTGCTGCCTCCTTATCTAACTGGCTACAATTGACTTCTGCTTTTGCTAAATTCCTTGACGCGAACGCAGTTGGTTATTCGTATTTATTGGTTATATGCGACAAAACAGCCGGATTTCTAGTTTCCTTGTAAAGCCCTTTAACTGTCTAATACACTGAACTTTTTTCTAACAAGTAGAGTTTAAGGTATGCCTGATAGATATAAATATAAATATTCCCCATATTTAAGTTCCAGGTACGAATCCCTGACATTACGAATTTTATGTCCGTCGTTTACAATGCAGTTATTAAGTGTTACCTTATAGTTGGCACACAAATGAACTGATTTATCAGCCTTAATTACGGGTACAATCGGCGTTCCCTAGTATGAATGCGCGACCTTATCGAAAACTCCAATTGTCTCTAATCTATCTATTTCATTCTCAACCAACGACTGCATAGCTGTTGCTTAAGACGTCCTATGTTTGCATCTGTAACGAATTAACTTACAATTATTTTAGCGCATGCACCCATTTGCGTCCCATTAGTGAATCAAAACTTCCTTCGACTATGTATAAATTGCATGGAATACTTTTATTTCTTTATTCAACTTGGACCTTTGATTTTTAACCGCGGGGACGACTTCGTTACTGTGTGCTATATGGGCATCAGGCCAGTTATATGTAAACTTTCTCTGGTTTTTGACAGAAATCACAGCCCCCGTATCAAACTGCGTATCCACAGATTTCACATTTATTTTTGAGGAAGTAAAGTACTTGCCCCTACCATGTTTGTCAGCTGAATTTTTGTGTAAGCTCACCACATGCAATTCTTACTGCTGGAACACAATGGGGTCACTGTCGTACGTCCTGTCAAAAGTTAAAATACACGCAAATGAATAGAAGTGAACACAATGAGTTCCCGTGAGTTGGTCAACTTTTAATATTTTTCGCGCGACAAAGCTAACAAGTAGTAGGCAGTGGAGGAGTAGCAAACAGAAAAGTTGATTGGATTAGTGAAATCATATGAAATATTGTGCAATCTATCACATCCGCCTTAAAAACCCCTCCCAGACTTTTATTTGAATTTAATAAACACATTTTCAATCCAGTTGATATTTAAATAACATAAGTATGCGACTTCATTGTGGACGCATTTTTTGAGAGGCATGCGATATGCGACGCGATTAAACGTAATACATTTTTTTCATACATGTCGTGATACCTGTTGTCTTCCTAGTCATCTTCATTATTGACGTCTAACTCCAGCTCGGTGGGAGTTTTTCGATTTAATGCTGACCGAAGCGATGTGACCTGTTCTTCGACAAAGTGTACAATGATAATTTCTTGCTTGGCGCTTGTTTGCCACGTGGCCATGCTTTCCGCACCTGCAATCTGTAATTTTTGAGCTCGTATTCATTTTTGTTCTAGAGAAATTATAAGTTGGAGTAAATGATTTACTTTTCATTGTGCTCCCTCTCAATTGAACTTGGTGTATATTTTGCACTCCCTGGCTCTCAAACTTCAATGCTTCCATTGCCAAAGCATTTTGAATATTTTTCTTCTCAGACTCCTGTAGCAACTTGTCCTTTATGTCCAAATCTCTAAGGCAAACTATGATCTCAGATGAGCATCCAGCACTGACTTTTGCAAACAGCACATGCACAATTGCAATGGGTGCGATTGCAATTTTGTTTAGCTCCGCCACATAATTTGCGATCGATCCCCCTTCATGTCGTAGTCTGAGGAAAAATTTGTATTGCTCCATAACCTCATTAGGCTTTGGGCTGAGATGGTTTTTCAGGGCTGTGATTAATTCCTCATGTTTTTGATCCCGGTTCATCTAGAACTGTTAAGGTGGATAGTAGGTAGTAGTACTTTGTTCCAGTACTTTCCGTTTTTTGGTATTATCGGTGATATTTTTCAAGTCAAGGTCATTTTCTAATCGCTTTATACATTTTGAAAATGTCCTCGTTCTCGTTGTATTGTTCGAAGTCCAAATTCGGGATTACAATTTCAAGAAGATTACATATTTATTGAATTTAGTTATCGTAGTTAGAGTTTGTGTCAGTTCTTGCGTCGCACAGTGGGGCAAATACCCCTGAAACCGGAATAAATTCACTGGATAGCCAGTGCGTGCTGAAAACTCTTCTTTTGTATAAGAATCAACTACCTGAATACACAAAGATCATTTTACATACATATGTACAATTTTTATTTTAGTGTTAGATTCATGTTATTAAACTTAAAAATATATATAAAAAAATGTTTTTTTTTTTTATTTGTTCAAAGACAGTTACCTGAATGTCCTCTGTTTTCGGATAACACTTTTTTTTGCAGCTTGAACTACCTTGTAAGAAGGAATCCTTTCAGGATCTCTTCCACTAATTAGGATGCAATTGGATGACCCTCAGATCTCAGATTACATTTTGTCGCAAATCCTAGCTGCAATGTGGATAAATCACTTCTAATAGTTTGTATTTTTACGCATTTGCTTCTATCGCAGCTTTCTTCAAGTGATGTCTTTAGAAGGCCTCGCTGTTTTGGGAGTGCTATCTCGCTAATGAGTTTAAAACCAATCATGCCTACTGGCATGAAAATTGTAGAATGATTGTAGTGGTCTTTAAGGTGTGCCTCCAAATTTTTCTTGCAATGTTTGAAGCCCGGATTCCTTCATGAGGTTGAACAACTACATCTTTGTTATAAAAAAAGTTCTTGAATGCGAAGCCTAACAGAAATAAGAGCCACTTAGGAAAATGAATGAATAAAATAAGAAAATTTTGTGAAATAGTTGATTCGGAAAAATTAAATAAAAAAAGGCGCACGTATGAGCACCGGTTTTCTTCGAAATTATATACACAGGAAGTCAACCTATATAACCATAGAAAAATCTTAATGTGAAAGTGTGAAATATTTTATATTTACATTATTTAAAAAAAAAGTGATTTATATTTCTTTGAAAAGTTTATCGGTTTTCAGAAAATCATACAAAAATTGCTTTTATAGTTTATATAAAAAAATAATAACACAAGGAAATTACATGCATGAAGCTATAGATTCCATAATAAAATAAACTTTTCACGTACTTATAACAGGAATTACAGCTAACCAACCACTCGCTAATTAAACCTCTTATTTCTAGCCACTTTGCAGGAAAAACTGACGTGTTACTTTCAATTAGGCGGAATGGAGTGAAAAACGTATAAAATATTTAACGGTTCTTGCAAATCAAGCTTTGGGATGCTTAATAACGGAAAAGTAAGATAGTACACTCTTCTCTTTCATTTAAATTTTTGATTTAATTCTGGCATTGATATATAATGCCAGAATTGTGCGTCGTTTGGGTCATCTTAAGATTTTCCTTAATCTTCGAATCCTCGTTGTCTCTGATAAAGATGCGTATTGGAGAAGACGGTAGAAATAAACACCTCGTATCTTTGATTCTTCATCGTAAAAGGAATTCATTTTATTTGACATCTATAAAACCAGATGTCATAAGGGCCATTACATACTGTACATCTAGTTTAGGATTTTAGTTACAACTCATCAATTAGTTCAATATATAGCACCCCCATCTGGCAATTCGTTCGATTTTCCTGTCGCCAAATAGTTGCATTAAAAAGACAACGGCAATAATATTACCAACGACTGAAACCAACATACCAAATAATCGCTTACAGTTTTTCTCAACATTTTTAGTTATAACATGCAATTATGTTTTCCTCTGGAATATTTGCTTAACTACTCAGGTAAGAGAGTGGAATCCTCTAAGGTGATAGGCGATAGTTAATAGTCAAAGTTGATGATCACAATTTGTTAGCTCTCCGTAAAAAGATCGCAGACACATTCAAAACTTGGCAGCACCGCTTTTCGAAACATCATTTTCACAGCTTTTCTCAGCTGTTTGTAGCCGCGTTTTATTATCACACATGATCCATATATTGTAGATCACACGCGGAAAATATAACGATCTGGATCAATGAACAATTTTCGGTGTGTGTTGCGGTAATAGTTTCCAAACCTAACTCATTTCAAAATACGGCTTATTTAATGCTGAAATTGTGCTTGCCTCTTGCTATATGCATCCAGGACAACATTTGTTTCTTCTGGCGTACGACTATAATATTATTGTTTTCATTTAATAATTAGTTATGTTTTTAAAAGTACTAATAACTTTTTTCCCTCTTCTCTATTGGAATTGCACAGCGCGGATTTGCCAAGCGATTGAAATACTTTTATAAAATTCAAAGAATATTCGATTTTTTTATGTTTTCCCGATACTAATGCTTTCAAAATGATGTATATTCACTCAATAATTATTAATTTTAAATCATTAGGAGTAATTGGTATAAATATTTCCATATTTGGAGTCCAAAAAGTATTTCATATTTTAATCTGGCAACAGGAGTTTTGACAATTATCGACAAAAGTGGAACCTAGCGAGGAATAGTGCTAACTAATTTCTAGAGCACGAAAATTGATTTTGATAAAAAGCAAGATCTTATATTGTTGTTGTAATGAATGCTAACCAATGATAGATCGTCACTGATATTACAACCCAGTTTGTGTCAATTTGTTTTGATTTGTGCACAAACAAATTTGAAGAAACTAGATTTAGCTTAAACCATGCAAGTAAAATAAGTAATTTACATATTAAAACAATTTTAAAGAGCTATATAAATTATTATAGGTCTGCCGCACAATCCAAGAAAAGTAAATGGCGATTCTATCCAAAGCTGAAATGTTTCGCAATGAAATCTATGAAGAAGTCAATCAGAACAATCAGACGCGGCTTTCTTTTATACCACAAGCTACTGCGAACTCAAGTACCACACTTCGCCAAAGGAATAAGAAGGACAAGCAGCGAAAAGCTTTGTAAAAACAAACTAAGCTGCAAGAACGTTTCTTCGCCATCCAAACGGCGAAACAATTAGTAGGTCCTTAGTTGAAATAAGGGATGAAATAGCAGGGTTGCTACTTCTTCCAGCAAAATGTAAAAATGCAACATATTCAAAGAAAATGTAGGAAAATATAATTTTTTGTTAATTTTCTTTATTTTTGTGTTATAACTTATAGCATTCAGTTTCACCAATACAAAATATTATAAAAAGAAAGGATGAAGATGAGGTTAGGTTGGCTGTTCAGTAAAGGTCCATTGCGTTACCATGGATCAACCATAAGGGTACTCAGAGTCTAACAAAACCAACTCATGACGCCTAAGGACGCCAGATCGCCGTGGTCTTCAAGGAAGGGGGCTCCTAGATGAAGCATTATTTTAAGCGACAGGGGTGCACAAGTGCATAGGGGGTGATGGATGGTTTCCTCCTCCTCCTCGTTTCTACAGCTCCTGCGGAGGTCTTTGGAGAAGCAGCCAAGTCTTTTGGCATGTTGGCCTATAAGATAGTGTCTAGTGAGGACACCGTAAACGCAGCTGGTCTGTGGTGGTTTTAGCTTGGCCAAATAGGCACTACGCTTCTGGTCCGCTTACCCATTTGTAGTTGATCTTGCTAATAGCGTTCAGCTTTAGTAGATGCTTTCCCTTAGTATACGAGGGGTATACTAAGGGCTTGTCTATCTGACAGAATCCTTAGAGTTGTCCTTGTCTGGCGAGCCCATCCGCCCTGCAGTTTCCTGGAATGTCTCTGTGGCCTGGCTCTCAGCATCGGAGAATGTTGAACTGCTCGTTCACCTTCGTAAGAGACAAGCGGCAATTTAAAGCAGCCATTGAAGTGAAGGAGCACGATTCCAGGGAATTGATTGCCACTTGACTGTCAGTGAAAATGCTAATATGCCTGGCAGATGGTACATTACATTTCAGCCAAGACAGGACTTCTTTGATCTCTATGATTTCCGCCTGAGAAATGCTACAATGATCAGGAAGGTCGGAACGAGATACTCAGATTGAGCTTTTCGGAGAAAACAACACAACCCACCCTACCTTCGGTCTCAGAGCTATCTGTGAAGAAGTGACCCGAACTACCATCGACAGGGAGAGAGTTGTCCAATTCATCCCGTTTAAGGATGCTCGTACGAATGTTTCGATCAAATCTCAGTTTCGGTGGGGTGTAGTCCGTATTATCGTTACTTATGTCCTGTATCCCCTTGTGCGTCCTAGGGCCTCTACTACGCCTACGCGCCATCGTGTACGGTTTCTGGCAATGTGTCTGAGTTTTCCCCAACTTTTCACTAACTGCCGTGCCTCCTTCTCGACTGTTCTGCGCCATGTTCTCATCGGACCGCCAGGTCTTCTGCCATCCTGAGTTAGAGGTTTCCTTTGCATAGCATGGTTTGCTATGGAACTGTCACCCTTTCGGAACGTGTGACCAATCCACTGCCACTTCCGTCGTTGGATGGTTGTGCCTATTGGTTCCTGACCCGTTCTCTGGTAAAGGTGTTCGTTAGAGATACGATTGGGCCAGAAAATCCTTAAGATATTGCGCAGGCACCTACTAACAAGCGTTTGCATTTTTCTGGTGGTAGTAGTAGTCACTCTCCACGTGTTGCAACCATTTAGTAGCACGGATTCAACGTTGGAGCGGAACAGTCTTATTTTGGTGCTCAAACTGATTGCATTGCTTCGCCATATTTTGGACAACATCCCGAACGCGGACTTTGCTTTGGCGATCCTGTTGGCTATATCCAGTTCGGTTCCACCATCGGTCGAGGCAATACTCCCAAGATACTGGAAATCCTCTACTCTCTCTACCGGTTGTCCAGCAATGCATATTTGAGCCGATGAGTTAGTTCCAAGGCTGATCATTTTAGTTTTTGCCGTATTAATTTTCAGCCCGACGACGCCTGCCTCCCTCTCCACATCTGCTGTCATTTGGTGGAGGTCCATAATTCTGTGGGAGAGTAAGCATACATCGTCTGCGTGGTCAAGATGTTTCAGTTGAGATGTAAGAGTCCATCGAGTTCCTCCGTTTCCCGCTGACAAAGCCGCATGAAGCACATCGCTAATCACCAATAGGAATAATATTGGTGAAAGGATACAGCCTTGTCTTACCCCACTTTGGATCTCAAATTCCTCAGACAACCTTCCTCTATGCAGAACGTGACATTTGGAGCTTTCATATGTAGCTTTGATAATAGCAATTAGTTTATCGGGAATACCTCTCCTGCGTAAGGCACGCCAAATAAACTCCCTGTTGACACTATCGAACGCCTTCTCAAAATCGATAAACAGCAGGTGCAGTGGCGATCGATAGTCAACACACTGTTCGATGAGAATCCGCAGGGTGTTGACGTGGTCGGCACAGGAGGATGCAGAGCGGAAACCTGCTTGTTCGGCATCGAGTGTGTCTTCTAGATGTTGTTTGATTCGCTCAAGGATGATTTTAGCTATTATCTTAGCTACATAAGGCAGCACGCAGATACCCCTACAGTTTCCGCACTCCATTAGATTTCCATTCTTAGGAAGCTTGACGATCATTCCCTTTTTCCACTCGTTAGGAAAGCTCTCAGCTTCCCAAGCTCTCTCTATAAGTGGAAGCAGAAGCTCAGCCGATGTTGTTGGCGCTGCTCGTAAGAGCTCTGCTGGAATACCGTCAAGTCCTACCGCCTTGTTGATTTTGAGTGCCTTGATGGCGGTAATGATCTCATCTTTACTGGGAGTCGTGGTGCGTATTCGGGAGCTTCTCACCTCGGGCATCTCAGTCTGATTTGGGAGCACATCGCTAGCGAATACATGGTTCAAAACCGTAGCAAAATGCTCTTTCCATCTCTTGATCTGGTCCTCATCCGAAATGAGCAAGGAGCCGTCTAGGCTTTTCACTGGGTGTTGGCTGGAGCTGCGACCACCTGTCAGCTCTTTCGTGATTCTGTAAACGGTCCTGCTGTCGCACCTCCGTGCAGCTTCTTCTGCTTCTGTAGCCAGCGCGTTGATGTAGTTGTGCTTGTCACGTCGCACGCTACGCTGAATTTCTCTCATCTTCATGCGATATAGGGACTCTAGCTCGCTTCTCCCTGCTGCCGGGGTAGCTGCAACGCGAGCTTTCAGCTGTTTTCGTTTGTCAATCCGTCTCCAGGTATCCTCGGAAACCCACGCCGTATGTCTTCCCTGCGATGGACCGACAATTCTTTCAGCACCAGATGTAAAAACATTTTTCACAACACACCAATGGTCTTGGGTGGTTGCGGGCATTGAGCTGCTGATTGCTTCCACACCTTGCGAAAAGTGCTCCCTTAATTGTTGGTGCACTGAGGGATCACTAAGTCTATCGATGTTGAACCTGGGCATTCTTGTGTTGTCGTGGGATCTTCGAACTGCAGCAGTGCGTAGTTGGAGAGTAGCTATCATAAGATGGTGATCACGTACTATCCCCACATCTGCCCCTCGCCTGTTTTGGACGTCCAGGAGACTACTTCTAAAGCGGTGGCTGATGGCAAAATGGTCAATTTGGCTGGAGGTTGCTTGCCTGTCATTGGAAACCCAGCTGACTTTGTGGCAGGTCTTGTGCTCAAACATGGTGCCACCTATCACAAGGCGGTTGGCATTGCAGAAATCCAATATGTGATCATTCCTTATCCGTGGCATAGTGTCGGTTTCTATAGCGGGCAATATTCGGTAACGCAGGTTGCTGGCCTACGTTACCTAGCCTAGAATCAAGGCCCTAGACAACCCGCACTTACAATTTTGGCCTATACGTATAAGGGTTTATACGTGTAATTGCCCGGGGACCACCACTAGGAGGTAAAGTAAGCACTTCATCACGAACTTGATTGTTACGCTACTGGCCCAAGGCAAGTTTTGGGCAGTCAGTAGTTTCCCGATCAATCGCAATGCAGGTCCCCGTATTATGTTTGGTGAAGTTGAGAAGATCAAGGTTCGAGGAGTGGCCAATGTGATAATAAGACCACTGAGAGGAGGCTTTTAGATGGATGGCTGCACTGGCTGCAATCTGAATGGAATGAATGTCCAAAAATATTCATTCATTTCAACTTAAGCATAATGGAAAATTAAGAGATGAATTGATAGAACATTCATAACATTAAATAAAAATATGCGAATTCATTGGTAAAAATAGATTAAATTATTTAATAAAAAGTTGACAGTATAAACTTATAATGCACATTAAACTGTATAGTATCTCTTATAGTAAACAAAATGAGATATACTTCTTAAGAGGAGCAGAAATCGTTACTAATTTTTAATTTATTTTATGTATCCATAAACTTAAAACTCAAGTAAAACCTTACCAATTCGTCAGAAGATTCAAATATTGCCACACCTTTCAATATCGCCTTAAAAAAAAATCCACAGTGTCTGAACTTAACCTATTCCTCAAATCGTCTTTTATTGTGTTTGACATATGAAAGTTAATAATAGGAGTTTAAAGGAAAAAAAAAAAAACAAAAATAACAATTAGGTAGACTGTTTGGAGAAATGTAGCATAATGCGGGAAGATGTAGTATGCAGCATGGCACTTCAAAATGTAGCAAAAATGGCAACGATGATAGGTAGGCATTAGTAGCGGCAATAAAGGAGGAATTGAGCTTCGTAAAGCGAGTTTAAGCTAATGGAACTAAATTAATAATAAAAATAATCTTCTTCTTCCTTTTATCAGCGAGGCCATGATCCGAAAACAAGGGATCACAACCCTCCCACTTCACCGCATTTCTACTGATCCGCCTGTGGGGTTCGCCTATTTGACCTAAAAATAATATGTTATGTAAGATAAAAGTGAAGCAATGGGTTTGTTAATGTAGTTTTTTATTAACTGAAGTGCAAAAAAATAAAGTGTGGTCATTTTGAAGTTTGTTTAAGCGTCTATTTTTAGGTGTATTTTATTACAGCTTCTCCTCTCGGTATGGTTATGCAATGCGCCGGTTGTGCTTCACTTCAAAAGTTATAAATCTATGGCCACAAGGCAAAACAATATTAGTGTCTTTTCACATTTAAAAAACGTATTCAAAGATGCCACTTATGCTCTATCTTCGCTTCCCTTAACTCAGTAACCCAGATATCTCGGGGCGCTGTTTCATTTTTATAGGCTCGCGTTTCATGAGTGAAGATTATATAAAAAATATTAAAAACAAGAAATATTTCAACTTTAACATTAGAATACTTATGCTATTATGCCTTGTGACCACATAAGTATCTTGTTTCGGAAGAAGAACATTGTTACGTTAACAGTTTCAGCTATCCTTAACGGAGTATATCTTCATTTGAATGACTTTATGTGAAAGAGATACCTAAATAGCTACTTCTTCTGCCTTTTTCAGCGAGGCTATGATCCGAAAGCAAGGGATCATAATATTCCCACTTCACCTCATTTCTACTGATCCGCCTATGGGGTTCGCCTATTTGATCTCAGAAAATATTGGCAGGCCTGCCGATTTCGGATCACACGGTTACTGAGGCAAATGAAATGCCGATGTCGTCGCATTTGTGTGATCCAGGCATTTATAAGCCTACCTCTCCTGCCTCGCGATGTTCTTGGAACGTTCATTAATATTTTCCTTTTTAACAGGGTTCAAATGATCTCTTCTTTGAACGTGGCAGTACCGGATCAGCTGTCACATAAAAACGATCGCAAACAACCTAAGAGAGAGCAAAATGGATGATTGTAATTATCAACAATGAACTATCATCTTAGAGGATTCCACGAAAAAAACTTGTTTTACTTCAACAGTATCTGCAATTTTTCTACCTTTAAGTAGATGATGCTGACCAATGCCCCCCTGGCAGCTGACCTCCTCGTGGTGGGGGGCGGGCAACGTGACTGGGATGTGCGGATGGGGTAACTTAAATAGTTATTCCCATCCATACAACCCAGTCACGGCTAACAAAGCGCACACCCCATGATGACACGAAGACGACCGGCCTCGGATATTGCCAAGCCTGGTAAGCCAGGGCATCCTTTGGAGCCAGGCCTGAAGGGTGTCAGGATGCGAGCGTCTGGTGGTCGGCTTGTCCTGCTCGGCAGCCGGCCGGCTCAAACCCGAAATGGCTACGAGCTTCCTGTCAATGGTCTCGCGAACCATTACGGGGGTCAAGGGGTGAATGCGCTGTGCACCGATAGGGGCACAGATGGACTCTCTGAGATTCGACAACGGCATCGACTTAGGATAGGCACATGGAACGTCTCATCGCTCACAGGGAAGGATCTTGAGCTTGTTGGGGAGGCTGTTAAAAGTCGACTAGATATAGTTGGCGTCTCTTCAACAAAGCAGAGAGGTTCTAAAACTGTGGACCTTTCGGGTGGGTGGAAGCTCTTCCTGTCAGGAGTCGCACTCTCAATGTCTGCTCGGGCGGGAGTGGGGATACTCACAAGTCCCAGGTTGACAGACAGAGTATTGGAGTGGATACCATTAGGAGGGAGAGTTGCGATCTTAAAGCTCAAGCTTGAAAGATCAACTCTGGCATTGGTGCAGGTGTATGCACCGAACCTTCTGTCAGAGTACGCAGCTTTCTTAGATGAAGTTTATGTTGCCCTTGAAAAGGTTGCAGATATGGATTCTTTTGTCCTGATGGGTGACTTCAATGCTCATGTGGGTGTAGATGTTATGACATGGGGGAGTGTGATTGGGAGGAACGGTGATCCTGATCAAAACGCGAACGGAGAGAGGTTGTTGGATTTTTGTTGTGAAAATGGCTTATCCATCATGAACACCATCTTTCCACACAAAGACATTCACAAATACACGTGGTACCGTCAGAGTCTTCAGCAGAAGTCGCTGATCGATTTCTTTGTGGTACCATCGTGTCTGAAGAGAATGGTTTGTGATGTTCGCGTATTGAGAGGGGCCGAACTGTCAACTGATCATCACTTAGTGCTGTGCAAATTGTATCTTTGCGAGAGAGTGCCTCCCCTACCAAAGCTTAAACCAAGGATGGTTACACGCATACGATGGGATAGATTACAGGACGATGAGATACGGGAGACATTTGCACGGCAAATATCTGAAAGGCTGGAACGAATTCCAACTGTTTCATCAAATGTAGAGGAAGAATGGCAACTGTTTTCAACGGCGGTTATTGCCTCTGCGGGAGATGTTTGTGGAGTGAAGCGGCTTGGTGTGGCGGCTGGTGGTGAGAAAAGAACTGCTTGGTTTAAAACGCCCGGAGTTCAAGAAGCCATCAGAGAGAAGAAGAGAGCCTTTAAGGTCTGGATTCACTTGGGGAACTCCGATTCTCGAAATCGGTACACTGAGGCGCGAAGAACTTGCAAATTAGCTGTGAAAACAGCGAAAGAACAGTCTTGGAAGGAGTTTGGCGAGAAATTGGAAAAAAGTTGATTATCGTTGAAGGAGTCAAATCCAAAGATGGTAGACTTCTTTCCAATGAGGAGGACATCTTACGCAGATGGAGCGAGCACTTTTCAGAATTGCTCAATCCCGAACAGGGCACCGAAGATGACAGACCTATGGTCGAGAGTTGGGCGGAAAGTAGTCCTACGGTAGAGGAAGTAACTTTGGCGATCAAAGCGCTAAAAGTTGGCAAATCTGCTGGTGTGGACGAAATTCGGCCAGAAATGCTCAAGGCTTTAGGTAAAGAGGGAGTGCAATGGCTCTCGCGTGTCATTAAAGTGGCCTGGGAATGCGGTGAAACACCTGGTGATTGGCAAATGGGGGTGATAGTTCCTCTTTTTAAAAAAGGGGACAAAAGAGATTGCGCCAACTACAGGGGTATATCTCTTTTAAGTCTCCCTGGAAAAGTCTTCGCTAAGGTGCTAGAAAAGCGTTCCAGAGCTGTGGTTGAGGACAGTTTGGGGGATGAGCAGTGCGGTTTTCGTCCCGGTAGAAGCACAACCGACCAGTTGTTCACTCTCAGAATGGTTCTTGAGAAAGCCTGGGAATATGCCAAACCTGTCTACACTTGTTTTGTGGATTTGGAAAAAGCATATGATAGGGTTCCTCGAGGCAAACTCTGGAGTGTTCTGCAGGAGTATGGGATTGATGGTTCCCTGTTAAGGGCGATTCAGTCTTTATATACAAACTGTAAAAGCTGTGTTCGGATAAACGGTGTTAAATCAATACCTTTCACTGTGGGCGTTGGACTCCGCCAGGGGTGCGTTTTGTCACCTCTCCTCTTCATTGTATATATGGATTGGATGTTGCAGCGCAGCCGTGGCGGAGAATGTTTCAAAGTGGGAGACCTAAGGATTAGTCATCTGCTCTTTGCGGATGATTTGGTCATCCTTGGGTCTTCTCAAACCGAACTTCAGCGCGCACTCGAAAGGTTTGTAGCCGTTTGTGATGATGCTGGAATGAAGATCAACGTGAACAAATCGGAAGTAATGGTCGTTTCCAAAAAACCCATTCAGTGCACTCTGCATGTTAGTGGAGTCCCACTGAAGCAGGTGGAGAAGTTTAAGTACCTCGGGGTTTTATTCACGAGTGATGGGAGGAGCAATGCCGAGTTATCCTGTAGAATTGGTCAGGCTGGATCAATTTTGAGAGAGCTTGGCCAATCTGTTATAAGGAAGGCCGAACTTAGTATTCAAGCTAAGCTATCGGTTTTTAACTTGGTGTATGTTCCAACTCTCACCTATGGTCATGAAATTTGGGTAGTAACCGAAAGAATAAGATCGCGGATACAAGCTGCCGAAATGAGGTTCCTTCGCTTTGAATTGCTTTATTAGCCCAAGAAAAGAGCGATTGGAAGGAGTTATTCTCCGCCTGATTTCTGCGCTGATTGCTGATGAGTCAGAGATAATAGCAGAGCCAAGGTAGACAAAGTCCCTTTCTACCTCGAAGAACTGCTTTACTTACTAACTTAGGTGGCGCTACAGTTCGGGGTGAACCTGGGCCTCAACCAACAAGCCTCTCCATTTAGCTCGGTCTTTAGCTAATTGCCTCCAGTTGCGCACTCCAAGTTGGTCGAGGTCCCTTTGAACTTGTGCGCGCCACCTACGGCGATAATTCCCTCTACTGCGTCGTCCCTCGGGGTTAGATTCGAAGACTCTGCGGGCCGGAGCGTTGGTGTCCATTCGCTCTACATGTCCTAGCCATCTCAGACGTCCAATACGCAGTTTTTTGACTAGGTCGATGTCGCTGTACAGCTCGTATAGTTCGTGATTGAATCTTCTCCCTCCAAAACCCGTCAACGCAAACGGGACCGAAAATCTTACGAAGAATTTTTCTCTTGAAGCGACCAAGGATATCTTCATCCTCTTTTAATAAAGTCCATGTTTCAGCGCCGTAAAGCAGGACTGGGATGATCAAGGTCTTATATAGAGTCTTCTTAGTTGTTCGAGAAAGGGCTTTACTGTTGAATTGCCTTATAAGCCCAAAAAAACAGCGATTGGCAAGAGTTATTCTTCGATTGATTTCTGCACTGATTTTGTTTGCTGAATTTATAGCAGAGCCAAGGTAGACAAAGTCCCTTACTACCTCGAAGTTATAGCTGCTCACGGTGACGTTTTGTCCAATTCGTCGATATTGGTTTTCCCTTCTAGTTGACAGCATATACTTGGTTTTGCCCTCGTTTATCGCCAAACCCATTTTGGCCGCTTCCGCCTCAATGCTTGCAAAAGCACCGGTGGCAGCCCGCTGAGATCTTCCGATAATGTCGATATCGTCGGCGTATGCAAGCAGTTGTACAGACTTGTAATAGATTGTGCCTCCGGTGTTGGCTTGTGAGTTCCGCACAATCCGTTCAAGTACAATATTGAAGAAGTCACATGACAGCGCGTCACCTTGTCTAAAGCCTTTTTTGACATCAAAGGTCTCGGTGAGGTCATTACCGACCTTGATGGAGCAGCGAGCGTTCTCCATCGTCAGCCTGCACAGGCAGACAAGTTTGGCAGGGATGTCAAAACTAGACATGGCTCTATAAAGCTCTTCTCTATAGATGCTGTCATAGGCGGCCTTGAAATCGATAAAGAGGTGGTGAGTATCGATTTGGAAATCTTGGGTTTTCTCCAGGATCTGCCGAAGTGTGAAGATTTGATCGATGGTGGACTTTCCTGGCCTGAAACCGCACTGATAGGGTTCAATCAGGCTGTTGATAAAAGGTTTCAGGCGTTCACACAATATCGCAGAAAAGATCTTGTACGCGATGTTGAGGAGACTGATGCCTCTATAATTGGCGCAGTTGAGGGGGTCTCCTTTCTTGTGGATCGGGCAAACGAAGAACTGCTTTGTTTCTGCCTTATTTATTGAACTTTTTATTATCAGCAAATCAAACAAAAATTGCATGCTGTTGCTATTCTAGATGTCTATTTCAAGATAACCTTGATTTGGGTTCTAGGCAGAGTAATGTTTATGGAAACGAACTTGCTGGTGAAATGGCTAGGCACGGCTCAGCCCTCCATGGCTCACTTGCGGAATCAGTTCAGATTTCGCTGGATGCAGTCAAATCAGAAATCTCCTCAAAACTCCTTGCTAAAGCCAACCTCAGATGGACTAGGCTAACAAACTGTGTCGTTTCTAGAAACATGTGGCCAAACTATAACAAAACAAAAACAAACATAAAGACATCGCCAGAATAACAGCGATCAGGACGGGTCACTGGCCTATAGGAGACCATGCAGTCAAACTAGTCATCCCACACAACACACACTGTCGCAATTGCAATGTCGTAATTGAAAAGAAACCCTTATCCACTTTTTATGCGCCTGCCCAGCACTAGCTAGGGCCAGGCAACGAGATTAAGGAAAACCCTTTTTCAATTCCCCCGAAGACGTCTAAGAGAAAAATCTTAAAGGTTTAATAATCTTCTCCACAGGTTGGATCTAGAGATTCCCCACATACACACATTCATATTCAGGTTACATGAGTTTGTGGTGACAAAACGGCACCTGGTGCTAATTGGGTTTCTTCTTTTCTAAGAAGAACCACCACATCTACCTACCTCCTGCTAGTAGGAGGAGGAGTAATGGAACTCGGAAATTGCACTAAATGTCAAAATCATGTGCAATCTAAAATGCAGTCATTGACATCGTTGATTGGTGTGTCCCGACTCGAGCATAACAGAAAAAGATCCGTCCGGAAAAAAAAAAAAAAATTAAATAAAATAAAAATAAAGGGCAACGACTGCGTTGTGTATATATTGCACTTGCACCTATTGTATTCATTGGTAATTGTTTGGGGCTAAAAAATGTGGATAGTATTAATAAAACGTTATTTTTTGTAGAACGAACAGTGAAATAATTTTATGAAACTTGGCATGTCCTATAATATTTTGGCTGATGGAGAGCTAAGAAATAAAGTCATTCGATTACGTTCGCATTTTTTAGGCAAAAATCTAGTATGCTATCATTTTACGTACAGTGACGAGAATAATTTTTCATACACATATTTCTCCAATAGAACCTTGTAGTTCTCAAAATAAAAGCACTATTTCCAAAATAATTTATTAACATTCAAATTAAAGTCATTAGCATTTATGCTATTTTTATTTTCACTACTTTTTACTACTATTGATATACATACTTTTATTTTTATTTTTTTCTTTCATAATGTTATGTTTATGCAATTACTATTTTTCTAAAACAACAAAGCACTCTGACTACTGAGTAAGATGAATTTATAAGAAAAATATAATTTTTTTTCCGAGGGTAGTTGAAAAATCTTCCATAGACACTAGGACAATAGCAAGCGCGTGCTCGTAGTAGTGTCAGTGCTTCTAGTTTCAGCTTCGATTGTCGGAATTCCGAGATCTCTGTGGATATCGTCGGTTCTACTATACCACGGTGCTTGGACAATTTCTCTTAGCTCTTTATTTTGCAAAGCTTGTAAAATATTGGCATTTGTTTTCTTGGTACAACCCCAAAGTTGTATACCGTAGGTCCACACCGGCTTTAGCACTTGCTTGTATAAAAGCAGTTTGTTCTCAGTACTAAGCTGGGAATGTTTTCCGAGTAACCAGTACATTTCTCTATATTTGATTTCGAGTTCTTTTCGTTTCATTTTCACTTGCGAATTCCATTTCAGTCTTGCGTCGAGTGTCATTCCCAGGTATTTGGCCTCATTTGCAAAAGGCATTCGGGCCGAGTTTAGAAAAATTGGCAAGTCATTAGTTTTCTTATAATTGAAATTCACGTGAACAGATTTAGATTCGTTGAGGGCGATCCGCCAGTCCCTCGTCCATTCATTTACATTATTCAGTGCGTTTTGCAGTCGTTTCTTCAATTGTTTTACCTACTGCTAGGATAGCGGTGTCATCGGCAAACGTAGCAAGGATAGTGCCTTCTTCGTTCGGTATATCACGAGTGACTAGCAAATAGAGAAGCGGCCCAAGAACGCTTCCTTGTGGTACGCCGGCCGAAATTTTCTTGAGCTCGGAGTATTCGACTCCATGTCTAACACGAAAGAGTCTATTCCCGAGATATGATTCTAGAATATGGTATAAGCATACAGGGAGAACTTGTCATAGTTTGCATTTCAAGCCATCATGCCACACCTTATCAAAGGCTTGCGAGACGTCAAGAAATACGCTTGAGCAAATGTTTTTTCTTCAAGTGCTTTCTCGATTACGTCAATAATTCTATACACATGGTCAATTGTCGAATGCTTACTTCTGAACCCAAACTGGTAGTCAGGGATAAGATTATTTTCTTCTATAACCGGTTTTAGACGATTTAATAATATCCTCTCGAAAATTTTCGATATGATTGGAAGAAGCGAAATTGGTCTATATGATTTTACCTCATTTGGTGGTTTTCCTGGTTTTAAAACCATTATGACTTCCGCAACTTTCCATTGGCTCGGCACGTGTTTTAATCTAAGTGCAGCATTCACAATATGGAGAAGCTTAAAAAAAAGAAAAATTGAATGATTTTAAAAATATATGAGTATTTGTATAATTTTTTGCCTACTGTTATTTTTATGTTCGCACCTGTATATTTTCTGAATTGTTTAAGTAATACATTACAACATAAAATGAATTCATAAACTTAATATTGGATTGATGATAAAATCTTAATGAAACCAATTAAAAAAAGAAGTGAGAAAAATTATTTATACAAAAAATTAAAAAATTAAAAATTCACATTGATTGATAAGATTAATATTCTGTGGAGAGATAGGGCTAAAGAAGTGATAAATGAGAAGAAAGCTGCTTTCAAAGCTTGGTCAAAGTGCTCCTCTAATAACAGAGCCGAAAAAGCTCACCTCGAAGTGGAATACAGATGTTGCAAGAAAAAAGCGAAGAAGTACGCCCAGCTTTAAGCAGAGAGTACGGGCCTGTATCAGGAGCCGGAGAAAATATATTCCCCGGTTGCTGATGCAAACAAGGCTACCCAAGAGCTGCGACGACACAATATAAACAGGAGCGTAAGCATCTTCGAAATAGGCGCCCAAAGAAGGAGGAATGCTCAGGAGATTCGTTCGCCAAAGTTCATTAATAATGCTCATGGCCAGCTTCTTGTGGATGATTATTAACCATCTGACGCATATTATCAACTCCTGCATCATGACATCATCACCATCAGCATCATGAATAATTCCCATTGCTAAAAACTCAAGTTCTACCATGGCTAAAGATTTTAGGCCCATTAGCATTTTGCAGTGCTTGTCGAAGGTCTTTGAGAGAGTGCTGACAAAGCAAATACAAAATCACTTATCTGTGAATTCCTTATTGAATCCGTTTCAATCCAGATTTAGAAGTAGCCATAGATGCTCGAGGCAATGGTTAATATCCTCGACGACATCAGACAGGAATTTGATAAGGGTTTTGTCACTTTGCTTTGCTTGCTGGATTTCTCAAATGCTTTTGACAAAGTTAATCATCGCATTCTCTGCTGGAAACTGCAACACTATTTTGGCTTCTGTGAAAGGGCGGTGAGGCTACTAAGCAGCTTCCTGTCTAACAGGTCACAAAGAGTCGTTGTTGGAGAAAGATGCTCGAGACTAAAGTCCCTCAAACAAGGTGTGCCCCAGGGTTCAACCTTGGGGCCTATCTTGTTCTGTATGTTCATCAATGATTTGCCTCTGGTATGCACTCATGTCTCCGTTCATTTAAATGCAGATGATGTCCAACTCTACCTTTCCCGACCTATGAATAACATCGATGAACTGGCATTACGATTTAATGAGGATTTGGTTTCTATCAGCAACTGGACCGTGGATAACGGACTTCTTTTAAATCCAACTAAGTCTCAAGCCATAGCTATCTCCAAAAGATCTTTTGAACATAATCTTGTTCCAGACATATGGCTTTCTGATACTAAACTGAAGTTCATAGAGTCTGGTACGACACTCGGGTTTGTTATTAATCGTAGCCTGTCCTGCTACAATCATGTAAACTTGGTCATACGTCGCATTTACGGATGTTTGCGCAAACTTTGGATGACTGCTAGTTTTACGCCGTCGGAGACTAGTACGAACGCTTATTTTACCCATTATTACTTATGCCGAAGTGGTCCACTGTTGCCTTGATTCACTTTCACTGCATAAGCTTCAAGTAGCCTTCAATGATGCAGTTCGTTATATTCATGAACTGCGCAGGTACGATAAGATTTCAATATATTCCAGAAATCTACTTGGCTGTTCATTACAACATTATATTAATGCAAGAAATTGTATATTCCAACATAAAATTATAACATCGAAATCACCATCCTATCTATTTTCTTAACTGGAACTCTCTCGTTCTCGTAGAACATTCAACATTAATATTCCTAATTTTAATTACCTTAATTCCTCTCGACTCTTTTTCATTCACAACATTAGGTTATGGAACTCCTTACCTTTGCACATCAAAGGTATGTCAAGACCCACAAACTTTAAAACTGCTACCTTACATCAATTCTCTTTGCAGCAATAATATCCTTTTCTTAACCTATGCCCTTTACTTACAACTCCCTTCTTACTCTATTTCCAATTTTTTTTCTCTCTTTTCCTCTTCTTCTCTTCTTTTTTTTTTTTCGTTTTTTCTCTCTTAGTGTTAAGAACTTTTGGAATTTTTGAATTTAAAAACTTTTAAATATTGAATTTATTTATATACTCGTAGCTTTTCTTTTTGCACTTCTCATTCTAAATATTATATTCTCAGTACTATAAGAGATTGTCTCAATGTACATACCATATTTATTAAATAAAGAAACTGAAACTGAAACTGAAAACTGATCACAAAATTCTGCAGAGGTGGCGGCACTATTGTGAACGACTCTTGAATGAACAGTTTCCCCGGCTATACTTATATAGGATGCCCCGCTGCAGTAACCGAAGAGTTCCCAATCAAAGTCGGGGTGCACCAGGGAAGCTTCTTAGGTCATTTCCTCTTTATTGCAGTCCTTGACTATCTACTTGAAGGTAAAGTGAAGGACATAAATGTACGGCAATTATTCGTTGCTGACGATGGAGCCATCATAAGTCAAGATTTTACGTCCCTGCAACGAGCACTTCATGTGTGGGTGGACGTTTTGGAGGGAAATGGGTGTGGCATTAGTTAAATAAAGACAGAGTACTTGGGCTGACCGTTTATTTGCATCGAACAGTGCTTCCTAAGTGCGAAAAGTTCAAATATCTGGGATCTATGATCAATTGCGAAGCAACTTGTGATGACGACAACAATCATCGCGCAAGCGTAGGGAGTGGCGAGAAAACTCCGCTATCTTCTGTGTTCGAAAAATCCCCTCTAAGTTGAAAGGAAGGCTCTACACTGCAGTTGTGCATCCAGCGTTCACATACGGTTCACAATGTTGGACAATCTACAAAAAGTATGAGAGTAAATTAACGGCAGCTGAGACCAAGATGCTTCGCATGACAGTAGGAGTGACATATGTAGCTTGATTGAAGAAGATCCTTGGAAGCCTTCATGTCAAAGAAACCATCTTACTAAAAATAGAGCGCGACCGGCTTAGTTGGTATTGCTACTTTCAAAGAAGAGATCATTTGAACCCTGTTAAAAAGGCAATATCAATGAAAGTTCCAAACATATCGCGAGGCAGGAGAGGCAGGACTATAAACGCTTGGATCACACAAATGCGACGACATCGGCATTGCTTTGGCCTCAGTAACCGACTGATCCAAAATCGGGAGGCCTGCCTATATTTTCTGAGGTCAAATAGGCTATTCCATAGGCGGATCAGTAGAAATGAGGTGAAGTGGGAGGGTTATGATTCCTTGTTTTCGGATCATAATCTCGCCGAAATAGGAAGAAGAAGAAGAAGATTATTTTGTGCGTTGTCCTTTCTTTCTAATTATTTCTGTCAATCGGCGAGGCATTGATTCTACTAATTTTTCTGTTATGCCTCTCTTATTGCTAATTTTAACTGATTTTTATTGTTTACTCTATGGCTTTCTTAAATTTTTTGCTCAAATGACCCCACAAAAGCTCAATTCGGTTTATTTCTGGGCTTGCGGATGAGTTTAGATTACATGGGGGCAATTAAAAAGCAACCACATTGCCTTAAGTTTAGGGTCGTTATCTGGATGAAAATAAAAATCCGATTTACAACAATTTTCAGTAACTAACGGCTTAAAATGCTGTTTTAGAATACTCAAACGAACTATTTGATCGAGTTTTCCCCCGCTATGATATCTCATTCCACCCCAAAACATAACGCGACCTCTCCTTGTTGTTGACGGTTGATTGAATATCCTCCATGGAATTGTACGCTTTTTGCTCTCTCTATTGTACATGGTCCTTCCATTCCTTGCATCTTAAGGCGAGCAATACCTCAGCATGCGAACCATAGAAGTGGATGTGTCAGTAAAACCATGCCGACATTTAATTAGCGTAGAAGCGCCGTTTTAATAATGCGAACCATACCAGCTGTGAAAATCATCCAGGTCTATTTGTAGTTCTTCTGACTTGAAGATAGACTCCCACTCTGCCGCCTAACCTATTCTCTCCCTAATTATACCTTAGCCAATATTCTTGGTAGGTTGTTTTCGGGATATGCAAAATGTAAGCGTAAGGATTGCAGAAATAGTGTAGGTAGTTCCGTCTCGATATGCAGCATGTAGTTTGGGGTATTTTTTGCCAAATTGAATATTCTTTTTATAAAATATCTTAACAGTTTTTCGGTTTCGTCAAACGCCGAAAACTCCATACTTGCACCGCATAAAATGGTACTGATCTTACTGCCGCTACGAAGATTTTGAATTTGTTGGAGGGAAGTATTTTTTTGTCATGTACAAATGGAGCCCAAGAAGAGTTTATGGCGATTTTTGGCATTGAAAGTTTTTCTTCTAAGTGGGGTCTGTAAGACATATTGTAGCTTCGCTTCACCCCTAAGTACTTGTAGCTGTTGACTACCTCTATGTCATAACACTTGTAATGTCACTTTTCACAGTTTGCCCTCCTACCCGCTTTCCTAAAAATTACTATTTTAAATCTAAAAGCAAGTTTACGTGCAGATTCCACCTATCGCAATATTCCGCTAAGGAGTTAATCATTATTTGTAACGATTCTGGGTTATCCGCCAGTAATGTTAAGTCATCGGCATACGTATATAACAGAATCTTGATAAGATGTGATGAAATTTGAATTCCCCCAGAAAGCTCATCATACAGATCATTGACGAAAAGAGAAAAAACAATGGACTTAATAGGCAGCCTTGTCTCAAACCTATTTTAGTTTCAAAAAACTTGGATAAGTGGACCCCATCCCTGACAGCCGACACCGTGTTACCGAAAATGCTTCGTAGGACCCTGATCATTTTGGATGACAAACCGAGATTACAAAGCTTGAAAAGTCGACTGTTTTGTTGACATATTCCTTGGTGAATTCCAGCTTTTTCTTAATATTCTTTTTTGGTAATAGTGGTTTCCATCTTGCAAAATAGCACTGCCACCCAGTGTTTTAGTTTTCAGTTCGAATAGCCGAATCTGTCAGCATTGTGCCACTAAATAATTCTAAGTTATTGTTCAATTTTACCGCGGGTAGCTTGGAATGGTTTGTTATTTCGCATTTTAAAATTTTTTTATTTGAGTTTGTTATTTTCCTTTTACGACCTGTACCTTTTTTATGCTATGTGATCGCGGTACATAGATGCGGCAAAAGCAGCTGAAAGCGCAAGCGTTGAAAGAAACCCTTTTTTGGAGGCGACGCAGAAAAGACTTAGGTCGGTAGAAGGTACTAGAACAGAAACCAGTTGATCCCTTGGACTTCACGTTACCTTCACTTCCGTTAGCTCGAGCGGGTTCAAGTGGAAGAAGCTGGGCTCCTGCACTTCTCTCAGTGGAAGCGTGTGCGCATCTGGAGCGCGCTTCTCTACTGCAAGCACTTTTGTCGGTGG
This sequence comes from Brachypalpus laphriformis, assembly GCA_945910035.1. NCBI lineage: Eukaryota > Metazoa > Arthropoda > Insecta > Diptera > Syrphidae > Brachypalpus > Brachypalpus laphriformis. The sequence goes on from OX246754.1 coordinate 91,389,488, forward strand.
TATTATCTAATCTGGCAGAAGAAGATGCTGTTACATCTTAGGGTCCTAACACCAACGGATAGAATTTGTTTGGCAGTTTAAACCACAGGTAATAGTGCACGTTTTGGCGAAAGCACCCTTCTACTGGAAGCAAACATATCGGTGGTGTTGTCTACGCACAATATCCGGCAGAAGCGGATACTCTTACCCCTATAGATCCCAGGTAATTGCTGCTGCTATAAGCTACGAAACGAAGGAAGTTGGAAAACTTTTGAAGTCGCGCCAGCTTCCTTCCCTTATGATTCGGTAATACCTCCACCGAGGACGGTTACCGAACTCATAAAGTATTGTGACACTAAGGAAATGGGAGGATACTATCTCCTAAAGCTTATACCTTCGTCTGGAATGGTCATTAACAATGTTGGCTCCCAGTCAACTTTCGCTACGGCAAGAAGGCAGTATGTAATTGAATTGACTTTCTTTGTTTCTAATAGGTATTTCTCTAAGTCGATTACTAACTAGAGAGTACTGCTGGAGGTTACCTGATAAGACCATAGATACATCGCTTTCCAAATCGAATGCGAAGCTATAAATTTGCAGGAGAGGAGGAATCCGAGGAAAACCAGCTGGGTGCGCTTTAAGGTAGAACTAGTCACATCTGTCAAAACTCTAACTAAACTCAGGACGAGGCAAAATGTGGAGAAGAAGAAACCCCTGCAGAATGCCGGTTCTCTGGTGGTACCCAGAACTGAAGATACTAAAAACAGAAATCAGGAAACTTCTAAATAGGTAAGTCAAGACAAATTTCGAGGGGGGCTGGGATCTTTTTAGATCGAAGCAAAAGAAGATAATGCGGTTGTCGAAAAGTGTGTTCTAGAGAAATCTTTTTGAAAAGATCGAAACACTCGGTGAAGCCTGTAATGAAGTCCTCAAAAGGGCAAGCCGACTAAACTGGAGTCACTCAGAAAGTCTAACGGCAAATTTACTGATATGAAAGCGGTAACATTTAATCTTCTGCTGGAGACTCACTTTCCAGGCAAACACACCATTAGGTCACAGCATGGCCCGCTAACCCGGGCTGAAGTTGATCTAAGTCATAAAACTCGGCGCAATCGATATATTGCATCAGCCGTGGGAACACATGAGGCTTTAAAAAATATGATGTGGCACCGTTTGTTGGTTTCAAATCGCCTGACGCCGATTAAATATATTCAGCTTTGCTGTAACAGGGTGTAGACCAGTTGTTACTGACTCTGAAAATTGTTTTCATTGCTGGTTTGATACTGGTATATTTTCCCACTCCTTGACGGACAGTCAGGGTGGCTTTCATACCAAAACTTGGTAAGGAGGACTATTCGCTCCCCAAGAGCTTTAGACCTGTAAGTCTTACCTCCCTCTTACTGGAAAGTATGGAGAGACTGCTGGAATTTCTCGAGCGCAAAGCTGCTTTGAAACTGCATCCACTATCGGATATGCAGAATGCTTATCAGCGTGGGAAGTCCTGCGATGCTGCGCTTCAAGATCTACGGGTCAGAACTGAATGTGCGCTTGACAGGAAAGACTACACGATGGGCATTTTCATAGACATAGAGGGTGCTTACAATGCGATTGTGGACTGCATGTGTGACTCTGGTAGACGAAACATTTGTGTTTTGGACGTCGGTGGTAAACGGAAGCAAGCCATCAAACGCCAAAACCAGCCACACTGAGGTGTTAAGAGCTATGTACATCTAAGAAATCCCATAGTCCTGCCGGAGGTAATGATAGATTGGGTAAGGCTGCTGACACCGATGTGATGTACCTGGCTCCCATCAGACCAAGCAATAACTCAGTGCATGAGCAGGAGCCTGCTGGGACCGTGAGGAGAAGCCGCCTAGATGACGCGTTATCTGCGGATGGGTCGCCCAAAAATCACTATAGAAGATGCATGTAGCGCTAGTTCATCAATAAAGGAAAAGAAGGCAACCTAAGAGCTTGTCCGTTAGGCTCCGACAAACAAGTAGAAGAAGGAGCTGGTAGGGTTAATCCCATAAAAACAGGCAACGGACACCTTGGGGTTGAAATGTATCAGGTCAGCACTTATTTAATTTTACTTCTGCAATGTGCTATTTCCACAATAAGTATAACATTATATTCTATTGTAATTTCTAATGACTAAATAAAGCAAGTCTTTCTTTTACCACTGAACCGGTTGTTTCATTCCACTACATATCCAATTGACGAGTGTAAAATCGGTTTTTTTTTTTTTGTGAACAAAGACATCACATGTTTGTGGCTTAAATTTAATTACTGGTTCGAGAAATTTTCTTTTTTTTGAGCTTATGGATGTCTGATTCCGACAGCAGCACTTCCACCATTATATCTGTTAATGAACGATGAGTTCAATTAATTTTATTGGTGCTATTGAATTCTTTAATCCGAGCATTGATCAATTCGACATTTTTCTGAAGCGCTTTGAAAATCTAATGTCGCTTAACAAGGTCACGGATCGAAAGGAAAGGAAGGTGTATTTAATGAACCTGGGTGGCAAGGTGCTTTACAAGATTATTCGTAATGTGTCCAGGCCAGATGGCATTGAAGCAGTGGACTATGTCGGTCTGTTAAAAAAAATTAAAAAAACATTTTAATTCACAAAAGAACATTACGGCGGAGCGGTACAAATTTGGCAGTAGAAATCAGCGTGCAGGTGAAACAATAAATGGATATGTGATGGTGATAAGAGAGCTTGCAGAGCCATGTGAATTTGGTGGATTCCTTAATGATGCTCTAAGGGACAGATTTGTCTTAGGTATATTAATCGTGTGCGTGCAAAGCTACTTGAGATATCAAATTTGGAATTTCAAAAAGCTGTGGAAACTGCAAGAGGGTAGTTCAACCAAGCATGCCAAGCACTGTTGATATCAATAGCAATCAGCGTTTTAATCAGAGGAGCAGGTCTTCAACGAGGTCGCATGGTCACAAATCTGAACGTCCGGTAGAGCAGCGTGGTCACTCCAGGAGAAGGCATTCGAGTAGAAGCAGTCATAGTAACATTATGTGCTACTATTGTAGAAAGTTGGGGCACATAAAGAAGGATTGCTTCAAGTTACAGAACCGAAGGTTAGGGCCCAAGGTTAATTCAGTAGGAGACAACGAAAAAGAACAAGATGGCTACAGTTCTGATGATGGAGCATGGTTGGGTAGACTCAATTACGTGGACGAAACAAGATCAGGAGCACTTAAAGTTAAGTTATTGGTAAACGATAAGTATATGGTTTTTAAATTAGATACAGGTGCATGCACAACCGTAATGTCTGAAAAGGATTATCTATCTTTTAGAAATTGAATTGGCCGAAGATAGATAATTGTATAGAAATGCATGTAAATAGTTGCGAATTTTGTGCAGTTACAGGCCGTAATTTGTCAAGACACAAATTGCATGATTGGGCCATAACTAATTTCCCCTACTAGAGGAACCATCGAGATTTCTTTCATTTTGAAGGTTAAACATACCTTCTGATAGTTGACAGCTTTAGTAAATATGCCGATATTTACTTAATGCAAAAGACAAATGCAAGTTCTCTTATAGAAAAACTAAGAATAAACTATGCAACTTTTGGTTTTCCAGTAATGTGTGTCACTGACAATGGACCCCCATTTAATTCTTATGAATATAAACGCTTGTGTGAATTGCACTGCATTCAAGATGTTAAATCGCCAGCTTACCATCCTCAGTCGAATGGTCCAGGGGAGCGATTGGTTCAGGTTGCTAAAAGTAATTTTAAAAAATCCACAATTGATCAGAAAACAAAGAATTTAACCGTCCAGCAGAGAATTGACAATTTTTTAATTAAGTACCGAAATACTCCATGTACCAGTACATTCGAGACCCCAGCCAGCCTAATTTTAAATTTCAAACCGCGAACAAAATTAGATATTATTAAAGAAATGCCTAGAAATAGTAATTTTGTAAAGAAATTTGAACATTTTCAAAATGGGGAGGAAGTTTATTATACAGGACGTTTTGACAAATATATTCAATGGTACCGGCTGCGCGTACTCATAGTAGCAGGAAATTCGTTCCTCTCATTTTTTCATTTTTGTGATGACTACGACTAAGTTGCCTTAACGAGTAGTTTACGCTTCTGTAGTATTAATCGCGTTAGGTAGGTAGCTTTCCAGTGAAGGCACCTACTAATACCGTCATTACATGCGGTTTTTCCTTACGGCGCTAGGTCGAAAGGTCTTGTTCTTTGTAGTCGGCGCTCAAGGTTTGTCACGTCCATAGTACGGATTATTTCATTATAAGATAAGTTTGCGAGCAAAGTTTGTTACTTCGTCCCTCACGGTAGCAATTCCTAGATCTCTGTGAATATCACTATTTCTTATATACCAAGGAGCATTCACGATTGCTCTTAGTATTTTGTTTTGAAATGCTTGCAGTAGAGCCCTATTGCTTGGTTTAGTACAACCCCAAAGTTGTATACTGTAACAAAAGTGGCCGATCCTGCCAAATACGGCTTCCCAAAGTGGAGACGGGTACTGAAGAAAAACATTATTTATTTGGTTCTCGAGAGGGTGAACTTCTTTTGGTTTTTTTATTTCAATTCAATTCTTGAACAACTAGATAAAATAATTCTAGTACAATTTTGTATTTGTCTGCGCGTCTCTAGGTGGCAGCCGATGTCGTTGCTTCTCCAAAACAGAACTCCTCCCTGGACTGCTGTCAACCTCCTTTTATATGCGACTCTGGATTTCCAGTCAAATGCCAAAAATTTGGAACTTTATTTGTCGAAAGTCTGGCAAGTTCTACGACTTTCGAGTTGACAGCTTCTAGGGTTTTCGGGATGGTGCTCGTCGGTTGATTGTGCGGTTTCTCCATTTATACCTGCGTAACATTACCCCCGCCTTAAGACTCAAAGCTCCCGCTGAGTCCCAGTTTGTCCTATGCATGGGGCTAAACGGTCGACATACACCACCTTAGGTTTTCTGCTAATAGTGACTTGGATGCGGTAGACCAGCTCTGATAGACGTGCGCTTATATGGACTGGGCCTTTCCAATCATTGTAGTTTCTGTGAAATCTCTTTTCGTCAGACTGGTCCTGCCGTAATCCATCGGGCCCTGGGAGAAAACATGTCGGTATCGCACGAGAAGGTCTCGAAATCGATGGGCTTCTTCTTCGGCGAGGTCTTCTGGGATTTCCTTTAGAAGTCCTTGAAGATGATCAGTGGCAGATTTTATAAGTGGCGGGGCGTCGCACAACTTAGCCGAACAGGTGCGTCCAACAACCAAATCCTTCGGCAAAATAACGGCCTTGGTAGAGACATTGGCCATTCTCACCATAAGCTGATTCTGGGTTGAGTCGACGAAGCTTCGGGCTAATAGTATCCCCTCCGGGAGTTCGCTGTTTCTACAGGATTCGACCAGGGCCGTTGCTTCGCTCAGTTTAGTGGCCATCACCATAGGCAAAACTACCTCGGAATGCGCTGGCAAAGTTTCGGAAGTCGTTGTCCGCAGGAGGCTTGTGTGGGCTTTGGTTGGCAGTCGAAGGGGGTGCTTCCTTCCTCGTATCTCCAGGCTTAACTCCACAAAATCGAGGCTGCACATCTTCTCCGTCAGGAAATCCATTCCCAGGATGGTTGGTACGCTTTGGCTTGTAACGGCGAAGGACTGTCGGTACTTGTGGTTATTAAATACCAGTGGCACTTCTGCGACTCCTGTAGACCAAAGTGTTCCTCCAGAGATTCCCTCTATGCGAATCGGTGTTCCTGTAATGGGTGTATTTGGCGGGAGATGTGGCTCGCTGATTATTGATACGTCAGCTCCTGAGTCGATGAGAAAGGTTTGCTTTGTTCCTCTGATAAAGCCGTCTAAAGAAAGCCAAACTCCATTGGTGGCTCCTACGAAGCTCTGACTTGGATTGGTCATAATGGTGGCCGCGGGTGACGGGGGGTGGTTGGAGGCGTTGTCAGCTTGTGGTGTATTGGTTGAAGCTGGATCGATGTTAGCTGCTGATGGTCGCTTCAGGGCATCTGCAGCAACTAGTTTTCCGGAAGATTGGTAGTGCCCGGGTTCGAGCGCATTGGGGCCTGATTTCGCCCATTACTGCTTCGACGGTTGCTAGGGGCCGCAGAGGCTAAAAACACATTGCGATGACTTCGACGCTCCAACCGCGAAGTAATTTCTTGAGCAATTCGCAGCGCGTCCTGAAGATCCTTAGGTCGTCCCACGGCCACCAGATTCTGGATCTGCTCGTCCCGAATTCCATCGATGAATTGGCTTAGCACTATTTCTTCCACTACCCTCTCTGCCCCCACTGGGAAAGCTGCAGTAGCCAACCGCTGTAGCTGGATTGCAAACTCGGCCAACGACTCTTTTGGACGCTGTAGACGACTACGTAGTAAAGTATAGCTGGTATGATCGTCTAGGCTATACCGCTGCCGGAGCAACCCTCGCAGCGATTCGTATGAAAGGGGCTTTCCTCTAGGCAAAGCGCTCAAGATAGACAGGGCCTCCCCTCGTAGCTGCATGGCTAGTCCGTGCGCCTTCTCCGTTTCATTCCACGCATGAAAATTGGCCACTAACTCGAATTGAGTCTCGTAGTCTTTCCACGAAGCCGTCCCGTCGTACGGTTAGACAGGACTTGGGTTGAAATTCCTTGGTGGAGCCGAAGCCTGGAGTAGTTCTGGAACATGCGGTGGCTGTTGAGTAGCATCTCGATTATCGCTCATCCGGGAGAGCTCAGAGTGGTAGCCTGCGAAGTCGGAATCTATTTGGGTTTGCTGGACGTGGCGTAAAATTGCGGCGTCGCCAGTTTGGAGTGATGTTGAGCTTCGGTAACCTGATTCTACCCTTGGCGTCTGATCGCTGATAACGGGAGTCGTTGAGCACGGCGCGATGGACTTGTTTCCGCCCACAAAGCGAGGGGGACTACCTGGGACCGTTGACCGCAATCTGGCATGGCTCCTCGAATTGCTGGTAAGGTCCCTTGCTCCGATCTAGGCACCCGGCTTAGTTCGCCGCAGTCCGGTTCTTCGGCTTGCCTCACTACCAGGGTTTCCTGAATCGGTGATGTTACCTTCGGAAGCTGCGGAAGTATTAGGATTTCAGGATCCCTGCTGGCTTGAGGGCCGCAGATGTCCTCGGCGGGCTGAGGGTCGATTGGCACTACGACTACTGGGGTCGAGAGTTGCAATTGATTCGCAGCGTGGTTACTCGTATGGGTAACGGGGCCCTGATTTGAAGCTGGCTTTTCTCCTGGCGTAACCCGTGGTGACGAGTGTGATGGCACCTCCGAAGCAAAGGCGGCGTTTGACACTGTCTTCTCCAGCTCCTCGATCCCCTTTTCAAGACGGTCGGATATTTCTGTCTTCCATTCCGTCGGTTTTCTCTCCCAAAATTGCATTTGGTTCAGAGTAAACTCCTGAAGAAACGTTTGGATGTCGTTGGCACTCATACTAACGCTTTCGTACGTGGGTAGAATTAATCTTAATTCGGTCCGGATTAACCCCACACCTGACACCAGTGTATCAAAAGTGGCCGATCCTGCCAAATACGACTTCCCAAAGTGGAGACGGGTACTGAAGAAAAACACTATTTATTTGGTTCTCGAGAGGGTGAACTTCTTTTGGTTTTTTTATTTCAATTCAATTCTTGAACAACTAGATAAAATAATTCTAGTACAATTTTGTATTTGTCTGCGCGTCTCTAGGTGGCAGCCGATGTCGTTGCTTCTCCAAAACAGAACTCCTCCCTGGACTGCTGTCAACCTCTTTTTATATGCGACTCTGGATTTCCAGTCAAATGCCAAAAATTTGGAACTTTATTTGTCGAAAGTCTGGCAAGTTCTACGACTTTCGAGTTGACAGCTTCTAGGGTTTTCGGGATGGTGCTCGTCGGTTGATAGTGCGGTTTCTCCATTTATACCTACGTAACAATACCATATGTCCAAGACGGTTTTGGAACTTGCTTATACAGAAGCAGTTTGTTGTATACGCTTAACTTTGAGTATCTTCCGAGTAGCCAATACATTTCTCTAAATCTGATTTCGAGCTCTTCCCGCTTCTTTTTAACGTGTGGTTTCCACTTAAGTTTGGCGTCTAGGGTCATTCCTAGATATTTTGCCTCGTTTGCGTACGGTATTTGCACCGAGTTAATGGATATAGGTAAGTTGTTTATCTTTCTTAACGTAAAATTGACATGCGTGGATTTTGTCTCATTGAGGACTATTCGCCAGGTTTTTGTCCATTCGCATACTTTGTTCAAAGCTCGTTGGAGTTTTCCCGTTGATGATTCGACTGACTCATCCGTTACGACGATAGCCGTGTCGTCTGCGAACGTTGCTACAACGGTCCCTTCATCTTGTGGTATATCTCTTGTGTAGAGCAGGAACAGGATTGGACCGAGAACACTTCCTTGCGGAACACCGGCGTGGATTTCTTTGAAATCCGAATATTCACTCTCGTGTCTAACACGGAAAAGTCTGTTTTTAAGATAAGATGCCAATATTCTGTACAACTTTTCCGGTAAGATTACCCTTAGCTTATACCTTAGGCCTTCGTGCCATACCTTGGCGAAGGCTTTCGATACGTCGAGAAAAGCGCTAGAGCATATTTTTTCCCCTTCTAGAGCTTTTTCAATTTCATTCGTTATCCGATACACCTGATCGATTATGGAATGTTTGACCCGAAAGCCGAATTGATGATCCGGTATCAAGTGTCTTTCTTCAATTACTGGTTGCAATCGTTTCAGCAGAAGTTTCTCGAAGACCTTAGATATTATTGGCAGAATTGAAATGGGTCTATATGAATTCTTGTCATTTGCACATTTCCCCGGTTTCGGAACCATAATAACTTCGGCGACTTTCCATTGCCTTGGAACATATATTAGTCTTAAGCAAGCATTTATAATGTAGAGCAACTTAACCAGCACTTTTTTCGGTAGCTCTTTCAAAATTGCGCCAGTGATTAAATCATATCCCGGAGCCTTGTTATTTTTCAATTTTTTTATTATCATTCGAAGTTCGGACAGGGATACGTTTTTTACTTTAAAGTTGTCGGGTGCCATATTATCATTCGGATCTTCGATCAATGGTTGTCCATCGAACGGCTTGAACGTTTCCCCTGAGTGATCGGCAAATAATTCTGCTTTCTCTTTGTCTTCTTTTGCCCATTCTCCGTTAGCTTTCCTAATTGGCGGCGAGTGCACTACAGGTTTCCTTATGGACTTCAAGGCTTTCCATGGAGAGTAGTTTGAATACTTATCAGCGGTCAGACCGTCGAGGTAAGTAGAAGTCTCGTGATTTTTTAGGTCCTGCAGCACATTTTTTAGCCTGTTACAAAGGTGGTTCAGATAAGTTTTATCCGGTGGCGCACGGGATTGTTGCCATCTCTTGCGCGCTCTCCTCTTTTCTCGTATGAGGTCTTCGATTTCAGGCTGGTATTTGACTTTATTGTTCCGTGCTTCTGTTTTCCGCAAAGGAGTGTTTTTCCACGCTGAGCTCTGAATGGCTTCGACGAGTTTGTCGATTTCTTCTTCTATTTCGAACGATGTCTTTAGCGGTACATTTAAAGCAACATTTTCCTTGCAGTCTCTTCTCAAAGCGTCCCAGTTAGTTTTGTTACTAGTTAACCTAGGCGGTCCTTCTTTTTTTACTAGACTTCCACCTATTTTCAGAGTGACTGCTGAGTGATCTGAGCATAGATCATAGCATTCTTCGACTTCCGTTAAATTTTTAGTTAACCCTTTTGCGATAAAGAAGTCGACGAGGTCAGGGATTTTATTTTTGTCAGTTGGCCAATAAGTTAGCTTTCCTGCCGAAAAAAAGTTCACCCCACGTTTCATGCTGGCTTTGTATAATAATCTGCCTTTTGTCGAATTGCATCTTGATCCCCAGAAAGTGTGTTTCGCGTTAAAGATAGATAATCAAATTGTTAAAAACTATAAAAATCCAGTAAATGAATCAAACCAAAAGGATATTAAAACAACTTATCCTATTAGATCTTCTGAAAGAATTAATTAAAAATATTGATTGTATTTAACTAGCTTTTGTTATATTTTTCTTTAATCAACATATTTAATGCATTTGTGCAAATAAATGAATTTATATAAGTCATGAATCAATAAGTATTGGATAAGATATACCATATTAATTTAGTGTTAAGTCATTTATGTACAAAGATTGAAATATGGTTATGTTGTTTTATTCTAAAAGAAGGGTAAATTGAAATGTTTCAGGTCAGCACTTATTTAATCTTACTTCTGCAATGTGCTATTTCCACAATAAGTATAACATTATATTCTGTTGTAATTTCTAATGACTAAATAAAGCAAGCTTTCTTTTACCACTGATCGAACCGGTTGTTTCATTCCACTCGCATATCAGGGGTGACCGTTTTTGACTGCTTAAATCCAGAGCTGAAGCTGTGCGATTAGCAGTAGAGAATATGGTATTGCACTACTAGCTTCCTTTTTTTTTTTTTTAATGTTCTGCATAACTTAAGGCTATGTCTTTTAAAGTTATAAGCCCAGTGATGGAGTGAAAGGAAGTGATATAGGGGAGAATTATAGATTAGGTAGGGAAGGAAAAAGAGTGAGGTGACGATGCGAGCTAACTTTGAATCTCTGTAGATTATAGGTATCAGGAAACAATGAGGAAGGCAAGTTATTTCACATTCGTGTGGTGTGGTTAAAAAACGATCTTCTATATTTCACGGTGCGCTCGAAAACAGGTTTAAGTATAAACGGATGTGCGGAAGAGGCCGCACGTGTACTACGATTGAACAGACGAACAGGAGGGACGCAACTACATATTTCATCCGAACACTTGTGATGCAAGTACCGATATAGGAGCGCTAAGCATCCTACATTCCAGCGGTGTTCTAGCGAAGGAATTAGGTTGCAGATAGACTGATCACCGATCACTCTACAACCTCAGCGCTGAACACGATCAAGCAAATTCAAGCACGTGGCGGGAGCTCCCGCCCAAACATGTGAGCTATATTCAAGTTAAGGGCGGATGTATGTTTTATAGATAGTGGTCAAATCAGTTGTAGTGAAAAAACGCTTACATCTTTTGAGGAAACGAAGGCATCTAGCACCACCTTTTGCAGCATAAGTAATTTGCTGGTTCCAACGTATGTCTCGGCTAATACGCATTCCGAGCATTGACAAGCCATTAGATTCCTCTAGATCAACTCTATTCATTTTTAGTTTGGCCACGTTGGTCTCACGCTTGAGAGACACTGAGTTTTTGACGCGTTGAGCTCAACTCGGTTTTTAACACCCCAATTGACGATTGCATCAATATCAGAGTTAAGTTCAGTTGACATTCGCTGTCGCTGGGACTTGGGGCCCTTGTCTTGGAGTCGTTAAAGAATAAGCGAAGTCAAGAGTGCTGTCATCCGCGAAGGAGTGGATTGGCTTGCGAGTAAGAGAGAGTAAGTCGTTGATAAATATTAGAAAATGGTCGGAAAGAGGACTGAGCCCTGTGGAACACCAGCTTTAATTGAGAAGGGGGTAGAAGTATACCCATCTAACACAACTTTTATTGATCGCTTACTTAAAAAGCTCGCAATCCATTTCAAAAAAAATTGTCACCAACACCATAAGCTTGTAGCTTGTTAACCAGAGCAATATGCCATACCATATCGAAAACCTTGAAAATATCAAGAGCAACTATTCTGCAATTACCATGTTGATGGATGCATTGGTTCCATTTATCCGACAGGTAAGATATTAAGTCACCAGTGGAACGCTGTTGCTTGAAACCATACTGGTGGTCATTAAGGAGATGGTTTCTTTCTAGGTATCTCATGAGATGGTAATTGGCAATGCTCTCCATGACCTTAGAAAGTATTGATGTTAAAGCTATGGGTCGGTAGTTAGAGGGGGAGGTTTTATCGCCCTTTTTGGGAATTGGCTGAACATGCGCTAGTTTCCACCTATCCGGAAAAATGCATGTGGAATATGATAAGTAGAAGATCTTGCGTAGAGGTTAAGCCAGGGTAGAAGAACACCTCTTCAAAGCAAGGGGCGGAGTTCCATCTGCACCTGAAGATTTATTGCAGTTGAGATCTTTAAGGACTCTAGCTACTGAACGGGTTCGGAGAAATATTTGCCCTAGAGAATATTGAACACGGTTCAGCATAGGTCGAGAAAGAGGGCTGTCTGTCAAGGTGGAATTTGCCGCGAATATTACAGCAAGCAGATGAGCTTTCTCCATGGAGTCTGTGATATTCATATCATTGTAGACAAGAGCTGGTATTGCTGATAAGGCGGATACTTTAATTCTTTTAACGAAAGACCAAAAAGATTTACTACCTTTAGGACATTGCAGTATTTTTTGCCTCACTTTTTGGTCTCGTTGGAATTGAGCACACTTCAGTGACGTTACAGTCATTTCTGACCCGTCTGTAGAGAATTCGGTTTTTCTCAGTAGGTTTTTGGCGCCATAACGCAAAAGCCTCTTCTTTCTTCCGGACAGCATTTGCGCAATTCGGATTAAACCAAAGTCCTTGTTTTGGTTTTAAGCTAACTGATTTACTTGGAATGTAGGAGCGCATTCCAAGCAAAATTAGGTCTATGATTATGTCATGTCGGCATTTACGTCTCTATCAAGGTAGCATTAAGACCGATCCAATCGGTATTCTCGTATTTCCAGATTGTTCTGGCATTGTTCTCGGTGTAGCGACCTTCAGGTGTGGTTGGTCCAGAGTAACGAAACCAGCCAGTATTGTGGACATTAAAATCTCCCGCGACAACGATTTGAGTTTTGGGATGGCGGGAATTGGTTCAGAAATACGGTCGAGGTGTTTATATGTTAATTCATTCTTTTTCTGAATTTGGGCTTCGGTACAGCACGCTGAAATGAATGGTGTGCTTCCTGATAGTAAATTTGACCCAACAAAATTGAACAAAATGGGTCATCTGAGCTCCGAAATTGGGGCTGCAGCTGGAAGCTAACTTTATTGTTAACATAGAGCGCGATACCTCTATGCGGCACAAATAATGGCACCACTTGATAGCCTGCTACAGCAAATTCGCTGGGATCAGTGTCATTGCTAAGCTGTGTTTCATTTAGTGCCATTACCGCTGGTTCGTGCTTAAATATGTGGGCAACCCTCGAATATTAGTCAACGCAACCTCGAATGTTTCCATTATAAACTGCAAAACACAAAGACACAAGGATAAACACTCCACAATTAAATGACTGAACACCATCTAATAATTTGAGAATCCTATGTAAAAACTCTACTGCTATTGTTAAGCCTTAACAGCAGAGTTAACACGTGTATGTCTCAATTAAAAGTCAACGCACATTCATTTACTTACGTACCAGACAAAAACAAACATTGGTGGTGGAATAACGGGAGGACTCACAATGCTTTTGTTTATTATAATAAATGGTGCGATGTTGGCACTGCACAATTTAGTGAAGAAGATCAGACGATGATAGTACAAAAAAAAAATAAAAAATAAAAAAAAAAATAGCAAAAACCTATAGCTATATGCTCGATCTACATTCCATTTGACTTAGTAGATTTGCCACTACCGCAGCCGTTAAAAGAACTCGCACGTTATGATCTAATCGTATCTAGTTCCGTAACTCTAGCTGTTCATAACTGCAAAGTTTCCGAATAGCGCAGTTTTTCCGATCACAGAATTATTCTATTCTTTATCGGACGTAGCTCCTATCCACCGCAACCTCATTGCAATCCAAAAAGAATTGCATCGAAAAGAAGCGAAGAAACACTTCAGAAATGCAATGAGGGCAAATGAGGAAATTTTATATAAAATTAATCTAAGTAAATTCAAGAAAAAAAGAATTACTAAACGAAAAACTTGGAAAAAGTTCCGCAGTAAGATTGAAAACGTCGACGAATCAGCGACTCTAGTTTTCCTCAGAAACTAACTGAATCCTGTTTCGAAACACTTGACCTGCTGCTTCACACTCAGTTCCCTAACTGCGCACAAAATGGTGCCCTGAGAACCAGTATAAGGGTATTAATAATCCCTTTGGCACGCGCAAATTATAAAAACAACGCACTCATAATTTTATCAAAACACATCCAAACCGCAGGCTACCACAACCGACATAACCGCTGACATTGTGAACAGTGAGGAAATTCTCTGGGCTACCAGTATCAGTAGCTTTCAGCTCTACTACTTAACTTGACCCGATGGAATAATATCCCCCATGCTTTAAAAAACGAACAAACACATTGCACCCACGCCGCACCGGTGGATATCTTCCGGAGCTGTCTAAGATTAAAATGTCTTCCCAGGTCTTGGCGGTTATCGTCAAATGTTATCTTCATACGCATACCGAAGGCCGGGAAGGCAAGCCATATAGCTGCCAAAGATTTAAGACCAATAAGTCTAACCTACTTCCTACTTAAAATCATGGAACTTCTTTTAGACATACGGGTATATTTACTTACGAAATAAAAAAAAAATACCATAGGAATATTCTGCAGCCAGCACGCATACGGATATGTCAAAGGCAAATTGGTGTAAACAGTACTGCATGCAGTGCTATCGACAGTGGAAAGATCTAAACAAGTTGAGGAGTACGAGTACACTCCTGGCACTTTCCTGGATATCCAAAGTGTTTTCAATAAGTTAAAATGGAGGCGATAGAAGATGCGTTGGTCAAAACTGGCGCCAGCAAGGTAGTATGTGAATGGATGGATGCGGCCACTCGCCGAAAATGCACTGGCTATGCATGGAAGTTGTCATACTTACATACGGCTGTACCGTATGGTGCACGGTCTCATGCAAATTCAAAAACTAGCAATTATGACAAAGGCACAACGAGTAGCATGTCTAGCTTCAATAGGAGCTCTAAGGTCAAACCCAACTGCGGGACTAGAGATAATTGTCTATATATTTCCTATAGCAAACTAAATTTTTCACGATCTTATAGAAACTAAATTTAGCAGGGACCAGCCTCCAGGTTCGAGATGGCGAAAAAAATCAGTCTCCGGTATAAAGACTAAGTTCTGGCGGATACCAGAAAACTTGGTCTTCACAACCAGAAGCAGCGTGCTTGGGGTGCCGTAAAATAACGACGAGCGAAATAAGGCCGAGTTTCGAAATTCGGCTTTTTTCCCATTTGAAAGCGAAATAAGACAGAATTTCGAAATTCGGCGTTATTTCCATTTTAAATGCGAAGTAAAGCCAAACATTGTTTGCAAAATAAAGCCGAATTTCAGAGAGAAAGCAAAAGAAGAAGTAACGCCAATTTTATCAACAGTGGGGAAGTGGCGCGATCCATTTATCTAAATTTAGCTTTCTGGAGTGGTTTAACCGCTCACGCGACTTAGTCGTTCCACTAAGGGTATGCCAGTAACTGTCAGGCAGGCGCCTGGGCTAGGTCTATTCGATAACAGTTTTGTACCGGTAAGCAGTACTGCGCTGTCGTGACACTTAACGACAAGAACGCTTTCAATACAGCCGACTGAAGCTGTATACTAAAAGCACTGAGCGACCCGTGGGTACCAAACTACCAACTTCGGATAATTGTGAACTACTTCGAAGACAGAACCCTCTACTATGACACGGAAGAGGGACCAAAAAGGTACAAGATCACGGGAGGTGGAACTCCTCCGATGGTCGGTCTTGAGACCAATTCTATGAAACATAATGTACGATGGCATTCTAGGAACACAAAGGCCGAATGGAGTAGACAACATCGGTTATGGCAATTGTAATAGTGGCCAAAAAATTATAGGAAGTTATGCAAAACTGCAACCAAACAATCGCAGACGTCTAGCTATGGCTACAGACATCAGGTTTAGGGCTAGTGGACCACAAAACCGAAGCTGTTCTTATAATAAGTAGCCGTTAAAAAGTGGAGCACCTCACCATACAGATCGGTGAGCAAATTATCGAATCGAAGCCGTACATCAAGTACCTGGGAGTGTTGCTGGACCACAGACTCAGCTCCAGGGACCACCTAATGTACCTTCGCAGGCGAGAAGGCCTCTCGGGCAGTATGCAGACTAATGCCAAATGCAGCCAAGGCAGCCAATAAGAAATCTCTTAATGACTGTGATTAAGTCAATACTCCTGTATGCGGCCCCAATATGGGCATCAGAGCCGCATCGTACGTCGTACATTAGAACGATGAGCTCGGCGTATAGAATCGCATTTTTAAGGGTAAGCTGCGCTTTTAGAACTGTGTCAGCGGATGGGATAAGTGTAAAATCAGGCCGAATGTCTATCAATATAGTCGCGAAGAAAACTGCGGCAGTAGGTGAAAATGAGCACGATGACAGAACAACAGCTATAGAACCTATAAAAGCAGATCGGCAACATAGGTGGAACATCACAACCAAAGGGCGATGGACATACAAATTGATCCCCGAAGTTGATGAATGGATTAGCAGAAAGCACAGGGAGGTAAACTACTACCTAACGCAATTTCTATCGTAGCGCGGATGCTTCCGGGAGTATCTCTACAAGTACAAGCACAAGTACCCATTCTGCCAGCAGTGTGAAGGAAAAGTGCAGAACGCAGAGCATGTACTGATGGAATGCCAAAATTATACCAGTGCTAGAAACATTCTAGAAAGAACAATTGTCGGGCAAGTGACCCCAAGAAGCCTGACCTCATTTATGATGGCGATGAGCTAGGGCTGGGAGACTGCAAAAGAAGTAATCACAAGCATGATGCAGAAACGAGAAATGAAGATCCTGCCACCTCTGGCAGCTAAAAAAGAATTGACGAAATGTCAAACCTGCCCATGCGAAGGTATACCTTGACTGGCGGTGCCACAGGGAAACAACAGGACAGAACAATTGGAGTGGATTTTTTTTTAGTACGTAACCATTCAGGAGCATGTAGTCGGGCATACATCGTATCGGGCTGCAAGTATCCATAAAGGATAAACGATTGTTACCCCTACATGCGCATAAAAAAAAACAAAAAACAGAGATTTGATGATCTTATCTTTAATGATATATAAAATACATACATAGTTACATACATTTTCAATGGTCCGCTATTCCTTCATGAGGGTCGCGGGGGTAGGATGCTCAGGTGGACCCTCCATCCTTCTCGATCCTCCGCCGTTGACTCCAATTCATCAGGAGGAATCCCTACACGGCTCTAGGAGAGATGTCGGACTTGGTTCAACCATCTATTTCTAGGCCTTCCGCGGAGTCGCCTACCTGATGGCATGGCAACCATGGCGCGTCTTGGAAGCCAGTCTGGGGGCATACGCACTACGTGGCCAAACCATCGAAGCATAGATCGTTCCGTTCGGAGAAGTACGAGTAGCTGCCCAACATTGAGCGCCTCGCGCACTCTGGTGTTGCGCACTCGATCCCTACGAGTTATTCCAGCAACACCGCGAAGGAACCTCATTTCGGCAGCTTGTATCCGCGATCTTATTCTTTCGGTCACTACCCAAATTTCATGACCATAGGTGAGAGTTGGAACATACATAAAATTATTTATAAAATTGTATAAATTATATTAACAAAAATTAATTAATAGTTAGAAGGAAAATATAACAAAAAACTTCAAAAAAGCAAAAATTGTAATCTTATATTATATATAAAATACAATGTATGTTTGTTTGTTTGTTTGTATGCAGTGGACTCGGAAACCACTGAACCTATTGAGCTAAAATTTTCAGGCAATCTTCGGTATTGTCCCGAGAGTGTTCCTGTGAAGTTTGGTCAAAATCGGCCCACTACATTTTTGTTTTGTTTTTTGTTAGGTGCAGCAGCGCACGCCGCCGGGTGCCCTCTAGTCTACTCACTACTTTAGTATTATAGTATATTATTATTATTATTATGATTTTATTAAATTCCATTTTTTTTTTTTTTTTGATACAAAGAAAGGAAAGAGTTTACAGATCATGATATGGCATGGGTAATTAGCCGTCAGCCGGATTGGCAAAGCCAATAATTATGAATATTAAATGAGTTCAGGATATTAATGTAACAGCAAGAATTCACAGTAAAACTTTCATACAATATATATGTATATAAAAAAAAAAGAAAAAAAAACGTTAGCAAACAGTTATAGATATAGAAAATTAAAAGGAAGAACAATCAAAAATGTTCGTTTATAATATTTTCTCTGTAGCTTGTTGCAATTGTAACAAATGAAAAAAGTTTAGTCCAGTTTACTCTCCCATTCATGATGTCCTTTGTCTCCTGCCAGGATAATTCAGTTTTGCCGAAAATTGACTTTCTGGTTTTTTTGAGGATAGGGCATATTGCTATAAAGTGGAAAACGTCTTCTCTAGCATTTAGGTTGCACAGTGTACATATAAGTGGCAAGTCTTTCCGATTTGGCATGTAGTTGAGCTTTAGTAACTCTCCCCGAGTCTGGAATATGGCGGCAATAATTTTAATATTGTAACTCGACTTAAAGTAGTTTAAATCGCCAAGGTTAAACTCCAGTTGGCTATAAAAGTTTCGATATAATGACGCCTTAGCTTCCTCCATAAATTTTTCTCTCATCTTCCAGTCAAGGTCTTGTAGAAATTGGTACAGATCTGATTTCCAGTCTGTTGTGTTGACAGGGCAGAGGTTCAATTGTACATTATAAATACGGGCTAGGTTAATCCAATCCGCGAAAAACAAAGTATTTGATGCTATTGCATGATGGGCAATCTTTTTCGGTAAGCGTGTATCTGACATTTTTGCGATTTTAAGGATGTAGTCGAAATGCAGCTTAAGAGTAGATATATATAGCGGAGACAATCCGGTCTCCAGATGAATCATATAGTTGGGACTATTAAGTGGTAGATGAAAGGTTCTTTTTATAAAAAATCGAAGTAGTTTTTCCACTTCTTCATATTGGTTAATACCCCAGACTTGTGCGGCGTAGAACATAACTGATCTAGCTGTTCTCTCGAAAAGTTTGTACTTTGCTGATGGATGTAGTCCGATGTTGTAGGCGCACCCCCTCCAGGTTGAATTTAAAGAGAACTTGGCCGTATTTAGCTTTTCCTCAAAGTGTTTTTTCATACATAAATTTGGTCTAAAAGTTACCCCAAGATACTTATATTCCTTAACAACCTCGATTTCCTCACCGTTGAATGCCCAATGCTCGGATCGTGCATATCTCCCAAAACCTCTCCTAAAAACCATTACTTTGGACTTATTCAGGTTTACCATTAGGTTCCAAGTTCTGCAATACTGCTCAAGTTCGTTGATCATTTTTTGTAGAACCACGGGGGAGTCACCAAGAAGAACGATATCGTCTGCAAAGTATTATAGTACTTTAGTACAAAACAAAATTTGGTATATTTATTTAAGGTTGGACCACTTATCCACTATTGCCGGGTAAAAAGCTCTTCTCTAACAGACTTAGCCCCAGGCGCCTGCCTGACAGTTTTTTTTTCTGTTAGGCGCAGCAACGCACGCCGGGTGCCCACTAGTCTTATATATAAAATGCAATGTTTGTTTGTTTGTTTGCATGCTATGGACGTGGAAACCATCGAAAGAATTGAGCTGAAATTTCCACGGTATTGTCCCGAATGTGTTCCAGTGAAGTCAAAATCGACCCAATACTTTAGTAGTCATTTAGTAGTAAATTACTTAAGCACTACATTTTTTTTCTTAAGGACGGCAACGCACGCCGCCGGGTAAGGTTTCTGTGAAGTTTGATCAGAATCGGCCCACTACTTTAGTAGTAATTTAGTAATAAAATACTTTAGTACTACAACTTTTCTTTTGTTAGGTGAGGCAACGCATGCTGCAGGGTAAAGTTTTTTGTGAAGTTTGGTCAGAATCGGCCCACTACTTTAGTAGTACAAAAAAAAAATACAAATATTTGGCGCAACAGCTCTTTAAAGTGCCAGGGCCTAGCTTCTCGCAACCACTCATGTTGTGTGCGTTATATTTTTCACACGATTGGAAGGGACCTACCGTTTAATGCCGATTCCGAACGGCAATTTGAGAAGCTTTTTCGTGACAACAATACTCTCGGATGTTTGTCAGACGCTCGCGAAAGGTGGGACCGTGAAAAAAACTTTTTGGTTTCTTCTGGAAATTGAACTTGGAACCTCATGCGTAGTGATCCGACACACTAACCACTTACGCCATGGCGCCCACTTTAGTAGTAATTTAATGATAAAAAGCTTTAGTACCACACTTTTCTTTTGTTAGGTGCAACAACGCATGCCGCAGGGTAAAGCTTCTGTGAAGTTCGATCAAAATCGGCCTACTACTTTAGTATTAATGGAGTAATAAAGTATTTAATGTATTTTTTTTGTGAGGTAGAGCAACGCACGCCACCTGTTACCCTCGGTCCAACTTTAGTAGTAATTTAGTAGTAAAGCACTAAGTACTACACTTTTTTTTGTTAGGTGCAGCTACGCACGCCGCCGTGTAAAGTTTCTGTGAAGTTTGGTCTAAGTCGGCCCACTACTAATTTAGTACTTTATGTGTTTTTTTTTTTGTTAGGTGCAGCAACGCACGCCACCGGGTACCCTCGGTCCAACAGTCTACCCACTACTTTAGTATTATAGTTCTTTAGTACTAAAAAAAAAGTTTATATATATATTTAAGGTTGGACCACTTACCTACTATTGCTCGTTACAAAAATGTTCTCTAATAGGCTTAGCCCCGCGCGCCTGCCTGGCAGTTGTTTTTTTTTTTTTTTTCTGTTAGACGCAGCTACCCACGCTAGGTGCCCGCTAGTAAATGCTTAAATATACAAAGAAGTATATGTACATAAACAAATAAAAGTAAGCGCCAACATAATTAAAAACCGTAGTGCACGGCATGTAAATGGTTGCATGCACATGCGGCTCTGACGTCACGAAAAAGTGCGGCATATGGGTAACATGTTCGTTGTATACAACTTGTGCTAGCATGCGGTTACATGTAAATAAATATGGACAAAATCGTGTACTGCACGACATGTGGATTTTATCCCAAAAAACTGCATGTTTCCATATGACCATGGTTCCCGCATGTAAACTGGTTGCATGTTTATATGCTGCGCTAGTACACATCATGCAAGAAGTCCACATGTGCCGCAAGAAAATAGACTTATCAAACCAACTAGTAAACAAAAAAAAATATTAAATAAATAAATTGCACATTCACGGTTCTTGCATAAGGGGACGATGTAATATATAAGAAATAAAAAATAGATAAATTAATACATAAAAATAATGAACACTTAATTTTAACTGCTGAGTTGAATTTAAGTGGTACACATTTTATTTGTAAGTGGACTTTATTATGCCATATCTGATTTTTGTTATATGGCATTTTGCATAATCGCCCCAAGCTTGGCATCTGTATGAAAGAATTGCTTGCCTGATGAACAACTTTGTAAATTACGAACTTGTTCTCTATTGAAAGTAACAATTTTCTATCGATGAACGGGTACAACATTTTGATGTCTACTTTCCTTACCGTTCTATTAATATGATCATTAAATATTAGTTTTGAGTAATAAGATCAACCCCTAGATACCCTCACACAGCGCGCCCAAGCGATGCTCAGTCCATTTGCGAAGTCAAAAGTATAGCTTACATTTTATCTTTGTTAAGTTTGATCTTCCGCTTTGAATAATATTTTTGCAATACGTCCATCGCATTTTTCAAAATACTCTCAATATTTTAGAAGAACGCATGCGATGAAAATTCTGCAGTATTAACAGGCATCACATTTACGCAAATCGAGAAATCGGAAATCTAAAAATTGTACATGATAGAATATAGCACATATCCATAGGGACACCTGAAAGAGAGTTATTATTATCTGGGACACCGCTATTGAATGAATTTATAACAACGGCTAGATAGAAAACTGTGGACTATTTAAACAATTTTAG
Organism: Brachypalpus laphriformis; assembly: GCA_945910035.1. Taxonomy (NCBI): domain Eukaryota; kingdom Metazoa; phylum Arthropoda; class Insecta; order Diptera; family Syrphidae; genus Brachypalpus; species Brachypalpus laphriformis. Next base: position 91,411,261 of record OX246754.1, read on the forward strand.
ACGGTTTAAGATCTATCATTTTGAAAATGAGGTCGTTGTGCCGAACAGTATCGAATTCTATTTACCTATGGATTGACTAATTTTAACACGGCTACAAATTCGTAGCACTGAAGCCAAATTGCTCTTTGTGATATATACTGTTATCATAGATATGTTTGAGAATTTGTTCCTTAAGAATTTTTAAAATATTTTGCTGGGGCTACTAAGCAAACTTGTTGGCCTATATATTTCGGGACATTCAGGTTACTTCCAAGTTTAAGCAGAGTAACAATTTTGACTAGTTTCCCAGCATCAGGAAAATACTTAATTTTCAAGCAAGTATTTAAATATTTTATTTCGGACTTGGCAAATGCTTCATATGTAAACAGTGGCTCCAAGCTAATCACACTCACCCCAAAAGACAAAATGTAACATACAAAACCGTATAAAAATTCTTTAATTAAAAGAAGCCAAATTTATTATTAAATTCAGTTCTTTCTTAAGAATGAAAGACCTAAACTTAATTCAATTCAAACAAATGCGATTTCTGAAAATTTCTCTTCTGAGAAATTCCCACAAACACTCGGTGGGGTTGATGTCAGGGTTTTAGGGCGGAGTCTTCATTACAATTATACAAAAGCCAAGACCGAACTTTACATGACTTGTTCTTAGGATCGTTATCCTGACAGAATTAATCTCCACTAACCCACAATATTTCAATGCATATTAGAAAGGCAGTAAGTACTTACAATATCCGGATTAAGTCCACAACATGCACAACGATTGGTTGTCTAAGAAAGAGGTTCTCCAAGTAATTCATAATAGGGACAGCTGGTACGCGGAATGCTTGGAACTGGTAAACCTTTGTGGTATTGACCTAAATCTTAATAGCTCAGATTTTGGCAACTCGAAAGCTGTACTTTATCAACTAATCTCAACGGTGGGCATAAAGTACAGAGTGCAATTCTTAGAAGGAGGCGATGTGATTCCTGTATAGGATGATCTGCAGCCCTTTTGTCAAAACCTTCAGCTGAAAAACTATTTTCGCGATGAATACATAGTGAACGATGATGCTTAAATTACGATGGGAGCTCCTTCACGTGAATTACATACCGCATCGTGACGATATTCCTACGTTATCTAGCGGATGCAACCTGGGGAAAGTGAGGACTTTTTGCATTTGGTTGGCAGTTGCCCAATTTTGAAGGAAACAAGGTTGCACTTCCCCGGTTAGGATATCCTAACACACCACAAAACCTTAGCCCTGCTCAGTGAATTGGATGTATCCAAGCTAATATCGTAAAGTAGCTTTAACATACCGTAAGAGAGTAGCACATGAAAACTTTTAAATGATTTTTGTTTTTCTTTATCCTTTTTATGCATGCGAATTTGAAAAAATTTATTTACGAGTAGTTGTTAACTGTCAGATATAGGATTTTGTTTATAAAATATTGTGAATTTGGTAATGACTACTGAAATAAAATCAATTAATTTAATCAATGCCCAGATACGTATCCTGGTTCATGTTTCCATCAACGAAATGATGAGTACCTGCACCAGCAGCGGAAAAATAACCTCGAACCATCACTGATCCATTACCGTGTTTGACAGTTGGACGCAAGTTCTTCAGGTGAAGCTCTTTGTTCGGCTCTATCCAAACATAAGAATTTCCATAAGACGAAAAAATTCTTAAATTTACTTTCATTAGTAAACAAACATCTGATGGAAATAAAAAGGTGGTTTACTACTTTTAATTTTGAAATATTACTCTTTTCTCCGACATGTTGCACCGTTCTCAATCTTCGGTGGCAGCGCTACAAAAAACTTGTTCAATGTAGTTAAAGCTAAAGGGCTAAAAATCGCCTTTCTGATGCCCGCATCTGTGTGAAAAGTGCCTCATTTTTTTCGGGCTAATTACGTTTCGATTTAATCATACTTTCAAATCTACAAAACATAAAATTCTACATTAGCTTTAAAGAACGCAAATTCAAAAACATTTTTTTAATACACATATGTTCTCTCTCTGTTCTCTTTTTCTTTGTTTCTTTGATTTGAACATTCAGTGTGTTTTTAAACATCAGCTGGCAGTTTCCCAATCTTTTCGCAAAAGTTAGCAAAACGTGTGCGCATTAGACATTTTTTTTTTAATTTTCATGAACTTTAATAATTTTTCCAATTTTGATCTTACCTTGTATGACATCCTCAAATGGTGGCCTTCAGAAGAACGCAAAGGTCAAGGCTTTGGACATCGTCAAGCTCTGTGGAAATGATTACGAAAATCCCCGATAAACTTTGATGCTTCAAGCGAATAACCTTAACAACAATAATTCTCCTTAAAATTAATCAACTACCCCTACTACATGCATACATAACAAAATAAATGGAGGGGACAGAGCATGATGATTCTCCTCGCGAACGTGTACAGCAAGTGATAACACATCTTACAACCAATTGATCGATACAAATCTTTGAGCAAACCCCAATACATAGACTTATTTGCGTGAATATTTCTGTCTATGGGGAGACAAATTCTGAGTCTATATTGCCAAGAAATTTCAAAGTTAGGGCCAACAACAAGAGTCTCCACTGCTATCGTGTAGACAATTTCAATTCAGTATGTGATCTTATCGGTTCTTGAACGGTTACACATCTCATTTGTTTTTTTTAAAGTTGCGGCTTATTTGTTTATATTTTGTTTTGGTTATAACCCATTTGTACATATCGATATGTGAGTATTTTTTTTTTTGTTTTTTAGGAAAACATTTTTTAGTTTGCTTTTGTTTCTTTGTTTCAAAATTTTCAAATAAATACCGAAAAAATATTTCTTTTGTGTGGTTTAAGTGATCTGTGTAGTGTTGCAAAATCTAAAAATAATTTCGCCGAATATTCGTATGCGATACGAAAAGAAGTTTCTATTAGGAAACAAAGACTTGACTATAAATATCAATTTGAGGAGTTACAGACTTAATAAATGTGGAGTTCATATTTCGCAAGAAACATTAGATAACATCGATTAACACTTGAACATTGTGCGTCTTCAAATGCACTCTAAATGCAGAGCGTCACTTCTTAATTGGAAATCTAAATAAACATTAAAAAGTCGAAGCGTATAACTGCGCCTGATCAAGTGCAAAGTATATTTTTCAGAGTTGACAGTTTGTCTAGTTTTGAAACACTCGAATATGTATGTTAAAAATAAATCACAACATTGTACTTATGTAGTTACCTGGCTGCTTGTGGTACACAGGCATACATAATTTTAACTTTATGGCGTGCTTCACATAATTTACATAATTGTTATCGTCACAAAAAATTAATTCACGTTATGCGGTTTAGAAAATATCCTAAAACCAGTTTGTGATTAAGTTGTAAAATGTGCGTTCTAGTTTTACGTTTTATTGATGCAAATCATTGTTTCGCCGAATAATAAATATTTTTAGCTCTCTGAATGTTACACGATTTAGAGTATTGTATATTAATTAAAATAAATTTATTGCTTACACGAAAAATTAAATAAAAAAAAATCCCTATGTCGTGATAGATTGTTTAACATATACGTTAAACATGCATGACGTTCAAATTTGCGGGCTATCGTACCACTGCAAGATGTGCTAGTTCCGGCAGGGCAGATGTTAGTCGCAAATTTGTGTGAATTTGAAAAAAATTTAACGAATTGATTGCTAAATAAGTTGGTTGATCTAGATACAGCAAGTGTTTGCAATTGTAATTATCGTTTGCAAATTTGAAATTATGTTGTCCATGTCCCGAAATACTCGTTGGACTGGCCAGCAAAACTATTTTCCTTTACCATTATTATATTAGTCTTAAAAAAAGAAAACTATACAGTATCACATACGCATGTGCTGTGCATGTGTCACGATGTGACAATGCGAATCAAAAAAAGTTAGCATGTACGCTACAAAAACTATGCGCGTATCATTGCGAACAGCAGGAGGTGCTAACTTTGTTTCTGCTGAAATAAAATACATCTTCGAGGAGACACACAATAAGGCCAACGATATGAGGTTGACAATACTTCAAAATTTTACAAAAGATTGTCAAGAAGTGTGGTCACCTGATTCTGTTTAACACAGTGAACACATCATCATGTTGACAAACAGTGATGAAAATATCCCAAAAACGAGTTCAATCAATTCCAGACGTTTCAGACGTTTCAGACGTGTTTTTTTGTAATTAATTTTGCTGTAGAATTATGAACACGTTTATTGTCTGCTACTTAACGTGTTAAAGTGATGCAGATTCAAGCACATATTCAAATACTTGTTTCAATACTGTATTATTATTTGTGGATGGTTATCTTGCACTGGGACCTAATGGTCTATTACGCCCCTTTCTTCTTTCTCCATTTTCCTGTATTCTTTACATGAGGTAAATTCCTCTATTCCGCAGATTAGCTCAGGTCCAGTGCCCAAAGAGTCTGCGGCTTCGTTACCCGTTAGCCCGACATGACCGGGTATTCAGTAGAGTGTTACTTTATTGTTTCTGCCCAATTCGTTCAGTTTGTTGTCATATTATGTCACTTAGTGACATAGGAGTCAAGTGCTTTGATAGCTGCTTGACTGTCTGATTATATTGCTATGTCGCAATTACTGTATCTTCTTTCGAGATTAAGTTGGACACATCTGTCCATAGCACATTTCCGCCTGAAAGATGCTGGTATTCTTGCCCATAGGTTCCGAGTGCTTTGTTCTCGACCCCAAACATACCTACCTCTGTTCCTTCCTCATTTCTGGAACCATCTACATGCCACTTTTTGTGTGGTTGCCCCGTCCGTATATTGTGGATTCGTTGCTTCAATCTTTCTTGTTACTTAACCTTGTACGAAAGTTGTTCTCAAAGTTAAAGGGAACATTTCTTAAGAAGTGCATCATATTCTCTCGAACTGATGTATTTCTCTCTTCCAATCTCTTCTTTTGACATCTTTCGGATCGTCTGCTTTGCATTTCGATCAACTACGGGGTGAAGCAGAGCTAAGTCTAGGAGTACTTCCATGGCTGCAGTGAACATAGTCTTTTAGTCTTAAATCTTTTTATTATAATAGTTTGTTTTGCTCACACTATCGCTCAGTATGTGATCATTTGCTTAACAATGGCGATGTACATCCATTTTAGAATGCTCACGCTACATCGCTAAGACTTGCCCGCTCTGCTCCTGCATATCATAAGAGCACAGGTAGCCTTTTTGGATACCTCCTTTGTGAGCTATTTCCATACGAGTTTATACGTACTGTCTGGATGTAATCTTAGATACTTCATTTCTTGGACTGGTGTCAGTATAGACCGCGACAACCGGATTGGCTTCAGTTCAGGCAATCAGTACTATGTTATCACTCTATAGTGATGACTCTTCTTTACAGTTGATTTTGAGATTGGTTTACCTTTTAAGTAGCTCATCTACAACACGACTCTACTTCCTGGCAATTTATTGTTGTGTTGACCTTAAGAATTCTACGTAATGTTTGAGTTTTGCTGATCTTATTCTCAGCAACTCGTACTTCCACTTAGATACTGTTTTGCTGACTTCTTTTCTGTCCAGGGTTCCGTTTAAAGACTTCACGTGAAGTGTTATCGAATGCCTTTTCAATGTCTAGGAAGGCGCAGAGAAAAAACTATCTTTTTCGTTTCAAGAGCTCTCTGTATGGTTTCCGTCAACTGAGAAAGATCTGTCTCACTGCATCTGCCCGCCCTGTAGGCATGCTGATAGTAGTGAAGGACGGATGTGTTAGGTACCTATATCCAATACCTTGACATTGGACTTTCTCACCAGGGTCTATTAAAAGACCATATACACTATAATGGCAGTAAATATTATACTTATAGCATTTATTTTTAATTAATTTTTTTTACCTAAGAAATTCCTTAAACCTGGGTTCTAAATGCCATTATAAAATGAAATTGCTAGTGCACAGGAAAAAGAATCATCTTACGGTTTTACCCCTGCAACATTCATTCTATTCTATTCCCACAGTGATTATAGGCAATAATTTTCGGAAGAGGAAAGAAGTATTATATATGTAGTTAACATACTTCGTTATAATACCAGAGTATGTAACTTAATTATATTTCTCGGTTAAGATACATTCTTCTTTTGTAAACTCATCAGTTCGAGGTTGATGCTTCTAATACTTCACTTATAGCTATGTAGGAATAATTTGTGAGGTAGATTAAGAAAGGGAGTGAGAGAGAGATTGATGTACAATAGTTTCGCGGGACACTTCTCCATATCCTTATAATTTTATTTATCTATCTGCAGTTGACCAAATATTTACATTTCGGCAGATCTTAGAAAAAACCCATGAATATTAAATCGATATGCACCTTTTCATCGATTTAAAGTTCCCTGTGATGGGATAGTGTGTATAGAGACGAGTTATAAAGAGCGATGTCTAGTCTCGGCTACCTTGCCAAGCCCGTCGTTTTGTGCAGTATGGCGATATAGTCCTTTACGGCATAGAAAAGACTCTTCAATAAGTCCATTGTATAGGTATAACCTGCCATGTGTGCAGCGGTACCCCATTCATCCAAGTAGGGCTTAATCATTCTTTCAACATAGACGTCGGAGGTTTTTCGTGACCCGGAAGCGCGTATTCTGCTTGTTGTGCTTTGTCACTCATGAGCAATTTTAAAGGAAAGCGTCCTCTTTGTGGTTGAGGTTTATGATGGTTTACGGGCAGCAGCTGATGTAGTATCTGAACTTAATATGGAAACATCTTGAAGTTTTTCATCAAAATATGCTGCAGAGACCGCGTGATCCGTCGCCTGGGTACTCTTTCACTTCTTCCAGCACTGCATGAATATTCTAAGCCGAACGGTCTATTTTTGGTCTGCCAGCCTTTGTCTTATCTTGTGTTGAACCAGTAAAGTTATTGCTTTTACACGAAGTTGAGATAAGTTTAACTTCTCATTATTTGAATTTTTACAGCTCGCGGTACAACTACAGCTTCAGCTATATGCACATTCTGCTCCAGAAACACTGTGCGTGTCAGCCTTTAAAATAACACGTTGATGAGCTTTCTTGATCAGTAGACGGGGATAAAAGCGGATGCCTAAAACTTACAATTACCTGGTATGTGGGTGCGAAACCGACTTGAGTTCCTGTGCAATAGCAATATCAGAATTCAATAAACTTACAGGACGTATTTAGAATTAAATTAATACTTGCTCCATGAAGCAACGTTTTTTTTCAGTAGAAATCCTAAAGTACACATAGGAGTATATATAATCTGCGAAAATCTGAGTATGAAGTCTAACTTCAAAGTGTTATATAAAGTCAGATAGTACGCAGTATAGTAAACGAAACTTAATTTTAAAGAAAATAAAAAAAATAAAAACACTAAAGACACACATGTCCGATATTACAGCTTACAACTCAGATTTATTTTTTAACCAAATTGCAGCAACGAATATATTGCTCGAGAAAACCCATAAACATTTTTTTAATTTCCTTTATATTTCCACTATACATGTACGAGAATATTATACTGCACCTATAACTATAGGGCATGCATTGGATTCATGAAAATGCTCGATCTAAACATTTTGATCAAAATTGATCAAATAGAGGAACTCGAAGAAGTGGGTAACTCAGTTCTGTCTGCCTGTTCCTGTATGCTCGACTTTGCTTCAATTCGTATTTTCGTTCTAACCTCGAAATTAACTGAACTTAGAAAAATCAGATTTTCTTGAACTTAGCTAAAACGACTTTGTGTAAATTATAATTGAGAATGCAAATGAACACGTATGTTAGTGCAAGAATGTGCGACCCAGTCGTGCCCTTAATTTATCGATTTTCTCCAATTATTATACGAGGAAACCAATCATTTTTTTTATATATTTTTGGACGAAATTTATTCATAAGCAGTTCACATCTCCATAAATTAAAATTAATGACTGATCTTATACCATTTATTATTTTGTTTGTTTTTAAGTCATTATGAAGCAAAATGGAATGAAGGTGAATGAAGGAACAAATTGAAACTTGAGTTACCCTCTAGGATTGGTCAGGGTGGACTGGTCACTGAGAGAGTTTGGCCGATATCTAATAAGCAATGACGAACTAAGTGTCTAGACTAAGTTACCGGGTAACTCAATATGGAAGAGTTACTTTTCCGAACAGAGTGGTCTTTGATATGATGATTTGGTCACTTAGTTTGCATGTTCCCAAACTGACATTTAAAACGTGTCATAATTGCCGAGCCATCATGTAAATGACCGCTTGGTAGGTAGGAATATATCTTTGGAACTAGTTCGACATAGCTCTTATGAGCTAGATAGCGGTGGAACGAGAGGGACGTAGGGTTCACCTGAGCACCCTACTCACGTGACTCTCATGAAGGAAAAGTGTGTCATTGGAAATGGTGATGATAAAGGCAGCTTCGAGCTACTTCAAAGTTGGTCATACCTGGCGTCCATCGACCTAATATTCTATAAAAAACTTACAAAAAAAAAAGATTGAAAATGTTAAGTTATAGTTTTAACTCGAGCATTTCGAATGAAATTGCATTGTTGCAATAATTGTTCCGACCTCCCATTTTTGACTTAGCACAATCTCTTTGTACACACGTTTTTCTACATACTTGGTTCAATATCTTCTTATGTAAACATACTCCTATGTTGTAGCCAGTTTGCGTAATATAAGCGCCGAAAAGAGAATTAAAATCCGTTCGTGAAAGACTTTTCCTACGAGTAAATCGCTGCAAAAAGTTGAGCTAAATTATACACATTCATGCTTCACAAGATAAAACCTATGGTAACAATGTTCGGTTAAGTTTGTCTAACTCTTTTAAATGTTCGCACAGTTTAGTTAGTTGTAATTGGTTCTTAAGGTCCTTCACTTAAACGACACAATTCTTTGCTGTTACTAATTGAACTGTTTTGGCACCCACAAGAAATGGTTTGTTTGCTTGTCGTTGTTTTCAAATTAAAAGTAATTTGTTGAATTGATTTTTATTTGCAATTACAATTTTATTTCCACATTTCAATATATTCCTACAGAAAGTATGTAAATGGTGAGCTCTAAAAAAACGTCCACAAAGCATACGTTTTTTTACTTTGTTTGGTCTTATATGCAAATATGATCTTGTTACTTGGTGAATACCATTGTACTTCGCCAACATGAATGTGATTCAGCTTAATGAAAATGTATTTCCATAAATTTTCCATGAGACGATCGCTCTCACACCGCTTATAAGCGGTTGGCTCTTGAATTGTTTCTATGCTTGAATTTTAATCTAATTTAATTGCTGCCTCGTTCTTCTTTTGTAATGAATGAATATTAATTTGTTCCATACGAGTAGTTGTTCGAAGTAGTTTATCATAAAATTTGTCTGAATCTCTTATCATATACGTATATGTACATAGCATGTATTTGAGGAAAAGAGTATGAAACTCGCAGTTGGTCTTCCCGGTTAGGGTAGGGTTTCTTCACATATTTTTAAACTCCAGCAGCGGCGCCACTTTAGGGTGATCGGGTTGGCAAAACGTTCAGTGGTCTTGATGCAACTAGCAACAGTAAGTGCTAATTGGACCCGCTATTCATTAGAGATAGATAGATAGCTATGTAGATACAAGATTTTATTTAAGAAAAATTCACTTGAGTATAAATTCACAATCTATGGCATTGGCTTTTGCCGTCAGCCAGAAAGAGAAATAAATCCTGCAATAAAGTATGAAGCGCTATCAAAAAAATCGCGAACTGATGTAGCTGAGTACATTGCATATATGAGCATTGTTTGTTGTTGGGAATCTAAATGCTTCGGAATTTTTTTTTCAACACTTCGGCTTTTTTTTATATTTTTATATTGAAGATTACTCAAATCCCATAGAATATTATTACTAGCTCGCTTAATTTTTTTGTTGACTGATCTGCTTCATCTTTTTTTTTGGTTTGTTCTGAAATGTCAAAAAGAGGCGCTGTATGAAGCTGAAGTTGACTCTACTTCTACTTCAGCTACAAGCTGCAGCAGTATTGGATGTATGGGTATTTTGCTTTGACAGCGCTTCGTACTACAGCTTCAGCTTCACCATTGTGTTCGGGCAGTTAAGATCTTTTAAAGTATACTTTAGTTTTAACTGATTTGCATAAATGTTTTACTTACATATATGACTGCTTCAATACATCATTTAATGAATAAATGTTCATTTAGGATTTGCGGCCGGTATTTTAAAGCTGCTTTTATAAAACTACAGCAAATTCCAATCTTGTCCGTTCAATAAATCTTCGATTTCTTGTACAACTAGAGCATCCTCCGCTATTTTGCTCTTCTAATCTCGTTTAGAACAGGACAGATCCAATGAAGTGCCGAATATCTTCGCTCTCCCTGAGTCTCATGGGGTCGGTTCGATGCGGGTAGTAGTTTAGGCTTATAAATTCTCGTGTAACCTTAAATATCGTGGAAATTCTTTCTAAACTGTAGCGGTCACAGAAGTAGTTTATTTCTCCTATATCGTGCTCAAGAATCCGATAAATGTTTCTGAGCTCACTTTGCTTAGCCTTATCTGTAAAAGCCCGGAACAAAGAATGCATAATAGCAGAGTTTGGAATGCATCTTTCCATAATGATGTATCGTACTTTCCTCCATCAGCGGAACTTTGTGTTAGTGTAAAACCCTTGACCATTTGCCGAAGAATTGTATATTACGGTGTTGGAGAGCCGGTGGCGAAATTGTACCATTATCTTCATAATAAAATTGAAGTATAACCAAAGCTTAAATGCACATAGCGGCGCTAGCTCCATTTCAAGATGGATCATGTTCATGTAGGTTAGAGTGTCTTGTCTAAAGATTTTTTTCCTCATAAAGTATCGTAATAATTTCTCCTCTTCGCCATATTGAAAAACGACTCATATCTGCGCCCCATAACACAGAATGGAACTCACAACCGCTTTTAAAGCTTTAAATTGGACAATTGCAGCGATGTTTTTCTTCGCAGGATCGCTCTTCAATTAGCTTCATTTAATTTTATTCGAAGGATAGATTTGGTGTGATTAGACGCTAAGATACTTATATTTCTTCACTTTCTCCATTTCCTCATTTCCCCAGATCTACTTCTCTTCCCAAATGTATATTTTTTCCCCGTTTCAAGGAACCATTATCTTAGATGTATCTGTATTGTCTTCAAGATTCCATGAACGACAGTAATTCCGTAACGTATTTGTTATGTGTCTGCCAAAACCGCGATATTGTCCGCGAAGAGAAGAAGCTTGATATTGATTTCATTGAAAAGGAACTCTGTGGTGAGAAATGTAGTGAGGTCGTCCCAGAAAATTGAGAACAGTAGAGGGCTAAGAATCTTAGCGAGAGAGTGCCTCCCCTACCAAAGCGTAAGCCAAGGATGGTTATACGCATACGATGTGAGAGGTTACAGGACGATGAGATACGGGAGACATTTGCGCGGCAAATATCTGAAAGGTTTGAACGAATTCCAACTGTTCCATCAAATGTAGAGGAAGAATGGCAACTGTTTTCAACAGCGGTTATTGCCTCTGCGGGAGATGTTGGTGAAGATGTGAAGTGAAGCGGCTTGGTGTGGTGGCTGGTGGTGAGAAAAGAACAGCTTGGTTTAAAACACCCGGAGTCAAAGGAGTCAAATCCAAAGATGGTACACTTCTTTCCAATGAGGAGGACATCTTAAGCAGATGGAGCGAGCATTTTTCAGAATTGCTCAATCCCGAACAGGGCACCGAAGATGACAGACCTATGGTCGTGAGTAGGGCGGAAAGTAGTCATAAGGTAAAGGAAGTAAGTTTGGCGATCAAATCGCTAAAAGTTGGCAAATCTGCTGGTGTGGATGAAATCCGGCTAGAAATGCTCAAGGCTTTAAGTATAGAGGGAGTGCAATGGCTCTCACGTGTCATTAAAGTGGCCTGAGAATGCGGTGATTGTTTCTCTTTTTAAAAAAGGGGATAAAAGAAATTGCGTCAACTACAGGTGTATATCTCTTTTAAGTCTTTCTGGAAAAGTCTTCGCTAAGGTGCTAGAAACGCGTCCCAGAGTTGTGGTTGAGGATAGTTTAGGGTATGAGCAGTGCGGTTTTCGTCCCGGTAGAAGCACAACAGACCAGTTATTCACTCTCAGAATGATTCTTGAGAAGGCCTGGGAGTATGCTACATCTGTCTACACTTGTCTTCTTGATTTGGAAAACGCATATGATAGGTTTCCTTGAGGCGAACTCTGGAGTGTTCTGCAGGAGTATGGGATTGATGGTTCCCTGTTAAGGGCGATTCAGTCTTTATATACAAACTGTAGAAGCTGTGTTCGGATAAACGGTGATAAGTCAATACATTTCACTTGGCTTTTGTCACCTCTCCTCTTCATTGTATATATGGATTGGATGTTGCAGCGCAGCCGTGGCGGGGAATGTTTCGAAGTGGGAGACCTAAGGATTAGTCATCTGCTCTTTGCGGATGATTTGGTCATCCTTGGATCATCTCAAACCGAACTTCAGTGCGCACTCGAAAGGCTTGTAGCCGTTTGTCATGATGTTGGAATGAAGATCAACGTGAACAAATCGGAAGTAATGGCCGTTTCCAAAAAAAACCCATACAGTGCACTCTGCATGTTAGTGGAGTTCCACTGAAGCAGGTGGATAAGTTTAAGTACCTCGGTCAGGCTGGATCAATTTTGAGAGAGCATGGCCAATCTGTTATAAGGAAGGCCGAACTTAGTGTGCAAGCTAGTCTATCGGTTTTTAACTCGGTTTCAACTCTCACCTATGGTCATGAAATTGGGGTAGGGACCGAGAGAATAAGGTCGCGGATACAATCCGCCGAAATGAGGTTCCTTCGCGGTGTTGCTGGAATAACTCGTAGGGGCCAAGTGCGTAACACCAGAGTACGCGAGGCGCTCAGTGTTGAGTAGCTACTTCTCCGAACGGAACGATCTATGCTTCGATGGTTTGGTTACGCAGTGCGTATGCCCCCAAACCGACTTCCAAGACGTGCCATGGTGGCCGTGCCATCAGGTTGGCGACTCCCCGGGAGGCCCAGAAATAGATGGTTGGACCAAATCAGACATCTCTTCTGGAGCCGTATAGGGATTCCTTCTGATGAGTTGGAGTCAATGGCGGAGGATCGAGAAGAATGGAGAGTCCACCTGAGCATCCTACCCCCACGACCCTCGTGAATGTTTAGCGGGCCATTGAAAATATTTGTATGTATGTAGGGGGCAAAGAAGACAACCCTTTTCAATACCCACATTCGACTGAAACCAGATAGACCTTCTATTGCCATCCCACAACGCCGTTCTGTTCTCCTTGTAAGGTCTTTGAAATACCTTCAGTATTTTTGTAGACATATCTTATCAGGGTACATTACTTTGAATGGTGTATCGATGTCTAAGTAGCAGGGATTTCGTCTGATTGTTCAGATACATCCGGAATTGATTCCCTAAGAATGGAGCTACGCCCCATATTACTAGTTTTAAGGAGCCTTGTTTCCAGTTGCTTATTTTCAGGTAAAATTATAAGTGCAACAAGCTGCATTTTGTATGGGAACTTTAAAGGCTTATATCTTCGAAACTAGGCAATTCCGACTGTAAATATATATATTAAAATTCTCATCACCATATAATAAAATTTCATTAATATCTTGGGTGGATGCCATTTTCTAGATAATGTCAAATCAAAACAAAAAACTAATTGGATCAAAAGGAAAAAAACGGATAACAACTCTATTTTATTTTTTCTCTTCTTTGAAGCACCTCTTCAAGTCGGCGCGTGGTCGGGGTTAGAATGCCCAACATCATGACCGCTCATCACTTCCTTGAAGTTCCTTTTTTTGATTTGAGAATTTGAATTTGAGATATATGTTGATGGATGAAAGTCATCTTCGTCATCCATTTCTCCATTGAACCAGGCGTTGTACCTACCTGGAGAGAAAACAATCCCTTTTGCTAACAGACGTCATAACGAGAAATTTCTTTCATTCCTCTCGCTTCTTTCTCTATCTGTCAAACTTAATTTTTCAATCGGCGTTTACATGCAAAATCTCAACTCGATCACAGTAAAGGTTGCGATTGAATTAACTCAATCGCGTTTCAATTCGATCTCGGTTTACATAGTTCTTAATTTGAATTGAATCTGAATTAAATTTATCAAGTAAACAGGGTACATGATTCGGATATGAAAGTAGGATAAATGGAGGTTTTAACGCGAAAAAGAAGGCTGGAAGATTTCGGCTCGAAAAGGGGGACTGTCCATCCAAAAGGAAGACAGATAGGATGATAATGTATAGCCAGTGCATTATTGCTGGTTTCGGGCTCCACTTTTTTCCCGCTGTCCTTTTGCAATTGAAGAACATTGTTAGCCCCACGGAGTCTTTCGTGTATGTTAAGTTTCCAGTTTAGTTTTATATCTACTAAAATACACATATAATTTTGTGCGATCCGAAAGAGAAAGTTTCACCGCTGTAGCTTAGACAGTTTGATGGATACAGATACCATATCCGGTATTTTGGTGTTCGACTTAGGAAAAAAGAGTCCAGTGTCCGCCACCAAATTTGAAATCCGCTTAGATCACTAAATAGGTCGAATTACAAGGGTTGTGTGTAAATGTGGCCTCTAAAAAAGTTTGTTCCATATAAAATGTTTGCTTTATATAGATTTTTTTTTTGTTTTCATGCCTAGATATGACTCCGAGAAGTCTATTTTTATACAAATAGTCATTTAACTACTAACAACGTCATTATCATTTTTAATAGATGCATTTTCTGTTTTATATATTTTTAAGCTTAATAAACAAATTCATTCTATGAAATTCTATTCGATTTCCAACTTTAATAAGAAAAACTATTTTTTTTTTTCTTTCAGTGTATTAAGGTAGCAAACATAAAAAAAAATCCGAACCATGGATTTTGACAAAATTCTTGAAAAGTGCGGAGATTTCAATCGGTACCAGTTCATGATTCTGGTACTTTTTGGTCTAATTAATGTTATCATATCCATGCACTATTTCACACAAACAATCATAAGCTTCGTTCCTAATCATTGGTAAATAAAGAGGAATCTTAACAAAAATCAAAGTCCATTTCTAAATTTTATTCATTTATACATAGGTGTTACCATGAAAAACTCGAAAATAGATCATTTACCGAAATTGCTGCAATATATTCGAAGTTTGATAATCCATCATGTACAAAATTGCAAGATGTTGACGGTTATAATGTAACCGTTAGCAATGAAACATGCACCAGATGGATCTATGACTATGATTATGGCTATAGAAGTATGAATACCGAGGTAAGATGTTAAAAAGTTCATTATCGCAGATCGAATACAAGAAACACATTATGCTAATCTAAAGGGTTAGACTCTGTTTTTTTTTTTTTTTTTACAAGAACATATCATGCTATTAAACGAAATAGGAAATCATTTTTTTTGGAGCGTTTACAATATTTAGATACCAGAAATATTTTTTTTAAGATATTCTGCGGATGCATTTATGTAATTCATTCAAGTTTTCTAGTATTAAAATGAAATTATTCATCACCTACGCCGCGCAATTGCCTTCATTTCGACGTCTGAGCCAGATGTCACTCTGCATGATGTACATACATATTTATACATCATACATAATCAAAAATCCGCAACAAATATTTTCATGGGTTCAACTTTATAAACCCATTTTTCTTGTTACTAGAACTAGTTTTTGATAATAAAAGGGTGATCATTTTTTTCTAAGAAAAGTCATGGAAGGTGGTTTTTTTTCTGCTGAAATCCAGCAAATATTGACAAAATGACTGTAATAGCAATATATGTATATTAAAACTTTGTCGAATCTATGTATATGCCTGCTTTACTGGAATGGGTTATAAGCCTCGGATATCGTACAATTCCATTCAAATGAATTGCTTCTTTTAATTGGTTTGTTTATTTATTGTTATTAGCGAAGCACTTCTGACAAACAGATTTATGTTTATATTGCAATAAAAAGAAAAACTTGATAGCTTAGATCGATTGCCGTAAGTAGGCTTTTTTTAATAACTGATTGTATAACACTTGTAAAACAAATGCGGCATCCCCTGCCCCTTCGTTTCGACATTTGCATTATTTGTATGTACAATGTACATACATATACATTTGTAGGTAATAAAAATCCCCTGAAAGATGAAGAAACACCTAACACGTTACCACATTTTCTAAAATATTTGACCTGTAACTACAAAATATTAATTGGGAACCTAATGCTTGTTTCACAATGTAGCGAGAAAGCGAGATGCGTTTTTGCTATAAAATGTCTGTTGAGTTTTTTTTTTTAGTTAAATTTGCCTGTAAGGTGAAAACACAATCTCCAAATCGAACCGAACTCTTTGAAACGTCACGCCATCTTATCACAATTTTTTTTTTTTTTATTTTTCGAAATAGAACGCAACGAGTCGACGAGTCTCGCGCTATTGTGATTTGCTACATGCATTTGCTTTGTTTAAAACTTATTTGACAACTCGTGCTGAACTCGCTCGCGCTCTCGTCTTACTCTCTCGCTCTATGTGAATCACGCAAATGAATTTAAGATAGTTTAGCTTTATCACAGCTGTGGTAAGGAAAGGCTTCTTACGGAAGAATATTTACTTCTGGGTCAACCGGAAGTTTGGTACATATGAAGTGCGGAGGTAAACTACCACCTAGAAAACTCTGCGCGCTTTTGCTTTTTTTTTCTAGTTTTCGGCTCATCAACGAATACTGCGGTCCTTGACTGCATACGCATGGGAGCATAAAGCTTAGTAAGGGTCGTCAGATTAGAATTTTCATTGTAAACATTTTAATTAAATTTTTGGCAAGCTAGTTTTTGGAAAATATACGTCTGCACTGTCAATCGCCTTCCACGTTTCCACCTCTACCAGCACTGCCACTTGACTTGAATATACATATATGTATGTATAGTAATAAAGTATTTAAAGCTGTCATTCTTCCTATGTGTATAGAATAGTCCAGCAAATCACAATGAAGGAAGTTTTGCGCAAAGATCTGGCCAGGAATTAAAGCCACGAAACCATTATTTGAGTCGTTCTTTCGCTAATTGGGCTCTAGAGCAGTAAGCAAGCTGATCTGTTATATTATCGCAACAACTGTGTTTACATAGTCAAGAGACTAATCTTTGGCTTCAAGGGTTTATTAATAAGCAAAGTCCTCGCATATGGAATGCGACCAATCCAGAATATACCCTTTACATTACATACAGAAAAATACCATAATACTCGTATGCTGCTGGCATATCGGACCATATATCTTAAAAAATCAGGCAAATCCTGCCTCAGATGACGGAATAAGATTTTAATACAATGGGATATCGCTACGTATGATACGGAAACTGAAACTTTCGACTTATTGACTTCTAAGTTAAGCTACGAGTATAACTTGATTTCGAAATATGTCAATTAGTCTTAGCGATTTGACGAACCCCACATGCGGATCAGTAGAAATGCGGTGAAGTGGGAGGGTTGTGATCCCTTGTTTTCGGATCATAGCCTCGCTGATAAAAGGAAGAAGAAGTCTTAGCGATTTGACACTTCCCGATTATTTCCTGTGCGGCTACGTAAAGTCACTGGTTTATGCTGATGAAGCAAAAACAATTGACTCCTTGTTAGCTAACATTATTCGGTTTTTTACACAAAGTTAGACGAACAGAATGCGCTTTCTTGGGATAGGGACCGCTCGACTGGAACACTCAGACTCAGACTGATTCATTATTCCAATTACTGATGCCATGAATTGATCTGTAGAATACAAAACATTTTTGATTAAAAGTAAATTGATGGTGTTTTATTTTTATTTTTAAAATTTGAAGTATTTTCGGGCTTAAAAAACACTATTTATACTATATGGTATAGCCAAGAAATAGCTAATACCTAATAGGAAAAGTACCCTTGTATAAGTTTTCAGTAAAAAAAAAATGAAATATGTACCTGATACTCGTAGTATATGTTCAAACTAGACCAAATATGATAATTGAGCAAAGACCTTTAATTTACAAAAAATTGATAATTTTCAAAATGGGACTTAACTAAATTACTGTTAGTCTTGAAGTTGGAATAAAATATGTGTTTGTGGGTTTCAACTCAGTTGTAGGCAATCCCTCGAGCCGTTTAGGCTGTAAGCCCACGTACATACGGAGCGATGGACAGAGCGCCGAAACATACTTTTTCGAGTGTAACCGCAATATAGTTCGAGTTTCAATTCATGATTACAATATTCGCCCTATAGTTATATAATAGATGCAAATAAGAAATTACAACGTCATCCTCACAATATAAGAAATATGCTATTGAACGCCTTATAACATAACTTTCGCAAAATTTTTCACAACTCAAAATCTACGAACCGTATTTTGTATATTATTGGCTCTTAGTGTATCTATATATGAATATCTAAATAAATGTAGAAGAAGAACGCGACTTTAATATAATCAGACGAATAGAGCTTAGTTATGAGTAAATAAACAAATACTGCTGCCAAACAAGGACGGTGCAAGTGGCTTTTATATTATTATGACATATAATACGAAAAGCGAAAATGAAAATAAATAATTTAATTTCCATTTCAGTTGAACTGGGTATGTGATTCAGCTTATAAGGCACGTGTAGGACAGTCTATGTTTTTCGTCGGTTCTGTTGTTGGTACTCTATTTTACGGTCTTTTATCTGACAAAATTGGTCGACTTCCTGCACTGATATTTTCTAATTTATCGGGATTTGTTGGAGATTTCTCTACAATTTTCACAACAACTTTGCCGACAT
Source organism: Brachypalpus laphriformis (assembly GCA_945910035.1). NCBI lineage: Eukaryota > Metazoa > Arthropoda > Insecta > Diptera > Syrphidae > Brachypalpus > Brachypalpus laphriformis. The sequence goes on from OX246754.1 coordinate 91,429,987, forward strand.
TCACGTTATGCAGATTCATCTCAGGACTTGCGGCGGACACAAACTTTTACTTAATGTATATAATGGGTAAAGTAAGATAGATGATACATTTTTTCAACTATTGTATATAATTTTCTTAATATTTTTTTTCAGTTCTCGAATATATAAAACCATCTATGCGTACTTTGGGTCTTAACTTAGTAGTAGGTCTATTTTATTGTCTGGGATTGGTATTCACACCATGGCTTGCTGTTGTTGCAGGAAACTGGCAGCGTTATTTAGCAATGACATCCTTACCTATTCTATCTGTCACAGTATTTTATTTCATTATACAAGAAAGTGCACAATGGCTGGTAACCCGTGATGACTTAGACGGCGCAATTAGGCGTCTTAAAAAAGTTGCCAAATTCAATGGTAAACAAGTTCCCGAAGAGGACTTTAATGAATTCCGAAAGTACTGTGAAAAACAACGAGCTAAGGAAGGCGAGAAGCAATCTAATTTAGTCGATATGTTTAGGACACCGAGAATGCGAAAACATACATTAATATTATTCTTTAAATCGTAAGTATCTTCTTTTTTCTGGTTGGTTGAAAATGAATGGCCTTTTAAATTCCATTTATTTCCAAAATATGGAATATTTATTTCTTTGCTTATGAAACGTTCCGGACTTGGAAGCCAAAGCCGGAACACTTATGTATTCTACACAGTGTCTTTCAGTCTATCACGTCCTTGGAACCCCTAAAAGCTAAACATTTTGGTATATACCCATTTTACTTCTGCTCGCCCAAGATAGAGGTAGCAGAAATTTGTTTGAGTGCCGTTTTTTTTAAGGAACTTCCACTCAGGACAGAAAAAAAAAAAGTTTATCTAAATCTATCTATCCGTGCTTACAGTAAAATTATAACTAAATTTCACGTTATATACCATAGACGCTTGTTCCTTATCTCCAATTAAAATTATCACGATATTCCTCAAGTGGATTAAGATATTAAAATAAATAGGAACACATGGAAATATCGTAGCAGAAACTGATCCTTTTGACTTAGTTTCTTGAACCAATTTGAATGCTGTATCTTACAATCAGATGCTAAACAGAAAACTCGACATAAAACCTAATTTCTATTCTACTAACGAGTATATTATCTTTAGAAACTATCTGCTATTTTTACTTTTATGTAAGAATAAAACATTATTGAAGAATCGCACAAAGAACAACATCTTTAAAGAAAAGTCATACATGGCATTCAGCATACAATTGTGCAATTGTATAGAATTTGTACTTGCTACTATCGTTTAGTATATTACTAAAATGGTTTTTAAGTCAGACACTTGAATTAATTTAAATTTATACACACGTGTGTCTTATGTAAATTTCTTAAATTAAATATGTCAGGGTATGGGTAATTTAATAAATTAATATAATTGTAAATATTTTTTAGTATGGTTATCACGCTATGTTACGATGCAGTCTCCCGAAATGTCGAAGGGATGGGACTGTCACCATTTGTGATGTTCTCTCTAAGTGCCTTAGCAGTGCTGCCGTCAAGTGTTCTACTGATATGCCTTCAAGATAAAATTGGTCGAAAGGGAATGGCTTCCTCATCCCTTTTAGTTGGTGGCGTTTTTACAACTGCTGCTGGAATTGCAATTGCTTATCAACAACACAATCATAATGCGACATTGCTAGCTTGCTTGACAATTGCTGCCCGTTTTGGGGTAGCAATCTCCTACGAATCTGGCTCACAGTACGCTACAGAACTTATACCAACATGTGTTCGAGGTCAAGGTGTTGCCGCCGTGCATGTGGCAGGCTTTGCAGCTTCATTCCTAGCGCCTTACATTTTATATTTGGGGACCTACTTTAAGGCAGCACCATCAATAATCCTGGGAGTTCTATTCTTTAGCGGAGCATATGTGTGCCTTCTCTTGCCGGAAACTTTAAATAGGTAAGAGTGTTTATTAAACATCAAATAGTATTAATATTAATTTTGCTTATAACTTATATTTTTAGACCACTTCCAAAATCGTTAGAAGAAGGTGAAGTATTTGGAAAAGGTGAACGTATGCTAGATTTCCCATGCTTGTCGAAGAAACGCAGGAGTCCTCAACCATCACCCGCACATTCCGAAGCGGATGTAACATCTGTCTAGCAGTATTCAAATACAAATATTTTATGTATAGCTCATATTTTTCAATTTAGATAGCAACAAATGGGAGTGCTTTTGGTTTATATTTCTAAGGCTTAGAATATTGTACAAATATTAATCGCAATCCAAATAATGCTCATAGTTTTAAAAATAAAAAAAAAGTCGTTAGTATATTTGTCTTGTACATTTCGTATGGTTAGTTTGAATATTATGTTATTTATATTTTGTCGTACTTTATATTTACAATTGATATAATACAGTTTTTTACAATATATTTAAAAGAAAACTTATATTTTACTACCAGTTGTGAAAAGTTCTTTTCGTATATAAACAATTGGAATGAAAGTGTAATAGCTTTCTAATTGTAAGATTCGCGACTTCATGAGTTTTCAATACGAGAATTACATTGCATTTTTGAAAGGAAATCTTAAGACTTTCCTATCTCTTTTACTGACTTCTAACAAAAGGATTTTAAACCTTGTACTAGCATAAAATAAAATAAAGGAGGCTGTGCTGATGCGTTACATGAACATAAAAAATAGGGGAGGAATCATAGACTATGCCCTTGGAAATCTTAGAATATTAGAGAAAAGGTGGTCTAACGAAAAATAACAAATCGGATCCGATCTCTGCAATGAACACGGACATATAATTCTTAGTGGAAGAACACGTGGGGATGAAGAAGGAGAAATGATGTTTGACTCAACTGTGGGAGAATCGACTAACGATATCTACGCAATATCCTAAGGGCAAGCTGATAAAGTCACCAGTTTTACAGCAGATGCCCAAGCTACCTCCAATCAAGTGCTGGTAAGACTGAAGCATAGTGTTGAACCAATAAATACGGAAATAAAAACTTTAACGTGTTACCAAAATTTAAAATAATAAACTAAATAGAGATACGTATGGAAACAAGCTACAGAACAAAACAAGGCAGTATAAGGAAAATCTCGAGATTATCTTGGCTAGGGACTTAGGACATCTATTTTATTTATTTATTGAACAAATCTTTTACAATATATTGCAATAATCTCTTAGTATAAGTTATCTTATACAGTTCAATGATCAATATTCAGCAAAATAACGAGGTTCATATTCAGTGTAGCTACTACTAACTATCTTTTGACATAAATAATAAAATTAAATAACCAAATCACTAATCAGTGTCAGTAATCTTCTAATTAAATACCATAAACAACAGCTAACACGAGATAATACACACATAATTCAACTTCGGAAATGAATTCTACAAGTATAATACAAGATACCACCCTTCAAACTGCTTAAGCTAGCAGGGGTGGTGCTTTCCCTTTCGGATCGCGCTAGATATCTTGGTATAATACTGGATAGGAAACTAAATTGGAAACTTAACATACAGGAACGAGTCCGCAAAGCATATAATGCTCTCTTCATCTGTAAGCGGACCGCGGGGAAAAAATGGGGCCTGCAGCCCGCAATGATGCACTGGCTATACATCATGGTAGTCAGACCCATCCTTACGTATGGGGTTCTTGTGTGGTGAAAGGCAACGAATACGAAAAACACACGAGATATGTTGGCCATGGTACAAAGATCAGCCTGCATTGCCATCACAGGTGCTCTACGCACAACACCTACGGCTGCACTCGAGATCTTCCTGTATCTTTTACCATTAGACCTACAAATCAAATTTCAAGCGGGCAACAGTGCGCTTCGGCTCACTAACGTTGGTCTCTTCAGGACTAATAACATAGGACGCAGCTCCATTCTCAATGAATCTTTTCCCGGAATCCCTGACGAATCGGACGACATACTTGGCACCTTAGACTTCGACACACCATACGAAGTACTGTATCCTATTAGAGAGGACTGGCAAAGGAAGACAGTCTCTGTCCATAACGAGATTGCAATATATACAGATGGTTCTAAGACCAGTGAGGGCACGGGGTCAGGTATTTACTCGAGAGATACGAACCTACAGGTGGCCCTGAGACTTCCGGACACATGCAGTGTGTTCCAAGCAGAGGTTCTAGCTGTACTTAAAGCTGCGGAATTACTTGAGATGGGATCAATATTCGATAAGAATATCGCCATCTACATTGACAGTCAGGCTGCGATAAAGGTGCTAGAGTCTTACGTCAGGAATTGCCGCACAATGCTTAGGGCATTATGTACGCAGAACCGAATCAGATTATGCTGGGTACCTGGACACTGCAATAACGAAGGCAACGAGCAAGCCGACGCGCTGGCTAAAAGAGGAGCGGGGCTCCCACGTAGCGATATAATTGGTAGTATTAAACCACCAGGGTACGTGGCTAAGGGAATTATCCAGAATAAAATCATTGACACGGCTAATCTAAGATGGTCAAACTTAGATGGTCACATGGTGTCTAAGGACTTGTGGCCTGTATTAGATCGCAGAAAATCTGTGGAGATAATTAAGTTAGATAGATCGAGGCTAAGAACAGCGATGGGAATACTCTCTGGCCACTGTCTCCTAAGGAGGCATGACATGAGACTAGGGTTATCCGATACGGATGTTTGTAGGTACTGCGATGACCTTCATGTCCCAGAGGATATAACTCATATACTCTGTGAATGTCAAGGAATTGCCAGGATAAGGCTAAAGTACCTGGGTAGATACTTCTTTAATAACTTGGAGGGGGTGAGGTTCTTGAACCATAACAAGGATCTCTTCAAATTTTGTCGGGAGATTAATTGCTTGGGGGAATGGGTTTAGGTCTTTTGCCGTTACTGTTTCCTAGGGATCGCGATGGACCCACTTTGGTGCTTAGTGTTTTATGATAAGCTCATAACCCTACCTAACCTAGGGTCTAAGTTTTAAAACAATGCCAAAGTCGTAACTTCAATTAAAAAAACAATCTCTTTCCGGTTAAAAGTTGTAGCAAATTGAGTGATTTATGCCGTTGAAAACCACGAATAAATTTTTAACTCTTTGAGCTACCTCTAAATAGCAACTTGTTTGTTTTAAGGGTTCTTCTAGTTTTAGATGTCAAAGTTTCAGTAAGTCGTGGCATATCAAATCAATTCTGTATTCAGCAAATTTCGGCCAGTCTAGTGTGTATAAATGGTCAATACCAACAGCAGAGTCAATAAAGCCATGTCCGTCTATTCAGTCGTCCTTCCGTCATTCTATCTACCAGTATGTCACAAGTATTAACATTTTGAGCTGACCAAAATCATTTATTTACTTGGCAATGCTTAATTTAATAAGTTACAAAATAATAAATTACATTTCTGCAGTGTTGCACTATGATATAAAAAATTGACCTAAGACCTAACGCTATGGACTCACAGTCCTACTTACTTACTTAGGTGGCGCTACAGTTCGGGATGAACCTGGGCCTCAACCAACAAGCTTCTCCATTTAGCTCGGTCTTTAGTGAATTGTCTCCAGTTGGTCAAGGTCCCCTTGAACTTGTGCGCGCCACCTACGGCGAGGAGGTTCTCTACTTCGTCATCCCTCGGGGTTAGATTCGAAGACTCTGCGGGCCGGAGTGTTGATGTCCATTCGCTCTACATGTCCTAGCCATCTCAGACGTCAAATACGCAGTTTTTTGAATAGGTCGATGTCGCTGTACAGCTCGTATAGTTCGTGATTAAATCTTCTCCTCCAAAACCCGTCAACTCAAGCGGGATCGAAAATCTTACGAAGAATTTTTCTCTCGTAGCGACCAAGGATATCTTTATCCTCTTTTAATAAAGTCCATGTTTCAGCGCCGTAAAGCAGGACTGGGATGATCAGGGTCTTATACAGAGTCTCCTTAGTTGTTCGAGATAGGGCTTTACTGTTGAATTGCCTTATAAGCCCAACAAAAACAGCGATTGGCAAAAGTTATTCTTCGCTGATCTCGCTGATTTCTGCGCTGATCTCGTTTTTAGAGTTTGTAGCAGAGCCCAGGTAGATAAAGTCCCTTACTACCTCGAAGTTATAGCTTCCCACTGTGACGTTCTGTTGGTTATTCCTTCTTGTTGACAGCATATACTTGGTTTTGCCCTCGTTTATCGCTAAACCCATTTTGGTCGCTTCCGCCTCAGTGCTTGCAAACGCAGCCCGCTGAGTTTTCTGGACATCAAAGGTCTCGGTGAGGTCATTACCGCCCTTTATGGAGCAGCGAGCGTTCTCCGCTCTATAAAGCTCTTCTCTATAGATGCTGTCATAGGCAGCTTTGAAATCGATAAAGAGGTGGTGAGTATCGATTTGGACTTCTTGGGTTTTCTTCAGGATTTGCCGAAGTGTGAAAATTTGATCGATGGTGGACTTTCCTGGAATCTGAAAGCGCACTGATAGGGTCCAATCAGGCTGTTGATAAAAGATTTCAGGCGTTCACACAATATCGCAGAAAAGATCTTGTATGCGATGTTGAGGAGACTGATGCCTCTATAGTTGGCGCAGTTGAGGTGGTCTCCTTTCTTGTGGATCGGGCAAACGATGCTGAGATTCCATTCATCAGCCATAAACTCCTCTGACCAAATCTAAGAGATGAGTTGATGTATGCACTCTACCAATTCATCACCAGCTGCTTTGAAAAGTTCGGTCGGTAAGCCGTCAGATCCAGCAGCCTTGTTGGATTTTAGCTTGGTATTTAGTATTTAGTATTTATTATTAATTAAGTAACATCATTTATAATAGACTTTACATCATCTTTAAACTATAAATGAGATATGTATATAATTCAAATATTTAAAAGTTCACACGGTTTAGTGCTAAATTCATAACAAATTTGTAAGTAGAAAATTATTATAATATGTATACAAAATGTAGAAGAGAAAATAAAACTAAATGTGAAAATGTAAATAAACTTGCCTTTTATGAAATTATAAAATGTGCTTGTTTTACCCTGCCAAGTGCCGAAAGAGAGTTTCCCCAAAACCATTCGTATCATAAAGTCTCCTAACGCTGAGAGGAAGTGCATTCCAAAGATGAATAGCATGAACGAAAAATTGACGCTCTGAGTTTTGGTAATGAACACGCGGTTGGGTTAAACTTAAAGAACGGCCCGGCCGTGAAAGTTTAAGTTTTTCGAATAAATATGGAGGCTGTTTGCTAGTAATAACTTTTTGTAGGTACTTGATTGTGCAATACTCTAGATATTTATCAAGAGTGCATCCTAATATTTTCTTAGAATATTGTGAAATATGGTCAAAACGTCTCAATCCGTAAACATAACGAGTGATATTGTTAAACGCAACGTTGAGCTTACGTCGAATGAGAGCACTGCTGCAACAAAAAATTTCACAGCCGTAAGTAAATATTGGAATTAGCAAAGTTCTTACTAGCATTAATCTTGTATGCAAAGGAGTGAAACACTGCGACATAGATAGATTCCTAAGAGAACCATATACTTTGCCTTGATAGTGGATATATGATCATCCCAACTTAAGGTCTTGTTAAACCATACCCCAAGGTTTTAGCTTTGTCAACGAACTCAGTTGATCCATTTCGGAGGAATATATTAGGAAGATCACAGCCATTCATGGCGTTTCTGCTAATAACGAGACATTTAGATTTGGCTGGGTTAAGCTTCAACGAATTATCTTCAGACCAATCTAAAATTTTTCAGAGATCCTCGTTAAGTTTACAAGCTGCATCCCTAGTAAGGTCTAGTTTGCTACTTATGTAGAGCTGTACATCGTCTGCGTACATGTGTAGCGATGAGCTTTTGATGATGGTCGGAAGGTCATTGATAAAAATTATGAATAACAAAGGTCCCAGTATGGACCCTTGAGGTACACCCGCGGAGGTTGCAATAAAGTCAGACATCGCATTATCAACAACGACAGCTTGTTTTCTTCCACAAAGATACGTTTTAATAAGCTTGATAGCAGATGATGAGAAGCCAAACAACGTCTTGAGCTTTAAGAGAAGCTGCATATGATCCACCGTATCAAAAGCCTTGGAAAAGTCAAGCAAAGTCACAAAAGTTATTAAATCTTTATCCATCGCCGCTCGAATATCGTCAGTTACTGTGAATAGAGCAGACGTACAGCTATGATACGGCCTGAAGCCAGATTGATTTGTGCAAAGTAGTTTATTGCGATGGATAAAGACAGACATTTGCTTATGCATTATCTTTTCCATGACCTTTGACAGGAATGGAAGGATGGCAATAGGTCTATACTCAGCCGGTGAGTTGGATGACGCTTTCTTTTTCAGAACTGGAAGAATTTTTGCAGTTTTCCACGCGGTCGGAAAATTAGATGTAGTTATTATACTATTAAAAATATGGATTATAGCCGGAAGAATATAGGGAAGTATGATTTTAATAAAAATCGGATGAATTCCGTCGATACCAACAGCTTTTGACTTAATTTTAAGGATAGCGTTAACAACATCATCCTGTTGAATACCAGCGAATTCAAACCCACTCAGCGTTACATCCAGTAGATCAGCAGTTGTGCTAAATGTCATTTGCGGTGTCACGAATTCTCTATTGAGCTGGTTGGGATCAATATCATTCATTTCAGCATTCTTTTTCCGTCCAACACCAAGCTCGCGTAAATTTTGCCAGAGAGTTTTTGAGGGTAACTTGTGGTCAAAGTGTCTATCGTAGAATACTCTTTTGGCTTGTTTAATCTTGGAGTTAACCAAGTTCCTTAGTTGGCGAAAGCTGTTATAAAATTCTTGGAGCTTAAATCTTTTCCACTTCTTATAGGCTGTATCACGATTGTTTCTTAGGGCAATAATTTCTGGTGTAAACCATGACTTATGAGGATACGTAGCAATTTTAGTTCTGAGCGGCACATGCGTATTGTATAACTCCTGTACAATTTGTTGAAGGTAATCAACTTGGGTGTCAGTGGAGATTTCGTTGTAAATTGGATACCAATTTATTCTCTGAATATCTTGCTCCAGAACATCAGAATTGAGATTTCTAAAGTCTCGGTACGCGTATTTCGATTGTATTTTATGTATATGGAGGAATGTTAAAAGTAGCGAAAATTAGGTCATGTTTGGAGAACGCAGGTGCTGAAACTTGACTATAAAAAACATCATCACAGTCGTTGGAGAGGAACAAATCCAAAAGAGTTCTAGTTTGAGTGAAATGTGTTGGGACAGTCGTGTTTACAATGTCCAAACCAAAAGTTTTCATAGATTAAACAAATGACGCAGAGCCCTCATTATCCAATATGTTGCAATTAAAATCACCATATACTATAGTTTTCCAATAGTTTGGGGAGAAATTTTCTAATAGGTTGAAAATGGGAGTTAAATCGAGATAGCTATTTGGTCTATAAACGACACCAACGAGACACTTTTTCCGTTCACAAACAACTTCGACAAAACAATACTGAAGCGCACTTTCAGGGGGTGAGCTTATCAAAAATTTAGTGGCTAAACTATTACGAATATAAATTGCAACACCTCCTCCAATTCTATTGTACCTATCACCTCGGAAAATTCTGTAGCCATGAAGAGCGTAGGTTTCATCCATTACTCCGGGTGACACATACTACATCAACATTAGAACCAGCAAACAGGCCTCTAAACTCATCAATTTTCTTAAAAAGACTTTGTGCATTAATACGACACACACGCAACCCCTGGCGCTGATTACAAAAAATATTAATTAGTACGCGCAAGTTATCATTCATACCATCATCTTGAAAGGAGCTAACGATAGTTCCAGACATTAAAAATGTAAAAAGATAAAAAGGAAAAACTAACCTCACAGGAAAGAGAAATGAAGACACAACTTGAAATTAGGGAATCTACTTTCGAACGGCTGGCAGACAGTGAATACATACAAAAGAATACGCACATGACAGTAATTAAATAAGATAATTGAGAGGCAAAAATAATTAAATAAAATAATTGAGAGGCAAAAATAGTTTTAAAATAAATAATCTGGAACCGCAGCTTACGTGTGAACAGGTAGGACTTCATCAGGGTTAGCATCGGTAGCAGCAGCAATAGCATCCAAGTGGTGAATGGAATCGATCAAAACAGCTTTAGCATTGGGTCTTACGCACATAAATTAGACCAGTGCGGGTGAAAACGGAAAAAAGCTTCTGCTGTTTTTTTAGTTGGAAAGCTCTTCGATAAAGCTCAAGACTGCTCGCAGTAAGGCTTTCATTTAAGTAAATCGGTCTGTCAGATTGCAAACCAAGATTTTGTAAACAAATAGGCTTACCCTTTTTTTTATATGATTGGTTTGCTAATCTGAGTATCGTGACTTTATCCGCCGCTGAGTTGAACTCGATTATGATGGCTGAGTTAATATATCTCTAGGAACCAGCGGAGGAACACAGTCGATGGAGGTGCAGAGTGAATCAAACATTTCCCGTAGATTTTCCTTAGCTGTCAGTGGAACACCATGGAGTATAGCATCGGTGGAGAGTTTGTCGCGCTCCATTGAATCCACTTTGCCATGTAGTTTGGATATTTCATTATCGAGCTGTGTACATCGGATTGATTCAGAGGTTTGTTCGAGCACCTCTATTCTCACAGTTAATGCAGACATGGATCTATTTACGTCATCGAGGTGGCTACTAAAATCAGCAACAATTCTTTCCAGTTTTTCCATTAGGATATTGTGGTTGTCCATTATGAGTGATTGCAGTTCTTTTTTGTTGTCTTCTAATTGTTTAGATAGACGTAGTTCGAACTGACTGGACGATTTATGTTCGTTGTTGCTGATTATTGCCGGCGATTGCTGTTGAGTCTTACTGTTTTTGGACCCAAATCTTGTTTTAGCTGGTGTTGGTGGTCCCGACATTTTGCAGTCTTCAGCGGATTGAATGTTGACAGGTCCGAAGTCCACCGAAAGTCTAGCTTAGCTCTTTGTCTAGATGAGACCCTCACTCGATTATGAAAATGATTAATGCTTGAATCTCTGACAAAAAAAACACTGGTGGTCAGCTTAATATCACTTTTACTACGCTGTTTTTTTTCAAATGTCTTTGCTTAATCTTGTATTTAAATTTCACAGGGAGATTTATGCTTTGGCCAACTGTCTTACTGCAACCCCATACTCAATGGATATTGCTATCCTCACTTCGTTTTGATCAGGTGGACGGAATTCTTGGCAATCATCGTCTGTGTTGAAAGAAGAATGAGACAAGCCTATAATTCGAGGTATTTCGATTTTTGTAAACACTGGAAGTTCTTCGCGGAACCTCCTCCATTTTGAAGCGATTGAAGCGGGAATTTCATCATCTCAGTCGAGTTTAAGATGTCACAGTTCCTGGAAGACGATTTTCAATGGCACGACCGAAGGGGCGGGAAAACCGAGGTGATCAAAAATACGTGCCACTTTTTTTTAGAATTTAACGTTTACTAATGAGTTCGTTCGAAAAAGAGTTTAGCCGAAAACTGAAAACATCGCGCTGAGAGTTCCAGTGAAGACCAAGCACTTTTATCCACGAGTCCGCGTCAGTGTCTAATGAGATAGTTTTATCCGAAGGAGTATCTGAATTCTCCAGCAGTTGCGCATAATTACTTTGCCATTTGCTTTCAGTTGCGAGTTGTTCTAAATTCGGTACTGACAGAAAAGGCGCGCATGACGTTCCATATGTTACAGTCAAAAATGTTGTAAGGGCTCCGACGGACAGACGGAAAATAGATTACGTTGAATTGGTGGTCCTCCCATTAGCGAGTCATTTAGCGAGTTACCGTTTGTGTCCTTATAGGATCCATCGAATACGACACGCAATTTCGTGATTACGCTATCTGGCTTCAAGACAACGTGGTGAGGAAGGTAAGACACATTTGGGTTAGCTATTTCCGCAGCAGGAATTCGAAACATATGTCCCAGTGCTAGGTACTCATCGGGGAAGTTGTAATAGCTTTCGAAAATGTTGTTATCATTGATTCCTCTTCATTGATTTAAGACGCGAAACAGCTCCGATGAGGGTGTCAGAAAAATGCGGGTAACATTTGAACAGAAGCTTCACGTTGTATTTTCATTTTAGATCACGACGACGCACAGTGGTCGAAAAAGGCCTCAAAACGGAAAAAACCTCAGGCACGCTTCATTTCTTCGAAAATTTTCCGAATAAAGCTCATTCCTATAAGTTTTTGACTCGCTGAACCGATCGACCTAGGAACAGTAACTTGTCAAGTATTATTAGCCATATGCTGAGAGTTTCTTCTTGTTGGAGCGATGGTAATGAAACAGAACATCAAGTCAGTGAATTCTATCAACCAGAAGGGGTTCATTTGTACATTTTGAAGGTAATTGAAGTATTCATGCAATAAAATTCACTTTTTTAAATAAGATATTAATTTTAATTGATGAAAATTAAGGAATACTCTTCTACATAGATATGCATATAATATACCATATAATACAATGATACAAAAATAGGTAATACACTTGGAGGTGAAGCGTTGAGAACCCTGGGTGGTGGGAACCAAGTTTTAGCACAAATTTGTCTATTTCCCGACCACTTTCAATAAATAAATCAGCCAATTCGCGCTTGTATGACTTCAACTCTGTCATTTTAAGAGCAAGAAAAGACTGGGGTGAAGATACTGCATCGAACTCAATCGTTATTTCATTAGGTACAGCTATTTCTTATCTCTATTCGGTGACACGTTTAAACAAAAAATTAGAAAATTCGAACATGTTTAAACGTTGTTCCGTTTCATGCATTAAAGAACGAAATTCTAGGTTGTCGTGTTTTTATATATATAGGTACACATATATTTATATATTTATAGATGTGTCCTTTTGCACGATAAGTTCCTTGTTTTGCTCGGATTATCTTGAAAATTCGCTCTCTTTGGCGTGCTGCTCGGCGGACATTTTTTTGTGATAAAGTGCCTCCGTTCCGCAGCTGGTCTTTCGATTTCTAGTTAGTAGACACCCTACTGAGTGTATCTAGACCAGAATCATGTCGGCGTAAGCCGGTGCAAGGCACTTTTTTGCATTTTGAAGTTTAGAAAAACGGTATTTCGCGATATATGGGTTATACAAAAAATTACAACTTCTCGAAAAATCTATAAAAAATAGTTTCCATTCCTTTTGATTCCATTGGAATTGAAAAAAATAAGAGGGGAATTTATTTGCAACTTAAAAGGCTTCACTGGGCTACATGAACTTACAGCGAAAATCCTTTGAAAACCGCGATTCTCAGATTCAGAGGCTTGTGCAATTCAGGAAAAACTTTTCCTCTTTAACCCTGGAAAACGTTTAGTTTGGTATCCTAGATCACAGAAATACAAACAAAAAAAGGGTTTTTCCGCTCTCCAACCACTGTGCGACGGGTATTAAGAAAATGCTCTTCAATTTGTCTATTTTCCATAGACGGGTTTGATGTTGAGCCTTCTTCGATTGTCCAAAATGACTGTAAGATGGCATCGATGTCTGGCCATGAGTGGTGAGAGAGGACGCTGGACTCAGTTTGGGATGGCCATTTTCCGGCTAAGGTCCAACCAAAGACAGTTTTCTGAGCTATTGGACGCCCCTGTTTACTATAAAATACACCTCCCTGTAGAATTTCCCATACTTTGTCCCATTTCCCGGCGTGTCGATATAGTCAACGAAGTGAGACCTCTGGGTCTACCGGCGCTGGTAGACCCAATACCACTTATCGGTATACGAGGATGTGACGGTGCTTTTGGTCGAAGACTGAGGTAAGCTCACCGGGTCTGGGGTTTACCCAATAAACACCATAAAACTTCGGGAAAGAGTTGTCTTTATTGACCGAGACTTATTTTATACAATAATTACAATAGACATATAAAATATAATTTATTGGCGGGTTGTTGATTCGTCGGTTGTCCTGGCCCACTTTAATAGCGGTCGTGAATGTCTCGGCCCACCTTAAGGGCGGGCGAGAGTGTCTCTGTCCACTTTAAGAGCGGGCGAGCGTGTCTCGGTCCACTTTAAGGGCGGACGAGAGTGTCGCGGCCCACTTTAAGGGCGGGCGAGAGTGTCTCTGTCCACTTTAAGGGCGGGCGAGAGTGTCGCGGCCCACTTTAAGGGCGGCCGTGAATGTCGCGTCCCACTTTAAGGGCGGGCGTGAATGTCTCGGCCCACTTTAAGGGCAGGCGAGAGTGTTGCGTCCCACTTTAAAGGCGGGTGTGAATGTCGCGTCCCACTTTAAGGGCGGGCGTGAATGTCTCGTCCCACTTTAAGGGCGGGCGAGAATTTCAAGTCTAGCTTGAGAAGGGTTGTACCTACTGCAGACGGTATGGGCGGTCGCGGTGCAGCGAGAAACCTAATCGGGACGTCGGGTTGAGAGATATGGTCATGCTCTGACGACGTGATCATCGCCAGATGTTGTTGTTCTATTGCAGGTACAGTAGTGGTCGGATGTTTTCATCGACGAAGTAAACTCCTCGTCGGTCGGAGGTATGCATCGACGAAGTAAACTCCTCGTCGGTCGGAGGTATACATCGACGAAGTAAACACTTCGTCGGTCGAAGGAATACATCGACGAAGTAAACACTTCGTCGGTCGGAAGTATTCATCGACGAGGTAAAGAACTCGTCGGTCGGAAGTATGCATTGGTATCATGCTCTGGCGGCGTGATCATCGCCAGATGTTGCTGTCCTATTGGAGGTACAGTAGTGGTCGGAGGTATTCATCGACGAAGTGAAACACTCGTCGGTTGGGGGTATTCATCGACGAAGTGAACCATTCGTCGGTCGGGGTATTCATCAACGAGGTAAATAACTCGTTGGTCGGAGGTATGCATCGACGAAGTAAACAATTCGTCGGTCGGGGGTAGGCATCTCTTTGCGGGAGGCACAGTGGTGGTAGGGAAATATGTAACACTTCGTTATAAGGATTTCTTCGCTTGAGTCCAAGTCTATGGACACAGTGATGAAAGATACCTGCGAGCCTGAATCTATTATAATGCAAGCCTGTGGGCAGTTACCGTTGACATCTACCACCTTCCTGATAGCCGTGGGAAGTTATGTTTGCGGTGTGTGATGCGCGGCGTTGACCGAATGATTGTTAATAACGAAATCCGTTGTTCCAGAAGTTGAGGAGGTGTTCAAAGGGTTTGACTCCGATGAAGCGTATTACTAATGAATGCGTTAGCTGAAGGATTGAGGTTGCCGCTACGGAATCATCGTGAACCAAACTATGGTGACGAGTGTTGTATGTCCTGCAACGGAACTTAGACTAACAACGAGCAGACGAATGACCAGTACGTAAACAGTTGAAACAAATTTTAGTTGATTTCACGGATTTCTGGATTACATAGACATGTCTAAGAAATCTGAGCATTGCGAAACACCATGCGCAGCGGTACATTTAGGACAAGCAACAGGCGATGAGACATGTATGCTCCTGACTACCTGGCTCCTGGATTTGGATTCGAGGACGTTAACCTTACAACCTTCTAATGCCTCATATCGACGTTCTAAAAAATCAATAAACTGATCGATGGTGGGATAACCTTCCGAAAGGCTTTCTTCCGACCACGCTCGACGAGTTTCAAAGTCCACCTTATTTATTAGAATATAAATAAGTCATGGATACCTATTCAAAGAGTTGATTGAAGTTAAGCCTCTCACAATTTCATCAGCTCCGTCTGATATCTTGCGAAGATGGATAAAGTTGAAATTAGGTGCTGATGGAAGATCCATGAATGTTTTTATATAGCTGTTGATTACATAACGCGGCCTATCGTAGGGTTATTCTAATCTTTCCCACGCCTGCTCATATGTTAGATCACAGACAGATTCAAAAAGTGAAACTTCTGAGTGGGAGTTAGATCCACCTTGCTATGGACAGCGCCTTCAAACATATCGCGAAATGCGGGCCAGTCCTGAAAATTTCCGGAAAACGGTTCATTGCGAATCGTAGGAAGAAAACAATCTGAACTTCTAACCGCTGCGCTGAACTTCTAAATCTGCTGTTAGTCGACTAATCGACTGACATCTTTATTCCTCTCCGCTTGTAGGCGTTCCCTAAAAGCAGAAAGTAAAACCGACTTTATCATTAAAAACTTGGTTTCGACTTCTTCGAAATCTGGTATCGGATCTGTGTAACCTTCCTTATCCGATGACTAATAGAATAATTTTTGAGAAGCATTGAATTCGCTCCACAAATCCTCAGACCTATTCAATTTAACCTCGAGCTCTACTATCGAAGTATGTAGTTTCCTTAATGGATTCATTATAAGTGGATAGTTTGGTAAGGGAACCTTTGATGTGACCACGTTTCAGAGGAAGAGCGGAAAGTGAAGCTGTCGAAGTCATGTTTAAATAAACAAATTTTAATGCAAAAGATAGATCGTTGAAGTGTTAACCGTAAATTAATATCGCATAAAGAGTCAAAAGTGGGATCTAGGTTGCACAATACTATATGTATGTATAACGCAAGTCACGTAGAATTATAATTCGATCACTAAAGTATTATACTCATATATTGCACACTGGCGAGTTAAACAGTAAAATGTCTCAATAAAGTTTATTACAATTGCATTGACCGGTTTACTTAGTGTTTATATGTATTTGCAAAGTTTATTAAATATTCCCACTGAGAATCTGCGCATGCGTAATAAATTAAAAGTTTGTTCAGCAACGAAAAGGTTTTTTTTTTTTATAAAATTAATTATTCTTATTAGACGAGTAATCAAACGAATATCCGGCTCGAATTTGGACAAAAAAATGTTTGGTAATAAACGAGAAATTGCACCCAGAGAAGCGAAGCGAGAAAAGAACGAGGGAAAAAAAAATACTGCAGTGATCTGGTATAACCAAGTTTATTGTTCCTGATTAGGTGTTTACCCTGTAATGTCTAAAATCCAAGTGGACGGGACGATCTTTTTTACAAACAGAAAAGCGTTATCAAGTCTATCAAAGAACGATTGAACAGTAATGTTATTACCAATTGGTATAAGTTAACTGTAGCAAAAACAGGGTGAATTATGCGTTGTTTACAATTTTAAAGAAATATCAAAACTATTCAAAGCGAATAAATTATTTTTAAGTGAAAGTAAGAAAGGAATTTAGGTACAATATTAAAAAACATTCTCAAACACAGTGAGTGCCCAAAATTGTGATCTTTGGACTCTCTTATCTTGGAAATTATTCCACCAAGCCATGCGAATTTTTGTTTTATAATTTTTGCATAGTTTTAGAACACGGGAGAATAGCCAGTTTGCAAATAGGGCGGACTAAGTGGCCGTTGGCTGTTTTTAGCATGACGACTCATGACTTTTAGCCTGCTGACAGCCGGGTACCCGCTAGTAATATAATAGATTTGAAAAGCAAGAAACGTTGCTTAGATATCATTGTAGGCTTAGTTCGAGCATCAGCTATAATTCTGTCTATTGAGAGATACTCCAAAGTAACTTTCTTATCAATAATTCCCTCACGAATGTAGTGGTAACGGATGTGAAGATGTGTTGAGCGCGATTCCTTGTCTTGGTAGTTTGCAATGTACTGTGCACTTTGGCTGTCCGTAAAAATGGAAATTGGTGTATCCTCATTAAGTAAGTTCAGTTCAGTTAGTAAGAGTTTGTAGTACCTTGCTCGCCTAGCATAGGACGTAAGTGTAACATACCCTGCTTCAGCACTTGACAAGGTGATACAATTTTGCTTTCGCGACTCCCAATCCACAGGTCCACCAGATAAGATAAAAACCATTCCAGACTGTGATTTCCGGTCTTTGGTGTCCTCAGCCCAACTCGAATCGACGAAAGCGTAGTGCAGTTTTTTCTGTTTGGCGATAAGTGATATTAAAATGTTGCGTTCCTTTTAAGTACCTTAATACAGATAGAGCAGAATTCGAATGTTGCACCCTGGAATCTTGATTAAATTGGAAAAGCAGTTAATGCTATATGCAATGTCAGGCCGCTGAAGAGTGACAGGTGTAGTAGACTGCCTATGAGCTCTTGATAATCCTTTTTGATTAACATATCGAGATTGTTCCCTTTTATCTATCTCAGGAAATTTCTAGGCCAACTGTTAAGTTTAGCTCGTCACAATCGCGAATATAACATTTTTTTCCGAGAAAGAGTTTAATTTTTCCATGAAAAGTCAAGTCATTGGTTGCGATGATTAAATCATCCACATAAACGGCTAAGTTGTGATCTTAAAATCGATACATACGCACACTTGTCGTAATTTGAATTTGAAAAATCGAATTATTTTAATTTATCGTCCACCTTTTTGTTCCACTGATATCCCGATTGCTCCAGACCATTTTTCCAGTTTGCAGATATTTGTTAACATCTTTAACGAATCCGTCTGATTGTTCCATGTAATTTTCTTCGTCAAGATCGCCGATCAAGAAGGCGGTGGAAACATGTAAAGGGTCGGTTAGGTGGGATTTCGCAGAGGTGTAAAATATCCCATACTAGCGGCTAGAGGCACGCTTGTCGTTGCTTGGCTTTATATCCCTTCAATAACAAAATGAGTTATTCGTGCCTGTACAAAACAAAAAAAATATATCGAAAGAAAACGAAAGATAACTATCAGGGCAGATGTTATGTCCCTACCATCTATCAGGACAGGTGTCACGTCCAATTGGGTAGCCATGGAGGCTACCTGGCCAATCCCTCATCCACTGATGAAGCGCAGATGCTTCATCTCCATGCTAAGCTTTGCCCTGAATTTCAGCTTAGCCCCTCAAAAGGAGTTCACGAAAAGTATTACTACCAAGAACCACTTCCACCTTCATGTCCATTACTTCCCCACTATTACTTTAACTAAGCACTCATACTATTGAGAACACGACAAACGTATATGTAAGATAATTCATAAATTTATTGATAATGCAAAGGAAAAACTTAATTAATCAAATTTTCATATGTAAAAGAAAACAAAAAAAAAAAAAACTACCATTGCATCTATATAAATGGGTATACATATGTATATGCTTTTTTAGATATACAAAAAAGCTGAATCTAAACTGTCAGAAAGTGATCAACCCAAAAATAAAACACTATCATCTGTTCAAATATTACTTTTGCTGTTGAAGATTCCTACAAAATCAATACTAGATATTAGTTCGTTTAGTAAATTAAAGTCTGATTTCTTAAAATCAAATTCAAGAGTAAGATTTTCAAAAGTATCATGAACCACGTCGTAATGAGAAAGAATAACGTGAAGTGGAGGATGATACGCGTCAATAGTAGTCATCGTGGTGGAACTAGGTTCCACAACACAACTGCTCGAATTTGTATAAAAAACCAGGTCAAGCTGTCTGTCAAGACATCACATTGCCCACCAAAATTGTTTCTTGAGGTAAGGATGCATGTGCTAACACAAAACTAAGTTCATCGTCAGAAACGGTCCACCTTAAGTTGGGCAGATTAAAATCACCCACCAATAAAATGTTGTCGAGAGGATTACAATTTTCCGATACATAATTTATGGCATCAGTAGCATGCTTATATACCTCGATCGAGCTTTCAGGAGGAATATAAATGTTAATAATTATAACGAACTTATATCATAGATTTAATTTTACACAGATAACGTCTAGCGAATCTGTATTAGGAATTGGAAAGATACAACTTTGCAAAGAATTTCGAACAGCAATTAGGACTCCACCACCCCTTAGATGCTCAATATCTAAGTACCTATCTTTACGATATATCTCAAAGTGTGGAGAATAATTTCGTGTTTAAAAAGGTAAAATTGAGCCAAGTTTCCGTCAGTGCAATCACATCATGGATCGATGCATGAGATGTCAATAATCAATATTTCGTTTTCGTGCGGAGTCCCCTTACATTTTGGTAGTAAAGGGATAAACGCTTTAGTTTTTTTGGAGAATTGAGAACATGGCGAGTGTTGTTATTCTGAGGCTTAGCAACAAACTCTCTAATGAATACTTCCTGAGGCCACATCTCTTTGTTCAATAGTTTTTCAAAGAGACATAACTCAGTCGTAAGTTTAAACGTTTCGCTGAGAGATCCAAGAACTCGCGTTTCATAGCGACAAGTTTAAATGACAAACTAGACAATGGTACCAGTCTACATTCAGAGCAGTAAAAGTGCAATCCAAGTGTTGCATTTACTTTGTCTAAGAGCAAGTCCGTGAGGTCAACACGCTTGGTGTGAAAAGATTTATTGCAAAGGCCAAGACACGTCAGTAGGGGAGCTGTGGCCTTACGTTCAGTACATTTGTTAGCCCAACAGCGGGACATGGTGAGTAGAAAAAAAATAAAGTTGGTTTAACGCGCTTGCAGAAGAAAAAATAAATAAATAAAAAACGAAACGAATTGTTAGCCGCGGGTAGGAAGCGAACCTAGGAGGCAAAACTGAGTATGATAAGTGGGCGACTTGACACGTACTGCCACTTAACCACACCCGAATCGAATAGCACAACTTTATATAAAGTGCTACCCAGGCATAAGCTGTAAATTCTAAACAATAAGCAGACAAGACAAGATAAAACAGCAAACACGGATTAACTCACTCAGTGAAAACCACTCAAAACAAAGAGGAAAAAAAACATTATAAGAATCACTAAAATTTGAATTAAAAATAATATTATAGCACTTCAAAACATATTCAATCTAGACAGAATACACTAGATAATACCACGTACCAGAGATACAATTAATATTACACGGAATTTACAACGAAAATCAAACTTACATGCAGCACAAAGCACAACACGTCAAATTCGTACAACTACTTCGAACGACACTGATTATTGCTAAGTGTAGAAAAGAAGTTATACAAAGTTTAACTCACGGTTTTGATATACAGTGGACTCTCCCTAAGTCGAACTCTCCCTAAGTCGAATTTCTCTCTAACTCGAAATTTGTCGCCATATTTTAGTATTCCCCTCAATTTTCCATGCAAAAGCATCCTCTAAGTCAAACTCCCTCTAAGTCGAAACTCCCTCTAACTCGAACAAATCATGGTATCCCGTGAAAATTCGACTTAGGGGGAGTCCACTGTAATGCATAAATGTCGCTGTTTTGTTTTTGTATAAATGATCACTCACTATTGCTTATATTTAAAGTTAAGTAAAATTTTACGATATACTAATCTAATATTAAAAACAACATATATAATATATGTCAAGCCTTCACTTCACTATTCCTCTATGTAGGAAGATTGATGTGTATGTAGTCGCAGGTATGTGGATCCAGAACGGTATTAGATGGCTGCTGGTGGTTGAGGTACCGTACTAACGATTTTGAGTTAAGCTGGGTACACTTGCAAGGTAGCACCAGTACCTTTTTTTTTTTCTTATGCGTATGCCGTTTTGATGCGATAGCTTGCAAAAGATAACGATCACTGGCCAATTTGAGTAATGGAGAGGGGGCAGCGCTGGTGTAAAAGGAGGACTACTGGCTAACTAATGCTCTCGCATGGGTTTTCGGCGCTGATTAAGCCGGCGCGGCCAACTGCACAGTTAGTGTCCGTTATTTCAGAATGCTGCAACTTTCTGGGACTTCCAGATTAGGCTTCAGGTGCGACCGATCAGGTAGACTTCCAGATTATGCTTCCGATACGACCAAGGCACATGGCCAAGTGAGAAGAAATAGCGCTAACCTCTTTACTTTGTACTGCCGTTGTGCAATTTGAGGTAAGGGATATATGTATCCTAAAAGCGTGGAGTTCATACACTTGTTGTATGTGTACGCAACGTCACTTATTCAATTGCTGCCCGGTCGTATCGTAGCTTCTGTAGAAATAATAACTTTTTAACACAAACCAAATTAACTAATATACCTAGTACTAACCTTAAATATATATTTATATACATATATGTATATGTGGACAAAACGTGGCTTTGTCGAGAGAAGACTCTACGAAGAGAGTTCGGTCACCTTGTCTGCTCGAGAGGAAGTTGAAAAAGAAAGATTTAGAATAGCTTTTGGTGGTATATGACGAAAAATATGTCGCTGTATTGCGTTTAGTGACAGACTAAGATCAATTGTTCCGAATTTCGTTGAGTGACAGGGTGGTGTTCTTTTGTAAGCGTGTATCGTTATTAAGTAAAAGGAAGTTCAAAATACATCACAAATATCAATGGGATGAAGTTCTAAATCATCCTTTGCAGCGATGGCATATAATATTCGAATAGAGCTTATTCCCGCTACTAGTGCCAACGTTTCAAGATAATCCTTCCCATTTATTTGAGCGTATCCTTTTGCAACTAGTCTAGATTTTCTGGTTCGATTGCCCACCCGCGTTTCGTTTCAAATATCCATTTGTAACCGTTTTAATACCACAACTCAAGTGACCCACCGGATGTAAAAAGAACGTTAGCTGAAGCATGAACAACTGAGCTTCAAGAACCACTACACCAAAAATCTTTCTCTCTCTCTCTCTATCCATCCTTTCCAACGCCCGCACTGTGTGTAAACATGTTAAAGGTATTCATAACCCTTTGAGTGCGCGCAAATTATAAAAAAAACTACTAGGGAAAAGAAAAAGAAAAATCAAATCCACCCCGTAACATTGAGGAAACTGATAGTATCCCCAATGCTAATCTCCGCTAGCTCTATTAGGTTGTTGAAAAAGGGTTTACCTAAGGTGTGCTGTCTGGCCTTGCCTAAAGCCAGACACTTGCGGAGGAAGTGTAAGATTGTTTCTATCTCGTCAGCAGTATTGCAGCTGCGACATTGTGCATTAAATGTAATACCTATTCTGGTCGCATGAACCCCGATGGACCAGTGGGCAGTACTAACTGCCAGAACTCTTGCGATATCTGCACGGTTTCTGTTTAGTAGATCTTGCGTTCTTTTCTGGGAGTATTTGGGCCACATCTGCGTGGAGATGACACAGTTCCGCACCCCCTACCATCTGCTATCAGCCTTTAGCAGATAGTGCGCGAAGATGCCTCCCTTAAGGACCCTCAACGGGACGTTCACCTCCTTTGCTAGGGAAGCACCAAGGGCACATACCTGCCTCACGAGCTCATTAGCTCGCTCATTCCCCTCAATGTTGCTGTGACCCGGAACCCAAAGGAGACAGATCCTTAACCGATGACCAAGCGAGGCGAGTTCTTTTTTGCACTGTTCCACTAGCCGCCTGGCTGTCAATTAGGATGGCAATGGTATTTAGGAGTGTAGAGGTTTGCTTAAGTAGGCAGCCTTACCTCTCGGAAAAGTGTCACGTTGTCTGAGTAGGGCAGGCCGAGGATGTACCTGGTAGGTTCTGTGTCGTAGTTGGGGTCCTTGGACTTTTTTTCCTCGCGATTGGTCTCATCCAAAGACCTGTTCCGCTTGCTTGCCTTGGTGTCATGTTGTTGTTGCTTCTCAAGGTGTGCGATGTACTCATCGACCACAGCTTGATACTTGGCCTTATCCGCTGAGTCCTTCTGATGAACGGTACCAGCTGCTTCGTTTTTGGCAACCTTTTCAGGAACGAATCGAGCTATCTTGTACCTGCTCTTCATGATGGTGTCTGGGGTTTTAGTTTTCTTCGACGAACTAGTGCCACTCACCATAGTGCCTTTGGTTGCCATTTTGGTGTTTGCTGTCGTTGCTGTCTGATGCGTCGTTGCCTACTAATTGCTGCGGCTGAAGGGAAGACTGAAGACTCCTGACTAGAGGATAGAAGCTCGTCTTCCGATGAGGAGCCAATGTCGGGCATCCCCACAACTTCTTGTGTATTTTGTTTACTATTTTTTTTTTTCGTTTTTTTTATTTTTTTTTTTTTTGGTCCCACGAGTAAGTCCGGAAAGAAGAGTCTGTCCTGGCAGAGCCGACGTACCAGGATAGGGCGAATATACTACCGACCTCGCCTGGGCATCGATAGGGACCGTTCGAGACCAGCATTGTTTTATCACCAGCTGGTCATGCACACCTTGGCTTAAGTGAGATTTTCTTCGTCTTAATATACCACAGCGCACGATTGAGTACATGCGTGTAAATTCTTAGCTGACACTAGATACCTGGAGGACGAATAGCAATTTCCGGGGAAAGGAGGAGGAGGACCAAAGACGAACATTTTTGCCCACTATCATTTCTCTTATTCTTTTTGACTCTTCTATAATATTTTCAACAACTTATTCTGTCTTTTTTAATTTTTACCTCTTTCTTTTTATCCTCATTTTGTTGCGGTAAATTTTACCACAACAGGACCACTTTGCGCACTTCTTTCGTTCCCTCTTTCCTTCCGTTGTTTCGGCAATATTCTGGGGAAGTGGAGGGCAGCCATGGTCCCATCAACTATAGGCCCACTTTCCCGTCCTCCTGCCTTGGCAACCACGGACAGTTTCCTGAGAGCATCCGCACCGAAGTCCAGAGGATCAGCGATGACAGAGGATAGGGTGGACCGCCCTGATTAATTGCCCACACTACAACGGGCCGACAAAGTGAGCGCGATATATAAATACGCAACACAAATGCAAGGCGAGCAATGGGCCGACGCAGTACAAAGGACAAAATCAGCGTCCTTTCAACCACATACAACATCAACTACATAAACACATTATACACACTAGAACATCGACAACGGACGAAAAGATATCACATTGGAGTTCCAGAACTGCGCACATATACCACATCAACTACATAAACGCATTATACACACTAGATCATCGACAACCAACAAGAAGCAATTCGTGGACTGAGAAAAGTTCGGACCGGACCCATCAATGGCCGAGAGCGCACCCTAACCGTCGACCTGTTGTATGGAGTGGCGCGTTAAAGACTCGCTCCGCATCCCCAAATCTGCGCGGGATTATACTGAATAGATTAGTTTGAATCGCCCTAGTTTTACTTATTCTTTCCTTGTTTTGTTCTCCTTCCTTATTAGCGCTGTTTAACGCAGAATGGGCTTTGTAGGGCTCGTCCTGCAACCAACCTTCATAAGTCACACTTTTCTTTTTATTTGTGGTGGGAGAATGCCCACAGTAATTGGTTTTAACTTAGAATTCTCACTTTTTGGTTCCTAAATTGTCAAACTGAACAGATCGGATAGGGGGGAAAAGTCGAACTCGGGCGAATTCAGAAACAGTGAATTGCCTGGAAATTAAAAGAGAAAATAACGTTGGTTCAAGAGTGGTTGCATACTTACGCAAATTAGCGGCGTAAGGCACACACAAGCCACTCTTGACATACATCTGAATGAGCGGAAACGCATGAGGGTGTGCGTGAGAATGGATCGATCCGAGTAGACTAGTACCCTAGTAGTGCTGGTTGACCACCAGCAATCGATTTGGAAGTTCTGTTTTTTTGGAATGAGAATCAACAAAGTTGATGTTCTTTGGTTAAGAGTGAATAGTGGAAGTTTTCCTGGTGTTTAGTAGAAACAAATCAAAGTGGAAAAACATAAAAGAACTGGAAAGGAAGTGACTAGGACAAGAGTTACAAGACGAGGACATAGAGGGATTTTGAAGAAGATTGGTAGCCGGAACGAGGCACCGATCAGGAAGAGAATAGAGCAAGGAAAAATTGAAGGACAGAACAGATAAGTTTTGTATTTCATTTTAAATTGTTTTTTTGACGCATTACAGTTTTGGTTAGGAATTATTTTGATTTCCTTTGTGGAACCCGGTAGGATTCTGTCCGTTTTATTGTTATATTTCCCGATGAGGCGGGACACGCGACCCGTAATTTGTTCGGTTTTAAGTTGTTCCGGACTTGCCGTAACGGCCATTTCAACGGCGATATTTTTTTCTTGTCTTTTGGGGACCTTTTTTCTTCATCGAGGTTTTCTTTTCGATCCCCGTAGATTATCTTTTGTGGTTTTCTATTTTTTTAATTACATTTGTTCTTGGGTTTCTCTTTTTATTTAATAAATCGTCGCTCGTGAGGAGCTATTATAACGTGGTAGAAATCGTCGTTTCTTTGGTTTAGTTATTTAGTTTGCAGTAATAATTTACCACTCACCCCAAAAGGTTTCGTAATATCCCTCCCCTTTTTTTATCAAAAAAAATAAATAAAAATTACGTGGTTGGACGCCTCTGATTATTCACCCTATCTTTCTTTTGTCTTCGATGATTAAATCGAACCCACCCCAGCTGAGCAGCCGGTGAGCGAACAGCACTCAACGTGTTGTGTTGTTGCACTTTGCTTTTTTTTTTTTTTCGCCCTTTTTGTCATTTCGCTTTCCGATTGCAAAAGTGATCGGTCGTGTTCACTATTCTGCGTTTTATATTTTGATTTATTAGTGTAGCAAGTCGGCTACTTCTTTTTTAATTAACCGGGGATTAATTGGTATTTTCTTCCCCAATATAAAGTGCATTAATTTGAATCAAATTCTTCTTTAACATTTTCCCCAACTATATCTATCATTTTCTTTTCATTATCTTTTTAATCATATTCATAAACTTTTTCTTACCACTATTTCCGTTTGCTTTTCAATGAATATTACATTAATAGTATGACAAATCTGCATCCGAATAAGCGTTGCCTGTTGCCTCTGTAGCAATCACCGTAGTAGATGTCACAGTTTTTCATTCTCTTTTTGCCCGGCCCATCCCATCGCACTTCCTGGATGCAGTCTAGGGCCTCTGCTAGTTGTTCGGCTGCATGTGGTCTGTAAAGGAACAGAACATTCCACGTACACATCCGAAGGTCGTTGTCCTTATTTCGTTTGCTGGGGTCGTCATTAGTTGAGTCATCCTTATCCGATGCTTTTGGTTGTTTCGGAACCATAGATTTTTTACGTGGTAGGGAAGTTACCCCGACGGCACAACCCCCAGCCTGGACGACCCGATCCTTTTTGTGCAACCCCTAGGACAAGGGGCCGGATACACCGATGTCAGTAACCCACTTCGGGGATATAAGCGCTGCCATTGGCCCATTAAGGGTTCATCCGCCACCATCTCTTTTTCAGTACCCTGACGTAGTATTGAAAATCCTTACAGACCTCAGCTCCAAATATGTCGATGTAGCTCCGGTAAGGTATCCGCTGATCTGTAGACGTCACCGTTGATTCCATTGAGAGAATTCATCCACCGCACGTCCTCCTTCTGAGGAGCTCTTGCTAGACTTCTGAGCTGAGCATATTTCAGCCAATCAGGTCCGGTTAAACATATGCGCGCTGAAGTTCACCCAGATGTGCTTACGCAGGTCTGAGTGTTCAGCTACATATAACGTATATCGTCAGACTCAGCATACGCTCATCGTTAGTTCACTATCAGATAGGTTTTTTCAGGTTTCTTTTCTTTTCTTTTAAGTAAAAAAGTTGCTTAAAGGCCCAGAATTAGACCTCTCAACCACGTTAATTTAAAAGTAACACAACTATTAAATACTCATAATATAATCAGGCGATTAAGATAGGTAAAACCCCTTGATCTACTCGTATAGTAGTTAGCTAGCGATATAAAACAAAACTGAATAGTATCTCAAAGAAATTAATACTTTAAAACAAAAAAGTGCAGAAATCTGACGAACGGCGGTTTTCCTTTTAATTAAATAATTATTATTAATATGATTAAAAGTAAATTGCTGATTAGTCCAACGACTAAGTGCAATTCGGTGAAGACAGGCATTAGCCAGTCATCGGGAGGTTTTTTAGAGGATTAAAGTCCCTCACTATCGCGTGTACGCCTCTGCAATGTCTTTTGATGATTTTTCCTTCCAGCGAACCTCCAAATAAAAAAAATAAATAAATAAAGAGTATTCGGAGCTAGTTTCGCGGGGTTTTTGGGTTTGCGAGTTCTTAAGAGTCTTGTTTTTTTCTTTGAGTAATCTTTCTTAAGTTCTTAGTAGAGAAGCTCCATTTCGCTGAGCCTGATTCGGAGTTCATTATTTTTTTTCTCAATGTTTTTGCTTTTCAGTCCCTTTTTGCGCGCACTGCCGGACTTCTTTTAGAAGATATATTCTAATTTGGTAGTGGAGATCGAGTTACCCATGAGCTTTTTATAAAGGGATTTATTAATTGCCATGTTCTGCTCTCCCCAGAATCCGTAGAGCCGACATCCGAAGAGGGTGGATTTTCCAGTGAACCTGGACTGCCACCTCTGTTTTTTCATTGCATGCTGGTATACTCTTTTTCCTCACTATACAGAGGGTGGATTTTAATGGCCTCTTACGTCAGGCATGCCTACCTCGGGTATATTCTGACTCCTACCCGAAGGGGTGCCGTAGTAGATGTCGTACTTTTTGGATGGCGGTAATTAGGAATGGACCTCTCGTCAATATGAATATATAAATATTAATTTATCCTTAGATACACTTAAATAAGCTAGTCTTAAGATTTCACTCGAACAGTAAAGAACTTATTAAAAGTTTTGTTGTGGCGCAATCGGTAGGATCTGGTGAAATCCATTTAAAAAGTCGTTTTTTTTTCAAGTTTAGGATCCACAAAACCCTTTTGTTTTGTACGTCCAGAATTACAAAATATACATACTTCTTTTTTGTTTCCACTTTCTTCAGAAACATATAACATCGCTGAATCTTTACTAGTTGTAATAGGATAGCAGGAAGGTTATGGGAGATGGGATTTGAAAAAGGACAGGAAACTAGGATGTGGATGGGACTTAAGGATGGGATAGGACGGAAAAGGAAAAGAGTGTCGGCTACGAGGGACGTGGCATGCTTGCAATGCGCAGCTTAACTCGCCGGAAATGGGGTGGTTCTTGCCCCCGTAGGACGACTAAACCTACTACAAAAAAACATAAATCATGCCAAAAGTACTTACTTATTCTTTTCACCTTCACCACACTGAGGGCGTTACTGATGTTATGCAGCGGTGGCCTTTGCCCTCCAACACATGAAGTCCTGCGGCAATTATATAGGACTTCCCAATCGGACTGGTGCTGCTGCACGATCACTCCATCATCACTGAAAGGGCTTTAGCTACCCTACCGCACCCCCTGAAAATTTCGCTCTAAAAACCCATCAAGCTATTTTTGGCTTAATGGTAGTAAAAACACAAGCACTTCATAATCAAAGATATTCACAATTTATTTTGTTTAATATTCATCAGCAAAAAAAAGGAAACTAATTGTGAACAAAAAGGTGAGGGATAACATAAAAAAAAACAAAAAGAAGAATAAAATTAAGTTTCTCCCACCGCGAAATATGTAGATACTTTTTTGTTACCTTATTCTTAATAGTATCTATCGGATTTCCTACCAAGATTGAGCTCTATTTAGGTAGATGTGTTATATTTGTGCACTTAAAACTAACCGCGAAAACTAACGGACCGGGAAAACGAAACTTTCACACAAAGTTTATTACTAACATTTTTCTTCAAATCACCTCACTAATTACAAAAAAAAATTAACGTTAACCAAATTTATTTATGTAACATATGTGTATGGACATTTATTGATATATGTTTGTACACTTTAACGATTATTTCATTTACGTTTTACGGCATTCACGCAGGAACAAAAAAAAACTTAATAAGTATCTGTATATTTCCTTCAAATTAATAATCCCTTCTCCGGGTGGGGCTTCTCAGACGTAGTGATATTCACTTTTGAAGAGCGCTCTTTAACTTTAGATGAATTTTCAATACTTATTTTAATCAGACTTCTTATACTTGTGGGTATATTTGTACGTAATCGCATATATGTACAAAGGTGCGTATATATATACGTGTGTGCGGTGGTACATATAAGTACGTACATATATATGGGATTGTTTGCATAGTATTTCGGAAAATTGGAAAGTATTTCGGCGGCCACGACTTTTGCTCAAAAGAGTCTATGGCCGCCTTACTGCACGTCTTCTAGAGCCTAGTTATTATAATACCATATATTAAAAAAAAAACATTCACTAAATATGCATTTTTCACTCACTCACCCCTTAACAGATTTGAATAAAAAAAAAACGATTTTCTTCTTCCTTGGTGCACACTGTAGTTAAATTATATATGTACTTGCATATACACTGCCTTCTCTACCGAAGGTCTTTAGACATAAACTGCACAGCACTTTTTAAAATATATTTTA
Source organism: Brachypalpus laphriformis (assembly GCA_945910035.1). Taxonomy (NCBI): domain Eukaryota; kingdom Metazoa; phylum Arthropoda; class Insecta; order Diptera; family Syrphidae; genus Brachypalpus; species Brachypalpus laphriformis. Next base: position 91,459,850 of record OX246754.1, read on the forward strand.
ACATTAAGGCAAGTGTTGCCTTCCACCACTTGATGAGGAATGTTGTGCTTCTCTCTGGCTATATACTAGACCCGCAACGTCGACCGAGAATCCCTCTAGCCATACGGATTGCTTCATGGTCTGATTTTTGAGTTTAGCCGCTAATAGAAAAGCAAAAAAAAAAAACTACCAACATCCCTTTCTTACCCCATCTTTAAAAAGTTGGTTTGTGTATGGGCTTAGAACAGTTTAAACTGGTCTAAATTGCAGTGACAGAGGATGCTGTCAAAAAAAAAAAAAACAAATAAAACTAATTAACAGAAATTTCATTTGGGGTAAGTATTATTTTTATTTTCGTGTTTTTTTATTGTATTTATTTTTCTATTTATCGCTAATTATCTCTTTTGTTTTGTGTGACCCACTCCTGAGGAATACGGCTTCCTATTTCCTCCGCCTCGCAACCTGTTTGGCCTTGGGGGCACTGGGCAATGAACTCGGCAGCCTACGAGGATCCTCACTCTTGGCTTTCACTGATCGACGGGGAAGAGTACGAACTCCATCATCCAGGCTAATGCGCCTGGATAGTCAGGAGCTGCAGGGATAAACATACACAACGATTCGCCTCTTCCACCGGCAATCGGTTGTGAACATTAAAATATACGAACTGGAGGACAAAGCTTCGACCAGCGGTCATTGACCTCAGATACACAGCTGATACAGTAACGACAGCAACAGCATTCGCTGCTGCTGCTAAGGAGGGAAACAAAAAGTATTGGAGGTAAGTTCATGAATTTATTTATCTTGTCTATACATTAATAACGTATTTTTTTTTTCTTTCCAGGGTAGCTGTAACATAGTACTTCCGGTCCTATTATCGCTGGTGTCGGCCACAAGTTCACTCGCCAACGATGCATTTGGTGTTGATTGCGATATTGTTGATTGTTGTGATAACGTATTACAAAACAATGAGTCAATAGATGGTACAGTCTCTTCTTTGGCATAATATTTGCTCATTAGTGCGGTAAAATTTTTACAACAATTGGCATGGCATCCATGAGAGTCACTTAAACCAGATGGTGGAACAATATCACTGAATTTTAAAATATTGCGTACCCGAATTTCGAGAATATTTGATTATTATATTTTTTTAAATTATCTTCTGTAAATAAATTTAACTTGTACTTAGCAGTATTGCAAAATACACAAGTCATGGTAGGAGAGGTCATTATATTTGGTAATTGGTATAGGGCGAAGAATGAAATAATATGTTTAAGAACCAAATACGCTTACTAATATAGCAATTAATTAGACTACACCGGCAATATTCTCAATACGAGTCAATGCTAAGCCTTCTTTGCACGCACTCTCTTGTTTTGCACGAAGTGCTCTCATATAGACTGCAGGCGCAGTGGTTTCACTTGGTCGCTTACAATCTAAGCCACTAGCAGTAATTTTATTCGTTATGTACAACATAACAATTGTACATATATGTAAGACAATTTTGTTCAGTTGGTGAAAACGCATTTACTGATATCTCTAAACAAACAATAAATGGTTTCGTATCGCGGCTACTGACTCTTTTTAAAATATCTTCTGTTCTACTGGATATATGAAAATTTTGTATACCATATATACTATTTTATTGCCCCCCCTGGCAGCTGACTTCCTCGTGGTGGGGGGCGGGCAACGTGACTGGGATGTGCGGATGGGGTAACTTAAATAGTTATTCCCATCCATACAATCCAGTCACGGCTAAAAAAGGGCACCCCCCATGATGACAAGAAGAAGACGATTGGCCTCGGATATTGCCAAACCTGGTAAGCCAGGGCATCCTTTGGAGCCAGGCCTGAAGGGTGTCAATATGCAAGCGTCTGGTGGTCGGCCTGTTCCGCTCGGCAGCAGGCCGGGCCAAACCCGAAATGGCTACGAGCTTCCTGTCAATGGTCTCGCGAACCATTACGGGGGTCAAGGGGTGAGCGCTCTGTGCACCGATGATAGGGGCGCAGATGGACTCTTTGAATTTCGACAACGGCATAGACTTAGGATAGGCAGATGGAACGTCTCATCGCTCACAGGGAAGGACCTTGAACTTGTTGGGGAGGCTGTTAAAAGTCGACTAGATATAGTTGGCGTCTCTTCAACAAAAGAGACAGGTTCTAAAACGGTGGACCTTGTGGATGGGTCAAAACCCTTCCTGTCAGGAGTCGCACCCTCAATGTGTGCTCAGGCGGGAGTGGGGATACTTATAAGTCCCAGGTTGATAGACAGAGTATTGAAGTGGATACCATTAGGAGGGAGAGTTGCGATCTTAAAGCTCAAGCTTGAAAGATCAACTCTGGCATTGGTGCAGGTGTATGCGCCGAATCTTCAGTCAGAGTATGCAGCTTTCTTAGATGAAGTTTATGTTGCCCTTGAAAAGGTTGCAGATATGGATTCTCTTGCCCTGATGGGCTACTTCAATGCTCATGTGGGTGTAGATGTTATGACATGGGTGAGTGTGATTGGGAGGAACGGTGATCTTGATCAAAACGCGAACGGAGAGAAGTTGTTGGATTTTTGTTGTGAAAATGGCTTATTCATTCAAAAATACACATGGTACCGTCAGAGTCTTCAGCAGAAGTCGCTGATCGATTTATTTGTGGTACCATCGTGTCTGAAGAGAATGGTGTGTGATGTTCGCGTATTGAGAGGGGATCATCACTTAGTGCACACTTAGTGCTGTGCAAAGAATGAGTAATTCTTTCACTGAAGTGAACGGTTGGTTTTTCTGCGAGTGCTGAGAATTTTCTGAAAATTTCCTGTTTAGAAAAAGTTTTTTTCATACCAAATTTTAAATAAAACAGAATTAAGATAGTGACTTTTATAATTTATTGAAAAATAGTATAAAAAAATATAGTATAAAAGTGATTTTATATAGTTTCTGTGAAAATCATCAAATAATTACGAAACCGTCCCTCACTCTTTTTTTTCACCGTTTCTCCTGTCATACGCAGTAAGTAACATGAACTTGTGTGATGTCTGCAAAGAGAATCTGCCCCTTTCTGGGGATTTTGCCATCTGTGCTGCGTGTTCCCGAAATCTACATTTCGACTGCTCCACGGTCACCGAAAAGTCGTGGAGATCAATGGGCTCCAAAAGAGAGACTTGGAAGTGCTACAATTGTAGATTCCCCAACGAAAATGCAGGCATCGCTCTTTTAGAGTCTTCTTCACGTCCAAGAACACCAGAAATTCAATCTAACAAGAGAAATCGGTCAGAGATCATTAGCCCACCAAAAGTTAGCAATGAAAAATTTAAGGCAAATGTTACAGAAACAATAACAAACGAAATACCTACTATCGGAGATTAAGAATATGAAAACAGAAATAAAAGGCATAGCAGATTTTTGTAATTTCGTCTCACAAAAATTCGACGATATAAACAAAAACATTGAAAAAAATAATACCATCATGGACACACTAATGAACGAAATCCAAAAATTAAAAGATGCACATAATGAAAAAGACGAAATCATTTCACAAATGCAAGTGCAAATAAACAAGCTAGAACAACAACAACTACGAAATACAATCGAAATTAAAAATATTCCACCAACAAACAACGAAAATCTAACCGAAATTATCAAAGCGATCGGAAACACAATAAAACCGGAAGTAACCAACGCGGATATAACAGATATATACCGCACAAGAACAAAAAATACCGAACGCTCCTCAATTGTCGCCACTTTTAACAGCAGTATAACAAAAACGAATTTCGTAAAGAATGCCCGTGCGACTCGTCCACTGATAATTTATAAAATCAATCAGAACATGGATAGCAGTGCAAAACTGATCGAGGCTAATTCCAACAACAATGTTTTCATCAACAATATGCTCACAGGTTTGAACAAACAGTTGTTGTGGCAGACAAAGAAGAAGGCAAGAGAGGAAGGGTGGACATTTGTGTGGGAGAGTGCTGGAAAAGTATTCGCGCGCAGAGAGGAAAATGCTGAGGCTTTGTTTATACAGTCCATGACTGATATAAATAAAATCAAACGCAATTAATTTAATTGTATAAATGTTTGCGTGATCGAATTGACTTATGTGACAATGGATATGGATGATAACGTCAATATCAAAGATCTGTTTGATTTAAATTTTATGGAGTTTTTAGATTTCAATCAAGCTGAAAACGAATTAAGGAAATTGAGTTCTTGTTGTTTATGTATGAATATAAGATCGTTGAGAAAAAATTGGGATGTTTTCTGTGCATATGTAAGTCCGATTCTGAATTATGTCAATATAATTGTCCTAGTGGAAATAAACATAAAAAAAGAAGAAAATAGTTTGTATTGTATTGATGGTTTCTGTTCAGAGTTTAGTAATAGAGATAAAATAGGAGGTGGAGGTATTGCGATGTACATAAAAAATCACATAAAATGCGAAAGGTTAAATATTGAGACTGCAGCCTATGAACATTTAACCGTGAAAATTAATGTAAATAGAAAAAAGAAAATAGTCTGTGGAATCTATAGACCGCCGAATTATACTGAAAGTGAATTCATCGAAGAGCTCTCTAAAATTACAAGCGCGAAAGATACAAATGATGATATAATCATTTTGGGCGATATGAACATAAATATTAGAGATAGTACGAAAAATTACGTCCTTAGCTATCAAGAAATGCTGGCTTCAAATGGACTGCATAATGTCATTAAGAAAGCAACGAGAATAGATCTAAATATAGGAAGCCGCACACTGATCGACCACATATTGGTTAACCTATCACAGCTCAAAATATTCTCGGCTATAGTCCAAAGCAATATATCAGATCACTACAGCATTATTTATGGTATCTATAATGAGTGTCCATCAAATAATGCCCAACCATCGCGATCGCATATTAAAACTGGAAAAGTGAATGAGCTGATTAGAGCTACCGACTGGACACCGATGTTTGCAGAAAGGGACACTGAAACTTTTTTTGATGCAATAGTTAAAAAGATGGCCGACATACATATATAAAAACTCGACGGTAATCGATAAAAAGAAAACTGGAAGAAAAATTGCCGATTGGATTACAAGAGACATCGTTGAGAGTTCAAGGACAGGGATCGATTGTATCGCAGATGGTGGAGTAATCGAAATAATAGAACCTACGAGACCGAGTACAAAAGGTTGCGCAACCAAGTCAACAAAAAAATATGTAGAAGCAGGGAAGAATACTACAAAAGAAAGTTCGAGCAAGTAAAATGTGATCCGAAGAAAACGTGGGTGCTCATCAATGAAGTACTAGGACGAAAGAAGCCATCGATAGATGAAACAATCGCGAAAAACTTGTCATCCAATACGAATGTTATTGATTTGGCCGATACATTTGCGAACTTTTTTTCACAACAAGCAGCATCAATAATCCAGGTATGTAGCAAAACAACATCCAGCCACCAGAACATATTTTTGAGGGACACAATTTACTTGGGAGATACAGACTGTACGGAGGTAGCAAATCTAATAGCTCGCTTAAATATTCAAAAGGCACCTGGGGCAGATGGTATTAGAGCTATAGACATAAAATCAAATGTCGATATTTTTGCGCCCATAATTACGAATTTTATAAATATGAGTTTTAATACCTCCACGGTGCCAAAAAAGCTCAAAGAGGCACTTGTTAAACCTATTTACAAGGGAGGAGCCAAAAATTAGATAGCAAACTATCGTCCAATTGCAATATTGCCGGTGATAGAAAAGATCTTGGAGCAAATCATCGCAGATCGAATATGGAAATTTGTTGATAAGCATAAGCTAATAAGCAAGAATCAGTATGGGTTTCAAAAGGGAAAAAGTACCAACCAACTTCTCGGCGATTTCGCAAACCTGGTTAACACCAGCCTTAAAAAATGTCACCACGTGTTAGTGCTCTTCTTAGACTTTAAAGCATTCGATACCCTCGACCACACTAAACTCATCAAAGCATTACAAAGAATAGGAATCAGAGGAAAACTAGTAGACTGGTTGAGAGACTATCTCAGAAGGAGGACATTTCGCGTGGGAATCGAAGGTCACTGCAGCAAAGCCAACACTGTGCAGTATGGAATACCACAGGGCTCTAAACTTGGACCCCTATTGTTCATATTGTATACCAACGAACTACTAAAATCCTTCAAGATGAGCGTTCCCTTCGCATATGCAGATGACACGGCGATCGTTGTCTGCCACAAGTCAATCGTTGAAGCAGCAAGGATGATGCAGACAGAGTTTGACGGAGCGGGGAAATGGTGCCACGATAATAAGCCCGTACTTAATGCAGCAAAAACGAAACTATTGCATATTCGAAGTCCTTTTCAGAATTGCTCAATCCCGAACAGGGCACCGAAGATGACAGACCTATGGTCGAGAGTAGGGCGGAAAGTAGTCCTACGGTAAAGGAAGTAACTTTGGCGATCAAATCTGCTGGTGTGGATGAAATTCGGCCAGAAATGCTCAAGGCTTTAGGTAAAGAGGGAATGCAATGGCTCTCGCGTGTAATTAAAGTGGCATGGGAATGCGGTGAAACACCTGGTGATTGGCAAATGGGGGTGATATTTCCTCTTTTAAAAAAAGGGAACAAAAGAGATTGCGCCAACTATAGGGGTATATCTCTTATAAGTCTCCCTGGAAAACGCTAAGGTGCTAGAAAAGCGTTCCAGAGCTGTGGTTGAGGACAGTTTGGGGGATGAGCAGTGCGGTTTTCGTCCCGGTAGAAGCACAACCGACCAGTTGTTCACTCTCAGAATGGTTCTTGAGAAAGCCTGGGAATATGCCAAACCTGTCTACACTTGTTTTGTGGATTTGGAAAACGCATATGATAGGGTTCCTCGAGGCAAACTCTGGAGTGTTCTGCAGGAGTATGAGATTGATGGTTCCCTGTTAAGGGCGATTCAGTCTTTATATACAAACTGTAAAAGCTGTGTTCGGATAAACGGTGTTAAGTCAATACATTTCACTGTGGGCTTGGACTCCGCCTAGGGTGCATTTTGTCACCTCTCCTCTTCATTGTATATATGGATTGGATGTTGCAGCGCAGCCGTGGCGGGGAATGTTTCAAAGTAGGAGACCTAAGGATTAGTCATCTGCTCTCTGCGGATGATTTGGTCATCCTTGGGTCCTATCAAACCGAACTTCAGCGCGCACTCGAAAGGTTTGTAGCCGTTTGTGATGATGCTGGAATGAAGATCAACGTGAACAAATCGGCAGTAATGGTCGTTTCCAAAAAACCCATTCAGTGCATTCTGCATGTTAGTGGAGTCCCACTGAAGCAGGTTGATAAGTTTAAGTACCTCGGGGTTTTATTCACGAGTGATGGGAAGAGCAATGCCGAGTTATCCTGTAGAATTGGTCAGGCTGGATCAATTTTAAGAAAGCTTGGCCAATCTGTTATAAGGAAGGCTGAACTTAGTGTTCAAGCTAAGCTATCGGTTTTTAACTCGTTGTATGTTCCAACTCTCACCTATGGTCATGAAATTTGGGTAGTGACCGATCGCGGATACAAGCTGCCGAAATGAGGTTCGTTAGCGGTGTTGCTGGAATAACTCGTAAGGATCGAGTGCGTAACACCAGAGTACGCGAGGCGCACAATATTGAGCAGCTGCTTCTCCGAACGGAACGATCTATGCTTCGATGGTTTGGTCACGTAGTGCGTATGCCCTCAGACCGGCTTCCAAGACGTGCCATGGTGGCCGTGCCATCAGGTAGACGACCCCGCGGAAGGCCTAAAAATAGAAGGTTGGACCAATTCCGGCATCTCTCTTGGGGCCGTCTAGGGATCCTCCTGATGAGTTGGAGTCAATGGCGGAGGATCGAGAAGGAAGGAAGGTCCACCTGAGCATCCTACCCCCGCGACCAAAATGAAGGATTAGCGGGATGTTTAAAATGTATGTACATATGTACTATTTTATTTAAAGTTCAATTTTCTATAAGACATACTTAGTAAGTTTTCAAATGCTTCAATAGATTCGATGAAAACCGGCTATTAGATATATTTGTCGCACATCGCTTTAGTAGCGACATTCAAACTTCCCTTGCGTCTGGCAGGATTTTAGACTCTGAATTTTCGTCTGCCAGTTGTGAATAATTACTCACGGTGATCTCAATTAACGATTAAAAAAAAATTAGCCTTGTCATTATGACGTTTTTATGTTTTTGGCCTAAGGGGTGGTGGAAAACGCTATAGCTCACGAGAAACAGGCCCGCTCTGTTTCAAGTAGTCTGGGGCTTGGTACTCACTCAAAAACCACCTTTAACCCTTTAATTCTACTTGACGCAATCCACTCCGGAACCGCTTTTGCATTACTTCAGAGTGGTGTCGTTTCTTTCCCCTTTTGGGGCCGGCTTTTTCATATTTGTCTTCTCTTGCGGTTTAATTTTTTCTTGCCGGTAAGGCTTACATCAGGCTTACATAAATCTCATGAGGGTGGTTATTAGGTCTTCCTCTCTTTCTTTTTGTTTTAAGCACTTTTTCTATAAAGGAACGTACTTGATTCCAGCTCTGGTCACTCATTGACATTTTTGTCACTATGTTTTCCGAGGTGATGACGCCGATTAGAGATTCTAGCGCCCTCCTTTCAGCTTCCCATCTGCACTCGAAGAACGTGTGATTTGCGTCGTTCAGTACTGAGTCGCCATACTGGCAAGCCGAGAACCCCGTTTTGCCCATTCTGTGGAGGTAGGCGTTGAAATAACCGTGTCCGGTAAGAAATTGGGTGACGTAATAATTTACTTCCTCGTGTTTCCGTCTCTTCCATTCAGCGATGTTACTGATCAGGCTCGCGGTTCATCGTCCTCTGCTTTCTGAACTCCATCTCTCCTGCCATTTCTGTTTGGTGAGCTCCTTCGCCTCCTCGGTTGCCGCTTCCGCTTAAATTTTCACCTTTTTGTCGTAGACGTACTTCGTCTCTGCCGCAAGGAGATCAATAGGGGTCACTCCCGCGACTATGAGGACGCCTGGTTCCGACACCGTTCAGTACGAACTTGCAACCCGTAGTGCCGCGTGCCTTTGCACTGCGGCCATTTGTTTCCTGTATTTGTCTTGTCTTAGTGCGTCGGCCCATATCTAGCACCCATACAGGAGAATGGCGTGGGTGACTGTCATCAGGAGCTTTCTCTTACTAGCTGTTGGGCCTCCAACGTTTGCCATTAATCTGCTCAGTGACATTGTGACCTTCGTAGCTCGTTCCGAAGCAGATCTTATTTGGTGCCAGCAAGTGAGCTTCATGTTTACTTCACCGCTTCCTTGCTGGTTATTACTTCAGACGCGACTTGGAAATCGACAATAGTTGGAATCCTCTTCTTTGTCAAAAGGACTATCTCCGTCTTTTCTGTGGCCAAACCTAAGCCATGTTCTTTCATCCAGAGGTGCATCCGCCGCATCACCTGGTTGAGTTTTCTTTGCGCGCTCTCGGTGTCCCTTGCCGCAACCACCGCGGCGATAACATCTGCATACCCTACCAGAAAGATGTCTTCGGGCATTTCCATACGAAGGATGCCATCGTAGGAGATGTTCCAGAGATCGGGTCCTAGGATTGAGCCCTGCGGTGCTTCAGCAGTAATCTCTTTTAATCGAGGTCCTTCTGCGGTATTGTATAACCGCTTCCGGTTCTTAAGATAGTTCTTCACCATCCGCAAAAGATATTCGGGAATATCAAAAATGCTTTCGAGGGCGTTCAGCATATCGCTCCATCTGGCTGAATTGAAGGCATTTCGCACGTCCAGAGTTGCTAGCAGTACGATTTTCCTTGAATAGTGGTTGACCTGTTGAGCCAATTGGGCGGTCCTAACCACTTCTTCAATTACTCCAATCGTAGAGTGGCCCTTTCTGAATCCGTGCTGTCTTTCGGACAAATCTCTGCACGGCTGCTGTAAGCCTTGGTTTTAGCTTTAATTTTTCTAGGAGCTTCCCTGCGGTGTCCAGCATACACAGAGGCTTGTACGCTGATGGGCAATCCAGGTCTCTTTTTCATTTGCGTCGCGCTTCGAATGCACATCAGTTCACCCTCAAGCCCAACTTCGGACGTACTGTCAAATATAGGGATTCGTTTATAAGCCGAACAACACGTTTGTGGAACGATCTACCAGTCTCTGTGTTTCCTCATCATTACAGCCTACAAACATTTAAAGCCAACGCAAACCGGCATCTCCTCTGTCTCTTTCCCCCCTTTTCCCAACCGCCCGTGCCCTGAGAACCATCCCTTTGGCACGCGCAAATTATAAAAAAAAAAAAAAAAGTATCAAGCGCTGCAACTTCCAGCTCCTAGGGAAATCCTCTTCCTAGAGACAGCTTTTGTACATGTTCAGCAGCAGCTGAGGACATGTCTGGGCAATCGTCTTGAGCACCTCCGCTGGTATTCCGTCAGGTCCAGGGGCCCTTCGGTTTTGAAGTGTTTTCGACGCGAGGATCAACTCTTCTTCACTGAACATCGGGGTTTCTGGTTGTTGGACCGGAGAGGTGTCGGGAGGCCAAACACGATGCGTTGGGAAGAGTGTGTTTACTAGAAACTACATCCTATCTTCGCCGAGGACAGGGCTAGCCATCTGTGTTCCCAGTTTTCGCATTACGACTTTGAAGCCTAGCCCCCAGGGGTTGCTGTTGACATCCCGGTGGAGATCCCTCCCACTTCTGTTTATTGCTCAATTTGATGGTCCTCTTGAGCTCGGATCTCATGGTTCTAAATTCCGCTAGAATGTCTTCCGTGGGTTTAGCTTGCCTTCTCCTACCCCTGGTGGCTTTCCGTCTGAGATGTAGGCATCTTGTTCGAAGCGCAGCTATCTCGTCGTTCCACCAGTACATCGGCTTCCTGTTTCTATTGCGGCCGCTCACTCGGGGCATCGAAGCGTCACATGCCAGCCGTATGAGTTGCATCGTGGCCTCAACTTTTGTTTCAGCAGCTCCCACTGCTTCTAGGACCGCGCTTTTTCCTTCTTCGATTGCGGATGTGAGAAGCTCTAAATCCTATAAAATAAACACAAACATCCGACAGTATTGTTGTCACGAAAAAGCTTCTCAAATCGCCGTTCGGAGTCGGCATTAAACTGTAGGTCCCTCCCATTCGTGTGAAAAATATAACGCACACAACATGAGTGGTTGTGAGAAGCTAGGCCCTGGCACTTTAAAGAGCTGTTGCGCCAAATATTTAACTGCAATATATTTACAACCACCCAGTAACAAACGTATACTTATTAGAAATTAAAATTTCTACCTCATTTCCTTTTGTATGTGCTGGTATTCGAAACAGATTTAGTTATTTTTTTTCTTTGAGTTGGTCCCACCATTGATATTCTTAATATCTTTGAATGGTCAACCGTGCACATAAGATATTTTTATCAATATTTATATTTATGGTACAGATGATAGCGAGAACGTCAGCAGACTGTACAGATAAAATTTATTTGATGTTAGTGCAAACCGATTCCTTGGTATTCGCACAACAGGTAGCAGTAGAACTATAATATATCAATGATACTGTTAGGGAATGCAAGGTATAATATATATATTACATGCATTTCAATTTGTCTATTTCAACTTGAAAATGTATTATTGATCAACTTAAATTTAACCTTAAAAAACGTATAATTTTCTAAATTGTTCTATTGTCAAAAAAATGTCATATAATACATGTATTGCTTCTATATCATTTCTAATATTATTTTTTTTTAACTTGCCGAATCATCTGATCAACGGAATTACTTTTGGGAATTTATATTCATGCGAGGGTGCATTGCATTATCGATCTCTTTTTTCCAGCAACCACTAACCGCGAAACATAATTTTAACAGTCCGCATATTGTAAAAATCGAATTTGTCTTGATTGTTGGCAATTAGAACGAAAAATACATACATACCTACATTTATAGCGTTGTTTGAATTTGGTACTTTTTTCTTTTCTGTTCTTTTGCCTTTCTCTTATTGCTGACCAGATACAGCATTCAATAATAAAATAAAGGAATTTAACGATTATACCATCACCATTGTCGAAACCAATAAAAAAGAATATGAAAAGGAAATTCATTTAAAGTACTGGTTTTAAATCAAACCAGCAATCTAAAAGAAATAATAGAAATGAAGTACCAAAAGAAAGCACACCAATATGTTAGTGGAACTCTTGTAATCATAATCGTAATAATAATCATTTACCTCGTATACAAATGTAAGGGAAACAGATCACCAAAAATTAAAATTGTTAATACTCAACCTATGGAAAAGTTTGACTTAAAGAAGGGAGGAGTTATGCCATCGGATGATGTCATACTCAAACAATCATTTAATGATATCCTACCCACACAATTATTTAATGATGTCCTACCCAAACAATCACTTATGTCATGAGACAATCATGTAACATTTAAGGCCCCTCGTGTCATATAACACCTCAGCCTTCAAACCATTCATGTCATAAAACAACATGTCATATAACGCCTCAGCAATTAGGAATAAACCTCTCGCAATATAAATATGTGTAAAAATATTACATACTTTATCTCAAGATACACTTAAATAAGTTAATCTTAAAATTTCACTCGAACAGTAAAGAACTTATTAAAAGTTTACTTGCGTTTTTATTTTGACTCACAATAGAATTTAATTCTAAAACTAATGTCTGCTTTGCAGTAGTGTAATGCCTCCGCAAGTTGTTCGGCTGTACATGGTTTGCAGAGGGACATAACATTCCACGTGCAGACACGAAGATCGTTATTTTTTTTACGTTGGCAAGAGTCGTCAACAGTAAAACGATCCGTCTGGGGAATTTGACCGCTGCCGTCTGGAACAAGAAGAAGTGTTCTAGTGAGAAAAAAACTCTCCTTCCTCTCTCGCCTGCTGCTGCCAAGATCTTCCAAAGGGGTTGGTTAGGAGTTGGTAGGCCTAGGCTAAGTGAAAACGCTTGTGATTTCGTCTAATTGCATGCACTACCGTTGAGATTTGTACATAGCTTACCAATTAATGTAATCTGTCGTTCAGCTTGGTACATAAGTATGATTTGTCTAATACACTCTCATTGCCAAAAATTTCTTTTAATACACTTAGTACTATTGCGTTTAGAGGATATTGTATCTCAATTACATTAATGATAAAGTGCTGGCTCGCTTTTGGTGAATGGGTGACTGTGAGTAATATAGAAGTGACCCCTTTGAGGACAGAGGAAACAATTTATAATATAACTCATATAAAAAATGGATAGGTTGCTATATATTATTCTTATATTCCGGGTTGATGGTTAAGTAGTAATGGCAGTACAGTTTCCACGCATTTTGCTTTGTATAGTACCAGTGTAGTTAAGGTTTTGTATGGATGTCTTTTTTGTTGGGAATTTTGTATGTTATTAAAGGCTCTTTTGTTGTTCGTTTTATGACGCAGTTAGCTACCTCATTTCCTTTTGTATGTGCTGGTATTCGAAACAGATTTAGTTATTTTTTTTTCTTAGAGTTGGTCCCACCATTGATATTCTTAATATCTTTGAATGGTCAACCGTGTTCATAAGATATTTTTATCAATATTTATATTTATGGCTCAGATGATAGCGAGAACGTCAGCAGACTGTACAGATAAAATTTATTTGATGTTAGTGCAAACCGATTCCTTGGTATTCGCACAACAGGTAGTAATAGAACTGTCAGTAAATTGCAGAAAATATATTTCCTGATAAGGGTGGGTCATCTGCTTCTTTTTGAAACGCAGACCTGCGAAACCTTGTGGCTTATCTGCAGTAGGCTGTTTATAAACTTATTTCATACCAGCAGATACCCGCGACCTTGTCTGCGTAGTTCACAATAATATTAACTTTATATGAGGCGGTTATAGCCATAGTGCTGTAAGTTTAATTTAGCTCATGCTGAAAACTTGTGATTTGTACCGCTGTAACTTACAACATTTCAGCTTTTAACTCGCTTCACATTTCATGCAACAGTTTGGCATGTGTATTATCATTTCTGGATTAACACCACTATTTTTGAGAAATGACTTACCCCTACGAATACATAGCGTTATGCTATCATTATCTTCTCAGTCAAAATAGACTGCAGACAGGCCAGCGTAAACAGGGACAACCTTAGCTTATTCCTGGCTGCAACAGGAAATGACTTGGAAGTCGCTAGTGACGCCTAGACACTTATATGTATTTACAACCTCAATGTCTTCGCAGTTTAATGAATTGGAACATATAAACTTTCTTAGAACAATTTACGACTCTGGGTACATTGAGTTGCGGATGTGCATTAATGATGTCTTCGACCTGTTGATTACTAGCCTGTTGTCGGGACACCATCTGCCAGATTCGTAAAATTTCGCCTGCATCACCCTTGCTGCTTCCTCCAGAGATGTACGGCAAACGACGATTGCTGTGTCGTCTGCATAGGCAAACGGAACATTCTCTTCAAAACATTTCAGCATTTCATTTGTATATGCTATGATATAAAAAGTAGACAGATAGACAGTCCGACAGCATTCCTCTAATCAACACCCTTTTTAAAACATGCACAAGCTTTTTATGGTTGAGTGTGTCAAAAGCTTTGATGAAATCCAAATATAACACTAATACATGTTGACGCTTGCTCAGGCTGATGTTGATCAAGTTGGCAAAATTACCCTGGAGTTGGTTGGTGCTCTTTCTTTTCGAAAACCCATATTGATGTTTATTTATCAAACTGTTTTACTTATCAAACTATACCCCTGCGTGACTATACACCTTGTCGCGGTGTAGGGGCCTAGTAGAGGTCAATGAATCTATCGCGTTTCTCCCCAGAGGAGACTTCGAAACTAAGATATTGTGACCCTTCCCTTTATCCCTCCCTCTTCCCCTTTTCCCTTCCGGTTGGCTGGATCAAGGTGTCATACGACCGAATACCTAGCGACCTTCGGATTAGCCAGGCTTATCTGTGCCCTGCGGGTCTCTACATTGACCGACATATTTTCTCCGCTACTCGCCGGACCTATCATGAACTTCCTCTTTGTATGCTAACTTTTGATAAAGCTGAGAGTTTGGATAAGATTTACGAAATAAGAACAATTCTGAATGTCGTAGTCAAAATCGAACCCATGCGCAAGAATACAAGATTGATACCTCAGAGCAAACGATGCCAAGGATTCAATCATACGCAAACGTATTGTCGAAAAGAATCACGATGTGTGAAATGCGCCGGAAATCACCTCTCCCAAGTTTGTGGAGTAAACAAACAAACCTCTGCAACATGTGTTAATTGTAAGGGAAAGCACCCGGCAAATTATAGAGGCTGTGAAGTAGCTAAGGAGTTGCAAAAACGGAGAGATGCGTTCCTTAAGCCACTAAATATAAAATCAAAATTGCAAACTAAACCAAAGCGTAAGATCGCGCCGGAGAAAGTAGGCAAACTAAAACTACCGGGTTCAGAGCACAAAAAGGTGAGGGAAAGATTGACAACAGAAACGCCCTCGACCTCTGCTCTTAAAAGAAACGGTACTGAAAAGCTAAGATTAGAAAAGCCACCGGGTAATGACCCTCGGACAGCAGTAATGCAGTCTTATGCTCAGGCCGTGGCTTCCGAAAAACCAAAAAACCTTGAAATTTCGACAGACCCCTTTTCTCATGTTTTCTCAGTTATTCTCGCGAAACTTGAAGAACAAGGCAAAATAAATAAAATTATTCTCGATAGGCTGGTTAAGCTTGAAAATAATTCACAGAAAACGCGCACTTCAACTAGAACATGAATGACAAACGAATGTTGAAAATATGTACTTGGAATGCAAACGGACTTTTGCAAAAACTTGACGAATTAGAAATATTTATGCGCCAAAAAGATATTGATATTTGCTTGATTTCTAAAACCCACATCAAAACGGAATCGCATTTAAAAATAAAAGGCTATAATGATTACCACGCTTGTCACCCTTCGGGAAAAGCGAGAGGCGGATCTTCCTTGCTTATTAAAGACTGTATCGAGCAATCGGAAGACCTAAAGATAGAGCTTGAAACTTTGCAACTGTGCACGATTCGAGTTAAAAATAGTCAGCGTACTCTTAAAATTTCGTCTATCTACTGTCCACCGCGTTCCGCGCTTGAAAAAAGTGATTTTACTAACATGTTTGAATCGCTTAAACCTAATTTCATTATTGGCGGCGATTTTAATGCGAAACACACGTTCTGGGGCTCAAGATACAGTTCGAAAAAAGGTAGAATGCTCTATGGGGCAGGTATGGAGTACAATTGCGATTTCGATTCGACGGGTAAACCGACTTACTGGCCAACTGATACTTCGAAAATACCTGATCTGATAGATTTTTTCGTTGTGAAAGGAATATCTACCAACCACATAAAAGTCAAAGAGAGTTTTGATCTGTCGTCTGATCATTCCTTAATTATTTTGACATTGAGCGAAAAACTAGTCTATAACCTAGAGCCAGCGAGATTAACTGGTAGAACAACTAACTGGGACGGTTTTAGGAACGAAATTGAAGATAATGTTGAACTGAGCGTTCCACTTACGACACCCTATGAACTTGAGGTTGAAGTTGATCGCTTCGTCGAGATCGTACAGCTCGCCTCTTGGAATAATACTCCCATTCCAAGGAAAACGCCGGACAAATACGTCTTACGATATCCTCCGGAAATAAAGGAATTGGTTAAGGAAAAACGAAAAGCGCGTAAAAAATGGCAACAGAGTCGTGCTCCGCAGCATAAAACACACTTGAATCGTCTGTGCAATTCGTTGAAGAAAACTATTAAGGATTTTAAGAATCGTGCAATAGGCTCTTACCTTGAAAGTTTAACAGCAAAAAAAGATTCCAATTATTCACTTTGGAAGGCCATAAAAGGCACCAAAAGGCCCAAAGTCCCCGCGCCGCCAATTAAATTGAATCAAAATGAATGGGCAAGGGAAGATAAAGAAAAAGCGGACGTCTTTGCGGCCCACCTAAAAGAAACCTTTAAACCGTACGATGGTCAAGTGGTTTACGATAACGTCAATAAGCCGGATTTACCATCTGGCAATTTAACACTCACAAGTGCAACGCTTAGGGAACTCAAAAATGAGATCGAGATTCTAAAACCTAAGAAAGCTCCTGGTTATGATTTAATCACCGGAGAAATTTTCAAAGTTTTACCTAGAAAAGCTTTGATTAAGCTTCTCTATATTGTAAATGCTGCGCTCAGATTAAAACACGTTCCGAGCCAATGGAAAGTTGCGGAAGTAATAATGGTCTTAAAACCAGGAAAACCGCCAAATGAGGTAAAATCGTATAGACCAATTTCGCTTCTTCCAGTCATATCCAAAATTTTCGAGAGGATATTACTAAGGCGTCTCCAACCGGTTAAAGACGAAAATAATCTTATCCCTGATCACCAGTTTGGGTTCAGAAGTAAGCATTCGACGATTGACCAGGTGCATAGAATTACTGACGTAATCGAGAAAGCATTTGAAGAAAAAAAGATTTGCTCAAGCGTATTTCTTGACGTCTCGCAGGCCTTTGATAAGGTGTGGCATGATGGCTTGAAATCAAAACTACGACAAGTTCTCCCTGTACGCTTATACGATATTCTAGTATCATATCTGAGGAATAGACTCTTTCGTGTTAGACATGGAAACGAATACTCGCAGCTCAAGGAAATTTCGGCCGGCCTACCACAAGGAAGCGTTCTTGGGTCGCTTCTCTATCTGTTATATACTCGAGATATACCGAAAGAAGATGGCACTATCCTAGCTACGTTTGCCGATGACACCGCTATCCTAGCAGTAGGTAAAACAATCGAAGAAACGACTGAAAAACTGCAAAACGCGCTAAATGAAGTAAATAAATGGACGAGGGACTGGCGGATTGCCCTCAACGAATCTAAATCTGTTCACGTGAATTTCACTTACAAGAAAACTAATAACTTGCCAATTTTCCTAAATTCGGCCCGAATACCTTTTGCAAACGAGGCCAAATACCTGGGAATGACACTCGACGCAAGACTGAAATGGAATTCGCAAGTGAAAATGAAACGAAAAGAACTCGAAATCAAATATAGAGAAATGTACTGGTTACTCGGAAAGCATTCCCAGCTTAGTACTGAGAACAAACTGCTTTTATACAAGCAATTGCTAAAGCCGGTGTGGACCTACGGTATACAACTTTGGGGTTGTACCAAGAAAACAAATGCAAATATTTTACAAACTTTTCAAAATAAAGTGCTAAGAGAGATTGTCCAAGCACCGAGGTATATTAGAAACGACGATATCCACAGGGATCTCGGAATTCCGACAATCGAAGCTGAAACTAGAAGCTTCGCGAGAAAGCATAGAAACCGACTAATCGGACATGTCAACAATACAGTCCTACAAATATTGGATGAGAGCAATTTATTGCGCCGACTACAAAGGACGAAACCCTTCGACTTGGCGAGATAATGATAAACCGCGTTTAGATTGCGGAACATGCAGGATCTTTCAGTGGAAAGTAACCTGCCAAACGTTTTTATTTCGTGAAAGAAAGATTGGTTGATAAGTTAATACTTAGTTGCGATATCTAACAAATTTATATCGAAGGGTGGTGTTTTTTTTAGTCAGTAAGAATCTGACGATACTATGAGCACGCGCTTGCTATTCTCATAGTGTCTATGGAAGATTTTTCACCAACCCTCGGAAAAAAAAAAAATGAATTTAAAAAAAACAAAACAAATACAAACAAAAACACAAAGTCCGGTGTTCTTATTTCACCGGCCGCAAGTACTGCCTCAGTGGCCGCTTCTGGTAATACAGCTCCTGAAGTGCTGGCAGCTAGAACTCTTGACCCTGCCAATAGCCACTTGGAACGCATTACTCCCTCTCCCGTGTCCTGAACGGACCCCAAGTTGTTCGTCGTACTGCTTCGAGCTCACGGCATATCAGCAGCTCCAAACTGAATTATCGTTAACGCCACACAGCTTTCAGGTTCATAGAACGCTATGTGAATACTCCCCAGGGCGAGCTTTCAGGGCAAAAGCAGAAAGCACTTGCCTGGGCAACGGAAGTTGTCGCAGAGATTCTTATTACTTCCTCTGGCATGGACTCAGCGTCCAAATGCCAAAGGTCGGTGGAGGAGTCCTTTACGGAACTGAAGAGAATGAAGGTTGACTGCAGGAGTTCCTTCTCGTCTGTAAGACGGAACAAACCGAGCAGAACAAACCATCCCGTTCCTATACCCACTTTTCGGGGCGGCGGATGACATCAAGGCCATGTAAAGCTCGTTGCCTTATCACGAGTCGGCAAAGTGTGGGACGGAGCTCAAATAGAAGCCGTTAGTAGGGATCAGATCCCTAGGAGGCCCAGGGCTCGCGCTTGGTTACCTGTTGAATCCTCTGATCTCTCTGTCGTCCTAAGCAGGTCAGCAATCCCCAGCTTCCGACGAGTAATTGGAAGATCGCTAAGCTAGAGGAAGCGAAAGGAGATTCCAGTAGCGCGATCACTGTGATCAACAAGGTATCCCTAGATCCTCTGGCTAAATCGGGGGGACTGATTAGTTATGGGGTCGGTTCCATAATTCTTCGGGTTTATAAGAAGGATGCGGAGGACGTGGAAATTGAGGGATCAAGTTCCACCATAGATGCCTCTGCTGTACAGGCTACTGATATATCGGCCGCTACGGATGCGATGGAATTCGATTCCGAGCAGGTCACTCAGATATGGATTCGGATGACCTTGCCTTTTCGGACTTGGATCTCTCCAGTGGTCCCATCATCCCAGCTTCATATATTCCATGCTGGAATCAGACTCGGACGGAGCCTATAACATTGCGGTGGAGGCATCTGTACGCGACTGCGATGGCTCTGCGGTTCGTCCAGATTAACTTTCACCACTTCGTCACTGCCTTGGCCGCCCTTATTCTCCGCCTAAGTAAAATCGGGGAAGACATTGTCTTCGTTCATAAACCTTGGGTTGTCAAAGATCCGGTGTGTGGGCCGAAGACTCCCAGTTACAATCTCATCTACGTGAAGAATGACGGTAATCCTAGGGCTTGCATTCTCGTGAAAAGCGCACTAAATACTTTTTTACTCTCTAATTACAGCGATCGTGATACGGTGACTGTTAGCCTTGAAGTTGGACATCGCAAATATTGGCTAACCTCGGCGTACCTGGACCATGACCAGCTAAGGTAGCAGACGTTTTTTTGTGAGAGGAGGTTGAAACAAAAAGACATTAGTGAAAATCAGCGTAGTGACAGTTTGGTGTACTGAAAAAATGGAAAAAATTTGAAAAGAAAATTTGAAGGAAGTGACCAGGACGAGGAATAAAGGATGAAGACAGAAGGAAATTGTTTTGAAGAAGATCGGTCGCCAAAAAGGGGCAACCATTAGGAAGGACATAAAGCAAACAGGCATACAGAAAGTTAAGTTTTATTTATATTTTATTTTAAATTGTTCTTTTTTTTCTGACAAAGATTAGTGCGCGTTTTGTGTAGGTTTTTTTTGAATTTCGAAATCCGGTAGGATTCGGCTCCGTGTTCAATAAGAATTTCCCTGTGAAAACGGGACTCGCGCCCGTAATTTTCGGTTTGAATTTTTCGGGACTTGCCATAACGGGCCACCCCTACGGCGATATTTTTTTTTTTTTGCGTTGGGATCTTTTTTCCTCCCTGAGGTTTTTTTCTTGATCCCTTGTAATTATTTTTTTCTTTTCTTTTCCTTTTTTACGATCCAATCTCTTGCTTTTTTTAATACTTTTTTTTTTCTTTTAATAAATCGCCCGCTCCGAAGGAGTGGTTATAACGTGGTGCAAATTGGCTTGTTTTATTTCCTGTGAGGATTTATTTTCAGCACCCACCATATACTCCCCCCTCATAGGTTTTGAAATCTCCCTTCGGAAAGATTTCGTGGCGCCCATACTATCGAAATTCATTTCGGTACAATTATCATAATTTTCTTTTATCCGGTGCACGGATTAATTGTCTTTCGGTGCGAGAAATAAAAGTGCAACAATTGGCTATAAAGGCCCTCTCCCTGCGGCTACTTTGGGTAGGACATGCATTGTCGATCTCCTGCCCAACCAGTATACCTAGACGCAAACTTAGATCTCCCTGGTGGTCTGAGGAGCTTAGAATACATTAAAAACTCTGTAGAAGGCTCTTCAACCTGGCCAAACAGTCTCGTAATCCTCAAACTTGGAGCTTGTACAAGGAGGTGTTCCGCACTGAGGGAAGTGGGAATTCAAAAGTTGGGCTTGCAATAGAAGATTGACAAGCGGTAAGTTGAAAATACTTCAGTTAGTTGAACTGAGTATTTGGAGAAACAGTAAAAGGAAGTGAAACTCGAAAATTATCTATTTAAAAACGAACTTTATTTGTTGGCTGCTAACTGACGAGTAGTTTAACATATTCATTTCATCCTTCCTTGAAGCTGCTGAAGGCTTATTTACTAATAAGTTGCTTCTTCTTAAGGTCAATCACCCTGGCCTATTTACTGCGAAAAAGCTATCTGATCTGTGGTAGTGTGGTCGTAATGTATTTCGTGTGAGTAGTTCAGTTGATCCTCAACAATGCCCCCATTTTCGGAGTGTGTGTTAGAGTGCATTGTTTGTAGGATGCATCTCACTCACACCCAATTTGGCCATCTTGGATTTTCACAACAGTTGGTCAGAGGTTATGCCTATATTGTTCAAATGGTGTTGCCATGAGTTGAAGCGGGATAGAAGCTCCTTTCTCTATCGGCCTGTGGACCAATTCGCCCGGTGTTTTGACAGTTGTCGATTTTTCCTCGTTGCGGTGTGTCGTGGGTGGTGTTTTTGGGAATTATTTATTGTGTTTTAAATTTGTTTATTTATTTGTGTTGTGTGCATTAGAGCTAGTTACTCGTAATGTTAAGCACTTGGTGTGCTTGGTTTTAGCTACATTTGAGTACCTAACTTCCTGCAAATACACACTTCCTTCTTTCCAGTTTGTGTTTATTTTGTTGGGACGCAATATGCCCCCGGCCCGGCAACGTGATGTGTCTTTGGTGTTGTTCAGGATCTCGGAATTGTGACCTCTAGTGTTGTGGATGTGGTTTTCCTTTTGCTGCTTTTCATCGTCCTTATTGGTTATTGTGGTTTGCATCTTCGTGTTCCTTCGGTCGGGTTGTGACGTTTTTAAGTGTCGACCGAGAAAGATACAAATTTTGCATTATTTGTTGTCTTAATACATAGATATAAAATAAAATCTAAATAATATTTAGCTGCTTCGGTTGGCTATCCGTAATTAACTTCAGTGGATCCTGCAGATTGGGATGAAGATTTATTTTCTTGTGGGGTTAGGGTTATAATTCACTGATAGTAATTTTTTTTTTTTTTGATAATAATTTATTAGTTCATGTAAATTCTTTTTATACATTCTGTTTGTTTAAAATGTCTTTACATTCGATTCCTTCGACGGATTAGTTACCGGCAAGGGGGATAGTTTCGCTATTGGACGTTTAATGACTCCTTTCTCAGTCCTTATGGTCACCACGCGCGTTAGACCATCTGCACCAGGATGCAGTTCGATTGCGCGCGCCAGTACCCACGACGACGGCGGAAGACTATTCTCCTTGACCAGGACTATGTCCCCGATTTTGATGTTCGGCTGTTGCATAAGCCATTTCGGTCGTTGTTGAAGTTGATGCAGGTAAGTTGTACTCCATTGCTTCCAGAACTTTTGTGTCAGGCGTTGTATGTATCTCCACCTATCAAGATTGTTTATGTTCTTGTCCATCACTTTTCTTTCAGGCAGTGTAATTAGTGGTGATCTAATCAAGAAATGTCCTGGAGTAAGAACCGTCAGATCATTGGGGTCGGACGTCATTGGACATAACGGCCTTGAGTTGAGGCATGCTTCTATTTGAGCGAGCAGGGTAACGTATTCCTCAAATGTGAGCCTGGAAGTTCTTTTTTTTATGCATATGTTTATGCGTTTGTATGTCTTATAATTATTGTGTTATATAGCTGTATATTATATTGAAAATTGCAAATGGATTTAGAAAGGATAAGGTTGATGCCTGAAGAAGAAAATTCGGATTCCAATTACGAAGACGAAACTGATAGCGATGTGGAGGACCTGGTTGAACGACAGGATGCAGAAATTGACACTGAGCAAGATGATGATTCTGATAGCGATGAAGAAGTTGCAGAAAACTCTGTAGACTACTACATTGGCAAAGATATTGACATACCTCCATCAATGAAGGTAAGACGTCAAAATAGAAACATTGTGACTCAGCTACCTGGTGTAAAGGGCGAAGCAAAAAACATGAAAGAACCAGGTGAGATATGGAAGTTGTTTTTTACTGAAAATGTAATGAGCCAGATCACGGCCTACACGAACCAACGAATAAAACTGTTAACACCTAAATTTTAAAGACAAAGGGATTGCCCAGAAACTGATGAGGTTGAAATTCAAGCACTATTTGGTCTCATTATCGGAAGATCTCAGCGGGCTGTCACCGGTGCTTTTGCAAGCATTGAGGCGGAAGCGGCCAAAATGGGTTTGGCGATAAACGAGGGCAAAACCAAGTATATGCTGTCAACTAGAAGGGAAAACCAACATCGACGAATTGGACAAAACGTCACCGTGGGCACCTATAACTTCGAGGTAGTAAGGGACTTTGTCTACCTTGGCTCTGCTATAAATTCAGCAAACAAAATCAGCGCAGAAATCAATCGAAGAATAACTCTTGCCAATCGCTGTTTTTTTGGGCTTATAAGGCAATTCAACAGTAAAGCCCTCTCTCGAACAACTAAGGAGACTCTATATAAGACCTTGATCATCCCAGTCCTGCTTTACGGCGCTGAAACATGGACTTTATTAAAAGAGGATGAAGATATCCTTGGTCGCTTCGAGAGAAAAATTCTTCGTAAGATTTTCGGTCCCGTTTGCGTTGACGGGTTTTGGAGGAGAAGATTCAATCACGAACTATACGAGCTGTACAGCGACACCGACCTAGTCAAAAAACTGCGTATTGGACGTCTGAGATGGCTAGGACATGTAGAGCGAATGGACACCAACGCTCCGGCCCGCAGAGTCTTCGAATCTAACCCCGAGGGACGACGCAGTAGAGGGAATTATCGCCGTAGGTGGCGCGCACAAGTTCAAGGGGACCTCGACCAACTTGGAGTGCGCAACTGGAGGCAATTAGCTAAAGACCGAGCTAAATGGAGAGGCTTGTTGGTTGAGGCCCAGGTTCACCCCGAACTGTAGCGCCACCTAAGTAAGTAAGTAAGTAAGTATTTGGTCCCTTACTCTTTGCTGGTGTTCGGAGAAATATTCGTCTGAATGCTAAAGATTTATTCAAAACTGGTGGCTTGTCCCCAGATATCTTTCGTTTAACTATAAGTTGGAACCGGTTCTATTTACTATTGCGGTGTCTCAGGTTTGATGACAAAAGTACACGAGCTGCACGCGCTTCTGTTGACAAATTGGCTCCCATTAGAGATTTGCTTGAAGAAATCGTAGCGTCATTCAAAAAATACTTCAGTCCGTCACAGTTTGTAACAATCGACGAAAAGCTAGAAGCGTTCAGAGGTCGTTGCAATTTTAGACAGTACATTACATCGAAACCAAATAGATATGGCATCAAAATAAATGCCTTGACAAATGCCAAAATGTTTTATACGTCCGACATGGAAGTATATTTGGGAAAACAACCTGAAGGTCCCTATTTTATGGGTAACTAGGCGATGGCGTTGGTTTTGCGTCTAAGTAATGTTATTCATAATAGTGGCTGCAACATAACAATTCTTCCCCTTATTGATAAGTTAGAAAAGGATTACAGGCTGACAGTGCTAGGCACGATTCGGAAAAATAAGAGAGAACTGCCTAAAAACTTCATCGACGTAAGACGCCGAGAAGAAAAGTTCAGCTTATTCGGATACAGAGGCTTTTGTACCTTTGTTTCCCATGTGCCAAAAAAAGAACAAGAATGTTGTACTTTTATCAAGTATGCATGATGATCAAGAAATCAATGAAGAGACTGGGAAGCCTGAGATGATAATGAATTATAATGCGACAAAAGGAGGCGTTGATACGGTTGACAAAATGTGTGCAACTTACAATGTTGCAAGGGGTACCAACAGATGGCCGATGGTGATTTTTTATAGCCTGATAAACGTAGTGCGTATAAATTCGTACGTAATATATGTACTCAACAATCAGAATAAAAAAGTCACCCGCAGAGCATTTTTGGAAGCTTTATCATATGATCCCATAAACGCACCTTTGGTGAAACGGGCTAATAACACGTGTTTGCCTCGATCGCTAAGACAAAGGATTGCTATAATATGTAAGTTAGATGGACCAGAGTCTTCAGTAACGGTTAATAATACTAAAATTGTTCGCTGTAGTTATTGTTCGTCAAAAAAAAAACGAAACACACGATACAATTGTGTTTTTTGCAAGACTTATTTTTGTTTGGAACATACAATAATGGTTTGTCCTGACTGCCACGATAAAACCTCTGGTGGTGAATGTTAAGTTTTTTTTATTGTTCCTTTACATTATAGCTTTAAACTTATGAAGTTTTTGTTTTTGTTATCAAAAAAAAAAGTTTCTTCAAGTTTTTGTACCCTATATTTTTTTTTTTTTTTTTTTGGTTGCGCCTGGAGGTGCAGGCATCTTCAAAAGATACCAATGGTCCGTACCATTGGTAATGCCCGATTCATATATCTGACAATGCCATCAGTGCTAGTCAGTATATGCCTACGGGCTAAACCTCACCCCCTCAGAGAGGCACTATGAGAACCGGCTGCGCGTACTCATAGTAGTAGGAAATTCGTTCCTCTCATATTTTCATTTTTTTGTGATGACTACGACTAAGTTGCCTTAACGAGTAGTTTACGCTTCTGTAGTGTTAATCGCGTTAGGTAGGTAGCTTTCCAGTGAAGGCACCTACTAATACCGTCATTACATGCGGTTTTTCCTTACGGCGCTAGGTCGAAAGGTCTTGTTCTTTGTAGTCGGCGCTCAAGGTTTATCACGTCCATAGTACGGATTATTTCATTATTGCAATGAACATGAAGACGGGTACGAAGTTTGCGAGCAAAGTTTGTTACTTCGTCCCTCACGGTAGCAATTCCTAGATCTCTGTGAATATCACTATTCCTTATATACCAAGGAGCATTCACGATTGCTCTTAGCATTTTATTTTGAAATGCTTGCAGTAGAGCCATATTGCTTGGTTTGGTACAACCCCAAAGTTGTATACCATATGTCCAAGATGGTTTTAGCACTTGCTTATACAGAAGCAGTTTGTTGTATACGCTTAACTTCGAGTATCTTCCGAGTAGCCAATACATTTCTCTAAATCTGATTTCGAGCTCTTCGCGCTTCTTTTTAACGTGTGGTTTCCACTTAAGTTTTGCGTCTAGGGTCATTCCTAAATATTTTGCCTCGTTTGCGTATGGTATTTGTACCGAGTTAATGGATATAGGTACGTTGTTTATCTTTCTTAACGTAAAATTGACATGCGTTGATTTTGTCTCATTGAGGACTATTCGCCAGGCTTTTGTCCATTCGCATACATTGTTCAAAGCTCGTTGGAGTTTTCCCATTGATGATTCGACTGACTCATCCGTTACGAGGATAGCCGTGTCGTCTGCGAACGTTGCTACAACGGTCCCTTCATCTTGTGGTATATCTCTTGTATAGAGCAAGAACAGGATTGGACCGAGAACACTTCCTTGTGGAACACCGGCGTAGATATCTTTGAAATCCGAATATTCACTCCCGTGTCTAACACGGAAAAGTCTGTTTTCAAGATAAGATTCCAATATTCTGTACAACTTTTCCGGTAAGATTACCCTTAGCTTATACCTTAGGCCTTCGTGCCATACCTTGTCGAAGGCTTGCGATACGTCGAGAAAAGCGCTAGAGCATATTTTTTTCCCTTCTAGAGCTTTTTCAATCTCGTTCGTTATTCGATACACCTGATCGATTGTGGAATGTTTGACCCGAAACCCGAATTGGTGATCCGGGATCAAGTGTCTTTCTTCAATTACTGGTTGCAATCGTTTCAGCAGAAGTTTCTCGAAGACCTTAGATATTATTGGCAGAAGTGAAATGGGTCTATATGATTTCTTGTCATTTGCACATTTCCCCGGTTTCGGAACCATAATAACTTCGGCGACTTTCCATTGCCTTGGAACATATAATAGTCTTAAGGAAGCATTTATAATGTAGAGCAACTTAACCAGCACTTTTTTCGGTAGCTCTTTCAAAATTTCGCCAGTGATTAAATCATATCCCGGAGCCTTGTTATTTTTCAATTTTTGTATTGTCATTCGAAGTTCGGACAGGGATACGGTTTTTACTCTAAAGTTGTCGGGTGCCATATTAACATTCGGATCTTCGATCAACGGTTGTCCATCGAACGGCTTGAACGTTTCCTCTAAGTGTTCGGCAAATAATTCTGCTTTCTCTTTATCTTCTTTTGCCCATTCCCCGTTAGCTTTCCTAATTGGCGGCGAGTGCATTACAGGTTTCCTTATGGACTTCAAGGCTTTCCATAGAGAGTAGTTTGAATACTTATCAGCGGTCAGACCCTCGAGGTAAGTAGAAGTCTCGTGATTTTTTAGGTCCTGCAGCACTTTTTTAAGCTTGTTACAAAGATGGTTCAGATAAGTTTTATCCGGTGGCGCCCGGGATTGTTGCCATCTCTTGCGCGCTCTCCTCTTTTCTCGTATGAGGTCCTCGATTTCAGGCTGGTATTTGACTTTATTGTTCCGCGCTTCTGTCTTTCGCAAAGGAGTGTTTTTCCACGCTGAGCTCTGAATGGCTTCGACGAGTTTGTCGATTTCTTCCTCTATTTCGAACGGTGTCTTTAGCGGTACATTTAAAGCAACATTTTCCTTGCAGTCTCTTCTGAAAGCGTCCCAGTTAGTTTTGTTACTAGTTAACCTAGGCGGTCCTTCTTTTTTTACTAGACTTCCACCTATTTTCAGAGTGACTGCCGAGTGATCTGAGCATAGATCATAGCATTCTTCGATTTCCGTCAAATTTTTAGTTAACCCTTTTGCGATAAAGAAGTCGACGAGGTCAGGGATTTTATTTTTGTCAGTTGGCCAATAAGTTGGCTTTCCTGTCGAAAAAAAGTTCACCCCACGTTTCATGCTGGCTTTGTACAATAATCTGCCTTTTGTCGAATTGCATCTTGATCCCCAGAAAGTGTGTTTCGCGTTAAAGTCACCACCTAAGACAAAATTAGGTCCGAGTGAGTCAAAGAGACGAACGAGGTCGTCTTCTACTAGCTTATATCCCGGAGGGAAGTAACTAGATCCGATGTTGTAGTCTAAGTGGTTTATTTTTACGGAGACTGAGCTTATTTGCATAGAATCAAATTCTATTTCTATGTTTTCGGAGTGCTTAATACAGTCTTTGATGTAAAGAGAGGACCCGCCTCTCGCATTTTCCGAAGGATGATTCGCATGGTAATCGCTGTAGCCTTTTATTTTGGGTCTAAGTCCCTTTTTTAAGTGCGTTTCCGATACCAAACATATGTCAATGTTATTTTTCCGTAGAAACACTTCTAACTCGTCGATTTTTTCCAGAAGGCCGTTTGCGTTCCACGTTAGTATCTTAAGTACCTGTTTCATATTCATGTTTTTTTGATTGTCTTGCGAGGTTTGAACTCGAGCTTGCTCAATTTGTCAAGTATGATTTTATTAACTTTGGTTTGCTCCTCAAATTTTTCCAATATAATGGTAAATATTTGGCTAACCGGATCTGTTGTAGCTGATCTTAATTTGTTTTCGTTTGACGCGACTTGCGCGTACGATCTCGCGTCAACCTGTGGCGGTTTTTCCGCTGCACTTGGACCAGCGACGTTCTCTTGCGCAATTTTTTTATTTCCCTTTATCGGTCGCTTCGTTTTGACTGGCTTAGCGGTCTTGGGCTTATCGGTTTTACGATCTCTTAAGCTTGGGTTTGGGTGTATCGGTTTCTTGAGAGTATCGCGCCTTTTTTGAAGCTCCTTTGCTACTTCACAACCTCGATAGTTTGCTGGGTGCTTGCCTTTACAGTTTATGCAGGTCGCCGGAGCCTGCTTATTTAAGTCACACCTTTCTGATAAGTGGTTCCCGGCACATTTTACACATTTCGGTTCTTTTTGGCAATACGGCTGGGTGTGATTGAAACCTTGACAGCGTTTGCACTGAGGTATCGATCGTGTATTCGTACGCATAGGCTCGATTTTAACTACGATATTCAAAATACTTTTTACGTTATAAATATCGTCTATATTTTCGCTTCTATCGAAGGTTAGCATAAAGAGCGGAAGTCCATGCTTGACCAAGATTTCATTGCCTTGTTCCGTTTTCTGCTTTATCTTCTTTAAGATATTAATTGCGTCGATAATTTTCAAGCCTTTTCCTTTAAGGTCATTTATAATGTCATCTTTAGTGCACGAGGGGTGGAGACCCCTTGCTATAACACGGAGTGGTCTTTCTGATTTATTTTCGTAGGTGAACCACTGGATCTTTTCCGCGTTTAGTTTTTTCGATATTGCTCGGTAGCCGTCAGAGTCAACTACATTAATTTTCCAATCATTGTTTCGGAATGACGTTACTTTAAATTCCGATGTCACAGTTCCCTTGAGAAGGCAATGCAATTTATTGTAGTCCGTAAAGCCGACGACGTTTATTGCAGGCGGGGGACGTCATTTGTCGTGAGTTTGTTTCTGTTTCAAGTCTTTTTCTTTGTCTTGTTTTCGTGGCTCGATTTCAGGTGAAGAACCGGCTCTTCGTTTTTTGCTGGGTCTTTTTTTTGAGACCCCATTTGTTTCGCGTGCTAGCTCTTCTTCATCCGTGTGATATTTGGGACTAGCTGCACGGGGTGGGGTAATTTCCCGTTCTCTTTGCAAAAGTGAATTCTTTAACGCCTTGTTTTCCTCTTTTAGTGATTCTACCTCTCTCTTAAGCTCTTGGTAGAGTAGATCCATTTTATTTAGCTTAATACGGAGTTCATTGTTTTCTTCCTCAAAGCTATTACATTTCACTGAGTCCCGTTTCTCTTGCGCTTGCGCTTCCGGCGGACTTCTTTTTCCGGAGACATTCGGTCTTGATGGTGGAGACCGAGTTACCCTTGAATTTCTCAAAAAGGGGTTTATTAAATGCAACAATTGGCTCTCCCCAGAATCCGTAGAGCCTACCTCCGAAGAGGGTGGATTTTCCAGAGAACCTGGACTGCCACCTGGGGTACTATATCTATTTGTTTTACTCATTGCATATTATGTATACATTTTATCACCGGTATACGAAGGGTGGATTTTAGTCGCCTCTTACGACAGGCATGCCTACCTCGGGTATATTCTGGCCCCTACCCGAAGGGGGTACCCTATATGAAAAAGTACAATTTTTAAGAGGCTAAATAAAAAGACTGCCATTTATTTGTTAAATGCAATAACTAATATAAAATTGTTTTATTTCGTTAACAATATATCACTTTACTGATTAAGATAAATTTCATAAAAATATTCGACGTAGAAGAGAAACTACGGGTTCTTGAGTTTCGGTCCCAGAGACCGTGCGCTGGTATACGTGTTATTTTTTTTTGACGCGGGTGTAGGAAGCTTAAGGGAAATTTTTTTAATTTTTAAATTTTTATTTTTAATGAATAAAACAATTTTTGTACCTATAATAGTTTAGAAGTTATAAGAGGTCACTCACTTTGATGGGCTATAACTTGAAATATGGTGAGAATAGACCCCCCCTGCCATACAATTTTTTGTTCGGCGGAACTTCAGGTATCTCCTCTTAAAGGATTATACTGCTTACCTGGGACACCCTGTATAATTCATATTTGTTTTTTACTACATACATTTCATTTTCATCTAATACAAAGTATTCATCAGTTTTTGTTCTGGTGTTTAAAAGTTAAAATAATTAATTAATTCATTTCTATATTTAAGAGCATCGATAACGAAATTACTAAGCATGTTCCAAGATTCATTATTAACTCCGTTTAAAACATTTATTATATTCTCATCATGCAGTGTTGTTTTCTTAAAATATCTATACCTAAATTCCCTTAAGATCGGACATCTACCAATGAAATGTTGGATTGTTTCCACTTATCTCATATTGCACAATGAGCATAGATTGCAATCTCGAGCAGCGTGCTTTAAGATCCATGATATTTTATTTTGGCTATATTTATCAGTGAAATACGTTTGGCCTTTCGAATAATCAAGTTGGCTATAAATTCTATCTGTGCTCCTTGCTGCTTTTTGTAGCATACTTTGCCATCTTTTTTCCTTTAGTCTCTTCAACAGTTGGTTTCCTTTGAATAGTCAATCAGTACGCGTTAAGTTTTCAGCCTGCCATTGTAATTCAAAATCCGATCCAAGAATGCTTATGTTTTTAGCCCAAACAATTTTTTTTTTTATAATTTTCTTCGACAATATATGCGGCAGTCTTCTGCCATCGTATTCGAATAATGTTTTGTAAGTGAAGTTCTTATGTGTACAGGGCATAACTTGGTGAGCTAACGGGAAGCCTCAGAATTCGCTTAAGCAAATACCACTTTAGCTTATCAGTATCCTCAAAATGTTTATACCCACATATTTGTGCTGCGTAGGCCTGAATTGCTCTACAGACTGCTTGGAATAGTAACCACTTCGATTTGATGGATATTTCGTTCCTGCTAAGGAAGTTTTTCCATGTGGCATTAATGCGATTTTTTGTTGAATTGTTCCTGATATCAACATGCTTGCCAAATGATATTTTAGTAAGAATCACACCTAGGTAACAGTACTCCGGCACAATTTTAATTTGATCACCTTTAAGTATCTAGTTTTCTCTAGAGGATAGTCTTCCACCATTTCTAAACCACATAATAGCTGACTTCTCCAAATTGACCTCCATATTCCATATGCTACAATATTCTTCTAATCGTATTATCATTTTCTGCAAGGTTTTTAC
Source organism: Brachypalpus laphriformis (assembly GCA_945910035.1). Lineage (NCBI taxonomy): Eukaryota > Metazoa > Arthropoda > Insecta > Diptera > Syrphidae > Brachypalpus > Brachypalpus laphriformis. The sequence continues at coordinate 91,491,679 of OX246754.1, forward strand.
ATCATCTGATAAGATTACGATATCATCCGCATATAAAAGTAATCTTATATTAACTTCAGTAATAGTAATGCAACCACCTTAATTTTCATGTAGATCGTTTAGATATAGAGCAAAGAGTATTGGGGATAGAAGGCATCCTTGTTTTACTCCCGAGACCGTTTCAAAGTACTCAGAAAGTTCTTTACCCGTCTATGCAGCCGATCTTGTATTACTGTAGATACTTTCAATAAAATTTACTATTTTCGTTGATATTCCAATATTATGTAATTTAAAAATTAGATTCTTTCTCGGTACTTTATTAAACGCTGCTCTAAAATCCACAAAAAATGCATACACCTTCTTCTTCACCTGAAATTTTAGGTGGACTATTGTGGCTAAATTATAAATATTGTCCACGGTGGAGTATTTTCTCATGAAACCCGCCTGGTACTCTGTCAAAATTCCATGCTTCTCAATCCAGAGGAAAAGTCTTTCATTTATTACTCCCATCATCACCTTCGTAATAGAATTCATAAATGAAATTCCACTGTAGTTGCAGGTTTGATTTATATTGCCTTTTTTGAATATAGGGAATACTATACTTGTTAGCATCATCTACTTTGCCTCTTTCAAAAATTTTACTATAGGCATTAGCACGTCTAAAAATTCATTCGTTGCATTTTTCAAAAATTCATATGACATTTTGTCCTCTCCAGGAGCCTTATTTGTTTTGATCTTTCCTAAAGTTTGTTTCACCTCTTCTACTGATATAGGTTTATCCAAATATTCATCTTCATTTGCCAATTGTGGAGGATTTAAGAGAGAGTGAAAATAAACCTTAAACTCTGACGCTGGAATCTCACTGCTCGATTGCTAACTTTGGTTTCTTATTTCTTTTGCCAGTGTAACGAAGTGACATGTTTCTCTCTACCAGCCCAGACGAAAGTAAAAGGAAAGCTAGTATACAGTCAGGCATCCTGCGTAGGCTGACCCACGGCGATAAAAAGAGTTGCATACCTTCCGGCACTTGTGCAAGTGCCGAAGACTACCATTAGGTAAAGGGGCGGAGTATTGCATACAGTGGTAACACCGTGCCAACAGACTCTCCCGAATTCGGCAACCAAAGTGATACTTTGGTTTTGGTTCCCTTTTGTTCACAGTTGTGAGTGAGCACCCAGTTAAAGGTCCGCTGCTGACCAGAACCGGCCAAGAACTGATTAAGTTTCTTCCCCGATTTGGGGTTGACCTTACCTGACTTTTAGCGGATTCTGCCGCTAGTCCTCCTTTGAGCTTACGCTTAAAATTGCCCCCGATAAGCAGTCCCTCCCCGACTGCTAGCAAGGCCGTACCCTTGTACGGATTGCCCACACCTGCCCACTCCTCAGCCGGACTGCCAGTTAGCCCGGCTCCTCAGCTGGACTGCCAGTTAGCCCGGCTCTTAGCCGGACTGCCAGTTAGCCCGGCTCCTCAGCCGGACTGCCAGTTAGCCCGGCACCTCAGCCGGACTGCCAGTTAGCCCGGCTCTCAGCCGGACTGCCAGTTAGCCCGGCTCCTCAGCCGGACTGCCAGTTAGCCCGGCTCTCAGCTTGACTGCCAGTTAGCCCGGCTCCTCAGCCGGACTGCCAGTTAGCCCGGCTCCTCAGCCGGACTGCCAGTTAGCCCGGCTCCTCAGCCGGACTGCCAGTTAGCCCAGCTCCTCAGCCGGACTGCCACTTAGCCCGGCTCCTCAGCCGGACTACCATTTAGCCGATCTAGCGTGTGGACCGCACGCCCGCAAACCCGACCACGAGACGCTGCGACACCAGAAACCAGCCAAGGAACGCCAGCCCGAGCCTGAGCTTGACCTTAAGCATCATCAAGCCGTATCCAGCACCACCGCATTAAGTATTATAAGGCGATATTAAGTATTATTTAAGGATTGTTAGGTATAAAAAGTGTAAGCAAAAAAAACCACCTTGCATTGTTAAAAAATTACATTGTAACGATATCTTTGACATCCCTCTAATAAAGTACCTCTTTCCCAAAGTTTTAGGGTATTTCTTTGGGTTGACCCTGGAGCCGGCGAGCTTCACCTCAGCCTTCGACAAAAAAGACCTTTACACCAGCTTCCACCACTCCTTGCTATCGCTTATCATATTAATTTTGTATTTGATGGTTTTAATTAAGAGCTGTTGGTGGTACGTTATCTTTTTGATCTTGCATAGACGCTTATAATTTTGATTTGCTTCTAGATACTTTACCTTGTCTTCCGAATTCCTTGTCTTTCTGTATGTGTGCAGCAAATTACATGATTTTTTTCTGGCTGCATGGCATTCAGCATTATACCATTTACATTGAGAAGTATAATTCGCTGCAGTGTTAAGTTGGTTTGTTGTCGAGGCTTTTATAACGTTGCCTAAGTGTTTCAGTTCAATAATTTCCTGTTTGTTTCTTAGATCGTTCAGATTTTTATTTAATTTACTTTGATACTGTTGCTTTTTTGCCTCTTTCTAAACCAGTTTCGGTAGTAAGTTTGGGTTTCGATGAAATGTTTTATATGGCGTGCATTATCTTCTTGATATATGGTCTTTGGTAACACACACAACATGAATGTTTAGGCCGAACTACCTAGTCCTGAAACCGATTTATAGAACGGTACAAAAACATTTTTGATATACTGAGCAGTTTTTGTAATTCAAAAATTTTATAAGCATTTTTCCCTCATTTATGCAATACAAAAAAAAGTTGACGGTACTATTCTAATATTATCTTCAGACAGTTTGCGCTTAAAGCTTTGCAACTGAATTTATGGTCGGACTAGATACATACTCGTACGTTCCTGTATTATGTACCTACATACATACATATTTGGCGCAAACAGCCCATGAAGGGCCTAGCTTCCTAATGTTAGACGTTCGCGAGATGTGGGACCGTGAAACAACGTTCTTGCGCTTTTTGTGATTCGAACATTGTACCTCACGCGTAGTGGCCCGACACACCAACCAATGCTCCACGGCACTCACCTGGGGGAACCTAGGTATATACACTTTTCTCTTGGAAATCTATGAAAATAATCGCTTTAATAGAATTTTCTTTGGTTTTTTTTGCTTTGAAAATATTATATTTTGTAGACAAAGAATCGGCAAGAGGAACTTTTCACCACACCCATTTGCAACGAAAACCTCCCGGAGGGATCTGTCACAGATTGAATGAATGGGTGGTGACATCGGAAAGCATTATACAGAATCGTAACATATTTTATTTCCTCCTAACGACTGCCGTGGAGCAACTCTCGTTGTCATCAAAGACAGCTAAAAAAAAAAAAAAAAGAAACATTTTGGATTCATGCGGAACCGATTTTCCCAGCATAATGATATTCTCTGACTTGGGTGAAAAAGTTGGAAATTGTTTTTGCTTTTTTCACAGTTTGATGTCGAAATTAATGGCCTTTCTACTCGTTGCTGTTAGGGGTGTTGAATATTGCTTGTGGTTTTGCGGCAATTTGTTCTGTTCATGTTGACGTGAATAGATAAAGCATTTAAATATACACTTGATTGCGCCGAGCAAGGCTTAGCCTTTCAATTAATTTTTGGTATCGATTTTGTCTTTGTTTGCCTAACCAAGAAAAATCCGCCCCAGAGTTTTTGTAATGGCCCATGTCAATCGATATTGCGTGTTCGTTTGTTTTAGAAAGTTTGGTATCATTCTCCTTTCATCTTTTTCATTAAAGACGTCCCATGATTTTTTAAAAGAAACTTATTATTGCCGTTGGGAGAAAGTATGTACCTACGTAGTGGTAGCTTGCCCAGTTTAAAAAAAATCACCAATCCTTGAGGTGATAATATCATTAAATGCTTTCTGAGAAAATTGAGATCCCTCATGAAACAGCATTTCTAAAGTTATAATTGATGGAAACGAACAAATTTCCTTCGACACATCATGTATGTATGTAGGTATAATACTTGTTTCAAAATAAAAAAATGCTGTATAACTGTAATTTGCCTCTTAGAATTAATCAATTTTTGCTTAGCAATCTGACATACTTCACTGTAGACTAAACGAAAGAAAACTAGAAACAGAGGAAAATAAATTTTAGAGATTTTGAAGGGATGTCCTGCTCTAGATGTACTCTGGTTCGTCAAGGCAGTTCGACTGGAGGACTTGCTCTAACTCATTATCATCGACTAAAGCTCCAGAATAGGGGTATTCTTCTATGTTCTTCTACCCGCATGCCTACAGGTGTATGAAAAATATAAGCCGCGTCTTAGATAAGAAGTTAGAAGTGCTACTCAATGTAGGGGAATTATGCTTAAAATGACATATCTGCTGAGATTGCAATTTCTTTTTATATATAGGAGCCACAGTTCTGCCAAACACGCCAAAACATGCAGTTTTGCGATCTTGTTTACCCACATAGTGCTTCAGCTATTAATTTACAATGTGCTTTCAATGACAGAATAGAGAATTTTGTGCAGAAAAAAGTTTTTTTTTGCCTGATGTGTTAGCTGTAAAATTTCTAATAAGGTGAGTATTGTGATGTGTCTAAAGTGTTTTATGGGTACAGTTATTAGTATATTTAATGATTTCCGTATGATATTTTTACTTGATCAGAAAATGATGATGCCTACATTCTGTTAAACATTTTCACTCATATCGGGCAAGGTGACATGATGCTCGACCGTCCAAGATGACACGCTATGTTATCTTATCTAAGAGGTAGTATTTTGTTTTAATTTAAAAATCTTTTCATTTCAGTATGCCAAGCAACCACATAATATAAAAGCCAAGCAGCCATATAATACAAAAGAACATCAAGCAGGCATTCTTGGTCGAAAGACGATATTGCTAAGGCTATTAAACTAAGCAATTCATATGTGAGCTCTGCAAAGAAGATTCGTAATCGGTATCTCATCTTACGCTAATGGCATATGTCATCTTACACTCAAATATGCCATCTTGAACTTGCTCTTGAACTTAATTTAAAAATATTAAAAAAAATACTATTTATTGTTTTACGCCATTCACTTAAATGTTGTATTTGTTACCAATAAATGAATTGATTGAATACTCATTGTTTACATCCCTATGATTTCTAGATATATTTATTCTTCACTTTGAAGAAAAAAAATATCATCTTGAATACAATTCCCATACGGCTCTTCTGATGACATCTTGCACCTTCCCATCGCTGCTTTTCATCTTTTACCCGACATATATTGAGATATAGTGGGCGCCGTGGTGTAAGTGGTTAGTGTGTCGGATCACTGCGCGTGAAGTTCCAAGTTCGAATCCCAGAAAACACCAAAAGGATTTTTCACGGTCCCACCTCTCGCGAGCGTCTGACAAACATCCGAGAGTATTGTTGTCTCAAAAAAGCTTCTCAAAATAAATTTCCCTTCGGATTCGGCACTAAATTGTAGGTCCCTTCCATTCGTGTGAAAAATATAACGCACACAACATGAGTGGTTGCGAGAAGCTACGCCCTGGCACTTAAAGAGCTGTTGCGCCAAATATTTATTTTTTTATTTATATTGAGATATACGAGTATGTCAGGTAAAAGATTCGATCTACACTTTTTCTATGATATTGCAATTACTTAAGATCTTGTCGGATAGAGTAGTATCCATTGACTACTGAACAGGTATATATGTATGTATTTCAATTCTTCGTTGATAAGAAGAGCGAGCTTATCAAGTTTGTTGTGGGGTTTCGATAGGAGTAGTTCGACATCATATGCATATAACAGAAATATATTTGCACATGGAAGGAACTCGGTGCCAAAATTCAGGAGTGGAATCCTCTAAGGTGATAGTTGATAGTCACACTCTTGATAGTCAAAATTGATGATCACGCTTTGTTAGCTCTCCGCAAAACGATCGCAAAGTCGCACAAAAACGATCGCAAAAGGCTGATGATCACGCTGATGGTCATCTTAGAGAGAGCGAAAGGGATGATTGAGATCGTCAACAATCAACTATCACCTTACAGGATTCCACCCCAGCCTTGTGGAAAAACTTGCGTAATTTCCTTTAGGATTGAACAATGTGCACTAGAAATAACTCTTTGAGATCTACCGGAAAGGAAACTGCTTCAAAATTTCACTTCCGAATTGTTTCTAAGCTTCTAACAGAAAATTGCATGATACACTTTATCAAAAGCTTTCAAAAAGTCTAGCTGACACAGCAGTGAGTGATAACCCCTATTGAAGTCTTGCTTTATTCCCACGAGGAAGTTGAACGTAGCTATGGAACAGATGTGGTTAGCTCTAAAACCAGATTGCTGAGTACTCAGCAAATTATGTGATGTGTGATAGATGCTTTGTTATTTGTTTTGCTATTATTTTTGGCATTCGTAACCCCTGGTCTCCACTGGCAATAATTCATTGCAAGAAATATTTCATGCAATCGAAATTTCCAATGGAGACCGCAAATTTCTTGAAATGACTCATTTCAAGAAATCGATTTCTGCTTTCATTTCTTGCCATCTCTGTGGAAATAAACCCTGAAATAAATTTGACAGGTAGTGTCAATTTGAGTTTTACTACGAAGAAAACATGGCTGATTGGTGCCTGACATGAAGTCTGAAATAAATATGTCTCGTGGAGATTCGGTGCCAAGCAAGAATTGGTCGTTGCTTGCTCTTACGTGATATGGTTGAAAATGAAATTTCTTGACATAATTTGCCCACCGTATAAGAAAATAAAAATTTCTAACATGATGTTTGACATAATGTTTGAAATAAATATGTCTCGTGGAGACTCGGCGTTAGGTAAGGTAAGGTTGGAGGGAAGTGCACCTAAGTGCTTATCACGGGGGCCGTACGGTCCATTGTGTTTCCCTTTTGTTGTGTGGAACATATATTTAAAACGTTTGTCTTGCGGTCGGTTCTGTAGCAAACCAGCCTGTGCTCTTTATGAGGCCTATCATGTTCCTAAGCGGAACTTGTACGAGATCCCCTAGTTCATCAAAAAGCCTGTTTCCTATATGACGGAGGCGGCGGTCTTGAAGATTTGTGCAATCACATAACAATTGTTTGATGGTTTCTGTCTCTTCTATATCTTCACAGGTCCTGCAGTGGTCGGGTGTGTTGATGCCTAGTCTAGAAGCCATTTCCCCTATCGCGCAGTGTCCTGTCAGCGCGCATATCAAGACGCGAATTTCTTTTTTATTCATCGCCAATAGGCCTTTTGTTGTGCTTTCATCCACTGTCGGCCATAAGCTGTGAGTTATGACACAGTCGCATCTGGCGGACCATGCGGAATTAATCAGTTCTCTTGATTTTAGGTCTATTTTCCTTTTAAGTTCACTAATTGGAGCTTCTACTGATATTCGAGTATGTTGAAAATCGAATGCTGATCCCTTTGTAGCTAGTTCATCTGCTGTTTCGATTCCTTCTATATTATTTTGTCCATGAACCCAGCAGAGAGTTACGTCATGGGTGTTGCATATTCTGTTCAACGTATTACGGCATCTGGAAACTAGCTTTGATCTGAGTTCCTCGCTGTCTAGTGCTTTGATTGCTGCTTGACTATCCACGAAAATTGTAGTCTTGGAAGGATTTAGTTTTTTCCTATGTATAGTCTCTGGAGATCTTGGGCGCATCGGTGCGGCGTCGAACTGAACATCCAATACAGGGATCCCTTTCTGTTAAAACAACAGCTCTATAAATTATTAGAAGCAATAGATATTCATCAACGCAATGGAAATATTCAGCAAGCGATTTCTTCTATTAACAGGGTAATTTATCCTGAATTATCCTACGACATGGCAAGTAACTATTTTAATGATAATTACAACACGCGAGCGATATCCCTGATTTGTAGAGCAAGGTGTGATATGTTAAATTTAGAAGGCTCTCCATACAAAAAATCTACCACTACTCAATGCACTCTATGCAATTTGCAAGCGAAAGAAAACAGCTTTCATTTTTTAGCTATTTGCCCGATTTATAAAGAGCTTCGATTTACCCACTTCGGCAAACTTTCCTTAACAATGGAAGAAACAAAAATAGTCCTTAATGGTGAAAACTGGTCAGCTCTTTGTAATTATTTGGAAGCGGCTTCCGCGTATCGGCACTGTATCATATCTGAATACAAATAAAATAATACCATATATGGTATTAATAAAATTACGATAGTCATGCTTCTCTTATGATAGATTTGCAGAAACGTTTAATTGATAACATTGTTCAATGGCTTCAATCAGGCAGACGGCAACGCCACAGCCTTACTATTTATTTTCTTATAATAATATTTTTGTTTTTTTTCTTTATCAAGAATTGTAATTTCAAAAATTGTTTATAATAAAGTAAATCTTGAATCTGAATCTGAATCTAGTCTGTGCAGCCCTATCAATGGCGGAGACCTCACCTTGAAAGATGCTACAGTTATTCTGGAGTTTGTATGAGTCGTTGATTTTAAGTGACTCACAGAAAACTCCAGAGCCAGTTCCATTTGAGACCCGTCAGAGTAGAGTTGAATGTCCTGTACATTCATTAATGTGTTGTGAGCACAAGTGAAGTAGTTCTTGTCAAAATCTATGTAGGGTATGATATAATCTGTTGTTCTGTTATCGGTTATATATACTATACCTGTTGAGTATAGATCCATGTCCATAGGAGCTTTGCTTCCATGCATCCGATTTTTGGAGACGAATCGCACTTTTGGCAGCTATGCATCGTATGTACTCATCTAGGGGAGGAATATTTAGCATTATCTCTAAACCAGCTTGTAGTGTTGATCTCCGTGCTCCTGTTATGCTCATGCATGCTAATCTTTGTACCTTTGTGAGTGTTTTAAGATAGCTGGTTTTGTGTGTTGCATTCCATCATACAATAATTCCGTAGGTAAGGATGGGTTTGACAATCGCTGTGTACATCCAGTAAATCATGGACGGACGCAGACCCCATTGTTTACTAAATGTTTTCATAGACGCACAGAATGCGACAAGTGCTTTCTTCATTCTTTCTTCCGTGTTCTTTTTCTAGGTAAGCCTCGAATCAAGAATGGTTCCGAGATATTTAGCTGTTGTGGAGAGATTCAGAAGAATTCCTTTCAGTTTGTGGGGATCAAATTCAGGAGTCGGACAGACTCCAGAAAAACGTAATCCAGAAAACCCAAAATCCCGAAAATCCAAAATCCCGAAAACCCAAAATCCCGAAAATCCAAAATCCTGAAAACCCAAAATCCCGAAAGCTTTTTTTTTTTTCGAGAGCAGGTGAAAAATCTTCTAAAGACACCATAAGGCCCGACCGCACGTGCTTATGGTAGCGTAAGATTTTTACTCACTAAAAAAACACCTCTCTTCAGAACTAATACTACAACTAAGCCGATGCTTATCCAGCTGTTTTATTTTCGCTTACGAGACTGGTGATTTTTGGAAAAAGAAGATTGTATGTAATTAAAAAGAAATGTGCTACAGGTTAAATTCTAATGAAAGTTCCTGCGTTTTTCATAACCGGCATATACTATGACGCGAGGTCAAAAGGATTTGACCTTTGCAGACGATGAATTGAATTGTTCGCGTCTAGTAGTTGAGTGACGGTACGGTTACAATGGCCGTAAACACGATCTTTGTGTTTACGCGCAAATTTTGTTATCTCTTCGACGACGCTGGGAATTCCCAGATCTCGATGAACATTTTCGTTACGTACATACCACGGTGCGTTGACGATCGTTCTAAGAACTTTATTTACAAAAGTTTGTATGTTGTTTACATTGCTTTTCTTAGTATAACCCCATAGTTGTATACCATACGTCCACACAGGCTTTAGCACTTGCTTATAGATAAGCAGTTTGTTATGTGGGCTCAACTTCGAATGTTTTCCGAGTAGCCAGTACATTTGTCGGTATTTGTTGTCGAGCTCTACGCGTTTCTTTTTTACGTACGATTTCGATTTAAGCTTAACATCTAGAGTCATTCCTAGATATTTTGCTTCATTCGCTAACGGTATTTGAGCCGAGTTTAGATATACAGGCAATCTATCCACTTTTTTGTAGGTAAAGTTGACGTGAGTAGATTTACCTTCGTTCAGCACAATACGCCAAGAATTCGTCCAAGCGTGGACTTTATTAATAGCATGTTGAAGCTTTCCTGTTGATGCTTCATTAGTATCGCCCTTTGTCAATATCGCCGTATCGTCCGCAAACGTGGCGACGACGCAGTTTCTTTCTTGCGGTTGCGGGATATCACGCGTATAGAGTACATATAGAAGTGAGCCAACGACACTTTCTTCTGGGACTCCGGCCGCAATCTCCTTGAAGTCAGAGTAATCATTTCCGTGCTTAACTCGAAAGAGTCTTTCAGTGAGGTACGATCGCAAGATTAGAAAGAGTTGCAGTGGCAGTAGTAGTCGCAATTTAAATCCCGAAAGTGGAACTGAAAATTTTATTGCAGAAACAAAAAAATTAGGAAAATTTATTTGAAGTATTAAACAAAATAACAAACTTCAAATTAATAAAACATAACAAAAACAGTTCAAGTCTAATTAACAAAAAGCATTTAAGAAACGATATATGGCAAAACAATAACTAATACAAGTTCATATTGAAAGCAATGCCCATTAAGAAAACTTATTTCGGAACGCTCGTTACGTACCGCGTAAATTAAAAAAAAATTATTTTTTCTTTAATCACGTAACGTCTTCTTGGCCGCTGATTTTCACTAGAAATTATTTTAAACAAGCGGGTACCCGGCGAGCGTTACTTCGCCTAACAAAAAAAAAAACAACTGTCAGACAGGCGCCTGGAGCAACAACTGTCAGACAGGCGCCTGGGGCTAAGTCTCTTAGAGAAAAGTTTTGTGCCGGCCAACAGTGGGTACGTGGTCCAACCGTAAATATATACATAAAAAAAAATTAGTAGTAAACCGACGGTACCCGACGTACTTTGCTGCGACTAACAAAAGAGCATTTTTTTAGTACTAAAGTACTAAAATACTAAAGTAGTTGACCGATTTTAACCAAACTTCATAGGAACACTTTAGAGCCAATACCGAAGATCGCCTGAAAATCTGAGCTCATCAGTTTCGTGGTTTCGGAGTCCATATCATACAAACATAGGTGCACACATGTTTTCCCATGAAAAAAAGCACACTCAGTTTTTTTTCCAAATTTTCCAATTGTCTGGGAAAATTTTCCAATTCTTTCTTTCCGTAGAAACCTTACTCGGCCTATAGCGAATATTTCAAAGAAAAAATGAGCAAAATCGGTCCAGCCGTTCTCAAGTGATGTGATGACCAACGAACAGCATTTCATTTTCATATGAAAAAATGTTTATTATACCATATATAGAATAAACAATTTTTTTTTTTCGAGGGTAGGTGAAAAATCTTCCATAGACACTATGAGAATAGCAAGCACGTGCTCATTGTAGTGTCAGATTCTTACTGACTAAAAAAAGCACCACCCTTCGATATAAATTTGTAAGATATCACAACTAAGTAATAACGCAATTTTTCTATCACGAAATAAAAACGTTTGGCAGGTTACTTTCCACTGAAAGATCCTGCATATTCCGGAAATTAGAAGCGCTTAATCATTATCTCGCCAAGTCGAAAGGTTTCGTCCTTTGTAGTCGGCGCAATAAATTGCTCTCATTCAAAATTTGGAGGACAGTATTGTTGACATGTCCGATTAGTCGGGTTCTATGCTTTCTCGGGAAGCTTCTACTTTCAGCTTCGATTGTCGGAATTCCGAGATCCCTGCGGATATCGTCGTTTCTAATATACCACGGTGATCGAAAAAACTGGATTCAATGTCGCCATTCTAACAACAGGCAAATACCCGCAGACGCTGGCCGATGTCATGTAGTCTGCTCTTAATGAGCTGCTCGGATGGACCGATAAATGCGGCCTCTCCGTTAACCCGACGAAGACCGAGCTAGTTCTATTCACAAGAAAAAACAAGCTACCTGACTTCACTCCCTCCAAGATAAGGCGATCAACCCTCAAGCTTTCAAATAGTGCTAGCTATTTAGGCCTAAAGCTTGACCGCAAGCTAATTTGGAAGGAGAATGTTGTCGAACGGGCCAGGAAATCGCTGGCTGCCCTATACATCTGCAAGAAAGCAGTAGGCTCCACCTGGGGCCTTAAACCAAGCATCATGCACTGGCTATACACGTCAGTCATTAAACCGATTCTCATATATGGAGTATTGGTATGGTGGCCCGCCTTGGAGAAGAAATCCAACCTATCCATAATGGAAAAAACTCAGCGAGTTGCATGTCTCAGTATTACAGGTGCACTGAGAACTCCCACAGCGCTGCTCCAAACCATACTCCACCTGCTTCCGATTGACATCGTCAGTAAGCAATTGGCTGTCAGCTCGGCAATAAGACTGAGAGGTTCCAAGCAGTGGAAGGAGCAACACACGGGACATGCCAATATACTTTCGATGCACCGTCATCTACCCAATTCCACTAACCATCTGCCCACTGAATATGATTTTAACAAGGGCTACACGCACTCGATACCGGACAGAAGTGAGTGGACGCAACGCAATGTCCTTTACAACGAATCGCTGTCAATTTTCACGGACGGGTACAAAACCAAGGACGGAGTCGGTGCCGGAATTTTCTCGGAAGATCTGGACATACACCTCTTCTTTAACCTTCCAGACTACTGCAGCGTTTTTCAAGCCGAAATCACCGCAGTTCGCAAAGCTGCTGACTGGCTGGCGGCTAGCACACTATCAACACCTGATGTGGTTATTTATGTCGACAGTCAGGCAGCCATCAAATCCCTCGCACCCAGCACTACGAGATCTAAGGCAGTGAAAGACTGTCGCATATCTCTTAACGAAATAGCTGGTCAGTACAACCTCACCCTTTGCTGGGTACCAGGTCACTGTGATATACCGGGGAATTATGCAGCCGACGAACTAGCACGACAAGGCTCCTCTGGCACAGATAGCATAAGCATCATCGACATCGAAGGGCCAGCGTCTTATGTTAAGTACCTTATTCAAATTGATGCCGAGAAAGTAGCCAATCTTCGATGGCAACATCTAGACCAATGTCATACCGCCAGACAGCTCTGGCCGACACTCAATAAATCCTGGTCCATCAGGCACTTAAAGCACAAGAGAGGAACCCTCTCAAAAATAACAAATGTCCTCACTGGACACTGCGCCATAGGAAGACATGCCCAAAGATTAAATATACCTCATAATGACATCTGCAGAAGCTGCAGAGATGAAGAGGAAGAAGAGACCATCAGTCATCTCCTGTGCGCCTGTCCTGCGCTCGCCAACATCAGGAAGGCCACTCTGGGTGAGTACTTCTATAATGATCTTAATGATCTCGGTAACGCCTGCACGGCTAAAATTCACGCGTTCATTCAACGAAGCAAATGGTTCCAAGAGTAAGAGAGTGATCCACCCGCCTTACACATCGGCAGTACAATGGACCTACTTTCTGGTCTAAGTACATCCTCATCGAGAGCCGATCCTAACCTAACTTAACCTAATATAGCACGGTGCTTGGACAATTTCTCTTAGCACTTTATTTTGAAAAGTTTGTTAAATATTGGCATTTGTTTTCTGTTTTCTTGGTACAACCCCAAAGTTGTATACCGTAGGTCCACACCGACTTTAGCACTTGCTTGTATAAAAGCAGTTTGTTCTCAGTACTGAGCTGGGAATGTTTTCCGAGTAACCAGTACATTTCTCAATATTTGATTTCGTGCTCTTTACGTTTCATTTTCACGTGCGAATTCCATTTCAGCCTTGCGTCGAGTGTCATTCCCAGGTATTTGGCCTCGTTTGCAAAAGGTATTCGGGCCGAGTTTAGAAAAATTGGCAACTCATTAGTTTTCTTGTAAGTGAAATTCACATGAATAGATTTAGATTCGTTGAGGACGATCCGCCAGTCCCTCGTCCATTCATTTACATTATTTAGTACGTTTTGCAGTTTTGCAGTCGTTTCTTTAATTGTTTTACCTACTGCTAGGATAGCGGTGTCATCGGCAAATGTAGCAAGGATAGTACCATCTTCATTCTGTATATCACGTGTATATACCAAATAGAGAAGCGGCCCAAGAACGCTTCCTTGCGGTACGCCGGCCGAAATTTCTTCGAGCTCGGAGTATTCGACTCCATGTCTAACACGAAAGAGTCTATTCCCGAGATATGATTCTAGAATATCGTTTAAGCATACAGGGAGAACTTGTAATAGTTTGCATTTCAGGCCATCATGCCACACCTTACCAAAGGCTTGCGAGACGTCAAGAAATACGCTTGAGCAAATCTTTTTTTCTTCAAATGATTTCTCGATTACGTCAGTAATTCTATGCACCTGGTCAATCGTCGAATGCTTATTTCTGAACCCAAACTGGTGATCAGGGATAAGATTATTTTCTTCTATAACCGGTTGGAGACGCCTTAATAATATCCTCTCGAAAATTTTGGATGTGACTAGAAAAATCGAAATTGGTCTATACGATTTTGCCTCATTTGACGGTTTTCCTGGTTTTAAAACTATGATGACCTCTGCAACTTTCCATTGGCTTCACACGTGTTTTAATCTGAGTGCAGCATTTACAATATGGAGGAGCTTAATCAATGCTTTTCTAGGCAAAACTTTCAGAATTTCTCCGGTAATCAAATCATAACTAGGAGCTTTCTTAAGTTTTAGTTTCTCGATTTCATATTTAAGTTCCCTTAGCGTTGCGCTTGTGAGTGTTAAATCGTCAGATGGTAAATCCGGCCTGTTGATGTTGTCGTAAACCACTTGACCATCGTACGGTTTAAAGGTTTCTTCTAAATGGGCCGCAAAGACGTCCGCTTTTTCTTTATCTTCCCTTGCCCATTCATTTTGATTTAATTTGATTGGTGGCGCGGGGACTTTGAGCCTTTTGGTGCCTTTTACGGCTTTCTAAAGTGAATAATTGGAATCTTTTTTCGCTGTTAAACTTTCAAGGTAAGACCCTATTGCACGATTCTTAAAATCCGTAATAGTCTTCTTCAACGAATTGCACAGACGATTCAAGTGTCGTTTATCTTGTGGAGCACGACTCTGTTGCCATTTCTTACGCGCTTTTCTTTTTCCTTAACCAATTCTTTTATTTCCGGAGGATATCGTAAACCGAATCTATCCGGCGTTTTCCTTGGATTGGGCGTATTATTCCAAGAGGCGAGCTGTACGATCTCAACGAAGCGATCAACTTCAACCTCAAGTTCATAGAGTGTCGTAAGTGGAACGCTCAGTTCAACATTATCTTCAATTTCGTTCCTAAAGCCTTCCAAGTTAGTTGTTCGACCAGTTAATCTCGCTGGCTCTGGGTTATAGACTAGTTTTTCGCTCAATGTCAAAATAACTGGGGAATGATCAGACGACAGATTAAAGCTCTCTTTAACTTGTATGTTGTTGGTTGATATTCCTATCACAACGAACAAATCGATCAGGTCAGGTATTTTCGAAGTATCAGTTGGCCAGTAAGCCGGTTTACCCATCGAATGGAAATCACAACTGTACTCCATACCTGCCCCATAGAGCATTCTACCTTTTTTCGAGGTGTATCTTGAGCCCCAGAACGTGTGTTTTGCATTAAAATCGCCGCCAATAATGAAATTAGGTTTCAGCGATTAAAACAAGTTAGTAAAATCACTTTTCTCAAGCGCGGAAGGCGGTGGACAGTAGATAGATGAGATTTTAAGAGTACGCTGAATACTTTTAACTCGAATCGTGCACAGTTGCAAAGTTTCAAGCTCTATCTTTAGGTCTTCGGATTGTTCGATGCAGTCTTTAATAAACAAGGAAGATCCCCCTCTCGCTTTTCCCGAAGGGTGGCAAGCGTGGTAATCATTATAGCCTTTTATATTTAAATGCGATTCGTTTTTTACGTGGGTTTCAGAAAGTAAACAAATATCAATATCTTTTTCACGCAAAAATATTTCCAATTCGTGAAGTTTTTGCAAAAGTCCGTTTGCATTCCAAGTACATATTTTTAACATTAAATAAACATGTTTTTACATGGATTTGCTCTTCACCTAAAAGAGCAATCAGTGAATATACACCAATGTGTGAATGTCCTGCGAGAACTTTAAGCCGCCGGTGCCACGCCTCTAGGTTGTTCTGTGTCCGCGGTAGACTTTGTAAATAGACCAAAAATGAGGGGAATATGCAGGACTGCCTGCAACTAGTTCACCCTTCTGTTCTTTTTTTACTCTCCTTACCTCCTTTCCCATGCACATTGCGAATTGCAAAAGATTACAACACTAACGCTGACGGGAATGGACAATCACTTGTCTATTTTACATTCAAAATAAAATTAAAAATCTCGAAAACGAAATCCCGAAAAATTATATAAAATCAAAAATTTTCGCAAATTTTCCATTTTACATAATTTTTCGGGATCTCGTTTTCGGGATTTTGGGTTTTCGGGATTTTCGGGATTTTGGGTTTTCGGGATTTTGGATTTTCGGGATTTTAGGTTTTCGGGATTTCGGTTTTCGGGATTATGTCCCTGACGCGTCAAATTCATCTATTTTCCTTCTTTTGGTAAACAGAACCAGTTCAGTTTTTCTCGGATTTATACTGCCCATTTTGTTCTGCTCAGGAGGACAATTCTTTTAGTGAAGATTCCATAAGGTTACTGATTGCAGGTAAGTATTTCCCACTGATCATGGTTACTATGTCGTCTGCGTATGCAGCTGTTTCTTTTTTTTTTTTTGCTTTTGCGGATCTTCAGAATTTTGTTAACCACAAGGAGCCAGAGCAAATGAGAAACTACTCCTTCTTGCGGGGTTCCTCTTGTAACGGCCTTCTTTACGATGTTCTCACCTAATTCGGAGTTGATTATTCTGCTCTTAATCATTTCGTCAATCTAGCTGATTATCTCTGTTTTTAATCCTATTTCAACTAGTGCTGCATTTATCGCTGTCGTATTTACGTTGTTAAACGCTCTTTCGATGGCTAGAAATGCGGCTAGATTATATTCTTTAAAGCGATGGTTTTTCTCTATGAATGAGACAACGTCGTGTAGTGCAGTTTCTACCGACTTACATTATAACGGGTGGGCCATCTAGTGATTTCTTTTTAAATCATAGGTTATTTTGATACTGACAGTTGTTTCCCTCTCGAAATCTTGACAGAAAGTCAGTATCATACCTCCGCGGAACGAAATGACTCGCTTTACGCTTCAACAACATTGGAAAATATTGAAAACTTATTTCCAAAGTGAGTGCTGTGTAGCCCAAACAGTGCTTTTTTTGAAAAGAAGTTTTGGCCGAAATGAAGCACCCACCGCGCCTGCTGTACGCAAGTTTGTGCAAAAAGTTCGTGAGACTGGTATGCTAGTGGACAACACTCATGGTCCTCGTCGTCGTACTGTGTGCACAGACGAGAATGTGGCTGCTGTAGCCGAGAGTGTGAAACTCAATTCACGAACATCAACTCGTCATCGATCTCAACAGCTCAACATTTCACGCACTAGCCTGAGGAGAATTCTGCACAAAGATCTGAGATTATTCGCTTACAAGGTCCAATTGATTCAGCAATTGAAAGCGCATGACCATCCGCTTCGTTATCGCTTCGCAGTTTGGGCCTTAGAGCAGCTTGAATTGGACAACGATTTTCGGCGAAAAATCATATTTTCTGACGAGGCACATTTTCATCTCGGCGGCTACGTTAACAAACAAAATTGCCGCATCTGGGGCTCGGAAAACCCGCACGTTATTGTCGAGAAGCCAATGCATCGACAGAGAGTGACAGTTTGGTGCGGATTGTGAAGTGGTGGCATCATTGGACCATTTTTCTTCGAAAATGAGGCTGGGAACAACGTTTCGGTCAACGGTGGGCGTTACAGAGCCATGTTAACGACTTTTTTTTTACTGAAATTGAAGACATGGATTTGGACGACCTCTGGTTGATGCAGGATGGCGCGCCATGCCACACAGCCCATGCCATAATCGGTCTTTTGCGCACCAACTGCCCAAATCGTGTTTTCAGCCGTCTTGGCGATGTCAATTGGCCGCCTCGGAGCTGCGATTTGACCCCTTTGGACTTTTTTTTGTGGGGAACAGTGAAGGACCGATGTTATGCCAACAATCCGGAAACGATTCAAGCACTTAAGGCCATTATCATCCAAGTAATCCGTGAGCTACAGCCCGAAACCATGAACAAGGTCTTGGCAAATTGGAGTGATAGAATGCGCTACTGCGAAGCCAGCCGAGGCAGCCACTTGAACGACGTTGTATTCCATAATCAATACAAATGTTTGCTCTTACTGATAAAGCCATAATACATGGAAAAAATGTCATTTTGTTCATTTTATTGCATTTTTAAAAAGAACCTTTTAGTTGGCCCACCCTGTATGCATGTAGGCGTGTTGGGTGCTACATAAATTGTGTTCATTGAGAAGGCTTCTCTGGTGTAGAACAATTAATATCTCCAGTGTTTTTAAGATAAACGAGGTGAGGCTAATCGATTTGAAAATGTTTGTGCAATTATGGGTTGGTCTACCCGCCTTAGGAATGAAGACCACTTTTACCTCTTTTCAATAGTTCGGTACCTAACCTAGCTTTATACAGGTGTGGTAAATTACTTTAAGACAGGATGTGATTATTGCTAGAGCACGTTGAAGCATGGCTGGTGTGATGTTGTCTGGTCCTGCAGATTTATAAGGCTTAAACGATTTCACCGTCCATGCTATCTTTTGCTCTGAAATGATATTATTGTCGTCATCTTTATTGGTTACTGAGTTTGGAACGAATTGGAGGGTAGTAGCGTTTGGCACGAGGTCGCTGCACTCTGGGAAGTGTGTTTCCATTAACAGTTCTAACAATTTTTGACATACGCTTTCGCAATTAATCGGACTGAGTCTTTATATAATTAGAATTTGAACCATGAACCATTAGAGTAGCAATCGATGACACTGCCACTACATAATCGCCGTCTTCTTCCTGTGTGTATAAGACAGAAGCGCTTAACGTCAAAAACTGTCTGCCGTTTGCGGCAAACCGCTTAGGACGCCTATGTCGACATCCTGCCAAGATTAATACCTACCCGATTCCCCTTATTTGTCTCTATTGAGTTGACTAATACATACTGTACATAATGCATAATCTTTTAGTATTAGAATCAATAGCTTTCTTTAACTAAAGTACGCAAAGACGATCATTGGGCAAACATGTTAATTTAACAAACACACCTTAGTACAGTATAAGTGTACATATGTACCATATATTGGGGTAACTTTCAATTATTGACAATTTTGAAATAAAAGAGCGAATCAAATGTTACAACAACCAGCGTAATAACAACGTCAAAAGACGCATTATATCATTTTACACATGCGACCTTTTTCGTGTTTGTACGCGGTACGACTTCTAACGGCCAAATTATTAAAAAATTCCAGTCAACCAATAAGTACCTAACAAGACATATTTTCTATTTGTTTACAAAGAAATACAGTACCCACTGGCCGGCGTGATTGAATCGGTCGTTGCCATGTTGGTGTGATAATAATTTACAGGCAGTACAACCTAAGAGCTGACATTAAGTTTCACTTTAAGCTAAGCTTTAGTTGAGTGCGCTAGATTTATTTTTGTGTTAGATATTCGTAATTCAATAGATACTATTACTGCTAAGGATTATGACTTTGTAATTGCGTTTGAAAACTACCAACTAATCAGTAATTGGTTACGATATCTTAATATCTGTGAATAAAAGTTCAATAAGAAGCAGTGAAAGATTTATGATTGTATTCTGATTCTTTAAGACTTTAAAAAAGTGTTAACGGCTTCGTAGTAATGGCGCTAAGCGTTAGTGTTTTATTAAGTGTGGTATTGATTTTGTGGATCTACTTTCTGTGGTCACGCCGACATTTTTATAGAGTGGCATGGAAATTACCTGGACCAATAGGGCTACCATTTCTAGGAATCGGATTAAATATGACAGATCCTGAAAGTAAGAGCATATTTATTTTATTTTTTTGCTTGCTCTCGCGTGAATGTGCTCGTAATGATTGTTCAAGATATAGCAGACGTCTAAAAAGCATCTGAGAAACTTATGTATCCTCTCTCCCCATTAGCATTTCTTTTGTAAAGAAATAATATTAATATTTATACATTGTTCCCTTTTTTCATTAATTCACCTCACTCTATCTATATTGTATTCATACTCGTATGTGCCTATACATAAAGGTATACAAATAATAGATAAATAAGAACACACGCGGACTGGATTAATGAATCGGATTTTTGCCTTCAGTTTTACTCGTGTGTGGGATCAAACCGTAATCGATGAACTGTTGAATTATTTCAAACACCCGAGTGGAAAAAGAACAACAAAAACAAAGGGTAATAACCATTTATATCCTAGAGAATTGAGTACGTTCCAATGGGTTGATAAAAATAAACTCTACAAGTTTTTTTTTTTGTTTGCTATTATTTATACATTATTCTAAGCTGACACATGCTATGATGCGTTGTTGTTTTTCAGGTGTAAATCGCCGTCTCGAGACTCCAATTCGATTCTACATTATTTGTGGAAAATTACTGGTGTGAACTGATTTTTGTTCTAAGTCGAAATCGTAATTGCATCTTTTCTCCCTTCTCCCTTTGTCAATTACCTTCTTAGCCTAAAGAAGAATAATCCATCGGGTTTAGTGATGTTATTTGTGGAGTTCACCATAGAGTTCCCTTCATAGAAGAATGAACCGGCGAGTCTTTCTTTTTTACAAAAAAAACAGCGTAAGACTGGGATGATTAGGGTCTTTTACAAAGAATCCTTAGCTGTTCGGGACCGAGTTTTACTATTATATCGCCTTTCTCAGCACAAAGAAACAACGATTCATGATCATTCATGATCATCAAGGAAAGTATGTGTGTCATCAATAAATCTTATAAGTTTCTTTTTAATAACTTTTTCGCACACTTTGCTGAAACAACTAACGAGACGTATTTGCCTATTACTATCCGGTTTTCGACTTCGCTTCCCTGCCTTCAAAGTCAGTGCTACTTTCGCGATTTTGCAGACATTAGGAAACTACTTAAGCTTGAGGTATTCATTTATGGTAAGTGCTTGCGATATAGATTTTTGATACCATCAAGACCATCTGATTATCGCTGTCGTAAACATTTCAGCTTTGGAAATAATGCGTATCATAGGCTTCATTTACGTATACCAGAGTGTTTCATTTTATTTCAATTATATCAATAACAACTTTTACAATAGACTGCAGTCTTTATGAGCAAAAGTTACAAAAGAATTGAAGCTTTCTTAGTTGATTTTAATTTAATAATAGATACATTTTAAGATTAATAACAATCACCGAAATACCTGAATAACGCAGTCTCAAAATGTTTTGTGCCACGAAGTTTTCTAATTTCTAGAGGTAACCTAACCAAAAAATTGTAGTTCAGAGGTAGTGCTTGCGAATCTAGGTTACATGATTACAAAGGAACGAATGCACACTGGTAGCTCGATTTTTTTCATACAGATAACGCGGTTCATCGGTTTTTACACATTATTAAGTGTTTTATGGGCGCAGTATTTTATATATGTATCTACGCTATACCATCAAATATTTCAGGAAAAATTCCATATGTGATCAAAACGCTTAAGATTATAGATGCATCTAACAGCATTGTTAAAAGCCACGGTAAGATTTCCTTCCGTTTCGTAACTAAGGCTACCAAATATTTCGCACCCATAAAATGCAACTGATATAATTATGCTTTTTGCTCAGCTTAGTTTAATATGTTGAGGTGTAATATGGTAATCCCAATTAAGCGTCGAATCGAACCAGATGACTAAATTCTTGGCTTTTTCCACGTATTCTAGTTCTGTGTCACCCAGCAACAGAACTAGAAAAAGACTATCATCGAGTTTGTTTTAATTAAAAACTAGGCACTCAGATTTCTTCGGGTTTGAAAGAAGATTATTTGCTTCAGACCAGTGCATTATTCTTCCAAGGTCCCAATTTACTTTATTAGCCCCATCTTTAATCATTCTGAGCTTGCAACTAAGATAAATTTGGATATCATCTGCGTACATATGTGTTGACATGTACTTAACAGTAAGCGGAAGGTCATTTATAAACACTGAAAACAATAGCGGACTTGTATTGAACTCCTGATGACAAATCAAAAATACCTAAATTGCTCCTTCCTATGACGACAGCTTGTCTCCTTCCGTTAAGGTAGGCGAGCATTAACTCAGCAGCCGTCTCAGAAATTCGAAACTGGTTCTGTATTTTGGAGATTAGTATTCTGTGATTGACTGTATCGAATTGTTTCAAGAAACCAAGGAGTCCTAGGAACGATACCATATCAGGATCCATTGCACACCTAAGGCTCTCATCTATCCTGGCAACGTGGGACCAGTCTTCAATATTCGAATTTATGACAACCTCGCTTAGATTAGAAACCAAAAGATTAGGTAAGAAACATTGAATTTTGGTCAGCTCAGCATTTAAGTTGTTTGGATTTACATTCATACATTATATCCTGAGCACATTGTTGTAGATGTGTTTCATTCATGCAAAAAATATAACGCGCACAACACGAGTGGTTGCGAGAAGTTAGGCCTAAGTCCTTCATGAGCTGTTGCGCCAAATATGTAGGTGTACCATATGTGTATAGTTAGGTAATTATTCCACTCTTTATTTCAATGTTCTTGTATTTGTATGGAAATGAGTTTATTTAGGTACTGAATATGGTTACTGAAATGCTTTTAAGTACATCCATACATACATTTTTGTAGGGGTAGGATGCTCAGTTGGATTCTCCATCCTTCTCGATCATCCGTCATTGCCTCCAACTTATCAGGGGGAATCCTTAGACGGCACCAGGACAGATGTCGGACTTGATCCAACCATCTAGTTCTAGGCCTACCGGGCCCCTTATTGAAGGCACGGCAACCATGACATGTCTTTGCTAATTCCATCACTCGTGAATAAGACCCTAAGGTACTTAGACTTACCCACTTGCTTCAGTGGGACTCCACTAACATGCAGAGTGTACTGAATGGACGTTCTTGAAACGACCATTACTTCGGTTTAATACACGTTTACCTTCATTCCAGCATTATCACAAATGGCTATAAACCTTTCGAGTGCGCGCTGAAATTCGGTTTGAGAGGACCCAAGGATGACCAAATCTCCCGCAAAGAGCAAATGACTAATCCTTAAGTCTCTCACTTTGGGAAAATCTCCACCACGGCTGCGTTGTAACATCCAGTCCATATATATAATAAAGAGGAGAAGTGACAACACGTACCCTTGGCGATCTCCAACGCCCACAGTGGAAGGTATTGATTTAACGCCGTTTATCCGAACACAGCTTCTGCAGTTTGTATATAAAGACTGAATTGGTTTTAACAAGGAACCATCAATCCCATACTCATGCAGAACAATCCAGAGTTTGTCTCGAGGAACCCTATCATATGCTTTTTCGAAATCCATAAAACAGGTGTAATAGGTTTAGCATACTCCCAGGCCTTCTCAAAAACTATTCTGAGAGTGATTAACTGGTCGGTTGTGCTTCTACCGGGACGAAAACCACATTGCTCATCCCCCAAACTGCTTTTTAGTATCGACTTCATTTCTGATCGATATTGTGCTATTGTAAAACCAACAAACATAGCCCTGTTTGTGACTGGTTTCACTCAACTAGATGGGCAGCTTTGACCTTGACTCGTTAGCAGATCAAAGCTGACTTTACAAAGAGCCAGCACCACCTTGCTATCAAAAAATCCCAATTGTAAAGTCAACTATGGGCCAGGTGGAACTGCCAGAAGAAAGGCTGCGTCATCTTTTTTAATGGAATTGGTAACGCCATTCGATTTATAACGCGAACTCCATCAAACTTCGAACGATTCGCCGCTCTGCTCATAGCTACGGCAAAAATACGTATTCGAAGTGTCTACACCGCAAGGAATACTTTTATTTTTGCAATGACGATAGCGTTAGATTGGACGAAGAATTACGCTAAAAAAGAGATCCTAACTTAGCAAACGAACAGATAATCTGGATGAATGCAAAAAACTAGATGGGATTAACGCGGTCGACAGCGTTGATTTTAAATATTCTAAATGAAAGGCAAAGCAAATGAAAGAGTTAGGCTCATCAAACCGATCTCCTGTTTTAAAACCATCCATCGACTCGAACAATATAGCTTCCCATAAAGTCAATCTATCGAAAGCTGAACTTAAAAAAAAAAAAAAAACTCATAGGGCCTACTAACAAACAGCTTTCGTCCATAAAATCTAGAATAGCAACTGAAGCATACAGGATTCAAAGAGCACCCCCCAAGTCCTGGCGCTGATAAACTTTATTGAAAATGGCTTCCAACAAAAATCACCAGTGTCCCTTTCTTGGATCTGACAGCAGCGAATGACATAGTTTGAAAAAAGGTCTGCTGTACGAGCTTCTTAAAACTATCCCCTGCATAAAACCTGCGACATATTATGCTCAATATTAGTTGACATATTGTTTATGATTTTTGTAATTGCAAGACAAAGAGAACCAAATAATGGTCTCCCCCAAGCGTCAGTGCCGTGATATGTTGTTTTCACTTCCAAGAATACTATATGTATATAGACAAAATTTACAGCATAAGATCAATAATGAGTATAATATTCAAGATAATGCAAAAGCGGTTCCGGAGTGTCAAGTTGAAAAAGGGTTAAATATAGTTTTTTAGTGAGTAGAAAGTCGCACACTATTTGAAACAAAGCGGGCCTGTTTCTCGTGGGCAGTAGCGTTTTCCAACAATCATGAATAGTGCATCATTGAGAATTGCTACCCGCAATGCCAATGTTCTTACCCAACACGTCTAGGAACCTATACATATAATAATATTGCTTATGGCTGTATTTTTATTTGAACAAACAAAAACTAATGTACGAAATTTAACGAAGTTTTCGCAGTTGTATTGCTTAAAGACTAAATTAAAAAATGGTGTATGTTTTATTGTGATCTGCTATCCAGAAGCTGAAATCTAATCTAAACATTTTTTTTTCCAAACTTTTGAAGATCCTTAATTTTTTCTTGATCAATGATCATCATCTCGAATTTGCACTCAGTGGAGGTATCTATTTTTTATTTTTATTCTCCTTTCTCTGTCTTTTCTCTATCTTTAAGAGCAGAGCAGATCAAAGGGGGATGGTGTTTTCTTATTCTTGGGTTTCCTTTTCTGGTATACCTGCTTTACGGGTTGAGGGGGATTCCCACTGCGAAAGTTATAATTATTGGATTAACACATACTTACTTACTTATGTCCTGTATCCCCTTGTGGGTCCTAGGGCCTCTACTACGCCTACGCGCCATCGTGTACGGTTTCTGGCAATGTGTCTGAGTTCTCCCCAACCTTTCCCTAACTGCCGTGCCTCCTTCTTGACTGTTCTGCGCCATGTTTTCCGCGGACCGCCAGGTCTTCTGCCATCCTGAGTTAGAGGGTTCCATTGCATAGCATGGTTCGCTATGGAGCTGTCACCCTTTCGGAACGTGTGACCAATCCACTGCCACTTCCGCCGTTGGATAGTTGTGTGTATTGGTTCCTGACCCGTCCTCTCGTAAAGGTGTTCGTTAGAGATACGATTGGGCCAGAAAATCCTTAAGATATTGCGCAGACACCTATTAACGAACGTTTGCAGCTTTCTGGTGATAGTAGTGGTCACTCTCCACGTGCTGCAACCATATAGCAGCACGGATTCAACGTTGGAGCGGAACAGTCTTATTTTGGTGCTCAAACTGATTGCATTGCTTCGCCATATTTTGGACAACATCCCGAACGCGGACTTTGCTTTGGCGATCCTGTTGGCTATATCCAGTTCGGTTCCACCATCGGTCGAGACAATACTCCCAAGATACTGGAAATCCTCTACTCTCTCTACCGGTTGTCCAGCAATGCATATTTGAGCCGATGAGTTAGTTCCAAGGCTGATGATTTTAGTTTTTGTCGTATTAATTTTCAGCCCGACGACACCTGCCTTCCTCTCCACATCTGCTGTCATTTGGTGGAGGTCCATAATTCTGTGGGAGAGTAAGCATACATCGTCTGCGTAGTCAAGATGTTTCAGTTGAGATGTAAGAGTCCATCGAATTCCTCCGTTTCCCGTCGACAAAGCTGCATGAAGCACAGCGCTAATCACCAATAGGAATAATATTGGTGAAAGGATACAGCCTTGTCTTACCCCACTTTTGATCTCAAATTCCTCAAACAACCTTCCCCTGTGCAGAACGTGACATTTGGAGCCTTCATATGTAGCTTTGATAATAGCAATTAGTTTATCGGGAATGCCTCTCCTGCGTAAGGCACGCCAAATAAACTCCCTGTTGACACTATCGAACGCCTTCTCAAAATCGATGAACAGCAGGTGCAGTGGCGATCGATATTCAACACACTGTTCGATGATAGTCCGCAGGGTGTTGATGTGGTCGGCACAGGAGGATCCAGAGCGGAAACCTGCTTGTTCGGCATCGAGTGTGTCTTCGAGATGTTGTTTGATTCGCTCAAGGATGATTTTAGCTATTATCTTAGCTGCAGCAGGAAGCACGCAGATACCCCTCCAGTTTCCGCACTCCATTAAATTTCCTTTCTTAGGAAGCTTGACGATCATTCCCTTTTTCCACTCGTTAGGAAAGCTCTCAGCTTCCCAAGCTCTATCTATAAGTGGAAGCAGAAGCTCAGCCGATGTTGTTGGCGCTGCTCGTAAGAGCTCTGCTGGAATACCGTCAAGTCCTACCGCCTTGTTGGTTTTGAGTGCCTTGATCGCGGTAATGATCTCATCTTTACTAGGAGTCGTGGTGCGTATTCGGGAACTTCTCACCTCGGGCATCTCAGTCTGATTTGGGAGCATATCGCTAGCGAATACACGGTTCAAAACCGTAGCAAAATGCTCTTTCCATCTCTTGATCTGGTCCTCATCCGAAATGAGCAAGGAGCCGTCTAGGCTTTTCACTGGGTGTTGGCTGGAGCTGCGACCACCTGTCAGCTCTTTCGTGATTCTGTAGACAGTCCTGCTGTCGCACCTCCGTGCAGCTTCTTCTGCTTCTGTAGCCAGCGCATTGATGTAGTTGCGCTTGTCACGTCGTACGCTACGCTGAACTTCTCTCATCTTCATGCGATATAGGGACTCTAGCTCGCTTCTCCCTGCTGCTGGGGTAGCTGCAACGCGAGCTTTCAGCTGTTTTCGTTTGTCAATCCGTCTCCAGGTATCCTCGGAAACCCACGCCGTATGTCTTCCCTGCGATGGACCGACAATTCTTTCAGCACCAGATGTAAAAACATTTTTCACAACACACCAATGGTCTTGGGTGGTTGCGGGCATTGAGCTGCTGATTGCTTCCACACCTTGCGAAAAGTGCTCCCTTAATTGTTGGCGCACTGAGGGATCACTAAGTCTATCGATGTTGAACCTGGGCATTCTTGTGTTGTCGTGAGATCTTCGAACTGCAGCAGTGCGTAGTTGGAGAGTAGCTATCATAAGATGGTGATCACGTACTATCTCCACATCTGCCCCTCGCCTGTTTTGGACGTCCAGGAGACTACTTCTGAAGCGGTGGCTGATGGCAAAATTGTCAATTTGGTTGGAGGTTGCTTGCCTGTCATTGGAAACCCAGCTGACTTTGTGGCAGGTCTTGTGCTCAAACATGGTGCCACCTATCACAAGGCGGTTGGCATTGCAAAAATCCACAAACCTTTCGCCGTTGTCATTGCGGTTGCCTAGTCCATGCTTCCCGATTACATGCTTGAGCCCTTCGTTGTCGCTGCCTACCTTGGCATTCAAATCCCCCATCACTATGACAATGTCTCCATTTGGTGTTGTGTTGAAGACGGCGCTTAAGAGACTGTAGAAGCTCTCCTTTTCATCCTCAGACGAACTATTCGTTGGGGCGTAACACTGTATGATGGTGACGCGTCGTACTCTAGTCCGGAATGTGGCCGTCAAAATCCTATCACCATGAGGCTGCCAGGAAATTAGGCCCTTGCGTGCTGTTGTTGTTAGCAGTAGTCCGACTCCATATTCCCGCAGACTTCCGGATGGTCTTCCAGAATAGAGTAGTACAGTGTTACGCGTTGGAGACTGGTACTCGCCCGCTTCTATCCATTTTACTTCACTTATCCCCAAAATATCCAGTTTATATCGCATGAATTCATTTTCCAATTGGATCAATCTGGCATTGTAAGGACCTTCTCTTCCCGAGTCGAGGAGCGTCTTTACATTCCAGAAACCTATCTTTGTCCGGGTACAATAGCCAAAAGTCGTCAACATGTGATCAGTCCTTATCCGAGGCATAGTGTCGGTTTCAGTAGCGGGCAATATTCGGTAACGCAGGTTGCTGGCCCACGTTACCTAGCCTAGAATCAAGGCCCTAGACAACCCGCACTTACAATTTTGGCCTATACGTATAGGGTTTATACGTATAGTTGCCCGGGGACCACCACTAGGAGGTAAAGTAAGCACTTCATCACGAACTTGATTGTTGCGCTACTGGCCCAAGCCAAGTTTTGAGTAGTCGGTAGTTTCCCGATCAATCGCAATGCAGGTTAACGCATTATTAGTATCTAATAGGAGAAGTATCCAGCTTCGCTCGGGTAGAATGACAGCGTTCATTACAGGCTTAATATAATATGTAGATAGATAGTAATGAAAAAAAATTAAGCCCGTTTCATCGATTTCCATGAAATTAATTTCATGATTTAGGTTAGGTTAGGTTAGGTAAGTGGGCTGGTGTAGGGGGGTAGAAGACCTCCACACCACACTCAGGTCAGTATAGACCCATTGTGATACCCATGGGGGGAAAGGAGATAGAAAAGAGAATCCATTCCTCGTGGAAAAATACCGTTTTTGTAAATATCCTTAAGAAAGAACTTAGTACTTACTGTGCCCGAGATACAAACCATCCAGAGGATTTGATGAAGTTTGCGATGTCATTTATTGGTCTTTTGGACAACTCTTCTAGATCCTCAAAGAAGAGTTGTCCAAGGATCTTATTTCGCAAATGATAGAGGCCTGGGCAGTGACAAAGAAAGTGGGTGGTGTCCTCCTGAGCCTCCTCGTCGCCGCAGCCTCTACAAAGGTCTTCGTTAGTCACACGTAGTTTTTTCATGTGGTATCGCATGGTATTATGCCCCGTAATGACTCCTATTAGAGTAGAGAAGGATTTTCTATGCCTCTGTATGAGTCTATTGGTTCTTACTCTGTCAAATGCAGGCCACAGCTTCCTCGTGGTGACACAAGTATCTAGAGAGGTCCACCTAATGTTAGCCTCCGTTATGGCTTTGTTTCCTGCTTCGAGCTTAGGCGCACAAGGCGGGATGTACACCGAACGGTCGGATTGGTCCGAGTTTAGTGCTGAGCCTCCTCTAGCCAGTTCATCGGCCTTCTCATTCCCTGGTATGCCTTCATGACCAGAGACCCAGCAGAGCTTTACCTCGTGCTGTGCTCCAAGAACCTTGAGCTCTTCTCTACATCACTTCACAAGCTTCGATTTTATTTCTATAGCAGATATTGCTTTTATCGCCGCCTGGATGTCGATGAAAAAGGTGATATCCTCTCTATTTATTTTGCTGGCTGCCTGCCACCAAACAAGGCTGCCATACGTTAGTATTGGCCTTACTATAGCTGTATACATCCGTAGGATGATTTTGGGGTTCGGTCCCCAAGTCTTCCCGAATATTCTATTGCGAGAGTAAAAAGCTATCGTGGTTTTTTTGACTCTTTCGTTGATGTTTAGTCTCCATTTCAGTTTCCTATCGAGCACCAGGCCAAGGTATCTCGCACTACTGGAGATACTCAGGGAAGTACCGCTTACGGAGGGAGTTACGAATTATGGAATTATTCTTTTGTTAGTGAATAGTACTAACTCTGTTTTCTGGGGATTAACCACCAGCCCACATCTCTCCGCCCAGGAGTCAATGATTTCCAGCACCCCTTCTATTTGTTCGCTCAGGGTCGGGAGAAATTTACCTGTTGCTAGCAGCACAACATCGTCCGCATATGCTATGGCCTTGACGCCGCTGTTTCTCAGTTTAAGGAGGACTTCGTTGAGGACAATTACCCACAGTAGTGGGGATATAACCCCTCCTTGAGGGGTGCCTCTTGAGGCATAGACTTCAAGCTTAGTACCTCCGAGTTCAACTTTGATATGTCTTTCCTTTAGCATATTGACGATCCATT
This sequence comes from Brachypalpus laphriformis, assembly GCA_945910035.1. NCBI lineage: Eukaryota > Metazoa > Arthropoda > Insecta > Diptera > Syrphidae > Brachypalpus > Brachypalpus laphriformis. The sequence goes on from OX246754.1 coordinate 91,521,761, forward strand.
TGATCACCGAATTGTGAATATTAAGGTTCGTTAGAGTTCTATTGACCGCGTCCGTTTTGACATTGTTAAAGGCTCCTTCAATGTCTAGGAAAGCGGCTAGTGTATATTCTTTGTTTTTCAGTGCAGCGCTGTCTCTACGCTTTTTCCTTTCGTATAAGCGTGCTGCGCTGGGGATATGTCACCTGGGCGTAGTTTACTTCGGATGTATATGTCAGCTAGTCTTTCAAAGGTCTTTAGGACAAAGGAGGTAAGGCTAATTGGCCTAAAGTCCTTCGCAGTAGTGTGGCTTGCTTTACCGGCCTTGGGTATGAAGACCACTTTGACCTCTTTCCACGATCTAGGTATATACCCCCACATGAGGCTGTTGAGGTACAGTTCTTTAAGTACCGGGATGATTGTGGTTATTGTTTTCTGTAGCATGATCAGGATAATCCCGTCGGGTCCTGGGGATTTAAAGGGAGAGAATGATCCGATTGCCCACTCAATTCTTTCCTCTGTGATAAAATCCGTCGGAGTTTCCGTTAGAAAACTACTGTTAGTTACGATGTTATTATCTGGATGATGATTTAAAGTAAACATAATCAAAGATTTAAAACCATGAATCGGTTTAGTACCGAAAAGATCTCTTTTGACCTAGTGAAATGTCTGAACGTTTTGTGACAGGTGACTTTATTTTACCAAATACATCGGCTTGAATACTATTACAGAATAAATAAATCGTGGGAATATAATTATGGGAATAAAATGTGGAAATATAATTTCTGGAACAAGCATATGCAACTGCTGCGTGGATGATAGTCGCCAGGTGCTGTGGCTCATATTCGGCTGTAGTGAATGCAGGGTGGACGAAAGTCGCCAACTGCTGCATCTCATATTCATCTGTAGGGAATGCAGGGTAGATGATAGTGGCCACCTGCTGCATCTCCTATTCGACTGGAGTGAGTGCATTGTGGGAGAGTTAACGTTGACATTGGAGTGCGTAGGTATGTCCGTGAGTATGGTGGGAGAGCTGGAGAACTCTCTGCTGGAGATCTCTCTGGAAGTCACTGCTGTGTGTGTGGTTTTAAGTTTCAACATCCTTCCGACGTTGAGATCCTGGAGCTCAAACATTATGTTTTTGGGATTTAGAGACTTCTTCGCCTTTCTTCTTTGGTAAACAATTAGAATTATCATCAACAGAACAGCCAATAGCGATAAGTAGCCAATGGAGTATTGATGTTCGTCATGATGAGTAATTAAATTCGGCAAGGTTTGTTGAGTTTTCTGGTTTGCGATTTCCTTCATTAATAGTTCTAAGACATCATCATCATGTTTTCTGTGGTTGAGTAGATGTATTTCGCACTGTTTTTCCATAGAATGAGTATTAAAAATAGGATGTAGTTGTTTGCAGAGATATTTTCGCTCATCGTCTTGTAGAGATCTTTCGTATTCTACTTGTGATACGGGGAAATATTGGTCCCTATATGTACTTATGGCAAGAAACGGTGTGGATGGTTGTATAAATACGAAGGCGTTGTTGTGTTGAACTGGTAATGGTATCAGTTTGAATAGCTGGAAGGAACACTTGATTGCCTAATATTGGTAGTTTGATGAGGAACAGAATCATGGATGATGTTATCCGAGTTTTTACTCTTATTAGCTCATATAACTTTGGTAGGTTATACTCATTGTGTACCCAAAGTGTTAAGCTAGCTGGTATATTTCTCCGTATTTTGTTGAACTCATTCAATAGTTGTCTTGGTGATAAGATAAGAGAACTTATTCTTCCTTGATGAGTGTCAGTAATAGCCTTAAAATTGATAGTTAGGTTCGCTGAAAACTATCCATTAGCTTATATACGTAAAAGGTAACGGAGTTAAATGCTTGTGCTTCAATTACAGTGTGGTTAATGTTGTTGATACCGGGATAAGCTTGGGTCAACTGCTTGGTTTTATGAATTGCGCCTTAATTGACAACATAGATTTACTGAGAACATTCGCTGTTGATTCAATAATAGATGTTTGGTTTTTGCTCAATTCCAGTAGGTGTTCTTCGTTCTTGCTTGCCTTTTTGATGTTATCTTCCATATAATGCTAATAGTCCTGGTCAAGAATACCAAACAGTTTGTTTGCGACAGTACCTATTAAATCGAACGGGTATCGTTTTTTACGAATGGCCTTTCGTTTCCTGCAACTGTTACTCTAGTTGTATTATTATAGGGTTACAGATGTTGTCTGGATGTTGTTGCATGATTTCGCATTTTTCTTTTAGTCTGTTAACGCCTTTTTTTTTAGCCCTTTATACTCCAGTCAATAGTTAGACATGTTAAAATAAACGAAGAGGTTCCAATCATCAGTGATTAGGTTTGCTTCACCTAGGTCTTCGAATTATATCCCGGGTTTGTCTGTGAAGCTTTTGACTTCTACTGCGCTTGGTGTTGTCGTTTGTCACAATACCGTTCCAATTAGTAATAAACCCACTAATAGTGTTTTTTGTGGATTTATTTTTACCTCTTGTTTCGCATATGCTTCTGGATATTTTCTTTTACGGATTAGAATGTCAGCGGTAGTATTGTATTTCTGTATTGGAAGAAACTGGCCTTTCAAGGGGTGAGATATTCCAGTCTTTTTTGATGGACCTATAAGTCTGCTGAGAGGTTTCTGTGGCATCTTTTGTTGAATTTTAGAAGGCAGGAGACAGACTTTGGCAATTGATCTTCTTATTTCGCCAGCTGATGTCTTTATATCGACTACTTGAGCCATTTTGTCATGTCCTGGGATTGTCTTAATCACTCTGCCCAGTATCCATTTCAGTGGAGGTAGGTTATACTCCTTTATAAGTACAAGTGGTTCTGGTTGAATATCGTCCTGAGGATGCTTCCAATTATATCGTTGCTGGATCTCTTGTAAGTATTCGCTGCTCCATCTACTCCAGAACTCCCGATGTAATGATGTTATCCGATTCCATCGTGCTATGTGGGTGATGCTAGACGGCTTGCAGTCAGGATCGATGATAGTAGTCAATGGTGCACGAATTAAAAAATGTCATGGGGTAAGAACTTCTAGATCATTTGGATCCGTTGACATCGGAGAGTCTTGAGTTGAGGACTGCTTCTATTTGTGCTAGGCCTGTGGTAAATTCTTCTTGCGTTAATGCTGCACCCGAGAATACTTGCTTCATATGGTATTTGGGGGATTTGACCACGGCTTCCCACAAACCCACAAAGTGTGGAGAGCTTAAAGGGATCGGTTTCCAGTCGATACACTTCTCTGCACAATGATTCCTAATGGTTGTTGCTCCTTCCTTGGTACAAATCTTTAAATAGAGTTCGTTGAGTTCATTTTGGACTCCCATGAAGTTTGTTGCGTTATCCGAAAATATGTTAGCTGGGCAACCACGTCGCGCCACAAATCTTTTTAGTGTTCAATTAATGCTTGGGTGATTAGATCTGTTACCAGTTCTAGGTGTACGCCCTTTGTCGCAAAGCATACGAATGCGGATACATATACCTTTGTTGGTTGTTTGCTCCTTATTATGTAGTCGATAATACTGGCCCCAGCAAGTCTACTCCAATATTTATGAATGGTTTCGAAGGTTGAACTCGATCTGATGGTTAATGGGTGACTTCCAGTTATTGCTCGATGGTTCTTGGTTTTGCCTTGAAACAGCGTATGCAGTTGTGTAGGATAGTTTGGGCTAGTTGTTTTCCTCTCAAAATCCATTAATTTTGCCTTGATGTCGCGAGTAGTGCCTGTGGACCGGCATGTAGATTATCGAAATGCAATTGTGTCATTAATAGTTTCGGGAAAACATGTGAGCTTGCAGAATCATTTGATGTTTGGCTTCATATGGGAGGCTCGAAGCTTCTAATCGACCGCCCACCCTGAAAATGTCTTTAACATCCAGAAATTGTGACAAAGAACTTAAACCAATATTTTTTGACACTTGTCCTGTTTTCTTGAGTGCCTTTAAGTCATCTAGAAATGCTGCTTCTTGAATATATTTAACGATGACTATCTGCTTTAAGTTCTTTCACTGAGTGAACGTTGTCCCGAAGCATGTAGCTTCTTGCCCTTTTCAAATTGCTAATAAAGCGTACGACATATGCCGTTATACTCTGAAGAGTTCGGAGTGAATTTCCATGGTTGATATGCTCAAGAAAATGGTAGTTTGAATTCTCCGCTAATAAAACCGTCTTCATGATCATAGTTTCGGGTATCTCCTCTTCTCTTACTAGCTTTGGTTGTGCCGGCCAGTCGGATTTAGAATTTTGTAAAAATGCTGGTCCTTGGAACCATACAGTTGACTTAAGTAGTTGCTCTGGAAACAGGCCACTGGATAAAATATCAGCTGGATTTAGATCGGTGTTGACGGTGACGAACTGATTGGTGCTACTCGAGATTTCGAGCACACCAATTGCACCTTTGTTTCTCCTTGATGATTTAGTGTGCATCTCCATGGGTAATGCAGCGTCCCAGTCTAATTTGGAGATCCATAGTTCTTGGATAAATATCTTAGCCAGTATCACTACTGGACTAACAATACCCATTGGATTAAAAATGTGAGCAGAGTCGTCTAATATGGATCGCTCGGTAGCTGTTGGCTGTCTCCTTCTATTTCGTTTTGGTAAGGAATTGATCTGATGATGGTAACCAGGTTAGACCAAGAGTTTTGACAGACCCCTCATTTTAATTGTATAGAGGATTTTCTGTTTCACAATCGGCTTTTCGTATATTTGCAACAAGTGCTGGTGCATTTGCACACTATTTTCGCAGATGAAAATGTTCCTCTTTAATTAACCGTTTAAGGTCCATCTGCATATGAAGAGCCTTATTTAAATCACTGCTGCACGTTAAGATATCGTCCATGTATCTTATTGCTAGATACGGTGCAGATTTGGTTCCGTACGTCATGGTGCTGAGTTGGTATACCTTTAGTGGATGATCAGCAGATTCTCTCCAAATGATATGCTGGAATTGTTTGCTGTAGTCATCCACAAGTATTTGGCGATACATCTTGGATATATCAGCGGTGAATACATACATATGTATGGACCTTAAATCGCAAAAGAATTGATAGTAGGTCATTCTGGCTGAGAAGGAAGTGGCAAGAGCAACGAAAAAGTGTTGCCATTGCCAGAAATCCGAAAAGAGCTGCCACTTTTTGTGAAACCAAAGGAAATCAAAACAGTGCTAAAACACGAGAAGATCTTAACAAAAAAGTTGATCCAAAAGACCTTACAATTTCGAACATTGAAAGCAGACATAGCGGAATTATAATTATAGAAAGTGAAAATAGAGAGGAAAGGAACAAAATAAAAAGTGCAAAAGAAAAAAAATATGAATGAGAACTATAAAATAAAGCCACCAAACAAAATAAGACCTAGAACTTTATTGTTGAACATACACTTTAAGAATAAAGATGAAGACATTTTAGAGAAATTGAAAAAACAAAACACTGCCCTTGCGAAGAGCGAGATGAAATTGGTCAAACATTATGAAAGTAAATGGAACAATCAGGTTATACCACAACGCACTTATTGAAATAGATGCTGAATCCTTTCCAAGGGTGCTGGAAGCGGAAAAACTTAACATCGGGATGGGAACGCTGTAAAGTCTTAGACGAAATAGGAATAATAAATTGTTTCAAATGCAAGGGATTTAACCATAAAGCAACTGATTGCAAAAAGAAGAAATATGTTTAAAATGTCATGCGAAACACAAGACTAGCGAATGCAACAACGAAGTAATAAATAAGTTTATAAATTGTGTGCGTATTAACGAAAACTCAGCTTAGGACTTGATGAGAATCACTCGACACTAAGTAAGTTATGTCCAGTGAACCTTAATAAGCTCTTAAGAAAAGAATTGGATATTCCCAATCAAACACACTAAAAGGAATTTGTATCAATAATCAAGGTCTTTTAAATAATTTCGAAGAACTGGAAATATTAGCTGACACGTATGAATATGATTTGATATGTCTGGCAGAAACGCACCTTACAGATGAAACTGATGAAAATAAAATTTGAATTAATGGATTCAATATAATATCATGTTTATCAAATTCAACTAGAACAGGTGGCACAACAATATTTATTCGAAATAGGTGAAATATCAAAAAAATAACGAGAAAAGCAACTGATTGGAAAATGTGGTTATTAGCATGCAATTTTAAACATAAAGATTTAGAAATAGTAATTGCTGCGATATATAGATCCCCTAGCCACTCCGAAAGAAGTTTCTGTGAGTTCTTCGAAGAAAACCTCGACATTATAAGTGAATCAACAAGCAATATACTAATAACAGGAGACTTTAACATTGATTGGTGCAAAAACGATGCATAGAAAGAGTTTTGAATGATAACTGTCTAACGCAAAAAATGAAGGAGTATTCAAGAATAACACATACATCGAATACTACAGTTGATTATGTTATAACGAATATCCAGAATATTACTGTAGGTGCAAAACCAAACGAAAAAATTACAAATCATGAGAGTATCGAAATAATAATAAACACGAAAACTAATATGATGATGCATGAGAACGACTACGAATCTTTCAAATACTGCAAGGAATTATTTACACAAGAACTTAGTAAACCAAATCTATCATACATCATGGGGACGAGTATATGTATATGAAAACGCAAAAAAAAAAAAAAAATAACAGGACTCTAAAAAATACCGCGTAGAAATTCGTCAGTAGAAAAAAGATTAATTTAGACAGCAAAACAAATCGATGGTTTAACAATGAATTAAAAATCCTAAAAAGTAGTAAGATCAAAAAGTACCAAATAGCGAGAATGGTAAACAATAGCCGAAGCTGGGAGGAATACAAAACTTAAAGAAATTATAAAGTGAAAATTAATAACGCCAAAAACCAATATATTAACAATAAAATTAGCCAAGCGGTTGGGCAAAAACAAATGTGGGAAGAAATTAAAAACCTAGTCCTCAGAGAGCACAAAAATAATATTACTCGTAAGAGTAATGTTTTCAACGGAAAAGTGTAATTGTCGGTGTATAGTTGGGTGTGTGACAGGGTCGTCATGTAACCGCAGTAACTGGAATTGGAGGAATTGGGGATTTCCTAGTTTTGCTGTATAAAGCGCAGCACGCTACAAAAGGAGGCGATGTCACCGCAATCGAGTCCAAACAACTGATATGCAAGGCTAAATTTTATTTACAGATTATCGACTATTTATACAATTATACCACTTACAAATTATGATTACTCTATCTTAATTCTAATAACAATTGAATGAATGAGTCAATTACTACACGAAAATACGTGTGAAGAAAGAATCTGAATAGTGACAATAACATTCTGGGTAATGACACCGGTGATACATTAATGTCGCTGCATGTCATTTGGTGCTTGCAAGAGGTGATTGAAATTGATTGGATTACTTTTGCATGGTTGCCCCGTTGTCTTATTATGTCATCTAGACCAATGTGTATGCTTGCAAAAATTAGTGAAGTTTAATTGTTTTGCATCGTCGTCCCATTATTATCCATTATTACATCACAAAAGAGTACGAGGATGAGCTAACAATTGCAAGGAAATTTAACGAATATTTTATTGAAAGTGTTAACAAAATAAGAGAATCGACAGAAGATCTAAATTATGTGAATTGCATTACTCCTACAGCATCTAAATTCAAATTTAGTAAAATAACAATAGGTGAATTAAAAGAAATCTGCAAGTCGCTAAAGAATAAAACAGATTTCGATAGAATAAGTCCTCGAGCAATACTGGATAACTGGAGTTCATTGGGGAAAACTATAATAGAGCTTGTAAAAAGATCAATCTCAACGGGAGAATTTCCAAACTCTTGGAAAGATTCAATGATAACACCAGTAGAGAAGTCCCAAATACCAAAAAGAGTGAAGAATTTCGACCCATAAATACTGTACTGTTGAGAAAAATATCGAAAGTGTAGTAAAACAGCAACTCATGAAATATATGGAAGAAAACAATATTTTATCGGAATATCAATCAGGCTTTAGAAAAAGTTACTCATGTGAGACAGCAGTGAACCACGTAATTAATGAATGGAAAGATGGGGGCAAACGAAAAAAAGTAATAGCACTTTTCCTCGACTTCAAAAGAGCGTTTGAAACAATAGACCGTGAAATACTTCTTAACAAAATGTATAACTACGGCATTCAAGATAAGGAATTGAGATGGTTTAACATAGAATATTCCTAGCCAACAGAGTACAGCGAACTAAAGTAATTAACAGTATATAGTACCGCAAGGGTCGATATTAGGTGCACTGTTATTCATTATATATATAAATGATATGCCAGAAATAGTGAGAAGCTGTAAGATTGTCCTATACGCGGATGACACTCTAATATATGCTGACGGAAAAGACGCAGAAGAATGCAAATACAAATTAACATGCGACATTGAACACATAATTGTATGGCTAAAGATCTCCTTCTTCTTCTTCCTTTTATCAGCGAGGTTATGATCCGAAAATAAGGGATCACAGCCCTCCCACTTCACCGCATTTCTACTGATCCGCCTGTGGGGTTCGCCTTTGTATGGCTAAAGATAAACAAATTAAAGTTGAACGAGTAGAAAACAAAGTTAATGAACTTGAATTTAAATAACGAGAGATCCATTGATATAAATGGTAGAACAATCGAAAACGTCAGAAGTATTAAGTACTTAGGAATGATCATCGATAACGAGGTAAATTTTAATGAACATGTAGATTACATATGCAAGAAAATTCGTAAAAAAATTCGATTTTTCAAACGAATAAGAAAGAAGATGGATAACATCACAGTTGCGATAGTATACAACACCATAGTGAAACCACATTTTGAGTACTGCGGCACAATCTCACACTCATGCTGCAATCAACATCACCTGGAAAGGCTCCAAAATAAACGATGAGAAGCATTTTGAAATGCAATAGATATACACCGATCAGATGCATGTTGGATGCTCTTAAATGTTGAAGTATAAAACAAAGACTTGAACTAAATACACTTTTAGCTGTTTTTAAGGTAAAATACGGAGCGGCGCCAAGGATGTCAACAAGGGATGTCAAACCGGTCGGAGAAGTACAACCATATCCCTTACGTAATGCCAACGACTTCAGAGTGGGTTTTCAAAATACAACGGCAGGTCAAAGCACATTTATTAATAAGGGTCTCAGTCTTTTTAACACGGAGAAGCTCGTTGGTGCACAGGATGAACAAGACTGGCCCCAATTTCGAGCCTTGAGGTACACCGTACGTGCTTTGTTTTTCTTTACTCAATGTATTTGCCACTTTAACCCGTATTGTTCTTTCAGATAGATAGTTTTTAATCCACTTTGCTAGAATCCCTCTTACGCCGATTCTATTGAGACTTTCTATGAGCTTCTCATGACTCAAAGTATCGAAGGCTTTGCTAAAATTTATGAACATGATTAGCACATGGTGGTTCTTGTTCAGACTTGTGGTTACTACGTTCGAGAATTCTCCCAATAGCACTCCAGTGCTTTTATTTTTTTGGAAGCCGTATTGGTTCGGTTGTAAAACTTTGAGCTTTTCAATGAACTTTGTTAGCCGCGTTACAACAATTTCCTCCAGACACTTTTCTACGACAGACAAAATTGCGATCGGTCTATAATTTTCGATTTTGTTTTTTACTCCTCCCTTAAAAATTGGTCGAATTATTGACGTCTTCAGTAACCTTGGAACACAACACTGATTTATGCTTTGCTTGATGATTGTTTGTATAATTGGAGCCGGCAGGCCTGCCGATTTTGGATCACTCGGTTACTGAGGCCAATGAAATGCCGATGTCGTCGCATTTGTCTGATCCAGGCGTTTATAGGCCTGCCTTTCCTACACAGCGATGTCTTTGGAACGTGCATTGATATTGCCTTTTTAACAGGGTTCAAATGATCTCTTCTTTGAACGTGGCAATACCAACTGAGCCGGTCACGCTCTATTTTTTGTACGATGGTTTCCTTGATGTGAAAGCTTCCACGGATCTTCGAACTTCTTATTCGATCAAGCTTTGTCACTCCTGCTGTCATGCGAAGCATCTTCATCTCAGCTGCCGTTAATTTACTCTCATACTTTTTGTACATCGTCCAACATTGTGAACCGTATGTGAGCGCTGGACGCACAACTGCGGTGTAGAGCCTTCCTTTCAACTTAGGTGGCATTTTTCTGTCACAAAAGATAGCGGAATTTTCTCGCCACTTCATCCACCCTACGCTTACACGATGATTGATGTCGTCATCACAAGTTGCTTTGCTATTGATCATAGATCCCAGATATTTGAACTTTTCGCACTTGGGAAGTACTGTTCCATTCAAATAAATGTCTGGAATAGGCCTGAGTGGATCAGAGAACGGGCAGCATAAGTACTCTGTCTTTTTTGAACTAATGCGATACCCATTTCCCTCCAAAACGTCCACCCACACATCAAGTGCTCGTTGCAGGGATGTAGGATCCTCACTTATGATGGCTCCATCGTCAGCAAAGAATAACTGATGTACCTTTGGGGTCCATCACTTTACCTTCAAGCAGATAATCAAGGACTGTAATAAAGAGCAAAGGACTTAAAACGCTTCCCTGGTGTACCCCGACTTTGATTGGGAACTCTTCGGTTACTCCAGCGGGGCATCTTACTTTTGTCTTTGCTCCTTCGTACATGTCCATAATCATCTGTACATAGGTTTCTGGAACCCCTCGATGTCTTAGCGCCACCCATATCAGATATGTCGGGCGAAATCCATTGCTTATTTTTACGACTTTTCCTGTTTGTTGTTGTTTTTTTAGATTTCATGTATATATCGTTCATTGTTTTTACAAATTTGTTGTACAAACACTCAATGTCATGCTCTTCATAAAAACTCTGCCAGTTGGTTTGTTCAATTAACTGATTGACTTTACGCTGGTCAATTTGTACAGGCACTTCTTCGAGAAAGTGTCGTTCTTCAAAGTTTCTTGTAGCATACATGGTGGCGTAATAATCAGATATATCCGTTTCAATGACAGCTGATACTATATCCCGTTCTGTAATGCTAACAAATATATGATCTATTATAGTCGAGGTATTTGCGGTTAGATCAACCCGCATAGATTGCTTAATAACATTGTTTAAGCCTTTGGATGCCATCATTTCTATGTATCTTATGACTTGTGTATCAAATACATTTTTTATACTGATATTTATATCACCTATCACGATTAGCTCTTTTTCTTTTTGGACGTGATTGTCTTACTCTTCAATAAATTCTACAACACTTAATTTTGGTGGCCTATAAATGGCGTGAATATGTTTTTTCCCCTTTTTGTCATCTATTTCTATTTGGATATTCTCATAGAATAGAGTATCGACATCAATCCTTTTGTATCGGACATTATTTTTAATAAAGACTGCAATTCCTCCACCTTTAGAATTTTTTCTATTGACGAATTCCGCATTAAATTCATTTATATAATAGAATTCGTTTTCTTCTTCTCTTATGTTAATTTAATTTAATACTATAATATCAACATGAATTAAAATGTTCTCAATTTCTGATACAAAAGTACTCCAGTTTTTCGTCATTGATCTAATATTTAAACAAACACAACAAAAATTCATCGATCCCAGTAAAGCCATGCATTACAGTAAAATCGATATCAGCATCACTATATTGTTCTTCCATCATATTTTCTTTCACTTTTGATTTCCTGATTTGTTCTTAATGTTAAGAGAGAGATTAAATGGAAATTTGTCTCACATCGTTAACACAGCCTATGTGTATGGTTTCACCGTTTTCAGACTTTCTTGCAGGTACTTTGCCTGATACCTACCACACAAATCTCCAGTTGCATTCTCTGGCTTTGTTTTTGGCGAGCCGAAGTAGATGTTTGTTTGTTGGAGTCAGCTGATTGTTAACAAAAACTAGCATTTGTTCATCTTTCTTCACGTTATTTTGCTTCAATTCCACAATTTCATCTGACAGATTTTGTAGAATGTTGTTGTTTAGTGTCATGTGTTGGCTTATTTCCTCGTATTTATTTGCCACAAATTCACAGCTGGTCTTAATATCGGACATTTCTTTTCTCATTAATTTCATCTCCTCAATAATCAATGTGTTATTGCTGTTTGATGTATGAGATTTAGTATCAGGCGAACTAGCACTTCTCGTACTTTTCGGTGGTGGCTGAGCTGGTGTAGTTTTCACTGGTATGGACTTCAGCGTACCTTCTACCGTCGCACCATTTGAGGTCGTCGAGTGGTTCTTTGACGAATTCCTTCGTTCGACTTACCTTTGGCTCTTTCGTGTATTTTTCAGATATCTTTTTTATCGATTCAGCCGTCTCTCTGTGGTGTTGAGCCAAATCGTTTACGGCCATTTTTCTTCTCTCTTTTTCTCGTATCTCGTTTACTATTTACGATCACTATTCACTTTAATACTTTCGAAACTTAGTGGTAGCTCAATAGTTCGAAGGACCAAATGCCTGGCGGGTGGTTATAATCTATATAAATAAAAATGAAATGCTGTTCGTTCGTCATCGCATCATTTAAGAACGGCTTGACCGATTTGGCAATAGCCCGAGTTAATGAAAGAAAAATTGGAAAAGTGGCTCGGAAAATTGGAAAATTCGCGAAGAACTGAAAGTGCCTTTCCGTTGGAAAAAATGTGTGTGCCTATGTTTGTATACTATGGACTCCGAAATCACTGAACCGATTGAGGTCAAATCTTCAGACAATCTTCGGTATTGGTCCTTTTAGTATTCCTGTGAAGTTTGGTCAAAATAGATCGACTATTTTAGTATTATAGTACTTTAGTACAAAGAAAAAATCTTTTTTGTTAGTCACAGCAAAGCACGTCGGGTACCATCGGTCCAGCAGTTTGCCCACTACTTTAGTATTATAAGACTTTAATACTAAAAATATATTGATGTATGTATTTATGGTTGGACCACTTACCCACTGTTGGCCGGTACAAAACTGTTCTCTAATAGCCCCAGGCGCCTGCATGACAATTGTTGCTCCAGGCGCCTGTCTGACAGTTTTTTTTTTGTCAGGCGCAGTAACGCTCGATGGGCACCCGCTAGTCAACAAATAAAAACACCGTTTTCTCTTGGAGTTGTCCTATTTAAATCCACCTTTAAATTTTATTTCACCCCTTTTTATACAAAATACCTAGTGTAAGTTATGCTGACACTCTCATAAATGATAACTTCTCTTATAACATATAAAATTCGTGGGAACTGCTGCTAACTCAGTGCGCTGACCAAAACGGGTATCAAATGATGAAGAGTTTCCCGCGGTGTCCGTTTCCAGTTAGGTGCATATGTACGCAATTGTACAGAGCAGTAGGTTCAGTTGGGGCAAATGTGAACACTTTTTTGAATTCAGGTGAAGACCAAATTTCGAATAATTGTTAAAACAGAACTGTACTTCCTTTCTTACTTTTAACAGAAATTGTTAAAAAAGGTCATGACTGGTATTACTGATGAGTTAATTGTGTTATAATAAGTGTGCAGGGTAGTGGTGTAGCGGTTCTTCTTTTTAAATGTGGGCTATAAAATTAATTTGAAAAAAAATAAATAAATATTTGGCGCAACTGCTCTTTAAGTGCAAGGGCCTAGCTTCTCGCAACCACTCATGTTGTGTGCGTTATATCTTTCACACGAATGGAAGGGACCTACAGTTTAGTGCCGTATCCGAAGGGCAATTTTTTTTGAGAAGCTTTTTTGAGACAACAATACTCTCGGATGTTTGTCAGATGCTCGCGAGAGGTGAAAAAATTAATTTGAATACACAGAAATAACCGTTGTTTCCAATAACCCCATGTTTACATATACCCCAACCGACCCTATATGCCATTGTCCTGAAATAAGGCAGTAGTTAATGACTGAAGACGACTTTCCTCGAGTAAATGTACTCGTATACTCGCCTCCTGTAGTGCACCCGAAGAAGCCGTTTAAAATACAACAGTCGAATTCATCTGCACAAGTTGTTGTTGTTGTTGCTTTGCGATGATTATGGATAAAACTTCGGAGATTGGATTTGTCGTAGTACCGTTATGTTTCTGTTTTTACGAATTGGCTTGTGCATACGTTTGCTTTTTCATTTATTTATTTCATTTATTTAATCAATAACAAACACAGCAAGAATTTAATCCTTATTAAAACAGTGTTGTTTACATTTTGTTTAAGATAAGGTGATAGTAGTTATAAGTGCATATCTACATATGCATTCATAATAAAGCAAGTAACTTGGAAATTATAATCAAAAAATAAATAAAAATTCATGGGTTGAAAATGTATAAATTATATCTTAAGTTATTCACAGACTACAGTTCTCTAAATATCAGCAAAATAATCAAACAGAATATCCCGAAAGTCTCTCATGTTGTAGCTTCTTCTCAAATTTAAAGGCAAGCTGTTCCATGATTTTACAGTGCAACAAAAGAATTGATTTTGCGAGGAAACCGACATAGACCGTGGTAAAACAAAGCTTGAGACCCGTGACGATGTAGTAAATTTAAACGTTTATCCGTTTACACATGGCAGTTTTGTTTTTGGAACTTTTTCTTGTTCACCTTCGGATTTTCTTTTGTTTCGGGTTCAGGCGAAGAGTTTTCCTAACAAACCTTTCTAAAATAATCTACTATGGAATTTTTCACTGCAAACTCCAATATGTCATCAATTTTTGGGGAGGAGCCTATTTCAACATGATTCAACCACTTCTTGCTCTACAAAAATATTTTTTTTATTTTATTTATTTCCCAATTGTTTGTATACATCTGTCTTATAAAGACACCTAGTATGTTGTGTTACAATAATAGTTAATGGGACTTATTCTAGGCTGAGTGACCAATGTCCTTCAGTCTCTTTTGGGACAATATGAAACAAATAACAAAGAGTTTTATAATTATAATTATAATTATGTATATTATGATGAGCTTCCTGTTATCAAGTCGCTAGGTCTAATCCTTTTTAGTGTTCTTCTTCCGAGTATCTCTTTTCGGGGAAGTGAGTTAACTTCGTCGTTTGGGTGAGTTAATAGTTTGATGTGGTGTCTTCTGCTTATGTTTGTTGCTTCCTCCTCTACCGTTCTCATTTGGAGGTCTCGACGAATGTCATAGTTGGAGATATACCAGTCAGCATCTATAATAGTTCGTAGGATTTTTCATTGCTGTCTTTGGATTATTGCTATATTTGTTTTCTTCGACGGCCATTTACGTAGAAATGGCGGTCTGATAGATAGCTCTTTATTATTAGGTCATAGTCAGGTGGGAGTAGGGACTGACGTTTATGTAATAGTCCCTTGTGCCAAACCATGTCAAATGCTTTAGCAACGTCTAAAAATACTCCAATGCAGTACTTCTTTTCCTCAAAGTCGGTTATGATTTTATTAACTACCCTGTGGACTTGTTGAATAGTCGAATGCTGTCTGCGGAAACCGAATTGGTACTCAGGTATCAAACTGTTATTAGTTAGTATAGGATTCAGTCGATCGTAAAAGAGTTTTTCAAAAACTTTTCCCAATATGGGAAGTAGGCTAATCGATCTGTATGATGATGTGGAAGTTGGGTCTTTACCAGGTTTTAAAACTGTAATTATTTGAGCAACCTTCCAGGTCTTGGGAAAGTATCTTAGCCTGATTAGTGAATTAAAGATATTTCTAAGGTACTTTAAGGCTTGTCTAGGTAATTCACTTAGTATTTTACCATTTATGGAGTCATATCCTGCAGCTTTCTTATGGTTAATCCTTTTCTTAATGCAGTGTTCAATTTCGGTTATTTTTATTTTCTTTATCCTTAAGTTGTTGGTGATTATATTAGGTTGAAGTGCTGGGGTATCTGCATCTTCCCTTTCATTGGTGAAAACTTCTTCGAAGTGCTTCGCAAAAGTATCTGCTTTGTCCTGATTTGTCTTGGCCCACGATCCATCTGGTTTCCTTAGTGGTGGCTGATGAGTTATTTTGTTCTAAGTTCTTTTGTTGCCTTCCATAGTGAGTAATTAGTTTCTGATGTCGAGGATAGATTTTTTAAATAGTCAGTAATTTGTGTATTTTGTCTTTGATTCAGACTTGCTTTTAGTTCTTTTATCGCTTTGTTGTAAATCTTTTTATCTTCTGGTGATCTGCTGGACTGCCATTGTTTCCTGAGTTTTCTTTCTTTTGTCGTCTTATGTTAGTTGGAGTAAAATATTTATAGTCTTTTTGGCTGATTACAGGTGTAGTTTTAATGGCTGCATCAATAACTGCTTCATTAAAGTGGATTATTGCCCTTTCAACGTCGGTTTGTGATTTTAATGGTACGTTAGTTTGTAGATATTGTGTTATGAGTTGTCGAAAGGAGTCCCGTCTTACGATTATAGAGCTGGTGTCTTCTAGGAGTAGCTGTTATTTCAGTTGCATACTGAAGATGTATAGGAGAGTGGTCCGATGAGAGTTCAAACCGAGATTTTATCGTCAATTTATTTAATGGGATGTTTTTGACTATGCAAAAATCAATAAGGTCTGGGCACTTATTTGAGTCAGTAGGCTAGTACGTAGGTTCGCCAGTGCTGAGGTATTTGCAGTTGTGCTTGTAGATGGCTTTAAGTAATATATTTCCTTTTGTGTTCGATATTCTTGAGTCCATATGCTTAGCGGTAAAATCTCCTGCTGCTATAAATCGGTTGCCTAGTGATTTAATGAAGTCGTCCTACTGTGCAATAGATACATATATTGTGTTTAGGGGGGCAATACAACGCTGAGAGAGTTAACAGGCCTTTCGTGTCTTCTATTTGGATTGATGTCGATTGGATGTGGTCATATTTGCATTGTTCAAGCTCTATGCATTTAATTGTGTTGTTGATAATTATTGCTGTGCCTCCATGTGCGGTTCCGTCGGCGTGATTAGTGTTAAAAATTGTATATCCTGGTATTTTAAGAAAGCTCTTACTGGTGCAGTGTGTCTCTGATATCATCAATACATCAGCGTGATTGTCTTTTATAAATTGCTTTAGTTCTAGTGCATGATTGTTTAGTCCGTTCGCATTTCAGATGATAATATTGAGTGCATTATACATGTTGTCCATTTAGTTTAGTGGTTAAAATTGCCAAAATTTGTAGCATGTTAGTCATTTGTTGGATTCGATTTTTCATCATTTCTTTAAGCTTCAGCATATCGTTAGAGTTAGGATCGGGTGGGTTTAATTTGCTTACTGTTTGTGAAGGATTTTGTCTGTTTTCTACCGTTGGAGTCGTACTTTCGATGACGTCTGTTATTAAAATGATTTTATTTTGATTGTCATTTTGTGGTTGATGATCGGAACTAGTTGGTTTAGTTGCAGCTTGGGCATAGGTGAGGTTTAATTTGATGTTGGAATTCTCTCTGATTTGTTGCTCACCATTTTCGAGGAGATCTTTTTTGCGTAAAGAGGCGAAGCGTTCTATTTTCAGTGCTTTATAGATCTCGCATCCCTTATAATTGGGCGTATGGTTTCCTTTACATACCGCACATTTTACCATGCCTTCGTTTAGCGTCGTCTTATAGTCAACTGTCTTGTGCGTTCCTGCACACTTGACGTATACTGGATCTCTAGTACAATAATTTCTGGTATGTCCATACTTTTGGCAATTAGAGCACTGAGATATAGTCCTCTTGTGATGTGGTGGCTCGAAATTAACCTTACACTGAAGGAGGTGGGTTATGTCATAAATGTTTTTGTTGTTTTCAGCCATTTGTATCTCAACAGAGAATAGAGGGAGGGGTTTTCTTGTAATTCTTTGAAAGATATTGTATATGTTTTTTACTTTGTGACCTTTCTCTTCCAGGTCATTTTTAATGTCTTTGATAGCTGTAGAGTGGTGCATGTTTCGTAGTATTACTCTGAATCCTTTTTCATCTTTTGGTCTGAATGTGTAGTACTTTGTATCGTTTTTGCGTAGCATATTTATAATTGTTCTGTAGTGTACGGAGTCTGAAGGTTGAACTCGGCTTTCGTCCTTTCTTAGTACCTTTAGTGCGAAATTATCTTTTGCGATCTCATTTAAGGCATTGTTAAGTGTTTTTATACATTCAACACCTTGAACGTAGATTGGCGGAGCTTTCATGTAGTTGTGGTTTGTCAGGTTGGATAGATTTGTCGGCAGGTATATTTCCTTTTTTACTGGATTCTAGGTCTAGGTCCTCCGTTTGAGGATTGCAAAACGGTTAGAGGAGTTTGTGTCCGAAGTCTTGCTTAGCCATAGTTCAATGTCGTTTGATTTTTATGTTTGAATTTTTGATCGTTGTTAGTACAAAATACAAAAATATACAAATAAAAAATATATTGTTAGTAAAAAAAGCGAGAAAAATCGCTTTCATCCAGGTTTTTCATTATTTTTCGAACTTAAAATTCTCTCTGTCCGTCAGCTGTATTGTTTTAAAGTCCTAAAGACATCAATACTAGAGTTCTGGAAGGTCATAATGTACGTAGCAATCAATTGCATCAAATAGCTATTCCTAGCTGTTAGACTACAGCCTATAAACATTTTTCTACTGTTGCATCACGCCGTCTCTTTAATAAACTTCCTTTTTCCCTTAGGATTCTTAGTCCCATTAATAGATTTATGAATCTCGTAAGACATTGGTTCTTAGCCCAAGTTATTAAAAGTTTGGAATCTATTGTTAGTTCTCGTGCATAGCTCCTGATATATTGGTGTTTTGTTCTTCTCATAAAACGCATTTTAATCATAAATTTGAAAATTTGTATGGTTTCCGTTTTTCCAATTACTTAATGACTTATATTTTGCTTAGTTTCAATGAATACTTGTCTTGAATTATAAATCTACATAAATTTAACTTTAAAGGGTCACCCCATCCATTGAATTTACTTCTAGTAACTTAGACCATTAAAGTGGCATTTAATACTATTTTTGCTCAAGAAATATGGAATTTTACCTAATTTCCTCTAGTTAAATTTTGTTATTTTATTATTTATCTTAGTACACTGAATTATTGTAATTATCCTTTAGAGAAAATAAAATTGTATAACCATGTAACTAAATCATGTTACCACAGCACAAGATCTAAAAAAAAAGGTGTAGCATATTGATCCATGTATGTATGTATATTTACCATCCGATTAACCAACCATCCGATTAAATGTCAAATGGGGTTGGAACTAGTATCTTTGATCCCAACTACAAACTCTTTACACCATTAGGTCAATCCACTACTATCTTCCAAGCAGAGGTCTATGCAATCGAGCTCTGCGCCAGAGAATGCATTAGACGAAGCCTCCGAAGATCACATATGGTATTAATGTAATGAAAGAAAGCCAAGCAGCACTCAAGGTTCTCACGTCTTCTTCTTCTTCTTCCTTTTATCAGCGAGGTTATGATCCGAAAATAAGCGATCATAACCCTCCCACTTCACCGCATTTCTACTGATCCGCCTGTGGGGTTCGCCTATTTGACCTCAGAAAATATCGGCAGGCCTGCCGATTTTGGATCACTTGGTTACTGAGGCCAATGAAATGTCGATGTCGTCGGATTTGTCTGATCCAGGCGTTTATAGGCCTGCCTTTCCTACATCGCGATGTCTTTGGAACGTGCATTGATATTGCCTTTTTAACAGGGTACAAATGATCTCTTCTTTGAACGTGGCAATGCCAGCTGAGCCGGTCGCGCTCTATCTTTGTACGATGGTTTCCTTGATATGAAAGCTTCCACGGATCTTCGAACTTCTTATTCGATCAAGCTTTGTCACTCCTGCTGTCATGCGTAGCATCATCATCTCAGCTGCCGTTAATTTACTCTCATACGTTCTGTACATCGTCCAACATTGTGAACCGTATGTGAGCGCTGGACGCACAACTGTGGTGTAGAGCCTTCCCTTCAACTTAGATGGCATTTTTCTGTCACAGAAGATAGCGGAATTTTCTCTCCACTTCATCCACCCTACGCTTACGCGATGATTGATGTCGTCATCACAGGTTGCTTTGCTATTGATCATAGATCCCAGATATTTCAACTTTTCGCACTTGGGAAGTGCTCTGGAATAGGCCTGAGTGGATCAGAGAACGGGCAGTACAAGTACTCTGTCTTTTTTGAACTAATGCGATACCCTGCTCGTTGCAGGGATGTAGGATCCTCACTTATTGATAAAGAACACACAAAGATCAATTTTGAGGTTCAAATTTAATTGAATGAACAAATTGAAATATAAATTTTACATATGTAATATACAAAAAAAAACAGATATATGCGCACACGCAATGATACGATTCCGATGTGGTCGCTGCTACGGTTGAGATCCAAGTGGACGAGAGACAGTGCCCTTTGATTCAACAGAGTATGATACCGTTCCATCAAAGAGAGAACGATTTAGAGTACCGGTGGGTGGTATATGGTATTGTACTGCTTGCGATTAATATATAACTTAAGTACAGTGACTCAGAGCAAATATGAAATACAAATCAATGATAGTGATTATAAAGAGATTATTGATACATGATAAACAATAAAGAATTACTAAATGATACGAGTATGTAAGATTTAAAGTCTTGAACATCCCGGCCCCCCTGGAACGAGGTTTCAGGAAACAGGAAGTAATGCCAATTTCGCAATAGGGCGTACCAAAGTACCGCTTGCCGTTCTGACTGTTGCTACTCGAACTTTCTTTTCTGGTCCCGGTGCCACGGCATCAACTCGACCAAGAACCCATTGCGTGGGTGGAAGATTGGGCTCCTTAATGACCACCAGGTCTCCAACCTTCAGATTTGGTGTTGGGTGCTGCCACTTGTTGCGTTCTTGAAGCGTCGTGAGGTACTCATTGTGCCAGCGTCTCCAAAACCCCTGGACCATATTTTGCAATAGATTCCAATGCGATAATCGATTTGTTGATATGGTTTCAAGCGAAGGCTCTGGTACAGATGTAAGAGGTTGACCTATAAGAAAATGAGCCGGTGTTAGCGGGTTAAAATCATCATCTGATAGAGAGCATAAAGGACGTGAATTCAATACGGCTTCTATTTGACTTAAAACTGTGGCCAGCTCCTCAAAGGTTAAGATAGTTGCCCCTATTACTCGCCGTAAGTGAAATTTGACGGACTTCACTCCAGCCTCCCACAATCCGCCAAAATGTGGAGCGGAGGGTGGAATAAAGTGCCACTCAATATTCTCCCGTGCTAATGCAGAGTTCGTATAACGTCGTTGTACTGCTGGGACATTACCAATCTGTGCATGTCGGTGAGACATCGTCGCTCCCCCTTAAAATTGGTGCCATTATCACTATAGAGGTTAGAACATCTTCCTCTTCGTGAAGTAAACCTCCGCAGAGCAGCGAGAAATGCATCGGTCGATAGATCACTCACTGCCTCTAAATGGATGGCCTTCGTGACCAAGCATACGAATAAGGCAATGTATGCCTTTGTTAGCTTAGGATTCCGTCCACGTGAGAATTTTATGGTTAGCGGGCCAGCATAATCAACCCCTGTGTTTGTAAATGGGCGAGTCGGTTGAATCCGCGCCGCTGGCAAATCGCCCATTAACTGCTGGCTCCGTAAACGTCGTTGCATGAAGCAGATCTTACACCGGTGTACGATTTTGCGGATGAGATTCCGACTACCAAGTATCCAATATTGCTAACGGACGATGGAAAATGTCTCGGATACACCTGTGTGAAGATTGGTAACATGAATGTCTGTCACTATAAGGGAAGAAAGATTAGTATCATTAGGCAGAATTATGGGATGCTTAAGATTATAAGAGATTGTAGAATGTTTTATCCGTCCACCAACGCGAAGAAGTCCATCGGTGTCTAAAAAGGCTGAATACCTAAGCAGCTTCGATTTTTGTTGGAGTTGTTGGTGTTTGATGAGATGTTGGATATCGTCTCCAAACGACATCTCTTGAGCATGTTTGATAATTGCCGACCTTGCACATTGGATTTCATGAACTGTAAGTCCGAGAGTTCGACGATTACACATATTACCCCGACAATTGAATATAAAGCGTAGACAATAAGCCACGATTCGTTGTAACCGATACCACGACGAGATTTTTTTGATTAGGAGAGTTAGTATGTTAAAATCCGCGACCGTGAATAATGCATGTCTGGGTACTTGTCTTTCTTCCCGTTTAACAGCCTCACATTCCGATCTTCGATTAATATTAAACTTAGATACTGGCCAATCTTGCTCCGGAAGATTCAGCCAACTTGGTCCAGTCCACCATAACTTATGTGTCACAAGATTTAAGGGAGAAACACCACGCGACGCACAGTCTGCCGGGTTGTCTTCCGACGAAATATGGTGCCAGCATGATCGCGGAACCGTGTCTAGAATTTCGCCAGTGCGATTAGCGACGAACGATGCCCACCGACGAGGGGGTGAAGACAACCAATGTAGGACTATTTCGGAGTCACACCAAGTATATATTTCTGAAACGTTGATGGTCATAGAGGATTTTACACGTGATATTAATCGGGACAAGAGAAGAGCTCCGCATAACTCAAGACGCGGAATTGAGACGGGTTTCAATGGAGCGATTTTAGTCTTTGCAGCAATAATCGTGATTTTAAAGTCTCCCGGAACTAATTTGCAGCGCGCGTATACAACCGCAGAATAGGCTACCGACGAAGCATCTGAGAATCCATGTAGTTCAATGTTATCTGAGGATGTAAAGACATGTCGAGCGACGCGAATATTTTCAATATATGGAAGTTGCTCCCGATAGGCAATCCATTTTTCAGCTATATCCGATGGAACAGGATCATCCCAACCTAGTTTTAGTTCTGGTACCCAAAGTTCTTGGAACATTACTTTAAACGTTACAACTGATGGTGCTAACAATCCAAGAGGGTCAAAGATACGCGAGATTTCGGAGAGCAATGTTCTTCTCGTTGATGATGATTTCAGCGGAGGTGAACTCACCTTATAAGACAACTCGTCACAGGCGGGATCCCAATACATGCCCAGGACCTTAATCGATTTGTTAGACCGTTCGGTATCAATGAGCGAATACTCACAGTCTTCGCTTGGTAACTGTGCCAAAAGCGACCAGCAGTTAGAACTCCACTTGCGCAACGATAGCTTAGCCATCGACAACAGGGCGACTAACTGAGACTGAAGTTTTAAAAGAGCTTCAACCGAGTCAGTTCCTGTCATCACGTCATCGACGTACACGTCGTTGAGTATGACCTGAGACGCATGGGGATAAGTTGCACGATAATCAATGGCGAGTTGGTTTAGGACGCGAACTGATAGAAATGGTGCACATGCTGTACCATATGTGACGGTACACAGACGAAAATGCTGAATCTCATCGTTGGGGCTTTCACGCCAAACAATGCGTTGAAAGTTGGTGAACTCATCGTCAACCCAAATCTGACGAAACATTTTCACCACGTCAGCTGTGAACACATATCAATGTTGTCGAAATGTCATGCAAACGCCAATCAAATCTCTCTGAATCGAAGGGCCTACTAATAACGTACTATTAAGCGATTGACCGAGAGAATCCTTTGCGGAGCCATCGAAAACTACACGCAGTTTTGTTGTTGAACTATCCTTTTTGAGAACGGCATGGTGGGGGAGATAAAATTGGTGAGCAGGATCCTCGTTCAGCTCCTCAGGGCAGGGGGAATTCGTTTCATATGACCCATATCAAGATACTCTCGCATGAACCTTGAATATGAATCACGTAAATCTGGGTCCTTTGCAAAGCGACGTTCCATAGATTGTAGGCGTGCGATGGCAGCTTGTAAGGTATCACCGAATGTTGGAAATGAATTTGTAAAGGGGAGATGAACTATATAACGTCCATCGGACGAGCGAGAAAAGGTTTGACGAAAATGAGTTTCAGCGAGATCCTCGCCGAGCGATTGTTTTGAGACTGGGGTAACCTCTTCCAACTCCCAGAATTTCTGCAATAGATTGTCAATGTCAAGTGTAGAATGAATCGAGGACACTGTGAGATTATTTGGCGATTGATGAGAGAGAAATTCTCCGGTGATAACCCACCCAAAAACGGTATCTTGAGCAATAGGAGTGCCTGTCGGACCCCGAATCTGGTTTCCCTTTAAAATGCTCCACAGTTTATCTGCTCCAAGTAGAACATCGATCGGAAGAGAGATATTGAATGTGGGATCAGCCAGTTTCAAGTCGCGAATGTGGTGATAAGAGGACGTATCGATAGTTTGAGTAGGTAAATTCGATGTTAACCTTGAAAGAATAAACGCGTCGACGATAACACGAGTAGAATTGAGTCGCGAATACATTTGGATTGATATACAACCTCTTGTATAGCCCGCTTCCGAAGCGGCCACGCCAATGATAGGAATTCGAGCATGACTTCTGGGATGACCGAGTCTTTGTGCAACTGATTCTGCAATGAATGAATATTGAGACCCAGAGTCCAGTAAAACTCGACAGTTTACCAAGTTGCCTTGCTTGTCCTTAACCTTGGCCATTAGAGTTGGAAGAATAGTTTGCCGATTGCCTAGGTGTTGTGATTGTGAGTGATTATTGACGATAGGGGAAGGAGAAGAAGAATTTGAAGGTTCCACTCGTGTCACAGCATGCCGAGATGGCAATAGATTTGTTGATTTAACGGTATGTACGAGTGAATGATGCCGAGATTTGCACGTGCGACAGCGGTATGTGGACCGGCACTTATTTGATGAATGTCCTGACCTAAGACAATTAAAACAAAGAGAATTGTTCTTCACAAATTCCCGGCGAGAATCAGTACTAAGCGAAATAAATTTCGTACACTGACTCAAAATATGTTCATCATTGCACATTGGACAACGTGGATTTGCCTGATGTGTTTCAACCACATGGGCTCGAATCGAAGTTGGAGGTTTTCCGCGCGATGATAGCGAACGACCATGCAATTGGCACGACTCCAATGCATCACAGCGAAGTTGTAAAAAGACCAATAGCTCCTGAATGGTACAATCATCCCGCGACCCTACTTCGTTTGCCCATGCTTCCTTACTATCCTGATGTAGTTTCAGAAGTAGGAGATAAATGAGCCATGGAAACAATCTGAAACATCTGAAACAATTAAATGACGAATCAAATTTAAAGCATCTTCGCGAAGGTATGACTTCAAATAACGGAATTTCTGGGTGGATGATAAATTCTCATTTTGATCGATAGACGCAAGAAAAATGTCTCTAAAGCAAGGCCACTTATTGTAATCCCTAGAAAATGGAGGGATGTTTATTTTAGGTAACGAAATCGATGCAGATTGTGTAGACTTAGTAAGTGTCTCTAAAAAGGATGCCTGTTGTTGTGCTAGCTTTTCTACGACCGAATTTTTAGGTGCAGGTACAGTCTTCACGGACGCCAACCGCGCGCGAATAGTTTTTGTCAGGGTAGACTGAGCAATAAAATATTTTGCCTCATACTCTGCTAGATCCTCATCTGAAGCTACGTAGCTAGGATCGTCTACAAACTCGAACACTTTATCTTGGAGCTTCACGAGTTGTGTCCACGTGTCTTCGAGAGTTTTTAATCGAAGCTCCAAAAGCTCTACCGCAACATTTTCACTAATACTTTCTACAAAGTTTGCACATCGAGTCACACCTCCCTTTAAAATACCGATTCTTTTCTTCAATGCATTCATAGTTCAAATGTTAGGCAAAATTAATTAGTCAAGGGCAACGGTGTTCACGCAATACACTATCGGAAATTGGATGCACGTGGGTACAACAAGGGTGACAAAGTTTTTTATTATATCAGGAAGCGCAAATTAATTTAGTCTATTTAATCACGAAAGGCTTATTACAACACAGAAATATCCGGCTCGAAGGACCAATTTATGATAAAGAACACACAAAGATCAATTTTGAGGTTCAAATTTAATTGAATGAACAAATTGATATATAAATTTTGCATATGTAATATACAAAAAAAAAAACAGATATATGCGCACACGCAATGATACGATTCCGATGTGGTCGCTGCTACGGTTGAGATCCAAGTGGACGAGAGACAGTGCCCTTTGATTCATCAGAGTATGATACCGTTCCATCAAAGAGAGAACGATTTAGAGTACCGGTGGGTGGTATATGGTATTGTACTGCTTGCGATTAATATATAACTTAAGTACAGTGACTCAGAGCAAATATGAAATACAAATCAATGATAGTGATTATAAAGAGATTATTGATACATGATAAACAATAAAGAATTACTAAATGATACGAGTATGTAAGATTTAAAGTCTTGAACACTTATGATGGCTCCATCATCAGCAAAGAATGACTGATGTACCTTGGGGTCCATCACTTTACCTTCAAGCAGATAATCAAGGACTGTGATAAAGAGTAAAGGACTTAAGACGCTTCCCTGGTGCACCCCGACTTTGATTGGGAACTCTTCGGTTACTCCAGCGGGGCATCTTACTTTTGTCTTTGCTCCTTCGTACATGTCTATGATCATCTGTACATAGGTTTCTGCAACCCCTCGATGTCTTAGCGCCACCCATATCAAATCTCGTGGTTGTCTGTCGAATGCCTTTTCAAAGTCAACCAATACAATATGCAAATCCCTTTTCATTATGATCCTTATACTTTGGCTTGCATCTGTGCTTGGTTTACCCGAAACAAACCCGCACTGATCATCAGATAGCCGTATTAGTTTTCGCAGTCGGCCACCTAATACCCGCTCAACGATCTTCATGGTGTGTGACATCAGCTTGATCGAACGGCAGTTATCACAGTTTCGCGTGTCACCCTTCCCTTTGTATACAAGGAAAAGGTAACTTTCCCTCCATTGATTCGGCATTGGGTCACCTCTCACAAATTTGGAGATGAGAATTCTGAGCCATCTGAACCCGATGTCTCCCATCTTTTTCCAGAACTCAGAGGGCATACTCAAGGCTCTCACGTCCTTTGACTATAAGTCTAAGCTGGTTTTGAATTATCTCCAGACGCTTTTGCAGCTTGCTGCACACAATAATATCACACTAATGTGGGTCCCCGGTCACAAAGGTATCCCTGGTAATGAAGCGGCTGATAAGCTTGCCAGACTAGGTGCCCAATCTCTTTACATTGGACGTGAACCCTTCTGCGGTTTACCCACCAGCCAGATTAAAATAGGGCTACTCCGTTGGGAACGCGAACAAGTGCTCTGTCACAGGAATGCTCAACCCGGCCTAAGGCATTCCCAGAAATTTATTAACTTCTCAAAAAGTAGAACCAGAGACATTCTATCAATGAGCAAACAGAATGCTAAGATCCTTACTGACTTCCTAACTGGACATTGCTCTCTCAACTACCATCTCAAGAAAATGGGCCGTGTTCAATCGGAAACGTGCCGTCTCTGCCTTGAAGACACCGAAACAGCCACGGGCCCGGCCATAGCCAGACTTTGGCTAAAGCACTTTAATAAAGGCGTTACATCACCTTCTGACGTCACCTCTTCTTCAGCTCGAACTATTCGTAGATTCATTAATGAACTTTCCCCCTGTGGGATAGGGGTCAGAATATACCCACGGTAGGCATGCCTGTCGTAAAAGGCGACTAAAATGCCAACCGGCCGTCTTTCTTACGGTAATATCAATCATGCAATGAACAAAACAAATGGTATTTATACCCCAGGTGGCAGCATGCAGAGGCATGCTCTACGGATTCTGGGGAGAGCTATTTATTGCATCAGGACTTAATCAACCCATTTAGGAAAAGCTTGAGGCTACAAAGATCTCCGCCTCAGGAGTTTTCACCTAAAGCGCAAAATAAAAGTCTCGCAAATCCGGATATGTTAATTCGGAAAACGCAAGCTTTCGAAGAGAGTACTCTGAAAAAGGAGAACGCCGTACTCCGAAAGAGGCTCGACGAAATGGAGATGTTGTGTCGAGATCTCAAAAGTAAACTTGATAAACTTGAATCTCAAAACGAGTCTTCAAAAACGCAGACGGTTATCCACTGTGAGCCTTCTCCGGGTAGCCATCACTACAGCACGGATGAAGAAGAACTCACACGCGAAACGGATTGGACACTCAAACGAAGACCATCTAAAAAACGTAAGGCCGGTTCATCGCCTGAAGTTGTTCCACAACAGCAACCTAATCACAAAGCGCAGCCGAAACCGGAAAAGCAAATTGAAAGCAAACGCGCCCCTCCACCAATAAATATCACGGGCGTTGCCGACTATAATTCTCTGAGGAAAATTCTAAAAACAACGATCGCTAGTGAATTTAAAGTAACTTCTTACGAAACGATGCGTGGAAAATCAAGGTTAATGACGCTGAGGGCTATCGGGCTGTATCTCAAAGGCTAAATAAGGAAAAAATTCAATGGCATACTTACGAAGACGAGTCTGAGAGACCCTTGAGGGTCGTAGCTAGAGGGCTTCATCCATCATGCGCTAAAGAAGACGTTATAGATGATTTACGCGTTAGAGGTTATAACATTCTGGACGCCGTGAACCTTTTAAAAAAAGAGAGAAAACGACCAGACCATGGTGAAGAAACTACATTGAAACGTAAGCTTCCGCTTTTTGTGTTATCATTCCATAAAACGGAAAGCCAGCAAAAGATATTCAATATTCGTACAATCATGAGTATGGTCGTTAAAATTGAGCCGCTACGTGTCAACACGAAGACAGTTGCTCAATGCAAGCGATGCCAAGAGTTTAATCATACACAAGCGTACTGTCGGGTTGTCAAACGGTAGTGCATGCGATCATATGAAAACACAAGCGTTTTCACTTAGCTGATGCCTACCAACTCCTACTCTCAACCTCCACGCGGTGACAGCCGGGTGCCTAGTACCTTAATTCAAGAAATGGGTAACCAACCCCGTTGGCGGATTCTTGGTGGCAGCAGATGAGAGAGGGGGGGAAGAGTGCTTTTCCACTAGAGCACTTCTTCCTGTTCCAGGCGGCAGCGGACGAATTCCCTAGACGGAGTCAACGGTGGCGTCTATAGTTCCAGTTAGGTTGAACTTAGTGAATACCTTGCGCGAGCTGCTTCGACGTATTCGGATCACAGGTCGGTAAGGAATTTCCAATGTTGGTCAGGACATTGGAATAGAGATGGTGGCGGAGGAGCTCTTAATGGGCCAACGGCAGCGCTCATACTCCCGTAGTGGACTACTGGCACCGGTGTACCCGGCCCCTCGTCCTAGGGGAATAATTAAGGAACTGGTTGGGGGTTGTGCCGTCGGGGTAACTTCCCTACCACGTAAAAAACTCATGGTTCCGAAACAACCAAAAGCCTCGGATAAGGATGATTCAACTAATGACGACCCCAGCAAACGAAATAAGGACAACGACCTTCGGATCTGTACGTGGAATGTCCTGTCCCTTTACAGACCACGTGCAGCCGAACAACTAGCAGAGGCCCTAGACTGCTATAAAGCAGATATTACCGCCATCCAGGAAGTGCGAGGGGATGGGCCGGGCAAAAAGAGGATGAAAAACTGTGACATCTACTACGGTGATTGCTACAGAGGCAACAGACAACGCTTATTCGGATGCAGATTTGTCATACGCGGCAGACTTAGGCAAGAAGTCTTAAGCTTCCGACACGTTAGCGAGCGTATTATGACTATCCGGATCAAGGCTAAATTCGCTAACATAAGCCTAATATGTGTTCATGCCCCCACAGAAGAAAAGGACCCTGCCACCAAAGAGTGTTTCTACGAGCTCCTCGACAAAACATACGAGCAATGTCCTAAATACGACGTTAAAATCGTATTGGGCGATTTTAACGCCAAAATAGGAAAGAAGGACGTCTTTGGTAGGGCAGTCGGTAAGAATAGCCTACACGACACCACGTCTGATAACGGACTAAGGCTAATTGATTTCGCTGTGGAGCGAAATGTCACCATAGCAAGCACATGGTTTCCTCATCTCGATATTCATAAGCAGACATGGCGGTCTAATGATCATGTAACGATCAACCAAATTGATCATATTGCGATCGACGCAAGGCATGCCTCCAGTATTCTGGATGTCCGGACCTTCCGAGCGGCCAACATAGACTCGGATCATTACCTTGTTGTAGCCAAGGTACGAATGCGGATATCCCAATCTGAGCAACAAAGAAGAATTACTGTGAGAAAATTTAACGTCGAAAAGCTACAATCGCAAGAGACCGCCAGACTCTTACCTGAACGCGTATCCCGAAATCTCTCAATCACCCCTTTGCCGCCAGCATCAAGTACCGAAGACCAGTGGCAACGCTGCCAACATGCCATCAGAAACGCCGCGACTGATGTGCTGGGTCTCGCTCGCCCACCACCGCGAAACCCCTGGTTTGACGAAGAATGCCGGCGAGTGCATGTAGCAAAACAAGAGGCATATAAAGCGGCGCTGCAAAGGAAGACGAGAGCTGCTCGTGAGCTCTACGAGCAAAAGAGACGGGAAGAACATCGGCTTCTCCAAAAGAAGAAGAAAGAGCATGAGAAGCGCGCGTTTGAGAATATCGAGAGTTTATACTCCAGGAACAATGTACGGAAGTTTTACCAAGAGGTAAAAAGAACGTGTCAGAGAAGTAATACCCGTACAGAAACCTGTAGAGATGAAAATGGAAACCTCGTAGTAGACTCACAGTCGGTGCTGAGAATATGGAAAAACTACTTCTGCAGACTGTATAACGGCGACGAAGACCAACATCCCGCTGTCAGGCAGAATGAACCATTCAACATAGACGATGATAGTCAAAATTTCCGTCCCCCTGACCAAAACGAAGTGAGGATAGCAATATCCAAGCTAAAATCCAACAAGGCTGCTGGACCTGACGGCTTACCGGCCGAACTCTTCAAGGCAGCAGGGGATGAATTGGTAGAGTGCATACACCAACTCATTTCTAATATTTGGTCAGACAAGTGTATGCCTGATGAATGGAATCTCAGCATCGTTTGCCCGATCCACAAGAAAGGAGACCCCCTCAATTGCGCCAACTATAGAGGCATCAGTCTCCTCAACATCGCATACAAGATCTTTTCTGCAATATTGTGTGAACGCCTGAAACCTTTTATCAACAGCCTGATTGGACCCTATCAGTGCGGTTTCAGGCCAGGAAAGTCCACCATCGATCAAATCTTCACACTTCGGCAGATCCTGGAGAAAACCCAAGAATTCCAAATCGATACTCACCACCTCTTTATCGATTTCAAGGCCGCCTATGACAGCATCTATAGAGAAGAGCTTTATAGAGCCATGTCTAGTTTTGACATCCCTGCCAAACTTGTCCGTCTGTGCAGGCTGACGATGGAGAACGCTCGCTGCTCCATCAAGGTCGGTAATGACCTCACCGAGACCTTTGATGTCAAAAAAGGTTTTAGACAAGGTGACGCGCTGTCATGTGACTTCTTCAATATTATACTTGAACGGATTGTGCGGACCTCATAAGCCAACACCGGAGGCACAATCTATTACAAGTCTGTACAACTGCTTGCATACGCCGACGATATAGACATTATCGGAAGAACTCAGCGGGCTGTCACCGGTGCGTTTGCAAGCATTGAGGCAGAAGCGACCAAAATGGGTTTAGCGATAAGCGAGGGCAAAACCAAGTATATGCTGTCAACAAGAAGGGAAAACCAACACCGACGAATTGGACAAAACGTCACCGTGGGCAGCTATAACTTCGAGGTAGTAAGGGACTTTGTCTACCTTGGCTCTGCTATAAATTCAGCAAACGAAATCAGTGCAGAAATCAATCGAAGAATAACTCTTGCCAATCGCTGTTTTTTGGGCTTATAAGGCAATTCAACAGTAAAGCGCTATCTCGAACAACTAAGGAGACTCTATATAAGACCTTGATCATCCCAGTCCTGCTTTACGGCGCTGAAACATGGACTTTATTAAAAGAGGATGAAGATATCCTTGGTCGCTTCGAGAGAAAAATTCTTCGTAAGATTTTCGGTCCCGTTTGCGTTGACGGGTTTTGGAGGAGAAGATTCAATCACGAACTATACGAGCTGTACAGCGACATCGACCTAGTCAAAAAACTGCGTATTGGACGTCTGAGATGGCTAGGACATGTAGAGCGAATGGACACCAACGCTCCGGCCCGCAGAGTCTTCGAATCGAATCCCGAGGGACGACGCAGTAGAGGGAATCATCGCCGTAGGTGGCGCGCACAAGTTCAAGGGGACCTCGACCAACGAGTGCGCAACTGGAGGCAATTAGCTAAAGACCGAGCTAAGTGGGGAGGCTTGTTGGTTGAGGCCCAGGTTCACCCCGAACTGTAGCGCCACCTAAGTAAGTAAGTAAGTACTGTCGGAAAGAGCCGCGTTGCGTTAAGTGCGCTGGGAATCACTCTTCGGAAAATTGCAATTTGAGCACAAATGAAAAAGCTACTTGCGTTAACTGCAAAGGAAGGCACCCAGCAAATTATCGCGGTTGCGAGGTCGCTAAGGAATTACAGATGCGACGGAAAAAATCGACAACGCCGATTGTACGGGGAACGAAATCAGTCGATCGGGCTCCCACGTCGGAAGAACGTATTGCTAAGCAGACTGAGCGCTCTCGTAAGCCAGTTGTACAGATTCCTAAGCCGACTGAAAGGACGCTCGGATCAGCAGTGCAGACTCTTGAAACAGTCAATCAGCCTTCTAAGCCAGTAAAACGTACGTCAAAGTCGTCCACTAAAAAGGCTGAGCGAAAAATAACCTCTGACAAGCCAGCGAACCACGTACGTCTGACGTATTCTCAGGCTGCAGTCAAAGCAACCAAACGAAACGTCGGATCACCCTCTGATCCGTTGAATGAAATTCTAAACTGCATCTACGCTAAGTTCGAGGAACAATGTGAAATTAACAAACGGATTCTCGAACGTCTCAGTAACGTCGAAAGCTTTGTATGACTAACCATAAATCTAAATCTAAGTAAATATGAACTCTTTGCTTAAAATAGTAACATGGAGTGCAAACGGACTCTTACAAAAATCTAACGAATTAGAAATGTTTCTAATAAGCACCTGAGTTACAATATTTCGTCTGTTTACTGTCCGCCGCGATGCCCACTACAAAAAGACGACTACTTCCGTGTCTTCAATGCTCTTGGTTCAAATTTTCTTATTGGTGGAGATTTCAACGCGAAGCACACCTTCTGGGGTTCAAGATGTACATCTTCTAAAGGAAAAATTCTCTACGAAGTGGCAAATGAATTCGTTTGTTGTTTTTATTCGACAGGAAAACCGACCTATTGGCCTCACCTCACCATTGGACTCACAAAAAATTCCCGATCTTATCGATTTTTTTGTTACAAAAGGCATTTACGAGAAGTTTGTTACAGTCAAAGAATGTTTTGATCTCTCTTCTGACCACTCGCCGGTAATTTTATTACTTGGAGAAGCGCTGATCAAGAAAAAAGGGCCTCCAAGACTAACTAGCAATAGAACAAACTGTGAAGGTTTTAGAAATGATTGCGAAACAAATATTGCCTTAAATGTTTCACTTAAAACACCTTGTGAACTAGAGGACGAAGTTGATCGTTTCGTGGAAACAATCCAAAGAGCGGCGTGGAAAAACACTCCTTCTAGAAGCTATAAGATCAACTGCAACGAAAAGTATCCCAGAGAAATCATTGAACTGGTGAGAGAGAAACGAAAAGCACGAAAGAAATGGCAAATCACTCGTGCACCGCAGCATAAAACGGTCCTTAACCGACTATGCAATCCCCTTAGAGATAGTATTCGCGAATTTAAAAGCAAAAAGATAATGACCTATCTTGAAAATCTTTCCGGTGAAAGAGAATCAAATTATTCGCTTTGGAAAGCGCTAAAAAGCATCCGGAAACCTCAAATGCAAGCGCCACCAATTCGGAAAATCGATGGAAACTGGGCCAAGAGCGACAAAGAAAAGGCAGAACTTTTTGCTTTGCACTTAGAAAAAACGTTTAAGCCATTCGACGGCCCTTCGTTAACGCCCGACTCCCCAGTCACGACATCTGACAACTTTAAAGTAAAAAAAGTTGCATTGATTGAACTGAGGGAAGTGATTAAAAATTTAAAGACGAAAAAAGCTCCAGGTTACGACTTGATAACGGCGCAGGTAGTTAAAGAATTGCCGAATAAAGCTATTATCAAACTGCTCTATTTGATCAACGCTTCGTTCAGATTGCTCTATGTTCCGAGACAATGGAAAGTCGTCAAGATTATAATGGTCCCGAAACCAGGCAAACCGCTAAATGAGAAGAAATCATATCGGCCTATTTCCCTATTGCCGGTTATCTCAAAAATATTTGAAAAACTACTTTCCAAACGTCTACAGCCCGTAATCGACGAAAGACATCTCATTCCTGACCATCAGTTTGGATTTAAAATCAAACATTCTACAATTGACCAAGTCCACAAAATAACTGACGTGATTGAGAAAGCTCTGAAAGAAAAAAACATTTGTTGTGGTGTTTTTCTTGACGTCTCACAAGCTTTCGATAAGGTTTGGCACGAAGGCTTGGAATATAAATTGCAACGACTACTGCCACGGCAACTCTTTTTAATCTTGCGATCGTACCTCACCGAGAGACTCTTTCGTGTTAAGCACGGAAACGATTACTCTGACTTCAAGGAGATTGCAGCCGGAGTCCCGCAAGGAAGTGTCCTTGGCCCACTTCTATATGTACTCTACACGCGTGACATCCCGCAAGAAAGAAACTGTGTCGTCGCCACGTTTGCGGACGATACGGCGATATTGACCACGGGAGATACCATTGAAGCAGCAACCGGAAAGCTTCAACATGCTATTAATAAAGTCCACGCTTGGACGAATTCTTGGCGTATTGTGCTGAACGAAAGCAAATCTACTCACGTCAACTTTACGTACAAAAAAGTGGATAGATTGCCTGTATATCTAAACTCGGCTCAAATACCGTACGCAAACAAAGCAAAATATCTAGGAATGATGTCAAGCTCAAATGGAAATCGCACGTGAAAAAGAAACGCGACGAACTTCAAAACAAATACCGACAAATGTACTGGCTACTCGGAAAACATTCGAAGTTGAGCCTACATAACAAACTGCTTATCTATAAGCAAGTGCTAAAACCAGTGTGGACGTATGGTATACAACTATGGGGTTGTACCAAGAAAAGCAATAGAAACATCCTACAAACTTTTGAAAATAAAGATCTTAGAACGGTCGTTAACGCACCGTGGTATGTACGTAACGAAGATATTCATCGGGATCTGGGAATTCCCAGCGTCGTCGAAGAGATAACAAAATTTGCGCGTAAACACAAAGATCGTGTTCACGGCCATTGTAACCGTACTATCACTCAACTACTTGACGCGAACAATTCAATTCGTCGTCTTCAAAGGACAAAACCTTTTCACCTCGCGTCATAGCACATGAAGGTCGTGAAAAAGGCAGGAACTTTCATTGGAATTTAACCTAGTGATGCGTACGTGATGATTGGTGTGATGATAGTGAGGTAAGTCCAGTACATCGTTTTAGGCTTTAGACACAATTTTTTTTACCAAAAAGTCTGGAACAGGCCCAGAAGGCTTTGGTTGCCTTAGCAATAATTCTGTCTAGATGAGGTTTCCAGTTCAGTTTTCGGTTTGGAGTTACACCTATTTATTTGGTTTCCTTTGAGATATTAAGTTGAACATCATTAAGAGATAGTGTTTTGAGATTCAGTTTAGTTTTCCTTGTGAATGGAATGATGACTGTTTTGGAGGGCTTGACTTTTAAGCCTTCTGACTGGCGCCATACATTTATTTTGCAAAGCGAATTTTGTATCTGTCCAGTAGTTCTGGACTCATGATTGCTTTTTATCGTTACGACTAAGTTATCGGCATAACCTTGTGTTAGAAGTCCATCATTGTTTAGGTCGTCAAGAAGTTAGCCTACTACTTACTTACTAACTTAGATGGCGCTGCAGTCCGGGGTGGACCTGGGCCTCAACCAACAAACTTCTCCAGCCAGCGCGGTAACGAGCCAGCTGCCTCCAGTTGCGCACGCAGAGTTGGTTGAGGTCCCCCTCCACTCGTTTGCGCCACCAACCGCGAGGTCGTCCTCTACTGCGTCGTACATCCGGGGTGGATTCGAGGACTTTCTTAGCGGGAACGTTGGACTTCAACCGCTCTAAATGACCCAGCCATCTTAGTCGCTGTATGTGAACTCTCTGGCTAAGTCGATGTCCTTGTACAGGCCGTATAGTTCGGCATTGTACCTTCTCCGCCACTCACGTCTATACAGACGGGACCAAAGATCGCTCGAAGAACTTTTCTCTCGAAATAACCAAGGGCATCCTCATCCGATTTTGTCAAAGCCCATGCCTCTGCGCCATACAGCAGGACTGGGATGATTAGTGTCTTATAAAGAGTTACCTTAGTAGTTCGAGATAGGGCTTTGCTACTCAATAGCCGTCTTAGCCCATAAAAACAACGATTGGCAAGAGTAATTCTTCGTGTGATCTCCTTACTGATATCATTTGCGGAGTTCACCATAGAGCCTAGGTAGACAAAATCCTTTACTACCTCAAAATTGTATCTGTCTATTGTGGCGTTCTGTCTAAGACGCTGATGTTGAGTGTCCTTTTTTGTAGACAGAATATACATATTTGGTTTTGCTTTCATTGACCGTTAGACCCATCTTTACTGCCTCGATCTCAATACTCGTAAAGGCCCCATTGACGGCCCGCTGAGTTCTTCCGATTATGTCAATGTCATCGGCATAAGCGAGTAGTTGTACAGACTTGTAAAAGATTGTACCTCCGGTGTTGTCTTGTGAGTTTCGTACAATTCTCTCAAGTACTATGTTAAAGAGATCGCATGATAGCGCGTTACCTTGTCTAAGACCTTTCCTGACATTGAACGGTTCGGTGATGTTCTTACCGACTTTGATGGAGCACCGAGAGTTCTCCATCGTAATTCTGCACAAACGGACGAGCTTGGATGCCAAGACTAGACATGGCTCTGTATAACTCGTCTCTATACACGCTATCGTAGGCAACTTTGAAATCGATGAAGAGGTGGTGCGTATCGATTTTATATTCATGGGTTTTTTCCAAGATCTGCCGTAGTGTGAATATTTGGTCAATGGTGGACTTTCCCGGCCTGAAACCGCACTGATAAGGACCTATCAGGTTGTTGGCGATCGGTTTTAGGCGTTCACATAATACAGCAGACAGGATCTTATATGCGATGTTGAGGAGACTTATACCTCTGTAATTGGCGCAGTTTAGAGGGTCTCCTTTCTTCAGGATCGGGCAAACGATGCTGAGGTTCCATTCATCGGGCATACTTTCGTCCGACCAGATTTTACACATGAGCTGGTGCATGCTCCTTACCAACTCATCTCCTCCTGCTTGAAAAGTTCAGCGACAGGCCTACTACAATAGACCATAATAGGGAGGATAGAATACAGCATGTAACGAAGTGACATGTTTCCCTACTTCTAACTACCAACCGAGACGAAAGTAGAGATAAAACGGAGTATACGGACGGGCACTTTTGCGGAGGACGACCCACGCCAACAATAGTGTTGCATATCTTCGGGCACCTTTGCGAAAGCCGAAGACGACCAATTCATAAGGGACGGAGTATTACATACTCTAAGTCACGGGAATAGAGCCAGAAACAATGAATAAAGTCAAGGAGACACAAACAACAACAAAAGGCGAATGATTTTAAGAATTCTCATCTGATTCTTAGAAGAACATCACATAAGTAAGAGAACGTAAGTGGCAGTTCTCAGAGTCGGATCAGTGGTGAAAGTGTACCAATCTAGTGTAACTGGAACAGACTCTCCTCGAATTCGGTCTCCGAACAATCCTCTGGTTTTGAGTTTTGTGCCACCACATCAGTGAGTGGGCATCCCGATACGGGTCCGTTTTGACCACAACCGGACCGTCCTCTGATAAGAGTCCTTCCTCTCTTTGGGACAACTTTTCCAGACCGGCATTTAGCGGAGTTTTGCCGCCAGCCCTTCCCGCTTGCAAGCTCATGCTTGGCTCCCCTCTTCCTGAGAAGTAGCCCATCTCGAACTGCCAAGCGGCCCGGACCTTGTGCGGACCAGCCAGGGGGCCCGTGCCTTGCACGGACAAGCCAGCCAGCCCGTGCCTTGCACGGTCTGGCAGCCGGCCCGTGCCTTGCCCGGATCGGACGAGCCAGCCAGCCCATGCCCTGCACGGACTAGCCGCAGGCCAGGGCCCTGCACGGACAAGCCCCGAACTGATACTGCGTGTGGACCGCACGCCCCGCCAAGCTGACTCCGAGACCCCACAACCCCGGAGACTCGCCGAGGAGAGCCAATCCGAGCCTGAGTTTGGGGTTAAGTATTGTCAAACCGTACTAAGTATTATAGATTAATTTTAAGCATTATCGACCTATTGTTAAAAGTTTTAGAGCATTTCTTTGGGTTGACCCTGAAGCCGGCGAACTCACCTCCGCCTTCGATAAAAAAGACCTATACAAACATTAAGGACAACCTTTGGAGGTACTAATGGAGATAGAGGTTTGACCAAGCTCGGCAGAGATGATTCTGCTACTCAGCATGGAGCATATCCATCTGATGGTGTTTGAATCAATGCCTTTGGCGTTGTCAAAGGCTGAGGAGATGTCTGAGAATATAAACAGAGTGAGTTCTTTTTATTGACAACGCCTATTAATTACTCGTACCGACAATATGGTGTAAGGCTATTATTTATAATTTTTTAGTTGATATGCAAATTGAGGGGCTATTCAATTAGGGCAGTGTTGAGGTAAGCAGATCGATCATTTTTTCCATTACCTTTAAGAATACAGAGGTGATACTGCCTGGCTTACGGGTCCTTGGGTCTGAGGGAGATCTGCTGCCAGCTTTAGGAATGAACAGTACATTAACTTTCCCCCCAGAAGGTGGGATATAGCTTATCTCATAAGTGGATCGTATGATTGGAATTGAGGAGTCGATTAGAGTATTAATTCCGTGCTGTATGAGGGCTGGGAAGATCCCATCCTCAAGCAGGTGCTTTGTAGCGTTTATGAGTCAATATGGCCCATCTGATAGAGTCAGAGGAAAGTACACTTCTTGATAAACTTCTGATGTATCTGTTCGGTGGATGATGTTTAGTTTCGGATATTGGAGGAGTGGATGGACCAGCTAACTAAGAATAACGAAAATGAGTTTGATGTATGTACGTTGCACTGTAACTTTGTATAAAGCTACTATCAGATTTATGTAGGAAACCGATGGCATTGCTGTGATTCTTGGAGAGATTTCTGGCCGAAGGAGGATCATTAATGCTATCACAAAAACCAAAGAAAAACACCTTTCATTAAATAGAAGGAACATAAGCCTCACAGTAGGAATAATCACAGGACACTGTTTGCTAGGTAGACACGCCACTTGAATGGGAGTCCCAGCAAATGATTTCTGTAGAAGCTGCAGAGATGAAGAGGAGGAAGAGAAGAGTCTCCACCTCCTCGGCACATGCCCAGCGTTAGCTACTCTGAGGAAGAAACTATTAGGTGAATACTTCTTTGAAGACCTAAGTGATCTGTTTAACATAGACATTCTAAATTTACATATATTTACCAACCCTCCCCACGCCGTATTGTTTACTATCGACCCTCAAGAGGTACTGTAATAGACACCCGCCTAGATCGATCGTTAACCCTCTCAAATACTACTAGACTAACACTAGTAAATACAGATAACACGACTGCATAAGAGTAACAGAGATTGATTGAGTCAATCAACTCTATTACTCCCATGCACCCCACCTACACGGTGCAACTAGGTACTAAGGGTTCGATTGATTCAGTTACCCTACCTAGCCAAACTAATTACCCATAGTTCGACTGCATAATAGTGCAAGCTTCAATTGTATCAGTCACCTCGTTTTCTCTTATGCACCCTCACTACTTCCACGGTCCACCTATGTATGCAGGGTTCGATTGAAGCAGTCACCCTACCTAGTCAACACCATTTGTAATAACTTTGGTTTATTTTTTCAATCTGTCTATTCAGAAGAAGACTCTGTTATTGATGAACATTTTTTTTCCTACTTTGGCGATTCTTCCACTCCAATTTTTAATAACATTGAAATTTAGGAAAAAGGCACTTTGGACGGTTTGACTTAATTGGATTCAAGTTTTAATCCAGGCCCTGACGGCCTTCCTTCGGCTTCCTTAAAAAATGCGCCCTTCAATTGCATAAAATTGTATGCCAGATTTTCAATTTATCGTTAAAAACTAGTGTATTTCCGTCTGTCTGGAAATATTCCTTTATTGTCCCTATTTTCAAGTCTGGTAGGAGAAACAAAATTTAGAATTATAGAGGTATATGTAAACAGTCATCTATTCCAAAATTGTTTGATTGCTGGTTACTGAGAAATTAAATTATTTCTGCAAATCTCTAATTTGCAATAACCAGCATGGTTTTGTAACAAAACGTTCGACTTTTACTAATCTTCTTCTCTTTACTAATTTCGTCATTTCTGAAATTGTTAAAGGAAGCCAAGTTGATGTAATCTACATGGATTTCAGTAAAGCTTTTGAGCGTGTTGACCGTAAAATTTTACTTTATAAACTTGAAAGATTAGGTTTCCCATTTTCCTATTTATGTTGGCTCTCATCCTTTCTATGTGATAGATATATGTAAGGTTCCGTAACCAAATTTCCAATAAAATTTCTGTGACCTCGGGCGTCCCCCAAGGAAGCCACATTGGCCCTCTTTTATTTATCTTGTTTGTTAATGATGTCGTTAATTTCTTAACTGAATGTAATATACTTATGTTTGCTGATAACTTTAAGATATATTTGTCGGGAAAAGATATTCATTGCTTCCAACGTTTAAACATTTATCTTCAAAAGTTTTATTTGTGGTGCTTAAAAAATTACCTCTCAGAGGAATGTTACAAAATGCTCTGTTATAACATTTTCACGTCTTAAATCACCTTCCATGCATACCTATTCTATTGACGGTAAAGCTGTATCTCGGGTCTCGTTACTAAAAGATTTGGGTATATTGCTAGATAGTAAACTATCTTTCAACAATCATGTTGATTACATTTCAAACAAAGCTAATAGGTTATGGGGAATACTACGGCGTTACGCTTCTGAGTTTTCTGACTCATATGTTATTAGAACATTGTATCTATCCTTTGTTCGATGTCTTTTAGAATATGCATCTATTGTTTGGTATCCTTATTACAATGTCCACATCACCAAAATTCAATCTATTCGAAAAAGGTTTCTTAGATTTACCCTTAGAGGACTCCCTTGGGTCGATCCATATAATTTACCATCCTATCAATCTAGGTTAAAATTGATTAGTTTAGAATCACTTGAAGCTAGGCGAACGGTGGCAAGAGTTCTTTTTTTACATAGGGCAATCATTGGTGAGATTGACTCCCCGAAATCCTAAGCCTTTTGAACATATACGTTCCTTCTCTCAATCTACGAAACAATCGTTTTTTTAACATATCCCACTCGCGTATTAATTACGGCCGATCCTCCTCAACAAACGGTTTAATGATAGCCTATAATGCTAATGTAAATTTAATTGATTTCAACAAATCAATCTCTTGTATTAAGAAAGTCTTACTGGAAGCAGTGCAGTCGTGATTGTTTCCTTTATCTTTTTATTTGTTAATTATGTGTATTATTTCTTCTGTTCTGAAAATGTATATATTAGTCTAAGAAAGTCTTTGTACTTTGAAGACAAAATGAATTAAAATAAAATACACTATACCGTCCCGGTACACCTTGACTTTAGGGTTGATTGAGTCAGACACCCTTTTTAGCCACTTCAGGGGTAGCTATTCTCAGCCAGTACTCTCCTGAGAAAGGTTAAGGTTCCCCAGTAACCGGTGATTCCTCCGGTCCTGAGTCTACGTGGTATCACAATGGACCCAAGTGGTCTAAGTGTGCCACCTTACCTCGTTAGAGCTATTTTGCATTCACTCCATGAGTTGGAGCGCTTGTCTTTGTTGAAAAGCTTTCTGATCTTTATTTTTAGGAGATTCAAGCTTATCGGACCACCAGGGCACATCACGATTAATTGCTTTATTTTTGAAAGCTGACTTCGTATGTGGATGTGATTTGAAAGCTGGGATTAGAAGCTTCTCTCTCAAGTAATTGAAGGGAATCTGTACTTGAACAAGATGGATCGAATTTACACCCGAGAAGCTCCGAGTAGAGTCTCTAGTTGGTTCGTTTGGGCGTTCTGTTAAGAGTGATTGGGTCGCGTAAGATCTCAAGGTCAAACCTAATGTATCATACATGTAGTCAGATTTTGATACATGTCAATTATTAATGTCAGACAGGGATGAGCTGGAAAAAGTAAGATCTAACACCTCTTGTCTGATAGAGTTGATAAATGTGGGTCCGGGGGCCATATTAAAAATTTTCAAATTAGTGGACAAAAGAAAATTTAGAAGGGACTCACCTCTTTTGTTTATATTGCTACTCCCCCAGATCGTATGATGGGCATTAGCGCTGAAGTCCAGGATGATATGTTTACCAGTTGCCTTACCGTATTTAATTAGTTTGATGACATCCACAGGCGGGGTGGTAGTCTGGTCATCTGCAAAATAGGGCAATGACGATGGCTGT
Organism: Brachypalpus laphriformis; assembly: GCA_945910035.1. Lineage (NCBI taxonomy): Eukaryota > Metazoa > Arthropoda > Insecta > Diptera > Syrphidae > Brachypalpus > Brachypalpus laphriformis. The sequence continues at coordinate 91,564,194 of OX246754.1, forward strand.
GAGCCTCTATTTGTGGCGATTATGGCCATAAGTTGACTACTTTGATAGTAAAATTAGGAATAGGGAGAAATCTGGGGAGCTTTAATGAGGTTTTGTCTGGCTTTGCCTCTGATACCTCGGTCCGTTGTATAAGCACCTCTATATGCACCACTGGAGCTGCTCGGTGGGCTATTAAGGTGACCTGATTTGGTTCTATAGTTAGTCGGTTTATAAGACCAGTCTTCGATGCAGTCCCAGATAGGCTTAGACAAGGTAGTGCGATAGTCACATAAAACTTTTTGTGATTGGTGGGCCTGATCGAGGTGGTAGCCGTTGTGATGGAACAGGATCGAGCTGCCACAGAGGCGGAAGCTTCCTGGGTGGGTTTAGGAGCTAATTCTGCTAGAACTGGAGGGGAGCAGGGGGAATAGTGGGTTTACTGCCTTTGGATAATCGGAGAATCACTTCTCCGAATCTGAAGTCCACCATAAATTGTAGATTTTTTAAGCTATCCATAGATTTGTGGTCTATGAAATGTGCAAAGTTGCCCCTAGTTTCACGCTTGATGGCTCGCCATTCGGAAACAAGAATTGCGTATATCTCGCTAAGAGAGACTAACAGGTTTTGCTCACATAAATTCTCTAATAAGAAAGCACAAGGCTATAATCTTATTACTGCTCAAATTATAAACAAACTTCCGCACCTAGCCCTGGCTAAAGCTAAAACGTTTAATCCATGGTTGTTTTAAACTCAAACATACTCCTCGTCACTGGAAAGCTGCAGAAGTAAGCGTTGTTCATAAACAAGGTAAGCCACCATCAGAAGTAACGTCTACCAACACCAACGCTTGATCTAAGTTAGAAAACTCGGTGCAGTTGGTATATTGCAACAGCCGTGATAACAGTGATGGTTTCAAATCGCCTGGCACCAATGGAATATATCCAGCTTTGTTGCAACAGGGTATGCATCAGCTGCTGCTGACTCTGAAAATAGTTTCACAAATGTCTCATACGGATATATTCCTATACCTTGGCGGATAGTCAGAGTAGCTTTCATATCGAAAATTGGAAATGAGGACTATTCGCTCCATAAGAGTTTTAGACCGATAAATCTGACGTCTGACGTCGTTCTTTAAATCTGCATGCATCTGCAGCATGCTTATCAGCGTGGGAGATTTTGCGAGAGTGCACGTCAACATCTACCGGTTAGAATTGAATGCGCGCTTTACAGGAAGGAACGTCTGCTCTCTGGCATGCGTCTGCGTTGTGCTAAAGGCCAGGCGGCGCTAGACTTAATCGATTAATGGTGCACTAGGAGTGAGTTTTCGATAAATCCTCTTAAAACTGAAGTTGTTTTCTTCACGAGAAGGAGGATTTTTACCGGTCTGACACAGTCAGTGCTAAAAGGCATCAATGAAGCCGCAAACATCTAGGAGTGATTCTAGATAAAAAAAAAACCTCACTGGCCTAACACATCGAGTCGAAAACATCCAAAGCGTTTTCTGTTTACTGGCACTGCAAGAGTGCTTTTGTGTAGACATTGGGCTTATCATCGAATAAGGTTCTCTGAATCCACATGATAAGACCATTCCTCGCATATGCGTCGGTTGTTTGGTGGAAGGGGATCTCGCGTAAATATGTGAATGCCTTTTGCGCAAAACTCCAAAGAACTATTTGCCTCGACTGCTCGGGAGCTTTTCCGAGCACGCGTGGCTTTGCTCTAGATGCTTTGCTGATCTTACCTCCCCTTGACACTTATATCATGGGTTGCACTATCAAAGCCATCCATCATGTTAGGCGGGGTAGTTCTTGGTATACTTCGCACTGGTATTTTGATAAACTTGCGTGATACTTATCATACGACTCCGGTCTGATGGAAATGCCGTTTGACGCATTGGCACCATAATTTCCCCTGAAATGCAAATTCAGAGTCGACTTTCCTTGTGTTCAGGCCAGAGTCTCAGTCAGGAACGGAGTGTAGTCGGATGTTTACGGATGACTCCAAAACCAGTCAAGAGTCTGGTGTTGGTGTTTTTGTGGAAGACGACAACATTAGAATTCGGTCGCAATGCTAAATTTTCTGTCTCTTAACTAGGTCCCAGGTCACACTGGGATCTTCGGGAACGAGATCTCCGACCAGGTTGCTAGACAAGGTTCAGAGGAGGTTTTCTCAGGACTCGAACCCTGTGCTTTCTTGGCCTTCTTAGAAAGACAAGGAAATTCCAATAAAATGGGTAAACCAGGGCTTCCTCTCTGACAGTACAATGGGCCAGTGGCTTCTGAGTGCTCCAGTCGAGCGTTTTCTCTCCCGACAGAAAAAACCTTTCCAAGAATCTTGAAATTTGACTCCCTATTCAAATTTAAGTAAAAAGGAAGAGACATGCAACTAAAATATAAATCCTATTTGTTCAAAATCACTACAAAAGTTTTTGTTTTTCACAATAATTTACAAATTATAACAGGCAAAATAGTTTGGCGAATTTATCTACGCCTTAACTCGCCAAAGAATGAGTTTGATAAAAGTAAATTACTAATCGTCATAACAAGGAATTTTGACTGAATTTTAAGGTCAACTAGTGGTTAATTAATGTTTATGAAAAGAATTTTGGTTGTCCTATCATTATCTTACTTTACCCTTATACTTAAGTTTTTTTTACGTAGGATCATAACAACTCCCTCTTATCTTCCCTACAGCATTTGAAATACTCGCATGTGGTGGAGAATTTGGTATCTGATTTAAACCATTTTTCCCTTATCAACTTTTTTGTTACCTTTAAATATCGAGTTTTCATTTGGCAAGGTCAAGTTCACTTAAGCTGGACATCCACGATCACCCATGAATGCCGGAGCTGCGTGTTAGAGTGCGAATGGAATTCAAATATTTTTGAATTCCGCATACATGCGTGATAGTGGATTGTAATAAGTGTTATTCTTTCTTCACTTCGCATTTGACTATTGACGTGAGTGGACAAAGGAGGAGAGCAATACTGAGAAATGTTATTCACTCATGATAGTAGATGCGGATGATGAGCGAAAAAAAGGATCTATAAAAACCATCACCCCGGAAATGGCTTTCATGAGTGATCGTGGATGCCCAACTTTATACATATACTCGTAGGTAAGGCTACGTTAAGCGATACTTACTCGTAACACTTTATGGAGGGGTTTGCGAAATAAGAAAAAAAATCATGTAATTAAGGTAAATTGAAGTAAATATTACAAGTCTAAGTGGCAAGTTGTAATAACGCAACGCCACACTCTCTTTAATAAGGGTGGGCTTAAAGATATGGGTGAGGGTGTCATACGCTCCGTTCCTGGCGGATTGCAACTTAACTTTTTTAGTATACTTTTTAAAATATTATCGATCCATTTTGATATCTTTCAGGTTTTCTTCCATACTTGCGGGAATTAACAAAGAAATATAAAAGCCCGTGCATATCATGGATGGGAACAAAATGTTTTCTGTATGCTGGCGATCCAGAAACAATTGAAGCAGTTTTTAATTCCCCGCATTGTACGAACAAAGGTGACTTCTATAGATTTATGGCATCATCAATTGGCGATGGACTATTTACATCAAGCAGTAGGTCTTCTAACTGAAGGAACAGCTCATACTAGTAACGAGATAACGATTTCAGGTCCTCGCTGGAATAAACATCGCAAGCTTATTAATCCAGCTTTCAGCAGGCAAATCATCAGCAACTTTATGCCAATTTTTAACGCAGAAGGAGCTGTACTCATTGAAAAACTTAAAGCATGTTGTACTCAGAAACAAAATATATATGAGCTTTTGAAAAAATGCGTTCTGGATGCTGCTTGCCGTAAGTTTTAAAATAAATCATAGTACCACCCCTTATGAAAATTTCTGTATCCACAGAGACCACCATGGGCAAAAAAATGGGAATCCAACATGACGGTTGCTCTGAGTTATTCGAATCCTATAAAAAGTAAAAACTCTTATTCTATTCTAAGCACACTAATTCATAAAATAAAATCGATTCCAGTATTATGGAGGTTACGGTTCAACGAATGCTCTCCCCTTGGCTGTATCCCGATTTGTTCTACAAGTTATCCCCGTTGTATTCAATGGAATGTAAAACTGTCGAAATCCTCTACGATTTTATTGAAAACGTAATCCCCAATGAATGGCACACATTGTGTCACACGTACACTTACTCCTTGTAATTTTCTATACTTCTACGCAGTTGCTACAACGAAAGGCCTTACCCAATGATGATACACTTCCCAAACCGGAAAATGGTAATTTCAGTCGGAAATCGAAAAGTATTTTCGTTGAACAAGTCAGAAACTACGTAGAGCAAGGTCAACTTACCTGGGATGATATTCGAGATGAGGCGAATGTAATCATAGCAGCGGTAAATTTGCATATACATTGAAGAAGGAATGTTCATTGAATGTTTATTTCTACTAGACCTTCGAAACAACGTCAACAGCATTATATTTGGTTTCTTTATGCCTAGCGATGTACCCTGAATATCAGGATAAACTATTCGAAGAGCTATCCTCCATATTTCCCAATAAGGATTTTGATGTAACCAACGAGGACCTCGAGCGAATGACTTATACAGAAATGGTTATTAATGAAGGAATGCGACTATTTTCGCCCGTACCCATGGTTATTAGAACTGCTTCGGATGAGTTTATGTTGAAGAATGGCGTTAAGATTCCTAAGGGTACCCAAATTGGAATCGATATATTTAATATGCAACGTAATCCGGAGTTCTGGGGACCGAAAGCGACGGAATTTTATCCGGAACACTTTTGCGATGAAAACTCAAGTAGTCGCCATCCGTTTGCTTACATTCCATTTACTAAGGGTTTGAGAATGTGCATTGGCAACCGATATGCGCTACTGTTACTAAAGACTTTGATCGCTAAAATTTTTCGAAACTTCGACATTCGATCAGAGGTTAAAATGGAAGACCTTGTAATTAAGGGCACTATTTCGCTGAAATTAAGAACTTATCCTGAGTGCACAATTCAGGAGAGGAACATTTAATAAAGTTTTTGGAATTTATATTATATTTGTTTTATATTATTAGGGATTGCTAGCATATATAACTAGCAAGTGAAACAACACAAAGTGCAAGTAGTTTACTTTTAGATAGTAAGAAATATTAAACAATGCCTCATATTAAATTGCATGAAGTCAGTTGTTCTATAGAAAATCTACATACATATATGTATATTATACTAGCTGGCCCGTGCTCGCCTTGCTTCGCCTGCCTAGCACATTTAAATTGCACTGAAATATAATACACGATGGCACGAATACGACTCACGTCTCTGCACTTCTATATTTGCCCTGACTACTCGTAGGTAGTGTGTACACACACACTTGTACATAATGTAGAACCACGTAGAACCGAATGAAAACAAATACACGCTGACAAAACTTTTACGCTTGAGCAGACATATGTAAATTAATCCTGATGAAATTTTTGTGAAATTTTTCAGAAAGACCCTGAAAAGGGTCCCATATAAAATTAAAGAAAAACATTTGGTAGGACAAGTAATATTTTAAAAAATTTGTTAATTTAAAAAAAAAAAAAAGTAAATGATAAAAAAACAGGAACAAAACAAAAAGTTGTGATTTCAAATACTTATGTACTTTGTACCCACTTCATTTTTGGGAATCAAAGCCCTAAATTTCTAGAATAAACTGGAGTGACAGACCCACTCTTCTAATTCATCCTCTTGCAAAGCATTCAATGCGGAGAGCATAGATTGGCAGGTCTTTATTTTCAGTTTATTTGTTAGTCTATTTTTGACGAGTGAGTTTGGAAAATATTCGTTCAGCGCAAGTGCTGCTTTGGGGCAATGTAAGAATTTTAACGACAAAAAGTCATCCAAATTTTTAAACAAATATTGGCTTAAATGATTTTTTGAATTACGAACCTTAAACTCGTCTACATCATTTATTTCAAAAGTATAATGCAATCTTTTATCTTTTGCTTTTATATCAAATAATTTACTATATATTCTTATACCATATTATAGCTTCGGGGTTTGATATAAAATGCCTAAACCCAAACTAAGGTGAAACTAATGCGAAATAATTGAAATCTTTTTGTAAATTAATGACTTTCGGATCAAAGGACTTATCAGAATCTGAGTCTGAGCCTTCGATCTCATCTTCAGCAACCAAATCTAAGGAAAAGTGTGGTTGAGGTGGTGTTTTGGGGGAATGTACATTATTTGGCGTTACCATACACAGACACAAATCGGGTAAATGAAAAAGCGAGATTGCGGTCAATGGAATTTTCTATTGGATATGTCAATTCTTTTCCTATTTGCACAAAGGGTGAAAAAAGGGTCATATTTTTCGAAAAGAATTGAATTTCGATGATTTTAAAAAAGGGGGGTACAGGGGTCCATGCCATCAAAAAGGGTCAATTTGACCCCAAAGGTAACCCTGAAATTCATTCGACTCACTGGCTGAACACAATGGCGTAGCAGTAGCAGTAGTAGTAGTACGAGCTGTCAAAAATAGAAGGCACGCAAGCACAATACTGCGAACACAAAGGGTAGTTGTAGTAGTAGTAGGTTGCAGTAGCTGCAGTGCGAGTTGACTTACTTTCAACTTTCGTAGCGCTACAAGTTTGACAGTACCACCTGACACAGAAATTTAAGACTGTTGAAGAAACGGTTTGGTTTTCTATATGATGTTTCTTAAACTGACTTCAGCAGTACCGCAATAAATTTGAAATATTCATTACCGCCAAAATGGAAGAACAAGACGTGGAAAAACTTATTGAGCTGGTAAAAGCAAAGGAAATTTTATGGGATTTGTGCCATCCGCTCTACAAGAACATAAAAAAAAGGCACAGGATTGGAAAATCATTGTGGATGAACTTGGATTGCAATGTAAGTACAGTCGAGAACGGATAAGTGCACAACGTCCGGGCATCGATTTGTTGTGCACTTATCCGGTCTGTGCACTTATCCATAAGTGCAAATTTTTGCACTTATCCGTAAGTGCACATTTTTACACTTATATGTACTTACTTAGTAAGGTGCACCGTATTTACGCACTCATAAAAAGAAACTACATACATTTATACTATTTGGAATTCTTTTATTACAAAAGAAAGTGAAAATTAAAAAAAAATAACAAAACAACACAACGACAAAAAAATCTGATTCCATTTAGAGTTAAGTATATTATTGCACATCTGTATATGTATATACACATTTGTACATACCACCTTGATCAAAAAGTTCCCGGAATTTATTCAGAAATTGAAAAATACAAGTTTATTCATCTAAATCTATATTGTCCCCTTCAAAGTAATCCGCTGCTGAAACGTGTTCCCCGTAATGGTTTTTTAACTCGATTGAACAGAAAGAAGTTACAGGGAGCCAAATCAGGTAAATTCGGTGGATTCGGTGAATTTCTCGTCAAAAAACTACGAATAATGATGGCACTGTGCGATGGTGCGTTATCATGGTGCAAAATCCACGAGTTTTCTCCCCACAATTCTGGTCTGGTAAAAAATCGCCAACACACACAGAGATAGATGTACTCTTGGCTACGTAACTGTAACTTTTGCAAATGTCAAGCTATGACGCTAAGATTTAGAGGGAATATCAACAAGAGATGTACCAATTTAACAAAGAAAACAGAACTCAAATCGGAACGATGGGAGCGCCACATGGTTTTTATTCCGGGAACTTTTTGATCAAGGTGGTACGTGCATGTACAATAGATATTATATCCAAAATAGCATTTTTAATACATACTTCTACTAGTGGGGTGCCGTAGCGTAATTGGTTAGTGTGTCGGACCACTGCACGTGAGGTTCCAAGTTCGAATTCAAGAGAACACCAACAAGTTTTTTCACCGTCCCACCTCTCGCGAACGTCCGACAACTATCAGAGAGTATTGTTATCTTGAGAAACCTTCTCAAAACAAATTGCCCTTCGGATACGGCACTAAACTGTAGGTCCCTTCCATTCGTGTGAAAAAAAATAACGCACACAACATGAGTGGTTGCGAAAAGCTCGGCTCTGGCACTTAAAGAGCTGTTGCGCCAAATATTTATTTATTCACTAGCAGGTACCCGCCGAGCGTTGCAGCGCCTAACAAAAAAGAAAACAACTGTCAGGCAGGCGCCGGGGGCTAAGTCTATTAGAGAACAGTTTTGTGCCAGCCAACAGTGGGTAAGTGGACCAACCTTAAATACATGTATCAAAAAATAAATTAGAAGTATAGTACTATAATATGTTTAGTTTAGTTTAGTTTATTTCATGTGTCTTATCTCTATTACAATATTTGCTTGTACCTGCGAAGCCATATGGCTTATCTGCAGGAGGTTATTTTTCAAAATCAAATAATTTACATGCTATCATAAGAGTGACGGGTAATTTAAACTAAGTGCATATAAGTTTGCAAGTTTGGTTTTAATTCATTGTCAAGTATTCTTTAAATAAAATAGAAAAAAAAGTTAGAAAAAATGTACATTACAGAAAAAATTTGTGGTTTTTTAAAAAAAAAGATTATGTAATTATTTCAAGGAAACATTCTTTTAGTCTCTTCTTTCTTAAATTGATGTGATTTATATTTCGCAAATGGTTTGGAAGAGTATTTAGGATGTTTGGAATGGTGTACATTAGCTGACGCTTGCCGTATACGTTTCTGAAGGATGGGAGATGGTATAGCCCCTCTGCTCGTCTTCTGGTGTTGAAGTTATGATTGACTAGAGTTCGGAAACGTTCATCATCATAGTACTCCAACGCTGCTGTCATACTGAATAACTGATTTACTGTGAGAATCTTGACTCTGCCATCCACGTTGTTTCTTGCCGAAAGTAATTTTATCGCCTTGTTTTGGATATTTTGAAGCTTCGCGATGTGCGAATTTGCTGCACCTCCCCACGCCAGTATGCCGTATCTCAACCTTGACTCGACAAGAGCGTGGTACACTTGTTTTTGCACACAGCTTGAGGACTTATTCTTCAGGCAAGCTAGTGCAGACAGAGAACTTTTCAGCTTCTTTCGTAGATCGTGTATGTGTGGTTCCCATAAGAAATGATTGTCAATCGTTACACCCAGATATTTGTAGGTATCCACGACTTCTATAACTTGGCAGTTGCTTGGATCGGTGCAATTGAATGACTTTATATTTATTTCTGATTTTGGGTACTGTGGACTACGAATATGCAATAGTTTCGTTTTTGCTGCATTAATTACGAGCTTATTATCGTGGCACCATTTCCCCGCTCCGTCAAACTCTGTCTGCATTATCCTTGCTGCTTCAATGATTGACTTGTGGCAGACAACGATCGCCGTGTCATCTGCATATGCGAAGGGAACGCTCATCTTGAAGGATTTTAGTAGTTCGTTGGTGTACAATATGAACAATAGGGGTCCAAGTTTAGAGCCTTGTGGTACTCCATACTGCACAGTGTTGGCTTTGCTGCAGTGACCTTTGATTCCCTCGCGAAATGTCCTCCTTCTAAGATAGTCTCTCAACCAGTCTACTAGTTTTCCTCTGATTCCTATTCTTTGTAATGCTTCGATGAGTTTAGTGTGGTCGAGGGTATCGAATGCTTTACTAAAGTCTAAGAAGAACACTAACACGTGGTGACATTTGTTAAGGCTGCTGTTAACCAGGTTTGCGAAATCGCCGAGAAGTTGGTTGGTGCTTTTCCCTTTTGAAACCCATACTGGTTCTTGCTTATTAGCTTATGCTTATCAACAAATTTCCATATTCGATCTACGATGATTTGCTCCGAGATCTTTTCTATCACCGGCAATATTGCAATCGGACGATAGTTTGCTATCTCATTTTTGGCTCCTCCCTTGTAAATAGGTTTAACAAGTGCCTCTTTGAGCTTTTTTGGCACCGTGGAGGTATTAAAGCTCGTATTTATAAAATTCGTAATTATGGGCGCAAAAATATCGACATTTGATTTTATGTCTATAGCTCTAATACCATCTGCCCCAGGTGCCTTTTGGATATTTAAGCGAGCTATTTGATTTGCTACCTCCGTACAGTCTGTATCTCCCAAGTAAATTGTGTCCCTCAAAAATATGTTCTGGTGGCTGGATGTTCTTTTGCTACATACGTGGATTATTGATGCTGCTTGTTGTGAAAAAAAGTTCGCAAATGTATCGGCCAAATCAATAACATTCGTATTGGATGACATGTTTTTCACGATTGTTTCATCTATCGATGGCTTCTTTCGTCCTAGTACTTCATTGATGAGCGCCCGCGTTTTCTTCGGATCACATTTTACTTGCTCGAACTTTCTTTTATAGTATTCTTCCCTGCTTCTACATATTTTTTTGTTGACTTGGTTGCGCAACCTTCTGTACTCGGTCTCGTAGTTTCTATTATTTCGATTACTCCTCCATCTGCGATACAATCGATCCCTGTCCTTGCAACTCTCAGCGATGTCTCTTGTAATCCAATCGGCAATTTTTCTTCGAGTTTTCTTTTTATCGATTACCGTCGAGTTTTTATATATGTCGGCCATCTTTTTAACTATTGCATCAAAAAAAGTTTCAGTGTCCCTTTCTGCAAACATCGGTGTCCAGTCGGTAGCTCTAATCAGCTTATTCACTTTTCCAGTTTTAATATGCGATCGCCATGGTCGGGCATTATTTGATGGACACTCATTATAGATACCATAAATAATGCTGTAGTGATCTGATATATTGCTTTGTACTATAGCCGAGAATATTTTGAGCTGTGGTAGGTTAACCAATATGTGGTCGATCAGTGTGCGGCTTCCTATATTTAGATCCATTCTCGTTGCTTTCTTAATGACATTATGCATTCCATTTGAAGCCAGCATTTCTTGATAGCTAAGGACGTAATTTTTCGTACTATCTCTAATATTTATGTTCATATCGCCCAAAATGATTATATCATCATTTGTTTCTTTCGCGCTTGTAATTTTAGAGAGCTCTTCGATGAATTTACTTTCAGTATGATTCGGCGGTCTATAGATTCCACAGACTATTTTCTTTTTTCTATTTACATTAATTTTCACGGTTAAATGTTCATAGGCTGCAGTCTCAATATTTAACCTTTCGCATTTTATGTGATTTTTTATGTACATCGCAATACCTCCACTTCCTATTTTATCTCTATTACTAAACTCTGAACAGAAACCATCAATACAATACAAACTATTTTCTTCTTTTTTTATGTTTATTTCCACTAGGACAATTATATCGACATAATTCAGAATCGGACTTACATATGCACAGAAAACATCCCAATTTTTTCTCAACGATCTTATATTCATACATAAACAACAAGAACTCAATTTCCTTAATTCGTTTTCAGCTTGATTGAAATCTAAAAACTCCATAAAATTTAAATCAAACAGATCTTTGATATTGACGTTATCATCCATATCCATTGTCACATAAGTCAATTCGATCACGCAAACATTTATACAATTAAATTAATTGCGTTTGATTTTATTTATATCAGTCATGGACTGTATAAACAAAGCCTCAGCATTTTCCTCTCTGCGCGCGAATACTTTTCCAGCACTCTCCCACACAAATGTCCACCCTTCCTCTCTTGCCTTCTTCTTTGTCTGCCACAACAACTGTTTGTTCAAACCTGTGAGCATATTGTTGATGAAAACAGTGTTGTTGGAATTAGCCTCGATCAGTTTTGCACTGCTATCCATGTTTTGATTGATTTTAGAAATTATCAGTGGACGAGTCGCACGGGCATTTTTTACGAAATTCGTTTTTGTTATACTGCTGTTAAAAGTGGCGACAATTGAGGCGCGTTCGGTATTTTTTGTTCTTGTGCGGTATATATCTGTTATATCCGCGTTTGTTAATTCCTGTTTTATTGTGTTTCCGGTCGCTTTGATAATTTCGGTTAGATTTTCGTTGTTTGTTGGTGGAATATTTTTAATTTCGATTGTATTTCGTAGTTGTTGTTGTTCTAGCTTGTTTATTTGCCCTTGCATTTGTGAAATGATTTCGTCTTTTTCATTATGTGCATCTTTTAATTTCTGGATTTCGTTCATTAGTGTGTCCATGATGGTATTATTTTTTTCAATGTTTTTGTTTATATCGTCGAATTTTTGTGAGACGAAATTACAAAAATCTGCTATGCCTTTTATTTCTGTTTTCATATTCTTAATCTCCGATAGTAGGTATTTCGTTTGTTATTGTTTCTGTAACATTTGCCTTAAATTTTTCATTGCTAACTTTTGGTGGGCTAATGATCTCTGACCGATTTCTCTTGTTAGATTGAATTTCGGGTGTTCTTGGACGTGAAGAAGACTCCAAAAGAGCGATGCCTGTATTTTCGTTGGGGAATCTACAATTGTAGCACTTCCAAGTCTCTCTTTTTGAGCCCATTGATCTCCACGACTTTTCGGTGACCGTGGAGCAGTCGAAATGTAGATTTCGGGAACACGCAGCACAGATGGCAAAGTCCCCAGAAAGGGGCAGATTCTCTTTGCAGACATCACACAGGTTCATGTTACTTACTGCGTATGACAGGAGAAACGGTGAAAAAAAAGAGTGAGGGACGGTTTCGTAATTATTTGATGATTTTCACAGAAACTATATGAAATCACTTTAATACTATATTTTTTTATACTATTTTTCAATAAATTATAAAAGTCACTATCTTAATTCTGTTTTATTTAAAATTTGGTATGAAAAAACTTTTTCTAAACAGGAAATTTTCAGAAAATTCTCAGCACTCGCAGAAAAACCAACCGTTCACTTCAGTGATAGACAATGGCACTACTAAAGTAGTGGGCAAACTGCTGGACCGATGGTACCCGGCGTGCTTTGCTGCGATTAACAAAAGATAATTTTTTTAGTACTAAAGTTCTATAATACTAAAGTAGTCGACCATACTTCATATGAATCCTCTAAAGCTAATACCGAAGATCGCCTGAAAATTTGAGCTCAATCGGTTTCATGGTTTCGGAGTCTATAGCAGACAAACATAGGTGCACACATTTTTTCCCATAGAAAAAAACACTTTCAGTTTTTCCCGAATTTTCCAATTCTCCGCTCAATTTTTCAAATTTTACTTACCGTAAAAACCTTATTTGGACTATTGCGAAAATTGAAAAAAAAAATGAGCCCAATGGGTTCAGCCGTTCTCAAGTGATACGATGACCAACGAACAGCATTTCATTATTATTTATACAGATTTATAAGTCAAAAGCTTGAGCTAATCAAAGAAAAGGAAATTGAAAAAAAAAGCAAGAAAAGAAGTTCTTTGCTTCTTCGCTCTTGACTTATACTAAGGGTTATTAATTTTATTAATTTGAGTGAACATTTTTGCAGTAGCAATTTGTTTAAAATAATAAAAAACACTGTTGACACGTGAACATTTTAATGCGAGAAATTAAGCGCAATGGCAGATGCGTTTGAAATACAAACTGCTATTTATGCCAGTCAAACTGTTACAGTCCTATTTCATACGCATGTGGTAAGTGTTCCCACTTAATTTCTTAATAATGTGAAAAAAAAAATTAAATTTCCATTTGCACTTATCTGTTTTAAAATCAGTGGAAAGCTTTATTCGAGGTTTTCAAAAGTTGTTCACTTATGACGAATTTGCACTTAAAGGTTTTGCACTTATACGAACAAATTTGTAGAGAAATCGCGTGAAATGACTAGGGGCATCTAAAGTAGTTGCCCTTATGCGATTTTTCCACTTATCCGTTTTCCGCTTATCCGTTCTCGACTGTATTTCTATTATAATGTTAAAGTATTGTTACTCAAACGTATAATTCTTTTCAGATGAAGTCGTAAAAAAAAAAAAATGGAAGGCCTTAAAGGATTCTTATTCCAGGGGTCTCAGCGAAAAAAAAGATCGGGACAGAGTGCCAAGGAACATGACTCGTGGAAGTATACGGAGAATATTGCATTTCTAAAAGTACACTTGAAGCCAAGGCCGTAAGTCTTTATATTTAGCTTTAAAAATCAAAATAATAATCTTATCCAAATTACAGGACTATTAGCAATTATTCTTGCTCGTCGGTGGAAGAATCCGATTGGGAAGGAACCAGCACATCATTACCTGCCACGCCAAGTCGTATGAGGGACAAGGACTTGTCAGCCCATGGCCAGAAAATAACACATTTGCTACACCATCTGCCGCACCCAGTCTATCCGTTGCAACCCCAAACAACGATGAATCCTCACCGCGGCCGTCGAAGGCGAAGAAAATATGTATAGCGGTTGAGGAGACGTTGCTTTGCACGATGCAATCTTTTTAAATAAGCCTCGAATACCCGCTTTAGTTGCCTCTTCGTCTGTAAGTACCGAGGGCGAGCTTTTTTGCCGAAGTCTCACTGAGAAGCTTAGCATATTTCCGATTGAGCTCCGAAATGAGGCTAAGATCGAGATGATGCGTTATTTCAGTGGGCTTCAAGCGGAGCTCCTAAAAAAGGACAAGTAAAATAAAAAAAAAATTAATTTAAAAATGTGTTGGTTTTATTATTTAAAAAAAAAGGAAAATATAATATCTACTGTGGTTGAAAAGATACTTTCCCTTCATTTAGAAAGTAGGTTGTCAACGTCTTACGAATTTCAAACGCTTCCTGTTGTTGCTTCCACATCTGCGAATGCGCAACAAATTACTACTCTCCGGACGCCACATACCATCTATGCGCTCACCACCTATGTATGTTGCACGAATCGCAATAGTTTTCGGGGCAGTATAAATTGTCAGTGTCCGTAATTTTTAGGAAATTGTGTCGGATAGTACACACAAGCACGACTTTGTCAGCATTTTTTGGGTGAAAATTTATGCATTTTCCCAGGATTCCCCAACGGCTGTTAAAATCCTTGAGATAGATACCTGTAAAACAAAAGGACAATAGGTTAGGTTAGGTTAAGGGGTTAGCTGCAACAAAAGAGCGCAGCCTGCACCCGGATCTCAAACGGATCCATTGTGCTCCCCTGACGTGGAGTTTCCTGGCTGAAGAACTGTAAAGAGAGGAAAAAACAAAATAGCTATAGTTCTGTGCTAGTGGTTGGTGGCTTTTCAGATAGGTCGCCCAGATGGTTGAAGAAATACTCTCCAAGGGTCGTCTTCCTGGTACTGCAGAGACTAGGGCATTTGCACAGGAAGTGTTCCGTGTCCTCCTCTACGTCTGTATTGACACATCCTCTGCAGAGTTCATCTGTACTTAGCCGCATTCTCTTCCGATCGGCCGCCAATAAGCTGTGGCCGGTAATGATACTTACGAGAATTGCCAAGTTTTGTCTATTTTGAGTAAGGATGAGCTTGGTTTTCAACTTGTCATGTCTTTTACAGATGCTTCTGGAGACACGGCATGGAGGGAGCGCTCTCCATCTTTCTTCTGCTTGTCATTTGAAGTCAAGAAACAAACACTTAAAAAAACCGGTCAACTTATCTGAAAAAAATAACTGAAATGTAGAAATTATGCCTAGTTATTTGCCTGCATTTTATAAGCAGTGTTTTGATAAGCATAGACAAATATTGCGTGTATTTATAAATTTACAGACCAAACTCTGAAAGTTTTCAAGGGTCTCAATATTGCTTAGTTCTTTAATATGGTTTGTTTCAAATAAGTTTCGCGTGGAAAGTTGTGCAGTGAGAATGATTCTTTTTTTCTGACTTTATTTGGACATATTTCTATTGTCACTTGGAAATGCGTCTCAAAAATTTGCATTGTACAATCCGCTGACATGAACCACTAATATGTCGGTAATGTGACTGAGTTTCACTGGATCGTGGAAAACGAACGGATCGAATCTCTCCATACATGTGACATCCGCACAAATTCATTGCGGATATTTTTGGTTGAAAGGGCGAGTTTTTTACCTGTAAAAAAAATGCGTGCAAGAAACTATCATTTTGCCTTTTTATATTTATGAAATTGAATATTATTCATTTTAGGAAAAAAAAAGAAACTACGAAAAGAGAGCAATGCAGAGACATGATCAGGATGATGAAGGAATATCTCGATATTGCAAAAAACGGCACAAAAAACCGACGGAGCATGTAAAAGAATTTTGTCGGAATTCCCAGAAAAAGCTGAATGGTCCCTAATGGAACGACATCATTGAGCGGAAGAAAGTAATAACAAGCTTTTCATTCCGTGGATTAAAACAATAAAATATATGTGTAAACTACATCCTTTCTGGTTTGGAGTGATCATAGATCACATTTGAAAGAAAAATCGAAAAGAAATTAAAGCCACGGGCGGAGGCCAAAATCAATGATATCCTTCGCAGCTGAAATAATTTAACTTATTGGTTCAACTGAGGGAGTTAGAGACTCTCGATCGTTTGGAGTACCTTTGCAATCAAGCCAGGAACAGCTTTTTTCTCCGAAACACTTTGTTATTAAAGCCAACCTCAGGTGGAATAGGGTGACAAACTTTGTTATATCTAGAAAGTTGTGGCCAAACTACACCAAGGCAAAAACAGACGAATTCCTAACAGCGATCATCACGGAACATTAGCCGATAGAAGGCCGTGGAGCCAGACTGGGTAACACTGCTTTAGTTGCAATGTCGCAACTGAAAACGAGTCCGTTACCGACTATATATGCGCCTGTGTGACACTAACTATGGCCAGACAACGAGCTTTAGGCAAACCTTTTTCAAGTCACTTGAGGAGATCTCAGAGAAAAATATTAGAGAACTAATAACTTCTTAAATTTCGCAGGCTGGACGTAGAGATTTCCCACCAACAGGTTACATAAGTTGTGGTACCAAAACGGCACCTAGTTATTTTTACAGAACCGCTACTTCAACCTACCTGCCTTTCATAGAGTTAGGCTTAGGGTCTGGATGGGTGTAGCACGAGACCGAAAGTGAGCTGTAATAATATGGTGATTACGTACCATTCCGATATCGGGCCTTCACTTATTACTCACGTATAAGAGACAGCTTAACGCCGACTGATTACACATAGAGAAAAAAAATTGTAAATTCAACATCTCAAAGTTGCCAAAAGCAAATCGGTAGAAAATTTCTTTCAAAAATATATATATAAATAGCAGAAACTGCTGTAATGGCCAATTTTAAGTAAATTTAGCCGATGAATGGGTTGATTTGGGATACTTTTCAATAACAATAGGATCTGTAAAAGCAACGGAGAGTTGGTTGGCCTTATCAAAATACATTTACCACCAACATAAAATTTCAACTTACTTTTTAGTTACTTACTTACTTAGGTGGCGCTACAGTTCGGGGTGAACCTGGGCCTCAACCAACAAGCCTCTCCATTTAGCTCGGTCTTTAGCTAATTGCCTCCAGTTGCGCACTCCATGTTGGTCGAGGTCCCCTTGAACTTGTGCGCGCCACCTACGGCGATGGTTCCCTCTACTGCGTCGTCCCTCGGGGTTAGATTCGAAGACTCTGTGGGCCGGAGCGTTGGTGTCCATTCGCTCTACATGTCCTAGCCATCTCAGACGTCCAATACGCAGTTTTTTGACTAGGTCGATGTCGCTGTACAGCTCGTATAGTTCGTGATTGAATCTTCTCCTCCAAAACCCGTCAACGCAAACGGGACCGAAAATCTTACGAAGAATTTTTCTCTCGAAGCGACCAAGGATATCTTCATCCTCTTTTAATAAAGTCCATGTTTCAGCGCCGTAAAGCAGGACTGGGATGATCAAGGTCTTATATAGAGTCTCCTTAGTTGTTCGAGATAGGGCTTTACTGTTGAATTGCCTTATAAGCCCAAAAAAACAGCGATTGGCAAGAGTTATTCTTCGATTGATTTCTGCACTGATTTTGTTTGCTGAATTTATAGCAGAGCCAAGGTAGACAAAGTCCCTTACTACCTCGAAGTTATAGCTGCCCACGGTGACGTTTTGTCCAATTCGTCGGTGTTGGTTTTCCCTTCTAGTTGACAGCATATACTTGGTTTTGCCCTCGTTTATCGCTAAACCCATTTTGGCCGCTTCCGCCTCAATGCTTGCAAAAGCACCGGTGACAGCCCACTGAGATCTTCCGATAATGTCTATATCGTCGGCGTATGCAAGCAGTTGTACAGACTTGTAAAAGATTGTGCCTCCGGTGTTGGCTTGTGAGTTCCGCACAATCCGTTCAAGTACAATATTAAAGAAGTCACATGACAGCGCGTCACCTTGTCTAAAGCCTTTTTTGACATCAAAGGTCTCGGCGAGGTCATTACCGACCTTGATGGAGCAGCGAGCGTTCTCCATCGTCAGCCTGCACAGATGGACAAGTTTGGCAGGGATGTCAAATCTAGACATGGCTCTATAAAGCTCTTCCCTATAGATGCTGTCATAGGCGGCCTTGAAATCGATAAAGAGGTGGTGAGTATCTATTTGGAATTCTTGGGTTTTCTCCAGGATCTGCCGAAGTGTGAAGATTTGATCGATGGTGGACTTTCCTGGCCTGAAACCGCACTGATAGGGCCCAATCAGGCTGTTGACAAAAGGTTTCAGGCGTTCACACAATATCGCAGAAAAGATCTTGTATGCGATGTTGAGGAGACTGATGCCTCTATAGTTGGCCCAATTGAGGGGGTCTCCTTTCTTGTGGATCGGGCAAACGATGCTGAGATTCCATTCATCAGGCATACACTCGTCTGACCAAATGTTAGAAATGAGTTGGTGTATGCACTCTACCAATTCATCCCCTGCTGCCTTGAAGAGTTCGGCCGGTAAGCCGTCAGGTCCAGCAGCCTTGTTGGATTTTAGCTTGGATATTGCTATCCTCACTTCGTTTTGGTCAGGTGGACGGACATTTTGACTATCATCGTCTATGTTGAATGGTTCATTCTGCCTGACAGCGGGATGTTGGTCTTCGTCGCCGTTATACAGTCTGCAGAAGTAGTTCTTCCATATTCTCAGCACCGACTGTGATTCTACTACGAGGTTTCCATTTTCTCTACAGGTTTCTGTACGGCTATTACTTTTCTGACACGTTCTTTTTACCTCTTGGTAAAACTTCCGTACATTATTCCTGGAGTATAAACTCTCGATATTCTCAAACGCGCGCTTCTCATGCTCTTTCTTCTTCTTTTGGAGAAGCCGATGTTCTTCCCGTCTCTTTTGCTCGTAGAGCTCACGAGCAGCTCTCGTCTTCCTTTGCAGCGCCGCTTTATATGCCTCTTGTTTTGCTACATGCACTCGCCGGCATTCTTCGTCAAACCAGGGGTTTCGCGACCCAGCACATCAGTCGCGGCGTTTCTGATGGCATGTTGGCAGCGTTGCCACTGGTCTTCGGTACTTGATGCTGGTGGCAAAGGGGTGATTGAGAGATTTCGGGATACGCGTTCAGCGAAGAGTCTGGCGGTCTCTTGCGATTGTAGCTTTTCGACGTTAAATTTTCTCGCAGTAATTCTTCTTTGTTGCTCAGATTGGGATATCCGCATTCGTACCTTGGCTACAACAAGGTAATGATCCGAGTCTATGTTAGCCGCTCGAAAGGTCCGGACATCCAAAATACTGGAGGCATGCCTTGCGTCGATCGCAATATGATCAATTTGGTTGATCGTGACATGATCATTGGACCGCCGTGTCTGCTTATGAATATCGAGATGAGGAAACCATGTGCTTGCTACGGTGACATTTCGCTCCGCAGCGAAATCAATTAGCCTTAGTCCGTTATCAGACGTGGTGTCGTGTAGGCTATGCTTACCGACTGCCCTACCAAAGACGTCCTCCTTTCCTATTTTGGCGTTAAAATCGCCCAATACGATTTTAACGTCGTATTTAGGACATTGCTCGTACGTTTTGTCGAGGAGCTCGTAGAAATACTCTTTGGTGGCAGGGTCCTTTTCTTCTGTGGGGGCATGAACACATATTAGGCTTATGTTATCGAATTTAGCCCTGATCCGGAAAGTCATAATACGCTCGCTCACGTGTCGGAAGCTTAAGACTTCTTGCCTAAGTCTGCCGCGTATGACAAATCCGCATCCGAATAAGCGTTGCCTGTTGCCTCTGTAGCAATCACCGTAGTAGATGTCACAGTTTTTCATCCTCTTTTTGCCCGGCCCATCCCATCGCACTTCCTGGATGGCGGTAATATCTGCTTTATAGCACTCTAGGGCCTCTGCGAGTTTTCTGCTGCACGTGGTCTGTAAAGGGACAGAACATTCCACGTACAGATCCGAAGGTCGTTGTCCTTATTTCGTTTGCTGGGGTCGTCATTAGTTGAATCATCCTTATCCGAGGCTTTTGGTTGTTTCGGAACCATGCGCTTTTTACGTGGTAGGGAAATTACCCCGACGGCACAACCCCCAACCTGGAGGGCCAGTTCCTTAATTATTCCCCTAGGACGAGGGGCCGGGTACACCGGTGCCAGTAGTCCACTACGGGAGTATGAGCGCTTCCGTTGGCCCATTAAGGGCTCTTCCGCCACCATCTCTATTCCAATGTCCTGACCAACATTGGAAATTCCTTACCGACCTGTGATCCGAATACGTCGAAGCAGCTCGCGCAAGGTGTTCACTAAGTTCAACCTAACTGGAACTATAGACGCCACCGTTGACTCCGTCTAGGGAATTCGTCCGCTGCCGCCTGGAACAGGAAGAAGCACTCTAGTGAGAAAAGCACTCTTCCCCCCCTCTCTCATCTGCTGCCACAAAGAATCCGCCAAACGGGGTTGGTTACCCATTTCTTGGATTAAGGTACTAGGCACCCGGCTGTCACCGCGTGGAGGTTGAGAGTAGGAGTTGGTAGGCCTCAGCTGAGTGAAAACGCTTGTGTTTTCATATGATCGCATGCATTACCGTTTGACCAGCTTTAGTTGCTTTTACTGATTTCAGTTTCAATCGTGTAGGTCTAGTCCCTGCCGATTTTCTTTTGTACCAGTAGTTGAATCAGCAAAATCTACAGATATTTCAGTGTTTTGCCGAAGTATCTGTAAGACTCTTATCAGATCACCGAAAAATACAACAGATTGGTAGTTGATTTAACAATTAAGCAAAATCTTAAATTCAACATTTTATGCTATTAGCTGAAAATCAAGACCGGAAATCGTTGAATTGACTGTCGTTTCGGAAATGTCAACGACTTCTTTTTCTCCGTGTATCAAATGGTCAATAACGTTTGATTTGCGCTGCCTATCAGTGAAACCCTGCTGATCTTGCGACACGCATTGTGATCAAACAAGGTGCCTTCAGTGACTTAACGATTGAAATTGCACTAATCCACAAAGCATTCACCCTCGTCGTTGTCATTTCGTTTCTCAAGGCCGTGATATCTAGCCAGATTTATCAGCGCTGTGTCATCAATGCCTATCCACTATAACGGCGATGTATGCATAAGATGTGAGATTATGCAAATAAAGAAGTTGCCTCTACTCTGACATCTAATCATCAATATCGTGTCGAAAGAGCCTGTCAACGATATGAAGGTTTTGCCTGCTGTTGAAGGCGGGTTACGTAAGCGCTTTTAGGCGTTCTCCCAGTGTTTTCGAGTTGAGATTTTGTATATTAACGCGGATCGAATGATCGAGTTTGACAGATAGAGAAAGAAGAGAGAGTAGGGAAAGAAAAGGTCAAACTCAATCCTCTTTCGTTTCGATTCTAAGCGAAAACGCGAATTTAAATTCAATCTTGTGTCAATTCGATCTCTCAATCCGGTCATCTAAACTTAGTAGGTGTATCAGCTGTTGTATGCTCCGTGTTCGTCTGCGGTTTATACGTTTAAATTAGAGATGTAACGGATAGTGATTTGAACAAATACCGGATGCCGGATATTCGGTATATTCTTCGGCCGGATATCCGGCGGTCGAATATACTGCCTAGAGTAGAATACATCGCGATGCATTCTAGCTCAAACACGTCAAGTGTACAAGTTGTAACTTGTTTGGTTGTGGTTCGGTTATTTGTCTGCACGGCCCGTGTGTTGAGTGTGGAGAATTATATCGAAAATCGGTAGCACACACAGTTGGCATAAGTTACTCGTCAAACTAAGAGCCTTATTGTACCTAAAACGTTTGCGAAATTATTGGGTTTTTTACTTTTTTGTATTCTTTGTTTATTACCTACGTATGTTATTAATAATAAGTAAATAATACAATAGGTACATACTGGTTAAACTTTCCTCTAGCAAAAAAAGTGAATTAGAATCGAATCGCACAAAAGATCTCCAATTTGGGAACATTTTTAAATCTGTGAGGATGACTGTAACTTTGCAGTGTTTGCAGTGACGACGCAATCAACAATTTGAAACCCTACCAGTGGGTTATAATGGAAAAGTGTATAACACTCTTCAAACCTTTAGGAGAAATGAGAAAAATAACCAGTTCTGGGCTTTCATGTATCTCGGAAGTTATACCACATGTTGCCACATTAATAAGGTACATACAAAAAGAAGAAGCGGTTCGAAGAACAACTAATTTATTGAGCATAAAGATTTCATTAACTTCTGAATTAAAGCATCGTTTCGTTTAAAGCATCATTTCTATTTATTTATTTATTTATTTACTATAAGCTTAATACAAGCATTTAATAACTTGCTTACTTACTAGCGAGGAGGGTGACTAACATGTAAGCGGAGACAATGTTTCAGAGTAGACTTACTACAGTGGAAATCAAAAATGTCAGGGAATTTATTTGCTATACGTAGCATTCTGGTCATAGGTTCGTTTTGGCCGTAGTCGGTTCGGTGGTACTCAAGGCGAAATAGGGGAACTGTTCTCAAACGGCGAGGATTCGTGTTGACAGAGATATGTTGTAACAGATGAGGACACTCAATGGTTCTAGCCAGTAACTGATGAACAAAAAGTATATCGGCGATGTCTCGGCGAATCTTTAGCTGTTGAAGATTTAAGAGTTTAAGGCGGTTCTTGTAGGGAGGAAAGTTGAACGGGTATCCCAGCCCAGACCCCATAAGGCAAAGCGGATGAATCTACGCTGAACAGCTTCAATTCTCTGAATGTGGACTTGGCGGCGTATTCGAGAAGTGGTCTGAAGAAGGTATATAATATCCATTCTTATGGATGGGGATAATAAAAGATTCTTTCCACAACTTAGAAAAAATTCCACTCGAAATTGACAACTGAAAAAGAGCAGTTAGGGGCAGGGATAGTTTGGAAGCACATTTTTTCAGGACTATGGCAGGGAGTCCATCTGGGCTGGGAGAGTAGTCATCCTTGAGAAGCTTAATCTTAACTACAATAGACGAAAAAGTAATATTTACTGAAGTAAGGAAGGTTTGAGCGCAGTCGTTCATGTAGCAAAAGTAGTTTGAATCGGGCTCACCGTTGTCTTTCAAGAAAGCTTGACAGAAGAAATCATCGAAAAGATTGGTAATTACATTTGGGTCATCGGACAACCGATTTAGAAATTCTAAAATAGAAGGATAGCCCTCAGATTTGCTTTTTATGTTGATTAACTGGAAGAACCGTCTTGGGTTAGAGATAAGATCAGACTACATACGATTGATATAATCAAAATAAAGGGATTCGCACTTAGAAGAAAAGTCATTGTAAACACAAGTGTAATGTGAAAAAAGAAAATGACAGATCGGAAGAAACAGTCAAAAATATAGGAGTAAAATCTCATCATCTGACTCAGTCCAACACAATCGGGGTAGATTAAAATCACCACCGGCAATTACATCATCTTCAGGGGAAATGGATTCTATCACAAAGTCATACGCATTAACAAGAAGCTGATAAATGTTAGTAGGTTGAGCAGGAGGACGGTAGCAGCACAAGACATAAAGGGAACGACTAGATAAATTTATTTTTACGCAAATTAGTTCAAGGAAAGAAGTGTTGGGGATGGTGAAATCTAATACATCGAAACAGGTGCGGACAGTCAAACGAACGCCACGTCCATGAAAATGGACGCTAGAGGGATTATCGCAAAAAGGAGCACGAGGGACTGAGCCGTCCTTACGGAAGATGTAAAAGTCGGAAGTGAAAAGTTCTTGATCATTTATATTAGGGGTACGATTAGTTTCTGTTAAAGCAAAAACGTCATACGGGAGCATTTGGGAGTTCAAGAATACGTCAGAAGTTTTTGGCGCAGTCCTCTTACATTTTGGTATTAAACAGACAGGCACTTCGGATTAGCTTTATCGGGAAGAGTGGGTTGAGAAACAGCGTTAGGAACGCTGAGGACGATAAAAGTTGTTGAAATAAACACGAGATCTCTGGAGATGAGACGTGCGTTTGGAGCAAACATAAGCAGCATATGTGGACAGATCGCTTGACACCTGACGAGGTGATATTCCAAAGCTCTCGTGAAATTGAATGAAAATTTGTTTTAGGGCAAGTGCTTTAGTAGGGAATCCTTGTACACGAATAAGGATCATGATGTTGGTTTTTGTTTTACCATCGACACAGACGGAGTCAGGTTTGTTGTGCAGATAAGAGAGGTAAAGACGCACATTTTCAAAAATTCTGCGATCTCTGAGACGTGACATTATATATATATATATATATATTTGGCGCAACAGCTTTTTTAAGTGCCAGGGCCTAGTTTCTCGCAACCACTCATGTTGTGTGTGTGTTATATTTTCCACACGAATGGGAGGGGCCTACAGTTTAGTGCCGAGTCCGAACGGCGATTTGAGAAGCTTTTTCGAGACAACAATACTCTCGGATGTTTGTCAGACGTTCGCGAGAGGTGGTATCGTGAAAAAACTTTTTGGTGTTTTCTGGGATTCGAATATTGAACCTCACGCGCAGCGGTCAGGCACACTAACCACTTGCACCACGGCGCCCACCATTATTCATTTATAAGTACTTATTTTGTAACTTATTTAAGTACTGTGAATAAGAAAACATACTTTTTCAATGGACATCTTATTTTTATGTTTTATTCTGCATATATAATATATAATAGAGAATACTGTTTCTCTATCCGGCATTCGGCCGGATATCCGTTAAATCTCTAGTTTAAAAGAGTTTTATTGAACTGAAGTTTCACTTCAACCATGTGCTCATGTGAGTGAGGTGAGGCACACACCATATTTTTAAAGGTGAGCGGGTTTGTGAGCAGATTTTCAAAACGTTTATACTTGCACTGCTTCGGATCTTGAAGAAATTAATTAAGAAATTTTATTATCTTAGATCAAGTAAAAAGCCCAAAAACTGGTGATTTACGGGCAGACGAACGGATAGACCAACATGCACTTGCAGCCTGAGTTTTTTATCTTGATACATCGAAATTTCTTAAGAAATCCGCAATACAAACTTATTGTTCTTGAAAGAGAAAAATCAACCTCTCCAAAGTTACCCTTTTTACACACCCTGGGGGGTAACTTTAAATACATTATCGAAAATAAAAATTTTTATCTATCGCGAATAAAAAAAAAAAAAAATCCTTTTAATGAAGAATTCAAGTCTGATATAGAAATTTTGCTGAGGTTTATTTTCTCTCTCGAAAACAACAAGCTTTTATTACGGAAATTCTTTCGTACAATACGTATTTCTTATGTATTATATTTCGATGTATCAATTTTGTATGTACATGGCTTCATCTACTCGGCTGCAGGTATTCATTATTTTTATATATATACTCGTATAACTATCCCCATTATTTCTCTATGCTTTAAGTCACCAATCCCGGGATTTTCGGGATTGAAATCTGATTTTATTTGATACTCTCTATCTCTGAAGCAAATACCTAAGTAATTTTTGATTTTTAAAATTTAGATTATTAATTTTTTGTGATCGAAATTAACCTTTGTCTTGCCGTTTTCCAAAAATTATGTACAGAAAAGAAACAAATCTAGAATAGGTTAGATTACGGTAGTGCTTGACAAATCTGGCGCCGTTGAAGCGCAAATCAAGGTATGCGTTCATATATTTTATTTGTATTATGGTTTCTTCAGTGCTTATAGGTTCCATGAACCACGCACAAACGCAAACAGAATCGGATTTAACAGCGTGCCTAAGAAAAGAGTTGAATCTCTTTCAAAATGGAAGTACCCGAGGACATCATCTGGATTTAGTTCACAAGTATTTACTGTCCATTCCACCAGCAAGCGTAGAAGCAGAGCGAGCGTTTTCAGCGGCCAGTTATATTGGCAATAAATTTTGAAGCCGGCTTGGGGATGATACGCTCGATGCCCTTATTTTCCTGCGGTTTTATTTCCAAAGGTCGGGTGAAGACCAAGAGTAAGAATAAATACACCCTTACATTTTTTTACCTTGAATTGAGGTATTTCTTATTTATTTCTTTATTAAAAATTATCATCTTTAAATTTTTTATGGAGTGTAAATATTTGTTTGTTTCTTAGCAATTAAGTTTTTATTAATTTAAATAAGCTTCTTAAATTTTGTTCCTTATGATTCATGTTAATAATAAAAAAAAAAATGCAGAGCATAATAGTTACGCTGTTCTTTATTTAAAAAGATAAGGCACTTATAATTAATTTCTACAATTTTGTGAGCAATTATCGGAAGTTAATTTTTTTTTGTTAAAAACATGACATCAATTTTTTGACCCGTGTATCGATTTTTGGTTTGATTTATTTTTTTTTTTACAAAAAAAAATATTCTGTCCAATCCCGGGTTACCGCGGGATCCCGGGATTAATTTTTCCAAATCCCGGAATCCCGGGATTGAAAATTAGCTCCGGGATTGAAATCCCTATTTAGAATTCAAACAACACAAATGCACCTGCCGTTAAAGACAAAATTGCGGCTAAAAATGTTGAGATTTGTTCCATATATAGCGCATGTTACTTTTATCCCAGTTTATATTTAGTCATATTCAAGCTATGTACATATGCATGTATCTTTGTATATCGTATATACTCGTATGTACCATACATTGTTTGGCCACGACTCAGAGTCGGAGTCACCAAATTACATAACGCAAATCGATATTCATCAGATAATAACTTATAATTTTCTTGTAAGGGGGTAGATTACTCAAGCAATTAATTACGCACGCATCATTTAGCAAAAGATGGTGAAACCTTTTGTCGTCAGATGGTAAATGTCCTTAGCAAATCCACTTGTAACGTACGAGTTAGGAAATGTATAGATGACGATACTTCTTCTGACGGGTGTATGTATTGTACTACTGATAGAAATACCTTTTTGGAAATGGAGTAAATAAGTTTCGGAAGGCAGAATTTGTACGTTAACAATTAATTGTAGTGATAGCATTTAATGTGATGCGACATTTACACATGTTTTGAAGTACTATTATGCCGGTGATCAAACTGTCATATGCCGTTCACTGGTACATCCATTCCGCATATTTGTAATGAACATACTCGTACAATAGCGCTAATGGAATGAAAATAAACGTAAAAGAAATGCAAATCTTGCAATGTCCGTTTGTTTTCTACTTATCGTTTATTATTGATACATTAGTGGGCGTCATGGTGAAGTGGTAAGTGTGTCGGACCACTGCGCGTGAGGTTCCATTTCCGAATCCCAGAAAACACCAAAAAGTTTTTTCACGGTCCCACCTCTCGCGAACGTCTGACAAACATCCGAGCGTATTGTTGTCAAGAATAAGCTTCTTAAAAACAAAAATGCTCTTCGCATACAGCACAAAACTGTAGGTTTCTTCAATTTGTGCGAAAAATATAACATACACAATACGAGTGGGTGAGAAGGTAGGCCTTAATGAGCTATTGCTACAAATTCATATATTATATTATGTATGTATATCGTTAGGTATTTATGGAGATAATGATGTCAATATATGAACATGATTATCTTTCAGTAAATGCCATATTGAAATAAAAAGGTGGCAATGGTGGATAAACCAAGTATATGCTGTCAACAAGAAGGGATAACCAATACCGACGAATTGGACAGAACGTGTGCAGCTATAACTTCGAGGTAGTAAGGGACTTTGTCTACCTTGGCTCTGCTATAAACTCGAAAAACAAGATCAGGGCAGAAATCAAGCGAAGAATAACTCTTGCCAATTGCTGTTTTTTGGTCTTATAAGGCAATCCAACAGTAACGGCCTATCTCGAACAACTAAGGAGACACTGTTAAAGGCCCTGATCATCCCAGTCCTGCTTTACAGCGCTGGAAAATGAAGCACTTTCTTAAAAGAGGATGAAGATATCCTTGGTCGCTTTGAGAGAAAAAATTTTCCTAAGATATTCGGTCCCGTTTGCGTTGACGGGTTTTGGAGGAGAAGATTCAAACACGAACTATACGAGCTGTAGAGCGACATCGACCTAGTCAAAAAACTGCGTATTGGACGTCTGAGATGGCAAGGACATGCAGAGCGAATGGACACCAACGCTTCGGCCCGCAGAGTCTTCGAATCTAACCCCGAGGGACGACGCAGTAGAGGAACTCCTCGCCGTAAGTGCCGCGCACAAGTTCAAGGGGATCTCGACCAATTTGGAGTGCGTAACTGGATGCAATTCGCTAAAGACCGAGCTAAATGAAGAGGCTTGTTGGTTGAGGCCCAGGTTCACCTCGAACTGTAGCGCCACCTAAATACGTAAGTAAGTAAGTGGGTAGTGTGTTTGCTCGTTAACCGAAGTGTGCAGGTTCAAGCCCCAGCGGGGAACAGCAATCATCACCCGAATATAATGGAAAACAAATTACAGTCGAGAACGGATAAGTGCACAACGTACAGACATCGATTTGCTGTGCACTTATCCGATCTGTGCACTCATCCATAAGAGGAAATTTTTGCACTTATCCGTAAGTGCACATTTTTTCACTTATATGTACTACTTAGTAACGCAGACTTACTGCCAGAAAGAACCGCGATGCGTCAAATGCGCAGGTAAGCATCTCTCGGAAGACTGTCACCTAAACAAGCAAACCCCAGCCACTTGTATTAACTGCAAAGGAAAACATCCTGCGAACTATCGAGGTTGCAAAGTGGCGAAAGAGCTCCAAAAAAGGCGCGATACGCTTAAAAATTCCATGCGCCCTAATCCGAAACCAATCAAGAACAGACCCAAAATAGCTACAAAAAAAGCAGCGAAAGATTAGAAATCCGTCAATATTGACTTAAGATCGGGCAACGACGAAAACCCCAAACGCAGTAGAAAAAAGGTGACAGAAGCAAAGTCTTCGAATACTGACGCACAGTCTTATGCTCAAGCGGCGATGGCAGCTAAAGGCAAGTATATGACCGTCAACCCACGGGAGATCAAGGCAAAAAACCGTCCAAACTCTAACGTAAAGACTCCTGCTCAAGTTGCGACATTGGAAAACGGTGATAGAGGTAGCTCACAAAATCCTGTATCCAATGTTTTCTCCTTAATACTTGCGAAACTTGAACAGCAATGCAAAACAAACAAACTTATTTTCGAGAGACTAGTTGCACTAGAAAGCAACATTCATAACAGGCGCACTTCAACCCGAATATGAAAGATATGCTAAAAATTCTTACATGGAACGCTAACGGCCTCATACGAAGACTCGACGAGTTAGAAATATTTATACGAGAAAAAGATATTGATATATGCTTGGCCTGTGAAACTCATCTGACAAAACAAACGAATGTTAAGATAAGAGGATATAGCGTGTATCACGCCTTCCACCCATCGGAAAGAGCAAGAGGCGGATCATCCTTGTTTATAAAAGAATGTATCGAACACTCAGCGGAAGTAAAGATTGAATTAGAAGCAATGCAAATAAGCACGGTACGTGTTAGAAATAGACACTTTGCTTTCAACATTTCGTCTATATATTGTCCACTGCGATGTAAACTTGAAGAAAGTGATTTCACAAACATCTTCAACTTCCTTAAACCAAATTTTATTATTGGTGGTGACTTCAACGCGAAACACCCCTTCTGGGGTTCAAGATACGCCTCTCAGAAAGGTAGAAAGCTTTATAATGCGGGTATGCAATACAGTTGTGATTTTCACTCGACGGGTAAACCAACATATTGGTCGACTGATAGAAATAGGATACCAGATCTGATCGATTTCTTTGTTGTTAAAGGAATATCTGGCAACTGTATACAAGTTGAAGAAAGCTTTGATCTCTCCTCTGATCATTCTCCAATCATTATGACGATAAGCGATGCTCTGATTAAAAAAGTAGGACCGGTGTGATTAACCAGCGCGAAAACTAATTGGGATGGCTTTAAAAAAGATATTGAAGCAAATACTGAGCTGAGCGTATCACTTAAAACGCCATATGAACTTGAAGTTGAAGTTGATCGCTTCGTCGAAATCCTACAGAATGCCGCGTGGAAGAATACTCCCAAACCAAAGAAAACGCCGGCAAGCTACATTCAAACTTATCCGCAGGAAGTAAAAGAGATGATTAAGGAGAAGAGAAAAGCACGCAAAAAATGGCAACAAACTCGGGCTCCGTAACATAAAGCACATCTAAACCGTTTGTGCAACTCACTAAAAAGATCTATTAAAGACCTTAAGAATAATGAAATGCAAACTTACCTAGAAAGCTTAACGACAGAAAAAGATTCTAATTACTCGCTTTGGAAGGCTATAAAAGGTATTAAAAAACCTCAAATTCAAGCCGCCCCAGTTAGGAAAAATCAAAACGAATGGGCCAGGCATGATAAAAAGAAAGCGCAAGTTTTTGCCACCCACCTGGAAGAAACTTTCAAACCGTTTGATGGACAAGCTCTTATTGAAAATATAAATACGTCTTATATAGCCAATAGCGTAATAAGAAATGCAACACTTACCGAACTTAAGGAAGACATAAAGAAACTTAGACCTAAGAAGGCTCCTGGATACGACCTAATTACGGGAGAGGTTCTTAAAGCCCTACCAAGGAAAGCTCTAATTAAGCTTCTGTTCATTATAAACGCCGCACTTAGAGTAGAATATGTTCCCAGTCAATGGAAAGTCGCCGAAATCATAATGGTCCTTAAGCCCGGAAAACCGCCGAATGAAATAACGTCTTATAGACCGATTTCGCTTCTTCCAATTATATCCAAGGTGTTCGAGAGAATATTGATTTGGCGAATACAGCCGATAATAGAAGAAAGGCATCTCATTCCGAATCATCAATTTGGATTCAGAAGTAAGCATTCTACAGTTGAACAAGTACATCGAATAACACATGTAATCGAAAAGTCACTTGAAGAAAAAAGATTTGTTCAAGCGTATTCCTTGACGTCTCTCAAGCCTGGCACGAAGGCTTAAAGTTTAAATTACGACAAGTTCTGCCAGAGCACCTATATAATATTTTGAAGAACTACCTTACGAATAGACTATTCCGCGTCAAATGCGGAAATGAATATTTTGATTTTAAGGAAATAATGGCTGGGGTGCCGCAAGGAAGCGTTCTTGGTCCAGTCTTGTATCTATTATACACCCGTGATATACCGCAAGTAGAAGGCACTGAGCTAGCTACATTTGCCGACGACACTGCTATCTTGACAGTAGGTACAACGGTCGAAGATATTACAGAAAAACTGCAAAAAGCTTTGGATAGAGTAATTGAATGGACAAAGATTTGGCGAATCGCACTCAACGAGACCAAATCTGTCCATGTAAATTTTACTTATAAGAAAATAAATAATTTGCCGATCTTTTCAAACTCGGTTCAAATTCCGTTTGCAAACGAGGCTAAGTATCTTGGAATGACACTTGATACAAAGCTGAAATGGAAAACGCACGTTAAGAAAAAAACGCAAAGAACTAGATAATAAATATAGAGAAATGTATTGGTTACTTGGAAAATATTCCAAGCTTAATATAGAGAACAAACTGCTTTTATATAAGCAAGTGCTAAAGCTCGTATGGACATATGGTATACAACTCTGGGGTTGTACCAAAATAACTAATATTAAAATTTTACAATCTTTTGAAAATAAAGTGCTAAGAGGTATTGTTAAAGTGCCATGGTATATCAGAAATAGCGATATCCATAGAGATCTTGGCATTAAAACTATAGAAGACGAAATTCAAACGTGCGCGAGAAAGCATAAAAGTCGACTAGAAAGTCACGTAAATATTACAGTCCTCCAAGTTTTGGAAGAAAGAAATTTACTGCGCCGTCTACAAAGAACCAAACCTTTAGACTTAGCGCGATAAGTAACCGCGTCTAAACTGCAGAGCTGGCAGGAACTTCTAATGGGAAGGTCCCTGCAAACCGTCCTTATTACGTGAAACGAAAACTACTTGATAAGTCGAATACTTAGTTGTAGTAAAAATGAAAACAAGTTTGTTTTGAAGGGAGGTTTTTTAGTGGGTAAGAATCCCACCCTACTATGAGCACGTGCTGTCGATCCTCATAGTGTCTTGTTGAAGATTTTCACCTACCTTCGAAAAAAAAAAAAAAAAAAAAAAAACTTAGTAAGGTGCACCGTATTTACACCGTATTTACACATTCAAAAAAATAAACTGCATATACTATTTATACTATTTGGAATTGTTTTATTAAAAAAAAAAGTGAAGATTAAAAAAATTAACAAAAACAACACAACGACAAAAGAATCAGATTCCATTTTGAGCTAAGCATATAATTGCACATATGTACGTACATTTGTACATACGTCCATGTAGATATTATATCAAAAACAACATTATTAATACATACTACTACTAGTGGGACGCGCGCCGTGGCGTAATTGGTTAGTGTGTCGGACTACTGCGCGTGAGGTTCCAAGTTCGAATCCCAGAAAACACCAACAAGTTTTTTCACGGTCCCACCTCTTGCGAACGTCTGATAAACATCCGAAACTATTGTTGTCTCGAGAAAGGTTCTCAAAACAAATTGCCCTTCGAGTACGGCACTAAACTGTAAGTCTCTTCCATTCGTGTGAAAAATATAACGCACACAACATGAGTGGTTGCGAGAAGCTGTTTCCTGGCACTTAAAGAGCTGCTGCGCCAAATATTTATTTATTTGTACATACCATGTACAAGGCGTGTCATCACGTAGGCAACTCCCTGGTAGGCCTTAAAATAGATGGTTGACCAAGCCCGACATCTCTCCTGGAGCCGTCTAGGGATTCCTCCTGATGAGTTGGAGTCAGTGGCGAAGGATCGAGAAGGATGGGGGGCCCACCTGAGCATCCTACCCCCGCGACCCTCATGAAGGATTAGCGGGCCATTGAAAATGTATATACGTATGTACTACGTATGTAGTTTTAAGTGTTACCACATAATTTTTTATTAATGTAAAAAAATTAAAAATTTGCATTTGCACTTATCCGTTTTAAAAGCAGTGGAAAGCCTTATACGGGGTTTTGAAAAGTTCTTCACTTATAAGGAACTTGCACTTAAACGTTTTGCACTTATACGAACAAATTTATATAGAAATCGCATGAAAATGGCAAGGAATTGGAATTTCCTTGACTTTCTAAGAAAGCCAAGCAAGCACTTCAGTGATGAGGAGCTTACAGTACCAGCACTCACCACATCCGCACCGAAGATCTGCCACCTGATACAAGCAAACGCCGGACACTCACAAAGATAATGATCCGCGGTGTCGTCGCTCTCTCCACAAGCGTCGCAGATTGTAGTGTCACTTAAGCCTAACACGTTAAGGTGCTTGGTAAAAGCGAAGTGGCCTGTCAGGACGGCGATAAGTTGTGTACAGTCTTTTCTGCTGAGAGACAGCAAGAATGCCGCTGATTTCGTACAGACGTCCGGGAGCATGCGTTTAGTCAACCTGCATTCTGGAGAGTCACGCCACACACAATTGTGCTCGTGAGAGGCCCTATCGTCAATGGATGCCCTAACCGAGGACGCTGGAAGACCCAACGCGGGTTCGGGACCGGAGAAAGCCTCCTCTGAGCCTTGTCTAGCAATCGCAACGGAGATCTCGTTCCCCAATATCCCAGTGTGACCTGGACCTTAGATAAGAGACAGAGAATTCAGCCTTGCGACCGAGTTCAAAGAGTTTTTGGTTTCACGAATTATTTTGGAAGTGGTTAAAGGGTTAAGCAAGGCCTTAAGCGCAGCCTGACTGTCACTACAGACACAAATGCTACGCCTCTTCCACCTGTTCTTCACAACATAGTTCATGGCCATTAGGATTGCATAAGTTTCCGCTTGGAAAACAGACGCATATTTGCCCAATGAGAAATTAAGTCTAATGTTGTCGACTTCCACGAAGACCCCAGCGCCAGACCCTTGACTGGTTTTGGAACCATCCGTGAAAATACGAATACATTCCATTTCCGGCTCAGACTCTGATCAAAGTCAGTCCTGGACACAAGGAAAGTCGACTCTGAATTTGCGCATCAGCTGGAGTTCTGGTGTCATTGCATCAGACGGCATATCTATTAGACAGGAGTCGTAAGATAAGTGTCGCGCAAGTTCATCAAAGTTCCAGTGTGTAGTATACCAAAAACCGCCCGGCCTAAGACGATGGATGGCTTTGATAGTGCAACCCATGATATAAGTATCAAGGGGAGGTAAGTTCAGCAAAGCGTCTAGAGCAGAGCCAGGCGTACTTTGGAGTTGGGCGTAAAAAGCAATCACATATTTACGCGAGAGCCCCTTCCACCAAACAACCGACGCATATGCGATGAATGGTCTTATCATAGCCGCGTAGATCCAGAGAACCTTATTCGGTGATAAGCCCCAAGTCTTGCTAAAAGCTCCCTTACACTGCCAGAAGACTGAGAGCGCCTTGGATGTTTTCGACTCGACATGTTTAGACCAATGATTTTTCTTATGTTAAAATCCCTCCCAGATATTTGGCTTCATTGGAAATGCGAATGGTGACGCCTTTTAGCACTGGCTGAGTCAGACCGGTCAAAATCCTCCTTCTCGTAAAAAGAACAACCTCCGTTTTAAGTGGATTCACCGAAAGCCCACTCCTAGTACACCATTCATCGATCATGTCCAGCGCCGCCTGCGCGTTAGCACAGACCGTCGCCAGGCATGGCCCGACAGAAAGTACGGCGAGATCATCCGCATATGCCTGAGCGTAGACGTTAGAACTATTTAGAGTGTTCAACAGATAGTCGACCACCATGCACCATAACAATGGAGACAGAACGCCACCTTGCGGACAGCCCCTGTTTACCCCTGTCATAACATATTGGCCACAATCCGCATCCACTACCAAAGTTCTATTCATTAGCATTGATTTAATCCACAACACTGATGTTTCATCTACCCCGTGTTGTCTGGCAGAGTCGCACATGCAGTCAAAAGTCGCATTGTCAAAAGCACCCTTAATGTCGATGAAGATACCCATCGCGTATTCTCTCCTATCAAGCGCGCATTCAATTCTGGCCACTAGATTTTGAAGTGCGGTCTCACAGGATTTCCCACGCTGATAGGCATGCTGCATCTCCGATAGTGGATGCAGTTTCAAAGCAACTTTGCGCACGTTAAATTCTACCAGTCTCTCCATACTTTTCAGTAAGAAGGATGTTAAACTTATAGGTCCGAAACTCTTGGGGAGCGAATAGTCTTACTTACCAATTTTCGGTATGAAAGCTACTCTCACTGTCCGCCAAGGTGTAGGAATATACATATGTATGCCAGCGCCAAGCCAGCGGTGAAAATTCTTTTCAGTGTTGGCAGCAACTGGTCTATACCCTCTTGCAGCATAGCCGGATATATTCCATCAGTGTCAGGCCAGGCCTCATCTGTTAGCACGGCTGATGCAGTACACCAGCTGCGCCGAATTTTCTAACTAAGATCAAGCTCAGCCTGGGTAAGCGGGCCAAGCTGCGACCTAGTGATTATCTGATTGCCAGGAAAGTGAGTCTCCAGCAGAAGACTAAAAGTTTCCGCTTTCGTCTAAGTAAACTTGCCATCAGACCGTCTGAGTGACTCCGGTTTGGTCGGCTTACATCTTTTGAGGACTTTAACCAGCCTACTGGTTTCACCGAGTGTCTTGATCTTTTTACAAAAATCTCTATAAGAAGCACTTTTCGACAACCAAATTAACGTCTTGTAGTCTTTTTGCTTCGATCTAAAGAGATCCCAGTCACCTTCTAAATTTGTCTTAAGTGACCTATTCAGAAGTTTTCTGGATTCTTTCCAAAGCCGCTGCAGTCCCGGGCTCCACCAGGGAACCGGCGTTCTGCAGGAGTTTTTTTGTCATTGGGCACGACGGTTCAAAACAGTTGGTAAGGACACTGGTCAGGTTTTTAACAGCATCCTCAACTTTCGTTTCGCGCTGAGTTTAGTTGGAGTTTTGACAGATCTGTCTAGCTCTTTCCTAAACCGCACCCAGTTGGTTTTCCTCGGATTCCTCCTCTCCTGCAAAGTTAAAGCTTCGCATTCGATTTGGAAAACGATGTATCTATGATCTGATAAGGACACTTCCGGCAGTACCCTCCAGTTAGTAATCGACTTGAAGTACCTATTAGATAAAGTCAAGTCAATTACCTCCTGCCTCCTTGCCGTAACAAAAGTTGGTTGGGAGCCAACATTGTTTATTGTCATACCAGATGATAGTATAAAGTCTAGGAGATGGTTTCCTCGTATGTTGCATTTGCTGCTGCCCCAGACTGTATTCTGAGCATTAGCATCGCAGCATATGACTAGTCCCGTCTCCCGAGTGTCACAATACTTTATGAGTTCGGCAACTGCCTTCGGTGGTGGAGGTATTACAGAATCATAAGGGAAATAAGCCGAACCAACTTCCGTTTGTTTCGTAGCTTACAGCTGCAGTAACCAAGTCCTGACCACAAAATTGTTCAAGCTTGCTTACTGAGAGGAAATTCGGTACAATTCGACAAGCTCTCGGTCTTTCAGATCGCTCGTCACATAGCACCGTTACTCCACGAACACCCCCAAATCCACATATGCGCTTATTTCGCACATATGGTTCCTGGATAGATGTTATGTGGGGTTTTTCACCACGGAAAGTCTGCTACTTAAGAGAGCGGTAGCAGCCTTGGAGTGATGCAGGTTAATCTGCGAAAATATCATAGATATAGTCTGTGGTTTTCGCCTATTACTTGCACTCATTTGGAAATTAAGCGGAAATGAATCCTTCCAAGATGCAGGTAAGGACGCATGTCATACCTAGACTTCAAGACCTCCACAGAGCCAAGATCTAAACCCACAACAAGCGAAGAGCCTTCCACATTTTCCCGATTCTTGCACTTGCCGTGAG
The DNA here is from genome assembly GCA_945910035.1 of Brachypalpus laphriformis. Lineage (NCBI taxonomy): Eukaryota > Metazoa > Arthropoda > Insecta > Diptera > Syrphidae > Brachypalpus > Brachypalpus laphriformis. The sequence continues at coordinate 91,601,076 of OX246754.1, forward strand.
AGTAGACGAACCATTCGCTCGTGTCGAGGCCAGGATTCTGGGTGCGGAGAATATACAGAATCTGCTCCCCTCGCTCCTTCGATCCGGATTGCTTCTTACCGAGGGTTTTATCCGCGTCAGCCAATTTCTGTCCGCAGGTGCTAGAGCTTTTAGAAGTTCATGAATTCCACCCAGATTTTGTGCGCGGGTAGTACCTCCGGTTTGAATCTTCTTGGTAGAAGGGCGAGCACCTGATGCACCCACGCTTCCGCCGAGACGAGCACCCTTACCCGTGGCTTTGCCTGCGTCTGCCATTTTCTATCCGCTAGTGCTCGGGCCATTAGTTGTAATAACACCAGCTTCACTCAGATTGTGTCCAGCAAGAGTGTGTCCAGCAGAGGGCGCGCATCAGATGCGCACGCGCTTCCACCGATGAAAGTAGGTGAAACTTGCTTCGTCCGCTTTGACCTGTTCGAGCCAACCGAAGGGGAGCCGGCGTTGGGTCCGAGGGATAGATCGACTCCGGTTGGAGTAGTTTCTGCCGACCTAGGCCTCTTTCCCGCCGTCATTGAGGGATGACTACTACCGGCGCTTGCGCCTTCAGCTGACTCTGCAGCCTCTTTGCACCGCGCCATCGCCGCTTCCTTCTTCTCCTCTTCAACTGACTCTTAGTCAGGAGCTTATCGGAGTGCGCCGTTTCAGGAGCTCGTTCACCTTTTTCGGTATCCCGAGTCAAACCATCACCAACACAACTTCGACCAGCTGCTCGACTATTAAAACGAGATTAGACGTTCCAGCCGAAGCCTTTCCGCCACTTTCTCCGTCATTCCAGTCCGTCTACCAAACGAGTCGGAGACAGAGCTGCAGGATTCTTCAGAAGCAAGCATCGCTACTACTTCCGGGTCAACGCTAGAGGCGGGGGGTTTGAGTATGCTGGTTGGGGCCTCCAGAATCCTTGTCCCGGCCGGTGTCGAAAAGACCACGGGTGGATTGTCACTTGCGCGAGTGCCACCTGGAGTAAATACCGTAAATGGTTCTTCCATCATACTGTCAACAGGTTTTGCGTCACAGTCAAGACGTCTTCAGCCTTTAGTTCGATGTCTCACCTGGGGTCCTTTCGGACGGTGGAATGTGTATGGGTTGCATGCTACTTCCTGCAACCCCATTGCTCGAGGTTGGGTATATGCAAACTTTTTTCTTAAATCCATGTGTATCTCCCACCCCATCGTCTATCGTATATCCCAATTTTTTTTTTTGCAGGAGATGGGACATGCATAAATCCAGTATAGACAGTGGAATATACAAGGTGGCCCAAAATGTATCACTCTATCGGGAGATGCAATAACTTTTGCAAATGGCGGCAACTGTCAGTTTTGTTTTAATATTTGTGATGTAAAAAGATACAGAATACACGTTGATATACCATGGAACGCTATACTCCTCAAGATCGCGGAATACTCGTGACTCGTGATTTTCGGTCGAAATTCATCATGTGCGACGACGCCCATTTCCATTTGAACGGCTACGTAAGCAAACAAAATGTGCGCTTCTGGGCATTATCCGGAAGTGTCATCGGGCCTCACTTTTTCGAGAACGCCGTGGGTAACACGGTAACTGTGACTGGTGAGCGATACAGAACCATAATCACCGAGTTTTTATTGCCACACATCGATGAATTGGAATTGGAGGACATGTGGTTCCAACAGGACGTTGCGATCGAACACACAGCTCTCGAGGCAATCGTAATTGTAAAAGATGCGTTTCCGGGTCGCCTAATGTCTCGTTTTCGCGATTTGCACTGCCCGGCAAGATCGCCTGATTTGACCACTCCAGACTTCTTTCTTTGGAGTTTTTTGATGTCACGGGTCTATCAGAATAAGCTCAGACTCTGGAAGCTCTCGAAGAGAATATCCGACAATAGCGCGAGAATTTATCGCCCGAAGTTCTCGCCAAAACGATTGAAAATGCGGTAAAAAGATCCCAAATAATCATCAACAATGGCGGTGCCTACTTGACTGATATCATTTTCAAAAAGTAATGGAAATAAACCTAAAGGCCCAAGTAAATATCTGAAAAAAATTATGAAATTTTTCTGTCTGTGTTGATGTGGGCATGTGATTATGCCGTGCAAGCTATGTGGGCTGGAGACATGCGCAGATATCTCGGTGGATTTGCTGATGTGGCGTTAACTCTTCCCCTCTTAAAATCAAACGTCCTCATTTGACATGTTCTTCAGAATAATGGTATCTGGCTCACTCGGGATGGTTTTGGTGGTAATTGTTTTGCTTCTATTTCGAATTCGGGAGCTGTTGTTGGTAGGGATGTTGTTGCTAGTTCTGCCACATCCGTTTCCTTAATGATAATGGTTCCTGTACATCGCACATATTTTGTACGATGAAGGCCCTGATAAACGCAGCTAGGCCCAGACTTGTTAGCAGGTTGTGGCGGTGATTTCGATCCAAAAGGTTGATCGTTCTGCTGTTGTTAACGTGGAGTTCCTTTAGCATTTCCAAGGAGAAAAAGTTCTTCAAAATTTCCCGGGTTAGACGCTGGTTGTGCCATGGCGGGTAAAGGTTTGTACCTGGGCGCTATGACTGACGAGTAGGTTTCGTCTCCTATTGTTATTGTTGCATTCTCAAACTTGATTAAGAATGTTCCGGTGATATTCATGATGTCATTGTTGGGCAAATGGTTTCGTTGTACTGGTTTAGTATAAGAACGCCTGGTGAAATTTTCTCTATGGTCGGGATATGGTGACTGTTGGTTTTCCTGCAATTGTGGATGGTGCTTTTAAGAAGGTTTGGTATGCAAGATGTGCCGCTTATATCTATGATATTATTACTAGGACATATGGATAGCTTATTATAAATTCTACAATTGGATTTGATTCCGAAAATTTTATTTCAATATTTTAGAATTGTTTCGAAAGGCAATTTGTTTACAATGTTGTTTTGTTTTACAGATTTTAAGAATTTTTTTTCACACTTTTCTTTGTGTGTGTTTGGCAAATCTATAAAGCAGATAATTGTGGTTAAATTTCTCGTTATTTTCACTTCAGGGAAGTCTTATGCTTCGTCTGTATTATTAAATTGTATATTTTCTTTTTCTATTACAGTCTTAGCGATATTTGTTTCTGACATGGATAAAATGTATGAATTTATAATTCCATTCTTAGCCCAGTGTATGGGCATTCGATATTTAACAATTGTTCTTTTATTAATCTTATTCTGTATTTAACGTCTTATATAATATAATGCTTACGTTTACTACTACTCTTTAATTAATTTAATATTACATGATTATTGTTCTTTATCAACATGTTATTTATTCTTTTCTTTATAATATTGAAATCATTATGGTCAGGGCTGCCTGCCAACCATTTCCATACAATTCCTATAAGGTTAAGCGACCTTTTTTTTCTGTTGAGTTTTAATCTGTGGGGGATGTTCCGGTTTTGGAAATTTCAAGCGAAAGGAAGAGGTAGATACGGTGCACATAGGGCTGTTTGCCTAGAAAAACCGCTCAAAAATCAATGTTTCAAAATGTAGAGTTGAGAAGTAATTTTTTTCCTAGCTGTAGTTAACCCGTGGTCTCCACTGGCAATAATTCATTGCAAGAAATATTTCATGCAATCGAAATTTCCAATGGAGACCGCAAATTTCTTAAAATGACTCATTTCATGAAATCGATTTCTGTTTTCATTTCTTGCCATCTCTGTGGAAATAAACCCTGAAATAAATTTGACAGGGAGTGTCAATTTGAGTTTTACTACGAAGAAAACGGCTGATTGGTGCCTGACATGAAGTCTGAAATAAATATGTCTCGTGGAGACTCGGTGCCAAGCAAGAATTGGTCGTTGCTTGCTCTTACGTGACATGGTTGAAAATGAAATTTCTTGACATAATTTGCCCACCGTATAAGAAAATAAAAATTTCTAACATGATGTCTGACATAATGTTTGAAATAAATATGTCCCGTGGAGACTCGGTGTAAATACCCATGGAACAATGTACCGTTATTTTCATTTTATTTTTAAGTACACACTTCGCCACAGCATTAGTTGAAAGTCGTCGATCGTAAGCTTGCATTGTGAATCTGTTGATATGTCTGAAGGATCCCACTGCTAAATAATTAAGTTTTTATTTTTTTTTTATATTGTGTACAAAGTTTTTTGTTATGGAAGAATTAACTGTATTTGTGTACTTTATTATGAAGCTATTTTTATGATTATTGGAGCTTTAATTTAATGGAGATTGGGTTTATTCGAAATGGATGCAACTGAATATTTTTTATTTTTTTTTATTTTTTTTAATGGACCGGTTGTTATATAATTCGGTGTTATTCGGTAACGTTTTTAGTATCAGCCTATAGAGAAAGATGTCAAGAAGTAGTAGCAAAAAAAAACTGCTGCCCATAACTGGCCCTCTAGATTTGATCGTCCCTGATGTGTGCCTAGTTTAATGAAAATTCAAAAACTTTTTATCACAAAATAAATTCTTTTGGTTGAAAGATCATCTGGCTTGTGCATTCTAACTAAAAGACAGTTATATGATGTTATAAATGAGTATGAAGAGAATGATTTTGAAGCCAAACTGGATTACCTTCAGAGCTATTTGCTCTCTCACGGAGAAAAAACTTAAAGATGTTAAGTTTAAAATTGGATGTTTAAAGTATTAAACTAAGGTAAACTTAATTTTTATTGGTAGTTTCAACTTACGCAAGAGGTATTTAAGGGCCAGGGCCTAGATTCTCGCAACCACTCATATTGTGTGCGTTAAGGTGCGTCCAGACCAAAGAAACATTTCAGAAACATTTCAGAAACATTTCAGAAACATTTCAGAAACATTTCAGAAACATTTCAGAAACAGAGAAACATTTCTGAAATGTTTCTGAAATGTTTCTGAAGCAAATGGGAAACAATCGGGAAACATTTCAGAAACATTTCAGAAACAATGTTTCTGAAATGTTTCTTTGGTCTGGACGCACCTTTATATATTTCACACGAATGGAAGGGGCCTACAGTTTAGTGCCGTACCTGAAGGGCAATTTGTTTTGAGAAGCCTTCTCGAGACTAGAATACTCTCGAATGTTTGTCAGACGTTCGCGAGAGGTGGGACCGTGAAAAAAACTTTTTGGTGTTTTCTGGGATTTGAACTTGGAACCTAACGCGCAGTGGTTCAACACACTAACCACTTACGCCACGGCACCCACCTTGTTTTTGCAATGATCGATGGCAAAGTTTGCAATGCAGCAACTAACACTACCTGAGCTCCAAGAAATGTTTAAAATAAAACTACGACTGTTGATGTACCCGAACCTGATATCGGGTCACTAATGATGGTAATATAAGCCGCAGGTTTTTTAACAATCCTGAAGTAGTTGCTGAAATAACTGGTGTTGATGTACAAATTATTTTTAGATTAAAAGTCGTATTAGAAGTACTTTCTAGTGGATTTGAAATAGATCCCCCTTATGATAGATCCCGCTTATGATACGGCTAAGTTGTATGTTGAGCTCTATCCATGGCATCCTATGACTCCAACGATGCACAAAATTCTTCATGGATTAGAAGTTATTCGAAATTCCTTCAATGGAATCTGATGGAACCCATTTTTGAGGTCAAGGACCGTGAAAAATTTGTTTTTGCCAAGTTGGGAAACAACTTCGTCGATTTCCGGAATTGGATAGCGATTTATGATTATGACCATATTTAATTTCCGATAATCAATCACTACCCTATACTATTTGTTACCCTTAGCATCCGGTTTTTTCAGAAGAACCCAAACAGGTGAGTTGTAGATTGATCTGGATGGTCTGATTATTCCATCTTCGAGTAGCTTGCTAATTTGAGTCTCTACCTCCCCTTTGAGTGGCATGGGGTAAGGATAATATCTAATATAGACAGGAGAGTTTGTGGTAGTGCGGATTTCGCCCAAGAGTATAAGTTCATTTTTCGTCTGGCTTTGAGAATAAAGAAGCACATTCTTTTACGAGCAAGATAACAGCTTTTTTTTTTTTTTTTTGGGATTCGGAAATATGGTCAGTTTGAATGTCTAGCTTATTTACTAATTGAGAACCTGTTGTTCAATTTTGATTTTAATTCAGTTTTTTATTTCCATATAATTTTGTCGGGTAAAAATTGTGGCGAGAGTTCCTTGAGGCTATCTTTGCCGAGTATGGCGTGGAAGGATTTTAGTGACGACAAGAGGAAGAATTTAATTTTCAAGTCTTTTAAACCGAAGAGATTTGTTTCTACGTGGTGGCTAATTTTGATGCTGCCGCCAACTGAGTTGGCGTAGAAGCATTGGTTATTAGGAATTGCGTTAGGGGCTAGTGAGGGTTGAATATAATTTCGATTGGATCCCGTATCTATTAGAATCTTCAGAATTTGTCCGCTCTTCGTTTTTATTTCGAAATAGGGCAACGAAGAGGTCGTTAGCCTAAAAAATTGATATCAGAGAAATCGACGATTTCATCACTGTTCGTATCCACATCAGCTTCTGCTTGTTCTTCTGGTATACATATATTGTTCGAGAGTTTGTTCAAGGTTGGCATTTTCAGAATCCAATGCCGCGTTATAATCGGAATATTCGTCTGCATCAATGTGAAAATGGCGTTGCTCTCCAACCATATTGGGAGTTTGTTGAGGTCTTGGCGTGAATCTGCCTAGTTATTGCCTGGCTTGAGAACTTTGTGGCTCAAACTTGATTTGTGGCCTTGTGGGGAAAGAAGGCGGTTGCCTTGGTATAGAGTTTTGTCTATCATTTGGTTGATTCCTAGCTTGTGGGGCGTATGAATGATTGTGGACAGGGGGACGCGGTGGAGCACCATGAGGCGCTTGACTTCCGTAATTCGGCTGATTATAAACCTGGTTTGGGGTTGCATGTTCGGCTGATTATAAAACCTTGCTTGAGTTTGATAATGCTTTTGAAATTGAGTTGAAGGCGATGCGGAAATTTGTTTCTTTGAATTATTCTGAGTACTGTGTGCATAGTTTGCCCTGAAATACTGGTTCTTCAGTTTCAGGCAAAGGTGCAATGCTTGTAGCAAGTCTGCTGGCTCTCTTATGCCGAGTAGCCGAGGTAGATCGCATTTAAGACCCCCGATGAAGATCTTGTTCCGAATCACGCTCGAAATCCCATAGTATTTTGGCGTGCCTTTGGTAAGTTCGTATATCTGGAGAATACGCTCTACGCTCTTTCTCGATGAACTAAATTCTTCGGAGTCACCCTAAAAATCTCGTAGGCACCGAACTACGTCGGGAATCCTGTCTAAATCCACTAGATTTGCCCTGTGCTCCAGGGATATTGTCTGGTCAACGCCAGCAAAGTTATCAGCATTCGGATTCAATAGGCTTTGGACCAGAGAGGGACCTTTGTCGTCTAGAACTTGGTTTACTATGGCAGCGATAAGCGTATCCAGTGGGGGAGTTGACGCAACTGCCCGATTTGAGTCGGAGTGAGGTGATGTTGATTGAATCGAACTGTGTGCATTTTGATCACCGGTGCTTGTACTTGGTGCACTCTTGGGCGGATTGCTATTATTACCGGGAGTCTCATCCACTGGATTGGCGGTTGCACCTGAACGGAGCTCTCGCATGTTTGCTTTTAATTTAAAATATTGTAGCATTGACTGCAGGATGGTTTGTGTACCAAAAACTGAAACACTGTATCTCAAACTGTAGCAACTATTGCAAAACATTCTAGCAGTAAATATTCCAACCTGATGTGCTTACGTCCCACAATTGTTCCACACAATATCCCAATATTCCATGATCCTCAATTCACCCGGAGAAACATCAAGTATGTTCTAGAACCCCTAGCGATTTCCTATAAATACGCATACCACAACCATCGTCGACACAGTTGTTCATAAGTGAATACAGCGATTACAAGAGATATTCGACCAGTGGTGAAAGCAAGCGACATTGTGAAAATAAGTCTGTAGCGACCGTTTGATTTGAAATAATAAAGTGATTGAACATTGTGTTAAAGTGAAGTTGGTATTTGATAATAAATAAACGATTAAAATACACAAAAGACGGTTTTATTTAAAACGAACCCCAGAAAGAATACTACATTGGTGTCAGAAAAGTGGAATAAAACAAATTTTGTGTATTGCGTTTTGTGTAAGTGAAAAATAAAAATGGTTCGGAAATTGCTAGAAGATTTGTCATTGCCGCAACTAAAGGAAGTACTGAGCCAGCGGGAGCAACCTACGACTGGTACAAAAAGAGAATTGATTATTAAGTTGCGGAAAATAGTGACGGACGAGGGTGCAGATCCTGAAACAGCTTTGTTTGACGTCGAAGAAGAACAAGTAAGTACGACGAGTGACATGTACGACGAGTGACATGCTATCTGAGAAATTCGACGAACAAAAGAATTCTCAAAATGAAAAATTCGAGAAGCTAGAAAATTCTTTGGCTGAGCAGAAGAATTCTCTAGATGCCAAGCTTGACGAACAAAAGAACTCTCTGGAACATCAGCTATTCGATCAAAGGAGTGTTCTCGAAAGCAAATTCGATGAACAAAATAAAAGTTTGGAAACCAGATTCGGGACAATCGACGAGAAAATTGGAAATGTAGAGACCAAAATTGAGACATTTGAAACAAAATTCGAGAACGATCAAACAAAATTCGAGGCTGTCGAAGGAAGATTCGAGAATTTGGCAAAGGAACTCGAATGCGTGAAGAAACAGAAAGTTCGGGAGTATTCAACCGACTGCCCGAGAAGGAAAGAGATGCAGCCTCCCGTCTTCGATGGACAGACATCATGGCCAATATATAAGAGGCAGTTCGAAGCTGCGGCAATGACGAACAACTGGGACGATGAAGAGAGGTCCATTGCCCTCACGCTTGCGCTTAGAGGATCAGCTGCAGAGCTACTACAAACTATTCCCGAGGACAAACAACGCAACTACGACAGTCTGGTGAAAGCCATTGAGATGCGATTTGGGGACGACCACATGCAGCAAGTATATAGGGTCCAGTTGCGCAGAAGGTCCCAGATGAGGGGTGAGACGCTCCAGCAGTTGCAAGCAGACATCGAGCGACTGGCACATTTGTCTTATCCAAACGCCGGCGAGGAGATCATTAACGAGATGGCAACCGAAGCGTTCACCCATGCCATTGCTGATTCGAAACTACAAATGGCGGTAAGAATGGCTTCAAAGAAAACGCTCGCCGAAGCTTTGGCGTTTGCTCTGACAATGGAGGCCGCAGACCAGGCCTGTCAGGGAATACACCGTGTGAGGGAAGTAGCCGCTATCGAATGCTCTTGCCAGAGGATGGACGTCGAAGACCGAAACAACGCTCGCGGAGGACAAATTCGTTGCTGGAACTGCAACAAAATGGGACACCTACAACGGCAATGTAGAAATCCACCCAGACGTGGAAACTGTCCACATTGCGCGAACAGGCGACGCAACGAAGAACCATCCAACAGGGACAACATCCATCCTGTTGGCCAGGCTCCTCGAAACCAGGAGTCGGGAAACGCCTAAGAGCCAGCTTTGCGGGGCAAAAGTTGGCTAATGGAATCGACGCCCCCAAGATCACCATCCAGGTCTCCCAAACCAAACGATGCAACAAGAGTCTAACAGTGGAAGCATTCATCGGCAAAAACAAGTGCGTGGCTACTATCGATACCGGCGCCACGGCTTCCATTGTAAGAAGAGATCTCGTCCGGAAGTCTTGGCTGCACAACACCAGCTGCTACTGTCTTAGAACTGCGACAGGGGAAGCGGCGAAAGTATACGGAGAAGTTCGCCTCACCTTACAACTAGCAGGGTTGGCCTTTTCTCATGCGTTCCTGGTAGCCGACGTATGTGATGAATGCATCATCGGAGTGGACTTTATGAAAGAACATGACGTAATCATCGACATCGGGATGCAAGTTCTGCGGTACAGGAACGTAGAGATTCCAATGGTGTACGGGAACGAGAATGCAGCACATTTAAGGACAATACTCAGCAAGGACGAAGTCTTACCACCATCTTCCGAGACTATCATTTGGACAAAACTAGAGGGTGATCCTGGGAGTCACCGATTCTATCTGTTGGAGCCAGATTTAGGAAGGAATCCCCCAAACTACATCGTGGGAAAAGTTTTAGTGGAGCCAAAGAACAGCCTGGTCCCAGTAAGGCTCATGAACTTAAACAGCCATAGCGTCAAACTAAAACAAGGGGAGGTTATTGGTAAATGTGCGCCGATATGTTCAATTTCAACAATAACTGAAAAAAAATCTGTGAGGCCTGTTTCATCAGCCAGGTTGGCCGAAGTAAGGGACATGATTCTCAAGCACTGCGAACTGGATCAGGATCAGCGAGCCATGGCAGAAAATCTAATCGGTGAGTACGCTGATATATTTGCCTCACAAGATGGAGAGTATGGCCGAACACATCTGGTGCAACATCGCATAGACACTGGGGATGCCAGACCAATTCGCCAGCCTGCCAGACGACTACCATTGGCAAAACAGACAGAGGTTGCGGATATGGTGTCGACGATGGAGAAGGAAGGGCTCATCGAAAGTTCTAAGAGTCCGTGGGCCTCACCTGTTGTACTGGTCAAGAAGAAAGACGGTAGCACTCGATTCTGCGTGGACTATCGCAGACTTAATGACGTCACCAAAAAGGATAGCTACCCTCTGCCACGGATCGATGACACATTAGACACACTCTCAGGAGCTCGATGGTTTTCCACCCTTGATTTAAAGAGCGGTTACTGGCAGGTACAGATCGATCCAAAGGACCGAGAGAAAACTGCGTTCACTGCAGGAAATGGGCTGTGGCAGTTTACAGTAATGCCATTTGGATTGTGCAACGCTCCGGCAACTTTTGAGCGCCTAATGGAACACGTCCTGCGTGGATTGACCTGGAAAACTTGCTTGGTGTATCTGGACGATGTGATCGTGATAGGAAAAACATTCGAGGAACATCACGACAACCTGAAGAATGTGCTAGAACGGCTTCGAAGCGCTCACCTGAAGCTAAACCCAAAGAAATGTGACCTCTTCAGATCCGAAGTCAAGTACCTGGGCCACGTTATCTCATCAGAAGGAGTGCGAACAGATCCAGACAAGGTGGAAGCTGGGAAAAACTGGCCAGTTCCAAAAGACAAAGACCAACTCAGGAGCTTTTTGGGTCTCGCCACGTACTACCGACGATTCGTAAAGGACTTTGCCGGAATCGCGAAGAGCCTGCACCAACTGACAGAAAAAGGAAGGCAATTCAAGTGGTCAGGTGAGTGCGACAAAAGCTTCAAGAACCTTAAGCACCAACTATGCGAAGCACCAACACTAGCATATCCCATTCCCGGAGAAATGTTCATCGTGGATGCAGATGCAAGTAACGTCGGTGTCGGAGCGGTTCTTTCGCAGGTACACAACGGCCAAGAGAAGGTAGTCGCATACTTCAGCAAAGTGCTCTCCAAGCCGGAAAGAAACTACTGCGTGACCAGGCGAGAACTTCTGGCGCTGCTTCTGGCGACAAAACACTTCCATAAATACCTCTACGGCCAAAAGTTCCTTTTGCGCACAGACCACGCGGCTCTAAAATGGCTGCTGCAGTTCAAGAATCCAGAGGGCCAGGTCGCAAGATGGATTGAACGGCTGCAGATGTACGATTATGAAATACAGCATCGTAAGGGGAAACTTCATTCTAATGCGGATGCCTTATCCCGGCGACCATGTAAAAGCGACTGCAAGCATTGTGTGCGGCAGGAAGAGAAGAACCTTCTTTCCGTCCAAAGGGTAAGAGCTGAGCCTATCGCTGGTTGGAGTGCAGAAGAAATCCGCAACGCTCAAAAAGAAGACCCGGACATCGAGCCGATATTAGCGTGGAAGGAGTTTATGGAAAAGCCAACCGGACAAGATATCTCGGACAGGAGCCCCACTCTCAAGGCATACTGGGCTCAGTGGGACTCCCTTCATGTGCAAGATGGTGTACTGAAAAGGAAATGGGAAAGGCCGGACGGGAAAGATTTCATAATGCAGCTTGTCTTGCCGCGATCAAAAGTACACGAGGTGCTACGGGAGATGCATGATGGAGCATCCGGAGGTCATTTGGGTGCAAACAAGACCCTGGAGAAGGTGCGAGAACGTTTCTATTGGCTCAGCGCAAGGGTAGACGTAGAGAGTTGGTGCCGAAAATGCGTCGTGTGTGCCGCCAGCAAGGGACCCAGAACGAAAACGCGAGGCAAGATGCAACAGTACAACGTGGGCGCACCCTTTGAACGGATTGCCGCTGACATCGCTGGTCCATTTCCCGAAACCGACAATGGTAACCGTTACATCCTAGTCGTCATGGACTACTTCAGCAAATGGCAGGAAGCGTTCGCCATCCCTAACCAGGAAGCGAAGACCATCGTGGAACAGATCGTCAACAACTGGGTGAGCAGATTCGGCGTGCCTATGGAACTGCATTCTGACCAGGGACGAAACTTCGAATCAAAGATATTCCAAGAGGTATGCCAACAACTAGGAATTAAAAAGACGAGGACGACTCCGCTTCATCCGCAATCCGACGGGATGGTAGAGCGCTTCAACAGAACCTTAAACGAACATCTCTCCAAGGTCGTAGAAGACCACCAGCGCGATTGGGATCGATGGCCTACCGAAATGCAGTGCACAGTACTACTGGACATACTCCATCCGAAGTCTTGTTTGGTCGAGCAGTTCGGCTACCTAGTGAGGTGAAGTTTGGATCCCCTAACGATGAGCCCAAGAGTGAAGAGGATTACGTGGCAGACCTCAGGGAAAGGATCCGAGACATACATCAGAGGACCAGGACGAGGATAAGGGTAGCGAGTGACCGCATGAAAACCAGGTACGACACAAAGGCAACAACGTCCAGCTTCCACGAGGGAGACCTAGTATGGCTGTACAACCCACACCGGCAAAAGGGGAGGTCACCCAAGCTGCAGCAAGACTGGGAGGGCCCTTATAAAGTGGTCACACGCATCAATGACGTCGTCTTCCGGATCCAGCGTGGAGTAAGAGGCAAAATGAAAATTGTCCACCTGGATCGTCTTCATCGTTACCATGGCAGTAATCCAGATGATCTTGTTCGGGACGAACAAGTTTAAGAGGGGGGCAGTGTAGCATTGACTGCAGGATGGTTTGTGTACCAAAAACTGAAACACTGTATCTCAAACTGTAGCAACTATTGCAAAACATTCTAGCAGTAAATATTCCAACCTGATGTGCTTACGTTCCACAATTGTTCCACACAATATCCCAATATTCCATGATCCTCAATTCACCCGGAGAAACATCAAGTATGTTCTAGAACCCCTAGCGATTTCCTATAAATACGCATACCACAACCATCGTCGACACAGTTGTTCATAAGTGAATACAGCGATTACAAGAGATATTCGACCAGTGGTGAAAGCAAGCGACATTGTGAAAATAAGTCTGTAGCGACCGTTTGATTTGAAATAATAAAGTGATTGAACATTGTGTTAAAGTGAAGTTGGTATTTGATAATAAATAAACGATTAAAATACACAAAAGACGGTTTTATTTAAAACGAACCCCAGAAAGAATACTACAATATAATAAGGATTATTTACTTAATGGTATCACTTTACCAACACTTCTCAAATTATACTCTAATATCTCAATCATTTTCTTTTGTTCTGTTTCGTAAAATGTTCGTTATATTACGTTTTATTTTTGTTTCACTTGGTTAAAATTTATTAATATTAAGTATTTCTTAAAGTATGCTTTAATAGCTCAATCGAATTTCTCCTTTTTATTTTTCTAAAATTTTGTTTACGTTAAGATTTCTTTTGTTCAACTTAATGAAAATGTATTAGTATTAAGTACTTCTCAAATTATGATTTAATAGCTCAACCGAATTTATTTTTAAAATTTTTCTTATGCTTAGATTTCAATTGTTTAACTTTCACTTAATTACAAATTCTGTAACTTAAATGTACGCTTACATCAACGCTAATGTTGTCATCATCGTGGTGAGCGGCAAGTAGTCTTTGCGCTTCCTGTTCCTCTGTTTTGTTAACCGCTACTGGGAGGCCTTGGTTTCTGACACACTGAAAGTCTTTGTGTACTTATGATTTCACGATGTCCACTTGTGGAGCTACTTGAGGTCACTGAATATGGGGTCGAAAAGTTCGCGAAGCACGGGGACTGCTTGAGGTCACTGGCTAGATTGAGACACACGGGAACTACTTAAGGTCACTGGCAAGATTAAGACAAATGTCTTTGCGTACCGATGATTTCACTACGTCCACTTGTGGAGCTACTTGAGGTCACTGAATATGGGGACGGAAAGTTGCGAGGCTCAGGGCCTACTTGAGGTCACTGGATAGATTGAGAGGCGCGGGAACTACTTGAGGTCACTGGCAAGATTAAAACAAATCCTACTTCTCACTCGCGTCTTTACTAATAGAAATCACCAGTCCCTGCTCAGGCGCCAATTAAGAAAATAAATTATTTTCTTCTTAAAAAAATGAACTTTATTTATTGAAAGCAAAACACAAAACTTAAAATCTAACAGAAAATTAACTTAATGTCTAATGCGGCTGTGGGAACATGATGGGAATGAGCAAGGAATGCGGGTAATGGGAAAATGTCTGGAGGTGTCATCACGGAGAGAAAAAAAGTTGTAAATTCAACAGCTCAAAGTTGCCAAAAGCAAATCGGTTAAAAATGTGTTTCAAAATTATATATCAACAACTAAAACTACTGAAATCGCCAATTTCAAGTGAATTTAGCCGATGAATGGGTTGATTTGGGATACTTTTCAATAACAATAAGATCTGTTAAAACGACGGAGATTTAGTTGATTTTATCGAAATACGTTTTCCACCAAAAGGTGAACCCCACAGGCGGATCAGTAGAAATGCAGTGAAGTGGGAGGGTTATGATCCCTTATTTTCGGATCATAACCTCGCTGATAAAAGGAAGAAGAAGAAGACGTTTTCCACCAAAACAAAATTTCAACTATTTTTTTAGTTGCTTTTACTGTCATTTCAGTTTCAATTGTGTACGACTATTCGTGTAATGTGCAAGAAATTTTTCGATTCTACCGATTTTTCCTTGCGCCAGTAGTTGAATCAGCAAAATCTACAGATATTTCAATTATTATTGCCGAAGTATCTGTAAGATTATTTTCAGATCATCATAAGTTTCATGTGTGCCTTTAAGCATTACTGTTTAGAAACGCTTAAAAAGTTCGATCGTGTTTTGTACTCACATAAAGTGAAAAAATGGAAAATAAAAATTAAGTGTTCAGTGAATTATTTTAAATCGAACATGGTTTCTAACGCAGCTGGTAATCAAGAACCATTGTAATGCAATGAATTAACACGTAAGTAATCTTTATAAATGCTTTCCTTAATATCGTCGGTATGCTGCAAAATATTTCCCAGTCACAAAGTGTTTGATTCGAGATATTGGGCATTCAAAGCTTGTGGCTCCATAAGAATATAAAATATTATCAAACTTAAGTATTAAGTAATTTAGTGATTTAGCTTAACCAGTAATTTTATTTTGTAAAACTTTAACATTTAATGTGATAGCAATATTTTTAATAGGAACTTAAGGAATCAACGACACACAAAACGATTCCGACAAACTTTAGCTGTTACAGAATCAAGAACCATGGCCAACCGTAGAAAGCAAAAGGAAAATAACATATGAGCAAAGAAGAAAAGAAATGCGTAAGTCCATCTTTGGGATCAAATGTTACACATATTCTTAGAAAGTGGTCCTTACTAAAGCATGCTTATGGACAAAGATAGTTAATTTTAAACAATTTTCCAATAATCAGAATTAAGTTTTTTTTTCTCAGATTCAAATAAATTTCACTTGTGCGCATAATGATGCAGTCTGCAGCTTTTATTCTGAGTGGACGAATAAAAGTAAAGAAATAATTGCCGCTGCTGTAAAAAGCAAGAAACAAAATATTTCAGAAAATGACTATAATGAAAGTAAGAATGCAAGCCCATAAAGTGATATGTACATGCATATTACGCATACATATGCATACGACAGAAGGTAAGGTGAAAGAAAAATTGTACAGAATAAGCGAAGAAAATAAAAGTAAGGGCTCAACATTTCAACATTGATTGTTCTTGAAGGCTATATTGTAATTGCATGCTTTACCAATATTGACGACATATTATATATAAACATCACCCTGTTCTCAGTGCGGTATATTATTGTTTTATCATATTTCATGTACTTAATCTTTCTTATCCAAGGGAGTACCATAATATTCTTATCTAAATTATAAAATAAAAAATTGTATTAAAGAAATTTTTCCAGATAAAGAATGTTACAGATTTTTGGTTACTTTTTCTCAAAAATTTTGGGGCTACAAAGGGATGAAAAACAACAAAAGTACTTGTTGAATGCACGGTTTTAAGACTTGCAAATCTGCAAATTCAACACATATAATAGTTCAATTTACAATAGAAGCTGATTTACCAACACACAAGTATGCTGAAATAACCGCTAATTTTATTTGCTTGCTTGCTATTATTATTGTTATTTTCGAACACATTTTACCCGATAAATTCAACAGATTGGTAGTTGATTCAACAATTAAGCAAAATCGTAAATTCAACATTTTATTGCTATTAGCTGAAAATCAAGACCGGAAAACGTTGAATTGTCTGTCGTTTTCGGTAATTTCAACAACTTCTCTTTCTCCGTGATGTTGGAGAATAAAATGTGCAGTGCATCTGCAACGATAATGTGGACATGTGAGCATGAGGTGCAAATAATGCTGGGTGTGCAGATAATGCTGCGCGTGCAATGCTGTCTGTGTTCATGTGGGCATGTGATGATGCCGTGCAAGTTATGTGGGCTGGAGACGTGCGCAGATATTTCGGTGGATTTGCTGATGTGGCGTTAACTTATATGATGTAATGGGGGGGCATGCTGCATATGTCGCTCCGTTAAGGGTATGTCAACAACTGTCTGGCAGACACAGACTCCTTAGCGGAGCGATGAAGTCGCGTGAGCGGCTACACCACTCCGGAAAGTGGAGTTTATTAAATTTATCGCACGAAGCGCGCCACTTACCTGCTGTTAGATTCACCTATATATGTATGTATATATTTTAAGACGTTAGCTACAGGCGCTTGCAAGAAAGTTGTTGACATACCATTAGCGGAGCGACGAAGTCGCGTGAGCGGCAAAACCGCTCCGGAAAGCGGAGTTCATTAAATTGATCGAGCGAAGAGCGCCACTTACACACTGTTGGTCTCACCTATATAGGTATATATTTAAAAGCTGTAGCTCCAGGCGCCTGTCAGACAGTTGTTGACATACTTTTAGCGGTGTGACGAAAGAAAGAGTGAAACCCTTTTAACCCGCGAACATTTCATCACGATAGACAAATAGATACAACAACAAAAATTGTTTATGACGCAGTGCACTTACTAAAGTTAGTTTCGTGTTTTCCATAAAATACAACATTTAATCAAAATGAAAAATCCCACGAGATATTTTTTTGTGCCATTTTTTATTTTAAACTATTTGGGCGATTGTTCACTATGAATAATCGCACAAATTATGTGGAATGAAAAATCGCCCAACTAGAATGAACAAGCGCCCACGCGATTTTTTGGGCGACTGTTCATTCGAGAGTTTTGGGCGATTATTTGCGGAGCCTGTCCCCCATACACATTGCATTCCTTATATAATAATGAACATTCGCCAAAATCTGAAAATGAACGAATGTAAGACCCCAATTTGTTGTCATGAAAATGGAGTACCCGAAATCAGTATCCAAAATCGTGCTTTTATAAAACGTATTACTTATTTATTTATTTCATCTACAAGCATAGCCTACAGATTATACAACAATAAGAATAAAAATAAAAACTTAAATAATGAGGTAAGTTGATTAATATAGCAATTTATATATGTAAATGCAAAATAAATGAGGAAAGCGATAACAGATATTAGTTCCTTAGAAAAGCAAACATAATAGCGCAAAAACATAGTCAGATAGAACCCATTTTAACATTTTTTAATCATCCAGTTAAGTTAACACCGGTTTTTTGTTATTTATAGTTGTCATAAAGTCCATATTAAGCCTAGAAAACCGTTTTAAATTTAAAATTAGTCAAACGTCATTTTAAGTAAATAAAATCGGTTCCTTTTCAGTACTCATTAATGAAGGAAGTTATTAAAATGTTCCCGATGGATCATGATTTCCAAATTTTCGAAGATTTTAAATTATTATTAACAAAGTCAAAAAATCTGATCGAACTCATATGAGGAGTTAGAAGAGGAAGAGTTTTATTAGAGGTATAGGTTCGACAAAAGCACTACTAAATTTTTAATTGATATCCTTGATATGAAAGAACTTCAAACGAATCGTGGGCTACCGATTCCAATATATATACCAGTGCTAGTAACTTTGGAGTCGGTGCGGGTGTGCTTTTCGAATCCCCAAACGTCTCTAAATCATATAAGCTTCCGGATTCTGCATGTGTGATTCAGGCAGAATTACTCGCTGTCCAGGAAGCTTGTCGTCAGATCAAAGCACACACCAATATAACGCCAAGGCAATATATCGCTATTTTTATTGAGCGCCAGGCAGCTACCAAAGCCATTGCAACGGTTTCTACATCCTCCAAGCTGGTGCTTGAATGCCAAAATGAGCTAGCTTCGCTAGATAGCCAATTCAGGGTAACCCTGATTTGGATTCCAGGGTACAGTAACGTTTATAGAAACGAACTTGCGGATGAACTGGCTAGGCAAGGCTCAGCCCTCCACAGTTCTCTTGCGGAATCATTTCAGATTCTGCTTGGAGCAGTAAAGCAGCAAATCAGAAATATCCTCAAAATTCCTTGGCCAAGCCAACCTAAGATGGACTAGGCTAACAAACTGTGCCATATCTAGAAAGATGTGGCCAAATTACACCAAAGCAAAAACACCGACTACCCAAATATAAAGCATAAAGACATTGCCAGGATAACAGCAACCACAACGGGTCACTGGCCAATAGGAGACCATGTAGTCAAACTAGGTATCCTACACAACACACACTGTCGCAGTTGCAATGTAGCTACTGAGAAAGAAACCCTTACCCACTTTTTATGCGCCTGTTTGGCACTAGCTAGGGCCAGACAACCAGCTTTAGGAAAACCCTTTTTCGATTTCATTGAGGAAGTCTCAGAGAGAAACCCTAAAGATTTAATAATCTTTATAAACTCCAGAAGCTGTATCTAGAGATTCGGGTGAAGTGGGAGGGTTATGATCCCTTATTTTCGTATCATAGCCTCGCTGATAAAAGGAAGAAGAAGAAGAAGAAGCTGTATCTAGAGACTCCCTACAAACACACCTTTTACATCCAGGTACACCAGTTTTATGGTATCAAAACGGCACCTAGTGCTAATTGGGTTCATATATTTTCTTAGAAGAAGAAGACACCTACCTACTTATACTACCTAGTAACTTAACACTTTTTTGGAAGAAATGTTCATCAGAGTGATATTGGTAAGACATATAAGTATATATGTACTTATAAGCAAATTACACAAATTACTTTCCTTTGGTATTTTCAGAAGCCCTACGTGGAATGTCGCAACCAACTGTTTCAGCAAACCTCTCCAGCTAGCACGATTACGAGCCAGCTGCCTCCAGTTGCGCACGCCAGGTTGGTTCAAAATTCTGGCAACTCTGCCAAGTTATAAGGCTGTGTTTAAAACCAGTGCTAAATCAAACTTAATTTTTCTCAATATAAATTCATACCAAAATTACAGAGCATATACCAAACACATAACGTTTGGTTCGCGCATCGCTGGATACTAAAGTTCTCATCCAGTGGTTGCTGATCTTGAAGTAAATAGGTAAATTATCAAACTCCAACAATACCATATTCTTCAGTGACAGCTGATTTGGCGCAAAGCTCTTTGTGGAGGTGTGGAACCTAAACACCGAAATATCAGTACTTCTCAGTACTAAAATCTGCACAAGCTTAAGGGTTTGGACCTACGCTAGGCATAGCGAAAACCTCTAAAAAAGCTTACAAAAGCTGCACTTATCCAATTGCATACTTCTAGGCTTGTACTGCAAATTAGATGAGTGTTGTACGATCGCCCCCAACGGGGCGCGATCTTAACGCATTCCCGGATCTCCATGTCCATAATAACTTCATCACAATGATGACTTCAACAACCTCGACATCTACTAGCGTCATAACAACACTTGCCTCAGCAAGTACTACATCAACTATGACAACACATATAGGACAAACAAAAACAATACCCTTCATAATAAATTCGATTAATGAAACACAAAAACCATGCAACAGCAACAACAGAACATCAATCAACCGTGCAAGTACTGAAACTCCAAAATCAAAGACCCCTACTTCTGCCCATATGGACCGCAAAAATACAAATCACTCACAAAACCAAACAATTCCCAATCCCATTGTCGCCACTTATACCATGACAAATATCGACAAACACAATCCTACAAGTCAAAAAAGAGACAGATCATCCCCAATGAAAATAACAGACAACAACAACAACCAAAAGAAACTTAAAACAAAAACCAACCAACTTTGAACTACTGGTTAAGCAAACCCAAGGAGTTAAGCTCGTCAAATCGTTTCGATATTCTCAGCGTGGATGAAGACGTCGACTATAATAATGAAAAAAACGAAACAACCGATAAAATTAACCAACCTAGCAAAACGCAATTTAAGAGACCCAGCAAACCACCGCCGATTTACGTGCAAAGTGTTGAATGCATTAAAATTCTAAACAACGCGCTTAACGAAGTTGCAAAAGACAATTTTGAATTAAAAGTATTAAAGAACAATGAAATCCGAATACAACCCTCTGACTCGACTCACTACACGGCTATAATAAAAATGCTACGAAAAAATGACACAAAATACTTCACATTTAGACCAAAAGAAGAAAGTGGATTTAAAGTCGTACTAAGAAACATGCACCACTCCACTGACACAGAAGACATCAAGAATGAGCTAGAAGAAAAGGGACATAAAGTCATGAATATACATAACATTCTACAGCGAAATACAAAAAAACCATTGCCACTTTTCAATGTTGAGGTAGCCATGGGTGACAATAACAAAAACATATATGACATTACACATTTACTCCAATGCAAGGTTTCCTTCGAACCGCCACACTACAAAAGAACTATATCCCAGTGCACAAATTGTCAAAGGTATGGACATACTAAAAATTACTGCACAAAGGACCCAGTGTGCGTTAAATGCGCGGGATCCCACAAGACCCTGGGCTGCCAAATGCCATCAGAAGAAGGTACAGTGAAATGTGCTTTATGTAATGGTAGCCACACGGCAAACTACAAGGGATGCGAAATCTATAAAGCTTTAAAAATAGAGCGCTTCCCCCCAATGCGTAAAAAGGATCTCCCGACAGCTAGAGAAGAGACAAATGTTCAAACCCTCACCAACATCAGACCAGATACAACCTACGCCCAAGCAGCTGCATGCAAAAGACCCCACCATATCAATCCCCGAGATTGCGGCAAGACAAATGAAAGCGTCAGTGCAACCAATGACACACTAGGTATTCCTGTAGTAGAAGCTAGACGAATTTCCCCACAAACTACCAGCAACAACAACAAAGAGGACTTCGCTGAACTAAAAGAAATGATGAGGAACCTTATTCAACAAATGACGAATATGCTACAAATATTGACCATCCTAACGACGAAACTTAATGGACCACATGCATAAAGAACTTAATATCATCATCTGGAACGCGAATGGACTTAACCAACATGCACTAGAACTAAAACAATTTATAAAAGACAATCACGTCGACGTTTTAATGATAGCAGAAACACACTTCACTGCTAAAAGCTTTTTCAAAATACCAGGATATAGCATCTACAACACAAATCACCCTGACGGAACCGCACACGGTGGCACAGCTATTATAATTAACAACAAAATCAGCTACATTGAATTAGAACATCATAACTACGAACACATTCAATCGACTACAATCCAAATAGAAGACAAAGACGGACCATTAGTACTTTCAGCCCTATACTGCCCACCTAAGCATATTATTACAACTCTACAGTACGAAGACTACATCAAATCACTAGGGTGCAGATTTATAGCAGCTGGAGACTTCAATGCAAA
This sequence comes from Brachypalpus laphriformis, assembly GCA_945910035.1. Classification (NCBI taxonomy): domain Eukaryota; kingdom Metazoa; phylum Arthropoda; class Insecta; order Diptera; family Syrphidae; genus Brachypalpus; species Brachypalpus laphriformis. The sequence goes on from OX246754.1 coordinate 91,623,199, forward strand.
ACACATCGACTGGGGTTCGAGGATATCCAACACTTAAGGCAAAAACCTCCTAAAAGCAATCCTTAAAAATAACTGTAGATATCTAAGCACCGGCGAACCTACCTACTGGCCTACTGATCCAAATAAAACACCGGACTTAATCGACTTTTGCATCATTAGAAACATCCAACTAAAGACACTAAGCATTAAATCTAGATTTGAACTTTCATCGGACCACTCCCCTATCCAACTCAAATACTCGTCCAAAATAACCCCCATAACTAATTCGTCCCAACTATACAACAAAAAAACCGATTGGGACTCTTTTCGTGAATATATAGGACGACATCTACTGCTTAATATACCACTACAATCGCAAAATGACGTCGAACGAGCTGTAGTTCACTTTAACGACATAGTAACTGCTGCAGTATATAAAACAACCCCAATCAATAGGCCGAAAACACACAACAATATAACACCAACTATAATTCGACAACAGATAGATGAAAAGAGAAAACTCAGAAAACGATGGCAAATCACTAGGCTACCCCAAGACAAATCAAAATACAACAAAGCAACCAAAGAACTCAAAGCAAAACTTAAGGCAATCCAAAACAATCAATTTAATGACTACTTAAAAAATCTGACCCCAACTTCTGAGACCAACTATTCGCTTTGGAAAGCTACCAAAAAGTTCAAGAACAAAATAGTACATCAAACTCCTCTACAGAAACCAGACGGATCTTGGGCCAGAACCAATCAAGACAAAGCAAATATTCTGGCTAAGCACTTCGAAGAAGTATTCACAAACGACAAGGGCAATACGGCTGTCCCACCTTCACGTCCAAACACACTCATCACAAATGTAAAAATAAAAAAAGTTACAATAAATGAAATCGAACACTGCATCAAAAAAAGGAGTGACCACAAGAAGGCTTCAGGATATGACTCTATTAACGGAAAGATATTAACCCAACTACCCAGACAAGCCATGATATACTTACGAAATCTCTATAATGCATTAATTCGACTTAAATATTTTCCAAAAACTTGGAAAGTTGCGCAGATAATTGCAATACTTAAACCTGGTAAAGACGCAAAGACTACTTCATCCTACAGACCAATAAGTTTACTCCCCATATTAGGGAAAATATTCGAAAAATTAATCTATGATCTACTACATTAATCTATCTACTACTACAGCCAATACTGACCAATAATAAAATGATACCAGACCATCAATTCGGCTTTCGCAGACAACACTCGACTATCCAACAAATTCACAGGGTAGTTATCACAACAGACCTAGAGGAAAAAAGATACTGCATAGGGGTGTTTCTTGACGTAGCAAAAGCTTTCGACAAAGTTTGGCGCAAAGGACTACTATACAAACTTCAGAACTTACTTCCACGAGACTTCTACCAAATCATTGAAAGTTACCTAAGCGAACGCCACTTCTTCGTAAAATATAATGACCAACAATCCAAAATACTACAGACAAGAGCTGGAGTACCACAAGGATCTGTATTGGGACCACTACTATATGTCCTCTACACTGCTGACATCCCCCTACCGAGTGGAGCTACAACCATGATGGCAACCTTTGCTGACGATACTATTCTGCTGATATCCGACGAAAGCCTGGACACTGTAACTACTCGAGCCCAACGACTTCTGGATAAGACAATGCAATGGTTTGACGAATGGAGCATACAAATTAACGAAGACAAAACCCAACAAGTAATATTTACCACTAAATAAAACTACTCTCCAATCCCAATAAAAATAAAAGACAAAACTATTCCAATCGACAATGTGGCCAAATATCTTGGTATGTACTTGGACAACAAACTTAACTGGAAATACCACATACAAAAAAAAGGGACCAAATTAAACTAAAATATAATCAACTGTACTGGCTCCTGCGTAAAAATTCTAAACTTTCGACAACCAATAAATTACTACTATACAAATCCATTATCAAACCTATCTGGACATACGGGATACAACTCTGAGGAACATCAAAGAAAACAAACATCGCCATAATCCAAAGACAACAATCAAAAATATTACGAACCATAATCAATGCGGACTGGTACATACCTAACATCCATCGCGACCTAAAAATACCAACAGTGAAATAAGAGATACTAAACATAAGCAGAAGACATCATATAAAATTAGTAGTTCATCCTAACATCGAAGTCAATTCATTACCAATGAAGGAATTCTTCGGAAGACAACGACTAACGAGAAATAGACCCAGTGACTTGATAAGAGGGACCACAACGTCAACATACTAAAACATCCTAAACATAAAAAAAATTAAATATTAACACATTATAACTAGTTTACTCGTTTCATAATTGTTTAAACTATTTAATTGCTTTTGTTTTTTTTTTTTTGTTTAATTGTTAAACTGTTGCTAAGTTTAAAATTCGTAGAAAAGGGCTAAGAACAATGGTCACTTAGTCCAAATTAAAACAAATATTAGATGTCTTTTTCTAAGACAGTAAGACAGATGTATTTTCTGCATTGGGAAATAAAAAAAAAAAAAAAAAAAAAAAAAAAAAGGTTGGTCGAGGTCATCCTCTACTGCGTCGTCCAACCGGGATCGATTCGAAAACTTTCTTAGCGGGAAGGATGGACTCCATCCGCTCTAAATGACCCAGCCTTCTTAGTAGCTGTATGTGAACTCTTCTGGCTAAGTCGATGTCCTTGTACACGCCGTATAGCTCGGCCCGTGAGAAGGTTATATAAAAAATATTAAAAAAATATACATTTTTTAATTTTGGCATAAGTACACTTATGCTGTTATGCCTTGTGACCACACCTTCGTTTCTTTTTTTGAATCCATTTTTAAGTTTGAATTATTTTTTTTATGTGAATGTACTCACATTTCATACACATACTCAATTTCTGTGAGAGCACGAGTATATTGACGTTTGGGTTTGTTTCATCAAAAAACATTTAAAATACGTCTTAAAGTAGGAACTCGTTAGAGGATGTTAATAAAAAATGTTATAAAAAAAAAAAAATAAAAAAATAGAATCGGTTTTATAGCCTAATCAAAGGCTGACTATGGGGGGGTGGGCGCCGTGGCGTAAGTGGTTAGTGTGTCGGATCACTACGCATGAGGTTCCAAGTTCGAATCCCAGAAAATACCAAAAAGTTTTTCACGGTCCCACCTCTCGCGAGCGTCTGACAAACATCCGAGAGTATTGTTGTCACGAAAAAGCTTCTCAAATCGCCGTTCGGATTCGGCATTAAACTGTAGGTCCCTTACATTCGTGTGAAAAATATAACGCACACAACATGAGTGGTTGCGAGAAGCTAGACCCTGGCACTTTAAAGAGCTTTTTTTTTTTTTTTTTTTTTCCGAGGGTTGGTGAACAATCTTCCATAGACACTATGAGAATAGCAAGCGCGTGCTCATAGTAGTGTCAGATTCTTACTGACTAAAAAAAACACGACCCTTCGATATTAATTTGTTAGATATCGCAACTAAGTAATAATTTATCAAGCAATTTTTCTATCACGAAATAAAAACGTTTGGCAGGTTACTTTCCACTGAAAGATCCTGCATGTTCCGCAATCTAGACGTGGTTTATCATTATCTCGCCAAGTCGAAGGGTTTCGTCCTTTGTAGTCGGCGCAATGAATTGCTCTCATCCAATATTTGTAGGACTGTATTGTTGACATGTCCGATTAGTCGGTTTCTATGCTTTCTCTGGAAGCTTCTAGTTTCAGCTTTGAATGTCGGAATTCCGAGATCCCTGTGGATATCTTCGTTTCTAATATACCACGGTGCTTGGACAATCTCTCTTAGCACTTTATTTTGAAAAGTTTGTAAAATATTGGCATTTGTTTTCTTGGTACAACCCCAAAATTGTATACCGTAGGTCCACACCGGCTTTAGCACTTGCTTGTATAAAAGCAGTTTGTTCTCAGTACTGAGCTGGGAATGTTTTCCGAGTAACCAGTACATTTCGCTATATTTGATTTCGAGTTCTTTACGTTTCATTTTCACGTGCGAATTCCATTTCAGTCTTGCGTCGAGTGTCATTCCCAGGTATTTGGCCTCGTTTGCAAAGGGTATTCGGGCCGAGTTTAGGAAAATTGGCAAGTTATTAGTTTTCTTGTAAGTGAAATTCACGTGAACAGATTAAGATTCGTTGAGGGCAATCCGCCAGTCCCTCGTCCATTCATTTACTTTATTTAGCGCGTTTTGCAGTTTTCCAGTCGTTTCTTCGATGGTTTTACCTACTGCTAGGATAGCAGTGTCATCGGCAAACGTAGCAAGGATAGTGCCATCTTCTTTCGGTATATCACGGGTATATAACAGATAGAGAAGCGGCCCAAGAACGCTTCCTTGTGGTACGCCGGCCGAAATTTCTTTGAGCTCCGAGTATTCGTTTCCATGTCTAACACGGAAGAGTCTATTCCCCAGATATGATACTAGAATATCGTATAAGCGTGCAGGGAGAACTTGTCGTAGTTTGGATTTCAAGCCATCATGCCACACCTTATCAAAGGCCTGCGAGACGTCAAGAAATACGCTTGAGCAGATCTTTTTTTCTTCAAGTGCTTTCTCGATTACGTCAGTAATTCTATGCACCTGGTCAATCGTCGAATGCTTACTTCTGAACCCAAACTGGTGGTCAGGGATAAGATTATTTTCTTCTATAACCGGTTGGAGACGCCTTAGTAATATCCTCTCGAAAATTTTGGATATGACTGGAAGAAGCGAAATTGGTCTATACGATTTTACCTCATTTGGCGGTTTTCCTGGTTTTAAGACCATTATTACTTCCGCAACTTTCCATTGGCTCGGAACGTGTTTTAATCTGAGCGCAGCATTTACAATATAGAGAAGCTTAATCAAAGCTTTTCTAGGTAAAACTTTGAGAATTTCTCCGGTGATTAAATCATAACCAGGAGCTTTCTTAGGTTTTAAAATCTCGATCTCATTTTTGAGTTCCCTAAGCGTTGCACTTGTGAGTGTTAAATTGCCATATGGTAAATCCGGCCTATTGATGTTATCGTACACCACTTGACTATCGTACGGTTTAAAGGTTTCTTCCAGGTGGGCCGCAAAGATGTCCGCTTTTTCTTTATCTTCCCTTGCCCAATCATTTTGATTTAATTTAATTGGCGGCGCGGGGACTTTGGGCCTTTTGGTGCCTTTTACAGTTTTCCAAAGTGAATAATTGGAATCTTTTTTCGCTGTTAAACTTTCAAGGTAAGAGCCTATTGCACGATTCTTAAAATCCTCAATAGTTTTCTTCAACGAATTGCACAGACGATTCAAGTGTGCTTTATGCTGCGGAGCACGACTCTGTTGCCATTTTTTACGCGCTTTTCGTTTTTCCTTGACCAATTCCTTTATTTCCGGAGGATATCGTAAGCCGTATTTGTCCGGCGTTTTCCTTGGAATGGGAGTATTATTCCAAGAGGCGAGCTGTACGATCTCGACGAAGCGATCAACTTCAACCTCAAGTTCATAGGGTGTCGTAAGTGGAACGCTCAGTTCAACATTATCTTCAATTTCGTTCCTAAAACCGTCCCAGTTAGTTGTTCTACCAGTTAATCTCGCTGGCTCTGGGTTATAGACTAGTTTTTCGCTCAATGTCAAAATAATTAGGGAATGATCAGACGACAGATCAAAACTCTCTTTGACTTTTATGTGGTTGGTAGATATTCCTTTCACAACGAAAAAATCTATCAGATCAGGTATTTTTGAAGTATCAGTTGGCCAGTAAGTCGGTTTACCCGTCGAATGGAAATCGCAAATGTACTCCATACCTGCCCCATAGAGCATTCTACCTTTTTTCGAACTGTATCTTGAGCCCCAGAACGTGTGTTTCGCATTAAAATCGCCGTCAATAATGAAATTAGGCTTAAGCGATTCAAACTTGTTAGTAAAATACGTTTTTTCAAGCGCGGAACGCGGTGGACAGTAGATAGACGGAATTTTAAGAGTACGCTGACTATTTTGAACTCGAATCGTGCAAAGTTGCAAAGTTTCAAGCTCTATCTTTGGGTCTTCCGATTGCTCGATACAGTCTTTAATAAGCAAGGATGATCCGCCTCTCGCTTTTCCCGGAGGGTGATAAGCGTGGTAATCATTATAGCCTTTTATTTTTAAATGCGATTCCGTTTTGATGTGGGTTTCAGAAATCAAGCAAATATCAATATCTTTTTGGCGCATAAATATTTCCAATTCGTCAAGTTTTTGCAAAAGTCCGTTTGCATTCCAAGTACATATTTTCAACATTCGTTTGTCATTCATATTCTAGTTGAAGTGCGCGTTTTCTGTGAATTATTTTCAAGCTTAACCAGCCTATCGAGAATAATTTTATTTATTTTGCCTTGTTCTTCAAGTTTCGCGAGAATAACTGAGAAAACATGAGAAAAGGGGTCGGTCGAAATTTCAAGGTTTTTTTGTTTTTTCGGAAGCCACGGCCTGAGCATAAGACTGCATTGCTTCTGTCCGAGGGTCATTACCCGGTGGCTTTTCTAATCTTTGCTTTTTAGTACCGTTTTTTTTAAAGCAGAGGTCGAGGGCTTTTTTTTTAAAGAGCTGTTGCGCCAAATATTTGTTTTTTTTTTATTTGTTTTTTAAAGGCTGACTATGAATTTGCGCCAATGTTTTTAAATCGTTCTCTGGAATAATGAAAATCTATGTGTCTACTTACTTCATTAAAAGACACAAGAGCACTTGAGATTGGCTCGTTTAGACCATAGTTTGTTCTATATCTCAATTGAAAAAAAAACGTTCCGTGTTCTTATACACCTTTCGGGTGCACTCTAGATAAAAGGGCAGGGCTATTTATGTGAAAACACATAACGTCTCTAACGAACATGCTATCATGGGCATACCTTCTTCTGCACTGGCATCGTGTACAAAACGAAGGTTCAAAGTTCCAACGCATTTTAAAAAATATGAATTTGGTACAACATCTCTGTACCCTCTCAATTTGATCTGAATGGCTTTCATAGATTGGATTCCATACAATATCGGCATATTCGAGTATTGATCTAACCAGGGATATGAATAAAAATAGGAGCGTATGAGGATCAATCAAATCTCTTGAATTCCTTTTAATAAATCCAACTAGTGAACTAGCTTTAGCGACTACGTATTCAATATTAGGAACATAGGTAAGTTTGGTGTCAATAATGACACCAAGATCCTTGATTTAACTGACTCTTTTCAAACACGACGTTTCAAAACAATAGGCGTGAGAATAATACATCTGCGATTTTGAAAAAGAAATAGCCGTGCATTTTTGCATGTTAAGCTTTAAACAATTTTGTATGCACCAGTATGTATGTATGTATGTAAATTATTAAGGTCGAGCTGAATCTTATTACAATCATCTGCATGCTTTATCTTCAGGAACAGCTTAACCTTTGGTTACTACTCATGGGTATATATGACCCTGTTAACCTTGGAAACTACATTTTCGAACAATAACTCTTAGACAACCCTGGTCCCCCGCCCTCGTATTCTCAGTATTGTTCTCGCGCTTGTGCATAGTGGTTGTATTTAGCCGCTCTGTGCTTATTTCGGGTCATAACAGCAGTGACAGGGTCAAGTTGACCCTTGAATAGCAACGACGTCGGTAAGTGAAAACTATTGGTTCTATTTTAAAACCTTTTCTTTCGTAAAAAATATATATTATTTTAAGAGGTTTTTATATGCTATCATAGCAAAGGTTTTTGCCGTTTTTTTGCTGTTTTTTTTTTGCATTTTGGCTTTTTGTTTGCCGCATGAGTGGTAGAAATATGCTTACGGATGAAGAGATTGAGAATGCTTTGCTTGATGATGATGGTGATTTTGATGAGGAGGATACTGACACAACACCAGGTCCTTCTACTTCTGCTTCTTCTTCTTTACCTTTTACTGCTGATAAAAGAGAAAACGCTTTTTTACGTATCCTAAATGATGCTGACTGCAGTGATAACGATTCAAGCGATGAAGAACTATTTAGTGATCATGACAGTTCAACTGATATTGAAGAGGAGAGAGACGGAGGGATTTCCCCGACCCCAGATCCACCTGAGTCTTCTACAGTGCAGCGGTCTAACTATTACTTTAAAAAAAATAGCTGTATGCGTTGGGCTAAACCAGCTCAAAGTCGAACTCCAGCTCACAATATTATATCTATATCAGTGCGAAAACCTAAAGGACCAACAACCACTTTAGGCCTAATGACATCACTTGCAGATGTATGTATTTGATCTCTTCATCGACACATACTTAAGACTATCGTTCTACACACAAATGCCAAGATTGAACAGGTTCAACTTAAGTTCAAAATTTTTAAACGCGCTCATTTATCTCGCACTATATGGAGACCAACGTTTATAAATTTAACAACTATTACTGAACTACGAGCATTTATAGGACAGCTTTATTTGGCGGGCTTATTCAAATCGAATCATGAAAATTTATCTTCACTTTGGGCATCAGATGGTACTGGACGTGACATTTTTCGTTGTACAATGACTCTGCTGTTTTAGATTTTTGAAGTCTTGCTTGAGATTCGATGATGCTAATACCAGAAGAGAAAGGGCGAAAAATAACTAGTTAGCAGCTATATCTGAGATTTTCTCTCAATGGATAAGTCATTGCCAAAATAACTATTCTCCTGGTCGATATAAGCATAGAGCTGAAAAAACTTCAGTTGTGCACGGTAAGGGCTAAAAATAAACACATGAGCTACAATATAGCTGTTTACTGTCCGCCGCGATGCTCGCTAGAAAATGACGACTACTTTCGTGTCTTCAATGCCCTTGGTTCAAATTTCTTATTGGTGGGGATTTCAACGCGAAGCACACCTTCTGGGGTTCAAGATGTACATCTTTTAAAGGAAAAATTCTCTACGAAGTGGTAAATGAATTCGGTTGCTGTTTTTATTCGACAGGAAAACCGACCTATTGGCCAACCGACTCGGAAAAAATTCCCGATCTTATCGATTTTTTCGTTACAAAAGGCATTAACGAGAGTTTACTGTCGAAGAAAGGTTTTGATCTCTCTTCTGACCACTCTCCGGTAATTTTATTACTTGGAGAAGCTTCGATCAAGAAAACAGAACCTCCAAGACTTACTAGCAACAGAACAAACTGGGAGGGCTTTAGAAATAATTGCGAAATAAATATCGCCTTAAATGTATCACTTAAAACATTTTGTGAACTAGAGAACGAAGTTGATCGTTTCGTGGAAGCAATCCAAAGAGCGGCATGGGGAACACTCCTTCTAAAAGCTATAAGATCAACCGCAACGAAAAGTATCCAAGAGAAATCATTGAACTGGTGAGGGAGAAACGTAAAGCAAAAACGGTCCTTAACTGACTATGCAATCGCCTTAGAGATAGTATTCGGGAATTTAAAAGCAAAAAGATAGCAACCTAGCTTGAAAATCTCTCCGGTGAAAGAGAATCCAATTATTCGCTTTGGAAAGCGCTAAACGGCATCCGGAAACCTCAAATGCAAGCACCACCAATTCAGAAAAACGATGGAAACTGGGCCAAGAGCGACAAAGAAAAGTCAGAACTTTTTGCTTTGTACTTAGAAGAAACGTTTAAGACGCTCGACGGCCATTCGCTAACGCCCGACTCCCCAGTCACGACATCTGATAACTTTAAAGTAAAAAAAGTTGCATTGATTGAACTGAGGGAAGTGATTAAAAATCGAAAGGCAAAAAAAGCTCCGGGCTACGACTTGATAACGCCGCAGGTGGCCAGGGAATTGCCGAATAAAGCTCTTATCAAACTGCTCTATTTGATCAACGCTTCGTTCAGATTGCTCTATGTTCCGAGACAATGGAAGGTCGCCAAGATTATAATGGTCCCGAACCCAGGAAAACCTCTGAATGAGAAGAAATCATATCGGCCAATTTCGCTTTTGCCGGTTATCTCAAAAATATTCGAAAAACTATTTTCAAAACGTCTACAACCCATAATCGACGAAAGACATCTCATTCCTGGCGATCAGTTTGGATTTAGAATTAAACATTCTACAATTGACCAAGTCCACAACTGACGTGATTGAGAAAGCTCTGGAAGAAAAAAAACATTTCTTGTGGTGTATTTCTTGACGTCTCACAAGCTTTCGATAAGGTTTGGCACGAAGGCTTGGAGTTTAAATTGCAACGACTACTGCCACGGCAACTCTTTCTAATACTACTATCGTATCTCACCGAGAGACTCTTTCATGTTAAGCACGGAAATGATTACTCTGACTTCAAGGAGATTGCGGCCGGAGTTCCACAAGGAAGTGTCCTTGGCCCGCTTCTATATGTACTCTACACGCGTGATATCCCGCAGGAAAGAAACTGCGTCGTTGCCACGTTTGTCGACGATACGGCGATATTGACAACGGGAGATACCATTGAAGCAGTGACTGAAAAGCTTCAACATGCTATTAATAAAGTCCACGCTTGGACGAATTCTTGGCGTATTGTGCTGGACGAAAGCAAATCTCCTCACGTTAACTTAACCTACAAAAAAATTAATAGATTGCCTGTATATCTAAACTAGGTTCAAATACCGTACGCGAACGGAATGACTCTAGATGTTAAGCTTAAATGGTAATCGCACATACAAACGAAACGCGACGAGCTTCAAAACAATAACCGACAAATGTACTGGCTACTCGGAAAATATTCGAAGTTGAGCTTACATAACAAACGCCATAATGGCGTTAATTCACTTTCAAATACGAATTAACGCCATAATCCATTTGTGGCTTTAATGTATGCATCTATGTCGATATACATATTTATTAAGAAACATAAATTATTAGTTATTGTAGGTTACGTCCCTCTTCATATTTTCGAGTGTGTACCAAGTTCACATTGCACTGTTTATACATTGTAGACTTATGTACGCGTCATCTTCGACAACAAAAGAAATCTTGACATATATCCCTGCGCTCATATTACCATATATTCATTAAAATACGACGCCTAATGGCAATCCACAGTTTTTTTGATTAGATATTAACTCTCCGAAAAAAAAAATTTGGGGCTTATGTCCCTGCGCTATATACCATAAGTCATAAGAATAGTTTCGAACTTATGGCCCACTTCTTCTTTAAGATTGTGGAACAATGGCCCTAAATGTTGTGGACTTTTGGCCCAGGTGGGTCAAAAGTCCATTGTGGGCTAAACGTGAGCCGATCGTGGTGTGACATTGGACTGATAAAGTTTTATCAAAACTGTTGCTGGCTGTGCTTCAGAGCTCAAAAACATTTTACGGCATTAGTTCATATTTGAATGTGAATTAACACCATATGGCGTTAGTTCACATTAAGTGATGGCTTTAGTTCTCATTTGAAAGTGAATTAAAGCCATAAGTGGATTATGGCGTTAATTCGTATTTGAAAGTGAATTAACGCCATTACGGCGTTAGTTCATATGGCCTTAGTTCACGGCACCGATTTTTCACCTGCTCTCGGCAAAAAAAAAAATAAATTGTTTTGGGCAGACCAGTATTACTTCTTTTATGCTTTATACAATAAAAAATTACAAAAAATACTTAGACTCTCGCATTAATTTATTTTCTACGCTATAGACATATTTACTTTGTAGAAATTTGTACAAGATGTTCAACTGATTACGTAGCCTACAAAACAGTTCTTTATCAGTTTCGTTTCCGGAAATTTTAAAAGATTTATAAGCTTTGTTTCTTAAACTCTTTCAGTGTTATTCATAAAGCATGATCAACTACGAATTAACCTTGATTTTAGTTTAATTATCCTTTAATACGCTATTTCTTATTCATTACAATTTTCGTCACTAATCAACGTTGATCAACTCTTCATTAACTTAAATGCCGAATTTGGTTTCACAGAGTGCTTCATTCTTGTTAGAAAAATGTAAAGGGTGACCAGATAGCAATGATTCTTTTTCCAATTGTTATGTTTTAGCAGATGTTAAAGTTACCAATGACATCCAGCTGTCAAAATATTCAGTAAGATTTACCATTTCATTACTCATCGTTTTACGCTCAGTTGTAAATACACAACGTGAATTTCGTCGTAAGGTCGGTCGTCATCATGGCTTCAGTGTGCAGGCAATTCGTCGCACCGTGGAAAAGTTTGAGCGTGAGTACACTCTTTTGGACCTTAAGCCACCAACCAGATAGAGATTGGTGCGAAATAAAGAAAACATAGGCGCCGTAGCGGCTAGTATCGAAGAAGACCCAGAAATGTCGATTTGGCACCGATCATTTGAATTGGGCATCGCCAGAGAGTCAACCCGGCTCATTTTGCGGTTGGATTTGGGCCTACATCCATATAAGATTGTGCTGACGCAAGAATTGAAGCCGAACGACCATAGACAACGCCGTGAGTTCGCTTTTTGGGTACTGGAAATATTGGCGGGAGATCCGGATTTTGGGCAAAAAATTATCTTTCAGATAAGGCCCATTTTTGGCTCAGCGGCTATGTCAACAGGCAAAATTTCCGTTATTGGAGCGCTACAATTAACAAGCGTTCGACCAAGCATCAATGATCAATGCATCCACAAAGATTGACTGTTCGGTGCGGTTTATGGCATGGCGACATCTACTTACTTACCTAGGTGGCGCTACAGTTTGGGGTGAACCTGGGCCTCAACCAACAGGCCTCTCCATTTAGCTCGCTCTTTAGCTAATTGCCTCCAGCTGCACACTCCAAGTTGGTTGAGGTCCCCTTGAACTTCTCGCGCCACCTACGGCGAGAAGGTCCTCTACTGCGACGTCGCTAGGGGTTAGATTCAAAGACTCTGCGGGCTGGAGCGTTGGTGTCCATTCGTTTTACATATCCTAGCCATCTCGACGTCCAATACGCAGTTTTTTGACTAGGTATCTTCAGTCGTAGCTGTTCTTCTATCTGCACATGTGTGTGCAACTGTATGTCTAGGCATGACTGCGACTGCGTTCGGGATGTGTATTTACATATATATCAATGTCTAACTCCGTATGTGTAGCTCCATGTATTTGTATGTGTGTAAGGTGTATGTGATAATTGGTGTGCCTAGTGTGTCGATTGGAATGCGGATGAATGTATGAATGTATCCATGGGTTTTTTGTGTATGTTTATTTTGATTTAAGTTTTCATGGTTGCGCCGCGCCGTAGTGGCCAAGACTTATGCCCGGTTTCACAGTGAGTGTTTAAGCCTCAATTGGAGCTTAGGCTACGGTTTAACTCATCTTTGTGTTTCACAGTGCCGGCTGAAGAGCTAAACTCCACTTAAGTGTCGATATAATGTAATCCTCCAATTTTAGTGGCTTAAGTATTAGTTTAACTACTGTCAGAGCAAAATTCATCATTTGGTGTTACCAGCATTAGCACATTACCTTTGTTGAATGTAACTATTTTATTTGTGGACATGAACCTAACCCTGGAAAATCATTTTTGTTTGTTCTATTTGTGGGAATATTGCTTTACTCAATAAATATCTACTCTCTTACAATGGAGACAAATCAGCAAGGCATACCTGATTGGAATTCACTCATTAATCTCGTTAAAAACCTGCGCCCCTTGTGTTTTATGGTTATACGCATGTATTGAATATAGACACGTAAAAATGTTCCCTGGCAATACCTATTACTTGAGAGCAGCTAAATGCAGGGATAATTTCTTTTTTTATTCATTATTCGGATGGCATTTTTTTCATTTTTGTTTCAGCTGAGCTGAAATTCGCCCTTCTTTTTTTTGTCGTCACACATGTTCCACTCTTCTTTTATTGAAAAGAAAAACAAATTATTTACATCACTAACAAGACATTTTTGTATTTGACATCTCCAATCCATTCACAGTAGTTAATTACCCACAAACTGTTCACAATCACTTCTAACTAAGCTGCGACTTAAGCTCCCACTGTGAAACCGGGCATTAGAGTGGGACCTCAACCAACTTGGCGTGCGCAACTGGAGGCAGCTGGATCGTATACGGGCTGGCTGGAGAGGTTTGCTGGTTGAGGACCAGGTCCACCCCGGCCTTCAGCGCCACCTATGTATATAAGAAATATGTGTAATACTAAGTATAGGTAGGTATAAGAAATATCATGCGAGTATAAACGTTTTTCTTTTTTGTTTTATAGTAAATAAAAGTTGCATGTGTCATTACATACTTTTAATTTAAATTGAGTTGAAAAATGGTGGAATTTAAAATTTAGATTAGGTTGATAAATGTGAAAATATCTTCCTCTTAAAAATGGGTTGTGGAGTAATCGCCTGCCATTCACCAGAAAGACTTTCAAAGTCAAATTGCTAACACGAAGAAGGAACTCTGCAATGGTGTGAGAAGCGTGCGAATATCAAGCGTACACCTCTACGTGACTGAGTAAAAGTAGCATTTCAATTAAGTATTCAGGACATTTATTTTGGGTTATACTATGTAACTTTAAAAGGTTTCTGAAGGATAAGTATTTATCTAAGCTGATTCCCAAAAGATTAGAATATATATGAGAGACACTGGTTTACCTTCGGAATCTTACACAATAGTTAAGAACAACATTTAGTTAACGATTACATTCATAATCCATGCAAGAATACACATAACACTTGAAAGCGAAAAATAGAATGATGAGAGGTTTTCACAAAACTCTTTTTCATACTGGCAGATGTGATGAGCATCTTAATGTGCGTAGAGCGGAGACGATTTTCTCAATCATATCAAAAACCGCATCATAGTAACTTTGGGCGGAATTAATGCTGGAGCATAAAAATTTAACGTTACTAACACACGAAATACTTTTACCATCAAGGATTATCAAAGAAAAGCTAAAGGATTGATTAGATTTCTAGAGAAAATCATAGCCTCAGTTTTCGAGAGGTTAAGTAGAAGTTTATTGTACGTAGTACAATGTTGAATCCTCAATAGATCTTAAATAACTCGAGCAATTCATCATCTCCATCATACCAATAGCTTCATCAAATAATCTGAAAATCTCTCCTGCGTGCATTAGTACTTTGCTATGAGCAATTGGTTGCGGAAGTTCGTTAATAAATATACATTGAAAACAAAAACGATCCAAAACTGTGGCACATTGAAATTAACAAAACCCGGTAAATTGGTTCCCCTTTAAGTTTCTATCACCTGGACGTTATTTCTGAGGAACTCAAGCAGTAGCTTAACGGAAGCAGTTGAAAAATCAAAGTTCTTCTTAAGTTTAAACAGCAAAATAGATAAATTCATCAACTGACTCCACTTATCTCTGTTGCCGTGTCTACGAACTACATTCTCGGTTTCGACTCAAGGTTTTGTCAGAGGGAGGAATCGATGGAGCCTGATGCTCTCGATACGGTGTGGCTGAAACTCATCTCTACGCCCCCCAACTTATTTGTGTGCAGCCTTTAACGCTCCTTTATAATGACCAACTGGCACAATTATTTGGATATTTATCTGAATGGGTGGACTGGATGCAGATCCATCACCCCACGGTCGAAATTATTCTCGTCGGCGATTTCAACGTCTATAACTCGAGTTGTCTACGATACTGAAGATAAGCTGATGCCTTTGCCACCACCTACATTCTCACACAGCTGGTAAGGGAACCCTCGAGAGTTCCAGACTACACAAATGACAATGAAAAAATCTTCGATCTCCTTATAACATCAGAGCTAGATAGTTACGCTGTGTCCAGCGTAAATGCGGACATGGGCTATGCGTGCGATGCGGTGTCCGCTGTGTCAAGCGTAAATGCGGGCACCGGCTATGCGTGCGATGCGGTGTCCGCACGCACCGCATTAGTTTGCGGGGAATGCGGAAGTGTCCAATTACAACACGATAAATGCGTTCATGCGGGTTGCGTAAATAACTTTTTTAGTTCAGTGTGAGATGGCTTCAGCTTCGGTACGTACAATTTTATTGGTTGAAAATAGTTTAACAATACTAAGAAATCTAAAAAGAAAGCATAATAAATTAAAAAGTCATATCATATATAAAAAAAGATTAATTTATGGCGAGTTTCATCACCTCTACCCAGAATTGCGAGCGGATGAAAATTCATTTCGCCAGTATACGAGAATGCGGATAAAAACTTTCGATTATGTTTTAAGAACCATATATGATACTTGTTATCATCACACAACAAACTTTCAGAGACCTATCTCTGTTGAAGAAAGGCTTTTCCTAACATTAAGGTAAGAAATAAAAAAAAAAAAACTATATTTATTTTAGACAATATTTATTTGACCGTCCGTATTTCGTAACACAAATCGAGTTACATTAGATGGTTGTGTGTTAACTGGTTCTTTAGCATTTTGGAATGTGCATTGAGATGTAGAATCAAGACTCACAGAAGATGAATGTGGAATTGTATGGTGATAAATGCTGTAGATAGGGGAAGCTGGCGTAGAGAGGTCGGAATAAGCAGATGATATGGTATTTGAAGGGAAATGAGTTTCTTGACTTCGCACTGCTTCCATTTCTTGCAGTAAGATGTTTTGAAATTTCGTCCTTACTCGAAGTTGTCGAATTGGATCCAACTTCCTCATATAAGGAATCAGCGACCTCAGGAAAAGTGAATTTTCATACTCGGATCCTTCAAGTAACGCGAGCTTTTTTTCTTCAATATCTAGAAGCTTTAGCTCAACCTGGTTTCCTTCTACATCTACCCTTTTTTTCTTCCGATGAGGTGGTGAATGCTTAGACGAAGTGCATGTTTCAATGAAACTAATTTCTGTGTAATTTGTTTCAGTATTTAGCACCTCATTATTCGCTTCAGTGGTCAAATTATCTAGTTCCAGCGACAAATTTCCATCAGAATCTCCCGGGGTCATTGTATCCTTTAGTAAAAGTAAGCTAGTAAAATACTGCTCCTTTCCAGAATATATTGCTGCATGGCCTTGGGAATCACCAGATTCACTTTTCGGAATTTTTTTTAGTGAATTGATCCCGCAAATTCCGCCACTTTTTCTTAGCATCATCTTCTGGAAAAAAAAACATGCATAACCAATTTTTTTTTGTTTCAGGGACTTGTCAACGGGAATATATTTTAGGCAAATTGCTTTTTCATTCAGAATATCGAAATCGTCTGTTGCCTATATAGTTAAAGAGGTTTGCAAGGCCATTTGGGAATCGCTGCAGAAGATACATATACCTGTACCAAGAACGGAACATTTTCAGAAGAATTTTTTGAAAAATGGAATTTTCCTAACTGTTTGGAAAGCATATTCGACTCAAGCGTCCAAAAAATTCAGGCAGTATGTTTTACAGCTACAAAGGCTTCTTTTCAATAGTACTATTGGCGGTGGTTGATGCAAGATATCATTTTTCAATGATCGATGTGGGCGCATTTGGGAAAGATAGTGACGCAGGAGTTTTGCGAATTCAGCCATGTATGAAAATATCGAGAATGGTAATCTAGCTTTACCAAGAGCTAAGCCACTACCCAACTCTGAGCAGCAAGCTCCATTTGTATTTGTAGGAGATGAAGCATTTCCCTTAAGAACATATCTAATGAGGCCTTATCCTGCAAGGCAACTTCCAAACAATCCCGCTTCTTCAGAGTTTAATTACCGTTTGTCAAGAGCCAGAATGACAGTAGAGTGTGCATTCGGCATTAGTTCTGCCAAATTTAGAATTTTATTAAAAGCAATAGAAACTAATGTTGAAAATGCAGTTCATATTGTAGAAGCTATTTGCATCCTACATAACGTTATTATAGATATGGAGGAAGAAGACACTTTTCGCAACATTTTTGAACAAAATTTAAGCAGCTCAAGAAATCCGATGGAAAGCCAGAATTTACCGTTTTCCATAACAAATAATCACCCGCCACGAGAAGCAGTGGCTAAACGGAACATTTTTTGTGAATACTTTTCAATAAATAAAATATAGAAATAAGCATTGCTTACTCACTTGAAATTCCCACACTTTTAGGTACTTCGTGCCATTCGTTGTCTGCAGTTATTCGATCTTTATAGCGACAATGGCTTTTGTTCCACAACACATTTCGCTTTTGTACTTCCGACATAAGAACTTCCATACTTTTCCGCAAGATATTGCGGGCAAAATTAAACCAATTTGATTTTCAAACAATGCGTGCGATGCGGGGACGTCGTTGCCCGCAATATCGTGTTTACGTTGGACATCTACATATCACATCAGTTTGATTAAGGAATCTTCCCGCATTAAAAGCACCGCAACGAACGCACCGCATTGCCCGTGCTTTTTTCCCCCCCCCCTTTTGTACAACCCATGCCCGCGTGGCAACGACACTGCGACCTGAAAGATCTATTGTATCGGAGGGTTGGAGTTAATCTAACAGACGTACTACCTCCCTTATGAAAGTGAGTATGTCCTTAGTAGCGGAGCATTTCAGTTCCACTGAAGTAAGTATCTCCTTGTGGAGAATACGTTTCCTTAACCAGTGTAGTGCCGGGCATTCACAAAGAATGTGTTCAGAGGTTTCATCCTCCTCTAAACAGAACCGCCCGTGCTTACGCTGGACACAGCGTTAGTTTGCGGGGAATGCGGAGGTGTCCGAATACAACACTATACGTGCGTTCATACGGCTTGCGTTGACAGCTACTGTTACAATTCAGTGTGAAATGGATTCGGTTTCGGCGCGGACGATTTTATTAATGGAAAACAGTTTCTTAAAACTAAAAAGTTTAAGAAATTGTAGGAAGAAAGGAAATAGAAAAAAACTCATGCAATATACCAAAAAAAGCCGCAATTGCGAGCGAATAAATGAACTGCATTTCGTCAGTATACAAGAATGACGACAAAAACCTTTGACTATATTTTAAAAGCATACATGATACTTGTTATCTTTATACCACGGGGAATTGATTTTATTCCACAGCAGATTTATTTTTGGACTTCCAATACAAGTACTGTTTCTATTGCTTTTCCGCACGATAGTGCGCGCAAAATCAAACCAGTTTGATTTTCAAACAATGCGTGCGATGCGGGGACGTCGCAACGCACGTGTTTACGTTGGACATCTACATATCCCAACATCAGATTGATTTTGAAATCTGCCCGCATTAAAAGCACCGCAACGAACGCACCGCATTGCCCGTGCTTACGCTGGACACAGCGTAAAGTTGGCTGCTCCTTTAGGAAATTCACACTATGTGCACCGACGCCTGATTTGGAATTATAGGTTGTCCGACTGATCCGAACCGATCAAGAACTCGCACTTGGATCCCAGTCGAGCCCTCCAAAGTCGATGAGCTACTCCAAATTATTAAAATCAGCAAACCATCGATTCTCACGCATAACTGTAAAGTCGGCAAGCTGGAATAGCAAAGAGGTCCTTATAGATGCGAGATCGTTTTGATCAATCAATAATCTCCGAAACGGAAGGTTTGATAAGCTATAGGTTTGACGCATTCACCCTAAAGATATACAAATAGAACTAGAACTAGATTCGGGCACACTCCTGAGACTACAGAACCTGGAACATCTACTTCCTTCTCATCTATGAAAAGTGATGACTCTCAACCGTCGACTAAATGCCAATCCCACCTCTAGTCAATAAAGGTACTATGTTGGACATGGAAATTTACAATTGTCTTAACAATTCCTTTTGCGTGAGGATGAGCTCCTGGTTTTATCCTCAGATTCGGAAGGTATGAGCATCACCACGGTAGCTTCTTTACTACATTGTAGCGATAATGCTACAATTACAATTATTTGGCGCAACAGCTCTTTAAAGTGCCAGGGCCTAGCTTCTCGCAACCACTCATGTTGTGTGCGTTATATTTTTCACACGAATGGAAGGGACCTACAGTTTTAATGCTGACTCCGAACGCCGATTTGATAAGCTTTTTCGTGACAATAATACTCTCGGATGTTTGTCAGACGCTCGCGAGAGGTGGGACAGTGAAAAACTTTTTGGTGTTTTCTGGGATTCGAACTTGGAACCTCATGCGTAGTGATCCGACACACTAACCACTTACGCCACGGCGCCCACGATAATGCTACAGTTAGTACAGATTAACCTCCACCACTCCTTTACGGCATCTGCCGGCCTTCTTAACCGTCTATCCAAGACAATTAACTTATATTGGTAACTGCATATTGGTAAAAGTAGCTTAATAGTAACGTTACTCCATAATTACCGCGATCGAGATATAGTGGCTGCAAAATAAGAGACCATCAAAGACTCCTGCCATTTGGTATCGGCATATCTCGCCCATGATCACATCGACTCTTTTCTTGGGAATAACCTGGAAAAATTGATCGCAGAAGTGGGGAGGCACAAAACTGGGCTCATAGTCGGCTGTGATGCTAATGCCCATCATACCGTACGGTACAGTTCGGATATTAACGAAAGAGGTGGGCTTCCTTACGGTTACATTTTAAGTACCCTTGTCTCCGACAACATCTATCTGTTGATTAAAAATTGGAAAGTATCAAACGAATACTACTTTTCTGATCACCGATACCTTCAATTTAGTCTTAACGATGATCCCCCTAGCCAACCAGCTATTGGAAATTCTCGTAAAACCGATTGGCTCAAAAACAGGGAACTTTAAACAAATTAGTATCCGTGATCTTCTTAGGTCCCGTTTCAACAATCAAGACCTGGATTGTAGGGCTGCGAACCTCAGCCCTGTAAAGCGATGCCTATTTCCTGCCCTCTAGTCTGACCTAGGGACGAGTTAAGGCCTCACTGGTGGATTGCGGAATCAGATCTATTCAGAAATAATAGTAGGAAACTTTTCAACAATGCCAAAAGCACAAAGAATCCCTAAAAATATATAAAAAAAATTAAGGATAACAAAAGAAAATCTTGGAGACCCTTTTGTGGTTAAATAGAAGAATCCTCTAAAGTTTGGAGGCTAAGGAAAATTTCCTCTAAAAATCCAATAATGAGTAGCTACTTAAAAAAAGTAAAATGGCTCTTGGACTTCCAGCGAAGACTTGTTAAACTTGTTCCTCGATACAAGTTTTCCAGCTATAGCTCTCAAGTTGTTAGCAGCACTGACCTAAACAGATCAACTGCCACAAATAAACTACTCTTTAAGTTTAATGACGCAGGGCAAAGTTCTTTGGGCAACCATTTAAAAAAAAAAATGTTCCAGCGAAATAGGCAATGGCACACCCCCCTTTCAAAAGTTCACCAGCAATACGCGTCATGCTGCGAATGCACTTTTTTAAGGGAGAGTGTGATGATAGGAGGGTGTTCTAAGACCCATCGAAGTACTTTGATATATAAAATCTTTTGTAATAACCCCTGAAGGAAGGCATATTGCAATGGTGTACTACATGAAATCAGTTTCTCGAAAGAAAGCTAAGGCTAGTTTCGGCTGAAGAAGAGATTATGTCAGATGGGGTGATGAACTCTCTATCAAAAATGTTATGTCTGCTGCGAGCGATGGCGGGACATTCAAACATAATGTTCTCAACAGATTCAGCGTCCTCCAGACATAGTCTGTAAGTGTCAGATTGACTAATGCCAATTTTCTTAAGGTTCTATTTGAGAGAGCAATGACCAGTGAGGAAGTCTGTTGTATTATGTTTGCTAGAATTTCTTTTGATATTTTACTGAAGAGATCAATAAATCCATTTGCGTGTCTTAGACCGAATTGTGAGTCCCAGTATGAGCGATTTTCGTGTTGTTTCCAACGACATAGCTCAATTTTGATTTGTCTTATAGCTAGGCCGCAAAAAGTATCCGGACCAATGAATTTAAAATGGGAGCCAGATCTGGCTAGTTCATCAGCAGTCGCATTGCCGGCGATGAGCTTGTGGCCAGGGACCCAACTGAGTGAGAGGGTGTTATGTGCAGCAAACTGCTTGCGGGTAATAAAACAGTTCCAAACTAATTTAGACTCAAAGCGGAAAAGTTTGAGAGCTTTTAGAGCTGTTTGGTCATCTGATAGAATGTTTATGTGTGATCTTCGGAGGCCTCTTCTTATCCATTCTCTGGCACATAGCTGTATAGTATAGACCTGTGCTTGGAAGATAGGTGTGCTTTGATGTTCAGCAGATTTGAAATTAGGACCGAAAATTCCGGCACTCACACCATTGCCATTTTTGAGCCATCGGTTTACTAATTGATTTGTCGATCCATTTGATGGAGCTGGAGGTTCTCCCAATATGTTCGATTTGGGATGTTGATTTTGAAGGGATGATTCAGGTTTATTTTTCTGGGCATGCAGTCAGATGCACATACTGCTGATGATGTTTGCCTCGGAATTTTGTTTAGAATATTCATATGTGCTGTTAAATAAGAGTCATTCACATTACAAAGGAGACGAAGCTTCAGAGCCTTGACGGCAGCAGTCTTCTTAACATTTATGTAAAAACGCGGGAAGTCCAATAGGGCTTCCAATTCCGCTGTCGGGCGTGTGCGCATTGCATCTGTGATACCCACGCAGGTGAGTTTTGGTACCTTTCGATTGGTAGTTCGAGCATTTTTCCCACAGTATTAGTGAGGCGTAAGTAATTATGGGAATGACGATGATAAGGTAGGTCCAGTGAATCATTTTAAGCTTGAGACACCGTCTAGGACAGGCCCTAGATATTTGGCTTCACTAAAAAGATTAAGTTGGACATCGTTTAGTGTTAGTGTCTGGAGGTTTGCATTTTATTCTCCTGCGACAACAGTGATGACAGTTTCTGATGGATCAGCTTTTAATCCTCCTATCTGACACCAAACGTTTATTTTCTATTATATAAGGAATTTTGCATTCTTTCAGTAACAATGGTTTCTTACTTACCTTCTATTATTATGACTAGGTCATCTGCGCATAACCTTGAGTTGGATAACCAGCATTATTAAGGTCGTTTAGGAGTTGGTCAAGCACAATTAACCAAAGAAGAGGAGATAGAATGCCGGTATCTGTAATACGGAGGTCAATAATTTTCTCCATTATCTTTAAGGAGAAACCGAGGCTAGACTTATCCGCCTAAAACATTTTCGGTCTGAGGGAGATCTGCAGCGCGTTTTGAGAATGAAAACTACATTGCGATTTCTTCAGACAAAGGGAATCTAGTTTAGTTCGAAACTGGCTCTGAAGACCGCGACCAGGGAGTCTATGATGTTTTTAATTCCGTGTTGAATTGAAGCGGGAAAAATGGCATCCGTCATCCCCATAAGCTTTCGGGTTGAGATAGCCCATCTGATTGAGTTGGGGGATAAGAGTTTTATAGAGAGATTGTCGGTGTGTCTATTTGAAGGGAGAAGGAGAGGTTCATAGACAGGTAATGTGGATGCGCTAGTGATCTGAGAGTCTGGAAGGTGAGTCTGTAGGGAACATCACGGTTTGATGAACTAGTCTTAGCTTG
This sequence comes from Brachypalpus laphriformis, assembly GCA_945910035.1. Classification (NCBI taxonomy): domain Eukaryota; kingdom Metazoa; phylum Arthropoda; class Insecta; order Diptera; family Syrphidae; genus Brachypalpus; species Brachypalpus laphriformis. The sequence goes on from OX246754.1 coordinate 91,646,428, forward strand.
ACGCTTGTATCGTAGGGCGACATGATTTGAGAGCTTAGATTTGCGGTTACTCCGTCAAGAGTTTTATGAGAGGGAATATTTGAACAGGTATAATTACTATCGCACTAGTTGTAGAGCATGATGGACAAAGAGGAACAGCTTCAGTATTTCCACAGGTATATACGACATCTGAAGTATTAACGTAAGAACCATCGCATCTTAATATATTGGTGATTAGGTTTGCCCCAAAGGAGTGTGAACATCCCCGTTTTTGGAGTATTCACAAAGTTCTTCGCCTTGACCGAGTATGGCCAGATCGATGGATTATTTACGAGTATAATGTCGATGAAACTATCAGCTGGCACACTAAGTTTGAAGGTTACGTGTTTCATATCAGATACAGCGAGTCATTTCTTTATTAGTTTAATACATTTAAGAAGATTTATCGGAATGTTTGTTTCGTTTGAAATGTAGGCTATGATATCTTCTGGCTTAGTGTACGATGAAATTTCGATACATGTATCCATTTCGATGACATGGCCGGACTTAATGATGAATTTAGATCGGCTTCGCCGACGAAGGTTGACTAATTCTTGTTACATGTTGACGTTTAACAAGCTTCTAATTTGTATTGTTAGTATTTACGTCATCATTGGCCTGAAAACTATCAATAATAGAAGACAGAACATTATCAGCACATATAAGAGCGATCGAAACGTCAGCATTATCACCACTCTGCACAGCATTTTTGGGAATTGGGCGGGCAACAACAAGTTTACTAGTCGCGTCATCAGTAACATCACTAACGGCAGCATACTCAGTTGATAAGACAGATGCATTATTAAGACTATCCAAATTGTCTGAGCCAACAGATGAAGAGAGAATGTTAATACCAGCGGAGACGGCGACAGCAGTTAAATGATGATGATTTATTCCCATCTCAATAGCAGCAGCAACAGAATTTTGCTGGAAACTGTTTCGCTCTGCTTAGAGTGAGTGTTTCGCGATGCTGCATTGGTGATGGGAGACTTACCTCATTTTGGATCACCCTTTACAAGTACTTAGATCATGCGAAAGGTTACGCCTACTTTGTTGACAGCTTCACACAGAGGAAATGGATATTGTGCCAATAAACCCAGACTGTGCTCTTTGTGTAACATGAATGAAGATGAAACGATGCAACATTTTCTGGGTAAATGCCCAATACTAAAAGGGTATAGATGCAGATACTAGATACTAGATACTAGAATGTTGAAGGAAGAGATAATTAAAGCATTCGATGTTAATATATGTTAGTAGAGCTTATTAATAGTTATATTCAACTAGATAAATGAATATAGCTATGATTATTAAAAACTAGAAATCGAAAATTATATGATTTATTTTTCAGCCAGAACGTTTATTTAGCTTATAAAAACTGAATTTTTGACAGTCGAATACTATTATACATATGTCATCCTTGTAAGTTTTAACCCAATATTATAACTATTATTATTATTATTATTATTATTATTATTATTATTATTATTATTGAGTTTTAAGTTTGCACTCTTAGTAGGATAACTTCCACCTGCCATTTTTTTTTTTTTTTGGCTAGCCTCTGGTGGGTATGCGGGGACCAATCCGGTGCTAGACAGGACGATCGGCAAGGTAACTGCATTGTCACATCTCCAGAGACCCTTCAGTTCTTAACACAATACCGCGTATGTATTTTTGGATTTTCGTTGCATAAGTACTATCCAAGTTGTTGCTGTTTACTACTGCGAAATCTAGGAGAGTGATTTTCTTCTCCCTTTTGCTGTGGATTACAATATCTGGTCTGTTGTTCTGGACACTGGTGTCGGTCAAGATGGTTCTGGCCCAATAGATGTCGTACTCAGGGGTGTCAATCACTGCTGCAGGCGTGTACTTGTAGTATGGCGTGTATCTTAAGGATGTTGGTATAAGACCATACTTCCTAGCTATTTCCGGATGAACTATCTTCCCGACGTTATCATGTCTGCGCTTGTAAGACCCGTTGGCTTACCGTTCCCATTCTTCAGCTGCCTTGACGTGGCGGAACGGCTTAAGAGTCAATGACCCTAAGGATCCGAAAGGACCCCAGGTGAGACATCGAACCAAAGGCTGAAGACGTCTTGACTGTGACGCAAAACCTGTTAAAAGTATGATGGAAGAAACATTCACGGTATATAGTCCAGGTGGTACTCGCGCAAGCGACAATCCACCCGTGGTCTTTTCGACCCCGGCCGGGACAAGGATTCTGGAGGTCCCAACCAGCATACTCAAACCCCCCGCCTCTGGCGTTGACCCGGAAGTAGTAGCGATGCTTGCTTCTGAAGAATCCTGCGGCTCTGTCTCCGACTCGTTTGGTAGACTGGGCTGGAATGACGGAGAAAGTGGCGGAAAGGCTTCGGCTGGAACGTCTAATCTCTGTTTTAATAGTCGGGCAGCTGGTCGAAGTTGTGTTGAAGACGGTTTGACTCGGGATACCGAAAAAGGTGAACGAGCTCCTGCAACGGCGCACTCCGAAAAGCTCCTGACTAAGAGTCAGGAGAAGAAGGAAGGCGGCGATGGCGCGGTGCAAAGAGGCTGCAGAGTCAGCTGAAGGCGCAAGCGCTGGTAGCAGTCATCCCTCAATGGCGGCGGGAAAGAGGCCTAGGTCGACAGAAAGTACTCCAACTGGAGTCGGTCTATCCCTCGGACCCAACGCCGGCTCCCTTTCGGTTGGCTCGAACAGGTCAAAGCGGACGAGGCAAGTTTTGCCTACTTTCATCGGTGGAAGCGTGTGCGCATCTGATGCGCGCCCCTCTGCTGGACACACTCTTACCGGTGGCGTTATCTGCGCACAAAATCTGAGTGATGCTGGTGTTGCTATCCCTAAAGGTCCCAGCACTAGCGGACAGAAAATGGCAGACGCAGGCAAAGCCACGGGTAAGGGTGCTCGTCTCGGCGGAAGCGTGGGTGCATCAGGTGCTCGCCCTTCTACCAAGAAGCCTCGAACCGGAGGTATTACCCGCGCACAAAATCTGGGTGATGCGCGTGCTGGAACTTCTAAAAGCTCTAGCACCTGCGGACAGAAATTGGCTGACGCGGATAAGACCCTCGGTAAGAAGCAATCTGGATCGAAGGAGCAAAGGGAGCAGATTCTGTATAGTGAAACTGCTTCCTCCGCTCTTACGCTACGAATCGCAAGAGCTGGCAATGATCACAAGATGACCGACGCGGAGTGCAAACACTGCGAAGATCGTCTGTGGGAGCTGGCTTCGGCAGCAAATGCCTGCATTCAAGTGGAGGGCTGTGCGTTAAAGAGCGGAACCTTCGTGGTGAAGTGCTCCTCGCAGCAAACCCTTGAATGGCTAAGCAATGCGGTGCCGAAAATACCACCCTTGGGGACCACTTCTTTTGTGGTTCTCATGCCCATCAAGAGAACGCGCGCCATTTGCATTATCCCGGGGAAACTCAGGAAAACGGCGGATGTGCTGACGCGTCTCCGTACCCAGAATCCTGGCCTCGACACGAGCGAATGGTTCGTCTACTCTCACGGCAAGTGCAAGAATCGGGAAAATGTGGAAGGCTCTCGCTTGCTGTGGGTTTAGATCTTGGCTCTGTGGAGGTCCTGAAGTCTAGGTATGACATGCGTCCTTACCTGCATCTTGGAAGGATTCATTTCCGCTTAATTTCCAAATGAGTGCAAGTAATGGGCGAAAACCACCGACTATATCTATGATATTTTCGCAGATTAACCTGCATCACTCCAAGGCTGCTACCGCTCTCTTAAGTAGTAGACTTTCCGTGGTGCGTACAAAACCCCACATAACATCTATCCAGGAACCATATGTGCGGAACAAGCGCATATGTGGATTTGGTGGTGTTCGTGGAGTAACGGTGCTATGTGACGAGCGATCTGAAAGACCGAGAGCTTGTCTAATTGTGTCGAATTTCCTCTCAGTAAGCAAGCTTGGACAATTTTGTGGTCAGGACTTGGTTGCTGCAGCTGTAAGCTACGAAACAAACGGAAATTGGAAAACTTTCGTCGTTGCGTCGGCTTATTTCCCTTATGATTCGGTCATGCCTCCACCACCGAAGGCGGTTGCCGAACTCATAAAGTATTGTGACACTCGGGAGACGGGACTAGTCATATGCTGCGATGCTAATGCTCAGAATACAGTCTGGGGCAGCAGCAAATGCAACATACGAGGAAACCATCTCCTAGACTTTATACTATCATCTGGTATGACAATAAACAATGTTTGCTCCCAGCCAACTTTTGTTACGGCAAGGAGGCAGGAGGTAATTGACTTGACTTTATCTAATAGGTACTTCAAGTCGATTACTAACTGGAGGGTACTGGAGATACATCGTTTTCCAAATCGAATGCGAAGCTTTAACTTTGCAGGAGAGGAGGAATCCGAGGAAAACCAACTGGGTGCGGTTTAGGAAAGAGCTAGACAGATCTGTCAAAACTCCAACTAAACTCAGAACGAAACGAAAGGTTGAGGATGCTGTTCAAAACCTGACCAGTGTCCTTACCAACTGTTTTGAACTGGCGTGTCCAATGACAAAAAACTCCTGCAGAACGCCGGTTCCCTGGTGGAGCCCGGAACTGCAGCGGCTTAGGAAAGAATCCAGAAAACTTCTGAATAGGTCTCTTAAGACAAATTTAGAAGCTGACTGGGATCTCTTTAGATCGAAGCAAAAAGACTATAAGAAGTTAATTCGTTTGTCGAAAAGTGCTTCTTATAGAGATTTTTGTGAAAAGATCGAGACACTCGGTGAAACCAGTAGGTTGGTTAAAGTCCTCAAAAGAGGGAAGCCGACCAAACCGGAGTCACTCAGACGGTCTCATGGCAGGTTTACTGAGACAAAAGCGGAAACTTTTAGTCTTCTGCTGGAGACTCACTTTCCTGGCAATCGGATAATCACTAGGTCGCAGCTTGGCCCGCTTACCCAGGCTGAGCTTGATCTTAGTCAGAAAACTCGGCGCAGTTGGTATATTGCATCAGCTGTGGTAACAGATGAGGCCATCAAATATGCTGTGGCATCTTTTGATGGTTTCAAATCGCCTGGCACCGATGGAATATATCCGGCTATGCTGCAACAGGGTATAGATCAGCTTTTGCCAACTCTGAAAAGAATTTTCACCGCTGGCTTGGCGCTGGCATATATTCCTACGCCTTGGCGGACTGTCAGAGTAGCTTTCGTACCGAAAATTGGTAAGGAAGACTATTCGCTCCCCAAGAGTTTCAGACCTATAAGTTTGACATCCTTCTTACTGAAAAGTATGGAGAGACTGGTAGAATTTCACGTGCGCAAAGTTGCTTTGAAACTGCATCCACTATCGGAGATGCAGCATGCTTACCAGCGTGGGAAATCCTGTGAGACCGCACTTCAAAATCTAGTGGTCAGAATTCAATGCGCGCTTGATAGGAGAGAATACGCGATGGGTATCTTCATCGACATTGAGGGTGCTTTTGACAATGCGACTTTTGACTGCATGTGCGACTCTGCCAGACAACACGGGGTAGATGAAACATCAGTGTTGTGGATTAAAGCAATGCTAATGAATAGAACTTTGGTAGTGGACGCGGATTGTGGCTAATATGTTATGACAGGGGTAAACAGGGGCTGTCCGCAAGGTGTCGTTCTGTCTCCATTGTTATAGTGCATGGTGGTCGACTCTCTGTTGAACACTCTAAATAGTTTTAACGTCTACGCTCAGGCATATGCGGATGATGTCGCCGTACTTTCTGTCGGGCCATGCCTGGCGACGGTCTGTGCTAACGCGCAGGCGGCGCTGGACATGATCGATGAATGGTGTACTAGGAGTGGGCTTTCGGTGAATCCTCTTAAGACTGAGGTTGTTCTTTTTACGAGAAGGAGGATTTTGACCGGTCTGACTCAGCCAGTACTAAAAGGCGTCACCATTCGCATTTCCAATGAAGCCAAATATCTGGGAGTGATTCTAGATAAGAAACTTCATTGGTCTAAACACGTCGAGTCGAAAACATCCAAGGTGCTCTCAGTCTTCTGGCAGTGTAAGGGTGCTTTTGGCAAGACTTGGGGCTTATCACCGAATAATGTTCTCTGGATCTACACGGCTATGATAAGACCATTCATCGCATATGCGAGGAATTTACGCTCTCGCGTAAATAAGTGGTTGCTTTTTGCTCGAAACTCCAAAGAACGGCTTGTCTCGGCTGCTCAGGAGCTTTCCCGAGTACGCCTGGCTCTGCTCTAGACGCTTTGCTGAACTTACCTCCCCTTGATACTTATATCATGGGTTGCACTATCAAAGCCATCCATCGTCTTAGGCGGGGCGGTTTTTGGTATACTCCACACTGGAACTTTGATGAACTTGCGCGACACTTATCTTACGATTCCTGTCTTATGGATATGCCGTCTGATGCAATGACACCAGAACTCCAGCTGATGCGCAAATTCAGAGTCGACTTTCCTTGTGTCCAGGACTGGCTTCGGTCAGAATCTGAGCCGGGAGTGGAATGTAGTCGTATTTTCACGGATGGTTCCAAAACCAGTCAAGGGTCTGGCGCTGGGGTCTTCGTGGAAGTCGACAACATTAGACTTCACTTCTCGTTAGGCAAATATGCGTCTGTTTTCCAAGCGGAAACTTATGCAATCCTAATGGCCATGAACTATGTTGTGAAGAGCAGGTGGAAGGGACGTAGCATTTGTGTCTGTAGTGACAGTCAGGCTGCGCTTAAGGCCTTGCTTAACCCTTTAACCACTTCCAAAATAGTTCGTGAAACCAAAAACTCTTTGAACTCGGTCGCAAGGCTGAATTCTCTGTCTCTTATCTGAGTCCCAGGTCACACTGGGATCTTGGGGAACGAGATCTCCGATGAGACTGCTAGACAAGGCTCAGAGGAGGCTTTCTCCGGTCCCGAACCCGCGTTGGGTCTTCCAGCGTCCTCGGTTAGGGCTTCCATTGACGATTGGGTCTCTCACGAGCACAATTGTGTGTGGCATGACTCTCCAGGATGCAGGTTGACTACACGCATGCTCCCGGACGTCTGTAAGAAATCAGCGGCATTCTTGCTGTCTCTCAGCAGAAAAGACTGTAGACAACTTATCGGCGTCTTGACAGGCCACTTCGCTTTTGCCAAGCACCTTAACGTGTTAGACTTAAGTGACACTACAATCTGCGACGCTTGTGGAGAGAGCGACGACACCGCGGAACATTATCTCTGTGAGTGTCCGGCCTTTGCTCGTATCAGGTGGCAGATCTTCGGTGCGGATGTGGTGAGTGCTGGTACTGTAAGCTCCTCATCACTGAAGTGCTTGCTTGGCTTTCTTGGAAAGTCAAGGAAATTCCAACAAAATGGGTAAATCAGGGTTTGCTCTCTGGCAGTACAATGGACCAGTTGTGTCTGAGTGCTCCAGACGAGTGTTTCCTATCCCGAAAAAAAAAAAAAAAAAAAGACCCGTTGGCAAGGACAGTACAACCGGCTAGTATATGTTGTATAGTTTCGTGTACAGATCCACAGCGACGACAATTGTCGGATTTAATTGATTCACCTCTAACGATAAATTTCAGGTAGTTCTTTGTTGGAATGACCTGATCCTGAATGGCTACCATAAACCCCTCCGTTTCGGGGTATAGATTGCCGTATCGCAGCCAAGAGTTTGATACCAAGTTGTCTATACTCGGATCATCTAACTCGTTGGGGTGCCTACCGTGCAATGCTTTCGCTTTCCATTTATCGCAAAGATCCTCTGGTACATATTCTGCGTTCTCAGACTGGTTCCTTCTGCTCATATTCACTGGTGTAAAATTCTCATCAGCGTTAAGGACAGCACAGTGGAGCGATGAAGTTTCTGCTTTGTTGGTGAAAAAAGCATACAGGTTGTTATTTTGTTTCATAACTAAATTTTTGATGTTGATTAGTCCCCTGCCTCCCATTCTTCCCGGGAGATACAGTCTTTCGATTGCAGCTTTAGTGTGGTGATACCGGTATCTTGTTATCATTGTTCGAACCTTTCTATCTAATCCCTCTAGGTCAGTAGTGCTCCATTTAATGATACCTGCTGAGTACGTTATTATAGCAACAGCAAAGGTGTTAATAGCCGTTACCATATTCTTGGAGTTGAGTGATGATTTTAGTACACTCTCCAGTCGGGTGTTGAATGACTTAGTCAAACAGGTTTTAATAGTCGTATGATTGATCGTTTTCGATTGTTCAATTCCCAAGTACCTGTATACAAATTCAATTTTTATAAATTAAAAACTTTAAAAAAAATATTTTTTCTGAGGAGAAGCCTATTTATTCCATGGCAAAAAATTACAAACTTAACTTAACAACAAATCAAAATAAACTTAACACCTAACTAAAACTACGGGCACGTTGGGGAATATGGGAAAATGAAAGATATGGGAAAATATGTGCAATGGGATATTGCTCCAGACGTCGAGTCAGCAACTTGAAACTATAGCGTGGTTCTGTTGGAGTGTGGGAATGTGCTAAGGTGCGGATATGATGGGATAACGTAAGTTGGGAAACACGAACCACGAGCGTGATTCTGAGGTAGATGGGAAAAGGTAGGAAAAATAGAATAGGAACATGAATGCGGAGCGTGATTACGATGTGGCGTAAGATGGGGTGTTAACTTACATCCCCTTCATCCATCGATTCAATGGTTTCATTGCTGGCTGTTGTGTACTCCAGCCCCTTAGAGATCTTGCCTCGTATAATGCTAATGGTTTTGCATTTGTCTATACCAAACTCCATTTTGATGTCGTTTGAAAATTATATCGCCGAAGTCGCTTAGCGTAGAGACTGATCGTCTGTTTTATAGTGTCAATCGTTTCCGCTATCGTATGATTGATATCGTTATATGCTGCATGCGTCATATACTTCCATCTTATCCGCAGGATTCTTTTTCGCAGTGTTCTACTTGGCCTGGTGGCAAAAGATGACAGTAGTCCAACATCTCTTCGCAGCATCTCGATGTTATTCCGTAGTCTTATTGACCATGATGGTTCCCGGTTAGTGGGGCTTGATACTGGGCTTCGCAGTTCTTCGGAGATTTTCCCACCTATGCTCCTTATGACGGCATATGCACTACAATACAGGAAAAGGTCCAGTTGTTTGTAGTCCGTGATCTCCGCAACATAGTTCTGTAGAACTTTGTCATTATTATTATTATTATTATTATTATATTTAATTGCACGCTGTTACGGATATTTACGTTACATTTTCAGGACCCTAAGTCGAACAAAAATGTAACAGATGTTTAATAGTAGGTAGTTAATTTAAAAATTTGCGAACTATATAACACGTGTCTAGAATAACGGATTTTTGAGCTTTCGCTATATATTTCTCCTTGATATCGAGGTCTCTCAGGTGTTTCTTGAGATTCTTTTCTACTAGCCCTGTTGCATTTATTATTATTGGTACGATCTTGACCTTCCGCAGGTTCCACTGGTTTTTGATATCTATTGCTAGACTTTCATATCTCCTTCTCTTCTCATCGTACGTCTTTTTGATGTTATTGTTGTTAGGAACAGCGAAGTCAATAAATTTTGCTGTGCTTTCCCTTTTATTTAAAATAGTCACATCAGGTCGGTTATGATCAACTCGGTTTGCAGTACGAAGCGTTCGGTCATACAGAATCTTGAATTCATCGTTTTCCAACACAGGCTCTGGTTCATAGCGGAAATACGGCTGCGATTCTTGCAAAAGACCGGCATTTTTACATAATTGTTGGTGGAAGACCTTAGCGACATTATTATGTCTTCGGAGATATTCGGTCTGTACCAGATTTGTACATCCTGAGATGATGGTGTTCTATTGTCTCATTAGGTTTTATTATTATTATTATTATTATTATTATTATACCCGCCTCTCCCCTCCCCATACCGCGCGAGGGGGAGTCCATTTTTAACTGAACACGGCAGCAGCATACGAATTGCAAGCCACTTCAGTACTTTATTTGGGTTAGTTATTTTTTTGTGTATTGTATTATTGCATTAAAAATTTTCGCGTCATACTACATGTATTTAGAATCACAGCCTTTTGCATATTTTCTAGCTCCGCCTCCATGTCCCATTCCTTAAGTGTGGTTACTAGACTTTTTGGTACCACTCCAGTTGCAGATATGATAATGGGTATGATCTTAACTTCTTGCGCTGCGTACATATTGCTTAGCTCATGGCTTAGGTCAGCGTATTTCCCAATCTTCGAGCTAAATGTGGTTTGGATGTTTTGACTCAGCGGTATTGCTACGTCGAAGATTGTTATTCTTTTCATCGCTTTGTCAAACAGCACAACGTCTGGTTTGTTTGCACTAATGGTTTGATCTGTTGATATATGTAGCTCTGTCCCAATAGATTTTGTATCTGCTGTTTTCCAATACTGGTAGTGGCTTGTATCTGTAATATGGTACATTATCTGCTTTCAGTTGGTACCTGTTAGCAAGCTTTTGGTGGAGTATATTTGCAACTTGATTATGCCTCTGTGTGTAATCGAACCTTGCTAACGTTGGGCATCCTCCGATGATATGCTCTATGGTTTCATTAGCGCTGTTACATCTTCGACATAAGTCACTTTGTAGCTCTTCTCTCAGTATAAATTTTCGATAGTTTCTTGTGGCAACTATCCTGTCTTGAATAGCTACCATGAAACTCTCAGTTTCTGAGAACAGATATCCGCGCTGTAACCATAGATTGGATTTCTCCCTATCAACGTGTGATTGTTCTAGGTGGTACGCGTGCACACCATGAAGCGTTTTGTTCTTCCAATCTTCCATCAACTCTTCTTCAGTTTTGGCAATCGGTGGTCTCTGATACTCATCTGATTTTAGATTAAGAGGAGTGTAGCGTTGATCAGCTAAGCATATTGCCTGAAGTAGTTCCTTAGGTCTCTGATTTGGTTGTAATGCAATGCGGTTATATTAGTTACTCCTCTACCTCCACTTCCCCTTGGTAGACAAACTCTTTCAATCGCACTTCTGGGGTGATGACTGTTGTATTTGGTCATTGTCGTTCGCACAGTCGTGGCAATGCTGTCCAAATCGGTCTCTGACCACTTAATCACCCCGAATGAGTACGTGAAAATTGGTACAGCCCAGGTGTTAATTGCTTTGCATTTGTTGCCTGAATTCAGATGTGACTTCAGAATCTTTTCTTTCTTTCTTTTCTTTCTGTCTTTGGAACTCATTTACAATTGTACTTTTTATCGCAGTGTTCTGAATTCCTTTTGCCTGTAGAAAGCCGAGATACTTGTAGCCCTCACCATCCTTCAGGCTCTCAATTATCATCCCCTCGTCGATGTTATATCCCTCTACATTGCTTTGTAATTTTCCTCTTTGTAGATGCATTGTCTTGCATTTATCTAGGCCAAACTCCATACTGATGTCGTCGCTGTAGTTTTTGACGATTTTAAGCATACGTTCCAGTTTTTCTTTAAAAAAAAAAAAAAAATAAATATTTGGCGCAACAGCTCTTTAAGTGCCAGGGCCTAGCTACTCGCAACCACTCATGTTGTGTGCGTTTTATTTTTCACACGAATGGAAGGGACCTACAGTTTAATGCCGAATCCGAACGGCGATTTGAGAAGCTTTTTCGAGACAACAATACTCTCGGATGTTTGTCAGACGCTCGCGAGAGGTGGGACCGTGAAAAAACTTTTTTGGTGTTTTGTAGGATTCGAACTCGGAACCTCACGCGTAGTGATCCGACATACTAACCACTTACGCCACGGCGCCCCAGTTTTTCTTTATTACTAGCATAAAGTTTTTTTATGTCGTCCACGTAAAGGAGGTGATTTATTCTGTGCGATGTATTCTCAGTTTTTATTTCAAATCCAAGATTCAGCTTTTTTAGCAATCTGCTCAGCGGATTAAGGGAAAGGCAAAACCACAGTGGACTCAAAGAATCTCCCTGAAATATTCCACTTCTTATATAAACAGGTGAGCTCCTGTCCGTACCAAGTTGGAGTCCTACGTTCCACTTCTCCATGGCTGCTCTTAAAAAGTTTATTATATCGGTGTTAATATTGCATTATTATTATTATTATTATTATTATTATTATTATGTCGTTATATATGAAGTTGCCGATTTTTAGGTGGAAAGTTAAACAAGGCGATTTCAAAAATTAAAAAGGTTTATTGCAAAAAATAATCTCCATTTACATCAGTGACATTTTTCTAACGTTCCACCAAACCAAAAATGCCTCTTTTGAAAATTTCCTTATCCATTCGGGCTAAGAAGTCCTTAAAGTCCTGTTTTATGGCATCTGGGCTTATGAATTGTTTATTTTGGAGGTGATTGCCCAAACTTCGGAAAAGGTGGTAATCGGTCGGGGATAAGTCTGGTGAGTAAGGCGGATGAGGCAAAACTTCCTAACCCAACTCCGCCAGCTTCAGGAACGTCGACTGTGTGGTATGTGGTCTTGCGTCGTCATGCAGCAGTATGGGACCATGCCTATTTACCAGTGACGACTGTTTTTGGAGGAGTTTGTTGTACATTATCTCGATTTCTCAACAGTACGACTCGGCCGTGATTGTTTCTCTGCGTTTGAGAAAAAAATAATGGACAACTCCCTAACTCGTCCACCATACTGTCACCATTACCTTTTTGGGGTGTAAGTCTGCCTTGCCAAGTCCACTGAGAAGCTCACCCACGTCTATCCATTCTCCCGACCTCTTCCGATTATCGTATAGGATCCACTTTTCGTCGCAGGTGACGATGCGATGCAAAAAAGGATCCATACGGTGTCTGTTGGTCAAAGATATTGCAGCCTCCAAACGTCGTAGCATATTCGCTGGTGTTAAGACGTGGAGCACCCACCTCTTTAGTTTTTTTACCTTTTCGATGGCGGAAAGGTGGCGACTTAGGGTTACAGTTGACACTTTGAACCTTGCAGCAAGGCTTAGAACAGTCGTAGCTGGATTTTCTTTAACAGCTGCTGCAAGTTCTTCATTATTAATGACATTCTCTGGTCTACTCCTTGGCAAATTTTCGTGCCAAAAATCTCCCTCGCTGAAGTTGGTAAACCAGTTGGTAAACAGTTCTCTCAGTACACATACCCAAACCAAAAGCACTGTTAATTTCTCTAGTCTGCGTTCACTTTTTTTTAAATTGAAAAAGGAAAATTGCCCTTAAATTTGTTGGTGAAAGCATTTTCTTAGTAAGGAAAACAGTCAACTCAATGAGCTAATAGCGTAAATTAATTTTTACCGTTAGAAAGATTAAACTGCACTCTTTTCTTAAAAAAAAAACTTTATTTTCAATTTCTCTGCACAACTTCACGCCACACTTCACTTCACTTTAGGAATGATCGGTATGTCGGCAATTTCATATGTAACGACCTAATATTACGTTGTGGCTTCTTTAACGGTTAAGAGCGATGGTGCAAACCACATACCTGCAGCGACTCTTAGATTTCTTTCGATCGCAGTTTCGTGTCTCTGATTCTATTAAACTATTCGACTACCACGAGAGATTTAGCGGGAAAGTATATTGCTGTTTGTATTTTTGCAACTATAATACAAACCGCCAGGAAACACGCCGGGTTCTCCCCCAAGGAGGCGGTTAGCGGCGGTCAAGTTTGAGTATGGGTATGGACATGCCACCACGTCTGCGCAACGCCACACAGACTTCAGCAGCGTATGAATAATATCATCAGAGGCTTAAACTTTGTTACACAATTTATAGATGACCCCATTACTGTGTATGAGTTTAAGAAGCTTGCTTGCTCCATTTTTGTTGGGTCTATGAACCTTGTAAATTTGTACATACGTAGTTGCGGTCGTCTTTCACTTCCACTGCATATGATGAGTCCAGGATACAATCTATATTCACATAAAACTGACTAAATAATCTTAGAAAAGCTCATAAGATTTGAGGAAAAAAATGTACAGTTTTGGTAAGTACCACAAATGCGCATACAATTAACACTGTTGAGAACAAACGCTTATAAAGCACACCTATGGGGGTGGCGATCGTTAACCGTCATCGTCGTTTATCATGAAATATATAAAGAACCAGTCCGATCACATAACACTGGCAGTAAGTTGGTCATATGGCTGTTCGATGATTGATATGTCTAAGATATCAGATGTTTCGGGAAAAATACTGTGAATCAGAAGCAAAGGCAAAAAAATAAAACAGATCTTCCTAGTTGTTTGGACACCATCAGCAGAATTTTTCAGAAACTTAATATTTTAGTTTCAGAACCAGTATACTAATCTCTCCCTCTCTATTCTTTCATTACCCTAACCTTACCTAAGGTATTCATAACCCTTTCAGTGCGCGCAATTATAAAAATTAAAAAAAAACTTGATTTTCTTTTATAATTATTTAATGAGCAGAAAAATGAAGCAATTACCACTTTTATTAGAATGAACAAATTTTCGTGTGCCACCGTTTAAACAGTAATTAAAGGTTAAAAAGTTCTAAAATTCAATCTCGTTAATTATAACTCTCTCGCATGTGCATACTAAATTGATTAATCAGCCCATAAAACCGATGAAGGGCAGTAAATCAGACACAGTTAAAGACGGAATCGCAGTTTCTTATCACTACTTTCGGACTTATAAAGCTGCTGAATTTTCAGACAATAATGGCAACTAATTTTGCTTATTCCGAAAAAGATGCAATGCGTGTGCAAAACTTGTTTTCTATTCAAATGATCTTCTTAAAGACGTTCGGTCAAATGAATCCGAAGCTCGAACAATTTCTTCCTCCCGCATGGAAAGTGCTTGGGGTCATAACTAGCACTTGCTTTTCAATATTTACTGCTCTTTTAACGTTACATATTGCTATTCTTTTCATGGTTACCTCAATCGACTTCTTTATGTATGCAGAATTAGAGGACATAACAGATGCTCTTACAGGGCTCGTTATCTATTGCTTTGCGTCGTTTGGAAGTATTTATTGGATACTTCGTTCGCGGAGCTTAGAGATTTTTTTTGAAAGTGTTAACAAAGGATATGAACATCACTCGCTGGCTGGTAAAAAAACGTATGCATACTCTTTGAAATGTCTTAACTTCCTTGTTTTTTTTTTTTTTTGTACGAAAGGATTAACATTTGTCAGTGCTCATCGATCTTACGAAGTTGCAAGGAAAATAACAACATATTGGATGTCTGCTGGAACTCTCGGCGTTGTTTTTTGGGCGCTCAGCCCACTCATACTTCGCCAAAGGATTTTGCCTGTTAAGTGTTGGTATCCCTTCGACACAAAGGTGAGGTTAAAACTTTATGAAGTGCTTCTTGATGTTGATTATCATTTTCAGCAAAAATACGTGTATGAAATAGTCTATTTCATTCAGTTTTTGGCTCACTTACAAATGGGCGGTGTATATGCAAACGGATCTGCTTTGTACGTTTCGATAATAGTTATCATGTTAGGACAGTTTGATGTTCTTTTTTGCAGTCTTAAGAATGTTCAAGCCCACAGTGATTTGCTTGTCGGCAAAAATTTAATTAAATTGGGGTGAGTTCCTAATAAGCTTATGGATGTATTGTGATTACTAGCCGTTGTTGAAACGAACTCTTTTTATTTTAGAATACTCTTATATATGTACGTGTGTTTGCTTACAGCTAAATTAATCTAAAATTAAATCGAATGTTCTCCTAACCTTGAATGCTCCCATTGGTGGTACTTTCGTTGCTCTTATCGAAACCTGTAAATAAAACGTCCAACAAAATTTACAATTCGTTTGTATTTATAGCTCTCGGAGGATGAAAGGAAAACATAATTGTCTTATTGGTCACTACTTACTTACTTACTTAGGTGGCGCTACAGTTCGGGTGAACCTGGGCGTCAACCGACAAGCCTCTCCATTTAGCTGGGTCTTTAGCTAATTGCCTCCAGTTGCGCACTCCAAGTTGGTCAAGGTCCTCTTGAACTTGTGCGCGCCACATACGGCGATGATTCCCTCTACTGCGTCGTCCCTCGGGGCTAGATTCGAAGACTCTGCGGGCCGGAGCGTTGGTGTCCATTCGCTCTATATGTCCTAGCCATCTCAGACGTCCAATACGCAGTTTTTGGACTAGGTCGATGTCGCTGTATAGCTCGTATAGTTCGTGATTGAATCATCTCCTCCAAAACCCGTCAACGCAAACGGGACCGAAAATCTTACGAAGAATTTTTCTCTCGAAGCGATCAAGGATATCTTCATCCTCTTTTAATAAAGTCCATGTTTCAGCGCCGTAACGCAGGACTGGGATGATCTTGTTTGTAGAATTTATAGCAGAGCCAAGGTAGATAAAGTCCTTTACTACCTCGAAGTTATAGGTGCCCACGGAGACGTTTTGTCCAATTCGTCGGTGTTGGTTTTCCCTTTTTGTTGACAGCATATACTTGGCTTTGCCCTCGTTTATCGCTAAACCCATTTTGGCCGCTTCCGCCTCAATGCTTGCAAAAGCACCGGTAACAGCCCGCTGAGCTCTACCGATAATGTCTATATCGTCGGCGTATGCAAGCAGTTGTACGGACTTGTAATAGATTGTGCCTCCGGTGTTGGCTTGTGAGTTCCGCACAATCCGTTCAAGTACAATATTAAAGAAGTCACATGACAGCGCCTCACCTTGTGTAAAACCTTTTCTGACATCAAAGGTCTCGGTGAGGTCATTACCGAACTTGATGGAGCAGCGAGCGTTCTCCATCGTCAGCCTGCACAGACGGGCAAGTTTGGCAGGGATGTCAAAACTAGACATGGCTTTATCAAGCTCCTCTCTATAGACGCTATCATAGGCGGCCTTGAAATCGATAAAGAGGTGGTGAGTATCGATTTGGAATTCTTGGGTTTTCTCCAGGATCTGCCGAAGTGTGAAGATTTGATCGATGGTGGACTTTCCTGGCCTGAAACCGCACTGATATGGTCCAATCAGGCTGTTGATAAAAGGTTTCAGGCGTTCACACAATATCGCAGAAAAGATCTTGTATGCGATGTTGAAGAGACTGATGCCTCTATAATTGGCGCAGTTGAGGGGATCTCCTTTGTTGTGGATCAGGCAAACGATGCTGAGGTTCTACTCATCAGCCATATATTCGTCTGACCAAATCTTAGAGATGAGTTGGTGTATGCACTCTATCAATTCATCCCCAGCTGCCTTGAAAAGTTCGGCCGGTAAGCCGTCAGGTCCAGCAGCCTTGTTGGATTTTAGCTTGGATATTGCTATCCTCACTTCGTTTTGGTCAGGTTGACGGAAATTTTGACTATCATCGTCTATGTTGAGTGGTTCATTCTGCCTGACAGCGGGATGTTGGTCTTCGTCGCCATTATACAGTCTGCAGAAGTAGTTTTTCCATATTCTCAGCACCGACTGTGATTCTACTACGAGGTTTCCATTTTCTCTACAGGTTTCTGTACGGCTATTGCTTCTCTGACACGTTCTTTTTACCTTTTGGTAAAACTTCTGTACATTGTTCCTGGAGTATAAACTCTCGATATTCTCAAACGCGCTTCTCATGCTCTTTCTTCTTGTTTTGGAGAAGTCGATGTTCTTCCCATCTCTTTTGCTCGTAGAGCTCATGAGCAGCTCTCGTCTTCCTTTGCAACGCCGCTTTGTATGCCTTTTGTTTTGCTGCATGCAAAACAAATGCCGGGATTCTTCGTCAAACCAGGGGTTTCGCGGTGGTGGGCGAGCGAGACCCAGCACATCAGTCGCGGCGTTTCTGATGGCATGTTGGCAGCGTTGCCACTGGTTTTCGGCCCTTGATGCTGGCCGCATAGGGGTGATTGAGAGATTTCGGGATACGCGTTCAGCGAAGAGTCTGGCAGTCTCTTGCGATTGTAGCTTTTCGACGTTAAATTTTCTCACAGTAATTCTTCTTTGTTGCTCAGATTGGGATATCCGCATTCGTACCTTGGCTACAACAAGGTAATGATCCGAGTCTATGTTGGCCGCTCGGAAGGTCCGGACATCCAGAATACTGGAGGCATGCCTTGCGTCGATCGCAATATGATCAATTTGGTTGATCGTTACATGATCATTAGACCGCCATGTCTGCTTATGAATATCGAGATGAGGAAACCATGTGCTTGCTATGGTGACATTTCGCTCCACAGCGAAATCAATTAGTCTTAGTCCGTTATCAGATGTGGTGTCGTGTAGGCTATGCTTACCGACGGCCTTACCAAAGACGTCCCCCTTTACTATTTTGGCGTTAAAATCGCCCAATACGATTTTAAGGTCGTATTTAGGACATTGCTCGTATGTTTTGTCGAGGAGCTCGTAGAAACACTCTTTGGTGACAGGGTCCTTTTCTTCTGTGGGGGCATGAACACATATTAGGCTTATGTTAGCGAATTTAGCCTTGATCCGGATAGTCATAATACGCTCGCTCACGTGTCGGAAGCTTAAGACTTCTTGCCTAAGTCTGCCGCGTATGACAAATCCGCTTCCGAATAAGCGTTGCCTGTTGCCTCTGTAGCAATCACCGTAGTAGATGTCACAGTTTTTCATCCTCTTTTTGCCCGCCCCATTCCATCGCACTTCCTGGATGGCGGTAATATCTGCTTTATAGCACTCTAGGGCCTCTGCTAGTTTTCGGCTGCACGCGGTCTGTAAAGTGGCAGAACATTCCACGTACAGATCCGAAGGTCGTTGTCCTTATTTCGTTTGTTGGGTTCGTCGTTAGTTGAGTCATCCTTATCCGAGGCTTTGGTTGTTTCGGGTCCATAGACTTTTTACGTGGTAGGGAAGTTACCCCGACGGCACAACCCCCAACCTGGAGGGCCAGTTCCTTAATTATTCCCCTAGGACGAGGGGCCGGGTACACCGGTGCCAGTAGTCCACTACGGTAGTATGAGCGCTGCCGTTGGCCCATTAAGGGCTCCTCCGCTACCATCTCTATTCCAATGTTCTGACCAACATTGGAAATTCCTTACCGACCTGTGATCCGAATACATCGAAGCAGCTCGCGCAAGGTATTCACTAAGTTCAACCTAACTGGAACTATAGGCGCCACCGTTGACTCCGTCTAGGGAATTCGTCCGCTGCCGCCTGGAACAGGAATAAGTGCTCTAGTCGGAAAACACTCTTCCACCCCTCTCTCATCTGCTGCCACCAAGAATCCGCCAAACGGCGTTAGTTACCCACTTCTTGGATTAAGGTACTAGGCACCCGGCTGTCACCGCGTGGAGGTTGAGAGTAGGAGTTGGTAGGCCTCAGCTAAGTGAAAACGCTTGTGTTTATGCATATGATCGCACGCACTACCGTTTGACCAGCCAAACTATCCGTAGATATTTACACCCCTAATATGGTTAGCGAATCGAACGTTCGACTCAAGTCGAACTGTCAGCGAATTGCTTCTCTCGTGGTACTGCTGTTAGCAAACATTTTCATTCGAATAAAGAATAAGTGCTAACAAAGGAAAAAACAATTAAATGTCATCTGTGAAGTGTATAAAGCGTCAGAAGTAATTGCCCGGGAGGTTCGACTTGAGTCGAACGTTCGTTTCGCTAAACATAATAGGGGTGTTAATATTTCAGCTAAGTACTGTGATCACAAAGCGAGATCCAGAGGTTTCGGCCAATAAGTTCCGCTCAAGCGATACAGCACTACAACATGGAAAGACCGTCACGTTGCCAGCAAAATATCTTTAGTGTAGAACTAGTGTAGAAACCATCAAACTCTCGCAGCATGTGTTATCCTTTTAAAAAACTGCATAGATGAAAGGAAAACTTAATCGTCTTATTGGTCACTATCCTTAGATATATAATATTTCAGCTAAGTACTCGTAGTGTGATCACAAAGCGAGATCCAGAGTTTTCGCCCAATAAGTTCTGCTCCAACGACACAGCACTACAACTTGGAAAGACCGTCGCGTCGCTAACAAAACATCCTTAGTGTAGAACTTGTGTAGAAACCATCAAACTCTCGCAGCATGTGTTTTCTTCATTTAAATAAACTTTCTACAGAATTTTCTACACGATTCCAGTTTCGCTATTCTTGCTTTTATCTGTGTCCATAAACGGATAGCGCTACCAGTTATCTTCTTTTCTAGATTTGAGTGCTCTATTCTCGGCACAATTTTCTAATCTTCTGAACTTAATTACTCGTCCAGGGAACAAGTTTGCTCTTTCTGCTCAATCTGACCGGACAGACATTTTCGAGCTTTTGTTTCTACTGAGCCCATGCTGTTGAAGTTTGGTAGACTAGGTACTTTTTGACCACCTCTCGATTCCTCTTCACTCCCCTTCTTGATCAGCTTATGTTCATCCGAGACTTGACTATAACTCGTATACTTGGGTTGGAACGCAATAAATTTTAAGCCGACTGCGTCTGATCATCTTGCCATCAGCTGTAGCAAAATATTCAAATAACATTTGTTTTTTCGTCAAACTCTTACTGCATTTAAATCATACCAAAATCTGAAATGGAAGAATTAAATGAGATACATTCTGCAAAAAAAGAAAAAGCAGTTTCAGGTGTCGAAATCTTTGAGTAGTGCGTTCACAAAAGGGCTTCATTCAGCTAAATTTGTAATAAATATTTTCTATTGGAGGGGTATTCTGTAAAACTAAGGTGAAATGGATATAATAAAATAATAACTAGCAATTCAATACAATTCAATACAAAAATACAAAAAAAAAATACAAATATTTGGCGCAACAGCTCTTTAAAGTGCCAGGGCCTAGCTTCCGCAACCACTCATGTTGTGTGCGTTATATTTTTCACACGAATGGAAGGGACCTACAGTTTAATGCCGAATCCGAACGGCGATTTGAGAAGCTTTTTCATGACAACAATACTCTCGGATGTTTGTCAGACGTTCGCGAGAGGTGGGACCGTGAAAAAACTTTTGGTATTTTCTGGGATTCGAACTTGGAACCTCATGCGTAGTGATCCGACACACTAACAATTCAATACAAGTCAATTTATTTTCACAATTTTTATAGTTTAGTATATTTAAAATTCAAATATTAAAATTTTATTAAAGATGCAATCAGCGTTTTGTTTTAATTGTATTAAGAAAAACAAATTACATGTATACATAAAAAAAAAAGTTAAACAGGAGGTAAACCAAAATTATGGGTAAAGTTAAAGTTCAAAATAACTTTAAGATTACACCGAAAAATGTGGAAGAATTGCATTTTTAAAGTTTGCGGCATTTGAAATATCGCTGCCACATAAACCCAATGCCGATGTAGTATACTGGCTGGTCAAACGGTAGTGCATGCGATCATATGAAAACACAAGCGTTTTCACTCAGCTGAGGCCTACCAACTCCTACTCTCAACCTCCACGCGGTGACAGCCGGGTGCCTAGTACCTTAATCCAAGAAATGGGTAACCAACCCCGTTTGGCGGATTCCTGGTGGCAGCAGATGAGAGAGGGGGGGAAGAGTGCTTTTCTCACTAGAGCACTTCTTCCTGTTCCAGGCGGCAGCGGACGAATTCCCTAGACGGAGTCAACGGTGGCGTCTATTGTTCCAGTTAGGTTGAACTTAGTGAATACCTTGCGCGAGCTGCTTCGACGTATTCGGATCACAGGTCGGTAAAAAATGTCCAATGTTGGTCAGGACATTGGAATAGAGATGGTGGCGGAGGAGCCCTTAATGGGCCAACGGCAGCGCTCATACTCCCGTAGTGGACTACTGGCACCGGTGTACCCAGCCCCTCGTCCTAGGGGAATAATTAAGGAACTGGCCCTCCAGGTTGGGGGTTGTGCCGTCGGGGTAGCTTCCCTACCACGTAAAAAACGCATGGTTCCGAAACAACCAAAAGCCTCGGATAAGGATGACTCAACTAATGACGACCCCAGCAAACGAAATAAGGACAATGACCTTCGGATCTGTACGTGGAATGTTCTGTCCCTTTACAGACCACGTGCAGCAGAACAACTAGCAGAGGCCCTAGACTGCTATAAAGCAGATATTACCGCCATCCAGGAAGTGCGATGGGATGGGCCGGGCAAAAAGGGGATGAAAAACTGTGACATCTACTACGGTGATTGCTACAGAGGCAACAGGCAACGCTTATTCGGAAGCGGATTTGTCATACGCGGCAGACTTAGGCAAGAAGTCTTAAGCTTCCGACACGTGAGCGAGCGTATTATGACTATCCGGATCAAGGCTAAATTCGCTATCATAAGCCTAATATGTGTTCATGCCCCCACAGAAGAAAAGGACCCTGCCACCAAAGAGTGTTTCTACGAGCTCCTCGACAAAACATACGAGCAATGTCCTAAATACGACCTTAAAATCGTATTGGGCGATTTTAACGCCAAAATAGGAAAGGAGGACGTCTTTGGTAAGGCCGTCGGTAAGCATAGCCCACACGACACCACATCTGATAATGGACTAAGGCTAATTGATTTCGCTGTGGAGCGAAATGTCACCATAGCAAGCACATGGTTTCCTCATCTCGACATTCATAAGCAGACATGGCGGTCCAATGATCATTTTTATTTGTATTCAGATATGATACAGTGCGGATACGCGGAAGCCGCTTCCAAATAATTACAAAGAGCTGACCAGTTTTCACCATTAAGGACTATTTTTGTTTCTTCCATTGTTAAGGAAAGTTTGCCGAAGTGGGCAAATCGAAGCTCTTTATAAATCGGGCAAATAGCTAAAAAATGAAAGCTGTTTTCTTTCGCTTGCAAATTGCATAAAGTGCATTGAGTAGTGGTAGATTTTTTGTATGGAGAGCCTTCTAAATTTAACATATCACACCTTGCTCTACAAATCAGGGATATCGCTCGCGTGTTGTAATTATCATTAAAATAGTTATTTGCCATGCCGTAGGATAATTCAGGATAAATTACCCTGTTAATAGAAGAAATCGCTTGCTGAATATTTCCATTGCGTTGATGAATATCTATTGCTTCTAATAATTTATAGAGCTGTTGTTTTAACAGAAAGGGATCCCTGTATTGGATGTTCAGTTCGACACCGCACCGATGCGCCCAAGATCTCCAGTCGCTTATCCATTCCACCTTATTATCAAAAATGTATTTTATGAAAATCAAGGGTAATCTATTTGGCGTGAAACTAAGAACTTTCAACACATAGTCGATTTGTAGTTTGAAGGTGTAGATGAAGAGAGTGGGTAAGCCTGTTTCGAGCAGCAGAACGTAATTAGGAGTTGTTGCAGGTAGATGAAATAGTTGTTTAAGGAAGAAGCGTTGGAGCTTCTCTACTTCTTCGTATGACCTATATCCCCATGTTTGACAACTATAACACATTACGGAACGCATCACGGCTTGAAATACTTTGAATTTTGCAGAATTTGGTATCTCCCTTTTTTGAATAATACTTTGCCATGAGGCATTAATCAAACATTTTGCCGCATCTAATTTATTCTCGAGGTGATGGGTCCAATTCATGTTGTGTTTCATTAGTATTCCAAGATATTTGTATTCCGTAACTACTTCAACTTTTACACCATCAAAGAACCATTTTTCATTTGTACTTAACTTCGATTGTCTTTTGCATATAATCATAATTTTTGATTTTTCTAGATTTACTGTCAAGTTCCATGTCTTGCAGTAGTTATTTAGTGCATTTATCATTAATTGCAAACTATGGGGAGATTCTGCTAGCAGAACAATATCATCTGCATAGAGTAGAGTTTTTATATTTAAACCGGCGAAGCGTATTCCAGCGGGGAGATACGTTGCTATATCGTCTATGAATAGAGCAAAAAGAGTGGCACTCAAAAGACAACCTTGTTTTACCCCGGACTTTGTCTTAAACCATTCTGACATATTCCTTTCATCCCATACTGCTTGACGTGTGTTTCTATACATGTTTTTGAGAATATGTAGCATTTTTGTTGACATGCCATGTTTCGATAGCTTGAAGAATAATGTGTTACGATCTATTGAATCGAATGCAGCTTTAAAATCGACAAAAAATATATAAAGTTTTCTGTTTTGCCTCAGAAAGTATTGTGCAATTGATGCTAATATGAATATATTGTCTATTGTCGAATACCCTTTACGAAAACCCGATTGATATTCGCTGAGGATGTTGTTTCTGTTGATCCAGCAATTTATACGGCGTAGGAGAATGGAGGAAAAGTTGAGTTCATAAATGAAATCCCCCTATAGTTACTGGGTAAGTTGATATCTCCTTTTTTAAATATTGGATACACAATAGCGTCCTTAAATGACTGCGGGGCATCTCCATTATCAAATAGATAGTTAAAAGCTTTAAGCATTTGGTTTAAGAAACTTAAAGGAGCGTTCTTGTAAAATTCATTTGAAATGCGGCCTGGACCTGGGGCTTTTTTGTTTGAGGTGTTACGAAGAGCCAGTTGGAATTCATTCATTGAAATTTCACGATCGAGCATATCATTAACTATTAAAGGTTCTGCGAAATGAATATTGTACGAAGAAGGGTTAGGGTTTAGAAGCTCTTTGAAATACTCGGCTAACTTTGAAGCATTTAAATGAATTCCGCAGATGAAATCTGATCCTTTAAGCTGCTTTATTTTTTCCCAAAAACATTTACTATTTCTTGATCTCGATAAGTCCTTTGCAACAGCTTTCAAATATTCTTCTCGTTTACTGCTGCATAGTTTTTTGTACGCTTTATTTGCAGCAAAGTAGTTTTTTGTAAGAGATTCATTGAGATCATTGGAAACTCTGATTTGTCGTAAGAGGTTAAAAGAAGCTTTAAAGCACTCCTGGTCAAACCACTTCTGCCGGTAGTTGTGTGATTTTGAGAGCGATTTATTAGACACTGCTCTATTGATACAATTATTTAAAAAACTTATCTTTTCTTCGGCGGTAGTTTGAATAGTGGTGGTTGCACAGGCATTCTGCATCTCGTTATGTAGTTTTATTTTGAACATATCTTTATAATTTTCTTTCCACGCGAGTTTGGGAGGTAGCTTAAGTAAACAGTGTTCAGCAGCGTCGTTGAGGTGAAATTCCAAAACCAAAGGCATATGGTCTGAGAAAGTCTAAGTATCCACATGAAAAGATGAAATTTTGTTTCTCCATTCAGACGAAATAGCGCAGATATCAATAACAGATTTTCCTGAGCTTCCTACGAAAGTGAACTCACCACTTCAATGATCATGTCACGATCAACCAAATTGATCATATTGCGATCGACGCAAGGCATGCCTCCAGTATTCTGGATGTCCGGACCTTCCGAGCGGCCAACATAGACTCGGATCATTACCTTGTTGTAGCCAAGGTACGATTGCGGATATCAAAATCTGAGCAACAAAGAAGAATTACTGTGAGAAAATTTAACGTCGAAAAGCAGACTCTTCGCTGAACGCGTATCCCGAAATCTCTCAATTACCCCTTTGCCGCCAGCATCAAGTACCGAAAACCAGTGGCAACGCTGCCAACATGCCATCAGAAACGCCGCGACTGATGTGCTGGGTCTCGCTCGCCCACCACCGCGAAACCCCTGGTTTGACGAAGAATGCCAGCGAGTGCATGCAGCAAAACAAGAGGCATACAAAACGGCGCTGCAAAGGAAGACGAGAGCGGCTCGTGAGCTCTACGAGCGAAAGAGACGGGAAGAACATCGGCTTCTCCAAAAGAAGAAGAAAGAGCATGAGAAGCGCGCGTTTGAGAATATCGAGAGTTTATACTCCAGGAATAATGTACGGAAGTTTTACCGAAAGGTAAAAAGAACGTGTCAGAGAAGCAATGCCCGCACAGAAACCTGTAGAGATGAAAATGGAAACCTCGTAGTAGAATCACAGTCGGTGCTGAGAATATGGAAAAACTAGTCAGGCAGAATGAGCCATTCAACATAGACGATGATAGTCAAAATTTCCGTCAACCTGACCAAAACGAAGTGAGGATAGCAATATCCAAGCTAAAATCGAACAAGGCTGCTGGACCTGACGGCTTACCGGCCGAACTTTTCAAGGCAGCTGGGGATGAATTGGTAGAGTGCATACACCAACTCATTTCTAATATTTGGTCATATGAGTGTATGCCTGATGAATGGAATCTCAGCATCGATTGCCCGATCCACAAGAAAGGAGACCCCCTCAACTGCGCCAATTATAGAGGCATCAGTCTCCTCAACATGGCATACAAGAGCTTTTCTGCGATATTGTGTGAACGCCTGAAACCTTTTATCAACAGCCTGATTGGACCCTATCAGTGCGGTTTCAGGCCAGGAAAATCCACCATCGATCAAATCTTCACACTTCGGCAGATCCTGGAGAAAACCCAAGAATTCCAAATCGATACTCACCACCTCTTTATCGATTTCAAGGCCGCCTATGACAGCATCTATAGAGAGGAGCTTTATAGAGCCATGTCTAGTTTTGACATCGCTGCCAAACTTGTCCGCCTGTGCAGGCTGACGATGGAGAACGCTCGCTGCTCCATCAAGTTCGGTAATGACCTCACCGAGACCTTTGATGTCAAAAAAGGTTTTAGACAAGGTGACGCGCTGTCATGTGACTTCTTCAATATTGTACTTGAACGGATTGTGCGGAACTCACAAGCCAACACCGGAGGCACAATCTATTACAAGTTTGTACAACTGCTTGCATACGCCGACGGTATAGACATTATCGGAAGATCTCAGCGGGCTGTCACCGGTGCTTTTGCAAGCACTGAGGCGGAAGCGGCCAAAATGGGTTTAGCGATAAACGAGGGCAAAACCAAGTATATGCTGTCAACTAGAAGGGAAAACCAACACCGACGAATTGGACAAAACGTCACCGTGGGCACCTATAACTTCGAGGTAGTAAGGGACTTTGTCTACCTTGGCTCTGCTATAAATTCTACTAACAAAATCAGTGCAGAAATCAATCGAAGAATAACTCTTGCCAATCGCTGTTTTTTTGGGCTTATAAGGCAATTCAACAGTAAGGCCCTATCTCGAACAACTAAGGAGACTCTATATAAGACCTTGATCATCCCAGTCCTGCTTTATGGCGCTGAAACATGAACTCTATTAAAAGAGGATGAAGATATCCTTGATCGCTTCGAGAGAAAAATTCTTCGTAAGATTTTCGGTCCCGTTTGCGTTGACGGGTTTTAGAGGAGAAGATTCAATCACGAACTATATGAGCTGTACAGCGACATCGACCTAGTCAAAAAACTGCGTATTGGATGTCTGAGATGGCTAGGACATGTAGAGCGAATGGATACCAACGCTCCGGCCCGCAGAGTCTTCGAATCTAACCCCGAGGGACGACGCAGTATAGGGAATCATCGCCGTAGGTGGCGCGCACAAGTTCAAGGGGACCTCGACCAACTTGGAGTGCGCAACTGGAGGCAATTAGCTAAAGACCGAGCTAAATGGAGAGGCTTGTTGGTTGAGGCCCAGGTTCACCCCGAACTGTAGCGCCACCTAAGTAAGTAAGATGTAGTATACAGGTCATTAAAAAGTTGTATATTCAAAGAAAAAGTATCAATTTTATATATAAATATTGTTGAATCCAGCATTCGCCGCTGAACGCCGAGGAAGAGTTGAAAAAATATGCGTCGAAGTTTGCAATGCTGTATCCAGCCTTCGCCGCTGAACACCGAGGAAGAATTCGAAGAATATACGTCAAAGAAAAGGTTGGTGAAAATTCGAAAATGGCGCCAAAGTCGAAGTTTCCAATGTTCGACAGAGTGGGAGTGGAAATTAACTGGAAGCAGGAGATGGGATATAAAAAGCCGCTGCATCGAAGAGTAGCAAGTTGTCGGAGTTTTCGTTTCGCGATACCGAATTAATTGTTAGAAAAAAAAAAACTATTTCTCTTTCAATAAAATTGCAAAACCCTCTCGAGAACCAACCTAATACCTTTATTTTTGCATTTCTTTCCCGTTCTCTTTGATATTGGCGACCGCGCTTTTCCCCAAACAGTCGAGCAGTCAAGGCCGACTTTTCTGGCGATCTTCGAAGGCTAGCAGCAGCATAGCGCCCCCCACAGAATTACAACAATATTTTTATAAGAATAAAAAGTAAGCTTGGATTGAAACATAATATATAACGAAACAGGGAAAAGGAAAACAAAACAAGTACAAAGGCTATCTACATTTGTTTATAATATATTAATCATGAATAAATTTATATGATTTATAAAAGCTAATACTCGTAATTCATCTGAAGTCTCAAATATTGGCTCATATGGTATTTTAACAACTCCTTAGCTAGCAACATTTATTCTACTGTATCTGAATTAAGTATATTAAATCTTTCTCTATTATATTTTCCCACACATACCTACATTTTGGATGACCCGCTTATATTTCATGATAGGGGGTAGGATGCTCAGATGGACTCTCCATCCTTCTTGATCCTCCGTCATCGACTCCAACTCATTAGGAGGAATCACTATATGGCTCCAGGGGGGATGTCGGATTTGGTCCAACCATCTATTCCTAGGCCTACCAGAGAGTCGCTTACCTGATGGAAAGGCAATTATGATTTATCTTGGAAGAAGGTTCGCGGGCATACACAATACGTGACCAAACCACCAAAGCATAGATCGTTCCGTTCAGAGAAGTAGCTGCTGAACATTGAGTGCCTTACGTACTCTGATGTTGAGCACTCTGGTGTTGCGCACTCAATCCCTTCCAGTTATTCCAGCAACACCACAATTGGACCTCATTTCGGCAGCTTGTATGGGCGATCTTATTCTTTCGGTTACTATTCAAAGTTAATGACCATATGTGGGGGTTGGGACATATACCGAGTTTAAGACCGATAACTTAGATTGAACATTAAGATCGGCCTTCCTTATAACAGATCGACTAAGCTCTCTCAAAATTGATCCATCCTGACAAATTCGTAATTAAGAAACCGAGATACTTAAACTTCTCCACCTGCTTCAGTGGTACTCCACAAACATGCAGAGTTCATTGAACGGGAGCTCTGGAAACGACCATTACTTATGATTTGTTCATGTTTACCTTCATTCCAGTATCACCGCAAACGGCTACAAATCTTTAGAGTGCACAGTAAAGTTCGTTTTGAGACGACCCAAGGGTGACCAAATAATCCGCAAAGCGCAACTGTCTACTCATTAAGTCTCCACATTTGAAACATTCCTCGCGTTGAAGTACTGTTGCAGCGTGCAATCCGGGTCGTCTTTAGAATGTTGAGAAATGTGGTCACGCCTACGAACGCCATAAACATATCGTACTGAATCTCAGTTTGGTCTAATTTTGTCAATAACGTCGGATGTAAACCAGGGGCAACTGTTATTGCGAACGATTTTTTTTTTGTCAATATATACGTAGCAGAAATACTTCAACGTGTTAAACGTGAATATCGGGACAGCAAAATGAGAAAAATTAATATCGTAAGTACAGAAAAGTACGTCGTGATCAGAGATGTAATCCAACGAGTGCTAATCAGAGAACAAAACGGAAGAAGAATCGGACACAACAGCAAGATAAAGAAGACTAGGATTGCAGCCCTTGGCAAAATGTGTTGGGTATTTGTTGATGATTTGATTTGGAAGGCACGTGAATCTATTTAGATTTAGCAGATCAAAATTATTATATACATATACAGACCGTAGAACTCAGAAACAGCGGGAAGAATGGTTGTGGGGAATGAGTTCTGTGAGGGTTATAAACACATGAGGCATTTAGTGATACCATCGTACACTTCTATAACAATAATCTGGATAACAGAATCAACAGACATGCTAACTACGTTGCTCGTTTGTGTTTTTTTTTTTGCAATATATTACAATACCTCCACATACGGAATTATAATAGTTATTCTGCCATTTCTGTACAAATTATAATTGAAATTATCATATGTCTTATTAGGGATATCAGGCTTAAACCGGGTATCACCCACACAGATTACAGCAACGCAAGCATTCTTATACAAAAACCGTAGGTAATCTAACTTAAATATGTTTATACTACGCGCATTTAAATTTTAAACTTAAAAAAAACCCTCTCGGCCCTTAGATAAGACATGTAACATTGTAAAGTTGACATTTTCGTTAGCGTCACTGTGATTATTTAGAGGCGGTACTATCAATTATGCTAATACAAACTACCACAAAACTTACAAATGCAATCCGACTACAAAACAAAGAAAATAATAATAAAAAGTAAATGAAATTAAATAACTTACTTATTTACCTAGGTGGCAATACAACCCGGGGTGAACCTGGGCCTCAACCAACAAACCTCTCCAGCCAGCCCGATTACGAGCCAGCTGCCTCCGATGAGTTCTTCCAATTATGTCAATGTCATCGGCATAAGCGAGTTGTTGTACAGACTTATGAAAGATTATACCACCGGTATTGGCTTGTGCCTTTCGTACAATTCTCTCAAGTACTATGTTAAAGAGATGGCGCGTTACCTTGTCCAAGGCCTATTATGACATCGAACGGTTCAGTGATGTTCTTACCGACATTGATGGAGCAGCAAGAGTTCTCCATCGTCATTTTGTACAAACGGACGAGCTTGGCATGCATACCAAGATTAGGGGAGCGGTACGATTGACCGCAAACCAAAATCCCGAATAACAAAATCTCGCATATTCAAAATCTCGCATATTCAAAATCTCGAATTATCAAAATCTCGCATTATCAAAATCTCGCAAATACAGGAGAATCTCGATTATCAAAAGTTAGGAGTTACTCCTATTTCATGATGAAATTTGAAATTTATAAGGTTTTGAGATCGAAGGATCTCTATAAACTTGCTGTCTCCAGATTAGGATAGGTTTCGCCAGGTGCACAGTTGGAGGTCGTGGAAAAAGACCAGATTCCAAGCCGACCAAGAACTCGTGCTACCACTCCGGCTGAATCCTCTGATCCTAAAATTATCCTGGATATTCTAAAGGCAAACAACAGCTCCCTTCCTACCCATAATTGGAAGATTGCCAAAGTGGACGAGCCGAGAGGAGACGTCAGAAATGTCATCATTGTTATCAATGAAAAGTCTCTGGCCCCCTTGGCATCTTCTAAAGGGGTAGTCAATTACTGTTTCAGCTCCAGCACTCTGAAAGTATAGAAATGTGATGAGAAGGAGCTCGAGAAAGTACCTCCCAAGCAGGTTACAGTTCCTTCCGCACCAGCTGAGAACATCTCTCCTTCCGAGCCCCTTCCCCCACTCCCTTGCGCCGATCCATCTCTTTCAGGGGTTGACTTTTCGTCGACAGACACCGAAATGGTTAACGCTCTCCTAAAACTGGACTTTTCTGGTCCTCCTTCTTCCTCACCATCACTCCTGGACAGTGACCCTAGTGGCTTCTCTCTCGAGGATGACATTCTATAATCAGATTCAGAGGAAGCCAACAATACCGTGAAAATGGTATCTGTAGTGAGAAGTAGCTCCAATGCTGCGGATCCTTCAGATTAACCTGCATCACTCCATCACGGCCCTCCAGGTTGGGGGTTGTGCCGTCGGGGTAACTTCCCTACCACGTAAAAAACGCATGGTTCCGAAACAACCAAAAGCCTCGGATAAGGATGACCCAACTAATGACGACCCCAGCAAACGAAATAAGGACAACGACCTTCGGATCTGTACGTGGAACGTTCTGTCCCTTTACAGACCACGTGCAGCCGAACAACTAGCAGAGGCCCTAGACTGCTATAAAGCAGGTATTACCGCCATCCAGGAAGTGCGATGGGATGGGCCAGGCAAAAAGAAGATGAAAAACTGTGACATCTACTACGGTGATTGCTACAGAGGCAACAGGCAACGCTTATTCGGATGCGGATTTGTCATACGCGGCAGACTTAGGCAAGAAGTCTTAAGCTTCCGACACGTGAGCGAGCGTATTATGACTATCCGGATCAAGGCTAAATTCGCTAACATAAGCCTAATATGTGTTCATGCCCCCACAGAAGAAAAGGACCCTGCCTCCAAAGAGTGTTTCTACGAGCTCCTCGACAAAACATACGAGCAATGTCCTAAATACGACGTTAAGATCGTATTGGGCGATTTTAACGCCAAAATAGGAAAGGAGGACGTCTTCGGTAGAGCAGTCGGTAAGCATAGCCTACACGACACCACGTCTGATAACGGACTAAGGCTAATTGATTTCGCTGTGGAGCGAAATGTCACCATAGCAAGCACATGGTTTCCTCATCTCGACATTCATAAGCAGACATGGCGGTCCAATGATCATGTCACGATCAACCAAATTGATCATATTGCGATCGACGCAAGGCATGCCTCCAGTATTCTGGATGTCCGGACCTTCCGAGCGGCCAACATAGACTCGGATCATTACCTTGTTGTAGCCAAGGTACGAATGCGGATATCCCAATCTGAGCAACAAAGAAGAATCACTGTGAGAAAATTTAACGTCGAAAAGCTACAATCGCAAGAGACCGCCAGACTCTTCGCTGAACGCGTATCCCGAAATCTCTCAATCACCCCTTTGCCGCCAGCATCAAGTACCGAAGGCCAGTGGCAACGCTGCCAACATGCCATCAGAAACGCTGCGACTGATGTGCTGGGTTTCGCTCGACCACCACCGCGAAACCCCTGGTTTGACGAAGAATGCCGGCGAGTGCATGCAGCAAAACAAGAGGCATACAAAGCGGCGCTGCAAAGGAAGACGAGAGCTGCTCATGAGCTCTATGAGCAAAAGAGACGGGAAGAACATCGGCTTCTCCAAAAGAAGAAGAAAGAGCATGAGAAGCGCGCGTTTGAGAATATCGAGAGTCTATACTCCAGGAACAATGTACGGAAGTTTTACCAAAAGGTAAAAAGAACGTGTCAGAGAAGTAATACCCGTACAGAAACCTGTAGAGATGAGAATGGAAACCTCGTAGTAGAATCACAGTCGGTGCTGAGAATATGGAAAAACTACTTCTGCAGACTGTATAACGGCGACGAAGACCAACATCCCGCTGTCAGGCAGAATGAACCATTCAACATGGACGATGATAGTCAAAATTTCCGTCCACCTGACCAAAACGAAGTGAGGATAGCAATATCCAAGCTAAAATCGAACAAGGCTGCTGGACCTGACGGTTTACCGGCCGAACTTTTCAAGGCAGCTGGGGATGAATTGGTAGAGTGCATACACCAACTCATTTCTAATATTTGGTCAGAGGAGTGTATGCCTGATGAATGGAATCTCAGCATCGTTTGCCCGATCCACAAGAAAGGAGACCCCCTCAACTGCGCCAATTATAGAGGCATCAGTCTCCTCAACATCGCGTACAAGATCTTTTCTGCGATATTGTGTGAACGCCTGAAACCTTTTATGAACAGCCTGATTGGACCCTATCAGTGCGGTTTCAGGCCAGGAAAGTCCACCATCGATCAAATCTTCACACTTCGGCAGATCCTGGAGAAAACCCAAGAATTCCAAATCGATACTCACCACCTCTTTATCGATTTCAAGGCCGCCTACGACAGCATCTATAGAGAAGAGCTTTATAGAGCCATGTCTAGTTTTGACATCCCTGCCAAACTTGTCCGCCTGTGCAGGCTGACGATGGAGAACGCTCGCTGCTCCATCAAGGTCGGTAATGACCTCACCGAGACCTTTGATGTCAAAAAAGGCTTTAGACAAGGTGACGCGCTGTCATGTGACTTCTTCAATATTGTACTTGAACGGATTGTGCGGAACTCACAAGCCAACACCGGAGGCACAATCTATTACAAGTCTGTACAACTGCTTGCATACGCCGACGATATAGACATTATCGGAAGATCTCAGCGGGCTGTCACCGGTGCTTTTGCAAGCATTGAGGCGGAAGCGGCCAAAATGGGTTTGGCGATAAACGAGGGCAAAACCAAGTATATGCTGTCAACTAGAAGGGATAACCAACATCGACGAATTGGACAAAACGTCACCGTGGGCAGCTATAACTTCGAGGTAGTAAGGGACTTTGTCTACCTTGGCTCTGCTATAAATTCAGCAAACAAAATCAGCGCAGAAATCAATCGAAGAATAACTCTTGCCAATCGCTGTTTTTTTGGGCTTATAAGGCAATTCAACAGTAAAGCCCTCTCTCGAGCAACTAAGGAGACTCTATATAAGACCTTGATCATCCCAGTCCTGCTTTACGGCGCTGAAACATGGACTTTATTAAAAGAGGATGAAGATATCCTTGGTCGCTTCGAGAGAAAAATTCTTCGTAAGATTTTTGGTCCCGTTTGCGTTGACGGGTTTTGGAGGAGAAGATTCAATCACGAACTATACGAGCTGTACAGCGACATCGACCTAGTCAAAAAACTGCGTATTGGACGTCTGAGATGGCTAGGACATGTAGAGCGAATGGACACCAACGCTCCGGCCCGCAGAGTCTTCGAATCTAACCCCGAGGGACGACGAAGTAGAGGGAATTATCGCCGTAGGTGGCGCGCACAAGTTCAAGGGGACCTCGACCAACTTGGAGTGCGCAACTGGAGGCAATTAGCTAAAGACCGAGCTAAATGGAGAGGCTTGTTGGTTGAGGCCCAGGTTCACCCCGAACTGTAGCGCCACCTAAGTAAGTAAGTAACTCCATCACGGCTTCGGCCTCCCTTATTCTCCGGCTAAAGAAAAACGGGGAAGACTTAGTCTTGATCCAGGAACCATGCGTTGTTGGAAACCGGGTTTGTGGACTCAAGACTCATAACTACAAATTAATCTACGCAAGGAAGGAAGGTAAACCGAGATCCTGTATGCTTGCGAAGACCCATCTAAATATCCTTTTACTCTCTAATTTCAGCAATTAAGATCATACCAGCCTGGAATTGTGATCAGGAAATTACTGGCTGGTATCGGCATATTTAGGTCACGATCAAGTGGGCCCACTCCCCCCGGACATCTTGGGGAGCTTGATTGCTGAAGAGGAGAGCCTAAACACTAGTCTCATCGTTGACTGTGATGCGAATGCCCATCACTCAATCTGGGGCAGTTCCGACATAAATGAAAGAGGTGAGCAACTTTTTGATTTTATCCTTAGTACTAATCTCCTTATCTGTAACCGGGGGTCCAAACCGACCTTCATTACTCGCAATCGACAAGCAGTCCTGGACATCACTCTTGTCTCCGATCACTTATATAGCTTGGTTAAGGACTGGAGAGTCTCTGAAGAGCACTCTTTTTCAGACCACCGGTACTTCCAATTTAGTCTTGATGACTATCTGCCTGATCAGAAGATTTTTAGAAATTATAGGAAAACCAACTGGTACCGTTATAGGAAACGTTTATCAACGCTTATTCCCTCCCACCCGCCTACTGAAGCTTCTTGCACTGAGGACCTTGACAATCTGGTCAATACCCTAACATCGGCACTCAATGGTGCCATGTCCGAGGCCTGCCCACTCCGAAACCTCGAGGTAAAAAGAAACAACCTTGGTGGAATGCAAATCTCAGTACTCTTAGGAAAGACACTAGGCTCCTTTTTAATATTGCTAAAAGCTCCGATTGGGACTCCTATAAACTGTCTCTCAGGAAATACAAAATCTCACTGAGGAAGGAGCAATGACGATCCTGGAGATTCTTCTGCAACAGCATCGAAGAGTCCTCGGAAGCTTCCAAGTTGCGGAAAATCCTCTCTAAAAGCCCTTCTATACCCAGCTACCTCTGCATCCGCATGGTCACTGGACCTCCTCTGCTGAGGAATCCATTGACATCCTATTGGATACTCACTTTCTTGGTAGCTCCCCTGTTGCTGCATCGCAAGTGGAAAATCCCCCCCCCCCCACCTCAACCTTGCAGCAACTCCTCGGTCTTGGTAACTACAGAAAAGATCCGATGGGCCATGCGCAGTTTCAAACCCTTCAAGTCCCCAGGACCTGACGGTATTATTCCACCAGAAATTCAGCAATGCGAGGACACTGTGCTTCCATGGCTTAAAGTCATCTTGTCGGGCTGTCTAAACTTACTTACTTACTTAGATGGCGCTACGATCCAGGGTGGACCTGGGCATCAACCAACATACCTCTCCAGCTAGCACGATTACGAGCTGGCTGCCTCCAGTTGCGCACGCCAAGTTGGTTGAGGTCCCCCTCCACTTGTTTGCGCCACCTACCGTGAGGTCGTCCTCTACTGCGTCGTCCATCCGGGGTGGATTCGAAAACTTTCTTAGCGGGAACGTTGGGCTCCATCCGCTCTAAATGACCCAGCCATCTTAGTCGCTGTATGTGAACTCTTCTGGCTAAGTCGATGTCCTTTTACATGCCGTATAGCTCGGCATTGTACCTTCTTCCACTCACCGTCTATGCAGACGGGACCAAAGATCGCTCGAAGAACTTTTCTCTCGAAATAACCAAGGGCATCCTCATCCGGTTTTGTCAAAGCCCATGCCTCTGCGCCATACAGCAGGACTGGGATGATTAGTGTCTTATAAAGAGTTACTTTAGTAGTTCGAGATAGGGCTTTGCTACTCAATTGCCGTTTTAGCCCATAGAAACAAGGATTGGCAAGAGTAATTCTTCGTGTGATCTCCCTACTGATGTCATTTGCGGAGTTCGCCATAGAGCCTAGGTAGACAAAATCCTTTACTATCTCAAAATTATATCTGTCTATTGTGGCGTTCTGTCCAAGACGCCGATGTTGGGTGTCCTTTTTTGTAGACAGCATATATTTTGTTTTGCTTTCATTGACCGCTAGACCCATCTTTGCTGCCTCGATCTCAATACTCGTAAATGCCCCATTGACGGCCCGCTGAGTTCTTCCGATAATGTCAATGTCATCGGCATAAGCGAGTAGTCGTACAGACTTGTAAAAGATTGTACCTCCGGTGTTGGCTTGTGAGTTTCGTACAATTCTCTCAAGTACTATATTAAAGAGATCGCATTATAGCCCGTCTTCTTGTCTAAGACCTTTCCTGACATCGAACGGTTCGGTGATGTTCTTACCGACTTTGATGGAGTAGCGAGAGTTCTCCATCGTCATTCTGCACAAACGGACGAGCTTGGCAGGGATGCCAAGACCAGACATGGCTCTGTATAACTCGTCTCTGTACACGCTATCATAGGCAACTTTGAAATCGAGGAAAAGGTGGTGCGTATCGATTTTATATTCATGGGTTTTTTCCAAGATCTGCCGTAGTGTGAATATTTGGTCAATGGTGGACTTTCCAGGCCTGAAACCGCCCTGATAAGGACCTATCAGATTGTTGACGATCGGTTTTAGGCGTTCACATAATACGGCAGACAGGATTTTATATGCGATGTTGAGGAGACTTATACCTCTGTTATTGGCGCAGTTCAGAGAGTCTCCTTTCTTCAGGATCGGGCAAACGATGCTGAGGTTCCATTCATTGGGCATACTTTCGTCCGACCAGATTTTACAGATGAGCTGGTGCATGCTTCTTACCAACGCATCTCCTCCTGCCTTGAAAAGTTCAGCGGCAAGGCCGTCGGCTCCAGCAGCTTTTTTTTGGATTTGAGTTTAGATATCGCTATCCTCACTTCATTCTGATCGGCTTGACGGGAATCTTGACTGCCATCGTCACTGTTGAATGGCTCATTCTGCCTGACAGCGGAATATTGGTCAGCATCGCCGTTTAACAGTCTGCAGAAGTGTTCCTTCCATATCCTCAGCACCGACTGCGATTCCACTACTATGTTGCCATTTTCGTCCCTGCAGGCTTCTGTTCTGGCTTTGAAACGCTGCGTAAGCAGCTCTAGTCCTTCTATGCAGCGCCGCTTTGTACGCCTCTTGTTTTGCTGCATGTGCTTGCCGGCATTCCTCATCAAACCAGGGGTTTCGTTGTGGTGGGCGAGAGAAATCCAGTACATCAGAGGCGGCATCTCTGATGGCTTGTTGGCAACGCTGCTACTGGTCTTCCGCATTTGCTGCTGGCGGCATAGGACTTAGATTGAGATTAAAAGAAACACGATCGGCAAAGGTTCTGGCGGTCTCTTGCGATTGTAGCTTTTCGATGTCAAATTTCCTCACAGTATTTCGTTGATTTCGCTCCGTTCTGGATATCCGCATCTGTACCTTGGCTACAACTTGGTAGTGATCCGAGTCCACGTTGGCTCCGCGGAAAGTCCGGACACCCAGAATACTGGAAGAGTGCCTTGCGTCGATCGCAATGTGATCGATTTGGTTGACGATTTTTCGATCAAAGGAGAGCCATGTTCCTTTGTGAATATCGAGACGTGGGAACCGCGTACTAGCTACGACAAAGTTTCGCGTCGCCGCAAAGTCGATTTGCCTGCGTCCGTTGTCAGATGTGTTGTCGTGCAGGCTGTGCTTTCCGACCACGCTACTAAAGACGTCCTCTCTTCATAGCTTTGCGTTAAAATCACCTAGGATAATTTTAACGTCGTGGCTAGGGCATTGCTCAAACGCCTTGTCCAAGAGCTCTTAGAAGTCGTCCTTTGTCGCGTCGTCCTTCTCCTCATGAGGGGCGTGAACGCATATTAGGCTAATGTTGGCAAATTTAGCCTTGATACGGATAGTTATAAGGCGCTCGTTCACATGCCTGAAACTCAAGACTTCTTGCCTAAGTCTGCCTCCAATAACAAATCCGCACTCGAATAGACGCTGTCCTTTTTGTATGTAGCAATCGCCGTAGTAGATCTCGCAGTTTTTCATACTCCTTTTGCCCGGCCCATCCCACCGCACTTCTTGGATAGCGGTAATGTCTGCTTTGAGACACTCTAGGGCCTCTGCAAGTTGTTCGGCTGCACGTGGTTTGTAGAGGGACCTAACATTCCACGTGCAGACACGAAGATCGTTGTCCTTTTTACGTTTGCTTGGGTCGTCAGCAGTAAATTCATGCTTATCCGAAGCTGTTGGTTGCTTCGTAACCGAAGGTTTTTTACGTGGTGGGGAAGTTAACCCGACGGCACAACCCTCAACCTGGCGGACCAGATCCTTTTTTAGCAACCCCTAGGACGAGGGGCCGGATACACCGATGTCAGTAACCCACTTCGGGGATATGAGCGCTGCCGTTGGCCCATTAAGGGTTCATCCGCCACCATCTCTTTTTCAATACCCTGACGTAGTATTGAAAATCCTTACAGACCTCAGCTTCAAATATGTCGAAGTAGCTCCGGTAAGGTTTCCCCTGGCCTGTAGACGTCACCGTTGATTCCATCGGGAGAATTCATCCGCCGCACGTCCTCCTTCTGAGGACCTCTTGTTAGACTTCTGAGACGCATATTTCAGCCGATCAGGTCACAAGAGATGCCTCGTCCGGTTAAACATATGCGCGCTGAAGTTCACCCAGATGTGCTTACGCAGGTCCGAGTGTTCAGCTACCCATATATCGTCAGACTCAGCATACGCTCATCGTTAGTTCACTATCAGATAGCTATCCACCGGGTATCCACCGGGCACCACGGGGAGGTGATGATGCGATTTTGCCCACCGGGCTGTAGGTAGGGGGGGCTGTCTAAATCTGGTCTATATTCCGAAACTGTGGATCGAGGTTGAAGTCATATTCATAACCTAAGCAGGTAAGAGCTCGCACGTGGAACCAAAGTATCTCCGACCTATCAGTCTATCGTCCTTTCTGCTTAAAACTTTAGAAAGGTTAATTGATATCCATCTTCGGCAAAGTATTCGCCCAGCTTTGCTGTCGCCGTCCAAACATGCGTACTGCAAAGGCAAATCGGTTGAGACAGGCCTTACATTCCGCTTGTGCGCATCATCGAAAAATCCTTGAGCATCAAAGGAATACACCATGGTGGCTTGAGGGAGCCTAAAACAATGTCAAATCAAAGGCGATTACCGACGCACTTGCAAATCTGAAAGTGGATTCTTCGCTCGGAGTGTTGATCAGTCAATTGCTTACACGCAGGATTATTAACACACAGCTGGGCGGAACATCGGCAGAAGATTGCTCGCTGCGGTACACCTCAAGGTGGAGTCTTGTCACCTCTTCAGTGGAACCTGGGAGTAAATGAGCTACTGATGGCCTGGATACGTCAGGTTGTAGAGTGATCGCCTATGCTGATGAAATTACTATTGCTGCCTCCGATAAATACCCGAACACTCTCAGGGAAATCCTCTAATATGCTCCCCTTCGGCTCACCTAATGGGCCACCAAACGTAGGCTGGGGGTTAATCCCCATAAAACGGAACTCGTTCACTTCACGAGGAAATATAAAGTTCCCCTCATAGGACCCTCCTATGATAAATGGCACCAGTCTCACCTTCTCTGAACTCAAAATATTTTGGATAGGAAATTAAACTGGAAGGCCAATCTACTAGAGTGCGTCAAGAATGCTAATGTAGCTCTCTATTCCTGTAAAAGGGCTATAGAAAAGAGCTGGGGTATTAAACCTCAAATCACTCATTGGCTATACGTGTCCGTTATCAGGCCTATACTACTCTATGGCGTGATCGTATGGTGGTGTGCTCTTGACAGGGCGATCGACCTCACTTAACTAGCTAAGGTGCAAAGATCTGCATGCATTTGCATCAGTGGTGCACTGAGAACTACTCCCCTCCGCGGCACTGGACGTCTTGTTCAACCTGCTACCTTTAGATATTTTCGGCAAACAGATGGCTGCCTGTGCGGCCATCCGCCTAATAGCCTCCTCTCAGTGGTCTAGCCATCGCTTTGGCCACTTCCTCGATCCTTGATCTTCTCCACTTCAAAAACGAAAGCACGAACTATACCCCGCCGATATTGAGATTTGACCGTAACTTCCGTACGAGCATCCCTAACCGGGATGTATGGGACATTCCCCCCCCTGTCGATGGTAGTTCGGTTCACTTCTTTACAGATGGCTCTAAGACGGAGGGTGGGGTGGGTTGTGGTGTTTTTCTCCGAACAGCTCAATC
Source organism: Brachypalpus laphriformis (assembly GCA_945910035.1). Classification (NCBI taxonomy): domain Eukaryota; kingdom Metazoa; phylum Arthropoda; class Insecta; order Diptera; family Syrphidae; genus Brachypalpus; species Brachypalpus laphriformis. The sequence goes on from OX246754.1 coordinate 91,686,986, forward strand.
TGAGATCTCCTTTCGCCTCCCTGATCATTGTAGCGTTTTCCAGGCGGAAATCAATGGCGATTAAGGAAGCCCTGACCTGGCTGAAATGTAATGTATTATCTGTCAGGGATATTAGGATTTTCACTGACAGCCAAGTGGCAATCAAGTCCCTGGAATCGTTCTCCTTCACTTCAAAGACCGCCTTAAACTGTCGTTTATCTCTTATGGGGATGACGGAGCAGTTCAACATTCACCTATGCTGGGTGCCGGGCCACAGAGACATTCCAGGAAATTGCAGGGCTGACGACCTCGCCAGACAGGGTACCACTCTAAGGATTCTGCCTGACAGGCAAGCCCTGGATATAAGCCCCTCGCTACTTGTAGGTTTCTACTAAAGCTGAACGCTATTAGCAAGACCAACCTCAGATGGGTAAACGGTTCTACGTGTCACATTTCGGGACAGATCTGGCCTAAGCTGGATCAAAAACGTAGTGCAGATCTGATCAAGTTTAAGCGTACATAAATCAGCTGCGTTGTCGATGTTCTCACTGGACACTGTCTTATAGGCCAAACACGCCAAAACACTTGGTTTCTTCTCAAATGACTTCCGCAGAAGCTGCAGGGACGAGGGGGAGTAGGAAACCATTCTTCGCCTTCTATGCATATGTCCAGCTTGTTCGCATAAAAGAATGTTCCATCTAGGGTCCCCCTTCCTTGACGACCTCGGCGATCTGGCGTCCTTAGACGTCATGAGCATCTACCGCTTTATCAAAAGCTCCGGGTGGTTTTGTTAGTCCCTGAGTGGCCTAATGATTTGATCCATGGTATCACAAAGGACCTTAACTGCCCTTAGTGTGTCCACTCTCGTGTGTACAGCCAACCTAACCTAACCTAACCTAACCTAAGGTTTGAAAGTGAATGCATACACGAAAATAAACCTTAGCTCCAGGCGCCCGCCTGGCAGTTGCAGTTGTTGACATACCCATAGCGGAAACGATTATTGTATGCTTATAATGCTAGCAATAATAAATAACTGGGTTCCTTTAGGTACATGACAACAAATTGTTAATTCTTCTCTCTCTTATTAACAGTAGTCCTGTGTTATGTACATACTTAAAATAATGCAATTGATTTGAGTTGGGAATAGGTACCTACATAAGTAGCTAATATAGATTTAGAATTGTGAATTGTAATAAAATACTTATTAATCAGCGCGCGGTCAGACGGTAGTGCATGCGATCATATGAAAACACAAGCGTTTTTCACTCAGCTGAGGCCTACCAACTCCTACTCTCAACCTCCACGCGGTGACAGCCGGGTGCCTAGTACCTTAATCCAAGAAGTGGGTAACCAAGCCGGTTTGGCGGATTCTTGGTGGCAGCAGATGAGAGAGGGGGGGAAGAGTGTTTTCTCACTAGAGCACTTCTTCCTGTTCCAGGCGGCAGCGGGACGAATTCCCTAGGCGGAGTCAACGGTGGCGTCTATAGTTCCAGTTAGGTTGAACTTAGTGAATACCTTGCGCGAGCTGCTTCGACGTATTCGGATCACAGGTCGGTAAGGAATTTCCAATGTTGGTCAGGACATTGGAATAGAGATAAGTGGCCGAGGAGCCCTTAATGGGCCAACGGCAGCGCTCATACTACCGCAGTGGACTACTGGCACCGGTGTACCCCGGCCTCTCGTCCTAGTGGAATTAATTAAGGAACTGGCCCTCCAGGTTGGGGGTTGTGCCGTCGGGGTAACTTCCCTACCACGTAAAAAAACTATGGTTCCGAAACAACCAAAAGCCTCGGATAAGGATGACCCAACTATGACGACCCCAGCAAACGAAATAAGGACAACGACCTTCGGATCTGTACGTGGAATGTTCTGTCCCTTTACAGACCACGTGCAGCAGAAAACTAGCAGAGGCCCTAGAGTGCTATAAAGCAGATATTACCGCCATCCAGGAAGTGCGATGGAATGGGCCGGGCAAAAAGAGGATGAAAAACTGTGACATCTACTACGGCGATTGCTACAGAGGCAACATGCAACGCTAGGCAAGAAGTCTTAAGCTTCCGACTCGTTAGCAAGCGTATATGACTATCCGGATCAAGGCTAAATTCGCTAATATAACCCTAATATGTGTTCATGCCCCCACGGACGAAAAGGATCCTGCCACCAAAGAGTGATACTACGAGCTCCTCGACAAAACATACGAGCAATGTCCTAAATACGACCTTAAAATCGTATTGGGCGATTTTAAACGCCAAAATAGGAAAGGAGGACGTCTTGGTAAGGCAGTCGGTAAGCATATCCCACACGACATCACGTCTGATAACGGACTAAGGCTAATTGATTTCGCTGTGGAGCGAAATGTCACCATAGCAAGCACATGGTTCCTCATCTCGATATTCATAAGCAGGCATGGCGGTCCCAATGATCATGTAACGATCAACCAAATTGATCATATTTCGATCGACGCAAGGCATGCCTCCAGTATTCTGGATGTCCGGACGTTCCGAGCGGCCAACATAGACTCGGATCATTACCTTGTTGGTAGCCGAGGTACGAATGTGGATATCCAATCTGAGCAACAAAGAAGAATCACTGTGAGAAAATTTAACGTCGAAAAGCTACAATTGCAAGAGACTGCCAGACTCTTCGCTGAACGCGTATCCCGAAATCTCTCAATCACCCCGATGCGGCCAACATGCCATGAGAAACGCCGCGACTGATGTGCTGGGTCTTGCTCGCCCACCACCGCGAAACCCCTGTATTAAAAAGAGTATTGAATGTAATCGAATGTAATCGGTGGCTTATGTGGTTGCGCTCGAGGTTGGTGAACGCGCCTATAATAATAATCTGACATTTGTCCTTCGCGGCCATTTTGATGGCGAAATAGTTCAGACCGAATCCAACAGTCGCCGAGCCCGAGACGCAGCCACAAGAGTCACCGAAAAGTAAGTACTATTAGTATAAGTTCACGACTGTAATGCCATTAATATATATATATTGTTCACTATCAAATAGAGAATAAACTCGCAAAGCGTGCAAGCGCACAATTCTGGGGATGTAGACCGGGCGGGCGACAAATTTTATTCTTTTTCGACAACCGCAGCCAGCGGAAGCCCAGGACTCGCCAGAGGAGTACCAGCAGTCGCGGCCAGCGAAATTCCAACTGCGCAGCAGTAGTGTCGCAGTCAACCGCAGCCAGCGGAAGCCCAGGACTCGCCAGAGGAGTCCAACAGTCGCGGCCAGCAAAATTCCAACTGCGCAGCAGTATTGACGACGTCAACCGCAGCTAACGGAAATATAGTCGCCGTTCACCGCAGATAGCGGGAAACCCAAGACTCGCCAGTGGAGTCTCCGTCAACCGCAGGCCAAGCGGTAGCCCAGGACTCGCCAGAGGAGTCCCAACAGTCGGCAGCCAGCGACATTCAAACTGCGCAGCAGTATTGTCGTCGTCAACCGCAGCTAGCGGAAATATTATCGCCGTTCACCGCAGATAGCGGAAGCCCAAGACTCGCCAGTGGAGTCTCCGTCAACCGCAGCCAGCGCTAGCCCAGGACTCGCCAGAGGAGTCCCAACAGTCGCAGCCAGCGACATTCAAACTGCGCTGCAGTATTGTCGTCGTCAACCGCAGCCAGCGGAAGCCCAGGACTCGCCAGAGGAGTTCCAACAATCGCAGCCAGCGAAGTTCAAACTGCGCAGCAGTATTGTCGCCGTCAACCGCAGCCAGCGGAAGCCCAGGACTCGCCAGAGGAGTCCAAACAATCGCAGGCCAGCGAAGTTACAACTGCGCAGCAGTATTGTCGTCGTTCCACGCAACCAGTGAAGTTTCAATTTGCCTGGGGTATTGCCGCCGCAGAGTCCTTAGTCGTCGTGACCAACCAGGTAAGAGTAAATTACATTATTTTCAATTTGCCGCTACGGGAGAAGTCAATATTCTTCCTCAAATGCCGCCATTGCCTAACCCCATTCGTTAATAACTCATTATTCACTGCCATCGGGAGAAGACAATACTTTTCCTCCGTCAAAGCCGCCATTGCTTAACTCCATTGGTTAACTACTCCTAATTCGCCGCCATCGGGAGAAGTGAATACTTTTCCTCCGTCAAAGCCGCCATTGCTTAAGCCCATTGGTTAACTACTCCTCATTCGCCGCCATCGGGAGAAGTCAATAATTTTCCTTTGTTAAAGCCGCCATTGCCTGATTCGTTAACTGTCTCTAATCTGCTGCCATCGGGAGAAATCAGTATTTTTCCTCGAATAACTGACTGTACTGAATACTCATAAGTAGATCCAATTCCTGCCACGGGAGAAATTTTATTTTATTATTCTTTAACTGCTAATCTCCCTCACTGCCATCGACGATAATTGGAATAGAGGCATACATCATACTTGATGCCGAATCTGCAACGATCACCCAATCCAATTCGCGAAAGAGTGACCAGAAGTAAAAAGAGGAAGCCGGGGGAAGCTGAACGGGGAATTTCTGCGGACACTAGCTCGGAAGGGGAGGTCGAAGAAATTGTAATGAAGACAGGAAAAGGTGAAGTAGCCACATTGCGCAAGGAGCTGCAGGAATTGCGCATACAAATGGAAGCGATTACAATGTCTGCTGTAACGGAGAGACAGGAACGCCAACGACTGGATGCGCTGCTTATGGAGCAACAGCCAGTGTCAGCAACGTCCATAGTTACACCGTCAACCTCAACAGATGCAGCCACTGCAGGTGCTCCCAACATTGACGCAGCCTCTAAGAACGTGCTGTTCCCAAGCACCAGTGCATCTTCGGTAATAACAGGTCCCATTGTTACAATGCCCTCTTCCGCCGCCACCGTATCCTCCTCTATAGCCTCGCTCACAGCAGTGCCAGCTCTGTACGGATTCCCGGGAGAGTCAAGAATATCATCAACACAACTTACGACGAATACGTCGTGTCCACAGTATTCTTGGCCACCGCCGACGTCTTCGATAACCTATAGCCAGTCGCTGCCCAACGTTTCTATGAGGAGCTCAATTCCAACGTTTCTTCCTCCGCTAAACAACATGCAGCCCTTCGAAGAGCAGCGCTTCGTACCTCAGTCAGCCTTTCTGCAAACTCCTTCGACTCAACAGCTATCTTCGTCCTCTGTTGGACATGTAAGTCATCGCAAACTGCATGATCTTCCGGAGTTCTGTGGAAGACCAGAAGAATGGAATGTTTCGGCTACAGAAGTGTATCAAGGGTGAAGCGAGAGATGTCGTCGAATCTTTACTGATACATCCCGACAATGTCGACCAAGTAATGTCAACATTAGAATTCCGTTTCGGACGTCCTGAATGCCTTGTCCAGAGCCAGCTGACGAAGGTGAGGGAAACTGCAGCGATTCCAGAGCACAAACTGGAGCTCATTATACCATTCGCTACTAAGGTGCAGAATTTAACGGTGTTCCTGGAAGCGAGTGGCATGCATCAGCATTTAGCGAATCCTGCGTTTTTAGATGAACTCGTTGGGAAGCTACCAATGAGCAAGAAATCGGAATGGGCCCAGACGTGTGTGTGCATCCAGCCATATGCAACCGTCAAGCATTTTAACGACTGGTTGAGCAGAATTGCCCGTTTAATCTGCATTGTCTCTGCAACTTCAGTATCTTCGTCCACTCCGGGTAGAGCGGAACATAGACCGAAACCAAAAAGCATCCTGCATACAAACGGAAGTTCACCTCCAACCAACGCAACGCCTGCCAAATGTCGGTACTGCAAAGCAGAACAGCATCCAGTCGTTGAGTGCAAAAGCTTTAAGACCATGGATCTTCCAGCCAAATGGACCTTCGTGAAGCGGAATCGACTTTGTTTTGGCTGTTTGAAGCGTGGTCACAGCATAAATGTTTGCAGAACTCGAAAGCCATGCGGAGTCGAAAACTGCAATAAGATACATCATCGAACACTTCACGGAACGGAGGTAGCGAACCAATCAACATCGGCCAATGTCAGCAACAAAACCGTAGAGGTTCAACGACTGATTTTAAATTGCAACGTTGATGGAGCATCGAAGATTCTTTTCCGGGTCTTGCCAGTTAGAGTCTTTAATGGCAAAACGGAACTACGGACGTATGCTTTATACGACGAAGGCTCATCCGTAACCATCATGAGTGATGATTTGGCTAAACGTTTACGACTCGAAGGAAGACCCAAGGACTTGAACCTGCGATGGCTGGGACGGGAGACTCTCGGAAAGAAATCGTTCGCAGTTGACTTTCTCATTAGCGCCGATCAGAACGATGCTAAGCAATACCGGATGCGTAATGTACAGACAGTGGAGGATTTGAGTTTGCCCACTCAGACTTTTGCTGCTTCGGAGGTCAAGTCACTAAATAGTTCTGGAATTCCTCTGGCCGACTACGTTAATGCGAAACCAGAGATTCTTATCGGACTTGACAACGGGCATTTTGGAGCCCCGTTGGACACCATCAGATTGGATGGAGATGGACCAATAGTAGTAAGAACAAAGCTTGGTTGGGTCGTTTATGGAAAGACAACACTTGCAGCTGACCTTGATGAAGATGTCGTTCTATTCAGCCGTCAGTCAATCGAAGAAGATCATCGAGTAGATACCATTGTTGATGATTACTTCTGAATTGAAAACTTTGGTGTTAAGAAACCGAAGCAGAAGTTGACATCCGAAGCTGACAAGAGAGCCCTACAGATCTTAACGACCACAACCGTACGACTAGGAGAGCGATACTGTGCGGGTCTACTATGGAAGGAGAACAATCCCGTGCTACCAAAAAACTACCAATTGGCTAAAAGAAGACTTCTCAGCCTCGAAACAAAGATGCAGAAGGATCCAGAGTTTGCTGCTACCTACAAGAAGACAATAGCCAATTACGTCGAGAAAGGTTATGCCAGGAAGCTCAGCGCCGAAGAGGCTCTGGAAGACAATTCAAAAACTTGGTACCTTCCACACTTTGGGGTTAAGAACCCAAATAAACCAGGGAAGACTCGTCTGGTGTTCGACGCTGCTACAGAGATAAGCGGTACCTCCTTGAATTCCTTTCTTTTGAAGGGACCCGATGACTACAGGCCTCTAGTAGCGGTCTTATTCAACTTCAGACTGCGGTCCATAGGAGTTATAGGGGACATCAAGGAGATGTTCCATCAGATAGTAATCCGGCCAGAGGACCAACACTCACAACGCTTTCTCTGGCGAAATAGCGCTGACAAACCAATTGAAAAGTACGTAATGGAAGCTATGACCTTTGGAGCTAGCTGTTCGCCTTGTATAGCCAACTTTGTTAAGAACCATAATGCCTCAAGATTCACACTCGAAGAGCCGCGAGCAGTCGAAGCCATTGTTAATAATCATTACGTGGACGATTTTGTTGATAGTTTTTATAGTACCTCAGAGGCCATTAAAGTCACGAAGGCTGTGGTAGCGATTCATAGAAGTGGTGGATTTGAGTTGAGGAATCTGATGTCGAATTCTGAAGAAGTCAACGCCGCTATTCGACACTGTAAGAAAGACCGCTCAGGATGCACAATCGACATGAATATTGAAGCATTGCCGGCAATGGAAAAGGTTCTCGGCATGTGTTGGGACAGTACGGATGACATATTTTTCTTTCAACTTAAATTTCCACGCGTCAAGCAAGCCATCATGGAGAACGATAGATGCCCAACGAAAAGAGAATTCCTTAGCATCACAATGTCGACATTCGACCCCTTTGGTATGATTGCTAACTTTACGCTTTATCTAAAATTGTTGCTTCGCTCGATCTGGAGTTATGGAACTGGATGGGATGAGCCAATTCCCAAGGAATCGTTCGAGAGGTGGAAGCAATGGAAGGTGGAGCTACCGAAGTTGTCTGAGCTACGAATTCCCAGATGTCATAATAGATATCTATCATATGCGGACCGAGTAGACTTGCATACCTTCGTCGATGCCAGCGAAGAAGCCTTTAGCGCAGTCGCATATATGAGGATTAAGCATAATGGAAGACTTTACATATCCTTCGTTTGCGGAAAAACGAGAGGGAGCCCGAGAAAACTCTTATCTATTCCTCGTCTTGAGCTGTCAGCTGCTATCCTTGGCATAAGGCTTTGTAATTCCATCATCGATTGTCACAAATTGTCGTTTGCCGAACGAGTGTTCTGGAGTGACTCCAAAACAGTACTTCACTGGCTTCGATCAGACCCCCGCCGACACAAAGAATTCGTGGGCTTCAGAATTGCCGAGATATTCGAGAGCTCTCGAGTTAACCAGTGGCGATGGGTTCCGTCGAAGCAAAATCCAGCCGACGAGGGCACTAGAGCGAAATATCCGCCTTAATTCCAAGAAGATAATAAATGGGTGAAAGGGCCTACTTTTCTGGAGTTGGCTGAAGCGGAATGTCCAAGATTTCCTGATGACATTTCCACACATGAGTGCCAAGATGAACTCAAACCAAGATATGTGCTACATGGTGACGTTGCGAAGGGCGCTCTGTTCGACACAACAGGGTTTTCCAGATATTCAAGGCTTCAAAGGACAATTGCATGGGTGCTACGTTTCGTCGCCCTCTGCCAGAGAAAGACAAAAGAACGAGACGAACTCACCGTATTCGAGCTTCGGAATGCAGAACGTTTGATATGCCGCCAAGCGCAAAAGGATGCCTTCAGCCCCGACATCAATAAGCTGCGCAAAGAATCGTCCGTCATGAGAGACAGCCAAATTTATAAGCTTTCACCATACCTCGACGATCAGGATCTCATTCGCGTGTTAGGTCGAATAGATGTAGCTACGACGATACCACTTGACACTAGACGTCCTATCATACGTCTGAAAAACCACAGAGTAACGGACCTGATCATCGACCATTTTCATCGACGTTGTGGACATCAAAACGACGATACGGTAGTAAACGAGATTCGCCAACGATTTTGGGTGCTGGGACTAAGAATCGCAGTAAAGAGGGTAGGAAGTCAATGCTAGCTGTGTCGTATTCGAAATGCTAAGCCATCGGAGCCACTTATGGGACAACTACCTGTTGATCGCCTTACTCCGAACGTCAGACCGTTCACATATTGCGGACTGGATTATTTTGGGCCCGTTACAGTCACCGTGGGCCGCCGAATTGAGAAAAGGTGGATCGCCCTATTTACCTGTCTGACCGTCAGAGCTGTACACCTCGAGATAGCAGCAGATCTGTCGTCAGACGCATGTATTCTCTGCATTCGGAACTTTGTCAATAGAAGAGGAGTTCCACTTTGCATTAGGAGCGATAACGGAACCAACTTCGTCGGTGCGAAAAAGGAGATTATGACCAACAGGATCTTCGACAACGAGACCGTAAAGGCAGAGCTGTCTCTGAAGGGGATCGAGTGGATGTTTAATTGCCCCGTAAATCCACATGCAGGAGGTTTTTGGGAGCGCTTAGTTCAGTCTATAAAGCGCGTCCTCTCTCGAACGCTTTCGGAAATATCACCAAGAATAGAGACATTGCAGAGCGCGCTTATAGAAGCCGAAAATATCGTTAACAGCCGACCCCTAACTCATTTGCCTGTGTCTACGGAGGAGGAGGAGCCGCTTACGCCGAACCATTTCATCATGGGTGGGCCGAATTCTACACAGACACCGAGTCCAATCGATGGAAAGGCTCTGTGTCTAAGGAAGCAATGGCGAGTGTCCCAGCAGCTTAAAGACCGCTTCTGGAAAAGATGGGTAGTCGAGTATCCGCCCGTTCTGACTAAGATATGCAAATGGTTCGACAAAGTGAAGCCGTTGCGAATTGGGGATCTAGTCCTTGTTTGCGACGTCGACGTTCCGCGAAGTAAATGGGTAAGAGGCAGAATAACGAACGTGTATCCGGGACCCGATGGACAGGTTCGTTCGGCTGAGGTTCAAACGACTTCGGGGACTCTGCGGCGGCCGGCGGTAAAATTGGCAATATTGGAAGTTGGTGAGGTTTCCGATCTGGACTCGGTCGCCTCACGGGGGGTGGAGTGTTAAAAAGAGTATTGAATGTAATCGAATGTAATCGGTGGCTTATGTGGTTGTGCTCGCGGTTGGTGAACGCGCCCATAATAATAATCTGACATTTGTCCCTCGCGGCCATTTTGATGGCGAAATAGTTCAGACCGAATCCAACAGTCGCCGAGCCCGGACGCAGCCACAAGAGTCACCGAAAAGTAAGTACTATTAGTATAAGTTCACGACTGTAATGCCATTAATATCACTATCAAATAGAGAATAAACTCGCAAAGCGTGCAAGCGCACACTTGGTGTTCTATTCTGGGGACGTAGACCGGGCGGGCGACACCCTGGTTTAACGGAGAATGCCGGCGAGTGCATGGAGCAAAACAAGAGGCATACAAAGCGGCGCTGCAAAGGAAGACGAGAGCTGGTCTTGAGCTCTACGAGCAATAGAGACGGGAAGAACATCGACTTCTCCCAAAGAAGAAGAAAGAGCATGAGAAGCGCGCGTTTGAGAATATCGAGAGTTTATACTCCAGGAACAATGTACGGATGTTTTACCAAAAGGTAAAAGGAACGTGTCAGAGAAGCGATACCCGTACAGAAACCTGTAGAGATGAAAATGGAAACCTCGTAGTAGAATCACAGTCGGTGCTGAGAATATCGAAAAACTACTTCTGCAGACTGTATAATGGCGACGAAGACCAACATCCCGCTGTCGGGCAGAATGAACCATTCAACATAGACGATGGTAGTCAAAATTTCCGTCTACCTGACCAAAACGAAGTGAGGATATCAATATCCAAGCTAAAATCTAACAAGGCTGCTGGTCCTGACGGCTTACCGGCCGAACTTTTCAAGGCAGCTGGGGATGAATTGGTATAGTGCATACACCACCTCATCTCTAAGATTTGGTCAGACGAGTGTGTGCCTGATGAATGGAACCTCCGCATCGTTTGCCCTCAGCATCGTGGGCGCCGTGGCGTAAGTGGTTAGTGTGTCGGATCACTACTCATGAGGTTCCAAGTTCGAATCCCAGAAAACACAAAAAAAAAAAAGTTTTTTTACGGTCCCACCTCTCGCGAGCGTCTGACAAACATCCGAGAGTATTGTTGTCACGAAAAAGTTTCTCAAATCGCCGTTCCGAGTCGGCATTAAACTGTAGGTCCCTTCCATTCGTGTGAAAAATATAACGCACACAACATAAGTGGTTGTGAGAAGCTAGGCCCTGGCACTTTAAAGAGCTGTTGCGCCAAATATTTGTATTTTGTGTCATTTGCCCGATCCACAAGAAAAGAGACCCCCTCAACTGTGCCATTTATGGAGGCATCAGTCTCCTCAAGATCGCATACAAGATCTTTTCTGCGATATTGTGTGAACGCCTGAAACATTTTATCAACAGCCTGATTGGACCATATCAGTTCGGTTTTAGGCCAGAAAAGTCCACCATCGATCAAATCTTCACACTTTGGCAGATCCTGGAGAAAACCATGTCTACTTTTGAAATCCCTGCCAAACTTGTCGGTCTGTGCAGGCTGACGATGGAGAACGCTCGCTGCTCCATCAAGGTCGGTAATGACCACACCGAGACCTTTGATATCAAAAAAGGCTTTAGACAAGGTGACGTGCTTTCATGTGACTTATTTAATATTGTACTTGAACGGATTGTGCGGAGCTCACAAGCCAACACCGGAGGCACAATCTATTACAAGTCTGTACAACTGCTTGCATACGCCGACGATGTAGACATTATCGGAAGAACTCAGCGGGCTGTCACCGGTGCGTTTGCAAACATTGAGGCGGAAGCGGCCAAAATGGGTTTAGCTATAAACGAGGGCAAAATTAAGTATATGCTGCCAACAAGAAGGGAAAGCCAACACTAACGAATTGGACAAAACGTCACAGTGGGCACCTATAACTTCGAGGTAGTAAGGGACTTTGTCTACCTTGGCTCTGCTATAAATTTTACAAACAAGATCAGCGCAGAAATCAATCGAAGAATAACTCTTGCCAATCGCTTTTTTTTTTGGGCCTATAACGCAATTCAACAGTAAAGCCCTATCTCGAAAAACTAAGAAGACTCTATATAAGACCTTCATCATCCCAGTCCTGCTTTACGGCGCTGAAACATGGACTTTATTAAAAGAGGATGAAGATATCCTTGGTCGCTTCGAGAGAAAAGTTCTTCGTAAGATTTTCGGTCCGTTTGCGTTGACGGGTTTTGGAGGAGAAGATTCAATCACGAACTATACGGGCTGTACAGCGACATCGACCTAGTCAAAAAACTGCGTATTGTACGTCTGAGATGGCTAGAACATGTAGAACGAATGGACACCAACACTCCGGCCCGCAGAGTCTTCAAATCTAACCCCGAGGGACGACGCAGTAGAGGGAAGCATCGCCGTAGGTGGCGCGCACAAGTTCAAGGGGACCTTGACCAACTTAGAGTGCGCAACTGGAGGCAATTAGCTAAAGACCGAGCTAAATGGAGAGGCTTGTTGGTTGAGGCCCAGATGCACCCCGAACTGTAGCGCCACCTAAGTAAGTAAAGTAATTCGCGCGTGCGAAATAATAAATATTTTATTACAATGCGAGATTCTAGTTTTCGAGATTTTGATTTGCGAGATTTTGGTATTGCGAGATTTTGAATACGCGAGATTTTGATCATGCGAGATTTTGAATATACGAGATTTTGAATATGCGAGATTTTGAAAGCGAGATTTTAAAATGCGGTCAATCGTACCCAACCCAAGGATAGATATGGCTCTTTATAACACGTCTCTATAGACGCTATCATAGGCAACTTTGAAATCTATAAAACGGTGATGCGTATCGATTCTATATTCATGGATTTTTCCAAAGCTCTGCCGTAGTGTGAATATTTAATCAATGGTGGACTTTCCGGGCCAGAAACTGCAGTGCTAAGGACCTATCAGGTTGTTAACGATCGGTTTTAGGCGTTCACATAATACGGCAGAAAGGATCTTAAATGGGATGTTAAGGAGACGTATGCGTCTGTAGTTGGCGCAGTTCAGAGAGTCTCCTGAGGTTCCATTTATGGGGCATACTTTCGTCCGACCAGCTTTTGCAGATGAGCTGGTGCATGCTCCTTACTAACTCATCTCCTCCTGCCTTGAAAATTTCAGCGGCAAGGTTGTCGGCTCCAGCCGCTTTGTTGTATTTAAGTTATATATCGCTATCCTTACTTCATTCTGAGCAGGTTGACGGGAGTATTGACCGTTCAGTGGCTCATTCTGCCTGACAGAGTAGTATTGGTCATCATCGCCGTTTAGCAGTCTGCAGAAGTGTTCCTTCCATATCCTCAGCACTGACTGCGATTCTACTACTATATTGCTCTTTTCGTTCCTGCAGGCTTCTGTTCTGGCTTTGAAACCCTGGCCAGTTTTATCTTTTGCTAAAATTTCGAATATCATTCCACAATAAAGTCTCTCAATCTAGTCGAACCAGCGCTTCCCATGCTCCTTTTTCTTCTCGCTGATAAGTTGATGTTCCGTTTTCTCCTCCGCATGTAGAGCTCGCGAGCAGCTCTAGTCCTTCTATGCAGCGCCGCTTTGTATGTCTCTTGTTTTGCTGCATGTACTTGGCGGCATTCCTCATCAAACCAGGGGTTTCGTTGTGTTGCCCGAGAGAAACCCAGTACGTCAGAGGAGTCAGAGGAGGTATCTCTGATGGCTTGTCGGCTACGCTGCCATTGGTCTTCCGCATTTGCTGCTGGCGGCATAGGACTTAGATTAAGATTAAAAGAAACTCGATCGGCAAAGAATCTGGCGGTCTCTTGCGATTGTAACCGCCCGAAGTCAAATTTCCTCACATTATTTTGTTGATTTCGCTCCGTTCTAGATACTGATCCGAGGCAACGTTGGCTCCTAGGAAAGTCCGGACATCCAGAATACTGGAAGGGTACCTTGCGTCGATCGCAATGTGATCGATTTGGTTGACAGTTTTTCGATCAAAGGAAAGCCATGTTCCTTTGTGAATATCGAGACGTGGGAACCGCATACTATACTCTGTCCAACATAAATTGGCAGTACGCGTCTTATGGGGAAGCTTTTTCAAAATCAGTAGCGTGCCATATTTTCGCACCATACTAAATTAAAAGAAACCCCCCATAAAAAGTATTTACCCGCCAGTGAATTTCCAATTGCATCTGACGTAGACCCAACATGATTGGCTGTGGCCTGCGGCTGCTGCTATTCAACCCCCATTAAATTGATGTGCATTTAGAGTTGGCAGTGTCCGTTTGGTAACTCGTTCAGTTTTTTTTCCTTGGGCTTCTGTTGAGGAGCTTTTGGTTTTAGAGCTTTGAAAAAAGTTCTTAACCATAAGTGTTATCGTGGAGATCTTTTGCATTTCTTTTAATGTGTGGAAAATACGTTAAAATGCAGTTACGAAATTGTAAGCTGTTTTCTTTAAGGAAAAAGTCTATTTGCGTAGGTTTTCGGAGCGCGCGATCAGTTTTTTGATGTAAATTGTTTTTTTCTAAATTTGGATTGTGATACTAATGTGAAGTTAAGTGTTTTTATGTAAATTGTATTTTTAAAAAGCGTATTTTTTTTTTGAGTTTTGTGCGCCTTTTATCTTACTTCTTGGTGGTGTGGAAAAAGATAAATTTGTTTTACTTTTTTATAAATAAAACCAATTAAATGAAAATTTCAATCTAAAAAAAGGGACGGTAACCCTACATAATATTCATTCGGATTTTTGCTAATTTGAAATGCTTACTGCGGAAACCCTGTAAGAGCTTTTGTTAGAATAGCACCTTACGGAAAACAAAAGAGTGCGAATGAGAGACGAACATCCTTATCTTCCCTGTACTGCCAATTTATGTTGGACAGAGTATAGCTACGACAAAGTTTCGTTCCGCTGCAGAGTCGACTAGCCTGAGTCCGCTGTCAGATGTGATGTCGTGCAGGCTGTGCCTTCTGACCACGCTACTAAAGTCGTCCTCCTTTCCTAGCCTTGCGTTCAAATCATCTAAGACAATTTTAACGTCGCACAGTGTTCCGCGTAGTACACATTAAGTGGTCAAAATTATTTTTGTTGACTATTTAATGTTATTCTTATGAGTTAAGTATATTGTAATAAAAAAATTATGTTTCAAGTGCTTTATTTACGTTTTGTGACTACTTTATAGGGTTAAAAAAAAACCAAAAAATAAAAAAAAATTTAAATTTGATTGATATTTTTTTTATATATTGTGTACATCATATTCATCATCATTGCTGCTGTTATGGAGTGAGTCTTCTGATTCGAAGGTTTCATCTGATTCAATATTTCGTTGCTGAGGTAATGGTGGGACAGCAGGGCCGACTAACAGAGTCAAAACGCTATCTTCGTAATGTTATTAGGATGACCTACAAAACGTTTGCGCACTCTGTTTTTTTCACGGCTTTTAACTAAGAAGTCAAGCTTTGTATCAAAATAAAAATTGACGCGGGGCAAGGTGGGGCTGATATTTAAAAATCGATGCAAACAAAAAAAAAATTGCCTCGAAAAAACCTTACATCTTATAATAAAAAAAAAAATCTTTAAAAAACAGTTAATTTGACTTCAAGAATTTATTAGAATTATCTACTTACTCGGGTTATTTGAATCCATACCAATTTGGTTTGATTTTTCACTCAAAAAAAAATTCAAAATGAATTAAATACAAATTGATCACTAATTGTGCACTTGACACACTGCACTTTGACTTGCTCTGAAATAATTTCCACGCTCTTAAATAAAGAGAAAATGTTGTTTACTTACTTTTCAGTTATCAGAATTGCGTTAGCAAGTACTCTCAATTTTGATATGCATTTTTTGAATTTTGTCCACTTATTGGTGTGAAATGGACCACAGTGCGTCGTGGCTAGGGCATTGCTCATATCTTTTGCCCAAGTGCTGGTGGAATCATCCTTCTGTTCTTAAAAGAAACGGTGCTGAAAAGTTAACATTGCAAAAGCCACCGGGTAATGACCCTCGGACAACAGGAGTGCAGACTTACGCTCAGGCCGCAGCATCCGAAAAACCAAAGAGCGCTGAAATTTCGACGGACCCTGTCTCTCATGTTTTTTCAGTTATTCTCGAGAAATTTGAAGAACAAAGCAAAATACAATAAATAAAATTATTCTCGGCTGGTTAAGCTTGAAAATAATTCTTGGAAAACGCGTACTTTAACTAGAATATGAATGAAAAACGAATGTTAAAAATATGTACAATACTTGGAATGCAAACGGACTTTTGCAAAAACTTGAGGGATTGGAAATATTTATGCATCAAAAAGATATTGATATTTGGTTAATTTCTGAAAGGCACGTAAAAAACGAATCGCATTTAAATATAAAAGGCTATAATGATTACCACGCTTGCCACCCTTCGAGAAAAGCGAGAGGAGGATCATCCTTGTTTATTAAAGACTGCATCGAACAATCCGAAGACCTAAAGATAGAGCTTGAAACTTTGCAACTGTGCACGATTCGAGTTAAAAATAGTCAGCGCACTCTTAAAATCTCTCTAGCTGACACCTAATTTCATTATTGGCGGCGATTTTAATGCAAAACACACGTTCTAGAGCTCAAGATACAGCTCGAAAAAAGGTAGAATGCTCTATGGGGCAGGTATGGAGTACAGTTGTGATCTCCATTCGACGGGTTAACCGACTTGCTGGCCAACTGATACTTCGAAAATACCTGACCTGATCGATTTTTTCGTTGTGAAAGGAATATCTACCAACCACATACAAGTTAAAGAGAGCTTTGATTTGTCGTCTGATCATTCCCCAATTATTTTGATATTGAGCAAAAAATTAGTCTATAACCTAGAGCCAGCGAGATTATTTATTTATTTTTTTATTATTCATTCATTATTCTTAATTTATTCTTAATTTAACAAATTCCATTTACTCAATCTACCATAACAATATTGTAATTAAGAATATGTAGTGACATTTGTATTTATAAAATAAAAATAGTGATAATGCCACTTTATAAAAGAAAATACATTTGAAATGTGGGGTGAACAGTATTTAATTCATTTATACATATCCAAAAAAAAAAAGTATATTTACAATAAAAGAGGAGAAAAACTTGAAGAGAAAGCATATACAAAGTATGTAGAACAATTAGGCAATATATGATATATTTAAATGACATAGTTCAGCAAAATTTTAATTTCATCATGATCAAAATTCAGAAGCCACATTTTGACTTGTTTTAAGAAATTGTGCAAAGATCTTATGCCTCGGATATTTAAAGGATGTTTATTAAATAATTTGCAGGACACAATGGAGTAAAAGTTTTTAAATAAAGTGGTGCGAAAAGAAGGAATAATGACAACATTAACTGAATTGCTACGCAAAATACGGGTGTTAGAAATTGGACTCTGTAAATAACCACCTCTCATAAAAAAGATTTTAGAAACTTTAAAGTAGTATAAATGCTTAAGTGGTAAAATTTTCAATGATCTGAACAAAGCCATAGAGCGAGCTAAACGATTGACTCCACATATTTGTCTGATAGCGCACTTTTGCAGCACTATCAACGGCTTAAGCTTTGTTTGGTAAGCACCACCCCAGCAACTTATTCCGTACTGTAATTTTGATTCAAGAATTCCAAAATATACTGTTTTTAAAGTTTTGTTGTCACAGAATTTTCTGAGACGATAAAAGCTTCGGACTGTAGAAAGTAAATATTTTTTCAGAATTGAAATATGTTCGGACCAACTCATATTTTGATCAAAAGTAATACCTAAATATTTAAACAGATTCACAATTTCAATTTTAAAACAATGTATGTCACAAGATGCTTGTTCATTAAACATTGTGCTTGTAGCTCCTAAGGTACAAACACAATTTAACATACTAGATCTAACGCAATTTTTCGCATGGAAGAAGATTTCAAAATCAGGAGATTCTTGCATGTTTAAACTAAAGTGAATTAATTTAGTTTTGTTACTAACAACTAGTTTGTGCTCCGAAAACCATATTCTGAAAAGGTGATGATTTACATCAGCTATCAGGTTTAAAGGGTTATCTGAGCGGTATGCAATACCAAGATCATCCGCGAACGCTGTAACTTTCCCTATAAATGGTTGGCTGAATAGAGAGTTGATGTAAATTAAGAACAGTATGGGACCAAGAACTGATCCCTGGGGCACACCTAAGTTCATAGTTTTTGACCCACCAACAGTGTTTCCTATTTTGACTCTTTGAGTTCTATCCTTCAAGTAAGACTTAAACCAATTATGTACAAACCTCGAAATCCTGCATTATATAATTTGTTCAACAGAATTTTATGGTTGACCATATCAAAGGCTTTGGTGATGTCCACGAAGAGTCCGGCGCAACATTTTTTATCATCTAGTGCTTTGTAAATAAAAGAGCAAAACTCCAGGAGGGCATCTTCCGTGGCAAGGCCTTCCCTAAACCCAAATTGAGCAGGACTAAAAAAATTTGATTTTGCCAGCTAACTCAGCACTCTACTCTTAACGGCCTTTTCAAAAACTTTTGAAACGGACGACAATAAGGAAATTGGCCTATAATTGTTTTTGTCGCTTTTATTACCCTTTTTGAAAAGAGGAATCACATTTGCACACTTTAATTTATCAGGAAAAATACCGGATAAAATGCTTAAGTTAAAAATATAGGCTAGAACGTCTACTATATTTAGTGCTATTTTTTTAAGGGTAGGATTGGTTATACCATCACTTCCACAAGAGCTCGAATTGCTAAGTGAACAGATAATTTTGTAAAGTTTCAGACCTGTTATTTTCACATAAAAAAAGCTATTATTTCTAACATTGTCGTCGACAAGATGAGACCTGGCGCAATCCGTACAATATGTAGGCAACTCACTAGAAGAAGACATAAGACCAACCGAAGAAAAGAAATCATTAAATATGTTTGATATTGTTTTAGGATCATCAATAGTAATATCATCATTACACAGTACTATAGGTTTAGATATATTTGGGGTTTTACTATCAATGATACTATTTACAGCCTTCCACTCTTTTCTAGGGTTACCTTTTGCACTTCTTACCTTAGAGTAAAAATATCTATCCCGAGCTTTCCTAATATCATTATTTACTTTCTTATTCAACACTTTGAAACGGGTTTTCAGCGCTGTATTGAGGGGATGTTTAAAGCACTTTATCCGTAATTTATTTCTAAGCTTAATTTTCTTCAATACAGAATAGTTAATCCATGGTTTTAACCTCTCCTCAGATTTTTTACGGACAACGGTGTAGGTAAAATTACTAATATAATTTTGAAGAAAAGTTGAAAACAAATCATAGGCCTTTGAAGCGTTACTTTCCATATAAATTTCCTCCCAGGTTTCAGAACGCAGTTCAATATTTAAAAGGTCGAAATTGATCTTCATAACCTTAGGCGGAGAAATATATTTTACAGCTCTCCTTACTGTTAAAGCATTAAACAAAATACCTGTCATGCAGTGATCAGTAATGTGGAGATCAAAGTTAACACCAGCACATTGATTTATGGCTACTTTTAGAAAACGACCAAATACATGGTCAAGGCAAGTATTTGAAATTGGTCTAGTAATTTCATTTATGAAAGAAGAAAGACCATGCTGAGCCATTATGGTAAGATAATGATCAGATAAAGTACTGGAAGTTAAAATGTCAATATTAAAATCACCCAAAAATACGAGATTAGCCGCTTTTTCGCTTGTTAAGAACATTGAAAATTCATTCAAAAACATTTGAGTATCATAAGAGTGTAACCTATATACACACACAAATTTAAAAATATCATTACATATATTGCAAGACAATTCAATCACATCCGCGCTCAAGAAATTGAGACAATTTATTTTATAATTACCGAAATCTAAACAATCTCGAACAAAAACTCCCACTCCACCTGCAGCATACGTTTCATTAGTGTTAAGATACAAATTGTAGCCCGGAATATAATAATCATCTTTTTCACAGTCAAAAATCCATATCTCACTTACAAATATCAAATCGGGTAAGAACACAAGAGCTTGAAGATTACACACTAATAAATAAAAATTTTGCCGCAAACTACGTATATTCTGATGCACAACAAAAAAAGAGTTGCGCTGATTTGAATTACAGGCAAAGATTCCATCATTTATGTTTACTATTGAATTATGGGTTGGGTTGTTGCTTAAAAGATTATCATTTAAATTAAAGATAGACATTCTGAAATGTATTAACTGAAGTGAAAGACAATTAATCTTTCAGCGATGAAAAATCAAGTAACGATCTAATAGCAACAACCCTACCCTTCTCCACTTTTCTTATTAAGATACGCGAATTTTTAAACCATAAATACTTTTAGTGTTTTTCCGCTTTTAATTTTTTTGCTTCCATAAATAAAGCTCTGGTATAGTTTGTTAAACAATAATTTATAAAAATATTGTCCTTTGTGCCCGCGACAAATAATGCAGAATTTAATTTCTTCATTGCAGTTTTCTTGGCTTTCATTATTTTTTCTTTTACCTCTAAGCAAGAGAAGTGTACGCGAATTACATCATTATTGTTGTTTTTCTTTAATACACGTTTGACGTAACATTTTTGAATATCTGTGGATGACACGGAGACATCCAACGCGTTGTTCAAAATTGTTCGAACACATTCCCCTGCATTGTTATTGTTGACACCAGGTACACCAGCAATCTCGATGACAGTCTCAAAATTCTTCTGCTCTCTCCAATTCAGCCTGCTCTCCAGTGATGAAACTTTCGATGTTAGCTTTGCATTCTCTTCTTTCAGCTGATTAACTGTGCTGATGAAGTCACAATGCATTTTCTTCAGACAAATAATCTCTTTATAGAGCATTTGCAATGTAACTGTGCCATCATCGAACTGTTGTGGTAGATCATGCACACGCAGTGCTGTTGCAGGTTGTTGAACCGTCGACTGTTTGCTGATTCCGCTTTGTCCTCTGTTTCGTTGTAGATGTAGTTCCTGCCGATGATGGTATCGATGCACTTTGATGTTGCAGAGATTTACGGCGAAGAGCGTTACAATTGTCGCAACGATATGGAACATTGTGAGTGCTCATATATTCTATATCCGACGGATTTAGCTTTACACACAAGCAATGGAAATACACATTGCAGTCGACGCAGGTGATTTTGGTCTCACAACCGCATTTTTTTTTATTTATATGCAAAGAATTAAAAAGTAAAACAAAAACTGTAAGTTTACACCCCACGAAACTTAGAGTAAACACGTCCGTTCTCTCCAAACGCTTCTTTGCAATTCGAATAACTGGTCGAACAACTAACTGGGAAGGCTTTAGGAATGAAATTAAAGATAATGTTGAACTGAGCGTTCCACTTACGACACCCTATGAACTTGACGTTGAAGTTGATCGCTTCGTTGAGATCGTACAGCTCGCCTCTAGGAATAATACTCCCAATCCAAGGAAAACGCCGGATAGATACGGTTTACGATATCCTCCGGAAATAAAAGAATTGGTTAAGGAAAAAGAAAAGCGCGTAAAAAATGGCAATAGAGTCGTGCTTCGCAACATAAAGCACACTTGAATCGTCTGTGCAATTCGTTGAAAAAGACTATTAAGGATTTTAACAATCGTGCAATAGGCTCTTACCTTGAAAGTTTAACAAAGAAAAAAGATTCCAATTATTCACTTTGGAAAGCTGTAAAAGGCACCAAAAGGCCCCAATTCCCCGCGCCACCAATTAAATTAAATCATAATGAATGGGCGAGGGAAGATAAAGAAAAAGCGGACATCTTTGCGGCACACCTGGAAGAAACCTTAAAACCGTACGATGGTCAAGTGGCTTACGACAACCGCAATAGGCTGGATTTACCATCTGACGATTTGACGTTCACAAGTACAACGCTAAGAGATTTGATTACCGGAGAAATTCTTAAAGTTTTATCTAGAAAAGCATTGATTAAGCTTCTCCATATTGTAAATGCTGCGCTCAGATTAAAACAGGTGCCGAACCAATGGAAAGTTGCGGAAGTCATAATGGTTTCAAAAACAGGAAAACCGCCAAATGAGGTAAAATCGTATAAACCAATTTCGCTTCTTCCAATCATATCGAAAATTTTCGAGGATATTATTAAGGCGTCTCCAACCGGCTATAAAAGAAAATGATCTTATCCCTGACCACCAGTTTGGGTTCAGAAGTAAGCATTCGACGATTGACCAGGTGCATAGAATTACTGACGTAATCGAGAAAGCATTTGAAGAAAAAAAGATTTGCTCAAGCGTATTTCTTGACGTCTCGCAAGCCTTTGATAAGGTGTGGCATGATGGCTTGAAATCCAAACTACGACAAGTTCTCCCTGTATGCTTATACGATATTCTAGACTCATATCTCGGGAATAGACTGTTGTTAGACATGGAGTCGAATACTCCGAATACTCCGCTCAAGGAAATTTCGGCCGGCGTACCGCAAGGAAGCGTTCTTGGGCCGTTTCTCTATTTGCTATATACTCGTGATATACCGAACGAAGATGGCACTATCCTTGCTACGTTTGCCGATGACACCGCTATCCTAGCAGTAGGTAAAACAATCGAAAAAACGACTGCAAAACTGCAAAACGCACTGAATAAAGTAAATGAATGGACGAGGGACTGGCGGATCGCCCTCAACGAATCTAAATCTGTTCACGTGAATTTCACTTACAAGAAAACTAATGACTTGCCAATTTTCCTAAACTCGGCCCGAATACCTTTTGCAAACGAGGCCAAATACCTGGGAATGACACTCGACGCAAGGCTGAAATGGAATTCGCACGTGAAAATGAAACGTAAAGAACTCGAAATCAAATATAGAGAAATGTACTGGTTATTCGGAAAGCATTCCCAGCTCAGTACTGAGAACAAACTGCTTTTATACAAGCAAGTGCTAAAGCCGGTGTGGATCTACGGTATACAACTTTGGGGTTGTACCAAGAAAACAAATACAAATATTTTACAAACTTTTCAAAATAAAGTGCTAAGAGAAATTGTCCAAGCACCGTGGTATAGTAGAAACGACCATATCCACAGGGATCTCAGAATTCCGACATTCGAAGCTAAAACTAGAAGCTTCGCGCGAAAGCATAGAAACCGACTAATCGGACATATCAACAATACATTCCTACAAATTTTGGGTGAGAGCAATTTATTGGCCCGACTACAATGGACGAAACCTTTCGACTTGGCGAGATAATGGTTAACCGCGTCTAGTTTGCGGAACATGCAGGATCTTTCAGTCGAAAGTAACCTGCCAAACGTTTTGATTTTGTGATAGAAAAATTGCTTGATAAGTTAATACTTAGTTGCGATATTTAACAAATTTATATCGAAGGGTGGTGTTTTTTTAGTCAGTAAGAATCTGACACTACTATGAGCACGCGCTTGCTATTCTCATAGTGTCTATGGAAGATTTTTCACCTACCCCCGGAAAAACAAAAAAAAAAAATCCTTCGTCGCGTCGTCCGATACCTTGTGATGGGCGTGAACGCATAATAGGCTAATGTTAGCTAGTTGAAGGCAGTCCGACACTAGATACCATACGTGTATTGTATTTCGTATTTTTTAACGTACTTGATTTCGTACACAAACTCTTAGAGCGAGAATAACGTATGTGTACAAAGTACAGTTCACTATGTTAGTGTTTGAGAATCTTACATTGATCAGATAACGTACGGAATTTCGTTTTTGTTTTGATGCACAAACATAATGAGCAAAAATAATGTTTGTGTTTTTTTTGAGGTACCGTATCATAACGCAGAGTTTTTTCAACCTCTGAGTAGAGCAGCCTTGCTATCTGAAAGAGTATACATTTTCTTGTTGGTTATAGATCTGTTTGTATTTTCTCTGATGCATAGTTCTATAGCGAATACTTCGGCTTGGAATACGGAGTTACTTTTTTCCAAGTTGTGACTGAAGTTGAATCTTGGCAGACATTTGTCCGTAATTGTTATTCCTAGTAGTTCATTGTTGTTGAGTTTATGCGCAATATCCGAGTGAACTAGTTTGGAATTTCTGAGATTGTTTCTTGGAATTTTCCTCTGCTTAATATCCCAATATCATCTGCGTAGCCGTGGACATAAAAGCCTTCGTTGCTGAGTATTTTCAGTAGTTCACTTACTGCGATAAACCATAATAAGGGGGAGAGAAGTCCTCCTTGGGGGAATCCTTACGCAGCAGTAACCCTAAGTTTGTTGCTGCCTAGTGAGATATTAATTTTTCTGTATTCTAGCATGCATTTTATCCAGTAACATGTTGTATTATCTACTCCTGTGTACTAGATGCATCTGTATATTTGGGCGTATTCCATGTTATCCAAAGCTCATTCACTGTCAAAGAAGCAGCCCACCGCAAACTCTTTGTCTCTAATGGATTTTTCAATCCTAGTTGTGAGTTCCTGGAGAGCATACTTACTTACTTAGGTGTCGTTACAGTTCGGGGTGAATCTGGGCCTCAACCAACAAGCCTCTCCATTTGATCGGTCTTCAGCTAATTGCCTTCAGTTGCGCACTCCAAGTTGGTCGAGGTCCCCTTGAACTTGTGCCCGCCACCTACGGCGAGGCGGTCCACTACTGCGTCGTCCGTCGGGGTTATATTCGAAAAATCTGAGAGCATGGGTCGTTGATTTTCCTGGTTGATAGGCATATTGGCTTTTATGTAGAGGATTCATAGCGAGGGCTCTGTCCCTGATATGTACATACATATATCAAGTATTTTCTCCGTAGTTTTCAAGAAGAAAGAGGTAATGCTTATGGGTCGGTACGATTTCGGTAGTTCTGTTGGTCTACGGCCCGCTTTAGGGATGAACTTAACAGGGCTGTAAAAGAATGCAATCATTGCGGAATGCATTCACTGAAGTCATACCGAGAATTCACGTGGATTTGTTTCAATTCAATGACTTCAACTTAGAAAAAGTAAATCACCATTCATTTTGAATTCATGATTTAGCAATCATTTTCTGCAATCATAATTTTGAAGTCAAAATGAATGCGATCATTTTGAATGCTCTGCAGTCATTGAAGTCACCTTTAAGTCACTAGCATTCGTTGCATTCACTTGAAGTCATTGAAGTCTTTGAAGTCATCTGAAGTCATTGAAGTCTTTGAAGTCATTGAAGTCATCTGAAGTCATTGAAGTCATCTGAAGTCATTGAAGTCTTTTAATTCGTTGAAGTCATTTAAGTTATTGAATCTGTTTTCATGAAATGCATTAATCAAAAATTATAATGAATAAAACAAAAATTAAAATTGTATTCATGTATGTATATTACATCTTTCCTATCAAAGAAATTATTTTATAACCAAAATAAAAACTTACAGCTTACGACTGTGGGTATATATATGTACATATGAATATGTACATGTACACCAATAACCATAACGGGAACACGAATAAGAGGTACAAGGTACATTATTATTAAGAAACAAAAAAAAATAAAATAAAATAAGATAACAATTTTTGTCAAATTTTAATATACTATGCAGTTCAAAATAGATACAGTTTTCTGTATCTAATAAAACTTAGAATATTAGGAATGAAAATCGTTGATATTGTTAACTTTCTCTGAAAGAGATCCACGTCGCGGTATATTCATTAAACCAACAAATGAAAATAAACGCTCTACAGCAGCTGACGATGGTGAAGGTGTATTGTACCTCAGATACGCTTTTTTAATCGTAGGGTATTGAGTGAGCATCTCAGTGGAGGTAGATGGATTGGCGAGATATGCAAAGTACTCATTCTCAGCCGAGTGATTCGCAGTACTGCATGTTTGCAAAGACTAATCTGAAAAGATATAATGATAATGCCATACTTCAATATAATGTTTTTATTAAATGTATTGAGTACTTTCTACCTGTGAAAGAGAAGTCAAAAAAAGAGCAGTCAGTAACTACGTCTTGCTGATTATTTTTTCGCGGTGCATCTGAGTTGATGCTGCACTCATCTTGTATCATATTTTTCACCAATTTGCTTATTTCTGTAAGCTTTCCGTCATTATAGCAAGGGTTAAGTGCTGATATCCATTTTAGCTTTACAGATGGGCAGAGAACAGATGCGACAATAGCATCATTGACTTCCGGCGATAAATCGAAGTAAGGCTGAAATCTTTTTATTAGAGCGTCTTCTAGTAATTTAACTATATCCAAGGAAAGCGTTTTAAGGGGATTATGGATTTTATTTTTTATTTATTCTTGACTGTAGCCAAAGTGGGAAGTAAGTAGCCATAAACCATCCCACTTTCTCGCTGCAAAAAATCCAGAGCTTCAGCAATTGGTCTTAATAAGTTAACATAATCATGAAGGTAGTCCATATCACTTTCGAAAAATTTCTGCACCTTCAGTCTTATGCATAATATATTTATGTTGTCCTTATGAGCAATTATATCCTTAATGGAATCATAAAGCGAGTTCCATCTTGTTATAACTGGATACTTAAGTTGTGAACCCAAAACAGCAATAATTTGCTCCGAACTCTTTGGCGTGTTTACTTTGCACCACAAGTTTGTGCACTTTTGAATTATCTTTTATAAAGGAATTGTATTATATTGGAGTTCAAATAGTTTTAATGTAAGTAACGGTAGGTGCTACCTAGATTTGTAGAATAAATAACCTCATAGTTCCAATAGAAAGAAAATATAATAATTGCAATTTTAACGAGTTTTAACACGTAGCTTGTAACATTAAGCCCACCACTGCCGATAACAGACTTCCCAGAAACTGGTGGCTGTAGATGTCATCTATTATGTGCATAAGAAACTTTGAGTAAAGAAACTATCTAATACAAAAAATAAGCCAGTACTATGAGATTATTTCCTATAAGCCTTTAGTACCTACTTAGTGCTTACATCACACTAGACATCGTACTTACATTCTTATGCTTCTCGTAGTTAGAAGGGTTTTTCTTTAAAATACGCATAACATCCGTTGACCCAAGCAAATTTAGAGTATGTGTTGCGCATTTAATATGCTTTGGCAGGCAGTTTTCGAAAAGGTTGTTTTGGAATTCTATATCTTCGTTGTCTGAAAATTCTCCATCCTCTGTACTCACATCATTGCACAGGTAGTTTTTAAGGGATTTGTTAATTCCAAATTCTTTAAAAGCTTTCAAAAAATTTGCCCCATTGTCCGTAACTGTTGCAACGACGTTGCTGCAATTTAAACCGAATTCCGTATGAATTTGCAGGGTCATATCATTCACACGGTCATATGTATGGCAACCATAAAAGCGCTTACATGCCAATGCAATTGACTTCCTTTGGTAGAATTCGTCTAACCAATGGCACGTATATCCAAAAAAAACTGCGATGTTTCGTCGACCATACATCAGCAGTGGTGCAAAAATATTTATTATTTGATATTAGGTGTTTTATTCGATCAATCATTGCCGAAAATGTTTCGTCTATAGTCTTCAATGCCGTTGGTCTGCTCATTACTTTAAGTTCGGCATTGGCAAACCGAATTAGGTTCCTGAATGAAGGATTCTCAACAACTGATCTTGGGAGCATATTGTTTGCAATGAACTGAATGGTGAGGCTTTGAAACTGATTCTGCCTAGATTTCATCGGCTTCAAGTTAATGGTCTTAGTTTTTTCATACTCCAGAAATTCTTCAGGGTGTTTTTGACGCAAACGCCTGATGAAATTAGATGTTACCTGCTTCGATCCCTGCAACCTTGAGTGGCAAACACAACACTCAACTAAAACCCAATTTCTTTTGCGGTGAAATTCTGTGGCGCACAACTAAACGTAAGAAAAATAATAGTAGAAAAAAAAAAATATTTGGAGTACGAATGCGGTTAAATAGAGGGCTGCAAAAGAGAGCTGAACCTTATTACACTAACGGAATGCTACCTTCTTCTTATTTAGAGATTTAATTTATTTATTTACTTCTTTAATGTCAATCGTCTTAGTATAATACGTCTATAGCACATATAGCGAAATTTAATTTAAGGATAATGGTCATGTATTTTTTGTATATGTATACATTCATGATTATCTATGTGTATATATTTAACTATTTGTATTTATTTATTTGTCTATTTATTTATACATATATTTATTCCCATATTTATTTATCTATTCATTTTATTTATTTATTAAAATAATTTATTTATTTAATTCATTTATTAGTTTATTTATTTAAAACATGCACATGTATATATAAAAGTCTCTATTTAGTATTCTACATTTAGTTATATTAATTACTTATTTATTTATTGATTATTACATATTTACTATTTCTTTTTTTTTGTCTTTCTTTTTCAATTATTTTGTTCATCTGAGTATAGTATTTCAGTAGTAAGAACATAAGTGACAGATCTCTGTATGCAAAATGTGTGGTAGCAACTAATATTGTATTTCATCTCGAAATTAACAAACTGTCTATCTATCTTATTACTTAAATTTTACAAATAAGCACTCCTTAGCAAAGTCATCAATATTTTCACGACAACTTATCTCGGAATGAATTCTCCAAGATAAGAAGATCTTTTACCTTAAAACCGTGTGCTCAAAAACTAAAGTTTCGAGTCTGCAAATTATTTTATTGGATCAAAATAAAAGATTTCGAGTTGATAGATGGACAAAGACACACGATTCGTACAGTTGACCACAGCAGTGAAAATATTGATATGATCAAATCGATGGTACTGTTGGAGAAACCGATAGTTTCAAAGAACCTAGAGCCCCATATATATATTAACATTATTTTGCCGCTGATCAATTTGATTATTGCTTATTCTAAGTGCATATGATATTCATATGGGGTTTTTAATATGGTCATTTTTACTAAAGCTTAAAGAAATAAGTTGCTTGATATATTGGGTTACTTTGTATAAAGAAATTAAGCGATCAATATTTTAAATTCGAAAATGTACATCAAAATAAAGCTTGCTTTGCAATACGGTTAAATATATAAAATTCACAAGAGCACCAACCTGTTTAACGATACTGAAAAATCTTCCTCCAAATATTAAGTTACCATCGTAAATATCTTGGTCTGATTTAGCCACCTTAAGGTCCGAAAAAAGTTCCACGGATATTCCTGGGTTGTTGGTTGAATCATCTATTATTATATTTGCTGACCCAGTTTTTAGCCTTTTTATTTCGGGTGAATCGTCATCATCAATATAAGAATGCGTTCTCTTGTTTTTCGAACTAAGAACCTGCAAATTTCTAGATGACCTTGAACTGGTGGACTGTTCACTTATATCAACTGCCACTGATAGCAGCGATGGGGTTATTCTGGCTGCTACTTTATCCAAGGCTGGGTATGGTCTTTTGTAATTTTTTGGAAGTTTTCGGTGAGAAATTTGGATCAGCATCGTAGTCTTCTGACGAAAAATCTTCAGAATCCATTTTTCACTTCTTTTTTTAATTTTCACAATCTATTAAGAAATTCACTCCGATTACACTATTACTCTCACTACAAGTGCGCTTACGATTCCGATAACATTACCACATAGTCTAATGAACTTTCGGTAATTACGAAAACTAAGAACAGTTTGGCTGACTTTGACTCGTTAAAATAAAGTGTACGGCTGGGTCGCATGTACTTGTACATAAATATGTACATATGTGACCAAATCGGTAAAATACATTTAATAACAATAATAAACATTGCTTAAATTTTGATGTACTTACATACGTATAATCCACACATATGTTTTTAGCTGGCTGGTTCATAAGTAAAGTACCATTACACTAATTGTTTGACAAAAATGTAGTGCGTAGTTTGTTAATACAAGTTATTTAAATAATACTTTCAGTCTATGACTGATTTTAGAAATATTAAATAAAACAACTTTCTTTCTTTACTTCCAGTCTATGACTGATCACTTTATTCTAAGCTTAATTCTAACTTAACAATTTTTTTATAATATGCCTAGTAAGTAAGTTCGGTGCATTGGGGTGAATGAATTGAAAGGTGCTGATAGTGTGAGAATGGATTGAGGTGAATGGGTGAATGTGATTGGGGTAAATGTACGGGAGTGCAGCGTGTGGCGGAAATGCAGTGCTGGTTTTAAGAAGGCTGGTGTCTGGTGTCCGGTTATGCTGGGTTGTCGGCGCGTGTGTTAACTCCTCCCCCTGTTAACTTCGAGACGCCCTCGTTTCGACCTTTGACTTGCGTAATTATGGAGTCAATTTGGTTTGAGGTGATTGTATTTTGCCTGTTGCGTCTAAGGAGCATAAAGATTAGTGTGCAAATAATTACTGCTACTGGGGTAATAGTGATCCACCAGAAAATTTTTTGAGCCGATATTTCTTCTCTGAGCGCTTCGATATGGTTTGTGTTTTCGATATGAATATGATGTAAATATGGAAGCGATAGTTTCTCTTCATGCTCAAGGTGCGTTATAGAAAGAGCCTTCGGGGGATGCGGTACGACGGAAGCATATTTTTTCTTAATTCTGTATATGGTGTCGTTAACTTTTATTGAATCCGAAAATGTCAGTAGATATGTTCCATGCACTTCTAACTGAACCTGGTCGGTAACTGTTGTTTTCGGTATATCGTTGAGGATTATTACTCCGTCCTCAATCTCTTGTACAAGAGGCAGGTGATATGCGTTCTGAGAGGATCATTGAGCTGTATTATTGTTTAGTAAGTGCATGATGCATTCCGAGGTTGTAGGTTGGCAAATGTTGGCTTCTGACGTATAGACGCATTCTTTTAAGGGTTGCATGTAATCCTTGCACTTTGCAGCCTGACTTATATCTAACTTAAGAATAGTTTTATTATGAACTACAGGATAAATTTCGATAAAATCACAAAAGTTTTCGATTTTTGGAATTTTAAGTACATAATTAATGACATCTGAATTTTGAAGTATTTGAATTTTAGCAGCAGAAAGTAAGTTACTTATACTAATCGGTAGATACTGAGAATCAATTAAGTGACTTATTTCTATGTTGTCTAAGATTAATGGGTTTATTATGTTATTTCTTCCTAATACAATTGATAGGGCTATATTATTTAAATGGTTAATAACAAGATTATTTCTTACAGATAGATATTCCAAAAGTAATAATTTTGATTCTGATGACTTACTAATATCGCTGTGTTGTGAAATAATGGCGTTGATTTGATTCGTTAATTCATTAATTTTATCTTGTATTTGGGAATTTATTTTTGTTTGTCTATTACTGTTTTCAATTAATGTGTTTTGTTTTGTTAAAAGGAGTTCAAAATCGTTGTGGTCAGGCGTTCCGGCTATAAATTTTAGTGCGCTCCCAATAAAGTCGATAGATCTTGCGAATCTCCTTGGTACTTCAAGTGTACTAATTATGTGCAATATCTCTTCAGACTGTTGGTTTAGGATGTCGTTTCCTTTCTGCAGGGCCGTGATGTGAACGTTTTTGCTTTCGTAAGCAATGGTCCTTTATTCAGAAAGGTTTGTGACATGAACAAGATATAAAAATTCGTTGAAGGTGGCTGTTTTTCCCTTCGTTACTGCTATGAAGTGTGTATTCGAGTAATTGTGAATTTCGGCTATAGATACCCGAAGGATGATGAATGCCAAACTGAAAATATAATATTAACGGAGATTAATCTTATGAATCTTCTTGCCGTCTATTAAAACTGTGGTGCCTAAATCTCTTTGTATTACTTTTTCGATAAGAATTTTTTCAAATTTGTTTCCTAAGCGCCTATTTCTACGGACGAAAACTATTTCACCAGGGTGATCGATTTTATTGGATGTATTTTGGTTAATTCGGCCAAGCGTTTTTTCTTGAGCAATGGTAAGCTTTTTCCTTATGAGCTCTAGCTTGTCTGCTTGATAATCATGCATGATATCAGTTGGTTTTGCGTTCGTAATAGAGTGGATAGTATTATTATATTTATGTGTTGCTAAAAGCACAAGGTCTACTGTGTCACTTATTTGTTGTTGCGCTTTAATACAACGTGCAATTTCCAACAGCGTTGAATGGAATCGCTCAATTTGGCCATTACTCTCGCTATGAAGTGTCGGAATAAAAAAATTGCTCAATGGAAAAGTGGTCTCTGAGAAGCGTTGTAATAATACTTGATCTAAACGCTTTTTCATTATCGGAAACTATTATTTTTGTACTTTTGAATTTTCCTAGGATTTGAAGCAATGCTTCTTTTATGTCAATGGAAGAACGTGAGGCTATAGGGATTACTATGCATTACAATGCATGTTAAGAAATGCTGTTTATCTGTAATAAATATATCGATATGTAGAATTTCTCCCGGAGAGCTAGGTACCGGTGTTGCGCCTAACTCTGGTTTAGGAGGTTTCCTTTGGTATTTGTTTTCCAAGCATATTTTACAATTCATAATAATAGTCTTTAGCATCTTCTTAATATCAGGGAAATAATAGTCATTGAGTATTTGCTGAAAGTTTTCCTGAAGGGAACGATGTGCCCGATTATGTTCCGTAGTAACTGTCTCTAATTGGTCATCTTTGTTTAGAAGGTCAATAACCAGTTTTTCAGTGTGAACAAATTTGACGGTTGGGAAATTTAATATAAGGGTATTTTGAATTTGAGCTAGAGTTGGGAGATCGCAGTGAACTGCATTCACCACGTTAGGGTTTACACATTCTTGCAGATATTGCATTAATATGGCAATAGTGCTAAAGTTTATTGTGTGTCGGATACATTTCTGAAACAAGATTTTTGTACTCTTATGATTATTGCTACATCTGGATATTACCAGTTGGTTTCTAAATTGGTTGACAGGGAACTTTATTGCTTGAATTGTTCTGGTTAATGAAATTTCGCTGTGTACTGTTTCTGTTTTCGTGTTTGATTTAGATAAGGTATGAATAAATTGTCTGGAAAGTGCATCTGCAACCTTGTTTTCTTTACCTGGTTTATAATGGAATTTAGGCGAGAATTCCTCAATAAATGCACGCCATCTTTTGATCTTTGAATTTGGATTTTTGTCTGAAATTGCGAATGTTAGGGGTTGGTGATCTGTGTATATGTGTATGTCTTTGGTACCGTATAGGTAATATCTAAGATTCTGTAATGCCCATACTATTGCCAAAAGTTCGCGCTCATTGGTGGCGTAATTTTAATCTGTTTTTGAAAGCGTTCGTGAAATCATGGTAATGGGTTTGCTATCCTGAGAGAGGACTGCCCCTAATGCAGACGAAGAAGCATCAGTTGTTAATTCAAATGGCTTTTCATAATCCGGATATTGTAGCAAAACGTCTTCTGAAGCTAAAATTTTCTTAAGTTTTTCAAATGCCTGTAACGCCTCTGTATCAAGTTTTATTTTTATATTTTTCGAATGATTAGTTCCTATATGACCATTTTCTCCGCGTAAGAATTTTGTCAGGGGTTTAGCTATTCTCGCATAGTCTTTTATAAACCTGCGATAATATCCTGATAATCCCAAGAATGAACGTAATGCTCGAAGTGACTCTGGTGTTTTATAATTTAAAATGTCCTGAACTTTGCCGGGGCAGGTTGTGATACCTTTTTGTGAGACTAAGAAACCTAAAAACTCTACTTCGGTTTTAAAAAATTTAGATTTTTCCGTGGAAACACGCATTCCAGCTTGTTCCAGTTTTTTCAATATTCTGTCTATATGTGTTAAATGTGTCTCCTCGTCTGGGGAGTATATGATTATATCATCGATATAAACATGACAGATTTTACCGATATCTTCTCGTAAAATATCGTCAATGGCTCTTTGAAAAATGCTGGGAGCATTTTTAAGGCCAAAAAATAAGGCGACAAAATTCATATTTGCCATTATTAACGTTGAAAGCAGTCTTTTGGCGGTCATTTTCGGCTAAAATGATTTGATGAAACCCAGATTTTAGATCCAGGGTAGTAAAGTATTTGGATTTACCCAAATTTGCTAGTATGACCGATGTTTCGGGTATAGGGTACCGGTCGGCTATGGTGTTCTCATTTATTTTCCTAAAATCGATGACCATTCGTAATTTTGGTTTGCCATTTTCGTCTAAACCTTTTTCATTAACTACATGAATTGGGGAATTATATGGTGAACATGATGTTGGAATGATTCCGTCAAGCAACAGCGACTTTATTTCAGTATTTATGAACTCAGTCGCCGAAATAGGATAAAGGTAACTCCTAGTATAGATAGGTTCATCAGTTGTTGTGCGTATGGTGGCTTTAATCTGCGTATTATAAGGTAATGCCCTATCTGGCTCTGCAAATGCACTCGCATTTTCTTGGATTAACTGTTTAAATTGTGTTTGGAGGTAATCAGGAACTGATTTTTGGTCTGTAATAATCAAATTAACCTGTTGACAAATGAGATGGCGCAGTTTTTCTTTGCCATGCTTATAAAACAAAATTTCATTTTTGGTATCGATTTTTGCATCTATTTGCTTAAGGAAATCGTACCCTATGATACCGTCGAAAGTATTTAACGAAGGGAGTAAGAAGAAAGTTGAAGTGTTGTTTAAGATATTGATTTTGCATTTTTCTGTGATGAGATTAGTTCCGTTTACAGACTTAACATGAAATGGGGTTTCTACTGAACATACTGCTTTTAGAAAGTCATGCTTTTTAATATAATTCTTTGAAGTTCCTGTGTCGATTAAAATTCGCGTCTCTTGTCCATTTATTGCAGTTTTAGTAATAAACGGCAAGAGTGACTTTACCCTAAAAAATTGATCTCATCATTTATTTGATTATCCGACCGGCCTTCGTAAGAATTATCCCAGCATAATACGCTTCCTATTTCAGAACTTTCTAATGGCATTGAGTTAATTTTTTGTAATTTTTGGATAGGTGATCGAGTAGAGTTTGTTATTTCACGTGGGCGTTTAGCCATCGTGGTCTTTTGTTGGTCTGCATATCTAAAGTTTCTACTAGGATGCTGTTTTGAAAAACTATTCTGAGCAAGAGTTTGCTTCCTAAGATAAGAAGTACGACTATCCACTTCCATTGGAACTTGTTTATTTTGTTGGTTTTGTTGAACACGACTATACTGTGGGTGATTTCGAATACGTGGATCAGAATCTGTTCGAAACTGCGATCCATTTATTTTTGTTAAGCTGCCTGCTGCAAAAGTACGTGCGAATTCGTATCGCTTATGGTTTGTTTCCAACTCTTGTGCCGTCGCAAGAGCTGTCGGTAGATCTACTGGATGTGAAGAAAATAATATATCGCATAAGGGCTTCCGTAGACCGGAAATGAAAATACGTAGAGCATTCTCCCTGGCACGCTCGTTGAGAGCAACGATAATCTCATTGTTACCGCTATGTGTCATAATATTTTTATTTATTATAAGGGTCAAATTTTTGTCGACTGCATCGTAATATTCACTAATAGATAGGTTGCCCTGACGCAAAATACTAAGTTCATTTTCAAGAACACGTAATGGCCTTTTGTCCGAATACACTTGATCTAATCGAGCAATAATCGCATTAAAATAAAGCACCGTATTAAAAGCGGATAAAGTTGCGTTTGCAGATTCTGTTATTTTGTTTCTTAGAATTCCGATGGCGATGTAATAATTTTCGGATCCTTCATGATAATAGCCCATGGCAAAATTTGCGGCTGTACGCCAGGAAGGATATGAGGCGGAGTCGCCTTTAAACTCGCGTAACGATTTTATTAAATCGAGGCCACCACTACGATTTAGAACACCGGGTCGAATAGATACAGGCACGTAAGTTTCAACACTAGGGGGTTGTAATTGACCGATTGCTGATGTCAGATTATTTATTTGTTCCGTAAACTTTTTCTGCGATAGCTCGACGGTAGCACGGACAAGTTCTATAATTTGTTCTCGAGTAATGCTCATTTTGGAATACCTTTACACTATTATTTACTATTAACACTTTCTATTTTGATTTTTCACAATATTTCAAATAATAAACTAATTTTCACTTCTTTTTTTTTAAATTTCATTCTTATTGCTATTGGGTTGAGTCTTCTCGTTTGTTGATTGTTGAGGTCCTTAATTGTTGAGCCTCCTTGTTTGTTGATTTTTGGGGCCCTTAATTGGGCGGGTTATCAGGGTTCTTATAAGGTTGGGCGCCAGTTATTTAAATAATACTTTCAGTCTATGACTGATTTTAGAAATATTAAATAAAACAACTTTCTTTCTTTACTTCCAGTCTATGACTGATCACTTTATTCTAAGCTTAATTCTAACTTAACAATTTTTTTATAATATGCCTAGTAAGTAAGTTCGGTGCATTGGGGTGAATGAATTGAAAGGCGCTGCTAGTGTCAGATTGGATTGTAATATGATTAGTAAGTATTGTCGGTGCATGGGGTGAATGGATTGAAAGGTGCTGATAGTGTGAGAATGGATTGAGGTGAATGGGTGAATGTGATTGGGGTAAATGTACGGGAGTGCAGCGTGTGGCGGAAATGCAGTGCTGGTTTTAAGAAGGCTGGTGTCTGGTGTCCGGTTATGCTGGGTTGTCGGCGCGTGTGTTAACTTACACACTATATAAATTAATAAATATAACAGTAAAATTTTAATTACTTACATTATCAAGTTGCTGAAAAATCTTCACGAATCCACTACGTGCCCTGTAGGTATAGTTGCAAACAAGACAATGTAAACTAACTGTATAGTGTGATTCCTTTTGGCTAATGCTTCTTGACCAAAACAAAACATTCAATGAGTAACTACTGTCACTTACAATTATAATGCAAGTACTGCAAATAATATTGCCTAAAGCGATGAACAACAAGAATATATGGTTTACTTATTCATTTATATATGTACCTAAAGGGATTTTGTGGTTCAAATCAAATATGTACAGTACATACATTGAATTTAATTATTTTTGTTGTATTTATTTATGTTTGAACTTTGTTATTGGTTTTACACGAAGATGTGGAGACAATATGTTATCATTTTTATTATTATTTATTTTCTTTTTTAGTTTATGTATGAATTAGTGCTAGTTTATTTTTTATTTTTTTATTTTTATATATTTATTCTTCTGGTAGGCGACACTAAAAAACAGATTCAATAACTTGAATGACTTCAACGAATTAAAAGACTTCAATGACTTCAGATGATTTCAATGATTTCAAAGACTTCAATGACTTCGGATGACTTCAATGACTTCAAAGACTTCAGATGACTTCAATGACTTCAAAGACTTCAATGACTTCAGATGACTTCAATGACTTCAAAGACTTCAATGACTTCAGATGACTTAAAAGACTTCAAAGACTTCAATGACTTCAAGGGAATGCAATGAATGCTAGTGACTTCAAGGTGACTTCAATGAGTGCAGAGCATTCAAAATGATTGACTTCAAAATTATGATTGCAGAAAATGATTGCTAAATCATGACTTCAAAATGAATGGTGATTTACTTTTTCTAAGTTGAAGTCATTATTGAAGTCATTGAATTGAAACAAATTCACGTGAAGTCAAATGAGTTAAATGACAAAATGATTGCATTCTTTTACAGCTCTGGAACTTAACCGTAACTTCTTCCCTTTTTGGTATATAACCCCACGCAAAACTTGTTCTAAATAAGTTGATAGGTATCGGTGTTATATGTGTGGTGCCTTTTTGAAGGAGAGCAGGGAATATTTCATCTTCTCCTGGGGCCTTAAAAGGAAGAAAAGAATTTTTGGCCCATATTATTTTTCCTTTATGGAAGATTTCCTTTGATCTCTGTCAGTCCTCTCTGGTTGGCCTTACGATCCTGCTCTGGAGAGAATAGACTGGAGAGATGGGAGCGGTAACGGAATCTGGGACGTTTGTTTCGGCTAGGAGCTGTAGCGTCTGTAGACCGTTTTCCGCATAGGTGCCATCTGTTTTTTTTCATTAACCCGGTTTGGTTAATGTGCCGTTTAGAAAGAAGTCTGTGAATGCGGGCACAGCTGGGAATATTAGAAAGCCCCTGGCAGAAATTTTTCCAAGATTCTCTTTTAGCTTTTATAGTCTCGAGGTTATAATTGGTTAGAGTATGAAGTCCAATCATTGTTGCGCTTCGCCTTGTTGAATCATTTTCTAGTTTCTTTCCTTAAATTGGGCAGCTTTTTGTTCTACCACGGTGTGAAGCGGTTGCCTGATTTTCCTTTCTCTGGGCAGGTCTGGTGCTATGCTGATTTGATTGCTAGATTTAGATTCTCACAACCAAGTTATAGGCTATCTATTTCTCTAATATTCTTATTGCAGTGTTTCAAGTTATTCATGAGTTCTAGACCATATCGGTCCCAATCTGGGCTGTCTATAAGTTTGAGAGTGTTTAGTGCCTAAATTGATATCGAAGCGAATTTGGCGATGGTCCGGTTTTGTTGAAACATGCCAGTTTTCGATAAGGTTCTTCATGAATGGGATGCTAAGGGTGAAAGAAGAACTTCTGACCTAACTCTGTTCATAAAGGTGACGTTATTTCCGTAATTTATAATATCAATATTATTTTTATTAATAAATTCTAGAAAAGACTCACATCTTTTGTTTATATCCGAGCTGTCCCAAATGGTATGATGAGCATTTGGATCGCATCTATGTAATTATAAGCTGAAGGTTCCTTCTGCCACAGTAGTCCACAAGATCCTGCAGTGACCGAAATTCCAGGTCTTTGGAGTCTCCAGCCAGGTAAGCTGAGCATACAACTGCGTCTGTCTTACCTCCGTCAGCGGGTAGTTCTATCATTGTCGCCGCCAGATCTTTTGTAGTGTGCTCTGGAATTGGAATTGTTTTTGCCGTTTTGTTAATTAAGATGCATGCTCTAGGTCTACCTTCATTTACAGAATCGTAAATTAACTCACCTGTGAGGCTTTTTATCTGGTCCTTAAGTGTGTGCGGCTCCTGCATAAAAGCCACATCTAGGTGATCCTTATTAAGTCTTTGACTTAAAACCGCCGATGCGGCTTTCGCGTGCTGAAGATTTATTTGGATGCACCTTAAACCCATATTATTTTTATTGGTTTGATGTGCAGAGCTGCCAACATTTATAGCTGGCTCAGTGAGATTACAGATTGCTTCTGTCTTAGAGTTTGAGGATGAGTCTTCTGACACCTTCGACGCTTGAAATGTTTTCGATCTTTTTTCTGCTGAACCGCTAATACCAGTCGTCATGGTTTCTACTGCCTCCTGAGGACTCGCCATACTTTTGTGGAGACTCCGGTGTTCTGCCTTGCGATCCTGGATAGGAATACGTCCTTGGTAATGATGTCTTCTTCGGAGATAAGAGTAACACATGTGAATAACTTTGGAACTTCGTTATCCTAATTTATCCTTAAGCTAGTTGCTTTCCATGGCTTGATTCTGCCCGCCGCCAACACGAGCCATTTTTTATCCATCTCTCTCATCGGTGGCAACAAAGAGATCAGGGCATTTCTTGTCGCCTTTGTCCATCTCAACCAGTAGGCTTTTCCTCACTAACTGGACTTGTTGCGTTGTGAGTGTCTCCTCCGGATGCATAGAGTGCATTATGGCAACTTTACATTGGCCCATAGTATCCTATAGGACAGTCCTGATGTGGTGGGTTGCTCCAGTGCTACATCGAAAGCCTGTGGCTTTGCTACCATTTGAGCTTTTGTGTGTGTCTGAGTGTGGCTTCGAAACCGTTGGCATGTCCTTTTTAAAAGGGGTTTTTTGCGGCGACCTGTGGTGCAGTTTGTGAGGGTCTCTTTGATCTCCTCTCTACATAACTGCACATGTGTCCCCACGTGACTCTGTGTGCAGTCTGTGTTTTTTCCGCACAGTTTGAGGAGAGTTGTCAATACCTGGATCCACTGTCCTTACTGTGCTTCTCTTTTTCTCTCTTTTAGCTAGGACTTTTGCATAGCGCTCTCTTTCCATGCGCTTGGCTTCTTCGGGGGCAATGCCACTGCGGATTTTGGCTCCAATTCGGCATCTCTGAGCGCCAGTGAAGTATTCATACTCCAGCTGGGTTTTGAGGTTTTCTGCATTGCCGTTGTTTTCGTCGCTTGATGTTTTTGACGTGTGAGCAACGATTTTGGGAAACGAGGGAATTTCCTATGTCTTTATCTCCGAAATAGGTGAACGGAGTAGAGATTCCTCATCTGACACCGTTAGAATATTCGTGATTTATTTTTGTTTCTTAACTCTGTTTTTGTTGTTGTTTTCTGTTGTATCCATTGATGGATCAGAGGTCACCCGGTATCTCATAGGGATATTGCGTTTGCGATGCACATCTTTTTTTTCATTCCCTGTACCATTCAGTCCTCGGCACGTATTTCACAACACCTTGACTTGGGAAAAATTTTGTTCTTGGTGCGCGGAGGTGACGTCCTCTACCACACTACGTGGCCCTCCCCTATCCCTCATCTGGGGACGCGCCGGGTCGCCTGAGAAGCACGTGTTTTATCCCGGACCCGAATAGATGCCTTGTCCTTGTTGTCTGTAGCAATCGCCGTAGTAGATGTCAGAGCTTTTCATCCTATCGCGCTTCTTGGATGGCGATAATGTCTGCTTTGTCGCAGTCTATGGCCCCCGCAAGTTGTTCAGTTGCACGTGGTTTGTAGAGGGACTTGACACTCCACGTGCAGACACGAAGATCGTTGTCCCTTTAACGTTTGCAGGGCCATCAACAGTAAAATCATCCGTATCCGTCGCCGTTTTTTGCTTCGTGACCGAAGGTTTTCTACGTGGTAGGGAAGTTAACCAGACGTCACAACCCCCAACCTGGAGGGCCAGGGCCAGTTTGTTATGTTATGCCCCTTAGATGTGAGCAGATTACACCGGTGCCAATAGTTCACTATGGGAGCCCCATTAAAGTCTCCTCCAACACCATCTCTATTCCAAGGTACTGACTGACCTTGAAAATTCCTAACCGATCTGTAATCCGAATATGTCGAAGCACCTCGTGCAATGTATTCGCTAAGTTCAATCTAACTCCAACTGAAGACGCCACCGTTGACTCCATCTCGGGAATTGGTCGTTGCCGTCGCCGCACAGTGGTCGATTTAGAACACTAGCTGGTCATAAGCGAAAAAAATAATGTTGTTACTATTAAAAAAAATACAGGTAGGCTTAAAGTCAAACATCCAAATAACGAGAAACAACAAAAAAAAATTCTTTAATTCCGTTACTTTATCAATGGGAAGCATCTCAATGCAATGCATAAAACTTTGCTCACTCTCGATTTTGCCTTTCGCGCGTTAACAGGTGTTTATAAAGTGTTATAGTGAAATAATGGTGAGATAATTATTTGAAGCAAATATATCAGAGTATGCTGTTGGTAAATATTTTTAAATTCAGAGTATTTTTATTAAAAAATAAGTAAGGTTTTGTCACTATGAACTAAATGTGGTGGTACATTTTTTTGTAGTGATGAGCTAACTTTTTTTTTATTTCTTGGTCCATAAAAAAAAGTGCGATAAAGTGACATCGTGAAACTTTTTTTGTTTGAAGATTGGATGATTACCTTCAAAATAATACTTAATTAAAGTGCCGAAACTTAGCGCAACATTCTTTTTTCTTCTCTTACAGGTATCAGTCCGCCCTTTTCAGGGCGACCATTCTCTTTACGTCAAGAAGTTTTTTTTGTTCATTCAGAGTGAAATTTTTTTTAATTTATCAGTAACGGTTTGTGC
This sequence comes from Brachypalpus laphriformis, assembly GCA_945910035.1. Lineage (NCBI taxonomy): Eukaryota > Metazoa > Arthropoda > Insecta > Diptera > Syrphidae > Brachypalpus > Brachypalpus laphriformis. The sequence goes on from OX246754.1 coordinate 91,728,375, forward strand.
AAGTGCTGTTTTGCAGTACGTGTTGTCAAAAAAGTCAATAACCGTTCTTGATGAAGCTGCTCATAAAAAATGCCTCGACTACAGTAAAACTTTTGTATCACACCTTTTCAAAAAGTATAAAGAAAAAAAAATGTCACCAGAACGATTTTTAAGAGCTAAAGAGTTTTGGCTTCAAAATGAGTTCCTAATTCCATAGCCTGAAATTCATGTGCCAAAAACTTCCAGACAAGGAAGACTGGAAAAGGAATTCCAGGAATGTGGAAACAGAGCTAAAAAACGAAAAATTCCAAACCTTATGGAAAGATCGGCCGAAGAATTATCATATGCTGTTGAGTCTAAGCTTATGATAGAAGGAAAGCGTTCTAAAGTCGAAGTCGTAAAAAGGGTTGTCGAGTGCTCTCCTAAAACACTTAGAGAGCTTAAGAAACCCGAAACTCCGAATACGATCAAGCCATATACATCTGAAGAAGCTCTAGCCCTTATAGCCAATTTGAAACTGACAAAACATCAATATAAGCAACTTCAGAAAAGCGCAAAAGAAAGAAATGTTAATATTTACCCAGTCTACGATACTATTTTAGAAGTAAAACGAGAGTGTTATCCAACAAGTAATTTTTTGACTATAACCGAAACCTTTTGTGAAGTTAAACTACAGCCATTGTTGGACTTGACACTACAATGTTTGTTTGCTGCACACCTTGAAACTTTTAAAAGCCAGTTAGAAAACGGTGATGCTTTAGTATGCTCGTGGAAATGGGGCTCTAATGGTGGAAGTCACTCGCGTTATAAGCAAAACTTTTTGGTAAATCCTGAGGCAAGTGATACTGATATTGTGCTAACATGCATAGCACCTTTAGAAATAAGTAAAGTTGGTTCTGGGACTGAAAATATTTGGATGAATTCAAGAACATCGATACGTTTCGATTTCGCAAAGGAAAATATTGAGACAATAAAAAGAGAGTTCAACCGTATGGAAACCGAAATAAATTGTCTAGAAGCTACAAGGGTAACCTTTAACGACAAGACTGCTTTAGTTCATCATTGTTCAAAACAATGGTAGATGGCAAAACATGTAATGCTGTTATGGAGAACAGGGGTAGCTCAGTTTGCTATATATGCAAGGCATCTCCTAAGGACATGAACAATATTCAACTTTGCTTACAAAAATCTTCTGACACTACTGCCTATTCATACGGCTTATAAAGTTTTCATGCACACATTGGATTTATGGAAGCACTGCTACATGTATCTTACAAAATTGAAAATGAAAGCTGGCAGGCAAGAGGATCTGAAGGGAAACTATCAGTAAAAAATAGAAAAGAATTATTACAAAATGAAGTAAGATCTGAATTTGGAGTCTTAGTAGATTTTCCAAAATAAGGTGAAGGAAATACCAATGACGACAACACGGCCCGAACATTTTTTAAGGATCCAGCAAAAACTGCTGAAATAATAGGCTTAGACCCGAAACTGGTAGAACGTTTTTCAATTGTTTTAAAGACATTAGTTCAGGTCTGAAAATTGATACCAATAAATTCGGTACTTACTGTTTGGACACAGCAAAATTATTTGTTTCCAAATATAATTGGTACAAAATGCCTGGAAGTGTCCACAAAATTCTGTTGCACGGTGCTGCTATCGTTGAAAGTTTTCCAATCCCTATCGGCTTTCGGAAGTTGTCGTAGAAGCCCGTCAAAAAGATTACAAAATTTTTCGAAGCGCGTTTTCAAGAAAGATATCCCGAATCGCAACAAATACTTATGTGCTCCATGCCATGTTGATATCTTCTGATCCAAAGATAAGCGAATTCCGACATCCACCAACCCTAGAACACAAGATACTACCCCCTGAAGTCATGGAAATAATTTTAAATTGATTTATAAAACACATTTCCAATCAAACATAATAAAAAAATTAAATCCGAAGTAATTTTTTCACACACATAAAAAAAAAACCTTTGTCTACGGTTTCAACCAGTTATACCTACACATATGTGTGTCAATAAACTTGGTAAAATTTCTCTTCAAAATTTTGTCAACTGCTATTCGTACTCCTTTCTGGCAAGTGAAACAAAAATGAAGCCGCAAATTTAAAATTTGCCCATATTGCTTACTTTCCGATTTCCCAATCTCTAAGCAAATAAAAATTACTTACCTCAGGATATCAAATAAACAACGGTAATTCTCATTAAACTTTAATTATCTAAATTAAAATTCTTCAGAAAAACAGGATTCGATTATTTTTTGTAATTTATTTTCCATTTACTTATTTTTTTCTTTAGCTTTCGAACATTTTTAATTTAATTACATTAAATTATATTGTATATAAATTCATTTTTTAAATTAATTACTTTAAATTATTTTTGTTTATTTAATTAAATTCTTTAATAAATAAATAATTTCATAACTGAAATTTATTTAAAAAAATAATTTTTAAATGAAAGGATGACAGCATTTAATTTAGTTTTAAGTAAAAGGGAAAATAATTATATAGCTAGGTACATAATGCAGGTACATATGTAATTCATTTTTTTTTATTTACAAGAAACTTTTTTATTTATTTACAGGAAACTTCTTTAAAATTTTATTTTCCTGCTTTTCATCAGGGCAAAATCTCTTATTATTCTTTCAGTATCGATGGTCTCTGTGATTTCCTGCTCTATAGCCATGATGCCCAGATTAGATAGCCTTAGAGTGCTCATTGTGGACCTTAAATAATTTGTAATAAGCTTCAATTTTGAGAATCTCCTCTCACAGCCGGCATTACTTATAGCAATTGTGAGAAAAAGACGAAGCATTATTGTTATGTAGGCAGACTAACTTCCAGTATAAACTGTAATATATATTTTAATAGTTCGAGTGGGCTTTTATTGGCGAGTTCATTTGTTTTGCCTGTAGAAGATATAATTGCTCTTAACCGTACGCGTTCGATCTCAAATTCATCCTTATCATTGTCATCCTCCTGAGGTGCAACATCTTAATTGCTTTCATAGTTTTTATCTAAGAGTTTGGCTGGGGCTAGAAAGCCGAACTTTGTCGCCAAATTTCTGATAAAACGTAGTTGCAGACTAGGGAGCAGCTCTCATTGGATTTTGTTGTTAAGCAACACAAGGAATGTCTGATTACTTACTGTGAAGCAGTGTTAATGCTGGTAAACTTTGTAAATAAATTCGTTGGACTGAAAAAAGAATGCGTTTTGTAAATTTTATATATTTAAAAAGAAAAAGTTAACCGCTCCAAATTGAAGCCCCTAGCAAAGTGCCGCCCTAGCAAAGTTGCTTCCCCCTCGCTACGCCACTGTTAAATTGGTCACCAAAGTTCAAATTTAATAGTGCTGCAAAACTAGCAAGTGGTTGTAGCTGTATGTCAGTATTCCAAAAGGCTATGGTCATATATATATATATATATATATATTTGGCGCAACAGCTCTTTAAAGTGCCAGGGCCTAGCTTCTCGCAACCACTCATGTTGTGTGCGTTATATTTTTCACACGAATGGAAGGGACCTACAGTTTTAATGCCGACTCCGAACGGCGATTTGAGAAGCTTTTTCATGACAACAATACTCTCGGATGTTTGTCAGACGCTCGCGAGAGGTGGGACCGTGAAAAAACTTTTTGGTGTTTTCTGTGATTCGAACTTGGAACCTCATGCGTAGTGATCCGACACACTAACCACTTACGCCACGGCGCCCATGGTCAGCTCATATATAATTTGAATTGAAAAATAACACCAAATTAGTGCCAATAAAATGCAACGGACACCGCCAAAAGGTAACAACAACAACACAGCTGTACCAGCACCGCAAATTAAACGTCGTCTGACCGAAAGATCCACCACTTTTTTTTTTTTTTTTGTCGGGATAGGAAACACTCGTCTGGAGCACTCAGACACAACTGGTCCATTGTACTGCCAGAGAGCAAACCCTGATTTACCCATTTTACTGGAATTTCCTTGACTTTCGAAGAAAGCCAAGCAAGCACTTCAGTGATGAGGAGCTTACAGTACCAGCACTCACCACATCCGCACCGAAGATCTGCCACCTGATACGAGCAAAGGCCGGACACTCACAGAGATAATGTTCCGCGGTGTCGTCGCTCTCTCCACAAGCATCGCAGATTGTAGTGTCACTTAAGCCTAACACGTTAAGGTGCTTGGCAAAAGCGAAGTGGCCTGTCAAGACGCCGATAAGTTGTCTACAGTCTTTTCTGCTGAGAGACAGCAAGAATGCCGCTGATTTCTTACAGACGTCCGGGAGCATGCGTTTAGTCAACCTGCAACCTGGAGAGTCATGCCACACACAATTGTGCTCTTGAGAGACCCAATCGTCAATGGAAGCCCTAACCGAAGACGCTGGAAGACCCAACGCGGGTTCGGGACCTGAGAAAGCCTCCTCTGAGCCTTGTCTAGCAATCTCATCGGAGATCTCGTTCCCCAAGATCCCAGTGTGACCTGGGACCCAGATAAGAGACAGAGAATTCAGCCTTGCGACCGAGTTCAAAGAGTTTTTGGTTTTACGAACTATTTTGGAAGTGGTTAAAGGGTTAAGCAAGGCCTTAAGCGCAGCCTGACTGTCACTACAGACACAAATGCTACGTCCCTTCCACCTGTTCTTCACAACATAGTTCATGGCCATTAGGATTGCATAAGTTTCCGCTTGGAAAACAGACGCATATTTGCCTAACGAGAAGTGAAGTCTAATGTTGTCGACTTCCACGAAGGCACCAGCGCCAGACCCTTGACTGGTTTTGGAACCGTCCGTGAAAATACGACTACATTCCATTCCCGGCTCAGACTCTGACCGAAGCCAGTCCTGGACACAAGGAAAGTCGACTCTGAATTTGCGCATCAGCTGGAGTTCTGGTGTCATTGCATCAGACGGCATATCCATAAGACAGGAGTCGTAAGATAAGTGTCGCGCAAGTTCATCAAAGTTCCAGTGTGGAGTATACCAAAAACCGCCTCGCCTAAGACGATGGATGGCTTTGATAGTGCAACCCATGATATAAGTATCAAGGGGAGGTAAGTTCAGCAAAGCGTCTAGAGCAGAGCCAGGCGTACTCGGGAAAGCTCCCGAGCAGCCGAGACAAGCCGTTCTTTGGAGTTTTGCACAAAAGGCAACCACATATTTACGCGAGAGCCCCTTCCACCAAACAACCGACGCATATGCGAGGAATGGTCTTATCATAGCCGTGTAGATCCAGAGAACCTTATTCGGTGATAAGCCCCAAGTCTTGCCAAAAGCACCCTTACACCGCCAGAAGACTGAGAGCACCTTGGATGTTTTCGACTCGACGTGTTTAGACCAATGAAGTTTCTTATCTAGAATCACTCCCAGATATTTGGCTTGATTGGAAATGCGAATGGTGACGCCTTTTAGTACTGGCTGAGTCAGACCAGTCAAAATCCTCCTTCTCGTAAAAAGAACAACCTCAGTTTTAAGAGGATTCACCGAAAGCCCACTCCTAGTACACCATTCATCGATCATGTCCAGCGCCGCCTGCGCGTTAGCACAGACCGTCGCCAGGCATGGCCCGACAGAAAGTACGGCGACATCATCCGCATATGCCTGAGTGTAGACGTTAGAACTATTTAGAGTGTTCAACAGAGAGTCGACCACCATGCACCATAACAATGGAGACAGAACGCCACCTTGCGGACAGCCCCTGTTTACCCCTGTCATAACATATTGGCCACAATCCGCATCCACTACCAACGTTCTATTCATTAGCATTGCTTTAATCCACAACACTAATGTTTCATCTACCCCGTGTTGTCTGGCAGAGTCGCACATGCAGTCAAAAGTCGCATTGTCAAAAGCACCCTCAATGTCGATGAAGATACCCATCGCGTATTCTCTCCTATCAAGCGCGCATTCAATTCTGGCCACTAGATTTTGAAGTGCGGTCTCACAGGATTTCCCACGCTGATAGGCATGCTGCATCTCCGATAGTGGATGCAGTTTCAAAGCAACTTTGCGCACGTGAAATTCTACCAGTCTCTCCACACTTTTCAGTAAGAAGGATGTCAAACTTATAGGTCTGAAACTCTTGGGGAGCGAATAGTCTTCCTTACCAATTTTCGGTATGAAAGCTACTCTGACTGTCCGCCAAGGTGTAGGAATATATGCCAGCGCCAAGCCAGCGGTGAAAATTCTTTTCAGAGTTGGCAATAGCTGATCTATACCCTGTTGCAGCATAGCTGGATATATTCCATCGGTGCCAGGCGATTTGAAACCATCAAAAGATGCCACAGCATATTTGATGGCCTCATCTGTTACCACGGCTGATGCAATATACCAGCTGCGCCGAGTTTTCTGACTTAGATCAAGCTCAGCCTGGGTAAGCGGGCCAAGCTGCGACCTAGTGATTATCCGATTGCCAGGAAAGTGAGTCTCCAGCAGAAGACTAAAAGTTTCCGCTTTTGTCTCAGTAAACTTGCCATCAGATTTTCTCAGTGACTCCAATTTGGTCGGCTTACATCTTTTGAGAACATTAACCAAACCTGCTGGTTTCACCGAGTGTCTCGATCTTTTCACAAAAATCTCTATAAGAAGCACTTTTCGACAACCGAATTAACTTCTTGTAGTCTTTTTGCTTCGATCTAAAAAGATTCCAGTCACCTTCTAAATTTGTCTTGAGTGACCTATTTAGAAGTTTTCTGGATTCTTTCCTCAGTCGCTGCAGTTCCGGGCACCACCAGGGAACCGGAGTTCTGCAGGGGGTTTTTGTCAATGGGCACGTCAGTTCAAAACAGCTGGTAAGGACACTAGTCAGGTTTTGAACAGCATCCTCAACCTTTCGTTTCGTTCTGAGTTTAGTTGGAGTTTTGACAGATCTGTCTAGCTCTTCCCTAAACCGCACCCAGTTGGTTTTCCTCGGATTCCTCCTCTCCTGCAAAGTTATGGCCTCGCATTCGATTTGGAAAACGATGTATCTATGGTCTGACAAGGACACCTCCGGCAGTACCCTCCAGTTAGTAATTGACTTGAAATACCTGTTAGATAAAGTCAAATCAATTACCTCCTGCCTCCTTGCCGTAACAAAAGTTGGCTGGGAGCCAATATTGTTAATTACCATGCCAGACGATAGTATAAAGTCTAGGAGATGGTTTCCTCGTGTGTTACATTTGCTGCTGCCCCAGACTGTATTCTGAGCATTCGCGTCGCAACACATGACTAGTCCCATCTCCCGAGTGTCACAGTACTTTATGAGTTCGGCAACCGCCTTCGGTGGTGGAGGCATTACCGAATCATAAGGGAAGTAAGCCGACGCAACGACGAAGGTTTTCCAACTTCCGGTCGTTTCGTAGCTTGCAGCTGCAGTAACCAGGTCCTGTCCACAAAATTGTCCAAGCTTGGTTACTGATAGGAAATTCGGCACAATTAGACAAGCTCTCGGTCTTTCAGATCGCTCGTCACATAGCACCGTTACTCCACGAACACCCCCAAAACCACATATGCGCTTGTTCCGCACGTATGGCTCCTGGATAGATGTTATGTGGGGTTTTGTACGCACCACGGAAAGTCTGCTACTTAAGAGAGCGGTAGCAGCCTTTGAGTGGTGGATGTTTATCTGCGAAAATATCAAAGATATAGTCGCAGTTTCATTAGCAGAACGGCGCGCACCAGGTGCGCACATGCTTCCGGCGAGGCGAGCGCCCCTACCCGTGGCATTGCTTGCGTCAGCCATTTTCTGTCCACTAGTGCTGGGACCTTTAAGGGTAACAGCACCAGTATCCACCAGATTTTGTGCGCAGATAACGCCACCGGTAAGAGTGTGCCCGTTAGAAGAGCGCGCATCAGATGCGCACACGCTTCCACAAAGAAGAGCAGGCGAAACTTGCTCCATCAGATTGGACCTGTTCGAGCCGACTGAAAAGGAGCCAGCGTTAGGTCTGAGGGATTGATCGGCTCCAGTTGGAATACTTTCTGCCGACCTATGCTTCTTTCCTGTCGCTACTGAAGGATGACTGCTTTTGGCGCTTGCGCCTTCAGCTGACTGTGCAGCCTCTTTGCACCGCGCCATCGCCGCCTTCCTTCTTCTCCTTTTCAGTTGACTCTTAGTCAGGAGCCCATCGGAGTGCGCCGCTTCGGGAGCTCGTTCAGCCTTATTGGTTTCCCGAGTCAAACCGTCATCGACACAACTTCGACCAGCTACCCTTCTATTGAGACAGAGATTAGACGTTCCAGCCGAAGCCTTTCCGCCACTTTCTTTGCCATTCCAGCCCAGTCTACCAATCGAGTCAGAGACAGAGCTGCTGGAGTCTTCTGAAACAAGCGTCGCTACTACTTCTGATTCAACGCCAGAGGCGGGGGGTAAAAGTATGGTGGTTGGGACCTCCAGAATCCTCGTCCCGGCCGTAGTCAAAAAGACCACGGGTGGATTATCGTTTTCACGAGTACCACCTGGAGTAGATACCGTACAAGTTTCTTCCATCATACCTTCAACAGGTTTTGCGTCACAGTCAAGACGTCCTCAGCCTTTAGTTCGATGTCTCACCTGGGGTCCTTTCGGACCCTCAGGGTCATTGACTCTTAAGCCGTTCCGCCACGTCAAGGCAGCTGAAGAATGGGAACGGTTAACGGTTACGATCCACCACTTAGTCAGGAAACGAGTACTCCAGCTGCAACTGTCGTCAACATGCCCGTAAACGATTTAAAAAAAATAATTGAGAATACGATGGCGGCGCTTTTGAACGAGAAACTCAAAAATATATCTACAAAAGCCGATATCGCAGGGATCTGTGAGACAATTCGTACGCTTCAAAACAACAACTAAAGAAGCAAATACAACAAATGGAAACTCGATATGTCACCTTGGAACGTCAAGTGGAGTTCCTCGAAAGAAAACCCAACGAAAAAAATGTTGTAGTGCACTTCCCAGCTGAGAGCGGTATAAATCCGGATGAAAAAGCTACAAGTTTGTGCATGGGGCTATTACAAACAAACAGTCTTTCGCTTGTTGCAGCAACCCGGGTCATGTGTTCCAGCAACGAGAAATTCGCGAATGTCATTGTCGAGATGCACAACAGAGAGGATGTGGGGCGCATACTAAAGTCATCAGGTAAATTGAAAGGAAACGGCGTCTCCATACATCGAGAGACTACAAAAGCTCAAGCGTGATATATTTTCTAAAAATAACAACATTCATGCACAAATTCGAGGTCAAACACTGTTAACCGGTGGAAGAAAATTTTATTTTGACAATGATAACAACCTCACCTGTGATGGAGGAAGTGGGACAGTGCTACTTCAGCAATTAATATCAAACAGCTCGGAAACTTCAAAAGCCAGCGGCTCCCAAACTGGATTAGGGTTACAATATCGCTTTTAATAGTAATGCCGTCTGCCTTTTAAATAGTAGTATAGTATTAAATAGAAATAATAATGAATTGAATTTTTTTTAAATTTTAGCTTATAATGTAGCAGGCTTAAGAAGCAAGTCTTTGTTTGTGGATTTTTATAGTTATATCAACCAATTTGATTTTGTATTTCTCTTTGAAACATGTATAACAGAGGATAGTTTTAGTTACTTCGAAGGAAAATTTGTAGGTTATAACTTTAAATGGATACCCGCTCTCAGAACTGGAGTGAGAGGAAGAGCAAGTGGCAGCTGTTTCCATGGTTTTACAAAAAGAAATCAAGGGTATTGTGTGCCAATTTGAAACTACAGATGTGGTATGGTTCGTGAGTCTGCAGATTGCTGGGAAAATTCTACATACTTCCAACTTATATAAACTGCAATTTTTGGGATAGAGACTACCAGAAGATGCATGAGCTGGTAATTTGCAACCATAACCCAAGCATCCTCATTGTTGGCGACCTGAATTTTAGAATAGGAATGGAAGAAGGAGCGGAAAATGGCAAAGTGGGGAAAAAACGAAACTCTAAGGATCTAATTTGCAATGGAAATGGAAGGAAATCTACTGGAATTGTGCAACTCATACCGACTACGAGTCCAAAATGGAACCAGTAAAAGTGACAACAACGGCGAAAGCAACGCACACCAGTCATTGATTACAGTTTAATAGGCGGCGACTGGGATTCGTATGCAACAGACTAGGAAATGGGCCAAGTACCTTATTCTGATCACCTTCCTCTCATTGTAACATTTGGCTTTTAAGATATGCATTCGGAAGGAACACGAGAACTTCTAAGGCCTCTGTGTACAGAATGTAGCTGAATAGGCATTTACAAACGCGACCAGGGATAGACTTTAATGGTATGGAAGAAATTATAAAGAAGTCATATCCAGGCTTCATGGTTAGTAAGAGTAACAAAACGGTTTCAATCCAACCTTGGTTTGATAATGACTATAGAAGAGCGAGGCATCAGTCCTTTCTATGGCTTAAGTTATTCCGACAGTTCAGTGGTGATTTCTTTAAAGACAAATACATAAATAGTAACAGCATGTATAAGGTTATATGCAGAACAAAACAGAAGCTGTATTATGAAGCAGAAGCGCGAAGGCTGGCCCAGTGCCGTAACGCAGTACAGTTTTGGGTCCTAGCACGGAAAATCAACGGAAGAAAAGGAGTTATCAGCAGAAACTTGAGCCAGAACATGCTTCTTACACACTTTAGAGACCTACTGAATCCTAATATAATATAGGTATCATTTCAGTGTGCAGCTCTTGGCTTTGAAAACCATAAAATTGATGCACCTATCACCCGAGAAGAAGTAATTAAAGGAGTCAATAACCTGAAGGACGGCAGGGCCCCAGGTTCTGATAAGGTACCAGCCGAATTCTATAAGTATGGGACCAATTTATTTATAGATAAGCTCGTTCTGTTATTTAATAACGTGTTGGAGCAAGAAACGATCCCGCAGCAATTTAAAGAAGCTCTAATATACCCATTGTACAAAAAAGGTTACCCAGCTGACCCGGCAAACTATTGAGGCATCTCCTTTTTTAATGGCTCTTTTAAAGCATTTACTGCAGTCCTTCAAAGACGGCTGGCTGCATGGATTGACCTGGGACAGGCCTTGGTATTCTACCATCGACCATATATTCGTCATGAGAAGTATAGGAGAATCGTACATCTTGCAGGGCAAAAAACTCTATACGTTTTTCGTAGACTTTGTTCTACAAGCTTTTTAACTTTGGAATGTCGCGAAAATTTGGAAGAGTTTTGTTGCAAAATCAGGAGTCAGACAAGGATGTGCGCTCAGCTCTTGCCTATTTGCCCTATTTATTGACGATCTTATCGATTGCTTGCCAGGAGGTATGTATGTACTTTTCTGGATCATACATAAAGGCCCTGATGTTTGCTGATGGCATAGTTCTGCTTGCAAATCCACCAGAATCTCTCCAGCTTATGATCAATCGTTTATATGAATACTGTTGCTTATGGAGCCTTGTAGTTAACTTGGATAAATCGAAAATTATGATTTTCAAGAAGAGTGGAGGCAGAATGCGGTCGAACGAAACATGGAAATTGAATGGTGCAGAAGTAGAGGTGGTGACTGAGTACGAAAACCTGGGGGTGCTATTGACAAAAAACCTTAGTATGGATAACCATCTTAAATTAAAGTTAACTCAGGCGAAAACTGCCATAAATACAACATGGTGTAGATGTCCTGGTAATAAAATTGGAAGCTGAAAATTGGCCGCTGAAGAGTTAAAAAGTGGAAAATGAGTTGCAAAATTTGTAATTTCAAAATCGTAAGAAACGCGTATAAAATAAATTGCACTGACTGCAATTGTCTTCTGCACGCCGACTGTGCTAAATTAAAACCCGCGGATGTCGAATTTATACAAAAATCGAAAAAACCTTTGAACTGTCATGTATGCATTCAAAAGAAAAGAAATGACCCGCGGCGATTATCAACGTCATCGTGCAGTGCTAGTGTGAGTGAACTTCCCACCAAAATCACGTTAGAGGACATTCACCTTCAACTTGTGGAGATGAAGGAAACTCTTGCCACTACTGTTCAGTCTATGCAATTTATGCAATCGCAACATGCACTTTTGGAGCAGTCCACACAGATTTTAGCCGAGATAAAAGAAGAGAATGAACAGCTGAAGTCACAGTTAAATGTCACCAGAGAGGGGCTGGGCAAGGCAGAATCGATGTTACACTCAAATTTCATTGAGTTGCGTGATGTACCGTTTGTCGAGAAGGAAAATCTGCGCGACACTATCACTCAAATTCTACAACAAGGCATCGGTGTCCAAATAGCAGATGATGATGTGGATGTATGCTACAGGAAGAAGATCAAGGGAAAGCCATCTGAAACTTTGGCGATACAGCTTCGTAGCAAAAGAGTAAAGGAGCGAGTCTTGACTGCGATCAAGGCTTGCAAAATTTTCCCGGCCAGCAAAGGCAGTATTTTCATTAATGATTGGCTGTCGAACGATACGAAAGCTTTGTTAAGAGAGAGGCGAAAAAGGCGAAATTAACTTTCAACTATGATTTTCTCTGGGTGCGCTATGGTAAAATCATGATGAGACGTTCGAATGGTATGGAGATCAAGTTTATCAAAAGCTTAGATGATCTTAATCATCTTTAAATAATTTAAATCTTTCTTTTTTTCTCCATTATTATGTACAATATGTTAATTAATAACGAATTATTTGATCTTAGTAATTGTAGCGTAAGTAACAATATCTTTATTGGATTGAACTATCAAGCATCCACAAACGACTTAATTATTTTTCACTTAAATATTAGAAGTATGAGAAAAAATTGTGATAGCTTTTGTTCCTATTTGCACAATTGTTTTGAAATCGTACCACAAGTAATAGTTCTATCTGAAATCAGCATTTTTAAACATGAATTAACTAATTTTTCAATTCCGGGCTATAATCTATATGCTAAATGTAATAAGAACTATACATCAGGTGGAATAGCTACATTTGTAAAAAATACGCTTTTAGTGGAAGAAATTTCCACTCCTGATCTGAGTAGTGTGGATTGTTTAATTCTAAAAACCAAAATTAATAGTATTTGTGTTGATATTATCTGTATGTATCGGTGGCAATTTGTTCATAAAGATATTTTTGTTAACGAGATTGAAGACCTTCTTTGCATGAATTACGGTCACTATATCTGTCTCGTTGGTGACATGAATATTGACATATTGGATTTCCCTGTGTGTTCTGATAACTATGTATTTCTTCTGTGCTCGCTGGGTTTTGAATCGCTTTTGAATGTACCGACTAGAGTTAACCCCAATAGTAAATCCTGTATAGACCATATCTTTGTCCGAACAAAAAATGTTCATAATACTTCCGTCCATTTTTACTAGAGTGGGACATAACTGATCACTTTGGAATTGGTGTTTCCTTTCGTAATCATCTGAAGGAAACTGAAACTGATAGCGAAAATTGCAAAGTAAAGAACTTATTTCTTTTCCTGAAATAAATTTCCCTAAACTAAATGAGTACCTTGCACAGGAAAGCTGGTACAAGCTGTGTTTCACAAGCCTTTAATGCATTTTTAGATATTCTTGCTAGGCATATAGATGCAATATAAGTCCATAAAACAAAGAAGAACAAATCAAAAAATTAAACCTTGGATGACGGATTATCTTTGTGAAAGAATTAAGGAAAAAAATAATTTTTACATCAAAAATAAAAACAATTTCCATATACCATCTGTTAGAAATTCGTATAATAAGATGCGGAAAGATACTCTTAACCTTGTGAGTAAGCAAAGGGAAAACTATTATGATCGTAAATTTGAGGAACATAAATCCAATGCAAAACAGCAGTGGAACATTGTAAACAATTTACTTGGTAAGGCTAAATCAACCAACGTTCTAAGAAGTTTAAAATTTTCTGAAGACAGTATAGTCTCTGATGAACTAGAATTGAGCAACAGATTAAACAATTTCTTTAAAAGCGTTGCGGAAAACTTGAAACCAAATACATGCATGAATGTAGATGCGCCATCTCAGGAATCCTTTTTAGACAAAGTTGTTTTCTCGCCATTCTTTAATGGTACTGTTTATGAAGCTGAAATGTCCTCTGCAATATCTAATTTCAAACATAAACACTCCTCTGGATTAGATGGTGTGAATAGCTTTATAATTAAGAAGATCAGTCCATCCATTACTAAGTCACTAGCTTTTCTAATTAACAGAAGCTTTCAAGGGCCGTATTTCCAGAGAGTCTGAAAACAGCTGTAATAATTCCGCTATCCCATATAAGAAGGGAGATAAACGCGACCTTAATAACTACAGGCGGATATGTCTTATATCAGTCTTTTCAAAAAATTTTGAAATTATAATTTCAAGGATAATGCTGAAGTTCATTGTAAAATTTAAATTATTTAATAAATTTCAATTCGGATTCGTTAAAGGAAAATCTATCGAGGACGCGATATTGACCTTCTTAGAAAACATTCACGCGGATCTAGATAAGGGCAAAAAATCGGCTGCACTTTTTCTTGATCTAACTAAGGCATTTGACTAAGTTAATCATGATCTGCTACTAAGGATACTCGAAAGATCTGGTTCTAGGAGCAATATCCTCGACTGGTTCTCGTGCTTCCTTGAAAATAGGAAGCAATTCGTTCGCGTAAACACAACCTTGAGAGACTCATTGCCCTTCCCAAACGTCCCCAAGTCCCTCAAGGATCTGTTCTTGGGCCTTTACTATTTACAATATATATAAATTCTATTTTCAAGTTGCCTTTACATGGAAATGTTGTAGCTTTCGCTGATGATCTGGCTCTTTCATGCGCTGATTGCACCTCAGATGACATAAAACAACAAATGAATATGGACTTATCTGTTTTAAGTAATTGGTTAACATATCATCAACGGGTGCTTAGTAGCAAATCGAAAGTCATGTCTTTTTCCTTTTCAAACTGCGACTTCATCGACGGTATTCATTTTCATGATTCTAATTGTGATCATATCAACTGCAGCGATGCTTGTTTAGCGTTAGAATTACTTTGGATTGTAAATTGAGTTGGAAATCACATATGGTATATCGAATATTAAGAAAGTAGTGTACATAGCTATGAACAAAATTGTTCACCTACGCAAACTGATTCCATCTAATCTGTTAATTTCTATCTACTATGCGCTCGTAAATTCTCGTTTAGAGTATGGTATTTCTTGTTGGGAGTGCGTTCATTACCAATCAGCAATCAGAAGAAGGTAATCAGAAATTATCCAAGCCACAAATGGAGCCATCACTTCCATTGTTCCATTCCCTCAATATACTGGCACTTAGATATTTGTACGTTTATAAGGTGTTGAGATTATTCTATCTAAGGGGCGGATGTTCCACCTTTAGTAGAAACGAATTTCATTCGCTTCAACCTCAGTTACAGTTCCAAGAGCTAGGATGAAACGTTATAGACGTTTTGCTACATCTATAGCTCCATTTATGTATAACAAACTGCCTCCAGATGTATGTATCTATATCAATTCTAAGCGTGGTTTTATTAGATTCGGAAGAAAATGGCTACTTTTCAGATTAGGTGTGGAGGATTTAATTCGTGTACTGTCTTAATTGGATGCCAATTTCAGAATAATTTAACAATACATACATAGAAGAGACATTACTTGCAATTCTGAGCCTAGTTTAGTTGATTATCATTTTTTGTTCTTTTATTATTAAATTGCCACCTACAAATTGCCACCTAACGTTTTGCTCTTTCAACTTATGCGGCTCAACTTAACACTCAAAAATAATATTCATGTAAATTAATGCACTTGTCATTGGTTTTCAAATACCAAAAAGTGCAAACAAGACACTATTTCATTACCTATTTAGTTTTTTAAATTCATGTTTGAATTAACAGATAAAAAATAAGATTGCAAAGAATTTCTTTTGAATTTAGATTAAGAATTTTTTTTCTTTTTATACATGAATTATAAATTGTTAGGTATACACTTTTTTGAAATGTAAATAAAAAAAATTAATTCGTAGCTCAGGGCAGTAAGTATAAAGTATTTGAGGCAGTCTCCGAATCTATTTTATTCTATGCAGCCCAAGCTTGGGGGTGCAAGTATTTCGATACTGTTGAAAAGCTTCTAAGGTACTATATTAAACGTGCATTTCATCTTCCACATAACACGCCTAATTACATCCTTATGCCGGAAACAGGACTGTCTCCACTCTTCACAAAGACACTAAAACTGCAAATTGATTATATAATTAAAGCTATGAACATGCCCAACTCCCGCCTGCCAAAAATAGCGGCTTTAAGAGAAATACATACCAAACGGAGCTGGTATGCAGAATAGTTGGATCTAGCATATAGCTTTGGTATGGATATAAATCTAGATGTCGATAACTCCGCGAACTGGAAGCCGATACTTTATGATCTCATCACGAAATTTGATAAAAAATGTGTGGTTATGTATACAGAAGAAGCTACGAGTTCGGTTCATCGATCTACAGATGCTTATGAAGTAGAGAAGATATCGATGATGCTAAAGCTAAGAGCAGAACTCTTGAAATTGAACTACATTCCTCATAGGGAGGATTTACCATTACTCTACAGTATTTGCAATCTAGCCGAAAGAGAAGACGTGCTCCATTTTGTGGGCAAATGTCCAATTCTCCGAGAGATTCAAAGAAACAACCTTGGAAGCGATTTTCTGGCAGAAGAAGCAGTAATAGACTTACTTAAAGAATTAAGCGTTGAAAAACTATTCCAATATTGTAAATTAGCACTTGCTTATCGAGAAAGAATATTGAATGAACATTTTTAAAGATCAACGTCAAGAGTTTAAAAAAAAAAAAAAAACTCTTTTATTTAATAATTTGTTAATTTTAATTGTCAATCAGGCAGACGGCAATGCCATGCATTTATTGATTGTATCTTAAATACACGATTGTAATTCTTATGAGCGACATAAATAAAATCAAATCTAAATCTAAATCTCTCTCCTTCATCGCTGGAAATTTGTAGGGAATTGAAAGCCACTTGATGATGACAATGGCGTCGTTTTTCTGCTTCAGTCGGAATATTCTGTCCATGGAAGGTGGTTGACTATTCAAAGTAGAGATGAGCAAAAAATTGCAACTTGCTAATCATTCACTGCTTATGAAAATTCGCATTCATAACTAGTTAACAACTTATAAATAAACTGCTATTGCTAATAAATTGCTAATGATAATTTGTTCACGAGTCACAATTTCATTTTTCATGCACTGCACAGAAATGTGCGTTTGCCTCATGCGAAAAACGTGAAGAAGAAGAAGAGGTATAACAAAAATTATAAAACTAAACTACCCTTTTGGACGTTATCTGGTGAACGTCTCATTCAATATTATTTTCGAATATGTGTCATTATATGTGCGAAGCTTTTTATGATGCGCCAACATGCACCAAACCAATTCATAAGGTTGCACATCGCAGTCATCACAGCTCGTTTGAAAGTTTGGTTGGTTGGTGTTAAGTCCCAAGTTAAGCTTAGCATTTTAACGCAATTTAGAATTTATCGAACCATCCTGTAATCAGACCAGAGCACATCTCTAGTCTATTTGACATTTTTACATTTGCCATTGAACTATGTAGTTATCATGTGTACCTAATAAAACTCACTTGTTATTCAGCCACGAAGGAGAGCAGAAGTCTTTTTTCGTTTTACAGATACGACTCTTCGAAGAAATTCGAGCAATTAATTACTTGGCATCGAATTTAACATTGGCGACCGTGACAGGACTCATCCACACAGCAATTTAGTTGATTCATCGTTGGATTTTTTCCTGATTTCAACCCACTGGACCATTGAGTGCCACGTGTATCAACGTATATATATGCATTCTCTGCATACCAACGAGGGAAGTACTTATTAGCTGAAATTGTGTTACAAGCATGCAGGCCTAGCGGTTCACACATCAAGCGGTACTCGTAGCAGTTGTAATTTCATCATGCTGCTAAAACTTTCTCGTAAGGTAAAACATTTCAATTCACATCAGTGTTTCATGTATCACTGGATTTAACCTCAACTTGGAATTTTTCATACATATACCCTAACGGTGTCGCCAAGCGCATAGGCCTAGCGGTACGCGTAGCGGTTTTGTTGCATCATCCGACATATACGTACTCTCACTGAATCTTACGGACACAATGTCTGAAGCAAAGATTCAGCAATTAAAGGTGAAACGCCAAACTTTAATCGGCCAACAAGAACGGGTAAAGCAATTCGTCGAGAAACAATTATCCGTGGTTACCGTTCCGGAGCTCGAGATTCGACTTAGTGCGCTCGAGAAGTATTACTTAGATTTTCAATCCGTCCAATCGGCAATAGAAGAACTCGATAGTTCCGAAAGCGAATCTAATACACGCGCAACATACGAGGAAGCGTATTTTTCATTGCAGCCCTCAATCTCAGTCGCCATGGACGAGTACAAACGTAACCAACGCGATGATTTCGGTAAAGACTCAACAGTTTTCAATATCACTATCGGCGGCTCTACGGTAAAATTACCAAAGGTTCCGTTGCCTACATTTTCCGGCGATTACACTAAATGGTTAAGTTATTTTGAAAATTTTTCTGCGCTTGTAGACCAAAATGACTCACTCGATAATACCGGGTGTCCGCCGGGAAGGTATACTACTTTGTTTGTTTAATGGATGGATGAAATGGATCTTATATTGATAAATGTTTTATTTAATGTCGGCAATTATGTATGGAATACAATATCTGCCCCCCTGGCAGCTGACCTCCTCGTGGTGGGGGGCGGGCAACGTGACTGGGATGTGCGGATGGGGTAACTTAAATAGTTATTCCCATCCATACAACCCAGTGACGGCTAACAAAGCGCACACCCCATGATGACACGAAGACGACCGGCCTCGGATATTGCCAAGCCTGGTAAGCCAGGGCATCCTTTGGAGCCAGGCCTGAAGGGTGTCAGGATGCGAGCGTCTGGTGGTCGGCTTGTCCCGCTCGGCAGCCGGCCGGGTCAAACCCGAAATGGCTACGAGCTTCCTGTCAATGGTCTCGCGAACCATTACGGGGGTCAAGGGGTGAACGCGCTGTGCACCGATAGGGGCACAGATGGACTCTCTGAGATTCGACAACGGCATCGACTTAGGATAGGCACATGGAACGTCTCATCGCTCACAGGGAAGGATCTTGAGCTTGTTGGGGAGGCTGTTAAAAGTCGACTAGATATAGTTGGCGTCTCTTCAACAAAGCAGAGAGGTTCTAAAACTGTGGACCTTTCGGGTGGGTGGAAGCTCTTCCTGTCAGGAGTCGCACCCTCAATGTCTGCTCGGGCGGGAGTGGGGATACTCACAAGTCCCAGGTTGACAGACAGAGTATTGGAGTGGATACCATTAGGAGGGAGAGTTGCGATCTTAAAGCTCAAGTTTGAAAGATCAACTCTGGCATTGGTGCAGGTGTATGCACCGAACCTTCTGTCAGAGTACGCAGCTTTCTTAGATGAAGTTGATGTTGCCCTTGAAAAGGTTGCAGATATGGATTCTTTTGTCCTGATGGGTGACTTCAATGCTCATGTGGGTGTAGATGTTATGACATGGGGTTGTGTGATTGGGAGGAACGGTGATCCTGATCAAAACGCGAACGGAGAGAGGTTGTTGGATTTTTGTTGTGAAAATGGCTTATCCATCATGAACACCATCTTTCCACACAAAGACATTCACAAATACACGTGGTACCGTCAGAGTCTTCAGCAGAAGTCGCTGATCGATTTCTTTGTGGTACCATCGTGTCTGAAGAGAATGGTTTGTGATGTTCGCGTATTGAGAGGGGCCGAACTGTCAACTGATCATCACTTAGTGCTGTGCAAATTGTATCTTAGCGAGAGAGTGCCTCCCCTACCAAAGCGTAAACCAAGGATGGTTACACGCATACGATGGGAGAGGTTACAGGACGATGAGATACGGGAGACATTTGCACGGCAAATATCTGAAAGGTTTGAACGAATTCCAACTGTTCCATCAAATGTAGAGGAAGAATGGCAACTGTTTTCAACAGCGGTTATTGCCTCTGCGGGAGATGTTTGTGGAGTGAAGCGGTTTGGTGTGGCGGCTGGTGGTGAGAAAAGAACTGCTTGGTTTAAAACACCCGGAGTTCAAGAAGCCATCAGAGAGAAGAAGAGAGCCTTTAAGGTGTGGATTCACTTGGGGAACTCCGATTCTCGAAATCGGTACACTGAGGCGCGAAGAACTTGCAAATTAGCTGTGAAAACAGCGAAAGAACAGTCTTGGAAGGAGTTTGGCGAGAAATTGGAACGTGACCACAGATCTGCAAATAAGATGTTCTGGCAGACCGTCCGCCGACTCAGAGGAAAAAAGTTGAATATCGTTGAAGGAGTCAAATCCAAAGACGGTAGACTTCTTTCCAATGAGAGGACATCTTACGCAGATGGAGCGAGCACTTTTCAGAATTGCTCAATCCCGAACAGGGCACCGAAGATGACAGACCTATGGTCGAGAGTTGGGCGGAAAGTAGTCCTACGGTAGAGGAAGTAACTTTGGCGATCAAAGCGCTAAAAGTTGGCAAATCTGCTGGTGTGGACGAAATTCGGCCAGAAATGCTCAAGGCTTTAGGTAAAGAGGGAGTGCAATGGCTCTCGCGTGTCATTAAAGTGGCCTGGGAATGCGGTGAAACACCTGGTGATTGGCAAATGGGGGTGATAGTTCCTCTTTTTAAAAAAGGGGACAAAAGAGATTGCGCCAACTACAGGGGTATATCTCTTTTAAGTCTCCCTGGAAAAGTCTTCGCTAAGGTGCTAGAAAAGCGTTCCAGAGCTGTGGTTGAGGACAGTTTGGGGGATGAGCAGTGCGGTTTTCGTCCCGGTAGAAGCACAACCGACCAGTTGTTCACTCTCAGAATGGTTCTTGAGAAAGCCTGGGAATATGCCAAACCTGTCTACAGTTGTTTTGTGGATTTGGAAAAAGCATATGATAGGGTTCCTCGAGGCAAACTCTGGAGTGTTCTGCAGGAGTATGGGATTGATGGTTCCCTGTTAAGGGCGATTCAGTCTTTATATACAAACTGTAAAAGCTGTGTTCGGATAAACGGTGTTAAATCAATACCTTTCACTGTGGGCGTTGGACTCCGCCAGGGGTGCGTTTTGTCACCTCTCCTCTTCATTGTATATATGGATTGGATGTTGCAGCGCAGCCGTGGCGGAGAATGTTTCAAAGTGGGAGACCTAAGGATTAGTCATCTGCTCTTTGCGGATGATTTGGTCATCCTTGGGTCCTCTCAAACCGAACTTCAGCGCGCACTCGAAAGGTTTGTAGTCGTTTGTGATGATGCTGGAATGAAGATCAACGTGAACAAATCGGAAGTAATGGTCGTTTCCAAAAAACCCATTCAGTGCACTCTGCATGTTAGTGGAGTCCCACTGAAGCAGGTGGAGAAGTTTAAGTACCTCGGGGTTTTATTCACGAGTGATGGGAGCAGCAATGCCGAGTTATCCTGTAGAATTGGTCAGGCTGGATCAATTTTGAGAGAGCTTGGCCAATCTGTTATAAGGAACGCCGAACTTAGTGTTCAAGCTAAGCTATCGGTTTTTAACTCTGTGTATGTTCCAACTCTCACCTATGGTCATGAAATTTGGGTAGTGACCGAAAGAATAAGATCGCGGATACAAGCTGCCGAAATGAGGTTCCTTCGCGGTGTTGTTGGAATAACTCGTAGGGATCGAGTGCGCAACACCAGAGTACGCGAGGCGCTCAACGTTGAGCAGCATTCTCACACATTTCACGCGGTATTTCATTAATTTCATCACGAATATTTTGTTTGAGTTGCTCAAGCGTTTCTGGTTTGTTTGCATAAACCTTGCTTTTCAGATATCCCCACAAAAAGAAGTCAGGAGAAGTCAAATCAGGCGACCGTGGAGGCCAATCAACATCACCATTTTTTGAAATAACTTGTTGTGGAAAGAGGTCTCGCAGTAATTCCATTGTAATCCTGGCTGTATGCGATGTGGCACCGTCTTGTTGATACCACATGTTAATCATGCTTGGGCCTATCACCTATAGACCCTCTTTCTTCGAAATCATTCACTACACGATAAATAGTGCGTTTTGTTGGCACGTTGTTTCTCCCAAAAATTTCACGTAACTTTCTCATCGTCACAGTAATCGATGATTGATTTTGATAAAATGTTTTAACAATTAAAACACGTTGGTTCATCGAATATTTTTCCATAATAAATTTGCCACGTGTCTACTTCACGACTGCCAAATATGAACTGTCAAGACTAATGTTTACCAAATGGCGGCAAAACAAAGTAGTATACGTTCCCGGCGGACACCCTGTATAACAAAATTTTATTACCTTCGAGTGTCACTATCAGGCGAAGCTTTTCGACGCATACAATCCATCGAAGTTACTAATAAAAATTACAGTGAAGCGCTCAAAATGTTAAAGGAACGATATGCTAAAACACCAATAATTGTCGAAGAACATATTAAGCAACTTTTGAACTTTCCGTCGATTTCGAAACTTACGGTACAAAATGTTCGTGAACTTGTTGGTAGTGTGAATGTCCATATACGCTCATTAGCTTCGCTTGGCCGACCAGTGGTGCAATGGGACGACCTGATCATCAGTATTGTTCTGTCCAAGTTGGACAATTCTACAAACGACAAATGGATCGATGAGCGGGTAACCGACCGACATCCCACATTGAAGGAACTGTTCGCTTTTCTGGATAAACGCTGCCATCAGCTAGAAAGGAAGGTATCGCAACAACCCCATTCCTCAACATCATCACAGGTTACACACTCAAGGTCAAAGGGTAATCAACCAACAGTTTCAAGAGAGTCATTTGTAGTAGCCCCAACAATCAAGGTATGTCATTATTGTAGAGGAAATAACCACTTAATATACCGCTGTAGAAATTATTTAGCATTAGCGCCCAAAGAACGATTCCGAACAGCAAATACTGCAAACCTTTGCATTAACTGCTTAAAACCTGGCCATTCGCACCAAACCTGTGAATCAGAAAGGTGTAGAACTTGTAAGAGAAGCCATCATACCCTCTTACATGCATACTCCAACCCAATCTTTACCGAACCTGTTAGAACTCCACCATCCGAAGAAATGTCTTTAAATGCACCTGCTGCACAAAATTCTGCTCTTACTGTTCTTAAACCAATTTCCAATACCAAACGCATTCTGCTTGCAACAGCACTTATCAACATTCTTGACAAGTACGGCCAACCAGTTGTTTGTAGAGCCTTATTAGACTCGGGCTCTCAACTAAACTTCATCACCAAAGCCTTAGCGCAACAGTTAGGTGTAACAAGGTTAAAAACAGCTACTGAAATCTCTGGAATTGGTGCCAGTATGACAACATCACGGTTCACTATTTCCACAAGTATTCAGTCTCTTACGACAACATTCTCCACAGACCTTTGCTTCCATTTGCTTCCACGCATTAGTGAACGTCTGCCAGATTATTACATCAACATTTCGCATTGGAAATTTCCCCAGGAAATAAAGTTAGCTGATCCTCATTTCTTTGAACCAACACAGATCGACATTCTCCTAGGAGCAGAAATTTATTTCGATCTCTTAATCTCTGACCAGATTCGATTCGGTGACAATTGCCCGGTTCTACAAAACACAAACCTAGGATACATTGTAGCTGGAAGGATTCCAACTTCTCCTAATAATCAATTGACATACTACTGTCAATTGTCCTCAACGTCATCAATAACATCCCTTGATAAATTATTGCGACAATTTTGGGAAATTGAAGGTCACAATAGTCCCGTCAAATCAATGACCCAAGAAGAGAAGCATTGTGAGTCACATTTTGCAGAAACGGTTCAAAGATCGTGCAATGGTAGATTTGTCGTACGCTTGCCTTTTCGGAAACCAACATCATCCTTTGGGAATTCGCTCGAAGCAGCACGTAGACGACTCTTATCGCTTGAACGTAAGTTTAAACGCGACCCTGAGCTCCAAGAGCATTATATAAAATTCATGGATGAATATGAATCGCTCAATCACATGCGTCGAGTGTCTCAACCAGCTCATAGGAATTTCTTTTTACCGCACCATGCAGTTATAAAGTCGGATAGTTCCTCCACAAAGGTGCGCGTCGTATTTGACGTATCTGCCAAGTCTTCGACCAATGTGTCTCTAAACGATATCCTATTGACTGGACCAACAGTACAATCTAACTTATTCACAGTCATCACAAGGTTTCGCATATACCGATTTGTTTTTACATCAGACGTAAAGCAAATGTATCGTCAAATTGAGGTAGAACCGGTTGACCGCCCATACCAAATGATTGTATGGAGGAAGAGTTCGCACTCGGACATGAGTTACTATGAGCTGAATACTGTGACCTACGGCACGTCAGCTGCACCATATTTAGCAACCCGTTGCCTCAACCACCTAGCATTAGAGGAAGAAAACAACTTCCCGTCTGCCTCAGCAGCTCTGCTTAAGGATACATACGTCGATGACATCATGACCGGTGCCTTCAACTTAGAAGACGCTATTAAACTTCAAGCAGATCTGATTCAAATGTTGAGTAAGGCACGTTTTGAACTCCGTAAATTCTGTTCAAATGAATCGTCACTGTTAAGCAAAATTCCAGAAGAGCATAGGGAACCCTTTCTAAAAATTGGTCAAACGGATGTGATCAAAACACTGGGCCTCGCTTGGGAACCTTCTCTAGATGTTTTTGTATTTCATATTTCGATAAGCGATCACGAAAAAATCACAAAACGCAGTGTTCTGTCTGATCTTGGCAAGATATTTGACCCACTCGGTTTAATCGGACCAGTCGTTGTTCTAGGCAAAATCTTTTTACAAGAATTGTGGACGGGCCAATTTTCCTGTGACGAACCACTTTCAGAATGTCATCAACAAAGGTGGTCTCAATATATTCAGCAGCTAACCTCGCTCAATGACTTGAAGATTCGTCGCCATTTGCTCTGCAACGAAAATCCAAAAACGATTCAAATTCATTCCTTCTCGGATAGCAGCGAATCGGCCTACGGAGCCTGTTGCTATTTACGCACTGAAGACAAGAACGGAAACGTCACCATACAACTGATTTGCTCAAAGTCCAGAGTGGCACCTGCTAAATTTTTCACACTTCCACGATTAGAACTTTGTGCCGCTCTTTTGATGTCAGAATTAGTAGAAAGACTTCTAACAATACTGCAGATAAAGGCACAGGCTCGATTTTATTACTGTGATTCCAAGGTAACGCTCGCCTGGATGTCGAAGCCTTCTTATATGTGGCAAACCTTTGTTGCCAACCGGGTCGCGAAAATTCAAGAGCTTACCACATCCGTCGAATGGAAGTACATAAACACGAAGGAAAATCCAGCCGATTTAATATCACGAAGAGCATTACCCAAGGTCGTACTACAATCGACGCTTTGGAACAATGGACCGGAGTTTCTTAGACAGAAGACTTCACCGGTGTTCCCGATCAACGGCACACCAAAACGGTGCTCCATGCAGCCGCTAAATAGTATTCCGATCAATTCTTAACAACTCATCATCGAGGTTCCTTGCAGAAACTAGAACGCATATTCGCATATTGTTATCGATTCTCAAACAATGCCAAAATTCAGAACGTACTTACGGCCCTTTAACCATACCTGAGCTCGAGGCAGCACACGTAGGTATATTGCGTAACAATCAACTTACCTATCTTACCAAGGATTACAACCACCTGCTAGCGGAACGAGAGGTCGACGCAACAAGCCGACTAAAGAATCACATTCCTTTTCTGGACGAAAAGAGACTCATTCGTGTCGGCGGGCGTCTTCAAAACGCTTTAGGAACTTACGATTCTAAACATCAAATTATACTTTCGAAGTCTGCTTTTACTAAATTTTTAATAACTTCCTTTCATTTCATGCACATGCACACTGGTCCTCAAACGCTTCTCTCCATTACACGGCAACGCTATTGGCCTCTTAAAGGCAAGAACCTCTTGTACCATCTTGTACGAGTGATAGCACACGCATCGTTAACATTTGAGGAGCTATCTACCCTATCAGCACAGATCGAGGCCATTTTAAATTCCAGACCAATTACGCCTCTGTCATCAGACCCAAACGACATGAATGCTCTCACACCTGGGCATTTTCTTGTTGGAGCCCCATTGACCTCGTTCCCTGAACCCAACATCTCAGAAGTTCCAATTACTCGGTTATCCAGATTTCGTCGGCTCCAGCAGCTTCAACAAATATTCTGGAAACGTTGGTCAACTGAATAATTGCATTTGCTACAGCAGCGCCGCAAATGGGACTCCAAGGGAAGCAGTACAACACCAGGTACTCTCGTTGTTATTCAAGATGACAACATTCCTCCATATCGCTGGTCACTTGGCCGAGTGCTTGATACAATCCCTGGACGAGACGGAGTTCATCGCGTAGCTCTAGTCAAAACACAACATTGAACTTTTAAACGAGCTATAACCAAATTATACCCACTACCGATGGATGAGTTTAAGTATACTTAAGATACTTCAAGGAGGCCGATATGTTAAGTCCCAAGTTAAGCTTAGCATTTTAACGCAATTTAGAATTTATCGAACCATCCTGTAATCAGACCAGAGCACATCTCTAGTCTATTTGACATTTTTACATTTGCCATTGAACTATGTAGTTATCATGTGTACCTAATAAAACTCACTTGTTATTCAGCCACGAAGGAGAGCAGAAGTCTTTTTTCGTTTTACAGATACAACTCTTCGAAGAAATTCGAGCAATTAATTATTTGGCATCGAATTTAACAGTTGGTATATAGGAGCACAGGGGTTATACTTGCTGAGTTGCTATTGCTACTGCTTTGGTTGGTTGGTATATAGCAGTACAGGGGTTATACTTGCTAAGTTGCTATTGATGCTGTTGCGTCGCAAATGCGATTTCCTAGCGGGAACTCCAGTACCAGTACAACGAATTTCAAGAACCGCATTGAAATTAAGCATCCTACTGTGTCTTTAGTTTCAAAGGGTTCATCGGAGCCAGTTGTGCGAGTACGCTTTTTTACGAAAGGATATACGTATGCATGTAGTATATACATACGTGTGCATAAATATGTACACAGGCAGGAATTTAGGAGTTGTAAAATGATTTGAGGATTTGCACCATAAAATGAAAATTCGCTTATAAAATAAAATAATTAAATTTTGTCTGACTCAGATAAAATATCCGGACAGGTGTACCTACATATATGACTCCATTTCGAATTCGCTTTAGCAGTTTACAATCACAGTAAATAAGAAATCGCATTCACAGTTATAACTGCTAATGCAATTTCACGACTTAGCCGATCTCTAATTCAAAGTGATACACTTCGTGTGAAAAGTACACTTCAAATTCTCATCGGGAAAATATGGTATTCCGAAAAGGACAGCATCGGTGGCAATATTTTTCATTTAAAGTTCTTCGATTTGTGCTTTCAGTTACGACAGTTCATCGGCTGCGTTATGCCTAGGGGTCTTCAGCTGCTCTAGCTTTTGTTGTAGTTTTTGTTTAAAATTGTCAATTTCCAATTGCAAGCAGCTGACATTTTCTCAGCAAACTTCCAAAGAAGAAACCTAGAGCCAGCGAGATTAATTGGTCGAACAACTAACTGGGAAGGCTTTAGGAACGAAATTGAAGATAATGTTGAACTGAGCATTCCACTTACGACACCCTATAAACTTGAGGTCAAGATCGCTTCGTTGAGATCGTACAGCTCGCCTCTTGGAATAATACGCCCAATCCAAGGCAAATGCCGGACAAATACGGTTACGATATCCTCCGGAAATAAAAGAATTGGTCAAGGAAAAAAGGAAAGCTCGTAAAAAATGGCAACAGAGTCGTGCTCCGCAACATAAAGCACACTTGAATCGTCTGTGCAATTTGTTGAAGAAGACTATTAAGGATTTTAAGAATCGTGCAATAGGCTCTTACCTTGAAAGTTTAACAGCGAAAAAAGATTCCAATTATTCACTTTGGAAATCTGCAGAAGGCACCAAAAGGCCCAAAGTCCCCGCGCCGCCAATTACATTAAATCAAAATGAATGGGCGAGGGAAGATAAAGAAACATCGGACGTCTTTGCGGCCCACCTGGAAGAAACATTTAAACCGTACGATGGTCAAGTGGTTTACGATAACATCAATAGGCCGGATTTACCATCTGAAGATTTAACACTCACAAGTGCAACGCTAAGGGAGCTCACACATGAGATCGAGAATCTAAAACCTAAGAAATCTCCTGGTTATGATTTGATTACCGGAGAAATTCTCAAAGTTTTACCTAGAAAAGCATTGACTAAGCTTCTCCATATTGTAAATGCTGCACTCAGATTAAAACACGTGCCGAGCCAATAGAAAGTTGCGGAAGTCATAATGTTTTTAAAACCAGGTAAACCGCCAAATGAGGTAAAATCGTATAGACCAATTTCGCTTCTTCCAATCATATCGAAAATTTTCGAGAGGATATTATTAAGGCATCTCCAACCGGTTATAGAAGAAAATAATCTTATCCCTGACCACCAGTTTGGGTTCAAAAGTAAGCATTCGACGATTGACCAAGTGCACAGAATTACTGACGTAATCGAGTAAGCACTTGAAGAAAAAAAGATTTGCTTAAGCGTATTTCTTGACGTCTCGCAGGCCTTTGATAAGGTGTGGCATGATGGCTTGAAATCCAAACTACGACAAGTTCTCCCTGTATGCTTATACGATATTTTAGAATCATATCTCGGGAATAGACTCTTTCGTGTTAGACATGGAGTCGAATACTCCGAGGTCAAAGAAATGTTGGCCGGCGTACCGCAAGGAAGCGTTCTTGGGCCGTTTCTCTATTTGCTATATACTCGTGATATACCGAACGAAGATGGCACTATGCTTGCTATATTTGCTAATGACACCGCTATCCTAGCAATAGGTAAAACAATTAAAGAAACAACTGCAAAACTGCAAAACGCACTGAATAATGTAAATGAATGGACGAGGGACTGGCGGATCGCCCTCAACGAATCTAAATCTGTTCACGTGAATTTCACTTACAAGAAAACTATTAACTTGCCAATTTTCCTAAACTCGGCCCGAATACCTTTTGCAAACGAGCCCAAATACCTGGGAATGACACTCGACGCAAGGGTGAAATGGAATTCGCACGTGAAAATGAAACGTGAAGAACTCGAAATCAAATATAGAGAAATGTACTGGTTACTCGGAAAACATTCCCAGCTCAGTACTGAGAACAAACTGCTTTTATACAAGCAAGTGCTAAAGCCGGTGTGGTCCTACGGTATACAACTTTGGGGTTGTACCAAGAAAACAAATGCAAATATTTTACAAGCTTTTCAAAATAAAGTGCTAAGAGAAATTGTCCAAGCACCGTGGTATAGTAGAAGCGACGATATCCACAGGGATCTCGGAATTCCGACAATCGAAGCTGAAACTATAAGCTTCGCGAGAAAGCATAGAAACCGACTAATCGGACATGTCAACAATACAGTCCTACAAATTTTGGATGAGAGCAATTTATTGCGCCGACTACAAAGGACGAAACCTTTCGACTTGGAGAGATAAGGATTAACCGCGTCTAGATTTGCGGAATACTATATGCAGGATCCTTCAGTGGAAAGTAACCTGCCAAACGTTTTTATTTCGTGATAGAAAAATTGCTTGATAAGTTTATACTTAGTTGCGATATCTAACAAATTTATATCGACGGGTGGTGCTTTTTTAGTCAGTAAGAATCTGACACTACTATGAGCACGCGCTTGCTATTCTCATAGTGTCTATGGAAGATTTTTCACCTACCCCCGGAAAAAAAAGAAACTCGGCCTTTAAGAAGACTTACTTCCCTGTTGAATTCGCTGAGTTTTTCATTTATATTTTTTCCGATGGTCGTCATTCTTATATACGAATAGGTAGGTAGATAAATGTTCCTTCAAGGCTGTTGACAGACTCATAATCGGATCCCCTTGTGCCTTCATTTGCTTAATTAGGCAAGCAAGACTATTTGTGTTTTTATTAGATGTCATCACTCCGAGGGTAGGTGATTGAACTCTTGTTAAGGGTGCACCTTGAGTTGAATGTTTTGATGGTGATGAAGTGTTTAACAGAATTCAGAATTCTGTGTATTTATTTGTTCATGTGTTGCTATGTTGGTAGTCTTTGTATGTGTTGAGTGTTAACATTATAGCATTTCAAATAGTCACCCAAGCAATCGTAAAATTTAAATAAAAAAAAATTGAGAATTTGATTTTTTTTCGAAATTCGTAAGATGTACGCTTTACCTTAAACAGATAATCCCAAATAACTTAATAAACCAAATGAAAGCGATTTGGGGAACTATGGAAGAAGATTTGATTATTTTGAACTTAAAGAAGGTTGCCGTTTGGAGAAACCCTTACTTACGTACGCGACGCTTTAGGTCGGGAGGAACCTGGGCCTCAACCAACAAGCCTCTCCATTTCGCTTGGTCTTTATCTAATTGCATTCAATTGCGCACTCCAAATTGGTCGAAGTTCCGTTGAACTTGTGCGCGCCACCTACGGAGAGAAGGCCCTCTACTGAGTCGACCTTACGGGTTAGATTTGAAGACTGCGGGCCCGAGCGTTGGTGTCCATTCGCTCTACATGTCCTAGCCATCTCAAATGTCTAATATGCAGTTTTTGACTAGGTCGATGTCACTGTACAGCTCGAATATTTTGTCATTGAATCTTCTTCTCCAAAACTAGTCAACGCAAACGGGACCGAATATCTTACAAAGAATTTTTCTTTCGAACCGGCCAAGGATATTTTCATCCACCTTCAATAAATTCCATGTTTCAGCATCTTTGTTGTTGGAGATAGACCTTTACTGTTGAAGAGTCTTATTAGCACAATAAACAGCAATTTGAAAGATTTCTTCGCTTGATTTCTGCGTCTTTGTTTAGAATTTATAGCAGAGCCAAGGTAGACAAAATCTTTTACCACCTCGAAGTGGTAACTGCCCACCAGCGTTGCCACAAGGTGCCCGATCGGGCAAATTTGCCCCCTGATTTATAGTTTTGCCCTTTGCCCGGGCATTTTAAAATAAGCCCTCAAATCATAATTTCAGAAGATATAAAATTGAAACATGTACAAATAAAAATATAAGTTGCACAAAAATAATTATAAACCATTCCCATCGCCACTTGCAGTGTGTTCCGACCTTAACAAATAACTATAATAAAAGTGGTACTGAACGCATTCACTTATCTCGTCCAGTGATTGTTTTAACTTCATTTTTATGTCAAGTGTCAAAACTTTGTTTTCCTTTTCAATCGCTCTGTTTTTATCATTGGATTTTTAACCGTTAATTGAATGACAAAAATATGGAGAGGTAAGATAAATATTTGTGCAATATTTGTGAGTTTCATGATATAGTTTTTAGATATTTTAAGAAAGTACCTAAAGAACACTCTCAGCCGGCCTCGGCAGAGTTAAGTCCTGGTGGAAATGAGGATGATTTCAGTTCAAGCAACGATTCCGACCTCGACTGCAACTCCAATTGCAGTTCATTACATGAAACTTCAACCAAAAGACCCAAAATAAAAAGCGTATCACAAACGACACAAACGTCATGGTTAGTAATGTATCCCTGGCTTGTGATAAAAGATAACAAACCGTTTTGCAAATACTGTCAACAATTTATAGCTAAAAAGAAATACAACTTAATAAGACACCAGGGGGGAAATCTTCACAAAATTAAGTGTCAAAAACTTTCAAATAAAAAAAAACTCGAGGATGCATTTGAGAAGTCCACAACGGCAAAAACAACAAATTCTTCAAGTGCTGCAATTCTGAAGTGCTTGGCATTTATAACTGAGCACAATTTACCAATTTCAATCATGGATCATCTTCCCGATTTTCTCCGCAATATATGTCCCGATTCAAAAATTGCCCAAAATTTGAAATGTGGGCGAACAAAGGCTAGCACTTATTTTAAAGAATTTTTTGGAACCTTTTTGTTCAGAAGAAATAGGAAAGAAGTTAAGAGAAACGAAGTTTTCTATCATTGTAGATGAATCTACGGATGTATGTATCTATGACAAAATGTTTAGCAATTGTGGTGAGGTTTTACGAAAACTCGATAAAAAAAAATTGTCGACAGGTTTTTGTGTATTTTGGAAATTAAAGATTCTTCTGCTGAGGGCATTTTTACTACAATTAAAGTCTATTTAGATAAAATGAATGCTCCATATGAAAATTTAATCGGGTTTGGGTCAGATGGGGCCAATGTTATGCAGGGTGATAAGAATGGTGTACAGGCAAAACTAAAAACATTGAATAGTTATATATATTCAATTGTATGCAATTCGCATTCAATTCATAAATGCGCAGAATATGCAATTACAAGTATTCCAAAAGAAATATGTTTCTTTCCCCAGGAAATTTATAATTTTTTGAAACACAGTCCTAAAAGACAGGACGAACTGAAAATTTTCCAAGAATATTTCGAGCTGAAACAAAATAAAATCAAAAAAGTTGTGGCAACTCGATGGTTGTCGTTTTATGAGGTAGTGAATTATTTCCTAAAAAATTGGGAAGCTCTTAAACTTTATTTTATTTCAGTTTCATTTGATGAAAAAAACCCAAAAGGGCAGGTTCATATGAACAATTTAAACAATCCTTTATACAAAATATATGTTTTTTTTCTGGATTATATTTTAAAAATAATTACAGATTTAAACAAAAGTTTTCAAAGTGAAGTACCAAAAATACACCTGCTTGTGAGTGAAGTTACTAAGAAATATAACATCATTTTAAAAAAAATTTTGAAAGCTGAATATTTAGAAAATTTAAGCAATATAAATGAAGTCCAGTTTACACAGTTCTCTTTAAAACCTCTTAATGAAATATACTATGGATTTGGTCTTGATGAACTTTTTGAAAATTTAAATGAAAACATTGAACTTTGTAAACAATTAAAAAGTAGATTAAATTTGTGTGATGATTTGCTTACAGCTTTTCAAATTTTGGATGTTAATTTTTTGAAGCAAAATGGTGATCATTTTAGACTGATCTCTGCTCATTTAACAACTTTGTTCATTAAATTTCCAAACTTTTTCACTTGCCCCAAAAATATAATGGCTGCAGAGCTACAAAACAGTTTAGAAGAAATAAATAGAGAAGATATTGACACTGTTAAGTGGTGGGTTGAGTTAAAAGAAATTAAAAAATTTGCTGGTTATTGTTCATTTAAAAATATTTCTTCATTTGCAATTAATTTATTAAGCCTACCACATAGCAGCGCATCCGCTGAGCGGGTTTTTTCTTCTCTGAAAAATATAAAAACGGATAATAGAAATAAATTATCCTATCCCATGATTCACTCTTTAATGAGTTTCAAACATTTTTTGGATGGCAACTCAAACACTTGTGGCAATTTTAATCCAACAACAAATTTTGTTAATCAAATAAAAATATAAGTTTTTATTTTATTTATTTTGATTAAAAAATTAAAAAATGTTTAAAATGAATTATAAAAATGAAATGAAATAAAAAAAGTTGAATTAACTGTGATTTTATATACTAAAAATTATAAAATATATATATAACAAAAATATAAACATGAAAATCATAGTTTCATTTTAAAATTAGGATTCTTATAAGTTGGCGCAAGTTATCTGTTGCCCCAACTTTTTCCAAAAAGCCCCAACAAATTTTCAAAAATGCCCTCTTTGCTCTTATCTTTGCGGCAACGCTGCTGCCCACCGTGATGTTCTGCCCAATTCGTCGGTGTTGATTGTCGCTTCTTGTTGACAACTTATACCTACTTGGTTTTGCCCTTGGAGGAACAAGTCTACCCCATATAAATTGACTCTTGTCAATTAAAATTATTATTGGTTTGTAATGGGGGAATATTGCAAAAAATTTGTCGCACCCTTTACAACAATAAAAAAAAACTAAAGTGAGACCGTGTAGGTCGCACAAGCAGCGGTCCGAGGAAACCGCACGCAATACAAATCTTTATATGTGTGTATTTGTACTGATCCGGGATTCCGTACGCAGTATATATGGTATGTACAGTGAAACTAGTTTAAAAAAAAAAAAAAAAATAAACAATTTCCTTGCTATCGACTGTACATATATATACAGAGTTTTATTGGTTGCCTTAAAGTATTTCTTTAGTGTCAAACGACTAACAAAGGCCTCGTAGGGGCAGCATCTCCCGATAGGTGTTGGTCCGCTAAGTAACGAGAAAGAGCCACTGCAGCCGAAAACCTAGCAGCTCTGTTAGTAAGCCCTACTCCCACCTCCTCGTGGTGCCAGCTGGGGATTTCTTCGGAAATTGCTAACGGGAGAGGACGAATGGCGAGCTTTCTGCGCCAAAAAACAGGATAAGTGTCGGTTGGTCTGTGGCCCAGCGAGCCGCAACCGTAAAAACTTTTACTGCTCCGAAACGAAAACCAACGCCTCGGATACGGACGGATAATTTGATGACGATCTTTGGCTATCGGACACGGACAACGATCGGATTCTGGAACGTTAAGACCCTCCTGGACTCACTCAAGGAAGGGCCTTATAACGCCAGATTCCTCCAATTAGAACGCGAATTCGCAAGGTATAAAATAGACATCTTAGGGCTGAGCGAGATAAGATGGTTCGATGCTGGGGAATTCATCTCCCCAACCAAAAACACTGTCATGCTCTACTCTGGGAAACCAGCTGGAAGTGCACGGAGTTCCGGAGTAGGACTCATGCTAACTCCAGCAGCACGTAGTAGTCTCATATCCTGGAAACCCCATAATGACCGGATATTGACGGCTAGGTTCCAGAGTAGAGTTAGAAAAATTACCATCATACAGTGTTATGCTCCGACTCTAGACGCGACTGAGGACGAAAAGGATGATTTTTATAGCCACTTAGGCGCCGCCTACAACCAAACGCCTAATGGGGACATCGTAATGGTGATGGGAGATTTCAATGCCAAGGTGGGTAGCGACAACACCATGCTTAAGCACGTGATGGGAGTTCACGGCGTGGGAGACCGTAATGATAACGGTGAGCGGTTTGTGGACTTCTGCAATACCAACCGCCTAGTCATCGGAGGTACGCTGTTTAAGCATAACACCTGCCACAAAATCAGTTGGGTCTCTACTGATAGGCAACGAACATCCAACCAGATCGACCACATTGCGATCAGTCGCCGCTTTAGAAATTGCTTTCTGGACGTCCGAAACAGACGTGGAGCTGACGTCGGACTAGAACGAGATCACCATCTTATGGTAGCTCATTTACGCCTTCGTACTGCATCCGTCAACAGCAACCGCTCAAACCTACTTAACATCACCAGGTTTAATATCGACAGGCTCAAGGTTCCCCAAGTGCGCCAACAGTTCAGGGACCATCTTGCCTTAGAAGCAGAAGCAATCAGCAGCATAGAGAACATGGATGACCACTGGAGTGCTGTGAAAAATGCTTTTGCGACTGGGGCACGCACGTATGTCGGTAAAAAGCAGAAACACCACCGCACATGGCTTTCTACAGACACCTGGAGACGGATCGATGAGCGTACAGCAATCAAGGCTCGGATTGCAGCGGCCTCAGCAGTAGACAGAACCGAGCTTGAAGCCCAATACCGTGCGAAGAAGAAAGAAGTGCAGCGTAGTGTGAGACGTGACAAACGTCAATATATCAACTCACTGGCCTCAAGGGCTGAAGAAGCAGCGAGTAGGTGCGACAGTAGGACTGTGTATAGCATCACTAAGGAGCTCATCGGTGGTCGAAACTCCAAACAACATCCAGTGAAGAGTCTAGACGGTAACCTTCTGATTTCGGATGAGGATCAGCTCACTAGATGGAGAGAACATTTTGCTACAGTGCTAAATCACATAGACGATGGCGGTATGATCTCGAATTCGAATAAGCAGTTCGAAGCAACAAATTCCCGAATTCGCACCGCACCTCCCAGTAAAACCGAGATAATAACAGCAATCAAGTCCCTCAAGAAGAACAAGGCGGTGGGTATTGATGGCATCCCTGTCGAGCTATTTCAAGCGGCGCCAAATACATCGGCAGATTTGCTGCATCCCCTAATACGGAGAGCTTGGGATAGTGAACAATTTCCACAGGAGTGGAAAAGGGGGATGATCATTAAACTTCCAAAGAAGGGAAACTTGATGGATTGCGGTAACTGGAGAGGTATATGCGTTCTTCTAGCCGTGGCTAAAATAATAGCTAAAATAATTCTAGAACGAATTAAAGAACATTTAAATTCAACTCTCGATGTCGAACAGGCAGGCTTTCGCACTGGATCCTCCTGCATTGACCACATAAACACCTTACGGATCATTATCGACCAATGCGTTGAGTATAGGTCTCCGCTACATTTAATGTTTATCGACTTCGAGAAAGCTTTCGACAGATTGAATCGAGATGCTATCTGGTTGGCCTTGCGCAGGAGAGGCATCCCAGAAAAACTTATAGCTATTATCAAGGCTACATACGAGGGCGGTAAGTGTCACGTCGTCCACAATGGTAAGGTGTCGGAGGATTTTGAAGTCCAAAGTGGAGTACATCAAGGGTGCATACTGTCACCACTATTGTTTTTGGTGGTTATCAGCGATGTACTCCGTGCAGCATTGACGGAAGGCAACTATGGAATTCGTTGGACTATGACATCTTACCTTAAACACCTAGATTACGCTGACGATGTTTGTCTACTTTCACATCGGATAATGGATCTTCATCTGATTGCCCAAAATCTAGAAGCTGAGGCAAACAAAGAGGGGCTAAAAGTAAACACAGCCAAAACAAAAGCCCTGAGCACTTCTTCTAACAACCGCGCTCAACTTAACATTGCCGGACAGGAAGTCGAGAAAGTTGATAACTTTCTTTATTTAGGAAGTGTGGTCTCGGCTAATCGCGGTGGCACCGAACTGGATGTGTGCAGCAGAATCGGGAAGGCTAAAGCTGCGTTCGGAATGCTATCTAAAATCTGGAGAAGCAATGTTATCAGCTTAAGAACCAAGCTGCGACTATTCCGCTCCAACGTAGAATCAGTGCTGCTTTATGGGTGCAGTACTTGGAAGGTGGACACCATTAACACACGGAAGCTGCAAGTCTTTGTAAACAAATGCTTAAGAATCATCTTGAGGATTTTTTGGCCGAACCGCATCTCTAACGAACAGCTTTATCTGAGAACGGGCCAAGAACCTTTAAGCATTACTATACGAAGAAGAAAGTGGCAATGGATTGGACACACCCTACGGCGCGAAGACAACTCCATTGCGAAATACGCCATGCAGTCGAATCCGCTCACCCAGGCAGGCAGAATAGCGGGACGCCCTAGGCAAACGTGGCGCAGAACAGTTGAGGAGGAATCGAGCTCTTTAGGAATGAGTTGGAGGCAGCTCAAACGCGTTGCAGAACTTCGAACACGATGGTGCGCAGGCGTGGTTGACGACCTATGCCCCCCGAGGGGTTAAAGGATCTAAGTTAAAGTATTTCTTACAATAAGTGAATGTGACGTTTATAAATGAAGTATAAAAGGATGATTTCATTGGTCTTTACTCTGTCGTGCCACTCATGTGTGTTGCCATCTCTGCTATAGGTTTCTATTAGCCAGAAACTGAATACGATTTTTAAAAAGAAGAAATCAGAACATAAAAAAAAGAAGTTAAAGATTTTTGTGAGATTCGAAGTGAGAGTTCGTAGGTGCATAATCCTTTTGAATACCAATGTAGTAAAACTAGAGTTATTCTTTAAATAATATTGTAAGTTAAGGGGTCAATCTGTCAAGAGGTATGCATCATTTAATTTTACTAGTTCTCATACAGTTTTAGCTTAAAATATCCGTTTTATTCAGTTTGAAGGAAATTTAATCCTATTAAAGTTTAATTAGCAGCACTTTAGCTTCGAGTACATACACACATAAATATCATCACCTCTTCAATGTTTAATTCATTCATAAATTAAGCAATTGCCCTTTTTCACAGGAAAATGTTCCATGTGAATGTGCGGAAATATGAATATTACCTGAAAACAAAGATCGCAAATTGCCGAGGTTAATTTAATCAATTACACGTTTTCGGCGAAAATGTTTCATTGGCATTCTCATCCCCAGAAAGAGGGCATATGACAGCGTATTATGTCTTTACATATGTATATTGGATGGATGTCCTTCATTAGTAGATATTCAGTTTTACTTTGAATTTTTAATGAAAATGATTGACAGCCTTTTGATATAGAGTATCCAGTTGTTCTTAACCTTTTCGAAGTCACAGAACATATTTAATTCTAAGAGGAATTTGACTCACAAAATCATTAAGGACATAAACCAATAATACAAAACCATATCCAAGAACGTGAATATACCTTTTATTAAAAAATAGAGAGTGTCCTACGTAGCCCTTAAAAAAGGAAACATAAAATGCTTACATAGACTGCTTAGGCCCATTATGTCGCCAACCAGTAACAGCCAGGTTACAATCAATCACAAAATATTGCTAAGCATAAACTTACTTACTTAAGTCCTGTGTCGGCTTATGGATCTTATGGCATCAACCGTGCCTACGTGCCATCGTTCGATTCCTGGCGATGTGTTTTAGCTCCAACCAGCTCTTTCTCAGTTCCTGAGATTCATTTTCGATTGTTCTGCAGCACGTCATACGAGGACCTCCCTGTAGTCGCCCTTGTTGTGTAAGCGGGTTCCATTGCATGGCTTATTTGGCAATACAATTTTCGTCCTTACGTAGAGTATGACCAATTCATTGCCATTTTCGCTTTTGTATAATCAGATCTATACGTTCCTGATCCGTTCACTCATAAAACTGTTCGTTTGAGATATGATTTGGCCAGAACACTCGTAATATGTTTCTTAGACTGCGATTGACAAAAGTTTGCAGCTTTCTTGTGACATTGTCAGAGTGCTGTGTTGTCCGGTATGGTGTGCGCACGCGTTCCCCGAGTCTGAAGCCTTTTCCGCCATCAAAAATTAAAACAGAAAAAATAAAACGAAAACACAATAAACAATGTAAAAGTTAATAAAATTAAGCAATCCTTCGTTCTCACATGCCTAATAATACCATCAGTGCAGTGAGTGCAGTGCAAAAAAAGTGCCGGGTTTTTCATCTCTCCCATCCCACTCACTAGTTGTTGTGCTTCTTAATCATCGCAATTCTTGCATATTCGTTACGTGTTCCCAGCTGCGATGATTGAGAGAGCGTAATATTTGAAGCGTAGAGGACCGTGATTGTCTATCCGAATAGCGAAGCATAGCTGACTGTCGTTTAGGCATAACCTCTGCGTCGGTTTGTTTTGGAAAGCTGTTCACTGGATCTCACTTCGCGGCTCTGCCTAGTGTTTTTATGTTTTAATGATGAAAAAATTTAGGATCGATTGTAGCAACATTCGTGGGCTTCGAGCGTATTTCTTCGACTTATACGCTCGCGCTCATTCCCATAAAACACATATTTTTGTCACTTTGTAAAACACAGGTAGTCGATGAATTTGATTTGAAACTGCCTGGATATAGCTTAGTGCCATTATTCTTTCCCCAACGCGGCCTTGTCATTTACGTCGGTAGTGACATAGCTTACCAAGTTCCACCACAGTATGGGCACTGCTCCAATCCGGAATTCAATTTCAAATGGCTAAACTTCACCATCCGTAAGCAATTAATTCACTACTGTTTGATTTACAGAATTTAATGGAGTGCGGAAACTGGAGGGGTATCTGCGTGCTGCCTGCTGTAGCTAAGATAATAGCTAAAATCATCTTGGAGCGAATCAAACAACATATCGAAGACACACTCGATGCCACTCTGGATCCTTCTGTGCCGACCACATCAACACCCTGCGGATTATCATCGAACAGTGTGTTGAATATCGATCGCCACTGCACCTGCTGTTCATCGATTTTGAGAAAGCGTTCGATAGTGTCAACAGGGAGTTTATTTGACGCGCCTTACGCCGGAGAGGTATTCCCGATAAACTAATTGCTATTATCAAAGCTACATATGAAGGCTCCTTCGGGTAGGGGGCAGAATATGAGTAAAACAAATAGATATAGTACCCCAGGTGGCAGTCCAGGTTCTCTGGAAAATCCACCCTCTTCGGAGGTAGGCTCTACGGATTCTGGGGAGAGCCAATTGTTGCATTTAATAAACCCCTTTTTGAGAAATTCAAGGGTAACTCGGTCTCCACCATCAAGACCGAATGTCTCCGGAAAAAGAAGTCCGCCGGAAGCGCAAGCGCAAGAGAAACGGGACTCAGTGAAATGTAATAGCTTTGAGGAAGAAAACAATGAACTCCGTATTAAGCTAAATAAAATGGATCTACTCTACCAAGAGCTTAAGAGAGAGGTAGAATCACTAAAAGAGGAAAACAAGGCGTTAAAGAATTCACTTTTGCAAAGAGAACGGGAAATTACCCCACCCCGTGCAGCTACTCCCAAATACCACACGGATGAAGAAGAGCTAGCACGCGAAACAAATGGGGTCTCAAAGAAAAGACCCAGCAAAAAACGAAGAGCCGGTTCTTCACCTGAAGTCGAGCCACGAAAACAAGACAAAGAAAAAGACTTGAAACAGAAACAAACTCACGACAAATTACGTCCCCCGCCTGCAATAAACGTCGTCGGCTTTACGGACTACAATAAATTGCATTGCCTTCTTAAGGGAACTGTGACATCGGAATTTAAAGTAACGTCATTCCGAAACAATGATTGGAAAATTAATGTAGTTGACTCTGACGGCTACCGAGCAATATCGAAAAAACTAAACGCGGAAAAGATCCAGTGGTTCACCTACGAAAATAAATCAGAAAGACCACTCCGGGTTATAGCAAGGGGTCTCCACCCCTCGTGCACTAAAGATGACATTATAAATGACCTTAAAGGAAAAGGCTTGAAAATTATCGACGCAATTAATATCTTAAAGAAGAAAAAGCAGAAAACGGAACAAGGCAATGAAATCTTGGTCAAGCATGGACTTCCGCTCTTTATGCTAACCTTCGATAGAAGCGAAAATATAGACGATATTTATAACGTAAAAAGTATTTTGAATATCGTAGTTAAAATCGAGCCTATGCGTACGAATACACGATCGATACCTCAGTGCAAACGCTGTCAAGGTTTCAATCACACCCAGTCGTATTGCCAAAAAGAACCGAAATGTGTAAAATGTGCCGGGAACCACTTATCAGAAAGGTGTGACTTAAATAAGCAGGCTCCGGCGACCTGCATAAACTGTAAAGGCAAGCACCCAGCAAACTATCGAGGTTGTGAAGTAGCAAAGGAGCTTCAAAAAAGGCGCGATACTCTCAAGAAACCGATACACCCGAACCCAAGCTTAAGAGATCGTAAAACCGATAAGCCCAAGACCGCTAAGCCAGTCAAAACGAAGCGACCGATAAAGGGAAATAAAAAAATTGCGCAAGAGAACGTCGCTGGTCCAAGTGCAGCGGAAAAACCGCCACAAGTTGACGCGAGATCGTACGCGCAAGTCGCGTCAAACGAAAACAAATTAAGATCAGCTACAACAGATCCGGTTAGCCAAATATTTACCATTATATTGGAAAAATTTGAGGAGCAAACCAAAGTTAATAAAATTATACTTGACAAATTGAGCAAGCTCGAGTTCAAACCTCGCAAGACAATCAAAAAAACATGAATATGAAACAGCTACTTAAGATACTAACGTGGAACGCAAACGGCCTTCTGAAAAAAATCGACGAGTTAGAAGTGTTTCTACGGAAAAATAACATTGACATATGTTTGGTATCGGAAACGCACTTAAAAAAGGGACTTAGACCCAAAATAAAAGGCTACAGCGATTACCATGCGAATCATCCTTCGGAAATACGAGAGGCGGGTCCTCTCTTTACATCAAAGACTGTATTAAGCACTCCGAAAACATAGAAATAGAATTTGATTCTATGCAAATAAGCTCAGTCTCCTTAAAAATAAACCACTTAGACTACAACATCGGATCTAGTTACTTCCCTCCGGGATATAAGCTAGTAGAAGACGACCTTGTTCGCGTCTTCGACTCACTCGGACCTAATTTTGTCTTAGGTGGTGACTTTAACGCGAAACACACTTTCTGGGGATCCAGATGCAATTCGACAAAAGGCAGATTATTGTACAAAGCCAGCATGAAACGTGGGGTGAACTTTTTTTCAACAGGAAAGCCAACTTATTGGCCAACTGACAAAAATAAAATCCCTGACCTCGTCGACTTCTTTATCGGAAAAGGGTTAACTAAAAATTTGACGGAAATCGAAGAATGCTATGATCTATGCTCAGATCATTCGGCAGTCACTCTGAAAATAGGTGGAAGTCTAGTAAAAAAAGAAGGACCACCTAGGTTAACTAGTAACAAAACTAACTGGGACGCTTTCAGAAGAGACTGCAAGGAAAATGTTGCTTTAAATGTACCGCTAAAGACACCGTTCGAAATAGAAGAAGAAATCGACAAACTCGTCGAAGCCATTCAGAGCTCAGCGTGGAAAAACACTCCTTTGCGAAAGACAGAAGCGCGGAACAATAAAGTCAAATACCAGCCTGAAATCGAAGACCTCATACGAGAAAAGAGGAGAGCGCGCAAGAGATGGCAACAATCCCGCGCGCCACCGGATAAAACTTATCTGAACCATCTTTGTAACAAGCTTAAAAAAGTGCTGCAGGACCTAAAAAATCACGAGACTTCTACTTACCTCGAGGGTTTGACCGCCGATAAGTATTCAAACTACTCTCTATGGAAAGCCTTGAAGTCCATAAGGAAACCTGTAATGCACTCGCCGCCAATTAGGAAAGCTAACGGGGAATGGGCAAAAGAAGATAAAGAGAAAGCAGAATTATTTGCCGATCACTTAGAGGAAACGTTCAAGCCGTTCGATGGACAACCGTTGATCGAAGATCCGAATGATAATATGGCACCCGACAACTTTAGAGTAAAAACCGTATCCCTGTCCGAACTTCGAATGACAATACAAAAATTGAAAAATAACAAGGCTCCGGGATATGATTTAATCACTGGCGAAATTTTGAAAGAGCTACCGAAAAAAGTGCTGGTTAAGTTGCTCTACATTATAAATGCTTCCTTAAGACTATTATATGTCCCAAGGCAATGGAAAGTCGCCGAAGTTATTATGGTTCCGAAACCGGGGAAATGTGCAAATGACAAGAAATCATATAGACCCATTTCACTTCTGCCAATAATATCTAAGGTCTTCGAGAAACTTCTGCTGAAACGATTGCAACCAGTAATTGAAGAAAGACACTTGATCCCGGATCATCAATTCGGGTTTCGGGTCAAACATTCCACAATCGATCAGGTGTATCGAATAACGAACGAGATTGAAAAAGCTCTAGAAGGGAAAAAAATATGCTCTAGCGCTTTTCTCGACGTATCGCAAGCCTTCGACAAGGTATGGCACGAAGGCCTAAGGTATAAGCTAAGGATAATCTTACCGGAAAAGTTGTACAGAATATTGGAATCTTATCTTGAAAACAGACTTTTCCGTGTTAGACACGGGAGTGAATATTCGGATTTCAAAGATATCTACGCCGGTGTTCCACAAGGAAGTGTTCTCGGTCCAATCCTGTTCTTGCTCTACACAAGAGATATACCACAAGATGAAGGGACCGTTGTAGCAACGTTCGCAGACGACACGGCTATCCTCGTAACGGATGAGTCAGTCGAATCATCAACGGGAAAGCTCCAACGAGCGATATGAAGGCTCCAAATGTCACGTTCTGCACAGGGGGAGGTTGTCTGAGGAATTTGAGATCCAAAGTGGTGTAAGACAAGGCTGTATCCTTTCACCAATATTATTCCTATTGGTGATGAGTGATGTGCTTCATGCAGCTTTGTCGACGGGTAACGGAGGAATTCGATGGACTCTTACATCTCAACTGAAACATCTTGACTACGCTGACGATGTATGCTTACTCTCCCACAGAATTATGGACCTCCACCAAATGACAGCAGATGTGGAGAGGGACGCAGGTGTCGTCGGGCTGAAAATTAATACAGCAAAGACTAAAATTATCAGCCTTGGAACTAACTCATCGGCTCAAATATGCATTGCTGGACAACCGGTAGAGAGAGTAGAAGACTTCCAGTATCTTGGGAGTATTGTCTCGACCGATGGCGGAACCGAACTGGATATAGCCAACAGGATCGCCAAAGCAAAGTCCGCGTTCGGGATGTTGTCCAAAATATGGCGAAGCAATGCAATCAGTTTGAGCACCAAGATAAGACTGTTCCACTCCAACGTTGAATCCGTGCTGTTATATGGCTGCAGCATGTGGAGCGTGACCACTACTATCACCAGAAAGCTGCAAACGTTTGTTAATAGGTGCCTGCGCAATATCTTAAGGATTTTCTGTAACGAACACCTTTACGAGAGAACGGGTCAGGAACTAATAGGCACAACCATTCAACGGCGGAAGTGGCAGTGGATTGGTCACACGTTCCGAAAGGGTGACAGTTCCATAGCGAACCATGCTATGCAATGGAACCCCTTAACTCAGGATGGCAGAAGACCTGGCGGTCCGAGGAGAACATGGCGCAGAACAGTCGAGAAGGAGGCACGGCAGTTAGGGAAAAGTTGGGGAGAACTCAGACACATTGCCAGAAACCGTACACGATGGCGCGTAGGCGTAGTAGAGGCCCTAGGACCCACAAGGGGATACAGGACATAAGTAAGTAAGTAAGTAGTGCGGATAGCAGTTCAACTTTTAACGAGTTTGATGCGCTGTCCGATTGCATCACCCGAATTGTCTTCCTGTATCCTTATACTAAATTCGTCATTGGGGGCGAATTCAATATACACAATTCAGATTGGCAACAACATTCTGGCCATACAATACACGAAAGAAGATATGTTGAGCTTTTCGTTGAGGTAAACAATTTGACTCAGCTCCTAAATAAGCCTACACGTATTGTA
Organism: Brachypalpus laphriformis; assembly: GCA_945910035.1. NCBI lineage: Eukaryota > Metazoa > Arthropoda > Insecta > Diptera > Syrphidae > Brachypalpus > Brachypalpus laphriformis. Next base: position 91,773,183 of record OX246754.1, read on the forward strand.
GTGGTCCCCTACTTTGACTTTTCATCTTCTTCCCCAAGTCGAGCTGACAAGTGTATTGACTATCAATATCGGACGATAAATTATTTTTATTGGCTCTTGCATTTACCCAAGTGGTATGTTTCCCAAGGCTGGTTTTGCTCTCTGGGCTAGGCAGATGAACTCCCCGCCGGAGGCACATATATGTACACGGATTGGTGCATTGGTGATCAGATCATAGTCCCGTAATCTGATTTTGTGTATGGCGATGATGTCCCCGATCTTGTTTAGTGGCTTCTGGAGGGGGGAATCATGCGACGGGTCCAGGAGGGGCTACCATACCAAATTTTCACCATATGATGACAGATCATGCGAGAAACCCATTAAATAATACTTTCCCTAAACATAGCGGTAAAATCGAACGATCCGACCAGAGTGAAATACTGGTTTTGGGAGCCTTGTTCCACATGTGGGGAGAAGCCGGAAACCGAGTGGGCGAAGGGTCAGTCGACGGCGAGCAGCGTGCTGAGCTAAAAGCCAAGTATTGGCATAAAAAAATCATGAGATGGTAACGCGCTATGCGGTTCAGTGAACAAAAGCAGGCAGTCATTTGTTGTGTTTGTAGGAGAATATTGTTCAAACCCACGATAGACCCAAAAAAACGTGCCACTTGAGCTATAAGTATCTAGTGCCTGTTGAGGGAAAAAGAAACAAAAAAAAATATATATTCATTTGGATCCAAGATTTGGAAGCCAACATTACTCGCGTAATTCGGCAAATACTGGTCGCAACGCTGAAAGCAGTAATTCAAAATTGGACCTTCATAATGGACCGTGTACGGCGGAGTCGCGGGAAACATGTACACGAAGAAATAATTAAAAAGTAAATGTCAGACACTGTTCTTTTAGGCCATAATGTTTTTACCATCTAAATTCATTTTAAGTGTTTTATTTAAAATTAAAAAAAACAGGTCTTAATGAATTACCCTTTACTAGGCTATAGAAAATGTCTGGAAGGAGTTGTTTTGAATTTTAAGCGTGCTGAAGAAATGAATGTCTTATAGGTAAAAACCAACGGTTCCGTCCTCGGTATTGTACCCATTTACCTGAACTGTAATCACTGGAACAGGGATTATGACCAACTTTGCGACGCACTACAGGATTTAGCGTCAATGGATTTGCTTCTTGTGGTAATTTTAATGCAGGATTTCTTAATTTTTTTTTTTTTTTTTTTTTTCCGAGGGTAGGTGAAAAATCTTCCATAGATACTATGAGAATAGCAAGCGCGTGCTTATAGTAGTGTCAGATTCTTACTGACTAAAAAAACACCACCCATCGATATAAATTTGTTAGATATCGCAACTAAGTAATAACTTATCAAGCACTTTTTCTATCATGAAGTAAACACGTTTGGCAGGTTACTTTCCAATGAAAGATCCTGCATGTTCCGCAATCTAGACGCGGTTAATCATTATCTCGCCAAGTCGAAAGGTTTCGTCCTTTGTAGTCAGCGCAATAAATTGCTCTCATCCAAAATTTGTAGGACTGTATTGTTGACATGTCCGATTAGTCGGTTTCTATGCTTTCTCGCGAAGCTTATAGTTTCAGCTTCGATTGTCGGAATTCCGAGATCCCTGTGGATATCGTCGTTTCTACTATACCACGGTGCTTGGACAATTTCTCTTAGCACTTTATTTTGAAAAGCTTGTAAAATATTTGCATTTGTTTTCTTGGTACAACCCCAAAGTTGTATACCGTAGGACCACACCGGCTTTAGCACTTGCTTGTATAAAAGCAGTTCGTTCTCAGTACTGAGCTGGGAATGTTTTCCGAGTAACCAGTACATTTCTCTATATTTGATTTCGAGTTCTTTACGTTTCATTTTCACGTGCGAATTCCATTTCAGTCTTGCGTCGAGTGTCATTCCCAGGTATTTGGCCTCATTTGCAAAGGGTTTTCGGGCCGAGTTTAGGAAAATTGGCAAGTTATTAGTTTTCTTGTAAGTGAAATTCACGTGAACAGATTTAGATTCGTTGAGGGCGATCCGCCAGTTCCTCGTCCATTCATTTACATTATTCAGTGCGTTTTGCAATTTTGCAGTCGTTTCTTCAATTGTTTTACCTACTGCTAGGATAGCGGTGTCATCGGCAAACGTAGCTAGGATAGTGCCATCTTCGTTCGGTATATCACGAGTATATAGCAAATAGAGAAGCGGCCCAAGAACGCTTCCTTGCGGTACGCCGGCCGAAATTTCTTTGAGCTCGGAGTATTCGTTTCCATGTCTAACACGAAAGATTCTATTCCCGAGATATGATTCTAGAATATCGAATAAGCATACAGAGAGAACTTGTCGTAATTTGAATTTCAAGCCATCATGCCACACCTTATCAAAGGCTTGCGAGACGTCAAGAAATACGCTTGAGCAAATCTTTTTTTCTTCAAGTGCTTTCTCGATTACGTCAGTAATTCTATGCACCTGGTCAATCGTCGAATGTTTACTTCTGAACCCAAACTGGTGGTCAGGGATAAGATTATTTTCTTCTATAACCGGTTGGAGACGCCTTAATAATATCCTCTCGAAAATTTTCGATATGATTGGAAGAACCGAAATTGGTCTAAACATTTTACTTCATTTGGCGGTTTTCCTGGTTTTAAAACCATTATGACTTCCGCAACTTTCCATTGGCTCGGCACGTGTTTCAATGCAAGTGCAGCATTAACAATATGGAGTAGCTTAATCAATGCTTTTCCAGGTAAAACTTTGAGAATCTCTCCGGTAATCAAATCATAACCAGGAGATTTCTTAGGTTTTAGATTCTCGATCTCATGTGTTAGTTCCCTTAGCGTAGCACTTGTGAGCGTCACATCGTCAGATGGTAAATCCAGCCTATTGCGGTTGTCGTAAACCACTTGACCATCGTACGGTTTAAATGTTCCTTCCAGGTGGGCCGCAAAGACGTCCGCTTTTTCTTTATCTTCCCTCGCCCATTCATTTTGATTTAATTTGATTGGCGGCGCGGGGACTTTGGGTCTTTTGGTGCCTTTTACAGCTTTCCAAAGTGAATAATTGGAATCTTTTTTCGCTGTTAAACTTTCACGGTAAGAACCTATTGCACGATTCTTAAAATCCTTAATAGTCTCCTTTAACAAATTGCACAGACGATTCAAGTGTGCTTTATGTTGCGGAGCACGACTCTGTTGCCATTTTTTACGCGCTTTTCTTTCTTCCTTAACCAATTCTTTTATTTCCGGAGGATATCGTAAACCGTATTTGTCCGGCGTTTTCCTTGGATTGGGGGTATTATTCCAAGAGGCGAGCTGTACGATCTCAACGAAGCGATCAACTCAAACCTCAAGTTCATGGGGTGTCGTAAATGGAACGCTTAGTTCAACATTATCTTCAATTTCGTTTCTAAAGCCTTCCCAGTTAGTTGTTCGACCAGTTAATCTCGCTGGCTCTAGGTTAAGACTAGTTTTACGCTGATTGTTAAAATAACCGGGGAATGATCAGACGACAGATCAAAGCTGTATTCGACTTTTATGTGGTTGGTAGATATTCCTTTCACAACGAAAAAATCTATCAGGTCAGGTATTTTCGAAGTATCAGTTGGCCAGTAAGTTGGTTTACCCGTCGAATGGAAATCACAACTGTACTCCATACCTGCCCCATAGAGCATTCTACCTTTTTCTAGCTGTATCTTGAGCCCCAGAACGTATGTTTCGCAATAAAGTCGCCGCCGATGATAAAATTAGGTTTCAGCGATTCAAACAAGTTAGTAAAATCTGATTTTTCAAGCGCGGAACGCGATGGACAGTAGATAGATGAGATTTTAAGAGTACGCTGACTATTTTTAACTCGAATCGTGCACAGTTGCAAAGTTTCAAGTTCTACCTTTAGGTCTTCGGATTGTTCGATGCAGTCATTAATAAATAATGATGATCCGCCTCTCGCTTTTCCCGAAGGGTAACAAACGTGGTAATCATTATAGCCTTTTATTTTTAAATGCAATTCCTTTTTTACGTGGGTTTCAGAAATCAAGCAAATATCAATATCTTTTTCGCGCATGAATATATCCAATTCGTCGAGTTTTTGCAAAAGTCCGTTTGCATTCCAAGTACATATTTTTAACATTCGTTTGTCATTCATATTCTAGTTGAAGTACGCGTTTTTTGAGGATTATTTTCAAGCTTAACCAGCCTATCGAGAATAATTTTATTTATTTTGCTTTCTCCAAATTTCTCGAGAATAGCCGAAAAAACATGAGAAACAGGGTCCGTCGAAATTTCAACGTTTTTTGGTTTTTCGGATGCTGCGGCCTGAGCGTAGGTCTGCACTCCTGCTGTCCGAGGGTCATTACCTGGCGGCTTTTTCGACTTTAACTTTTCAGTACCGTTTCTTTTAAGAACAGAGGTCGAGGACTTTTCTGTTGTCACTCTTTCCCTCACCTTTCTGCGCTCTGAACCCGGTAGTTTTAGTTTGCCTACTTTCTCCTGTGCATTCTTAAGCTTTGGCTTAGTTTGCAGTTTAGATTTTGCAAGGGGCTTAAGGAGCATATCTCTCCGTTTTTGCAACTCCTTAGCTACTTCACAGCCTCTATAATTTGCCGGGTGCTTTCCCTTACAGTTAGCACATGTTGCAGAGGTTTGTTTATTTACTCCACAGACTTGGGAGAGGTGATTTCCGGCGCATTTCACACATCGCGGTTCTTTTTTGCAGTACATTTGCGTATGGTTAAGTCCTTATTGTATATTGTATTCCGTTATCCCGACGATGTTTATTGGTGGGGGTGGACGAAATTGCGCTCGAAGTTACTTTACTTGCGGTTCTTTGTGATTTTCTGCTTTCACGGGCTCGACTTCGGGCGATGAACCGGCTCTCCATTTTTTACTAGGTCTTTTCTTTGGGACCCGATACGTTTCGCGTGCTAGCTCTTCTTCGTCTGTGTGATATTCCAGACTAGCTAAGCGTGCTGGAGTAGATTCGCGTTCTCTCTGGATATGCGTGTTCTTTAGGACCTTATTTTCTTCTTTTAATAAGTCTATCTCTTTCTTAAGATCTTGATAGAGTAGATCCATTTTGTTAAGCTTGATTCGGAGTATTTTATTTTCTTCCTCAAGACTTTTGTATTTCGCTGAGTCCTGAATTTCGGGCGCTGGCGCTCCCTGTGGACTTCTTTTCCCGGAGTTATTCGATCTTGGTGGAGGAGATCGACATACCCTTGTACTTTTTAAGAAGGGATTTATTAGTTGCAATAACTGGCTCTCCCCTGAATCCGTAGAGCCGACCTCCGAAGAGGTTGGATTTTCCAGTGAACCTGGGCTGTTCATTGCATTTTGTATATACACTACGCTCGGTATACGGAGGTTGGATTTTAGTCGCCTCTTACGACAGGCATGCCTACCTCGGGTATATTCTAACCTCTACCCGAAGGGTAAGGGATCTGTATCAACAATTATGAATCCAACCCGTAGATCAAAAGATGAAGTGAGTGATGGGAAAGGTACTAAAATATTGTAAGTTGCTGATGCTCTAGACGCAAGGATTCTAAACGGAAGCTGCAAACGAGACCCGAATGGCGAATATACTTTTATTCGAGGTACGGCATGCTCAGTTGTTGATTATTGCTTTATGTCGGGGAAGTGAGGCTCTATTCTGAGCAACTTCAGGATAGCTGAACAAGCTTTCTCAGACCACATGCCCTTGAAAATTTCATGCATAATTCAGGGAACGGAAAAAACGCTCATCACGAAGCAGCTGGGACTACTGCCAAAGTTGATATGGAGAGATCGATTTCAACCCATATTTCAAAGTAATTCAAATCAGGAACTTGTTAAACGAAGAGTAGAGAACAAGCCGCTTGGAGGCCCTTACTCGAATAATAATTGAGGCTGTTCCAACAAGGACTACAAGAAGGCCATAAAGCAAACAAAAAATCGTTTTCGCTTCTAAGGCTCTTAAGGAACCAATAGAGACTTTAAGCATCTTTGTTTTGTCAAAAGGAAACAACTGGAGCAACAAACCGAATCCGTCTTACATTCGTCAAGGTCCTCTGCAGAATTTCGGAAATCCGTAAGAACTATCACCGGGAGAACCAATATCATACCTTACAAGCATCTGAACTTCAAGACTATTTTAAAAATCTGCTTAACGTTCCGCAATTTTCGCCTCTTCCTCAATACTCAGTACCATTTTTTAGAGATGTGCTCCCAGATGCTCCATTTACAATTTCTGAAGTACAGAATGTAATCGAGAAATCTAAAGTTGGTAAAGCTCCAGGAGACGACCAAAAGAATTTTTTAAAAAAATGTTCAACCGAATTTCTGTCCGTATTAACCAAGGAGTACAATAGAATATTTGAGACAGCGAGTGTTCCAGAAAGCTTTAAAAAAGCAATAAAATTTCCTCTACACAATAGTGGATGCAATTGGAGGAGGAGTTCAGTTTGGAAGTATGCAGATACCAGGACTCGCTTTCGCAGATGATATAGTTTTTCTATTTAAATCAGTGGAAGGAATGCATCGAATGATGAACCGTCTTGAGCGCTACTGTGAACTTTGGAATCTGTCTGTTAATTTAGAGAAGTCTAAAATGAAGGCGTTTAGAGATGGTGGCGGTAGATACGCTCGTAATGAAAAATGGACTTACAAAGGAGAAAAAAGTTTCAATGTTTCAAGCTAGCGGAGGCGAAAAGAGCTGTTTTTTCTGTAATGGGCCGATGCATCAATAATAAATATACTGAACACAGCCAATGCTTAAATTATTTCGTGCGACTGCAGTCTCTATGTTGCTGTATGGGGCTCAAGTTTGAGGATATTGTCAGTTTGAATAGGTTGAAAGATTCCTGAGATATTTTCTGAAACCAACTTGCATCCCAAATTATATGCTGCATTTGGAAACAACAGTGCTACCTCTATTTTTAGGCACGCTTAAGCTGCATTTTGATTTTATCATGACAGTGTCGGAGATGGGAAATGGACGGCTGCCCAAACTAGTGCTGAAGAGAGCTATATCGAAAAGGGGAAACCTTATCATCAGAGCTGTAAAAGAATGCAATCATTTCGCCATTTTACTCATTTGACTTCACGTGGATTTGTTTCAATTCAATGACTTCAATAATGACTTCAACTTAGAAAAACTAAATCACCATTCATTTTGAAGTTATGATTTAGCAATCATTTTTTGCAATCATAATTTTGAAGTCAAAATGAATGCAATCATTTTGAATGCTCTGCACTCATTGAAGTCACATTGAAGTCACTAGCATTCATTGCATTCACTTGATGTCATTGAAGTCTTTGAGGTCATCTTGTTGGTTCCCAACACAATTTCGGAAACATTAAATTTATCGAAAAAACCACCGACCGACTACCACGGGCGGCGTGGCCTAAGTGGTTAGTGTGTCGGATCACTACGCAAGAGGTTCCAAGTTCAAATCCCAGAAAATACCAAAAAGTTTTTTCACGGTCCCACCTCTCGCGAGCGTCTGACAAACATCCGAGAGTATTGTTGTCACGAAAAAGCTTCTTAAATCGCCGTTCGGATTCGGCATGAAACTGTAGGTCCCTTCCATTCGTGTGAAGAATATAACGCACACAACATGAGTGGTTGCGAGAAGCTAGGCCCTGGAACTTTAAAGAGCTGTTGCGCCAAATCTTTGTTTTTTGACTACCACGGGAGAACACGAAACTAAATGTAAACAAACCAAATGTCAACAGCCTCGCACTGCATCTCTCCCTCTGACACATCTGCGAAAATGCATACGAGGTCAGCAGTTATCTCCCCTCCACTAAATTCATCATGGCTGACGTATAGACAAGGAGAAAGGGTGCATCATTTCTTCGGCGATCACTTCAACACACATGATTAATAGGGGGCATTAATTGTCATTTATAAATTATAATACTTTTGCAAGCAATACATGTAAACACATACACACATTTCCTATTTTTTATGTAATAACATATTCAAACTAATTCAAGTTCAAGCGGTCATTGACCCTCTTATGTAAAGTCAATACTCTATGTTAATTTACAGTACCTACTAAAAGCGAGGTTTCGTGGGAGCTAGGGTGGAAAGTATAAAACCAGTTGTCAGTTAGCAATTAACATAGTGAGAGCAAATAAAGATAAGGTTTATAACGTATAAAGAAACATACAGTCTTTGAATTCATTTTAAGGCATTTTCCATATAAGTTTAACCCAAGAGAACATTACTTGGGAAATTTAATTCTGAGTTCAACTCAACTCGGAACATGGTCCTTCGAATCCTGAAATAAACCAGTACAAAGTTTTTCTGGACATCTATCCAGACAATTTTCAAACCCGTTCAACTCAACGGGCAAAGGTCCAAATTTTATGAAGCTGTATCCGTTCTCTCAACGGACATCAAGCAACGGACATCGATCAACGGACATCAATCAACGGACATCGATCAACGGACATCGATCAACGGACATCAATCAACGGACATCATCAACTGTCATCATCAGACAGCTGCAACGGACACCAATAGCCGAAACCAACGGTCAGCAACGGACATCCACACCGGACAATCAACCACAAAATCGAGTGCTTATTCCTAAAGGCAACAACCAGGATAAAGGAACACACATAGAACTAAGTTCAAAATTAAGGTAGGAATTTAAATTTTTTCTCCTTTTTAAAGTAAAAACTACAAATAAAATTAAAATCAAACCCATTTAAAAGTGAATTAGTTCTTATTTTAAATATAATTAAATCCAATAAACTAAAATAAAACTGACAAAACAAGTGCTAGTGTGGAATAAAGAATATTTTAACTATGTCGAAACTAGTGAAATCGATCGAAAGACAAGAACGTTTTCTTGAAGAAATTACGACTGATTTCAACGAATATCAAAAGCAGATCGAAGCGCGTAAATCAAGGGGTTATGTGAACGCGTGTTTAACGGACTTAGATGAATCGTTTCAATCGGTTAAGAGTTTACATACCACTATTGTGAACAGTGTGGCGGATCCGCTAAAAGACAAATACTTAACGGACGAAATATATGCCAAAATTAAGCGAATTTTTTTCCAATTCAGTGGTATGATAAACGATGATGTTGATAAGTTTTCACACGAGATCAATACCAATTTTGAGATCTCGCGACTAAACGTCACAAAATCCGCTGTGTCTGATATTCGTCTTCCGCGTATTAACATAAAACCATTTTCCGGTAAATTCGAAGAGTGGAGTGAATTCCACAACGTATTTAAAAGTTTAAAAGATCAAAACGTTGATCTATCTGAAATACAGAATTTACAGTTTCTGAAGACATCGTTGTGTGGAGATGCTGCACGTCTCATACAGCATCTTCCTATCGATGGCAAAAGCTATGTTTCGGCTTGGGCAATCATTACTGATAGGTTCCAAAACAAAAGGAAATTAGTAAACACCCAGTTAAGAATTCTTTTAGAGCAACAAAAAATTAGCCATGAATCCGCCGAATCGTTAAAATCGCTACACGATACAAGCATTGAGTGCATCCATGCCTTATCTAATCAGGGAATAAATGTAGAAACATGAGATTCTATTCTGATATATATCACCTATCAAAAACTTCCATTCGCAACACAAAAAGATTGGGAAGCAAAATTAGGTACTTCAAGGAGCTTACCCGATTGGAAAACCTTTTTAGCCTTCATTGAAGGTCGATTTAGCTCTCTTGAAAACATCAGGGAGTCCAATATACATGCGAGACAACCGCTTCCGTCGTCATCGTTTCGTAAAACTTCCGTTCCTCATACATATCATGTCAAAACTGATGGCGAAAACAAACAATTTCGCTGTAGACTCTGCAAAGGCTCACACAGTTTACGCCACTGCAAACAATTTTTAAAGATGGACGTCAAAACCCGCATAGAGGCAACCAAACGAAACTCAGTTTGCTCCAATTGCCTTGGGTTCGACCATCATGCGTCTAATTGCAGTAGCTCTAATCGCTGTTTTAAATGCAACTCAAAACACCACACGTTATTGCACTATGAGTCACAAAAAAATCAACAAAATACGCATCAAAACGTGCAAAGTCACCATTGTCAGCACTCTATTCCCTACAACATCATAGAGACGACAAACACCACCAATTCGATGAAGCAGAACCAAATCATTGGAAACCAACTCAATCACAATGCGGGTACCTACGTACCCAACACAGCTCAAAATGCAATATGTACTCATCCGCAGTGTACCATTAACACGCTCCTTGTCCGAAAGAGAAATTCACAAAACTCGGCAGAGATTTCGCAATGTGGACACAGGCAGCAAAATCAAATATGCTGTTCGCTAGCTAATCAAGGCCATGCCAAGGCATTATTAGCGACAGCACTAGTCAAGGTTTACGCAGCTAACGGTAGCCAGTACATCTTACGGGCATTAATTGACCCAGGCTCGGAAGCAACCTTTGTGACCGAAAACGTCACTCAGCTCCTAAAATTAAAAAAGCAAAAGACATCAGCACAAGTCACAGGTCTAGGTCAGACCTCCACTGGCATTTCGAGTTACGAAGTCGAATTTACAATCTTCTTATTGACGAATTCAACATTCTCACTCGGAGTCAAGGCATTTGTTTTCAACCAACTGACATCAATGTTGCCAGTGCACCAATTGCAAACAAAAGGCTGGACACATCTTGTCAACCTATCCCCTCGGGTGAATTTCGCCTTGCATTATTAAGGCAAAGCTTATTTTGCAGCAACTCTGGCTTCTAGCATGGGATACCCCAATCTCTAAGGAGACCGAAGATGTTTGGGTAAATCTACGGAATGGATTCAGTGCTCTTGAGGACATGCAAATACCCCGTTGGATGCAATATGAAGACTCAGCTAAGGTACAACTACATCGCTTCAGCGACGCCTCAGAGAAGGCATATGCAGCCGTAGTATATGCTCGAGTAATAGAAAATGGTAAGGAACATATTAACATCCTAGCATCCAAAACAAGAGTTGCGCCAGTAAAATGCGTTTCATTACCACGGTTAGAACTATGTGCAGCGCTTTTATTAGCAAAGCTTTTGCGTCTCATATCGCGAGCAATGCAATTCACCAATCCTGAAGTCTTCGCATGGTGCGACTCAATGATCGCTTTAGCATGGATTGAGGGGAATCCATTTACAAGAATAACCTTCGTAGCCAATCGGGTGGCTGAGATTCAGACCCTCACCAGTCCAAAGATGTGGAGACACGTCGCATCAAAGGACAATCCAGCAGATCTCGGCTCACGAGGACTTTCACCCGAAGAGCTGATCAACAACCAGATGTGGTGGTCTGGGCCAACATTTGTACAAAATTTTTCCGCCACAGAATTTCCAGCAGCAGTTCCAATTGACACCAATCTGGAAACCAAAGGTATAAACCAGAAACATGAACTTCAATCATGCTTTTATCAGGTACATTTAACACACATAAGGCCTCAATTTACTCAGGTAGTAGCTCATTGCACCCTAATTAATAGAACGTTCTTTGAACAATTCTCAACTCTACATCGACTTGTTCGCAACGTATCGGTATGGAGAAGATATTCGTTTAATATCAAAAATAAAACAACCAAAAAACCACTGGAAACATACCCTCTCACCCCCGAAGAACTGACGTCAGCACACGATCAGCTCATCAAACTTGTCCAAGAAGAGCTATTCAGCGAAGATATCAAGACGTTGAAAATAACTAACACGCTTTCAAAGCGAAGCAAAATCCTCAACCTTAATCCATTTCTCGATGCTGAAGGATTGCTGCGGGTAGGAGGTCGATGGACGAATTCCTCGCGTCCGTTCAATCAACGGCACCCGTTAGTATTAACGGACTCGCACCATTTTGCGAGATTGATAGTCAGTGACATCCATCAGAACACACTCCACGGCGGTCTACAAATGATGATGGCAGAAATCAGGAAGGTCTTTTGGATAACCAACATAAAGAGACTAGTGAAGTCGACAATACACAAGTGTGTGAGATGTCATCGACACAACGCGAAGATGCAACAGCAACTCATGGGGAGCCTTCCAGCTGAAAGAGTTCGTAGCTGCAGACCATTCACCAACACTGGCGTCGATTATGCCGGACCCATAGAAATCAAGTTGTGGAAGGGACGATGCAACAGAATGGAGAAAGGATATATTGCAGTATTCATTTGCCTCTCAACGAAGGCTATGCACATAGAGCACGTAAGCCAGTTAACTGCCACTGCCTTTATAGCTGCATTCAGAAGATTCGTCGCCAGAAGAGGTACATGTGCAAACCTATTTAGCGATTGTGGCACAAACTTTAAGGGGGCATTTAACGAACTCAAGAGAGACAGCAAATTTCTCTCGTCCGAGTGGTCCGTTGAAGTTGCCAAGGAACTAGCCTCTCTAAGTACAACATGGCACTTCAACCCCCCTTCATCACCACATTTCGGAGGGCTCTGGGAGGCAGGAGTAAAATCCATCAAATATCACATCAAAAGAACTATAGGCAACTCCAAATTAACATTTGAGGAGTATTCGACATTACTTAGCCAAATCGAAGCATGTCCTAATTCCAGGCCACTGTGTCCTATGTCGTCAGATCCCGATGACTTGACGGTATTGACCCCAGGCCACTTTCTTACCGGGGGACCAATACACACTGTGCCAGAAAGAAACCTGTGTGACAAAAACATCAGCGGTCTGGAAAAATGGAGATATATTCAGCAATGCAACATGTATTACCATCCCGTACTACCATCAGCTCACCTCAGGTGCAATGCAATATGCACTATCATCCCGTAGTACCCAGGCAGGATCCCAAGTGCAGATAACTAGAATTGAATTTTGAATTTGATTTAATTTGTATCTTTGTTTGCAAACTTCTCACTAATATACCTTTTTTTTAATTTCATCGTCAACATCACGATGAGTGCCCGCCATCCAACTCACAACGACTTCCATGAAGGGTTGCGGAACTTCGCCAGCGAGGAGAATGTTACCTTCACGCCGACCAGAACACAAAACTACGATGCCAAGGCGGGGAGCATGTTGGTTCCCAACACAATTTCGGAAACATTAAATTTATCGAAAAAACTACCGACCGACTACCACGGGAGAACACGAAACTAAATGTAAACAAACCAAATGTCAACAGCCTCGCACTGCATCTCTCCCTCTGACACATCTGCGAAAATGCATACGAGGTCAGCAGTTATCTCCCCTCCACTAAATTCATCATGGCTGACGTATAGACAAGGAGAAAGGGTGCATCATTTCTTCGGCGATCACTTCAACACACATGATTAATAGGGGGCATTAATTGTCATTTATAAATTATAATACTTTTGCAAGCAATACATGTAAACACATACACACATTTCCTATTTTTTATGTAATAACATATTCAAACTAATTCAAGTTCAAGCGGTCATTGACCCTCTTATGTAAAGTCAATACTCTATGTTAATTTACAGTACCTACTAAAAGCGAGGTTTCGTGGGAGCTAGGGTGGAAAGTATAAAACCAGTTGTCAGTTAGCAATTAACATAGTGAGAGCAAATAAAGATAAGGTTTATAACGTATAAAGAAACATACAGTCTTTGAATTCATTTTAAGGCATTTTCCATATAAGTTTAACCCAAGAGAATATTACTTGGGAAATTTAATTCTGAGTTCAACTCAACTCGGAACACATCTGAAGTCATTGAAGTCTTTTAAATCATTGAAGTCATCTGAAGTCATTGAAGTCTTTTAATTCATTGAAGTCATCTGAAGTCATTGAAGTCTTTAATTCATTGAAGTCATCTGAAGTCATTGAAGTCATTTAATTCGTTGAAGTCATTCAAGTTATTGAATCTGTTTTTTAGTGTCGTCTACCGGAAGAATAAATTAATAAAAATAAAGAAATTACTAATCCGTACTAATACATAAATTAAAAAAGAAATAATAATAATATTAAAAGTGATAACATAATGTCTCTACATTTTCGTGTAAACCTAATAATAAAGTAATTTATTCTTCTGATATACGACACCAAAAACAGATTCAATAACTGGAATGACTTCAACGAATTAAAAGACTGCAATGACTTCAGATGACTTCAATGAATTAAAGACTTCAATGACTTCAGATTACTTCAATGAATTAAAAGACTTCAATGACTTAGGATGACTTCAATGATTTAAAAGACTTCAATGACTTCAGGTGACTTCAATGACTTCAAGTGAATGCAATGAATGCTAGTGACTTCAAGGTGACTTCAATAAGTGCAGAGCATTCAAAATGATTGCATTCATTTTGACTTCAAAATTATGGTTGCAAAAATTGATTGCTAAATCATGACTTCAAAATGAATGGTGATTTATTTTTCTAAGTTGAAGTCATTATTGAAGTCACTGAATTGAAACAAATCCACGTGAATTCTTAGTACGACTTCAGTGAATGCATTCCGCAATGATTGCATTCTTTTACAGCCCTGCTTATCATAATGTGGGAAGAGCTGTGGGAGAGTTTCGGTGAAAACGTGCGCATTGCAGCTGACTTAAGGATGATTTCAAAAAAAAACTTTTAGGGTGAGCAAGGTACACTTCTTACAATTTTTGCAAAACGGAAGCTAAAACTTCCCAACATAGATTGATTTACAGCCGACTCAACTATAATCTTCAAGAACATCCTCAACCGCTTTCCGCTGAATATGATTAACTTAATATTTAAACTAAGAGAGGAAATAATAAATTTAAATTACATCCCACATCGACCAGACCGATCAATTCTATGTGACCTGTCTAATCTTCAAGAAAGGGAAGATGTATACTATTTTATTGCCCGATGTCCTATTTTAAGTGAGTTTCGTGTGAGATATTTTGGTGCATCTTCAACGGATATGAATGATGTCCTGAATGCAACCTTGGTTGGGGGGTTTTGTATTATATAAATATACATTACATACAGTTAACTACAGAATACGTATTATTGAAGGAGACTTTTTAATAAACATATGTATTAAAGTTAGAGTGCGAAATTAATTTTAGAAATTGTACATCTGGTAGACGGCCTTGGGCCAAACCATATTAAACTTAGGATTACCAAATTGTAATAAGTAATTATTGAAGTTTAAATAAAGTTTTCAAAAACTAAACTACTACTTAACTAAAGCCAATAAATCTGAGGAAAACCGAAAGAAGTTTTAACAAGCCAGAAATGACTGCAATGCTCACATTCGACGTTTTTTCTTACATGATCAAAAATTGAAGCAAAAAATACAACATTGTCCCAAAGGTAGTAAATATTTTTAGTCATTCGCCAAAAATATTTAAAATTCTGCCTCGTCTGCCAACCCAACGCTCATTTACCATACATTCCAGTTGTCAGCTACTTAGATAAAGCCAATATGCTTACTGCTCACTTTCTAGCGAACTCCACGCTGCCAGTTAGTGCTTTGTCTCCACTTGTGCTTGAGAGGGTCTAATTTTCCATGGGACAAGCCCATTTTCACACTCGTACAGTTGCTGGAGTACTCAAAGGTATTAACATACACAAATATTCTGGTCCGGATGGTATCTATTTTTTTAGTTCTGAAGATGTGTTATTCCACGCTGGCAAAACCTATGCATAAGCTTTTCTGTCTGTCCTACTCTTCTGAGCTCTGTCCAAAAAGATGGAAAACAGCATTTGTCCCGTCCGTTCCTAAGAAAGGCGACCATTCTTCCCCGTTCAATTACCGACCCTTTGCACTTACGTCCCTTCCTTCTAAGGATATGGAAACTCTGATAAATCGTCAGCTTATGAAATATTTTGATTCAAGGAAACTCCTCATAGTACGGTTTTCGGAGCAGCAGGTCCATTGGTCATTTGATGGCATATCTCACCGAAAAGTGGAACCAATCTCTCCATCAATCTGGTGGAAGTAAGATAGTTGCGTTTGATATTTCTAAGGTATTTGAAAGAGGTCCGGCTCTTTTGTCCAAAAGGCGTGCATTTGATATCGATGAGTCTCTTCTTCAATAGATTAGAAATTACTTCTCCGTTCAATACAAATTGACTTGAACGGCTTCAAGTCTCCAATTCACCATATAAATGCAAATGCAATGCAAGGCTTTGTTCTAAACTCTGACCTGGACAGCATAGCCAAATGGGGTTCAGCCAATAGAATGCATTGTAGATTGTTGAAGATGTCGGATTAGGTCACCTTATCACTGCGACCACACTGGGCCTATTGTTATTTCCTCTGAACTTAAAGCTCACTCAATATGCCCGATTTGGTGATGAACTGTACTATGCTCTTGAGTAAGGTTGCAGATAGGTCTTCTGCTTCAAGGTAGAATTTACTTAAATAACGATAACGTGTTCTGATTAAACAGTTAGACTGACATAAGTTGTGTTCTGCTGATTCTTCGTTTTCGTTGCACATTCTACAGATTTTGTGTTGTGCTATTCTCATAGCCATGAGATGTTTTTTTACTCGACAGTGGCCTGCAAGGAAACCTGTGGCTATTCGAATCTGACTCCTAGCTAATTGTAGGAATTGTTTCGTTCTTTTGAGGGAAGTATTTGGCAGAAAGATATTGGCTTGTCTGTTACCTTCAGTTTCCACCCAGTACTGATGCGCTTTTTATTCTAGGCAATTTTTGATACAGCTTTTTGTCGTACTCATTGGTAATCCACAGAATGGTCTTGGTATCATAAAGTTTGACGCAGCTCTTGTTCTGACTAGCAGGTCCGCTTTTTCATTTCAATTATATCGACTGTGTCCTGGCACTTTTTTTATAATTTGCGCGCACTCAAAGGGCTATGAATACCTTTAACATGCTTACACACAGTGCTATCGTTTGGAAAGTATGGATAGAGAGAGAGAGGGAAAGATTTTGGTGTAGTGGTTTTTGAAGCTCAGTTGTTTATGTTTCAGCTATTCTCCGGGGGTGGCGTCCAGATAACTGGGGAGATTTTTTGTTATTATTGTCATTGCTTCTGATTCACAGTACTTTTTTCCCGATAATCGATGTCAAGGCCAAATCATCATCAACAAAGCGAACAATTTCTCCAGCCACATGACCAAGCTACTGCCAGTGTTATGCCTTCTCAGTAGTGTTCACAGGAGCTTTTGCAAATGATCGGACTGACTTTATATATTTCATGAGAAAGAAATAAATGCTTGCTGACATAAGGATTTGAACCATGAACCATTAGCGTGGCAATTGACGATGTTACCACTACACCATTGCCACCCTGATAGCTCCAAAAAATGTATTTTCTTGTCAAAGCTACTATTTTGAACCTTTTGGGCTATATTTTAATTTATCTGACAGTGCTAACTGAAGCATCGCTAGAAATGGATTTAATCATTTAGTCCAAACATGATAAGTGCCGGTGCTTTATTTTCTATTTGGTACTAAATTGTTAAATTCATTTGTCATGTTTGTACCAAACAAGAAAAATAGATGAGCGTTAATAAAATCTTAATAAGTCCCATGTTCCAATTTGATACCAAATTACTGACACTAAAAATATCTGTGCTATGCTACTTTTTTGTCGTGTTTGTATCGTACAATTTAAAATCATTTAAATATGGTGCTGTATTCGTAATTAGTTATGAGAAAATGTAAATAAAGTAACCTAAGAAGCTTGCAACCATCAAGTAATAAACGTTCGGAAGTAGACATAGCTCTTGTCAAAGAGTTTATAAATAGCTTCCCAGCATACAAGAGCCATTATTCTAGAAAACATACTTCGAAACGATATTTACAACATAGCTTGAATTTGCAAATTTTGTACAAACTTTATAAAGAAAAAAATGTTGCATCGAATGCAGTGACATAAGATTCTATATCAAAACCGATCAGCATAACTTTATTTTCTAACGTTTTCAAGTGACTCAATTTGAAGTTCAAAATACATGCTAATGATACTCGTAAGTGCAAAACAAGTGATGAAATTGCTTTGAAAATGAAAGCAAGCATTTATAACAATCAAAAACAACAACTGGAGAAAGAGTTAATGGTACATCAGAACCAGGCTGCACTGCATTATGAGGCATTCTCGACTTCGAGAAGGCTTTCGACAGCTTGAATCGAGGTGCTATCTGGTTGGCCTTGCGCAGGAAAGGCATCCCAGAAAAACTTATAGCTATTATCAAGGCTGCATACGAGGGCGGTAAGTGTCACGTTTTACACAATGGTAAGGTGTCGGAGGATTTTGAAATCCAAAGTGGAGTACGTCAAGGGTGCATACTGTCGCCACTATTGTTCTTGGTGGTTATCAGCGATGTACTCCGTGCAGCATTGACGGAAGGTAATTGTAGAATTCGTTGGACTATGACATGTTACCTTAAACACCTAGATTACGCTGACGATGTTTCTCTACTTTCACATCGGATAATGGACCTTCATTTGATGGCCCAAAATTTAAAGCTTAGGCAAACAAATAAACAAAGCCAAAACAAATGCCCTGAGTACTTCTAATACCCGCGCTCAACTAAACATCGCCGGACAGGAAGTCGAGAAAGTTGATAACTTTCTTTATTTAGGAAGTGCAGTCTCGGCTAATGGTGGTGGCACTGAACTGGATGTGTGTAGCGCAATAGGGAAGGCTAAAGCTGCCTTCGGTATGCTATACAAAATCTGGAGAAGCAATGTTTAAGAGCTCAAGTACCAGCTGCGATTGTTCCGCTCCAACGCAGAATCGGTGCTGCTTTATGGGTGCAGTACTTGGAAGGTGGACACCATTAACCCACGCAAGCTGCAAGTCTTTGTAAACAAATGCTTAAGAATCATCTTAAGGATTTTTTGGCCGAACCCCATCTCTAACGAACAACTTTATACGAGAACGGGCTAAACATATAAACATTACTATACGAAGGAGAAAGTGGCAGAATGTTATGTTTGCTTAACCTCCTCAAATGCCGATTGACACTTCTGAGACCAATTCCATTGCGATTCCTTTTTCAGCAAGGCATATAAAGGACTTAGAAGTTCCGACATCAGAGGTACAAACTTTCGGAAGTAATTTATCCTACCTAAGAATGATTGGAGCTCTTGAACAGATTTAAGTGCAGGTAACTTTGAAATTGCTTTAATTCTCTCAGTAGAAGGACGAATTCCTTCTTTACCAATAATAAAACCCATGTATGTTACACTCTCTTTAAAAAACTCACATTTTGACTCCTTAAGTATAAGTTCGCTTTTATGCAGTTTTTTTTAAAACTAATTCCAGACTATGAAAAAGTTCCTGTCGTGTTCTTTCTGAAACCAGAATATCATCTTGGAATATGGCAATGCTGTCGACACCTAGCACTTCAAATTTAAAATTATATCACAACTAAGCAGACGCTTACCCAGCAGTTTTATTTTCGCTTACGAGACTCGTGATTTTGGAAAAAGGTGTTCGTATGTAATTTGAAAGGAATTTACCACATTAGACAGGTTAAATTCCAATGAAAGTTCCTGCGTTTTTCAAAACGGTCATATACTATGACGCTAGGTCACAGCATACTCACTTTCATAAGGGAGGTAGTACATCTGTTAGATTAACTCCAACCCTCCGATACAATAGATATTTCAGGTCGCAGTGTCGTTGCCACGCGGGCATGGGTTGTACAAGAGGAAAAAAATAAAAAAATTACGCTAGATCAAATGTTTTGTCCTTCGCAAACGACGAATTGAATTGTTCGCGTCAAGTAGTTGAATGACGGTACGGTTACAATGGCCGTGGACACGATCTTTATGCTTACGCGCAAATTCTGTTATCTCTTCGACGACGGTGGGAATTCCCAAATCCCGATGAATATCTTCGTTACGTATATACCACGGTGTGCTAACGATCGTTCTAAGGACTTTATTTTCAAAAGTTTGTAAGATGTTTCTATTGCTTTTCTTGGTACAACCCCGTAGTTGTAGACCATACGTCCACACTGGCTTTAGCACTTGCTTATAGATAAGCAGTTTGTTATGTAGGCTCAACTTCGAATGTTTTCCGAGTAGCCAGTACATTTGTCGGTATTTGTTTTCGAGCACGTCACGTTTCTTTTTTACATGCGATTTCCATTTAAGATTAACATATAGAGTCATGCCTAGACATTTTGCTTCGTTCGCGTACGGTATTTGAGCCGAGTTTATATATACAGGTAATCTATCCTAGTTGATGTGAGTAGGTTTGCTTTCGTTCAGCACAATACGCCAAGAATTCGTCCAAGCGTGGACTTCATTGATAGCATGTTGCAGCTTTCCAGTTGCGGCTTCAATAGTATCGCTGTAGCGTCCGCAAACGTGGCGACGACACAGTTTCTTTCTTTTGGAATATCACGCGTGTAGAGTTCATATAAAAGTGGGCCAAGGACACTTACTTGTGGGACTCCGGCCGCAATCTCCTTGAAGTCAGAGTAATCATTTCCGTGGTTAACACGAAAGAGTCTCTTAGTGAGGTACGATCGTAAGATTAGAAAGAGTTGCCGTGGCAGTAGTAGTTGCATTTTATACTCCAAGCCTTCGTGCCAAACCTTATCGAAAGCTTGTGAGACGTCAAGAAATACGCCACAAAATATCTTTTTTTCTTCGAGAGGTTTTTCAATCACGTCAGTTATTTTGTAGACTTGGTCGATTGTAGAATGTTTGATTCTAAATCCAAACTGATGATCAGGAATGAGACATCTTTCGTCGATTATGGGTTGTAGACGTTTGGAAAGTAGTTTTACGAATATTTTTGAGATAGCCGGCAGTAGAAAAATAGGCCGATATGATTTCTTCTCATTCAGAGGTTTGCCTGGTTTCGCGAACACTATAATCTCGACGACTTTCCATTGTCTCGGAATGTAGAGCAATTTTAATGAAGCGTTGATCAAATATATTCGTGAACTGGGAGTCGGTAAGCAAAAGTTTACTTGTTCTGCCAATATCGATCGCAACGACCTAAATCGCAAGTTTTTATCAAATCCAAGTTCAAGTGCCTTAGTTGCTAATTGTGTGATTGATGATACTGTTTTACCACATGCAACACCTTTTGCTTTTAAAAGGGTAGATGATACGGACATAGTAGAAAGTTTCCTGTCTGTTAGGTCCAATGCTACAGGAGTTGATGATATTAATCCAATTTTTGTCAAAGCAATTTTACCATCATTGCTTCCATTTATAACGCACGTTATTAATACAATTTTTATGACTGGCATTTTTCCTTACCAATGGAAATTGGCAAAAATAATTCCAATCCCTAAAAACTCTATAGGTGATGAATTCAGGCTATATCAATCCTGCCTTTTCTCTCAAAGATATGTGAAAGGATTATGCATAAACAACAACAACAACAAATGAGTTTCTTATTATCAATAATTTGCTGCTTCCGGTTCAGTCAGGATTCCGTGCGAAACATAGTTGTACTACAGCTTTGCTGAATGTAGTTGAAGACATAAGAGATGGATTGGGTAATAACAAAGTGACGTTTTTAGTGCTATTGGACTTCTCTAAAGCTTTTGATATGGTAGAGCACTCTATTTTGATCAGTAAATTATGGCACTACTTTTTCATTTCTTCTTCTTCAATTAAATTAGTCTCGTCATACTTTAGTGAAAGAAAACAGGCTGTGTGCATAGAAGGTGTCCTATCCGATTTTCTTCCCTTAACTAAAGGCGTTCCCCAAGAATCGATCTTAGGGCCTCTCTTATTTTCAGTCTATATCAATGATATAGCTTCTGTAATACTGAACTCATCGAAACACATTTACGCTGATGATATTCAAATTTATAAAAGTTGTCCCTTAGGTCTCATTGAGAATTGCGCTAGTGATTTAAATGAAGAGCTTCAACGAATTTCAAATTGGTCGTCAAAAAGTAATTTAGTACTCAATCCGGGAAAATGTAAATGTTTAATTATTTCTAAAACTACTCTAGATATTTCCTGTTTCCCACATTTAATGCTAAACGGCTCAAAAATTGAATTCGTTGACTCTTCGAAAAATCTAGGTGTAGTCTTCAATCGAACACTAACGTGGAACACCCATATAAATTCCATAGTGGGAAAAACATATGGCGTTCTTCGAACACTATGGACTGCCCAAAAGTACACACCAACTAAAGCAAGACTGCTACTTGCCAAAGCCTTAGTTATTCCCCAGTTAATCTACGGATGCGAAATTTTTTATGAGTGTGACGCTGAGAGCAAAAGAAAACTACAAGTTGCATTTAACACCACCATTCGATATGTTTATCGTCTCAAAAGATATGACCACGTCTCACACTTAGCTAAAAACTTAGTAAACATGTCATTTCGAAATTATATTAAATTTCGCACGCTTCTACTTCTCTTCAGCATTATTAAGAGTAGGCAACCGACATATCTGTATGAAAAAATCCAGTTTCCGGTGTCTATCAGATCTGCCTGTTTATTGCTTCTGAGATATTCATGTTTAACATCTGAGAGGCAATTTTATATTGCTGCTATACGTCTCTGGAATACACTCCCACGTAACATACGAGAGCTAGATGACGCACGACGATTTAGAAACGAACTTCAACATTTCCTTAACAATCAGAGCAACTAGGTTTACCCAATCCTTTACCCTTCTTAGGCAATTTCAATATATTAATAATATCTAATTATTCAATTCAAAGACAAAAATCTAAAACTAATAGTCATTTTGGTATTAAATTTAACTTACTTTCACATTAAATAAATAATTTCTCTAAAATTAAAATATAAATTCAAAATTAAAGCTTAAGCGCAATATTGTTTATCTTACACAGATTTATAAGTGAATTCTTACTGTGTTAGCATGTATAAAATAAAATAAAATAAAATAAAATAGAGCAGTTTGATAAGAACTTTATTCGGCAATTCCTTGACCACATGCGCCTTTATCAAGTCGTAACCCGGAGCTTTTTTTGTCTTTAAATTTTTAATCACTTCACTCAGTTCAATCAATCCAACTTTTTTTACTATAAAGTTGTCAGATGTCGTTACTGGGGTGTCGGGCGTTAACAAAGGGCCGTCGAACGGCTTAAACGTTTGTTCTAAGTGCAAAGCAAAAAGTTCTGCCCTTTCTTTATCACTCTTCCCCCGTTTCTATCATTTTTCCGAACTGGTGGGGCTTGCGTTTAAGGTTTCCGGATGCCTTTTAGCGCTTTCCAAAGCGAAGAATTTGATTCTCTTTCAGCGGAGAGGTTCTCAAGGTAGGTCGCTATCTTGGTGTTTTTTAAATTCCCGAATGCTATCTCTAAGCCGATTGCATAGTTGGTTAAGGACCGTTTTATGCTGCGATGCACGAGTGATTTGCCATTTCTTTCGTGCTTTTCTTTTCTCCCTCACCAGTTCAATGATTTCTCTGGGATACTTTTCGTTGCGGTTGATCTTGTAGCTTCTAAAAGGGGTATTTCTCCATGCCGCTTATTGAATTGTTTCCACCTAACGATCAACTTCGTCCTCCAGTTCACAAGGTGTTTTAAGTTAGTTCACAGTTCACAAGGTGTTTAGAGTTAATTGCGAGAAGTTTATACACAAAACTAAGTAAAGCATGATCATAGGATGCTTCATATAAATTCGGGGCAAAATTTAAATTCCGGTTTTGTAGTCGCATCCATCTATACTCACGATCCCATCAAAGTAGCTTGGAGATTCCGCAGGCTCTTTAGCAACCCCGTCGGATTTCTACGGGCATTCGTTTATGTCTGGTATGCCCATCCATCGAATCCTTCCACCATAACCCTCTTCCAATCCCTGACATCAACGTCTCCTGACATGTCACAAAATTGACCCCCCAAATCTTGTGGTTTGTTTTTCCAGAGCTGAAACACAGTAGTACGCATCTCCTCGTACTTCGTTCCGATGACCTTGCCCTGAACTGCTTTCCCTATGGAGACCCCTTGGCTGGTCCTCTTCCGAAAAGGCAAACTTGAAGTAATGCGGAAACTGGAGAGGTATTTGCGATCTTCCAGCCGTAGTCATAATAACAGCTAGAATAATTCTCGAACAAACTAAAGAGCATTTAGATTCAATTCTCGACGTCAAACAGGCAGGCTTTCGTGCTGGATCTTCTTGCATCGACCACATAAGCACCTTACGTATCATAATCGAGCAACATGTTGAATACAGGTATCCGCCACATTTGCTGTTTATTGTTTATCGAATTGCTTTCGATAGCTTGAATCGAGATGCTATCTGGTTGGCCTTGTGCAGGAGAGGCATCCCAGAAAAAAGGCTACATATGAGGGCAGTTAGTGTCACGTCGTGCACAATGGTAAGGTGTCGTATGATTTTGAAGTCCAAAGTGGACTATTGGTCTTGGTGGTTATCAGCGATATACTCCGTGCATCATTGACGGAAAGCAACTATGGAATCCGTTGAACTATGACATCTTACCTTAAAGACTTAGATTATGCCGCGCTCAACTTTACATTGACGGACTGGAAATCGAGAAAGTTGACAAATTTCTTTATCTAGGAAGTATGGTCTCGTATGGCCACCGCGCTGGCACCAAACTGGATGTGTGCAGCAGAATCGGGGAGGCTAAAGCAGCGTTCGGAATGCTTTACAAAATCTGGGGAAGCAATGTTATCAGCTTAAGGACCATGCTGCGACTGTTCCGCTCCAACGTAGAATCGGTGCTGCTTTATGGGTGCAGTACCTGGAAGGTGGACCATTAACACACGCAAGCTGCAACTCTCCATAAATAAATGTTTAAGAATCATCTTGACAATTTTTTGGCCGATCCGTATCTCCAACGAAGAACTTTATCTGAGAACGGGTCAATAACCTATAAACAATTACTATCAGAAGAAGAAAGTGGCAGTAGATTGAACAAACCCTACGGCGCGAAGACAACTCTATTGCGAAAGATGCCATGCAGTGGAATCCGCTCACCCATGCAGACAGAATAGGCGAACGTGGCGCAGAACAGTTGAAGAGGAATCGAGCTCTTTAGGAACGAGTTGGAGGCAGCTCAAACGCGTTGCAGAACTCCGAACAAGATGGCGCGCAGGCGTGGTTGACGCCCTATGCCCTCGAGGGGTTAAAGGATCTAAGTAAGTAGTAAGTCAGTACTGGACCACTGTCTTGCCGTCGAGTTGACTCCTTGCTCCTCCCTTGCTCCTCCCGCATTGCCAGCAAAAAAAAAATATGTCAGTGTATTGATTGCTGATTGTGTGCAATTTGTAGCCTGGGAAATTATCAACGTGGCGAAATTGGGAATTTTCCACTTTGGTCATTTACCAACCAGAATTTTTTTATGTTGATGTCTAAACTAAACTTTAAAGCTATTTTCCGATTGCCGATAAATCTTATAAGTATATAAAATACAATGTATGTATGTTTGTTTGTATATTTGTTTCTTTGTTTGTATGCTATGTAATCGGAAACCACTAAACCGATTGGGCTCAATTTTTAGGAAATCTACGGTATTATCCCGAGAGGTTCCTATGAAGTTCAAAATCGACCCACTACTTAAGTGGTAAGTTAGTAGTAAAGTAGTTTAGTACTACAATTTTACTCTTGATCCAACAGTCTACCCACTACTTTCGTATTATAGTACCTACTTTAGTACTAAACAAAATTTAATATATATAATATATTTAAGGTTGGACCACTTACCCACTATTGCCCGGTACAAAACTGTTCTCTAACAGACTTAGCCCCAGGCTAAGCAACGTACGCCGGGTACCCGCTAGTATAAAATAAATCCCTTACTCTCGTGCAATAGAAGGACGGCACAACAAGAACGATCTTACCAAATTTTTCCCCAATGGTACTTATTTTTGTGAGTGGATAATTCCCTTCTTCGATGTACGAAATTAATTAAGGTGTAGATTTTATTTCATTTTATTCTTTGTTTTTAAATTTTTTTTATTTTTATTTTTTTTTTTTCACTTTCACTCCGTAGGTTTTTTTCTTCTTTCTTTATGGGATTTCTTTTCACTGGTCAACTGTGAAATTAGGGCCTGTTCGAGGATTTTCGTTTCTTCTTTAATGGCGAATGCGGACTTTCCCGCCGGATTTTAACTTTTTTTTTATTAAACAAATTTTCGCGCGCGAACCCCGGTGAGCCCCCAAGTGTAGAGATCCCGGAAGGCCAATGAAGACAAAACGTTATTTCAAATTTAATTCAATATGTTCTCTGAACCGTATTTTTACAACTTAGTTTAATGTTTGATTAGCGATAAGATTTGTAACAGAATATGAAAATAACGATTTTGGGATGAAAAATTAAATGTCTTCCCTCGTGTCTTTTTGTCATCGTCTTTTTCTTGGGTCTTCGACCTCTTTGTTCACTGTCTCGATCAACTGTGTTCGATCAATTCGTCTTCATTCTGCTTCATGTTTTGGGACATCTTTTAAGGTGCTGCCAGCAATGGAGGATGTCCGGCATCCGACATATAAGTGTATTAATTGATCAGGAAAAAAATACCTGTCAAGATAACAAAACAAATTTCCCCAGTTATACAGACACTACCAGCGGAGTTTTTTTGAAACCTAACATCTGAGTTTAAGAACTATCCTTTCCAATGCCCACACAGCGTAAAACAATTTAAGGGTATTCATAACCCTTCAGTGCGTGCAAATTATAAAAAAAACTGTAGTAGAATTAAAAAAAAAATAAAAAATTACTTTTCTTTCATATCATTATTTAATGAGCAGAAAAATGAAGCAATTACCACTTTCGTTAGAATGCATACATTTTCGTGCGCCACCGTTTAAAATGTAATTAAAGCTCAAAAGTTTTAAAACTCAATTTCGTTAATTATAACTCGCAAGTGCATACTTAATTGATTAATCAGCCCATAAAACCGATGAAGGGCAGTAAATCAGGCACAGTTAAAAACGGAAACGCAGTTTCTTCTCATTCCTTTCGGACTAATAACGGTGATGAATTTTGAAACAATAATGCCAACTAATTTTGCTTATTCTGAAAAAGATGCAATGCGTGTGCAAAACTTGTTTTCTATTCAAATGTTCTTCTTAAAAGCGTTCGGTCAAATAAATCCGAGGCTCGAAAAATTTCTTTCTCCCACATGGAAAGTGCTTGGGGTCATAGCTAGCAGTTGCTTTTCCATATTTACTGCTCTTTTAACCTTACATGTGGCTATTCTTTTCACGGTTACATCATTCGAGTTCTTTATACATGGAGAATTAGAGGATATTACTGATGCTCTTACAATGCTCATCATCTATTCATTTGCGGCGTTTGGAAGTATTTATTGGATAATTCGTTCGCGGAGCTTAGAGTTTTTTTTTGAAAGTGTTAACAAAGGATATGAACATCACTCGCTGGCTGGTAAGAAAACGTATGAATACTCTTTAAAATGTCTTAAGCTCCTTGTTTTTTTTTTTTTGTACTAAAGGGTTAACATTTGTCAGTGCTTATCGATCTTACGAAGTTGCCAGGAAAGTAACAGCATATTGGATGTTTGCTTGCATGTCTGGCGTTGTTTTTTGGGCGCTTAGCCCATTCATACTTCGCCAAAGGATTTTGCCTGTTAAGTGTTGGTATCCCTTCGACACAAAGGTGAGGTTAAAACTTTATGAAGTGCTTCTTGATGTTGATTATCCTTTTCAGCGAAAATTCGTGTATGAAGTACTCTATTTCATTCAGTTTTTGGCTCAATTGCAAATGGGCGCTGTATTTGGAAATGGATCTGCTGTGTATGTTTCGATAATAGTTATCATGTTAGGACAGTTTGATGTTCTTTTTTGCAGTCTTAAGAATGTTCAAGCCCACAGTGATTTGCTTGCCGGCGAAAGTTTAATTAAATTGGGGTAAGTTCCCAATAAGCTCATGGATATATTGTGATTGCTAGCCGTTGCTCAAACGAACTTTTTCATTTTAAAATACTCTAATATACTCGTACAGTCACCGTCTGGCTTTCGAGCAGTGAACATCGTGTTTATTCTCAGTTGGTAGTGCTTTCTAATCTCTCCGAATCGTCTGTCATCACTGACATATTAATTTACCGCTCACACGTAAGTGTATTTTGCTTTCCCTATTTCTTGACAAGGCACGTGCCTCTCCACCACTAGTGAGTCAATTTTCTCTTCTCCCAGCCCAATGGCCCCGGGGCCAAATACAAAGCCCGGGAATCGGCTTAGCGGTCTTCCCGTAGACCAGCCACCCAATCCCCCCCGGGCGAAGAAAAAAAAAAATATTGCCTTTATCTTGGGAAGAATATCCTACTCTAAATCAGCTGTGCCTAAGAACCCAAGATTCGTCTCAATTTCCTCATCTAATCCCGAAAAGCCACTAACATCCATTAGCGTTTTCTTACTAAGAAAAGCTATTGACGCAATAAGCACGGAGTATGATCAAATTTCTCAACTTAGAGACGGAAATCTCCTTATACTTACTAAAAGCCAACGTGTCGCTGACAGATTTTTAATGTCCAAAAATCTATGAAATCTCTGCCATGTCTCAGTTACTCTCCATGATCGCTTAAACTCTTCCAAAGGAATTGTGTACGCGCCTTACCTGATTCAAGTCGACGAATCAGAAATCATCTCTGAAATGAGATCCAAAGGTGTTACGGAAGTGTACAAATTCACTAAACCTTTCGAATGCAAACAGCGTCCCACTGGTTTAATATTGCTCACATTTTATCGTTTTCAACCACCAGACATAATAGAGATCAGTTGGTACAATGCTAAGGTAAATGAGTACATCCCGAACCCAATGAGATGTCGTAACTGCCAACTCCTTGGGCACACTACTAAAAAATGCACAAAGTCCGCAGCATGTGAAATCTGAAATCTGCCTCCCCACGCCCCTTCGAGTTGTTCTCGTAAAATGTGTGCTAATTGCCTCGACTCTCATCCCTCCTTAGATAGAAATTGTCCTAAATTTATACAAGCTAAGGAAGTCTTAACTATAAAAACCAGGTGCGGACTCTTAGGGTAAAGTTTTTGTACGATCCCTATTGAGTAACCGTTACAAGAAGACTCACTGCCTCCTCGGGGCGGCCGCCGGGCAACGAATGCTACAGCATGATAATCTGCCTACTGGTCCCGGGACACTCAACTGGACTGTGTTCTCTTGCGCCTCCCTGGACCATGCGGCTCGAATTCTTTACTGTGGTATTCGGCCAAAGTGTGCAACGTGAGGAGACAACCTCTGGAAAGAATCTATAATCCAAGGTGGAACAGCATACGCCGAGGGATGCGTGGCTAAGAGGGTGCTTAGTCGTTAGTATGCGAACAGGATACCCAGGCGACCTCCTGTTTTATTTTATTCCCTGCCATGATATACCGGGCTCTGCTGTAGGCGATGTTTCCTTTCCCGGCTACTCGTGGGTCCAAAATTTCGAATCTTTTAAAAACTTTACAGGGCGATGCACCCTCTACTGCATCAACTTCTGGGTCAGCAACCGTGCTTTCCCTAAATCCCAAGAAGGTCGCTGCTACTGGAGCCGACCCTCTCATCATTGTCGCTGACAAGAGACGGGATGAGGCGGACCTGTCCTCCCTTCCTGACTTGGACTCTGATACTCTCTGCGGAGAGTCTTCCAGCATGCTCTCGGATGAACACTTCGTTCAATCCGGATGCACTGCCGTTGAAGCTGGTGTCGAGAAGTCGTCCTTAAACACCAGCGGATTCGTTAGATTAACTTCGGCTGAAAGGAGGCGATTCAATCGCGCCTTAAAAGACGGCGCTTCCAGAGAACGTGCTCTGGAGATAGCCAAATCCTCTCAGCCTGAAAAGGGTACCGAGGTGAAGCAAATGCGATCCGAGGAGTCTACCCCGAGCCAGGACCGAGACTGCCACACTCGACAAGGCCTCGTACAGGGACAAAGTAGGTACTGTCAAACTGGGTGTGGTTCCCGCTGATCTGGCGCGCAGTCCCTTTAGTGCCGAGCAAATGGCCGTGGGTTCTTTCCACAAAGTACCGGCTTTGCCACTAGTAAGATTCTGACGCTTTTGGACGCTCAGAATACTGATTTGTTCGCTAGGAACCGGAGGGTGGTTCAAAGGACCGTAGAGCGTGATCTTGTTCATCTGGTACTTGGTGTCACGGACTGCTCGAGGGATCACCTAAAGCTGCCAAAAAGCAATGTGGCATATTGTTTTGGCAGAGTTAGGCTGATCCTGAAGAGTTCAGACAAGGTCCCAGGTGAGCAGGATTCCGCACAAACTGCCGTAGGAGCAGTTACAGATGATGCCACCCACCCTAGGGGCGCAGCATCGCTGGGTATTGTGGTATGTAGTACACCTGTGTTTACACCTTCCACCTCAGAAGTCTCCAATGAGGTTGCATGTAGTACACTTGAGTCTAGTGCAGCCACATTGCAGAGTTCAGTGACTTGCGATGCTAGTGCCTCGACGGTGACACCATCTACTGCTCAGATGGCGGGTGCGGCACCTGTGCCCACTCTTTTAAACAAGACAGCTTCTGCTGTGAGGGATAAGCTTGCTGGCCACTCTCGTTGGGATGGTGAACTTAAGAAAACAGGCATTAATACGTCTGCCAGTAATAAGGAAGCATCCCACGAAAAACAATAATGCACTGAGGATGAAAGACGACATCAAAGCGCTGCAGGGCAGCCTGCATCATGCTAAAGGTGCTTCAGACATCTTAAGCCAACGGTTCATCCGGGATAAAATCGCCCTTGGTCTCATTCATAAGCCTTGGGTGGTTGGAGGCAAAATTAAGGGCCTTCATAATAGGACATGCATATGCCCATGGGGAGTTAATGCCTAGGGCTGCTTGCTTAATCAGTTCGAAAATTAATTTTCTTCCCATCCCAGAGTTCATCAGCAGAGATTTAGTGGCCTGCATGGTCGAAATTCCGATTATAGGAGGAGTTCGGGAGATCGTGTGCGCTTCCGCCTACTTTCCTGGAGATTCGGAGTCTATTCCGCCCGTGGCTGTGCAGGATTTGGTGAACCTATGTCAACGTCGCAACTGGCACCTGATCATTAGGTGCGATGCCAACTCCCATCATGTGGCATGGGGTAGCAGCGACATTAACAAAAGGGGTAAGTTACTTCTTGATTAAATTACTAGTAGAAATTTAGCTGTGTGTAATGAAGGTAACAAACCAACTTTTATAAATTCTATTCGAGAAGAGGTACTTGATCTCACTATCTCGAGCCCTTTTATTTCCAATTCTGTTGTCATTTGGCATGTGTCAAATGAACCCTCACTATCTGATCATCAGCATATTAGATTTAACATCTCGGGTGGGGTTAAATATAATAATCAAAGGCATTACGTACCGAAACGAACTAATTGGGCACTTTTTCGCGAAAATCTCGTCGTCAAGGATGACATGCTGCTCACATCTTTAAGATCTAAATGTCATGTTGATGTGGCAGCCTGCCAACTAAATGACTTCCTAATCTCTTCCTTCAGGCGTAGCTGTGCTCCGAAAAATGGCAATACAGGTAAACGGAGCGTACCGTGGTGGAATGACCAGCTAGAGATACTCCGCAAAAGGGTGAGAAAACTTTTCAACACCGCAAAACGCAATAAAAATTGGGACGAATATAGGTCCGCTTTGTCTAAATTAAACATAGAGTTGAGGAAATCCAAGAGAACAGCATGGAGAAAGAACTGCGAAAATATTGAGTCCCTTCTAGTAGCAGCCCGTCTCCAAAAGGCTCTCTCATAGGATCATTCCAATGGGGTGGGATTGCTCATCAAACCTGATGGCACCTACACCGCCAGTCGAAGGGAAACCCAGGAATCTCTACTCGAGGTTCACTTCCCTGGCTCAGCAATTCTAAGCGACCACGTACTTGTTGCTCCTGAAGGTTCCACATGTGGCACCTCCAGAAGAGTCAACAGCTTGTCTGGATATCTGTTCAGTCAAGAAAAAAATTAATGGGCCATCGGTTCATTTAAACCCTTTAAGGCACCTGGCAGTGATGGTATTTTTCCAGATCTCATACAGAAAGATCTGGATTATATCTTGCCTACCTTGGTAGGTCTATTTAGAACAAGCTTCAACCTGGGATACATTTCACTAACTTGGCGGGAGGTAAATGTGGTGTTTATCCCTAAGCCAGGTAACAAACCCAGCGAGCTACCCAAATCCTACCGTCCAATCAGCTTGACATCGTTTTTTTTGAAAACCATGGAAAGACTGCTAGACTTACACATTAGAGGCATTCTTGAAAATACTATACCTCTGCACTCTAGTCAATTTGCATACAGGAAAGGTCGATCTACGGAAGGCGCCCTTCACTATCTCGTCACAGAGATCAAAGCTGCCTACCGCTCCAAAGAAATTGCCATTCCAGAAATTGTGCATTCCTTGATATGGAAGGTGCTTTTGATAACTCTGGTTATGAATCCATCACTAGTGCTATGAGACGCAGGGGAATAGACGAACCTACTACCAGATGGGTTAGGAACATGCTCGATAGCCGCATAATAACATCTTCGTCTGGAGAGGTCTCTGTGACGGTCTCCGCGGCCAAAGGCTGTCCCCAAGGCGGCGTCCTCTCGCCTCTCTTATAGTCTCTCGTGGTGGATGACTTATTGAACACACTTTTTTTTTTTTTTTTTTGCAGTAAATACATCTGTCTTAGAAAAAGACATCTAATACTTGTTTGTACAATTTGAATTTTGGGATATAATTTGGACTAAGTGACCAATGTTCTTAGCCCTTTTCTAGGAATTTAAACTTATTAACAGTTTAACAATTAAACAAAAAAAAAACAAAAACAATTAAACAGTTGTAACAATTATTGAACGAGTAAAGTATGTTAGTTATAATAGAAATTGAATTTTTTTATATTTAGGATGTTTTAGTATGTTGACCTTGTGGTCCCTCTTATCAAGTCACTGGGTCTATTTCTCTTTAGTCGTCGTCTTCCGAAGAATTCCTTTATTGGTAGTGAATTGACTTCGATGTTAGGGTGAACTACTATTTTTATGTGATGTCTTCTGCTTATGTTTATTATCTCTTCTTCCACTGTTGGTATTTTTAGGTCGCGATGGATGTCGATGTTAGGTATGTACCAGTCCGCATTGATTATGGTTCGTAATATTTTTGATTGTTGTCCTTGGATTATGGCGATGTTTGTTTTCTTTGACGTTCCCCAGAGTTGTATCCCGTATGTCCAGATAGGTTTGATAATGGATTTATATAGTAGTAATTTATTGGTTGTCGAAAGTTTAGAATTTTTACGCAGGAGCCAGTACAGTTGATTATATTTTAGTTTAATTTGGTCCCTTTTTTTGTATGTGGTATTTCCAGTTAAGTTTGTTGTCCAAGTGCATACCAAGATATTTGGTCACATTGTCGATTGGAATAGTTTTGTCTTTTATTTTTAATGGGATTGGAGAGTAGTTTGATTTAGTGGTAAATATTACTTGTTGGGTTTTGTCTTCGTTAATTTGTATACTCCATTCGTCAAACCATTGCATTGTCTTATCCAGAAGTCGTTGTGCTCGAGTAGTTACAGTGTCCAGGTTTTCATCGGATATCAGCAGAATAGTATCGTCAGCAAAGGTTGCCATCATGGTTGTAGCTCCACTCGGTAGAGGGATGTCAGCAGTGTAGAGGACATATAGTAGTGGTCCCAATACAGATCCTTGCGGTACACCAGCTCTTGTCTGTAGTATTTTGGATTGTTGGTCATTATATTTTACGAAGAAGTGGCGTTCGCTTAGGTAACTTTCAATGATTTGGTAGAAGTCTAGTGGAAGTAAGTTTTGAAGTTTGTATAGTAGTCCTTTGTGCCAAACTTTGTCGAAGGCTTTTGCTACGTCAAGAAACACCCCTATGCAGTATCTTTTTTCCTCTAGGTCCGTTGTGATTTTGGTAGGTTAGGTTAGGTTAGGTTAGGATCGGCCCTCGATGAGGATGTACTTAGACCAAGAAGTAGGTCCATTGTACTGCCGATGTGTAAGGCGGGTGGATCACCCTCTTACTCTTGGAACCATTTGCTTCGTTGAATGAAGTCGAGAATTTTAGCCGTACAGGCGTTGCCGAGATCATTAAGATCATTGTAGAAGTATTCACCCAGAGTGGCCTTCCTGATGTTGGCGAGCGCAGGACAGGCGCACAGGAGATGACTGATGGTCTCTTCTTCCTCTTCATCTCTGCAGCTTCTGCAGAAGCCGTTGTGAGGGATACCTAATCTCTGGGCATGTCTTCCTATGACGCAGTGTCCGGTGAGGACATTTGTTATTTTTGAGAGGGTTCCTCTCTTGTGCTTCAGGAGTCCGATGGACCTGGATTTATTGAGTATCGGCCAGAGCTGTCTGGCGGTATGACATTGGTCTAGATGTTGCCATCGATGATTGGCTACTTTCTCGGCATCAATTTGAATAAGGTACTTAACATAAGACGCTGGCGCTTCGATGTCGATGATGCTTATGCTATCTGTGCCAGAGGAGCCTTGTCGTGCTAGTTCATCGGCTGCATAATTCCCCGGTATATCACAGTGACCTGGTACCCAGCAAAGGGTGAGGTTGTACTGACCAGCTATTTCGTTAAGAGATATGCGACAGTCTTTCACTGCCTTAGATCTCGTAGTGCTGGGTGCGAGGGATTTGATGGCTGCCTGACTGTCGACATAAATAACAATATCAGGTGTTGATAATGTGCTAGCCGCCAGCCAGTCAGCGGCTTTGCGAACTGCGGTGATTTCGGCTTGAAAAACGCTGCAGTAGTCTGGAAGGTTAAAGGAGAGGTGTATGTCCAGATCTTCGGACAAAATTCCGGCACCGACTCCGTCCTTGGTTTTGGACCCGTCCGTGAAGATTGACAGCGATTCGTTGTAAAGGACATTGCGTTGCGTCCACTCACTTCTGTTCGGTATCGACTGCGTGTAGCCCTTGTCAAAATCATATTCAGTGGGCAGATGGTCAGTGGAATTGGGAAGATGACGGTGCATCGAAAGTATATTGGCATGTCCCGTGTGTTGCTCCTTCCACTGCCTGGAGCCTCTCAGTCTTATTGCCGAGCTGACAGCCAATTGCTTACTGACGATGTCAATCGGAAGCAGATGGAGCATGGTTTGGAGCGCCGCTGTGGGAGAAGTTCTCAGTGCACCGGTAATACTGAGACATGCAACTCGCTGAGTTTTTTCCATTATGGATAGGTTGGATTTCTTCTCCAAGGCGGGCCACCATACCAATACTCCATACATGAGAATCGGTTTAATGACCGACGTGTATAGCCAGTGCATGATGCTTGGTTTAAGGCCCCAGGTGGAGCCTACTGCTTTCTTGCAGATGTATAGAGCGGCCAGCGATTTCCTGGCCCGTTCGACGACATTCTCCTTCCAAATTAGTTTGCGGTCAAGCTTTAGGCCTAAATAGCTAGCACTATTTGAAAGCTTGAGGGTGGATCCCCTTATCTTGGGCGGAGTGAAGTCAGGTAGCTTGTGTTTTCTTGTGAATAGAACTAGCTCGGTCTTCGTCGAGTTAACGGAGAGGCCGCATTTATCGGTCCATCTGAGCAGTTCATTGAGAGCAGACTGCATGACATCGGCCAGCGTCTGCGGGTATTTGCCTGTTGTTAGAATGGCGACATCATCTGCATAGGCAATAACATTGCATCCAGTTTTTTCGATCTTTAGAAGGGCCTCGTTGAGCACCAAAATTCCACAATAGTGGAGACAGTACACCCCCTTGAGGGGTGCCTCGATGTACATGTCGCTTGACAGTACTACTTCCGAAGGATGCTGTTATCACCCTGTTCTTTAGAATGTGTCCTACGAAACAACAGATGGGTTCGCAGATGGTGAGCCTACGTAAGGCACTGGTAATCGAATTTGTTTCAACGTTGTTGAAGGCTCCCACTAGGGAGAACTCTTTGGTTGAGAGGGATTTTTCGATAGGGTGGATGATGGAGTGCAAAGCCGTTTCCACAGACTTGCCTTTTTGGTAGGCGTGCTGTGACATGGATAGTAGGGTGCTATCAATAGTGGCCTTGATGTGTAGGTCCAGGATTCTTTCCAGAATCTTGAGAAGGAAGGACGTTAGACTAATAGGTCTTAGGTCCTTTGGGTATAAAGACCACTCTTACCTCGGTCCAGGCAGTTGGTGTTGTTCCGAGCTCAAGACAAGCCTTCAGAATGCAGGAAAGATACTGCCATACTATATTGAAGGCCGTCTGAATCTGGGCCGGAAAAACACCATCCGGTCCCGGGGATTTGAATGATTCGAAACTGTTTACTGCCCATTTCAGCTTATCTTCGCTGATAAGATGAGGATGTGCCTGTGGGCGTGCAGCAATTACCAGGGCGCGATCATCGTTGGGGGTAGGCGTGCAGCCGGGGAAGTGAGTGTCCAAGAGCAGGTTGAGCGATGCTTCGTCCGATTCAGCCCAGGATCCATTGGGATTCATGAGGACACTAGGTATAGTTGGTGTTTTGGAGAGGACTTTTCGCAGTCTAGAGGATTGAGACGTGTTGTCAATACTCTGACAAAAACCGCGCCAGGATCTGCGTCTAGCTTTCCGAACCTCTATTTTGAAGTTCTTCAGACTTTCTTTGTAGATCTCCCAGTCCAGTGGTAGCCTTGTTCGTTTGGCTTTATTGAACTGCTTCCTGCTTGTGCAGCGAAGGCTGTTGAGTTCTGCATTCCACCATGGGGGACGATTGCCCACCTTTCTTCTTGTGGTCGGACAGGATTCGATGAAAGCTGTATTAAGTGCAGAAGTTAGAACGGTGTTTAGCTTGTCTAATTCCAATTGTGTAGTTGGTGTAGTGTACACTTGATTGGATAGTTTAGCAGAGAGGGATTTATTGTGTAAGCACCAGTCGGTTTTCCGTCGATTGCGGAAGAGCAAGGGTGCGGTACTGTGACAGATTTCCAGCTTGTACTCCAGATAGCGGTGATCGGAAAACGAATGACTGTCAGATACAGTCCAGTTGGAAATTGCAGGATAGATATTTTGGGAAGCAAAGGTGACGTCAAGCACCTCTTGCCGAGTCTTGGTAATAAAAGTAGGACTATTTCCTCTGTTACAAACTACTAGGTCGGTGCCTACTAAATACTCGAAAATAGACCTACCTCGAGGGTTAGTGTCGGTACTTCCCCATAGATCATGGTGCGCGTTGGTGTCGCACCCCAATAAGATGGCTTCTCTTCTCCTCCTTGCTTCATCTACCACTTCTTCCACTTCCTTGGATGGAGCAGACTCGGGGTCTTCATAGGGTAGGTATCCTGACGCCAGCCAGATGATGGTGTTTTTTGATTTAAGCAGCGTTACTGCTAGGTCTCTTGTGCTATGGTGGGGAAGAAAAGTTAGGTTTAAGGAGGTTTTAGCAAGAATGCAAGCTCGTGTTCTACCTACATTCTTCGCGTGGTATAGCGTATATCCTGGGGCCCTTAATCCTATGACGGTGTCATCTCTTATCCAAGGTTCTTGGATCAGGGCGATGTCAAAGCCTCGTTCACTGAGGCGAAGTAACAGGTTAGCGGATGCTAAGGAAGAATGGTGGAGATTAATCTGTATCAGTTTTAGCATCATTATGAGCTGATACGGACCTCTCCACGACGGTAGCGTTTAGGTCATCGGGGGATGATGGTTCATCATCATGGATTACAACGCGGGGGAGGGCGGGAGTCGCCGAGTTAGAGGGACCTGCGATGCTATTACGGTCCGCCGTGAAAAGCCTTACATCAATTACCTTCAGACCACAACGGATCTTAAACTCCTTCGCGCGGAGTAGAGGTATTGATTCGGCAGTTAGAGAGATGACTAGCGAGCGGCCAGATCTCTTGGTGTCGTTATCCGTTTTTTTTTAGAGCTCGGTGGCTCCTCAAATGCCTTCCAGTCTTTGACTGGTAGGTCCGGATTTTGGTAGGCAATCAGGCTAAGAACTTTTGCTGGCTCGGGCGGTTCGAGTGGAACCCAGATCCTTGCTTTCGGCCTGTGGGGGATTTGACTCCGTTCCACCGCCTTGAGCTTGGCTCCTGGCCAGATTTCACCTATGCTGCTAATGGCAGCGGCGATGAAGTCGACCGAGTTCTGATCGTCGCATGCAATCAGCTTGACGAAGCCTTGATGCCAGCCAGCGTCTTGAAAGGTGGGTGGAGAGTTGGGATGAGTTATTATACGCTCGTAAAGGCAGTTCATCACTCTGCCTTCAATGAGCCTCCACTTATCGTAGGAGATCCTCCCCTCTTCGTCAGACAGGTCCACTATCGTGACGACGAGGCTGTCCTTGACCGTCTCGGAGAAGGGTTTGGATCTCACTGAGCTCTTTGTCTTCTTCGAGGCGTTGGACTCCTCGTCTACGGACCTGCGTCTCTTGGGCGCAGAGTCTATCGCGACTACGGACTGGCCCCCAGCTTGGTTTGGTAAACCAGATCGACTCGGTGTGTCGTTAGCGTGGGAGCGATACTTTCGAGGAGAGGGATTCACTCTCTGATTCGTGGGTTGGCGAGTGCCCCGGGTGGAGGACTGGCGTGAGCCACGGGTGGAAGGGTGGCGTGTGCCACGGGTGGTTGGGTGGCGTTGCCCACGGGTAGCGAAGTGCCGCAGAGGCTTTAGCTTCATTAGCTCGCTGAACTGTCGGGCAATGTCAGTTGCCCAGACGTGGGATTCCCGCTCCTGCTGACTCCACTCCTTTTCCGTCTTTTTGCCTAGTCGGTCAAGGATGCGGAAAGCCGCTTTAGTCTCACGACTTAGCGATTTCCTTTCTTGGTCAGTGAGCTTGGGAAGAGGTGGAGGAGCTGAACTGCACGTGGGTGTAGCGCTATTCAGCTCGTCCGACAGCACGGAGCACTCGCTGACGGAATCGTCAATGCAGAGATTCTGCAGATGCTCTTCCACACGTGTAGTGCTTTTAGAGCTGCCGACGATGTCGGCTGTGATTTTGGTAACTACCCTGTGAATTTGTTGGATAGTCGAGTGTTGTCTGCGAAAGCCGAATTGATGGTCTGGTATCATTTTATTATTAGTCAGTATTGGCTGTAGTCGATCATAGATTAATTTTTCGAATATATTCCCTAATATGGGGAGTAAACTTATTGGTCTGTAGGATGAATTAGTCTTTGCGTCTGTACCAGGTTTAAGTATTGCAATTATCTGCGCAACTTTCCAAGTTTTTGGAAAATATTTAAGTCCAATTAATGCATTATAGAGATTTCGTAAGTATATCATGGCTTGTCTGGGTAGTTGGGTTAATATCTTTCCGTTAATAGAGTCATATCCTGGAGCCTTCTTGTGGTCAATCCTTTTTTTTTTTTGATGCAGTGTTCAATTTCATTTATTGTAACTTTTTTTATTTTTACGTTGGTGATGAGTGTGTTTGGGCGTGGGACAGCCGTATTGCCCTTGTCGTTTGTGAATACTTCTTCGAAGTGCTTAGCCAGAATATTTGCTTTGTCTTGATTGGTTCTGGCCCAAGATCCGTCTGGTTTCTTTAGAGGAGTTTGATGTACTATTTTGTTCTTGAACTTTTTAGTAGCTTTCCAAAGTGAATAGTTGGTCTCAGACGGGGGGGGGTCAGACTTTTTAAGCAGTCATTAAATTGATTGTTTTGGATTGCCTTAAGTTTTGCTTTGAGTTCTTTGGTTGCTTTGTTGTATTTTGATTTGTCTTGGGGTAGTCTAGTGATTTGCCATCGTTTTCTGAGTTTTCTTTTTTCATCTATCTGTTGTCGAATTATAGTTGGTGTAATATTGTTGTGTATTTTTGGTGTATTGATTGGGGTTGTTTTAGATACTGCAGCAGTTATTATGTCGTTAATGTGAACTACAGCTCGTTCGACGTCATTTTGCGATTGTAGTGGTATATTAAGCAGTAGATGTCGTCCTATATATTCCCGAAAAGAGTCCCAATCGGTTTTTTTGTTGTATAGTTGGGACGAATTAGTTATAGGGGTTATTTTACACGAGTATTCGAGTTGGATAGGGGAGTGGTCCGATGAAAGTTCAAATCTAGACTTAATGCTTAATGTCTTTAGTTGGATGTTCTTAATGATGCAAAAGTCGATTAAGTCCGGTGTTTTATTTGGATCAGTAGGCCAGTAGGTAGGTTCGCCGGTGCTTAGATATCTACAGTTATTTTTACGGATTGCTTTTATGAAGTTTTTGCCTTTAGTGTTGGATATCCTCGAACCCCAGTCGATGTGTTTTGCATTGAAGTCTCCAGCTGCTATAAATCTGCACCCTAGTGATTTGATGTAGTCTTCATACTGTAGAGTAGTAATAATATGCTTAGGTGGGCAGTATAGGGCTGAAAGTACTAATGGTCCGTCTTTGTCTTCTATTTGGATTGTAGTCGATTGAATGTGTTCGTAGTTATGATGTTCTAATTCAATGCAGCTGATTTTGTTGTTAATTATAATAGCTGTGCCACCGTGTGCGGTTCCGTCAGGGTGATTTGTGTTGTAGATGCTATATCCTGGTATTTTGAAAAAGCTTTTAGCAGTGAAGTGTGTTTCTGCTATCATTAAAACGTCGACGTGATTGTCTTTTATAAATTGTTTTAGTTCTAGTGCATGTTGGTTAAGTCCATTCGCGTTCCAGATGATGATATTAAGTTCTTTATGCATGTGGTCCATTAAGTTTCGTCGTTAGGATGGTCAATATTTGTAGCATATTCGTCATTTGTTGAATAAGGTTCTTCATCATTTCTTTTAGTTCAGCGAAGTCCTCTTTGTTGTTATTGCTGGTAGTTTGTGGGAAAATTTGTCTAGCTTCTACTACAGGAATACCTAGTGTGTCATTGGTTGCACTGACGCTTTCAGTTAGCTTGCCGCAATCTCGGGGATTAATATGGTGGGGTCTTTTGCATGCAGCTGCTTGGGCGTAGGTTGTATCTGGTCTGATGTTCGTGAGGTTTTCAGCAATTGTCTCCTCTCTAGCTGTCGGGAGATCCTTTTTACGCATTGGGGGGAAGCGCTCTATTTTTAAAGCTTTATAGATTTCGCATCCTTTGTAGTTTGCCGTGTGGCTACCATTACATAAAGCACATTTTACTGTACCTTCTTCTGATGATATTTGGCAGTCCAAGGTCTTGTGGGATCCCGCGCATTTAACGCACACTGGGTCCTTTGTGCAGTAATTTTTAGTGTGTCCATACCTTTGACAATTTGTGCACTGGGATATAGTTCTTTTGTAATGTGGTGGTTCGAAGGAAACCTTGCATTGGAGTAAATGTGTAATGTCATAAATGTTTTTGTTATTGTCACCAATGGCTACCTCAACATTGAAAAGTGGCAATGGTTTTTTTGTATTTCGCTGTAGAATGTTATGAATATTCATGAATTTATGTCCTTTTTCTTCTAGCTCATTCTTGATGTCTTCTGTGTCAGTGGAGTGGTGCATGTTTCTTAGTACGACTTTAAATCCTCTTTCTTCTTTTGGTCTAAATGTGAAGTATTTTGTGCCATTTTTTCGTAGCATTTTTATTATAGCCGTGTAGTGAGTCGAGTCAGAGGGTTGTATTCGGATTTCATTGTTCTTTAATACTTTTAATTCAAAATTGTCTTTTGCAACTTCGTTAAGCGCGTTGTTTAGAATTTTAATGCATTCAACACTTTGCACGTAAATCGGCGGTGGTTTACTGGCTCTCTTAAATTGCGTTTTGCTAGGTTGGTTAATTTTATCGGTTGTTGCCTCTATCCATATACTCACCGATATCCAAGCGGCGCTTAAAGCACTGATCTCCCATTTGATCAGTTCAAAATCAGTTCTAAGCTGCTTCGACAGCTTATCAAATCTGGCCCGAGACAATAAAGTAAAATTGTGGTGGGTACCGGGTCATGTAGGCGTTGACGGCAACGAAACTGCAGACCTGCTAGCTAGGAAGGGCTTCTCTGAGTTGTTCACTGGACCTGAACCCTTCTGCGGGATATCCGATTTTGCCTTTAAACTTACCTTAAACATTTGGGAACGCAACACGCAGACTGCATGACATCGGCCAGCGTCTGCGGGTATTTGCCTGTTGTTAGAATGGCGACATCATCTGCATAGGCAATAACATTGCATCCAGTTTTTTCGATCTTTAGAAGGGCCTCGTTGAGCACCAAAATTCCACAATAGTGGAGACAGTACACCCCCTTGAGGGGTGCCTCGATGTACATGTCGCTTGACAGTACTACTTCCGAAGGATGCTGTTATCACCCTGTTCTTTAGAATGTGTCCTACGAAACAACAGATGGGTTCGCAGATGGTGAGCCTACGTAAGGCACTGGTAATCGAATTTGTTTCAACGTTGTTGAAGGCTCCCACTATGTCTAGAAATGACACTAGGGTGAACTCTTTGGTTGAGAGTGATTTTTCGATAGGGTGGATGATGGAGTGCAAAGCCGTTTCCACAGACTTGCCTTTTTGGTAGGCGTGCTGTGACATGGATAGTAGGGTGCTATCAATAGTGGCCTTGATGTGTAGGTCCAGGATTCTTTCCAGAATCTTGAGAAGGAAGGACGTTAGACTAATAGGTCTTAGGTCCTTTGGGAGGGTGTGCGATGTCTTGCTGGCTTTGGGTATAAAGACCACTCTTACCTCGGTCCAGGCAGTTGGTGTTGTTCCGAGCTCAAGACAAGCCTTCAGAATGCAGGAAAGATACTGCCATACTATATTGAAGGCCGTCTGAATCTGGGCCGGAAAAACACCATCCGGTCCCGGGGATTTGAATGATTCGAAACTGTTTACTGCCCATTTCAGCTTATCTTCGCTGATAAGATGAGGATGTGCCTGTGGGCGTGCAGCAATTACCAGGGCGCGATCATCGTTGGGGGTAGGCGTGCAGCCGGGGAAGTGAGTGTCCAAGAGCAGGTTGAGCGATGCTTCGTCCGATTCAGCCCAGGATCCATTGGGATTCATGAGGACACTAGGTATAGTTGGTGTTTTGGAGAGGACTTTTCGCAGTCTAGAGGATTGAGACGTGTTGTCAATACTCTGACAAAAACCGCGCCAGGATCTGCGTCTAGCTTTCCGAACCTCTATTTTGAAGTTCTTCAGACTTTCTTTGTAGATCTCCCAGTCCAGTGGTAGCCTTGTTCGTTTGGCTTTATTGAACTGCTTCCTGCTTGTGCAGCGAAGGCTGTTGAGTTCTGCATTCCACCATGGGGGACGATTGCCCACCTTTCTTCTTGTGGTCGGACAGGATTCGATGAAAGCTGTATTAAGTGCAGAAGTTAGAACGGTGTTTAGCTTGTCTAATTCCAATTGTGTAGTTGGTGTAGTGTACACTTGATTGGATAGTTTAGCAGAGAGGGATTTATTGTGTAAGCACCAGTCGGTTTTCCGTCGATTGCGGAAGAGCAAGGGTGCGGTACTGTGACAGATTTCCAGCTTGTACTCCAGATAGCGGTGATCGGAAAACGAATGACTGTCAGATACAGTCCAGTTGGAAATTGCAGGATAGATATTTTGGGAAGCAAAGGTGACGTCAAGCACCTCTTGCCGAGTCTTGGTAATAAAAGTAGGACTATTTCCTCTGTTACAAACTACTAGGTCGGTGCCTACTAAATACTCGAAAATAGACCTACCTCGAGGGTTAGTGTCGGTACTTCCCCATAGATCATGGTGCGCGTTGGTGTCGCACCCCAATAAGATGGCTTCTCTTCTCCTCCTTGCTTCATCTACCACTTCTTCCACTTCCTTGGATGGAGCAGACTCGGGGTCTTCATAGGGTAGGTATCCTGACGCCAGCCAGATGATGGTGTTTTTTGATTTAAGCAGCGTTACTGCTAGGTCTCTTGTGCTATGGTGGGGAAGAAAAGTTAGGTTTAAGGAGGTTTTAGCAAGAATGCAAGCTCGTGTTCTGCCTACATTCTTCGCGTGGTATAGCGTATATCCTGGGGCCCTTAATCCTATGACGGTGTCATCTCTTATCCAAGGTTCTTGGATCAGGGCGATGTCAAAGCCTCGTTCACTGAGGCGAAGTAACAGGTTAGCGGATGCTAAGGAAGAATGGTGGAGATTAATCTGTATCAGTTTTAGCATCATTATGAGCTGATACGGACCTCTCCACGACGGTAGCGTTTAGGTCATCGGGGGATGATGGTTCATCATCATGGATTACAACGCGGGGGAGGGCGGGAGTCGCCGAGTTAGAGGGACCTGCGATGCTATTACGGTCTGCCGTGAAAAGCCTTACATCAATTACCTTCAGACCACAACGGATCTTAAACTCCTTCGCGCGGAGTAGAGGTATTGATTCGGCAGTTAGAGAGATGACTAGCGAGCGGCCAGATCTCTTGGTGTCGTTATCCGTTTTTTTAGAGCTCGGTGGCTCCTCAAATGCCTTCCAGTCTTTGACTGGTAGGTCCGGATTTTGGTAGGCAATCAGGCTAAGAACTTTTGCTGGCTCGGGCGGTTCGAGTGGAACCCAGATCCTTGCTTTCGGCCTGTGGGGGATTTGACTCCGTTCCACCGCCTTGAGCTTGGCTCCTGGCCAGATTTCACCTATGCTGCTAATGGCAGCGGCGATGAAGTCGACCGAGTTCTGATCGTCGCATGCGATCAGCTTGACGAAGCCTTGATGCCAGCCAGCGTCTTGAAAGGTGGGTGGAGAGTTGGGATGAGTTATTATACGCTCGTAAAGGCAGTTCATCACTCTGCCTTCAATGAGCCTCCACTTATCGTAGGAGATCCTCCCCTCTTCGTCAGACAGGTCCACTATCGCGACGACGAGGCTGTCCTTGACCGTCTCGGAGAAGGGTTTGGATCTCACTGAGCTCTTTGTCTTCTTCGAGGCGTTG
The DNA here is from genome assembly GCA_945910035.1 of Brachypalpus laphriformis. Lineage (NCBI taxonomy): Eukaryota > Metazoa > Arthropoda > Insecta > Diptera > Syrphidae > Brachypalpus > Brachypalpus laphriformis. Next base: position 91,817,707 of record OX246754.1, read on the forward strand.
GACTCCTCGTCTACGGACCTGCGTCTCTTGGGCGCAGAGTCTATCGCGACTACGGACTGGCCCCCAGCTTGGTTTGGTAAACCAGATCGACTCGGTGTGTCGTTAGCGTGGGAGCGATACTTTCGAGGAGAGGGATTCACTCTCTGATTCGTGGGTTGGCGAGTGCCCCGGGTGGAGGACTGGCGTGAGCCACGGGTGGAAGGGTGGCGTGTGCCACGGGTGGTTGGGTGGCGTTGCCCACGGGTAGCGAAGTGCCGCAGAGGCTTTAGCTTCATTAGCTCGCTGAACTGTCGGGCAATGTCAATTGCCCAGACGTGGGATTCCCGCTCCTGCTGACTCCACTCCTTTTCCGTCTTTTTGCCTAGTCGGTCAAGGATGCGGAAAGCCGCTTTAGTCTCACGACTTAGCGATTTCCTTTCTTGGTCAGTGAGCTTGGGAAGAGGTGGAGGAGCTGAACTGCACGTGGGTGTAGCGCTATTCAGCTCGTCCGACAGCACGGAGCACTCGCTGACGGAATCGTCAATGCAGAGATTCTGCAGATGCTCTTCCACACGTGTAGTGCTTTTAGAGCTGCCGACGATGTCGGCTGTGATTTTGGTAACTACCCTGTGAATTTGTTGGATAGTCGAGTGTTGTCTGCGAAAGCCGAATTGATGGTCTGGTATCATTTTATTATTAGTCAGTATTGGCTGTAGTCGATCATAGATTAATTTTTCGAATATATTCCCTAATATGGGGAGTAAACTTATTGGTCTGTAGGATGAATTAGTCTTTGCGTCTGTACCAGGTTTAAGTATTGCAATTATCTGCGCAACTTTCCAAGTTTTTGGAAAATATTTAAGTCCAATTAATGCATTATAGAGATTTCGTAAGTATATCATGGCTTGTCTGGGTAGTTGGGTTAATATCTTTCCGTTAATAGAGTCATATCCTGGAGCCTTCTTGTGGTCAATCCTTTTTTTTTTTTTGATGCAGTGTTCAATTTCATTTATTGTAACTTTTTTTATTTTTACGTTGGTGATGAGTGTGTTTGGGCGTGGGACAGCCGTATTGCCCTTGTCGTTTGTGAATACTTCTTCGAAGTGCTTAGCCAGAATATTTGCTTTGTCTTGATTGGTTCTGGCCCAAGATCCGTCTGGTTTCTTTAGAGGAGTTTGATGTACTATTTTGTTCTTGAACTTTTTAGTAGCTTTCCAAAGTGAATAGTTGGTCTCAGACGGGGGGGGGTCAGACTTTTTAAGCAGTCATTAAATTGATTGTTTTGGATTGCCTTAAGTTTTGCTTTGAGTTCTTTGGTTGCTTTGTTGTATTTTGATTTGTCTTGGGGTAGTCTAGTGATTTGCCATCGTTTTCTGAGTTTTCTTTTTTCATCTATCTGTTGTCGAATTATAGTTGGTGTAATATTGTTGTGTATTTTTGGTGTATTGATTGGGGTTGTTTTAGATACTGCAGCAGTTATTATGTCGTTAATGTGAACTACAGCTCGTTCGACGTCATTTTGCGATTGTAGTGGTATATTAAGCAGTAGATGTCGTCCTATATATTCCCGAAAAGAGTCCCAATCGGTTTTTTTGTTGTATAGTTGGGACGAATTAGTTATAGGGGTTATTTTACACGAGTATTTGAGTTGGATAGGGGAGTGGTCCGATGAAAGTTCAAATCTAGACTTAATGCTTAATGTCTTTAGTTGGATGTTCTTAATGATGCAAAAGTCGATTAAGTCCGGTGTTTTATTTGGATCAGTAGGCCAGTAGGTAGGTTCGCCGGTGCTTAGATATCTACAGTTATTTTTACGGATTGCTTTTATGAAGTTTTTGCCTTTAGTGTTGGATATCCTCGAACCCCAGTCGATGTGTTTTGCATTGAAGTCTCCAGCTGCTATAAATCTGCACCCTAGTGATTTGATGTAGTCTTCATACTGTAGAGTAGTAATAATATGCTTAGGTGGGCAGTATAGGGCTGAAAGTACTAATGGTCCGTCTTTGTCTTCTATTTGGATTGTAGTCGATTGAATGTGTTCGTAGTTATGATGTTCTAATTCAATGCAGCTGATTTTGTTGTTAATTATAATAGCTGTGCCACCGTGTGCGGTTCCGTCAGGGTGATTTGTGTTGTAGATGCTATATCCTGGTATTTTGAAAAAGCTTTTAGCAGTGAAGTGTGTTTCTGCTATCATTAAAACGTCGACGTGATTGTCTTTTATAAATTGTTTTAGTTCTAGTGCATGTTGGTTAAGTCCATTCGCGTTCCAGATGATGATATTAAGTTCTTTATGCATGTGGTCCATTAAGTTTCGTCGTTAGGATGGTCAATATTTGTAGCATATTCGTCATTTGTTGAATAAGGTTCTTCATCATTTCTTTTAGTTCAGCGAAGTCCTCTTTGTTGTTATTGCTGGTAGTTTGTGGGAAAATTTGTCTAGCTTCTACTACAGGAATACCTAGTGTGTCATTGGTTGCACTGACGCTTTCAGTTAGCTTGCCGCAATCTCGGGGATTAATATGGTGGGGTCTTTTGCATGCAGCTGCTTGGGCGTAGGTTGTATCTGGTCTGATGTTCGTGAGGTTTTCAGCAATTGTCTCCTCTCTAGCTGTCGGGAGATCCTTTTTACGCATTGGGGGGAAGCGCTCTATTTTTAAAGCTTTATAGATTTCGCATCCTTTGTAGTTTGCCGTGTGGCTACCATTACATAAAGCACATTTTACTGTACCTTCTTCTGATGATATTTGGCAGTCCAAGGTCTTGTGGGATCCCGCGCATTTAACGCACACTGGGTCCTTTGTGCAGTAATTTTTAGTGTGTCCATACCTTTGACAATTTGTGCACTGGGATATAGTTCTTTTGTAATGTGGTGGTTCGAAGGAAACCTTGCATTGGAGTAAATGTGTAATGTCATAAATGTTTTTGTTATTGTCACCAATGGCTACCTCAACATTGAAAAGTGGCAATGGTTTTTTTGTATTTCGCTGTAGAATGTTATGAATATTCATGAATTTATGTCCTTTTTCTTCTAGCTCATTCTTGATGTCTTCTGTGTCAGTGGAGTGGTGCATGTTTCTTAGTACGACTTTAAATCCTCTTTCTTCTTTTGGTCTAAATGTGAAGTATTTTGTGCCATTTTTTCGTAGCATTTTTATTATAGCCGTGTAGTGAGTCGAGTCAGAGGGTTGTATTCGGATTTCATTGTTCTTTAATACTTTTAATTCAAAATTGTCTTTTGCAACTTCGTTAAGCGCGTTGTTTAGAATTTTAATGCATTCAACACTTTGCACGTAAATCGGCGGTGGTTTACTGGCTCTCTTAAATTGCGTTTTGCTAGGTTGGTTAATTTTATCGGTTGTTGCCTCTATCCATATACTCACCGATATCCAAGCGGCGCTTAAAGCACTGATCTCCCATTTGATCAGTTCAAAATCAGTTCTAAGCTGCTTCGACAGCTTATCAAATCTGGCCCGAGACAATAAAGTAAAATTGTGGTGGGTACCGGGTCATGTAGGCGTTGACGGCAACGAAACTGCAGACCTGCTAGCTAGGAAGGGCTTCTCTGAGTTGTTCACTGGACCTGAACCCTTCTGCGGGATATCCGATTTTGCCTTTAAACTTACCTTAAACATTTGGGAACGCAACATGCGCATCTCCCACTGGAATAACTCCCAAGGTCTCAGGCAGGCTAAGAGAGTTGTCCAACTCTTCCAAAGACAGGCAGTTGATATCCTAAAATACGGCAGAAATGACATAAGAAGGCTTGTGAGCTTCCTTACCGGTCACTGTCAACTTCTTTACCACCTTAACAAAATGAGAATTTCGGATGATATCACCTGCCGCCTCTGCCCAGAAAAGACGACGAAACCGCAGAACACATACTATGTGAGTGTGTAGCTCCGTGTAGTACTAGGAGAAGCATTTTCACCAAAGAGATCATATCTCCAATAGATTTAAGGAACTCCTCCGCAGCCGTAATTATAGCTTTCATAAGGAGAGTAGAAGTACTGCTGCCCTAAAAGTGGCTAATGGCACAATAGATCTCCTTGGTCGCAGTGCCTACACGCCATTTGGGCGTGGCCACACAGCTGTAAAAAAAAAAACTATAAAAACCAAGAACAAATGCACCATGGCAGAGGCTAAACGCCTGCACAGGGAAAAAATCCGATAAGCTCCAACCTCACAGTAGATTCATTTTCCACAGTCACAGTCACAAGTAAAACATCAAACCCAAAATCACCTGATAATCATACTCTCTCAAATTCTTATTCATTCTCTTAAACTAACAAAACAACTGTAACAAAACCATCTCCGCTCCCACAAACTAATAAAAACACAATTCAAGAAATCTCTCATAACCTAACTACGAACGAAAACAAAACTAGAACAAACTCTCTCACTGGTACAGTCATTTCTTCGCAGCCACCCGTTCCCACTCGAAATCCATCATCATGCTCAACTTTAAAACTAAATGAACCAAACCACTCAGTAAAACAAAACTCCAATCACAACATACATCCAAACCCAGTCCAACATACAACTCTCTCAAACTCTATCAAACCAATTGACACTAACCAACATATTAGCGACTCTCTAAAAATCTCTACAATCGCTAATGCCTTTTTGCTCAAAAACCACTACCAATCCGACTCGGATATGGACGACAATGCCTAACCAAACTAAATCCCCCCCACCGCAGGTCCCCGTCGATGGCGGATCGCACTCCTTGTCTTGCCTTTTCCGCAGTGACATCTAATGACGAGCACATTGGACAATCAGACAATGGTATTCCATACCATTGATTACTGTCGTCTTTCAAAAGATGTCTGTGGGTAGATCCAACGCGCGGAGCGCGATCCGCTTGTCAACGGGGACATACGGTGGGAATTTATCATCATTTGCAGTTCTTATCTTTGCTCAATATAATCATATATATTGCTCTTAAGATTCCTACTCACTATGTCTATGTTCAAAATCCTGCAATGGAACCTGAATGGTTACTTTAATAACTACCATGAACTGCAGTTATTAATAAGTGATCTACATCCCTCCATTATGTCTTTGCAAGAAACCCACGTGCCAAACAACTCAAAATACGCTCCAAGACAATACGCCCCTTATTATCACAATTTTGATACGGGGGTCGCTCAACGGGGATCAGGGCTTCCGGTTCATAAGTCTATCCCACACGCGCCCCTACAAGTAAACTCCACAATACAGCGGTTGCAGTTGTAATCGAGGCACAAACAAAATTCACAGTCATATCCATTTACATTCCCCCCGACCAACCATTTTCCACTGCCGAATTAGACAATTTACTAAATACAATCCACACCCCTATTTTACTAACCGGTGACTTCAACTCGTGGAGTCCCTTTTGGGGTTCTCGCGTAGCTAATGTCAGTGGTAAAGTAATTGAGAATTTTCTAGCATACGCCAACCTAGCCATACTAAACGACGGTAGATCATTTCTCGACACACAAAACTTTTACGCACATTGACCTCTCGCTTATTTCCCCACAGCTGTACCCAAACTACGCATGGACAGTTTTACCAGATCTATATGGAAGCGATCACCTTTCGATAATTATGACCCTAACATTCGGAGTCAAACCCAAAAACTCTAAGATACCACCAAAATTCCAAATCGACAAAGCAAATTGGTTCCTATTCCATGCTAAGATGATAGAGTTCCTATTTTGTAGGAACCCATCTCATAATATTAATAAGGAAACCGCGGTAATCCACAAATGTATCCGCACAGCAGCTAACGTAGCAATACCTCAAACCCATTACTCAAACAAAAGAACCTCTGTTTCATGGTGGAACAACGATATTAAAAATGTACGTCAAATCAAGCAGAAGGCTTGGTACTACTTTAAAAAACATCCAAGCGATTCAAATCTTATTGCATACCGTAAAGCCAACGCCTGTTTTCGCAAATCAGCTAAGATCGCCAAGAAGGAAAGCTTCGAAAACTTTACTTTTAGCATCAACCCAAAATCTTCCTCCAAAGTACTTTGGGATAGCATAAAACACTTCACAGGGAACTATGTTCAGCGCACAATAAAGGTTTTGAAAACCGAGACACAAACGTTGTCATGTTCTTCTGAAATAGCGGAATATTTCGCCAAAACATGGTCGAATTACGCCAAAGACACAAATTTCTCTTCAACATTCCTAGAAGCTAAATACTCTGCATTAAATAACATAGTTGTAAACAATGACCTATCTTCTTCGGCTCGCAAATTTGAACTCCCAATAAACCGTCTCGAACTCGAGAACTGCCTGGGATCAGTTGTAGGTAAAACACCCGGTCATGACAGGATTTCCTATCCCATGATCAATAATAAAAAAAAAACGCTTAGTATCGCTGTACAATAAAATTTTTGACAACGGCTCTATCCCCCAAACATGGAAAATTGCCAAAGCATTCGAAAGCGTTCAAAGTCCGCCACTGATATTAATGGCTACCGTCCGATATCGCTTTTACCATGTGTCCTTGAGAAAATAATAGCAAGACGCCTTCTTTGGTACTTGGAGATAAATAATTTCATAGACACAAATCAAGTAGCCTTCAATCATGGTCGGTCTACTACAGATGCTCTTTTACATATCGATGATTTCGTTGTTTCCGCTTTATCCTCTAAAAATCATGTCTCATGCCTTTGACAGAATTGGGATTCATGTTGTTATTAATAAATTAATTCAATGGAAAATTGGTCCTAAAATGCCCAAATATATTAAATCATTCCTTTCCAAAACGAAATTCGGAATCAAAATAAATAATCTTTACTCTTATGTCAATGATTTCGAGAACGGTATCCATCAAGGATCTCCACGCTCAGTAATAATTTTTATTGTTGCATTTAATGAATTAAGCGAGATCTTGACAAGATATAACACCATTCGTCACTCGCTGTACGCTGATGATTTATTTATTTTATCAAAATGCAAAGACATCGACAAACTTATTGCCACATTCATGCAAATCCTTACAGAGATCGGCGAATGGTGTAAGTTATCTGGAGCAAAAATGTCTAATAATAAAACTAAGATTTTACACATTTGTCGAAAAATAAGTTGCTCAAAACATATAACACTAAATATTAATAATACAAATATTTGCAATGTTTAATTACTCAACAACTTCGTATTGTGTTCGATAGTAAATATAGTTTTAAGGATCATTTTCTACATATGAAAAAAAAAAAAAAAATCTAGCTACCAGAGTTAATATAATTAGGTATCTTGCGTCCAAAAATTTGTTACGCACACATTAACTCGATCGTCAGTGTCATCAGATCCATCATCCTCTCCAAAATTGACTATGGTCTGGTAATTTACGGCAAATGCGCTAAGACAACGCTTCAATCAATAAAGCCCGAATATCACGCAGCAGTAAGATGTGCTCTTGGAGCGTTTAGGACGACACCTGTAAAAAACATGCTCACAGAAGCTGGACTTCCTTCAGTGGAAGAAAGATTCGAACACCTTACACTTGCACTTATGGTATATCCAAACTCATGGGATCCCAAAAATCCCCGGTCATAGCTGTTCTCAAGAGAACATTGTCACACAAAAGATTCCCAAAACTACCTACGACAATGCACAACTCAATCCACTCGGCTCGCAGTTTCAATATGCCTCCCCATACTCAAACCAACAAAACATCAGTGTTCCCATCGTGGTTTCTATCAGAAAACTCCTTCATAACTGACCTTAATCGCTTACCCAAGGCATCCACAAGTGCGGAAGTATACAAAGCCAAGTTTAAGGACATAGCACAAAAATATGTAGCTACAAAATGGAAACTGATTTTCACCGGTGGTTCTAAAACTTAAAACTGTACAGCTTTTGCAGAAGTCGAAAAAAGTGGCAAGGTACTAGCCAAGGGTATAACCCTGGATTTCTATTCTGTCTTTTCTGCAGAAGCTCTTGCAATTCTCAAGGCATCCACATTAAACAAACAACAACAAATTATCATCTGCACCGACAGTCTCTCTGTATTATCTGCTATCAGAAATGTTAGCAATAAAATTCCTATAGTCGAAGCTATCAGGGATAGCCTTATGACACATGAGAAGAATATCAAACTCATGTGGGTTCCTGCACACGTGGGCATTAAGGGAAACGAGGAACCGGATAAAGCTGCTAAATCGGCAGCACCAAACGAGCCACTTATTAGTTTTTATACACATAACAACAAAGACATACAAAGACTAATAAGGACACTTTCATACCAAAAGAAACAGCAGACATGAAAACAATACGTCCACCACTATTCAGCCATCAACACAGAAGCAGAAATGATAAAATACGCCACAAATTGTCATAAATGTATAATCCGATGCTTCCTTCGTCTCCGCATGGGCCATACAAATTTAACACACATCCATATGCAGGGTGGGCCAATTACAAGTTTCTTTTTAAAAATGCAATAAAATGAACAAAATTAAATTTTTTCATGTATTATGGCTTTATTAGTAAGAGCAAACATTCCCATTAATTATGGAATACAACGTCGTTCAAGTGGCTGCCTCGGCTGGTCTCCCAGTAGCGCATTTTATCACTCCAATTTTCCAAGACCTTGTTGATGGTTTCGGGCTGTAGCTCTCGGATTGCTTGGATGATATTGGCCCGAAGTGCTTCAATCGTTTCCGGATTGTTGGCATAGCATCGGACCTTCACGGTTCCCCACAAAAAAAAGTCCAAAGGGGTCAAATCGCAGCTCCGAGGCGGCCAATATATATATATGCGCGCAATAGACTGTGCGGCATGACGCGCCATCCTGCATGAACCAGAGGTCGTCCAAATCCATGTCCCATCCATCCACGCCCACCGTTGACCGAAACGTTGTTCCCGGCCTCATTTTCGAAGAAAAATGGTCCAATGATGCCACCACTCCACAATCCGCACCAAACTGTCACTCTCTGTGGATGCATTGGCTTCTCGACAATAACGTGAGGGTTTTCCGAGCCCCAGATGCGGCAATCTTGTTTGTTAACGTAGCCGCCGAGATGAAAATCTGCCTCGTCAGAAAATATGATTTTTCGCCCAAAATCGTTGTCCAATTCAAGCTGCTCTAAGGCCCAAACTGCGAAGCGATAACGAAGCGGATGGTCATGCGCTTTCAATTGCTGAATCAATTGGACCTTGTAAGCGAACAATCCCAGATCTTTGTGCAGAATTCTCCTCAGGCTAGTGCGTGAAATGTTGAGCTGTTGAGATCGATGACCAGTTGATGTTCGTGAATTGAGTCTCACACTCTCGGCTACAGCGGCCACATTCTCGTCTGTGCGCACCGTACGACGACGGGGACCATGAGTGTTGTCCACTAGCATACCAGTCTCACGAACTTTTTGCACAAACTTGCGTACAGCAGGCGCGGTGGGTGCTTCATTTCGGCCAAAACTTCTTTTCAAAAAACGCGCTGTTTGGGCTACACAGCACTCATTTTGGAAATAAGTTTTCAATATTTCCCAAAGTTGTTCAAGCGTAAAGCGACTCATTTCGCTCCGCGGAGGTATGATACTGACTTTCTGTTAAGATTTCGAGCGGGAAACAACTGTCAGTGTCAAAATAACCTATGATTTAAAAAGAAATCACTAGAAGGCCAACCCGTTACTCACCAAGAACGACCCTCCAATCTGCCATCTCTGCGACGAAAACTGCGTCTTAATAATAAGACATCTATTGGAATGCCGGAAGATCAACGACACAGCAAATAGCCTAGTAAACTCCACATTCGTCGACCTACTAAAAACCGCCTCAGAAACCAATATAAAAAATATTTTTAAAGTACTTAAGTATCTAAATCTTGAAAACACTTTGTTTTACAAAGCTGAAAGCCCTGGTAGCTAGTGCTTTTATTCATATTGTTATTTGTAATTCATTTACTTAATAATAAGGAAAATAATAATAATATATACTCGTATGTATGTGTCATTACTAAGCACACCATATATTTTTGGGTGAAAAAAAAGGAAAAATTCACTAAATTCGGCGATTTCGCGGGATATCGAAATGAATAAAGAGGATTATAAAAGGATATAAATTATAAACAATTTCTGCCGCAAATTCATATTGTATTCGTCAAAAATACTAATAAGCTTATACCAAGCATTCAACCAATGTTACAACTTCGTCGTCATCGTCTTCAACGTCAATCGCACTCGCATTGGCATCACTTTCGGTTGAATATTTCTCCTTTTTAGCAATTTGGAGTAAATCTGGCTTCGTTTTCAAAAAGTGGTAGAACTCTACGCATGAATATGTCAAATTGCATTTCACCGTGAGAATCGCTTTCAATGTGTCGACTCTCGCGAACTTTTGCGTTGAAGATGCATTTTCCTTTCGGTTTCGACGTTCTTTTTTCTTTAGATTAAGGAAACACTGATGCGAATAAGTTCACTTAAACTGATGTGCAGCAAATTCAGTAAAAAGTGACGCGCACATGAATGATATGTAGTAGTAATGTGTATGGTTTAAAGCTGAACTGTAATAGAAAATTGGAAAAATGGACCACATCCGAATTGGTGCGAATACAAAGGATTTGTATGTGCGACCATAATAGCTTTTTGCTTCGATTCGTTAAGTTTCGTTCACTTTTGGTCACTACGAAAGACCGAATCCATTGGCTCTTTCATACGAAAATTTGAGAGTTGCACAGCTGTGAATGGCTATGAACAACACAATTGCTTCTGAACACATGCGCCTGTTATGGGCTACTTTTGCAATTGATAGTACTGAAGGAAACTTAACTCAGAATTATGAGATTAGCTTCCGACTATTATAATTCAGCCTTTACTCGTTCGCTGTGAACGTGTATAATATTCGCCTGCTGTCATCGTACAGTTTAACAGTCTAATGTTCGCCACATATCGAATTCAAAATATTGTATTATATACGTTAAGAACTTTGTATGGAAAAAGAGGATTTAGAAAATTCTCGCGGGATAAGTTTTTAGGAGCTCCCGCGAAAAAAAGGATAGATGGCAACATTAGTCATTACTTAAATTAATTTTACTTGTACTTAAATGGAATTTTTTCCTAACCCTGAATGACCCCCTTGGTGGTACTTTCATTGCTATTAGTCGAATCCTGCAAGTAAAACGTCCAACAAAATTTACAATTCGTCTGGAACGAATAGTATTATACCCCATTTCTTATCTTATGACGCGGTACTGCAGGGTGTCCGCCGGGAACGTATACTACTTTGTTTTGCCGCCATTTTGGTAAACATTAGTCTTGACAGTTCATATTTGGCAGTCGTGAAGTAGACACGTGGTAAATTTATTATGGAAAAATATTCGGGCCACAACGTACTGCAAGATCGGCTGAAAACATTACTGCTGTTCAAGGAAGTGTTCAAAACAATCCATCAACCTCAATTCGACGCCGTGCTCAGGAGCTTGGTCTTCAAAGAACAATTTTGGCCACAATTTTGCACAAGGATTTGCATTTGTTTCCATTTAAGATTCAGTTGACACAAGAGCTTCTTCAAGAAGACCATTTACGCCGCCGTACATATGCCAATACGATGTTACAGCTAGCCCATGACAACCCCGATTTTCATGAAAAAATCATAATGAGTGACGAGGCACATTTTCATTTGAATGGATATGTGAATAAACAAAATAGTCGGTTCTGGGCAATGGAAAACCCTCAAATTCTTCATCAGTCACCTTTGCATCCATTAAAAGTAACAGTCTGGTGTGCAATTTGGTCAGGAGGAATCATTGGACCTTACTTCTTTGAAAATAAAAACGGCGTAACGGTAACTGTGAATGGGGAGCGATATCGTGATATGATTGAAAACTTTTTAACGCCACAACTGCATGCATTGGGCTTGATTAAACATGTGGTATCAACAAGACGGTGCCACATCGCATACAGCCAGGATTACAATGGAATTACTGCGAGACCCCTTTCCACAACAAGTTATTTCAAAAAATGGTGATGTTGATTGGCCTCCACGGTCGCCTGATTTGACTACTCCTGACTTCTTTTTGTGGGGATATCTGAAAAGCAAGGTTTATGCAAACAAACCAGAAACGCTTGAGCAACTCAAACAAAATATTCGTGATGAAATTAATGAAATACCGCGTGAAATGTGTGAGAATGTAATGAAAAATGTGCTCAAAAGGGCTCGCATTTGTGAGACTAGCAGAGGCGGACATTTACCTACATAACTGCCGACATTAAATAAAACATTTATCAATATAAGATCCATTCTCTTTCATTTAATCAAAAAATATAAACAAACAAAGTAGTATACCTTCCCGGCGGACACCCGGTATTATATCAAAATTGACTTGATATCGTGTAGTTAAAAGTTGTTCCTTAGATACATTTCTCCAATTTTATAGCAGTTATACTAAGTTTTGGTTTTATGAAGAAAACTAAGTATAACCCTGTTCTTTGTGTGGTTAAATTATAGAGATGGTCAAGGACTTCTGAGTAGCTTGATACCCTGTACCTTGTGTGGTTAAATTATAGAGGTTAAGGTCATCTGAGTAGCTTACATTGCTTTCATTGCTTCTTCTTGAACGAATAAGTCGTCTAACTAAGAACTATTTTTAGAGCCTTTGTGGGTTGACACCGTATCTTTTAAGCAATATTCGGGCATAGGGACCGGTTGATTTATAGTTTATAAGGCTAATTGATTTCGCTGTGGAGCGAAATGTCACCATAGCAAGCACATGGTTTCCTCATCTCGATATTCATAAGCAGACATGGCGGTCCAATGATCATGTAGCGATCAACCAAATTGATCATATTGCGATCGACGCAAGGCATGCCTCCAGTATTCTGGATGTCCGGACCTTCCGAGCGGCCAACATAGACTCGGATTATTACCCTGTTGTAGCCAAGGTACGAATGCGGATATCCCAATCTGAGCAACAAAGAAGAATTACTGTGAGAAAATTTAACGTCGAAAAGCTACAATCGCAAGAGACCGCCAGACTCTTCGCTGAACGCGTATCCCGAAATCTCTCAATCACTCATTTCTCCTTTGCCGCCACCATCAAGTACCGAAGACCAGTGGCAACGCTGCCAACATGCCATCAGAAACGCCGCGACTGATGTGCTGGGTCTCGCTTGCCCACCACAGCGAAACCCCTGGTTTGACAAAGAATGCCGGCGAGTGCATGCAGCAAAACAAGAAGCATATAAAGCGGCGCTGCAAAGGAAGACGAGAGCTGCTCGTGAGCTCTACGAGCAAAAGAGACGGGAAGAACATCGGCTTCTCCAAAAGAAGAAGAAAGAGCATGAGAAGCGCGCGTTTGAGAATATCGAGAGTCTATACTCCAGGAACAATGTACGGAAGTTTTACCAAAAGGTAAAAAGAACGTGTCAGAGAAGTAATACCCGTACAGAAACCTGTAGAGATGAAAATGGAAACCTCGTAGTAGAATCACTGTCGGTGCTGAGAATATGGAAAAACTACTTCTGCAGACTGTATAACGGCGACGAAGACCAACATCCCACTGTCAGGCAGAATGAACCATTCAACATAGACGATGATAGTCAAAATTTCCGTCCACCTGACCAAAACGAAGTGAGGATAGCAATATCCAAGCTAAAATCGAACAAGGCTACTGGACCTGACGGCTTACCGGCCGAATTTTTCAAGGCATCTGGTGATGAATTGGTAGAGTGCATACACCAACTCATTTCTAATATTTGGTCAGACGAGTGTATGCCTGATGAATGGAATCTCAGCATTGTTTGCCCGATCCACAAGAAAGGAGACCCCCTCAACTGCGCCAATTATAGAGGCATCAGTCTCCTCAACATCGCATATAAGATCTTTTCTGCGATATTGTGTGAACGCCTGAAACCATTTATCAACAGCCTGATTGGACCCTATCAGTGCGGTTTCAGGCCAGGAAAGTCCACCATCGATCAAATCTTCACACTTCGGCAGATCCTGGAGAAAACCCAAGAATTCCAAATCGATACTCACCACCTCTTTATCGATTTCGAGCCCGCCTATGACAGCATCTATAGAGAAGAGATCTGTAGAGCCATGTCATGTCTCGACATATGTTTGATCTCCGAAACCCATCTAACAAGGGAATCGCAGATAAAGATAAGAGGCTACACTGGTTATCACGCCTATCATCCTTCTGATAGAGCGCGGGGCGGTTCGTCCTTATTCATTAAAACTAACATCGAACATTCGGTCGACATAAGCATAGAGCTGGAAAAACTTCAGTTGTGCGCGGTAAGGGTTAAAAATAAGCACCTGAGTTACAATATAGCGTCTGTTTACTGTCCGCCGCGATGCCCACTAGAAAAAGACGACTACTTTCGTGTCTTCAATGCTCTTGGTTCAAATTTCCTAATTGGTGGAGATTTCAACGCGAAGCACACCTTCTGGGGTTCAAGATGTACATCTTCTAAAGGAAAAATTCTCTACGAAGTGGCAAATGAATTCGGTTGTTGTTTTTATTCGACAGGAAAACCGACCTATTGGCCAACTGACTCACAAAAAATTCCCGATCTTATCAATTTTTTTTGTTACAAAAGGCATTTACGAGAAGTTTGTTACAGTCAAAGAATGTTTTGATCTCTCTTCTGACCACTCGCCGGTAATTTTATTACTTGGTGAAGCGCTGATCAAGAAAAAAGGACCTCCAAGACTCACTAGCAATAGAACAAACTGGGAGGGCTTTAGAAATGATTGCGAAACAAATATCGCCTTAAATGTATCACTTAGAACACCTTGTGAACTAGAGGACGAAATTGATCGTTTTGTGGAAGCAATTCAAAGAGCGGCATGGAGAAACACCCCTTCTAGAAGCTATAAGATCAACCGCAACGAAAAGTATCCCAGAGAAATCATTGAACTGGTGAGGGAGAAACGAAAAGCACGAAAGAAGTGGCAAATCACTCGTGCACCGCAGCATAAAACTGTCCTTAACCGACTATGCAATCGGCTTAGAGATAGTATTCGCGAATTTAAAAGCAAAAAGATAGCGACCTACCTTGAAAATCTCTCCGGTGAAAGAGAATCAAATTATTCGCTTTGGAAAGCGCTAAAAGGCATCCGGAAACCTCAAATGCAAGCACCACCAATTTGGAAAATCGATGGAAACTGGGTCAAGAGCGACAAAGAAAAGGCAGAACTTTTTGCCCTGCACTTAGAAGAAACGTTTAAGCCGTTCGACGGCCCTTCGTTAACGCCCGACTCCCCAGTCACGACATCTGACAACTTTAAAGTAAAAAAAAATTGCATTGATTGAACTGAGGGAAGTGATTAAAAATTTAAAGACAAAAAAAGCTCCGGGTTACGACTTGATAACGGCGCAGGTAGTCAAGGAATTGCCGAATATAGCTATTATCAAACTGCTCTATTTAATCAACGCTTCGTTCAGATTGCTTTATGTTCCGAGGCAATGGAAAGTCGCCGAGATTATAATGGTCCCGAAACCAGGCAAACCGCTAAATGAGAAGAAATCATATCGGCCTATTTCCCTATTGCCGGTTATCTCAAAAATATTCGAAAAACTTCTTTCCAAACGTCTACAGCCCGTAATCGACGAAAGACGTCGATTGACCATCTGTTTGGATTTAGAATTAAACATTCTACAATTGACCAAGTCCACAAAATAACTGACGTGATCGAGAAAGCTCTGGAAGAAAAAAAGATATGTTGTGGTGTATTTCTTGACGTCTCACAAGCTTTCGATAAGGTTTGGCACGAATGCTTGGAATATAAATTGCAACGACTACTGCCATGGCAACTCTTTTTAATTTTGCGATCGTACCTCACTGAGAGACTCGTTCGTGTTAAGCACGGAAACGATTACTCTGACTTCAAGGAGATTGCAGCCGGAGTCCCGCAAGGAAGTGTCCTTGGCCCAATTCTATATGTACTCTACACGCGTGACATCCCGCAAGAAAGAAACTGTGTCGTCGCCGCGTTTGCGGAGGATACGGCGATATTGACAACGGCAGATACCATTGAAGCAGCAACCGGAAAGCTTCAACATGCTATTAATAAAGTCCACGCTTGGACGAATTCTTGGCGTATTGTGCTGAACGAAAGTAAATCTACTCACGTCAACTTTACGTACAAACAAGTGGATAGATTGCCTGTATATCTAAACTCGGCTCAAATACCGTACGCAAACGAAGCAAAATATCTAGGAATGACTCTAGATGTCAAGCTCAAATGGAAATCGCACGTGAAAAAGAAACGCGACGAACTTCAAAACAAATACCGACAAATGTACTGGCTACTCGGAAAACATTCGAAGTTGAGCCTACATAACAAACTGCTTATCTATAAGCAAGTGCTAAAGCCACTGTGGACGTATGGTATACAACTATGGGGTTGTACCAAGAAAAGCAATAGAAACATCATACAAACTTTCGAAAATAAAGGTCTTAGAACGATCGTTAACGCACCGTGGTATGTACGTAATGAAGATATTCATCGGGATCTGGGAATTCCAAGCGTCGTCGAAGAGATAATAAAATTTGCGCGTAAACACAAAGATCGTGTTCACGGCCATTGTAACCGTACTGTCATTCAACTACTTGACGCGAACAATTCAATTCGTCGTCTTCAAAGGACAAAACCTTTTGACCTCGCGTCATAGTATATGCCGGTTGTGAAAAAGGCAGGAACTTTCATTGGAATTTAACCTGTCTAAAGTGCTACATTTATTTTTAATCACATACGATCATCTTTTTTTAGAATAACGATTCTCGTAAGCGAAAATAAAACTACTGGATAAGCACTGGCTTAGTTGTAGTATTAATTTTGAAGAGAGATGTTTTTTTAGTGAGTAAAAATTTCACACTACCATAAGCACGCGCGGTCGGGCCTTATGGTGTCTTTGGAAGATTTTTCGCCTGCTCTCGGCAAAAAAAAAAAAAAAATTCTAGTTTTGACATCCCTGCCAAACTTGTCCGTCTGTGCAGGCTGACGATGGAGAACGCTCGCTGCTTCATCAAGGTCGGTAATGACCTCACCGAGACCTTTGATGTCAAGAAAGGCTTTAGACATGGTGACGCGCTGTCATGTGACTTCTTCAATATTGTACTTGAACGGATTGTGCGGAACTCACAAGCCAACACCGGAGGCACAATCTATTACAAGTCTGTACAACTACTTGCATACGCCGACGATATAGACATTATCGGAAGAGCTCAGCGGGCTGTCACCGGTGCGTTTGCAAGCATTGAGGCGGAAGCGGCCAAAATGGGTTTAGCGATAAACGAGGGCAAAACCAAGTATATGCTGTCAACAAGAAGGGAAAACCAACACCGACGAATTGGACGAAACGTCACCGTGGGCAGCTATAACTTCGAGGTAGTAAGGGACTTTGTCTACCTTGGCTCTGCTATAAATTCTACAAACAAAATCAGTGCAGAAATCAATCGAAGAATAACTCTTGCCAATCGCTGTTTTTTTGGGCTTATAAGGCAATTCAACAGTAAAGCCCTATCTCGAACAACTAAGGAGACTCTATATAAGACCTTGATCATCCCAGTCCTGCTTTACGGCGCTGAAACATGGACTTTATTAAAAGAGGATGAAGATATCCTTGGTCGCTTCGAGAGAAAAGTCTTCGTAAGATTTTCGGTCCGTTTGGGTTGACGGGTTTTGGAGGAGAAGATTCAATCACGAACTATACGAGCTGTACAGCGACATCGACCTAGTCAAAAAACTGCGTATTGGACGTCTGAGATGGCTAGGACATGTAGAGCGCATGGACACTAACGCTCCGGCCGGCAGAGTCTTCGAATTTAACCCCGAGGGACGACGCAGTAGAGGGAATCATCGCCGTAGGTGGCGCGCACAATTTCAAGGGGACCTCGACCAACTTGGAGTGCGCAACTGGAGGCAATTAGCTAAAGACCGAGCTAAATGGAGAGGCTTGTTGGTTGAGGCCCAGGTTCACCCCGAACTGTAGCGCCACCTAAGTAAGTAAGTAAGAAACCACCAAACTCTCGCAGCTTGGCTGTGTTATCCTTTGACAGACTGCATAGTCTGGCGGTTTTCTTCATTTAAATCAACTTTCCCCAGAATTTCCTACACTATTCCATTTTCGCTATCCTCGCTTTCATCTGCCTCCATAAACTCATAGTGCGTCCAGTCATCTTCTTTTTTAGATTTGAATACTCTACGGCTGGGTAGGTAGGTAGGTAGGTAGGAGTGATTTTATCAGCAAACCATGCCGACACTTAATTAGCGCAGAAGCGCCGTTTTATTACCACAACTCAAGTGACCTGACGGATGTTAACTACTAGGGGAAAGAAGAAGAAAAAGGGGGAAGGATTATTCAAATCCACCCCGTTACATTGAGGAAGCTGATAATATCCCCAATGCTAATCTGCGCTAGCTCTACAAGGTTGTCGAAAAAGAATTTACCTAAGGTGCGCTGTCTGGCCTTGCCTAAAGCCGGACACTTGCAGAGGAAGTGTAAGATTGTTTCTATTTCATCAGCAGAATTGCAGCTGCGACAGTGTGCATTAAATGCAATGCCTATTCTGGCCGCATGAACCCCGATGAGCCAGTGGCCAGTACTAACTGCCAGAGTTCTTGCGATATCTGTGCGGTTTCTGTTTAGTAGATCTTGCGTTCTTTTCAGGGAGTATTTGGGCCACATCTGCCTGGAGATGACACAGTTCCGCAGCCCCTGCCATCTAATATCCGCCTTTAGCAGATAGTGCGCGAAGATGCCTCCCTTAAGGACCCCCAACGGGACGTTCACCTCCTTTGCTAGGGAAGCATCAAGGGAAGATCTTTGCCGCGCGAGTTCATCAGCCCGCTCATTCCCCTTAATGTTGCTGTGACCCGGAACCCAAAGGAGACAGATCCTTAGCCGGTGACTAAGCGAGGCGAGTTCTTTTTTGCACTGTTCTACTAGCCTTGAGGATGTAGTGGCAGATACTATAGCCTTGATAGCCGCCTGGCTGTCAATGAGGATGGCAATGGTATTTTGGGGTGTAGAGGTTTGCTTGAGTATGCGGCGGGCCTCACGTACAGCAAAGACTTCCGCCTGGAAGACACTGCACGAATCAGGAAGCCGGTACGACCTGGAATTATTAAAGGATTCAGAGAATATCCCTGCCCCTACCCCGCAGTCCATTTTTGAACCGTCATTGAAAATTGTTGATTCGAACTCATTTATCAGTACGCCAGTTTCCCAATCCGCCCTGGTAGGGAATCTGACCGTGACGTCATTTCTAAAGTTCACTGTGGGAGTTATACAGTCGGTCAGATTAGCTACCAGATCCTGCGGTAGCGAATTCAGGATACTGCTGTGACCATACGGATTGGTGCACCAGCATCCCGTTTCCCATAGCCTGACCGCACTACATGATGATAGCTGCATAATGTGAAGATCGAGTGGTAAAAGGTGCAGAATAACGTTCAAGGCATCGGTTGGACATGTCCTCATGGCACCCGTTGCGCCTATAGCCGCAGTTCTTTGTACCCTGTTGATAAGTTTGATGTTATAAGCTTTCCTTAGCGCAGGCCACCAGACTAGCGATCCATAGGAAAGAATGGACTCTACGGATATTCGCCGCACAATTTAATTTAATTACTTGTCCAGGGAACATGTTTACTCCTTCCGCTCAACCTGACCAGGCAACATTTTCGGGCTTTCGTTTCTACTGAGTCTATACTGTTGAAGTTTGGTAGATGAAGCACTTTTTGATCATATCCATCGATTCCTATTTCAGCCCTCAAAAAGTGCAAATATTTCTTCACTCCTCCTGTCGCTCAGCTTATGTTCGTCCGAGACTTGACTATAACTCGCATACTTGGAAAGCAATAAATTTTAAGCTGAATATGTCTGATCATCTCGCCATGAGCTGTAGCAAAATACCGAATTAAAATTATTTTTCGTCATAAACACTTACTGCACTTGAATCATGGAAAACTTAAGTGAAATACTTCTTCTTCCTATTTCGGCGAGGTTATGATCTGGGATCGCAACCCTCCCACTTTATATTTTCTGAAAAAAAAAAATTTTACTCTTAGCTAATTTTCTTTGTGAGCAACTTTCAGATTTCGAAATATCTGAGTCGTGCCTTCATAAAAGGGTTTCTTTCAGTTTCAGTTTATTATGAATAATTAAAAGGAAAGGTATATATAAGACTTTGTCCTTTATAGTACGAGTACATAACAATATTATACAATTTGCAATAAAAGAAAAACATTCAATGAGTAAAGCAAAGAAATTTTAAAGAAATTAAGTTAAAGAGAATGAAATAGATAAATGATTTGGCAATTCTATAAAACATTGAATAAATACGTGAGCTAATCCTGGTGACAAAAACAGAGTGAGAGTTTATTTTCCGGAAGTAGTATTTTACAGCGTTTTTGACAATTAGAAAAAGACTTCAGTGATTAGAATAATTCAGTGGATTTAGTAAAAGCTTAACAAGCAGATGTCCTTGCTGAAAGTTGTTTATAAGCTAATTATTTAAATATTCAACAGATGTGGACAAAGGAGAGGAGGATGCGAGAAAAATTAAGTGATAATTGCTGTTAAGAATAATACTCAATAAAAGTCTTTTTAAATTTTGTGTCTCCGGTTATTTGTTTTATTGTGGTCGGCAGAGCATTCCAGAGTCTGGTAGCATAAACGAAGAAAAGGCGTGACGGGTTTAAATAGTTTATGGACAGGGTTATTAGGTTTCGAGTTCTTGCATACTGTACGAATTGCAGTTTTTCAAAGAGATAAAGAGAAATCATTACGCAACAATGATCTTGTGCATGGATTCACAGGGCCTAGCGTCAAAAAACTGTTGTACAGTACGAGTGCATCCAAGAATCATTTTATGGTAGTGTGATACATGGTCATGTCTGCGAAGTCCAAATACATACCTTACCATGTCGTTGAAGGCAACAAGTTGTTTATGGAATGACTGAGAATCGGGTTTAAGGTACACAACTACTGCATAATCGATAAGAGGCATTAATAAGGCCTTTTTAAGTCGTAATTTTGTGTGTACAGGAGTAAAACTAGATACCAGCCAAAGTTTGCGCAGGCCACCATAAATCCGACCAACTGTATAATTAATGTGGTCACAGGCAGAAAGGGACTTATTTATCTTGAAGGCAAGGCTTGTTGCGGTATTCACAAACCGTATTGGAGTAATACGAGAAGATCTTCATTCATTCTAAAATTTGAAATTTTTACATCATTAGCATATAAATGCAAGGAGATATTTGAGCATACCTTAGGAAGATCATTGGTGTATTGGTAGAATAGAATAGGACCTAATATTGAGCCTTGAGGTAGACCAGCCAGCAAATTCTTGATTGAGATGGTCTGCGACCAAAAACCCTTTGATTTCGGTTATCCAAATAATTTCTAATTAGACAGGCAGAACTCTTACTAAACCCGAAATATGGTATGACCTAAGTTTCTCACACAAAATTGCGTGATTCACGCGTTCAAATGCCTTTGAGAAATCAAGAAAACACAGGACTGTTACGTAGTCTAAGTCAAATTTGATTCTAATGCCATCAAGCACCTTAACCATAGCAGTAGAACAACTATGCTGTGCTCGGAGTTATATAGTCGGTCAGATTAGCTACCAGATCCTGCGGTAGCGAATTCAGGATACTGCTGTGACCATACGGATTGGTGCACCAGCATCCCGTTTCCCATAGCCTGACCGCACTACATGATGATAGCTGCATAATGTGAAGATCGAGTGGTAAAAGGTGCAGAATAACATAGTAAATAAACATTATCTTAAACACTAATTTTAATATAAATAAATAAAATTAAATTTAAATAAATAAGTCAATGAAAACGAATTACATTTACTCAGCAAATACGTTAATCATTAAAAATCTGCTCCAGATGATGTCGATGATAAGGCGGGCAGTGGTGTAGAAACAGGTAAATATTTCAAAAGAAATTAGTTGTTGACAAGATTCCCATTTCAGTATCGTCATTCCTCTTTTTGACATGTACCACATCATTACTCGTTCTCACTGAGTATAACAATCCCTCTTTGCGTAGTCGAATAGCATGCCGTAATAGAGAGCTATTTTCTGATGTTAAACTTTCGTTGATGTTAATGCGAGCGGGGTGCTGCTGGTTTGTTCGTTATATAGTTGAGAGAGCGTTAGACCTTTGTTCGCGTAACTGGCTGAACACAATGTATGCCACTGTCGCGCCGCGGTAGCGTAGTAGGACCTGTCACAAAGTTAAAATATATATAATGAGGTAGCTGCGGCGTAGCGGTAGCAGTGCTGTAGTACGAAGTTGGTTTACTTTTAACTTGTGCAGCGCCACAAGTTACAGATAGAGAAATTGGCGACTGTTGAAGACTGTTTTGTTTTTCTATACGATTTTTTCGTAGTGGATGCTTGAACTGAGTTCAGCAGTAGCGCAATAAATTTGAAATATTCGTTACAGTCAAAATGGAAGAGCACGCCGTGAAAAAATTTATTTTGCTAGTGAAAGGAAAATAAATTTATCCATTGCTTATTATTTTTATTGTATTATTATAGCACAATAATCCCACAAAAATAATCAAATCTCAATAACACTCAAAAAGAAAAACACAATTTTAATCAGCTGGCATTATTTGACATTACTACGCGCTACACCATTGTGGGAGAATTTTGTGAGTGTAGCTCCACACCATTTGACAGCTCTACGTACTACGCTACCGCCACGCCGCAGCGGCATGCATTGTGCTCAGCCAGTAAAATGCAGGAAGTAAAGCTCTTTGTTCTGCACGGGTGGAGAGCTGCATTAATAGCGGACTGTCGCTGTTGGAGGATTTAGCTTTTAAGCGAAATGCAACTACGTACGGAGTAAGATGATGACTTAGTTTAGCAGCGATGTTCTTTGCTATGTCAATGGCATTTTCACTTGTAGAATGTGGAATGTCACGGACAATCACATCACTGAGACGCTCTTTTAGCTGCAAATCAGATAGTTGCTCTCTGACCTTCTTATTGTCTTCTCTGAGGTCCGCAACTTCACTCTCGCACTGCTGCACTCGATCCTTTAGAGTTGAAAGTAGTGATGGGCACAATCGAGACATAAGTATTCGAATAATTTGAAGATCCGAATGATCATTCGAGATACAAGTAAAAAAAAATAAAAAAATTGCAATGTTGTGTTAATATCGGTATGCAGAAATCCAAAAGCCATACGCTACGTAATACAAGAAATCATTCGAATGATTTTGAATAACACACGGTTTTCCACAAAAGAAAATTATAACAGAAAAACCAACTCAACATTCTTAAATTTGTAACTCAAACTGTAAAAACGAAACGAATGAAACCATTGTGAAAGAAAATAAATATGCTTACATATGGCATATAAATAATATTAAATGGATCGCAGCCAAATACTTATAAAATGAATAGACTTCTGACTATAACGCATTTGTCCAGAGTAATTGTCTTCTCGTTATCTTGTTTCGCAGCACAAAAAAAAATATCTAGAAGTTCTCGAGAATCGTTCCTTCGTCCCCATCGACATCGTCTAAAATCATTCGAATGATTTTCTATACCTATGTACTTCCTACGAAGCAGCGAGAACCCAGAACGAAAGCAAAGGGAAAATGCCTCGAATGATCATTCGATATATGATTGCTATATGCATATGAGAACATCCCCAAGTGGTTGAATACACAAACAAACTTCTCGATTCCAGTCATATCCACTCATATGTGTATCTGAGTAAAATAGTATAGTCCATTCCAAATCACTTGATCGGGTTTCTGCGCAGGTCTCTTTTATTTGTACGAGTTTTACTCATTTTTATTCCTTAGAGATAAAGCAACAACAACTACAGCTAAAAAATCAAATGCAAAATGCAAAATGAAAACAGGCTGCATACCCGTACTTTGATGTTTTTCATCGCAAAGCTGCGGGACTAGTGACGAATCAGAATCAAGTTGCGTTATGAGTATACCGAATTTGAGAAAAACGCAAAAGAAAACAAATTCTAGCTCCTCAGATTTACTTGCTTGAACGATGCATATCAATTGAAGGGAATTTTTTCAGTTGTTGTTTTGTATGTGGACTTTATTTAGTTTTTAAATAAAAAACAGGTATTGTATTTGTTGTATTTATCCTAAACGAAACATAACAATACATACTTAATTAAGTAATACAATAAATAAAAAAATTATCACATAGTAAAACATACCACTTTAATTATATTTATAAAAATTTGCTCATCACTATCGCTTTCCACTTTATAAAAACCAAAAGAAGTTTTGCTAAACGAGAAAAAGAACATCATACAGAGTAAAGTGGAGAAAACCATTAACCATTCTTAGAAGAATTAAGAGAGATTTCATTCCCTTTATTATTTTGGGAAATTTCTCTCTGCGCACGTTGGGGTATTCCAAGTGATTTGAAACAGACTACATATACTATTTTACTCGGATACACATCTGATATGAGTGGATATGTGTGGAATCGAAAATTTTGCTTGTGTATTCAACCACTTGGGGATGTTCTCATATGCATATGGTATAGCACTCATATCTCGAATGATCATTCGAGACATTTGCTTTCGTTCTTGGTTCTCGCTGTAGGTAGGTATAGTAAATCATTCGAATGATTTCAGACGATGTCTCGAGATATCTCGAGATATTAGAAGAATCGATTATAATCGAATATATCATTCGAATGCGCCCATCACTAGTTGTAGATTAGATTGGATTCCAGATCTTGAAGATGGTCAGATAGAGAAGGTTGTTTATTTATGCTTTTATTGTATATCATGATGACAGCATTGAACTCGATTTTTTCTGTGTATTGAGAGCGGGTGACTTGTGGTAGTCTGGTGTTAGGTTCATTAAGCTTTCTCTTTAACAGGTTTTGATCGAGGTTTGTACATAAAGCACAAATAACAAATTCAATGTAGAGCAACCGAAAGAAATATTATTATTATTTCGATTAAAACGACGCACTCTCGAAAAAAAACTTGCAACAAAATTGGTGGTAGTAATTCTCGTTGTTTGAAAAACTTGGGATCTTGGGGAACGAGATCTCCGATGAGATTGCTAGACAAGGCTCAGGAGAGGCTTTCTGAGGTCCCGAACCCACGTTAGGTCTCCCTGCGTCCTCGGTTAGGGGTTCCATTGGGGTCCATTGGGTCTCTCACAAACACAATTGTGTGTGGCATGACTCTCCAGGATGTAGGTTGACTAAATGTATGTTCACGGACCTCTGTAACAAATCAGCGATATTCTTGCTGTGTCTTAGCAGAAAAGACTTTGGACAACTTATTGCCATCTATTGCCTGTCACCACTTTGTTTTCGTCAAGCACCTTAATGTACTGGGCTTGAGTGACACTACAATCTGAGACGCTTGCGGGGAGAGCGACGACACCGCGGAACATTATCTCTGTGAGTGTCCGGCCTTAGCTCGTATCAGGTGGCAGATCCTAGGTGCTGATGTGGTGCTGGTAGTGTAAGCTCCTCATCACTGAAGTGCTTGCTTGGCTTCCTTATAAAGACAAGGAAATTCCAATAAAATGGGTAAATCAGGGTTTGCTCTCTGGTAGCACAATGGACTAGTTGCGTCTGAGTGCTCCAGTCGAGAGTTTCCGACAATAAAAAAAAAAAAAAAAAAATCAGGAACTAAATACAATTAAAAAAAATAGCAAATCAGAAATATAGAAAGAATTAAAGATTTTTGCGAGATTCGAAGTGAGAGGTCTTAGCTCGTCTATTCCTTTTACAAGCAAATATAGCAAAACTTAAGTTATTCTTTAAATAATATGTAAGTTCAGAAGTCAATCTTTCAAGAGGTGTAAAATAAACAAATTTTTGGCGCAACAGCTAGTGCCAAGCTTCTCGCAACATTGCGTTACATTTTTCACACGAATGGAAGGGACCTACAGGCGTTTTGAGAAGCTTTTTCGTGACAACAATACTCTCGGATGTTTGTCAGACGCTCGCGAGAGGTGGGACCGTGAAAAAACTTGTTGGTGTTTTCTTTAATTCGAACTTGGAACCTCATGCGTAGTGATCCGACACACTAACCACTTACGCCACGGCGCCCACTACGCCCACAAGAGGTGTACACTACTCAATTTTGCTAGTTATCATACATTTTAAGTTTAAAATATCCGTAAGGAAATTTAAACGTATTAAAGTGTAATTAGCAGCACGTTAGGTTCGAGTACTTACATAAATATCATCACATCTTCAATATTTAATTCATTGATAAATCAAGCAATTACCCTTCTCATACGAACATTTTTCATGTGAATGTGCGAAAGTATGAATTTTACCTAAAAACCAGAATCGCAAATTGCCGACGTAAATTTCATTAATTACACGTTTTCATGGAAAATGTTTCATTTTCATTCTCATCCGCAGAAAGAAGGCACATGGAAGCGCATTTTACTTATACATATGTACATATGTATATTGGATGGATGTCCTCCTTTAGTAGATACTTCGTTTTACTTTGAATTTTTAATGAAAATGTATAACAGTCATTTGATATTTTATTCCAATTGTCACTAACATTTTCGAAATCACAGAACATTTTTAATTCTAATTAAAATTTGAGCCACACTAGTTAGTTAGTTGATTGCCTATTTATTTCATAAAAAAGAGTGCTGTTTACTTACTTACTTACTTACTTACTTACTTAGATGGCGCTACAGTCCGGGTCGGACCTGGGCCTCAACCAACAAACCTCGCCAGCCAGCACGGTTATGAGCCAGCTGCCTCCAGTTGTGCACGCCAAGTTGGTTGAGGTCCCCGTCCACTTGTTTGCGCCACCTACAACGAGGTCGCCCTTTACTGTGCCGTCCATCCGGGGTGGATTCGAAAACTATCTTGGCGGGAAAGTTGGGCTCTATCCGCTCTACATGACCCAGTCATCTTAGTCGCTGTATGTGAACTCTTCTGGCTAAGTCCATGTCCTTATATAGACCGTATAGTCTCGCATTGTACCTTCTCCTCCACTCACCGTCTATGCAGACCGGACCAAAGATCGCTCGAAGAACTTTTCTCCCGAAATAACCAAGGGCATCCTCATCCGGTTTTGTCAAAGCCCATGCCTCTGCACCATACAGCAGGACGGGGATGATTAGTGTCTTATAAAGAGTTACTTTAGTAGTTCGAGATAGGGTTTTGCTACTCAATTGCCGTTTTAGCCCATAGAAACAACGATTGGCAAGAGTAATTCTTCGTGTGATCTCCCTACTGATGTCATTTGCAGAGTTCACCATAGAGCCTAGGTAGACAACACCCTTTACTACCTCAAAATTATATCTGTCTATTGTGGCGTTCTGTCCAAGACGCCGATGTTGGGTGTCCTTTTTTGTAGACAGCATATACTTTGTTTTGCTTTCATTGAACGCTAGACACATCTTTGCTGCCTCGATCTCAATACTCGTAAATGCCCTATTGACGGGCTGCTGAGTTCTTCCGATTATGTCAATGTCATCGGCATAAGCGAGTAGTTGTACAGACTTGTAGAAGATTGTACCTCCGGTGTTGGCTTGTGAGTTTCGTACAATGCACTCAAGTACTATGTTAAAGAGATCGCATGATAGCGCGTCACCTTGTCTAAGACCTTTCCTGACAAGGGAACCAAAGGTTCGGTGATGTTCTTACTGACTTTGATGGAGCAGCGAGAGTTCTCCATCGTCATTCTGCACAAACGGACGAGCTTGGCGGCATCAGAGGCGGCATCTCTGATGGCTTGTTGGCAACGCTGCTACTGGTCTTCCGCATTTGCTGCTGGCGGCATAGGACTTAGATTAAGAAGAGTGTTGTTTACAACTTTTTCAACATAGTTTGGCTTAAAGCCGTCTACCAGATTGACATAAAATAAATTTTCGGTTATTTTAACTATGTGTATATGTATAAATTAACATTAATTTTTTGGTTTTTATTAGAAATCTTCCTCTATAATCCGATTTCTGTATCATGGATCGTTTATTACGTAGTTGTGCAATTGATTCCAGCCTCGACTACCGTTTAAGATGTTCATCATTTCCTCCGCCGTGAATATCTGTACTCCAAAGGAGCTGCAGCGAAATTCATTGAGGATAGGGCATACAGCGATGAAGTGGAACACGTCCTCTCGTTCTTTGCGGTCGGACAAAAGCGGCAGTTCCGGGCGATGTGGTATATAATTTAAACATAATACTTCACGTCTTATTTTAAGTATTGTGCTTATCATATCAGTTGTGTGACTTAAAATACGACAGATAATATGTTATATTTTGCAAATGATAGTTCAATTTGCTGTAATAAGCCCTGAATTGCGATGACTGGGCTTCATTTACAAATTGTTCATAGATCCTATGAGCTGTTTTCTCCCATAGCTTGTAGAACTTATGTTTTAGAGGGATCAGATGTTCATCCGGAGTAACAATAAGATTGAAGCCACATTGCGATGTTAAGTGTTCCCAGTTTTTAAGGCATTTACCTCCATTACGCCGCATTTGGGTAAGCACTACCTTGCGTATCTTTTCTGATATTATTTTCATGACTTTTACCACAGAGTCGAGATGGAGCTTGAGAATATCCAGAAATAGGGGTGATTCATCAGTTTCCAGATGCAGCAGGTGAACTACTTGGTAATCTAAAAACTCTCCTGATGTAATAGCGAAGACATTTTTCTATGGCTTCAAATGCGCAATATCCCGATACTTGCGCACCGTAAAACAGAATGGATTCTGCAGTAGCTCTAAATACGGGTATTCTCTCCTTCAATTCATAACTGACGTTCTAATTGTTGAAACAAAAACCCAAACAGAACAGATTGCCGTTTTCGCTAATTTACTTTGCAGGTGCTTCTTTATATTCAAACTGGGCGTATTCAAGACACCGAGATATTTATATTCCCGAAAAATCCCAATATGCTCTCCTTGGAACTTCCATCTTTCACTCTGAGGGTATCTACCTCCAGCGTCCCTGAATATCATAATCTTAGACTTATAAGTTTTTTTTTCAACGTAGAATCAGTGCTGCTTTATGGGTGCAGTACTTGGAAGGTGGACACCATTAACAAATGGAAGCTGCAAGTCTTTGTAAACAAATGCTTAAGAATCATCTTGAGGATTTTTTGGCCGAACCGCATCTCTAACGAACAGCTTTATCTGAGAACGGGCCAAGAACCTATAAGCATTACTATACGAAGAAGAAAGTGGCAATGGATTGGACACACCCTACGGCGCGAAGACAACTCCATTGCGAAATACGCCATGCAGTGGAATCCGCTCACCCAGGCAGGCAGAATAGCGGGACGCCCTAGGCAAAGGTGGCGCAGAACAGTTGAGGAGGAATCGAGCTCTTTAGGAATGAGTTGGAGGCAGCTCAAACGCGTTGCAGAACTTCGAATACGATGGCGCGCAGGCGTGCTTGACGCCCTATGCCCCCCGAGGGGTTAAAGGATCTAAGTAAGTAAGTAAGTAGAAGTTTTACAATAGCCGTTAAGCCTGTTGATCATTAGTTGCATTGTGTTCACCGAATCTGCGAGGAAGACGATATCATCTGCGAGCATGAGAGCTGGTATTGGAGTTTGGCTTATCTCGATTCGTCCTTTAACGTGATCTGTTATGTCGTTTATATATAAAAATAATAAAAGTGTACCCAGCACGCATTCTTTCTTCACTCCTATTGCTGTATTAAACTCTTTCGATAGACTGCTTCCATCTCAGACACTGGCTGAGCTATTTTCGTACATAGCTCTCAATGCCTTGATGAACTTAGTTGTGATACCATATCAATAAAGCATGTAAAAGAGGGCTTCACGTGCTATGGAGTTCAAAGCAGCATGAAAATCAACAAAAAGGGCATAATAGTCCGTAATGTTTCCTCTTATAAATCTCCGCAATATTTACAAGTGCGGATATTTGATCTACAGTACAATAATTTCGCCTAAAGCCAACTTGGAATTGCTATAGAATCTTTATGCTTTTCACCCACAGGATGGGTTCCTTTAAATAGAACACCAGCGAACAACTTGGTGGATGTATTAAAAAATTGTATACCTTAGCTGGATTGTTGCAGTCGCCTTTCTTGTGTAAAGGAAAAATTAGCGAATTTTAAAAACATTCAGGCACATCAGCAGTTTCAAATATCCGGTTGAACTACTGTGTTAATTCTAAAAGGAATTCCATTCAAAATTATATATATATATATATATATAATATATAAAAAAACGCTGCAGAAACACATAAGAAGATTTGCGCTGTGCACGGGGATAACTCTGTAAGTGCTTGGACTATTCGCGAGTGATTCTGGGGTTTTCGTGATGGTGATTTCACATGTTCTGACTTGCCCCGTTCTGGACGACCGGTTGACATTGATGGGGACAAAATTAAAGCTCTGGTTGAAAATAATGCACGCTTCACAACCAGGCACATAGCTGATATACTGAATATATCGAAATCAAGCGTATAAAGTCACTTGCGTAAACTGCAATACGTAAATCGAAACGATATTTGGCTGCCGCACAATTTGCATGAAAAAAAATATATTGGATCGTGTCTCCATCAGCGATTCCCTGCAGAAACGCAACGAATGTGAACCATTCTTAAAAAGGGTGATAACGGGCGATAAAAAGTGGATACTGTACAATAACGTGGAACGGAAAAGATCATGGAGCAAAAGAAGTGAGCCACCTTTAGCCATTCCAAAAGCTGGTCTTCACCCTAAGAAGGTTATGCTCTGTATTTGGTGGGATTGGAAGGCAATTGTGTATTATGAGCTTCTTCCGCATAACCAAACCATTGATTCCGATAAATACTGCTCTCAATTGGATAAACTGAAGGATGGAATCACCGAAAAACAACCGGAACTAGCTAACCGGAAGGGCGTCGTATTCCAGCAAGACAACGCTAGACCGCATGTCTCTTTGCAGACTCGGCGGAAGTTGATGCAGTTTGGATGGGATGTTTTACCTCACCCGCCGTATTCACCTGATCTTGCGCTCTCCGATTACCATTTATTCCGGTCCCTGCAGAGCTCAGTTAATGGAAATAATTTCGTCTCGCTGAAGGCTTGTAAAATCCACTTGCAGCAATTCTTCGCCAATAAAAATCAAACGTTCTACGAAAGAACCATATGAAATTGCGCGAAAGATGACATAAAGTGGAAGAAAATATTGGTGCATAGATAACTGGTTAAAGTTTTTTCTATCAATAAAAATTTAATCTTTCATTCCGCCTAAAAATCAGAGGGCACTTATTGGCCAATCAATACAAGACCTGAAGTTCATCTTTCCATCTTAATTTGTGCAACATTCCTACTTGGAAGTCACAGAGGTAAGTGTACCAATCTCCTGATTTAAAACTATCTATGACAGGTAGTTTCCTGCAGAAAAGGATATTCACCTCGAGATGCTCCTTTACAGCTTCCATTTAATACTCTACAATCCCAAGCATCAGCTAGTTCCGAAACTTTGACGCTTTTTGTGTTGCATACATTATCCTTGGAGTTACGATTTTCATGTATAAAGGCTAAATTCGTTCACAAAACTATTTTGTGATAAGCTTATTCTTGTACTGAAGTCTCCAAGAAGTAGTTACTCAGTTGCTGCTAGGTGACTTAACATATCTCCTAATTTTTTTAAAATCACTTAGCCAGTTGCTACAATTTAAATATATTGGCACTATGAAGAGAATATTTTCACCCATTTTAAGATTTAGTATAATACATATTATTATTTTCTTCTACCGTCTTAAACACGCTGATAAGTCACACTAAAATTACAAGATGTCCATGAACGTGAATATACCCCTTATTAAAAAAAAAGAGAACGTGTTACATAGTATGATATTAAAAAGGGAAACATAAAAGGCTTACATAGACATACGAGTAGGTCTAATCGCAAGATTAGAAAGAGTTGCAGTGGCAGTGGCAGTAGTAGTCGCATTTTATACTCCAAGTCTTCGTGCCAAACCTTATCAAAAGCTTGTGAGACGTCAAGAAATACACCACAACAAATCTTTTTTCCTTCGAGAGCTTTCTTAATCACGTCAGTTATTTTGTGGACTTGGTCGATTGTAGAATGCTTGATTCTAAATCCAAACTGATGGTCAGGAATGAGACGTCTTTTGTCGATTACGGGTTGTAGACGTTTTGAAAGTAGTTTTTCGAATATTTTTGAGATAACCGGCAATAGGGAAATAGGCCGATATGATTTCTTTTCATACAGAGGTTTTCCTGGTTTCGGGACCATTATAATCTCGGCGACTTTCCATTGTCTCGGAATGTAGAGCAATCTGAACGAAGCGTTGATCAAGTAGAGCAGTTTGATAAGAGCTTTATTCGGCAATTCCTTGACCACCTGCGCCGTTATAAAGTCATAACCCGGTGCTTTTTTTGTCTTTAAATTTTTGACCACTTCCCTCAGTTTAATCAATGCAACTTTTTTTACTTTAAAGTTGTCAGATGTCGTGACTGGGAGTCGGGCGTTAACGAAGGGCCGTCGAACGGCTTAAACGTTTCTTCTAAGTGCAGGGCAAAAAGTTCTGCCTTTTCTTTGTCGCTATTGGCGTTTCCATCGTTTTTTCGAATACATGGCACTTGCATTTGAGGTTTCCGGATGCCTTTTAGCCCTTTCCAAAGCGAATAATTTGATTCTCTTTCACCGGAGAAATTTTCAAGGTAGGTCGCTATCTTATTGCTTTTAAATTCCCGAATACTATCTCTAAGGCGATTGCATAGTCGGTTAAGGACAGTTTTATGCTGCGGTGCACGAGTGATTTGGCATTTCTTTCGTGCTTTTCTTTTCTCCCTCACAATTTCAATGATTTCTCTGGGATACTTTTCGATGCGGTTGATCTTATGGCTTCTAGAAGGGGTGTTTCTCCACGCCGCTCTTTGAATTGCTTCCACGAAACGATCAACTTCGTCGTCTAGTTTACAAGGTGTTTTAAGTGATACGTTTAAGGCGATATTTGTTTCGCAATCCCAGTTTGTTCTATTGCTAGTTAGTCTTGGAGGTCCTTTTTTCTTGATCAGCGCTTCTCCAAGTAGTGATATTACCGGCGAGTGGTCAGAAGGGCGATCAAAATATTCTTTGACTGTAATAAACTTATCGAAAATGCCTTTCGTAGCGAAAAAATTGATAAGATCGGGAATTTTGCCTCACAAAATGTCGTCAATCTTAACGCCGGGAATTCGTTTCATCGCCTTATAAATCGACATGCATTGTGTCATTTAACAACCTGCTTTTTACTTGTCCCTATAACTATAGGGCAAGTATTCTAGTCATTAAAAAATTCGAGCTTGAAATTCTAATCAAATTTGGTATTATGATTATATATAATAGGTACTTAAAAAGTGTGTCTAATAGTTCCGTCTGTCCGCCTGTACCTCAATCTGCAGCCTATACAACTAGATGGGCGTAGGCTTGTTCCCCAAGGACGAAAATTTCATATGTAAATCACAATTTTAGTACCTTACAAGATGGCAACTTTAAAAAACTGTAATTTTCTCGAAAATTGCTCTAAGTTTTTGTCTAACCTATTTCCAAAATTTGACATTGCCTCCGCCTCGTATGCCATATTTTGCAAAATTGATAGAATTCCTTTTTCTTAGCACATACGTACGTATATGGACTTGAATTTTCGTAAAGCAACTAATTTATTTATTGTGTTTAATTGCATACATTTAATTTGCAAGCAATTGTCGTAGAAGTCCGAGTATGTCCGACCCAGTCGTGACCTTAATTGCTTATGCCCTATCGCATATGGTATATTCATTAAAACATAGCTTGCAGTGTAGAGAAATAATGATCGGTACCAACAATCGAGTCAATTGAGCAATGTCCATCCGTCTGTATGCCACCTCTTTTCATAATACCTTGCTATTATAATTTCAATACAACTTCACAGTCGACTTTCTGTCCAGAGCAAACTGGGAAAGAGGTGAAGTCAATCCATTTTTTCATTTCATTAATTTCATTAAAAGGGTTGTAAATTAAGATAATATCTTTTATAGTACTTAGTATTTAATTTAGATGATTTTGAATAAATTTAAGTAGATGACTTAAAACTAAAAAAATTTGCAGAAGACATAAAAAAAAAAATAACAGTAAAATAAAATAAAAATAAAAATAAATATGGGAGGAGAAAAGTAGTAACTAGAAAAAGGAAACGGAAAGAAACAAGTTAGTTTAGAGGTGTGGAAGATGCAAAGTGAAGAAGTATTGCACTTTTAAAACTGGCAGGATTAGAAATATTTCTGATTCGCGGCGGTAACGAGTTCCATAGTTTGACCGTCTGAATAAAAAACAAACGCGAAGAATTAAGGTATTGGTAACGAAAAGGTATAATGCTAATTGTTCTTGTTGAACGAGTGAACTTTAGTTTGCAAAACAGATACGGACTTATTATGAATGATTTTATGTAAAAGCATACAGTTCCTGGCATTAATGAATTCTTGCACAGTGCAACCCAGTACCATTGTAGAATGTACCGAGATATGGTCATATCTACGAAGTCCATGAATATACCGAACTGCATCATTAAAAGCTACTTGCAATTTTCGCTGAGATAAGAAATCAAGCGAGTAATATACAACCTCAGCATCGGAGATAAGAGGTAAAATTAGGGTTGTTATAAGCTTTTGACGGGTTTGTTTGGGAGTGAAATATGCCGTTAGCCACAGTTTTCGGAGACATCCATATATGCGACCGATGACCACGTTGGTGTGATTGTAACCAGATAAATTGCGATTGATTACATAACCGAGACTAGTGGCAGATTCTACAGCCTTAATTTTTTTGTCCGAAAGCCATATCTCAGGTAAGGTAAGAGGCTGAGGTTGAAAATCGCATTTAAGATTGGGATTATTTGAGTCTTTTCAGGATTTAGCTATTATTAGCTAACGACCTAACACTTGATATATTTTAGATCCTCGTTAAGAAGAGCAGCAAGTTCTTTGAAGTTGTTAAATGGTTTGGCTGCATGAAGTTGAACATAATCTGCATATAGATGTACTGAAGAGTGCTTGCATACAGATGGAAGATCGTTTATAAAAATGCAAAACAAAATCGGACCCAGTATTGACCGTCGTGGAACTCCTTGAACGATTGGCTTTAAAGCTGACATTTTTTTGCCACAAACAACTCTTTCAAACCTGCTAGAGAGAAAGCTGTTTATCAGTTTGACAGCCCTATCACTAAAGCCGAAAATGTTTTTTAGCTCCCAGCAGAGGATTTTGTGATTAACTTTATCAAAAGTCTTCGAGAAATCGAGCAAACACAGAAGCGAAACATAACCCTGATGAGGATTTAACGACTGATAGTGTGTTAGGTGTTTCAAAATTTGTTTTGCTATAATTTTCTCAAGGGCATTTGATAAGCATGGTAGGATGTTGATCGGCCTAAAGTCAGCGGGCAAAGACGAATTGGCTTTATTGGCAACAGGTAAAACCCTTGCAATTTTCCATGGCTGGGGAAAGGTTGACGTCATTATGCAGTGATTTACAACATGCGTTAGATGATTGACAATTAGTGGTAAAATTAATTTTATAAACCGTATTGAAATGCCATACTCTCCTATGGAGTCGGACTTTATAGCTCTAATACAAGTGCAAACATCATTTTCCGTTACCACTTCAAAATCATCAAGTCTTGGTGCAATTGTCCTGAGTTTTGAACCAAATTGAAGTCAAAATTAGGTCACTGCCCAGAAAAAAATTATTAAGCTCATCAGGTTCAAGGTCACAGTTTGTATTATTATTTCTGCTGGAGACGCCAATCTCACGCAAATTACTCCAGAGCCTTTTCGCAAGTAGAAAGGTGTTCCGCTTTGAAGCATAATAATTTTGCTTGAAGTACGAATTACGGAGATGGTATTATTTCGGGCAATTTTATAGGCAACCCAGTTAGTATTGGTTGGTCTGTGCTTCCATATGTTATACAGCTTATTACGATTTTTGATAGTACCAACTACATAGGACGTAAACCCGGGGCAGGCTTGATTTCGAATAGTCACTGTTTTGTTTGGAACTTTACTTTTTCATTCCGATCAGCAATTAGTCTACATCCATCCCAAGGGGCTAAGAATATAGCAGTATATGTACGTCGATTGAGCGAAAAACCTTGAACGTAAAAGATCGGGGTGAACCGGAATGCAAATCGTGTTGGGTACTTATTCACTATTTCAAGTCCTAATGAGGAAACTATATCCCTATCTAACTTACAAGAATTGAGGCTACGCGCATTTAAATAAAATACTTTAAATCCATCACGACGTTGAGTAAGAACATTAAACATAGTGTATGTAGATTTTTCATTCACACTCTTAACATTAGAAGAACTTCTAACATCCATTGTCAACACAAAAAATAAAAATTGTTACGATTAATAAAATTAAAATAAGTGCAATTTATCATATTATATACATTTATACATTTATTTATTATTATTTATTTGTTTATACTGTTTAGTTATCTAGTTACACGTTATTAGAATAATATTTTATTTATTTATTTATTTATCTATTTATTATTATTATTTATTTACTTATTTATTTATTTATTTATTTTATTTTATTTATTTATTTATTTATTTATTTATTTTTTTTCATATTGAAAGTTTTTCCTTCAGAGCAATTTATTTCTTTTTCTCTTTAGTATTAAAGTCCTAAAAGATAATGTTTCAGTTGAAAGATACCAAATTAGTTATCGAATCTCTGTATGTAAATTGTGTGACAACAATGTGAGTGTAAATTTAGTACGAAAATAAAATATATGTATGTATGTATGTAAGTGCAATTCAACTTTACAAGGGGAAGTAGAGCATGGTAGAGGTATTACAAAACGAGCGGAAATTAGAGTAGAACAGATTATAACAACAATTAAAAAGAAAGAAAAAAATTTTAAATTGCTTTTCATTTCATTGATGCAAGTAGATCCTCGGAGGTTTTAATGTGAAAGCTTTTCCATTCCCCGACTTCTTAACGTAAACAAATCCATTTTTTGTATACACAGCGAACAGTTGTTTTTTACGTCTCAGCCCGATAACACTGTTGAGGAGAAAGCGTGTTTGTTTGGTCAAGCTTTCATTGAGGAAGCAGCTGTTGTTTGGTGCAAAGCCAAGATCATGAAGGCGTAGTTTAGAAGCATTTTGGTTGCGGTAATTTGCTGCTGAGATCAAGACGGCGTTTTTTTCTTGTGAGTTTCTGAACTTCAACACTATTGGTGACGTAGCGTTATTATGGTTGTTGTTGCTTTTGTTGGTATTTTTTAAATGGAAGCATTTTACTAAAGCAGGCGGGTTGCAATTTATAGTGTAACAGAGTCGATTAAATAAACTCTGGAACAGTAGGTTCTCCAAAGAGAACTGCATCACAGGGGACTTCTTGTTTAATAGAAAAGTACTCCTTTAATCCTAAGTACTAAATTAAATACTACTATTAAATAAAATATCACCCTTAAATAAAAATAAAATGTAGAATGCCCAGTTGGCACTTGTGTAACCAGAGTGGTACTCGATCTGCGGCCAACCTCACCACATTTCCATTAACCACTTCCTTTTTTCTTTTACTGACACTCGTCGAGGTAAGACCTATTCTAAGAATAAAACGAAATTTTCGTTTTATTTTTCCCCTTTTTTTCCTAACACCCTTTACGAGGATCGCCTTCGCACCTCAACATTTGGTCCAGTCGAACCAGATAAAACAATTATTTCGTTTCGACAAATAATATCAAGACGACCTACTGGATTAATCGCAAACTGGTGTCAATTAATTATTTCCACGCGGGAAATCATACATTTAATTTCATCAGCAATCAAGCATCCCAATTATCTACAATCAATTTCAACACTTTCATCATTACCACTTGGCACACTGGGAGAAGTGCGCTAAGTCTACTACTCACCAAAAACAAAAAAAAAAAGCAATTCAACTTAATTATCATCAAAACTACATCATTAACCATCATCTTATCAGTGACCAAACTCCAACGCATGCTGACCACCGCAAGCTGTGCAGTATACACACATCAATCGCAGGAAAACCAGTTCATCTACAGAAAATTGCATCGAACAAGTGTAAAAGGTACGTGTACAGTATAATATTGCAGTGCAATTTAGATTTGTGAAAGCTTCCATTAAAAAAAAAAAAATACATATTTTGGATACTTACATAAATACATTATATAGGTACATATATTTATATAAATAATATATACATAAGTGTTGTTTTAAATTGGTGGTTCGGTTACGTGCTCGGTTACCTTTCGTTTTCATCGTTTATTTCATAAAATGTCCCTAATGGAGACCTTCATTTTTTGCGCTGATAACTTAGTGGAATATTCTGCAGATATCAAAGAGCTTCCTGCTAGTTCCCTAACGTTGATGTCGCTGCAAGCAAGGAAAAGTGAGCTTTCGGATTTGTGGTCAAAAGTGAAATCTGCATATGAAGAATGTGTTCGTAGTAAAAAGGAGCAATTGTCGGAAGAAAAGTTAACTGCGGTCAAATCCAAATACAAGCTCTCGACAGAGACTTACATATCCTGTTTGGCATTCATATTGACATCCTTCTAATAACGTTCTTACATCTCCCGATGCTCAAGAGAGTGGTGCTTCATGCAGTTTGCCATCTAAACTTCCTTCACACGACAACAATTCTTTTAACAGCATTTTTTCACTTCCTCCATGTGATTCCGAAGTTTTTCATGGGGATTACCTATCGTGGCCATCCTTTCGCGATATGTTTTCGGCAGTGTACATAAATCATACTCGCCTAAGCCCAGTTCAAAAGTTGTTTCATCTCAGAGCCAAGACTCGAGGAGATGCATTCAATATTGTATCGAAGTTCCCTCTAACAGATACCAACTTTGAACTTGCTTGGAAAGCTCTAAGTGATCAATTTGAAAACAAAAGGATCAATGCTCAATTAAAGATTTTAATGAATCTTCCCATCATAACTGTTGAAACAGATAAAGCCCTTAAACGCATTCATAGAGATGTAAGTGATTGTCTCTCTTCCTTACAAACCCTTGGAATCAATACAGATTCATGGGATTCATTCTTGACATTCCTTGTATCAGTACGTCTTCCCGAGAAAACCCTTTCGCTATGGGAACAGAACCTAAAGGAGCCATCAGAAATACCTACCTGGAAAAATATGAGCGAATTTCTAGCAGCCAGGTATAAAATGCTTGAAACGGTTACTGACATACGGTTTTCTGCAAAACCTAAGGGTACAAGCGTTCCACATACGAATGTGACGAGGGTAGTCAATACACATCATATTAAATCCAATAAACACTCCTGTGTGATCTGTCACGGCAATCACTCGCTTCGAACTTGTCCCTCGTTTTTGCAAATGTCAGTTGAAAACAGGTCTAAAACAGTTCGAAACCACAAGTTATGCTCAAACTGCTTGGCTTCGTATCATACTTTACAGGAATGTAAAAGTCAATTTACCTGTAATAATTGCAAGAAGCGGCACCACACCCTTCTTCATATTTCTGATTCTCTACAACGAACTGTGCCATCTTCTTCAACTTACTCCCTATCCAACTCTATCAGGGATCCCCAACCAGAAATACAGTCCACTATTCCATCTACTTCAGCTAATGTCAGTTCATTCTTTTCTACTTCGACAAAGCAGGTTCTCTTAGCAACCGCTTTAGTTTCTATTCATGTCCAAGGTTTCAAATACACTCTTCGAGCTCTAATTGATCCTGGATCGGAAGTCACTTTGATATCCAAAGCAGCACAAGTCCGCTTAGGACTTCCATTCACTCCTATTCATGCCCAAATATCTGGTGTTAACACAGCTTTAGCTACAACTTCTAAACTGTTATGCCATTTTACATTGGGATCTGACGTAGATCAAAAAGCTGCAATCTCTGCACAAGCCCTAGTTGTTGAAAATCCAACTGGAAAGCTTCCGTCTCAGTCAGTCACTTCGCTGGACATGACGAAGCTATCTGGGCTCAGACTCTCTGACCCATATTTTTACAAATCCTCTCGAGTAGACTTACTAATCGGAGCCGATCTCTATCCAGATATTATCTTGGAGGGACTCCATCATAATATATCCGGAAAACTAGTAGCCCAAAATACAATTTTTGGTTGGATCATCTCCGGACCTTTACCAAATTTACATACTCGTAGTTCAGCTTTCACAACGTTTGTTACATATTTCAACAAAATTTCCCTCGATGACGATATAAAGTGCTTCTGGGAACTAGAAGAAATAGCAACTCCCAGACCACTGTCTTATGAAGATCGTTATTGCGAAAGTCTTTATTCCGAATCGACCTATTGAGATACTGATGGAAGATATGTAGTAAAACTAACCTTTAAGCCTGAATTTCCGGAAGGTGAAAGGCTTGGACTTTCACGGAATATATGCGAAAAGCGTCTTCTAAATTCCGAACGTCGATTAAAAAAGAATCCATCGTTAGAGTCTGAGTACAACAAGGTTATAAGTGAATACCTAGATGTTGACCACATGGAACGCGTAGCTTCTAATGAGCTGATTCAAGACAGTCGAATCATGTCTTACTATCTACCCCACCATGCTGTGCTGAAGCCAGAGAGCTCGACCACTAAACTACGAGTGGTCTTCAACGCATCAAATCCCTCTGAGAATGGCAACAGTCTCAATGACGTGCTCTATACAGGTCCTGCCCTTCAACAAGATCTAGTTTCGCTAATGCTCCGCTGGCGGATGCACAAATACGTCTTCAATGCGGACATAGCGAAAATGTATAGGCAGATACGAATTCATCCTACTCATACGCCATTTCAAAGAATCCTTTTTAGAACTTCTCTTGGCAATCCCATTGAAGATTTTGAGCTGAAAACAGTAACTTTTAACTGCGCTCCGAACTTGGCAATTCGTACCTTATTGCAGCTAGCCGATGAAGAGGAATCCAATTATACCCTTGGGTCTAGAATGCTTCGGAATGATTTTTACGTGAATGATTTACTTTCGGGATCTCATTCTCTTGATGAAGCGTTAAAAGCGCAATCCGAAATCATCTCGATCCTAGACTCAGCTGGCTTTGTCTTACGCAAGTGGACTTCTAATAATCAAACGTTGCTGCAGAATATTCCTAAGGAGCATATCCTTAATGACCAATTTCTTGATCTAAGTGATCACACCTCCGTTAAAACTCTCGGCGTATTTTGGAATGCGAAATCGGACACGTTCCATTTCAAGGTTCAACCGATACCCAGTTCAAATACTTGCACTAAGCGGGAAGTCTTTTCTCACATAGCCAAACTATTTGATCCGGCAGGTTGGATAGCACCAATAATAATCAGAGTTAAGATCCTAATGCAGCGGATTTGGAAAGATAAAACCCATTGGGATGAAGATCTTTCACCTTCGTCTCTAGCCATATGGAAAGCATTTGTTACGACCTTCACAGATATCTCAAACTTGAAAATACCGCGATGGATAGGAATAATTCCGCAGAGCATAACTCAAATTCACGGATTCTGTGACTCCTCGGAACAAGCTTATTCCGCCGCTGCCGCCTTAGGCATGGTCCAAGGTTTCTACACAGTACTGATGTGTGCTGGCCTTCTTCTATTCCTACATCTGTCGACGAAGCTGACCTCGAGTCCAAACCTATTAAATCATTTTATACTCGTTCCAATCATTTGAAAGATATACTCCTGAGGTTTTCGTCCTTTTCTCGAGCTCTCAGAGTAATATCATATATCTTGCGGTTTTCTCACCAATCAAACCTTCGGTTTAAGCCTAGACATTCGTACAGAACTCAAGACATTACTAAAGAAGAAATTATGGCCACAAAAGAAAGGCTCATAATCCTCTCTCAGAAGATCTATTTCCAACATGAATACGAAGCGCTCCAAAATAGACAGCCGATCAATCGATCCAGTAAACTTTTAACTTTAAACCCAATTCTTGACGCAAACGGTATAATGCGAGTGAATGGTCGTCTGACTAATTCAAATCTATCATGGAACGAGCGATATCCTATCCTCTTACCTTATAATTCACACTATGCCAAACTCCTTTTGAACTTCGTTCATGAGATATCCCTCCATGGAGGAAACCGGCTGATGTTTGGTCTCATCCGGCAAGCATACTGGGTTCCTAAGCTTAAAAATCTCATTAAAGCCTGTGTCAACCACTGCAAAGTTTGTGTAATTCACAAAAAACGTCTACGTTCTCAACTCATGGCAGCTCTTCCTCCAGAAAGATCAGACTTTTCGAAACTGGGTTGGATTTTGCTGGTCCATTCGATATAAAAACTTATGTCGGAAGAAGCTGTCGCATAACAAAGGGCTATGTATGCGTATTTGTGTGCTTTTGCACTAAAGCCATACATTTGGAAGGAACCACGGAACTATCTACAGCTGCATTCTTAGCTGCATTTCACCGTTTTGTAGCGCGAAGAGGTCTCCCTCAAGACGTTTACTCCGACAACGGAAGCAACTTTGTTGGAGCGGATCGAATTGTCAAGGATAATTTTAAAAAATATTTAAAGGAATCAACCTCTCAAATATTGGTATCGCATAATCATGCCCTTTCTTGGCATTTCATTCCTCCAGGAGCACCACACATGGGTGGACTGTGGGAAGCAGGGGTCAAAAGCTTCAAACTGCATTTCAAAAAGGTTACTGCTGGCGCAAAATTCACGTTTGAAGAGGTTTCCACTCTTCTTTGTCGAATTGAAGCTTGTCTTAATTCTCGTCCAATCAGTGCAACATCTGAGAACACCGACGACCTTCTTCCTCTCACTCCCAGTCATTTCCTGATTGGATGTCCTCTTATTTCTCTACAAGAGCCTATTCCGAACGAGTCCTCCATTTCTCTTGTTAATCGATGGGAAAAGCTTAAGATTCTTCATCGACATTTTGCTAACCGGTGGAAGGAAGAGTACCTTAAGGAAATGCATAAAAGATATAAATGGAAGTTCTCTCAGCGTGATGTACAGGTTGGGGATCTCGTGGTTGTACGAAGGGAGAACTTACCCCCTACTGAGTGGCGATTAGGTCGTGTCATCAACGTTTTT
The DNA here is from genome assembly GCA_945910035.1 of Brachypalpus laphriformis. Taxonomy (NCBI): domain Eukaryota; kingdom Metazoa; phylum Arthropoda; class Insecta; order Diptera; family Syrphidae; genus Brachypalpus; species Brachypalpus laphriformis. Next base: position 91,860,658 of record OX246754.1, read on the forward strand.
CCAGGCTCCGATAGTAGGGTACGTGTCGCTTGTATTCGAACTCAACAAGGTGAAATAATCAGACCTATCGTTAAGCTCTGCGTAATTCCTTCGGAATAACTTTGATTATATAAAATAAATATGTACTTGTGTAACGTTGCATTAAATTAGTTTTAATATATTAAGATGTACGAGTTGCACTGAAATATTTATACCGTATCTTACGTATACAAATGCGTTGTTTAATTATTATTTATTTAAGTTTACACATGTGTATCTATAAATGCACACAAATGTTCATTAAATTATACCTGCATACTTTAGATAGCTTAGATACCTACTAACATTCCCTCCTCCCGGAGTGAGTGGAACCCCTCCGGTAAAGTACAAAGTTTCCCAATCTGAATGACGTTCAGATATAGGGTTCAGATAGACTTATGTATTATGTTTTCGCAGAACTGATTTCTGCAAAGTGGGCGGCAATGTTTAAGAGAAAAGTACTCCATTAATCCTAAGTACTAAATTAAATACTACTATTAAATGAAATATCACCCTTAAATAAAAATAAAATGTAGAATGCCCAGTTGGCACTTGTGTAACCAGAGTGGTACTCGATCTGCGGCCAACCTCTCCACATTTCCATTAACCACTTCCTTTTTTCTTTTACTGACACTCGTCGAGGTAAGACTTATTCTAAGAATAAAAACATATTCTGTAATACTTACAAATATTGCGTTTTATTTTTCCCCCTTTTTTTCCTAACACCCTTTACGAGGATCGCCTTCGCACCTCAACACTTCTTTCCTCTCTAAATAGTCGACTCGTTGCTGAAGAGCAGCAATTTCCGGATTATGCAATTGATTTGCTTTTTTGGAGTCTTCTTCAAGTCCATCAACGCGCTCAACTATGCGGGAGATTGCTTTGTTGATTTCAGCAAATCGCCGACACCAGTCTTCCTTGATTTCCTCAATCTTAGAGAGGAGTTCACCACGCAATTTGGAGATTTCTTCAACAAATCCAAGCTTCATTGACTCTGCTTGCTTCGAAAGATGTTGTTCTAGGATTTTCATAGTTAGCGCAGCGTAACAGATGTTCTCTTTCGATGCGGGAGCAGGTGATTGCGTAGGCGTTGATGGCATGCATTTTGTTGAAGCAGTTCTTGAGCAAAGTCTAAACCTTCGCAGACATATTTTTTTTTAAGAGAGTTCGTTTTGATGGTGGTGGTAGGGCAATGGCGAAGCAAAAAATTAAGTTAGGGAAGATTTCGCGCCGGAAAACTATTAGTTTAAATATAGTTTAATAGGGTCTTTAGTAATATTAAAACCGGTAATGTTTGAGTAGAACTAGAAAACAATTAATGATTTATTAATCAAGTGTACACACTATATTTGCTCACTACAGCTGGACATAAAAAAAGCACGTCTGTTCGTGTATATATGGCATCTCTCTTTGGTCATAAGGAATATCAAAATAGCGATTTACACCGACGCACAGTGGTCGATTTAGTACAACACTAGCTGGTCATAAGTGAAAAAAATAATGTTGTTACTATTAACTACTATTCTCTAATTCCGTTACTTTATCAATGGGAAGCATCTCAATGCAATGCATAAAACTTTGCTCACTCTCAATTTGGCTTTTCGCGCGTTAACAGGTATTTATAAAGTGTTATAGTGAAACAATAGTGAGATAATTATTTGAAGAAAATATGTCAGAGTATGCTGTTGGTAAATATTTTTAAATTCAGAGTATTTTTATTAAAAAATAAGTTAGGGTCTGTCACTATGAACTAAATGTGGTGGTACATTTTTTTGTAGTGATGAGCTAACTTTTTTTTTATTTCTTGGTCCATAAAAAAAAGTGCGATAAAGTGACATCGTGAAACTTTTTTTATTTGAAGATTGGACTATTACCTTTAAAATAATGCTTAATTAAAGTGCCGAAACTCAGCGCAACATTCTTTTTTCTTCTCCTACAGGTATCAATCCGCCCTTTTCAGGGCGACCATTCACTTTACGTCAAGAAGTTTTTTTGTTCATTCCGAGTGAAAATCTTTTTAAGTCATCAGTAACGGTTTGTACAAGTGCTGTTTTGACGTACGTGATGTCAAAAAAGTCAATAACCGTTCTTGATGAAGCTGCTCATAAAAAATGTCTCGACTACAGTAAAACTTTTGTATCACACCTTTTTAAAAAGTATAAAGAAAAAAAATCTCACCAGAATGATTTTAAAGCTCAAGAATTTTGGCTTCAAAAAGAGTTCCTAATTCCATTGTCTGAAATTCATGTGCCAACAACTTCTAGACAAGGAAGACCGGAAAAGGAATTCCAGGAATGTGGAAACAAAGTTAAAAAACAAAAAATTCGAAACCTTATGGAAAGATTGACCGAAGAATTATCTAATTATCTAGAAACTGGTGGAACGTTTTTCAATTGTTTTAAAGACATTAACTTCAGGTTTATAGCAATAAATTCCGTACTTACTGTTTGGACACAGCAAAATTATTTGTTTCCAAATATAATTGGTTGCACGGTGCTGACATCATTGAAAGTTTTTCGATCCCTATCGTACCGCTTTCGGAAGATGTCTTCGAAGCCCGTCAAAAAGATTACAAAATTTTTCGAAGCGCGTTTTCATGAAAGATATCCCGAATCGCAACAAATACTGATGTGCTCCATGCCATGTTGATATCTTCCGATCCAAAGATAAGCGAATTCCGACATCTACCAACCCGACAACACAATATACTACCCCCTGAAGTCATGGAAATGATTTTAAATTGATTTATGAAACACATTTGCAATCAAACATAATAAAAAAATGAAATCCGAATTAAGTCCAGCTAATGAACCTAAATCGCCCACTGTGCGACGGTTCAAGGATGAACTGTGGGGTCGACGCAGGAATCATTTCGCAGGTACTGAAAATATCGGTACCCATATGCCTTCCCGATTCATCCAACGTCTTCCGGGCGGAAGTTCTGACAATACGTGAAGCGTGTCGGATAATAAGACACAATTCTACATCCATTGATAATGTCGCCATTTTCATTGATACTCAGGTTGCTATCAAGGCCTGATTTCAACAACCTCCTCTTCCCAGATGGTGGAACACTGTAGGGATGAGTGCTCGTCGCTAGGTTGTCGGACCCAAATCAGTTTCCTCTGCATGCCAAATCATAGCAACATAAAGGGGAATGAACGGGCCGAGGAGTTGGCGAGGAAGCGCTCCGCCCTTGACAGTCCCTTGCAGAGGTAGTCCTTGTTCTAATAGGAACTGTCAAACTAAAGTTAGAATAGTCTGCAGAGTTGAGCCAATTCTAAGCACATATGGCCCAACTATAACTTAACAACTTGGGAAAAGATCTCGGACAGACGCTGCAAGCACAGGTCACTGGCCAGTAGGGACGCATGCATCTAGACAAGGCACCCCTTCCATCACGCACTGTGGCAGTCGAAAAGGTGAACCCTTTTTCGACAACCTAAAGGAAATTTAAGAGAAAGTATCAATGAGGAGGGTGAAAAAAAGAAGACCATAGACCAAATTGAAAAAGATTGAAAACGTTTTTTTTTTCTTGTAGTTTTTTCATAATTTATTGCATATAATATGAACGCAGGGACATGGTGCAGTGCAACAAGTCCCACGGAAAAAAATCCCGTGGGTCCTATCTCCCAAATAAAAAGAAGAGAACACCCACGGGCTTTATTTCTTTTTTGAAGTGGCAATAAGCCCCACCATAGAAAAGCAGTAAAGCCCAAGTTCATCCGCGAGTACATTGCATTTTAATAGCGCGCCACTTATCCACTATTGGTCCCCATTTTTATTTTTATATATATGAAAAGTTTAGTTCCAGGCACCTACCCTTAGCGGCTCTCCAGAAAGCGGAGATTATTAAATTGATCGCGTGAAGCCCGCCACTTACCTGCTATTGACCCCCAACTCTATTTGTATATACAGGTATATAAAAACTTTAGCTCCAGGCGTCTGCCGCACAGTTGTTGAAATACCCTTAGCGTAAGTGGCTAAATCCCACCAGAAAGCTTAGTTTATTAAATTGATCGCGCAAAGCGCTCCACTTACCCGCTGTTGGCCCCCAACTCTATTTGTATATAGGTATATATACAAATTTTAGCTATAGGCGCCTGCCAGACAGTTGTTGAAATACCCTTAGCGGAGCGACGAAGTCTCGTGAGCGTCTAAGCCCCTCCGGAAAGCGGAGTTAATTAAATTGATCGCGCGAAGCACGTCACTTATCCACTATTAGCCCTCTATCTCTATATGTATGTTAGGTTAGGTTAGGCATGTGGGCTGGCAGGGAGGAACGCTCTCTGCCACACTCAGGTCAGTGTTGACCCATTGTGGTACCCATTGGGGAAAAAGTTTCTTCATGTGCTACCGTAAAGTGTTGTGCCCCGTGATGATGCCCACGAGGGTGAAAAGAGATTTTCTATCTTTCCGAGTAATTCTCTCGGTCCTTGCTTTGTCGAAAGATGGCCATAGCTTCCTAGTGATGGCACAAGTATGCATGGAGTTCCATCTTGTGTTCGTCTCCTTAATGGCCTTATTCCCTGCAGCGAGCTTGAGTGTACAAGGCGGGATACACACAGGGGGGTCAACATGTTCTGGTAGGGCTGCAGAGCCGATTCTTGCTACCTTGTCGGCCTTCTCATTGCCTGGGATACCCTCGTGTCCAAGGACCCAACAGAGCGATACCTTGTGCTATGTTCCAAGAACCCTGAGCTCTTCTTGACAACACTTCACAAGCTTCGATTTAATTTCTATGGCAGTAATCGCTTTTATAGCTGCCTGGCTGTCGATAAAGATGGTGATACCTTCTGGCGGTATTGCCCTTACCGCAGACTCACGGGTGGCTGTTGCCACTGCTAAGACCTCTGCTTGGAAAACACTGCTGTGGTCTGGAAGTCGTATGGATTTCGATATACCTAAGGGGTCGGAGAAGATGCCTGATCCTACATCAGTGCTCATTTTTGAACCATCTGTGCAGATGGCTATAGATTCAGCATTAGGTATATGACCGCTTTTCCATTCTTCCCTGCTAGGGTAGGCGGTAGAGAAAGGCCTTACATAGTCTAAGTATGGCGTCATGTTCCGTTACGGGCACGAGGCCAAAGTAATCAAGTAGGATCATCGAGTGAGACATTCTTTTTGGTTTTCAGTTTGCTTACTTGCTAATTCTCATAGCATTAATGGCTGCTGACGTGCGTATAAAGATGTCTAGCGGTAGCAGGTTGAGAATAGCCTCGAGTCCTGCGGTCGGGGTTGTCCTCATTGCACGCTAGTCTTTGAACTTTGGTGATTGCCCTTAAGTTAGTGGTTTTGTTGACAGTTGGCCACCGTATAAAACACCGTAAGTCAGTATAGATCTAACTAAAGCCGTATACATCCATAGTATGATTTTGGGGGAGGGTCCCCAGGTTCTACCAAAAATTCTACTACATGAGTAAAGGGCTATTGTTGCTTTTTTAATTCTTTCCTCTATATTTAATCTCCAATTGAGCTTTTTGTCCAGTAAGAGGCCCAGGTATTTTGCGCTTTCGACAATCTGAGTGGGATACTATCAACAGAAGGTGTTCCAAACTCTGGTATTTTCCTCTTATTCGTAAAAAGTAGGAGTTCGGTTTTTGAGGATTAACATTTAGACCGCAGTTCCTGGCCCATGTACTAAGGGTATTTAGGGCTCTGTCCAGTTGTTCGCTAAGGGTAGGCAGGAATTTCCCTGTTGCAAGGAGCACAACGTCATTCGCGTACGCTGTAGCTCTGACACCACTGTATCTTACTTGTTGCAGAACCTCATTAAGAACAATGACCCAAAGCAGTGGGGAGATTACCCCGCCTTGAGGGGTGCCCCTCGAGGCGTATGCTTCGAGTTTTGAACCCTTAAGTTCGGTGGTTATATGTCTTTCCTTGAGCATGCTAACAATCCAGTTAATTAGACTGATGTCGATGTCTAGGTTTCTTAGGGTTCTTTTAACCGCTTCAGTATTTACATTATTGAAGGTTCCTTCAATGTCCAAAAATGCAGCTAGTGTGAACTCTTTACCCTTAATTGATTTATCTATAGAGGCGACAACATGATGTAGGGCAGTTTCCACACATTTACCCTTCGTGTATGCGTGTTGGGCTGGGGATAAGTCCCCCGTGCGTTTTAATGAGCAATTCTAGGGATTCCGAACAAGACTCGGTCCAGTTTCCTTCGGGCGTCTTTAAGGAACCTTGAGCTTTGGATTCTCTGGAGAGGATTTTCCTCAATCTAGCCGTTGCTGTTGTACCCTTTATCTTGTCGCAAAAGCGTCGCCACGTCTGTCTTTTGGCTTTTTCCGTTGCGCTCTTGAAGTTCCTCTGACTGGTTTTGTATAGTTCCCAGTCCGAGTCAGCTCCCGTTGATTTCGCTAGATTCAGGAATATCCTTGTTTCTCTTCTTATGCTGGCTAATTCTTTGGTCCACTACGGGGGTGAGACTTTTGTCTTAGGTTAAGATACGGGGCATGCCTTCTGGAAAGCCTCTTTGAAAACAGCAGAGGTTTCCTCGGCTTTTCGGTCGATATCCGCGGGCTCATGTAAGTAGCATTCTTGTAGTAGATTCTTGTTCTTCCGAACCACTTAACTGAAGGTAGTCCAGTCGGTCTTCCTAGGGTTTCTATGGGGTTTGGGAGGGTCACATCTATCATTAAGATTAAATTCAGTAAATCTGTGATCGGAATATGATTCTATTCCCAAAGTATTCCAGTTGTCTATAGAGAGGGTATTCGAATTACTTGCTAGTGTAATGTCAATTACCTCCTGCCTGCTTCTAACTACGAAAGTGGGTTCAGAACCCCTGCTGGTTACTAAAAGATTGTGTTCGATAATAAATTCGAAAATCAACTCACCGCGTGGGTTTGAATCGCCATTGCCCCATTGCGCGTGGTGTGCATTCGCATCGCAGCCTAGTAGTAGGTCCCATCTCTCGAGATCCGCTTGTCTGGTTAAGGCGCCGGTTAGTTCGGATGGCAGTCTATCATTTCCGTCGTAAGGCATGTAAACGGCTGAGATAATCAGTGGGGAGAGCCCCCTGCCCCCTCTTGGTCAAGCCTTACTACTATCTGGTCTGAGTTGCTGTAGGTAGATAGAAGAAATAAGTTAATATGTTTCCCAGCTACGATACAAGTTCTGTTCTTACAGTCCGCCTTTAGCGGTTCGCTGCTGTACAGTACTAAATTTCGATAATTTAGCCCACTAATTTTGCCACGGGAGATCCATGGCTCTTGTACGAGAGCTATATCTATATTCCTTTCGCCTAGAAGATAGATAAGATTGGCGCTAGCAGATATGCTGTGGTGTAGGTTTATTTGAAAAAATGTCATGTTTTCCTTACCATGTCACCCGCCCTCTTTCCTTCCTCTCTGTCGTATCCGTAAAGGGTTGGACTTTACATCGGGTCATACCAGTGCGAACCTTACTATTGTACCTCCTTAACATATGCATTGATCTGTGATTGAGCAGGACCACGATCTCCGTGCCCTTTTTTGTGTGCTCGCCTACCTCTAGCACCTCCCAGTCGTCGCTAAGGAGCTCCGGGTTAAAGTGCCGCAGGTTCCTTTCACGAGCCACGAAAGTTTGGAACCACTTAAGCATGAACTCGTTATCGCATGAAAGGAGCTTAAAGCCTCTGAATGTGTTCAGTTGCTCAAAGAAGGGGGATTGTCCCTCCTTCTCGACAATGGCAGAATTGATACCTTCGAGTAAGCGCTACTCGATGAGCCTCCACTGATCTCTACAGAGTCTTTTTTCTGGGGTGTTATAGTCAACTATCGCCGCCTGTAGACCAGCACTAGCACATGAGGCCAGCCTGGCCTTCTGCTGGTGCTGTTCGTAGGCGGTGAGATCGTATCGTCGTGTCTCCCCCTCTTGGAGCAGCTCGCAATCGGCTCGGATACGGTCTTAACGGCTGACTTCGGCTCGGTTGACAAGGGCCTCAGTCTGTCCGCGATCGGGGAGGGTTGGAAGAGGCTTCCATTTCTTCTCGCGAGCAGGCCTCCGGCCATCCCCTAGTCTGCCCTGGTTCTCTATCGTCTGTGTATGCCCTAGAACTTCTCACGATGGGGACGGGTTGTATCCCTTTACCCCAAACAGTCGAGAGCGGCGTAAGTCTGTTCGCAGCTGAGGAGGGTGGCAAACGGCATTCCCCCCTCAAAGCAATCTGACCCTTGCCCGTTCGTTGTGCTGTGTCGTCACCCTTTCTGTAGGTTGCCTTCTTGGAACAGCCTGCAACCGGCCCTACCGCAGATGGGTTAGAGTCGGTTGCTGACCGAAGACCAGCCACGGTCGAAATGGGAAGCTGACGACTCCCCGCTCTCACCGTAGGTGATCTTCTTACCTTCCGGCCCTGCTGATCGGTGCACCTAGTCGACCCTGCGTTATTAAGCGTGTTATTGGCCCTGTCCAGAGCCTCCCTTTCCTTGTCCGTGAAGGTCTTCGGATCACACTTCTTAAGCCGCCAAATTAGTTTAATGACAATGGGCTTCCTATTTCTAAGCGTCGTTGTCCTGTTTTGTGTCCTTACCTCCCTAGTCTTATCGGACGTGGATGATGGTCGGGCTATTCCCAGGTCAAGTCCACCCGCGCTGACTACTCTCGCGGAACACCAGGTAATAGAATTTCCATTGTCAGCAGGGCTACATTAACCATCCGGTATGGGTGCTGACGGATTTTCCTCACGAGGCTGGCTGCGGCTTGCCCCGTTCGGATCATCCGCCTTCGCCTCTCCGACATCAACATCTTCGTTTCTACCCTCGGATTGTTTCTGTGGCTCTGCTGCAATGGGAGGCTGCTCCGAGATTGCCAATGTGATCGCCTCAGGTCTAGACGGCTTATTGTAGACTTTGGCGGTCCCATCGGTTCTCCCACGCTCGGGATAGCTGTAGGGGTCTTCGCCAACGGTGAGCTTGTCACTGACGAACGTTCCGGTGAGGCCAGCTCCTGCAGGTAAGCCCGTGCATTGTGGAGTCTCTTCCTATCTGGCTCTGAGAGCTCTTCCCACTTCTTTATCCCAAGTCTCTTGGCAGTCAACTTGCAGTTCTTTGCTCGTCGGGAGCTAGTTGACGCGTTAGAGAGGGATGAGCTAGCGATGGAGCAAGCGTCATCTAGAAAGAGCCTTTCCAGGTTCAAGTCGATCGCTCTAACGTTTTCTTCATCCGAAGTTCGAAGCAAAGCTTCCCCTGTATGTCCTATCATCCGATCGGTTTTTATAGAGCTAGGAGTGCCCGACCGGTTTACACTCTTCGCTTTTTGAGTTTTTGAATTAAAAATTGGCATATAGGGTCCCAAGAGCAAAGGGGAAGAAGATGTCTGCCTGTACTCACCCCCTGTATACAGGTAAGGGGAGGTCCCCAAGGTATACAGAGTTAACCGTTATAAGACACCGTAACGTGGTGCCATTCATCCCATAGGCACAGATTTCGGGTTTTTTCAAGTTTTCCTCTTTAGATCCGCCATATTTCGTTAACAACAGCGGCACCTCGTGTAGGATGTGGCTCTTCACCACGTATGGACGGTCTTAGGGAAGGGAAACCGTTTATTCCCAACCCTCTGGCCCCTTTGCCTGGAGACCTTGCCGACAACTCTCTCTATACGTATATATTTAAAAACTTTAGCTCCAGGTGCCTGCCAGGCAGTTGTCAAAATACCCTTAGTGGTTAAACCCCACCAGAAAGCGGAGGATATTAAATTGATCGCACGAAGCGCCCCACTTATGTACCTGCTATTGGCCTCCAACTCTATTTGTATATATATAAACCCTTTAGCTCCAGGCGCCTGCCAGACAATTGTTGAAATACCCCTAGCGGGGGGACGAAATCGCGTGAGCGGCTAAACCCCTCCGAAAAGCGGAGCTAATTAAATCTAAACCCCTCCGGAAACCGGAGTTTGTTAAATTGATCGCGCAAAGCGCGCCACTTATGCGGTATTGACCCCCATCAATAACGGCATACATAAGAAGACTTGAGCTCCAGGTGCCCGCCAGGCAGCTGTTGACATACATCGCTCGGCGGAGGGGAGGGTCACGGTACGCGCGCATTTGCGTGGGGAAACGCGACGCGAAACGGTAAGCGCCCGCATCGCGCCGCGTCGGGCCGTCGTTCGCGCGCGCGGACGCGACGTTCCTAAGTTGCTTTCCATTCTGACCAATGTGTCCGTTAATGTTATTGTTACAATTCGTTTTGAACGCACTTTTAAACCCAATTCAACGAAAATGTTAAATCGCCTAAAATCAGTTATTTTTTTGGGTGATTTGACATTATGCTATATAGTCCAAAAATTAAAAATGTTAAATCGCCCAAAAAATCTCTTTGACATTTATTTTGCATTTTTTTCCAATTTTTGGCGATCGGAAGCAGGGCTATTAACGAATTCTGACAAAAAGTCCACCTTCTTTTCGAGCGTTTTGTCATTTTTTAATTTTTGGGCGATCTATTTGGACTTCTTGGGATTTCTCCAGGATCTTTTAAAGTGTGAAAATTTGATCGATGGTGGACTGCACTGATAGTGACCCAATCAGGCTGTTGATAAAAGGTTTCAGGTTTTTCCCTTTATTAACAGAAAGTCTAAGCTATCGAACCAGAAGAAGATTTTTATAGCGAAGGTAGTGTTTCAGGCAATTTTACTTTACAGATGTCAAGCCTTGGGGAGCTGTGCTAACTCGCATATTAAAAAGCTGCAGATTGCACAAAATAAAGTTTTAAAAATTATGTTGAATTTGCCAAGGCATCATTCTTCGTTCGACCTGCATAGAAAAGGGAATGTTGAATTGATCTATGATAGAATTGCAAAACTTAAAAACAGGTTTATTTCTAGCTGTGTCCTTGCTGACAACATTTTGGTAAACTAATTATCTTATTGAAATGATAAACTGGCCTTTTATGAAATTATGTATGTTAATTTTATTATGTACAATAAATTTCTATATTTTATATATGTATGGATTTATGTTTATCTATAGGTATACATTTAACTATTTGTATTTATTTGTCTATTTATTTATATATTTATTCACATATTTATTTGTCTATTTATTTATTTATTTAATTCATTTATTAATTTCGTTTATTTATTTAACATTATTTAATTTAATTAACTAATTTCTTTTTTATACATGTGTATTTATTTATTTATTCATTTGTTTATTTGTTCATCTATGTACCTATCTTTATATGGTTTTTCTATCTACCTACGTATGCATATAAAAGCCTACATTTAGTTATATTAATTACTTATTTATTTATTTATTATTACATATTTACTATTTTTTTTTTTGTCTTTAAATGAAGGCTTTTACCGTGTTTTCCTTCAACATTTTTTCTCTTCTGTCATAGATTAAGTAGTTCATCTGAGTACATGTATAGCATTTCAGTAGTAAGACACATAAGTACCAGATCTCTGTATGTAAAATGTGCGGTAACAACCAATGTTGTATTTCATATTATCTCGAAATAAACAAACTTACTTACTTACTTATGTGGCGCTACAGTTCGGGTCTGGGCCTCAACCAACAAGCCTCTCCATTTAACCCGGTCTTTAGCTAATTGCCTCCAGTTGCGCACTTCAAGTTGGTCAAGGTCCCCTTGAACTTGTGCGCGTCACCTATGGCGAGGAAGTCCTCTACTGCGGCGTCCCTCGGGGTTCGATTAGAAGACTCTGCGGGCTGAAGCGTTGGTATCCATTCCACATGTCCTAGTCATCTCAGACGTCCAATACGCAGTTTTTTGACCAGGTCGATGTCGCTGTACAGCTCGTACAGTTGGTGATTGAAACTTCTCCTCCAAAACCCGTCAACGCAAACGGGACTGAATATCTTACGAAGAATTTTTTTCTCGAAGCGATCAAGGAAATGTTCATCTTCTTTAAATAAAGTCCATGTTTCAGCGCCGTAAAGCAGGACTGGGATGATCAGGGTCTTATACAGAGTCTCCTTAGTTGTTCGAGATAGGGCTTTACTGTTGAATTGCCTTATAAACCAAAAAAAAAAAGCGATTGGCAAGAATTATTCTTCGCTTGATTTCTGCGCTGATGTTACTTTTTGAGTTAATAGCAGAGCCAAGGTAGACAAAGTCCCTTACTACCTCGAAGTTATAGCTGCCAACTGTGACATTCTGTCCAATTCATCGGTGTTGATTGTCCCTTCTTGTTGACAGTATATACTTGGTTTTACCCTCATTTACCGCTAAACCCATTTTGGCCGCTTCCGCCTTAATGCTTGCAAACGCACCACACCAGTGACAGCCCGCTGAGTTTTCCAATAATGCCAATATCGTCGGCGTATGCAAGCAATTGTACAGACTTGTAATAGATTGTGCCTCCGGTGTTGGCTTGTGAGTTCCGCACAATCCGTTCAAGTGCGATATTAAAGAAGTCACATGACAGCACGTCACCTTGTCTAAAACCTTTTTTGACATCAAAGGTCTTGGTGAGATCATTACCGACCTTGATGGACCAGCGAGCGTTCTACATCGTCATCATGCACAAAAGAAAAAGTTTGGCAGGGATGTCATGGACATGGCTCCATAAAGATCTTCTCTATAGATGCTATCATAGGCGGCCTTGAAATCGATAAAGAGATGATGAGTATCGATTTGGAATTCTTGGATTTTCTCCAGGATCTGGGGAAGTGTGAATGTTTGATCGATGGTGGACTTTCCTGGCCTGAAACCGCACTGATAGGGCCCAATCAGGCAGTTGCTAATAGGTTTCAGGCGTTCACACAATATCGCAGAAAAGCTTTTAAATGTGATGTTGAGAAGACTGATGACTCTATATTTGGCACAGTTGAGGGGTTCTCCTTTCTTGTGGATCGGGCAAACGATGCTTAGATTCCATTCATCAGGCATACACTCGTCGGAACCAATCTTGAAGATGAGTTGGTGTATGCACTCTACCAACTCATCATCAGAAGCCGTTACGCCCAGTTGCCTTGTTGGATTTCAGCTCGGACATTGCTATCCTCACTTCGTTTTGGTCAGGTGGACGGAAATTTTGACTATCATCATCTATGTTGAATGGTTCATTCTGCCTGATAGCGGGATGTTGGTCTTCGTCGCCGTTATACAGTCTGCAGAAGTAGTTTTTTAGAACTGATTGCGAAGAAAATATTGTCTTAAATGTATCGCTCAAAACACCCTTCGAAATAGAAGATGAACTCGGCAAATTTATTGAATCAATACAGAATGCCGCGTGGAAAAATACACCTTTAAGGAGGAAAGAAGTCCCATGCAATGAAGCTAATTATCCGCCGGAAATTAAAGAACTTATTCGAGAAAAGACGAGAGCACGCAAAATATGGCAACAAACTCGCGCTCCCCAGCATAAAACCCACTCGAATTTCCTATGCAATAAGCTTAAACAAGCGATCCAAGACCTAAAAAACCGAGAGACTTCAGCTTATCTTGAAGGTTTAACCGCCGAAAAAACCACTGATTACTCGCTCTGGAAAGCTGTCAAAAGAAGTAGAAAAACCCCAAATACATTCGCCACCGATAAGAAAAAACAACGATGAATGGGCAAAAGGTGACAAAGAAAAAGCGGATCTATTTGCCGAGCACTTAGAAGAGACTTTTAAGCCATTTGATGGAGAAACATTGGTAGACGATTTTACCGGTACGACTACGACATCTGACAACCTTAGAATAAAAAGTGTGTCATTTATAGAACTTTGCCAGTCAATAAAAAACCTGAAAAATAATAAATCTCCTGGCTATGATTTAATAACCGGACAAATCCTCAAGGAATTACCAAAAAAGGCACTATTAAAATTCCTTTATTTAATAAATGCTTCTATTAGATTATTATACGTTCCAAATCAATGGAAAGTCGCAGAAGTAATAATGGTTCCGAAACCGGGGAAATCTCCAAATGACAAAAAATCGTACAGACCGATATTGCTACTACCAATAATATCGAACGTATTTGAAAAAAACTCCTACTGAAACGGATACTTCCGGTCATTGAAGAGAGACGCCTAATACCTGACCACCAATTCGGGTTCAGAATCAAGCATTCCACAATTGACCAGGTTTATAGAATAACCAACGAAATTGAAAAAGCCCTTGAGGAGGAAAAGATTTGTTCCAGCGCTTTTCTTGACGTATCTCAAGCTTTCGACAGGGTTTGGCACGATGGATTGAATTCTAAGCTAAGACGAATCCTTCCGGAGCAACTTCGTAAGATCTTAGAATCATACCTTAGAAACAGACTTTTTCGTGTCAAGCACGGAACTGAATATTCTGATTTTAAAGAAATCGCCGCCGGAGTTCCGCAAGGAAGTGTCCTTAGGCCTATCTTATTCTTGCTATACACTCGGGACATACCACAAACTGAAGGCACTATTGTAGCTACGTTCACGGACGATACGGCTATTCTGGTAACGGAAAGTTCAATCGAGTCAGCAACCATAAAACTCCAACGAGCCTTGGATAAAATCTGTGAGTGGACAAAAACTTGGCGCATTGTTCTTAACGAGACCAAATCGACGCATGTTAACTTCACTTACAAGAAAATAATCAACCTTCCCGTTTTCATTAACTCGGTACAAATACCGAATGACACTAGACGCGAAACTTAAATGGAAATCTCACGTTAAAAAGAAACGTGACGAAGTCGACAATCGACTTAGAGAAATGTATTGGCTAATTGGAAGATATTCCAAACTAAGCGTATATAACAAACTGCTTCTTTATAAGCAAGTGCTTAAACCCATGTGGACGTACGGTATACAACTCTGGGGTTGTACCAAACCAAGCAATAGGAATCTCATACAATCATTCCAAAATAAAATTATAAGAATAATCGTGAACGCTCCCTGGTATATTAGAAACAATGATATCCACAGAGACTTAGGGATAGCTACCGTGGAGGACGAAATAAAAAACTTCGCTCGCAAGCTTCGTATTCGTCTTCATGGCCATTGCAACTGTGCCATACTCCAAACTTTGGATGTGACAAATCTTACGCGCCGACTTAAAAGAACGAAACCGTTCGAATTAGCGCAATAAGACAAAAAGCCGCATGTCATGACGGTTTCAGCAGGTGCTTTTATTGAAAATCTACCTGCCTCACGCGAATATTCCCTTCTGAAGCTTAAACTACTTGATAAGGTCTAACTTAGTCTTAGTAAACAAAACGAAGGGAAGGGTATTTTTAGTCAGTAGAAATCTGACACTACTATGAGTACACGGTCTCATAGTGTCTCATGAAGATTTGAACCTACCCACAAAAAAAAAAAAAAAATTCTCAGCACCGACTGTTATTCTACTACGAGGTTTCCATTTTCGTCTACATGGGTTTTGCTTCTCTGATACGGTCTTTCACCTTTTGGTAAAAATAGTTTGGAGTATAAACTATCGATAACGAACTTCTCACGTTCTTTCTTCTTCTTTTGGAGAAGCCGATGTTCTTCCCGTCCCTTTTGCTAGTAGAGCTTACGAGCAGCTCTCGTTTTCCTTTGCATTGCCGCTTTATATGCCTCATGTTTTGCTCCATTTTTCCGGCATTCTTCGTCAAACCAGGGGTTTCGCAGTGTTAGTCAGGCGAAACCCAGCACATTAGCGGTGTTTCTGGTAGCATGTTGGCTGCGTTGCCATTGGTCTTCGGCACTTGATGCTGGCGCAATAAGGTTGATTGAGAGATATCGGGATACGCGTTCCGCGAACACCCTTTCGGTCCCTTCGATTGTAGCTTTTCGACGATTAATTTTTTCACAGTGATTCTTCTCTGTTGCTCAGTTTGGTATATCCGCATTCGTACCTTGGCTACAACAAGGTAATGATTCGAGTCAATGTTGTCCGCTGGGAAGGTCCGGACATCCAGAATACTGGAGGGATGTCTTGCGTCTATCGCAATATGATCAACTTGGCTTTTTTTTCTCTCGTGCCCACGTGGCAACGACACTGCGACCCGAAAGATCTATTGTGTCGGAGGGTTGGAGTTAATCTAACAGACGTACTACCTTCCTTATGAAAGTGAGTATGTCTTTAGTAGTGGAATATCTCCTTCTGGAGAATACGTTTCCTTAACCAGTGTAGTGCCGGGCATTCACAAAGCATGTGTTCGGATGTTTCCTTCTCCTCTAAATACAACCAACAGTCCTTCTCTTGGCACAGGTTCAATTTGTTAAGGTGGTATCCCAGGCCGCAGTGGCCATTTAGAAAGCTCACTAGCTTCTTAATGCTTTCCCTATCTAAGTTAAGGATTTCCTTATAGGAGTAAGGCTTGATTAATCGTTTGGATTGTCTTAGACCTGGCCCACTAGTCCAGTGGTCTAGTCGAAGTTTGTTTTCCCATTCATTAATCAGCGTTGTAGCTGTCGCCCAATTGTAGCTGGCTCTAAATAAAGCTGTCAATCCCGAGAGGATTAGGTCAATTGACCTTTGTAGAATTGCTGGAAACAGACCGTCACCGCCGGGAGCTTTAACATGTTTGAAGGTGCCTACTGCCTATTCAACTTTGTCTGGACTGAATATTTTTCCAGATAAACTGCTAACTCTACTGTCCATATAAACCCTGTGGTTAACTGTGTTCTTGTACACATGAGATGTGTTAAGAGACGAGCCTGGGAAATGTACCTGAAGTAAGGTTCTAAGTGTATCCACACGGTCACTCGTTTAGGTGCCGTCATTCTTCTTCAATAACCCTACATAATTGCCATGATCGTTTACAAGCGATGTATGGATTCGCGCAGCTGTAGGCATGTCAGCAATGGTTTCGCAGCATTTCCTCCAAGCATCTCGTTTAGATCGTCTCAATTCTTAACTGTATTCTGTGAGAGAAAACCTGTATTCGTCCTACCTCTTCGTTCGCTTTGCAGAGTCGAAGAGTTTTCTGACTTTCTTTCTAAGTTTCGCCAGTTGGTCACTCCACCAGGCCACTTTGTGTTTGCTAACATTGGTTTGGAGGACGCAGCTGTCGTGGTAGGCATCAAGCAGTATATTGTTAAGCTGATAGGCAGCTTCATACAGGTCCTCTATGGAATCGATAGATGTGAGAAGCATTTTTTTTTGAGAACACATGAGGACGTGCGGCGGATGAAGCCTTAATGGGCCAACAGCAGCGCTCATATCCCCGAACTGGGTTACTGGCATCCGTGCATCCGGCCTCTTGTCCTAGGGGTAAAAAACAGGACCTGGCCCTCCAAGTTGGGGGTTGTGCCGTCGAGTTAAATCCCTACTACGTAAAAAACCTTCTGTTACGAAGCAACGAACAGCCACGGATTGGAGAAGTCTTGAGTTTCCGGCATGTGAACGAGCGCCTCATGACTATGCGTATTAAGGCTAAATTTGCCAACATAAGCCTAATATGCGTTCACGCCCCCTCACGAGAAGATGGACGACGCGACAAAGGATGACTTCTACCAGCTCTTGGACAAGACGTATGAGCAATGCCCTACCCACGACGTTAAAACTGTCCTAGGTAACTTTAACGTAAAGCTAGAAAGAGGTGTGCGTGTCCGGACTTTCCTAGGAGCCAACGTGGACTCGGATCACTACCTAGTTGTAGCCAAGGTACGGATGCGGATATCCACAACGGAGCGAAATCAACCAAATACTGAGGAAATTTGACGTCGGGCGGCTACAATCACAAGAGACCGCCAGAGCCTTTCCCAATCGCGTTTCTTCTAATCTTATTCTAAGTCCTATGCCGTCGGCAGCAAATGTGGAAGACCAGTGGCAGTGTTGCCAACAAGCCATTAGAGATGCCGCCTCTGAGTACTGGGTTTCTCTCGGCCTCCACAACGAAACCCCTGGTTTGATGAGGAATGCCGGCAAGCACATGCAGCAAAACAAGAGGCGTACAAAGCGGCGCTGCATAGAAGGACTAGAACTGCTTACGAGCTCTACGTGCGCAGGAGAAAAGAGGAACATCGACTTTTCAGAAAGAAGAAAAAAGAGCATGAGAAGCGCTCGATCGAGGAAATTGAGAGACTTTATTGCGGGAATGATGTTCGAAAATTTTACTAAAAGGTAAAAAGAACATGCCAGGGATTCAAAGCCAGAACAGAAGCCTGCAGGAACGAAAAGAGCGATATAGTAGTAGAATCGCAGTCGGTGCTGAGGATATGGAAGAAACATTTCTGCAGACTGTTAAACGGCGATGATGACCAATATTCCGCTGTCAGGCAGAATGAGCCATTCAACAGTGACGATGACAGTCAAGATTCCCGTCAAGCCGATCAGAATGAAGTGATGATAGCGATATCTAAACTCAAATCCAACAAAGCTACTGGAGCCGACGGCCTTGCCGCTGAACTTTTTAAAGCAGGAGGAGATGAGTTAGTAAGGAGCATGTACCACCTCATCTGTAAAATTTGGTCGGACGAAAGTATGCCCGATGAATGGAACCTATGCATCGTTTGCCCCATCCTGAAGAAAGGAGACCCTCTGAATTGCGCCAACTACAGAGGTATAAGTCTCCTCAACATCGCATATAAGATTCTGTCTGCCGAATTATGTGAACGCCTAAAACCGATCGTCAATAACCTGATAGGTCCTAATCAGTGCGGTTTCAGGTCTGGAAACCATTGACCAAATATTCACACCACGGCAGATCTTGGAAAAGACCCATGAATATAGAATCGATACGCACCACCTCTTCATCGATTTCAAAGTTGCCTATTATAGCGTGTATAGAGACGAGTTATACAGAGCCATGTCTAGCGTTGGCGTCCCTGCCAAGCTCGTCCGTTTGTGCAGAATGACGATGGAGAACTCTCGCTGCTCCACCAAAATGGTGGGAACATCACCGAACAGTTCGATGTCAGGAAAGGTCTCAGGCAAGGCGACGCACTTTCATGCGATCTCTTTAGCATAGTAACATACAATACTTGAGAGAATTGTACAAAACTCACAAGGCAAAATCGGAGGTAAAATCTTTTACAAGTCTGTACAACTACTCGCTTATGCCGATGACCTTGACATTATCGGAAGAACTCAGCCTGCCGTCAATGGGGCTTTTAAACTTGAACCGCCTCCTTTGGGCAGAATTGAACCGAACGAAACCATCCGGTTGAATCCGCAGTTCGTCTTACCTCCTCCCAATCTAGGAGTACCCAGATATCTCTGTGGCAATGCTGCACGTATCCACGAGAGTGGATGTGTCAGAGTGAAAGGCGGCGGTATCCGCTTCTTCGGGATTAATACATGTGGACGGCAAGGATTGGCTTCGTCATCCATACCATCCGAGGACTTGGGTTGCTCGTCAGCAAACCGAGTGGTTATGAAGATGAAGTGGCCGTCGGAAGCTCTATAGCATCGCGACTAAGTGCAACTGTTTGCAGTCAGCAGTATCAGAAACTGGTGTGATTTGAGATACACCTGTCTCATAGTTTCTTTTTTTAGAATTTTGAATGTTGGACCTACGAGTAATCGAGAAAGAATATCACCCATGACAGAGCCCGATGTACCATGGGAAGGCTAGATTGAAACCGAAGGTCGCCAGTGTATTCGGAGTCCGCAAACTAGCGACTAAGCACTCTCTTAGCCATGCATCCCTCGGCGTATGCTGTTCCTCCTTGGATTAGAGATTATTTTCCAGGGATTTACTCCTCATGTCGCTTACTTTAGCTGAATACTTACAGTCGTGAATGCAAGCCGTGCATTGCAGGCAGGCGCAAAAGAATAAATTCAGTTGAACAAGCAAGGAATGCTAGGCCGGTTATCTCGCTGTAGCATTCGTTGCCCGGTGGCCGTCCCGTGGAGGCAGTGAGTCTTCTTGTTACTCAATAGGGATCGTCCAGAAACTTTGCTTAAGTCTGCCCCGTATAGCAAATCCACATATGAGCGCTGCTTGTTGTCTTTGTAGCAATCATCGTAGTAGATGTCACAGTTTTTCATCTCGTTTTTACCCGGCGCATCCCATCGCACTTCCTGTATGGCGGTTATGTCTGCTTTAAGGCAATATATGGCCTTTGCTTATTGTTCGGCTGCACTTGGTCTGCTAGTAGTCCGAACATTCCACGTACAGATCCGTCGTTGTCCTTATTTCGTTTACTGGGGTTGTCAATAGTTCAATCTTTATTATCCGAGGCTTGTGGTTGTTCCTGAACCTGTGTTTTGTTTACGTAGTAGGGAACCCGATGACATAACCTCCAACCAAGAGGGTCAGTTCCTTTTGTTATAGCCCTAGCACACGGGGTCGGGTATACCGGTGCCACTAGTCCACTACGGGAATGTAAGCCCTGCGGTTGGCCCATTAAGTGCTCCTCCGCCACCGTTTCTATTCCAAGGTCATGACTAACATTTACTAATAATTCCTTACCGACCTGTGATCCGCATACGTCGAAGCAGCTTTCGCAAGGTGTTCACTTAGTTTAACCTCATACATATTTTTTTGTTTTATGTTTATTTATTCATCATAAGTAATTTTACATGTTTTATGTTTTTCTGCCAAGCTTATAGGCTTTTCTGCAGATGGTTGATTTTCAAGAACGGTATAATTTACTGACCTCATTTTTCGAGTAATATTTTAAATTGTAATATTTGAAACAGCGCAAATTATTTGGTTGCATGATTTTAGGATTTGCAGTTGATTATAGATCGTAGGGAAGTTCGTTTAATACTTTTGGCACGATATTTATTTGAGTTCACGCTTGCCGTATTTGTTAATTAGCCTTGGTACCTGCAACTTATTTTGGGCACTCCTCTTGTATTGAATTCGTGATCGATCGCCCTCTTGAAACGGATGTCGTCCTCAGTACTCAGGAGTTTATGTCAGCTAAAAAATTTCTTGTATTCCGAGCACCTTAAATCGCCTTCCTTAGATACATTACGCTGAGAGTCGTCCTTGATTTTCCTAACGATGGTGTTTTTAAGACTTTGAAATTTCTCCAGATGGGTTTGAGATGTATTACCCCATGCAAGTTCTCCATACGATAGCTTAGGTTCAACTAACGTATAGTAAACCTGCTTCTGAACCTGTGACGTCGAGTAATTACTGAAACAGATGAGTGCATAAATAGCGTTTTTAAGGTCTAAACAAAGTTTGTCAATATGGTTATCCCATAATAAATTGCTGCCGATAATAATAGGTAATTGTAGCGTTCAACTATTTCAACCAGGTGGTCTGAGAGTGTTCTAGTTCAGCTGTTATTTGTCAAGTGTATCCTCTGCTGAGTTGCTGGATGATGTTGTCCACAAATATGTATCCTTTTTTGTTTTGTACGAATTTATTATTAATTACCACTTGACCGCTCTGTCAAATTTCTCTTGCATAATGATCGTTGCCAAATAAAGGGATCTATGTCCGACCACAATCGCCGTATTATCTGCGTACGCAAAAGGTTCTCGAAAAACCGAGGCAAATCATTCCTGCAAAGAATGAAAAGTATTGGTCCTAGCTTTGATCCTTGCTGAATTGCACAATTAACAGCTTTATTCTCAATATTTAAATTTTCAGACGAAAGCGTCTGTTGCTCAAATATTCCCTTATCAAGTCCGGTAATACCCCGCGAATTCCTTGTTTATTAAGACCTGCTAACATTTCTGGGTGGCTTAGCGTATAAAAAAAAAATAAAATAAATATTTGGCAGCTCTTTAAGTGCCTGGGTGTAGCTTCTCGCAACCACTCGTGTTGTGTGCGTTATATTTTTCACACGAATGAAAGAGATCTACAGTTTAGTGCCGTATCCCAAGGGCAATTTGTTTTGAGAGGCTTTCACGTGACAAAAATACTCTCGGGTGTTTGTCAGACGTTCGCGAGAGGTGAGACCATGAAAAAACTTTTTTTTGTGTTTTCTGGGATTCGAACTTGGGACCTCACGCGCAGTGGTCCGACACACTAACCACTTGCGCCATGGCGCCCACGTATTAAATGACTTACTAAAATCAATAAGAAGTACCAGCACATTGTGATTCTTATTTAGACTTTCATTTATAACATTCATAAATTCTACCAATAGTTTACCAGTACTTTTGATTTGCTGAAATTTGTATTGAGCTTATGTATAAAGCGTTTTATTTTAATAAATCCAAGCAATCGCCTCACCACTGCTTCTTCTAGACACTTGTCAATTACGAGCGAAATTGATATTGGTCTGTAATTGGATACCAAACCTTTTACCACTCATTTGTAGATGGGACGTATGACAGCTGTCTCCAATATTTGAGAAATCTTTATTTGACCCAAACTGAGGTTTATTATTTTCTTCATCACAGGAGCAAATATGTATGCATGAGTTTTCAAATCCATTGCTCTAATGCCATCAGCGCCCGCTGATTTGTTTTTATCCTTTGATGTAAGGATTTCTAACACTTCAACTGCACTGGTTTCCTCAACGGAAATGGAATTTGGTACTAAGGTGTGGTTGGAGATAGTTACATCGCAATTGCGGATTCTTCTTTAGGTCTGCTCAGAAAAATGTTTAGCATACTCATTGGCTAGCGTTGTAAAGCATTTATCTACCGCAAATTTTTAAACAGTAATCTCTTTCCTGATACTCCAATGAGATCACAGAAAATCCATGGAATTAGTTTGCGTTTAGTTTGTGAACATCTTAAAAATGTTGATTGAGCGTACATAGACTTCTTGCATTTTGGTTGTAAATTTGTAATACAAAGTGCCAATTTTATTTCGACAGGCAGTTGACTGCAATCCGTTGTATAAATCAATTCATCTACCGAGCTTTTCCGAATATAAGATGAATTGCAATTAGTTAAATCCTTCTGAATTGCGACATTTGACCTAATGTAGCATAATAATCGAAAATATCAATTTTAATAATCGCTGAAAATTAAGGATTGTTTGTCGTTCATAAACGTTAGTGGGTGGTGGCGTTTAAATCAAGCCGGGAATGACGTTAAGAAGTGATCGTTGATGCCCTGTTAAGAAAAATTTATGGTTCTATTTGGGAGTCGATTTTTTAGGCTTTCCATACACTGCGTTTGAATTTAAATCTTAAAACAAGAGTTTCGGCTTTAACGGTAGGCTTTTATCCTCTTTGGAAAGCGTAAGCGCACGTAATATAGTGCATATTTACATACCACTTGCCTATATCAAAACTTTCATTAGAAAACCTAATTTCTAAACAATATATTTATACAGAAAAAAGCAAAATAAAATATCCATAGAAGATGACGAACTTAATCAATACATCATCTGCAAGGAACAAAAAGTCGACATGAATACCATTACATTAAAAAACAATCAGCCTACCACGGAGGAATTTCGATTAGCCTTACAGTATTCTATGAAGCGCTGCATAATGCATCATCAATTTATTTTACGATCCTGTGCAAAATTGGAAGAACTCTTCAATCCATATTGCTTGGTAAAATCCTTGCAAATAACAATGCAACTTTGCTTGCTGGTATTCATAGGAGTAGTGGTAGGTCAAGCATATTAATTATATTGTATTTGCATACGAAATTATGACTCTATTCGTCTTATGATTTCAGGGAGATCGATCGATCATTCGTAGCATGAATCTTGTTGGGTATTTGGCACTAACCTCTGTGGAACTTTTGATGTTTACTTATTATGGAGAACTTTTGCGGTCGCATAGCCTTAGAGCTGGTGAGGCACTCCTACGGTCACCGTGGCATAAGAACACGCCTTTAGTCAAGAGGGAGATACTTATATTTTTGGTAAATACGAAGAAACCTGTTCAACTAACGGCTGGAAAGTTTTTTGTTATGAATGTGGAGCGCCTTAGATCGGTAAGAACAGTTTACAATAATTAATTTACTTCAACCGTCACCTGGTGGTATAGTTAACATAACATGAAACTATTTTCGTTGCAGGTAGTTACTCAGGCTTTCTCATTTTTGACCTTGCTTCAAAAAATTGCAGCTAAGAAAATATAATTACTTAAATTAGCCTTCAGTCTATTTTAGAATATTGTAATGTCCTATATAAAAACGAGTATTGTGCACTATAATAAAAATAATTCAAATAAAATTTTAATCTAACCAACAAATCACAAGTACAATAGACCGAACTTTTGCAGAAATACCAACTAACAGCGGATTACCCATAACGACCAGGAAAACAAACTGGGAACATACATATAGTACGTATGCAAATTTAATCACTGGATTTTTAAATCTTAAGTGTTCAATCTTGAGATACCGGATACCATCCAATCTTAGTGTTGAAGTGAGCTTTTAGTTTCTTAGACCCATTACCTCTGGTGGGGGAAGTCCATTGATAACTCACTTGCTTGAAGGTTTAAAATAAACTCGGAACTTTATTTCTTAATCGGTCATCTTATACCATATACTAAAAATGTGGTTCTGACACACTAACCACAGCGCCAGGGCACCTACGAATAAACTAATAGCTTAGTACATCCATACATATGTACATATGTATATGAAATGTATATTTAACTACCTAAATTTTACCATTCACGGAGTCAATTTATTGATATATAACGGATACCTTACCGGAGCTACTTCAACATATTTGGAGCTGAGGTCTGTAAGGATTTTCAATACTACGTCAGGGTATTGAAAAAGAGATGGTGGCGGATGAACCCTTAATGGGCCAATGGCAGCGCTCATATCCCGGAAGTGGGTTACTGACATCGGTGTATCCGGGCTCTTGTCCTAGGGGTACAAGAAAAAGGATCTGGCCCTCCAGGTTGGGGGTTGTGCCGTCGGGTTAACTTCCCTACCACGTAAAAAACCTTTGGTTACGAAGCAACCAACAGCCTCGGATACGGATGATCTTACTGTTGACGACCCATGCAAACGTAAAAAGGACAACGATCTTCGTGTCGTCCCTCTACAAACCACATGCAGCCGAACAACTTGCGGAGGCCCTAGAGTGTCTCAAAGCAGACATTACCGCCATCCAAGAAGTGCGATGGGATGGGCCGGGCAAAAGGAGTTTGAAAAACTGCGACATCTACTACGGCGATTGTTACAGACAAAAAGGACAGCGTCTATTCGGGTGCGGATTTGTCATTGGAGGCAGACTTAGGCAAGAAGTCTTGAGTTTCCGGCATGTGAACGAGCGCCTCATGACAATCCGTGTCAAGGCTAAATTTGCCAACATTAGCCTAATATGCATTCACGCCCCTCACGAGAAGAAGGACGACGCGACAAAGGATGACTTCTACCAGCTCTTGGACAAGACGTATGAGCATTGCCATAGCCATGACGTTAAAATTATCCTAGGCGACTTTAAGAGAGGAAGTCTTTAGTAGCGTGGTCGGAAAGCACAGCCTGCACGACAACACATCCGGCAACGGACTCAGGCTAATCGACTTTGCGGCGGGGCGAAACCTTGTCATAGCTAGTACGCGGTTCTCACGTCTCGATATTCACAAAGGAACATGGCTCTCCTTTGATCGAAAAACTGTCAACCAAATCGATCACATTGCGATCGACGCAAGGCACTCTTTCAGTATTCTGGGTGTCCGGACTTTCCGAGGAGCCAACGTGGACTCGGATCACTACCTAGTTGTAGCCAAGGTACGGATGCGGATATCCACAACAGAGCGAAATCAACGAAATGCTGTGAGGAAACTTGATGTCGGAAAGCTACAATCGCAAGAGACCGCCAGAACCTTTGCCGATCGTGTTTCTTCTAATCTTAATCTAAGTCCTATACCGCCAGCAGCAAATGCGAAAGACCAGTGGCAGCGTTGCCAAAAAGCCATCAGAGATGCCGCCTCTGATTTACTGGGTTTCTCTCGCCCACCAAAACGAAACCCCTGGTTTGATGAGGAATGCCGGCAAGCACATGCAGCAAAACAGAGGCGTACAAAGCCGGGCTGCATAGAAGGACTAGAGCTGCTTACGAGCTCTACGTGCGCAGGAGAAAAAGGGGAACATCCACTCCTCAGAAAGAAGAAAAAAGAGCATGAGAAGCACTCGATCGAGGAGATCGAGAGACTTTATTGCAGGAGTTATGTTCGAAAATTTTACCAAAAGGTAAAAAGAACATGCCAGGGTTTCAAAGCCAGAACAGAAGCCTGCAGGGACGAAATTGGCAACACAGTAGTAGAATCGCATTCGGTGCTGAGGATATGGAAGGAACACTTCTGCAGACTGTTAAACGGCGATGATGATCAATATTCCGCTGTCAGGCAGAATGAGCCATTCAACAGTGATGATGGCAGTCAAAATTCCCGTCAACCCGATCAGAATGAAGTGAGGATAGCGATATCTAAACTCAAATCCAACAAAGCTGCTGGAGCCGACGGCCTTGCCGCTGGAGGAGATGAGTTGGTAAGGAGCATGCACCAGCTCATCTGTAAAATCTGGTCGGACGAAAGTATGCCCGATAAATGGAACCTCAGCATCGTTTGCCCGATCCTGAAGAAAGGAGACCCTCTGAACTGCGCCAACTACAGAGGTATAAGTCTCCTAAATATCGCATATAAGATCCTGTCTGCCGTACTATGTGAACACCTAAAACCGATCGTCAACAACCTGATAGGTCCTTATCAGTGCGGTTTCAGGCCTGGAAAGTCCACCATTGACCAAATATTGACACTGCGGCAGATCTTGAAAAAAACCCATGAATATAAAATCGATACGCACCACCTTTTCATCGATTTCAAAGTTGCCTATGATAGCGTGTATAGAGACGAGGTATACAGAGCCATGTCTAGTCTTGGCATCCCTGCCAAGCTCGTCCGTTTGTGCAGAATGACGATGGAGAACTCTCGCTGCTCCATCAAAGTCGGTAAGAACATCACCGAACCATTCGATGTCAGGAAAGGTCTTAGACAAGGCGACGCGCTATCATGCGATCTCTTTAACATTGTACTTGAGAGAATTGTACGAAACTCACAAGCCAACCCCGGAGGTACAATCTTCTTCAAGTCTGTACAACTACTCGCTTATGCCGATGACATTGACATAATCGGAAGAACTCAGCAGCCCGTCAATGGGGCTTTTACGAGTATTGAGAACGAGACAGCAAAGATGGGTCTAGCGGTCAATGAAAGCAAAACAAAATATATGCTGTCTGCAAAAAAGGACACCCAACATCGGCGTCTTGGACAGAACGCCACAATAGACAGATACGATTTTGAGGCAGTAAAGGATTTTGTCTACCTAGGCTCTATGGTCAGCTCCGCAAATGACATTAGTGGAGAGATCACACGGAGAATTACTCTTGCCAATCGTTGTTTCTATGGGCTAAAACGGCAATTGAGTAGCAAAGCCCTATCTCGAACTACTAAAGTAACTCTTTGTAAGACATTAATCATCCCAGTCCTGCTGTATGGCGCAGAGGCATGGGCTTTGACAAAACCGGATGAGGATGCCCTTGGTTATTTCGAGATAAAAGTTCTTCGAGCGATCTTTGGTCCCGTCTGCATAGACGGTGAGCGGGGGAGAAGGTACAATGCCG
This sequence comes from Brachypalpus laphriformis, assembly GCA_945910035.1. NCBI lineage: Eukaryota > Metazoa > Arthropoda > Insecta > Diptera > Syrphidae > Brachypalpus > Brachypalpus laphriformis. The sequence continues at coordinate 91,887,982 of OX246754.1, forward strand.
AACTATACGGCCTGTACAAGGACATCGACTTAGCTAGAAGAGTTCACATACAGCGACTAAGATGGCTGAGTCATTTAGAGCGGATGGAGCCCAACCTTCCTGCTAAGAAAGTCTTCGAATCCACCCCGGACGGACGACGCAGTATCCACCACCGACCTCGCGGTAGGTGGCGCAAACAAGTGGAGGGGGACCTCAACCAACTTGGCGTGCGCAACTGGAGGCAGCTGGCTCGTAACCGTGCTGGCTGGAGAGGTTTGTTGGTTGAGGCCCAGGTCCACCCCGGACTGTAGCGCCATCTAAGTAAGTAAGTAAGTAACTGAAAAATATATAAATTGTACTTTATTAGTAAGTGAAGAATTTTTTTCAACACCCACGGCCACCCACAAGCAGTAGTAGTACTATAGTAGATACTGGTTCAGGTCTATTTTCGGCTGCGACAAGTTGTAACAATGAGCAGCCAGATGATAATTGTCCACCAAGTTCTTAAGCACTGTTTTCCATACCAGTACCTCCACCAGTACGCATTACTGGTACTCGCCAAACCTAAATGCGTGCATACATTTTTAAACGAGTGACCCCAAAATGCAAACAAATGACTGCAGTTACCGGACCTTTCGCATTGTGGGGGAACATGTGCTTCACTAATTCGTTGCAGCTCTCAATAGTCTTACAAATTGTCAAATAGAAATACGATTTTATGATCCCTGCAATGTATAATTCCATACTTATTCTAATTCGCATTATCGAGAATTTACATTCAGATGTTGTTTTCACAGTGAATAAAAATCACATTCACAGTTATACCTGTGAACATGAATTTATGACTCAGCTTAACTGTACGTGAAAAGATTTTTTTTGGCAGCCTTATCAATATTCCCGACGAAGTGCACTTACGGCTAACAACTTTGAACGGTTGGTGCTACTGAAAGTGAATATCATGGGACGAATTTAAATATTCTAAGTTCTTAACATTTAGTTTTAATTTGATTATAATTAGATGGTTTTTGTTTAACTTCTCAAGATAAAAAAATAAGTAGTAACTGCTTAAATTATTTGCACAAGGAATTTAATATTTAGAAATGTATTGTATACTGAGGGCGCCGTGGCGTAAGTGGTTAGTGTGTCGGATCACTACGCATGAGGTTCCAAGTTCGAATCCCAGAAAATACCAAAAAGTTTTTTCACGGTCCCACCTCTCGCGAGCGTCTGACAAACATCCGAGAGTATTGTTGTCACGAAAAAGCTTCTCAAATCGCCGTTCGGATTCGGCATTAAAACTGTAGGTCCCTTCCATTCGTGTGAAAAATATAACGCACACAACATGAGTGGTTGCGAGAAGCTAGTCCCTGGCACTTTAAAGAGCTGTTGCGCCAAATATTAGTTATTATTATTATTATTGTACACTGAGTCAAATCAATTAAAAGCGTACTAACGTTGTTGCCTATTCTTAATTCTTTTTTTATTGGTTCATAGATAATCTCGCTTACGAATTCTTCTTTAGTTTTACGGACTTCAACTGGTTGCAGACGCAAATAATGCTCAAGTGAAGTGACTGACGTCAAATTAATTCAAATGATTTCAGTTGAATTCACTGACTTTAACTGATTTCAAGTGAATTTACTTCTGACTTCAATGAAATATTTGAATTCACTGTTGGCTTCAACTCACATCAAGTGAACTCAATTGATTTCCATAATGATTTCAATTCAGTGATTGCTAAAAATTGAATGTACTAATTACTAAGTTTAAAAGATTGGTGATTTAAAATATTTGAAATCACAATCTTTTTTTAATACGATTGCATCAATCAATAATAATTATTTTATGATAATTCTCTTACAACTATCTCTGCTAGGCACCGGTAGAGGAGCGGACCAGCCCAATCAAAGCGCAGCACCCGCCCAGCTCAGATCGTAGAATACCGGACGCCACCATCACACATATTTTTAAAATCTCCGCGATTACCTTTGGAAGTAATTGAGGCATTCGAGGACTTCTTTTTTTTTTTTTTTTTTGCCGCCTAGGATGTAGGGGAAAACGCTTACGAGAAACAGGCCCGCTCTGTTTCAAGTAGTGTGGGACTTTCTACTCACTCAAAAACCACCTTTAACCCTTTTTCAACTTCACACCATCCACTCCGGAACCGCTTTTGCATTACTTCAGAGTGGTGTCGTTTCCTTTCCCCTTTCGGCGCCGGTTTTTCATATTTGTCTCTTGCTTGCGGGTTAGTTCTTTCTTGCCGGTAAGGCTTACATCAGACTTACATACATCTCATGATTAGGGTGATTATTAGGTCTTCTTCTCTCTTTCTTGCTTTAAGCACTTTTTCTATAAAGGAACGTACTTGATTCCAGCTCTGGTCACCCATTAACATTTTTGTCACTATGCTTTCCGAGGTGATGACGCTGATTAGAGATTCTAGGGCCCCCCTTTCAGCTTCCCATCTGTCGCACTCAAAGAATGTGTGTTTTGCGTCGTCAAGTTCTGAGCCGCCATATTGGCAAGCCGGGTTCCCTGTTTTGCTTATTCTGTGGATGTAGGCGGTGAAATAACCGTGTCTGGTAAGAAATTGGGTGACGTAATAATTTACTTCCCCGTATTTTCGTCCCTTCCATTCAGTGTTGTTGCTGATCAGCCTCATACTACTTAACTTATACTTATGTCCTGTATCCCCTTGTAGGTCCTAGGGCCTCTACTGCGCCTACGCGCCATCGTGTACGGTTTCTGGCAATGTGTCCTCCTCGACTGTTCTGCGCCATGCTCTTCGGCCCGCCAGGTCTTCTGCCATCCTGAATTAAAGGGTTCCATTGCATAGCATGGTTCGCTATGGAACTGTTACCCTTTCGCAACGTGTGACCAATCCACTGCCACTTCCGTCGTTGGATGGTTGTGCCTATTGTTTCCTGACCCGTTCACTCGTAAAGGTATTCGTTAGAGATACGATTGGGCCAGGACATCCTTAAGACATTGCGTAGGCACCTATTAACGAACGTTTGCAGCTTTCTGGTGATAGCAGTGGTCACTCTCCACGTGCTGCAACCATATAACAGCACGGATTCAACGTTGGAGCGGAACAGTCTTATCTTGGTGTTCAATCTGATTGCATTGCTTCGCCATATTTTGGACAACATCCCGAAGGCGGACTTTGCTTTGGCGATCCTGTTTGCTATATCCAGTTCGGTTCCACCATCGGTCGAGACAATACTCCCAAGATACTGGAAATCCTCTACTCTCTCTACCGGTTGTCCAGCAATGCATATTTGAGCCGATGAGTTAGTTCAAAGGCCGACGACGCCTGCCTCCCTCTTGACATCTGCTGTCATTTGGTGGAGGTTCATAATTCTGTGGGAGAGTAAGCATACATCGTCAGCGTAGTCAAGATGTTTCAGTTGAAATATAAGAGTCCATCGAATTCCTCCGTTTCCCGTCGACAAAGCTGCATGAAGCACATCGCTAATCACCAATAGGAATAATATTGGGGACAGGATACAGCCTTGTCTTACCCGACTTTTGATCTCAAATTCCTCAGACAACCTTCCTCTGTGCAGAACGTGACATTTGTAGCCTTCATATGTAGCTTTGATAATAGCAATTAGTTTATCGGGAATACCTCTCCTGCGTAAGGCACGTCAAATAAACTCCCTGTTGACACTATCGAACGCCTTCTTAAAATCGATGAATAGCAAGTGAAGCGGCGATCGATATTCAACGCACTGTTCGATGATAATCCGCAGGGTGTTGATGTGGTCGGCACAGGAGGATTCAGAGCGGAAACCTGCTTGTTCGGCATCGAGTGTGTCTTCGAGATGTTGTTTGATTCGCTCCAGGATGATTTTAGATATTATCTTAGCTACAGCAGGCAGCACGCCGATACCCATCCAGTTCCCGTGCGCTGCTCGTAAGAGCTCTGCTGGAATACCGTCAAATCCTACCGCCTTGTTGGTTTTGAGTGCCTTGATCGCGGTAATGATCTCATCTTTACTGGGAGTCGTGGTGCGTATTCGGGAACTTCTCACCTCGGGCATCTCAGTCTGATTTGGGAGCATGTCGCTAGCGAATACGTGGTTCAAGACCATAGCAAAATGCTCTTTGCATCTCTTGAGCTGGCCCTCATCCGAAATGAGCAAGAAGCCGTCTAGGCTTTTCACTGGGTGTTAGCTGGAGCTGCGACCACCTGTCAGCTCTTTGGTGATTCTGTAGACGGTCCTGCTGTCGCACCTCCGTGCAGCTTCTTCTGCTTCTGTAGCCAGCGCGTTGATATAGTTGCGCTTGTCACGTCGCACGCAACGCTGAACTTCTCTCATCTTCATGCGATATAGGGACTCTAGCTCGCTTCTCCCTGCTGCTGGGGTAGCTGCAACGCGAGCTTTCAGCTGTTTTCGTTCGTCAATCCGTCTCCAGGTATCCCCTGAAAGCCAATATTCATTAGCAAATGTTTATATTTATTTATTCGTTTTGTTTATTTGTGTGTTTATATATTTTTATTTTTTATTTATTTATTTATTTATTTATTTTTCTATTAAATTGAAGGTTTTTGTGGTATTTTCCTTCAAATTGAAATTATTAATATATAGCTCATTGTGTAAAATAGTATTTCAGTTGAAAGATATAATAAACACACTATATCGAATCTCTGTACTGTAACATGTGCGATAACAAATCCAAATATAAACATTCTAACCAAATAAATTATCTATCTATCATCTAGCTGACTTTGTGGCGGGTCTTGTGCTCAAACAGGGTGCCACCTATCACAACGCGGTTGGCATTGCAGAAATCCACAAACCTTTCTCCGTTTTCATTGCGGTTGCCTATTCAATGCTTCGCGATTACATGTTTGAGCCCTTCGTTGTCGTTGCCTACCATGGCATTTAAATCCACCATCACTATGACAATGACGGCACTTAAAAGATTGTAGAAGCTCTCCTTTGCGTCCTCAAGCGAACTATTCGTTGGGGCGTAACACTGTATGATGGTGACGCGTCGTACTCTAGTCCGGAACCTAGCCGTCATAATCCTATCACCATGAGGCTGCCAGGAAATTAGGGCCTTACGTGTTGTTGTTGTTACCAGAAGTCCTACTCCATATTCCCGCGGACTTCCGGATGGTCTTCCAGAATAGAGTAGAACAGTGTTACGCGTTGAGGACTGGTACTCGCCCGCTTTTAATCATCTTATTTCACTTACCCCCAAAATGTCCAATTGATATCGCATAAATTCTTTTCCAATTGAAGGAATCTGGCATTGTAAGGACCTTCGCTTCCCGAGTCGATGAGCGTTTTTACATTACAGAAACCTATCTTTGTCCGGGTGCAATAGCGAAAAGTCGTCAACATGTGATCAGTCCTTATCCGAGGCATAGTGTCGGTTTCTGTAGTGAGCTGGTTTCAGTAACGCAGGTTGCTGGTCCACGTTACCTAGTCTAGAATCAAGGCCCTAGACAACCCGCCTTTGCAATTTTAGCCTACACGTATAAGGGTTTATACGTATAGTTGACCGGGGACCACTTCATCATGAACTTGATTTTTACGCTACTGGCCCAAGCCAAGTTTTGGACAGTCAGTAGTTTCCCGATGAATCGCAATGCAGGAGGCTGATCACCTCGCGGTCCACCGTCCTCTGCTTTCTGAGCTCCATCTCTCCTGCCATTTCTGTTTGGGGAGCTCCTTCGCCTCCTCGGTTGCCGTTTCCCCTCCAATTTCCGCCTTTTTGTCGTAGACGTACTTCCTCTCTGCCGCAAGGAGATCAATAGGGGTCACTTCTGCGACTAAGAGGACGGCTGGCTCCGACACCGTTCGGTACGAACTTGCAACCCGTAGTGCCGCGCGCCTTTGTGCTGCGGCCATTTGTTTCCTGTATTTCTTTTGCCTTAGTGCGTCGGATCATATCTTGCATCTATACAGGAGAATGGCGTGGGTGACTGTCATCAGGAGCTTTCTCTGCTGGCTGTTGGGCCTCCAACGTTTGCCATTAATCTGCTCAGTGACATTGTGACCTTCGTAGCTCGTTCCGAAGCAGATCTTATTTGGTGCCAGCAAGTGAGCTTCGTGCTTAGGGCCATCACCGCTTCCTTGCTGGTTATTACCTCAGACCCGACTTGGAAGTCGACAATAGTTGGAATCCTCTTCTTTGTCAAAAGGACTATCTTCGTCTTTTCTGTGGCCAAACCTAAGCCATGTTCTTCCATCCAGAGCTGCACCCGCCTCACCACCTGGTTGAGTTTTCTTTGCGCGCTTTCGGTGTCTCTTGCCGTAATCAGCGCGGCGATATCATCTGCATACCCTACCATGAAGGTGTCTTCGGGCATTTCCATACGAAGAATGCCATCGTAGGAGATGTTCCCGAGATCGGGTCCCAGGATTAATCCCTGCGCTGCTCCAGCAGTAATCTCCTTTATTCGAGGTCCTTCTGCGGTGTTGTATAACAGCTTCCGGTCCTTGAGATAGTCCTTCACCATTCGCAAGAGATATTTGGGAATATCAAAATTGCTTTCGAGGGTGTTCAGCATATCGCTTCATCCGGCTGAATTGAAGGCATTTCGCATGTCCAGAGTTGCTAGCAATACGATTTTCCTTGAATAGCGGTAGCCCCGTTGAACCAATTGGACGATCCTTACCACTTCTTCAACATCTACAATCGGAGAGTGGCCCTTTCGGAATCCGTGCTGTCTTTCAGACAAATCTCCTGCTCTCTACACGGCTGCTGTAAGCCTTGGTTTTAGCAACTTTTCTAGGAGTTTCCCTGTGGTGTCCAGCATACACAGAGGCCTGCACGCTGATGGGGAATCCGGATCTCCTTTTCCTTTGCTGATCAGTACCAAGCGCTGTAAGTTCCAGCTCCTAGGGAAAACCCATTCCTGAAAAAAGCTATTGTACATGTTCAGCAGCAGCTGAGGACATGTCTGGGCAATCGTCTTGAGCACCTCTGCTGGTATTCAGTCGGGTCGAGGGGCCTTTCGGTTTTGTAGTGTTTTCGACGCGAGGATCAACTCTTCTTCACTGAACATCGGGGTTTCTGGTTGTTGGACCGGAGAGGTGCCGGGAGGCCGAACACGATGCATTCGGAAGAGTGTGTTCACTATATACTCCATCCTTTCTTCGCCGAGGACAGGGCTAGGTCTGAGATGTAGGCTTCTTCTTCGAAGCGCAGTTATCTCGTCGTTCCATCAGTACACCGGTTTCCTGTTTCGATTGGGGCCGCTCACTCGGGGCATCGAGGTATCAAATGTTTTCAGCAGCTAGCGCTGTTTCTAGGACCGCGCTTTTTCCTCCTCGATTGCGGATGTGAGAAGCTATTCGTTGAGTCTGCTAACGCTCCATCTCGGCGTTCGGCTTTGGTTTTGGTTCGGAACGCGTTGCCTTTCTCGTAGGTCAAAAACAATGTACTGGTGATCGCTGCCCGTGTAGTCTTCGGTAAATCTCCAGTTTTCTCGGAACTCGTTTATTCTTTCGTTTGGCATGGAGTAGCAGCTGATTATCGTAAGTCCCGCGCATTTCACCCAAACGAAGCCTCTTTCTGCGCCTTGGCTTTTTACGGGGAATGTCATTGCGCCTGGGATCCAGATACCAGCTGTACCTAGCATGTTCCCCATCCAGCTAGGGCCATATTTATCCTTGTATTGTTCGCTGATGATAACAATATCAGCTTCCAGTTCAATTTTGAGTTTAACGAGGAGGTCGTCTGCCGTTCGACTCCTGTGGAGGTTTCCTTGGAGTATTCTGGTTATTGGACGCTGTCTTTCTTCGCCTTCTGAAGTGCCTCCCTGAACACTCGGCAGGTGCCCGACCCCGGCATATGAGACAGCAGAGCTGGTGTGAGATTCCGCTCCGCACATAAGCAGCACTTCGAGCACCTCTAGACTGTCTAGGAATAGTAGATGTCCCCGGCCGTTTTATAAGGCTTGTACTCCCAAACCAGATATTGCATATTACTTTTTAAATCGGAGTCCGTAATTTAAGGGCGCCGTGGCGTAAGTGGTTAGTGTGTCGGATCACTACGCATGAGGTTCCAAGTTCGAATCCCAGAAAACACCAAAAAGTTTTTTCACGGTCCCACCTCTCGCGAGCGTCTGACAAACATCCGAGAGTATTGCTGTCATGAAAAAGCTTCTCAAATCGCCGTTCGGATACGGCACTAAACTGTAGGTCCCTTCCATTCGTGTGAAAAATATAACGCACACAACATGAGTGGTTGCGAGAAGCTAGGCCCTGGCACTTTCAAGAGCTGTTGCGCCAAATATTTATTTATTTATTTTTTTTTTTTGATAGATATTGTATTTCCACCGGCCAAGGGCAATATTTAAACAATGACACTCCAACCAGAAAGGTATGTGGACAGTTTTAAAAATATGTGTGCTTGGAGAAAAGAAAGCTGAAGTAGAAGTTGACATTATATTTAATGGAGATAAAATTAAGGACGCAAAACTAGTGGTGGACAAATTTAATGAGAACCTGTCAATAGTGTTAAAGAAATAAATCAATCGATCCAATTTGTTCAATATGTAAACCGAATTTAAGAACTTACGTGCCGTTTTACCCCGGTTAGTCTTCTGCATCTGGATATATTAGAAATAATAATTTTAACGAAACAAAAGAGAGAATTTGCTGAGATTGTTGCTAGTAAATTCACTGAAATAATAAATAAGTCTTTAAGTTCTGGATGCTTTTCCAATTCTTGGAAAGAATCGATGGTTATACCAATCGAAAAAGTGAAGTGTTCAAACCGTTGTAAGGTCTTTCGGGCGGTGAAGAGATTATTGAGAAGAATGTGCAAACGCAGCTACAAGAATGTGTTGACCAGAATAACCTCGTCATGGAGAATCAGTTTGGATTCAGAAGGCATCATTCTTGTGAAACTGCACTAAACTACGTACTCCTAAGCTGGAAAGGGAATCTTGCAGTCGGCGAAACTATAATAGCGGTCTTCTTAGACTTAAACGGGCTTTTGAGACCATAGACTGAGCTATATTGATAAAACAGATGCGGCAGTACGGCATTCGTGATGTTGAGCTTCAGTGGTTCGAATTATACCTCGGCGGAAGAACGCAAAGGACATCTGTGAACGGTACAGTATCGAATCAAATACCAACCTTACTAGGCGTACCGCAAGGATCCGTCTTTGTGGTCTAAGAACTGACTGCGTGATGTTTTAAGGCATGAAAAAGAAGGATGAGTTGAATATTAAATGAAAGCTTGCTTGTAGACGTAGACAAAATGCCCATGGCTGGCTGAGTATAAAAAAAAAATGGCAACTTCCGGTAGTTTTTTTTTTTATTTTCAAAGGAATAAAAAAGAAAAAAATAATGAGTAACCATTCGATAGAGGACCTTAAATAGTACTTTAAGCCATTGGGTTGGCAGCTCCCACCAGGCCACTAACCCCCGACAACCCTATTTTAAATCCTCCATTTTCTTTTTAACCGACGATAGCCATAAACAAAAAAGTTGGATCAAATACCAAATTAAAGCTGAGGTCTTACCATTAACAAATATATAGGGTTGTCTGTAATTAATTGGTCAGTTACATTGACAACCCACGATTTTTGACGTACGACTTACACGCTCTGTGTATGACCATATGGAACGCTCTCCCGCAGAAAGTTGAGAGAGCCCATCATACAAATATTTTAATTACTCATCGTACGGTATATTACAACCATGTACTGATGTGTTTTGTTCTTATCATAATCAATGAATTTCAAGTCAGATTGCACTAAGAAAGTACAACGCGATGGGAGTAAGCAAGTGTTAAGCAATTACCCTTAAGAAAAAATATTAATTTGTAACTACCTTTTCTTATCCTTTAGCTCCTGCGTCACCAGCTCTCTGTCAACCCATTGGAGAGATGTGTAGGACTCACAAATCCATTCTTGCAAGAAAGTTGAAAACCAACATTAAACCGTCAAAACATATGCGCGTAGATGCAGATGTCTTCGATGGTTTTTATTTTTTACATCTTTTATGATCATCTGCCCCGCAAACTTTTGGAAACATTTCTGAGATGATTTTGAAAAAAATTCGCAATACAAATGCATCCGAGATACATTTGATTTTTGATCGATATATGTCCCCGTCAATTAAGGACTGTGAGCGCTGCAGTAGGCAGGAGCAGGACATTCCGTACTCCGTAGTCGGACCACAGGAAGCCAGACCTAACGATTTCATTAAAAGTTTGAAAAATTACAAATTCAAAGAACCCATTATAAAATTCTTGTCAGATCACTTGGGAACCTGTTCGATGGCATCTATAATATAATTTAAAATTAAAACGTTTTTATCGCAGCTGATGAACGATGTTGTTCAAGTCGTTCAGAAGGCAACTGCGTTATTAAAACCAACGAAAATGATTTCGAGTGTCACCACGAGGAAGCTGATATGAGGATTATCTATCATAAATATAAGTAAGTGTGCTGTATTTTTTTAATATTGTTAGGTAGCATGCTGCTTGCAACGGGTAAATTCCTGTCTACCCTTAGCGAACAACCTGACGGAGCCTTAGATACTCTTAACATATGGGCCAGGAACTGCGGTCTAAAGGTTAATCCCCAAAAAACTGAACTAGTACTTTTTACGAACAAAACGAAAATACCAGAGTTTGGAACCTCTGCTGTTGATGGTATCGTACTCAGATTGTCCGATAGCGCAAAATAACTGGGCTTTGTACTGGACAAAAAGCTCAACTGGAGATTAAATATAGAGGAAAGAATTAAAAAAGCAACAATAGCCCTTTACTCATATAGTAGAATTTTTGGTAGAATCTGGGGACTCCCCCAAAATCATACTGTGGATGTATACGGCTATAGTTAGATCTATACTGACTTACGGCATTCTAGTATGTTGGCAAGCTGTCAACAAAACCACTAACTTAAGGGCAATCACCAAAGTTCAAAGACTAGCGTGCAATGAGGACAACTCCAACCGCAGGACTCGAGGCTATTCTCAACCTGCTATCGCTAGACATCTTATACGCACGTCAGCAGCCAGCTATGACAATTAGCAAGTAAGCAAACTGGAAACCGAAAAGAATAGCTCACTCGATGATCCTACTTGGTTACTTTAGTCTCGTGCCCATAACGGACTACATGACGCCATATTTAGGCTTTGTCAGGCCTTTATGTACTGTCTACCCTAGCAGGGAAGAATGGAAAAGCGGTCGTATACCTAACACCGAATCTATAGCCATCTACACAGATGGTTCAAAAATTAGCACTGGCGTAGCATCAGGCATCTTCTCCGACCCTCTAGGTATATCGAAATCCATACGACTTCCAGCCCACAGCAGCATCTTCCAAGCAGAGGTCTTAGCAGTGGCAACAGCCGCCCGTGAGTCGGCGGTAAGGGAAATGCCGCCAGAAGGTATCACCATCTTTATCGATAGCCAGGCAGCTATAAAAGCGATTATTTCCATAGAAATTAAATCGAAGCTTGTGAAGTGTTGTCGAGAAGAACTCAGGGCTCTTGGAACACAGCACAAGGTATCGCTCTGTTAGGTCCTTGGACACGAGGGTATCGCAGGCAATGAGAAGGCCGACGAGCTGGAAAGAATCGGCTCTGCAGCCCCATCAGAACATGTTGACCCCCCTGTGTGTATCGCGCCTTGCACACTCAAGCTCGCTGCAGGGAATAAGGCCATTAAGGAGACGAACACAAGATGGAACTCCATGGATACTTGTGCCATCACTAGGAAGCTATGCCCATCTTTCGACAAAGCAAGGACCGAGAGAATTACTCGGAAAGATAGAAAATCCATTTCCACCCTCGTGGGCATCATCACGGGGCACAACACTTTGCGGTACTGGTTGAAGAAACTACGCCTGACGGAGGAGGAACTCTGCAGAGGCTGTGGTGACGAGGGAGTTTTCGAGGACACTACTCACTCCCTGTGCCACTGTCCGGGTCTTCTACACTACAGAAAAAAGTTCTTTGGTAAATATTTCTTCTAGGATCTCAAGGAGCTCTTCGGCGTTTTGACAGGAAAGATGTTGAACTTCATCAAATCATCAGGGTGGTTTGTATGCAGAAACGAAGTAAGTGTGAGTTTTGTATGGTTTTGGTCGGTTTTCACTAGGCCTTAATGAGTAAGGGATTACTTTTTCCCCGATGGGTATCACAATGGGTCAACGCTGACTTGAGTGTGACAGAGAACATCTCTCCCTGCTAGCCCACATACCTAACCTAACCTAGGTAGCATGCACGAATCTCATAACATAAAGAGTTCGATGGTGAATGCTACTACCAAAAGCCCAGGCTACGACTGCATTAACTGCATTGCTTTAGTAGCAGCCCTTGGCCCGAATTTATGTCGCACGTTACCTGCTTTTCATGCATGCCCTTCATGTATCTGGACACATGATCAAAACGCTTAAGATTATAGACGTAACGAACTATGTTGTTAAATGCAACAGTAAGATTTCTTCTAGATTTCGAACTATGACTGCAAAAAATCGGACATCCGTACGTGATGAAAGGGATAATTAAAGTTTTTGCCAAACGGAGTCTTATATTTTGTGGGGTATAGAGCTTTGTAAAGGAAAGACTTCGCAAGTATCCATAAATTCTCCCGATAACTAGCTGTATATGGTAGTTCCAGTTAAGTGTACTGTTGAACCAAATACCTAGGTTCTTGGCCTTTTCCACGTAAACTATTTCTTGGTTTCCAATATGTAAAGGAGGAAAATGACTAAGGTCAAACTCATTTTTGTAAACGACTAAGCATTTTGATTTTGTTGGATTCAACCACAAATTATTTGCCTCAGACCAACGTAAAATACGATCAAGGTCGTTGTTCAATAAGTAAACACCGTTCTCGATCATACCCAATTTGCAGCTGAGGCGAATCTGTGCATCATCCGCATACAAATCAGCCGATGAGTTCTGAACTTGCACAGGAAGGTCATTAATACATATTGAAAACAACAGTGGCAAAAGTATTGATCCTTGGGGTACTCCAGAAAAAAGTTTGAAGACACCAGAGACGTGTTTACATATCGCTATAGCTTGGCTTCTTCCAGATAAGTAGGAAAGCATCAAATTAGCAGCTTAGTCAGAAAACCAGAACTGATTTTTCATTTTTGAGATGAAGACACTATGGTTAACTGTATCAAAGGCCTTAGAAAAATTCAGTAATCCTAAAAATGATACTATATCTCCATCCATGGCGCGTCTGAGTTCTTCAGTTACTTTAAGGACAGCAGATAAGCAACTGTGGTTTTGTCTAAAGCCCGATTGGTTAACACATAAGAGATTATTGTTTTTTATGAAGCTTGAGATCTGGCGGCAATGCAAAAGCTTTTCGAAAACCTTCGAGATAAAAGGAAGAATGGATATTGGCCTATATTCGGGTGGCGATAGACGTGTGGCAGGTTTTTTAACAACGGGGATAACTTTGGCAATTTTCCATGTGCAAGGGAAGGAGGATGTCATGATGGTAGTGTTGAATATATGGGTGAGAGTAGGCAGAATATGCGGCGGTATAATTTTTATAAAGAGAGGGTGCATTTCATCGAAGCACATAGCTCTCGATTTAATCTTTAAAATATTAATCACGACATCGGCTTCTTCAATTCTTTGAAACTGGAAAAAGCTGTTCGAGCGAGGACTGCTTGAAAGCACTGAATGATTGATTGAGTTATTATGTAGATTTGGAGATCCAGATTGGACTTTTGCAAAGTTTGAGTTGAGAACGTCTGGGTTTAAGTTTTCAGGAAATTTTTCCTTTATGCGCACAACGCCAAGTTCCCGAATGTTTTTCCAAAGCGTTTTAGATGGTAAATCTTTGTTGAGCCGATTTGAGTACTCTTGGATTTTAGATTCCCTAATATGTATGCATACCTTGTTTCGGGCCACACGAAAAGAATTAAGAAGCTCTGGTAACCTGAAACGTTTCCAGTGTTTGTAGGCCAAATCTCGTTGCTTAACATACTTACTTAATTAGATGGCGCTACAGTCCGGGGTGGACCTAGGCCCCAACCAACAAACCTCTCCAGCCAGCACGGTAACGAGCCAGCTGCCTCCAGTTGCGCACGCCAAGTTGGTTGAGGTCCCCCTCCACTTGTTTACGAAACCTACCGCGAGGTCGTCCTCTACTGCGCCGTTCTTCCGGGGTGGATTCGAAGACTTTCTTAGCGGGAAGGTTGGGCTCCATCCGCTCTAAATGACCCAGCCATCTTAGTCGCTGTGTGTGAACTCTTCTGGCTAAGTCGATGTCCTTGTACAGGCCGTATAGTTCGGCATTGTACCTTCTCCTCCACTCACCGCCTATGCAGACGGGACCAAAGATCGCTCGAAAAACTTTTCTTTCGAAATAACCAAGGGCATCCTCATCCGGTTTTGTCAAAGCCCATGCCTCTGCGCCATACAGCAGGACTGGGATGATTAATGTCTTATAAAGAGTTACCTTAGTAGTTCAAGATAGGGCTTTGCTACTCATTTGCCGTTTTAGCCCATAGAAAAAACGATTGGCAAGAGTAATTCTTCGCGTGATCTCCCTATTGATGTAATTTGCGGAGTTCACCATAGAGCCTAGGTAGACAAAATCCTTTACTACCTCAAAATTATATCCGTCTATTGTGGCGTTCTGTCCAAGACGCCGATGTTGGGTGTCCTTTTTTGTAGACAGCATATATTTTGTTTTGCTTTCATTGACCGCTAGACACATCTTTGCTGCCTCGATCTCAATACTCGTAAATGCCCCATTGACGGGCTGCTGAGTTCTTCCGATTATGTCAATGTCATCGGCATAAGCGAGTAGTTGTACAGACTTGTAGAAGATTGTACCTCCGGTGTTGGCTTGTGAGTTTCGTACAATTCTCTTAAGTACTATGTTAAAGAGATCGCATGATAGCGCGTCACCTTGTCTAAGACCTTTCCTGACATCGAACGGTTCGGTGATGTTCTTACCGACTTTGGTGGAGCAGCGAGAGTTCTCCATCGTCATTCTGCACAAACGGACGAGCTTGGCAGGGATGCCAAGACTAGACATGGCTCTGTTAACTCGTCTCTACACACGCTATCATAGGCAACTTTGAAATCGATGAAAAGGTGGTGCGTATCGATTTTATATTCATGGGTTTTTTCCAAGATCTGCCGTAGTGTGAATATTTGGTCAATGGTGGACTTTCCAGGCCTGAAATCGCACTGATAAGTACCTATCAGGTTGTTGACGATCGGTTTTAGGTGTTCACATAATACGGCAGACAGTATCTTATATGCGATATTTAGGAGACTTATACCTCTGTAATTGGCGCAGTTCAGAGGGTCTCCTTTCTTCAGGATCGGGCAAACGACGCTGAGGTTCCATTCATCGGGCATACTTTCGTCCGACCAGATTTTACAGATGAGCTGGTGCATGCTCTTTACCAACTCATCTCCTCCTGCCTTGAAGAGTTCAGCGGCAAGGCCGTCGGCTCCAGCAGCTTTGTTGGATTTGAGTTTAGATATCGCTATCCTCACTTCATTCTGATCGGTTTGACGGGAATCCTGACTGCCATCGTCACTGTTGTTTAACAGTCTGCAGAAGTGTTCCTTCCATATCCTCAGCACCGACTGCGATTCTACTACTATATTGCCATTTTCGTCCCTGCAGGCTTCTGTTCTGGCTTTGAAACCCTGGCATGTTCTTTTTACCTTTTGGTAAAATTTTCGAACATTATTCCTGCAATAAAGTCTCTCAATCTCCTCGATCGAGCGCTTCTCATGCTCTTTTTTCTTCTTTCTGAGAAGTGGATGTTCCTCTTTTCTTCTGCTTACGTAAAGCTCGTAAGCAGCTCTAGTTCTTCTATGCAGCGCGGCTTTGTACGCTTCTTGTATAGCTGCATGTGCTTGCCGGCATTCCTCATCAAACCAGAGGTTTCGTTTTGGTGGCCGAGAAAAACCCAGTACATCAGAGGCGGCATCTCTGATGGCTTATTGCCAACGCTGCCACTGGTCTTCCGCATTTGCTGCTGCCGGCATAGGACTTAGATTGAGATTAAAAGAAACACGATCGGCAAAGGTTCTGGCGGTCTCTTGCGATTGTAGCTATTCGACGTCAAATTTCCTCACAGCATTTCGTTGATTTCGCTCCGTTGTGGATATCCGCAACCGTACCTTGGCTACAACTAGGTAGTGATCCGAGTCCACGTTGGCTCCTCGGAAAGTCCGAACACCCAGGATACTGGAAGAATGTCTTGCGTCGACCGCAATGTGATCGATTTGGTTGACAGTTTTTCGATCAAAGGAGAGCCATGTTTCTTTGTGAATATCGAGACGTGGAAACCGCGTACTAGCTACGACAAAGTTTCGCCCCGCTGCAAAGTCGATTAGCCTGAGTCCGTTGTCGGATGTGATGTCGTGCAGGCTGTGCTTTCCGACCACGCTACTAAAGACTTCCTCTCTTCCTAGCTTTGCGTTAAAATCACCTAGGGTAATTTTAACGTCGTGACAAATTATGCTGATTTTTGACTACCTTGGTTTTTAATTTGACGTAAATATCAAACAAATAATTTATAGAGTTTTGTAAGAAAGTTACTTGGTCATCAGCGGAATTCATGAAATAAATTTGTTGCCGGTCAATCTGGTGAATATCCTCTTCCTACTGAGCCAAGTCAATATTTTTAAAATCACGGTACTCGAATGTAGCGGGTAATATTCGCGGAACAATATTTAATGTCGCATAAATTAGGTCGTGCTTTGAAAAAGCAGATGCTGATAGTTGGTCGTAATGCAGAAAAATTTCAGTATTATTGCTAAAGAAAAGATCCAGTAATGTTGCGGCATCATTAGAGTATTGAGTTGGATTATTAAAGTTCGTCGTGTAAAGACCAAGACTATTCATTCGCTCAATAAAAGATTTGGAGGTCTCACTATTCAATAAATTGCAATTGAGTCACCACATATGAATATTTCTGAATAGCTAGAAGAAATGTTTTCAAGTACTCTGTAGAGATTCGAAAGATCAACGTATTTGCTAAGCCAGTAAACTATACCAGCTAAACATTTGCTTCGGCCGTTCAAAATTTCGACAAAAGAATATTCAATAGGGGAAGAAATATCCGAACTTAAGACAAACCTATGATTAATTGAACTGCGAATGTAAATAGCTACCCCTCCACCTCTTTGATATTTGGCGCAACAGCTCTTTAAAGTGCCAGGGCCTAGCTTCTCGCAACCACTCATGTTGTGTGCGTTATATTTTTCACACGAATGGAAGGGACCTACAGTTTAGTGCCGACTCCGAACGGCGATTTGAGAAGCTTTTTCGTGACAACAATACTCTCGGATGTTTGTCAGACGCTCGCGAGAGGTGGGACCGTGAAAAAACTTTTTGGTGTTTTCTGGGATTCGAACTTGGAACCTCATGCGTAGTGATCCGACACACTAACCACTTACGCCACGGCGCCCACAGACACAAAACTACCAAGAAGAAAAATATATGCGAAGTGAGAAATAAGTTCAGATATTTGGCTGAAATTCAACAAGTAATGTAAAAATAAGAGAAGGATTAATGCAAAGTTAGAAAAAATATAACAATATAGGAGATATAATAATAATCTTGCGTAGTACGAAGCTTACGATTTCCCATCATCGTTTTCCGGCTCGTTCGTTGTTAGGTCGGCGATAATTGTATCCAAGCTTTCGATAGATTTAATAAAAAGTGTTTTTGCATCCGCTGTTGGCTTTTTGTGTTCCGCACAGTCCGTTCAAGTAAAATATTAAAGAAGTCGTCTGACAGCGCGTCACCTTGTCTAAAACCTTTTTTGACATCAAAGGTCTCGGTGAGGTCATTACCGGCCTTGATGGAGCAGCGAGCGTTCTCCATCGTCAGCCTGCACAGACGAACAAGTTCGACAGGCATGTCAAACCTAGACATGGCTCTATAAAGCTCTTCTCTATAGATGCTGTTATAGGCGGCCTTGAAATCGGTAAAGAGATATAGAGTATCGATTTGGACTTCTTGGGTTTTCTCCAGAATCTGCCGAAGTGTGAAGGTTTGATCGATGGTGGACTTTCCTGGGCTGAAACCGCACTGATCTTATATTCGATGTTGAGGAGACTGATGCCTCTATAATTGGCGCAGTTAAGGGGGTCTCCTTTCTTGTGGATCTGTCAAACGATGCTGAGATTCCATTCATCAGGCATACACTTGTTTGACCAAGTCTTATCGATGAGTTGGTGTATGTACTCTACCAATTCATCACCAGCTGCCTTGAAAGTTCGGCCGGTAAGCCGTCAGGTCCAGCAGCCTTGTTGGATTTTAGCTTGGATATTGTTCCTCACTTCGTTTTGGTCAGAAGAATATAAAATTGTACATTATACATGCGGGCTAGGTTAATCCAACCTAGAAAAACAAAGTTTTTGATGCTATTACATGATGTGCAATCTTCTTCGGTAGGCGGGTATCTGGCATTTTCGCAATTTTGAGGATGTAGTCGAAATGAAGCTTAAGAGGAGATATACATAGCGGAGACGATCCGGTCTCCAGATGTAGCATATAGTTGGGACTATGAAGTGGTAGATGAAAGGTTATTTTTTTTTTTGTAAAAAATCTAAGTAGTTTTTCCACTTCTTCATATTGGTTAATACCCCAGACTTGTGCGGCGTAGAATACAACTGATCTAGCTGTGCTCTCAAAAATTTGTATTTTGCTGATTGATGTAGTCCGATGTTGTAGGTGCATCCCCTCCAGGTTGAATTTAAAAAGAACTTGGCCGTATTTGGCTTTTCCTCAAGGTGTTTTTGCATACTTAAATTTGGTCTAAAAGTTACTCCAAGATCCTTATATTCCTTTACAATCTCGATTTTCTCACCTTTAAATGCCCAATGTTCGGATCGTGCGTATCTCCCAAAACCTCTCCTAAAAACGATTACTTTGGACTTGTTCAGGTTTACCATTAGGTTCCAACTTCTGCAATACTGCTCAAGTTCATTAATCGTTTTTTGTAGAACCACGGGGGAGTCACCAAGGAGAACGATATCGTCTGCATACATGAGCAGTTTAATTCTAGTACCACCATCTAAAATACCTCCCGTAAGCCACGATACCAGGTTTTCGACGAATAGAATGAAGATTCAAGCACTCAACGTACAGCCTTGTCTTACTCCCATTTGCGTTTCAAACCAATCTGATAAAAGAGTTCCATTCCAGATGGCAGACTTAGTTTCGTGGTAAAGATTTTGTGAAACCTTAAGCATTTTCGATGAAAGTCCCAATAAGCTTAGCTTGTAAAAAAGTGCGTTACGGTTAATTGAATCAAATGTAGCTTTCAGGTCCACAAAGAAAGCGTACAGTTTGTAGCCTTTTTCTAGATACGACTTAGCGATACAGGTGAGAGTAAAAATGTGGTGCACCGTTGAGTATCCTTTTCGGAATCCTGCCGGAAATTCACTCAGAAGGCTACGTTCATCAACCCAAGTTGAAATTCGATTAAGGAGAACGGACGAAAAAATATTCATTAAATTGTTTAGAAAAGAGATTCCACGATAATTTGACGCATCATTTGGGTCATATTTTTTATGCAACGGAAATATGATAGCCGGTTTCAAAAATGTGGTTAAATGCTACGGATAGGTGGTTTATGAACTCGGAAGTCGCATATTTGTATAACTCCTAGGAAATTCTGTTCAATCCTGGGGCTTTATTTTTCTTTCCATTATTTATCGGATCTGTAACTTCTGTAGTTGATATCGGATTGCCTAGCATTAAGTTTATTATTTGCGGAGTTCCATATTGTATCAGGGGTACGTTTGTGGAAGCTCGGTTTAGTAGAGCCTGGAAGTGGTTTAGAAGAGATGCAGGTGATAATGTGTATCCTATTGTAAACCTTATTACGTTGATCTCTCTTAGTACTTTCCAAAACGCACTCGGCGAACGCGTAGAAGTCACCAAATTAATCAAAGAGTTCCTGTTTTTTGCGTTTGCACACTAATTTAAACTCTTTATTGCACTCCACATATTTGTCCTTGAAGAAGCGTCCACCTAATTTACTAAATACTCGGAGAAAAGAAAACAATCTTTGCCTCAGTTTATGACATTCTAAATCAAACCATTTTTCTTTTGGATCAAATTTCTTGTAAAACTTTTTGTTTGAAAGGCTATTATGAAGTTCACTTCTACATAGAAATATCGCAATTTGTGTTTTTGGGTAGCAAATTGGTGGTGTCAGAAGAGGGTGAACATTAAAAATGTGTAATATTATTTCTATTCCGAGGCCGGCAAAAATTAATTCTCATCCTAAACCTCCATGTGACTAAGAAAATGCCGATTGTGGCCATCGAGCCTTTACGGCCAAGCCTCCATTCTGTCCCGATGGGGGATCATCAGCGGATTGACGGAAACTGATCACATGATCCCGATGCTAGCATTGGAAAGGAGATTCACTACAAGAATTCCCGATAGAATATACTGGAAGAACCAAAGAATCATGAAGAAAAAGGAGTTGGCTTTCTATACCGACGGTTCTAAGATGGACGTTGGCACGGGAGCCGGAATTTATTGTGAAGTCCTAGGAATAAACCACTCCTTTAGAATAAAAGACGACTTCAGCGTCTTCCAGGCCGAGGTCGCAGCTATTATACAGGCTGCTGACATTATACGGGAGAGTAATATCGTTGGTAAAACGATCACTGCCTATACAGACAGCCAGGCAGCCGTCAAGGCTCTGGACTCTGCCGTAATTAGGTCGAGGCTCGTGAGAAGATGCAAATCACTCTTAAACGAGATATCTAGAGCCAATGCGGTGACCCTCTGCTGGGTACCAGAGCATATGAATATCGAAGGTAACAAAATGGCTGACGAGCTTGTTAGGAAAGGGTTGGCGCTGCACTTATCGCGGGCCCTTCCCTCTGTAGCAACCCCAATAAGTTCCTTGCGGAAAAAAATAGAGGATGAAGCCACCGGTCGAGCAAACAGACGCTGGGTTCATCTGGAAACATGCGCTGCGGCCAGGGCGCTATGGCCGGCCTAGAGCAAGAAGAGATCAACCTCTCTGGTAGAGCTTAGTCGTTATAACGCACGGGTCATTTCTGGCATAATTACTGGATATTGTGCCATTGGCTTTCACATCAAGGAAACCATCGTACAAAAAATAGAGCGCGACCGGCTCAGCTGGTATTGCCACGTTCAAAGAAGAGATCATTTGAACCCTGTTAAAAAGGCAATATCTATGCGCGTTCCAAAGACATCGCGATGTAGGAAAGACAGGCTTATAAACGCCTGGATCACACAAATGCGACGACATCGGCATTTCATTGTCCTCAGTAACCGAGTGATCCAAAATCGGCAGGCCTGCCGATATTTTCTGAGGTCAAATAGTGGAATCAGTAGAAATGCGGTGAAGTGGGAGGGTTGTGATCCCTTGTTTTCGGATCATAACCTCGCTGATAAAAGGAAGAAGAAGAAGATTGTGCCATTGGCGTTCACGCGGAGCAACTCGGTGTGTTGCATAATGACTATTGCAAAAGTTGCAGGGACTTAGAAGAAAAAATTGAATTTCTTCGTCACCTGTTGTGTGACTGTCCTGCCCTATCCGTCAGAAGAATGAGAACTCTTGGTAGTTACTTCTTCTCGGAGCTGGAGGACTTGGGTAATGTTGAGCTGACGGACCTCCTGAGATTCATATCACTTTCTGGTTGGTTCTAACGCCGAATTTTCTTTACAGCGTTTCCAGGGTTAAATGATTGGGCACAATGAACCCGAACTGTTGGTCTGAGTGAGCAGTGACTCTTTGTCACAAGGCACCCATCTACCTAACCTAACCTAAACCTCCACGTGGGTGCCAGCCTTGTGCGATGTCAAGATCGGGTTAGCTAAGGTCAAGGAGCATTGAATATGATTCTTAACTCCTCAATAGTTTAAGCATCTGCAGATGCTTTTTGACCATCGAATTAAGGTACCTGATTTCAGTGGTGGTATGAGCGCTTAAACACAGAAAACCGTGCCCAAGAATGCAAGGCTGGGGGTTAAACCAGTCTCTAACGAGCACTTTTAGACACACGGACGGAGTCTGTCGTATTTTAGCCTTATCCCGATAAATCGACTCTGTCGAGACTGACCTAATTTCCGTTTTACTTGTGGGACTAAAAATAAATGAATCCAATAAAAGAACAAACCAAATAATTAAAATGCGAGCTCTTCATCGGAAGTCAGAAGACCCTAGTGGGAAGCGAGGACCTTGAGAGGAGTTCCACTCAAGGTGCGCTCCCCGAACCTTCTACACCCCCAAAATCGGCAGCAGCGCAGGACACTCGACCTAGTGCCCATAAGCACGCTGTTAAGAACCACAAATTAGCCAGTAACCGCAGAAAAAGCGCGTACCAAAGGACCTTCTTAATTCTGGGTAAGATCACCAAGAACGAGGAGGCCAGGAAGATTTCTGCGCTGGACCTGTTTGATATGTTAAGATACCAGCGGATCGTTGATGAGTACATTAACTCCCGGAGCGAATAATCTCAAGCACAACAACCTCGAAAGACCGGAGCGCCAAAGCGCAACGGCTCCCAGGAGGAAGTCAAGTCCGACTCCCAACGGAACAAAGTTGCGAAACTGTCTATCGCCAAGTCAAATGATCCATCGGTCTCAGTGCCCCAGACGACACGAACTGTGAGTGAGGCTGTCAGAGATGACCTACAAGTCGCATTAGTAGATGAGCAGTGGCTGACGCTCGGGGTGCGATAGAGATCAAACTATCAGATATGGTGATGGAACACCTAATAAATAATCAAGGAGGGCCGCTACCCTGCTTTGACTCAGCTGAAGTCATAAGAGGGTACAGTATCATCAAATACGGGGGCACCTACTCTAAAAAAATCCTAAGCGGCTGCGTTCACGGATTGAGACTCAAGCTAATCTTAGGAAAAGAGATTCCGAGGAGACCGAGAATCCGCATTTGACTCCCCAACATGGAAATTGAAAGCGAAAATCTAATAAACTGTTTACAACTCCACAGTCCAATGGTTCCCATGGATGACTGGAAAGTCATAAAGGCTGATGAACCGTATAACAATAACAATACCCGGTCTTTCCTGATTCTGATCACCGAAGAAAGTGCCGTCACCCTTGATAAGACTGGCTGTAAACTTCGCTTTGGTATCAAACATGCCAACGTCAGGATCTTCAGATCAATAGGTCTGAGCGGCGACTTAAATGAAGTCGACGACGACAACAGGCTGTTGGGGGACATGAGGATCGAGAGCACCCTAGCCACCACTTCAACAACTTAAGATAATACCAATGCTGAAAGTCATACAGATCACCTACATCACTCGGTTTGTGCTACAGATAATGATGGATGGACTTTCTGAAGGAGGAGGATCAAGAACCATGGGTTAATGGCTCTAAAATAAAGGCCCTAAGTGACACCCAATATAACCTATTCTACAACCGTAATAACATCAACCATGGTAAGCCAATAATATATACAGTTTGGTTCCACCATCGGTCGAGACAATACTCCCAAGATACTGGAAATCTTCTACTCTCTCTACCGGTTGTCCAGCAATGCATATTTGAGCCAATTAGTTTGTTCCAAGGCTGATAATTTAAGTTTTTGCCGTATTCATTTTTAGCCTGACGACGCCTGCCTTTCTCTCCACACCTGCTGTCATTTGGCATATATCGTCAGCCTAGTCAAGATGTTTCAGTTGGGATGTAAGAGTCCATCGAATTCCTCCGTTTCCCGTCGACAAAGCTGCACGAAACACATCGCTAATCACCAATGGATATAGCAATGGTGACAGAATACAGACTTGTCTTATCTCACTTTGTATCTCAAATTCCTCAGGAAATCTTTCTTTGTGCAGAACGTGACATTTGGACCCTTCATATGAAGCTTTGATAAAGCAATTAATTTATTAGGAATAGCTCTCCTGCGTAAGGCAAGCCAAATAAACTCCTTGTTGACACTATCGAACGCCTTTTCAAAATCGATGAACAGCAGGTGAAGTGGCGATCGATATTCAACGCACTGTTCAATGATAATCCGCAGGGTGTTGATGTGGTCGGCACAGGAGGATCCAGAGCGGGAAAGTGCTTGTGCGACGTCGAGTGTGTCTTCGAGATGTTTCTTGATTCGCTCCAGCATGATTTTAGCTATTATCTTAGCTACAGCAGGCAG
The DNA here is from genome assembly GCA_945910035.1 of Brachypalpus laphriformis. Classification (NCBI taxonomy): domain Eukaryota; kingdom Metazoa; phylum Arthropoda; class Insecta; order Diptera; family Syrphidae; genus Brachypalpus; species Brachypalpus laphriformis. Next base: position 91,912,069 of record OX246754.1, read on the forward strand.
CACGCAGATACCCATCCAGTTTCCGCAGTCCATTAAATTTCCTTTCTTAGGACGTTTAACAATCATTCCCTTTTTCCCCTCGTTAGGAAAGCTTTCAGCTAACTAAGCTCTCTCTATAAGTGGAAGCAGAAGCTCAGCCGATGTTGTTGGTGCTGTTCGTAAGAGCTCTGCTGGAATACCATCAAGTCCTACCGTCTTGTTGGATTTGAGTGCCTTGATCGCGAAAGTGATCTCATCATTACTGGGAGTCGTGGTGCGTATTTGGGCATTTCTTACCGTGGGCACCTCAGTCTGATTTGGCAGCATATCGCTAGCGAATACACAAATGGGTAAGGAACCGTATAGGCTTTTCACTGGATGTTGCCTGGAGCTGCGACCGCCTGTCAACTCTGTGATGATTCTGTAGACGGTCCTGCTGTCGTACCTCCGTGCAGCTTCTTCTGCTTCTGTAGTTGCGCCTGTCACATCGCACGCTACGCTGAACTTCTCTCATCTTCTTACGATATAGGGACTCTAGCTCGCTTCTCCTTGCTGCTGGAGTAGCTGCAATGCGAGTTTTCAGCGGTTTCGTTCGTCAATCCGTCTCCAGGTATCCTTAGAAGCCACGCCCTATGCCTTTCCTGCGATCGATCGACAATTTCTTCAGCACCAGATGTAAAAACACTTTTCAGAGCATACCAATGGTCTTGGATGGTTGCGGACAGTGAGCTGCTTATTGCTTCCACACCTTACGAAAGGTGCTCCCTTAATTAAATAAATTACATAAGTACATTTTCTAGCGTGTATTTTTTTCCCTTAGATGCGTCTGACAAGGGCTAGGCGACAAGTAAACGTTTTCGTGCTATCTCATTCCATATTTTGTAGAAGTTTAATAACAAAGCCCTGTCTCGACTAGCCAATGAAACTCTATATAAGACCCTGATCATCCCAGTCCTGTCTTACCGCGCCAAAACATCGACCTTATTGAAGGTGGATGAAGATATCCTTGGTCGCTTCGAGAGAAAAATTCTTCGCAATATATTCGGTTTGCTGTAACGGTTTTCGAAGGAGACGATTCAGTGACGAACTATAAAACTGTACCTACAGCGAATTAAAAGTTGACCTTTTTCTCAACATTTTGACTCCGTCTAGCGAGATCCAAAGTGTCTTGAGCTTCATATTTACTCACGTTATAATACCCTACGTTTCAGGGAAAATTTATGCGGTTGCATAAGTTATTCAGAATTGGAAATCATGTGCGCATATCTACAGTGTCTGGCAGGGCCTTGGCTACGCCTAAAACGTCTTGTATTCATGCATTCGTACTGAGGGCGTCATACTCTGTTATTTACTAGTAGATTCAAGTGGTTGCTCCAATTATTCGTATTTTGATTCATAACCGATTCAATTTGAGATCGGTTGCTTCGCTGGCGTATGCGAGTTTGGGTCTAAGGGTCGCTGTGTACATCGTAAGAATGATTTATGGGTTTGGTCCCCAATTTATACAGGAAATGTGGTTGCACGTGTAGAAAGCAATCGACGCATTTTTTTAATATTTCTTCAGTATTAAGTTTCCAATACAGTTTCTTATCCAGGATAAGCTTTTTCGAAGATTTTCGGATGTCTCCTCAATAGAATGTAGTTCGAACTCTGGGATTTTTTTTTTATTTGTAAAAGTCTACTCTGTTTTCCTTGGGTTGGTTCGTAGACAACATTCCTTGACCCAGTCAGTTAACGTTTTCAGGAAAATGGAATTAAGATTTTGAGTTTTTAAGATTTGAATAAACATTGTTGGTTTCATATATTTCATATATCAAGAAATATTCAACAAAAAAAACAGAAATGATAGCGAATGAATTGCAATAATAATTAACAATTATAAAAATAAGCCGTCTTCATAATGACAAAACAATAAATTCCTTAATGGAATTAACATATAATTTTGTGGCAAAGATATTTTCACTTTCTAAAACACTTTCTAAAACGTACAATTTCTAACTACCTTCCTAAGAAGCACATGGACTAAAACTCTGACTTTTGCGGATAATTGGCACATCAATAAGAGAAAAAACCTCTTAACATATTCTTACATCGTCGGTAGTTATATTCCAACAAACCTACATCACCTCTGCATCGCCCCCGCCACCCCCGTGACTACGAGATTTCACTTGACAATAGCCTTCACCAATAGGACCATAACACAAATGCATTTAAAGTTCCACCCCCATTTGCTTCCATTGTTCCATGTACACAAGTGCAATACTGCAAGTTTAGCCAAAGTACAATGAAACCAACACTTCAGCCCGACCATGTAATTATTTTATGCAAGTTGGATATGGAAATGACTATGACGGCATTGTAGGGAAAGTTCAACAACTGTCTTGCGTGCAATCGATAAGAGTAACATTGGCAGGAAGGCAGAGACTAGGTCAGGTGGTGCTGACAAAGGACGTTTTCAAAGGCAAGGTAATCGATCAATCTGCAGTCATCAACGAAAATAATATATTCATGTCTTACGTTGTATGCTGGTGTTCTATATTTAACAATGTCTTGATATAGCATTTACAAGTAATTGAAAGTTTTTAATAAAGTAGATTTTCAATGCCAGGTTATTAAAATTACTGGCAGGGTATCACTCACATTAGGGCTCTAAAGGTTATATGAAAATAGACTGCAATTCGACTAGCAGGATAAGTATCATATCAATATATAGGTAGAAAAATAAATTGTGAAGTTGCTGACATGTGAAGACAGAATATACGAATATATACATCTAAATAAATAAATAAATTGGTTGACGCAAACAGCGCATGAAGGGCGTAGCTTTCACAACTATTCGTGTTATATGTATTATATGTTACACGCGAATTGAATGGTCCTACAGTTTTAGGTCGTATCCGAAGTTTTTACTAAATATCCATGTATCGTTGTACAGCTCGTATTACTCTTGATTGAATATTCTCCTCTAAAGCCCATCAACGCAAACGCGACCAAATTTGTTCTGCAACTGAATAGAAATATATTCAGCCCCCGAATATACAACGCCGTATGTATGTATATAGAGTCACCTTAGTTGTTGCCCACAAAGTTGCCTGTTCAGTCGAAAGAAACAACGATTGGCAAGATTTGAATTTCTGCGCTACGGTCATTTTCGGGAGTAATAGCAATAATCTGCTCATTGTAACGTTCTGACCGATTTGACGATGTTGCGTGTCCATCGATGTTGACACCATACATGTGTTTGGTCTTGCCCTCGTTCACTGTTAAGCACATTTTGACAGCTTCTGCTTAAATTGTTTTTTTTTCCGACGGTAGGTGAAAATCTTCAACAAGACACTATGAGGATCGACAGCGCGTGCTCATAGTAGTGTGGGATTCTTACCCACTAAAAAACCTGCCTTCAAAACAAACTTGTTTTTATTTTGACTACAACTAAGTATTCGACTTATCAAGTAGCTTTCATTTCACGAAATAATGACGTTTTGCAGGTACCTTCCCATAAGAAGTTCCTGCTAGCTCCGCAGTTTAGACGCGGTTACTTACCGCGCTAAGCCTAAAGGTTTGATTCTTTGTAGACGGCGTAATAAATTTGTTTCATCCAAAACTTGAAGGACTGAAAAACTACCGTGACGTTCTAGTCGACTTTTATGCTTTTTAGCGTAGTTTTTGATTTCGTCTTCGATTGTTTTAATGCCAAGATCTCTGTGGATATCTGATATACCATGGCGCATTAACAATACCTCTTAGCATTTGGTTTTGAAAAGTTTGTAAAATTTTAATGTTACTTATTGTGGTAACACCCCAGAGTTGTATACCATATGTCCATACGGGTTAAGCAAACCTTTGTCCATTCATTTACTCTATCCAAAGCTTCATCCAGTTTTTCTGTGGTATCTTCGACCGTTTTACCTACTGCCAAGATAGCAGTGTCGTCGGAAAATGTACCTATCTCAGTACCTTCTACTTGCGGTATATCACGAGTGTATAATAGATATAAGACTGGACCAAGTATGCTTCCTTGCGGCACCCCAGCCATTATTTCCTTAAAATCAGAAAGGAATAGTCTATTCGTAAAGTAGTTCTTCAAAATATTATATAGGTGCTCTGGCAGAACTTGTCGTAATTTAAACTTTAAGCCGTCAAAGGCTTGAGAGACGTCGAGGAATACGCTTGAACAAATCTTTTTTTCTTCAAGAGATTTTTCGATTACATGTGTTACTCTATGCACTTGTTCAACTGTAGAACGCTTACTTCCGAATCCGAATTGATGATCCAGGATGAGATTCCTTTCTTCTATTACCGGCTGTATTCGCCTAATCAATATTCTCTTGAACACTTTGGATATAATTGGATGAAGCGAAATCGGTTTATAAGACGTTTTTTCATTCTTCGGTTTCCCAGGCTTAAGGACCATTATTACTTCGACGACTTTCCTTTGACTGGGAACATATTCGAGTCTAAGCGCTGCGTTTATAATGAACAGAAGCTTAATTAGAGCTTTTCTTGGTAGATCTTTAAGAACCTCTTCCGTGATAAGGTCATATCCAGGAGCCTTCTTAGGTTTAAGTTTCTTTATTTCTTTCTTAATTTCGGTTAGTGTTGCATTTCTTATTACATATTGTCTATATACGACGTATTTATATTTTGAATAAGAGCTTGTCCATCAAACGGTTTAAAAGTTTCTTCCAGGTGGGTGGCAAAAACTTGCGCTTTCTCTTTACCATGCCTGGCCCATTCGTCTTGATTTTTCGTAATTGTTGCGGCTTGAATTTGAGGTTTTTTAATATCTTTTATAGCCTTCCAAAGCGAGTAATTATAATCTTTTTCTGCGGTTAAACTATCTAGGTAAGTTTATATTTCATTATTCTTAAGGTCTTTAATAGATCTTTTTAATGAGTTACACAAACGGTTAAGATGTGCATTATTTTGCGGAGCCCGAGTTTATTGCCATTTTTTGGGCGCTATTCTCTCCTCCTTATTTCCTGCGGATAATTTTGAATGTAGCTGGCCGGCGTTTTCTTAGGTTTGGGTTTATTCTTCCACGCGGCATTCTGTAGGATTTCGACGAAGCGATCAACTTCAACTTCAAGTTCATAGGGCGTTTTAAGTGATACGCTCAGCTCGATATTTGCTTCAATATCTTTTTTGAAGCCATCCCAATTAGTTTTCGCGCTGGTTAATCTGGCCGGTCCTACTTTTTTAATCAGAGCTTCGCTTATCGTCATAATGAATGAAGAATCAGAGGAGAGATCAAAGCTTTCTTCAACTTCTATACGGTTGCCAGATATTCCTTTAACAACAAAGAAATCGATCAGATCTGGTATCTTATTTCTATAATATTAGTCGGCCAATATGTTGCTTATCCGTCGAGTGAAAATCGCAATTGTATTGCTTAGCCGCATTTTAAAGCTTTCTAGCTTTCTGAGAGGCGTACCTTGAACCCCAGAAGGGTTGTTTCGCGTTGAAATCAGCACCAATAATAAAATTTGGTTTAAGGAAGTCGAAGATGTTTGTGAAATAACTTTCTTCAAGTTAACATCGCAGTGGACAATATATAGACGAAATGTTGAAAAAATGTCTATTTCTAACACGTACCGTGCTTACTTGAATTGCTTCTAATTCAATCTTTATTTCTGCTAAGTGTTGGATACATTCTTTTATAAACAAGGATGATCCGCCTCTGGCTCTTTCCGATGGGTGGAAGGCTATATCCCCTTATCTTAACATTCGATTGTTTTGTCAGATGAGTTTCGCAGACCAAGCATATATCAATATCTTTTTCTCCTATAAATATTTCTAACTCGTCGAGTCGTCGTATGAACCCGTTGGCGTTCCATGTAAGAATTTTAAGCGTTTCTTTCATATTCTGGTTGAAGTGCGCGTGTTATGGATGTTGTTTTCTAGTGCAACTAGTCTCTCGAACATAAGTTTGTTTGTTTTGTATTGGTCTTCAAGTTTCACAAAAATTAGGGAGAAAACATTGGATACAGGATTTTGTGAGCTACCTCTATCGCCGTTTTCAATGTCGCAACTTGAGCACGAGTCGTTACGTTAAAGTTTGGATGGTTTCTTGCTTTGATATCCCGTGGGTTGTCGGTCATATACTTGCCATTAGCTGTCATCACCGCATGAGCATAAGACTGCACGCCAACATTCGAAGATTTTGCTTCTGTCACCTTTTCTCTACTACGTTTGGGTTTTTCTTCATTATCTGATCTAAAGTCAATATTGACGGATTTCCTATCTTTCGGTGGTTTTTTCGTAGCTTTTTGGGTCTGTTCTTAATTGGTTTCGAATTTGGGCGCATGGAATTTTTAAGCGTATCGCGCCTTTTTTTGAACTCTTTCGCCACTTTGCAACCTCGATAGTTCGCAGGATGTTTTCCTTTGCAGTTTATACAAATGGCTGGGGTTTGTTTGTTTAGGTGACACTCTCCGAGAGATGTTTACCTGCGTATTTAAAGCATCGCGGTTCTTTCGGCCAGTAAATCTGCGTATGATTGAAACCTTGACAGCGCTTAGACTGCGGGATCGATCTGGAGCTCTTACGCATAGGTTCGATTTTGATTACGATGTTTAGAATAGTCTCAATACCATACGAACATCTTTATTTTCGTCTTTATCAAAACTTAACTGTCTCAAGCCGGTTCACCATTGACCAAATATTCACACTACGACAGATCTTGGAAAAAACCAGAGGATAAAAAGACGATACGCCTATGACAGTGTGTATAGAGACAAGTTGTACATGTCTAGCCTCGGAATCCGTGCTAAGCTTGTTCGTTTGTGTAGGATGACGATGGAGAAAACTCGCTACTTCATCAACGTCGGTGAAATTACCACCGAATCGTTCGATGTCAGGAAAGGTTTTAGACAAGGTGAAGCGCTGTCATACGATCTCTTTAACATAATACGTTAAAGAATTGTAGGAAACTCACAAGCCAATACCGGTGTTTCAATCCCTTACAAGTCTGTACAACTACTTGTTTATGCCGATGACACTAATATAGTCGGAAGAACTCAGCGGGCCGTCAGTGGGGCGTCTGCGAGTATTGAGATCATAGTTAAAGATGGATTTAGCGGTTAATGAAAGCAAAACAAAATATGTGCTCTAGGCATGTGCAAAAAGTAAGTATACGGTATTTAACATTCGTTACTTGAAATGAGTATTGGTACCGAATACTTCTGAAAATAAGTTTTCGATACTAATATTCACACACCCAGACACTAATCCAAATGGCGCAATTGTATCGAATCCGTACTTATAACCCAACCACGCATTTACTTTAGAAGCAATATAAAATACACGCAAAATGGGAAGAGCAATGTCGAGTTATCCTGTGTATGCCCCCAGATCGGCTTCCAAGACGTGACATAGGGATTCTACCCGATGAGTTGGAGTCAATGGCGGAGGATCGAGAAGGAAGGGGGGGTCCACCCGAGCTTCCTACCGCTGCGACACTCACGAAAGATTGTCGGTCCATTGAAAATGAATGGATGAATAAAATACACATCAACATATCGTTCGGCAGCAGCATGACTCGTCTCCCTGGTTTTTTATGTTCTATTGTACTTCTACATGTTCCCTTTTTCTCTTCTCTTGCACTCTCCTGTCTTTGCTGCCAAACGTTCCAATTTGATTATTTTTCTGTACAACATACTTAAACCACGACAGAAGCGAATACCAGGACTCGAATGTTGTGATCTTTGGTCAGTAATCAGTATTCCGTATTCCAAATGTTCCAATTTGATTACATTTGTCCACAACATGCTTGAAAATGAATCATGGGATACCAGGTATTAGGTACCGAATACCAAATACCGAATACTGAATTTTATAATAAGTAACCAGTAATAGTTCGTTATTCAAAAGTAATCAAATTGCACACCACTAATATGCTCTTTACAAAAAAAGGATACCCAATATCGGCACCTTGGACAGAACGCCAGAATAGATAGATATAATTTTGAGGCAGTTAGGAACTTTGTCCACTTAGGCTCTATGGTGAACTCCGCAAATGACACCAGTGAGGAGATGGGAGATAAAAAAAAAGAATTACTCTTGCAAATTGGTGTTCTTATGTACTAAGAAGGCAACTGAGTAACAAAGCTCTATCTCGAACTACTAAGGTAGCTCTGTATAAGACACTTACCATCGCAGTGGCGCAGAGGCATGCACTTTGCCAAAATTGGATGAGGATGATCTTAAGAGAAAAGTTCTTGGAGTTCTCTATGGTTTTGTCTGCATAGTTGGCGTGGACGAGAAGGTACAATGCCGAACTATACGGCCAAGACATAAACTTAGCCAGAAGAGTTCACACAGCGACGAAGATGATTGTGTGATATAGAACGGATGGAACCCAACGTTTCAGCACGGAAAATCTTCGAATTCACCCACGATGGACGGCACAGTAGACGACGACTTTGCGGTAGGTGGCGCAAGCAGGTGGAGTGGGACTGCAAACAACTTGGCGTGCGAAACTGGAGACAGCTGGCTCGTAACCGGGCTGATTGGAGAGGTTTTTTGGTTGAGGCCCATATCCACCCCGGACCGAAGAGCCACCTAAATAAGTAGAATGAATGTCATATTTTGTATATAACTTTTTGGTGCTAAACATTCATATAATCGAAAATTGGTTATAACGAAAATGGAACCAAATTTTATATATCAAAGTGCGATTTCATTTTATCAAGTTGTAATAAAGTATTGCGCTATTTCTTAACGTCCCTTTAATCTGCATCTTCATCTCAGCTGCCGTTAATTTACTCTCATACTTTTTGTTCATTTACCAACAGTGTGAAATATTTGTGGGCACTGAACGCACAACTGCGGTATAGAGCCTTCCTTTCAACTCAGGGGGCATATTTCCGTCATCGAAGATAGCGGAGTTTTCTCGCCTTTATAATATAGTTGGCCGTATCAATTGAACAGAATATAGACATTGCTAAGGTATTGTCGTATCCCTTGACACCAGTCCCAACAGCTCTATGTCATTTAGATGGAACCATAAGCAAAACTGACAAATCTGCTTTGATTAAATTATTGAAAAAGAAAGTAAACAGCCAAGCACCGACAAATATCGAGGTTGTTGTTCTCGATGGATTTTTCATGTTGCATCTGATGAAAGATATTCCAAAAACGTTTGAAAATGTATCAAAGAAAATTTTGCAAATGGTCACGCGGTTCAGTGCTGATCGAATTGATATAATTTTCGATCGTTGTTTTTCGCCCTCTGGGCTCTAGTAAAATGTTTAACACAATACTGGGAGAATGATGAACTGGTACCATTTATTGGCAACTAAACAATTTATTTCAATTATGATTTATATTATCGCTTTCAATGACATAATGATAAAACAATAAAACTAATTGACAAATACTCCTGCGAAGAACATGAAGAAGCGGATACAAAAATAATTTATCACATAACTAAGATAAAAGATGAATCAAATATTTTGTTAAGATGCTCTGATACAGATGTTCTTGTAATAGTTCTTGGAAACATGAAAAATCTTAAAAGTTCAATAAAGATTTGAATGGAGGTTGGTGCTGGGTACTATCCTTAAAAGAACCACTATCTAGTTCCTAACTAGGTTTTCATACGACAACTGGCTGCGATTATAATCCAGCATTTCTTAGGATAGGAAAATTAAAACCGTGGAAACTACTGGAAAATTCCTTAGAATATCAAACAGCGTTCACTATGCTAGGAGAAACCGTTTTTGCTTGAAGAGAAGTGACCTTTAAAGTTATTGAAATCTGTGTGGGTCACATGCATAACATTAGATATACGGAAACGGTAGACGGAGCAAGATTCGAAATATTTAATAACGCGTATAAGGTAAAGGATCTGAAAGAATCATTTGACGTTAAGCTCAAAAGTTTCGATGTTTGCCACCCTGTCGACCTGAACTACGCCAACAGCTGATACGCGCTCAATCTTCTTCTTCTTCCTTTTTATCAGCGAGGCTATGATCCGAAAACAAGGGATCACAACCCTCCCACTTCACCGCATTTCTACTGATTCCCCTATTTGACCTCAGAAAATATCGGCAGGCCTGCCGATTTTGGATCACTCGGTTACTGAGGCCAATGAAATGCCGATGTCGTCGCATTTGTCTGATCCAGGCGTTTATAGGCCTGTCTTTCCTACATCGCGATGTCTTTGGAACGTGCATTGATATTGCCTTTTTAACAGGGTTCAAATGATCTCTTCTTTGAACGTGCCAATACCAACTGAGCCGGTCACGCTCTATTTTTTGTACGATGGTTTCCTTGATGTGAAAGCTTCCACGGATCTTCGAACTTCTTATTCGATCAAGCTTTGTCACTCCTGCTGTCATGCGAAGCATCTTCATCTCAGCTGCCGTTAATTTACTCTCATACTTTTTGTACATCGTCCAACATTGTGAACCGTATGTGAGCGCTGGACGTACAACTGCGGTGTAGAGCCTTCCTTTCAACTTAGGGGGCATTTTTCTGTCACAGAAGATAGCGGAATTTTCTCGCCACTTCATCCACCCTATGCTTACACGATGATTGATGTCGTCATCACAAGATGCTTTGCTATTGATCATAGATCCCAGATATTTGAACTTTTCGCACTTGGGAAGCACTATTCCATTCAAATAAATGTCTGGAATAGGCCTGAGTGGATCAGAGAACGGGCAGCACAAGTACTCTGTCTTTTTTGAACTAATGCGATACACATTTCCCTCCAAAACATCCACCCACACATCAAGTGCTCGTTGCAGGGATGTAGGATCCCCACTTATGATGGCTCCGCAAAGAATAACTGATGTACCTTGGGGTCCATCACTTTACCTTCAAGCAGATAATCAAGGACTGTAATAAAGAGCAAAGGACTTAAAACGCTTCCCTGGTGTACCCCGACTTTGATTGGGAACTCTTCGGTTACTCCAGCGGGGCATCTCACTTTTGTCTTTGCTGCTTCGTACATGTCCATAATCATCTGTACATAGGTTTCTGGAAACCCTCGATGTCTTAGCGCCACCCATATCAGATCTCGTGGTTGTCTGTCGAATGCCTTTTCAAAGTCAACCAATACAATATGCAAATCCCTTAAGGAATCACGATGTTTTTCCATTATGATCCTTATACTTTGGATTGCATCTGTGGTTGATTTACCCGAGACAAACCCGCACTGATCATCAGATAGTCGTATTATTTTTCGCAGTCGGCCACCTAATACCCGCTCAACGATCTTCATGGTGTGTGACATCAGCTTGATCGAACGGTAGTTATCACAGTTTCGCGTATCACCCTTCCCTTTGCATACAGGGAGAATGTAACTTTCCCTCCATTCATTTGGCATTGGATCACCTCTCACGAATTTAGAGATGAGAATTCTGAGCCATCTGAACCCGATGTCTCCCATCTTTTTCCAGAACTTAGAGGGTATCTCGTCTGGCCCAACCGCTTTTCGTTTGTTGGAGTATTTGACCGCCTCACTAACTTCTTCGACTGTAATGTGGGGTATTTCTTCACAGTTAGGAGTGGCTCTTGGAAAGTATAGCCGGGGAAACTGTTCGTTTAAAAGCTCTCACAATACTGCCGCCACCTCTGCAGAATTTTGTCGTCATCCACAAGAAGCTGGCCATGAGCATTGCTAATGAACTTTGGCGAACGAATCTCCTGAGCATTCTTCCTTCTTTGGGCGGCTATTTTGAAGATAGTGGCACTCTTGTTCATATTGTGTCTTCGCAGCTCCTGGATAGCCTGGTTTGCATCAGCAACCGGGGAAAATATTTTCTCCAGCTCCCGATACAGGCCCTCCGTACTCTCTGCTTGAAGCTGAGCGCACTTCTTCTTCGCTTTTTTCTTGCAGCATCTGTATTCCATTTCGAGGCGAGCTTTTTCGTCACTATTATTAGAGGGGCACTTTGACCAAGCTTTGAAAGCCGCTTTCTTCTCATTTATCACTTTCTTAGCTTCATCACTCCACCACCATGTTTCTTTGGCGTGTTGATGGTGGCCTTTTGAAGCTCCTAGCAGTGATTTGGCCTTCTTTAAGCAAGTTCGCTGTAGGGAATCCCACATATTTTGTGCTCTGCACTCTTCATCCTCAGCTCCGTTGATGGTGTGAGAGAGGTAATTTTTCATTACGAAAACAAAAGCCTCGCCTTTTTCTTTGTCCAGATTGTACCACTTGATTTTCTCAGAGACCCTTGTTTGTTTGCTTTTCTTCGGCGTTTTCATAAAAATTTCTGTTAACAGGAGACGGTGTTGACGAGCGATTGCCTCTCCCAGGATCACTTTGCAATCTTTTACCCGAGGCTTCATGAAACTGCCTACCAAATGGTAGTCAATCTGAGTTTCATCTCCACCACTGCTGTAAGTGATCAGGTGTCGGCTTTGTTTGATGAACATGGTATTTAACACGATAAGACCGTATGATTTGCACATGCTTAGGACGTCTTCACCAGGAAGACGTATCCATAGCCATATCCTAGTCCTCCATGGCAGTCTTCATAGTCTTCGTTTGATTTCCCGACATGTCCATTCAAATCTCCTCCAACAAACAGAAATTCTTCCTTTGGGATGTTCTTAAGGAGATTGTGGAAATCTAGCCAAAATGCATCTTTATCTATCTGATTGCACCCATTGTGGGGAGCATATGCACTGACAATATTCCACACCTCTCCTTGTATTACTAGTTTGAGAGACATCAAACGGTCGCTGGACTTCGAAATGCTCAAGACGTTTCCAAGTAGCTCTGCCGCAAGGATGATACCGATTCCGTTCCTAGCCTTTTCCGTTCCGTAGTAGAACATCTTGTAATCTTTTGTCCTAACGTCCAAGAAACGCGCCCGATTCCCGGTGTTTTTCCATTTCGTCTCTTGGACACACAAGATATCCACCCGCCTTCTATTCATCATCTCTTCCAGCTCGTAACTTCGACCGGTCATGCTTCCAACGTTCCAACTCGCGACCCTTAAATTGCGTCCAAACTGTTTCATTATGTTGCTAGCCCCCGGAATCCGTATAGCTCTGACCCGAACATTTCTGCTCGGTCCAGGATCAGTACCATGCACAGCAGTGGTAGTTCCTGGCGGGGTAGTGCCTTTCCTTTTTGCAAGTATTATCATAATGATACAGTTTTGCAATACAATTTTTGCACCATATTGCGATGGTGTTTGTTGTTTGACACGTGCATGCTCCTGTTTTAGTATTGTTTGATCTTTCTTTTATGACACCGGTGATCTACTTACTTACTTACTTAGGTGGCGCTACAGTTCGGGGTGAACCTGGGCCTCAACCAACAAGCCTCTCCATTTAGCTCGGTCTTTAGCTAATTGCCTCCAGTTGCGCACTCCAAGTTGGTCGAGGTCCCCTTGAACTTGTGCGCGCCACCTACGGCGATAATTCCCTCTACTGCGTCGTCCCTCGGGGTTAGATTCGAAGACTCTGCGGGCCGGAGCGTTGGTGTCCATTCGCTCTACATGTCCTAGCCATCTCAGACGTCCAATACGCAGTTTTTTGACTAGGTCGATGTCGCTGTACAGCTCGTATAGTTCGTGATTGAATCTTCTCCTCCAAAACCCGTCAACGCAAACGGGACCGAAAATCTTACGAAGAATTTTTCTCTCGAAGCGACCAAGGATATCTTCATCCTCTTTTAATAAAGTCCATGTTTCAGCGCCGTAAAGCAGGACTGGGATGATCAAGGTCTTATATAGAGTCTCCTTAGTTGCTCGAGAGAGGGCTTTACTGTTGAATTGCCTTATAAGCCCAAAAAAACAGCGATTGGCAAGAGTTATTCTTCGATTGATTTCTGCGCTGATTTTGTTTGCTGAATTTATAGCAGAGCCAAGGTAGACAAAGTCCCTTACTACCTCGAAGTTATAGCTGCCCACGGTGACGTTTTGTCCAATTCGTCGATGTTGGTTATCCCTTCTAGTTGACAGCATATACTTGGTTTTGCCCTCGTTTATCGCCAAACCCATTTTGGCCGCTTCCGCCTCAATGCTTGCAAAAGCACCGGTGACAGCCCGCTGAGATCTTCCGATAATGTCTATATCGTCAGCGTATGCAAGCAGTTGTACAGACTTGTAATAGATTGTGCCTCCGGTGTTGGCTTGTGAGTTCCGCACAATCCGTTCAAGTACAATATTGAAGAAGTCACATGACAGCGCGTCACCTTGTCTAAAGCCTTTTTTGACATCAAAGGTCTCGGTGAGGTCATTACCGACCTTGATGGAGCAGCGAGCGTTCTCCATCGTCAGCCTGCACAGGCGGACAAGTTTGGCAGGGATGTCAAAACTAGACATGGCTCTATAAAGCTCTTCTCTATAGATGCTGTCATAGGCGGCCTTGAAATCGATAAAGAGGTGGTGAGTATCGATTTGGAATTCTTGGGTTTTCTCCAGGATCTGCCGAAGTGTGAAGATTTGATCGATGGTGGACTTTCCTGGCCTGAAACCGCACTGATAGGGTCCAATCAGGCTGTTGATAAAAGGTTTCAGGCGTTCACACAATATCGCAGAAAAGATCTTGTACGCGATGTTGAGGAGACTGATGCCTCTATAATTGGCGCAGTTGAGGGGGTCTCCTTTCTTGTGGATCGGGCAAACGATGCTGAGGTTCCATTCATCAGGCATACACTCGTCTGACCAAATCTTAGAGATGAGTTGGTGTATGCACTCTACCAATTCATCCCCAGCTGCCTTGAAAAGTTCGGCCGGTAAACCGTCAGGTCCAGCAGCCTTGTTCCATTTTAGCTTGGATATTGCTATCCTCACTTCGTTTTGGTCAGGTGGACGGAAATTTTGACTATCATTGTCCATGTTGAATGGTTCATTCTGCCTGACAGCGGGATGTTGGTCTTCGTCGCCGTTATACAGTCTGCAGAAGTAGTTTTTCCATATTCTCAGCACCGACTGTGATTCTACTACGAGGTTTCCATTCTCATCTCTACAGGTTTCTGTACGGGTATTACTTCTCTGACACGTTCTTTTTACCTTTTGGTAAAACTTCCGTACATTGTTCCTGGAGTATAGACTCTCGATATTCTCAAACGCGCGCTTCTCATGCTCTTTCTTCTTCTTTTGGAGAAGCCGATGTTCTTCCCGTCTCTTTTGCTCATAGAGCTCACGAGCAGCTCTCGTCTTCCTTTGCAGCGCCGCTTTGTATGCCTCTTGTTTTGCTGCATGCACTCGCCGGCATTCTTCGTCAAACCAGGGGTTTCGCGGTGGTGGTCGAGCGAAACCCAGCACATCAGTCGCGGCGTTTCTGATGGCATGTTGGCAGCGTTGCCACTGGTCTTCGGTACTTGATGCTGGCGGCAAAGGGGTGATTGAGAGATTTCGGGATACGCGTTCAGCGAAGAGTCTGGCGGTCTCTTGCGATTGTAGCTTTTCGACGTTAAATTTTCTCACAGTGATTCTTCTTTGTTGCTCAGATTGGGATATCCGCATTCGTACCTTGGCTACAACAAGGTAATGATCCGAGTCTATGTTGGCCGCTCGGAAGGTCCGGACATCCAGAATACTGGAGGCATGCCTTGCGTCGATCGCAATATGATCAATTTGGTTGATCGTGACATGATCATTGGACCGCCATGTCTGCTTATGAATGTCGAGATGAGGAAACCATGTGCTTGCTATGGTGACATTTCGCTCCACAGCGAAATCAATTAGCCTTAGTCCGTTATCAGACGTGGTGTCGTGTAGGCTATGCTTACCGACTGCTCTACCGAAGACGTCCTCCTTTCCTATTTTGGCGTTAAAATCGCCCAATACGATCTTAACGTCGTATTTAGGACATTGCTCGTATGTTTTGTCGAGGAGCTCGTAGAAACACTCTTTGGAGGCAGGGTCCTTTTCTTCTGTGGGGGCATGAACACATATTAGGCTTATGTTAGCGAATTTAGCCTTGATCCGGATAGTCATAATACGCTCGCTCACGTGTCGGAAGCTTAAGACTTCTTGCCTAAGTCTGCCGCGTATGACAAATCCGCATCCGAATAAGCGTTGCCTGTTGCCTCTGTAGCAATCACCGTAGTAGATGTCACAGTTTTTCATCTTCTTTTTGCCTGGCCCATCCCATCGCACTTCCTGGATGGCGGTAATATCTGCTTTATAGCAGTCTAGGGCCTCTGCTAGTTGTTCGGCTGCACGTGGTCTGTAAAGGGACAGAACGTTCCACGTACAGATCCGAAGGTCGTTGTCCTTATTTCGTTTGCTGGGGTCGTCATTAGTTGGGTCATCCTTATCCGAGGCTTTTGGTTGTTTCGGAACCATGCGTTTTTTACGTGGTAGGGAAGTTACCCCGACGGCACAACCCCCAACCTGGAGGGCCAGTTCCTTAATTATTCCCCTAGGACGAGGGGCCGGGTACACCGGTGCCAGTAGTCCACCGGTGATCTCCAGTCGTGTCAACCCACGGACTCGCATGCACACTTGTGGGAGGGTTTTTATGGTAGTATATGTGTCGCTAGGCTCACTTGGGTGTTATATTGCCTAGATCTGATTTGTCCCTTAGTCGCCTTTTACGACAAGCGCTAGTTGTTGGGGGGCGCTGCAGTGATATTCTTAACCCGTCCCTGCACGGGAGCTGATACGCGCTCAATATATACTGAAAAAGAATTTGAATTAGGAATATTTGATTTCACATCCGCTAATATGTACATATGTACATTACAAATGATATTTAACTATATTTTCTAGACAACGGACTTAACTATTGCAGTGATGAAGAATCCAATGACGAGGGAAATCTCTTCAGCGAAGGAGAATGACGAAAATCGATTTTGTTAATTATTACTCGAAATAAATTTTAATTTTATAGTTTTATTATGATTGTATAAATAGATAGATTAAAACTGCTGCAAATTGAACAGAGAAATTCTGAAAATTTATTTGTACTTCTGAATAAACCCATCTCATATTTACGCATACCTTAAAGAGACTAATGCAATGTATTTTGACTTATGGTGAAGACTTTTTTTTCTAAATTGCAGATTAAACAACTAATAATTGGACTTACTGAAAACAAAAACAAAAAAAACCCTCTTATGTTACTTTAGGTGTAGAAACATCATGAACAGAAAAAGTATTTGGTTCATTTCGAAATGTTGGCTTTTAAAATCAAATAATTTCGAAAGTATAAATGCTAGGACTAAACTTAATACACGGTCTTAAAGATCTTTAAACAATCTTTCAGAATCAGTTGAAATATTTTTATTCATTTACATTTTTTTGAAGATATGCAACAATTCCTTATACAACCCATTGAAAAGGCCCCTCACGCACAATGCGCTTTGACGCGCTCTGGCAAGGTGTTGCGACCGGAATTTTAAGTAGATATAAATGATGTTAATTAACACAACGAAAATTGAAATTGAATGAGCAATATATAGCAAGTTCTAATTTTAGTAACAGTTTTAGCATTAAATTGGTTTTGCACTTTATGGGAATTGAAATATAGCCCCCAAAAGAACGCGCAATACTTACAAGTACATATGTTACTCGTACAACCGATATTTCGACAAAATTAAATACAGACTGTGTCATTCTAGACTAAGAGCTGGTGAAATTTTTTCATGATTATTTCGTCAACAAAATTTTGCTTATTTTTTGGTTGTCGTGTTCGGATACATTACGGATGTGAAATTCTGGCGGACTTGGGCCTCAAAGTTGTAAAAAATGTTGGAAAAAAAAGTTATAGCGTCAACTTTGAGTCTTTGCTTGATGAATCGCAATTAAAAATCATATCGTGTAGTGAAATTGCCAGAGCGATTGGGCGGTCGCAAACCCCTGCCAGAGTGCCCGAAACATGTAACAGAAAGTCTAATTTTTAAGTTATTTCGTCAGCACTCAAATTTTGGTATATCATCTAGTATATACTGGTGAATCTAGAACTGAAATGCCAGAGCAAAATTCCAATCGCAACACCTTGCCAGAGCGCGTCAAAGGGCGTGCGTGAGGGGCACGAAAGAAGAACCACTATCAAGTTCCTTGCCATGTTTTCATGCGACAACTGGCTGCGATTATAATCCAGCATTTCTTAGGATAGGAAAATTAAAGCCGTGGAAACTACTGGAAAATTCCTTAGAATATCAAACAGCGTTCACTAAGCTAGGAGAAACCCTTTTTGCTTCAAGAGAAGTGACCTTTAAAGTTATTGAAATCTGTGTAGGTCACATGTATAACATTAGATATACGGAAACGGTAGACGGAGCAAGATTCAAAATATTTAATAACACGTGTAAGGTAAAGGATCTGAAAGAATCATTTGACGTTAAGCTCAAAAGTTTCGATGTTTCGTGTTTGCCACCCTGTCGACCTGAACTACGCCAACAGCTGATACGCGCTCAATATATACTGAAAAAGAATTTGAATTAGGAATATTTGATTTCACATCCGCTAATATGTACATATGTACATTACAAATGATATTTAACTATATTTTCTAGACAACGGACTTAACTATTGCAGTGATGAAGAATCCAATGACGAGGGAAATCTCTTCAGCGAAGGAGAA
Organism: Brachypalpus laphriformis; assembly: GCA_945910035.1. NCBI lineage: Eukaryota > Metazoa > Arthropoda > Insecta > Diptera > Syrphidae > Brachypalpus > Brachypalpus laphriformis. The sequence goes on from OX246754.1 coordinate 91,930,552, forward strand.
TGACGAAAATCGATTTTGTTAATTATTACTCGAAATAAATTTTAATTTTATAGTTTTATTATGATTGTATGAATAGATAGATTAAAACTGCTGCAAATTGAACAGAGAAATTTTGAAAATTTATTTGTACTTCTGAATAAACCCATCTCATATTTACGCATACCTTAAAGAGACTAATGCAATGTATTTTGACTTATGGTGAAGACTTTTTTTTCTAAATTGCAGATTAAACAACTAATGATTGGTCTTACTGAAAACAAAAACAAAAAAACCCTCTTATGTTACTTTAAGTGTAGAAACATCATGAACAGAAAAAGTATTTGGTTCATTTCGAAATGTTGGGTTTTAAAATCAAATATTTTCGAAAGTATAAATGTTAGGACTAAACTTAATAAACGGTCTTAAAGATCTTTAAATAATCTTTCAGAATCAGTTGAAATATTTTTAATAATTTACATATTTTTGAAGATATGCAACAATTCCTTATACAACCCATTGGAAAAGCCCCTCACGCACAATGCGCTTTGATGCGCTCTGGCAAGGTGTTGCGACCGGAATTTTGCTCTGGCATTTCAGTTCTAGATTCGCCAGTGTATACTAGATGATATACCAAAATTTGAGTGTGGACGAAATAACTTAAAAATTGGAGTTTCTGTTACATGTTTCGGGCACTCTGGCAGGGGTTTGCGACCGCCCAATCGCTCTGGCAATTTCACTACACGATATGATTTTTAATTGCGATTCATCAAACAAGGACTTAAAGTTGACGCTTTTATTTTTTTCTTCAAGATTTTTTACAACTTTGAGGCCCTGTAGCCCCTAAAGCGCCCGGCCCAGGTCCGCCAGAATTTCACATCCGTGATGTATCCGAACACGACAACCAAAAAATAAGCAAAATTTTGTTGTCAAAATAATCATGAAAAAATTTCACCAGCTCTCCGTCTATACGCACTCAGCGATCTTTATGGTGTGTGACAGCAGCTTCATCGATCTATGAAAACACCATCTTTATACACAATTTCGGTTTCACTTCCATTCTAGTTTTTCTGGAACAAAAGCAATAAAATATGTCGAAAATACTCTTCCGATACATCTACTTCAAAATTCAGTTTAAATAAGTGATGTTAACACAACGAAAATTGAAACTGAATGAGCAATATATAGCAAATTCTGATTTTAGTAACAGTTTTAGCATTAAATTGGTTTTGCATTTTATGGGAATTGAAATATAGCCCCCAAAAGAACGCGCAATACTTACAAGTACATACATATGTTACTCGTACAACCGATATTTCGAGAAAGTTAAATACAGACAGTGTCATTCATAAAGCATAATCAATCAACTACAAATCAACCTTAACATAAGTTAAATTTTATACGTTATTCTCTTTTTATTTTAATACGTTATTCCTTATTCATTACATTTTCCGTCGTTTATCAGTCTTCATCAACTTAAATGGTGAATTTGGCATTTGAAGCTGGATCAAAGTGACAGATGAAAATAATTTTTTCATTAACACCGGCCAACAAAAAAAAGTTTATTTTCCTTGTGTCTGTGTTACAACACAGTTACAATCATTATTTTCTGTTTCTACGTGTCAAAAAATAAACGAAAATATAATACGTGAACTTTAAACTTTGTTCTTGCTACGACAATGATAAAGAAGTTTCAAGCGTTTTCTCATATAAATACTAACTACTGAACATAATGGATCCCCGTTCGCTGGACTGTGTTACTGTAACGATGTAAAGGATTTATTTAAAGAAATTGGAATACCGTGCATTGCTGATGATTGGCGTCTTTTTATTGACAGCAACAAAATGAAAATTACAGTCAATTAAAGGTATGCTTGTGAGCTTTAAAAATATGGGTTGCAGAATGTCCCTAAAACTGCACATGCTACATGCTCATTCAGAGCAATTTAAAAATAACATGGGGCATATTCGGAAGAGCAAGGTGAACGCACCTGAAAAAGAACCTACGCAAGAAGGATAAACTCTGTCAACAGACTATGTGCGCTGAGAGTATGCAGTGCCTTTCGTACGGTGTCAGACGAGGCAGTATGTGTCATCGCGGGAATGCTACCAGCGGATATCTTGGCTATCGAGCTACAAAGGACCTACGACGCCAAAATTCAGGAACCTCAAGCGTCAGTCAAAAATATCAAGCTGGAAGAAAGACAGCGAAGCATTAGAGCATGGCAGGAGCGATGGAACCAGTCGCAAAGGGAAGATGGACCCATCGACTTATACCGGATATCCAAAAATGGATGGACCGGAAACACGGAGAGGTAGATTTCTATCTTAGCCAGTTCCTAACAGGACATGGCTGCTTTCGAGCGTATCTGAACAGGTTTGGGCTCGATGAATCTCCCAACTGTCCAAATTGCGGAGAGGCCCAGAGACGCTCAACACGTATTTTTTCAGTGCCCACGTTTTCATATAGAGCACAGAGAACTGAAGGAAAAAATTGGAGAAATACCAACCCCCGAAAACATTGTGCACCATATGATAGCATCGAATGCAATATGGGACGCGGTGAAACAAGTTGCAGCGATAATCGTGCAGGAACTTAGGCGGCTGGAAAGAGTCAGAGAGAGCAACCAAGTCCAACCGGCAACACTTTTGGAACAAGGAGCGGAAGACAGCGAAAGAAGAGCATAAATAGCTAACCAGCCCCGCGAAGTAATACCTAACGGTAGTCCCGCGGGGAGAGTGGTTGAAGTGTGCAGGGTGTGGTTTAGTACGTAGGCGTATTCCTGGCATCGATTATTCAGGTTTGCGAATCGTGCATGCCAGTAGCTCGGGCTACTGGTATCTTTAGAAGATTACACACCCTTTGGCGCAACCATAAAAAAAAAAAACGCTTTCACCAAGATAAGATGGACTTTGAACGTCGTTATCAGGGATAATACTCGTACAATCAGAATATGATGGGTGATTTTATTTGGACCTTAATAAGAGAAAGCCCAAACATACATAAAAGAAAGATTAAAAATGTTCATTCTTAGCATTTTGCAATAACTTATTTGTAAGTAAAAAAACATTACAAATCACATAATATATTGTTTTATATTTTTTTCATCTTGTGAAGGAGATGCAAGGTAAAATCCGTTATAATATTGTTCTAGTATCTACAAAGCAAACTTGTATCTCTATTATTAGGAATGTTAAAGAAATGAGAAACAAATACGGAGAATCCAGGCAGAGGGAAATATGCGAAAATTAATTGATCTGGATCGAAATAATTTAGAAGGCGATAATAAAGGTGTATGTATCCTTGTTGAGTTGAGGAATGAAGTAAGTTAGCCAAACAAAATACACAGACCTGACGAGGAGTTGGCCTATTTTTCTACAGCATATCTTAGGTGGGATTTCATAACTTTTTATTCAGAAACTTACAAAACCAAATGATATATAATTGCAGCATCTAAAATCTCAGTTACTAACGTATTTTTTTGTTATCATTTTTACAAACTGACTTTCATTTCGTAGCCAATTTTCATTTCACAGAAGATATGTCAGGTACTTTTGCAAAATTTGGACACAAAGCTTATTTCTATCCGCGATTTTCCTGTCTCTATTTCCTTGGTAAATTATAGATCCTTTCGGTATGCCGATGTTAACCTATTATGTTCTACAACTGCACTTTCTTGGGCTTTAATTTGAATAAGGCCGAAATGAATGAGGTGAATGCCGTCTAACTGCCAGAACACAATTCGTTGTGGCGCCACACTCAGAAAATTTGCCCACAATGGTGCAGCGCGGATTATGTCGAAGCCAACGACCAAAACATCATTCCCACGGGAAACAATCAAGAAGCCAACATCAGCGTCTACAATAGGTGTCATATCCAATTCCAAAGAGCTTGCACCAGATGCTAGCAAGTCAATAACCATCGACTGGACAACATAACCAAGTCAGAGGTCAAGAAAATACAAAATGCAATCTCTAAAATTTACAATATCTTAGATCTGCCACTGATAATGTTTTTTTTTTTCAATTTTAACTCTAGAAGAAATCGCACACTGAAGATCAAAACATAATCATGGGATAGCGCGCCCATGTACTCACACACACATACTATTGCAACGATAGTCACTGCGGCATGTTTTTAGCATTGCTCAGCTTCAGGACAATGCAGAAGGATGTCTTGTACTTTAAATGAATCAGCGACGAATTTACTAAATTAAAATATTTTTTATTTTTTTAATCTCAAAGTTCTAGCTCGGTTGAGAGTACCCTAGATTTATGATGATCTATCAGTCATTCAGTCAGTCAGTGAATGCCCAAAATTGGACATATTTGTCCATAATTGTCCATACTCGTAGACGTACGAGATTTATAACACTATTTTTTGTTGGTAATTCACTCCTGTAACGAATCTAGCCTCGGAGATAGGGGAGTTGAAAATGACTCGAAATGGTTCGTGTAAATATTGCACAGCGCGCCGTCGGTTTTGCGAGAATTTGGCCTGCCGCACTCTGTGCGCTTAGATAAACTTTATAATAGGCAATGCGGCTTTGTCGATGGAAAATCTACTTACGGCGCTGTTCAAAGCTTCTGGATAATAATGAAAAAGTATCGTGACTCCTCGAAAGATCGACACATCATCTTCATTGATTTGCATAAAGCTTTTGACAGAGTTTCGAAAGATCTCATGAGGACTGCGTGGCGCTAAGATCTCAAAAAGTACACTCAAAACGTACGTTAAAATGATACAAGATATTTAAGATTGCGTAAAAACGAAAGTAAAATGCATGCCGGGAATAACTACAGAATTCAAAATTAAAGGGGAAAAGCACGAAAGCAATGGCCTAAGTCCATTGCTTTTCAATACAGTGTAAGACTTGTTACTAAAGGAACGCACCGCGGAAGCTGGAATGACTTCTCTTCTTTTCGTCCATTATAGTGCTGTCATAAGAAGTGACATGACATCGCTTCAGAATATATTTAAAAATAGGATTTAGGCGTTGGAAGATAACGTTTTAAGAGTCACTTGTGCGAAGGCACGACGTTTGCATTGTCGTTTTACCATACCGTAAACCCCCGCCGGGTATCCTGTTAGACAGAGTTATCGTTCCGAAATGCAGTGATTTAAAATACCTGGGCTCAATTGAATATGAACAGGAAATTATGAAGATTATATTGCACATCTATTGAGCGTGGTGTTAGGAAATTTCTTAGTCTTTTGTGACCGAAAAATGCCACTTAAACTCAAAGGTGTATCTTATACGACAGTCATATGTCCGGCTTTAACATATGCAGCGCAATGCTGGACGATTTGTTAAAAATAATAAAGGAAAAATAACAGTGACGGAGCTGAAAATGTTACGGATGTCAGTGGGAGTACCACAAATAGACTTAATTAGGAGTACGGGTATTCGCGGAAGCCTCCATATAAAGAAACTGATTGTGGAAAAAAACTCGGGGCTGAATGCATCAGCTGGTACTGTCACGTACAAAGAAAATTATCGGAAAATTCCGCCCGAAAAACAATAGCGACTCAAGTTCTAGCCGAAGTTTTAATAAGAGGTAGAAGACAAAATAATTGGGTCACTAAAATACAAAAACAACAGCAAACTTTTGGCCTCACTGAGGATGTAATCAGATATGTGGGAGAAATGCTTAACACATGATGTGTACGTGTACGTATGCGTTATAAATTTCAACCCTTAATAAAACAAGAAGAAGAAGTAGGATACGTGCGATTAGTAGGTATGTCTATCCATATCTTGCAAAAGTAGTCCAACGTTCTTACGATTCCCCTACATGTTGCCTTCGTTCTGGTGGACATCTGTTTTCGCTGTTGAAGTTGCTTTGTTCATTTGGTTTGTAAAGTATTATAACTCCTATTCATTTGCCAGAATGTTTATGGGAGGCATTCCTGGCCGAACGTATAATGCGGTTCTTAATATTGTGGAATAACGGCTGGACCGACTTTAATGGTTCACCCCTCACTTTGAGTGTCACGTGAGCTGCGTAAGCTGAGCGAATAGGCTCAGTTGCCTCCGAGGCTTTGAAGTGTGTAGATTGTACCCATGTTAGTGTTCGCATCGAGACTCAAGATTTTTCTTTGTCGAAAAAGGTGTGTTCCTCAAGCAGTGTGCGCCTGCTGGTCTAACGTAAATTCTGAGATTCGGAGATCACCGATACCTAAATGCTCCAATACAACAATGCGCCCAATCATACGTCGCTGATTGCGAGGGAGGCACTAGCCAAACACAGCGTGACAACGCTGCCACAAACACCATACAGTCCAGATTTGGCTCCCCCCGACTTCTTTTCGGGAAGAGGGCTAGGTGTATATTTTCTATGGAATTTAATGTATATTGGGCACTCATTCCGTAACTTTAAGAACGATTATCATCAACGCTATCGTCATTAATTTGCTTCACGTAACTCTATCACTAACGTCTAAAGTTTGTTTGCAAAATATACAAACAATTGCAAGACGCTTTTTTTTCAGCTATCGTGCAAACGATGTCGTCTTGACGGTAGTATTTGACGGTTTTTGGGTTTACTTTCATCAAAACGATATCGTCCGACGTTAATCGTTTTACGGAATGAGTGCCCTGGTCTGTATAATTGACTGCGAAATTGATAATTTTTATTTAATACGTATTCAAGTATACATACATACATACATACGTTTTCAAATGGCCCGCTAATCCTTCATGAGGGTCGCGGGGGTAGGATGCTCAGGTGGACTCTCCATCCTTCTCGATCCTCCGCCATTCACTCCATCTCATCAGGAGAGATGGAGACGGCTCCAGGAGAGATGTCGGACTTGGTCCAACCATCTGTGTCTAGGCATACCGCGGGGTCGCCTACCTGATGGCACGGCCAACATGGCACGTCTTGGCAGCCAGTCTGGGGGCATACGCACTACGTGACCAAACCATCGAAGCACAGATCGTTCCGTTCGGAGAAGTAGCTGCTCATTGAGTACCTCGCGTACTCTGGTGTTGCGCACTCGATCCCCACGAGTTATTCCAGCAACACCGAGAAGGAACCTCATTTCGGCAGCTTGTATCCGCGATCTTATTCTTTCGGTCAGTACCCAAATTTCATGACCATAGGTAAGAGTTGGAATATACACCGAGTTAAAAACCGATAGCTTAGCTTGAACACTAAGTTCGGCCTTCCTTATAACAGATTGGCCAGGCTCTCTCAAAATTGATCCAGGATGACCAATTCTACAGGATAAATCGGCATTGCTCTTTCCATCACTCGTGAATAAAATCCCGAGGTACTTAGACTTATCCACCTGCTTCAGTTGAACTCCACTAACATGCAGAGTGCACTGAATGGGTTTTTTAGGAAACGACCATTGCTTCTGACTTGTTCACGTTGATCTTCATTCCAGCATCATCGCAAACGGCTACAAACCTTTCGAGTGCGCGCTGAAGTTCGGTTTGAGAGGACCCAAGGATGACCAAATCATCCGCAAAGGGCCGATGGCTAATCCTTAGGTCTCCCACTTTGAAACATTCCCCGCCACGGCTGCGCTGCAACATCCAATTCATATATACAATGAAGAGGAGAGGTGACAAAACGCACCGCTGGCGCAGTCCAACGCCCACAGTGAAAGGTATTGACTCACTTACTTACTTACTTAGGTGGCGCTACAGTTCGGGGTGAACCTTGGCCTCAACCAACAAACCTCTCCATTTAGCTTGGTCTTTAGCTAGTTGCCTCCAGTTGCGCACTTCAAGTTGGTCGAGGTTCCCTTGAACTTGTGCGCGTCACCTATGGCGAGGGGGTCCTCTACTGCGTCGTCCCTCGGGGTTAGATTCGAAGATTCTGCGGGCCGGAGCGTTGGTGTCCATTCGCTCTACATGTCCTAGCCATCTCAGACGTCCAATACGCGGTTTATTGACTAGGTCGATGTCGCTGTACAGCTCGTATAGTTAGTGATTGAATCTTCTCCTCCAAAACCCGTCAACGCAAACGGGACCGAAAATCTTACGAACGCTTATCTTCATCCTCTTTTAATAAAGTCCATGTTTCAGCGCCGTAAAGCAGGACTGGGATGATCAGTGTCTTATATTATATAAGCCCAAAAAAAAACAGCGATTGGCAAGAGTTATTCTTCGATTGATTTCTGCACTGATTTTGTTTGTAGAATTTATAGCAGAGCCAAGGTAGACAAAGTCCCTGACTACCTCGAAGTTATAGCTGCCCACGGTGACGTTTTGTCCAATTCGTCGGTGTTGGTTTTCCCTTCTTGTTGACAGCATATACTTGGTTTTGCCCTCGTTTATCGCTAAACCCATTTTGGCCGCTTCCGCTTCAATGCTTGCAAACGCACCGGTGACAGCCCGCTGAGATCTTCCGATAATGTCTATATCATTGACGTATGCAAGCAGTTGTACAGACTTGTAATAAATTGTGCCTCCAGTGTTGGCTTGTGAGTTCCGCACAATCCGTTCAAGTACAATATTGAAGAAGTCACATGACAGCGCGTCACCTTGTCTAAAGCCTTTTTTGACATCACATTACCGACCTTGATGAAGCAGCGAGCGTTCTCCATCGTCAGCCTGCACAGACGGACAAGTTTGGCAGGGATGTCAAAACTAGACATGGCTCTATAAAGCTCTTCTCTATAGATGCTGTCATAGGCGGCCTTGAAATCGATAAAGAGGTGGTGAGTATCGATTTGGAATTCTTGGGTTTTCTCCATCATCTGCCGAAGTGTGAAGATTTGATCGATGGTGGACTTTCCTGGCCCGGAATCGCACTGATAGGGTCCAATCTGGCTGTTCGTAAAAGATTTCAGGCGTTCATACAAACGATTTTGTATGCGATGTTGAGGAGACTGATGCCTCTATGCTTGGCGCAGTTGAGGGGGTCTCCTTTCTTGTGGATCGGGCAAACGATGCTGAGGTTCCATTCATCAGGCATACACTCGTCTGACCAAATCTTAGAGATGAGTCGGTGTATGCACTCTACCAATTCATCCCCAGCTGCCTTGAAAAGTTCGGTCGGTAAGCCGTCAGGTCCAGCAGCCTTGTTCGATTTTAGCTTGGATATTGTTATCCTCACTTCGGTTTGGTCAGGTGGACGGAAATTTTGACTATCATCGTCTATGTTGAATGGTTCATTCTGCCTGAAAGCGGGATGTTGGTCTTCGTCGCCGTTATACAGTATGCAGAAGTAGTTTTTCCATATTCTCAGCACCGACAGTGATTCTACTACGAGGTTCCCATTTTCATCTCTGCGGGTTTCGCGGTGGTGGGCGAGCGAGACCCAGCACATCAGTCGCGGCGTTTCTGATGGCATGTTGGCAGCGTTGCCACTGGTCTTCGGTACTTGATGCTGGCGGCAAAGGGGTGATTCAGAGATTTCGGGATACGCGTTCAGCGAAGAGTCGAGCGGTCTCTTGCGATTGTAGCTTTTCGACGTTAAATTTTCTCACAGTAATTCTTCTTTGTTGCTCCGATTGGGATATCCGCATTTGTACCTTGGCTACAACAACGTAATGATCCGAGTTTATGTTGGCTGCTCGGAAGGTCCGGACATCCAGAATACTGGAGGCATACCTTGCGTCGATCGCAACATGATCAGTTTGGTTGATCGTTACATGATCATTGGACCGCCATGTCTGCTTATGAATATCGAGATGTGGGAACCTTGTGCTTGCTATGGTGACATTTCGCTCCACAGCGAAATCAATTAGCCTTAGTTCGTTATCAGACGTGGTGTCGTGTAGGCTATGGTTACCGACAGGCCTACCAAAGACGTCCTCCTTTCCTATTTTGGCGTTAAAATGGCCCAATACGATTTTATCGTCGTATTTAGAACATTGCTCGTATGTTTTGTCGAAGAGCTCGTAGAAACACTCTTTGGTGGCAGGGTCCTTTTCTTTCGTGGGGGCATGAACACATATTAGGCTTATGTTAGCGAATTTAGCCTTGATCCGGATAGTCATAATACGCTCGCTTACGTGCCGGAAGCTTAAGACTTCTTGCCTAAGTCTGCCGCATATGACAAATCCGCATCCGAATAAGCGTTGCCTGTTGCCTCTGTAGCAATCACCGTAGTAGATGTCACAGTTTTTCATCCTCTTTTTGCCCGGCCCATCCCATCGCACTTCCTGGATGGCGGTAATATCTGCTTTATAACAGTCTAGGGCCTCTGCTAGTTGTTCGGCTGCACGTGGTCTGTAAAGGGACAGAACATTCCACGTACAGATCCGAAGGTCGTTGTCCTTATTTCGTTTGCTGGGGTCGTCATTAGTTGAGTCATCCTTATCCGAGCCTTTTGGTTGTTTCGGAACCATACATTTTTTACGTGGTAGGGAAGTTACCCCGACGGCACAAACCCCCAACCTGGAAAGCCAGTTCCTTAATTATTCCCCTAGGACGAGGGGCCGGGTACACCGGTGCCAGTAGTCCACTACGGGAGTATGAGCGCTGCCGTTGGCCCATTAAGGGCTGCTCCGGCACCAATGTCCTGACATTGGAAATTCCTTACCGACCTGTGATCCGAATACGTCGAAGCAGCTCGCGCAAGGTATTCACTAACCTCAACCTAACTGGAACTATAGGCGCCACCGTTGACTCCGTCTAGGGAATTCCTCCGCTGCCGCCTGGAACAGGAAGAAGTGCTCTAGTGAGAAATCACTATCCCCCCCCCCCCCTCTCTCTCATCTGCTGCCACCAAGAATCCGCCAAACGGGGTTGGTTACCCACTTCTCGGGTTAAGGTACTAGGCACCCGGCTGTCACCGCGTGGAGGTTGAGAGTAGGAGTTGGTAGGCCTCAGCTGAGTGAAAACGTTTTTGTTTTCATATGATCGCATGCGCTACCGTTTGACCAGCCAGGTATTGACTTAACACCGTTTATCCGAACACAGCTTCTACAATTTGTACATAAAGACTGAATCACCCTTAACAGGGAACCATCAATCCCATACTCCTGCAGAACACTCCAGAGTTTGCCCCGAGGAACCCTATCATATGGCTTTTCCAAATCCACAAAACAAGTGTAGACAGGTTTAGCATACTCCCAGGCCTTCTCAAGAACCATTCTGAGAGTGAATAACTGGTCGGTTGTGCTTCTACCGGGACGAAAACCGCACTGCTCATCCCCCAAACTGTTCTCAACCACAGCTCTGGAACGCGTTTCTAGCACCTTAGCCAAGACTTTTCCAGGGCGACTTAAAATAGATATACCCCTATAGTTGGCGCAATCTCTTTTGTCCCCTTTTTTAAAAAGAGGAACTATCACCCCCATTTGGCAATGATCAGGTGTTTCATCGCATTCCCAGGCCATTTTAATTACACGCGAGGGCTACTGCACTCCCACTTTACCTAAAGCCTTGAGCATTTCTGGCCGAATTTCATCCACACCAGCAGATTTGCCAACCTTTAGCGCTTTCAAGCATAACTACAATATTGTACTATCCTTGCTGGGGTTCGTTTAAATAAAAGTGTCTTTTGTGTACTTCAACTGCTTATTTATTGTCAACTATTAACTTTACTTCAACACAATATTCAAATCACTTTATTCTTTATTTATTCTACAGATTCAAAATCACGATATCGTTTATTTTAACCACTCGGTCGAGTCTCTCTTGTAATCGCTGTATTCACTTATAAACAACTGTGTCCACGGTGGTTGTGGTATGGGTATTTATATGAAATTTCAAGGGGTTCTAGAACATGCTAGATGTTTCTCCGGGTGAATCGAGGATCCTGGAATATTGGGATATTGCGTGGAACAATTGTGGAACGTAAGCACGTCAGGTTGGAATATTTACGGCTAACAGGTTTTGCAATAGATGTCGTTGCTATAGTTTGAGATACAGTGCGTTGTCACTTTACCACAATTGTAGTATATCTACCACGATTTTGCATGTTTTTCAAATCTACCACATCTAAACGTAATGCAAAAATTCAACCTCGTTTTTGAATTCTGTCCTACCATATTGAATCACCCAATTCAACAACGGAAAATAAGTATTCACAAGTATATACATTTTTACATATAAGTTAATTAAAATACCATATAATCTATTAAAAAAAATCACAAGGCAGAATGCCTTGGCCGTTATTGCTTCGCGTAAACTTAAAAACTCAGCTGACAAATATTCGATTACTTATACTTATTACCTAATTTTGCCTTGGCATCTCAAGATGTTGGGGCGCGTTAGGTGATACGACCGTTCTTGGTTCGGGATGTTTCTCATGGATCTTTTCTTTTGGAATTTGGATGGTGACCTAGGTATTGTTTCGTTTAGTTAAAAGCTTACGGGTCGTGGTGGTGGTTACTTGATGTGCGTTTTTCTCTGTTTGGAATAGTCGGATTTCATTTGTGTTGTTGATATGGAGGTCCTTCATCATTTCCAAGGATAGTTTTTCCCTGTAATTCTTCTCCTTTGGATTGGGTCGGAGTATTGCCGGTAATACTTTCATCGTTGATACTTCTCTGGAAATAAACGATCTTCCATTGATGTTTACAGTGGTGTTGTGGAATTTTATTAGGAATGTTCCATTGAGGCTGTGGGAAGTACTTTCGACTTGTAGGGTTCCGGCAAACTGATTTAGCAATAGGTTGCAAGTTGAAATCTCATCTATGGTTGGAATATGCTGACTATTGGCGGTGTTGCAGATAGCTGAGAGGCTGTTGAGCAAGCTAGGCATACATGTATCGTTTCTAATGTTAACAATGTCTTTGGAATTACAAATCGATAGAGAGTTATAACTTTTCCATTTTTTTACTGTTCCCTACATCTCTTCATTGTTTCTAAGAATTACATCAAATAAAATTTCTGTTACAATATTATTCCTTTTTACTGGTTTAGTCACAAGACTTTCATAAATTTCATTTGTTGTTAAAGGAATGTTTACAATATAGAGCATTATTGAACTATTGCTTATGACTTTTACTTTCTAAAGCTTCTTCTATTGTGTTATAGGGCAACTGTTGCTTATTTAAAATATTTGTAGCAAGTTCTATTTCGTTTTTGGATAAAATAAATGAATTGATCGTACCTAATTTAGCCCACGGGATGGCATAGTTTATATTTTCTATTTCTTCTTTTACAAGTTTAATTTTGTATTGCACATTTGTTATTACTTCAAGGCTTAATTTATTGTTTTCTTTTAACAATCTCTGTATTTCATTTTGAACTTTAGTGATATTATTCATTCTCTTATCTCATTGTATAATTGATTTATGACAACCTGCTGGTTATTATTTTTTAAAACGTCCGTGATTTTTTCTTTAATGCTGACAAAGTCGTTGTTTGAAATTACTTGCATGTACATATATTAGTTTCTTTTTTTGGTCGAATGTGCTCAACATAACGTAATTTGCCACAATGTTTTTGTTTAATAGTTAATAGTTACTTGTTTCTTGTTTCATCAACCTGTTTAAAAATAAACTTTTCTTTTCGTAATTATATCGCAGACACCTATTGAAAAAATATTAGAATAAAACAAATCGTTCATCGTTCTAGAACTTATCGTTTTTCTTCAAGTTCTTTTCGCTAATTTTCCCTGTGGATCTTTTTCGAATTGTGTCGTAAGATTCACATACAGTCGTCATGGTCTGGATTGCCAGCAATCCATTTCCATGCGCTGCCGATGAGATTTAAAGAACGCTTTGTTATTCGCGGTTTCAAGTTAGGCAAGAGATTTTTAATTTGTTGCAACTGATGTGATAGCAAAGGAAATATGGTATGGTTTTGGGTTGATTCGAGGTTAAGGATTGGGGTTTTTGTGGATATGAATTTGTCGTATTGGTCCAAGTCAATGACGTGTATAAGTTTGTAATTTCCGTCCTGTATCTTCTTCTGTCCAACGTGAAAGGTCACTATTTGTGCGTTTGAGAAGTCCAATATTTGAATAGTTGCATGACAGGTGCAAAAGGCACATCTGAAAAGATAAATGTTAGTTTCTAATATTACTTTTGTGCACTACTTTGCCGGATTCGGTTATTACTGTAGAGTTCTTATTTTCCTTAACTATTTCTTGTCGGTATCTACCAGTTAATTTGGAGCCTATCCGTTTATTATTTTTAACAAAAATAACGCCCTATTTGGTAGTCTTTAATTGGCTTCCTTTTCTTGTTATGGTATTTACTGTTCTTCTTCTGGTAAGTTCTAAGTCTTTCGATGTTAGTCAAGTTTTTCAAATTGTTCGGGGTTTAGTCTGGGTATTCGTCCGTAAAAGAGTTCTATCGGTTTCTTACCTGTTGTTGAGTGGATAATGAAATTGTATTCATTTACGGCTCGTTCTAGGAGTTCTTCAAAAGACCGTGGAGGTCCGTCAGATTTAAGACATCTCATAATTTCGGACAATGTGGAGTGGAAACGTTCAACTTGACCGTTCACTTCACTTTTATATGGAGGGGTTTTAAAAATTTTGATTTGAAGGTCATCTTCTAGCATTGAGGTTGTTGAGGCTGAATTTAGCGCCTTCTCATTATCTATTACAACAACTTCGAGTACGCAGAAGAAGAATATGATAACTCGTAATGGTCGTTTAATGTCTTCGATTGAGCGTGATGAGATGATTTTAGCTTGAGCAAATTTTGTGAATTTATCGACGGCCGTTAAGACAAGTTGTTTTTCGGTAGAAAAGATATCGATATGAATGGTGTGTCCAGGATAATTAGGGATGGGTGTAGGTTTCATGTGTGGTTTATTAGGATGCCTGTCGTATTTATTTTCTTTACAGGTTGCGCAAGGGTTTACTAAGGCTTTAACTTTTGAAGACATTTTAGGGAAGTAGAAGTTTTCTAACAACTGAATTCAATTTTCTTCGGCGTTGCGATGAGCGCGTCGGTGTATCCTTAGAATTTGTTCTTCTTGCTCGGTTTCGCTGGGTATGTCTTCCACAATTTTTTGGGTAAATCTAACACGATGGGTTTACTAAGTCTGCTTCCGTGTACTCTGGTTTGATAAAATGTGTCTTGTGTAATTTTTCAATGGAGTTTTAATTTGGTAACTGTTATCTTTGCCTATTTTTAGTACTAGTTGATTACGGAATACATTTATTGGGGTTTCTGCAATGGGGATTAAGTTATCAGAAGAGCTATCGCCACTATGTTCGGTTGGGGCCATTGAATGAATTTCGGTTACTTGGGGAGGCCTTGAAAGGGAGTCAGCCACTACGTTTGCTTTCCATGGCTTATACTTGATTTCGTAGTTGTATTCTTCTAGAATAGCCTTCCACCTTTTCATTTTACTGTTGGTGTTTTTGTTGCTCAAGGCATAAGTGAGAGGCTAGTGATCGGTAAAAATGTTCACTTTTCGAGATCCGCAGAGGAAGTTCCTTAATGAATTTAGTGACCATATAATATTCCTCGGTCTTGTTTAGAGTTCTCGAGAGGAATGTGATTGGTTTGCCATTTTGAGAGAGGACTGCCCCGATAGCATAATCCGAGGCATCCGTGGTCAGTTCGAATTCATTTTTGAAGTTAGGATATAACAGAACCACTTCTGCCGAAATAAGTGAATTTTTGACTTTATTGAATGCTTCTAAGGCTTCTTGGTCTAAATGAATGGGTTTGTTTTTTGAAAGGTTCTTGGGCACTCGTCCATCTTCCCCTCTCCCTCAGGGGTTTCGCAAGTTTTGCATAATCTTTAATGAAGCGGTGATAATATCTTGACATACCGAGAAATGAACGGAGGTCTTTAAGAGTTTTGGGGGCAGGTCGGTCGGCAATCGCTTGGACTTTCTTGGGATTAGTTTTAATGCCATCTTTACCGATGACAAAGCCTTAGAATTCTATTCCTTCTGGAAAGAATTCGCACTTGACCAACTGTATTTTCATGTTGGCGGCTTCTAGGTTCTTAAGACTATTTCCAGGTTCTTAAGATGTTCAATCTCGTCTTTCCCGAAGATGACGATGCCATCGATATAAACATAACAGCACTTCCCGATGTATTGCTTCAGAATATCATCCAAAGCTCTTTGAAATATAGAGGGGACATTCTTTAGCCCGAAAGGGAGACGAGTGAATTCGAATTTCCCGTTATTCATGGAAAAAGTAGTCTCTTCAATATCATATTCTTTGAGTGGGATCTGATGGAGCCACTTTTGAGATCAACTATAGTAAGCCATTTATTTTTGCCAAGTTTGGCAAGAACTTCGTTAATCTCAGGGATCGGGTATCTGTCAGCGACGCTAACAGCGTTTAGCTTACGGTAGTCGATCACCATGAGATATTTTCTTTCCCCAAAAGCATCCATTTTTTTGGGAACGACCCTAACTGGAGAATTGTAAGGCGGTTTAGATGGCCTAATGATGCCATCTTTTAGTAAATCGTTTATTTGTTTTTCGACTTCTCCCTTGAGTGTCATCGGGTATGGGTATGATCTTGAATAAATGGGATCGTTGGTTGTCGTTATAATTTCTCCGTTTACGGTGGTACTTACTTACTTAGGTGGCGCTACAGTTCGGGGTGAACCTGGGCCTCAACCAACAAGCTTCTCCATTTAGCTCGGTCTTTAGCTAGTTGCCTCCAGTTGCGCACTCCAATTTGGTCGAGGTCCCCTTGAACTTGTGCGCGTCACCTACGGCGCTTTTGCCTCTACTGCGTCGTCCCCGGGGTTAGATTCGAAGATTCTGCAGGCCGGAGCGTTGGTGTCCATTCGCTCTACATGTCCTAGCCATCTCAGACGTCCAGTACGCAGTTTATTGACTAGGTCGATGTCGCTGTACAGCTCGTATAGTTCGTGATTGAATCTTCTCCTCCAAAACCCGTCAACGCAAACGGGACCGAAAATCTTACGAAGAATTTCTCTCTCGAAGCGACCAAGGATATCTTCATCCTCTTTTAATAAAGTCCATGTTTCAGCGCCGTAAAGCAGGACTGGAATGATCAGGGTCTCATACAGAGTCTCCTTAGTAGTTCGAGATAGGGCTTTACTGTTGAATTGCCTTAGAAGCCCAAAAAAACAGCGATTGGCAAAAGTTATTCTTCGCTTGATTTCTGCGCTGATGTTGTTTGTATTATTTATAACAGAGCCAAGGTAGACAAAGTCCCTTACTACCTCGAAGTTATAGCTGCCCACGGTGACGTTTTGTTCAATTCGTCGGTGTTGGTTTTCCCTTCTTGTTGACAGCATATACATGGTTTTGGCCTCGTTTATCGCTAAACCCATTTTGGCCGCTTCCGCTTCAATGCTTGCAAACGCACCGGTGACAGCCAGCTGAGTTCTTCCGATAATGTCTATATCATCGGCGTATGCAAGCAGTTGTACAGACTTGTAATAGATTGTGCCTCCAGTGTTGGCTTGTGAGTTCCCCACAATCCGTTCAAGTACAATGTTAAAGAAGTCACATGACAGCGCGTCACCTTGTCTAAAACCTTTTTTGACATCAAAGGTCTCGGTGAGGTCATTACCGACCTTGATGAAGCAGCGAGCGTTCTCCATCGTCAGCCTGCACAGACGGATAAGTTTGGCAGGGATGTCAAAACTAGACATGGCTCTATAAAGCTCTTCTCTATAGATGCTGTCATAGGCGGCCTTGAAATCGATAAAGCGGTGGTGAGTATCGATTTGGAATTCTTGGATTTTCTCCAGAATCTGCCGAAGTGTGAAGATTTGATCGATGGTGGACTTTCCTGGCCTGAAACCGCACTAATAGGGTTCAATCAGGCTGTTGATAAAAGGTTTCAGGCGTTCACACAATACCGCAGAAGAGATCTTGTACGCGATGTTGAGGAGACTGATGCCTCTATAATTGGCGCAGTTGAGGGGGTCTCCTTTCTTGTGGATCGGGCAAACGATGCTGAGATTCCATTCATCAGGCATACACTCGTCTGACCAAATCTTAGAGATGAGTTGGTGTATGCACTCTACCAATTCATCCCCAGCTGCCTTGAAAAGTTCGGTCGGTAAACCGTCAGGTCCAGCAGCATTGTTCGATTTTAGCTTGGATATTGTTATCCTCACTTCGTTTTGGTCAGGTGGACGGAAATTTTGACTATCATCGTCTATGGTGAATGGTTCATTCTGCCTGACAGCGGGATATTGGTCTTCGTCGCCGTTATACAGTATGCAGAAGTAGTTTTTCCATATTCTCAGCACCGATTGTGATTCTACTACGAGGTTCCCATTTTCATCTCTACGGGTTTCTGTACAGGTATTACTTCTCTGACACGTTCTTTTTACCTTTTGGTAAAACTGCCGTACATTGTTCCTGGAGTATAAACTCTCGATAGTCTCAAACGCGCGCTTCTCATGCTATTTTTTCTTCTTTTGGAGAAGTCGATGTTCTTCCCGTGTCTTTTGCTCGTAGAACTCACGAGCAGTTCTCGTCTTCCTTTGCAGCGCCGCTTTGTATGCTTCTTGTTTTGCTGCATGCACTCGCCGGCATTCTTCGTCAAACCAGGGGTTTCGCGGTGGTGGGCGAGCGAGACCCAGCACATCAGTCGCGGCGTTTCTGATGGCATGTTGGCAGCGTTGCCACTGGTCTTCGGTACTTGATGCTGGCGGCAAAGGGGTGATTGAGAGATTTCGGGGTACGCGTTCAGCGAAGAGTCGAGCTGTCTCTTGCGATTGTAGCTTTTCGACGTTAAATTTTCTCACAGTAATTCTTCTTTGTTGCTCAGATTGGGATATCCGCATTCGTACCTTGGCTACAACAAGGTAATGATCCGAGTTTATGTTGGCTGCTCGGAAGGTCCGGACATCCAGAATACTGGAGGCATACCTTGCGTCGATCGCAATATGATCAGTTTGGTTGATCGTTACATGATCATTGGACCGCCATGTCTGCTTATGAATATCGAGATGAGGGAACCATGTGCTCGCTGTGGTGACATTTCGCTCCACAGCGAAATCAATTAGTCTTAGTCCGTTATCAGACGTGGTGTCGTGTAGGCTATGCTTACCGACAGGCCTACCAAAGACGTGCTCCTTTCCTATTTTGGCGTTAAAATCGCCCAATACGATTTTAACGTCGTATTTAGGACATTCCTCGTATGTTTCGTCGAAGAGCTCGTAGAAACACTCTTTGGTGGCAGGGTCGTCTTCTTCCGTGGGGGCATGAACACATATTAGGCTTATGTTAGCGAATTTAGCATTGATCCGGATAGTCATAATACGCTCGCTTACGTGCCGGAAGCTTAAGACTTCTTGCCTAAGTCTGCCGCATATGACAAATCCGCATCCGAATAAGCGTTGCCTGTTGCCTCTGTAGCAATCACCGTAGTAGATGTCACAGTTTTTCATCCTCTTTTTGCCCGGCCCATCCCATCGCACTTCCTGGATGGCGGTAATATCTACTTTATAGCAGTCTAGGGCCTCTGCTAGTTGTTCGGCTGCACGTGGTCTGTAAAGGGACAGAACATTCCACGTACAGATCCGAAGGTCGTTGTCCTTATTTCGTTTGCTGGGGTCGTCATTAGTTGAGTCATCCTTATCCGAGCCTTTTGGTTGTTTCGGAACCATAAATTTTTTACGTGGTAGGGAAGTTACCCCGCCGGCACAAACCCCCAACCTGGAAAGCCAGTTCCTTAATTATTCCCCTAGGACGAGGGGCCGGGTACACCGGTGCCAGTAGTCCACTACGGGAGTATGAGCGCTGCCGTTGGCCCATTAAGAGCTCCTCCGCCATCATCTCTATTCCAATGTCCTGACCAACATTGGAAATTCCTTACCGACCTGTGATCCGAATAGTTCAACGTAACTGGAACTATAGACGCCACCGTTGACTTCGTCTAGGGAATTCGTCCGCTGCCGCCTGGAACAGGAAGAAGTGCTCTAGTGAGAAAACACTCTTCCCCCCCTCTCTCATCTGCTGCCGCCAAGAATCCTCCAAACGGGGTTGGTTACCCACTTCTTGGATTAAGGTACTAGGCACCCGGCTGTCACCGCGTGGAGGTTGAGAGTAGGAGTTGGTAGGCCTCAGCTGGGTGAAAACGCTTGTGTTTTCATATGATCGCATGCACTACCGTTTGACCAGCCAGGATCAGAAAAGAGATTAGGACCGTCGTTAATTATACCTTTGAGTTTGTCCGACTGTTCTTTGCTCATGTGAGAAGTTCTTAGAGTAATGTTATTAATTAATTGTGAAATATGCTGCATGAGTGGTATTGATATATTTGGGTAAATAGTCATATAACTATCTTTTGTATGAATGACCGCGTTTAATTTTCTTAAGGTATCATTGCCTATTATACCGTCGAATGAGATAAGAGTGGCGAGAATGAAAAATATTATTTTATCTATATTATGGCCAAGTAATTGGACAAATCTGTGGTGTGTAATTTTTACGCTCCCTCTGAATGAT
This sequence comes from Brachypalpus laphriformis, assembly GCA_945910035.1. NCBI lineage: Eukaryota > Metazoa > Arthropoda > Insecta > Diptera > Syrphidae > Brachypalpus > Brachypalpus laphriformis. The sequence goes on from OX246754.1 coordinate 91,950,808, forward strand.
CTAACGTAGAAACGTCTTTCATTCGGGAGAGGGTTCCTGAAATGCCGGGGTTGGATGTAGTCTTTATTAGATATCGTCGAGTTGCTCCGGTTCGTCAAGGTCAGGGTCATCTTGTGAGTCAGTGTAATTCATTAATGTCTGGTCATAGTTTTGGTCTTCTCGTTCTATCTCACTTTCGTATTCTTCCGGTGTCTGCTCATCTGGGTTGGGCCCATCGGTGTGGTAGACTCTGTACACTTTGTTGTGGCTGATGGACCTGTTGTGAATGCTGGCCCTTCTGTGGAACAAACTTTTGGTTACGAAGTCTGTTCTGGTAATTAACCTTCCGTGATTTGATGGAATAATCGATGTCCATTGGCTTAGGAGGAAGCGGGCGTTGATTTGCCAGTGGTCGTTGCTGTGGATATTGGTGCTTCGGCTGGTACTGTGGTTCCCTGTAAAACTGGGGTGGCTGAGCATTTCGAGGGTTATGGAGTAACTCAGGATGAAATTCGCGCCTCTGCGCGGGAATTGGCACTAGTCCTTAATGTGAAAAATTGTTTCTTCTAGGGGGAACTGGGGGCGGTGTTTGGTGGAATGTTTTCCGGGTGCTTGATTGTGAATTGTTTGCTGAGCCCGGAAATCGACATTTTGTAATTTTAAGCAAAGGTGCAAAGCTTGCAGTATGTCAGCAGGCTCGCGGATACTGAGTAACCTAGGCAGGTCGCCTTTTAACCCTCTGACGAAGGTATCAAGTGCTTTGTCCCTGTAACATTAAGTTGTGTTATTCATGGATTCTTGACTCATATCCATTGATCCTAACTTATTTAGGATAAGTGACAAGTGGTGGTAGACGGCCTGATAGAATTCAGGAATCGTACTACTACCCTGTACCAAAACTGTCATTTGGTACTCGAGGGTTCCTAAATCCCTCTTGTCTGCATAATGTAAGGCAAGACATTTTGACATTTTTTCCCAATTTAATGGGGTGTTAAATGATTCTATGGCGACGTTTGCGTAGCCCGTAATTTTATTTCTGATAACCGAATTTTGACAAGAACTTCTTCGTCACCATCCCCTCCAGATCACTCTGGAATGACGATATACTTTTAGAAGATGGGTCCATTCACATCTACACTGACGGCACAAAAACCAAGGATGGAGTTGGTGGAGATGTTTTCTCTGACAGGCTTAATTTTAAGCTCTCCTTCCGTCTACCAAATCATTGTAGCGTGTGCCAGACGTGTTATGCGCATGGATACCAAACTGTATCAGTCAGCATAAAAGTAAAATAGTTCCAATGTCCAACGGAAATCAGCACAAGCATAAACAAGTTCTGCTTTCAAACGGAAACACATTTGAAACGTTTTCAAATGTGTTTGCAAAGTTTCAAACTCAAAAAATATCTTAATTGCACGCGCACAATATTTTGTGCTTACCCTTCTTTTTATAAAAGAATAAACGAAGGAGCGATTTAATAAATAAAGCATGGAGTCATATTCCATGCACGCTCGCTCAAGAAAAAGTGCTGATATGCAATTTGTTATCCACATGAGGACTTCTCCCTCATCGAATTTAGATTTTAAGTTCAGTCTATAATCTGCGCACACCCGAATTACTCTTGCTTCGAGTATATCCCAAACAGTATTCATAGAATTTTATTTCTCTGAGTGAATTATTTTTGTACCTCGGCGGCATATCACGCGGAGATAATGGCGATTAAAGAAGTTTTATCTTGGCTTAAGAAAAACTTGATATCTACTAGAGATGTCCGCAACCAACCAAGCCAAGCAGCAACCAAATCCCTGGAATCAACCTCTATAAATTCCTTAGTAGTTCTAGACTGTCGATCGTCTCTCGTGGAGATGACTGAATAGTTCAATATCTACCTCTGTTGGGTGCCGGGGCATAGGGATATTCCAGGGAATTGTAAGGCCGATGAAATCGCCAGAATAGGAACAACTATACCCATCCTGCCGGACAAGGGCTTCTTAGGTATATCAATCGCTACTTGAAAACTTCAATTTAAGCTGGATGCTATCGACAGTACAAATCTTAGGTGGACAAGTGGACCCACAGTCTAGCGACAAAACAGATTTGGCCAAAGTTGGATTTAAAACGTTCTAAGAATTTGATTTCTCTCAACAGATTGCACATCGGCGCTACAATAGGTGTCACCACTGGACATTGTCTAATAGGCAAGCATGCTACAAGGCTAAGCCTTTTTGTGAACGACTTTTGTAGAAGCTACATGAATGATGAAGATGAAGAAACTATTCTGCACCTTCTTTGTTTCTGCCCAGATCTCTCCCGTAGAAGGAAGCTTCACCCAGGAAGCGCCTATTACAACGACATTAAGAGCCTCCTACGCTTCATAAGAAGCTCAAAATGGTTTAACGAGTAGCTAGGAGAAATTTTCTTCCATGATCCACGTGGTATCACAATGGACCTATTATTAGTCTAAGTGTGTTCGCGATTCTCAGCTGGCAGGCACTTTAATCTTACCTAACTTAACCTCTTGGGACTCCTGGATACATGATGTATGAATTTAATGCAAAATAATGGCCATAACATGTAAATGTGATTGTTTCTTCCCTCTCTCCAATGGTTCATTTTAACCTAACGATGGTTTTCATTAAACACTAACACAGTTTTAAATACTGGTGTATATTAGAAAAAAAACTCAAAACATCAGACAAGATCTTGTAGGCGATGTTTAAGAGACTAATGCACCTGTACTTGACGCAATTTGAAGGGGTTGCCTTTTTCGGGTTGGTCCAAATAAGCTGAAGTCCCACTAGGCATTATGTTTTATTTATTGTTACTTTTAGCCTATTTTATAACACAATGTTAGAACACTAGTAACTTTAATTTTTTATGTCAACTAGGGTTGGACTTATTGCCACGTTGGCATTTTGTTCTAGAATTTTTGTTTGTCTAATGAAAAACAAGAAATTGCCTCTCTCTCTCCACCTAACCATCTCATCTGTCCTTCTTTTTGAGAGGAGAGTCCTCCTTGCCGATCGGAAACCTTCCAGTTTTCCTTTTCCCTTTAATATCTCCATTTATCCTCCAATCATCCTCGTTTCATATCAGAATCATAGCTGAATTTTTTTTAACGTAAAACAAATTTAAATAACGTTGCTGCAGCCCAGTTCGACTGCTTCCGCTGTAAGAGTTTTTGCTACGATGAATAAGACGTGGACGGGCGAAAAAACTCAAAGTCGACACACTTAAGGTCATTCTGACCATTAAAGTGAATTTTAAAATGTCGTGCCTGGAATTCGATTCTTTCATCGAATTCCAACCGGATATGCTTCACCAAATCTAATCGAAATCAAAATATAATGTGCGCGCCGACGAACAAATGGATGGTGAAGATGACTTTCAACCATCAACGTATCTCTCAAATTGATGTTGATTATAATTCCGCATTCTTTTTTTTACTAAGATTACATTTAAAAATACATTAAATAAACAACCCGCAACCTCGTTTTCGAGAAAATAAACCTCCATTTTGGCGAAGTTTTGGTAACAAATCCTTCTTTTTGATAGATAATTGATAATTTTTGTGCTTTTAAAGTGTCAAGTATTGATTGGTAATCATTCTTAGGTAGTCTTTCTCTCCCACCTTAGCAAAAAAGACCAAGGTAGTACTTGCCAACACTGCCTCCAAGCCCTTCAACCAAGTACTTAAGGCACACTTGGAGATCGCGGTCGTTGACCACAGCGATCCAGATGGTAGCATCACAGCTGACAAATGGAGGAAGGTGGAGATAAAGCTCGCCACCAATTGTCTTCAAGTCTTACGTGACCATCCCGTCCCTGATGTTTCTTGCAGAGATGCTGGCTGGTATCAAGGGCACGTAAAAATCATTGCCTGTGCTGACCAAAGATCTGAGGATCTATACAAAATTGCTGTGTCCAGATTGAGGCAGGTTTGGCCAGGTGCACAGTTAGAGGTCGTGGAAAAATACCAAACTCCTAACCGTCCTAGGACTCTTGCTACCATTCCGGTCGAACCCTCCGATCCTAGGGTGATCCTGGATATCCTCAGGATCAGCAACAGCTCCCTCCCTACCCACAACTGGAAGATTGCTAAAGTGGACGAGCCGAGAGGTGACATAAGAAGCGTCATCATTGTCATCAATGAAGAGTCGCTAGCCCCCTTGGCATCTTCAAAAGGAGTGATTAACTACGGCTTTAGCTCTATCACTCTTAAAGTATATAAATGCGATGAGAAAGAGCCCGAGAGAGTCCCTCCCAAACTGGACGCTTCTTCCGAACCAGTCGCGAGTTTCTCTCCTTCCGAGCCCATTCCCCCGCTCCCTTCAGAGCCCATTCCCTCGCTTCCCTCCGCTGCTCCACCCCTCTTGAGGGTCGACTCCTCGTCGACGGACACGGAAATGGTTGGCGCTCTTCTCAAACTGGACTTTTCCGGTCCCCCTTCTCCCTCACCATCTATCCCTGAGTCCGACTTCGGTTTGACGGACACGGAGATGGATAGCGATCCTAATGGCCCTTCTCTTGAGAATGACCTCGTGTCATCAGATTCAGAGGACGGCAACAATACCGTGATAATGGTATCTGAACAGAGAAGTAGCTGCAATGCTGCGGATCCTTCAGATTAACCTGCATCACTCCATCTCGGCTTCGGCCTCCCTTATGCTCCGGCCTACTAAAAACGGGGAAGATTTAGTCTTGATCCAGGAACCATGGGTTGTTGGAAACCGGGTTTGTGGCCTCAAGACTCCAAACTATAAACTAATCTACGCAAGGATGGAAGGTAAACCGAGATCTTGTATCCTTGCGAAGACCCACCTTAACATCTTTTTACTCTCTAATTTCAGCAATCAAGACATAGTCGCTACCAACCTGGAATTGCATTTAAAAAATTACTGGCTGGTTTCGGCATATTTGGGTTACGATCAAGTGGGCCCACTCCCTCCGGACATCTTTGGGAGCTTGATTGCGAAAGCGGAGAGCCTTAAGACTGGTCTCATCATTGGCTGTGACGCGAACGCTCATCACTCTATCTGGGGCAGTTCCGACATAAATGAAAGAGGTGAGCAACTTTTTGATTTTATCCTCAGTACTAATCTCCTAATTTGTAACCGAGGGTCTAAACCGACCTTTATTACTCGTTACCGACAAGAAGTCCTGGACATTACCCTTGTCTCTGATCATATATATAACCTGGTAAAGGACTGGAGAGTCTCTGAAGAGCACTCTTTCTCAGACCTCGCTACCTCCAATTCAGTCTTGACGACCATCTGCCTCATCAGAAATTTTTTAGAAATTATAAAAAACTAATTGGTCTCTATACAGGAAGCGCTTATTGACGCTTATTCCCTCCCTTTTGCCTACTGAACCTACTAGTTCGGATGATCTTGACAGGTTGGTCAACACCTTTACATCGGCACTTAACGGTGCCTTGACTGTGGCGTGCCCTAACCGCATTCCTCGAGGTAAGAAGAAACCACCTTGGTGGAATGGAAATCTTTGTACTCTTAGGAAGGACAGCAGACTCCTCTTTAATATTGCTAAAAGCTCTCGCGAGACGGCCGATTGGGACACCTACAAACTGTCTCTCAGGAAATATAAAATCTCACTGAGGAAAGAGCAACGACGCTCCTGGAGACTTTTCTGCGACAGTATTGAAGAATCCTCGGACTCCTCTAGGTTGCGAAAAATCCTCTCAAATAGCCCTTCAACACCTAGCTACCTCTTACATCCAGATGGTCACTGGACCACCTCTTTTATGGAATCCATTGACATCCTACTGGATACTCACTTCCCTGGTAGCTCCCCTGTTGCTGTTTCATTATCGGGTATTACCCGTACTTGCTCTCTACCGTGCAGCAACTCCCTGGTTATAGTAACTACAGAAAAGATCCGCTGGGCCATGCGCAGCTTTAAGCCCTTCAAGTCCCCAGGACCTGACGGCATTATTCCTGCTGAATTTCAAAAATGTGAGGATATTGTGCTTCCATGGCTCAAGGTCATCTTATCGAGCTGTCTTAATCTGGTCTACATCCCCAAGGCGTGGACCGAGGTTGAAGTTGTCTTCATTCCTAAGAGGTCGCATGTGGAACCAAAGGATATCCGACCTATCAGTTTATCGTCCTTTCTACTGAAAACGCTGGAAATGCTGATTGATATTCACCTGTTTCCCGTTTTTGCTCTCGCCGTCCTAATATACGTACTGCAAAGGCAAATCCGTTGAAACAGCCTTACACTCACTTGTGCGCATCATTGAAAATCTCTGAGCATTAAAGAATATACCATGGTGGCTTTCCTTGACATTGAGGGAGCTTTTAACAATGTCAAACCAAAGGCAATCACAGACGCACTTGCAAATCTGAAAGTGGATACTTCGCTCGGAATCCTGATCAATCAATTGCTAACACGCAGGACTATCAATACACAGCTGGGTGGAGCAGCAGCCAGAAGACTTGCCTGCTGCGGAACTCCCCAAGGTGGTGTTTTGTCCCACCTCCTGTGGAATCTTGTAGTGAATGAGCTACTAGTGGACCTGGACAGGTCAAGCTGTAGAGTGATTGCCTATGCTGATGACATTGCGATTGCTGCGTCTGGCAAGCACCCAGACACTCTCAAGGAAATCCTCCAATATGCTCTCTCTCGGCTCACTAGTTGGGCCTCCAATTGTGGATTGGGGGTTAACCCTCATAAAACAGAACTTGTTCTCTTTACAAGGATATATAAAGTTCCCCACGTAGACCCTCCTATGATTAATGGCACCAGTCTCAACTTCACTGTTAATGCAAAATACTTGGGTCTTATTCTGGACAGAAAACTGAACTGGAAAGCCAATCTACTAGAACGCGTAAAGGAAATGTAGCTCTCTATTCCTGTAAAAAGGCTATAGGTAGGGGTATGAAACCTGAAATCACTCGCTGGCTTTACGTGTCTGTTGGTGGCCTGCCCTTGACAGGGCTGTTCACCTCTCTCAGGTAGCTAAAGTGCAACGATCCGCTTGCATGTGCATCAGAGGTGCACTAAGAACTACCCCCTCTGCGGCACTGAACATTATGTTCAACCTGTTACCCCTGGATACCCTCGGCAGACAGATTGCTGCCAGTGCGGCTATTCGTCATAAAGCCTCCTCTCAGTGGTCTAGTTATCACATTGGCCACTCCTCGATCCTTGATCTTTTCAACTTCACACATGAAAACACGAAATTCACCCCACCGAAACTGAGATTTGACCGACACTTCCGTACGAGTATCCCTGAACGGGATGAGTGGGATGGCTCTCCCCTTGATGATGGAAATTCGGTGCACTTCTACACAGATGGCTCTAAGACCGAAGGTGGGGTGGGCTGTGGTGTTTTCTCCGATAAGCTCAACCTGAGCATCTCGTTCCGCCTCCCTGATCATTGTAGCGTTTTTCAGGCGGAAATCATGGCGATTAAGGAAGCCCTGTCTTGGCTGAAATGTAATGTATTATCTGTCAGCGATATTAGCATTTTCACTGACAGTTAAGCTGCTATCAAGTCCTGGAATCGTGCTCCTTTACTTCAAAGACCGTCTTAGACTGCCGTTCATCTCTTACAGAGATGACAGAGCAGTTCAACATTCACCTATGCTGGGTGCCAGGTCACAGTGACATTCCAGGAAACTGTAGGGCGGATGAACTCGCTAGACAGGGTACTACTCTAAGGATTCTGCCAGATAGGCAAGCCCTGGGTATGCCCCTCGCTACATGTAAGCATCTACTGAAGCTGAACGCTATTAGCTAGACCAACCTTAGGTGGGATAGTGGCTCTACGTGTCACATTTCGAGGCAGATCTGGCCTAAGCTGGACCAGAAACGTAGTGCAGAGTTGGTTAAACTAAAGCGATTACAGATCAGCTGCGTTATCGGTGTCATCACCGGACACTGTCTAATCGGCCAACATGCCAAAAGACTTGGCCTCTTTTCCAATGACTTCTGCAGGAGCTGTAGGGACGAGGAGGAGGAGGAAACCATTCTTCACTTCCTATGCACATGTCCTGCTCTATCATGCAAAAAAATGCTCTATCTAGGAGCTCCCTTTCTTGACGACCTCAGCGACTTGGCGTCCTTAGACGTCACGAACATCCATCGCTTCATCAAAAGCTCCGGTTGGTTTATTAGTCCCTGAGTGGTCTAATGGTAGATCCTTGGCATCACAACGGACATTTACTGGTCTAAGTGTGTCTGCATCGTGGTACAGACAGCCAATCTAACCTAACCTAGGTAGTCTTTACAGTGGTGCAAGATCTCTTAACAGTCTGCGAATGTGCTCTTTCCATATTCTCAGCACCGACTACAATTCTGTTACTATAGGTACGTGTCCGTTTTTGTCCCTGCAGGTTTTCTTTTTGGCTTTAAAGCCTTGACATGTTCTTTTTACGTTTTGGTAAAATGTTCGAGCACCATTACATTATTTCAGTTCTCTATCTACTCAATGGAGTGCTTGTCATTTTCCTGCTTTTTTCTCTTAAGAAATCGATGCGACCGATCTATTTGGTGGACGATTATATGATCATTAGACCGCAATGTTTCGTCGTGGATTCTGAGATGAAGGAATCGGGTACTTCCTACTTCAACGTTCCAACCCGCCGCAAAGTCGATTAGCTTAACTACATTGTTGGATGTCTGGTCATTCAAGCTTTGTTTTTTTTTCCACCTTTAAATTTAAGTTGCTCATGACAATTTTAACATCATGGCTAAAGGCTCTAGGAGCTAAAGGACCTCTAAAAAGTCATTTTTGGCGGCGCTATTGCTTTCCTGTGTGGAGTCATAGCCGAATATAAAGCTAATGATAGCTAATGTTTCCCTGTGGCGGATTGTAATAAGGCGCTCGTTCACAAGTCGGAAACTCGATTTTTTCTGCCTCTAATGACAAATTTACATCTATACGAACGCTGTCCCGGTTTTGGAAGCAATCGCCGTGGTAAACATCGCAGTTCGTCATCCTTCTTTTGCTCAGCCCATCCCATTGCACTACACATAGGCAGTGATATCTCCTTATGAATTTTTAGCAAACGGGGAAATTGTTATTTTGGTCTTAAGTGAAGTGCTGTCAGTTTTGGGGTTAGAACGAAAACTCCGATTTCGTCCCTAGTTTTCGACTTTTGTCGTGCAGCGACAGGCCGCATGGGCCAGGTGACTAAAGTCCACCACGATCGCTCACTTCATGAAGATAGGAAGGCGATTGCTCGCCAGTACGTAGAAAATCTTTTCTACTCAACATTTTCTAACAAAATTAACTAATCGCATGCTATATTTGTCAACTGCGGTGCAGTTGTGCGGTTTTGTGAGGCGATTTGGTTGGTGAATAGCACGGTGGAAATCGACCCGTGTAAACCCCGTTTTAGTTGATAGCAATTTATTATATTTTGTAAGAATGGGGAAATAAAGATTGGTTACCGATTCCTTATAGTTTAGCCATGTATTAAGTAAAATTTCAGAAAAATTAACAAGATTTTAGATTTTTTCAATGTATTTTTTAACTGACTTATATGGGGATGAGTTGTGGTATGTAGCGGCCTTAAGCATCTTGCGGATACTTGTGGACATACATAGTATGTTCCTACTAGTTAAATAAACTTCGAAATTCTGAACAAAGAGAATTTGAAAAAATTTTATAAATGTAATGAGCTACTATTACGACCATATACACATGAGTTATAGAAAAAACCCCTATAGTTCCGTAGTATAGTATTTGTATTGTATTTAATGGGGATTGTCCGAAGACGGCAAGCACTTATCTCTGATAGTTCATTGTACTTCAGCATTCAACCCATTCGCAATGCTCTTTTAAGGGACTAAAGTCTCTAAAGGCGACAGTACAAAAGATGTTAATGAGATCGAGGTGGGCCGTTTGGCTACTGAATGGCCTATCACCCCTGATATTTATAAAAAAGGGACTAAGATCAGTGACGAGATCCACTGAGGTTCACAAGTCATATCTGTCCATTCTGAGCAGATACTTAGGTCTGCCCAATATAATCGGTTCATCGGTTAGACTTTTCTAATATGGCATGAATTCAGTCAATGCCAGTATTCGCAGTACTGGTCCTATTTTCCTGGATATCTGTGTGGCCAGTGGCCCATGCCAGTGTCGCAGAGATCTAATTGGTTCAAATTAACGATAGCCTTTTCCGTTATAGCAGGGCAGACTTTTATAGCAACTTGACTGTCTCAACAGATGTACAAAGATTCACCCTTAACTCTTTTCCTTGAGGGGTTACATTCACCTTGGTGGGTCAAGAAAATCGACTTTTCAAAAGTATTATTTTCGTATTTTTTACAATTTTTTTGTCATTGAAAAATTCTCGGAATTGACGAAGCTTCGTACACTGGTAGTTAAAATAGGGCGAATTTTGCTACATGTTTTTTATTCAAAATCCAATCAGTACTTCTCAAAGTATATACCTTTAAGTTCATTGTATAAAAATATTGTCAAAAAATTGTGGCGTGGAGAGAGGTTTCCCCGGTAGACACTGTGCCATATTGAATTCCACTGTATTTTTGTTAATTTTTGTGTAAAAAAAAATGTTAGCTACTACCCCTATGGGTGTTTAGCTCTTAATTTATTTGAGCTTAATACAAGCAATAATTTAAGGCTAAACTTAATCCTTTCATGCCCGAATCAATTGGGGCTAATACTTTTTTAAGGATATGGAGTTGTTAGTTTAGACGTAAATGTAGGATCAGACAGCAAAAAAACAGCAGTAGGGTTTCTTTCGCTTGCTGACTTCCGTGCGTGTCGGACCTTTACATTCCGTTGTACTTTTCCCTTTACCCAAACACTTATTTAAACCGCAAATAAATATAAACATTGTTCATTTTAATCAACCGAGGCATTTTATTTACATTCGGATCCTACATAAATATGAAGTGATATCAATTTCAAAGTCCTATGTACTCTGGTTTAGAAGTTATGAGATGCTGCTTAAACAGGCCTAAGTGTGTCTGCATCGTGGTGCAGACAGCCAATCTAACCTAACCTGCCTAAAAAGTTTAAAAAAAATGTTCACCATAAACTAAAAGTTTTTTCGATTTTTTTTGTTTTTCCTAGTTTTCTTACATGTGTTTAATTATTTTACACACTTGGTTTTATACACTTACATTTCCCTATATATTTTTTTAAATAATTTGTAAACTCATATTTTCCATAAAAATTTTTACATGTGCACTCAACGAAGATCAGCTTCAACGTGATCACTATTCAAGCTATTCTAAAAAAAAAAGTCCTTTGAAGATAAATTAAAATTACGCGACTTAGACGACTTAGACATCGGGCATGAAAGGGTTAAGAACTAACAAAAGGGAACTTAACGCTAAACTTAAAAACTAACAAGCAGAGAACTTAACATTATTTTTATTTTGAATTTTTTTTTCTTGGGCTCCTTAGGGCCCACACGTTTTTGAATAAACTAGGTCTTAAAAACTATCTTAAAAACTTGGGAAGGATGGGAAAATAAGAGGTGGGGAATAGACAGTTGAGGTGTGGTGTATCTAAGAGAAGAATGGCTATGAAGAGTTGTGGAGAGACTTTCTAAGGGAGGATAGACTGGAATGAAAGTCAAGGGTGTTCTGTGCGTTGTTGGCCAGGCGCAACATTCTGGAGATTGGTTCAAAGTAGCCGTAGTTGGTGCGGTGGTGAGGGAGACGAAAGAGCGGTATAGGTCTATGGTTACGAGGGTTAGTGCGAAGGGAAATCATTTGCAGTAGTGTGGGGGAATTTTTGGTACCGGTTAATAATTGGTGCGCGCAGAGTATGTGGGCGACTTCGCGACGTTTTGCAAGGGTTTGCAAGTTAATTAATTTTAGCCGATTTCCGTAGGGGGGTAAGATATAGTTGTCGGCCCATAAGGGACCGCGTAATGCAAAACGGATTTGAGTGGGTGTCGTGATAAGATGACCAAACTTGGCTGGCGTATTCAAGGAGGGGTCTGACAAAGGTGATGTAAAGGGATTTAGTAACGTAAGGGTTCGAGAATTCTTTAGACCAGCGTTTTATGAAACCGAGAGAAAAATTGGTCTTTGTATAATTGATCAATGTGGGAACGGAAATTTAGCTCCCTATCACATATAATATCGCGTATAGAGGAGACTGAGGGAACGGACACATTATTAAAGTAATAGGTTCGGAGGGATGGGGGAGGCGTTTACGGGAGAATATTATGGATTGACATTTGCCGACTTAAGTTCGGTGAATTTAGGTCGTTTTGGAGTAAAAGTAAATCGGTGGGGGTAGATATTACCTTGATGATTTTCATGTCATCCGCGTAAATAGACAGATCTGAGTCTTCTATGATGTAAACAACATCGTTTATGGTTAAGACAAAGATCAGCGGACCAAGATGACTGCCTTGGGAACCCCTGAAGTGGCGTCAATGGGGGCAAAGACTGAAAATCGGAAGAGAACCCTGTACTGGCGTTTCTCTTGATACGTTCTCAGCCATGAAATGAAACAGAGTGGAAAACCGAGGGCTTTAATTTTAAGGTAAATAGTTAGGTGACAGATTTTATCAAACGCCTCTAATGCTTGCAGTGTTTTGGAAACAAATTCGGTTAGGTTAGTCGTTGTGAACCTACCCTTTAAGAAACCGTGCTGTTGGGAAAAAATGGATTTGCAGAGGAAATACAGTGAGTCGTATACAATGCTTTCGAAGAGCTTGGGGATAGAGGAGAGTTTGGATATGGGTCGATAGTTCGATATGTCGTTTTTACTGCTTTTTTTATGGATAGGAGAAATGAAGGAGTCCTTGCATAATTTTGGGGAAAACGGCTGAAACGAGTGAAAGTCGAAATAGAGTTGTAAGGGGCTGACACAGGACATTGACACATTTTTTTGATGAGCAGTTTTTTCGAGACACATAAAGGACAGATTGGAGAAGAAAGTCAAAGATTGCTGTATAGAAGAATATCAGCGATATCAATAGAGGTGTTAAAGTTTAGAAAGTGGCTGAAATATATGTTATTGACTAAGTTATTGAGTTTAACGAAGTCAGCTTTACGAAAGCTGAAAGAGAGAGAGTTCTCAGAATCAACAGTGATCAACGAAAAGGCAAGTGTAAGAGGGGGGTGATAGTGGTCTAGGGTGGAGAGAAGATGGTCACTTGCAGTAACCAAGGAATTATGGGCGTCGGATGAGAAAACAAAATCTAGCTGCTTGCCTAAGTTGTTGGTTATGCCGCTAATCGATAAGACGATCAGTAAGGAGGGTTTCCCCTTCTGAGGAGAAGTTAGTAGGAACAAATGATGAAGATTGAAGTCGCAAACAATTATAAAATCGTCATCAGGATTAGCGATATCTAACAGAGAGTCAACTGTATCAACGGCCAGCTGGTATGCTTGGGCGGGTTGAGAAGGGCGAATATAACAACAAACAGTATATACGCTCCGTTTAGATGCACATAATTTAGCATGTACGAATTCAAAAGAAGTGGAATTTTAAAATTTTACGAGGGTTGCATCAAGACGATTATGTATGGCTGAAAGAACACGGCTGCCGAAGAAGACGTCTTCATTTTCCTGGCCGTCAGCGCGAAATACTACGAAATCAGAACTGAATAATTCACAGTTAAGAAAATTGGGACAAAGGTTGGTTTCAGTTAGGGCAAACATGTCGTAGAGAAGTGATTGTGATTTCAGGTGCACAATCAAGGTTTTGGTGCAAAGTCCTCTGACATTCTGATAGTAGAGAGGAAGGAGCTTTGGGGCAATTACGACGGAGTGAGATGGATTGACTGGAATGGAGTTAGGGACGAAAATATTTATTATGGTTGCGGCGATTTTTTTGTAAGAGATGGGTATAACTTGTTTTTTCGTTATCTTTGGAAAGTCATAAACATTTCGCCCAGCCGGAAAACATCGCCAGCAGAGGACCAAAAAAGCCATTGGTATTTGAATGGAATGTTGAGTTTGAAGCAGCTAGTATTTCTGGAACTGGATGGAGAGATCTTCTATGGTGATAGCAAATTTCTGGCGAACAAATTATCGCACCCAGGAAGCATCAGCCAGTCGGGGAGCTCTCTGAGGATGAAAGTTGTGTAATCTGCGTTGATGGCGTTTAAATTTTCAAGGCTCTTGTTCCAGTCGGAAAGGGTGCATGTTGTTCCAAAATGGTTTAAAAGTATTAGTGCGGTGGAGGCAGGGTGATTGGTTGGTGGAATTGGAACAGTTTCGTGAGTCTGTGTTGCACGGGGTGAAATCCTAGTAGACTAGGTGGAGGTGAATAAACAGGTGGAGGAGTGTTGTCATTATACTCGAGTATTTCAGCAAGTATTGAGGTGTTGTAAATGTGAGGGTTCGGTTGGATTTGATCCGGTGTATCAGCGATTTTGCTGGACGCCGCCCTAATGTCATCAATTATTTCGTGAACTCTGAGCCGAGTTGCTGCATGCTCGCTGCAGACATTGTCCATTGTGCATACCAAATCTTCAAGTAGCGGATCAGGTTGGCAGGGTGAAGGTACAGATATTTTGGATGAATTACGAGAGTGAACGTCAATGTCCAAGCGGAGAGAATTTAGATCCTCATTGATTTTTTCAGAGGGTAAGGTTTTAGAGGCAAACTGGGTGAAAGCGGCAAGTTGCTTGTCAAGGGATGCGATTTTGGACATGCACCCCACGGTGTTACTCAGATCCTCGATGCTTTTGGTAAAGTCGTCGAACTTTTCCAGTTGACTTAGAAGCTTCTGGCAAAAAAGTTGATTGTCTGTCAGGATTTTGTTTGTGGATTCGCTGTGGCACTTGATTGCGAGCAAGACCTGTGACAGCGAGATTTCCTTACACTCATCACAGTAAAAAAGAAAATCACCCGAATAATCTCTTATATATACACTAGCTCTTTTACTAAGGCCAATGGAAAGATATCCCGCAACGGCCATGCCATGCCACCCGGTCAGCAACAACATTATCGATATCTCAATGGGCATAATCGCAGCACTTGTCCATAGTCACGCGGCGGCGAAAAAGAATTGAATGACACTTTTAGCATAGTCAGATGAGTGTAAGGCGAATGTCGGCAATTGGGTTAACGCAATAGAACTTACACAGTAGGTCACTTGGTCGAATAGGCAGAACAACAGACATAGGCACTTGAGGTAATGTACTGAGTATTTAGAGAAAGATTGTTTGTTTGCTTTGTTTTAGAAGAAACTTTTTGAAACGCACTTTTTGGAGTTTTGTTTATTGGTAAGGGCGAAATTGGGCAGAATAAAGTGATTCGATGAAGAGTGGAAAAATAAACTCGCGAAGCAGGAGAAAAGGAAAAACACGTCTGAGCAGTTGAACAGTTACAGTTGAACTGTGGGTTAAATGGGTGTGCGCTGTAGTGGTGATCAGAACGATCTCTGTATGTAAGGACAGTATTAAGTATACCCAAGGATGCAGTTAATTTGATCCGAGCATCCATAGAATCAATTTCAGCCCCAAAGGAGCCGTCCGTAAGGAAACCGTTTGTATGTATGACAGTTTGATTGCTCCAATCCAAACGACCAGGAAGAAGAACTCGAAAACGTTCCTCAAAAAGTTTTTTTGGGCACACACTGTCGAGTAGATCAGCACGCTAGTGGGAAGGCTTACTTCTGGGTCCCTTTGCTGATATTTATCCGCCGTCCAAGCACTACACTTATTCGATATAGAACACTTTTAGCTTAATTTTCAACAAAGAGATGTATTGGAGGAATGCACAGTAAGACTTCGCATTACACTTTTAATGCATAAAAACGTAAGTTGTTGAAGCTATGTAGTGAATTCTTGTGTATGTGGGATCTTGGCCACCAAACAACCATTCCATATGTTAGATGCGGTCTAATAATGCACTTGCAATCTCCATTGTCTGTCCTTATAAAAAATTAGATTTGTCAACTAACATATGTACATATGTATGTATGTAGTAACCAACAGCCCACAAACATTTCTTAAATGTAAGTGCTTTGCCGTAGGTGGGCGTACCCCATTTTACTTAATATATATGTAAATAAATAAATAAGCAGTCCCAAGCTTACTAAAGTTAATTTTCGATCTAAAAATAAATATAGCTACTTAAAAGCATTTATACATTACAAGCTAATGCCTTCGAAGCTATTAATTATTAAAATGATGCCTTAGTTACAATAAAGTGACTACACTTCCGTTCGCTCTAATGAAAAATTCGTCTCAAAATTTCATCAGAGCATATTACCCCATTATAGTCTTCCCATTCCTAAACTCCCGAATCTTAATTCTACGAGTAATATTGAAATCTACACGTGCCAATAATAGCGTTCTGAGAAGTATTAAAAGGACGAATCCGTCCACTTTACATTCACCTAAAGTTAAATAACTACAAAGTCTCAATAAACACAGCTGTGCGGTATGACTCTACCAGTCCTGCCTTAATTTATTGGCAGATACTCCATCTGCAGAAAAGAATTGATTCAATGAATGAACGAATGTTCCTGTGGTGAACCTGCGTTGTACGAAAAGCTCCGAAAGCTTTTATGCATTCCTTTACCCCTACTGAATTCCAACACTGTATATTTTTATCCTATCATCAACATTAGGGTTCTTCATATTCACCTCCATTAGAAGCAGCATAGTCGTCAGTGGAATCTTGCTTGGAGTATGGGAATAGGGCGCACTCCGTAGCACTACGAACAGGGCCAAATGCACATATCCCATATAAGTCTTCATCTTGGATGAAACTTATGATTTGTACAGTATTAGTGTTTAGTGTCTTAGTGGACGCGGTTCAACACGGTACTACGTGGGTGTAAGTCGGTTTATAAAAATCCCTACCGGATGCTATATCTTCTACCGTTCGTCTGTGCTTTCATGCCATTAGGGTGTTAGTGCGTCTACTCACGTTTTTCAAGTGCAGTGCAATTAATGGACGTGTCATCTCAGAGTAATCTTGTGATACAAAAAATCAGTGTGAAAACGTTGTGACGACGGGTGACAAATGTACCGAAAAAAGCAAATTCAGTGAGTGTAAAGCAACATACTGCCATTGGCAGGATAATAATAAAAGTAAAATAAAATGTGAAATTAAGTGCTTCTATATACGAGTACTACACCACCTCTTAAACTTAATGGATATGCATTATGTGATTTGAGAGAATTTACCCATACCACTTGTGCGAAGTTTGTTTATCTTTTTCTATCTGTATTTGGTAAAACTGTTGCTAGGATCAAGTCGCTATACACCATCAGTCGATGATGCCAATAAACAGAAATGCACTACTAATCCACGCGCTGGGTAAAAAAAATATCTCTTGGTCAGTTGACAACCTCATAATATAGTACAATACATTTACTCTAGCTGTTGGACGTCGCATTTTCATTGAAGGTTTGTATCGATTTTCTACAATGTAGATTAATTTTTAGGGACTTGAATAGTATGTTTATCAATTCATGTCAATGAGTAAAAAATAATAATGGATACAGTAACAATGGGAAAAAACTTACTGGCAGTTTTTCTTCTTTTTTTTTTTTTGCTGTGGAATCTATTGTTAGAATATAACTGCTTGGTAGAGTGTTCATAATTTCCTGACTACAATTTTGTTCATATTTCATTCCGAGAAAGTTCATTAATCTAATTGAATTCCGTATGGAAAGTTTTGCTTGCAATTTTTACTCCTGCATTGAGTAGGAAAGGAAATGATGGATTTTGCATGTAGGTGGGTATGTATGCATGTACATATATATGTGTGTATCTGCTCATTTTTTTAAATAAAAATAAGGAGAAACAATAGCAATTCTGTGAAAAGTTATTTTGTTGGTTTTTGCTTTTTTTTTTTTTAATGTGCACATTCTTCGTATATTACAACAGTGCTTTGTTGTTTAGATGGATCCCATGCAGATGAAGGAGTTTGGGCTGCGGTATACGGTGCTACTACAAAGACCTTTATCCACTCGTGTATGAAAAAATGTAACTCCGTACTCCAACCCGAAATATTCGCTATAGAAATATGCATCAGAGAAAATATAAATATATCTACAGCCAACAACAGTTATATTTTATCAGATAGCAAAGTTGTTCTATTAGCAACCAATGCCTACAAAAGAACATCTAAACTAGTTTGGGACTGCCTTCAACTACTCATAACGCTAGCCAGCACAAATAGAGTTAGTTCGTCTCGCGGACATAAAGGATATGAAAAACAGTCATAACAGGAGCTGCATTAAGCTTTATGATTGTGGATTGTTGTTAGAGGTGGGATTAGGTCGCCTTATCAGTGCGGCCACATTGGGCCTATTGTGATTTCCTCTGATCTTAAAGCTCACTCAATATGCCCGATTTGGTGATGAACTCTACTATGTTTTTGAGTGAGCTTGCAGATAGTTCTTCTGTTTCAAGGTAGAATTTACCTACTAGTAAATAACGTTGTCATGTTCTGATTAGACAGTAACAGTGACTTAAGATATGCTCTGCTGATTCTTCGTCTTCGTTGCACATTCTAAAGATACATACTATATTGTCTTGTGCTGTTCCCATAGCCATGAGCTGTTTTTTTCACTCGACAGTGGCCTGTAAGGAAGCCCGTAACTATTCGAATCTGACTCAGTTAATTGTAGGAGTTGTTTCATTCTTTTGAGGCAAGTATTTGGCAGAAAGAACTTGGCTTGTCTGTTACCCTCAGTTTCCATCCAGTAATGATGTGCCAATTTTGAACACAGATTTTTGCCGTACTCACTAGTAACCCACAAAATGGTTTTGGCATCATCATTTTTCAAGTTTGACACAGCTACTGTTCTGAGCTGAATTCTGTTTGTGCTGGCTAGTGATATGAGTAGTTGAAGGCAGTTCCATATTGTTTGGATGTTATTCCATAAGCCTTAATTACCAGTAGAGCAGCCTTGCTATCTGATAAGATATAAATGTTCTTGTTAGTTATAGATCTGTTTATATTTTCTCTGATGCAAAGTTCTATTACAAAAACTTCGGCTTGGAATACGGAGTTACTTTTTTCCATACACGAGTGAATGAAGGTTTTCGTGGTAGCGCCGTAAACTCCACCCCTAACTCGTTCATCTGTCTTAGATCCGTATGCGTACCATACATGAGAGTTATTGGCAAATTTAAGTTTGCTCTGTTCCCAGTTATTGCGATTTGGGATTGAAACCTTGAAGTTCTGACTAAAGTTAAATCTTAGCAGACATTTGCCCGCAATTGTTATTCCTAATAAACCATAGCATAGAAGCTAAAACCATAGCTTCTTTCTTTATATGAAGATGAAGATGTGGTAGGTTTAGAATAACCTCCAGCGCTGCATTAGGAGCAGTTTTGCTTTTTGCCACCATATTGGTGCTGCATAAATATTTGACAATTTGCCCTGCTACTGCCATGTAGAGCCATAGCATCGTCTTGGGGTTTTGGCTCCAATTTCTACCAATGGGACTTTTGCTGGTCCATAAAGAGATCCTGGCTTTGTCTATGGCTTTTCTTAGGTGAGAATTCCATGCGAGTAATCAATTGTTATGTCAAGTTATTTGATCTCCTTAGAGAATTCTATTATTTCACCAAAAAGTGTGCGTGTGGGGGTATCGTTTCACAACAGTGATCCTGAGTTTATTGCTGCCTAGTGAGATGTTCATTTTTCTGCCTTGCATGAATTTTATCCAGTTACATGTTGTATTATCTACACCTGTGTACTGGATGCATTTGTATATATGCGCACATTCGGTGTTATCAAAAGCTCCTTCGATGTCAAGGAGCAGCCCACCGCAAACTCTTTGTCTCTAAAGGATTTTCCAATCCTAGTTGTGAGTTCCTGAAGAGCATACCTAGGTTGTTGATTTTTCTGGTTGATATGCATATTGGTTTTTACGTAGAGGATTCATAGCGAGGAGTCTGTCCCTGATATGTCTATCAAGTATTTTCTCCATAGCTTTCAAGAAGAAAGAGGTGAGGCTTATGGGTCGGTACGATTTTGTTAATTCTGTTGGTCTACAGCCCGCTTTATTGATGAATTTAACAGTGACTTCTTTCCAACTTTTTGGTATATAACCCCACGTAAAACTTGTTCTAAATGTGCTAATTAATAGCGGTGTTAGATGCGGGTGCCTGGTCCTACGATCCTGCTCTGGGGAGGATAAGCTGGAGAGATGGGAGCCATAATGGAACCTGGGAAGCGTGTTTCGGCTAAGAGCTGTAGCGTTTGTAGACCGTTTTCCGCATATGTGCCATCTGGATTTTTCATTAACCCCATTTGATTAGTGTGCTGTTTAGAGAGAAGTCTGTGAATGCGGGCACTGCTGGGAATGTCACAAAGACTTTTGCAGACATTTTTTCATGATTCTCTTTTAGTTCTTATACTCTCGAGGTTATATTTGGCTAGAGCTTCAAAGTATGAAGCCCAGTCATTGTTGCGCTTTGCCTTATTGAAAAATTGTCTAGTTTTCGTTCTAAGATTGGCAAGCATAGACTGTGTGAGGCGATTGCCTGATTACTCTTTCTCTGATTTGATTGCCAGCTTAGATTCTCACAACCAAATTCTAGACTATCTATGTCTCTAATACTCTTATTGCAACAGTTCACGCTATCCATGAGTTCTAGACTATATCGGCCCCAATCTGTGGATCTTGGCTGTCTCTAAGTTTGAGAGTGTTAGTGCCCAAATTAATATCGAAACGAATTTAGCGATGGGCCGACATGGATGGTTCTGTTGAAACACGCTTATTTTCGGTAAAGTTTTTCATAAATGAAGTACTATTGGCGAGATCGTGAGCTTCTATCCTGAATTTGTTTATAAAGGTGGCGTTATTTCCGTAATTTAAAATATTAATATTATTTTTATTAAGAAATTCTAGAAAAGGCTCACCTCTTTTGTTTGCGTCTGAGCTACCCCAGATGTTATGGTGAGCATTTGCATCGCATCCAATATTATAAGCTGAAGTTCCCTTCTGCCACAGTGGCCCACGAGTCCCTACAGTAATAGAATGTCCAGGTCTTTGGAGTCTTCAGCCAAGTAAGCTGAGCACATAACTGCGTCTGTCTTACCTCCTTTAGCGGGTAGTTTCATCAATGTTGCCACCAGATCTTTTGTAGTGTGATCTGGAATTGGAATTGTTTTTACCGTTTTGTTAACTACGATGCACGCTCTAGATCTCCCTTCGTTTACAAAATCGTAAATTAACTCACTTGTGAGGCTTCTTATGTGGTCCTTAAGTGTGTATGGCTCCTGAATAAAAGCCACATCTAGGTGATCCTTATTGAATCGATGACCTAAGACCGCCGAGGCGGCTTTTGCGTGCGGAAGTTTTATTTGGATGCACCTTAATCCCAAATTATTTACTATTGCTGAGAAGAGCTGCCAACATTTATAGCTAGTTCAGTGAGATTACTGACTGTTGCTGTCTCAGACCTTGGGAATGAGACCTCTGACGCCTTCGGCGCTAGGGATATTTCGGATCCTTCTTCTACTGAACCACTAATACCAGTAGTGATGGTTTCTACTGCCTGGCATTTTTTTTTTTTTGGCTTCATCTTCTCCAATTTCAATTCCTTTTGTCGCGACAAACAGTCTTTGCTGAGCGCTGCACTTTGGATGTGCCTTAGCTCTGTCCTCAGTTGCAGCTTCAGGCTCTTTTCTTATCAGGACCTGCGAGAAGGTAAGGAATATTTTACAATCTTGACTCAGGATATTTCCCATCAACTGAAAAACCCATTTTTCTTTTCTTTTAAGAGATCCTGATTACTCGGCATCCTTTTGTGGAGACACCGGTGTTTTATCTTCCGATACTGGATGGGAATACGTCCTTGTTCATTATGTCTTCTTCGGGGATGAAGATAACACATGTGAATAACTTGGGAACTTCGTTACCCTAATTTATCCTTAAGCTAGCTGCTTTCCATGGCTTGATTCTGCCCACCGCCGACATGATTAATTTCTTGGTTGTGTGTCGTGGCAGGTGATTGATAGCCATCCGTATCTTTTATCGGTGGCAACAAATTTGAGGGCAGGGCATTTCTTGTCGCCTTTGTCCATCTCAACCAGTAGGCTTTTCTTCACTAGCTGGATTTGTTGCGTTGTGATTGTTTCCTCCCGATACATAGAGTGCATAATGACAACTTTATATTGGGCCATAGTATCCCTTAAGGACAGTCCTGATGTGGTAGGTTGTTCCTGTGCTACATCCAAAGCCTTTCCCTTTTGGATCTCTTTGCTACCACTTGAGCTGTTGCGAGCATCTGAATGGGGCTTTGAAGCGGTTGGCATGTCCTTTCTAAAAGGAGTTTTTAGCGGCGATTTGTGGTGTTCTCATAGTTTATGAGGGTCCATTCGAACACCTCTTGGGTTCCCTCTCTGCATGACTGTACATGTGTGCGGTCTGTGTTAAGAGGTCGCCGGTATCTCATAGGGACATTGCGTTTGCGATGCACATTTTTATTATTCATTCCTTGCACCATTCAGTTCTCGGCACGTCTTCCACAACACCTTGACTTGAGATTTTTGCTCTTGGTCTGCGGAGATACAGTCCTCTACCACACTACGTGACCCTCCCCTATCCGCCACCTGGGGACGCACCGGGTCGCCTGAGAAGCACGTGTTTTATCCCAGAACCTTTATGAAGCCAAGAGCATTCTTACCGGTCTGTACGGCAAAAAGCTGTATCTAAAATTTTCTAAAAGAAAAAGCGTATCATTACTTAATAGAAACTGAACCTAACAGACAAGCCGAATTTGTTCTCCCAAAAACCTCCTACAAAAGACCAAAGCAACTCTTAAAGCTAACTAGATTTGAATAGCCGCAGTATTCCTCACAGGCCAATGTCGAGTCAAAATACGCACGCATTTTTATTGGAGCGGTAGAATGTAGGAAAGGAATTGATACCCTTGAAATATCTAGGCTTAGCAGCTTTTCCTACCCTAAGAGGTTTTATTTTTTGCGGACCCGTACAGGTTTACTGCTAGCAACAATGTTAACATTTCCTTGATATGTTTCCATCCATGGCCTTCTGTTTTGTTTTTAAATGTCACAGCTCAGCTTAGTATAAGGCACTGGCGGCGCTTGATTTTTTAAACTTACTGTTTGAGTATGTAGTTTATACTAATTAAAGGCACCAAACATCAGGAACATTACCCTAGCATAATGTTAGCTTTTCATTATCATTTTTGCTAATAACGTAAATTACACAGATTACAAATTCACAGCATTCTTGAATTCGCGATTTAGTTCAGCCAGCGATCAGTACGGTTCAAACCTATTCGCTCTTTGCCAACATACATTACACTTTGTATAATACATTAAAAATTGTAACACATTAAACTTTTATAATGCATAAGACAAAATACAAAATCACAAACTTTTTTTTATCACACACAAATCATCAACATTATACAATTAATCAAACATTCATACACACAACAACACACATGTAATAGTTTTTTTTTTTTTGATAAGTTTTTTTCTGATATGGTTTGTATGGCTTGTATCAAAATCGATTTCCAAACTACAATACATTCATACAATTTTCATCGCCCATTAAAACAAAAACACTTACTTACTTACTTAGGTGTCGCTACAGCTCGGGGTGAACCTGGGCCTCAGGCAACAATTTTTTTAACCGTATTCTCTAATAAGATAAGGAACCAAGCTAATACCAATATGACATAATAAACATGCTATACATAAGACGTCTGATTTGATGCCAGATTTTAGGGTCATTTGCCCTACTGTGCACCGTCTTGTAAATAGGTCAACCAGTGCAGAATCTTTAAAGAGCGGTAAGACATGAGTGCCTAGGCCTAGCACAGCAATCCACATAAACTGATGCTTGTTCATAAGCTGCATAGTAACCAGCTGGTCAGCGTCACGATGCCTTTCGGTACTGTGCGAGTACTATGATGATGATATTAGTTTGTTAGCAACCCAAGTTCATTGCTATGCTAACGATGCGTAGCTTGTTAGTATGTGACCTATACGTACATATGTAACTCATGCAGCCCAATTTTTAAAATGACCGCATCGGTTTTGACTACCTCTGCCTTTTAGATTACAGCTTTGCCTTCCCAAATCTTGAATGGATTCTATAATTGTATTGTATTGTTTAGGGGGGGGGGGGGGGGGGGGGGGGGGGGGGGGGGGGGAAACTGCCGACAAACTTGCGGGTCAACCTTGAAATGGTTTCCCGTTAAGTATTTGTTCTGCCGAGCAATAAAGTTTAAAGGCGGCTTCTTCTGCAGTATTTCTTAAGTTCGCTTTATACATATTCGTCTGACCCTGCAGCACGACCGCATATTTGGGTTCGTTTGAGTTTAAGCGCAAAAGTGTTTATGTTGCACATGAGAATCCGGCACGTAAAAATAAGCGGGAGTACGGGAGAGAATAGATGGATAGTAAGTTAAAAAATAAAGAACAGTCATTAATCAACATTGAACGAGTCGCGTTTTAAATTTCTGCCCTCAGCAGCAGCCAACATCCCACCGCTGCCACCAAAAATGTTGTTTTCTGCTGCTGTTATTAATGTTTTTTCTTCTGAGTGTTGTTTCTGCTGCCGTTGTTGCTGTTCTTGTTGCGTTTGCATACAGTGAACACAGCTTTATCCTAGTTTGGTACGTATTACGCGATCAGTTCCAAACAGATAGATGTACCTATGACCGGCTAGCGTAACACCACCGTTGATAAGGAGCCTTGAGCCCATTTTGCGAGTTCTTCTTTTGTTACCTCAAACCCATTGGACTGTGCCTAGGTGTTACCATCTGTACTAAAGTACTTGGAGTTTTCTAGTTGACTTAATATGTATTCAATGCTGGGCAAGGGATAAGCATCGGCTATAGTATGTTCGTTGAACTTACGGAAATCTACTACCATTCTCCACTTCTTATACCCCTCGGAATCAGATTTTTCGGTACAACTGACAACGGTGAGTTCAGTGGGCCGGCGCTCGGGTGAATAATTCCTTCAGACAGCATTTTGTTCACCTGTTTCTTGATGATAGTTTTATGGATCTGTGTTAATTTATAGGATCTGATGTTCACGGGCGGCTTTGCCGGGTCAGTGTTGATTTGGTTCGTTACTGCGTCGGTTGCGGACAACTTATCACCATCTTTGTAGGATAGATAATTGTATTTCGTCATCATCCCCTCCAGACCACTCTGGAATTATTTCGAAGATTGGTCGATCCATTTCTAAACTGACGGCTCAAAAACCAAGGGCAGGCTTAATCTTAAGCTCTTCTCCCGTCTACCAAATCATTTTAGCATGTTCCAGGCGGAAATAATGTCAATTAAAGAAGTGTTGGCTTGGCTTAGCTTAAGAAAAACATGATATCTGCTAGAGATATTCGCATTTTGTTTAGACAGCCAAGCAGCAATCACATCCCTGAAATCGACATCTATAAATTGCTTAGTAGCTCTAGACTGCCGATCGTCTCTCGCGGAGATGGCTGAGCAGTTCAATATTCACCTGCGTTGGATGCCGGGGCATAAGGATATTCCAGGGAATTATAATATAAGGCCGATGAACTCGAATAGGAACAACGACATATAATATATCCATCCTGCAAGACAAAGGCTCCTTAGGTATAATAATTGCTACTTGCAAACCCAAATTAAAGCTGGATGCTATCGACAGTACAAATCTTAGGTGGACAAGTGGACCCACACCAACAAAACAAATTGGCCAAAGCTGAATCTAAAACGTTCTAAGAATTTGATTTATCAGTTTGCATATCGGTGCTACAATAGGTGTCACTACTGTCTAATAGGCAAGCATGCTTCAAGGCTGGGCCTTTTTGCGAACGATTCTTGTAAAAGCTGCATGGATGAAGAAGAAGAAGAAACTATTCCTTACCTTCTTTGTTTCTGTCCAGCTCTCTCCCGTACAAGGAAGCTTCACTTAGGAGCCACCTATTACAGCGAGCGACCTAAAAATCATCGACATTAAGAGCCTCCTACGCTTCATAAGAATCTCAAAATGGTTTAACGAGTAGGTAGGAGAAACTTTCTCCTATGATCCACGTGGTATCACAATGAACCTTTTATTGAGCTAAGTGTGTTGGCGATTCTCAGCTGGCAGCCACTTCAACTTAACCTAACCTTTTCCCTACATATCTCGATGATTGCTTTTCTTTCGTCCACATTAAGGTGCTTAGTTCCAGTTGATTTTCTAAAATACCTAATCTATGTTCTATTTTACTACTAAAAGGGCTTTCAGGCTGAGTAGTCGTTTGTTGTTGTGAATTTAATCTCTAAATCGTTATCTATTGAGACCGGGAAGATGTTTGAATTTAATATGCTTAAAAATACATATCCGTTTTCAGGTTTAACTAGGGAGTTGGAAACGAACAATACTCTTTTTTACAACTTGCCGGAATTGAACAATGCGATTGATTCTTCTTGTATTGAGACGGGACCATATTTTACTATTTTCTTTACTCTAGGAGGTATGATTATATTCATATTTCTGGTTTACAATTTAATGGAAACAGGTATTTCTTTTAGTACAAATGTTACCTGGCTTCTTCCATAATCTATAACAGCCGTAGTTTGTTTGAGAAAATTGTTGCCGATTATTCCGTCTTGTGATATAGATAGGAAAATTTGATGCAACTGTATGAAAAGTTATAGGATAGTGCTTACTCGAATGTCCAGGGGTTTCTGTTTTCAAAGTGACTTTACCAAGTGTCTTAATGGGCTCGCTAGTTATTCCTTTAACTTCTATGTTTGAAAAATTAACTATTGTTTCGTCGTGAAGAGAATTTGCTTTTACGCAGTTATTGCTGCGCCAGAATCCAATAGAAGACTTGTAATAGGTTTTTCTGTGCCTCGGATTTTCAGGGCTATTATATTGAGATGTCGGATCACTGCGCGTGAGATCCCATGTTGGAATCTCAGAAACTGTTTTTTCACGGTCCCACCTCTCGCGAGGGTCTGACAAACATCTGAAAGTATTCTTGTCACGAAAAAACTTCTCAAATCGCCCTTCGGATACGGCACAAGACTGTAGGTTCCTTCCATTTGTGTGAACAAATATAACGCACACAACACGAATGGTTGCGAGAAGCTAGGCCCATGCACTTGAAGAGCTGTTGCGCCAAATATTTATTTATTTATTTATATTGAGATTTTCTGAATCACTATGAATAAAGGATTTTGAAACCCTTTTAGGTTAGCGTAGGTTAGGTTGAGTTGGATTATGAGGACACTAGGCACCAAAGTGCCTAGCACATTTTGCAACGTTATGGAGCACAAAAGAAGCGATGATCATCGAAGGAATTCTTTCTGTGGCCATCCGCATTTTCGATTGTAATATGGAATATGCGCTCGATTATGCACCGTTCTTTGGTGTGCACTTTGTTATAATTAATTTCGTTAGGTATTCGTTGATTGCGAAATGGTGTCATCGGCGACGGCGTCGAAGGATATCCTTCATCAACTAAAAGCATTGCGCCCACTGCATTTTCATTCAACATAACCTGAACATCTAAATTTCGCCATACACGTTCATCGTCTACAGAGTCCGCCCATTTACAATTAACACTCGTCAACATTTCATTTCCGTCGCAAGTAATTTGGACGTTAAATGACGCCAGATTCTGTACTCATTGCCATGTACGGCTGGCTATTTTATTAAAACGTGTGTGCAATCGATAGCACCAATTGCACATGGACATGTAAAATTTTGTTGCCAATTTTTTTTTGTGAAACTCCATTTCTACAGCATCGAACGGAAACTTAATCCTTTTTAGGGCTTTCTCCACTTTTTTTTTTGGCAAACATACCAATTAGTAACCCGCACGGTAGTTTAGTGAATGCCAACATATTCGCCGACAACAACCCAAAAATATAAATTTTTTATTCATTCACTAATCCAAAACGCATATGAAGAGTCCACATACAATTCCGAGTATGTGTACCTACATACATACCTGGAAGCCTGGATCACCAACATAACGTAAAAAGCATCTAATTTTTTATACATTTGAAAGAGCGCCGCGCCACCTCGTGTTTCAAAATGTTCAGGCAAAAATGATGTGCCAAATAATCCATAATTCCACGTGCGAATCGGTACAACTGCTTAACATTTTTATCGTCACCAAATGACCTTTGCTACTGCTTCTATTCACGAACGTTGTTTGCATTTGCACATCATCAAAAGCGGTATGATATGCAAATCCAGTTCAAATTAAATTTATCTGCTTATTTTTTAAAAGAAAATTCACGTAAACCAAAAGAAACAATAAATAAATTCAATTGATTTATCATTTATGTGTCAATAGGTCAATAGTAGCAAACGTTTCTAGTCAACCAAATAGCAGACTTGGGTTTACGTAGTATGTCTTTTATTCATACCAATTTGAGCAAACGCAATTTTCGTCCCTTAAAAATATAGCATTTGCAAAAGTCAGCTTCTTATCATACGAATGGAAGTAAGTGCTAAAGTGGTTACTTTTTCTAACAATTGCTTCATATTTTAGCAAAGGCAGTTTTTATTAATACTTACAACCCATTACATATACTTACGATGACTTACAATGCTGTAGTACTTTTGTTGCCTTATCGCTGCATGATGGGTTGCTTTAGCGTGAAAACGTCTTCCTGC
The DNA here is from genome assembly GCA_945910035.1 of Brachypalpus laphriformis. NCBI lineage: Eukaryota > Metazoa > Arthropoda > Insecta > Diptera > Syrphidae > Brachypalpus > Brachypalpus laphriformis. The sequence continues at coordinate 91,979,321 of OX246754.1, forward strand.
TCACAATTGTAACGATGTTAGCTGTTCTAATTTTTGGATTCTTGATCTGTGGGAACGGACTGAGTTCAGGTATTGCTTTTCGCTGTTGCTGATGTTGATGGTGTTGTTGAACTCGTTCAACAGTAGTAGTAGGCACTAATTGCTTAGTAGTCAGTGCCAAAGGAGATTCTTGTAATTTTCTTCTTATTTTTCGCAGTGAAGTCATTTGAATTTTTATGATTTTGTTGTTCCAGCTAATGGACGATGATGTTTGCTTTTTGTTTTGTTTCTTTGATGTGCGGATAGGTGTAAAAATCCTTTGTGTGTACTTGTAACCCGTGCTACGAGTTATGCCCGACTCCATGTCCTGTTGCTCTCCTGCAGCATGTAGTGCCAGTCAAGGCATTCCTTCGCAGGGGCAGTCTTGACATTTCGTCACTTCGGTTTTAGCTGCCAGAGGTGGCAGGATCTTTGTTTCTCGCGTTTCTCGTTGCTCGTTCATCTATACGCAGTTGTTGCATCATACTCGTGATTACTTCATTTGCAGTCTCCCAGTCTTCGCTCTTTGCCAACATAAATAAGGTCAGGATTCTTGGGGTCACTTGCCCGCCAATTGCTCTTTCTATGATGTTCCTAGCCCTGCTGTAATTTTGGCGTTCCATCAGTACATGCTCTGCGTTCTGCACTTTTCCTTCACAGTGATGGCACAATGGATCACCCGCGTGGTTATACTTGTAGACATACTCCCGAAATTATCCGCGCCCCGTTAGAAGTTGCGTTAGGTAGTAGTTTACCTTCCCGTGCTTTCTGCTAATCCATTCATCAGCTTCGGGGATCAATTTGTATGCCCATCGCCTTTTGGTTGTGATGTTCCACCTATGTTGCCGGTCCGCTTTTATACCTTCTATAGCTGCTGTTCCGTCATCGTGCTCGTTTTCACGTTGTGCCGATGTCTTCTCGCGTCTAGACCGCTGACGCAGTTCTAAAGGTGCAGCATACCCTTAAAGATGCGATTCTATGCGCGATGATGCGATTCTATGCGCCGCGTTCATCGTTCTAATGTATGACTTACGATGCGTCGCTAGTGCCCATATTGGGGCAGCGTACAGGAGTATTTACTTACTCACGGTCGGTCGTTTCTGATTGGCTGCCTTGGTCCCCCAATATTTGGCATTAGTCTGCATAGTGCCGCTACTGCCCGAGAGGCCTTCTCGCCTGCGTACATAAGGTGGTCCCTGAAGCTGAGTCTGTAATCCAGCAACACTCCCAGGTAATTGATGTACGGCTTCGATTCCAGAATTTGCTCACCGACCTGTATGGTAAGGTGCTTTACTTTTGTATGGCTGCTTATGAGGATGGCTACGGTTTTGTGGTCCGCTAGGTCTGAACCAGATGTCTGTAGCCATAGCTTCACGTTTGCGATTGTTTGATTGCAGTTTTGTACAACTTTCTCTAATTTTTGGCCACTACTACAATTGCGATATCGTCGGCATAACCGATGATGTCTACTCCATTCGACCTTTGTGTTCCTAGAATGCCATCGTACATTATATTCCATAGAATTGGTCCCAGGTCCGACCTTTTTGGAACTCCTCCCGTGATCTATTACCTCTTTGGTCCCTCTTCTGTGCCAAAGTAGAGGGTTCTGGCTTCGAAGTAGTTCACAATTATCTGCAGTAGATAGTTTGGTACCTGCAGGTTGCTTTAATTGAATTGAAACCGTTTTTGACGTCAAGTGTCAGAACAGTACAGTACTGCTTTGTTCCTCCGAGCCATCTTTCTTCGGCAATTCCCGCACTTGCTTTATAGCACACAGCTTGTATTGCATGGTAGGTGCTTCGTTTCTTTCGGAGTCTAAACATAGACGCTGTTGCGCTTGAACTCAAACGAACCCAAATATGCTCATGTGCAACATAAGCACTTTTGCGCTTAAACTCAAACGAATTCAAATATGCTCATGTGCAACATAAACACTTTTGCGTTTGACCTCAAACGAACCCAAATATGCGGTTGTGTTGCACATGAACATCCGGCATGTGAAAATAAGCGGGAATACGGGAGCGAATGGACGGGTAGTAGGTTCAAACATAAAAAAACAGTCGTTAATCAACATTGAAGGAGTCGCGTTTTAATTTTCTTCCCTCAGCATACAACATAACTAAGTCTAACTGAATCCACCCGGTGAAATTCTGAGCAGATTTAGGGACTAGGGACCTGGCCTTAACATGCCACTCTACACATTGAGTCGAGGGTTAGGGTGAACTATCGGTCGGTGATGGAACCATACTCAATTCGTAAGCTGTTATTTGTGTTCGAAGTTGATATTTTCATGTGCATGGTCTTATGTTGTTTTCATGATGCTGATATTTTAAGCTAGATGCAGGGTCACTTAGACTAGTATCCTTTGTGAAACCACAAGCATCTGAGTATTCTCCAAAGCTACTTGCAGAGCCAACAGGAGCTTATTATAAACTACTGGTGGCGCCTGATGTTGATGTTTGCAAATTCGTCGAGGTTATCGAAGAAGTTGGCTTATAGGTGTGTTTTCTTTGATACAGGGACGGACACGTACAGAGGAGGTAATGGATCGATCTACTTCGTCCAGCCAATTTCTGCAGAAATCGTTTGAGAAAAGGCCTAGCATATTAGCGTGCTTGCCAATGATGCAGTATCTTGTGATGATAACTACTATTGTACTGATGAACGGGCTTTTTTAGTTTGAGTTTTCAGTCTGGAGCTCAAGCCAGATCTGTCTAGTGATGTGGCACGTGGTGCCATCGCCCATCTGCGATTGGTGGTGTAAATCGCATTCAATTTGGGTATTAGTTTGCATGTAGCGAGAGACACGCGGAGATTCCCCTTTTCCGGTAGAATTGATAGAAATGTGCCATGGCCGGCGAGTTCGTCAGCCATACAGTTTCCTGGAATGTGTCTATACGTATATTCCTAGTTTTTTTTTTTAACTCAAAATAACTAATCGTACTTAATTACCGCTTGGCTCTCTGTGAAAATGGTGATATCCCGCTTACATATCACACCATACTTCAGCCCAGAAAACTCTACAGTGGCTAGAGAGGTGGCAGGAGATATTTGTGTTAAGGTCTTTATTTTATTTTTTACTTTTTTCATTCTCATTCATTTCGTCTAATAAAAAAAAGAGGAAAGATTTGAAAAATTATTGGTATTTGCAATAGAGAGGGAAACAGCGAGAGGAATCAATAACAAGTTCTTGCTGCTCAAATTACTTTTGCGTGTGAGAGATGGACTGGATGGTTGCAGAAAAAAGGTATAAAAATGTCCTATATCTGTACCTATAGAAACAAACATTTCAACATCTTTGTTGTTTTATATTCTTGATGGTGTAAATTTGAGCCAGAAGACTTTTCGATGCCTTGGCGTTTGTACTAAATACTCCCTTTGGATAAGGTTTTCTATTCGCTTGTTAGATTATGCGTCAGGCGTTTTTCCACCTTCATTATTCTTACAACCGCAGCCTCGATCTTGTGCCTACGATTCTCTTCGACCATACTACGTGTTTCTTGTCCTTCTAGCTCGAATTCACCGATTGAATCTTATAAAACTTCGGTATGAATGCATCGTTAACGTGAACTTCATTAGGGGGTTCAATGTATTTTGTTTTAAGATTGGGCTCGAGTAGCCTTTGTGCTGGTTTATCCGTCCACAGCAATTGTAAAGCCTGAAATAGGTGTGCAGCGAAATTAGAGAACATGGCTTTATATGTAAGAGCAGCTAGGTACGTAGGTAGAAGTGGTTGTGTCAGCAAAACCACGCCGACACTTAATTAGCGCAGAAGCGCCGTTTTAATACCACAACTCAAGTGACCTAACGGATGTAACAAGGACGTTAACTGCTAGGGAAAAAGGAAAGAGGAGTGAGGGTTATTCAAATCCACCCCGTTACATTGAAGAAACTGATAATATCCCCAATGCTAATCTCCGCTAGCTCTATTATGTTGTAGAAAAAGGGTTTACCTAAGGTGCGCTGCTTGCCTTGCCTAAAGCCGGACACTTGCAGAGGAAGTGTAAGATTGTTTCTATCTCATCAGCAGTATTGCAGCTGTAACAGTGTGCATTAAATGCAATTCCTATTCTGGCCGCATGAATCCCGATGGGCCAGTGGCCAGTACTAACTGCCAGAACTCATGCGATATCTGCTCGGTTTCTGTTTAGTAGATCTTGCGTTCTTTTCTGGGAGTATTTGGGCCACATCTGCCTGGAGATGACACAGTTCCGCACCCCCTGCCATCTACTATCAGCCTTTAGCAGATAGTGCGCGAAGATGCCTCCCTTAAGGACCCCCAACGAGACGTTCACTTCCTTTGCATGGGAAATATCAAGGGCAGATCCTTGCCTCTCGAGTTCATCAGCTCGCTCATTCCCCTCAATGTTGCTGTGACCCGGAACCCAAAGAATACAGATCCTTAGCCGGTGACCAAGCGAGGCGAGTTCTTTTTTGCACTGTTCTACTAGCCTTGAGGATGTAGTGGCAGATAGTATAGCCATGATAGCCACCAGAGTTGTAAAAGACTGCAATCTTTCGGTAATGCAATCTCTGCATTCAAGGAAATCGTTTTATAATTTACGATTCATCCAATTGACTTCATTTAAGGACTAAGACTTCAGTACTGAAATCACCATTCCTTTTGAAGTCTGTGATTGGATCAGTCTTTTGGAGCAGTCTTTAGATTGAAGTCAATTGAATGCAAGTCTTTGAAATTACATTGCGTTCTCTGAAGTCACCTTGCAGTCTTTACCATTCACTTGAAGTCAACCGCATTCAGTTGAATTCTTTGGGACTTCAACAATTTTAGTTGAAGTCTTTGGGACTAAATCTTGACTTTCGTAGGTATTTAGCGATGAAACAGAACGTTCTGCAATATACAAATCCTGAAAAATTGCAAAAAATTGATTTTAACTTAACCAAATGTTGTGTGAGCAATGCCAATTCATACAAACAAATTAATAAAAACAAAGAAAATGTATTCATTCATAGGCCCTGGCACTTTAAAGAGCTGTTGCGCCAAATATTAAAATTAAAAATGAAAAAAGTCTTTCCACAGCTGCTGAAGCAGGTAGGGGTGTATTATATTTAAGAAATGCCTTCTTTAGAGCTGGATATTGATGAAGTACTTCAATAGATGTTGATGTATGTGCAAGGTATGCAAAATATTCGGTCTCTACAGATGAACAGTTGTTATTAGATGACTCTAATAGATGATCTGGAAAGTGAAGCAATTGAAGTCTTTTAAGATTGTATACTTGTTTTTGTTTTTTTTACCTGAAGTACCGAAATTAAAATATGATCTTTTGGGTTTACTTGTGTGGGCTTAGGTTATTTTCCGAAACAATTTTTCTCTCAACCAGTGAACTTATTTCGGCTATTTTAGAATCATTGTACGAAGAATCTAGTGCTGGAATCCACTTAAGTTTTGCCAATGGACAAAGCACTGAAGCAACAATTGCATCTTCCACTTCACCCGCTAAATGAAAATATGAATGAAATCGTCTGACTAACGACTCTTCGATTTTTGTAACAATTTCATATGGTAAAACATTAAGTGCGTTATCTCTTTGAATCATTTTGTATGATACTCTGATAGTTGCTAAAGTGGGGAGTAAGTACCCATATAGCATTCCTTTTTCTTCCTGAAGAAAATCCAGCGCTTGCGCAATTGGCCTTAGGAGGTATTCAAAGTCTTGCAAGTATAAAAAATCAGGTTCGAAGAAAGGTTGCACTTCCAGTCTCCTGCATAACTCATGGATTTTGTCCTTGTGCTTGAGAATGTCTTTGACAGAATCATACAAGGAGTTCCACCTTGTCGGAACCGGACATTACAATTGACAGCCCAGAACAGCAACAATTTGTTCTGATGTTTTTGGTCTGTTTACCCTAGACCAAAGATTTGAGCATTTTTGAATTATCTTTACGAAGAAGAAATATTAACGTTAGATACCATGAGTTATAATACCTACTTACTTTTTCGTGCTGTTTGTAGTGCGAACTATGTTCGCGCAAGATAGGCGTGAAATCCGTGGAAGCAATTAAGTTCAATGTATGTGTTGCACATTTAACATGCTTTGGCAACAAATTTTCAAATACACCGTTCCTTAACTCAGCTGTTTCCATTTCATTTTCTTCTGAGCTGTCATCGTTATCAATGTTGGCATAATATGTCTCAATTCCAAATTCTCTGAAGGCTTTCAGGAAGTTCGAACCGTTGTCAGTTACTGTTGCCACAACGTTGTTACAGTTTAATCCAAACTTTGCGTGAATTTCAAGAATTATGTCATTGATTTTATCGTATGTATGCGATCCTGAAAACCGCATACAAGCCAGAGCAACTGATTGTCTATTGAAACTATCGTCTATCCAATGACATGTATAGCCAAAGAAACTACGATGTTTTGTTGACCATACATCAGCGGTTGTGCAAATATATTTTTGATTTGCCAATACACACTTTAATTTTTCGATCATGGAAGAGAATTTATCGTCTATTAGTTTTACAGCTGTTGGACGACTCATGATTTTGAGATCGCTATTTGCAAATCGCAAAAGCTTTCGAAACGATTCGTCTTCCACAATCGAAATTGGAAGCATATTCTTTGCAATGAAGCTTACAATCAACTCCTCAAATTGCTCTTGCTTGGGTCTCTTGGCCTTGATGTTATTAGCGGCTTTGAGTTGAACATATTCTTCAAATTCTTTTGGGTGTTTTTTTTTAAGTGCCTTACAAAATTGGAAGTTACTTGCGTTGACCCTTGTTAACGTATTTGGCAACAGCAACACTCGATGAGCACACCATTTCTCTTACGCTGGAAATCAGTATCATTCAGCTATAGGCGAATAAAATTGTAAGAGGAATAAAGGCTGGTCTTAATTTTAAGGGCGATGTTAAGAGGGCGATAGTACAGATTAAACAGTACAAACAACTTAGGCACTTGATATTAAGACGATACATATTGTACAACATTTAGTTTCCGTTTACGATCATACACAAAGCACTACTCATTACACAGAAAAGTAATATACCATATGAAAAACAGGTTATATTAAATGTATAAGAAATAAGTGCAACATACCTGCTTTATGATTTTAAAAAACTTGGGGGATAAGATAAGCTTATTCCCAAAACTATCATCCACTGATTCGGCCGATGGTTGTGAAAATTGGATTTTTTCTGCTTCACTTCTATTTATATTAGTAATCAAAGATGTAGTTTCGATTTTCTTCTTTTTTTGGCCCACGGAAGGTGTATCGTCTGAGTATGGTCTCTTACGATTTGTGACTTGTGTTCCAATAGAAAATGTAGGATCAAGTTCGTAGTCATCAGACGAAAAATCACTATTCGTTTCCATTTTTGCACTACTTTACCACAAGTCTGGAATAAGAAAAAACACAACTTTTTCGCACAGCTCCATCCATCCATTCTCCCCCTCCCCTCTATACATCATACCCACTTCCACTAAACATAAAAGCCCATCATACTCCACATAAAAGTGCAATTCGTCATTCTTTCAGACTTGTTCAAACTTGCTCAAATGCTGAAATCACTAAGACTTCAAGAAAAATGTTTGAAGTCCCAAAGACTTCAACTGAATGCGGGTGACTTCAAGTGAATGGTAAAGACTTCAGAGTGACTTCAATGAATGCGGTGTAATTCTAAAGACTTGCATTCAATTGACTTCAAACATAAGATTGGTCGTAAAGACTGATCCAGTCAAGACTTTAAAAAGAATGGGAGATTTCAATGCTGAAGTCTAAATTCCAAAGTGAAATCAAGAATTGAAAAGACAGAAGCATGAAGTCAATTGATTTCTTAAATCAAAAGATTTAATTATTTTACATCTCTGATAGCCACCTGGCTGTCAATGAAGATGGCAATGGTATTTAGGGGTGTAGAGGTTTGCTTAAGTAGGCGGCAGGCCTCAAGTACAGCAAAAACGTCCGCCTGGAAGACACTGCACGAATCAGGAAGCCGGTAAGACTTGGAAATATTGAGGGAATCAGAGAATATCCCCGCCCCTATCCCGCAGTCCATTTTTGAACCGTCGTCGGTGAAAATTGTTGATTCGAACTCATTTGTCAGTACTCCAGTTTCTCATTCCGCCCTGGTAGGGAATCTGACCGTCATTTCTAAAATTCACCGTGGGAGTTATATAGTCGGTCAGATTAGCTACCAGGTCTTGCAGTATCAGATTAAGGATACTGTTGTGACCATACGGATTGGTGCACCAGCATCCTGTTTCCCTTAGCCTGACCGCTCTACATGATGATAGATGCATAATGTGAAGATCGAGTGGTGTAGAATAACGTTCATGACTTCCGTTGGACGTGTCCTCATGGCACTCGTTGCGCCTATAGCCGCAGTTCTTCGTACCCTGTTGATAAGTTTGATGTTATAAGCTTTCCTTAGCGCAGGCCGCCGGACTAGCGATCCATAGGAAAGAATGGGACGCACCACGGTAGTGTACATCCATAAGACCATCTTCAGGCGAAGTCTCCACTTCTTGCCAAAGGTCTTGCTGCAGGCATAGAAAGCCACACAGGCCTTCTTTGCCCGGTGCTCAATATTAAGCTTCCAGCTTAGTTTTGGATCAAATACCAGATCTAGGTACTTGGCACTGCAGGATAAGGAGAGTAGATGAATGCTTAGCCGTGAAAGCATAAACGACGGTATTTTGGTTTTAGTGGCAAAGAGCATCAGTTTAGTTTTGCTTGGGTTGACGCTGAGTCCACATCCAGTGGCCCATGAGCTAATCTTGCCCAAGGCACCTTCCATAATCTCACTGATTACGGATGGAAACACCCCCGATACCAGTATTACCTCTACATCCGCATTTGCGACAACCTTAACTCCATCCCTATCAAGGCTACACAAAATTTTGTTGATGACCATAAGCCATAGAAGAGGAGACAAGACCCCACCTTGAGGAGTTCCCCTAACAACAGATATGGTGGAACTGCTGTTGTCGAGAGTCGATTGAATGATTCTAGTTTTTAGCATTGTCAATATCCATTTGCTAATGAACTCTACCACACCCAGTTGGATCAGAGCTTCCTGAATCGATTCCGTACTGACGTTATTGAAAGCGCCTTCAACGTCTAAGAAGGTAGCTATGGTATATTGTTTGAAGTGGATTGTCTTTTCTATCGTTCGCACAGCTTCGTGGAGCGCCGTCTCCGTCGATCGCCCCTTAGTGTACTCATATTGAGATTTGGATAGAAGGGAATTGTCTAGGGTATTTCGAATATGTGTATCTAAGATGCGTTCCAGCGTCTTTAAAAGAAAAGGGGATAAGCTAATGGGTCTGAAATCCTTTGCGAATCCATGACCCCGCTTCCCAGCTTTCGGGATAAACACAACACGAACACGTCTCCAGCTCAGGGGAACGTGGTTTAGGAGAACACAGCTTCTCTAGATCGGAACTAGCCATGGGACCACCTGGTCCAATGTTTTTTGCAGCATAATAAGGAAAATGCCGTCAAGGCCGGCCGATTTATAGGGAGATAAACTGTTAATAGCCCAGGAGGTATTAACTGCTGTAATTTTTGTCTTAATGTCATTCCAGGAAGAAGATTGCACCTGACAGACTGGTGGGAGGGCAATCTCATTATTACATCCTGGTAAGTGAGTTTGCATTAAAAGTTCCAGTGACTCGCTAGAGGAGTCCGTCCAAGTCCCATCCGGCCATTTGATAAAGGACGGGTTAGAATGTTCCTTGGACAGAATTTCACTCAGCCTTGCAGAGTTTTTTATGGTCTCAATGGACTGACAGTAGTCTTTCCAAGCAAGAGACTTGGCCCTTTTAATGGATTTCTTATATTCCTTCAGACAATCCTTATATGGTTGCCAGAATCCATAGAGATCTTGGCATTAAAACTATAGAAGACGGAATCAAAAACTACGCGAGAAAGCATAAAAGTCGACTAGAAAGTCACGTAAATATTATAGTCCTCCAAGTTTTGGATGAAAGAAATTTACTACGCCGTCTATAAAGAACCAACTTAAGATTGATGAAAGCTTTTTCCGCCACGAGTCACACCCTCAATGTCCGTTTCAGATGGAAGTGGGGATACTCTCAAGTTCTAGGTTGACAGGCAGACTACTTTATTTGATACTGTTAGAATGGAGAGTCAACATTTTAAGGCTCTGGTTTGAAAGATCAATTCTAAGCCTAGTGTAAGTATATACACCGAACCTTGAGTTGAGATACGCGGCTTTCTTAAATGAAAGAGATTCTGCCCGTGGAATGTTGAATATAGAGACTTCTGTTCTGATGGGTAACTTCAATGCTCATGCATCTGTCGCAGAAGTCGTTGATGGTTTGTGGTATTCGTGTATTGAGAGGTACCGCACTATCATCTGATCACTACTTTTTTTTTTTAAGGAAACCCAAATCTCAAAGTACTCAGACTTTCCGGTCCATTATACTACCAGGCAGGAACCTTTCTTTGATGCAGTGGTTGGAAAAGCTTCGAAGTAATTAATTTTGCTTTCTACTCGGGTGGCTGATAATTGCTGTTCCCCGCTGAGGCTTGAACCTGCACTCATAGGCAAACGAGCAAACACACTGCCCACTACACCATTGCCAACTTATCACCACTTAGTGTCAGTGTTGCCGTAAGGGGTTGAGAAAAAATATCTAAATAAAAATAACAGTTTAACTTCAGAATAAAACAGTCTAAGTTCTGAATGAAATTGCCATTATAACGGGCAAAATAATTTGTTTCTTGAAAAGCAGAACTGAAGAAAAAAATATAAATTTGGATGCAAAGATATCATCGTTGCAAACTGGTTAGTGCTGGGCAAGTTATATCCTAACAACAGAGGGCCTCTCCTACCAATGCGTTTTCCATGAATAGATACAGAACGATGAGGTACGGAAGAAATTTAAATTGAAATTTAACAGCTTCTATTACCTCTGCGGGAGATGTTAGTAGAAAAAAGCGGTTTGGTGGGCAGACTGGTGGTAAAAATAAGGCGATGGAGTTGATATCCAGTATTACGACAACTTAAACTTTACTTAAAACTACCGACCCGGGTGAAAATGGAGGCGCAATTCATAATCCTTGGGGTTAAAAATTCAATTAATTGATTTATGACAAACGATTTGAAGTGATTACAGAACATAAACCGCTTTTACCGCCATTATATTCCCTCAAACAGCTTCCGATGATTACTTTTCATAGACAATAAAAAAGGGGCTATCATATTTATGGGATATTTTTATTCTATTAGGTATAAAACACATACACGCGAGGAATTGTTGTTTTATCGCGTGTTACTATGTACGCACGTGCTCTACTCAGGTAAAAAGAAAGATGTATAAATAAAGCTTAGTAAAGATTAATAGATACTGATTCTCCATCAAATGATAAATGAATAAATAAAATAACGTCTAAATATTTATCTCCTAACAACATTTGACAACAGGTTTGTCAAATATATGTTTGTATTTGGAATCTGGCATTAAGGAATCATTTCTAATTTGCCACAGTACATTTTATAGGCAGTAATAGTTTCTTTCATTTTGACATATCAATAAAAATGCATGTAAAATGTAGATATGTAATAGGTATACAGATAACTACCTTTCTTATAAAATACGTATAATCCTTTTGCAAGGTAGCTGTTCTAATTAATTATTATAATGGTGTTTGTTACTGAAATTGTATTGAATAATCTCAATGGATGGCGATGAGTAAGAACGACTTCCTGCCTTTCAGTACAGACTAGTTTTATAATACTAACAAATTTTACAACCAGATGTGTCACGAGTTTTATGATGATTCAGAGAATTTGCTTAAATTAGATTGTTGTAGACTGTTGGTTGAGGTTTACTAAAATTATGTCGTGTTACCTATGAGAAGTTAGTATAGGCTGTCAAGTATACTTCGTACTTACATACATATGTATATATTTGGCGCAACAGCTCATGAAGGGCCAAGGCCTAGCTTCTCGCAACCACTCATGTTAATTAGCATTTTTATATACCCCATCACAGACATGTATTTTGCATAGATGGTCGGCCGGCTTAAATTGTTTTGCAAACGAAGAAATACGGAACATGAAAAACATTTTTTTTTTAAATAAATTGATTTATCCACTACCATTTTGTTAGTTTTAATGTCGCGTGGGAATATGTGAGTTTTTAAATAAAGAATTTTCAAGTTTTGAAACATTGGTTTGAAAAATGTAAACAGAGCACCTTACACTATATTGTGTTGTTTACATTTTTTTATTCATTGCTTCATATTTAATGAATAATATGTATGTATTTCGATTCCGTGTTGACAAAATTAATAATGTCAATAGCTTGGATGGTGGAACGAGGTTCACCATTCATGAAGACCAAATAGCCGACTATTTCAAATGCACGGTACGGCCGCTCATAAAAGTGAAAAACCTTTAGAAGCTGGCTGGGTATACTCTCTTGGTCTTGCTATTGCTCCATATACAAGCCATGCATTTGGATATGTCATACAGAAACCCAAATTGAACGAGAGGCCACATGAAATCAAGCTAACAAATCTCGCTTTGGGTGTCAGCCGTTGGAGCTGCGTTTGTTGCTGTAAAGCTGGAGTGGGAGAAAAGTGCAAACACATACATATGTAGCTGCCTGCATTTTATTTATACAAAAGGCATCCTCTTATGATGTAGTTCAAATAAGAAATATGTGCCATGTCCTCAAAAAATGTGCCCAAAAGTTGTAGATTAGATTAGATTACATTAGATTTTATTTTTAAGTTCATGCCGGTTACATTTTTACAGTTTACAAAAATCAAAAAAAGCATGGCTCTGCCATCTGCCAGAGTGACAACTATCATAAAAAGTTACATACATACATACATACATACATTTTCAACGGCCCGCTAATCCTCCATGAGGGTCGCGGGGGTAGGATGTTCAGGTGGACCCTCCATCCTTCTCGATCCTCCGCCATTGAAGGAATCCCTAGACTGCTCCAGGGGAGAGTCAGACTTGATCCACCCATCTATTTCTAGGCCTATCGGGGAGTCGTCTACTTGATGGAACGGCAATCACAGCACGTCTTGGAAGCCGGTCTGGGGGCATTCGCACTAGTGACCAAACCATCGAAGCATAGATCGTTCCGTTCGGAGAAGTTGCTGCTCAACATTGAGCGCATCGCGTACTCTGCTGTTGTGCTCTCGATCCCCACGAGTATTCCAGCAACACCGCAAAGGAACCTCATTTTGGCAGCTTGTATCCGCGATCTTATTCTTTCGGTCACTACCCAAATTTCATGACCATAGGTGAGAGTTGAAACATACACCGAGTTCAAAACAACTAGCTTAGCTCGAACACTAAGTTCGGCCTTCCTTAATAATAAGTTTTCATTGCTATATTGTATATAAGTAGGTATATCATATATATTTATAAGAAAAGCTCGTTAATAATCATCTCTCGATAAGATAGGCTATTTTGCAGTACTGAAATAAAGTAGGACCCTACAGTTCAGTTAGTGTTGTTATGGATTGGGCGTCCGTTAAAAAATCACTGCCGAAGATAGCTCTGGACACTTGCCCAAAAAAGTGTAAAATGTCCTCTCTTTCCGCCAAAATACATAACCAACGAAGGGTAGGCAAATCATTCCTAGTAGTAGTTTAATGGGAGCAGCTCTCCGCCTAGTCTTAGCATAGTCGATATTACGTCTATATTATGCTCATTACTTTGTAGTTTTTATACTGTAAATCGTGACATAGTCTGTTGCAAATTGTCCTGTGCAATGAATTGGATCCTGCTGAAGAAAGCGCTCCCTGCATTGAGTATCCACAGGTGCTATAAGCTGATAAAGTATAAATTTCCAATTGCTGTAATCTTCACTATTTAAAACAAGCTCATTCCACAACCGCGGGCTAATTCCAACCAATCAGCATACCAGCTAGTCTGATTATAAATTGCTTCCAGCGCCATCTTTTTAGGGAGCCGATTATTATCCACATTAAGGACTTTTAAGATTTAATCTACTTGTACTTTAAATGTTGATGTGATGAATGGAGAAAGGGCACTTTCCAGTATTGTCATACTCGTATAATTTGGTGTACATGAAGGAAGGCGAACGACTCTTTTAATGAAATATCTTAGCAACTTTTCAACCGTTTCGTACTGTGTACAGACCCACACTTGCGCCGCATAAAACAAAATGGCTTCCGAAACTACCTTGAAAACTTGTTATTTGCAGCTGTGGGCAATATGTTTGTTGCCAAAATATCTCTTTGAAGTTGCACTGATACCCCCCTTTTTGAATACGATTACTTTGGACTTATTAAGGTACACTATCAGATTCAATATTGAGCAATATTTGTGTAAACGGTTAATCATTAGTTGCAGAGATTCCGGCGTGTACGCCAACAGAGCAACATCATTCGCAAAAACCAAGCCCTTGATTAATTGTCCGGCATATTCGATACCTTGAGGCATGAAGTCAATAAGGTCTTCAATGAAAGCTGAGAATAAGCTTGGGCTCAGCGTGCATCCCTTTCTCACTCGCGATTTGGTTTCAAACCATTCCGACACTTGCTCACCATTCCAAACTTATGCTTGGTTTATTATAGTTATATAGGTTAAGTATAACTCTACCTAATTTCCGCGATAATTGGAAGGATCGGGTGTGTATCCTTTTTTTATGAATCAGGAAAATCAATGCTGCTTTAAATTGCTGCAGAATTACCCCATTTTCCAAAATAGTGTTACAAGCCACGGAATGTTTATTCATTAGTTCATTTGTGCCATACCTATAGAACTCAACGGGAATTCGATCGGTTTTTCTGTCCTGGAGTCGGTGTAGGACTTCAACTACATCACGCTCAGTGGTTCGTCCATTCTAAATATCGTTGTCGAAAGAAGGTGTAGCATACTGGAAGGGACTGATATTAGGTGTCAGATCCAGTAATTCCCTAAAGTGTAATGCGAGAATGTCAGGGTTCAGCTTGGGATTGATAATTTTCCGTTTTGTTTTTTCTGTTTAGTCTTGCTATGAATTTTCGGAATTCCTGAGCATTAGTACATTTTGCCACACGCCTGGCTTCCGTCTCAAAGTAAGCTTTCTTCTTGCAATAGCATAGCACCTTATAATTTGAATTGACTTCCAAGTAAAAATTCCTTAAGAACCCTTCGTTAGAGTTACGGAACGCTCGTAGTCAAGCAAAAGATAATTGCCTCACCCGTTCGCATTCTGCAATACATCATTCTGATAGAAGCTCTGCAAAACTTCCTCCATGGCTGGAGACCGGATATGGTGCCTTGATGATTTCTTCTATTTGATCGAGATCAGTTACGTGTAGCATTTGAATTCGTATATCAAGCTCTCTTCGGTAGCTGATTGCTTTTGCATTCCTCCATTGCAATTTAGGGAGTAGCATCATGGTTTTATTCGCTTCTGATTCGTTTGTCTCCATTCCAAATGTTACTACTGCGGCAATATGATCAGAATAGGGTACATGATATATTTCGAAGTCAGATATATACCAATACCCTCCAACCAGGGCATAATCGATGACCGATGTATTATACCTTGATACCCCACAAATGTAAAGTCCCCAGCTTCATCGGATACACTCGTTTCATTTAAAATGCACAGTCCATAAGAATCAAATAGCTCCAGCATTTTAGTACTGCTGGCATTGCAAACCTTATAAATTGTTCTCGTGTCCTCCTTCCAAACCCACTCTCGTGTTAAAATCACCTATCAGAAGTATATTCTAGTTTATGTTGCACAGCACAGCGTCTTCCAATTTCCCAAAATCCGTATCCCAATGGTTGCAGTTTAGATATTTCGGAAGTATCCGGAAATGCCTGTTACTAAAGCTGCACTTGACGTAAGTCGCTCCAATCTTCGTTCTAAATTCGCACCTGATATCCTTTAAGTCTCTCGTGATTAACTCGTGTAGCCGGTAACCACATAAACTCGTAATTTCTAAAGTTTATATCAAAATTCTTCAAATTAATTTCTACTACAAATGTTACATATAAGAACATAAATTCAATTGATTAATATAATTATAGAAATCCATATACAAACCCTTATTTCCAAACCATGATACATTGTATGATAAAATTTTGAAAATCTTTATCTAAGTTTTATCTTTATTGATTCTTCTCTTTATCTTTTTATTGCTGGCTTGGCATTATTTATTAATGCTGGCTTGAACACTGATTGAAGATTTTGCATCTTGAAGTTTTTAAAAGAAACGCAACGGGCTTGAAAATAGATTCGGACAAATGTATTGGCTACTTGGAAGGCGTTTTAAATGAAGCATATACTATAATAGTGTTGCATGTGGTCGAAATTCTACCATGAACGCGATCAAAATGCTTTCATTTAATTAGTTAAAGCTATACTATACTAAAAAATTCGTGTACGATCAATTTTGTATTCGTGTATTAATACCATATATAAGTTAACAAACTGCTTTTATACAAGCAAGTGCTTAAACCTCTTTGGGCGTTGGTATACAACTTTGGGGTTGCACTAAATGAAGCAATAGACATATCCTACATTCTTTTCAAAACAAAATGCTAAGAGTAATTGTAAATGCCCCATGGTATATCAGAAACAATGATATCCACAGAGACTTAGGAGTAATTACCGTTGATGACGAAATAATGAACTTTGCTCGAATATTCCGTATTCGTCTTTATGGTCATTGAAACAACTCTATACTCCAAATTCTGGACGAGACAAACCTTATGCCGACTACAAAGAACGAAACCGTTCGCTTTAGCGTAATTAAGACCGGCCGCATTTAATTGCGGATTTTAGTAGGTGCTTTTGCTGGAAAGCTAGCTAAAACTATTTCATAAGGGAAACTTCTTCTTAGTAAAACAGTAAAAGGGAGGTGTTGTTTAGTGAGTAAAAATCAGACACTACTACGAGCACCGGGCACATAACAAACATTTTTGTAGTTCAGTAAAATCAAATTCAACAAGTTAATTAGTATTAACGTCGTCGGTTGTTTGAAGAATTTGATGAAACGTTACTAAAACTTTAATAGTTTTAATGGCAGTTTGTGCCGCATTGAGAGAAGCGTGAATTCAAAAGTTGGGCTTGCAATAAATGATTGACAAGCGGCAAGCTGAAAATACTTCAGTTATTTGAACTGAGTATTTGGAGAAGCAGTAAAAAGAAAGAAAGCTCGAGTACAGTATATTTAAAATAAACTTTAATCGTTGGCTGCTAACTGCCGAGTAGTTTAACATCTTCATTTTGTCCTTTCTTGAAGCTGCTGATGACTTATTTACCAATCAGCTGTTTCTTCTTAAGGTCAATCACCCTGGCCTATTTACTTCGAAAAAGCTGTCTGATCTGTGGTAGTGTTGATCCTCAACAATGCCTCCATTTTCAGAATGTGTGTTAGAGTGCATTGTTTGTAAGGTGCATCTCACTCACATCAAATTTGGCCATCTTGGAATATCACAGCTGTTGGTCAGAGGTTATCCCTATATTATTCAAATGGTGTTGTCATGAGTTGAAGCGAGTAGAAACTCCTTTCTCTCGCGGCCTGTGGACCAATTCGCCCGACAGTTGTCTAGTTTTTCCTCGTTGCTGTGTGTCGCGGGTGGTGTTTTTTTTGTGAATATTTCATTCGATTGGTTTTATTTTAAATTTGTTTATTCATTTGTGTTGCGTGCAATAGAACTAGTTACTCTTAATGTTAAGTAATTGGTACGCTTGAATAAGTAGCTTCCTGCAAACACACAGTTCCTCCTTGTCAGTGCATGTTTTTTTTTATTGGGACATAACACAGCTTTATTGTAAATGGAATAAATATACTTTTCTCTTTGGGATCTTCTTTTAATTAACCTCCAATACCTTGCTTTAATTTTAAAAGCACATTGCTGAGTAGTAATGGACGACTTTGGAAGGTTTACTGTTGGAAACACTGATTCCAAGAACTAACTTTCTCTTTTTTACTATTCCCTAGCTATAGAAAACAATATTTGGTGTTTTTTTAAATGAGGACTACATATTCCGAAGTATGTATTTTGAAAAGCTCCTTAGGATTACTCATTACTTTTGGGGAACCCTGTGCACAACACCACTTCTGTACGAATTGTATTGTGGAGCCCCGCAATGCTGACTTCTTTTATGGACATGAATGTTTTCGTCTTTGCTAGCCATAATACTTCTGCAAACTAATGGCAATTTATACTTGTTACTATATTAGTCAGTAGCAGTGGTAATAGTTTCACTATAAAAATGTATAAATTTATAATTTAATCTGAAAGGCCTGGACTAAGTTCTTCGGTCAGATTGACAGCTACATAGGGTTTTCATAGTAAAAAAAATAAATATTTGTTTTAAGTGCCAAGGCCTAGCTTCCGCAACCACTCATGTTGTGTGTGTTTTATTTTTTCACACGAATGGAAGGGACCTACAGTTTAGTGCCGTATCCGAAGGGCGATTTGAGAAGCGTTTTCGTGACAAAAATACTCTCGGATGTTTGTCAGACGTTCGCGAGAGCTGGGACCGGCGCCGGTTTTCATAGTAGAAAATAGTAATTTATTACATTATTCGCTTTGTTTTTGCAATAGCATCTTTTAGAAACGTTCGTTTAAAACTTGTTTTCTGGACTTCAATGTGGTTTTACAAAATTCATATAAACTATTCCAATCCGATCCGTTTAACATTTCTATAATTTTGTTTCTAGTGAGTGTGTTTTTATTGAAGAAAGTTTTTCTATGCTCCTGAAAATGTGGAAATGTTCCCATAAAGTGCATTATATCCTCTCTTTGGGAAAGATTGCAGACAGAGCACAGTACTAGTAGAACATCCCCATGGGGGATATAGTTTAACTGTTATAGCTCCCCCTTGCTTTGAATGTGGTGGCTATTTATTCTGTAATATAATCGCTTATGAAATAGTTTCTTTGCTGGAAATTATAATTCTCTTAACTGTACCTATAACTATATGATTTCTTTGTGGGTTAATGCTGTCGCATTTTCCATGTAGTCCTCTCGGATGCGTTCGTCCAAATTTTGCAGTAGACGGTACAGTTTTGGCTTTCAACTTTGTAAGGTATTCGCTGAGGTATCGACTGTTATACGTGCTTTTTCTGCTAGCTCGCCCCATTTCTCAAACCACAGGAACTTTCTCTGTAGAGTGCGTATAGCTATGCATTTTGGAATTCGGGTATCTTCCATTGCCATTACCTTTAGTATGTAGTCTACATGGAGCTTCGGTGTGGTGATAAATAATGGTGGTAGTCTTGTCTCTAAGAGACACATGTAGTTTGGAATATCATGTGGTAGCCGGAAGAGTCTCTTTAGATATAATCGTAGCAGCTCTTTCACTGTATCGCACCTTCTCCACCCCCACATCAGAGCATGTGATTTTTTGCGCTGTTGCCAGAAATACTTTATAGTTTATCTCCACTGCTATGTATGGCGCATCTAAAATATTTTTCCACGCCATATTTTGACTTTTTCGAAGTAGCTAACTTTTCTTCCAGATGTTTTTCAATATTTAGGATACTAGTAATGAGGTAGCCCGATATCTTGGATAGAAGGTACGAGTATACACTTAGGGACAAAAGTCTACATACACACCAGTAGCTCAATGGGTTTCTTTATGCTTGTTAAAGAAAACGCAGTGAAATTTAAGAAAATTCTTAAAAAACCTTTTGTTAGATATTATTTCAAAATTATAACAAAACAATAACTTAATATTATTTCATTAACATAAATAAAAAAAAACTATTTAAAATTAACTTCAAAAAAAGAGGGACAAAAGTCTACATACACTATAAAGTAGCAAGACAAATTCACCGTTATCAACCGAGACAGAACAGAATCCTTGATGAAATATGTTCAGTCCTTATAAAGTGAAGGTTATTGTGTGTTTTGAGAACTTGGAACAAAAAAAATAAAAATTAATTCTAAGAGAAAAGAAGTTCCGACAGAAATTTGACAATAAAACTCAGCTTAGAAGGAAAATCATAAGGAATATCGGTGCCGTATTTGATTTGAGCCACGCAACAGTGCAGACCGTTATTAAAAACTATAAAAATACAGGCACGATAACGTCAAAACCTCGCACAGGACGGCCAAGGATCTTTAACACCAGAGAAGAGACTTTGATAACACGGAAAGTTAAGGTAAATCCGAAGTTAAGCGCTACACAAATCACAGCTGAAATAAGACAAGAAACTAACAAATCATGCAATCCAAAAACAGTCTGTAGAATATTAACAAAAAACGGTTTTAATAGTAGGATCGCAAGAAAAAAACATTTATTAATGAAAGGAATCGTAAAAAAGAAATTCGCAAAAGATCATGTTAAATATGGCAATGATTATGGTCTATTATTATTTTATTTTTTTTTTGGTTGCGCCTGGAGGTGCAGGAATCTTCAAAAGATACCAATGGTCCGTACCATTGGTTATGCCCGATTCATATATCTGACAATGCCATCAGTGCTAGTCAGTATATGCCTACGGGCTAAACCTCACCCCCTCAGAGAGGCACTATGAGAACCGGCTGCGCGTACTCATAGTAGTAGGAAATTCGTTCCTCTCATTTTTTAATTTTTTGTGATGACTACGACTAAGTTGCCTTAACGAGTAGTTTACGCTTCTGTAGTGTTAATCGCGTTAGGTAGGTAGCTTTCCAGTGAAGGCACCTACTAATACCGTCATTACATGCGGTTTTTCCTTACGGCGCTAGGTCGAAAGGTCTTGTTCTTTGTAGTCGGCGCTCAAGGCTTGTCACGTCCATAGTACGGATTTTTTCATTATTGCAATGAACACGAAGACGGGTACGAAGTTTGCGAGCAAAGTTTGTTACTTCGTCCCTCACGGTAGCAATTCCTAGATCTCTGTGAATATCACTATTCCTTATATACCAAGGAGCATTCACGATTGCTCTTAGCATTTTATTTTGAAATGCTTGCAGTAGAGCCATATTGCTTGGTTTGGTACAACCCCAAAGTTGTATACCATATGTCCAAGACGGTTTTAGCACTTGCTTATACAGAAGCAGTTTGTTGTATACGCTTAACTTCGAGTATCTTCCGAGTAGCCAATACATTTCTCTAAATCTGATTTCGAGCTCTTCGCGCTTCTTTTTAACGTGTGGTTTCCACTTAAGTTTTGCGTCTAGGGTCATTCCTAAATATTTTGCTTCATTTGCGTAAGGTATTTGTACCGAGTTAATGGATATAGGTAAGTTGTTTATCTTTCTCAACGTAAAATTGACATGCGTTGATTTTGTCTCATTGAGGACTATTCGCCAGGTTTTTGTCCATTCGCATACATTGTTCAGAGCTCGTTGGAGTTTTCCCGTTGATGATTCGACTGACTCATCCGTTACGAGGATAGCCGTGTCGTCTGCGAACGTTGCTACAACGGTCCCTTCATCTTGTGGTATATCTCTTGTGTAGAGCAAGAACAGGATTGGACCGAGAACACTTCCTCGTGGAACACCGGCGTAGATATCTTTGAAATCCGAATATTCACTCCCGTGTCTAACACGGAAAAGTCTGTTTTCAAGATAAGATTCCAATATTCTGTACAACTTTTCCGGTAAGATTACCCTTAGCTTATACCTTAGGCCTTCGTGCCATACCTTGTCGAAGGCTTGCGATACGTCGAGAAAAGCGCTAGAGCATATTTTTTTCCCTTCTAGAGCTTTTTCGATCTCGTTCGTTATTCGATACACCTGATCGATTGTGGAATGTTTGACCCGAAACCCGAATTGATGATCCGGGATCAAGTGTCTTTCTTCAATTACTGGTTGCAATCGTTTCAGCAGAAGTTTCTCGAAGACCTTAGATATTATTGGTAGAAGTGAAATGGGTCTATATGATTTCTTGTCATTTGCACATTTCCCCGGTTTCGGAACCATAATAACTTCGGCGACTTTCCATTGCCTTGGGACATATAATAGTCTTAAGGAAGCATTTATAATGTAGAGCAACTTAACCAGCACTTTTTTCGGTAGCTCTTTCAAAATTTCGCCAGTGATTAAATCATATCCCGGAGCCTTGTTATTTTTCAATTTTTGTATTGTCATTCGAAGTTCGGACAGGGATACGGTTTTTACTCTAAAGTTGTCGGGTGCCATATTATCATTCGGATCTTCGATCAACGGTTGTCCATCGAACGGCTTGAACGTTTCCTCTAAGTGATCGGCAAATAATTCTGCTTTCTCTTTATTTTCTTTTGCCCATTCCCCGTTAGCTTTCCTAATTGGCGGCGAGTGCATTACAGGTTTCCTTATGGACTTCAAGGCTTTCCATAGAGAGTAGTTTGAATACTTATCAGCGGTCAAACCTTCGAGGTAAGTAGAAGTCTCGTGATTTTTTAGGTCCTGCAGCACTTTTTTAAGCTTGTTACAAAGATGGTTCAGATAAGTTTTATCCGGTGGCGCGCGGGATTGTTGCCATCTCTTGCGCGCTCTCCTCTTTTCTCGTATGAGGTCTTCGATTTCAGGCTGGTATTTGACTTTATTGTTCCGCGCTTCTGTCTTTCGCAAAGGAGTGTTTTTCCACGCTGAGCTCTGAATGGCTTCGACGAGTTTGTCGATTTCTTCTTCTATTTCGAACGGTGTCTTTAGCGGTACATTTAAAGCAACATTTTCCTTGCAGTCTCTTCTGAAAGCGTCCCAGTTAGTTTTGTTACTAGTTAACCTAGGCGGTCCTTCTTTTTTTACTAGACTTCCACCTATTTTCAGAGTGACTGCCGAGTGATCTGAGCATAGATCATAGCATTCTTCGATTTCCGTCAAATTTTTAGTTAACCCTTTTACGATAAAGAAGTCGACGAGGTCAGGGATTTTATTTTTGTCAGTTGGCCAATAAGTTGGCTTTCCTGTCGAAAAAAAGTTCACCCCACGTTTCATGCTGGCTTTGTACAATAATCTGCCTTTTGTCGAATTGCATCTGGATCCCCAGAAAGTGTGTTTCGCGTTAAAGTCACCACCTAAGACAAAATTAGGTCCGAGTGAGTCAAAGAGACGAACGAGGTCGTCTTCTACTAGCTTATATCCCGGACGGAAGTAACTAGATCCGATGTTGTAGTTTAAGTGGTTTATTTTTACGGAGACTGAGCTTATTTGCATAGAATCAAATTCTATTTCTATGTTTTCGGAGTGCTTAATACAGTCTTTGATGTAAAGAGAGGACCCGCCTCTCGCATTTTCCGAAGGATGATTCGCATGGTAATCGCTGTAGCCTTTTATTTTGGGTCTAAGTCCCTTTTTTAAGTGCGTTTCCGATACCAAACATATGTCAATGTTATTTTTCCGTAGAAACACTTCTAACTCGTCGATTTTTTTCAGAAGGCCGTTTGCGTTCCACGTTAGTATCTTAAGTAGCTGTTTCATATTCATGTTTTTTTGATTGTCTTGCGAGGTTTGAACTCGAGCTTGCTCAATTTGTCAAGTATAATTTTATTAACTTTGGTTTGCTCCTCAAATTTTTCCAATATAATGGTAAATATTTGGCTAACCGGATCTGTTGTAGCTGACGCGACTTGCGCGTACGATCTCGCGTCAACCTGTGGCGGTTTTTCCGCTGCACTTGGACCAGCGACGTTCTCTTGCGCAATTTTTTTATTTCCCTTTATCGGTCGCTTCGTTTTGACTGGCTTAGCGGTCTTGGGCTTATCGGTTTTACGATCTCTTAAGCTTGGGTTCGGGTGTATCGGTTTCTTGAGAGTATCGCGCCTTTTCTGAAGCTCCTTTGCTACTTCACAACCTCGATAGTTTGCTGGGAGCTTGCCTTTACAGTTTATGCAGGTCGCCGGAGCCTGCTTATTTAAGTCACACCTTTCTGATAAGTGGTTCCCGGCACATTTTACACATTTCGGTTCTTTTTGGCAATACGACTGGGTGTGATTGAAACCTTGACAGCGTTTGCACTGGGGTATCGATCGTGTATTCGTACGCATAGGCTCGATTTTAACTACGATATTCAAAATACTTTTTACGTTATAAATATCGTCTATATTTTCGCTTCTATCGAAGGTTAGCATAAAGAGCGGAAGTCCATGCTTGACCAAGATTTCATTGCCTTGTTCCGTTTTCTGCTTTATCTTCTTTAAGATATTAATTGCGTCGATAATTTTCAAGCCTTTTCCTTTAAGGTCATTTATAATGTCATCTTTAGTGCATGAGGGGTGGAGACCCCTTGCTATAACACGGAGTGGTCTTTCTGATTTATTTTCGTAGGTGAACCACTGGATCTTTTCCGCGTTTAGTTTTTTCAATATTGCTCGGTAGCCGTCAGAGTCAACTACATTAATTTTCCAATCATTGTTTCGGAATGACGTTACTTTAAATTCCGATGTCACAGCTCCCTTAAGAAGGCAATGCAATTTATTGTAGTCCGTAAAGCCGACGACGTTTATTGCAGGCGGGGGACGTAATTTGTCGTGAGTTTGTTTCTGTTTCAAGTCTTTTTCCTTGTCTTGTTTTCGTGGCTCGACTTCAGGTGAAGAACCGGCTCTTCGTTTTTTGCTGGGTCTTTTCTTTGAGACCCCATTTGTTTCGCGTGCTAGCTCTTCTTCATCCGTGTGATATTTGGGACTAGCTGCACGGGGTGGGGTAATTTCCCGTTCTCTTTGCAAAAGTGAATTCTTTAACGAGGAAAACTTTTAGTGATTCTACCTCTCTCTTAAGCTCTTGGTAGAGTAGATCCATTTTATTTAGCTTAATACGGAGTTCATTGTTTTCTTCCTCAAAGCTATTACATTTCACTGAGTCCCGTTTCTCTTGCGCTTGCGCTTCCGGCGGACTTCTTTTTCCGGAGACATTCGGTCTTGATGGTGGAGACCGAGTTACCCTTGAATTTCTCAAAAAGGGGTTTATTAAATGCAACAATTGGCTCTCCCCAGAATCCGTAGAGCCTACCTCCGAAGAGGGTGGATTTTCCAGAGAACCTGGACTGCCACCTGGGGTACTATATCTATTTGTTTTACTCATTGCATATTATGTATACATTTTATCCCCGGTATACGAAGGGTGGATTTTAGTCGCCTCTTACGACAGGCATGCCTACCTCGGGTATATTCTGCCCCCTACCCGAAGGGGTTAGGGGGTTGGTCTAAAGTTGTTTTTAGCGACGAAAGCAAGTTCAACTTGTACGCTAACGATGATAAGCAAAGACTTTGGCGAAAACTTAATACGGCGCTGGAAAAATGAAATTTAGTAGGGACAATAAAACACGGTAGTGGAAACGTGCTAGTTTGGGGATGTATGTATGTCGGAGAGTGGGGTCGGCAACTTAGTGTTTATAGAGTCTATAATAGATAAATATCTGTTCTTAGAGATCTTAAAAATAATCTCCATGCTAGCGTTCAAAAATTAGGGCTAAATGGATCAATTATCATTCAGCAAGATAATGACCCTAACGTCTATGCACACGTCGCGTATTATGCAGGAATGGCTACTCTACAACACGCCTAAACAAATAAGAA
Organism: Brachypalpus laphriformis; assembly: GCA_945910035.1. Taxonomy (NCBI): domain Eukaryota; kingdom Metazoa; phylum Arthropoda; class Insecta; order Diptera; family Syrphidae; genus Brachypalpus; species Brachypalpus laphriformis. The sequence continues at coordinate 92,004,761 of OX246754.1, forward strand.
CCCCACCTCAATCTCCGGACATGAATCCCATAGAACATCTTTGGGATGAAATCAAACGTAGGCTTCATAAAAGAAGTATAAAAAATAAAACAGAATTGAAAAGAGCCATAACAGAAGAGTGGGCGCTGATCCAACCATCAACAACCAGGAAATTGGTCAATTCAATGCCAAGAAGGATCAAAGCCGTTATAGATGCAGAAGGGAATACAACGCCGTACTAAATTTGTATTTGTATTAAAAGTATGTCAGTTTTGTCTCTCTTTTAGTATACTGTATGTACACTTTTGTCCCTCTTTTTTCGAAGTCAATTTACATTTGTATTTTTTTTCTGTTTATGTTAATGAAATAATATTAAGTTTTTGTTGTCTTATGTTTTTGAATAATGTCTAATAAAATGTTTCATACTAATTTTTCCAAATTTACTGCGTTTTACAAAACAAACAGAAATAAATCTATTCAACTACTGGTGTGTATGTAGACTTTTGTCCCTAAGTGTATGTCGCTAATGCTTGAATTGAAAGAGCCATTTCTTTTCTTGTGTTTAAGCAGGCTGCAAAGTTGTCGGTAGCTGAAGCTTTAGCCACAAATCGACGCGTTCTGAAATGATTGTTAAATCATCTTGGCACTTGTTTATAAGTTTGCATACTGGATCATATATGTACATGCATTTCGTTTTCCAACTGCATTATATCGAAGCCGATTTTTTTGTCAGTATCTTGCGCTACTACGGTTTTCATGTGGCTTAAATTGTATTAAAAACTATTAAAACAGTTTCTATACGTGCACCATCGAACATCTATCGGCAAGCTAATCCTTTTTCACACACAGTCAATTATTTTCTTTTCGAAACCGGAATGACTCTTGAAAATTAATTTATTTGCAATTTATTTTGCTAATAAATTTCCGGTATGACTATTGCACGTAACGTGCATTAAGTCCGAGTCTTTATCTTTCAGCAACTGCCCATTTTAACATCTTTCTGGCGTCATACGATATGACTCCATAAATAGAGTCATTGTATTTATCTTTAAAGATGTTTAGTGGGTTCTCACATGCCTTTGCCAATTCCTCAGCTGTTTCGCATATATTGGTGAAGTCTTAAGACTCAACGAAAACTTTTTCACCGGTGATTGTCCTCATTATTGTAAGAACATTGTGTATGTTCTTGTTGTTATTTTTCCACCCATCAACCAGTAATACCCTTTCTGTTTCAGTTGTCGGAGATTGTTTCACCGCCGCGTAAACAGTGTCCAGTAGCCTTTCCGTCAAAGCTTTTCTACGATGGTCGCAGGGCCCTAAGAAACTCTAAAAACGCATACGCAAGGTACATTTTCTGACACTCATTTGCATCCATAGCGTCAACGAAATTTGTTACAGGTGGTGGTGGCTTTGCTTTTATTTTCATTTTTCGGTTAGAAGTATCAAGGTACCAAATTTATCCGCTGGGTTTTTTGTTTTATCTCTCAATGTTTTTCACACAAATGGAAGGGACCTACAGTTTTGTCCCGCGTCCGAAGGGCAATTTTTATTTTGTTTTTTGAAAAGCTTTCTTATAACAACAATACTTTCGGATGTTTGCCAAACTTTCGCGAGAGGTGGTATACTCGTAAAAAACGTTTGCTGTTTCTTACGATTCGAAACTCACGCGCTGTGGTTCGATGCACTAACCACTGAACCACGGCGCATTTACTTACTTACTTAGATGGCGCTGCAGTCCGGGGTGGACCTGGGCCTCAACCAACATACCTATCCAGCACGGTTACGAGCCAGCTGCCTCCAGTTATGCACGCCAAGTTGGTTTATGTCCCCCTCCACTTGTTTGCGCCACCTACCGCGAGGTCATCCTCTACTGCTCCGTCCATCTGGGGTGGATTCGGAAGACTTTTTTAGCGGGAAAGTTTGACTCCATCCGCTCTAAATGACCTACCCATCTTAGTCGCTGGATGTGAACTCTTCTGGCTAAGTCGATGTCCTTATATAGGCCGTATAGTTCGGCATTGTACCTTCTTCTCCACTCACCGTCTATGCAGACGGGACCAAAGATTACTCGAAGAACTTTTCTCAGTTACGTTGGTAGTTCGAGATAGGGCTTTGCTACTCAATTGCCTTCTTAGCCCATAGAAACAACGATTGGCTAGAGGAATTCTCCGTGTGATCTCCCTACTAATGTCATTTGCGGAGTTCACCATACAGCCTAGGTAGACAAAATCCTTTACTACCTCAAAATTATACAATATCTGTCTATTGCGGCGTTCTATCCAAGACGACGATGTTGGTTGTCCTTTTTTGTAGACAGCATATATTTTGTTTTGATTTCATTGACTGCTAGACCCATCTTTGCTGCCTCGATCTCAATACTCGTAAATGCCCCATTGACTGCCCGCTGTCTTCTTCCGATTATGTCAATGTCATCGGCATAAGCGAGTAGTTGTACAGACTTGTAAAAGATTATACCTCCGGTGTTGGCTTGTGAGTTTCGTACAATTCTCTCAAGTACTATGTTAAAGATATCGCATGATAGCGCGTCGCCTTCTCTAAGACCTTTCCTGACATCGATAGGTTCAGTGATGTTCTTACCGACTTTGATGGAGTAGCGAGAGTTCTCGATTGTCATTCTGCATAAACGGACGAGCTTGGCATGGATGCCAAGACTAGACATTGCTCTGTATACCTCGTCTCTATACACGCTATCATAGGCAACTTTGAAATCGATGAAAAGGTGGTGCGTATCGATTTTATATTAATGGGGCTTTTCCAAGATCTGCCGTAATGTGAACATTTAGTCTGTTTCTGTTCTGGCTTTGAAACCTTGGCATGTTCTGTTTACCTTTTGGTAAAATTTTCGAACATCATTCCTCCAATAAAGTCTCTCAATCTCCTCGATCGAGCGCTTCTCATGCTCTTTTTTCTTCTTTCTGAGAAGTCGATGTTCCCCTTTTCTCCTGCTCACGTAGAGCTCGTAAGCAATCCTAGTCCTTCTATGCAGCGCCGCTTTGTACGCCTCTTGTTTAGCTGCATGTGCTTGCCGGCGTTCCTCATCAAACCAGGGGTTTCGTTGTGGTGGCCGAGAGAAACCCAGTACATCAGAGGCGTCATCTCTGATGGCATGTTGGCAACGCTGCCGCTGGTCTTCCACATTTGCTGCTGGCGGCATAGGACTTAGATTAAGATTAGAAGACGGCACATTTAGAAACTACTTTTTAACATCCTCCCTTGAGGGGATAAAGTCCGTTCAATTTGAATGCGTAATAACAATAGAGGGATTAATAAGTCCAAGCTGATAGAGGACTGTGCACTTTCCGATAAAACAATTCTCTTCGTAATATGATCATGTTACCATGTTCCTAGCTTCACATAAAAGCTTGTCAGTTAAAGGAATCCACATTATTCCTAATGTCTTGATTGCATCAAAACTACTGATTTTAAAAAGAGTTAACTGTCTTCCTTAGATACGGCTTTTAATAAGTCACAATGATTTGCACATTACACTCCACTTTCTTAAATAAAAACCATCCTTTAATAATATGGTTTTTAACTGTTTTTGTAATTCAATAGCTTCTTGCAATATGTTTGCACCTGCTAATTATGTCATCCACATAGAAAATCAAGTTTACTGATTTGGAGGCTAAAGGAAAGCATTCACCTTCATCTAGAGATATTACTGTGCCATATGTTACAGTCGGCAATTGATTAAGTCGAATTGGATGATTTGAATTTGATCGCCAAAGTATATAATGATATCTTATATCATCTGCGTGTGAAAAACTTAACGACACATTTTCGTAATATCGGACAATACAAATACAAATACAAATATTTTTCGCAACAGCTCTTTAAAGTGCCAGGGCCTAGCTTCTCGCAACCACTCATGTTGTGTGCGTTATATTTTTCACACGAATGGAAGGGACCTACAGTTTAATGCCGAGTCCGAACGGCGATTTGAGAAGCTTTTTCGTGACAACAATACTCTCGTATGTTTGTCAGACGCTCGCGAGAGGTGGGACCGTGAAAAAACTTTTTTAATATCGGACGTAAAAACATAAAGCAAACCAAAATGGAGGCCAATTGGCTGTATTCGATTATTCGAAATGTTCGACACTTTTCTGTTGATAATACCTATATATAAATAAACGAATATAGACAAATAAATAAATAACGAACTTAATAAGCATTATAAGCTAGTCACCTGAACTAATAAACAATATTAATCTGGCCTAATTTGCTATATAAAATATTTATTAAAGAAATTCACCCAGTAGCATCTCTTGGTATTGTATCTGGTATCGTTCGCCTGCACCAACTCAATTGGTTTAATTCATTTGAGTCAGCGTACAATGCCCATGTTATCCAGCAGCTGTGATACTTCGATGTTAACATGCTGATGAAGTCCCCCTTCGTAGCTTCGTAGCTTCTGGCATTTTGTTTTACAACATTGGTGACAAAATCCAATTTTAGTTCCCGATGAAGGTTACAATTTCTGATACACCAGGGTTCATCAACAATACTCCTTAATATTGTATCATGTTTTGTTATCCATTATCTTTGGATAATTTGAATGTTGCTAGATGCCATAGATGTACCTATGATACAAGCCTGACAATTTGCTGAGAAAGTAAAACTTTTTTGAATGTTGAAAAGACTGAATGTTTACCTATGTATTAATCAATACGAGCCTTCTGTATTTAATATCTACTTTCTCTTATTTGTTCTTTATAACGAAACTTGCCATGTAGGGTCATGCCAAGGTACTTCGCTGTGTTTGCATATGGTACTATAACATATGTCGGTTAATAGTGATGGGTATATACTCGTAGATCAACCTTTTGTTAGTAAAGACAACATTAATCGACTTAATTTAAGGCGCCATTGTGGTGTCAAACTATCTATTCGATTGACAGCTAGTTGTAAGTTTTGTGCTGATTCATCGTTGTTTTTACCAACGGGCAGGATCGCATTGGTCATCAGCCAAGGTAGGTTAGGTTAGGTAAGGTGGCTGTCCTGACAAGGTCAGGACATACTTAGACCGCTTGGGTTTATTGTGATACCACGTTAATTTAGGACCGGAGTAATCACCGGATACCGGGGAACCTTAATCTTCCTCAGGAGGATACTGACTGAGAATAGCTGTGCCTGAAGTGGCTAGAAAGGGTGACTGACTCAATCAACCCTAAAGTCAATGTGCACCGGGTAGGTATGTATAATGTACAAACAAGTATTGCAAGTGATTGATTCAATCGAACCCCCTGTACTGTTGTGTAAGTTATATAGGCAGGTATGGACCTAGGTGAACCATGCAGGTGTAGAGGTGCATAAGCGTAATAGGGTGACTGACTCTAAGTACAGCTATGCATAAGGTGTTGACTAGGTAGGGTGACTGTTTCAATTGAACCCTTCATACCTAGGTGTACCGTGCAGGTGTAGAAGTGCATAAGCGTAATGGAGTGATTGATTCAATCGAACTCTTAAGTACTTCTGTGCATAAGGTGTTGACTAGGTAGGGTGACTGATTAAACCTTCATAGTGTTAGCTGTTATTTCAGCTAAACCAGTTAGACTTTAATATGAATCTGTATAAATTTATAATATCTATGTTAGACAAGTCACTTAGGTCTTCAAACAAGTATTCATCTAATAGTTTCTTCCTAAGGGTAGCTAGCGCTGGTAATGTGCCGAGGAGGTGGAGATTGTTCCTCCTTTTCATCTCTGCAGCTTCTACAGAAATCATTTGCTGGGACTCCCATTCTAGTGGCGTGTCTACCTAACAAACAGTGTCCTGCGATTATTCTTACTGTGAGGCTTATGTTCCTTCTATTTAATGAAAGGATTTTTTTGATTTTCTTTACGTCTAGTAGAGACCCGATCTTTCTGGTCGATAAACACATAGCTAAATTAGTCCATCTACTGCTTACAATAGCTTGCGCTTCGTTAAACATGCGAAGTTTCATCCTTTGTATTGGGGGTGCCGGTACCTCTCTTTTAGAAGCTAGAGGTAGTACGGAGCCTTGTTTAGCTAGTTCATCTGCTTTACAGTTGCCTGGAATACTCTGTGTCCCGGGACCCAGCACAAAGAGATATTGCATCTGTCCGCAATCTCGTTAATTGATTCGCGGCAATGTTATCCCAACTTAAATCTTATTGTTGGCGTTTCCAGAGCTTTGATCGCTGACTGACTGTCTATGTAAAGGACGATAGACTTCTAGACCATCTAGCGGATAGAAAGAGTCTGCGCGCTGCTTCACGAACAGCCGATATTTCCACTTGAAATATACTGCAGTGGTCCGTAAGTCGGAGAGCTACGTTCATCACAGGTACAAAGGTACGGAAAATATACCCAATCCTGTACCCTCCGATGTTTTGGAACCATCTGTGTAGATTTCGATTGCGGCGTCATTTAGAATGATACCGTCATCCCATGCGGATCTGTTAGGGATGGTGGTGTTATATTTGATATTGAAATCGATAAATGGGGATATGTAATCTGTTTCTCTAAGATTCGAATTTTGTAGAGATTCTCTAAGTCTTAGGCCTACTTTAGATGCTACTATTTTCCCAAAGACATCAATGGGAAAAATGTTAAGCAGAGTTTCTAAGACGGCTGTGGGAATGGACCTGAGAGCCCCTGTGATGCACCTACTTGCTAATCGTTGACTCGTTCGGTAGAGTTTATGTTGCACCTTGTTTCAAGTGCAGACCACCAGACGAGAATGCCATAAAGCAGGATTGGTCTGACCACCGCCAGGTACAACCAGTGGACTAATTTTGGTTGAAGACCCCATTTAGGACCTATAGCCTTTTTACAGGTGTAGATGGTGATTTCTGCTTTCTTGGTTCGGTCTTGAATGTTCTGTTTCCAGTTAAGTTTACTATCGAGGGTTATCCCTAAATATTTTGCTTTGTTTGTAAAGCTAAGTTCCCTGTTTCTAAGCTTAGGTGGAGATTGGATCCGGATTTTGTATTTCTAGTTTAGTTTTGGACGGATCTACGTTAAGCCCAACGCTATCAGTCCATTTCGCTATTAAATATAGCGGCGAATTCATTAGATCTCTTAGGGTTTGTGGAAATTCACCTGAAACGGCTATGGTGATGTCGTCAGCATATGCTACGACCTTGTAGCCTTTATTTTCTGGTGAAGTGAGTAGTTTATTCACTACTAATATCCAAAGTAGCGGAGAGAGAACACCCCTCTGGGGTGTGCCTCTGTGCGCAAACCTTTTGGTTGAGCAGTACCCGAGCTCGGATAGAATTTGTCTTCCGTTCAGCATTCGTTCTATCCAGATGCGTAGGTAGCAATCAACCTCCAGGTCAACGAGCGCTCTTATGATGGATTCTGTATTGACGTTATTGAAGGCGCCTTCTATGTCAAGGAAAGACACCATAGTATATTCTTTAACGACAAGAGAATTTTCAATGGTGCCTACTAACGAGTGTAGAGCTGTTTCCACTAAAAGCCTTTCCGGTAAGCCTGCTGGGAGTTAGATAAGATTTGTACCTTGAGTTTTGAACGAATATAGTTATCAACTAGCCTTTCTAAAGTTTTTAGGAAGAGAGAGGAGAGGCTAATTGGCCTGAAATCTTTCGGAGTATAGTGTGAGATTTTACCGCATTTCGGGATGAAGACCACCTTTACTTTTTTCCATAAGGAGGGGGTACGGCCGAGTTTAAGGCAGCTATTGAAAATCACGTAGAGCCAGGGGTCTTATGCCCTCTTGCAGTTCTACTGGTGTTATACCATCTAATCCTGGAGATTTATATGGAAGGAAACTATTAACAGCCCATTGAATTTTATGAGTGTTTATTTTTCCAGCCGGAAGGTCCATGATTGAGTGGTGTTGATGTATAGATGTGTTTGTATCTATAGAGTTTCCTGGGAAAAGAGTGTCCATGAGGAGGTTAAATGTTTCTTCTTTGGGCATGGTCCAGTCTCCGTTAGGTTTTTGGATAAAGTTAAGGATATGAGGAGATCAGCGAAGGTAGCTACAGTGTTTTTTTTTTTGGCGTTGAGAGATGGTGTAGAAGAGGTACATGACTGGTCCCAGTACACTGCCTTGTGGTACACCCACTTTGATTTCGTTTACTTTAGAGCTTTAGAGTACGGGTCTTCTTGTTTGATTCTAAAGTATTTATCTTTAAGAAACGATTTCGGATTTGCGGCATACTGCTTTGGAATGATAGTTCTAAGCTTATGATCTAGTTCCTCATGCCGAACTTTATCAAAAGCATGTGCCACATCGAAGAAGATATTTTTCATTCTAAGGCCTTTTCAATTACTTAAGTAATCCTATGAATTTGATTAATCGTTGAGTGTTTATTTCGAAACCTGGTGATTTGGAATAAACCTTTTTTTTCATGGTTGCGTTTAACCTTTTAAGTAATAGTTTCTCGACGACCTTAGACATAATTGGCAACAGCGAGATTGGTCTAGATGTCGCTGTTTCGTTAGCTTGTTTACCTGGCTTGAGGATCATAGTAACTTCTGCAACTTTTCACAAACTGAGCACATATTTTAATTTGAAAGCTACGTTTATGAGGTTGGTGAGCTTATCTGATGGTTTCATCGGGAGATTCTTCAAAACCACCCCCATTTTAAGTTTGTATCCATGAGCTTTCTTCGGCTTATATTTGACATATGATAATTACATGAAGTTAGTCCCAAAAGTAAGTAAACACATCTTCAACCTCAGAAATAATTTCAAAAAAAATGCTAGTTCCTACAAATATTTCTACATTACTGTTTTAAATTATTCTCATGGATGTGCACATCCATTCAAGAACAAAGATAACGGTTAATATTGAAAGTTATATGAAAAAGGACAAAAATGCAAGGCAACACACATAAGTTCGTCCCAAAAGTAAGTATACAGTTGCAACATTGGGCGCCGTGGCGTAAGTGGTTAGTGTGTCGGATCACTACGCATGAGGTTCCAAGTTCGAATCCCAGAAAATACCAAAAAGTTTTTTCACGGTCCCACCTCTCGCGAGCGTCTGACAAACATCCGAGAGTATTGTTGTCACGAAAAAGCTTCTCAAATCGCCGTTCGGATTCGGCATTAAACTGTAGGTCCCTTCCATTTGTGTGAAAAATATAACGCACACAACATGAGTGGTTGCGAGAAACTTAGGCCCTGGCACTTTAAAGAGCTGTTGCGCTAAATATTTGTATTTGTAGTTGCAACATTGCGAAGTGCCTCGTGCAATAAAATAGTCGCGTTTTCTTTTTTTTCTTTGAAATTATAAATATGGCTGTGTTTGTTTGTTAAAAAGTCCTGTAAAGAGAGATTCATTGTTATTATTTAAGATGGCGCCGCGAGGAAATGAAGTTTCCACTGATTTGAAGGATTTGATTACTAATCACTCTCTAGATAATAAATCAATAAGAGCAATAGCAAATGAAAATGAAACAAGTAAGACGTGTCACCCCAATACGATTCGCTGAGTACTTTACTGATATGCTGCTGGATATCATGGAAGGAATATAAGAAAGAAGCCATTTATCAGCAAAGTCAACCGACAGAAACGATTTAATTTTGCCAAAACCTTCGAAAAGCATGAAAATACTTTCTGGAATAAGGTAATATTTACTGATGAAAGTAAGTCCAACATCTTTGGGTCTGATGGTCGTGGAAAAGTATGGAGAACAAAAACACAGACTCGATTCAACAAATACGACAAGAACAATGAAACATGGCGGAGGAAACGTGATAATGTGTGGTTGCATGACAGCATCTGGTGTTGGTCACTTGGTCTTCATTGAGTGTACGATGAACCGGTATGATTATTTGAATATTTAAAAAAATAATTTACAAGACAGTGCTAGAAAGTTAGGCTTGGACCCCACTCCCCCTTGGAGTGTTACGCAGAATTTGGTAAACTCGATGTCACTAAGGCTTAACGCCGTTATTAAGGCCAAAGGATACTCCACGAAGTATTAGTAAAAAGTTTGAGGCCACAACACATTAGAAATAGTACAAGTTTATAAAGTGTATACCCCCAAAGGGATGTACTTTTCGGATATCTCTTATCTTTTTTTGCTTTTTTATTAATTGTTGAGTTCTTTTTAAATTTTTGTTACTTTTAATTAACTGAATTATTTTTAGTTCAGAAAATAATAAAATTGTTACTCGTTCTTAATAAATACTACTTAGTTTTGAAAAAAATGATATCATGTATATGGTGTATACTTATTTTTGGGACTAACTGTACATTCCCTACTTCACTTGGTGTTGTGAGTCTTATTTCTTGATTTTCTTGTTCAACTACTTGCAGTGTTATTTCGCTTTCATCTGCTTCATGAGGTTGAAATATATTTTCAAGATGCTCTACGAAATTCTGAGCTTTGCTCTATGTTGCTTCTAGCCCACCTGCCACCAGCTCTTTTCGGAAAATCTACATAATAGGTCTTTTGATGCTTTTGGTTACTTTCCATAAAGAATAATTAGTATTAATATCACCACTAACTTTCCTCAAATAATTATTAGCAGCACCATTCATCAATTCTTTAATTCCCCTCCTTAGTTTCTATGTAAAGGTGTTAAGATGAGTTTTACGAGTATCCTGTGGGTGGGGCTCTTGTTTGTTCCCATTTTCTTTTTGCTTTTCTCTGCTCTGTTGGGAGTTCTTTAATCGCTCTGGGATAATCTCTTCTTTTTTTTCGTTTAATTTGCGGTGTGTTTTTCCAGGCTGACTGTTGAACATCGTTTACGAATTTTTTTTACAATTCTTTTTCTAACTGCTCTGCATTTCTTAGGGGTCCTCTAATAAATTGTTAAAGTTAATGTTGGATTTTCTTTTTGTACTATATTTTCGCTTAGTGTTAAGAGTATTGGCGTGTGATAAGAATTCAGTACTGACTTATTTATTTCTGTATAGTTAACAGATATGGTCTTAATTCATTAATGAAATGGATTTCATATTTCTTTTTTAAACATTTGTAATTGAGGAGGATTATCAAAAATATGAAAATAAGTTTAAAAATTATAAGTTCAAATGGGTAACACTTTCGGTCTAGAAATCAATGCAAGGGATGAAATGTGTGAATTGAAACTTCTTCTTAAGGTCAAATGGAATAAATTTATACAGGCTAAAATTTAATCGCCACTTTTCTGTGGTACCTGAAAAAGATGAATTTGCTTTGAAGGATTCGGAGACAAAAATTAAGCTATCGATTCCCAGTCAGGTGCAAAATACTAAAGTACAGAAGGGACTTCTGAATAAAATGCCCCGGTTCGATGAACATTGTTTAAAAAGCAGAAAGCGTCCCTTTTGCTTTCTGCAAGCTTTCAGAAAATTGTATGACCCTCTATTCAAGACTCTTTACAATCAAGCTAAAGCCCAGTATAAGCAAATATGTCGAGCGAAAAAAGCAGAATTTTTTGTTGTCGAGGCCCAAAAACTTTCCATTTGCAAAAGCTCAGCAGATTTTTGGAAAACAGCAAAAAAACTAAACCGATTTACTTTGAAAATTAATATACAAGTACAACTAACTGCTGAAGTCCTTAAGAAACATTTTGAGAGTCTAGTAAACTCGGTAAGAAATAACTTGCCTATTATAAACTTTATATAGCCAAATATTAATTCAGTAGTAGACAGACAAAATCTTTTTTACAAATTATGTCAGTACACAATGTCTTATACGAGTATGTTTGGAAATGTTCTGGAGTATTTGCACATCAATAGAAAACGAACAGTCTGGAACGGTAATGAATGTCGAGGTGGTTTTCAAAAAAACAAAAAAAAGGAATTGGGCAAGGATGTGGTGCAAGTCCATCAATATTTGCCCTCTCATATCGAAGGTGTAATTGACTATACTACAGGAGGAGTTACACCCACAGGTACTCTTATTAAGACCCATCTACGTAGGGACTAACAAAAGTTCGCTTAGTTGATTCAATAATAAAACACAAAAATAATTTTAACTTTAGATATTTAATCTTCATCTTTTTTAATTTTTCCACATAATTTCCATTTATTTCAATACATTTCTTCAGCCGATAGATCCATCTTTCAACAGCTTTCAAAATCCTCTTTTTGGAGCTTTTCGATTTCGACATTGACTGCATTAATAATCTCCTCATTAGATGTGAAGATTTTTTCCTGCAAATCTTTTTTTATTTTCGGAAACAGCCAAAAGTCACACGGTGCTAGGTCTGGAGAATAAGGTGCTGGGCGAATTTCATTAATGCCTGGGAGCGCAAGAAAGTTGTTGGTTTTTTCAGCAGTGTGGTCAGGCTCATTGTCGTGGTGCAAAAAGTACCGGCGCAGCTCCTCTTTTTTTCGGTATTCTAGTAAATTTTGGAAAACTTGTGGTAAGTAAGTTTCAGTATACCAATTAGCAGTGATTATCTAATCAATTTTAAGCGGGATGATGGCGACCATTTTCGCCCTGGAGAAGTACATCGAATAACTTTTGTCGCTGACTTTTGTTGTTTAGCCTTTACTGGAGGATTTGCACCTTCTGGGCTTCATACCATGGACTGCTGTTTGGTTTTCGGGTCGTACTTGTAAAACCAAGATTCATCACCTGTAACGATCTTACTTATCCAGGAAATATTGAGCAAAATGAACACAAACCTGTTTTTACTCTCCATTCAACATTTTTGGAACCCATCGAGCTGACTTCTTCGTATATTTCAGATGATAATTTAAAATTCATGACACAGCCATGGCATTCCAGCCCAGTTCATCCGCTATCATCTCCTGTGCCATCCTGACATCTTCGTCAATTTTAGCCTTCACCAGAGCCACATTTGTATAGTCGAAGGTTTGAGACGACCTTCACGGGATTCGCCCTCCACAGAAAAGTGGCCAGTTTAGAATCTTCGAAACTACTTTGAAACAAGAGATGGTGCATTTATTCCGTATGCATTTCTGCATTCGTGCAGAATTTTGACTGGCGTGAGTTGACGCCGAAATCCGAAGAGAATGGCAAAACGAATTTCTTCCTGTGTTGGCGGTGGAACTTCAACCGAGCTTAAGTCACTAATTTTTCTCTTTCTCGTCTCCATTTTTACCGGTTGTTCTGAAATTTGGAAATAAATATTTTTAGATTATAAGCTACAGAAATGCATCTTCTTTTTTTTCAAAAACTACTAAATTGACACCAACTAAGCGAACTTTTATTAGTCCCTCTGTATGATCATATTGTCCTGTTGGCCAGGTCATCAGAGTCCTTGCAGCTCATGATAAACCAGCTTTTCAGATAGAAGTACAGAGCCTTTGAAGCTGTATCAAAATCCATACTTTTTTTACTCCAAACTACCTAGTCCTGCCAACTATACTTTATTTTAAAGGATACTCCTTTTTTCAGATCCAGATCTTTTTTGATTTCACTCCTTTATTTTCTACTTTTTTCGGTCCTTTTTTCGGCCCGAAGTTAAGGAAGAAAAAAGCATAAAAAAACAACTCCAACCGTACGTATTGTCTACATCACACGCATCAATTCACTATAAATTACTTCTGTGACGTGAAATTTTTCTACCTAGTCAGAAATAAGATTCTCTATGGAAAGGAGTCCGAAAAACTTCGTTTGACGAGTACGAACATTCTTCGAATGTACTTGATCAGTACAACTACCTATACATTCAAAATTACTGCACTAAACAAAAAATCACCAAGTGGAGTTCCGAATATGTGTCTACTGTTGAACATTGGGTTCCAACATATTGACGCTCAACACGTGCCGTTCGTCAAATTTTCTCAAATCATTGAGTTCGTCATTTGTTTCCCTGGTTCTTCAACTCTGGTTGAACGTGTGTTTTCGCAAGCGAAGAAAGTTTGGAAAAAGGAGAGCTTCGCTCTTCGAATATCGACGCTAAAAGCTATTTTAACTATGAAAATCAATTTGGAATCTCCGTGCATCGGCTTTTATAATTTTATCAAAAATCAACCGGAGCTGCTACGAAAAATAGTGTGCCAGAAGAAGTACCTGCAATTTCAAACCAAGAGAAGGTCAAGCCGAGACAAGTCTGGGTGCAATGTCAACAATGTCAGTTTATGTGGATGAAAGTCAATAAATTGTTTCGATTTTTACTTTGAATTTATTTTCGAACTTAAACTCTGATTTTACACACAAATTTTCCGTTGAAATACATATACTTTTTTATCCTTTGTTTTCAACGCAGATATAGTTTTACTAGCTGACCAGTGCTCGCCTTGCTTCGCCCGTATTTTAGTTGACGGTTATTTACTTGTTGAAATATAATTGCCAACTGAATACAATATCGAAAATGTGTAAACTCAATTATAACTTCCCCCGTGGGAATCCCACCAGAGCATACGCAAACCCGCTTCCAACACACAATTTATTTTAAATTCATTAAAACATTCTAAAATGTGGACAAATCCAACGATCAACATCTCATTTAACAAAATGGAAAAATATTGTAATAGTTCTACATATGTCTACACATATGTACCTACGCATATATTCCCAAGTCTCTTAATTGCATGAAGTTTTGACAGCACATGGATACCTTAATTAATAAAATTTACAATATCTTAGATTTGGCACTGATAATGTTTTTTTTTTCAATTTTAACTCTAGAAGAGGTCGCACACTGAAGATCAAAACATAATCATGGGATAGGGCGCCCATACTACACACCCACATACTATTGCAACGATAGCCACTGCTGCATGACTGCTGGCCGTAGTCTGAGGGAAAATTGTGGGCGATAATTTGCTTAATTGTTTTTAGCATTGTTCAGCTTCAGGGCAACGCAGAAAGATGTTTTATATGAAATTAAATGAATCAGCGGCGAATTTACTAAATCCATCCATTTTTAATTTTTTTAATCCGGAGAGCCAGTACTGAGGTACGGCTGTGGAATCAATATTTACAGATACAAAATTCGACCTCAACCCCCTTTATGCCAGACCTTGAATTTCGGAAAATCCCTTCTTATCTCGCATCTAGGCAAACTAAGGAATAACTGTGCAAAATTTCAAGTACCTACCTACGTCTAGTAGTTTTCGAGCAACGGTGTTCACAAGGAAAATCGATTTTGCTTTTATAGTATTTAAGATATACTTTTTTTTTCAAAATCAAATATTCTTTTTTCGCCCAAAAAGAGTTGGTAGGATTAGACTTGTCCCTTCTTCTATCATAACCCTCCCACTTCACCGCATTTCTACTGATCCGCCTGTGGGGTTCGATTTGCCCCATTGTTCATATAGACTCTTAAATTGAGCGTGGATTATATCATCAGCATACTTAGGAAGGGAGAAGAAATAGAAAGGCTGACAAGGAAGACGGTTATGTTCGCAGTAAGCACTCAAAGTCTGTGGCATAAGGACACGATAAATCTGGCGGAGTCATATGGATACGTCTTATCTTAGATTGGAATGCTCCTACTAGTTGGAAGGGGATAATCTACGACTTTACGTATATATCTCACATAGATAAATGTACGCGTAAAAAATATATCGAGGAAGCAGAAGCGTTAACCCACAGGGAAATCTATGGGACCCCGCAGTTCAACTTAGGTCCCCTTAATTACTTTAGGGATTCTAACAGCATGAGATGTATCTCTTTGATTTTCCGTGCTAGTGAAGAGGTATTACCACTCAACTTTGCGCCACACAGGGAGGATCTTCGAGTTCTCAATTAAATTTGCAACTTAGCACAAATAGAGAACTCCATATATTTCCTAGAAATCTGCCCAATATTCCGGGATATTAGGAGAATTTGCTTTGGAAAAGCCATATCTACGAACGAAGAAGTAAAGCGGTTATTAAATGGTTCTGATTGGAAAAATCTCGTATCATACTGCGACTCAGCATTAAGTTATGGAAGAATTATCATTGAAGAAGATTTTTAAACTTTAAATAAAGTAGCAAACTTTTCTGAAAATTTATTAAAATTGTACACAAAGATTGATAGCCTTTGGCAGGCAATGGCAACGCGTATTTTTTACATTGAATTCTCCTCCAATTACAAATCGATTTCCCAGTATTTTAAGAAATTCCACGTAATCCTCTTCTTTTAACGAGTGTTTAAGGGTTTCCCACGATATTGAAAGATTTTTAGTCTAAAAATTTACAGCTGTTGCTTGAACATGATAATATATGATATAATAGTGATAATTCAAGGGCAATGGTTATTTTATTGCTTAGGTAAATGTAAAATGTTCATGCGTTTATCTATTGCATTTAGCTTATTTATTATTAATTGCAAAGCTGAGCTGGTGCTGACACTTTGCTCTATTCAAACTGGTTTTTGTTACACATCATCACCCGGACGTAGGTTTTCTCGCCATTATCTGTAAGAGGATTCTTATCACAATCTTGCCTTGGATTCTCTTTGAGAGTTAGCTTGTCTGTTTCCTCCACTTCTTGCTTTTTAGGCGTTTGGCATTGTTTACACTGAAGTATAAGTATAGGTGTAGGATAAATTTCATATTATAATTTTTTTTAATAAATATAAAAAAGAAAAAAATAAATGAATGAGAATAAAGTAACGTTTTAATATTTTAATTGAATTCTAAAAATATGATTTTCGTAAGCATATACATACATTTAACTGCTGACTGTACAAATTGTTGATGAGTGATTTATCTAAAATTTTGCAGTTAAACAAGAACTTCTCATCAGCGTGGTGTTTTTCTTCTTCGCAAATTTGTTCAATGCCTTAGCACTCATGAAGCGTATTTTTCCTTTTTATGCTCGGGTGGCTGGTGGTTGCTGTTCTCCAATGGGGTTTGGGCCTGCATACATCGGTTTACAAGCAACTTTGAATCTTGAATTTCTCAGACAGTCTTCCTCTGTGCATAACCCAACATTTAGACCAATCGTATCGTTAGCTATTAGTTTATCTGGAATAATTCTCCTGCGCAAGTCCAACCAAATAAATTCCATGTTATCACTGTCGAAAGCCTTTTCAAAGTCAATACCATGTAGGGGAAGTGGCGATCGATGATGGTCCGCAGGTTTTTGTGTGGTTTCTAAGGTGGAACCCTTCTTATTCGACATCGAATTCGTCACCCAGATTGTCTTCAATACGCTCCAGTATTATCTTAGCTGATATTTTGGCTACAGCAGGTAGCCCGTAGATCTAATTTGCATTCCTTTTCTTAGGGACCTTGACGGTGATTCGGTTTTTCCAAAAATAATAGCTCTATTGGGTATGTCGACAAGAGCTAACTCTTTGTTGTTTTTCAGTGCATTGATTGCGGGAGTGATGTCCTTCCACCCCCAGTGTTGTGCATTTATTAGTTCGGTTAATTGATTTTATCTTGGATGCATATGGTATCACTAACGAATATTCGGTTCAAGACCATGGCGCTACGCTCCTTCATCTTGTAAGTTGGTCCTCATCCGGACTAAGCAAGGAACCATCTTAGCCTTTCACTGGGTGTCTGCCTCTATGGTGAACGTATTAATGTAATTACGCTTGTGACGTCTCACGCTGTGCTTTTCTTCTCTTATCGTCAAGCGATACAATGACTCTAACTCGCTCCTTCTTGATACTGGAGTAGCCGCATTGAGGTTTTCAGATATTTCCCTTCGTCAACCCGCCACCAGGTGTCTTCAGAAAGCCTCGTGCTTTGTCTTCTCTGCGATCCACCGAACATTTTTTCTGTATGGTTTTGGATGGTAGCGCGCAGTGAGTTGCTGAGTTCCATACCTTGCGAAAGGTCAACCCTTACTTGTTGGTGCACTAAGAGATCTTTTAGTCTGTCGATATTATACAATACATAGACAGTCTCATGTTGCCGAGCGATCTTCGAATGGCAGCAGTACGTAATTGGACGTTTGCTTTCATAAGATGTTAATCTCGTGCCAATGCAATTTTTGCTCCTCGTTTATTCATTTTTTTTTTTTTCAAATATGGTACCACAAGGCGATTGGCATTAAAGGAATTAACAAATCTTCCACCCGTGTCATTGTGGTTGCCTAGTCCATGTTTCCTGATCACATGTCTCAGCCCTCCATTGTCGTTTCATATCTTGGCATTCAAATCTTCTATCACCATAATAATGTCCCCATTTTGTGTAGTGTTAAAGAAGGTGTTCAGTTGTTATAAAAGGTCTCCTTCCCTTTACCAGACAAGACCTCCATTGGGGCGTAACACTATAAAAAAAATATGATGGTGACACGTCGTACTCTAGTGCGGTAACAAGCCGTCAAAATTCTTCCACCATACGCTTGCTAAGAAATAAAGCCCCTGCATGCTGCTGGTGTTGACAGAAGCACAGCATTATAATTGCGCGAATTTTCAGACTAGAGCATTACAGTATGACGCGTGTGGAATTGGTACCCGCCCGCATCTTATGCATTTGACTTATCTCTTTGATGTTTAATTTATGGTATCCCATGAATTCTTATTTAAGTTGGAGCAATCTAGTATTGTAATGATCTTCAGGTTCAGAATCCAGAAGCGTCTTTACATACCAGAAACAAGTTCTTGTCTGGGTACAATAGCCAAAAGTATTAAAAACTTTAAAAATAAAAATTTGTTTTCCATGCTCAGTTTCGATTTATGAACAATCGTTTTTTAATCGTCGAGTTTATAATAGTCTGCAAAAATGCCAAATAGATGTACAGTAGACGACAAATTAACTAAGTACTAAATGACTAAGTATCTTTGCACAACAAATTTAATAAAATAAATAAAAGTCAATTAAAACATTCATAGAATTTAAACTGTATCTGTTTTATTGTTAACACATAAACATTTCACTTATGAGATTTTATTGAAATTCATTAGTGCGGCGAACTTCTCCATCTGACTACTTGATTAATGGCAGGGAGTCCGTGCCCTTACCCAGTTAGAAATGTGTGTGCAGTACAGCGGACACAGGGCAACTCTTCTAAGCAGTGGAGTGTACAAACAAATTATTTTCGCCTATATTCGCCTGATTGATAGACAGTTACTTGTCTCCTATGACCTTTTTATGATTTTATGATTTCATTAAGTTTTATGAAAAATTTAAATTTCATTAATATTTGTTCGTTGAACATGCTGGGTGGATGAATACTTGAAAAATAAAATTATCGTCATGTATCATCGTATCATGATTAGTTGTACCAACTATCGGCGGAATAAATACTTTGCTACTATTGAAAATAGCTATAGGATTTATTCGATAGTTCTCATTACTAACTAAAATCCAGCTCTTTGGTTCTTTAGTTCCATTCGACATCTGATACGATACGATACGATGATTGGGGCCCAAGTGCACTGCGACCTATAAGCTCTATTGTGCTGGCCCAATGGTTAACCAGAATTAATAATAATGATAAACTTTAATAATGTCTTGGGTTCCATGTTCCAGGTATCCGCTGGGCCCATCGAGGCCCGTGTTGGATGGAGTAATCATTTCTTTACGGCCCCTGGGGATTCACAAAGAATGTGTTCTGCTGTTTTTCTTTGTTCTCCGCAGAGTCTGCACATGGCGGTATCGTTTTAGTTTCATTTTATTTAGATAGTACTTGAGTGGAGAGTGTCCGGTTAGAGTTCGCAGATCGTCTTTGTTCAGTTCAAGTAGCTTGCTAGATCTATTTCTGCTGGGGTTAAGAACCCTTAGCGCTGCCTGGCTGTCAGAGTAGATAAAGAAGCGGGTTCCAGTAGTGTTTCTCCGCAGGCATTCCCGAATACAAAGTTCTATCGCGTGGACTTCTGCTTGGAAGATGGTAGGTGATTTACCAAGCGCTACCGCACGCTGGAAGTTGGGACTATAGACCCCAGCTCCGGTACTGCTATTTTCCTATTTGGAGTCATCTGTGTACGAGATTTGTGCGTTGAGTGGTGTCTTGAGACCTTTGTTTCTTCATTCTTGACGGTCGCTAATGACCACTTCGAATTTCCTGGAGAACCGAGATCTCTTGAGCATCGTATCTGGAATCTTGAAGATTGGGTTGTTTTGGAATTTTCAAGAATGCTTAGATGGCCTGTGAAATCGCCGGGTTTCAGTTTTTATATCTGAGGTAGCCTAAGAGCACTTAGCAAAGGTTCTTTATGCACTATAAGATGCAGCGGCGTGAGATTAAGTATTGTACCTAATGCTGCCGTCGGGCACGTTCTCATTGCCCGGGAATGCTGACAGAGGCTAATCGTTGCAGACGATTTAGCTGTTCCATAGATTTGATCTGCTGTGATTTAGGCCACCATACTAGAGAGGCGTCTGACGATTATGCTCTATATCCAGTAAATCATCTTGGGCTTTAGACCCATTTTTTACCATAGAGGCGTTGGCACATGAACACTGCCCTGGTCGCCTTGTTGATAACACTGTTTAGGTAAGAGTTCAAGTTAAGCTTTTTATCCAAGATTATCGCAAAATATTTTGCTTCCCCTATAGGGCTGATGGGGGTGGTTAGGTTAGCTTAGGTTAGGTATGTGGGCTGGTGTAGGGGATAGAAAACCTCCACACCACACTTAGATCAATATAGACCCATTGTGATACCCATGGGGGGAAAGGGGATAGAATAGAGAATCCCTTCCTCGTGAAAAAAATATCGTCTTTGTACATATCCTAAAGAAAGGAGGATTTGATGAAGTTTGCGATGTCATTTATTGGTCTGTTGGACAACTCTTCTAAATCCTCAAAAATGTGTTGTCCAAGGAGCTTATTTCTTAAATAATAGAGGCCTGGGCAATGACAGAGAAAGTGGATGGTGTCCCCCTGAGTCTCCTCGTCGCCGCAGCCTCTACAAAGGTCTTCGTTCATCACACGTAGTTTTTTCATGTGATACGGCATGGTGTTATGCCCCGTAATGACTCCTATTAGAGTAGAGAGGGACTCTGTCGAATGTAGGCCACAGCTTCCTTGTGGTGACACAAGTATTTAAAGAGGCCCACCTGTTGTTAACCTCCGTTGTTGTTGTTTCCTGCTTTGAGCTTGATGGCGCAAGGCGGGATGCACACTGAGGGGTCGGATTGGTCCGAGTTTAGTGCTGAGCCTCCTCTAGCCAGTTCATCGGCTTTCTCATTCCCTGGTATGTCTTCATGACCAGGGACCTTGAGCTCTTCTCCACAACACTTCACAAGCGTCGATTTTATTTCTATAGCAGATATTGCTTTTATCGCTGCCTGGCTGTCGATGAAAAATGTGATATCCGCTCGTAGTATTGCCCTCATCGCAGTCTCACGGGCTGCTATTGTCACTGCTAGGACCTCTGCCTGGAAAACTCTGTTGTAGCTCGGAAGCCGAGCTGACATGGAGAGACCAAGCGTTTCAGAGAAGATGCCTGCGCCTACACCTATTTCCATTTTGGATCCATAGGTGTATACAGCTAAGGATCGCTCGTTAGGCGTTTTGTCATTTTTCCAGTCTTTCCTGCTCGGATAGGTGCTAAAAAATGGTCTTGTGAAGTCTAGGTAAGGCGTTATGTAGTCTGTATTAAATACACTGCCTAGATATCTCTGCAGGATCGTGGTGTGACCCATTGCATTCGGTCTCCAGCTATCTGTTTGGCTTAATCTTACGGCGCTAAGAGCCGCCGATACTCGTATAAAGATGTCTAGCGGAAGCAGATTGAGAATGGCCTCGAGTCCTGCTGTAGGTGCCGTTCTTATCGCGCTGGTTGTGGCGATGCACGCTAGACTTTTGTCCTTTTGTGATAGCAGCTAGGTTGCTCATTTTGCTGGCTGCTTGCCACCATACAAGGCTGCCATAAGTTAGTATTGGCCTTACTATAGCTGTATACATCTATAGGATGATTTTGGGGTTCGGTCCCCAAGTCCTCCCGAATATTTTATTGCACGAGTAAAAAGTTATCGTGGCTTTTTTAACTCTTTCGTTAATATTTAGTCTCCAGTTCAGTATCTTATCGAGCACCAGGCCGAAGTATCTCTCACTACTGGAGATACTCAGTGGAGTACCCCTTACGGAAGGTGCTGCGAATTGTGGAATTATTTTTTAGTTAGTGAATAGTACTAACTCCGTTTTCTGGGGATTAACCGGTAGCCCACATCTCTCCGTCCAGGAATCTATGATTTCTAGCGCCCCTTCGATTTGTTCGCTAAGGGTCGGGAGAAATTTAACTGTTGCTAGTAGCACAACGTCGTCCGCATAGGCTATGGCTTTGACGCCGCTGTTTCTCAGTTTAAGAAGGACTTCGTTCAGGACAATTACCCACAGCAGTGGGGATATAACCCCTCCTTGAGGGCTGCCTCTTGAGGCATAGACTTCAAGCTTTGTTCCTCCAAGTTCAACTTTGATATGTCTTTCCTTTAGCATACTGACGATCCATTTTATCACGGAATTGTGAGTTCTATTGACCGGCTCCTTCAATGTCTAGGAAAGCGGCTAGTGTATATTATTTGTCTTTCAGTGATTTTTCTATTGAGCCGACAACACAGTGCAGCGCTGTCTCTACGCTTTTTCCTTTCATATAGGCGTGCTGCGCTTGGGATAAGTCACCTGGACGTAGCTTACTACGGATGTATATCTTAGCTAGTCTTTCAAAGGCCTTTAGCACAAAGGAGGTAAGGCTTATTGGCCTGAAGTCCTTCGCAGTAGAGTGTGGCTTGCCTTACCGGCCTTGGGTATGAAGACCACTTCGACCTCTTTCCACGATCTAGGTATATACCCCCAAATGAGGCTATTGAGGTACAGTTCTTTAAGTACCGGGATGATTGTGGTTACTGTTTTCTGTAGCATGATCGAGGTAATCCCGTCGGGTCCTTGGGATTTAAAGGGAGAGAATGATCCGATTGCCCACTCAATTCTTTCCTCTGTAATAAGATCCGTCGGAGTTTCCGTTACAAAACTACTGTTGGTTTCGATATTATTATCTAGATGGGTCGTACAACCCGGAAAGTGCGCTTTTAGCAGGGAGCTAAGTGATTCTGCACAGGATTCAGTCCACCTTCCATCGGGTGCCTTGAGAGATCCAAGCGTTTTTGAATCCCTGGATAGGATTTTCCTCAGTCTCGCAGATTCTGTCGTACCCTTGATTTCATTACAGAAGTGCTGCCAAGAGTGGCGTTTGGCCTTCTGTGTCTCGTTTTTGAAATTTCTCTGACTGGACTGGAATGTTCCCAGTCCGCCTCTAACATTGTTCTTTTGGCTACATTAAGAAGGTGTCTGGTTACTCTCCTAATTCTAGCTAGTTCAGACGACTATCATGGTGGTGATTTTTTATCTTTTCGTTTAGTTTCTGGACATGCTTTGACATAGGCTTCTTAAAGATGGATGTAATATCATCTGTCTTACGGTCGATGCCTGCAGGTCCAAGCCAGTTACTATCCTGCAGCGATCTGACACCTTTCCTCACCTTGTTGTTACAGAGATCCTAATTGGTTTTCCTGGGGTTCCTGTAAGGTTTGGGCAAGTCGTAGTTGTTACCCACGAGGAATTCGATCATTTTGTGGTCAGAGTAGGATTCTTCCCCCATCACGTTCCACTTGTCAATAATTAGGGTACTCGAGTTACTGGCTAAAGTTACATCAATAACTCCTTGCCTGTTCTTTACTACAAAAGTAGGTTCATTACCTCTATTCGCTACACTAAGGTTGTTTTCAATCATAAACTCAAACAAAGACTCATCGCGTATGTTTGTGTCACTGCTTCTTCATTGAGAGCGATGAGAGTTCGCATCACACCCCAGCAGAAAATCCCATCTTTCCAGTTCCGCTTTTTGTACAAGAGAGCGGGTAAGTGGGGAAAGCCATCTCCGCTCAAGCCTTACCACTGTTTGGTCCTCATTGCTGTAGCTAGATAAAAGAAAAAGTTTAATTCATTTCCTCGCTGCAATGCACGTTCTGGTCTGTTGGGGTTGTTTTCCAGTGAGATTTACAAATACAAATATTTGGCGCAACAGCTGTTTAATGTGCCAGGGACTAGCTTCTCGCAACCACTCATGTTGTGTGCGTTATATTTTTCACACGAATGGAAGGGACCTACAGTTTAATGCCGAATCCGAACGGCGATTTGAGAAGCTTTTTCATGACAACAATACTCTCGGATGTTTGTCAGACGCTCGCGAGAGGTGGGACCGTGAACAAATTTTTTGGTATTTTCTGGGATTCGAACTTGGAACCTCATGCGTAGTGATCCGACACACTAACCACTTACGCCACGGCGCCCACAGTGAGATTTGCTTCAGTTCGAGCTTCATCTTCTTAGAAAAGGGTACAAGGATAGTTTTTCCAGGGTTCATGGTAAGGCCTTTGGTTCTACACCATTTTGAGATCAGGTTGAGGGCACCTTGCAACATTTCCGACATGATATTTTCGAATTTGCCCACAACGCTACCGTTACCAACGTTATCTCAAAAATATTTGAAAAACTACTCTCCAAACGTCTACAACCCGTAATCGACGAAAGACGTCTCATTCTTAACCATCAGTTTGGATTTAGAATCAAGCATTCTACAATTGACCAAGTCCACAAAATAACTGACGTGATTGAGAAAGCTCTGGAAGAAAAAAAGATTTTTTGTGGTGTATTTCTTGACGTCTCACAAGCGTTCGATAAGGTTTGGTAGGAATGCTTGGAGTATAAATTGCAACGACTACTGCCAAGGCAAATCTTTCTAATCCTACAATCGTACCTCACCGAGAGACACTTTCGTGTTAAGCACGGAAATAATTACTCTGACTTCAAGGAGATCGCGGCCGGAGTTCCACAAGGAAGTATCCTTGGCCCGCTTCTATATGTACTGTACACGCGTGATATCCCGCAGAGAAAGAAACTGCGTCGTCGCCACGTTTGCGGACGATACGGCGATATTGACAACGGGCGATACTATTAAAGCAGCAACTGGAAAGCTGCAACATGCTATTAATAAAGTCCACGCTTGGACGAATTCTTGGCGTATTGTGCTGAACGAAAGCAAATCTACTCACGTCAACTTTACGTACAAAAAAGTGGATAGATTGCCTGTATATCTAAACTCGGCTCAAATACCGTACGCGAACGAAGCAAAATATCTAGGAATGACTCTAGATGTTAAGCTCAAATGGAAATCGAACGCAAAAAAGAAACGCGACGAGCTTCAAAAAAAGTACCGACAAATGTACTGGCTACTCGGAAAACATTCGAAGTTGAGCCTACATCTATAAGCAAATGCTAAAGCCTGTGTGGACGTATGGTATACAACTATGGGGTTGTACCAAGAAAAGCAGTAGAAACATCATACAAACTTTTGAAAATAAAGTTCTTAGAACGATCGTTAACGCACCGTGGTATGTACGTAACGAAGATATTCATCGGGATCTGGGAATTCCAAGCGTCGTCGAAGAGATAATAAAATTTGCGCGTAAACACAAAGATCGTGTTCACGGCCATTGTAACCGTACTGTCATTCAACTACTTGACGCGAACAATTCAATTCGTCGTCTTCAAAGGACAAAACCTTTTGACATCGCGTCATAGTACATGCCGGTTGTGAAAAAGGCAGGAACTTTCATTGGAATTTAACCTGTCTAAAGTGCTACATTTATTTTTAATCACATACGATCATCTTTTTCTAGAATCACGATTCTCGTAAACGAAAATAAAACTACTGGGTAAGCGTCGGCTTAGTCGTAGTAATAATTTTGAGGAGAGGTGTTTTTTTAGTGAGTAAAAATCTCACACTACCATAAGCATGCGCGGTCGGCCCTTGTGGTGTGTTTGGAAGACTTTCGCCTGCTCTCGGCAAAAAAAAAAAAAAAGCTCTGATAACAACATCATCTCCGTATCCCTGTACACTGTTACCAGTTTTGGTTAGTAGCTCCAGGAGTTCATCTATAACTAAGGCCCAAAGCAGAGGAGACAGTACTCCCTCCTGCGGAAAACCTCTGGTGGCTATAATAGTTTTTAGCTGTCCTCCGCATTCTAGCTTTATTTTTCTGTTTTGTAGCATAGATAGAATCCAGTTTATGATCAGGGGTGCGATACCTTTACAAGTCATAGCCTTGTTTACTGCTTCATACGAAGTGTTGTCAAATGCTCCCTATATGTCAATAAAGGCACAAAAGGCGGTTTCTTTTGCAGCCAGGGTTTTGTTAATTTGTGAAACCAGGGTGTGAATGGCAGTCTCTGTGAATTTGCAAGGTTGGTATGCAAATTGGTGTGCATGTAATGGATCAAGAATAAGGAACGTATCCCTTATGTAGTGATCAACGATTTCCTCCATAGTTTTTAGAATAAAGGAGCTGAGGCTGATGGGACGGTACGATTTGGGCGATTGTTCTGCCTGTTTCGCCGGCTTTGGTGTAAAGACTACCCTGACCTCTCTCCAGCTGTTTGGTATGAAGCCTAGTGTTAGACTGGATCTGAATATCCGTAAAAGGGAAGGAGTCAATAATTTCTATCCTTGTTGTAGGAGACAGGGAAAGATGCCATCTTCACCTGGTGATTTAAATGGACTTAAAGTGGAGAGCGCCCATTTTATATGGTTGGCAGTAAAGATTTTTCCCGATAGGCTATAGTCCTGTCTAGAGAAGTTGAGAACAAGGTTCCACAATTGTGATGGAGAGACCGCGCTGTCGAGGGTGTATCCTGGGAAGTGGGTGTCGAGTAACAGTTGACAAGTCTCCTCAGAACTGCTTGTGAACTCGCCGTTCTGTTTCCTTAAAGATCCGATGTATTTCAAGTGGCTCTGTACCAACAATTCATTGTGCTATGGCTTTTTGCAGTCTTGCCGCCACTGAGAAGCTTTCAATTTTCCTACAGTGGTCCAGTGGCCAACAGGTCCCTTAAAATTAATTCTGTAATGGGAAATATGTGTATTTTTTATTAAGATAGCTTCTCTGGGGCTATTTTGCACGCCAGAGTAGATATACTTACAGTTTTTCGATGGGAATCCCTTGATGACTCCCTCGAGAGCTCGCGGCTCGTGTACGAATACCAGGTCAATATCTTCCTTTGTGAAATGATAACTCAACACGGAAGATGCTGCCCTGGTATGATGCAGGTTAATTTGAAGGCACTTCATTTGCCTCCTGGTGGTAGGTGAAGTACTCATTGTTAGTACCTCCACATGCCCTGATGGGCCGTTTTTGTAGCTCTGTTGCTTCCCAAAAGCGCTTACTCTTCCGGGTTTCTTCTTTCCTACTTCCGGAGTCTCCGGGATGGTGGTGGAGGGCTTCTTCTGAAATGCCTTCTAGGGACCTTATCTGCCTCCCTGGGCGGTGTGCATTTTTTTATGGGGATTCTGGTTGTCTTTGCAAATGACTCGTTTAGGGCATGCTGGTGGCTTCAGGGATTTCAACAGCTTTCGGCTTACTATTGTCACTGGCCGTACCGGCGCTGGTGTTGAGGCCCTGATTGGCGCCAGTGCCGCTGGTTTCTCTCTGTTTGTCCCTGGAGACCCTAGGTATATACGCGGCTTCAAGGATTTTAGAAGTCTTTGGCTTGGGCTTGTCTGTAGCCATTTCAACGCTAGTACTGGGGCCCAGATTGTCCCCAGTTCCGCCCGATTTTTCTTGCTATTCCTTTGAGTCTCTGGTGTTGTTGGGGTCTAAAGCCTTGTAATTTAACATCATAGCTTGGGAATTGCTAATACGTCTTGTCTAAGAGCTGGTAAAAGTCATCTCTAGTCACGTCGTCCAACTTCTCGTGAGGGGTTTAAGCGCATATTAGACTAATATTGGCGAATTTAGCCTTGATATGGATAGTGATGAGGTGCTCGTTCACATGCCGGGAACTCAAGACTTCTCACCTAAGTCTGCCTCTAATAACAAACAAATGTCGCAGTTTTTTTTATCATCTTCCTTTTTCTCGGCCCATCCCGTCGCACTTCTTGGATGGCGTTAATATCTGTTTTGCGGCAGTCTAGCGACTTTGCAAGTTGTTCGGCTGCACGTGATTTCTAGGAGGACCTAACACTACATGTGCAGACGTTGTCCTTTTTACGATTGCAAGGGTCGTCAACAACGAAATCAACCTTGAAAATTCCTTACCGACCTGTGATCCGAGTATGTCGAAGCAGCTCGCGCTAGGTGTTCACTAATTTCAACCTTACTGAAATAGACGCCGCCGTTGCCTCCGTTGTCTCGTTGACAAAGATCTTGGCCTACATTGGTATAAGATCCAGGTGGTGCAGGAATTACAGCCACGGGGCCATCATTTGCGTCCTTGTTTCTATGATTGGGCTCTCAAGTCGTTTTATTGCAAAATTGAGTTCGCGATTAAGCTGATTCTTAGCTTTACGGGTTTTTTAACAAGCAAAATTAACGCATATTGAACGAGACCAATCCAGAAGGGAATTTGCAGACCTCTTTACTTAAAAAAGGAAAAAAATACGCCATTTGGTGCAGTTTTCACGTTGACGGCGTCATCGGACTTTACGAGTATTTGTTCAAAAATTATACCAGAGCTCGCGTTACGCTCAATAGAGATCGATGCTGGACCATGATCAATGAATATTTCTTTGAAAATGTGGACGAAATTGATCCAGATGAGATATGGTTTAAGCAGGCGATCGACTTATTGAAATCACAATTTGGCGAAAAGTTCAATATTGCGGAATTTCACACGTTTGGATTATTTTCCGTGGGGCAACGTGAATTAATTGGTCTATGTTGATAATCCAGGCGCAATTGACGTCTTGAAAACCAACATTGTTTGTGTTATTCGTGACATGGGGCCAACATTTCACAAAAAAGTAACCCAAAATTGGAGGGATAGAAGGCGGTTCGTCAAAAACAATAAATTGGCGGCTCAAAATTATTTTAAAATTTGATTGTGATGAATTTGAAGTTCTATCTGGATTAAAAAATTACGCTTTATGTATCAAATACCCTTCAAAGAATAAGATAAATAAAAAAAATGCCAGGCAATACAAAGACTGTTTGAAAAAATAATCACCAAATGGATCCCGTCAAGCTACGACACCAAGTTAAATGCTTTTCTATATTTATCGAAGTAATGATTCATTTGACCAGACTTCTTATTGAATAACTAGTTTCGCAAGTTATATTATGTGATATTTATCATTATATCTTTGTTCTACGTAATATATATCCTCAGCATTTTTTTTTTTTTTTTTTATAGATGAAGGAACATTGTTTTCATGGTTAGAAAATAAAACGTGCTTTCGATATCAAATGAAGGAAAAAGGAAAATCATTTTTCTTTTCGAGACAGTCACTGTAACAAAAGGTGCGGAAAAAAAAGTTTTTTTCAGAAACTTATAGGAAAATTCCATTCAAAAGGCATCTGCCAAAAATATAAGGCCTCTTAAAATGGGGTTGCAGAAACACATCATCTTTCCTGACTATAGTCACAAAGAAACCCTTATGAGAGCTTAATAGAAAATTTCACTTGAAGTGTGTAATCTTTTGTGGGAAAAAAGGAAAAATATTCGCAAATATGAAATGATGTATTGTATATGAATATACACACACTTAGGTACTTACGTAGGCATGCATAGTACAAATAGGAAAATTCCTTATTGTGTTGAATGAAAATAGTATAGAAAAATTATGAGGGTTTAGGAGATTTCTAGACAAAGAACAAAGGTTCAACTTTTATTTTTTAAGATATCATGTATAATATAGAGAGTGGTTAGATGAATTAAATTTAATTTCCTCATACATAAGAAAACCAATAGCTGCAGGGTAAAGTGGATGGCTTTATTTTCATCAATTTCTGAAATGCAAATTCCGGCACATCCTGCAGTACAGCACGGTATTAAAAACCCTGTTCCGTAAATTTACTTAAAAATTTTATTTATATTTCAGCAATAATACTATATTGGGATACGGTAGGTAGGTAGGTAGAAGTGGCGGTTCTTAGAAGAAACCCAATTAGCACTGTGCCGTTTCCAATCTGTGGAATTTAAGAACATTGTTACTTCTATACTGTTTTTGTTTGAGACCTCCTCAAGTAAGTTGAAAAAGGGTTTGCCTAAAGTTATATGGCCTTAGCTAGTGACGGACAGGCGCATATATAGTGGGTAAGAGCTCTTTTTCATTGCGACATTACAACTACGACAGTATTAAAAAAATACATTACAGAACTCGACAACAAAGTAGAGGCTTTCGAAAAAGCTTTTAATACGGCGTATAAAGTCTCGTGTCCAGTCAAATACAGCAATAAAACATTCCCACCTTGGTGTAACGAGAAACTCTTATGTCTTAGAAAGTTGACAGGAGAGACCTTCAATATCTGCCATAGCTATCAATACTGGCAGCCTTATAAAGACTGCCTTAGAAAATATAAATAATCTGTCAGAGTCCTTTGTCGGTTGCATTTTCATCCGTGACGTTTGGCACTCCAACAATTTCAATGCAATTGCTGAGAAGGTTTTGTTGTTGCTTATTGAGCCTGCTCTCCGATAATTCCACTTTTGCCTTCAGTTCCGTGTTTTCAGTCCTTAGCTCGTTGATTGAAGCTAGAAAACGCTTATTAGTTTCTTCCAAATGTGAAAGCTTCAAGTACGTTTATATTATTTGGAGAGTGTATTCGCCTTCATCATTTCGTGTGTCCAATGTAGTTGCTGCAGATGGGGTGACATGGTTTATGCGTTTTGTTACTGTTGGAAGAAGACGAAGCACTTTTTTGTTTTGTTCCACACTGCTTCCACATTTGTCGCATCGATAAGGTTTTCCACTTGTTTGGAAGTAATCTGCACCTTCTTCAGATAGATTCACGCAGGAAACACGAAAACAATTTAAACAATCGTTGCAGGATATTTTTGTGGTGCAATTCCTTTCGATTTTCTCCGAGCAAACAGAGCGCTTCATTTTGGAAATGATATTAAAAATTGAATATAGTTTGAATTGTGATGCGCACCCCATATCAGTCAGAGTCAAATTTGTCCTGGGCCTTAAACAGTTTCGCTCCTTATAAATCCCCGGGGCTGGACGGCATTCTACCCATTATGCTACAGAGGTCGCAAGTCCTAGCAATTTGATGGCTCACGTCGATTTTCGGAACCTGTTTACTGAACAACCACGTACCCCCCTCATGGAGTCGAGTGAGAGTGGCTTTCATCCCAAAGGCAGGCAGACTCGGTCATGAAAACTCGAAAGATTTTAGACCAATCAGTCTAACTTCCTTTGTACTGAAGACTCTCAAGCGACTCTTGGACAACCATTTTCGAAGGAAAATAGAACCAACCTTCTCCAAAGCTCAGCACACATACCTCAAAGGTAGATCAACAGAGACAGCTCTTCACGAGGTAGTGCGCACTATAGTAAATTCTATACACTACAAGGAATATACACTAGCTACCTTCCTAGACATAGAAGGAGCCTTTAATAACGTACACAGTAAAGCAATCCTAGAGTCCCGTACAATCTAAGTCAATGGAATTATTTAGGCAACATTGTTTACCTCCTGTATCCCCTTGTGGGTCCTAGGGCCTCTACTACGCCTACGCGCCATCGTGTACGGTTTCTGGCAATGTGTCTGAGTTCTCCCCAACTTTTCCCTAACTGCCGTGCCTCCTTCTCGACTGTTCTGCGCCATGTTCTCCTCGGACCGCCAGGTCTTCTGCCATCCTGAGTTAGAGGGTTCCATTGCACAGCATGGTTCGCTATGGAGCTGTCACCCTTTCGGAACGTGTGACCAATCCACTGCCACTTCCGCCGTTGGATAGTTGTGCCTATTGGTTCCTGACCCGTTCTCTCGTAAAGGTGTTCGTTAGAGATACGATTGGGCCAGAAAATCCTTAAGATAGACACCTATTAACAAACGTTTGCAGCTTTCTGGTGATAGTAGTGGTCACTCTCCACGTGCTGCAACCATATAGCAGCACGGATTCAACGTTGGAGCGGAGCAGTCTTTTTTGGTGCTCAAACTGATTGCATAGCTTCGCCATATTTTGGACAACATACCGAACGCGGACTTTGCTTTGGCGATCCTGTTGGCTATATCCAGTTCGGTTCCACCATCGGTCGAGACAATACTCCCAAGATACTGGAAATCCTCTACTCTCTCTACCGGTTGTCCAGCAATGCATATTTGAGCCGATGAGTTTGTTCCAAGGCTGATAATTTTAGTTTTTGCCGTATTAATTTTCAGCCCGACGACGCCTGCCTCCCTCTCCACATCTGCTGTCATTTGGTGGAGGTCCATAATTCTGTGGGAGAGTAAGCATACATCGTCAGCGTGGTCAAGATGTTTCAGTTGAGATGTAAGAGTCCATCGAATTCCTCCGTTTCCCGTCGACAAAGCTGCATGAAGCACATCGCTAATGACCAATAAGAATAATATTGGTGAAAGGATACAGCCTTGTCTTACCCGACTTTTGATCTCAAATTCCTCAGACAACCTTCCCCTGTGCAGAACGTGACATTTGGAGCCTTCATATGTAGCTTTGATAATAGCAGTTAGTTTATCGGGAATGCCTCTCCTGCGTAAGGCACGCCAAATAAAATCCCTGTTGACACTATCGAACGCCTTCTCAAAATCGATGAACAGCAGGTGCAGTGGCGATCGATATTCAACACACTGTTCGATGATAATCCGCAGGGTGTTGATGTGGTCGGCACAGGAGGATCCAGAGCGGAAACCTGCTTGTTCAGCATCGAGTGTGTCTTCGATATGTTGTTTGATTCGCTCAAGGATGATTTTAGCTATTATCTTAGCTACAGCAGGCAGCACGCAGATCCCCTTCCAGTTTCCGCACTCCATTAAATTTCCTTTCTTAGGAAGCTTGACGATCACTGCCTTTTTCCACTCGTTAGGAAAGCTCTCAGCTTCCCAAGCTCTATCTATAAGTGGAAGCAGAAGCTCAGCCGATGTTGTTGGCGCTGCTCGTAAGAGCTCTGCTGGAATACCGTCAAGTCCTACCGCCTTGTTGCTTTTGAGTGCCTTGATCGCGGTAATGATCTCATCTTTACTGGGAGTCGTGGTGCGTATTCGGGAGGTTCTCACCTCGGGCATCTCAGTCTGATTTGGGAGCATATCGCTAGCGAATACACGGTTCAAAACCGTAGTGAAATGCTCTTTCCATTTCTTGAGCTGGTCCTCATCCGAAATGAGCACGGAGCCGTCTAGGCTTTTCACTGGGTGTTGGCTGGAGCTGCGACCACCTGTCAGCTCTTTCGTGATTCTGTAGACGGTCCTGCTGTCGCACCTCCGTGCAGCTTCTTCTGCTTCTGTAGCCAGCGCGTTGATGTAGTTGCGCTTGTCACGTCGCACGCAACGCTGAACTTCTCTCATCTTCATGCGATATAAGGACTCTAGCTCGCTTCTCCCTACTGCTGGGGTAGCTGCAACGCGAGCTTTCAGCTGTTTTCGTTCGTCAATCCGTCTCCAGGTATCCTCGGAAAGCCACGCCCTATGTCTTCCCTGCGATCGACCGACAATTCTTTCAGCACCAGATGTAAAAACATTTTTCACAGCACACCAATGGTCTTGGATGGTTGCGGGCATTGAGCTGCTGATTGCTTCCACACCTTGCGAAAAGTGCTCCCTTAATTGTTGGCGCACTGAGGGATCACTAAGTCTATCGATGTTGAACCTGGGCATTCTTGTGTTGTCGTGGGATCTTCGAACTGCAGCAGTGCGTAGTTGGAGGGTAGCTATCATAAGATGGTGATCACATACAATCCCCACATCTGCCCCTCGCCTGTTTCGGACGTCCAGGAGACTACTTCTAAAGCGGCGGCTGATAGCAAAATGGTCAATTTGGTTGGAGGTTGCTTGCCTGTCATTGGAAACCCAGCTGACTTTGTGGCAGGTCTTGTGCTCAAACATGGTGCCACCTATCACAAGGCGGTTGGCATTGCAGAAATCCACAAACCTTTCGCCGTTGTCACTGCGGTTGCCTAGTCCATGCTTCCCGATTACATGTTTGAGCCCTTCGTTGTCGCTGCCTACCTTGGCATTCAAATCCCCCATCACTATGACAATGTCTCCATTTGGTGTTGTGTTGAAGACTGCGCTTAAGAGATTGTAGAAGCTCTCCTTTTCGTCCTCTGATGAACTATTCGGTGGGGCGTAACACTGTATGATGGTGACGCGTCGTACTCTAGTCCGGAATCTGGCCGTCAAAATCCTATCACCATGAGGTTGCCAGGAAATTAGGCCCTTGCGTGCTGTTGTTGTTAGCAGTAGTCCGACTCCATATTCCCGCGGACTTCCGGATGGTCTTCCAGAATAGAGTAGTACAGTGTTACGCGTTGGAGACTGGTACTCGCCCGCTTCCAACCATCTTACTTCACTTACCCCCAAAATGTCCAGTTTATATCGCATGAATTCGTTTTCCAGTTGGAGGAATCTGGCATTGTAAGGACCTTCTCTTCCCGAGTCGAGGAGCGTCTTTACATTCCAGAATCAAGGCCCTAGACAACCCGCACTTACAATTTTGGCCTATACGTATAAGGGTTTATACGTATAGTTGCCCGGGGACCACCACTAGGAGGTAAAGTAAGCACTTCATCACGAACTTGATTGTTGCGCTACTGGCCCAAGCCAAGTTTTGGGCAATTAGTAGTTTCCCGATCAATCGCAATGCAGGTCCCCAAAATTTATTTTAGGCAACATTAGGCAATAGCAATATAACCAAATTTGGCAGTAAGGAAACACCTCCGGGCGGTGTTATCTCACCTCTACTATGGCTGATAGTCATGAATAAAATCCTTTTATCATTAGACAGAGAAAGAATCAAGGTAGTCGGGTATGCAGACGATATGGTGATACTAGTGTCAGGAAAGTTTCTCTCCGCCATAAGCGAAATCACGAAAAATGCTCTGAGCAAAGTAAGCGCTTAGGCCAAAAAGTGTGGTCTCGGTATCTCTGTCAACTCGAGCAAAACTGAACTGATGCTCTTCACCAAAGAACCTGACTTCGTAATTCCTCGGCTAAATGGCCAACCCCTCTCCTTACCGTCCAGTGCTAGGTATTTAAGAGTTATCCTAGATGCTAAGCTTAACTGGAAGCTAAACATAAAAATGATTTATGGATGTACACAGCCGTGATACGACCAATTCTCACATATGGGTCAATATAAT
Source organism: Brachypalpus laphriformis (assembly GCA_945910035.1). Taxonomy (NCBI): domain Eukaryota; kingdom Metazoa; phylum Arthropoda; class Insecta; order Diptera; family Syrphidae; genus Brachypalpus; species Brachypalpus laphriformis. The sequence continues at coordinate 92,039,596 of OX246754.1, forward strand.
GGTGGACAGCTCTAAAAAAAAGCTTATAATATAACCAAACTTAATAAGGTATAAAGAACGGCATGCATAGGCACCACAGGTGCTCTGCGGTCAACCCCGATCGTTGCTCTAAAAGTCTTTTCGCATCTCCTAGCTTTAGATCTACACATAATAAACATCACAGCACACAGTGTGGACAGACTCAGGGAGTCTGGGTGCTGGATTACAAAACCCTATGGGCATAGTAATGTTTTGAACTCTCTGAGAGAACTCTCCAAGAGAACTCACTTTGCCCACAACAGATTACATGATACCCGAATTGAATTTCACAAAGCGCTTCGACGTTCAATTCCCCACAAGATCAGAATGGCAAGATGGACAGGAGATTAAGGATTTCGACGTAACAATCTACACAGACGGTTCAAATATGGATCGTGGAGTCGGTGCGGGTACGGTTTTCCGAATCCTTAAACATCTGTAAATCATATAGGCTTCCGGATTCTGCCAGTGTGTTCCAGGCAGAATTCCTCACTGCCAGGGAAGCTTGTCGTCAGATCAAAATACACACCAATATAACGCCAAGGCAAAAGATCGCTATTTTTATCGATAGCCAAGCAGCCATCAAAGCCGGCTTATAGGAAACCATGCAGTCAAACTAGGTATCTCACCCAACACACACTGTCGCAGTCGCAACTGAGAAAGAAACCCTTATCCACTTTTTATCCGCCTGTCCGGCACTAGCTAGGGCCAGACAACCAGCTTTAGGAAAACCCCTTTTCCATTCCCTTGAGAAAGTCTCAGAGAGAAACATTGAAAATTAATAATCTTTTTAAACTCCACAGGCTGGATCTCCACACCAACACCCCTTTTATATCCAGGTACACGAGTTTTGTGGTATCAAAACGGCACCTAGTGCTAATTGGGTTCTTCTCTTTTCTTAGAAGAACCACCACACCTACCTACCAACCTACGAAAGTATGTGTTTTGTGGGATACCAAGTCTGGCCGCATGAAATCCTATTGAGGAGTGTCCCGTGGTGATCGCTGTTATTCTGGCGATGTCTCTGCGCGTTGCTTTTAGAAAGTCGTCCGTTTCTCTCTCGTTGTAGTTTGCCCACATCTTCCTAGATATGACACAAATTGTCAGACTAGTCCAACTGAGGTTGGCTTTAATAAGAAAGATTGAGGAGATTTTTCCCTGACTGCTCCCAACAGAATGTAGACAGGTTCTGCACGTGAACAGTGTAGAAGTTAGCCTTGTCAGGCCAGTTTGTTTGCCTGTTCGTTTCCACAAACGTTTGCTGTGAGCTGGAACACAAATCAAGGTAAACGTGCATGAGGTTAGCTCATTTCCGAATTCTTGTACTAGCTTGAAGTATACTGAGACCGAGTCAATAGAAGCTTGGTTTCTTCTTTCTCTTCTTTTTTAGCGAGGTTATGATCAGGAAACAAGGGAATCATAACCCTCCCACTTCATCGCATTTCTACTGATCCGCCTGTGGGGTTCGCCTATTTGACCTCAAAAAATATCGGCAGGCCTGCCGATTTTGGATCGCTCGGTTACTGAGGCCAATGAAATGCCAATGTCGTCGCATTTGTGTGATCCAATCGTTTATAGGCCTGCCTCTCCTGCCTCGCGATGTCTTTGGAACGTGCATTGATATTGCCTTTTTAACAGGGTTCAAATGATCTCTTCTTTGAACGTGGCAATACCAACTGAGTCGGTCGCGCTCTATCTTTTGTACGATGGTTTCCTTGATGTGAAAGCTTCCACGGATCTTCGAACTTCTTATTCGATCAAGCTTTGTCACTCCTGCATTCATGCGAAGCATCTTCATCTCAGCTGCCGTTAATTTACTCTCATACCTTTTGTACATCGTTCAACATTGTGAACCGTATGTGAGCGCTGGACGCACAACTGCGGTGTAGAGCGTTCCTTTCAACTAAGGTGGCATTTTTCTGTCACAGAAGATAGCGGAATTTTCTCGAAACAAAAGCCTCGCCTTTTTCTTTGTCCAGATTGTACAACTTGGTTTTATCAGAGACCCTTGTTTGTTTGCTTTTCTTTGGTGTTTTCTTAAAAAGTATCTGTTAGCAGGAGATGGTGTTGCCGAGCGATCGCCTCTCCCAGGATCACTTTGCAATCTTTTACCCGAGGCTTCATGAAACTGGCTACCAAATGGTAGTCAATATGGGTTTCATCTCCACCACTGCTGAAAGTGATCAGGTGTCGCATTTGTTTGATGAACATGGTATTTAACACGACAAGACTGTGTGATCTGCACATGCTTAGGATGTCTTCACCAGGAAGGTTCCTGGTGCCGTATCCTAGTCCTCCATGGCAGTCTTCATAGTCTTCGTTTGATTTCCCGATATATTCATTCAAATTTCTTCCAACAAACAGAAGTTCTTCCTTTGGAGATTGTTAAGGAGATTGTGGAAATCTAGCCAAAATGCATGTTTATCTCTCTGATCGCATCCATTTTGGGGAGCATATGCACTGACAATATTCCACACCTCTCCTTGTATTACTAATTTGAGAGACATCAAACGGTCGCTGGACTTCGAAATGCTCAAGACGTTACCAAGTAGTTCTGCCGCAAGGATGATACCGATTCCATTCCTAGCTATCAATGGAAATGGCGATCTTGTGCTTGGCGTTATGTTTGTGTGTGATTTGATCGGCTTGCTTTGCGGATAGCTAGTAACTCCACCTGGTAACCACGGATAGCTAGTAACTCCACTGACACTGTCTGGAATCCTATATGATTTTGAGATGTTCAAGGATTCAGAAAATACACCTGCACAAACCTTAATCATCTGTCCTTGCCATTCTGTTCTGTAGAGAATTGTACGTCGAAACGTTTTGTAAAAATCGATTTGGGGATGATGTAATCTGTTGGTACTGATACAAGTTGTCTCGGTAGGTAGCGGTGGCACTGGTATAGTGGTGACGTCGTCAATTGCCACGCTAATGGCTCACGTTTCATATCCTGACGTTAGCAAGCATTTATTTATTTCTAATGTAATATATTAAGTCAGTCCTATCAATTTCGAAAGCTTGTGTGAACACTACTGCGAAGGCATACCACTAGCAATCGCTTGGTTATGTGGCTGGAAAAATTGTCCACTCTGTTGGATGATTGATATACCTATCACATTTGTGGTCAGGGAAAAATAGTTTGAATCAGAAGCAAAGACAAGAAATAACAAAAGTCTCCCCGGTTATCAAGACGCCATCTCCGTAATATCTGTGAAACATAATCAACTGAGCTTCAAACTACTACACCAAACCTTTCTCTCTCTATCTATCCTTTCCGATGCCCGCGCCCGCACTGTCTAAAAGTATGTTACATACATACATACATACATACATACATACATACATACATATATTTTCAATGGGCCGCTAATCCTTCATGAGGGTCGCGGGGGTAGGATGCTCAGGTGGACCCTCCATCCTTCTCGATTCTCCGCCATCGACTCCAACTCATCAGGATGAATCCCTAGACGGCACCAGGAGAGATGCCGGACTTGGTCCAACCATCTATTTCTAGGCCTACCGCGGGGTCGCCTACCTGATGCCACGGCCACCATGGCACGTCTTGGAAGCCGGTCTGGGGGCATACGCACTACGTCACCAAACCATCGAAGCATAGATCGTTCTGTTCTGGTGTTGCGCACTCGATCCCCACGAGTTATTCCAGCAACTACGCGAACGAACCTCATTTCGGCAGCTTGTACCCACGATCTTATTCTTTCGGTCACTACCCAAATTTCTCATGAGTTAAAAACCGATAGCTTAGCTTGAACACCAAGTTCGGCTTTCCTTACAACAGATTGGCCAAGCTCTCTCAAAATTGATTCAGCCTGACCAATTCTACAGGATAACTCGGCATTGCTCTTCCCATCACTCGTGAATAAGACCCCGAGGTACTTAAACTTATCCACCTGCTTCAGTGGAACTCCACTAACATGCAGAGTTCACTGAATTGGTTTTTTGGAATTTGGTTTTTCACGTTGATCTTCATTCCAGCATCAACGCAAACGGCTACAAACCTTTCGAGTGCGCGCTGAAGTTCGGTTTGAGAGGACCCAAAGATGACCAAATCATCCGAAAGGGCAGATGACTAATCCTTAGGTGCCCCTCTTTGAAACATACCCCGCCACGGCTGCGTTGCAACATCCAATCCATATATACAATGAAGAGGAGAGGTGACAAAACGCTACCCTGGCGGAGTCCAACGCCCACAGTGAAGGGTATTAATTTAACACCGTTTACCCGAACACAGCTTCTACAGTTTGTACATAAAGACTGAATCGCCCTTAACAGAGAACCATCAATCCATACTCCTGCAGAACACTCCAGAGTTTGCCTCGAGGAACCCTGTCATATGCTTTTTCCAAATCCACAAAACAAGTGTAGACAGGTTTGGCATACTCCCAGGCCTTCTCAAGAACCATTCTGAGAGAGAATAACTGGTCGGTTGTGCTTCTACCGGGACGAAAACCGCACTGCTCATCCCCCAAACTGTCCTCAACCACAGCTCTGGAACGCGTTTCTAGCACCTTAGCGAAGACTTTTCCAGGGACACTTAAAAGAGATATAGCCCTATAGTTCGCGCAATCTTTTTTGTCCCCTTTTTTAAATAGAGGAACGATCACCCCCATTTGCCAATCACCAGGTGTTTCACCGCATTCCCAGGCCACTTTAATGACACGCGAGAGCCATCGAACTCCCTCTTTACCTAAAACCTTGAGCATTTCTGGCCGAATTTCATCCACACCAGCAGATTTGCCAACCTTTAGCGCTTTGATCGCCAAAGTTACTTCCTCTACCGTAGGACTACTTTCCGCCCAACTCTCGACAATAGGTCTGTCATCTTCTGTTCGGGATTGAGCAATTCTGAAAGTGCTGGCTCCATCTGCGTATGATGTCTTCCTCATCGGAAAGAAGTGTACCGTCTTTGGATTTGACTCCTTCAACGATATTCAACTTTTTTCCTCTGAGTCGGCGGACGGTCTGGTCTTGTTCCAATTTCTCGCCAAACTCCTTCCAAGACTGTTTTTTCGCTGTTTTCACAGCTAATTTGCAGGTTCTTCGCGCCTCAGTGTACCGATTTCGAGAATCGGAGTTGCTCAAGTGAATCCACACCTTAAAGACTCTCTTCATCTTTCTGATGGCTTCTTGAACTCCGGGCGTTTTAAACCAAGCAGTCCTTTTCTCACCACCAGCTACCACACCAAGCCGCTTCACTCACACAAACATCTCCCGCAGAGGCAATAACCGCTGTTGCAAACAGTTGCCATTCTACCTCTACATTTGATGGAACAGTTGTAATTCATTCAGACCTTTCAGATATTTGCCGCGCAAATGTCTCCCGTATCTCATCGTCCTGTAACCTCTCCCATCGTATGCGTGTAACCACCCTTGGTCTACGCTTTGGTAGGGGAGGCACTCTCTCGCTAAGATACGATTTGCACAGCACTAAGTGATGATCAGTTGACAGTTCGGCCCCTCTCAATACGCGAACATCACAAGCCATTCTCAGACACGATGGTACCACAATGGTACCACAAAGAGATCGATCAGCGACTTCTGCTGAAGACTCCGATGGTATCATGTGTATTTGTGAATGGCTTTGTGTGGAAAGATAGTGTTCATGATAGATAAGCCATTTTCACAACAAAAATCCAAGAACTTCCTCCGTTCGCGTTTTTATCAGGATCACCGTTCCTCCCAATCACGCTCCCCTATGTCATAACATCTACACCCACATGAGCATTGAAGTCACCCATCAGGACAAAAGAATCCATATCTGCAACCTTTTCAAGGGCAACATCAACTTCATCTAAGAAAGCTGCATACTCTGACTGAAGGTTCGGTGCATACACCTGCACCAATGCCAGAGTTGATCTTTCAAGCTTGAGCTTTAAGATCGCAACTCTCCCTCCGAATGGTATCCACTCCAATACTCTGTCTGTCAACGTGGGACTTGTGAGTATCCCCACTCCCGCCTGAGCAGACTTTGAGGGTGCGACTCTTCTTCCACCCATCCAAAAGGTCCACTGTTTTAGAACCTCTCTTCTTTGTTGAAGAGACGCCAATCGAAAATCAGAGAGACCATCTGTGCCCCTATCGGTGCACAGCGCGCTCACCCCTTGACCCCCGTAATGGTTCGCGAGACCATTGACAGGAAGCTCGTAGCCTTTCCGGGTTTGACCCGGCCGGCTGCCGAGCGGGACAGGCCGACCACCAGACGCTCGCATACTGACACCCTTCAGGCCTGGCTTACCAGGCTTGGCAATATCCGAGGCCGGTCGTTTCCTTCTTGTCATCATGGGGTGTGCGCTTTGTTAGCCGTAACTGCATTGTATGGATGGGAATAACTATTTAAGTTACCCCATCTGCACAACCCAGTCACGTTGCCCGCCCCCCACCACGAGGAGGTCAGCTGCCAGGAGGGCTAAAAATATGTTAATATATATATATATATATATACATATATATATATAAATATAAATAGGTTATGTATTATAAAAAAAAAGGAGAGCGATTACTCTGACCGTATGGTTCCGCAGTCAAGTACGCAGGCGATCTGAGTCTGATTGTGCTATGAGAGTGATGTTTCTTCTATAGTAGCTCGCAGATGGTTATCTAGGACTCGTGCGAGGGTCTTCTGCACAAAGGAAGTTAAACTAATTTGCTTGAAATCTTTCGCGTTTTCATGACTTTTGGAATAAAGACGACTTTCACCCGCCTCCATGAGTGGGGTACGTGATTATTTAGTATACAGCTCCCAAGATCGTTGTGAGCCATAGTACTGCTAATTCTTGCACTTTTTGCAGCATAATGGGTAAAATGCTGTCCAGGACAGACGATTTATAAGGAACGAAACTGCTTATGTTAGTTGACTTCGTCCATTCTCCATCCAACTTCCTTAAAAGGGAAGAGTGGAAGTGTTCTTTTAATAGTATTTTACTGAGTCTTGCAGATTCAAAAAGGGGGGTTTCAAGCAATAGGCAATATTCTGTCCAGGACTGTTTCTTAGCCGCGCTGATAGATTGTTTGTATATTTTAAGGCCCTCCCTATAAGGCTGCCAGTATTAACACCAATAGCAGATATTGAACTTCTCGCTGGTTTTTTTTGTGTGCCATGTAGACGGATGCGATCAGAAGGTCTGCGCTGCGTCTATTCTCTATTCTAGCAACTGCTTAATCAAATGAGCTTACATTTGGCCATATAAAGACTTTAATATGGTTTTTTAGCTAAAATGCAGGTTCTTGGCTTACAAGGTTTATGGTGCTTTGGTTGTATTGGTTGTCATTTAGGCCCTTTATAATAATGCCATTAACCCAAGGTTCTTGGACAATGCTGATGTCAATACTTTCCCCTTTTAGGAAAACCATCAGATTATCTGTAGCAAATATCGAGTGGTGCAAATTAATATGCATACCTTTCAACATTGGTGGTTTCGTTGGTTTGAGTGGTTTGGGTGGTAACAATCCTCATGTCTTCCAACAATTTGTTGGCGTCATTGACCTCGTCTAGGTCATCGTTCGGGCCTGGGCATCGGAATGTTTTTAATTTTGCATGTCTGATGCCAAAGCAAAGTTTGCAGCCGATCTTTTCTATAGAGTCTGCGCTGTCTTCGTCGATTGAGAGCAGTAAAGATAGGCTGTTGTTATGCTGTTCTTAAGCCTTAATGACTTTCCCGCCATCCATGGGGATTGCAGGGTTGTAGAGCTTGAGACAGTTGATTAGCTTATCACTGTCGATGGTCATATTTAGGAGCCAAATGCGGATTCTGGGTCTCCTCGGAATGTCCCTAGCCAGGATCAGCTTGAGCCTCAAGCCGTTCTACGCGTCCCAGATCTTATGAATGCAGTTGCTTATGAATTCCTTGGAGAAAACGTCCTTGCACGTGATGACCCTGTACCCTCTTAAGACTTCTGCTGAGTCAAAGCAGGGTTATTTAGCATCTGGCTATTTAACATCTCGGGGAGCTTAACCTCTATGGCCACCCAAAGATGTGCCAACTTTTAGGTCATCCCTGATGACCTCGCTGATAATTCCTGTCGTCTGGGGCACTAATATCGATGGATTGTCTGTCTGGTTTGGGGATAGATAATTTAGCGACTTTGTTCCATTGGGAGTAGGGCTTGATAACCTTTTGTAAGCGGCTGCACTTTGTTGTTTCGCTTTTGTGTGTGGTTGTATTGTGCTGCTGTAGTTAATGTTCTCACCAACAATCTCCTGATATTTTACCTTTTTAAATCCAAGTCCCGCTTGGAAACCATGCCGGCCTCTTCATTCTTGGTAATCTTACTCAGAAAAAAGATGGCTCTCTGGTACGCCCATTTCTGTGGTTGCTGGCTGACTTGTGTGTATTTACTGTGCACTTTTGGGCACTAGGTCGAGTGTCCTTTTTAATTGCTTATTGGCCCTAGCTAACCCCATCGATGATTAGAGAACCCATTCCTCGTGAAAAGTAGAAAATAAAACATCTTTTGCACATATCCTAAAGAAAGCATATAGTGCTTACTGTGCCCGAGATAAAAACCATCCAGACGTCACACGTAGCTTTTTCATGTGGTATCGCATAGTCTTATGCCCCGTAATGACTCCTATTAGAGTAGGGAGGGATTTTCTATCACTCTGTATGAGTCTAGTTGTTCTTGCTCTGTCGAATGCAGGCCATAGCTTTCTCGTGCTGACACAAGTATGTAAAGAGGCCCTTCGAGATTGAGTGTGCAAGGCGAGATGTACACTGAGGGGTCGGATTGGTCCGAGTTTAGTGCTGGGCCTCCTCTAGCCAGTTCGTCGGCTTTCTTATTCCCTGGTATGTCTTAAGACCAGGGACCCAGCAGAGCTTTACCTCGTGCTGTGTTCCAAGAACCTTGGGCTCTTCTCTACAACACTTAACAAGCTTCGATTTTATTTCTATAGCAGATATTACTTTTATCGCTGCCTGGCTGTCGATGAGAAAGGTGATATCCTTCCCTGTTATTGCCCTCATCACAGTCTCACGAGCTGCTATTGTCACTGCTAGGACCTCTGCCTGGAAAACGCTGTTGTAGTTCGGAAGCCGAGCTGACATGAGATACCAAGTGATTCAGAGAAGATGCCTGCACCTACACCTATTTCCATTTTGGATCCATCGGTGTACACAGCCATAGATCGCTCGTTAGGCGTTTTGCCATTTTTCCAATCTTCCCTGCTCGAATAGGTGCTTAAAAATGGTCTCGTGAAGTCTAGGTAAGAGGTTATGTAGTCTGTACTAGATACGTTGCCTAGATATATTTTTTTTTTGTAATTTGCACCCAATCAAGGGGTTATGGATACCCTTAACATGTTTACACACAGAGAGGGCGTGGGAAAGGATAAATAGAGAGAGAGGGAAAGATGTTTTTGTAGTGGTTTTAGGCTCAGTTATTTGTGCTTCAGAGAAACTCCGGGGGTGGCGTCCAGATAACTGGGGAGACATTTGTTTTTTTTTTGTCTTTGCTTCTGATTCACAGTATTTTTTTCCCGATCTCTGCAGGATCGTGGTATGACCCACTGCATATGTTCCCCATCTATCTGTTTCGCTTAGTCTTACGACACTAAGAGCCGCCAATGCTTGTATTAAGATGTATAGCGGAAGCAGATTGAAAATGGCTTCGAGTTCTGCTGTAGGTGTCGTTCTCATTTTACTGGTTGTGGCAATGCACGCTAGTCTTTGTACTTTTGTGATAGCAAATAGGTTGTTCATTTTGCTGGATGCTTGCCCCCATACAAGGCTGCCATAAGTTAGTATTGGCCGTACTATAGCTGTATACATCCACAGGATGATTTTGGGGTTCGGTTCCCAAGTTCGGTTCGGCTCTATAGTTCCAGTAAGGTTGAACTTAGTGAATACTTTGCAGAGGAGCAGAGGAGCCAACGGCAGCGCTTATACTCCCGTAGTGGACTACTGGCACCGGTGTACCCGGCCCCTCGTCCTAGGGGAATAACAAAGCAACTGGCCGTCCAGGTTGGGGGTTGTGCCGTCGGGGTAACTTCCCTACCACGTAAAAAATCTATGGTTCCGAAACAACCAAAAGCCTCGGATAAGAATGACTCAACTAATGACGACCCCAGCAAACGAAATAAGGACAACGACCTTCGGATCTGTACGTGGAATGTTCTGTTCCTTTACATACCACGTGCAGCCGAACAACTAGCAGAGGCCCGAGACTACTATAAAGCAGATATCATCGCCATCCAGGAAATGCGATGGGATTGGACGGGTAAAAAGAGAATGAAAAACTGTGACATCTACTACGGTGATTGCTACAGAGGCAACAGGCAACGCTTATTCGGATGCGGATTTGTTATACGCGGCAGACTTAGGCAAGAAGTCTTAAGCTTCCGACATGTGAGCGAGCGTATTATGACTATCCGGATCAAGACTAAATTCGCAAACATAAGCCTAATATGTGTTCATACCCCCACAAAAGAAAAGGACCCTGCCACCAAAGAGTGTTTCTACGAGCTCCTCGACAAAACATACAAGCAATGTCCTAAATACGACGTTAAAATCGTATTGGACGATCTCTGAGAACGACATCAGCGCAGAAATCAACCGAAGAATAACTCTTGCCAATCGCTGTTTTTTTAGCTAATAAAGCAATTCAACAGTAAAGCCCTCTCTCGAAAAACTAAGGGAACTCTCTATAAGACCCTGATCATCCCAATCCTGCTTTAAAAATAAATAAATAAATATTTGGCGCAACAGCTCTTTGAGTGCCAGGGCCTAGCTTCTCGCAACCGCTCATGTTGTGTGCGTTATATTTTTCACACGAATGGAAGGGACCTACAGTTTAGTGCCGAATCCGAAGGGCGATTTGAGAAGCTTTTTCGTGACAACAATACTCTCGGATGTTTGTCAGACGCTCGCGAGAGGTTGGACCGTGAAAAAACTTTTTTTTTTTGTTTTCTGGGATTCGAGCTTGGAACCTCATGCGTATTGATCCGGCACACTAACCACTTACGCCACGGCGCCCACGGCGCTTTACCGCGGCAAAACATGGACTTTATTAAAAGAGGATGAAGATATCCTTGGTCGCTTCGAGAGAAAAAATCTTCGTAAGATTTTCGGCCCCGTTTGCGTTGACTTGTTTTGGAGGAGAAGATTCAATCAGGAACTACACGAGCTGTACAGCGACATCAACCTAGTCAAAAAACTGCGTATTGGACGTCTGAGATGGCTAGGACATATAGAGCGAATGGACACCAACGCTCCGGCCCGCAAAGCCTTCGAATCTAACCCCGAGGGACGACGCAGTAGAGGGAATCATCGCCGTAGATGGCGCGCACAAGTTCAAGGGGACCTCGACCAACTTGGAGTGCGCAACTGGAGGCTATTAGCTAAAGACCGAGCTAAATGGAGAGGCTTGTTAGTTGAGGCCCAGGTTTACCCCGAACTGTATCGCCACCTAAGTAAGTAAGTACCTAAGATGGACATTGATTTGTGGTTGGGCAAGACCACGATCTCCGTTCCGGCTTCAATATGGGCACCCACTTCTAGCATCTCCCAGTTTTTGCTATAGAGCTCAGGATTGACGTGTTGGAGATTTCTCTCTAGCCGTTCTCTTGGAATGTGTGGGCCCGGAATTAGAATACGCTCTTTAGGTTTAGTAAATCCCAGCAGGTCTTTCTTCTCGACGAGTCACAGATCGGCATACCCCCATGGAGCCTGTGTGCTGGTTACAAAGACTTTGAGGTAATTCTATGTCGTCTCCTTGTCACACGACATGAAGGTGGTGAGCTGCTCAAAGAAAGGGATAGTTCCCTGATTCTTGACTTTGGTGTCATTTACTCCATCGAGTATACGCAGCACTTTAATAAAGACGTCACATCACCTTCTGATGTCACCTCTTCCTCAGCTCGAACTATTCTTAGCTTCATAAATGAACTTGATTCCAGCTAGTTAACAAATCCAAAAAAATAATCAACCAGGGGATAGCACAAAAGATCTTTTTAGGTCGCAGTGCTCCTGGGGCCATTCTCTGCCTTTCTTCCCCATATACCTCAAAAAAAAAAAAAAAAAAACTGCGGTTCCGCCAGCGTCCATTGGTCTCTAGATAACCTGCGATCAGGGTTGCTGAAATCGACGATTGCCACCTGAAGATTGCACTGCGTCCCCTATTGCCTGAGTCAGCACCAGAACGTCTAACAATCGACCCAGGCTTGGACTGTGCGTCCTTGTTTGGATTGGTTGAAAGTGGTTTAGGTCTATCCGCGGCTGAGGTTCATGGCAATAGGCGTTCCCTCCTCGCCACAGTCAGTCCCACACCAGTTCCTGTTGCAGGTGAGATACGCACGGTTGTTATTGCCTTATTGGAGCAACTTGCAACCGGCTCAGGGTTTGAGTCTGAGTCGGTTATTGGCCGAAGTCTCTCCGTGGCTGAGGTGGGGAGCAAGAGGCTTCCCGCCCTCGCTGCGAGGGAACTTCTATCCTTACGGCTCGTCTTTTTTTGTTGGGAGGATCCTCTCAGCTTAAGCGTGTTAGTGGCTCTATCCAGAGCTACTCTTTCCTTGCCCGTGTAGGACTCCGACTCACGCTTTTTAAGCCGCCCTATTAACCGGATAGTGTTACGTATACGAAGGCATATCGTCGTCTGTTTTGCGTAGAAGCTAACGTCGTTGGTCTTCTCTATTTTGAGTGGCCGGGCTAGTCCCAAACCATGGCTGCCTACGCTAACTACCGTCGCAAAACTATAATCCGAGGAGTCAATCCTAGGCTCAGCAGGACTGCCGTCGCCAGGCTGCTGAGGTGTTAACGTATCCTTCCTACATGAGTAGCTGAGGCATGACGCTGGAAGTGTCCATCTTGACCCCAGCATTCTCCAGAGTCATCTTATCACCCAACACTTGGGCTACCCCAGTCGTTGAGTCAGAAGCTTTATCCGTAGGCTTCTGCAGTGCCACTAAATAACGATTGTGCTCCGGATTGGCCAATAAGATCACCCTATGTCCTGAATAGCAAAGGCTCATCGCGGACTTAGATGGTCCCATCATCCCTTCCTCGCTCGTGACTTCCGCCGTCACTGTTTTCTTTGGAGGGCTAGCAATAGGCTTACTCTCCGCCGAGGACTGTTCCTTCAGGAAGGCTCGTGCGTTATGGAATCTCTTCGGCTCACATTCCGATAACTCCTCCCATTTCGTAGTCCCTTATTTTCGGACTGTCAACATGCAGTTTCTAGAACGCTTGGAGGATGTTGACATATTGGAGATAGCTGAGCTGGCATTAGAGCAAGTGTCGCTTGCTTCTAGATCAACATCTATTACTCAAACGTTTTCCTCATCTGACGTATGGAGAAGAATTGCTTCTTCCTCCACTCCTACGCCTTGATCGGTTTTTATAGAGCTAGGAGTGCCCGATCAAATTACACTCTTTGCTTTTGGATTTTTATTTAAAGAATTAGACATTTGGATCCCATGAGTAAGGAGGTCAAAGATGTCCGCCTGCATTCACCCGCTGTATGCAGGTAAGTGGAATTCAAATAAAACTGAAGGTCCTCAGGTATTCAGGGTATGCGCTCGCGACTGAGCTTCCCCCCAGCCATGCAGGCCTCGGGGCGTCGTACCTTGCCTTGGGTGATCATGGTTTAGTCTCTATAACCTCCATTTCAGTCAAACCGATATGTGGGAAAACACCTAGCTGGACCCAGACTAGATTTAGTTTCTCCGGCTCCTAGGTTAATTACTACACATTTAACTAGGGTCCCGTGTCCCCGTATCTTCTTAGGATTTCTACAGGTCCTAAGCAATGGCCATATATAAAGCAGTGGACCCGGAAGTGCACAAAACACTACCACTCGCTGCAACGGATGACCGTTAACAGTGGCAAAATAGACTATGGTTCCTAAAAGGAACAAATGACAGGCACACCATTTCATTATCTTACCATTTTAATTTCTTTCTTCGGTACCAACATTTTTTTTTATTCAGCCCACACAACAAGCAGGTCATCACTGTATCAATTTATCTATTATACGCATGTACTTAGGTACATCCCCAGCACAAAGCCCATCTTCGCTTGTTCATACTCGTACAAGCCAAAATAGCCTATCTTGGTTTAATTTCCGTTTTATTTCTCTTCACGGTTTGACTTTTCTTGCTATAAATATTTGTACACAAAGAACAATAACACGACTGGTTGCACTTACTTACTTACATAGGTGGCGCTACAATCCGGGGTGAACCTGGGCCTCAACCAACAAGAGTCTCCATTTCGCTCGGACTTTAGTTAATTGCCCCAATTGCAGACTTCAAATTGGAAGAGGTCCCCTTGAACTTGTGCGCGCCACCTACGACGAGGAGACCCTTTATTGCGTCGTTTCTCTGGGGTAGATTCGAAGACCCTGCGGGCCGGAGCGTTGGTGTCCATTCGCTATACATGCCCTAGCCATCTCAAACGTCCAATACGAAGTTGGATTGGCAAAGCCGATGTCGCTGTACAGCTCGTATAGTTCGTCGTTAAATCTTCTCCTCCAAAGCTCGTCATTGCAAACGGGACCGAATATCTTACGAAGAATTTTTCTCTCCGAGCGTTCGAGGATATCTTCATCCGCTTTGAATATATTCCATGTTTCAGTACCATAAAGCAGGGCTATGATGATCAGGGGCTTATACAGAGTCTCCTTAATTGTTCGATATAGGGCTTAACTGTTGAATTTTCTTATTAGCCCAGCTATAGGCAAGAGTTGTTCTTCGCTTGATTTGTGCGCTGGTATCATTATCAGAATTAATAGCAGACCCAAACTAGACAAAGCCCCTTACTACCTCGAAGTAGTACCTGCCCATTGTGACGTTCTGTCCAATTCGTTGGTGTTGATTATCCCTTCTTGTTGACAGCATATACCTACGTATACTTGGTTTGTCCTCGTTTATCGGTAAACCCATTTTGGCTGCTTCTGCTCCAATGCTTTTAAACGCATCGGTGACAGACAGCTGAGTTCTTCCAATTATGTCTATATTATCGGTGTATGCAAGCAGTTGTACGCCCTTTTGATAGATTGTGCCATTGGTGCTGGCTTGTGGGTTCCCCACACTAAATGTAGTCTTCGCTCTTGGATCTTAATGTTAAGAGTTTTGCACCATATTAGTTCTATTGTGGTGCATTGCCGCGGAATTTTATAATTTTCTTGCATCTCCTCCTTTTTTGTACATTACATAGTAGTTTTGGTATAAAGAATAACTAGGAAAATCCTAGCAACATTAAAATCTGCCTATATACATTTTATTTATGAATATTTATATTTTACATTCTCTCTTCCAGATAACTCAACAAGGATAAGACTTTTTGCATTTAGAGCGTTTAACAATGCTGGAAACTATTATATTAGACATTCTGCATGCAAGGCTAAGCAATTTCTTGCAAAACGCTTTTTCGCTTTGAAGTACGAATACAGCACCATGGATGAGACAAAAGACAACCACAAAATAAATTAAAAAATGGTGCACATATTCTGGTGTATATATATTTATATTCGTACATTCACATCGAATTTCCTGTCAATTTAAATTGCTCTGCTAAAGAAATACACATGTATGTATCCGTACCACGGTAAAAATAAATTTCCGTGTTATTCGTCCGAAAGAAAAAAAAAATTCATAAAAGAAATAAAGTCAGAAGAAAATTGTTTTCAAATATGAAAGGATACCACCTGCGGTCGTGTGGCAATAAATGAAGGTGTTTATTTTTTTTAGTAGCAGTGTGTGTCTTGGCTGCAGATATGTAATTTATTATTTTTTGTATCGTTTTTCCGTGTCGCCTTTTGTTTTGCTCAAGCCTTGAATGTTCGCGTTCGAAAGCCCGGTGAGTTAGTGGAACATGGAAGAAGATGCAATCTATGCAATTTTAAATGACACAGAAGGCATCGAGGGAACCGAAAATACAGAAGAACTTAGTGAATTTACTTTTCATTGGTGGGACGTCCTTTCAGCTGATAAAAACGATAGCCATTTGCTGGTTTCATATAAATTGAACTACAAGGGCGTGGATCACAAAGATGCCAATAATTACTGGGCTTTATTAGCTCTGGTTCTGGTTGCTGGAACGGCAGCTGGCAACATCCTTGTGTGTTTGGCTATTGCGTGGGAGAGACGCTTGCAGAATGTTACCAATTATTTTTTAATGTCATTGGCAATAACTGACCTAATGGTTGCCATTCTTGTAATGCCGTTGGGGATTCTAACATTGGTTAAAGGTGAGTGAACAATTTGATCTATGTACATAGAAGTATTGATATTAATTAGTAACTATAATCTGTTTTGTCGCTTCAAACGAATTCAGTAACATTCAATTAAAGTTACTCTTTCTAAAATTTGTTTGCTACTTTCTTACGTTGAAGAAATTTGAAAAACTATGAAAATTTGCGTAAACACAAAAAAAAAATATCTGAGAGGTTTTGGTTATTTTTAAGGCAGAAAACTTCCTTAGTAGTCTAAGAGCCTGCGACAATTTTTGCGGGTTATTCCGTCCACAAAATTGTTCTGTTAAAATTTGTCTATCATCGCGGTTACCTTAGGAGTTATGACCTCGCGAAGTTGCAAACAAAATAAAGTCATTTCGTCCCGTTTAATTTGTTGGATGTCATTGAAATTCTAAGATGTACGATATAATTGCCAGAGTGATATGCTGTTGGCAAAGGGGTATCAGAGGAATACCCCATGACGAATACATGCAATTACCAATAACATTTTCCATAACACTTGTCGGAATTTTCACAACATATTATGTAAATATAACTTCTGCTAAATTTTAGCACATAATACTTTCAAAAGACTACAACGTTTTATCGACGACTTCTCTTTGAAACATTATATCATATTTAACTAAACGAATTATAAAAATTCATTTTAAACTCACCTCTTCACTACATAGTATAAAGATCTATTCAAAGCTCTATAAATTTTGTGTGCAATATTTTTTTTTACGTAAAACTAATAGCTGATGAAACTTTTAATAGTGTTCTGATTTTGCACAATTCACAAAAGAATCTTTTAATAAAGTGATGCCCACTTGATAAAGACTCCTTAAGAGTAAACAATAGGGAAGTTACAACATACTATTTTTGGCTTAGAACTATTCCTGCTACCTGTGGTATCAAGGATGACCCATGTTCCCGAAACATTCTGTGTATAAAACTAGGTTTGCAAAAATCAAATGCGTTGTGAGACTAGTTAATTAATTTACATTGTTAAATAAAGATTTTCCATTTTTGACTGCGATTTTCCCTTTTACTCATTCAGCAAGAGTTTGTAGCATGATGCCTTCCTTTGGATGCTGCATATTGTGAAACTTTCCAATTTTTTTTTCCTAGGACTTGGATTTGTAGCTGGTGTTGCCTGAACTATTGTGCCGCCTGCACTTTTCATTTATTGCTATTATCTGAAATAACACCTCCCTGGAGAGCTTTTCTTCATGCTATGCAACCAGTTTACTAACATCTATGATATTAACTCGTATAAATAGTTTATAAATAAGCGCATCAGAACTTTTAAATGAAACGCAATGATAACTAACATGTGATAACGTAGTTATTCTAATTTTACTTTGAAGTGCAATCGATGGCATTATGTTCTGAAAATAATATCATTTAAATACCCTACAGGGCTTTGTTTGGTTGAATGTATTTTTGGGACCCAATTTTCGACTACTCTTTCACACATATCTCGCAGTAAATTTTCAATGGTGAGTTTGATGTTCGGTTTAAGGTCGTGAATTGTACGTGATTTATTCTCGTAGACCAGCGATTTCATACAGTGCTGCCGTTTTAGAGTTCAAGTAAAACAGGAGTTTTCCTCTTTGGGGGAAAAATAACAGGAGATTCGAAAAACATGAATAGACAACAAACAAATTACATTTTGGTTTTTCAGCTGCGAACTCCAATTGTCAAATGCAAACTACAAAATAGGGATGAGCTTGAACAATAATAATTTTACATGGTAGACCGTAACACTTTATATAGTGTTATTAATAATTCGAATAAAAAAAAAAACCATGAACAATAAATAAATAGAAGTGATAGACAGACATTAATAAGAAAAAAAAAATATATATATATATAATAGGAGAATTTGGGAAAATGTATTGTGGTAACACGAGACAGTATATTGGACTTTTTTCGATCAAAATACAGCGGTAAAAGCTTAATTTTGCTCTTCCAATCAGTGTTACCGCTGTGACATTTCGAAGTCCTGGTGGGCTTGTTGGTAAACCCATACTTATCTTACTGACACACTTCCGTTTCTTGCTTATAATTTGCGCGCACTTCAAAGAGTTATTAATACCTTTAACATGTTTACACACAGTGCGGGCGTTGGAAAGGATGGATAAAGAGAGAGAGAGAAAGAATTTTGGTGTAGTGGTTCTTGAAGCTCAGGTGTTTATGCTTCAAAGATTCTTCAGTCGTGGCGCCCAGATAACTGGGGAGATTTTTCTTATTTTTTGTCTGCTTCTGATTCACAGTACTTTTTTCCCGATAACCGATGTCAAGGGCAAATCATCATCAATTGCAAATAAATATCTCTTCAACGTTTGCCGCAACCGCTAGGTTTCTACCAGAAAGATAGGATGCAATTAATTTTGTGGTAGTGGTTGAAAACCGAAAAAGTCTTTCTAGTGTTATTAGATGGATTTACTCAAATTTTTTAAATATATATTTTTTTTTAAATATTGACTTACGCTTGGAGCATTCCCTTTAATATAATCACTTGACTGCAAGACGTAAGTTTGAATGGACAGTAATTTCTCCCGACCACCTGATGTCATACGCATATCAATCATCAAACAGAAGGAACAATTTTCCCAGCCATATGACCAGCCTATTGCAAGTGCTGTGCCTTCACAAAAGAGTTGACATAAGTTTTCACGATTGATCCGACTGACTTTAAATATTTCTTACGAAATAAATTAATAGAAATTTCGACATCTGTATTTCATCCATGAACTATGTATTAGCATGGCAATCGATGACGTTACCACTGCACCATCCATCGTAACCCCTGCATAACCCCTGTGAAGGTACTACCGATTTTGTAATATTTGTCATGTTTGCGAAGAAACTGTATACCAAGTTTTGAAAACTATTGAATGGTAACGTTTTGGGAAATTTTCACATTTTCTCGAAAATGGCTTTCAGGTTTTGCTTTGCTAAGGCATATGCAAAAACCCGTTTTTCAAAATCGGTAACTAATTTAATTTTTATAATTGCGGATATGACGTACTAACTTTTAAAGCAAATTTGAGTTTATAAAAAAAATGGCAAATAAAAATACCATTGTAACGATTTACCTAGATTTTCAATGAGCAGGAGCGACAAAAGAACAGTATATAATATACAATATGTAGGAGGAAGAGGAAATTGGTTTTACAAAAAAACTCTAGTATATTAACGTTAACTAATGAATTATTAAATGTATCAAAAAAAATTATCCATTTTTGACTGCATAACAGAGCTATGGATAAGCGATCAGTGATATTAGAGAATTGCACAAAGAAGAACAAATTCAGAGCTAGGTCTGTAGAAGTGCTTCCCCCGAGTTGAATTGGATGACCTTGGTTTGAAATACTACTTTCCATTCTCCATACATGTGGCAGTGCAGTTTGTATATTTTGTGATTGTGCCTTCTTATCCACAATCAGATAATACAAACGGGACCGAAAAAAAACTTTTCATTAAAAACGTCCCAAAAGAATTTCGTTTTCCTATGCTTTTCGTCGTAAATCTAGATTGGGATGTTCGTGTGAGTGCTTTTTACATCAATTAAATTTATGTCCCAAAGAAACCAAGAGTATTTTTTTTAAGCAATTCATAGTGGCGCTTAAAGTAGAGCAAAGAAATTTGTTATTGCATTTCTGTAAACAAATTTGACATCGCCTAGCATGACATCGGCTGAGGTACCATTGACGTTTTTATGTCATTCTTCAATGACGGAATATAAGTGTCGAGAATTCTCTATATTGAAGCTAATATGCTAATATAATATTTGTATTTGTGTATTGAAGTGAGTTGTGGCGGCGTTTTGGTTTTGAATGTAAATGCTGTACGGGGTAATACCCATTCTTTTGTTTCATCTGAAATTCTTAGCAGTCCTATTGCCATTCGCATTCGCCATTTGAATGCGAATTTTTACAAATAGTATTATAATATAGGTATATGTTATTTGCTAATCGAACAGCATGCACCTAAATTAAGTTCAGAAAATATGTCAGTGACTGATAGAAAAGAAACATAACACGTGCGGAGAATAAATAGTTTGGTACAGCGCACATTCGACTCCCCAGTTATGATAAGATGCCCTCTGAATTTGTTAGTTAAATGAAAATATTTTATAAGGTGAAACATCTAACAGCTAGTCGAGAGCTTCCATATAGCTGATAAATAATACTTGGAAACCTTGTTTGGTACATCTACATATGACTAAGCTACAATATTTATTTATTTTTTATTTTTTGTGTTCCTTTATTGTTTTACATCTGTCCACTGGACATTAAGTAATCGGTTTTACAATTAGGATTACAGCAGTCATAAGGCCATTGCCTTTAAGAACCTCTTTGGTTATACAGTAAATACATATGAACATAAAACATTTCTGAGGTAAGACGGAAGTTTAAAAATTAAAGTATTAACATGAATTGGCAAAAGGTACATATAGATACATTAAAACACATTACTTTTTAGTTCATATCCTGGCTAGTAAGTCGGATGGTTTTATTCGTTTCAGCCTTCGTATATGAGCGTATTCTTGGGCGGGAAGAGAATTAATTTCATAGTTTTCATGGTTAAGAAGTCGAAATTGGTGTTTTTGACTAGAATTTTGGATTTCTTCGAGTACTGTCGGTATGTGTATATTCTTGTTTGGTACGTACCAGGCTGCATTCACTATTGTGCGTAGAATTTCGTTTTGAAGTCTTTGGATGATGTCAATATTTGTTTTGCTGGTTACACCCCAGAGTTGTAGACCGTATGTCCAAATTGGTTTGATGATTGTCTTGTATATGAGAAGCTTGTTGTCAACTGAAAGTACTGAATTTCTTCCCAGCATCCAGTAGTGCAGTCTGAATTTATCTTTAATTTGATTTCTCCTTTTAAGAATATGTTGTTTCCATGTTAGTTTTTTATCTATATACACTTCCAAGTATTTAGCTTGATTGTCTGAGGATACTGTTTTATTATTTAGTTTAACAATTGGTGGATCCACGGTTTTTTTTGTTGTATATATTACTTGTTGCGTTTTGTCTTCGTTTATTTGTATACCCCATTCTTTGAACCAGTCTGACATTTCGTTTAGATGTAGTTGGAGTAGATCAGTTGCTGTTTTTAGACATCGGTGTGAGACAAGTATTACTGTGTCGTCTGCAAAAGTGGCGGTCATTGTGTTGATATTTCTGGAAGTTGGAATGTCTGCTGTATATATTAGATATAATAAAGGTCCTAGCACGCTTCCTTGTAGAACTCCAGCATCAGCTTTGTAGAGAGATGATTGTCCATCTTTATAATGCACATAAAAGAAACGGTCACTAATATAGCTTGTTATTAAAAGTTGGAAGTCCAGTGGGAGAAGAAGTTTTAATTTATGTATCAGGCCATTGTGCCTCACTTTACCAAATGCCTTGGATATATCTAGGAAGAGTTTGTCATCTAAGTCTTTTAAGATTTTGTTTGTTATACGATGTATTTGTTGTATAGTTGAATGATTACGTCTAAATCCGAACTGATGTCTAGGTATTATGTTATTTTCGTCCAGTATATGCTGAAGTCGAGTAGAAAACAGTTGTTCAAATAGTTTTGATAGAATTGGTAGTAGACTTATCGGTCTGTAATTTGCTGGTTCTGTAGCATCTTGTAAGGTTTGGGAATTGCAATTACTTTAGCTACTTTCCAGGCTTTTGGAAAATATTTAGTAGTAATGATGGCATTGAAGAGGTTCCGTAAATATACTATTGCGTTTTCCGGAAGTTCCTTTAGGATTTTACCTGTGATGAGATCGTATCCTGGAATTTTGTTTGGGTTGATGTTATCTTTGATGCATGTTTTGATTTCCTTAACCGAAGTTTTCTTTATTTTTATGTCACGGTGAGTTACGTTTATTGGTTGGTTAATTCTACTTCTGTCCTTGTCATTGGTAAATGTTTGTTTGAAATGTTCTGCTAGTATTTTTGCCTTTTCATGATTCATCCTCGCCCATTTACCATGTGTAGTCCTAATTGGGGGTTGGTGGTCTACAGTTTCTTTAATGGTTTTTGTAGCTTTCCATAGGGAATAGTTAGTCGATGCTGTTGAAGTCAATTTTTTTAAGTAGTTGTTGATTTTATTATTTCTATGTTCCTTTAATAAATCCTTAAGTTCTTTTATGGACCTGTTGAGTTTTGTTTTCGCTTCACTTGTTCTATTGGTTTGCCATATTTTACTAAGCTTCCTTTTTTCTATGACTTTTCTTTTTATATGCGTCGGTATGTAATCATTTCTTTCCTGTTTTATTGTCATTGGTGTAGATCGATAAGTGGATTCGAGTATTATATCGTTGAAGTTTATTATTGCTGCTTCAAGATTTTCAGATGTCCTTAGCGGAATACTTAGTTGTAACTCCATGTCAATCACTTCTCTGAAAGTATCCCAGTCAGTCCTTTTATTATATAATTTTGCTGGTATGTTCGGAGGCTTTATGTACGAAATATGGTAAGTAACAATTGGTGAATGGTCAGAGGAAAGTTCATAGCAAGATTCTATTCTTAATTTTTCATGTCTAATATTTTTGTAAATGCAAAAGTCTAACAAGTCAGGTATTCTTTTCTTGTCAGTAGGCCAATAGGTCGGTTCACCAGTACTTAGATGGCTTATGTTATTCGCTTTTAGGGCATCTAAAAGTATGGTTCCTTTTCTATTAGTGAGTCTAGAACCCCAGTCAGTATGTTTAGCGTTAAAATCCCCCCCTGCAAGAAACCGCGGCCCTAATGTCTTGAAGTATTGTTCAAACTGTTGTTTACTATTAGTATGTTTGGGTGGGCAGTATAGAGCGGAAATTATTAAGTGGCCATCTGTGTCTTCTATTTGAATCGTCGTTGCTTGGATGTAGCTTTTGTCGTGTTTTACTAGCTCAGTGCATTTAATGCTTTGCTTGATGATGATTGCAGAACCAGCATGTGCTTTACCGTTTGGATGATTAGTGTAGTAGACTCTATACCCTGGCATGCTTTCGAGTATCACTGCATTCATCAGCCCTAACCGAAACGTTGTTGATTTTTAACTCTATTCGATTCATATTCATATTCAAATCATCTTATTTCTCAATTACTTTTCCGGCTTATGTGCTCAAGAAAACATTTGAAGACTAATTTGCAGCTGTCTGAGCTTCCTGTGAGATGCGAAATGGGAACTAAAGCATTTTCATATACACATCTCTGCAATACGAATGTTATAGTTTGATAAGCACCAAAGCAGTATTCTTGAATTTGGATACTTCTGACACAGTTGTCAATCGCTCAATGGGAATATATTGACTGGATCAAAATTGTTGCCCATACTTAATGCTGGGCTAGGGTTACTGCTAGCAATCAAAGACTTATACCTTATTCGAAAGATTATAGTTTGACACAAGACTAGTGATAAAGGGATATAGTGCAAGTGCATATGGTAGAGTTATTCAAAAACCCTGCGATTTCTATAATAATTAGTGAATCGGATGAAGAATATTCTGTGCTGTATGCCTTTTGGCAATATCACAAAAACTTGTCCATGCACAAAAGAAAAATAAATGCAACGAGGATGGAGACGAGCTTTCTTTGTACTTGGGTAGTCCTGTTTAAGATCAAATCCACTAGAGGAATGGGAAGATATGTGAATATTTTCTCATCACTTTACAAGCATGCGAGATCATTTTAAGTCGTAGTCGCGTCGTCGGTTCCTTGCAAACAGTTATTTTCTAAGTCAAAGGCAATAGTGTGCAAGACTTGAAATCGGCTTAGCAATATTTGGCGCAACAGCTCTTTAAGTGTCAGGGCCTAGCTTCTCACAAGCACTCATGTTGTGTGCGTTGTAACATGTAGAAAAAAGTGATTCTTATTATCTTTTTTCCCGAAGAAGGATTTTTATAATAAATTTTAAATGAATTAATAAATTCACATAACTGTTTTATTTAATTCCCTTACATCAATGACACAATTCCTTAAAAAAAGTATTCGTTTCCTACGATACGAGTAACATACTTTTGATTTGATACTTGATAAATATCGATACGTTTATTTAAGTACTGCAATGAGTACTGGTATTGATACTTCTCTGGTATCAAATCAACAGTGACTGTATTTTTTCAGATGAATTGTATTTTTTCTGTGACTTTTATACCCTATCCCGTAGGGTATATGTATTAAGTTTGAAACATAGCTTGTAACAAAGACAAATAATGCTTATAGAAACGAAAACTATATGTATGCACTCAGTCTGCCCGTCTGCAGAAATCTTTTCACTTTTTTTAATCCTTCTCATAACAACAATACTATAGGATGTTTGTCAGGCGTTAACGAGAGGTGAGAACGTGAAAAAAATGTTGGTGTTTTTCAGGATTCGAACATTAAACCTCTCGCGAAATGAAAACACTAATCCCGGTTATTTTTTTATAATATATGTATATCTTTATTATTACCTTTTATGAAAACTAACATATGTTAAACTTTATTGAGTTATGGATGGAAAAGAACTGATTCGCATTCTCAAATGTCAAAACAACGAAACGTACAGTTTCAGTGGTGCTCCAATTACTTCCGATGTCTTCAGCTCATTACGCCACCAGTATCCGGCAATAGCTCTTTGGGTCAAAGCTGCCGTTTGCATTAATGCGTTGAGTATGGAAAGTAATTGGGGCAGTCTATTTATGTGTTTGCTTATTGAGGAATATTTTGAAAGTATTTGGGGGCAATGTATTTATTTGCGTTATTGAGAAATATTTTGAAAGTATTTGGGTGCAACGTATTTATTTACCCTATTGGGAAACGGTAATAAGCAGAAAAAGAAGTATCAGCATTGAGTTTTATTTAGATGTCAGTGGCTTAACTTCAATATCTAACTCGCGCAGTAGACCGATAAACTAATCACGGCACTTACTTACTTACTTAGGTGGCGCTACAGTTCGGGGTGAACCTGGGCCTCAACCAACAAGCCTCTCCATTTAGCTCGGTCTTTAGCTAATTGCCTCCAGTTGCGCACTCCAAGTTGGTCGAGGTCCCCTTGAACTTGTGCGCGCCACCTACGGCGATAATTCCCTCTACTGCGTCGTCCCTCGGGGTTAGATTCGAAGACTCTGCGGGCCGGAGCGTTGGTGTCCATTCGCTCTACATGTCCTAGCCATCTCAGACGTCCAATACGCCGTTTTTTGACTAGGTCGATGTCGCTGTACAGCTCGTATAGTTCGTGATTGAATCTTCTCCTCCAAAACCCGTCAACGCAAACGGGACCGAAAATCTTACGAAGAATTTTTCTCTCGAAGCGACCAAGGATATCTTCATCCTCTTTTAATAAAGTCCATGTTTCAGCGCCGTAAAGCAGGACTGGGATGATCGAGGTCTTATATAGAGTCTCCTTAGTTGTTCGAGAGAGGGCTTTACTGTTGAATTGCCTTATAAGCCCAAAAAGACAGCGATTGGCAAGAGTTATTCTTCGATTGATTTCTGCGCTGATTTTGTTTGCTGAATTTATAGCAGAGCCAAGGTAGACAAAGTCCCTTACTACCTCGAAGTTATAGCTGCCCACGGTGACGTTTTGTCCAATTCGTCGATGTTGGTTTTCCCTTCTAGTTGACAGCATATACTTGGTTTTGCCCTCGTTTATCGCCAAACCCATTTTGGCCGCTTCCGCCTCAATGCTTGCAAAAGCACCGGTGACAGCCCGCTGAGATCTTCCGATAATGTCTATATCGTCGGCGTATGCAAGCAGTTGTACAGACTTGTAATAGATTGTGCCTCCGGTGTTGGCTTGTGAGTTCCGCACAATCCGTTCAAGTACAATATTGAAGAAGTCACATGACAGGGCGTCACCTTGTCTAAAGCCTTTTTTGACATCAAAGGTCTCGGTGAGGTCATTACCGACCTTGATGGAGCAGCGAGCGTTCTCCATCGTTAGCCTGCACAGACGGACAAGTTTGGCAGGGATGTCAAAACTAGACATGGCTCTATAAAGCTCTTCTCTATAGATGCTGTCATAGGCGGCCTTGAAATCGATAAAGAGGTGGTGAGTATCGATTTGGAATTCTTGGGTTTTCTCCAGGATCTGCCGAAGTGTGAAGATTTGATCGATGGTGGACTTTCCTGGCCTGAAACCGCACTGATAGGGTCCAATCAGGCTGTTGATAAAAGGTTTCAGGCGTTCACACAATATCGCAGAAAAGATCTTGTATGCGATGTTGAGGAGACTGATGCCTCTATAATTGGCGCAGTTGAGGGGGTCTCCTTTCTTGTGGATCGGGCAAACGATGCTGAGATTCCATTCATCAGGCATACACTCCTCTGACCAAATATTAGAAATGAGTTGGTGTATGCACTCTACCAATTCATCCCCAGCTGCCTTGAAAAGTTCGGCCGGTAAACCGTCAGGTCCAGCAGCCTTGTTCGATTTTAGCTTGGATATTGCTATCCTCACTTCGTTTTTGTCAGGTGGACGGACATTTTGACTATCATCGTCCATGTTGAATGGTTCATTCTGCCTGACAGCGGGATGTTGGTCTTCGTCGCCGTTATACAGTCTGCAGAAGTAGTTTTTCCATATTCTCAGCACCGACTGTGATTCTACTACGAGGTTTCCATTCTCATCTCTACAGGTTTCTGTACGGGTATTACTTCTCTGACACGTTCTTTTTACCTTTTGGTAAAACTTCCGTACATTGTTCCTGGAGTATAGACTCTCGATATTCTCAAACGCGCGCTTCTCATGCTCTTTCTTCTTCTTTTGGAGAAGCCGATGTTCTTCCCATCTCTTTTGCTCGTAGAGCTCACGAGCAGCTCTCGTCTTCATTTGCAGCGCCGCTTTGTATGCCTCTTGTTTTGCTGCATGCACTCGCCGGCATTCTTCGTCAAACCAGGGGTTTCGCGGTGGTGGGCGAGCGAGACCCAGCACATCAGTCGCGGCGTTTCTGATGGCATGTTGGCAGCGTTGCAGTTATTAACTTACGTTAATTAAATTAATAAAAAAATACTTTTTTTGAGACAAGTGTCTCGCTTGCTTTATTGCCGACTTAAATCTAAAGTACAATTATTCTTACAGTGCTATTTATAACTTCATATTTCTATACTTTATGGGAAAACATATTTTACTTCAGTCCCACAGCGTCAGCATTGTTGATGTTGACGCCAAACGGATATATGACCCATATCCACTGCAACTGCATTCCATAATCGGCGCATGTGCTGATTAAGTATATTTTGAGATTGATAACTGCGCGTGTGCTGATTAAGTATATTTTGAGGTTGATAACTCTTCCCTCCTTTAAAGTCCACGGCCCGTGAATCAGAAGTTGAGTTTGATGGGTTGCGGCAAAGGGTCATTCACCTGTGGTAGTGCTGCTGACAGCTTTATTTGGAACTGGTTTTCTTCCTTCTTATGTCTATATTTAATAAGCGAGATTGTAATGATAATAATAAAAACAAAGATGATAACATCTGAAACGATTGAAACGTGATTAATTAGAGAAAATGTATGCAACTTTTTAATGTTATCTAGGTGTAAACTATGTAAATATTCAAGATCTAATTTTATGTCTTTAACTGTCAGGTTAGCCCGAAGGATCGGCGGTAATATCTGGTACATGGTGACTTCTTCGTTGGAATATTCTTGGTCGTTGATAGCGATGGAGTCATTGTCGAACTGTACCAGGAAGGTACCATTCAAAATTCTTGTCTCGTTCTGATGTTTTAGGTTTCCGTAGAAATTGGTCAAAAAGACGGTGTTATCGTTGATGAGTTCGATGACCTCCTTCCTGCAGAACTGGTGATCACATTTGGCACTTATTCCTTTTAACAGCTGACTGATACAATGGTCTGAAGGTAGTCTCTGAAGTTGGTTGTCTCGACATACAATTACGTCACGGATTTTTGTGCAACGTTCCTTAATTCCATACTGCTCGTCATGATTTACAAGTAGTTCATTAGTCTCCAGATATATCCTTCTATTATCTTTCACTGTTGATCTGATTAGAAGATGATTAAATTCCTTTGTTTTTGTTTTTGATAGTGCTAAAGCATATAGTAAAGTTGAGTTTTTCTGTAGTACTATTGGTTCTGCATACTCAATAGCTTCAACCTCGTTACTGTAAGGAAGGGTTTCTATCTGCGCAAGTATCTTCTGAATTTCCGCTGTGCTCAAAAGGTTTGTGTTGATGATTCCTTTTTTAGCCAACTGGACGGCTAGGACGATTTCGTTGATTTCATTTTTAATTATGGAAAGCTTATTATATAACATCTGCTCATATTGGTCCATTCCTGTGCTATCGATTTTTTGAATGATCTTGTTGTAATTGTCCAAAATTCCTTGAGTTACCTCAATAATACGTTTGTTGATTTGATATTGATTGTTATTGTTTTCGATTATGACGTTTTGAGTTCTTAGAAGACTGTCCCAGTCTGTGGCATCTGGTGAGCCAGCGATCCACTTCCATGCGGATCCAATCCAGTTTATCGATATAGATTTCCTTAATGTTTTTCCATGTAGGTTTTCTAATAACTCCTCGATCAGATGAAGTTGATAGAGAATTTGAGGCCTGAGTATACTAGTTTTGTTTATTCGTTTTTCTATTATAGGTGAAAGAGTGCTGACGATTTCGTCGTACGATGTAAGGTTTATTACGTGTACCAGTTTGAAATTACCATTTATGATTTTTCCGGTTCCTTGTTTTATTGTAATTAAGGGGGTGTTGTATTCGAATATATTCAGAACGGCTGTGGCCAATCCTATAATTGACCTAGAATGGGAAGAAAAGATATTTGTTACTGGTTTATATTTTTAAGCTGAGTTTTATGAATCCTTTTCCCATTTTCTGTTATAATTGTCACTCGAATTGTCTCCTTTAGTGTCTGTGTAAGGTTTTCCTTGTTTAATACTGGTAAGCCGATGTAATGCCGATGGTAATTTGGGTGAGGCTCCTCATAAATGCACATATCAGTTCCTACATTGAAGATTAGTTGATTTTTGAATACATTCAGAGGAGCTTCGCAGTGAGAAATTAATTCTGAGCCATCTTCTTCTGCACTGTGCATTGTTGCTGCGCTAGAGGAAGTCAAATTGTTTACTTCTGTCTTTAATCTTGATAACGCGTCAGCCACTAAGTTCGTCTTTCCTGGCTTGTAGACTAGCTCATAATTATACTCCTCAATTCTCGCCTTCCATCTTTTAAGCTTCGCATTAGTATTTCTGCTGCTAAGAGCAAATGTTAAAGGCTGGTGGTCAGTTAATATCTTGATCTTCTTGGCCCCGTACAAGTAGTTCCTTAAGTTGTCTAATGCCCAGACAATCGCCAGCATCTCCTTTTCGTTCGTAGCGTAATGCTCTTCAGTTTTGCTGAGCGATCTGGAGACATAAGTGATTGGCCTATCTTTTCCGATATCACCTTGAGATAATACCGCACCTATTGCTGTATTGGAAGCGTCAGTTGTTAAAATAAATGGCCGGTCGAAATCAGGAAAAATTAATATTTCAGAGGACATTAGTAGTTCTTTTAAGTTGTTAAAGGATCTAAGTTCCTCGGCGTTTAATTCTATCTTAACTTTTTTTGATTGGTTGGCTCTAATTTGAGCCTTCTCTCCCCTCGTAAGAATCGTCAAGGGCTTTGCTACTTTTGCAAAGTCTTTTATGAATCTTCTGTAGTAGGAAGCAAGGCCAAGAAATCCTTTTAGCTCTTTAAGGTTTTCTGGTGGACGAATTCTTTTTATTGCCTGTATTTTTCTGGGGTCCGGCTTAATACCTTCGCTTGTAATGAGATATTCCAGAAATTCTGTCTCTTCTCTTAGGAACTCCGTTTTATCTAAGTTAAGCCTGAGATTGGCCTGTTCTAGCTTGGCGAATATAGTTTCAATATTTTTGAGGTGTTCCTCTTCATTTTCTCCTAGTATAATAATATCGTCTATATACACAAAACAACTCTTCCCTATCTCCTCATGCAACACGCCATCTATTGTCCGTTGGAAAATGGCGGGGGCATTCTTTAGACCGAATGGAAGCCTAGTAAATTCATACTTGCCATTCATCGTAGAGAATGCCGTTTTTGGTATATCTGAATTTTTCATTTTGATTTGGTGAAACCCTGACGTGAGGTCAAGGGTTGTAAAATACTTCGATTTTCCTAGACTGGCTATTGTGTTTGAAATATCCGGAATCGGATACGTGTCAGCTATCGTGATGGCGTTGATACGTTTATAATCTATTACAATTCTGAATTTTCTTTCTCCCGAGGCGTCCATCTTCTTTGGAACTATCCAAAGGGGCGAATTGTACGGGCTTTTGGAAGGTCTTATGATGCCATCTTCCAATAACTTTTTTATTTGTTTTTCAACTTCTGCTCTTAGATTCACAGGGTAGGGGTAAGATTTTGTGTATATCGGTTCATCCGTGGTTGTTTTTATCTCGGCTTTCACATTGGTATCTATCACTTCGTGGTCATTGATTGGACCAAAGATCTTGTTATATTTTTTCATGATACGTTGAAGGGCTATTCTTGTTTTTTCAGGCAAATGCTGATCCCTGATTTGTATATTGTTTATCTGGGTGGATCGTTTTTCCTTCAGTTGTATTTTTATGTTTGGGCTTATTGTTAATATATTGTTCTTCCTATCTATGACGGCTTCCAGTTCTTTTAAAGCGTCATCACCTATAATTCCATCAAAAGACTTCAAGCCTGGCAGAACAAAGAAGTCTAGAATAGTATTATTGCCTATACTTTTGAAGAATTTGCCGCTTACTTTGCGTTCGATAGTTATTTCCCCACCCGCAGATTGAATTTGAAAGGGTTTTTTAACGCGGACAGCATTTTTACCTAAAGAAGGGCTGATGAAATTCTTATTCGCCCCCGTGTCAACCAAGAATTTCAATACTTTACCTTGACTAGTTCCATATTCTAGGTATGGAATGCTAGAGAGGCATCTGTCATAAAATTTGCCTCAGAAGGATGTTCTTCTACCTCTTCTTCTTCTTCTTCTTCCACTTGATTGTATGCTTGTATGTATTCTTCCACTTCATCGTAGTCTTCTCTTTGATCTTCTTCTTACACTCCGTAACGATGTTAAAAAGCCTTTGCTGTTTTGGACGGTAGTTGTCGGAGTTGTTTTCTCGTTTGGAGTGATAGTGATTGGGTTGGTTTGCCGGTCTATTCATGTAATTGACCTGTCTTGACTGAACAGATCTATCTACATCCATCCGCTCCAAAGGCTTAGGTGGTCTAGGTGGAGCGGGATAGTTTCGTTGGTATTGTTTATTATGCTGTATGTTATAAGCTTTGATTTTTTGTTGTAACGGTAGAGGTTTTGGAGGTAAAAGATGCCTACTAGGCTCTCGTTGGCTACTAAATATTTGGTTTATAGGGGCTGAAACAGTGTTTGTCGTGTCCCTTTTGTGAATTGAGACATTTCTGAAATTCAGATTCTGCACTTCTAAACATGAAGTGTATGCCTCCGGTAAGGTTTGGGGTTTCTGAATAATAAGCATTCTAGAAAGGTCACCATTCAAACCTCTTATGAACACATCTAGAGAACGGTTTCTATAATTTTCTGTGAGTGCCTTTACAGTTTCTGCTGAGTAGTCTTCAGCCTTTATTTTATTTATGATTAAAGAAAGTTGGTGGTTGACACTCGCATAGAATTCATCGAGGGTCGAACCTTTTTGCGACATGGTGTTTAATTGATGTTCAAGTGTCCTAATATCTCTTTTATCGGCGTAATGGAGAGATAGACACTTTTTGATTGACGCCCAGTCCTCATCAAATAGATTGTATGATATGAGGGCCGTATCGGCATGACCCCTAATCTTTTGCCTTATGCTTTGAAGTATGGATCTATAAATTGGTTTATTACGGACTACTTCATAGTCCCTAAGTATATTTTCCACAGTATGTACCCAGGAAAGATATTGTACTGGATTGCCGTCAAAAACTTGCAGTTCTCTGACGCAATCCGGAAGTTTGCTTATTTCTTTGAGGTCCTGTTCGGTAAGTGTAGTTACAGGATTGTTTGGACTTGGATTCGTGTTGCTAGAAATTTTAGTTTCCAATGCACTTAATCTGAGATCTATTTTTTTTACAAGCTCGATTTGAGCATTCATTGCTCCAGTTAACTGGCGAATTGCATCTTGTACGTCTTCCATTTTACTAATTTTATTAGATTTATATATTTTACTTTTAAATAACTTTATTTATAATGGCCTAATTGCCTGTTTTAGTTTTAGTTCTATTAACTTTCAGGTAACGTTTTTTTTTTTATATGCTCTTAAGATAGTAATTATTATAGTAGTGAAAATTGTACTCACATGAGTATGGCTGAAATTTTCATCCTGGAGATGTCGTTCGGCAGTATTCAGCGATGTCCTCGGATGATCCGTATTATTCCTCTTTGGCTTAGTTAGGCCTACTAATGGTACGGAGTCACTCACGCACTTATTTCTTTCACTGTCTTGTGAAAATCCTATGTTATCTTAGGATACACTCGCGGTACTGTATTCTAGTTGTCCTTACGTGTAAAACTCACGACACGGTTTTCTAATCGGCGTTGTTTAGTAATAAGTACTCGCGGCAATGTCTAATAGTGTTGTTCTAACGGTGAACACTCGCGGCAATGTCTATTACTTTTACACGGTTTTTTTAATCGGCGTTGTTTAGTGTTTAGCACTCGCGGCAATGTCTATAGTGTTGTTCTAACGGTGAACACTCGCGACAATGTCTATTATTTTTATACGGTTCTTAGCTGTTCCGACGGTTAGCTAATTTAGCGACATACGTTGTTCTTATGTGTATAAACGCATGTCCCTGCTCGGGCGCCAGTTATTAACTTACGTTAATTAAATTAATAAAAAAATACTTTTTTTAAGACAAGTGTCTCGCTTGCTTTATTGCCGACTTAAATCTAAAGTACAATTATTCTTACAGTGCTATTTATAACTTCATATTTCTATACTTTATGGGAAAACATATTTTACTTCAGTCCCACAGCGTCAGCATTGTTGATGTTGACGCCAAACGGATATATGACCCATATCCACTGCAACTGCATTCCATAATCGGCGCATGTGCTGATTAAGTATATTTTGAGATTGATAACTGCGCGTGTGCTGATTAAGTATATTTTGAGGTTGATAACTTTGCCACTGGTCTTCGGCACTTGATGCTGGCGGTATAGGGGTGATTGAGAGATTTCGGGATACGCGTTCAGCGAAGAGTCTGGCGGTCTCTTGCGATTGTAGCTTTTCGACGTTAAATTTTCTCACAGTAATTCTTCTTTGTTGCTCAGATTGGGATATCCGCATTCGTACCTTGGCTACAACAAGGTAATGATCCGAGTCTATGTTTGCTGCTCGGAAGGTCCGGACATCCAGAATACTGGAGGCATGCCTTGCGTCGATCGCAATATGATCAATTTGGTTGATCGTGACATGATCATAGGACCGCCATGTCTGCTTATGAATATCGAGATGAGGAAACCATGTGCTTGCTTAGTCCGTTATCAGACGTGGTGTCGTGTAGGCTATGCTTACCGACTGCTCTACCGAAGACGTCCTCCTTTCCTATTTTGGCGTTAAAATCGCCCAATACGATCTTAACGTCGTATTTAGGACATTGCTCGTATGTTTTGTCGAGGAGCTCGTAGAAACACTCTTTGGAGGCAGGGTCCTTTTCTTCTGTGGGGGCATGAACACATATTAGGCATATGTTAGCGAATTTAGCCTTGATCCGGATAGTCATAATACGCTCGCTCACGTGTCGGAAGCTTAAGTCTTCTTGCCTAAGTCTGCCGCGTATGACAAATCCGCATCCGAATAAGCGTTGCCTGTTGCCTCTGTAGCAATCACCGTAGTAGATGTCACAGTTTTTCATCCTCTTTTGGATGGCGGTAATATCTGCTTTATAGCAGTCTAGGGCCTCTGCTAGTTGTTCGGCTGCACGTGGTCTGTAAAGGGACAGAACATTCCACGTACAGATCCGAAGGTCGTTGTCCTTATTTCGTTTGCTGGGGTCGTCATTAGTTGGGTCATCCTTATCCGAGGCTTTTGGTTGTTTCGGAACCATGCGTTTTTTTACGTGGTAGGGAAGTTACCCCGACGGCACAACCCCCAACCTGGAGGGCCAGTTCCTTAATTATTCCCCTAGGACGAGGGGCCGGGTACACCGGTGCCATTAGTCCACTACGGGAGTATGAGCGCTGCCGTTGGCCCATTAAGGGCTCCTCCGCCACCATCTCTATTCCAATGTCCTGACCAACATTGGAAATTCCTTACCGACCTGTGATCCGAATACGTCGAAGCAGCTCGCGCAAGGTATTCACTAAGTTCAACCTAACTGGAACTATAGACGCCACCGTTGACTCCGTCTAGGGAATTCGTCCGCTGCCGCCTGGAACAGGAAGAAGTGCTCTAGTGAGAAAAGCACTCTTCCCCCCTCTCTCATCTGCTGCCACCAAGAATCCGCCAAACGGGGTTGGTTACCCATTTCTTGGATTAAGGTACTAGGCACCCGGCTGTCACCGCGTGGAGGTTGAGGGTAGGAGTTGGTAGGCCTCAGCTGAGTGAAAACGCTTGTGTTTTCATATGATCGCATGCACTACCGTTTGATAACCACCCATGTAGACAAAGAAGTTAAATCTAAATTAAATTGGGTCATTTCTTTTGCGCCACTTTATACTTTATACATACGGGTGTATATGTTCCTATGAGGTTGGTATATAACTATGTATATGTGTATTCAAACTCGATTATTATTACTTAAAAGGAAAATTTCAATTTAATGAAACTTATTTTAAATTCATTAAATATTGTGGATGACAGTATTTTCTTATAATGAATGTCAGATGTACATGCTAATATACATGTATATATATATATATGTATGACCATGTTAGAAGAACGATTCCGCCTACATACTGTTA
This sequence comes from Brachypalpus laphriformis, assembly GCA_945910035.1. NCBI lineage: Eukaryota > Metazoa > Arthropoda > Insecta > Diptera > Syrphidae > Brachypalpus > Brachypalpus laphriformis. The sequence goes on from OX246754.1 coordinate 92,074,716, forward strand.
GGAAATAATTTTAAGAGAGTCATGCGTTTGTTTTATGGTGTACTTAAATTCAATGTAAATGATTAAATAAGTGGTGTTTAACTTCCGATTTAACTTCCGTTTTGACTAACGATTGTTTTAACAAGTTGGAAACTGTCATTGCCATAATGAAATGTCTGGCTCGTTCTCCTCTACTGTAGATGTACATACATATGTATGCATCTTCAGAAAAATAATTTGGCAGCTGATGGCAAATGGGAAGTTCAAAGGGAGCGAAAGCATGTTGAAATATTTTTTTTTTTGTGGCAAATACTATATGCCTAAACATACATATTTGTCCCTGTTCCTTAGTAGTATAGCCACAAGCCACGATGTCATAAAACAATCTACCCTGAAGCAGTAATTTCTGTACAAAGCAAAAATGAACAAAAATATTGTCTTATAACTTTAAAGAAACATTTCATATAGGCCTTTATGTACATATTTAGTTTTGTATGTATTGTACACACAATATGTGAATGTGATGAAGGAAGCAAATACATTTCAACAAATCTGTTTACTTAAGTAGTGCAAAAAAATTACTACCAAGTGCTTTTATACTTCATACAGATATGAAAAAGTATCACGATTGGGTGGTACGTTCTTGTACCAAAGTTAGGGTGGATATATAGGTATATAGGAAAGTAAATAATTTTTAAAACTTGTTAGATAGGTAGGGTAGTTAAGAGCAAACTATACTGAAACTTAATTAGCGCTTTGGTGCTATTTTAATACTACAACTCGCGTGACATAAACGTATGTTAAAGATCAGAGATAGGCGAAATTGGAGTAAACGTTTAAGATCCACCCTGTGGCATTTAAAAAGCTGATTACTTTGCCTGTGACAGTGTGCATTGAATGGGATACCTAGTGTGGCCGCGTGGATCCCAATAGGCCAATGGTCCGTACTAACCGCCACAATTCTAGCACTGTCTGCACAGTTTCGGTTTAATATAAGGTCCTTACATATGAATTTCCCGATCTACTGATCATTCCTAAAGTGATCGTCGTTGCGTGAGGTTGTGGAGAGAAATTTAAAATAAAGTTTTTTTCTTTTTTTGTAAAGCGTGCAGTTAAGGTTATTTCTAACGATAAAAATTATTATTTTTTTTTTTTCCGAGGGCAGGTGAAAATCTTCAACAAAACACTATGAGGTCTGTGCTGTGACCAATAGATATTTTCATTGAAATTGATTGCAAAGAAGCAGAAAGTTTTAATGGAAGTATGTCTAGCGATATTGAGTGAGAACATGGTAGGTAGATAGTGTTGAATAGGTGGTATTTTTAATCACTGAACGATGATATTTCTTGTGAATTTTGATATAGTTGATACGGCCTTTGTCTTGTTAAATTCAATTTCGAAAGAAAGAAGTAATTGTGGAGTATAATTGCAAGTGAAATGAAGAAGCGGGGGTGGATGTGAGGCGGTAGTAGTACATGTGTATGATATGGAGTGAAATGGAAATATGGAGCCCCGTGCAGGGACGAGTTAAGAATATCACTGCAGCGCCCCCCGCTTGTTGTAAAAGGCGACTAAGGGGACAAACCCTCCCACGAGTGTGCATGCGAGTCCGTGGGTTAACACGACTGGAGATCACCGGTGTCATAGAAGAAAGATCAAACAATACTAAAACAGGAGCATGCACGTATCAAACAACAAACACCATCGCAATATGGTAATATTGCAAAACTGTATCATTATGGTAATACTTGCTAAAAGGAAAGGCACTACCCCGCCAGGCATTACCACTGTTGTGCATGGTACTGATCCTGGACCGAGCAGAAATGTTCGGGTCAGAGCTATACGGATTCCGGGGGCTAGCAAAATAATGAAACAGTTTGGAAGAAATTTGAGGGTCGCGAGTTGGAACGTTGGAAGCATGACCGGTCGAAGTTACGAGCTGGAAGAGATGATGCATAGAAGGCGGGTGGATATCTTGTGTGTCCAAGAGACGAAATGGAAAAACACCGGAAATCGGGCGCGTTTCTTGGACGTTAGGACAAAAGATTACAAGATGTTCTACTACGGAACGGAAGGGGCTAAGAACTGAATCGGTATCATCTTTGCGGCAGAGCTACTTGGAAACATCTTGAGCATTTCGACCGTTTGATGTCTCTCAAACTAGTAATACAAGGAGAGGTGTGGAATATTGTCAGTGCATATGCTCCCCAAAATGGGTGCGATCAGAGCGATAAAGATGCATTTTGGGTAGATTTCCACAATCTACTTAAGAACATCCCAAAGGAAGAGTTTCTGTTTGTTGGAGGAGATTTGAATGGACATGTCGGGAAATCAAACGAAGACTATGAAGACTGCCATGGAGGACTAGTATATGGCACTAGGAACCTTCCTGGTGAAGACGTCCTAAGCATGTGCAAATCACACGGTCTTATCGTGTTAAAAACCACGTTCATCAAACAAAGCTGACACCTGATCACTTACAGCAGTGGTGGAGATGAAACTCAGAAGCCTCGGGTAAAAGATTGCAAAGTGATCCTAGGAGAGGCAATCACTCGGCAACACCGTGCTTAAAGAAGCCCAAATCACTGCTAGGAGCTTCAAAAGGCCACCATCAACACGCCAAAGAAACATAGTGGTGGAGTGATTAAGCTAAGAAGGTGATAAATGAGAAGAAAGCGGCTTTCAAAGCTTGGTGAAAAGTGCCCCTCTAATAATAGTGTGTGACGAAAAAGCTCGCCTAGAAATGGAATACAGATGTTGCCAGAAAAAAGCGAAGAAGAAGTGCGCTCAGCTTCAAGCAGAGAGTACGGAGGGCCTGTATCGGGAGCTGGAGAAAATATCTTCCCCGGTTGCTGATGCAAACCAGGCTATCCAGGAGCTGCGAAGACACAATATGAACAAGAGCGCAACCATCTTCAAAATAGCCGCCCAAAGAAGGAAGAATGCTCAGGAGATTCGTTCGCCAAAGTTCATTAACAATGCTCATGGCCAGCGTCTTGCGGAGGACGACAAAATTCTGCAGAGGTGGCGGCAGTATTGTGAAGAACTTTTGAATGAACAGTTTCCCCGGCTATACTTTCTAAGAGCCACCCCTAACTGTGAAGAAATACCCGACATTACAGTCGAAGTAGTTAGTGAGGCGGTCAAATACTCCAAAAAACGAAAAGCGGTTGGGCCAGACGAGATGCCCTCTGAGTTCTGGAAAAAGATGGGAGACATCGGGTTCAGATGGATCAGAATTCTCATCTCCAAAGAAAAGGGAAAGTTACCTTCTCCTTGTATACAAAGGGAAGGGTGATACGCGAAACTGTGATAACTACCGTTCGATCAAACTGATGTCACACACCATGAAGATCGTTGAGCGGGTATTAGGTGGCCGACTGCGAAAAATAATACGACTATCTGATGATCAGTGCAGGTTTGTCTCGGGTAAATCAACCACAGATGCAATCCAAAGTATAAGGATCATAATGGAAAAAACATCGTGATTCCTTAAGGGATTTGCATATTGCATTGGTTGACTTTGAAAAGGCATTCGACAGACAACCACGAGATTTGATATGGGTGGCGCTAAGACATCGAGGGGTTCCAGAAACCTATGTACAGATGATCATGGACATGTACGAAGGAGCAAAGACAAGAGTAAGATGCTGGAGTAACCGAAGAGTTTCCGATCAAAATCGGGGTGCATCAGGGAAGCGTCTTAAGTCCTTTGCTCTTTATTACAGTCCTTGATTATTTGCTTGAGTGATGGTAAAGTGATGGTACAAGGTACATCAGTTATTCTTTACTGACGATGGAGCCATCATAAGTGAGGATCCTACATCACTGCAATGAGCACTTGATGTGTCGGTGGACGTTTTGGAGGGAAATGGGTATCGCATTAGTTCAAAAAAGACACAGTACTTGTTCTGCCCGTTCTCAGATCCACTCAGGCCTATTCCAGACATTTATTTGAATGGAACAGTGCTTCCCAAGTTCGAAAAGTTCAAATATCTGGGATCTATGATCAATAGCAAAGCATCTTGTGATGACGACATCAATCATCGCGTAAGCGTAGGGTGGATGAAGTGGCGAGAAAATTCCGCTATCTTCTGTGACATAAAAAGGCCCCTAAGTTGAAAGGAAGGCTCTACACCGCAGTTGTACGTCCAGCGCTCACATACGGTTCACAATGTTGGACGATGTACAAAAAGTATGAGAGTAAATTAACGGCAGCTGAGATGAAGATGCTTCGCATGACAAAGCTTGATCGAATAAGAAGTTCGAAGATCCGTGGAAGTTTTAACATCAAGGAAACCATCGTACAAAAAAAATAGAGCGCGACCGGCTCAGCTGGTATTGCCACGTTCAAAGAAGAGATCATTTGAACCTTGTTAAAAAGGCAATATCAATGCACGTTCCAAAGACATCGCGATATAGGAAAGGCAGGCCTATAAACGTCTGGATCATACAAATGCGACGACATCGGCATTTCATTGGCCTCAGTAACCGAGTGGTCCAAAATCGGCAGGCCTGCCGATATTTTCTGAGGTCAAATAGGCGAACCCTACAGGCGGATCAGTAGAAATGCGGTGAAGTGGGAGGGTTATGCTCCCTTATTTTCGGATCATAACCTCTCTGATAAAAGGAAGAAGAAGAAGAAAACACTATGAGGATCGACAGCGCTTGCTCATAGTAGTGTAAAAAACCTCCCTTCAAAGCCAGCTTTTTTTTCTTTCTTTATTTTATTTTTACTAGAACTAAGTATTTGACTTATCAAGTAGTTTTCATTTCACGAAATAAGGACTTTTTGCAGGTAATTTCCCATTAGAAGTTCCTGCTAGCTCCGCAGTTTAGATGAGGTTACTTATCGCGCTAAGTCTAAAGGTTTGGTTCTTTGTAGACTTTGTAGTAGATTATTACTTCGGCGACTTTCCATTGACTGGGAACATATTCTAGTCTAAGCGCGGCGTTTATAATGAACAGAAGCTTAATTAGAGCTTTTCTTGGTAGTACTTTAAGAACCTCTCCCGTAATTAGGTCGTATCAAGGAGCCTTCTTTGGTTTAAGTTTCTTTATTTCGTCCTTAAGTTCAGTTAGTGTTGCATTTCTTATTGCACTATTGGCTATACATGACGTATTTATAATTTGAATAACAGCTTGTCCATCAAACGGTTTAAGAGTTTCTTCCAGTTGAATGGCAAAAACTTGCGCTTTCTCTTTATTATGCCTGGCCCATTCGTATTGATTTTTCCTAATTGGGGCGGCTTGAATTTGAAGTCTTTTAATACCTTTCACATCCTTCCAAAGCCAGTAATTAGAATCTTTTTCTGCCGTTAAATTTGGTAGGTAAGTTGGTATTTCATTATTCTTAAGGTCTTTAATATATCTTTTTAGTGAGTTGCACAAACGGTTAAGATGTGCTTTATGTTGCGGAGCCCGAGTTTGTTGCCATTTTTGGGCGCTTTTCTCTTCTCCTTAATCATCTCTTTTATATCCTGTGGATGAGTTTGAATGTAACTGGTCGACGTTTTCTTTGGCATCCTGTAAGGTTTCAACGAAGCGATCAACTTCAACTTCAAGTTCATAGGGCGTTTTAAGTGAAACGCTCAGCGAAATATTTTCTTCAATATCTTTTTTGAAGTCATCCCAATTAGTTTTCGAGCTGGTTAATCTGGCCGGTCCTACTTTTGTAATCAGAGCTTCGCTAATCATCATAATGATTGGAGAATGATCAGAGATGAGATCAAAGCTCCTTCGACTTTTATACAGTTGCCAGATATTGTTTTAACAACATAGAAATCGATCAGATCTGGTATCTTATTTCTATCAGTCGACGAATATGTTGGCTTACCCATCGATTAAAATCACAATTGTATTGCATACCCGCATTATAAAGCTTTCTACCTTTCTGAGAGGCGTACCTTGAATCCTAGAATAGGTGTTTCGCGTTGAAGTTACCAGCCATAATAAAATTTGGTTTAAGTAAGTTGAAGATGTTTGTGAAATCATTTTCTTCAAGTGTCCACATCACAGTGGACAATGTATAGACGAAATATTGAAGGCAAAATGTCCATGTCTAACGCGTACTGTGTTTACTTGTATTGTTTCTAGTTCAATCTTTATTTCTGCTGAGTGTTCGATACATTCTTTTATAAACAAGATGATCCGCCTCCGGCTCTTTCCGATGGGTGGAAGGCATGATGCATGCTCTATCCCCTTATCTTAACATTCCATTGTTTTATCAGATGAGTTTCACAGACCAAGCATTATATCTTTTTTTTTATAAATATTTCTAACTCGTCGAATCTTAGTATGAGCCCGTTGGCGTTCCAAGTAAGAATTTTAAGTGTTTCTTTCATATTCTGGTTGAAGTGCGCTTGTTGTGAATGTTGGTTTTAAGTGCAACTATTCTCTCGAAAGTTAGTTTGCTTGTTTTGCATTGCTCTCCGAGTTTCACAAGAATTAGGGGGAAAACATGGGATACTGGAGTTCAGGTAGTTCACAACTACCTCTAACACCGCTTTCCAATGTCGCAACTTGAGCAGGAATCCTTACAAGTTTGGATGGTTTCTTGCTTTGATTTCCCGTCAATTGTCGGTCATATACGTGCCACTAACTGTCATCGCCGCTTGAGCATAAGACTGCACGCCAATATTCGAAGATTTTGCTTCTGTCATCTTTTCTCTACTACGTTTGGGTCTTTCTTCATTACCCGATCTTAAGTTAATATTGACGGATTCTCTATCTTCCGGTGCTTTTTTCGTATATATTTTGGGAGTATTCTTAATTGGTTTCGGATTCGAGCGCATGGAATTTTTAAGCTTATTGAGCCTTTTTTGGAGCTCTTTCGCCACTTCGCAACCTAAATAGTTCGCAGAATGTTTTCCTTTGCAGTTTATACAAGTGGTTGGGGTTTGCTTATTTAGGTGACACCCTTCCGAGAGATGTTTACCTGCGCATTTAAAGCATCGCGGTTTTTTCTGGCAGTAAGTCTTCGTATGATTGAAGCCTTGACAGCGCTTACATTGCGGGATCAATCTGGAGCTCTTACGCATAGGTTCGATTTTGACCACGATGTTTAGAATAGTCTTAATACAATATATAACATCTTTATTTTCATCTTTATCAAAATTAAGCATGAATAGTGGAAGTCCACGCTTTACCAATTTTTCCTGATCTCCCTCCGACTGTTGCTTCTCCTTCTTGATAATATTGACGGCATCAAGAATTTGAAAGCATTTGTCTTGAAGGTTGTTTATTACATCTTCTTTAGTGCACGAGGGGTGGAGTCCCCTTGGTTCAACACGCAATGGTCTTTCTAACTTATTTTCATTAGTACATATATCACTGAATCTTCTCGGCATTCAACTTTTGGGACACCGCTCGGTAACCATCTCAATACTCATCGACATTGATTTTCCACGTATTGTTTCTGAGAGATGTCACCTTAAACTTCGATTCCAGCGTTCCTTTAAGGAGCCTTGCAACTCCTTGCGCTTTTCATTTTTTTGTGGCTTGACTTCCGGTGATGAACCAGCGTTTTTTGCTAGATCGTTTCTTTTCGATCCAATTCGTTTCGCGACTAGGTGAGCGATGTGGGCTAACTGCATTTTCTTTTTGTAGATACGTGTTTTTTAGGGCATTGTTTTCTTGCCTAAATTAATTAATCTACTTCTTTCTTAGGCTCACGATAGAGTAGCTCCATTTCGGAAAGCTTTTTACGGTGTACGTCGTTTTCCTCCTCAATGCTTTTTGATTTCGGTGAGTTCCGTTTTTCACGCTCTTGCGCTTCCGGAGAACTTCTTTTTCCGGAGACGTTCAATCTTTTTGGTGGAGATCGAGATACGCTGGTACTTTTTGAGAAGGGATTTATTAGGTGCAATAAATGGCTCTCCCCAGAATCCGTAGAGCCGACCTCCGAAGAGTGTGGATTTTCCAGTGAACCTGGGCTGCCACCTGGGGTTTTAGATCGCTTTGTTTTTTTATTGCATTTTTGTGTATACACTACGCTCGGTATACGGAGGGTGTATTTTAGTCGCCTCTTACGACAAGCATGCTTACCTCCGGTATATTCGAACCCCTACCCGAAGGGGTAAGTATGGTATGTTGTATCAGATTAGTCTATGCGTGTCAGCTTTAGCTGGGAACGTAACCTAACCAACAAAGATCAAACATAAGCAAAATACACTTTCTCTAGTTTTAATCAGTTCCTCATCTTTTGGTCTCGGCATATGTATGGTACTAGTTTACTAATATGCTCATATTTTTTTACCATATATTAACCAATAGTCGAAAATATTTTAAGCAAAATTAAAATCTAGGACAACGATAATATTCAGCAAACCACACAGTTTAACTTTATTTTTATTTCATTTATTTAAACTTAGATTTCCATGACACTTTAAGAAATTTTGTCTCATAATTAAGCATCTAAAATTGAATTACATATAACTGTAGTGAATACCAATAAAAAAAATATAAAAACCAAAGTATTTATGAACATAAAAAGTAAATACACTGACGAGTACGTAAATATTAAATATAATTGAATTGAGATATTATTGTTAAATAATTTTAAATTTATTGCGACATGTACGAGTATAAGAATAGACTCCCCCGAAATGCAGCTGACGAATCAATCCTTTGTAATTTATGTGGAAGATTATTCCACAACCGAATCGCTCTAACAAAATAAGACCGCTCTCCCACTGTGTGTGCGAATCGTGGAAAAATTAGTCGTAGGCCTCTTGGTGACTGTATTGTATTGTATTGCATTGTATTTATTAAAAACATGATGACAACATACTACAAGATTAAAGTATCTTTTCGAAGTATTAATATCTTAAATTACATAATTAAAAATTTTACCTCATAAATAAATTAAATAAAAAGACAATATGAGCTTATTTAATGGATTAAGAATAGGCAAATAATTAAAGTTTAAAAATAAAGGATAAAGTTAAGTAGAGATTGTCAGATTGTGAGATTGTTGTCAGATAGATAGATAAAAATCTTTTTCCTGAATTCGGTAAGAGAGTTGATTACCTGCAATTCGTGTGGAAACCGATTCCACAGACGAATAGCAGAGACAAGGAAGGAGTGTTCTCCAATGCAATGCGCAAATCGTGAAACAACTAATTTTAAACCCCTAGTAGAACGGGCGAAAGTTAGCATATCTTATAGGTAGGATGGGCTCTTTAAGCGGATGATCTTGAATAACTTCAGAATGTTACGAAAATGACAACACACAGGGATTAAGTCTCCCTTAAGAATGATAGGCGAGAAGTCAGTAGGGTGGAAATGTTTCCTTGAGCATATCATGCTAATAGTTTTAGCAGTATTAAGTTTAAGTTTCTTGATCTTAGACCATTTAGAAATATTTTCAAGATCTTCATTTACTTTGGCAATACAATCTTCACGCAGGCCAACTGGACGAGAAAAGTAAACTAAGACGTCGTCAGCGTACATATGGGTTTTGCAATTTTTAACTACGGTATGGAGGTCATTATTAAAAAGGGAGAATAACAGTGGTCCCATACACCCCCATACACCACCACCAATTTTACTATCACGATTATTTCTGAAAAGATTAAATCCAGTATACTTCGACGGAATACTACCCGCATTTAAATGGCAAATGTTAAAGCCTTGTTTACATCCACACATTACATTGAGAACTGTCCTTATTGAGTGAGGGTGCTTTAAACTCATAAACAAATAATAAAAAAAGGAAATTATCGCAACTACCGCATTCAGGGGTCAGCACTTGAAACAATATCACATTATGACAATCAAAAAAAATATAAAAGAACAAGGAGGTGAAAAAATTTGTTTTAAACAGTGGATATATAAATTATTAAAAAGAAAAACATGGAAAGTAAATGTAGTAGCTTATTATTATAATTAGTCATAGTAAGATGTATTTCAAACGAAACCTAAGCTGCGTAAAAATCATTAATTTGGCACTATTTTTTATTGCACAGTGATTTTATAAAAGGACAATATCAAACTAAAAAATAGTGAACAAAGAACAAAAATAAGAGTTAACAAATACATATAAATAAATGAAAAGTGCAAACAAAAAATACAGAGTGGCAACAATGAAGTTGGCGATTTAAAGCTTAAGGAAATGACAAGTTTAAAAAGAGACCAAAACAATAAAAAATAAAGCATAGCTATAATTATTATAACGCAATTATCTACAAGTCAGCGGCATCCCGGGGGGTGGAAGGAAGAACATCAGATGTATTGTTTGGATCGCCAGAACACAGAGACCCCAAAGAGAGCTTATTGACGATGCAACCAGGTTGCATGCCAGGTCTTTCCTTGACGAAAACTCTCCCATTCCTTGTAAACACTAGGGCTGTAACAAATCGTATGTATTCGTTACATAGTACCGAGTATTTTATTTCATATCAAATACCGAAACATTACTCCCCATTCAATATAGTTACTCGCATCATTTCGTTACTTTTGCATAAGTACCATATCCTAAACATATACCAAACGAAAACATCCGCACACAAATGATTCCGCATCCAAGAAGTAACGCTTCTATTATCTTTTTTGTGTGTATACTGAAGTGTAATGGTGGTGTGAGTTGATTTATTTTTCTACTCATTTGGTTTAGTTTGTGTAGTGCGCGAACGCAGAAGGCGACAAGTAAATCTTATTTTTGTTTTATTACAAATCGTCTGCCCAACAATTTAGGTGCGTTGTATTTATTTATATTTTTTAATCAAACATTCTATGCAGAGGCTGAGTGTGTGAATTCTAAATTTATTGGAAATTGAAATCAAACCGAACGTAATAGCTTTTACAATAGTATTGTTACAAAATTCGCCGATTAAGCCGAAGAATTCCAGAGTTGCGACGGACGGTGGAGACAATAAGAGCAGAATTTTTCTGGTTCCCGAGAGGGTTTTTTTAATTTCTTATTTATTTCAATAATGTTTTTAACCAAATTTACGTTTATAAAAAAAAATAAAATCTAGTACATTTTTCTCTTTAGGCTTATAATTTGCGCGTCTCTAATAACGCCTGTCAACGCTGACCAAAACAAACTCCTCGCTGGGCTTCTGACAGCCTCCTTTTATATTTGGCTCTGGCTTTCCAGACAAATTACAAAATTTCCAATTCTCCATTGGAATTCCATCTGCCAAGAATCTGGAAAGTTCTGGTACCTTCAGGTTGACAGCTACGAGATGTTTCTCAGAGCTTCTCGGTGGTTAAGGTTTCTCCGTCGGCTTGTGCGCTCGCGTAACAGTATTCATTGTATTGCGGAATACCTGTTTTAACAAAAATAACGTGATAAGCGTATAAATCAAGTTAAAGCAAAAGTAACTAAAGTAACGAGTAACGATATTTTTGTAACGGGTACTCGGACCTGAAGTAACCCATACAAACGGGTATTCATTTTATCTCTACCTTTACAGCACTAGTAAACACTAAGTGCAGGCATTTTTGTTGTCGAAGTTCATTTGCTCTTCGAAAGAGGTAATGGTTTTGCTTTGTCAGACATTCATATACACGTACAAATTTATTACTGTCAAAACCAATATCACGGAGAAAGACAGCTTTGAAGTTGTTTTTGTAATACTCCGCCGCTCGGATTAAAATATTTGTCTTGATCTGAGGATGCGGTAGTTTAACAATTACAGCTCCAATTTTGGAATTAGTTGCTGGCCTGGCACGAAGAATGTGATTCGGTTGCACTGGTGTTATGTTGAGCGTTGTACAAAATGTTTGAAAGATTTCAGTGAGGTTTTCGTTCGAGGAAAAAGAACTGTACAAAGCTAAGATCCTCATCCTTTTGTTAATACTCAGAACGTTTCTTGTGGATTATGTTATGGAGTTTAAGGATGGATCTGAAGTCATAATACTCATCTACACTCATTCCAAGCACGGACCTCTTGTGCTGTGAAACGCTTACATATTTTGGGATGTTAAATATGTACCGTATGCAATCAATAAAGACGGCATTGATTTTATGCTTACATTCATAGTCAAGACAGGGATATACTATACAATTATAGGAGAAAAATAGCAATATTAAACTTTTTAAAAGATGCAATTTCATTTTCGGATGTAGTAAACTCGAAGAGGCTCTCAAACTGCGCAATCCACAGTAGATTTTACTGATTGTTTCAAATGTAGCATCGCAGCAACTCATTTTTCTGTTTATCCTAAAACCCAATTATTTGACATGCTCTACATAAGGTATAGTAACACCATTTACAACAAGGGGAGGGACAGTGAGAAAGCATGCTTGACTTCTGGCGCATACCATACGCACAGATTTAAGTGGATTGAGGCAAAGTTTATTTAAATCAGCCCAGAGCTGAATGTGTGAAAAATCTTCATTTATTCTTTACACAATTTATTCAGCGACACAATCATCTATTAACCCCATTCTTCTAGAAAGATAAATAGCAACATCATCTGCGTAAAGGTATACATGACAATTAAAAGGAATATCAGAGAGATCATTCACAAATACAGAAAATAGGAGTGGTCCCAGAACCGATCCTTGTGGAACACCTGTCTTCTTCTTCTTCTTCCTTTTATCAGCGAGGCTATGATCCGAAAACAAGGGATCACCTGTATTCACCAGATACGGACTAGAGTTTCCCTGTTCCATTTGGACCGTCTGTAAACGATTAGTCAGATAATGGAAAATCAGTTCAGGGGCAGAGCTAGAAAACTGGAAATTTTTTTTAAGCTTGTGCAGTAGCAATGAATCCAATGCTGCCCTTAAATCAGTGGTTACTTTGATTACCGCTGATTCACAAATCCAACTCTATTCTCTCCACATTTCAAGTTATAGCCCATCAAAGTGGGTGACCTCTTATTTGGAGGTGTAACCACTTTAAACGCTATAGCTTCTAAACTATTATAGGTACAGAAATAGTTTTATACATTTTGGAAAGACAATTTAGTAGCGCATACAAATTTCAAACACATTGGGTACAGCTGTGCAGCTTCAAAAAAGCTATGGCTCCTTAAACTCAAAATAATGAAAATTTGTTGTTCCATTTTTTCACTTAAAATGCATTTTTCTTAAAATGTTTACTTAATATTTTTTTTATTGTGAAATCTTTATCCCTAAAAAATTTCCTTAAAATTATGTTAAGCAACTTTTTTACGATGTAAAAGCCATTTTTTTTCAGACAAAAATGGTCAAACAAAATTAAGTGAGAATAATAAACTAACGTACGAGTACCTATGAGCAATGCAGTTAACAGTTAATTGTCGAATAGGGGAAAAAAGCGTAACAAAGAATTATCACAGATTTACAAATGTACCGTAATTTTGTTTCAACTGATTTACAATCGACATTTTGCTCTGTAATGTAACAGCCGATCACCACAAAATGTATTCAAAACGTGAATACGCGGAAATAGTGTTTGTATACGGGTTCTGCAATGGAAACGCTTCATTGGCAAGAATGGAGTACCAACGACGAAACCCAAATCATAGAACACCATGTAGTCGAATGTTCGCTGATGCGTATCAGCGCCTTGTTGATACTGGGTCAGCTGCACCAAATAAAAGGGAATGACATTCAGACGGAGCGGCGATAAAAGTCGAGAGTGCTGTGGAAGTTCAGCCTTCAGTCAGCGTCCCCAGACTAGCTGTGCAGTTGGAACTTCCCAGAACCAGGATCCACAGAACTCTACAGAGTAATAGATTACACCATTTCCATTTAACACCGGTACAGGATTTACTACCAGGAGATGCGCAAAGAAGAGTGGAATTTTGCCAATGGCTACTGCGCAAATAAGCAGAAAACTGGCAATTCCTCAATAACATTCTGTGAACTGACGAAGCGCAATTCACAAGAGATGGGGTAACAAACCACCATAATTTGCACCATTGGTCAGACTCCAATCCCCGCACAACATCCTTTCAAAAGTAAGAATTTAATTATTGTGAACAACTTCTTCAAAATGTGTTGCTTATTTTAAAGGAGGTTTAGCGTAAATGTTTGGGCTGGATTAATAGGAAACACTTTAGTAGGTCCGCAGGTTGTTGAGTCTGGAGGAGCTCCAAGAAATAGTTAGTGCCGTTTCAGAAGAGATGAGAAGAAGTTTGCTGCTTAAACGCGCCCGAAAGTGTATTCAAATGGAAGGAAGGCACTTTGAACAATTGCTATAAACATTCCATAAACTGTTCTGTTTTAAGACTAATTCAGTAGGTACCTACACTTCTTTTTGACCATTTTTGTCTGACAAAAAATGACTTACTACAACTTCTGCTGATCGTACGTAAAAAAGTTGCATTTTTTAGGGATACAAATTTCATGAAAAAAAAAAAATATTAAGTAAACATTTTGAGAAAAATGCATTTTAAGTGAAAAAATGGAAAAACAAATTTTCATTATTTCGAGTTAAAGGAGCCATAACTTTTTTGTAGCTGCACAGCTGTACCCAATGTGTTTAAAATTTGTATGCGCTACTAAATTGTCTTTCCAAAATGTAAAAAACTATTTCTGTACCTATAATAGTTTAGAAGTTATAGAGTTTAAAGTGGTTACACCTCCAAATAAGAGGTCACCCACTTTGATGGGCTATAACTTGAAATGTGGAGAGAATAGACCCCTCCCCCTGTCGTACAATTTTTTGTTTGGCGGAACTTCAGGTATCTCCTCTTAAAGGATTATACTGCTTAACTGGGACAGCCTGTATACACAGACTCCCCCTCCAATCCTGTTTTTATGATCGTTTCTATGTAAAGTAAATCCTGGAATAGAAAAAATTTGAGACAGAATATCAGAATTTAGCCATTTCTGACACCATGACAACATCCACCTTCGATGTACTGAGCATTTGATATCAAATAGTGTGTTTAGGCCTAAGACTTCCAGCATTTATATGACAGACGTTAATACCATTATGAAATCCACACATCACGTTAAGAACGGATCTTACTGTGTCAGATCCCACACATGTCACATTTATCAAAAAAAAAAAATAAAAAGTTAATAAATTAATTAATTAACCCTAGAAAGATAACGTGCGCCTCGGAGGCGCCCGCGACACAGATACATTGCTGTCATCTGTTAACCGACGCGCGTATAAAATCCTACATAACTTTCTTATAAATAAATATATATTTGCGTTTTATTTACTTATTATTAATCTAACAATTCATTGAAGTTATAAACAAAAGAATAATTATTTAAATTTGTAAAATAAATCGGTTTTTAAAATTGTGCGCCTCTCGGGCGCATGTTTATATTTTCAGTACTATAAAATAAAGTTATCTTTCTAGGGTTAAATTAGAGATTGAAGAGAACTTCATACAAGGTAATATTTTCGTACTCATCGAATTAATTCAATCTGTTATTGAGCTATGCAAACAAATAAAAAGAAAGTAATATTTGAAAATTTACAAAAGAATTCGGTAACACTAGCAGGCAATGAAAAAGAGAAACAGCTTAAGCAAAAGTTCGAAGTTAACAGTTAGATGAGTGTAAACATTTTGAAACATTAAAACATCACAACATAATACTTAAATTAGGGGCGGGAGTGGCAGCGTCAGAAGAAGTGAATGAGTTCGGCTTAGACATCTCATTACGGCAGATGGAATCCAGAGACTGAGTGTTGTTGATGTGCAGCGGCTTGCTTGTTGTTGTTTCCTTAACAAAAACTCTGCCGTCTGTTGTAAACACAGATTCAGTGTTGCCAGGTGCTTATGCCAACTTCCCCCCAGAATAATTTGAAATCCCCCCAGAATTGACCATTTTTGCAAAAAAAATCCCCCCAAAAAATATATTAAGCAAATACAATTTTTTTTTTTTTTTGCAATTCACTTTTTATTAAAATTATTAGATACCCATGTAGGTATACATAAACATACATTTATACATCAATATTTATATATATTTACACATATTTATATTTATGTATAATATTTACACATACTCGAAAGAAATAGTAGGTATTTTTTTTTAACTTAAAACTCTGTGACTAGCAGATGGCATCTAAAGACTTACTAGCAAACAAGAAGAAATAATAATTAAGAAACTTTTTATGTGTCGGAGCAAAATTCTAAAAGAATACCTTGATTTTCACAGTCATTTAGTTTGTACATATTTTCTGTGTTAAACATTTTCAACATATCGTCTGTAGGTATAAAATTGTTGCACCCAGAATGGAGATTATAGGCGTACTTTCTGCACCAAAATTCGCAGTTTGTCAAATTTCCATGAGTGGGGGTAAAATTCTCTCAGAGAGAGGTAAAATTACGAAAGAGTAAACGAACGCGTTGAACCACAAAAGTTGCCCACTTTTGAAACGTCAAACCTCAAACCCAATTGTACGCGAAAGAAAGAAAGAGAAGGAACAATCCAACAAAAAGTCACATGTACAGCGATGACAGATTTGAATGTTTTCACAAACCAGCCCAAAGAAATTTCTTGCACTAAAATTCGCAACATGGGAAAATTTCTCACTCTCTCGAGAGCGCTCTTTTCTGTCAAAAACTACAAAAATTCTCCGTACTGGAAAAGGTTTTCGTAAAAATTCGTAATTTTTCGTAAAAATTCGCTGTTTTGGGAGGGTACGCGAACATATCTTATATTTTACACGTAAAATGCTGTCAGCTTTTCCAGTAGACATTCTATTTCTTAGTTTATCTTTGATTATGCTTAAAATAGAAAATGCTCTTTCCACACTTGCATTTGAAAATGGCAGTGATAAGAGTGTTGTCGCTAATTTGCTTATGTGAGCGTACTTTTTGACACCAGCCGCATCCTTTTTACCCAAGAACTTCAGCCCAGAAGCACTCTGACGAATCAAGATTTGACCAATTAGTCGCATGAAGTAAATTCCATTCATAATGTGCAGCATCGGGATCTCCACACACCCGTATAAATCGGCCGATGAGTTGCTATACATCTGGTTTTACCTGATTAGTTACATTTTCTATTGAAAAATTAACGATTTGTTCCAAAACGCACAAATTATCAGGTAAACGTTGTTACAATTCTTTGCATAAATCTATTAAGAATTTCTTACAGCGTTCTTTTACAGTAGCTAAATTTTCATTTCGTAGCATAGTTGACAACTCATTAAAAGCAAATCGAAAGTTAACGCAGCTACGAGTAGTTGGAATTATATGTGACTCAAAGTTGCGGTTCTCTATTTGTACTTCCGCACATTGTTCTAACAAATCGGGCTTAATTTGCATTATTGAGTATATCAACTGCTGTAAGTCTTCAAATAATTTTAACGGATCAACATTCTCTCCTTGAAAGAGTTTATTTACTCTAATAACATGCTTTAGAATGTTTTTTAAAAAATGTTAGATAAAGTTTATTTTCCCCGGATGTATACATTTGGCTAAGTAATTCAGCTGTATGGCATCTTTCGTTTGTTGCAGCTAATCGAAAGTGTAATTGCAACATACCAGCTAGATGCAGTGCTCTCAGATGTGATATTGCATTAGTATTTATCAAAAAATTGAAGAAAGAATGTATATCGGGGAACTTTAAATATTTCATTGCTTCAAGCCATTTATTCCAAATGAAGTTGGTTGAAATTTCTTTTATGAAAATTCCCCCAGATCTCCCCCTAAATGCGTTGTGCCCCCATATTTGCCCCTAACGAGCAAAAATGCCCATAAATCTGGGGGGAAAACCCCCAAACTGGCAACACTGCACAGAGTGCAAGCATTTGCTTTGCCTGAGTTCATTAGTCTTTTTGAACAATGAGTGGTTGTGTTTTGTCAAACTCTCATATAGACGCACAAATTTGTTGCTATCGAAACCAAGGTCACCAAGGGTAACAGTTCTTCCGTTCGTTTTAAAGTAACACGCTGCAGCAATCAAAATTTGCTTCTTGATTTGTGCATGAGGCAATTTCACAATTACCGGAATACTGGACGACTTCTTCACTGGTTAAGTGCGGAAAATGTAGGTAGGCTTGAATGACGTCATGTTAAGCGTTGTGCATACATTTTGGAAGATGTATGGGAGGTTTTCATTCTTAAATAAATAAATAAATATTTGGCGAAGCAGCTTTTTGAGTGCCTAGGGCCTAACTTCTCGCAACCACTCATGTTGTTTGCGTTATATTTTTCAATTTATTTGGAAGGGACCTACAGTTTAGTGCCGTATCCGAACGGCGATTTGAGAAGCTTTTTCGTGACAACAATACTCTCGGATGTTTGTCAGACGCTCGCGAGAGGTGAGACCTTGAAAAACCTTTTTTACCTCATGCGTAGTGATCCGACACACTAACCACTTACGACACGGCGCCCACGTTTTCATTTTTCATATACATTCTTCATTCAATTACACATGTAATTTAAATTCCCTGAAGAACTTAAACTGCAGCTAGATTTTGTCTTTCAAGCGCATTAATTTGGTGTTTTAACATTATGTTGTCATTCTCATAAGCCTGTGCCTGTATAAGTCCAACTATTCCTGGAGAGCATCAATGTTGTTGCACTGAACTTCTAGGTTCGTGATTCTACTGCTATATGCGAGAAGTGGGTTGTTGAAGGAGCTGTAGCGGCCATTGAATTATTGTTCAACTGCTTTAAGTTTTGCATTGAATTCAGTTTCAATGGCCTTGATGCGTTCGGACATGCTCTTATGCACTACATCTATCTCGGTCTTAATTTGCGCAACAACAGACTCAGTAATAGCTTTTAGACCTCTTCTAAGTGGTTTTCTATTCTATCTCACAACTTGGCGGGTGTCGATCATGTCGCGAGAGAAAGGTGGGACAGAGCAAGACCTTTTCTCGGCAGCAGATCTTAGCCGTCTCTGTTGTTCATTAGCGTTTCCACTCGGCATTTTCACAATTTTTTGTTATTTATTTTTATTACCGACAAGACTTTATATCAAAATTTGCACTCAACAGCCTATTCAGATGAGACACTATTTTGTTTATTCACACTTTTACTATTTAATGGAAACTGAAATAGGCTACATTAATCTTTACTAAGACTGGTTACACTTTAATTTTTGCGGAGCTCAAACAACAGCGCGTCTACTTCCTACTCACCATACTTATTATATTGATATTATCATAAATAAATGAAGAAGACTAGGTTGACTAAAGTAGTTCTATAAGCATAAACTGCTTGGAAATTAAGTATTACATCGCACGAAAGAAGTAGCAGTTCCCACGTGCAATTATATAATAATCTTAGACCATGTTGCCTTTGTGTTAAGAAATCCTGTATTCTGGTCAGAGCATTGCGTGCGGATACGTTTCTTATACATGAACAAATGCAGTAACAAATAACTTACAATGTTCTAATTAGAACCATGGAAAATCCTGATCGTATATTGCATGAAGTAATAATATACGCATTAAGGTAAATGCAGTTGTTTTCAGCCGTCAAAATATTTGCATATCTTCGGAAACAAATAATACATGCATATGTACCTCAAACTAAGACTGATTGCAAGGAGAATAGCATAGGTAACTGAAACATAGCAACTGAAAACTCGACTTGCAATATATTGCCGTGGATTTTTTGACTTTTGACTTCCTCTTATTAATAAAAACTGCCAGCACATGGTTTACACATGAACTAACTAACTCCGAGTTAGTGAGCACATTAGTTAAAGTTTCATTAATAAAAAAATGTCTCTCAATGATTTTTACAGCATACAAAAAACTTGAAATTAGCCACGCTAGTTAAATTTTAATAAAAGGGGAGGGAAATATAACCAAAATAGACACCCTTTTTACTAGGTTTTTACAGTAATTTGCCAATTTTAACCCATGAAAATACTTGTAGCTTGGGGAATTTATCTACTCATTAACTCGCCGAAAACAGAGTTTGTTTAAGGTAAATTACTAAAAGTCAGATACCAACTGAAAATGTTGACTTAACCAGTGGATGTATACGTATGTACATTGGTTAATGTAAACTACTGGTTATTCAATGTTCGTTAATATGGGGTCAGTGCATGTAAGTGATTGAATTCACAAAATACAAAATCTTCTGACCTATAGTCGTATCCTTTTGAAACAGTATTTTGTCTGATTAAATAGAGAATACATTTTCAAAGAAACCGCCGGCGGCCCACATTCTAAATGCCATGGGTTTGGTATTCAGGGATTCTCATGTCGGCTTGCTTCCAAAAATAATTTAGTTTTCCTTAATATGAACGCCGGTAATTTATGTACGAAAACGGATTCCAGGAAGGTAATTTCAGAACCGATACCCACTTAGAAAACTCGCCACTGGCACTTAAAACGAACGAAATTTTGGGTCTAAAGCATTCATCGTGTCACAAGTGTTGTTCGGTAGCCTAAGGTGATGGCCACGTAGAAAGTGGTTGGGTAGCAAGCATACACCGCCCTGCGGCTCACCTCAAGACGACGGTTAGCAGTGGGTGGCCCAAAAGATTGTTGTTACCAGATGAAACGGATGACAAACGTATTATATATCATCTCATTATCTTTCCATTTTTAATTTTCTTCTTTGATAACAAAAATTCACCCCACACTACAAAGCATATCATTACTACGCCATTTATCTATTATATACATACATAAATATTTGACGCTACAGCCCATGAAGGGCCCAGGCCTGGCTTCTCACAACTTCTGGTGTTGTGTGCGTTATATTTTCTGCACGACTGGAAGGGACCTACAGTTTTGTGCCGTACCGAAGGTCAATTTTTATTCTATTTTTGAGAAGCTTTCTTATGACGACAATACTCTCAAATGTTTGTCAAACGTTCACGAGAGACGAGAGGTGGGACCGTGAAAAACATTTGGTATTTTCTGGGATTCAAACACTGAATCTTACACACTGTGGTCCGACAGACTAACCACTGCGCCACCGTGACGCCCCCTATTCATCTTTTAGGTTGCTGCGTAAGAAATGGGCGTGTTTGCAGTTCGGTAACATCGGCGACATTTTAATATAAAAAAACAAACAGAACGAGGTAGCTGTTATAAGAGACAATCGTTAGTAGCATAAATATTATCTCGTTCCAATAATAATTCCATTTTGTTATTATGTATTTATGGTAGAACAAACATCACCATGTCAAGCGAAATTGGAAATTATCGAAATTTTGACAACGTACCTCGTGAAAAAAGGAAAATAGCCAAAAGAAATTTTCGAACACATGTCACCGACTCTTCAGGATTCTGACTTCTTATTATTATTCTTATTTCAACATTTTATGACTTCAACGAATTAAAAGACTTCAATGACTTCAGATGACTTCAATGATTTAAAAGACTTCAATGAGTTCAGATAACTTCAATGATTTAAAAGACTTCAATGACTTCAGATGACTTCAAAGACTTCAGTGACTTGAAGTGAATGCAATGAATGCAGAGCATTCAAAATGACTGCATTCATTTCGACTTCAAAATTATGATTGCAGAAAATGATTGCTAAATCATGACTTCAAAATGAATGGTGATTTATTTTTTTTAAGTTGAGGTCATTATTGAAGTCATTGAATTGAAACAAGTCCACGTTAATTCTTAGAACTAGGCCTTAGGCTCCAGGTGTCAGTTTCTGCACAGATGAAGGTTATCTAAGGATTTTGAGATCCAAAGTGGGGTAATACAAGGATGTATCCTTTCACCAATACTATTCCTATTGGTGATTAGCGATGTGGTTCGTACAGCTTTGCCGATGGGAAACGGAGGAATTCGATTGACGCTTACATCTCAACTGAACCATTTTGACTACGCTGACGATGTATGCTTACTCTCTCACAGAATTAAGGACCTCCACCAAATGCCAGCAGATGTGAAGAGAGAGGCAGGCGTCGTCGGGCTGAAAATACGGCAAATACTAAAATTATCAGCCTTGGAACAAACTCATCGGCTCAAATATTCATTGCTGGACAACCGGTAGAGAGAGTAAAGGATTTGGATATAGTCAACAGGATCGCCAAAGCAAAGTCCGCGTTCGGGATGTTGTATAAAATATGACGAAGCAATGCAATCAGTTTGAACAGCAAGCTAAACTGTTCCACTCCAATGTTGAATCCTTGCTGTTATATGGATGCAGCACGTGGAGAGTGATCACTACTATCACCAACAAGCTGCAGACGTTCGTTAATAGGTGCCTGCGCAATATCTTAAGGATTTCTGGCCCAATCGTATCTCTAATGAACACCTTTACGAGAGAACGAGTCAGGAACCAATAGGCACAACCATCCAATGGCTGAAGTGGCAATGGATTGGTCACACGTTTCGAAAGGATGACAGTTCTATAGCGAACCATGCTATGCAATGGAATCCTTTAACTCAGGATGGCAGAAGACCTGGCGGTCCGAAGAGAAGATGACGCAGAACAGTCGAGAAGGAGGCACGCCAGTTGGGGAAAACTTGTGGAGAGCTGAGATAAATTGCCAGAAACCGTACACGATGGTGCGTAGGCGTAGTAGAGGCCCTAGGACCTGCAAGGGGATACAGGACATAGGTGATAGAGTTAGCCCTAGAGATAATGTAGTCAACATGAGCAGAAAATGTAAATTGTGCATCAAAAATTACTCATAGATCACAAGAGTAATTTTTCGTTTGATTTCCCTACTGGTGTCATTTGCGGAGCTCATCATAGAGCCTAGGTAGGCAAAGTTCTTTACTACCTCAAAATTATATTTGTCTACTGTTGCGTTCCATTTAAGACGCCGATGTTGGGTGTGCTTCTTTTTAGATAGCATATACATATTTTGTTTTGCTTTTATTGACCCATCTTCGATGGCTCGATCTCAATATTCGCAAATGCCCCACTGACGGCCCGCTGAGTTCTTCCGACTATGTCAACGGCGTAAGCGAGTAGTTGTACAGACAAGTGAAAGTTTGTACATCCGGTGTTGGCTTCTGAGGTTTGTACAATTATCTCAAGTACTATGCTAAAGAGATCGCATGATAGCGCGTCAATTTGTCTAAGAGGTTTCCTGACACAGAACTGTTCGGTGGTGTTCTTACTGACTTTGATGGAGCGCCGGGATTTCTCCATCGTAATCCTGCACAGAGGCAAGAGCTTGACAGGGATGCCGAGAGTAGACATTGCTCTGTATAACTCGCCTCTATACACGCTATCATAGGCAACTTTGAAATCGATAAAGAGGTGATGTGTATCGATTTTATATTCACGGGTTTTTTCCAAGGTCCGCCGTTGTGTGAATATTTGGTCAATGGTGAACTTTCCGGGCCTAAAACCGCATTGATAAGTGCCTATCAAGTTGTTGACGATCAGTTTTAGGCGTTCACATAATACGGCAGACAGGATCTTATATGCGGTGTTGAGAAGGCTTATACCTCTCTATTTGGCGCAGTTCAGAAGATCTCCTTTCTGCAGGATCGGGCAAACGATGCTGAGGTACCACTCATGCTCCTTACCAACTTATCTTCTCCTGGCTTATAGAGTTCGGAGCCAAGGCCGTCGGCTCCAGTCGCTTTGTTGGACTTAAGTTTAGATATCGCTATCCTCACCTCATTATGATTGGGTTGACGAATATTATTCCTGCAATAAAGTCTCTCTCTTTCCATCTTCCAGAGAAGTCTATGTTTCTTCTTTCTCCTCCGCTCGTAGAGCTCGCGAGCAGTTCTAGTTCTTCTATGCACGGCCGCTTTGTACGCCCCATGTGCTTGTCGGCATTCCTAATCAAACCAGGGGTTTCATTGTGGTGGCGAGAGAAACCCAGTACATCAGAGGCGGATTCTCTGATGGCTTGTTGGCAACGCTGCCACTAGTCTTCCGCATTTCCTGCTGACGGCATTTAACTTATGTCCTGTATCCCCTTGTGGGTCGTAGGGCCCCTACTACGCCTACGCGCCATCGTGTACGGTTTCTGGCAATGTGTCTGAGTTCTCCCCAACTTTTCCCTAACTGCCGTGCCTCCTTCTCGACTGTTCTGCGCCATGTTCTCCTCGGACCGCCAGGTCTTCTGCCATCCTGAGTTAGAGGGTTCCATTGCATAGCATGGTTCGCTATGGAGCTGTCGCCCTTTCGGAACGTGTGACCAATCCACTGCCACTTCCGCCGTTGGATAGTTGTGCCTATTGGTTCCTGACCCGTTCTCTCGTAAAGGTGTTCGTTAGAGATACGATTGGGCCAGAAAATCCTTAAGATATTGCGCAGACACCTATTAACGAACGTTTGCAGCTTTCTGGTGATAGTAGTGGTCACTCTCCACGTGCTGCAACCATATAGCAGCACGGATTCAACGTTGGAGCGGAACAGTCTTATTTTGGTGCTCAAACTGATTGCATTGCTTCGCCATATTTTGGACAACATCCCGAACGCGGACTTTGCTTTGGCGATCCTGTTGGCTATATCCAGTTCGGTTCCACCATCGGTCGGGACAATACTCCCAAGATACTGGAAATCCTCTACTCTCTCTACCGGTTGTCCAGCAATGCATATTTGAGCCGATGAGTTTGTTCCAAGGCTGATAATTTTAGTTTTTGTCGTATTAATTTTCAGCCCGACGACACCTGCCTCCCTCTCCACATCTGCTGTCATTTGGTGGAGGTCCATAATTCTGTGGGAGAGTAAGCATACATCGTCTGCGTAGTCAAGATGTTTCAGTTGAGATGTAAGAGTCCATCGAATTCCTCCGTTTCCCGTCGACAAAGCTGCATGAAGCACATCGCTAATCACCAATAGGAATAATATTGGTGAAAGGATACAGCCTTGTCTTACCCCACTTTGGATCTCAAATTTCTCAGACAACCTTCCCCTGTGCAGAACGTGACATTTGGAGCCTTCATATGTAGCTTTGATAATAGCAATTAGTTTATCGGGAATGCCTCTCCTGCGTAAGGCACGCCAAATAAACTCCCTGTTGACACTATCGAACGCCTTCTCAAAATCGATGAACAGCAGGTGCAGTGGCGATCGATATTCAACACACTGTTCGATGATAATCCGCAGGGTGTTGATGTGGTCGGCACAGGAGGATCCAGAGTGGAAACCTGCTTGTTCGGCATCGAGTGTGTCTTCGAGATGTTGTTTGATTCGCTCAAGGATGATTTCAGCTATTATCTTAGCTACAGCAGGCAGCACGCAGATACCCCTCCAGTTTCCACACTCCATTAAATTTCCTTTCTTAGGAAGCTTCACGATCATTCCCTTTTTCCACTCATTAGGAAAGCTCTCAGCTTCCCAAGCTCTATCTATAAGTGGAAGCAGAAGCTCAGCCGATGTTGTTGGCGCTGCTCGTAAGAGCTCTGCTGGAATACCGTCAAGTCCTACCGCCTTGTTGGTTTTGAGTGCCTTGATCGCGGTAATGATCTCATCTTTACTGGGAGTCGTGGTGCGTATTCGGGAACTTCTCACCTCGGGCATCTCAGTTTGATTTGGGAGCATATCGCTGGCGAATACACGGTTTAAAACCGTAGCAAAATGCTCTTTCCATCTCTTGAGCTGGTCCTCATCCGAAATGAGCAAGGAACCGTCTAGGCTTTTCACTGGGTGTTGGCTGGAGCTGCGACCACCTGTCAGCTTTTTCGTGATTCTGTAGACAGTCCTGCTATCGCACCTCCGTGCTGCTTCTTCTGCTTCTGTA
Organism: Brachypalpus laphriformis; assembly: GCA_945910035.1. Classification (NCBI taxonomy): domain Eukaryota; kingdom Metazoa; phylum Arthropoda; class Insecta; order Diptera; family Syrphidae; genus Brachypalpus; species Brachypalpus laphriformis. The sequence goes on from OX246754.1 coordinate 92,100,196, forward strand.
GCCAGCGCGTTGATGTAGTTGCGCTTGTCACGTCGCACGCTACGCTGAACTTCTCTCATCTTCATGCGATATAGGGACTCTAGCTCGCTTCTCCCTGCTGTTGGGGTAGCTGCAATGCGAGCTTTCAGCTGTTTTCGTTCGTCAATCCGTCTCCAGGTATCCTCGGAAAGCCACGCCCTATGTCTTCCATGCGATCGACCGACAATTCTTTTAGCACCAGATGTAAAAACATTTTTCACAGCACACCAATGGTCTTGGATGGTTGCGGGCATTGAGCTGCTGATTGCTTCCACACCTTGCGAAAAGTGCTCCCTTAATTGTTGGCGCACTGAGGGATCACTAAGTCTATCGATGTTGAACCTGGGCGTTCTTGTGTTGTCGTGGGATCTTCGAACTGCAGCAGTGCGTAGTTGGAGAGTGGCTATCATAAGATGGTGATCACGTACTATCCCCACATCTGCCCCTCGTCTATTTCGGACGTCCAGGAGACTACTTCTAAAGCGGCGGCTGATAGCAAAATGGTCAATTTGGTTGGAGGTTGCTTGCCTGTCATTGGAAACCCAGCTGACTTTGTGGCAGGTCTTGTGCTCAAACATGGTGCCACCTATCACAAGGCGGTTGGCATTGCAGAAATCCACAAACCTTTCGCCGTTGTCATTGCGGTTGCCTAGTCCATGCTTCCCGATTACATGCTTAAGCCCTTCGTTGTCGTTGCCTACCTTGGCATTCAAATCCCCCATCACTATGAGAATGTCTCCATTTGGTGTTGTGTTGAAGACGGCGCTTAAGAGATTGTAGAAGCTCTCCTTTTCGTCCTCAGACGAACTATTCGTTGGGGCGTAACACTGTATGATGGTGACGCGTCGTACTCTAGTCCGGAATCTGGCCGTCAAAATCCTATCACCATGAGGCTGCCAGGAAATCAGGCCCTTGCGTGCTGTTGTTGTTAGCAGTAGTCCGACTCCATATTCTCGCGGACTTCCGGATGGTCTTCCAGAATAGAGTAGTACAGTGTTACGCGTTGGAGACTGGTACTCGCCCGCTTCTAACCATCTTACTTCACTTACCCCCAAAATGTCCAGTTTATATCGCATGAATTCCTTTTCCAGTTGGAGGAATCTGGCATTGTAAGGATCTTCTCTTCCCGAGTCGAGGAGCGTCTTTACATTCCAGAAACCTATCTTTGTCCGGGTACAATAGCCAAAAGTCGTCAACATGTGATCAGTCCTTATCCGAGGCATAGTGTCGGTTTCTGTAGCGAGCTGGTTTCAGTAACGCAGGTTGCTGGCCCACGTTACCTAGCCTAGAATCAAGGCCCTAGACAACCCGCACTTACAATTTTGGCCTATACGTATAAGGGTTTATACGTATAGTTGCCCGGGGACCACCACTAGGAGGTAAAGTAAGCACTTCATCACGAACTTGATTGTTGCGCTACTGGCCCAAGCCAAGTTTTGGGCAGTCAGTAGTTTCCCGATCAATCGCAATGCAGGTCCCCAAAACGGCATAGGACTTTAAATAAGACTAAAAGAAACTCGATAGGCAAAGGCCCTGGTGGTCTTTTACGATTGTAGCCATCTGACGTCGAATTTCCTCATTATTATTTCGTTGATTTCGCTCCGCTCTGGATATCCGTACCTTAGCTACAACTAGGTAGCGAGTCCACGTTGGCTCCTAGGAAATTCCGGACAATCAGAATATTGGAAGAGAGCCATGTCCCCTTGTGAACATTGACACGTGTGAACCGCATACTAGCTACAACAACGTTTCGTCCGCTGTAAATTTAACTAGCCTGGATCCGTTGTCGGATATGGTGTCGTGCAGGCTGTGCTTTTCGACCATGCTACAAAGATATCCTCTTTTCCTAGCTTGGCGTTAAAATTACCCAGGACAATTTTTACGTCGTGTCTAGAGCATTGCTCACACGTGTTGTCTAAGAGCTGGTAGAAGTCATTCTTCGTCGCATCGACCGTCTTCTCTTGAGGGGCGTGAGCGCATATAAGCCTATAATTGACGAATTTGGTCTTGATACGGATAGTCATGAGGCACTCGTTCACATACCGGAAACTCAAGACTCCTTGCCTAAGTCTGCCTCCAATGACAAATCTGCACCCAAGTAGACGCTGTCCTTGTTGTCTGTAGCAATCGCCGTAGTAGATGTGGCACTACTAGGGTGGCGGTAATGTCTGCTTTGCAGCAGTCTAGGGCCTCCGCAAGTTGTTCGGCTGTTTGTAGAGGGACCTAACATTCCATGTAAAGACATGAAAATAGTTGTCCTTTTTTACGTCTGCTTTGGTCATCAACAGTAAAATGATCCGTATCCGAGGCTGTTGGTTGCTTCATAACCAATTTTTTTTTACGTGGTAGGGAAGTTCGCCCGACGGCACAATCCCCAACCTGGAGGACCAGATCCTTTTTCTGCAACCCATAGGACGAGGGGCCAGATACACCAATGCCAGTAACCCACTTTGGGGATACGAGCGCTGCTGTTGAACCAATAAGGGTTTATCCGCCACCATCTCTTTTTCAATACCCTGTCCCAGTATTGAAAATCCTTACAGACCTCAGCTCTAAATATGTCGAAGTAGCTCAAGTAAGGTATCCGTTGATTCCATCGGAAGAATTCATCCGCCACACGTCTTCCTTCTGAGGAGCTCTTGCTAGACTTCTAAGACATATATTTCTGCCAATCAGGTCATGCCTCGTCCGGTTAAACATTTTACGTGTGCTGAAGTTCACCCAAATGTGCTTACACAGATCTGAGTGTTCAACTACACACATATCGTCAGACTCAGCATACGCTCATCGTTAGTTCAATATCAGATAGCTTTTTAGCGGGCACCATGAGGAGGTGTAATGATGCAATTTTGCCACGCCAAGCTTTTAAATACCTAAAAATATTGGGTGAAAGTCGCCGATTTCGGATTTGATTGCACCAAGATCGAGACATTTATAACCTGAACAAGCACTTCAACAGACCCATGATATATAAGTGCAGGCTGTTTTTGGGTCTTGTGTAAGTATAATATTTTAATTGTGCTACTTTTGTTTACCATTTTCATCTTGTTAAATATTTGGCACATGGAGCCAGAAAGTACATAGATGTTTGCAGTGGCATTTAAAATGAGGCTGACAAGTGTTAAAGTAATCGTAAACAAAACGTGCGATGTTCTTTGGAATTTTTTCGGCCGCATATGCACATACGAATGTATACGTGTCAATCCTAAACCAAACAGAGTGGAAACAAATTTGGAAAACGGAATTTGCCGAAATGTGTGGGTGCCACTGATAGCAAGTACATAAACATCACTTGCCCCTCAAATTCGGGATCCATTTTTTTAATTATAAGGGGACATATTTTATTGTGCTTTTGGAAATCTGCGACGCTAATTACGAGTTCACTGGCATCGACATTATGGCTCTCAAAGCGACGGTGGTGTCTTGTGGCACTCCGAATTTGTTTGGAAGCTATTTGAAAACTGACTCAAGTTACCAGAATACAATTGCCTGCCGAATTCCAACATCATTTCAACACAGTTTTATTGCGGCCATATCCAGGTATACGAGTAAGGAGATTTTATTGCTGGTTCTTCTTCTAATACCTTAGACAAATATCTTTAAATCTCCTTAGTCGCAATTGATATAACTCCGGCGTTCTTAGTAGATAAGATTAAAAAACTATAGCTCGAATACTCCACTGGCCCGCTATAGTTCTAAAAAAAATGCGTGAACTACTTAGTCCAACCCCTTACTACTCTATTCCAACTATCCATTTCGCAGGGAGTTTTCCCTGAAATCTGGAAAAATGCATACTTAATCCCCACTCACAAAAAGGATTGTAAAACAAAAAATATCCAGTTGCCACCGACTTCAGCAGAGCCTTCGACATCATTTCACATGCAATCATTCTCTTCAAACGTAAAGTTCTTGGTCTTCAATCAGGATTTATCTCATGGATCAAATCTTACGAGGCAACCATCTTGGCCCAATGATCTTCATCTTGACAATTAACAATGTCGATTTTATCATCAATGACCTCCCATCTTTCCGTACACGCTGATGATATGATAATCTTCAGACCTATATCATCCCGTTCCGACTCTCCCTCACACTACAAGATGATTAGAATGCTACCAAGGCGAGGAAATTGTTCATGGCCTGTGGTGGAAAGAACCAAATCTTCAGTGAAGGAAGTCTTCAAAGACGCATTCAACTTGCGTGACCAATTAAAGATTAAATTCCCATCTATCACTTATTGTACTTTTCTTTCCTTTAGGTTAGGTTAGGTTAAAAGGGGTTAGCTGCAACGAATGAGCGAAGACTGCACTCGGATCTCAAACGGATCCATTTGCAGAGGAAGTATTCCGTGTCCTCCTCTACGTCTGTATTGCCGCATCCTCTGCAGAGTTCATCTGTACTTAGCCTCATTCTCTTCCGGTGGGCCGCCAATAGGTTGTGGCCGGTACAAGTGCCAAGTTTTGTCTATTTTGAGTAAGAATGAGCTTGGTTTTCATCTTGTGATGTTTTGTCCAGATGCATCTGGTGTGGTGACACGGCATGAAGGGAGCGCTCTCCATCTTTCTTCTGCTTGTCGTTTGAAATCAAGTGCTATATTTGATTTAACAAGTATTATGGGAGGTAGGACTGAGCTTTGGACCATTGACAGGTCTTGTTCTGATCCCTTTCTTCGTCCGCCATCTCGTTCACTGGAATTCCTCTGTGTCCTGGGACCCTCCAGAGTGTTACATGGTTGCTTTGGATAAGTATGTAAAGCTCCTCGCGGCAGCGTTTTATTAGCTTTGATTTTACAACCGCGGATGAGATGGCCTTTATAGCAGATTCACTATCTATGTAAATATCAATCTCTTTCGTAGTAACAAGTTTCGTGGATAGAAGTCGTACCGCCTCTGCGATCGCTAGGACTTCTGCCTTGAACACACTACTGTGGTTCAGTGATATAGCAATATCAGGTTCCGCTGAGTAGATACCCGAACCCATTCCTTCGTTTGTTTTGGACCCGTCATTGAAGACTGAAATACTATGCGGGTTAATGGCCCCACCGTCTTCCCAGTATTCCCTTGATGGGATGACCATTTTGACGTTTGGGGTGAAGTCGGGGGATGGCGGAAGATAGTGTGTCGTGATGTCTAGGTGAGCCCATTTCGAGATGCTACGGTGGCCCGTGTGGGCGTTTCTCCATAGCTTGGAGAATCAGTGCGAGAATTGTTTCCAGTGCTGCGGCCGGTGTAGTTTAATGAAGCCTGTGGTTGCTATGCAGGCAAGTCTCTGGATTTTAGTCAACTCTTTGAGATGCGTGTTTTTCTCTGCTATTGGCCACCAGACAATGCACCCATTTGTAAGGATGGGTCTGACTATGGCTTTGTACATCCAATGGATGATGGCAGGTTTGGGTCCCCATTTTTTACCAAAAATTCTGCTGCAAGCATAGAACGCAATGTACGCTTTCTTTATTCTTTAATTTGTGTTATTTCTCCAACTCAGTTTGCGGTCAAATATACACCTAAGATACCGTGCTTTATCCGAGACTTGGAGTGGAGTGTCACCGAGTCGTGGGGGTCCGAAAGCTGGGATTATTTTTTCAGTCAACTTCTTGCCCAGTTATGGAGGGTATTCAGGGCCGATTGCATGAGTTCGGTGATAGTGTCAAGAAATTGCCAGATATAAGTAGGATAATGTCATCTGCATAAGCAGCAACTTTTACTCCGCTGCGTCCTAATTTTAAAAAGATCTCATTTGCGACTAGAGTCTATAGTAGAGGAGATAGGACCCCTCCAGTGCGTTTACTTGGCTGTCACCCAGCTCCAAGATGATGTGTCTTGTCTTGAGCCTACATTCAATCCAGTCGGAGAGTGTGGAATCTACTCTGAGTCGGTCCACATTGCTCCTTTCACGTCTAGAAAGGCCGCTAAAGTGAATTCTTTGTGGTAGAGTGATTGCTCGGTTGTTGCTACCACTTCGTGCAGGGCTGTTTCGACTGATCGGCCCTTTGAATATGCATGTTGTGCTGGGGACATGTCCCTAGGGCTTAATTTGGAGCGAATGTGTAGATCAATTAGTCTTTCAAAAGTCTTCAACACGAATGAGGACAGGCTGATCGGCCTGAATTCTTTTGGGTTCGTGTGGGTCGGTTTACCAGCTTTAGGTATAAGGATGACTTTAACTTTCCTCCAGGCTTCAGGTACATAATTACAGTGCAGGCACCCGCGAAAAATGGTCGCTAGCCGCGAAATGACATATTCCCTACTGCTTTGTAGCATTATGGGGAAGATACCATCCAGGCCGGGCGTCTTGTAAGGAGAAAAGGAGTCAATTGCCCACTTCAGTTTGAATTCATCCACAATTTCGGCGAATAGGGAGTAATTAGCGACACATAATTCTATCCAGGTACCATCCGGTTTCGTGATGAATTCTGGGACCGAGTGATCCTTTGACAAGACTTTCCGGAGTCTCGCTGCGTTTTTGGTGGATTCAATTTCGCTGCAAAATTTACTCCATGGGGCTCTTTTAGCGTAGATCGTCTTTTTCTTGAAGGCACCCTTGCTTTCTTTGTAGCGGTGCCAGTCTGCAGGATTTCTGGTGCGCTTCGCCAGATTGTAAAGTTTCCTGACGTTAGTGCGTAAGGTTGAGAGCTTTTTCTTCTTTAAATATTAAAACACAAATTTGTTTACATTTGGCTTTTGTTTTTTATTTTCTTTTGTCCACATTGACTACATATTTTAAAGTTATTTTTTTTTTACCATACTACCATCCACGTCAACAACTGTCGCCACATCCTTACTTACTTACTTAGGTGGCGCTACAGTTCGGGGTGAACCTGGGCCTCAACCAACAAGCCTTTCCATTTAGCTCGGTCTTTAGCTAATTGCCTCCAGTTGCGCACTTCAAGTTGGTCGAGGTCCACTTGAACTTGTGCGCGCCACCCACGACGAGGAGGTCCTTTACTACGTCGTCCCTCGGGGTTGGATTCAAAGACTCTGCGGGCCGGAGCGTTGGTGTCCATTCGCTCTACATGTCCTAGCCATCTCAGACGTCCAATACGCAGTTTTATTACTAGATCGATGTCGATGTACACCTCGTATAGTTCGTAATTGAATCTTCTCTTCCAAAACCCGTCAACGCAAACGGGACCGAAAATCTTACGAAGAATTTTTCTCTCGAAGCGACCAAGGATATCTTCATCCTCTTTTAATAAAGTCCATGTTTCAGCTCCATAAAGCAGGACTGGGATGATCAGGGTCTTATACAGAGTCTCCTTATTAGTTCGAGATAGGGCTTTACTATTGAATTGCTTTATAAGCCCAAAAAAACAGCGATTGGCAAGAGTTATTCTTCGCTTGATTTCTGCGCTGATGTTGTTCTCAGAGGTTATAGCAGAGCCAAGGTAGACAAAGTCCCTTACTACCTCGAAGTTATAGCTGCCCACGGTGACGTTTTGTCCAATTCGTCGGTGGTCGCCACATCCAACTAAGCTTTTTCCTTATTTAGCTTATTCCCGAAGCACGTCAATGACTAGTCGTACAGGCAGGTGTTAGCTTTTACGGCTTCTATTAACTGCTACTCCTTGTACCATTCACAAGAATAAGAACGCGGAGCCTTGGTTCAGTGTCTCTAATGGTACAATCATTGGCTTTTCCGAAAAAGTTAAATACCTAGGTATTGTCCTTGATAAAAAACTTAACTAGAATTTTCATTTTGAACACAAAAAAAATAAACTGCCATGTGTGCCTGTCGCCAAATATATGGCAAAACTTGGGGTCTGTCCCAGAAAGTCACGTTCTGGTTACATACTCGTACCATGATGGTTAGACCCATCTTAACATGCGCGTCCATTGTCTGGTGGACGAAAACAAATGAATTCACAGCCATCAACAAGCTCTAAAAACTTCAAAGATTAGCATGTCTCGGAGTCACAGGTACAATGCATAACTATCCTACTACATCTATAGAGGCTATAATCGGACTCATCCCGCTGCATATATTCGTCACGAAAATGGCAATTCGCAATACAGTTAGTCTTCGAAAGTCGGACGAAAATATCGTAGTACATGTGATCACGTGGATCTCATGAATTTATTAACCGACTTTCCCGAACAAGATATGCTCAGAACGATTTCTGACCTTATGTCAAAATCATTTCGCTTCAGTAGAAGGTTTGAGATTAACATCCCAAGCAGCGATACTCGTACATGTAATAATGACCGCTGCTAAATCGGAATCGTGTTGTATACCGATGGATTAGAAATGGATTCAGGAGTTGGTGTCGGTGTGTGGACCCAATCATAAAGTTTCGAAACCACTTGGAAAAAGTTCTTGTGTTTTCCAGGATTACCTAGCTTTACGCCATTGAAATTTGTGCTAGCATAAACCTGTCATCAGGCTTCAAACGTGGCACCTTTTACATACTCAACGACAGACAAGCGGCTGGCGCTTAAAGCACTTATTTCGAACTTGATCAGTTCAAAATCAGTTTTAAGCTACTTCGACACTTTACAAAATTTGGTCCAATGCAATAAAGTAAAATTGTGGCTAGCCAGAAAAGGCTCCTCTGAGTTATTCATTGGACCAGAGCTTTTTCGCGGAATATCTGATTCCCCTTTTTAATATACCTAAAACTTGAAAAACACCCAAGGTCTAAGACAAGTTAAAAGAGCTGTTCGGCCCTTCGAAACGATATAAGAAGGCTTATGAGCTTCCTTACAGCACAAACAAAAAGACCGGAAAGCTTTGAAAGACATCTGGAAGTTGTCAACAGGAAGGTACCAACATTTTTCAGATTATTGGCAAATAGAGTTCCAGAAGCGAAGTGGAAATTTGGAAGTTTCCATGGAAAGCCGTAGTCAAGAATAAAAGAAGGTTGGCAGTAGCCCAATGATGAGTTCTATGTTTGTAAGAGATGACAGCAGATAGTAAAGACGCGCAGGTTTCAAGTAGAAAAATAGAATTTTACTTGATTTTATTTTTTTGTTAAAATCAACTTTTAACAACTTTTAACAACTCTTGCTTTTCAAGACAAAATTTGTGGTGGTATCTGTGATAGATGAATACGACGAATTTCATCCGCCTTCAATTCCTATTTATCAACCATGAAATTGAATTCAACTTTTTCCCTGAGGAACTTTTTAAATTAATGGTTTCTAATTTACATTTACATTTACATTAATCTAATCAATTCACAAGCAGCTAAAGCGATTTCGAATTTCGTGACTGTTTAACTCCATTTCAAAATATATTTGATAAATACATACATACATATGTGTGCTACGTATTTGGCAAATGGGTATATTATGGTTCATTTGCCGCAGTAACGTTTTAACTCAATTTCTTCGATTTTGAGAAGAAAGCTCCGTAAATACTTATTACCCAAAAAATTAATTTACACCATTTGTCCTGTTTTAAGACTATTGTTAAGTGGGAAACACACGATACAACTGTATCTGTGGCGGTTGACGTTCTTGACGCTTGTCATCGAGTACGTTTGTCATCATTGCTGTTGACACTTTATGCGTTCGAGTCTCGATGGCACAGTGGATGTGAACTACGACGCTGAATTGAATGCCCACAGTCTTGCTTCCGAGAAAAGAACGATTTCTCCAAGACTCCTGAAGGAGACGTTTATTCTTCACCTTTCTTCCAGAATTCAAGCAGTCCTCCTCCCGAGGAAATAGATTTTCTTCCACACCCTTATTCTTCGCTTTTCTTCAAGAATCCAAGCAGCGAGGAAAAAAACCTTCCCTTCAAGACTTTCAAGATCCCTCAAGAAATGGTTGGCCTAGTTTTCAAGCGTGTGTCCGTGTTTGTGTTTTGCGTTCATTTTCAATACTTTTTTTTTCAATTAAAAAAACAAAAGCTACTAGTGCAATTGTCTGGTTGTACGTAAATCGTACGCAAATTGTATAATGTGTGTTCTGCATACAACAGTCGGTATGTTGTCGGTACAACACAAGTCAGTACGATGGTTGTATCGTGTATTTCCCACTTTACTTTAAGGTATGCGTACCGAATTTGTTCATTGAAAACCATCTGACATTACTAGGCTGTTCAACATAACATAAGAAAAATAGAACATGGCGGAAAAATAAAATGGTAAAATAACAAAAATAAAGTGACTGGGTCACACTTGTACATCGACACTATTTGTTTGCAAATTGTTTCAGCTCAAAATATAAAAAAGATCATACAAATTCAGCCTTATTTTGAGATTGGAATGAATAGTCGATTCGTTCGATAGTCTCTATTCCTTCGAATGGTTTTTTCGTATTTTGACATTCGAAGGAATAAGGTTCATTAACGAAAGATATCGTCAAATGAAATTAAATGACTTTTAAATCGTTTGACATTTCCATTTTTGTATGGTGACCATATTTCCTGTTTCTGTAGGGATTCTTTTTATTATTTCATTAATTTTTTTTAAATATTCAAAATTTGAAAAATTGATTGAAAAATGTATTTTGAATATTACAAAATGTGAAGTTGCAGTGTCACAGCAATATTGAGGTAAGCGAGCTGGAACTGGCCATTGGCCCATCGGGGTTCATGCGGCCAGAATAGGTACTCAGCTGCAATACTGCTAACGAGAAAAAAACTATCTTACACTTCCTTTGTAAGTGTCTGGCTCTAAGCAAGGCCAGACAGCTCACATTAGGTAAACCCTTTCTTGACAACCTGTTAGAATTAGCGGACATAAGCGTTGGGGACATTATCAGTTTCCTCAATGCAACGGAGTGGATTTGAATAATCTTTACTCTTTCTCGCCCCCCTGGCAGCTGACCACCTCGTGGTGGGGGGCGGGCAACGTGACTGGGATGTGCGGATGGGGTAACTTAAATAGTTATTCCCATCCATACAATCCAGTCACGGCTAACAAAGCGCACACCCCATGATGACAAGAAGAAGACGACCGGCCTCGGATATTGCCAAGCCTGGTTAGCCAGGGCATCCTTTGGAGCCAGGCCTGAAGGGTGTCAGGATGCGAGCGTCTGGTGGTCGGCTTGTCCCGCTCGGCAACCGGCCGGGTCAAACCCGAAATGGCTACGAGTTTCCTGTCAATGGTCTCGCGAACCATTACGGGGGTCAAGGGGTGAGCGCGCTGTGCACCGATAGGGGCACAGATGGACTCTCTGAGATTCGACAACGGCATCGACTTAGGATAGGCACATGGAACGTCTCATCGCTCACAGGGAAGGATCTTGAGCTTGTTGGGGAGGCTGTTAAAAGTCGACTAGATATAGTTGGCGTCTCTTCAACAAAGCAGAGAGGTTCTAAAACTGTGGACCTTTCGGGTGGGTGGAAGCTCTTCCTGTCAGGAGTCGCACCCTCAATGTCTGCTCGGGCGCGAGTGGGGATACTCACAAGTCCCAGGTTGACAGACAGAGTATTGAAGTGGATACCATTAGGAGGGAGAGTTGCGATCTTAAAACTCAAGCTTGAAAGATCAACTCTGGCATTGCTGCAGGTGTATGCACCGAACCTTCTGTCAGAGTACGCAGCTTTCTTAGATGAAGTTGATGTTGCCCTTGAAAAGGTTGCCGATATGGATTCTTTTGTCCTGATGGGTGACTTCAATGCCCATGTGGGTGTAGATGTTATGACATGGGGGAGTGTGATTGGGAGGAACGGTGATCCTGATCAAAACGCGAACGGAGAGAGGTTGTTGGATTTTTGTTGAGAAAATGGCTTATCCATCATGAACACCATCTTTCCACACAAAGACATTCACAAATACACGTGGTACCGTCAGAGTCTTCAGCAGAAGTCGCTGATCGATTTCTTTGTGGTACCATCGTGTCTGAAGAGAATGGTTTGTGATGTTCGCGTATTGAGAGGGGCCGAACTGTCAACTGATCATCACTTAGTGCTGTGCAAATTGTATCTTAGCGAGAGAGTGCCTCCCCTACCAAAGCGTAAACCAAGGATGGTTACACGCATACGATGGGAGAGGTTACAGGACGATGAGATACGGGAGACATTTGCGCGGCAAATATCTGGAAGGTTTGAACGAATTCTAACTGTTCCATCAAATTTAGGGGAAGAATGGCAACTGTTTTCAACAGCGGTTATTGCCTCTGCGGGAGAAGTATGTGTGAGTGAAGCGGCTTGGTGTGGCGACTGGTGATGACAAAAGAACTGCCTGGTCTAAAACGCCCGGAGTTCAAGAAGCCATCAGAGCGAAGAAGTGAGCCTTTAAGGTGTGGATTCACTTGGGGAACTCCGATTCTCGAAATCGGTACACTGAGGCGCGAAGAACTTGCAAATTAGCTGTGAAAACAGCGAAAGAACAGTCTTGGAAGGAGTTTGGCGAGAAATTGGAACGTGACCACAGATCTGCAAATAAGATGTTCTGGCAGACCGTCCGCCGACTCAGAGGAAAAAAGTTGAATACCGTTGAAGGAGTCAAATCCAAAGACGGTAGACTTCTTTCCAATGAGGAGGACATCTTACGCAGATGGAGCGAGCATTTTTCAGAATAGCTCAATCCCGAACAGGGCACCGAAGATGACAGACCTATGGTCGAGAGTTGGGCGGAAAGTAGTCCTACGGTAGAGGAAGTAACTTTGGCGATCAAGACGCTAAAAGTTGGCAAATCTGCTGGTGTGGATGAAATTCGGCCAGAAATGCTCAAGGCTTTAGGTAAAGAGGGAGTTCAATGGCTCTCTCGTGTCATTAAAGTGGCCTGGGAATGCGGTGAAACACCTGGTGATTGGCAAATGGGAGTGATCGTTCCTCTATTTAAAAAAGGGGACAAAAGAGATTGCGCCAACTATAGGGGTAAATCCCTTTTAAGTCTCCCTGGAAAAGTCTTCGCTAAGGTGCTAGAAAAGCATTCCAGAGCTGTGGTTGAGGACAGTTTGGGGGATGAGCAGTGCGGTTTTCGTCCCGGTAGAAAAACAACCGACCAGTTGTTCACTCTCAGAATGGTTCTTGAGAAGGCCTGGGAATATGCCAAGCCTGTCTACACTTGTTTTGTGGATTTGGAAAAAGCATATGATAGGGAGGCAAACTCGAGGCAAACTCTGGAGTGTTCTGCAGGAGTATGGGATTGATGGTTCCCTGTTAAGGGCGATTTAGTCTTTATATACAAACTGTAGAAGCTGTGTTCGGATAAACGGTGTTAAATCAATAACTTTCACTGTGGGCGTTGGACTCCGCCAGGGGTGCGTTTTGTCACTTCTCCTCTTCATTGTATATATGGATTGGATGTTATAGCGCAGCCGTGGCGGGGAATGTTTCAAAGTGGGAGACCTAAGGATTAGTCATCTGCTCTTTGCGGATGATTTGGTCATCCTTGGGTCCTCTCAAACCGAACTTCAGCGCGCACTCGAAAGGTTTGTAGCCGTTTGTGATGATGCTGGAATGAAGATCAACGTGAACAAATCGGAAGTAATGGTCGTTTCCAAAAAACCCATTCAGTGCACTGAAGCAGGTCCCACTGAAGCAGGTGGAGAAGTTTAAGTACCTCGGGCTCTTATTCACGAGTGATGGGAGGAGCAATGCCGAGTTATTCTGTAGAATTGGTCAGGCTGGATCAATTTTGAGAGAGCTTGGCCAATCTGTTATAAGGAAGGCCGAACTTAGTGTTCAAGCTAAGCTATCGGTTTTTAAATCTGTGTATGTTCCAACTCTCACCTATGGTCATGAAATTTGGGTAGTGACCGAAAGAATAAGATCGCGGATACAATTTGCCGAAATGAGGTTCCTTCGCGGTGTTGTTGGAGGGATAGAGTGCGCAACACCAGAGTACGCGAGACGCTCAACGTTGAGCAGCTACTTCTCCGAACGGAACGATCTATGCTTCGATGGTTTGGTCACGTAGTGCGTATGCCCCCAGACCGGCTTCCAAGACGTGCCATGGTTGCCGTGCCATCAGGTAGGCGACTTCGCGGAAGGCCTAGAAATAGATGGTTGGATCAAGTCCGACATCTCTCCTGGAGCCGCCTAGGGATTCCCCCTGATGAATTGGAGTAAATGGCAGAGGATCGAGAAGGATGGAGAGTCCACCTGAGCATCCTACCCCCGCGACCCCCATGAAGGATTAGCAGGCCATTGAAAATGAATGGATGATGAATGAATGAAGGAATTACTCTTTCTCCCTTTCCCGACAAGCTACGCCCGTTTCACATCTGTTTAGGTCACTTGATTTGTGGTATTAAAACGGCACTTTTTGTGATAGTTATGTATCAACATGGTTTGCTATTAGAACCGCTTCTACCTACATACCTACCTGAGATACAGTTACATTTGGTCTTTCGTCTGGAGAATTGTAAACGTATAAAAAATGACAGCTCTTTCAAAGGAATACAATCTCAAAATACACATGATGAATGAACTTTCGTTTCGAAAAATGAACTTTCATTTGTTAATGAACTCTCTATTCCTTCGAATGTCATAATACCGATCGTTCGACTTTTTCTCACCTTCGAATAAAAACGAATCTCAAAATAAGGCTGATTATTAAAAGTTTCGTAATGAAGGAAATAAAAAAATATTTTTATAATTTTCCAAAAGTTGTTGTGCATCGGGTTGTAATAACTTTGAACTAAATCGGCTGAGAAATAGCCGAAGAATGGTCAATTATCGAAAACTCGTAATTAAGTAAAATGAAGTAGAAAACTTTTGATATTTCGCAAGAGAGGGAAGGTATCAAACCACACCACACCCTTTATATTTTTGGTGTAGTGGTTATTATAACAACGATTTTTTTTTTTTATCGTACTACTCCAGGGCCTTTTTTATGGCATTTTGGCATTTTTATTTCCTTAACTAGGAGGTGTTTCTATGTTAAAGGAAAATTCTTGCTCCCAACTATACCAGCTTTAGCCTTACGTTCAAGCCGTTAATACAATATCGACCAAGTCATTGTCACCTCAAAATTAGAGCAATGGAAAGGACATATTTGAAAATAACACTAAACACACTAAACACACTAAACACTTCAAATTAAATAAAATAAATTATTTAATAACGGCAAACCAAATCTTCATTCTACTGCCTGTAAAATTATGAAGCCTATGATAGAAACAACTGGTTGAAAAGGCTTCATAATTTTCGTTATGCAAATAAGATTTATGGGGCACACCAGTATATAATCGATGTGCAACATAACATGAAATAATTTCCAAAGAGTTCCTATCTATTGTACCAATATTTCACCAGCTGAATTAATTTCTCAATATCGCTTCGCAGTCTTCCATGCCATCTACTTGAAACGCCCTGCCAAGTTTGTCGTATCACAAAAGTTAAAAGCAAACCAACACTCACTACAGCCACAGGTTGGCATTGTATTCCCTGAAGACTTTGTCTGGATAAATGGAAGCAGCGTGTTTGGAATAAGTGATAATACAGACTTCTTTTTTTTTAAGGAAACCAAATCCCAGAGCACTCAGACTCTCCGGTGCATTGTGGTTGGAATAACTTTGATGTTATTCGTTTTCATTTTTATACCCAGGTGGCTGATGATTGCTGTTCTCCCCTGCGACTTGAACTTGCACAGATCGGCTAACTAGCAAACACACTATACACCGCACCATTGCCACCCTCATAATACAGTTGATCAAACTTTTTCATTGAAGAATAAATGTGCCCGGTCCATAGCACTCACGTCCTTTCTCTACTGGGCCAAAACGCTGATAAATCGTCAGCTTGTGAAATATCTTGATTCACGAAAACTTCTCAATGAATGGTAGTATGGTTTTCATAGCAACAGGTCCACCGGTGATTTGATGGTATATGGTATCTCAATGAGAAGTTGAGCCAATCTCTCCGTCACTTCGGCGAAACAAAGATGGTTAAGCTCAATATTTCTAAGGCATTTGACAGAGTTTGTCACTAGGGCTCTTTTATCTAATATGTGTGAACATGTCATCGATTAGCTTCTTCATCAATGGATTAGAAATTGTTATTCCTTCGCTGGTAACAGTACCCTTAGTTTTTCATATTCATACCCTAACTAACGTCCTTGCTCTTCAGCCATAGAAAAGGAACGTGTTGTATACAATAAATTCCAACCTCAAATTAGTATAAATGATCCAAGAAGGAGTTCACATCTCTTAAATGAACCATTGAAAAAGCATTGTCTCTGGGGGCAAAATCAAGACATGGCTAGGTAGAATTGAAACGATTCTGAATATTGTTTGAAGGGTGGTTCTGCTGCAGTGGAAGTCAAAGGTGTTTTCCATGTTGTTAACCAAACACAACATTCTGGACAGTAGTGCGTTGACCATAATTGGTGCGATAATAAATGTGCGGAAATAATATGTTAAATAAGACTAATTCAAGAGGCGCTGGGCAATCAATTTGACCAATAATTAGCTGATAAAGGAAGAGTAAAACGACAAGTTTGCGACCATTTTCGAGAGACTGAAGATTGATGAGTTTTAAACGATCAGAGTAGGGAGGCAAGTTGTATCTATCAATCCAAGTGAGACCGCGTAGGGGGAAATGGATAAACCTGCGCTGGGTGGCTTCAATACGTCAAATGTGGACACCGTAGTGTGGCGGGCGACCAAGCTTGGCTAGCATATTCGAGGATAGGTCTAACGAAGGTTATATAAAGTGATTTGGTGACGTATGGGCTCGAAAATTCCTTGGACCAATGTTTTACAAAGCCAAGCGCAGAATTGGCGCTATCTATTATGTGTTCAATATGGGAACGGAAGTTAAGTTCCCTATCGCAGATTACACCTAAATCACGCAAAGATGAAACTGGTGGGACAAGCTCGTTGCAGGGGAAGTGTTATAGTACCTATGGGTTGGTGGAAGGCGTTTACGGGAGTAGGTGATGAATTGGCATTCGCTTACATTAAGTTCGAGGTGATTTTTCTGACACCATATGGAAAATCTGCCTATCTTGAAGATGACTTATCTTGAGGTGGACGAAAATCGGTGGGAGAAGATATAATAAATAAAGATTTTCATGTCGACGCCATAGACAGGGAGATACGAGTCTTTGATAATGCGGTCGACGTCGTTGGTGGTCAGGGCAAAAATTAAAGGACGAATGTGACTGCCTTGAGGGCCACTCGAAGTGGCCTTAATGGGGTTGGAAACAGAAGATCTAAGTACAACCTCGTACTGTCGAGCTTCAAAGTAAGATTTGATCCAATTGATAATATCGGGTTGAAAGCCAAGAGCTTTCAACTTAAGAATAATAATTCGGTGCGAGATTTTACCAAGTGCTTTACTGAATCAATTTCGCTGCTATCTTCGAATGCATACAGCTATGAGAAATGAATTCAGTTAAGATGGTGGATATCGATCTACTTTTAAGGAATCCGTGTTGGTTGAAAGAAAATAAGGATTTGCAATGTACTTCAACTTTATGTAAATGCTATGTAAATGCAACTATACATATATTTATATGCTCTCGAAGGATTTGGGTATGCATGATAGTTTGGCGATAGGTCAATTAGTTAAGTATTTCGTTTTTAGGACTTTTCTTGTGAGTAGGAATGGTAAATGAGTTCGTCCAAAGTAGCGTGAAAGATCTTTAGGAAATGGACATAAGAAAAAGAGAAGCCAAAGGTTGGACCAAGCAGGTCCCGCATTTTTTTTAAGACAATTGCGTGTAACCCATCAGGACCGGGAGAGTAGTCATCCTTAAGTTTATTAATCTTGTCTGTGACAAAGGTGATATTAACCGATTCTAATGACGTTTGGGCGTAATTGTCTATATAAGAGAAGTAATTGTGGTTGGGCTCAATGATGCGGTCAGTAAACGACTGGCTAAAAAAGTGCGCGAATAAGTTTGCGACAATTTTAGGGTTTGACGAAGAGGTGTTGGCGAATTTAAGGGTATAAGGATAACTATCAGATTTTCGCTTAGCATTTATGAAATGATAAAACGCTTAGGACCCGTAATTAGACTGGATTTCATTCGCTCAAGGTAATCCTTGTAGAGAGCTTCGCAGAGTTCGTCGAAGTGTGTATATGCGTGCTGATAGATGGAGTAGTCATACCCAGAACGGGATTTTAGGTATGTTCTCCAAAGTTCGTTCCTCTTGTTACGAAGTGAGCGCAATTGTTTATTATACCAGGGTGAGCAGGAAGAATAGTTTTTTTGAAGCGATTAAGGAATAGCTTGTAGAAGACAGTCGAACATTACAGTATAGAAAAATGCGAGAGCAATATCTACAGCAACGTGTGCGTTGTTAAAACGGGCATTACTGAGCAGGTTGTTAAGTTTGGCGAAGTCGGCTTTCCAAAAATGAAAACTATATGAGTTCTGAGTGTGAATACTAGAATTTAAGTCGCCGTAGGAAAATGACAGAAAGAGAGAAGGATGGCGGCGGTCTAAAGTAGAAAGAAGATGGTTGCTTGCTGTTACAATACAATTATCAGAATCAGATGAGAAGATAAGGTCAAGTTGTCTGGCAAGGCTATTAGTTATGCCACTGATTTGATGGTGGCCAGAGTTGGAAAGACAATCTGTGAAAAGGACTTCTTTGTCTGAGTTTTCATTTGAAGTGAAACAATGGGACTCATCCTCTGAACCTGAACTCATTGAAGAAATGGAAGAATAAAATTCCCTAAGATAATGACATCATCGCTGGGATCAGTGAACTGGAACTAAGTGTTACAGTTGATAAACTGAATTATATTTTTTTTTTTTTTTTTTTTTCGTGGGTAGGTGAAAATCTTCATGAGACACTATGAGACCGTGTACTCATAGTAGTGTCAGATTTCTACTGACTAAAAACACCCTTCCCTTCGTTTTGTTTACTACGACTAAGTTTGACCTTATCAAGTAGTTTAAGCTTCAGATTTATATTCGCGTGAGGCAGGTAGATTTCCAATAAAAGCACCTGCTGAAACCGTCATGACATGCGGCTTTTTGTCTTATAGCGCTACTTCGAACGGTTTCGTTCTTTGAAGTCGGCGCGTAAGATTTGTCACATCCAAAGCTTGGAGTATGGCACAGTTGCAATGGCCATGAAGACGAATACGAAGCTTGCGAGCGAAGTTTTTTATTTCGTCCTCCACGGTAGCTATCCCTAAGTCTCTGTGGATATCATTGTTTCTGATATACCAGGGAGCGTTCACGATTATTCTTATAATTTTATTTTGCAATGATTGTATGAGATTCCTATTGCTTGGTTTGGTACAACCCCAGAGTTGTATACCGTACGTCCACACGGGTTTAAGCACTTGCTTATACAGAAGCAGTTTATTATATACGCTTAGTTTGGAATATCTTCCAATTAGCCAATACATTTCTCTAAGTCGATTTTCGACTTCGTCACGTTTCTTTTTAACGTGAGGTTTCCATTTAAGTTTCGCGTCTAGTGTCATTCCCAGATATTTAGCTTCGTTTGCATGCGGTATTTGTAGCGAGTTAATGAAAACGGGAAGGTTGATTATTTTCTTGTAACTGAAGTTAACATGCGTCGATTTGGTCTGTTCCGTGCTTAACACGAAAAAGTCTGTTTTTAAGGTACGATTCTAAGATCTTATGAAGTTGCTCCGGAAGGATTCGTCTTAGCTTATAATTCAATCCATCGTGCCAAACCCTGTCGAAGGCTTGAGATACGTCAAGAAAAGCGCTAGAACAAATCTTTTTCTCCTCAAGGGCTTTTTCAATTTCGTCGGTTATTCTATAAACCTGGTCAATTGTGGAATGCTTGATTCTGAACCTGAATTGGTGGTCAGGTATTAGGCGTCTCTCTTCAGTGACCGGAAGAATCCGTTTCAGAAGGAGTTTTTCAAATACCTTCGATATTATTGGTAGTAGCGATATCGGTCTGTACGATTTTTTGTCATTTGGAGATTTCCCCGGTTTCGGAACCATTATGACTTCTGCGACTTTCCATTGATTTGGAACGTATAATAATCTAATGGAAGCATTTATTAAATAAAGCAATTTTAATAGTGCCTTTTTTGGTAATTCCTTGAGGATTTGTCCAGTTATTAAATCATAGCCAGGAGCTTTATTGTTCTTCAGGTTTTTTATTGCCTGGCAAAGTTCTATAAGTGACACACTTTTTATTCTTAGGTTGTCAGATGTCGTAGTCGTACCGGTAAAATCGTCTACCAATGTTTCTCCATCAAATGGCTTAAAAGTCTCTTCTAAGTGCTCGGCAAATAGATCCGCTTTTTCTTTGTCACCTTTTGCCCATTCGTCGTTGTTTTTCCTTATCGGTGGCGAATGTATTTGGGGTTTTTTAATTCTTTTGACAGCTTTCCAGAGCGAGTAATCAGTGGTTTTTTCGGCGGTTAAACCTTCAAGATAAGCTGAAGTCTCTCGGTTTTTTAGGTCTTGGATCGCTTTTTTAAGCTTATTGCATAGGAAATTCGAGTGGGTTTTATGTTGGGGAGCGCGAGTTTGTTGCCATATTTTGCGTGCTCTCCTCTTTTCTCGAATAAGTTCTTTTATTTCCGGCGGATAATTAGCTTCATTGCATGGGACCTCTTTCCTCCTTAAAGGTGTATTTTTCCACGCGGCATTCTGTATTGATTCAATAAATTTGCCGAGTTCATCTTCTATTTCGAAAGGTGTTTTGAGTTCTAAAGTCGCGCCAGTTAGTTTTTTTGTTAGTTAATCTAGGCACACCTTCTACTGTCATTAGTCGGTCACTTATTGTCAAGATTACCGGCGAGTGATCTGAGGAGAGATCAAAGCTTTCCTCTACTTTCGCAAAATTTGAAGATACTCCTTTTGCTACGAAGAAGTCTATTAGGTCCGGTGTTTTTGCTGTATCAGAGGGCCAATACGTCGGTTTCCCCGTCGAAAAGAAATCAACCCCGAATTGCATACCGGCTTCGTACAGAAGTCTGCCTTTCCGTGAATTGGATCTGGAACCCCAAAAGGTGTGTTTTGCGTTGAAATCGCCACCTATAATGAAATTCGATCCAAGTGAGTCAAGGAGACGTACAAAGTCGTTACTTTTAAACGTGCATCGCGGAGGACAATAAATGGACGCGATGTTGAAATACGAGTGCCTATTCTTAACTCGAACTGAACTTGTTTGCATTGTATCGATTTCAATCGTCGTATTTATGGAGTGCTCAATGCAGTCTTAAATGAATAAGGAGGAACCGCCTCTAGCTCTTCCGGAAGGGTGGTATGCGTGATAAGCACGATACCCTCTTATTTTTACTCCGGATTCCTTTGTCAAATGAGTTTCAGAGATCAAGCAAATGTCAATGTTGTCAGTCCGTAAGAATACTTCTAATTCAGCGTTTTTTTGTAGAAGGCCGTTTGCGTTCCATGTTAAAATTTTTAGTAACTGATTCATATTCATATGGGAGTTCTTTTTTGGCGAGGTTTTAACTCGAGCTTGCTCAATTTATCAAATATGACTTTGTTTACCTTCGTTTGCTCCTCAAGTTTCGCAAGAATTATAGAGAAGACTTGGGAGACTGGGTCTACCGTAACACCGCTTTGCTTGGTTTCTAGCGACGCAGCTTGAGCATATGTTAGCGTCTCTGGAGATTGTGGCTTTTGCTTTGATTTTGCCGAAGGAACTTTACTTTGCTCGACTCTCGTCTTAAGTTTGACGTGTTTATTGACGGTCGTTACCCTTGGCTTAGCGATTTCACGACTATTTTTAACCGATTCTGCGTTCTGGCGTTGAATATTTTTAAATGTGTCTCGCCTTTTTTGAAGCTCTTTTGCCACTTCGCAACCTCGATAGTTCGCTGGGTGCTTTCCTTTGCAGTTAATGCAGGTAGCCGGGGCCTGCTTATTTAGGTCACACTTTTCTGAGAGATGGTTACCAGCACATTTTACGCATCTCGGCTCTTTTTGATAATACAACTGTGTGTGATTAAAGCCTTGACAGCGTTTACACTGAGGTATCGATCTCGTACTCGTACGCATAGGCTCAATCTTGACTACGATATTCAGAATAGTTTTAACGTTATAAATATCGTCTACATTTTCGCTCCCGTCAAAGGTAAGCATAAAGAGCGGAAGTCCATGCTTGACCATGATTTCCTGGCCTTGTTCCGTTTGTTGCTTCACCTTTTTGAGAATTTTGACGGCATTAAGAATTTTTAAACCTTTAGCTTTGAGGTCGTTCATTACGTCGTCTTTTGTGCACGAGGGGTGGAGACCCCTTGCTATAACACGCAGTGGTCTTTCTGACTTATTTTCATAAGTATACCACTGGATCTTTTCCGTGTTTAATTTTTGTGATATTGCTTGGTAGCCATCGGAGTCATCAACGTTAATTTTCCACGCATTGTTCCTGAGTGACGTTACCTTGAATTTCGATGTCGTCGTACCTTTAAGAAGGCAATGTAGCTTACTGTAGTCCGTTATGCCAACGACGTTTATTGCAAGCGGAGGACGAGCTTTAGCTTGAGTTTGTTTTGGCTTCGACTCATTTGGCTTGTCTTCTTTTCGCGGCTCGATTTCGGGCGAAGAGCCGGCTCTGCGTTTTTTGCTAGGTCTTTTCTTTAAGACGCAATTCGTTTCGCGTGCAAGCTCTTCTTCGTCCGTGTGATATTGTGGATTAGCTGCGCGGGGAGGGGAATCTTCGCGTTCTTTTTGTAAAAGCGAGTTCTTTAGAAGCTTGTTTTCCTCTCTCAGCATGTCTACCTCTTTTCTGAGCTCTTGGTAGAGCCGATCCATTTCATCAAGCCTATTGCGAAGTTCGTTATTTTCCTTCTCAAAGCTTTTACATTTCTCTAAGTCCTGTTCCTTGTGCGCTTGCACTTCCGGCGGACTTTTTTTCCCGGAGACATTCGGTCTTGATGGTGGAGACCGAGGTACCCTTGAACTTTTTATAAAGGGATTTATCAATTGCAATAATTGGCTCTCCCCAGAATCCGTAGAGCCTACCTCCGAAGAGGGTGGATTTTCCAGTGAACCTGGACTGCCACCTGGGGTATTAAATCTTTTCGTTTTACTCATTGCATTTTTTTGTATACACTTTAAGCCCGGTATACGAAGGGTGGATTTTAGTCGCCTCTTACGACAGGCATGCCTACCTCGGGTATATTCTAACCCCTACCCGAAGGGGGTTAGTGAAACCTTCGGTATGGAAACTCTCGGTGCAAATTAAGCATTTCAACCCAAAATCAAAAAAGGAAGATGCAGAATTTCAGCTACCTGGAATTTAAAGTCAAACCCGAAAAATCATTCAACTTATCGACTTATCGACCTGCTTTAAATTCTTTTCATTTGTAGTATCAAAACGGCGCGTCCCCGATGGTTTCTGTGCTAAAATGCACCAGTTGCTTCTGTTTTCGTCTTCTCTTTAATAATCGCTCCCACATAGATTTGGTTGACAGTAAATCATCACAGTGCAGAGATTTTCAATAGATAGATGATAGATGATAGTAAACCGTGTTTCGGAAAGATCGTTGCCCTTAATTAGCTGGTGATAGGAAGGGTGGGGGAGTGGTTATCGCAGTGACAGTATCGCTGCACTATTATCAAACCGATTTACCAACCGCTGCACCTGCCTTTGATAGAGCGGATCAGTAGAAATGCGGTGAAGTGGGAGGGTTGTGATCCCTTGTTTTCGGATCATAACCTCGCTGATAAAAGGAAGAAGAAGAAGCGACGATCAGCGCCTGCGGGAGAAAAGCTTGGCGTTAAGTGATGGATCAGATATGGAAAAGGTACTTGGCGTTTTTTGGATTCCTAGCGAGGATGCGTTAACATTTAAAATATCTGCAGCAATATCGCAAAATGATATCTTTCTTGGTAAAAGGCCGCTTACAATAAGGGAGATGCTTCGCATATTGATGTCCATCTATGACTAGGGTGGAACGGCTAAAAATCGTGTCAATTCCTCGACTTGAGCTCATGGCTCAAGGCTGCGGTCATAGGGGCCCGATTTGCAAAATACGTGTTAGAGAGTCACTCGCTCCCGATTGGCAAAAAAAAATTTTTGGACGGACTCTAAGACAGTTCATAGTTGGCTGCGTTCGGACGACCATCGTCGATACCATCAGTTAGTGGCATTTCGAATATGCAAAATTCTTGACAGCACTGAAATAAATGAATAACGTTGGGTTCCAAGCAAGCTGAATGCAGGCGACGAGGCAACAAAGTGGTCAAAAACACCAGATCTCACACAGAGCAGTCGATGGTTCAGTCGCGATGTCGATTAATACGCGATTAACTTACTCAAGAGAAGTTGAAAAAAGGGGAAGTTTTCCTATATCTTCATGCACAAAGACAAGTATACGCCGAAGATATATCGCAACTTAGCATTGATAAGAGGCTAAAGAAATCAGGCGTACTATATAAGCTATCTCCGTACTTAGATGAAACGAACTTGCTTCGTGTAGATGGAAGGATTGACAACGCATGTAACGGTACGATATTTCGCAAGGCCTTCTTCGGCTGCTGATGAGACGCGTGTGCACGAACCTTTGCATAAAAAAAATTTGAAGCGTGCGGAGAAACTAAAAAAAAATCAGTAATAAAACCCGAAATCAAAGTTATTCAAATCTGGTTTTCTTTTCCTTTTTCTTAAAAAAAAACATTGCTAGAGTTCAACAGTGTTTAAATATGCAGAGAGGAATTAGGATGTCGTTCTCCCTCACCGATGCCTTCTCAACCCGCCCAACCATTGTTGACTATAATTTGAACACTCACCTCATTGCAACACTTTTCTCTCCGGTCACTGGCATGGAAGCAAATTATTAAATTAAGACATTGAATTGGTCATTTTAGCAAACATGTTTATTTATTCAAAAAAAGAAAAATAAATCTTTTCGTTTAAGGAGAAGAAAATTCGAGTAGAACCGACCAAACCAATATACATATAAAAAAAATAATTTGAAAATAAAAATAATACTAAGAAAAAAAACTTACCAGCTCATCCTTTGTTCGGCAGCGCTGTCGATGACGAAGAATGACGGCATTCCTTCCTAAGCTACGAATAGTTAATAACAATATAGTTTATACATTGGTCAGGTTAGAACCATCCCTTAGATTAA
Source organism: Brachypalpus laphriformis (assembly GCA_945910035.1). NCBI lineage: Eukaryota > Metazoa > Arthropoda > Insecta > Diptera > Syrphidae > Brachypalpus > Brachypalpus laphriformis. The sequence goes on from OX246754.1 coordinate 92,125,108, forward strand.
ATTTTCATTGAATAGAACATAAAGAAAAATCAAAACACAAAAACAACAAACAAACGTTAGAAATTACTTGATGTACTCTAATACTGTTATAATTAAACTAAGCAAACTGTCTACTCTAGTCCCTACATCTTGTAGTAGGGGCTCGTCCGGGCAATACGAGATTCACCTTCAGTTTTTTTTATAAAAATTTATTTTTTTCTTTCCCGATTTGTTCTTTTTTTTTTTCTTCGCTATTCACTTTCAGATTTTAATAAAAAAAAAACTGTACTTTCTTCCTTGATGGAATTTTTTTTTTCGGAATTCACTTTCAGATTTTTATACCAAAAACAAGTTTTTTCTTTGTCGAACTCCTCTATGTTCTATCGCCCCATTTAAACTAAAAACCCAAGCCTAGGCTGATTTTTTTATTAATTTTTTTTTTCTCAAAATAAGCTTCTTTGGTTTTTTCATAGGCTTGTTTTCAACGTGAGTTTGCATCAAGTAGATTTAGAAATAAATCAAGGAGGATATCGAAAACAAAATCAGTCGTCTTCCACACGCCTGCGTTGCAGAAGACCAAATTCGACCAATAATCTTTCCGAGAAATAACAACATAGCATACTTGATCCTAACGCATTATCATGAGCTATATCATCATGTAAATGGCGAAATAGTGATAAATGAGCTTCGCCAAAAGTACTACATAAGCCGTTTGCGCATCACTTATAAAAAAGAGACGGAATATTGTCAACGGTGTAAAATCGATAAAGCGACGCCATGTTCTCCGCAGATGACTAAGCTACCCTTTGCACGCCTTGCCTCATATGTTGCACCCTTTACATTGACTGGGATAGACTACTTCGGACCCATGACTGTCACTGTCGGTTGTCATAGCGAGAAAAGGTATGGCGCTTTATACACATGCCTGTCGATAAGGGCAGCTCATATTGAAATAGTATATTCTCTTAACACTAGCTCCTGTATTTTGGCCCTTAGGAACTTTATGGCAAGACGTGGCACTCCGCGAGAAATTTACGATAACGGCACTAATTTTGTTAGTGCAGAATGCGAGCTGAAAGAGGTGCTCGAGGAGTTCGACAGAGATGCTCTCATCCGGAACTTTACGACAACAATAACAAGCTGGAATTTTAACCCACCGGTGGCACCACCCATGGGAGGAGTGTTGAAACGTCTGGTGAGCTCCATCAAGACAGTCTTTTACAAAATTACTCCAACGCGATCGCCTAGTGATGAACTCCTTCGTAGCATGATGACTGAAGCGGAAAGTATAATTAATGCCCGAGGTCAGACTTGCAAACGATGGGGCAGGCTCGCAGCGCTAGGATACAGACAGCTCATGTGATACTTTAAAGACTGGCAACAAAATTGGCTATACTGGAAGAGGAAGTGGCGGACAGAGAGGAGTAAGACGGCGAACAACTTTCTTGCCATACTAAGGGGTAATGTTACCGCCACTTGGGGAGCCACTGGTTTAATCTACTACAAAATTGTCATAATCTTAATTGCTATTGAAAATGGTTCCATTTCCTTTTTTAATCTACTACACATTTGTCATAATTTTCATTTTCTATTAAAAATTGTTGTACAGTAGTGTCCGCTTATAACGAACTCGAAGGGACCGACCAAATTAGCTCGGTATAACCGAAGTTCGTTATAAGTGATATGCTAAAAAAACATCAACTTTTGTTCAGAAAACCAAAAAAGAAGAAAAATAAGAAAACTAATAAATAAAAATACTAAAACAATATTTTAGTACACAAGCATTATACTTTTATTTAATTTCTATTTAAAAATGTCATGAATTTTAGATTGTTTTGTTTGAGAAAAGTTTAAATCGTTTAAAAACTGTTCGACGTCTGCAATTCTATTAAAAATCCTTTGGGGAGTGTTTTTGGACTGAAGGAAAGTGCGAAGGCTCCCGGCAAAGCATAACGCATCCGATGTGGATATTGGAGCTGCTACAAATTCCACATTCTCACTCTCTCCGCCGTCTTCATTCTCGTTAACATCTTCACTACCACTTACAGAAGCCACAATTGCATCATCATCCAGAAGTTCTACACTTATAAGGTTGTCATCAAAGTGCACATATTCCTCAAAAGCGTCGCTATCGATAGCAGTTGTTAATGCATTTTGAGATCCTATGTCTTCATCGTGATTTAGTCTGAGCCAGTGAACTAAGGGTATATTGTCCTCCAAATCGAAATTGTCTATACTTCTGATGAATCCGCCACGTCGAAAACAATTTAAAATAGTTTTTTGTGTAACTTTTTGCCATGCCATATGAATTAAATTTATAGCATCCAATAGATTAACTGTAAAGTTTTCTTCTTTCTTATCAATTGAATTTATCATCTTCATGAGAAGCAAATGCCGATAATTGCTTTTTAAACTATGACAGACGCCTTGGTCCATAGGTTGCAGCCTTGAGATTGTGTTAGGAGGCATAAACACTAACTTAATTGACTCCAAATCCTTAACATCTGGATGAGCCGGACAGTTATCCACCAGTAATATAATTTTTCTATTTTTACGATGTAATTCATTGTCCCACTGTCTTAACTCATTTAAAAAAATTTCGGAAGTCATCCAATCCCTCTGATTAGATTTGTAGTTCACCGGCAATTGTTTGAAGTTTTTGAAGCACCTGGGCTTTTTTGGTTTTCCTATCACCAGCAGTCTTCTTTTTTCTGTCCCCAAAAAATTTGCCACCACCAACACGGTTAAACGTTGTTTCGATAGTTTCCCACCAACGCACGTCTCTCCTTTGAAGTGCAACGTTCTATTAGGTGTCCGATTGTAAAATAAGCCAGTCTCGTCGCCGTTAAATATGTCCTCATCCTTAAAGTTTTCCTTAATACTTGGCCATTTGTTTCGCAACCAATCATCAACAATACCCATGTCTACTGCTGCCGCTTCCCCAATAATTTGTCCGGTGCCAATATCATGTCGTTTTTTAAATCTATTCAACCAACTGTTGGTAAGATTGCATTTCTGATTCGTAAACTTTCGACCAAGCTCTTCGGCTTTTTCTTGTAATATAGCACTACTCACAGTAACATTGTCAGCCCTTTGTTGGCAAAACCACTTTAACAATCCACTATCCACTTTTTCGTTTGTTGGTTTTTTTACTTTTTTTTACCATCGAATTTGTTTGGTTGAAGTGGTCCAGGATCTCCTCCCTTTTCTTCCAAATTGTGCCAACAGTCGACTAACTTAGTCCCATTTCCATGCATATATCGGTTTGCCTTGCACCTTGTTTTAAACGCTTTATTATATCATGTTTGTCTTTTAATGAGAAACATTTTCTCTTTTTATTTGATACTATATAGCGGGGTTCACATTATACGATATGCTTGATGACCGACCAAATCGTACATTTTGAACACTCATCAAGCAAGTCATCCAATTTGTAGTACGGTTTTTAAAAATTTTCAACTTTTTGCTTTGCTTGACAGACATATTGTTCAATGTGAACACTTGTCGTACAACTTCATAGAATTTTTCATTTTTGTTTCTGATTTCGATGAGAAACATCGAAGCTTAATATAAAAATATGGTGTCGAGAGCAGACAAATAGTTTTGGCAGGAGTTTTTTTTGAACTAGGTTAGGCTAGGTTGGCACTCTCGTGCAGATATACTTTGACCAGTAAAGGTCCTTTGTGATGCCATGGATCTACCATTAGACCACTCAGGAACTAATCAAACCAACCAGAGCTTTTGATAATGCGATGGATGCTCATGACGCCTAAGGACGTCAAATCGCCGAGGTCATCAAGCAAGGGGGCCCCTAGATGGAGTATTCTTTTGCGCGATGGAGCTGGACATGCGCATAGGAGAAAACACCATAACCCGGTCTTAGAGCCATAAGCAAAGAAATGAACCGAACTACCATCAGCGGCGGGAGAGTTGTCCCATTCATCCCGTTCAGGAATACTCGTACGGAAGTTATGGTCAAATCTTAGTTTCTCTATGGTCTAGTCCGTATTTTCATGACTGCAGTTGAGAAGACCAAGGCCAGTGCGATAACTAGACCACTGCGAGCAGGATTTTAAACGGATGGCCGCACTGGCAGCAATCTGCTTGCCAAAAATATCTAAGGGCAGCAGATGGAACAAAATTACCAGTGCCGTAGAGGGAGTATTTATCAGTGCGCCACTGATGCACATGCATGTATGTAGATCTTTGTATCTTAGCTAGTTGATTGAGGTGGACAGCCCTATCAAGAGCAGGCCGCCATACGATGACGCCATAGAGCAGTATAGGTCTAATAACGGACACGTACAGCCAACGAGTGCTTTGAGGTTTCGTACCCCAACTCCTAAAATTAAGGAATTTTCGTTATTTTTATTATTTCATGTAATCTATTCGAGTGCCCCATGTATGTATCTCTGTTTGATGAAATAATGAAATAAATAAATAAATTAACAAATGGGGCTCAACCAGTAGGGTGAAATTTTGTGCACCCAAACCACAATCCTGCCTTCTGTCTCTCAAGTTAACCACTATCCATGAATGGTACTTACATCGCTAAACATCATCATCATCATTACCACCATCAATAACCATCTTCGATAGAACGATCAAAGGTCGCAAAATATCTAGGATTCCTTAAGCGGTGCAAAAAAAAAATTCTGATATGGCATTCATCCGCCCAAAGCTAGATTATAACGCCCACGTCTGGTCTGGTACACCCAAGACCGTTCTCCACATTCTAGATAGGGTACAGAATCACGGATGCCCTTAGAACCAGTTTAAGAGTATTAATAATTCCTTCGGCGCGCAAATTATAAAAAAGAAAATCAAATAAATTATAGCGCACGGCTTCTCACTTTCATCAAAGAGGACTAAATAGAAATGTCACCTAATACATTTTTCATAATGGATAAGCCAGTGGAGATCTAGGGCGCAGCGGTGCGGTGTTAAGCTAAACATCCAACATAGGGATCACACCAACTCAATAGAATATTAGAAGCAGTAGACGTTGATGCAATGAAAATATTTAGGAAGCGATTTCTTCTCTTCTTCTTCTTCCTGTATCGGCGAGGTTATGATCATAATTCAAGGGATCATAATATAACCCTTCCACTTCACTGCATGTCTTTTCCTGTTTGACCTCAGACGGCAGGCCTCCCATTTTTAGGTCACTTCGTTACTGAGTCAAACCAAATGTGATCCGGGAATTTTTAGGCCACCCTTTCTTTCGCGATTTCTTCTATTAACTACGACATGGTAATGATAATTACAACTCACGAACGATATCGTTGATTTGTAGAACTAGGTGTGATACGTTAAATTTAGAAGGCTCTCGGTACAAAAAATTCCCCACCACTCAATGCGGTCTATGTAATTTGCAGGCAAAAGAAAATTTAAATTCTTAACTATTTACCCGATATAGCTATGTATGTACAAAGAACTTAGATTTATTCACTTCGGAAAGATATCTTTAACAATGGAAAAAAAAAACTGTTCTCAATGGTAAAAACCGGTCAGCTCTTCATAATTACTTAGGAGCGGCTTTTGCGTATCGAACCTGTATCATATCTGAATACAAATGAAATCTCATTGTATTCATAAGATTACGACAGTCGTACTTCTCTCATCATAGATTCATAATAACGCTATATTTGTGGATATCCCTACAAGCGGGGGTCACCAATGTGGATATCCCTACAAGCGACCAAGATCAAGGAAGAGACAGACCAAACGCGAACAGCTTCTGAATAACACAAACTTTATTTCTATCTCTTATATACAATAAGAGATCGCATGCACTAGTCAAACGGTAGTGCATGCGATCATATGAAAACACAAGCGTTTTCACTCAGCTGAGGCCTACCAACTCCTACTCTCAACCTCCACGCGGTGACAGCCGGGTGCCTAGTACCTTAATCCAAGAAATGGGTAACCAACCCCGTTTGGCGGATTCTTGGTGGCAGCAGATGAGAGAGGGGGGGAAGAGTGCTTTTCTCACTAGAGCACTTCTTCATGTTCCAGGCGGCAGCGGACGAATTCCCTAGACGGAGTCAACGGTGGCGTCTATAGTTCCAGTTAGGTTGAACTTAGTGAATACCTTGCGCGAGCTGCTTCGACGTATTCGGATCACAGGTCGGTAAGGAATTTCCAATGTTGGTCTGGACATTGGAATAGAGATGGTGGCGGAGGAGCCCTTAATGGGCCAACGGCAGCGCTCATACTCCCGTAGTGGACTACTGGCACCGGTGTACCCGGCCCCCTGTCCTAGGGGAATAATTAAGGAACTGGCCCTCCAGGTTGGGGGTTGTGCCGTCGGGGTAACTTCCCTACCACGTAAAAAACTACTGGTTCCGAAACAACCAAAAGCCTCGGATAAGGATGACCCAACTAATGACGACCCCAGCAAACGAAATAAGGACAACGACCTTCGGATCTGTACGTGGAATGTTCTGTCCCTTTACAGACCACGTGCAGCCGAACAACTAGCAGAGGCCCTAGACTGCTATAAAGCAGATATTACCGCCATCCAGGAAGTGCGATGGGATGGGCCAGGCAAAAAGAGGATGAAAAACTGTGACATCTACTACGGTGATTGCTACAGAGGCAACAGGCAACGCTTATTCGGATGCGGATTTGTCATACGCGGCAGACTTAGGCAAGAAGTCTTAAGCTTCCGACACGTGAGCGAGCGTATTATGACTATCCGAATCAAGGCTAAATTCGCTAACATAAGCCTAATATGTGTTCATGCCCCCACAGAAGAAAAGGACCCTGCCTCCAAAGAGTGTTTCTACGAGCTCCTCGACAAAACATACGAGCAATGTCCTAAATACGACGTTAAGATCGTATTGGGCGATTTTAACGCCAAAATAGGAAAGGAGGACGTCTTCGGTAGAGCAGTCGGTAAGCATAGCCTACACGACACCACGTCTGATAACGGACTAAGGCTAACTGATTTCGCTGTGGAGCGAAATGTCACCATAGCAAGCACATGGTTTCCTCATCTCGATATTCATAAGCAGACATGGCGGTCCAATGATCATGTCACGATCAACGAAATTGATCATATTGCGATCGACGCAAGGCATGCCTCCAGTATTCTGGATGTCCGGACCTTCCGAGCGGCCAACATAGACTCGGATCATTACCTTGTTGTAGCCAAGGTACGAATGCGGATATCCCAATCTGAGCAACAAAGAAGAATTACTGTGAGAAAATTTAACGTCGAAAAGCTACAATCGCAAGAGACCGCCAGACTCTTCGCTGAACGCGTATCCCGAAATCTCTCAATCACCCCTATACCGCCAGCATCAAGTGCCGAAGACCAGTGGCAACGCTGCCAACATGCCATCAGAAACGCCGCGACTGATGTGCTGGGTCTCGCTCGCCCACCACCGCGAAACCCCTGGTTTGACGAAGAATGCCGGCGAGTGCATGCAGCAAAACAAGAGGCATACAAAGCGGCGCTGCAAAGGAAGACGAGAGCTGCTCGTGAGCTCTACGAGCAAAAGAGACGGGTAGAACATCGGCTTCTCCAAAAGAAGAAGAAAGAGCATGAGAAGCGCGCGTTTGAGAATATCGAGAGTCTATACTCCAGGAACAATGTACGGAAGTTTTACCAAAAGGTAAAAAGAACGTGTCAGAGAAGTAATACCCGTACAGAAACCTGTAGAGATGAGAATGGAAACCTCGTAGTAGAATCACAGTCGGTGCTGAGAATCTGGAAAAACTACTTCTGCAGACTGTATAACGGCGACGAAGACCAACATCCCGCTGTCAGGCAGAATGAACCATTCAACATGGACGATGATAGTCAAAATTTCCGTCCACCTGACCAAAACGAAGTGAGGATAGCAATATCCAAGCTAAAATCGAACAAGGCTGCTGGACCTGACGGTTTACCGGCCGAACTTTTCAAGGCAGCTGGGGATGAATTGGTAGAGTGCATACACCAACTCATTTCTAATATTTGGTCAGAGGAGTGTATGCCTGATGAATGGAATCTCAGCATCGTTTGCCCGATCCACAAGAAAGGAGACCCCCTCAACTGCGCCAATTATAGAGGCATCAGTCTCCTCAACATCGCGTACAAGATCTTTTCTGCGATATTGTGTGAACGCCTGAAACCTTTTATGAACAGCCTGATTGGACCCTATCAGTGCGGTTTCAGGCCAGGAAAGTCCACCATCGATCAAATCTTCACACTTCGGCAGATCCTGGAGAAAACCCAAGAATTCCAAATCGATACTCACCACCTCTTTATCGATTTCAAGGCCGCCTATGACAGCATCTATAGAGAAGAGCTTTATAGAGCCATGTCTAGTTTTGACATCCCTGCCAAACTTGTCCGCCTGTGCAGGCTGACGATGGAGAACGCTCGCTGCTCCATCAAGGTCGGTAATGACCTCACCGAGACCTTTGATGTCAAAAAAGGCTTTAGACAAGGTGACGCGCTGTCATGTGACTTCTTCAATATTGTACTTGAACGGATTGTGCGGAACTCACAAGCCAACACCGGAGGCACAATCTATTACAAGTCTGTACAACTGCTTGCATACGCCGACGATATAGACATTATCGGAAGATCTCAGCGGGCTGTCACCGGTGCTTTTGCAAGCATTGAGGCGGAAGCGGCCAAAATGGGTTTGGCGATAAACGAGGGCAAAACCAAGTATATGCTGTCAACTAGAAGGGAAAACCAACATCGACGAATTGGACAAAACGTCACCGTGGGCAGCTATAACTTCGAGGTAGTAAGGGACTTTGTCTACCTTGGCTCTGCTATAAATTCAGCAAACAAAATCAGCGCAGAAATCAATCGAAGAATAACTCTTGCCAATCGCTGTTTTTTTGGGCTTATAAGGCAATTCAACAGTAAAGCCCTCTCTCGAACAACTAAGGAGACTCTATATAAGACCTTGATCATCCCAGTCCTGCTTTACGGCGCTGAAACATGGACTTTATTAAAAGAGGATGAAGATATCCTTGGTCGCTTCCAGAGAAAAATTCTTCGTAAGATTTTCGGTCCCGTTTGCGTTGACGGGTTTTGGAGGAGAAGATTCAATCACGAACTATACGAGCTGTACAGCGACATCGACCTAGTCAAAAAACTGCGTATTGGACGTCTGAGATGGCTAGGACATGTAGAGCGAATGGACACCAACGCTCCGGCCCGCAGAGTCTTCGAATCTAACCCCGAGGGACGACGCAGTAGAGGGAATTATCGCCGTAGGTGGCGCGCACAAGTTCAAGGGGACCTCGACCAACTTGGAGTGCGCAACTGGAGGCAATTAGCTAAAGACCGAGCTAAATGGAGAGGCTTGTTGGTTGAGGCCCAGGTTCACCCCGAACTGTAGCGCCACCTAAGTAAGTAAGTATATACAATAAATAACTGTGACCCCACCCATCCATCACCCATCAGGACAAAAGAATCCATATTTGCAACCTTTTCAAGGGCAACTTCTTCTTCCTTTTATCAGCGAGGCTATGATCCGAAAACAAGGGATCACAACCCTCCCACTTCACCGCATTTCTACTGATCCGCATGTGGGGTTCGCCGTACATAACTGTGACATAAATAAGAATTAATTTGAAGGTGTTTACATTAGTGAATTGTAGCACAGGGTGCTACGGCGTACTCCACAGTACTCCCCCTCCAGTGATTGAGATCAACTACGAGTATTGCGAAACGTAACTCGCCTTCCATACCTAGTTACGTACGTAGGGGTGTCGTTAACTTCAGTGGGGTTCTGGGGCTGATGTTTTTCTTGTGCATCGTCCAACACATGAGCTGCTTTCAACCTGTCGATTGAGATATTTACCTGCTTTCCATTTCTTTCAACAGTGTAGAATTTCGACGATCGCTTTACAACAGGGAATGGTCCGATGTATGGTGGGTGCAAAGGCGGTTTAACCGTATCATCACGTATGAAGACGTGGGCTGCTCGCGTGAGATCTTTTTGAATGAAAAATGGCTTCCTGCAATGCATTGAAGTCTCAGGAAATCGTACTTGAGACATTGTGCAGCGCAAAGATGTGACAAATCAGATGTTCCTTGATTCGATTTCGAAGGATGCACGAATTCTCCAGGAATTGTCAAATTGGTTCCGCAGAGCATTTCCGCAACGCTGGCTTTGATATCCTCTTTGAAAACTGTTCGAAGTCCATGGAGGACGGTGGGAAGGACGTCGACCCAGTTCGTGGAGGTGTGGCATTTAATTGCTGCTTTCAGCGTACGATGCCATCGTTCGATGATTCTATTTGATTCCGGGTGGTACAGAGTTGTGCGTAGGTGTGTAATGCCGAGAGTTTTTGATACCTCCTTAAACAATTCGCTCTCAAACTGCCGACCCTGGTCTGTTGTTTTTCTCTGTGGAACTCCTTAGCGACATATCCAGGTTGTGTATAGGGCGCGGCAAACTGTCTCTGCCGTAATGTCTTCGATAGGTACAGCCTCCGGCCATCGAGAAAATCTATCGATCATCGTTAAACAATAACGGAATCCTCCCGACGATGGTAAGGGGCCGACGATGTCGATGTTTATATGCTGAAATCGGTTATCTGTCTTATTGTACTCACCAATATGCGTAACATTATGGCCCGAAATTTTGCAGCGCTGGCATGCCAGACACATCCTTGCCCATGTCCGACATTCGCTCTTCATATTCGACCAGATGAATCGCTCACTCACCATCTTCGTAGTAGCTCGAACACTAGGGTGTGCCATGGAATGCACGCTGTTGAATGCTAATCGTCTTAGCTCTTTCGTAATATACGGTCGGAAGCGCTCGGTGGAAACATAACAGAAGATGGTAATGTTGTCGCTGCCTGGCACTGGGAATTTCTTAAATACCAGTCCCGTTGAGCTGTCGGTTAACAATCCTTGTAGTTCCTCGTCTTTTATCTGGGATCTTGAGAGGACGTAATAGTCGATGGTGTCGGTGGCGGTGATGGCTTTGATACGGGACAATGCATCAGCAACGATGTTCTCACCTCCTGCGATGTACCTCACATCAGTTGTGAATTTGCTGATATAATCCAGTTGTGTCCATTGTCGAGGAGAGGCCTTTTCCAATTTTTGACTGAATGCGAAGGTAAGCGGCCTATTGTGTATAAAGAGAGAAAAACTACGACCTTCGAGCATATGTCTAAAATGTTTTACCGCTGAATATGCGCTGAGCAGCTCTCGATCGTATGTACTATATTTGCTTTGCGTCGGCGATAGTTTACTCGAGAAGAATACAAGAATTTTCAAGAAACTGCTGAAGAACGGCTCCAACAGCGAAGTCCGATGCATCGACCATTAATGCCAGTTGGCCAGTTGCACTAGGGTGAGCCAATATTGTAGCTTCAGATAAGGACTGCTTAAATTTTTCGAATGCTGTTAAGGTGTCGCTGGTCCACTCGATTGGAGTTCGGTCGTTCTTCTTGTTCCCCTTGATCAACGTTTGGAGTTTGGCTTGAGAGTTGACGGCATGCGGTATGAAGTGGCGATAGAAGTTGACCATGGCAAGAAATCGGCGTAGGTCACTGACGTGTTTGGGGCGGCTGAAGTTCTTGACAGAATCCACCTTGTCTGCTAATGGTTTGATACCTCTCGCGCTAATCACGTGTCCAAGGAAGCGTACTTCTGGTTGTCCGAACTGACACGTTTCGATGTTAATCACCATCCCGAACTTTTGAAGACGTTGAAATACTTTCCTTAAATGCATCTGGTGTTCTTCCTTTCTGTGCGAAGCGATCAAAATATGCGCGAATTCGAAATCTCGAAGCATGTCATCGACAAATCGTTGAAATGTTTGTCCAGCGTTCCGCAGGCCAAAGGTCATCCTGCAAAACTCATACAGCCCAAACGGGGTGATTATAGCTGTTTTTGGGATGTCTTTGGTTTCCACCGGGATCTGGTGGTAGGCGCGTTGCAGATCCAATGTTCTAAAAATTGTCTGCCCTCCTAGGAAGAAAGTGAAATCGTGGACGTGGGGTATAGGGTACCTGTAAGGAACAGTCGCTGCGTTTAGTTGCCGGTAGTCGCCACATGGACGCACCATATGGAGGGGGCTGGTCCACGGGCTTTTCGATGTTCGACAGATACCTTGCTCCATCATCGAATCGAATTCGCGTTTTGGTATTTGTAGCATTTTCGGTGATAATCGTCTCGCATTGGAAAACGTTGGAGGGCCTTTTGTGAGGATGTGGTGTGTCACTTTCGGATCGGTTATGGTGGGGGACAGTGCAGGTGGAAATCTTGTTATCGACTTAAATTCTAAAAGAAGTGCATTAAAACGATTTTTCCAACAAATATTTGATATTTTTAGAGAACTTTCTCTAGTTAAGCTACCACAAGATTTGACTGATGATTGATTATCAATCAATCGCTTGTTCTTCAAATCCACCAGAATGTTGTAATATTGCAGGAAATCTGCACCGATAATGGGGCGGCTGACCTCGGCAACGATGAATGTCGACTTAAAATTCCTTCTCAGTCCCAAGCTTAATATTAAAGTTTTCTCTCCGAAAGCTTTTATTTTTGTGTTGCTAGCTGCGTACAAAAAATTCGAGCAGTGATTTTGACGTCTCAGTTGAATTGACGGTGGCGGCAAAACAGCGATGTCAGTGCCCGTGTCGATTAGAAATTTGAGGTGTGTGGTTGGATCCGAGATGAATAGTTAGTTTAGTTAGTTAGTTAGTTTTCCCGCTTTCTTGCTGTATTCACAAAGGCACATGGGGAACGGCAGTTCTTCGCCTTTTCACCATGTGTGCTATGATACCAGCAATAATTTGAGTTGTTGTTGGTTTTAATACGGGAATTGCTTCGATGCCTGAATCTCGAACGGGATTGTCTGCCCGATGAAATTGCCGATAAACTGCATCCCAATTGTACAACTTGGTGCGTCAGTTGACATTTACTTATAGTGCTGCGTACGAGTTATCGCTGACTTCTGTGATTTTGTCCGCCAGTGCGGCCAGCCCGGAAAGATTTTCGTTGGTTACCAAAATAATACTCCTCATATGTGGTGGTAGGCGCTGTAACCACAGAGATTTTAATAGCTCCTCGTTAATATTCGTCCCAGCCACATCTTTAACTCTCTTAGCAAGGCGGAAGGTTTTTTGTCTCCTAGTTCGATTTCTTGCAAAAGTTTGCGGAGTCGCTTTTGTTCAGACTCAGCATATTGAGCAATTAATCTGTCCTTTAGTGTCTGGTACAGTTTTTCTTTTGGTGGGTTTAGAATGATGTCGCTTACCTGCGCCAGTATGCTGCTTTCAATGGCGGCCACAATGGTATGATATTTAGTTACGTCGTTTTTAATACCAGAGGTAAAAAATTGTGATTCCACTTGAGAAAACCAAAGGTCAGGGCGGAATCCAGAATGGCGGAATTTTTCATGAAATCTTGGAAATCTTGCTGGTGTCATCCGTTGTCTGCTGCTCGGGAACCAAGTCATTTTTCTTTGCGTTGGTTTGCGTGTTTTCGTTGTCCGTCATTGAAACAAAGGAGTTAGAAAATTATTACGGCTTGTAAGGTTTTTCGTTTTTTTTCTCGGAGTCACCAATGTGGATATCCCTACAAGCGGGGGTCACCAATGTGGATATTTCTACAAGCGACCAAGATCAAGGAAGAGAAAGACCAAACGCGAACAGCTTCTGAATAAGACTAACTTTAATTCTATCTCTTATATACAATACATAACTGTGGCATAAATAAGAATTAATTTGAAGGTGTTTACATTAGTGAATTGTAGCACAGGGTGCTACGGCGTACTCCACATATTTATAACATTTTTTAATGGCTTCAATCAGGCAGACGGCAATGACACAGGCTTGCTACCTTATTTTCTTATAACTACTGTGATGGACAAAAGTTTTCACAAAGCCAGGCGAGGTTTTTAATTAATTCCTTTAGAAAAAGAATTATTCAATATTAAGCTATTTGATAATACAGAAATAGAAAAATATAAATGTTTACTTCTTCCCAGAAAATAACAAAATACAATATTAAAAAAGAAATAAAAATGTTGGAATAAGTATTTTATTGAAAATCCGTTTTGCTTGATCACTTCTTTTAATCTGTGTGGAATTGACTCAACAAATTCTTCGTGTAGGATTTATTTTAATTGCTGTTTGTTAGATATACGAGTATTATGTTTTGAGATACGAGATACGTGTTCAATTGGATTGAGGTCCAGTGATTGTGGGGGAGTTGGTAGTGTATGTACCATGTCATAAGCCATCCGCATTCGTACGTTGTGAGCCGGATGTTCGGCATCGTTATCGTGTTAAAAATAGATATTTCTTTCTAATCCCAACTTTTCTAAGCACTTTCTTACATTTTCGTTATAATAATGTTGAGGTTAAAGTACAGATCCATGGTTTTCTCGATAGAAATAAGTTCACCAACACCAGTCACAGCCATGTAGCCCCAAAACCATAACAGTTCGTTGGGAACTCTCAAAAATCGCATCTATCTTTAACCATTTTAAAAATAAAAAATAAATATTTGGCGCTACAGCTCCTTAAGTGTCTGTGCCTAGCTTCGCGCAACCACTCGTTTTGTGTCCGTTATATTTTTCAAAAGAATGGAAGGAACCTACAGTTTAGTGCCGTATCCGAAAGGCCCTTTTGAGAAGCTTTCTCGAGACAACAATACTCTCGGACGTTTGTCAGACGTTCGCGAGAGGTGGGACCGTGAAAAAAACTTGTTGGTGTTTTCTGGGATTCGAACTCGGAACCTCACATACTAACCACTTACGAAACGGCGCCCCACCGTTTTATAATACCAACAATTGTGAATGGTCTTCTTCATACTATTTTCCTAATTTCCGAATACGATTTCTTTTTGTGTACCTAAGTGTAAGTTTTACATTTATCAGTTCTAATGCATGATAAATCTTATAAACTTTCACTTCTCAAATGATTTTTCATAAACCATACATCTCCCCCTTTAAAAAATGATATAAGTTCATATAATATATTTTAATTAATGCATATTTGGAAAAGACATAACACATTTTTACATACAAAATATATTTTGAAATGGAGATGTACATTTTAATTAAGATAAGTACGTAAGGCGCATTTAATTTTCATTAATGTTTCAATAACGTATGACTGAAATTAATTTATTAGATATATCTTTAATAATGTTTTTTTTTTAAAAAGCTTCGAGTGTTGCGAACTTTTGTTTCAATGGAAGAGTTCTATTGTTTAAATTTGTCATGAAATAATCTTTTCGTATATGCCTAGAATTTCTTCTATATGTTTTTTCCCCTTTCAAGTTCTACCAAATAGGATCTGGGTTCTGGCAATTAAAACTTTATTTTTTCGAATCACTCGAACTAAAAGGCTGTTTATAACTTACTTTTCTATTATAGTACGTTTCTGCTTTTTCTTAGATTTACTCATACGAATAAGAGAATTCTCTGGAAGTTTAGGTCTTAGATTTGTATCATGTGAAGGTATCTTTGTTTTCAATGTTCTGTTAAATAATACCTGAGCTAGTAAATTCCCATTGTTTAGATGTAGGGTGTTTCTATATTTTTAAATCATTTAAAATAAGTCCGTTTTGGATGAATGACTTTTACTGATAAACCGTTTGACTTATGATGATTAAGACTACCAAAAACAAATTTACTGCCACTTTCTTTCGCAAAATACAAACATGTGGCAATCTTGAATCTTAGCCTCGTCCCCTTGTGCAAATTGGATGCTGCCAAATATGCAGCAAACTAATCGCCTGCGACGACGACAGTGCAGTCGACTTTATCAAGTCCGCCATCGTCGCCGCGGGGATTTTTGGGCATGTGCTAAGCTTGAAGCCGTGAGTAGAGACGATATTTCGCTCAGGTCAAGGGCTTGCACCTGGGTCCCCAAGGAGCCAAACGACACACAAGACATTCTGCTTATGATTCAGATGCAGAATTCTTATATTTCAACTCATAATTGTAAAATAGTAACGACGAAGGTGGTAAAGGACACCGGGGAACTATTACAGTTCTCCTTAATTCGGAATCCCTTGCTCCTCTGGTAAATAAGGATAATGAGGTTAGATATTTCCTTAAAACCATCCGCTTCAAAATCTACGAGCAAGATGGGAGGCTCAGATTATGCTGCTTTCGCACCCTTCACTAAGAAGCAGGACACGGACGACCATTCTTCTGATTCAAAGGACACGGATACAACTGTGATCCTGTCGTTTGGCTTAATCGAAATCTCTCATGATGCAAATAATCCAGATAAATTTCCACCACAGTAAGGCGGCTTCTGGTAACCTTATTTTCTACCTACAAGAAAGTGGGAGCGGGATTATTGCTAATCCATCGTCCTTATCCAGGAGCCATGGATTAGCAATAATCGACTTGCCGGGCTAAGGGTAAAAAACTACAAAACTCATATATGCTAACTGTGAAGGTAAATTGAGAACCTGCATCTAAGCAAAGAATAGCATTAATATCCTTCTTTTGTCAATTTATTGTAGCTCTGATTTTACGTTGGCGAATTTAGAGGTCTCTTCTCAGGAATCTGTGTGAATCTCCTTGCCTTACCTGGCCTACGACGATGTTGGGCCACTTTCGTCCACAACATAATACGGCCAATTAGAGCAGCCGAAAAGACGAAAAAGTCAATTTTACTTGGATGCGACGCAAATGCCCACCATACTATCTGAGACAGCAGCGGCATTAATGAAAGAGGTGCGAATATGTTTAAGTCTTTGATGAAAACTAACCTCGTTATTTGTAACAAAGGTAGTGAACCAGCGTTCGTTTGTCAATGGTGGCGTCTACAATTCCAGTTATGGTGAAGTTAGTGAACACCTTGCGCGAGCTGCTTCAACATATTCGGATCACAGGTCGGTAAGGAATTTCCAATGATGGCGTAATGATAGCGCTCACACTCCCGACTACTGCCACCGGTGTGCATGGATCCCGCGTCCCAGGGATATAACAAAAGGAACTGGCCTCCTGGTTGGGGCTTGTGCTGTCCGAGTAACTTCCCTACAACATGAAAAAAAACACTGGCTCAGAAACAACCACATGCCTCGGATAAGGACGATTCAACTGATGACGACCCCAGAACAACAACCACCTTTCGGATCTGTGCGTGGAATGTTCGTCCCTTAACAGACCACGTGCAGCCAAACAATTAGCAGAGACCGTGGACTGCTATGAAGCATATATAACCGCCACCCAGGAAGTGCGATGGGATGGGCTGGATAAAAAGAAGATGAAAAGCGTGACATCTGCTACTGTGATTGCTACAGAGTAATACTCAGCTATATCAGACTTCCGGATGGAAATGTGACGACCTCTAGTAGAGTCGCACCCGGCGACTTCAATCACGAAATATTCAGATCAAAAGCGCCGAAAGGGAGAGTTGGCAACCCTGGATATAAGATAGTGCATTTGTCATCAGTGAAGGATAGATTTAAAGAAATTTGAAATTTAAATTTGTTTCAGTAAAGTAAAAGTGTGTCCAATCAAAAGTGTAGCCCAAAACACATATCAGCAGCTTGAGTGCAGAAAAAATACCCCTTATTTTGGCGGAAAAGTGACTTGGTAATTGAATCTTATTATAGAGGTACGCTGACAGAAAAATAGAACTTTGTTCTCTCCACTTAAGCTTGTATATTATTTTGTACCCACTACAGGAGCTTTTAAAGAACTACAAATAATAATATTGGCTGTGAGAAAAATATTGCATGTTTTTAGGCCTAGGTGATATTAACTTTCGAACGTAACAAGTATGCCCAGAAGTATGCAGCGAACACCAGTAAAAACTAACACCTCACCAATAGTTCAAAAAGCAAAAAGAAAGTTGACAGAATCCTTTCCAGAAAGTAAATCAGCGATGGAGGCAACAAGCTCAGTTGGCAGTATGGACATCAAAGATCTAATGAGCACGTTGCAAGACACAGAAAAGCGAAACTCAAGAACCTCCCTACCAAAACGGATCTAGAAGATATTAAGGTGGAGATACTTTCAGTTAAAGCCGAAGTCACCGAACCACGCGAAGAAAACCAACACTTAAAAGAGGAGATTAAACAACTGAAGGAAGAACGAGATAGAGATATCCGCAATATGGCATGGTTGGAGAGTCAAATTACAAATAAAAAAATACTATTCAAAGGCCTGGAAACACAAAACTCCCTGGCAGAAGCGGTCAAAAGAGTATGTGTTGAAAATCTTAAAATGACATCAACAATTAAGATGCTTTCGACACGAAAAATATACGAAAGAAACGGAAAAATGATGGTTCTCGTTGAGCTCGAATCGATAGAAGCAGTGAATTATGTTTTCAAGTGTACTAGGAACTTAGTGGGCACTACCATTAATTTGGAAAGAGATTTAAACCCAACAAGGCAAGAGCATAAGAAGGCTCTATTGTATCTAAAGAAGTGTATTCGGTCTGTAAGTCAGAAATATAAGGTAACAGTAAGAGATGATAAGCTGAAAATTGGGGATAAATGCTTTACATGGAACAAACAACAACAGCTTGTATGCGGAGCACAAAGAGGTGAAGAAGCTCTAAGAGAGCTTTATGGAAGTGCTAACGAATCAATAAAATCTAATTACAAAAATGTTTTTGAGTGTATGAGAAATACAAAAAACTAGATAAGATACGTCGCTGTCATAAAAATAAAATAAAAGAAATATGTAAAAATGAATTAACAACACATAATTATACATCAGAACAAAACATTAGGATATTATCATATAATACACACGGCCTGGCAAATAAATTTTTATACCCTTCATTCTTTGAATATGTAACTTCTTATGAAATATTTATTTTAGTAGAAACACATGTAACTGCTGAGAAAATAGACCAAGTGGAAAAATATTTTACAGGCTTTGACACGTATTGGAAGCCAGCAACGCGGATTAATCGTTTTGGCAGAGCTATAGGCGGCTGCATGTATGGAGTGAAACAAAGCCTAGCAAAGGAGGGCGTTAAGCATAAATTTCAAACTACAGAAGATATAGATACAGTAATATTAAATGTAAGAGGGATCTCTTTAACTGTTATACCCTTATACCTTAGAGGAGTAGTTTGGTCGTACGAATTCAATACTTTAAGACGCTATTCTACTGATAGCAATATGGCGAATGCTATAATAATTGGAGACCTAAATATTAGGCTGGGTGAATTACAACAGCAAATAGAAGAAACCTACAAAATGGAATTTCAGGCTGGACTAGAGGTCCGACATTCGAAGGACCAAGTCATTAATGCAAATTTTCTAGACTTTTGCACCGACTACAATTTAATAATATTAAATGGCAGAACAAGAGGAGACGAAGAGGGAAACCTAACTTTCGTAAGCAGTTTGGGCGAATCAGTAAATGATATATGCAGCATATCGCAAGAATTACTGCAGTATGTCGAAAGTTTTGCAGTGGAAGAAAAGATATGGTCAGATCATTTACCAATAAAGTTATCTTTAAACTTCAGGTTTATTCATTTTATTCATTTATATAAATTATAACATCTTTCACATTAGACCTGGGGCCCATTTAAAGTAAAAGTTAAGTTGATTTAAGTTAAGTTAACGAAGTTAAACATAAAACAAAACTGAGAAAAATAATAATAGGTCGAGCAAAAAACAAAGGAAATAATAAAGATTTATATATATGTATATGTACATTAAGAGAAAAAAATAAATAAAAATAAATAAATATAAATTACGAATAGTAATGCAAACAAAATCAAGTTGCTGCCAAAATTATTATGGAAAGATTCACAAAAAGGAAATTATCAACGGAACCTCAATATAAATTTGCAAAATCTACATGATCAGGTGGAATTTAAAGAGCTAAGAGATCTAACCGATATAATAAAAAAGTCAGTAGACGAGCGAAGAGGTATTAAAAAACACTTTACTCCAAAAAGCTATTGGTATGATATCAGCTGCAATTATGCAAGAAAGAAGGCTTTTAAAAGTCTAAACGAATACAGGAAAACAAAAAATCCGAGGGATAAAGAAAGATACCTGCAAGACCGAGATAAGTACAAAGTTATGTGCACCAGGAAAAAGAGATTATATCTCCAGCAGTTCATTCAGAGAATAAATACAGTTCAGGATAGTAAGGAATGGTGGAGACTTGTGAAAGATATACGAAACTAAAACTATCAAAAAGGATCACAAATCCCCGCTGCGACTTTTAGAGCTTATTTCAATGTACTGCTAAATCCACCACAAGTAGCTCAATCGATACAATACGCACCTACACTAAATGTTGATGAAAAACTAGACGAACCGATTACAATACAAGAAGTTAAGGCCATTCTAAAAAAAAGGAAAGCTAAATAAAGCTCCTGGAGAGGATAGAGTTCCTTACGAATTCCTAATAAATGCTACAAATGAATTTTTGGATCAACTCGTACTTATTTATAATAGGATACTTAATGAAAGTAGGGTAGATGACGCATTTATCAGGACGATAGTTTTTCCAATACTTAAGAAGGGAGATGTTAATCAACCTTGCAATTACCGAGGCATATCCTTTATGAATTGCACAGCCAAACTTATGATGGGAATTTTGAATGAAAGACTATACACATGGGCTGAAAGCAATGATGTTCTGATAGAGTACCAATCGGGCTTCCGCAAACAATATTCAACGGTGGATAGCATCTATAATTTGGCGGCCATTGTCCATCTTAAGCTTGCTGAGAGGAAAAAAGTGTACGCTTTTTTTGTAGACTTTAAGGCGGCTTTTGACACGGTTACGAGAAAATCGCTAATTTATAAGCTTAATGTGTTAGGAGTGTCAAGTAAATTCACAAGACTAATAGAAAGCATATATAAGAACACAAAATCAGCGGTATGGACGGGCGAAGAGATTTCTGAATATTTTGAGACACGGTCAGGTGTTAAACAGGGCTGCTTGATGTCACCTCTTCTCTTTGTTCTATATATTAATGATTTACATGATTATATAGGAGGTGGACTAAATATTGATAATATAAATATAAGACTTCTACTGTATGCGGATGACATGGTTATCTTGGCAGATGACATCGAAATTATGCAAAAAATGATAGAACGACTGGAACATTACTGCAATGAATGGAACCTAGAAGTCAATTTGAGCAAATCGGAGATTATGGTTTTCCGAAACGGAGGCAGATTGTCTGCGCAAGAAAGATGGTTTTTTAAGGGAGAGCAACTCAAAACGGTTTCAGAATTTAGCTATTTAGGAGTAACTCTGACACCCAAAATGACTTTCGCCAAACATGTGGAAAAAAGAAATATCCGGGCGAAGTATGCAATAAATGCTACATGGCAAAATTTCTTAGGAAAGAAAAGTATCTCACTCAGAATGAAATGGAAGATATATTTGGCGGTATGTAGAGCAATTCAAGCTTATGCAGCGCAGGTATGGGGCTTCAGACATTTTGAGGACGTGGACAAGTTACAACGCTATTTTCTTAAAAGAATTCTAACACTTCCGGAGTTTACTCCAAATTACGCTCTGATGATGGAAACAGGGGTTGAAGATAGCCACATTTATACGTTTGAACTACACCTAAGGTACGTCACGAAAACTATGTTCCAATATGACAATAGTAGATTGCCACATCAACTGACCAACATATTGCTAAGGAAAAAACTTTTTTGGGTCAAGGCACTAAATGAGATATGCAGTAGCCTAGGTATGCAATGGAATAGAGAAATGGCCTCACGAGCAGAATGGGAGAACAGGAATATAGATATTATAAATCAACTCAAGTTGAAAAACCACCAACAGAGATTACAGAGAGTAGCTGGGAGCAGTGCCCGTATCTACAAACATCTGGACAACACGACTTGCCAACACTACTTCATTGATAGTAATGATCAAAGCAACATCACATGGATTTTTAAAGCGCGCTGCGACTTAATTTGGCTGAATGGAAATGGATACAATCCAAATGACACGAATCTATGTACGCTGTGCAATTTGAGGGAGATAGAAACGATACAACTTTTCCTGGGCAAATGCCCCATCCTCAGAGAGTTTAGATTAGCCGCTTTTGGGAAAAGTTTACTTACAGAGGATGAAATAATACAAATACTGAATGGAAATTTAAAGTCAGACTGGGAAAAGTTAATAAAATACCTTAAAATCGCTTTAGCTTATAGAAAGATATTAATTTTAGAATATAATTGAACTTCATTGAATAAAATAATAAATGTGAATTTATATTAGCTTTATCTTGATATTATGCAAACACAAAGAAATTGATTTCCGACAGACGACGCTTTTTGTCATTGTTGTACGCTCTTTATTTTAATTATTTAATCGAAGAAAAATCTTACAAAGAAATGTAAAACTTTTTGTGAAATAAAGAACATTGAATTGAAAATTGAATTGAAATTGAAAAGCGCCGAAAATTTCAGAGGAAGTTGTAAGCGATCGCATGCTCTCGCGAGCGGCAAAAAATTTCCTTCCAGACAAATCGGCAGGACCAGGTGTAGTTATCCTAGCGTGGATATACACCTTAGTTTTTCTGAACATGCCAAATACCTAGGTCTTATAATGGCCAAGAACCTAAGGTGGAAAATGAACGTACATGAACGCTCTATACGCATGTAAAAGATCTTTGGCCTAAAAGTGGGGTGTCCGTCCGCAAATAATGCACTGGCTGCATACAGCGGTAGTAAGACCAATACTCATGTATGGAATCTTAGTCTGGTGTACTGCACTGGAAACGGTCAGCTATTACTGCTGTTAGTACGATTCTGAGGTCAGAATGTGTCTATGTCTATGACAAAGGATGTCGTAGGGGTAGGCATTGTCTTCCAAGCGAAGGTTAAGGCTATTCTTGAAGCGGCTGAATGGCTATCGATGAGATCGGTATACAACACGGACATCGTAATTTACACGGAGAGCGAACTAGCTTTAAAAGCACTCGAATCAGCAATAATAAGGTCTAACTTGGTAAAGCAATGTCGCGCATCCCTAAATAGGATATCGAATTATTGCAATCTCACTCTATGGTAGGTAATACAAAATCCCTATAGCGACACTGAAACAGGCCAATGAGAGATGGTGCAATCTTGACACATGCAACTAACTATGCGAGGCAAACATGGCCCCAATTAAATAAAAGAAAAACAAAACGGCTGCTACTGATCAGCAGACCACGCATAGGTATCAAAGTTGGATTTTTAACTGGTCATTGCGTACTTAAGGCACGCCGCAAGGCTTGGAATACCAGCCAATGACTTCTGTCGCAGCTGTATGGACGAAGAAGAGAAGGAATTCCTCTTTCAATTGCTCTGCGGCTGCACAGTACTATCTTCAGCTAGAAAACAAACTCTTTGGCAATACTTCTTTCAGTAACTTACAGATATCGCCGATTCGGATATCAACAGCATCTAGAAATAAATCCAAAATCAAAATGGTTCCAAGAGTAACGGAAATAACTGGCTCACGTGGTAACAAAATGGAACTCATTTGGTCTAAATGAATCCTGACGATTACGGAGGATAGCCACCTAACCTAACCTAAACATGTGGCATGAGTTGCTTGATGTCCGTTAGAAAATGATAAAAACTTTCATCTTCCTTTTGAATGCGACTGTAGAACTTGCAGCTCTCATAGACTTCATCTTTTTTTGAGGTTGCAATTGCAATATGTCTCAAATTTCTTTCGAATGTCATCTAAGGTGGCTTCATTTTTTTCTTGATTGGCAAAGTATTATACATTTCGACAACCTCCTCAGCAACTGTGTTAAGTAATATTGCTATTTCTAATTGAAATTTTTTATCGTTTTTGTGTTTTCAGAAGCAAGTATGAAAATTTCAAACCTTTGTTTGATTTTTTTTTTATTTTCACACAGATTTCCGTCCATAAGTAATAAGTAATGGTTTAAATAAGGTCGTTTAAACTTCTCTGACTGTACTCTTGTGTACCTAATTAGGTCACAAGGGGTTTCGTTTAGGAAATTACTTCTGGACAAAGATACATATAACTGTATTGTTAATATTTAATTCAACTTCTTCGATTTTACAATCAATTAGTTAAGATCCCGAGCTAAGGTGCACAATTGATTCATTAATTGCGAACGCCCTTTGACCATTAATATGTGTTAAATTGGAGGCTAGGAGGAAGAATTTCGGAAAGGATAACATCACGCATATCCCACCAGACAAAGAACATTATCTTTTTTGTGTGAAGATGTCCGAGCACCGCTGTGCCCAAGAGTTTATAATATCTTCGGAAAGTTTGTTTAAATTAATCAAAAAAGATTTGCATTTGTAACCATACACAATTCAATTGACTCAGTAACTAATAGAAGATTACTATATGCGCCAATGCGAGTGAACTCAAAAGGTTTCGCAGTTCTATATGGACGACCCCAATTTTTGAGAAAAAATCATTATGAGTGACGAAGCTTTTTTCGAGCTATTTGGCTCTTTTAATAAACAAAACATCCCCTATTGGAGCAATGAAAATTCTCAATTGATACACCAACAACATTCACATCTTCGTAGAGTCCGCCATTTGAGCCGGCCGGCGGCGGTATCATTGGGTCATATGATTCGTCTGAAGACGAAAGAAGCAATGTTTAACAACTACATTTTTAACATTTTACATTTAATATTTTTTGCTGTCCGAGTCTGATCGATTGGACATGAGCCTACAACACATGTGGTTTTATCAGAATGGTGCCGCATTACACACAGCTAACGACAGGTGGGAGACATTTTTCCAAGCCGCATAATGTTACACAGAGCTGACATCGGTTTGCCCCCTCGATCCACTGATTCGGCCGCCGCAAAGTTCTTCCTTTGGGTGTACTTGAAGAAAAAGGTCTACGGCAACAAGGCAACCATAATCTCAGTGCTGACGGATGAAATTATTCAAAAAATTGATGAAATAACACTCGAAATGTGCCAAAGTCGTATGCAAAATAAGGTTAACATAACATGCATCTGCACACTAGCCAGAGGCGGACATGTGGCCGATATAATATTCCGTACATAGTTGTTATATAATAAATAAAGGAATTGTGATTCATTTCATAGTTAGTCAAAAGCAAAAAAAAGGAGTTTGTGGACGAGTCGTCACTTCAAAGCAGAACAAGCTTGTCCAATTTTTTTAAATCGCGATTTTTATATCACCACACGGCCATGTATGTGCGCACTTGGCAGTGTACCAATCATGTCTTTATGTGTTACAGCTTCCATTCAGGGTTTTTTTGTCCAAACGACTATATGCCTAGTTTTACAATTTACACACGTTTCTTGCATAGCTAAACACTTGCGCTTATTTTATCATTTGCGCGCACTCAAGGGGTTAAGAATACCCTTAACATGTTTTTCATAGAGCGGCTTTGAAAGGGATAGATAGAGGAGATAGAAGATTTGGTGTAATGGTTTGAAGCTCAGTTGTTTATGCTTCAGAGAAACTATGCGGGTGGCGTCCAGATAACTGGAAAGTTTTTTTTTATTTATTGTCTTTGCTTCTGATTCACAGCATTTTTTTCGCGACCACCGACGTCATATCATTCATCCAATAGAGCGAACAATTCTTCCAACCATATGACAAAGCTACTGCCCGTTTTTGCTTTTGCAGTAGTGTTCACACAAGCTTTCGCAATTGATCGGACTGACTTAATATATTTCAAGAGAAATAAATAAATGCTTGTCAGGATTTGAACCATGGACCATTAGCGTGGCAATTGACGGCGTTACTACTCCACCCTTACGAGTAACTTTAAAATACTTTCGTGAAAATGTTAATTTCTGTGACTTAATTTTACATTATAGTGGTTAAGTGTGAGCATTCACATTACGTTGCGTATGATACCTCGTGTCAGTTAACCGGCGTTATATATAAGACATCAAAAACTACAAAAAGTCATGTATCCGACGTCGTACCAGATGTGTATGAAACGAACCTTACAGATTTTATTTTTCTCGAAAGCGGCTGCTACTATTTCCTTCTGATTTTATATTTCTCTACCTCCCGACGCAAAAGCAAAAAAAGTAATCAAATCCTTGTGCCACGTGAATTGACCTCTCGGTTTTCGTATGAGACTTTTTTTTATTCTAGGAGAAAGCGTTATTCCTCACATTTTTTCAAGAATTTGTTTTGATCGGACATGTCGTAACTGCTGAATATTTTTTTAGAAAGGTGCATTTTGGGCATACCTTTCTTTAAGAAAAAGGTGTCACATAGGCATGAGAATATTACGTTGACACTTGTCAGCGTTGGTTTGCACTCTTTCGTTCTGGAAATACAAACTTTGCTGATGCTGTTGTCTTTGGATATCCATCCACCACAGACGACAATCATATCTTGGCTGGAATTAGGGTTGACTGGCATTTGACGATATGGGAAATCGATCAGCGATGAACAACCATACAACCGTTTCGCAGAGACTCGAAATGCTTGAAATGTCGAAAAGGTGGATGTTTAGTTTCCTCACGATCTCAATGAAAGAAACATTTTGGATCGCATAACGACCTGTGAGTCTTTGTTGAGATGGAACTCGTTTAAAAATTTCCTGAAAAGAGTGATCACGGGAGACGAAAAATGGGTGGTTTACAACAATATTCAACGTAAGACGTCATGGCGCGCTCCTGGTGAATCATCGCAATCGGTCGGGCAAACCAGATTTTCACCCCAACATGTTGCCTGTTTGATTGGTTTGGCGAGTCGATTTTACACAGTCAGATCATATATTGTTCTCAGCTCGATATTTTGAAGCAGACAATGGAAGAGTTAGTGAACAGGAAGGACGCAGTTTTACACCACGATAAAGTCAAAGCACACACAGCTTTATGACGAAACAAAGGTTTAATTCCTTTGGCTGGGAAGTAATGCAACACCCACCATAGTCTCCAGACCCTGTGTCTTCTAACTACCATCTTTTTCGCTCTCTCCAAAACAAATTCAACGGGAAGCAATTTAATTCCGAAGATTACATCTAAACGCACCTGGAAACCTTCTTTCCCAAAAGTCGAGTAACTTCCAGAAAAGAGGCATCACGTTTCTTCCAGAACGTTGAAACAAAGTAATAGACCATGATGAACAATATCTTATATATTAAATAAAACTTTTTATACAAAAAATGTATATTTAATTTTAACCCTAAAAAACTACAGAACTTATTTAACAACCCAATATATACTTTATATTTTCTATGATTTTTGTAAAATTATAAAGAGAAGACGAAAACATACGAGGAGTATTTCCACTAATAATTTCATTATAATTATGTGTTGCAGGTACGGACCATAAATTTATCAAGATAAATCTACCCAAATTAAGAAGTATGTATCTACAGCAAACGGCAGACGACATCTTCACAAATGCTAATACATAATCTACAAATCCTAAAGTTTCAGAAGTTTTTTTGTTTGTTAAATGCATGATACTGTCATTATCTAATGATGGTATGATAAAACCGCACCACTAGCCTTACAAATGGAAGCGTGATTATTCTATGTGTACATACTTATATATACATATCTACATTTAAATTTGCATTCACTAAATAGCAACGCTTTGTTCTAGGAATAAGTTATTTACCTAAAACTTATTTGTTTGAGTTTCTTGAAATAGACGGGCGAAAATCCAAAACTTTTTAATTCGAAATTATACTCTTCACCATTGTGGAGTTGAAAGCCTCTCTTGCGTTCCTCCATGGGATTTATAAAATCTTTTGTAAGTAAAAGTCAAGGAGGGGAAAATTATAAAGAAAATTACAAATAATCCTCAGTAAATTCGAAATACATTTGGAAACGTTAAGTGGCTCTTAATCGTGTATGTGCGAGTGGTTCTTGAGCAGCTAAGACGTTAGGGTGGAATATTGTAGGGATTTCTAAAGTACTTTGTAAATGAACGTAGTGTGTTTAGTGAAATTGGCATGAACACTAGTACACAGAAAAGGATTATACTTGCGTGTTTTATGAGGTAATTACATTGTTCTCATAACTGCCGTAAATACTTTTTCAGGAGATCCGTAAATAAATATAAATAATGAATAAAATGAAATGAATGGGGAGGATGAAGGGTGGTTTATCACAAGCAATCAGTTGCAAAGCGGTCCATTGAATTGTATTTACAACCCTAGTAAGGAAAGCACATAGTACAATTTCTGCGTACTCTTAGTAAAGTCCAAAATTTCAACCAGGGTAAGTGATTGGATTGAGCCCATTCCCATGATAGAGAGACCCGGGATGCACAGTTTTGTTCTTGCAAAAGCAGGACACTGATAAGTGTTGTGCTATATCCTCGCTTTTGAAGCAAAACATGCACGCAGGGTCTACAATAATTCACATGTTCACCATATGATGGTCACATGTATTGTATGCTGTGATTAATCCAACCATTCCGCTGCAGTCTATACTAATCTCACTATATTAGTATTTTAGAGCGCTTTTATTTGGCCCTTTCACAAAACACTTGGTGGTTCTGCAAGAGTCCAAATTAGACCATCTCTAATCATTTACAGAAACCATATGAGAGTCGAGCTTCTTGCCAAAGTAACACCAATCACACCTACCTACCTATCTTTGAAAGCGCATTAGAGATTTCATTGCCTACAATTCTGCTATGTCCCTGTACACAAATAAGACAAACCCTATTCCATTTACAAAGTTTGTTTAGTTTGTACCTACCTACATCCTACAACAATCTTTGAGTGCTATATGGGAGTCTTAAGTGCCTGAAGTGCAGCCTGGCTGTCACTTTATAAGCTGGTACTTCTACCACGCCATTTCTCAGCAATTACCCAGTTTGCCACGAGTATGGCGAAAACTTTCGTTTGGAAGACTGTCGCTATTTTGCCCGGAATTTGGTCCCATTGTCCAAAAACCAGCCAACTTCAGTCCCGCAGTGGTGATAGAGCAGTCAGTGTAGAAGCATTAATGAAATCCTGAAGAATGTCATTTGGATTTTCCCATTTGAACTTCTCGGGGAAATACACTTCCTATCTTCTACCGATACTTCTACTTCCATATTATCGAAAGGCATCATGTACACGTTGTTCCGACATCTTACGAAATGGCGTTGCATACAGCTAAGTCCAATGGAAGCAAGTTAAATAGCACGTTGAGATCGTCGCCAGAAACAGTGCGCATAGCGCCAGTAACTCAATGCAATTTGGTTAGTACAGAACAGGCAGACTTAACCAACGTCCTAGGCCACCATACTACAGACTCGTAGTTGAAAATTGATCTAATGATAGCTATGTACTCGTACAACTTGTGTACTAGAGGAGGCCTCAGACCCTAAGTCATATCAAAAGCTCTTCGACCCTGCCAACAAATTCTGAGAGCTCGAGTCGAGTTCAACTTAGCGTGCTTATGTCATTTTAGCTTACTATCTAAGATTACTTCTAGACATTTAAAATCAATTGGAGCAAGTCGGAGAGTTAAACCCGTTAACTTTGGTAGCACAAGGCAATCACGTATTCTCTTCCGACTAAATAACACTACGGCAAACATCATCAGAATAGGTTTAGATATGAAATCGAAAATTTTGCATTTCCAATCTGCCTTGCGGGCAGATTTACAGGACTTACCACTCTGAGAGTCTTTACATGGTTGACGTTATACCTTACTACTGGATATATGTCATCAGGACCGGGAAATTCATATTACTCGAAGGACAAAAAGGATAATCATTCCTGCGACTACTATCCGGGGGATAATATTCCACTAAAGCCTTGTAATTTCAGGACTGGATCCGAAAGTTTTAGCCTATAAGTTCCGCTCAACTGACACGACTTCGAAACCTCGAAAGAACATCGTGAGCAGAACATTATTGGCTTCTTGGGCAAACCTAGTGTAGGAACCATCGGACTTTCGAATTGAATCCTTCTGAAAGATTGCATAGTCTGGTGGTTTCTTAACTTTCGTCTCATAGTTTTTCCGCACAGAGCGATAAAACGTACAATCAGCAGTACACTCCCATCCATCCCGAATCAGTACACGTGTAAAAAAAATTTAATCCACCCACTGACGGGCCCACTTTTAGAAAAAATGGACTTATTTCAATTTGTAGGTATTGATATCTTCTATAACCATCCATACATTCTACATATCGGGGCGTTTTCTTCAATAAACCAAATTGTAATAAAATACCTGAAAATTTATGGTACATTTCAGTAGATATTTTCCATTTCACAACTCCACGCCCTTTTTAATATCGCGTGGTTTAATCATAAGACATAAATGACCATCCCGTCTCATTATCGTTAAAAAGAATTTTTTTTTTTACAAAAATGGAGCCTTATTATTTTTAAATTCATTATTTAATGAAGAAATATATTTTTAAATGTAATTTTGGCATTAAAATACAATTCGAAATATTGTACACTGCCATTATCAATTTGAGAGAAACGTTGATGGATGAAAGTCACCTTCGTCATCCATATGTTCGTCGACGCGCACGTCGATTTCATTTCGATGAGATTTGGCGAAGCATATCCGGTTGGAATTTGAAGAACGAGTAGAATTCCAGGAACAACATTTTCAAATTCACTTTAATGATCAGAATTTAATCTGCGTTTGTATGGCACTTAAGGGCCATTCACAGCTCAGCGACCTGCGAATGCCCAAACTGCGAACAACCAGTTTTTAACACATTTATAAGCACGTCCTTGACAATTTTATTATTCCAAAAGAACGGAGCTTAATTTATCTATCGATTAATATATAAAAAGTTGAATTCTAATTAGTTTCTACGAAGAAATTAACAATTCGCCGATTTTCCGATTTTTTTTGCGAACTGTGAGCTTTTATTCACATTCCACACATGTAGGACGCAATCCTCATTCCCGCGACCAAAACATTCGCGACAGTTTAACCTCGCAGTTCTTTTGTTTTGTTTTTGGTGGGTAGGATCGTGGTTGAATAGAAGGTAAGATATAACCTTCTCAATGAAAGTCACGCTGTGTATTTATGCATTTTTCACGTTAAGGCAATTAGTTATAAAATGAGTGACAACTGAAATTCGCGGATTGCCGCGACTAGATAAAAAAGTAGCTGTGAAAGAAATGTCAAAATTTGCGAATATTCGCTTATTCGCATTCGCAGGTCGCTGAGCTGTGAATGGACCTTTAATTCGAATGGAATCTGAATTCAATACGTCATGAAAACGGGGTATATGATTCGAATATGAAAGGGGGATGATTGAGGATAAATGGAAAGTTTCGGTTCGAAAAGGTGGACTGTCATCCAAAGAGGCGGGCAGATGGGATGTTTAGGCATAAGGCATCATACGATCCATTTTATAGGGATGGTAACCATTCGGTATGTTTTTATCTACGCCGGTCTTGATTTAATTTTTCTACAACCTTTTCAAATTGATTGTTTCCCTAATTTGAATTTCCTGTTGACTTTTGACCGGTTTTGAAGGGTTTCCGATTTTTCCTAAAGAGATTTCTGCGAAGTTTTTAACTATTTTGCGGTATTTTTTCACAGAATTTCCATCTGTTTTCAAGTATCCATATAGAGTTTGTCTTAAGATGTGTTGGTAAATACAATAGGTATAGTAAGTGGTGAAAGTTGTATTGCAACAATGCACAATAATTGTTTCGACCATTGAACACATTGATTGTTTGTTTGGCATATGCAAGCATTGATGTATCCGCAAAGCGGAGCGGTATGTGATAGGGGTAAAGGTATTTGTAGAAGTGGGATGGCCGTATATCGTTTGTTCGTTCAGACCGAGGCGGTAGTTTTACTAGAGTATTATGCCTCAAAATAGAGAGATGAAGATGATTCCCTCTTGTTTTGTACCAATGGCGGATGAGGAACAAAACGACAATAGCTTCGGTCAAGATCTTCTTTAATGGAACTTTCGTTTTGAGGGGATTGACCGAAGGGCAGAACCTTTAAACGATTTGTCTTCTTTTTTTTTATTGAACGCAGGAACCTGTAATTTTCTCTGATGAATTGTTGCAACTGTTCGGAATGGCTAAATAACTTTACAGTATAACTAAGCAGATATTTTACTACAACCGAGTGTCTCCAAAGAAATGATTTAATTCAAAAAGGATTTGTTTGCCTTGCAATTTATTACATGTTAATCAATTTCCATAAGTGCAAATTTTGCTCTTATCCGTAAGCGCACATTTTTTGCACTTATATGTACTTACTTAGTAAGGTGCACCGTATTTAAACCGTATTTACACACTCAAAAAAAGAAACTGCATACATATATTTATACTATTTGGAATTCTTTTATTTAAAAAAAAGTGAAAATTAAATAAATTAACAAAAACAAAACAACGCCAAAAAAAATAGATACCATTTTGAGTTAAGTATTTAATTGCACACATGTATGTACATTTGTACATACGTCCATGTAGATATTATATCCAAAATAACATTATTAATATATACCATACTACTACAAGTGGGGCGTCGTGGCGTAACTGGTTAGTGTGTCGGACCACTGCGCGTGAGGTTCCAAGTTCGAATCCCAGAAAACACCAGCAAGTTTTTTTACGATCCCACCTCTCGCGAACGTCTGACAAACATGAGAGAATGCTTTTCAAAACAAATTGCCCTTCGGATACGGCACTAAACTGTAGGTCCCTTCCATTCGTGTGAAAAATATAACGCACACAACATGAGTGATTGCGAAAAGCTATTCCCTGATACTTAAAGAGCTGTTACGCCAAATATTTATTTATTTGGACATACCATTGCCATCAGGTTGCCTACCCCGGTAAGCCTAGAAATAGATGGTTGGACCAAGTCCGACATCTCTCCTGGAGCCGTCTAGGGATTCCTCCTGATGAGTTGGAGTCAGTGCCGGAGGATCGAGAAGGATGGAAGGTCCAAATGAGCATCCTACCCCCGCGACCCTCATGAAGGATTAGTGGGCCATGAAAATGTATATATGTATGCACTTTGTATATAGTTTTAAGTGTTGCCGCTTTACTTTTTTTATAAATGTAAATAAATTAAAAATTTCCATTCGGGGTTTTGAAACGTTGTTCACTTATGAGGAATTTGCACTTAAACGTTTTGCACTTATACGAACAAAGTTGTATAGAAATCGCGTGAAATGGCTAGGGGCATCCAAAGTTGTTGCCTTTGTGCGATTTTTCCACTTATCCGTTTTCCGCTTATCCATTCTCGACTGTAATTATGAATATTTTATAAGTGAAGACTTACATCTACATACTTACGTTAATTCTTTCCTTTTTTTCAACTTAATATGTGCTATAATTATAAAATTCATAAACTTTTTTCTTTTTTTTAATTCATCGAAAATTTTTTTTTTTTTTTTTTTTTACTGCTGCTTCGTGTTGTTAACCTGCTGCTTCGTGTTGTTAACATCCTTGTCGAAGTATTCTCTGACAGATCTGTGGACCTGCGCTGTCCAACTGACGGATTACTTTCTTCTGTTGACCCTTGCGTCTGCGACTGTTGAACTTCTGGAATTCTGTTCGAATTATTTTTTTGATTTTCTGAATGATCTACCGATTTTCTCTGCTTAGGATATGAAATAATGTCGTCAGGAATTTCTGCCTTGGTGCCTTGAATTTGTGTGGTGTTGCGACGATAAGTTTTCTCGTCATTTGTTGTGACTATCATCGACCTCGGATATCGTGTGCTGCCTTTGATTTGTCCACCAACCCAGTTTTTCTTTTGTAGCAATCGAATTTGTTGCCCAGTGAAATGGTTTTTGTTCTTTAGCTGTGCGGTCGTAATATGGTTTTTGTTTATCTCGGGACTTCTTAATCCCCAAGGAGGCGTTTGGCTGAACTTGCGGATAAAGTTGTTTTTTTTTTTTATTGTTGGTAGTGCTGTCCTTGTACCACGACTCATCAAGCATTGATTAGGAGACCACAGGGCCTCGCTTCACGGCGTACTGCGATGATTGAGTAACGCCAATTGAAAATTATTTGTTCCGTCCATAATACATTTACGTAGCATATGCTTTGCTGTTTGTACGTACCTTTCACTTAGACCATTGGATTGCGCGTACATTGCGCGTACATTGCACTAGAAGTGATGTGGTTGAAGTTCCAGTCACTTGCGAAGTCTGGAAACTCCTTCGAAGAGTACTGCGGGCCATTGTCGCTTTCTAGAGTAAGAGGGATTCCATGAATTGCAAAGATTTTCTGTAAGTGCGTGATGACCTTCTTGGACGGGCTGTGTCGCAGCTTTGTTACCTCGAAAAATCCGCTGTAGCTATCGACAGCCAACAAGTAGTTATTATTTTGAAGTGAAAAGATATCAATAGCCACTACTTCAAATGGTAGTTCTGGGAGGGGTTGTTTTACCGGTCTTCGTTGCGTGCGCTATCAAATGTGGCATCTTTCAACAAAATCTTTGAGATCGTTTGTCATGCCGGTCCAGAACATGTTTTCACGGGCTCGAGTAAGTGTTCTCTGTATTCCAGGATGGCCCTTGTGAACTTCGAATAGAATATGTTGCTTTTATGCGTTTGGAATGATCACTTTGCTACTTTTGTATAGAAGATTGTTGTCAAAAGTAATTTCATCTCTAAAATGAATATATACTCTAAGTTCATCAGGTAAAGCGTTCGAGTTTTCTTGCCATCCTGCACGCACCACATTCAAAAAGCTGATCAAGTGATTATCTCTTTCAATGTCGTTTTGTAGTTTACGCAGAGCATTTTCAGAAATTGTGTGCATTTGGAGTACTTTGAATTTGTTTTCGTCACCAGTGTCTTCGACGTACCGATGATGTCTCTGCTTAGTGTGTCTGCTAAGTGCATGTCTTTTCCCTTTGTGTATACTACAGCCGGCGAATATTGATTTGTTTCCATTAAGATTCGTTTTATTCTGGCCGGTGCGAAAGCAATCGGTTTCTTGAAAATAGATTCCAATGGTTTCAATTGTAAGCTTCTTACCATAAATGTACGGATAAAATTTTCTACAAGCGAGTCGAATTGCTAGCGCCTCCATTTGTGGATAGTTGGTTTCCGTTTTTGATTGGTGGATATTTGGTTTCCGTTTTTGATTGGTTGGGAATTTTGCATTAATGTATCTCCGATCGCATATGAACTTGCGGCAGTTTGGATTCGAACATCACAGTTGACGTCCTAAGGTTTTAACAATGGAGCTGTACATAATCGTTTTTTAATTACGAGTAGCTATGTTTAATGCATTTTGTTGTTCCTTATCTCAATAGAAAGCCACGATCTTCTCGAACAGCTTTCGTCGTGGTTGGGTGATTTCGGTTTAGTCTGATGTATTCGACTAGTGCATGTTTGCATTTTCCTGCTCAGCATTTATTGTATTTCGCCGGTCTGATTCTTTCCTCTCTCTTTCTAGGGTTCTTAGAATCTTCATTATGCGCATTGTGCTCCCAGCGACTGCGTTCCATGCCTCCTGGCTTTTGAGCATTTCGCCAACGATGTTTTCTGGCGTCAGTGGGTGGCCGAGTTCACTCCTTAGTGCATTCCTTTCGTCGAGGAATCTTGGGCATTCAAAAAATATATGATCTGCGTTTTCTACGCAGTCAGCGCAATACGGACAGTAAGGGCTATTGTCGTGTTTATACTTATGTAAGTACGAACGAAAGCATCCATGGCCCGTTAGGAACTGCGTTAAGTAGAACTCAAATTCTCCATGTTGCCTGTCGAACCATGGCTGGATTTGGTGTATGAGCCTATGGGTCCACCTGCCTTTCTCAGAAGCATTCCAGCGTTCTTGCCATTCTCTTAGGCATTCTGCTCTATAGAGCCGGTTTTCGCTGGCCTCGTTTCTTTCTCTTCTTGCGCAGTACTGACGTTGCTGTTCTACTGCCAGGATATCTATTGGGAGCATTCTCGCTACCACGCAGGCTGCATCGCTAGAAGTAGTGCGAAATGCGCAGCTAGCTCTCAATGCACATATTCGATACACAGATGTGATATGTGCTCTGTATGTTTTAATTGCCATGGCCCCGGCCCAAATTGGTGCGGCGTATAGGATTATAGACGTAACCACTCTAGCCAGCAGTAACCTACGGCTATGTCTTGGTCCTCCTATGTTGGGCATGATACGCGCGAGTGCAGCACTTGCTATTGCACCTTTTCGGCCTACATACTTAAGGTGATCTCTAAATGAAAGTCTCGTATCTATCATGATACCTAGGTATTTTATATGCGGTTTAGATGTGATTTCATGGCCGCCGACTATAATGGTGAGAGTTTCTACCTTCTTCCTACTACTTATCAGGACTGCTTCAGTTTTATGCTCCGCCAGTGTTAGACCAACTGAGGTGAGCCATTTTCGTATTATCCTTATTGTCGTATTGCTTATCTGTTCCACCTCCTCCAACAGTTTAGCAGTGACAATAATGGCGATATCATCAGCAAATCCCACTATTTTTGTTTCTTCGGGTATAGGAAGTCGCAGTATACCGTCATACATAATATTCCAGGCAAAGGGCCATGGACTGAGCCCTGTGGTACTCCGCCTGTGATCTTATATTCCTTGGGGCCGCGGTCTGTATTGTATACCAAGATTCTGCACCTGAAGTAGTCAACAATAACGTCTATGAGGTATTGTGGAACTCTCATCCTTCTGAGCGCTTGTAAGATGTGACTCCAATTTGCCGTATTGAAGGCGTTTTTTATGTCAAGAGTTTGGTTATAACTTTACTAGTACTTTTTGGAACCGCCTCTCCATCTTCTTCCCTGTATAGCCTCTTGTGCCGTTTTAACTACCACATTGATTGCATCCGTTGTTGAGCGCGCTTTTCGAAAACCGTATTGGTGTTCTGAAAGACCTCCAGATTCTTGAATTGCTGCCTCTACCCTGTTACAGATGATTTGCTCCAATATTTTGCCAGCCGTATCTAACATACAGAGCGGGCGGTATGATGATGGTTCATTTGGTGGTTTTTTACCTTTGGGAAGAAGTACTAGGTTTTGCCGTTTCCACTGATCCGGGAAGACTCCTTCCTTCAGGCACGAGTTGTAAATGTTAATAAACATTTCTGGGCTTACTTTTATAGCTGTCTTGAGTGCTATATTTGGGATACCGTCTGGTCCAGGTGCTTTTTTATCTCCAATTTTATTGCAAATCTCGATTATTTCTTCTATGGTTCGGAAGCATTTTCAAGAAATTTAGATAGGTATGTCACCATTCCAAGCAATCTTTGGACTTCGTTTTTATTTTGCGGTGTTTTTAATTTCGCTATGGTTTCTAGTTTTTCTTTATCGATTTCGACGCCTTTTGAGCTATATAGTGACCGAGAAATTTCGTATTTTCTTTTGTTAAATACTTTTTAGTGCATTCGGTCACTTTGATCTGCCAAAAGCCGCGTTTGCAGTCCAATCATGTAAAATATTTCGACTTCTTGATCTTTGTGGAGATTTGGTCTAGACTATTTAAGGGAAAATATCGACGAATTATATTTTTATTTAAATCCGTCGGGTCTATGCAAATACGTATCTTGTCTTTTTGTTTCACGACCACCATCGATGATATACAGGGAGTTGCTTTAATGGTAGGCTTTATTACACCTTTCTTAAGCATTAAATCTAATTCCACTCTGAGAGTTTCTCGCATCGAATACGGTATTCTGCGTGCGGAGTGCATTTTTAGCCTAGCGTTTTCCTTCGGGTCAATGTCGTATTCGAAATTTTTGCGACAGCCAACTGAGCAGTAGTCCGACTGTGACGTTTTGTCGACTGCATTAACTCTGGCCATTAAGTTCGCGTCTTCGCACGCTTTTTTACCCAGGATGGGGAAACCTTTGCATCTACCACTAAAAACTTAAGCAAGTATTTTTTCCGTCTTATTTTTGCAACGATGTTCACTTCTGCTATGACTGGCATTCGTATTTGCTAAACGTGATAATTTTTGTTGTTGAATATAATGTTTGCTTTATTTACTACATTTAACGCAAAACATTACACTGAGCTCCAGAATCTAGTTTCATTTTGAATTTATTCTTATTGATTTCGATTTCTTCGTACCAGTTTTTTGTGTCGTCTTTATTAGTTTCAGAGATTTCATTTATCTCGTACTCGTCATCAGTTTCGTCACTTTCGCTGCAAATCGCATATACTTTTTTCTTTGTTTGGCACATAGCTGGGAAGTGGTTGTGGCGTTTGCATTTTGTGCATATAAACCCGAATGCTGGGCACGACATCCTTTTATGGTAAGTTCCGCATCTATTACAGTCGAAAGTGTTTTCAGCATTGTACCTTTTCTGTCGGTGGTTACCTCTACGGATATCCTTGTTTTTTGTTCTAATATATAAACCTCATCCACATTTTCTAGTCGTTGGCCACATCGCCTATGACTATTAGCTCCTTTGGCGGCCTTAAAAAAATTTGCGCTCGGATTTGTGTATAAAGCTGCTTTTTGATCCCATGCCTTCGCCGATTTATTTGTCATTTTAAAATGTCTGGACAAGATGCTTTCGTACTATCTAATTAATTTTTACTATTTTATTCAATTAATGCTTTTACTTTTCGTCGAATTATGGGCGCGCTTTTTTGGGTTCTTCTGACACCATGTGATGACGATAGAAAGAGACTTTATTTCGATAATAAGGGATGACGGTACAGATATCAATGATGCTAGATAATCATGAATATTTTATAAGTGAAGACTGATAGATGCAAAATGATATTTTTGCGGTACGATAACATATCGAAATTAGAACTTGCTGAACAAAAATTTGCGACTGAATGAAATGCAAAATAATTAGAACTAGTATCGTGTGTGGTCGAAATTCGACCGAGGGGAAAAGAAGAAACAACGCTATGTATCAGTTTACATAATTTTTTTTTGTATTATTCTCCCGTAAAGGGATTTAAGCTAATACAGTCATGAACGTGATGAAAATGATTTTATTAATTTGGTTAAAGCATTTTGTATGGGGAAATCATACCATGTGTGTATGTTAATTTTAACGGTCGCATACGCAGATGATTTTTTCTGCACATCCATGGCACAGTACCTTTCGAATAATATAAGTTTCATCCCTCTCGTTTTATAATAAATACTAAAAAAAAAGTACGACAAATGTCGTATTCACCTATTAATATATAGATCTAAGATAACAAATTGCGAAATGATCATGGCGAAATAATAAATTGCTAAGAATATGTTGGAATAGTGCGTGGGTAAGATACAAGGTGGTATGGTAGCCTAACTTGATAGTACAACATGCACTATTGCTCTACTTGATATTCATTTATTATTCATTGATTCTCATTCATCTATTCATTTATTATTATTCTATTCAATCTATTTAATCCAGATCACATGTGCGGCGATAAAACAGGAGCATTAAAAAGCTATATCGCATCTCATTACTAAAGTAATATTTTACCCGTTATCATATTACATGTTTAAAACAAACCATGACTATCTTTCTAATAGTATTAAGTTTGCGAAAGTGTGTTTGCATAAATACATACATACATATATAAGTAGTTTCTTCCCGATTAGGTACACCAAAGTGGTTAATTTTCTGTTTCCTCTGTGTGAAAAAGGATCGAAATAATTCTTTTTTCGTTTTGTGTTGCTAAGTATTGCTTTGGTGTAAAAGATGTCCCAAAATAAATATTTCTTATTTATAGAAATTAAATAACGTGTTGTTTTATATATTGAAGTTTCATTTTAAATCTGTTATGACATAACCAGGCCCCATTAAACTGGGTGCGGAGTTGCGTAATGAGAATTTAGTTGGATTTCGTAAATTTTTCAAAAACCGGTTTATTTTTTTTTTTTTTAAACACCCCCAAGAAGTGGACGTGGTCATATGTTTTGAATGAAGGAATTGTAGAAATATTCAATTCCTACATATTTCCTTAACGCATTCTTTTACGATTTCTATTAGATACATTGAAAAATAGTATCTTTCAAGGGGATAAGAAGAAAATACTCCAAAAGTGGACTAATTACGGAAAAAATTAAGTGGAAATATCTTATATATAAAATACAATGTATGTTGGTTTGTTTGAATATTTGTTTTTTTTGTATGCTATGGACTCGGAAAGCGCGGAACCGATTGAGCTCAAATTTTCAGACCATCTTCGATATTGTCCTGTGTAGTTTGCTCAAAATCGGCCCACTACTTTAGTAGTAATCTAGTAGTAAAGTACTTTAGTACTACAATTTATTTATTTTTGTTACGTACAGCAACGCACGCCGAAAGGTACCCTTGGTCCAGCAGTCTACCCACTTCTTTTGTATTATAGTACTTTAGTACTAAAAAACATTGATATATATATTTAAGGTTG
This sequence comes from Brachypalpus laphriformis, assembly GCA_945910035.1. Lineage (NCBI taxonomy): Eukaryota > Metazoa > Arthropoda > Insecta > Diptera > Syrphidae > Brachypalpus > Brachypalpus laphriformis. The sequence continues at coordinate 92,165,259 of OX246754.1, forward strand.
GACCACTTACCCTCTATTGCCCGGTACAAAACTGTTCTCTAACAGACTTAGCCCCAGGCGCCTGCCTGACAGTTGTTTTTTTTTTGTTTCTGTTAGGCACAGCAACGCATGCCGGGTGCTCGCTAGTGAAATATATAAAGATCAATTGCGAAAGCTTGTGTGAACATTACTGCGAAGGCATAGGACTAGCAGTAGCGTGGTAATATGGCTTGCAAAACTGTTCGCTCTGTTGGGTGATCGATAGGCCTGTGACATCGGTGGTCGTGAAAGTACAGTGAATCAGAAACAAAGGCAAAAATAACAAAAAATATCCTCGGTTATCTACATGCCATCCCGAAGTTTTTCTGAAACATAAACAACTGAGTTTCAAACTACTACACCAAATCCTTCTCTCTCCCTCAGTCTATCGTTTCCAACGCCCGCACTATGTTGTAATGTAATCTGCATAGGTTTTGCAGACTAGTAAGTCAGTCTGTTACCAGCATCCAAAGTAATGACATCGTTCTCTAACACTATACTAACTTATACTTATCTTTAATAAATAATAATCTGTTATATATACATAAATGGAATATAGTGGTTTTACTCGTGAACACAACAAATTGGCGACGAGGACTTTAATTGCTAAAATTGTGAACCTCCGGGAATTTTACATAAGCCTCAATATAAGTCCGCTCAGTGATGGATCCAGAAATAATTGCTCAGTTTTCAAAGTTGTTAGTGGAACAAAAAAGTTGGATGCAACAGGTGATGAGTGATCAAAAGGTTATGCTAGATAAAGTTATAGGTAATTCGCAAAATGATCTAAATAAAACAGACTCCGTGAACATAAAAAGTCCAGTTCCTATCTTTGCCCCGTTTTATAAAGCAAAGCAAACGTGGAAATCGTATATTAACCAGTTAATTCAGCATTTTAGTGCGTATAGTGTAAGCACTGATGATCAAAAGCGAGCATTTTTTCTTTCGTGGGCCGGTCCAGAGCTTTATGAACTTAGGCAAAATTTATTTTCGGGAAAAAAAGTCGAAGAGGAGACCTATGGATTAATTGTGCAGACATTGACGGAACATTTCGCTGAAAAAACTCACGTATTAGCTGCTCGTTTTAATTTTTTTCAAATGCGGATGAGAGAAGGTCAAAAGTACGCGGAGTGGTTAGCGGACTTAAGAGGTGCCGCTAGAGATTGTAATTTTGTATGCGAGAAGAAAGATTGTAAAGAACCGTTTGTCGAAAATTTAATACGGGATATTATAGTGCTTCATACACCACATGATGTCGTACGATCAGCTGCGCTACAAAAGTCGAATCCAAGTTTAACGGATGTTCTGGCTATTGCTGAAACATACGAATCAACGCAGAAATAGGTGCTCGCGATTAAAGGTGATTCTTCTTGTCAAGTGTATCAAGCAAATTTTACAAAAAACTATAAACCGGGATCACACTCTCGTTCGTTTTCGTCGCGTAAAGACAACCGCCAAGAAAAATATAGTTCGCATGCAGATAAAAGTAGATTTCGGGAATTATCGCGCTCCTGTCCGGGTTGTGAAGTACGCCATGCTCGTTTGCAGTGCCCAGTTCGAGAGGCCACGTGTCGGATATGTAAGGAAGTGGGTCATATTTCTTCAATATGCCCTACAAGGGTAGGAGGAAAGAACGTATGGTACAACCGTAAAGATCAGCAACGTCCAAAAGCCCAGTATCAGCGTCAAGAAAATATTTTCTCGCTGGAATCAATCCAAGGGACTGGGGAAGAAACGACCTACCATCTAATTAAGCAACAAGGCAAGATGTTTGTAGTTACATTATTAATTAACAGTACCTTTTTAGAATTCCAACTGGATACTGGAGCAACCTGCTCGATAATTGGACTAAAAGCATACAGGCAGTTAGGAGAACCCGAATGTCAATCTACACCCCAAATGCTGAAAGCTTATGGTAACCAAATTATTCAGGTGAGAGTCACGTGGAAAAATGTTGAGCATAAATTGTAGCTATTTGTTACCGATATGGAAGAAGGTGCAAATATACTAGGAATGGATTGGTTTACGACATTAAAATTTTCAATAAATTCTTGCAACTTGCTTCAACCCACCACCGAAGTAAAACACATGGTTAAAGGTATTTGTGAGCGCTATCCTAGGGTATTTATGTCAGAGTTGGGATGCTGTAAGGATTTTAGAGCTAAATTATTTTTAAAGCCAGGAGCGCGTCCGAAATTTTTCAAGCCACGGCCACTACCGTTTGCCCTCATGGATCTGGTTAAAGCTGAAATCGATCGCATGGTACAGGCAGGCATTATTGTACCTATTACTACTAGTGAGTGGGCAGCCCCCATTGTTGTAGTTAAGAAGCCGTCAGGTAGTATCAGGTTATGCGGAGATTTCAAAGTAACGGTCAATCCCCAACTTGAAATTGATAGGCATCCAATGCCAAGGATTGACGAAATTTTCCATAAGTTGCAAGGAGGTCAGCTTTTCACAAAAATAGATCTTTCCGAAGCTTATTTCCAAATCGAAGTTGATGAGGAATCAAAGAAATTACTTGTTATTAACACCCCTTTTGGTCTCTATCAATTTGAAAGGTTGCCTTTTGGTATCGCTAGCGCACCAGGGATTTTCCAACGTCTTATAGAGCAAGTGATAGGGGGAATAAAGCACTGTGCAGCTTTTATGGATGATCTGATAGTTATAGGCAGAAATAACGCGGAACATGGCGAAGTGATGGACGAGCTTTTAAGTCGTTTGTCTTCATATGGATTGAGATGTAACATTTCGAAATGTACGTTTGCGGAACCTAACGTACAATATTTAGGACACAGAATAGATGCTGGAGGTGTTAGTCCGTTAGAGGAAAGAGTAGAAGCTATTGAAAAAATGAAGCAGCCTAGCAATTTAGGGGAGCTACAAGCTTTTTTAGGCAAGGTGAATTATTATAACAAATTTTTAAAGGATTTTTCTTCGATGTCAGCGCCGCTCAATGAACTCAGGAAGAAAGGAAGTGATTTTATTTGGACTAATAGACAGCAAAACGCATTTCAGAGCCTTAAGCGCAGTATTATTGATGCTACGAAGCTAGTTCACTTTCGAGACGATTACCCGCTTATATTAGCTTGTGATGCTTCGTCTATGGGCATAGGTGCCGTATTACTCCATAGATACCCAGACGGCTCTGAACGTCCTATTGCTCACGCCTCGAAAACGCTAAACGATCAGCAGAAACGATATAGTCAGGTGGAAAAGGAGGCGCTATCTATTATCTTTGGCGTTCAAAAGTATCACCAATTCGTTTATGGCAGACAGTTTGAATTGGTGACTGATCACAAGCCGCTTTTGACGTTATTTCATCCTCACAAGGGACTCCCTGTTATGACTGCTCATAGGCTGCAACGATGGGCCATCATATTGATGGGGTATACCTATTCTATACGATACAAGCCTACGCACTCGCATGGAAATGCTGATGGACTGTCACGTTTACCTGCTGGTCATGACCAAAGGTTTGATAGTTCAGAGGAGGTTTGTTTTGAGATAAAGCTGGATGAGGAGATTTGCAATTTTCCACTCAACTCCAAATTAATCGCTATGATGACTGCGAAGGATCATGTTCTTAAAAGGGTTTTCAATTATATTAAATTCGGTTGGCCGGAAGCAATTAAAAACGTAGAACAGGACCTTAAGCCTTACTTTGCCCGAAGATTCGCCCTTACTTACCATGAAGGAATTATCATGTATCAGGCAAATAGTTCACGAGTTGTAGTACCGTTGGCTTTACAAGAACGAGTTTTTAGCCTCCTACATGCGGGTCACTGGGGAGTGGTTAGGACTAAACAGCTTGCTCGTCTTCATTGCTGGTGGCCCAGCATGGACGAGCATATTGAGAAGAGCATCAGTCGCTGTGAAGCCTGCCAAAACAATGGTAGCAGCCCGCGACAGGAATTTGTTAGTTGGCCTACACCACCTAGAGCTTGGAGTCGAATTCATGTGGATTTCGCTGGCCCTTTTTTAAACCACATGTATTTCATTTGTGTTGACGCTCTAAGCAATTTTCCTTATGTTGTGGAAATGGGATCTACTACAACAGAAGCAACAATTCGAGCGCTTCAAAACATATTTGCTATTGAGGGTTTACCGGAGACGCTTGTGTCCGATAACGGAACCCAATTTTCTTCAGCTTCATTTAAAGATTTCTGTAATGAATATGATATCAATCATATAACAACAGCTCCATTTCATCCCGCTTCAAACGGAGAGGCGGAAAGAATGGTTCGCACGTTCAAAACAGCTATTAAAAAACAATGTTCGGCAGGATTAAATGAAAGAGATGCTTTATTAACCTTTCTTACTTCTTATAGATCAACACCGAATAACACTGGCAAGTCGCCGGCAGAGTTATTACATGGAAGAGAAATGCGCACCATGTTGTCTACATTGAAGCCTACACTATCACAATCGAAAGCCATCGAACCAATTATTTCAAAGTTTCAGCTACATCAACAAGTTTTCTTCCGCAATTACGCTCGTGGTCCAAAATGGATACCTGGTGTGGTACAAGCTATGATCGGAAAGAAGATGTACGAGATACAAACGCAAAAGGGGAAAACTCGCAGGCATCAAAATCAAATTCGTGGTGTTCTATCTGCAAATGAATTCGCTACAGGTCAACGGCTAACTGAAAGCATCTCAACTCCGACCACCACCCCGGAAGTTAAGAATGGTACCCAGCCGTTTTCTCACAGTCTACCCAGCCAAGGAGCACCAGTCTTGATAGAGTTAAGGAAGTCAGCGAGACCACCTAAACCTATCGTCAGATTTCAATCCAATGTTAGAATTCGTAACCGAGGCAAGCGTTAGAAAATTAAGATGAGAGGAGTGTTATGTAATCTGCATAGGTTTTGCAGACTAGTAAGTCAGTCTGTTACCAGCATCCAAAGTAATGACATCGTTCTCTAACACTATACTAACTTATACTTATCTTTAATAAATAATAATCTGTTATATATACATAAATGGAATATAGTGGTTTTACTCGTGAACACAACATATGTGAAAGCATGTAAAGGGTATTAATAACCCCTTGAGTTCGTGCAAATTATAAAAAATAAAAAACCAACGTCAACATATTTACTAGTACTATCTATGATTTCTAACAAAAATGTTGAAAAAGCGGAATTTTTCGAAAAGTGGACAGAGTAGGCAGATTTCAAAAATGTGTACAATTTTATTGCTTCTCAGAAGTATGTGAAGTTTCATCGTCCTAGCTAAAATATAAGGCCCAAAAAGTACCAAATACACGCCGACGGATGGACGGGCATGGCTTAATTGACTCGGCTGTTTGTTCTAATCATTCATCCTATCTTCTTCTTCTTCCTTTTATCAGCGAGGCCATGATCCGAAAACAAGGGATCACAACCCTCCCACTTCACCGCATTTCTACTGATCCGCATGTGGGGTTCGCCATCATTCATCCTCATCATCATAATCATTCATCCAATATATAAAATAAATAATTGTTTGCTGTCTATCTATTGGATTGTACTTGGAAACGTAGATAAGTCGAAGATGCGCAGTAGTCTATGCAAGCTGTGAACATCATTTGTGTGTAAACAACACATTATACACGAACGATCCTGCTGATGAGATTATCGATACTTACCCCGTTTATATGCAGAGTCGGAACTGGTTCCAAGCCGGTTCCAAATACATATAAACGCAGCTCGAGTCCGAATGAGTTCGACTGGACTCGACTCAGCTAACAGAGCTGGGTCGAGTCCGAAAAATGCATGTATACCTGGGTCGAGTGGTTCAACTGACATATTGTCTCTGTGTGTGTGAGATTTCTTGTTTTTTTTTTTTTTTTTGTTCGGGGTGGGAAATCGCGTTGTTTTGATTGAGTTCATGGTTAGCTGCGGATAAGGTTGTCTGTTCAGTTATTTCATATTTATTAAATCCAAAAAATAGAACTAAACAGAACACAAACACAATCAAAACCAGTGTGTCTGCTATACTCATCTATCAGATCGACCACATTTGGACTTTTGGACCATTCGACTCGGTGTGTAGAAATACTCAGATCGAAATCTGGACTCGAACCTGACTCGACTACTCGACTCTGCATATAAACGGGGTAACTAACTACCAGACAGTGACGTGAGGTAGTTTGGGTTTATTATTGGTTGTACGATCCAACGAGGAGGACGTAGAAACTGAAGAGTGAATAAAAAGGAAAAAATAAATTATTGTTTTGTTTTATTGAATTATAGTGTAGCGGTGAGATTACCCAAAATGGGAAAGCATAAGCGGCAAGATATGTTAAATCGCCCAGTGCTAATGGTTGCGAAAATCGGTCACTTAAGAAAAGTCGACGGTCTCAATGGTAGAACGGTTAAAGAGTTCTGATAGGCGTTCCTCTAATTCTAATTGTTGCGAGTCCGGTGGTAGAGTGATTAAGTATGTGTTGAAAAGCGACTGTATTCCGGAATTCAGTCGTCCCAAATATGAGCGCGGAGAAGTGGCTTTTAAAAATCGACCAATTAGCAGCAATAAATGATTGGGACGATAAAGCCACTGTGTACCAAATTCAAAGCAGGCTCTCCGTGTTAAGCAAAGAGTGGTATAACAATTTATCTTCGTACGATATGACTGGGACGAATGGAAGTAGCTGATATTAAAATCGTTCCCATATACGCATGATTTCGCGGCCAGCTTACGGAAATTGGTAAGCCGTGTGAAGATTTCTTCGGAAATAATGACCGGATACTATTTTTCGAAAATGAATCTTATACGAGCTTGTAAAATTACGGGAAAAGATGCGGTTTCGTGTTTAATTGATGGCCTCGGGAGTGGTTTATTGAAAAACAATGCAAAAGCAGGACGTTATAATACTCCAGAGGAGTTATATGGCGAATATTTGTCATTAATAGTAGATGACAAGTATTGCCGTAAACATCGGGAAGAAAGTACGAAATTACTTAAATTGATCCAAACGGTCAAAGAAAAGAAAAATAGGTTGTGTCTTAGTCGTGCTTTAATTGTGGCCAGCGTGGCCACCTTTCATCTAAGTGTAATAAGCCAAAGATTGAGTACAAAAAGTGCAATCGTTTGGGTCACACAAGTGAAAAGTGTCTACGCGGTAATGTATCAAATAAAGCCCTAAATGTAAATTGTGATTTGTCCAACAAAATTCAATGTTATTTTACCGATTGCTATGTGACCAGTAAATTAGTGCGAGGATACATTGATGCTGGGTGCTATCCTGTAACTATTCGGGAAACAGATGCAAAACGTTTAGATCTGGCAATGCAACCATGTTCGTTGAGGGTGAGAGGTTTTTGTGGTGGTTCGTCACGCGTGATCGGTAGATCGAGAGCGGAATTTAAAGTTGATCGGGCAAGTGCTGATGTTGATTTTCTGGTTGTGCCGGATTCAGTTCAAAACGTTGCCGTTCTAGTAGGACAACCGTTTGTAAACGCTAAGAATATTACGGTGGTAATACGTGAGGAGTTTCGATTGTTTGAAGAGAGTGAGACGCCATTAGGTAAAGTGAACGATTTACCTTCAAAGAAAGTGAATTTTTGGACAAAGCACACCACAGTGATTCCGCTCAATCATGCCGGTTTCGTTGAAGTATATAATAAAGACAGTTATACAGAAAATCTCTATGCGGAGTTAAAACAATGATCGTTACCAAACAACGAATACTGGATACCACGATTTGTAGTTAATGCCGCCAAAGGAGCAGCATTTGTACTCAACGTTTCCAAATCTCCGTTGGAGTTTAAAGTTGATCAACTCCTATTGAGAGGTGAACGAATTGGACCGGACATGGAAAGAGAAGAAGTTTCTGTAAAAAGTAAAAGGCCTTGTCAACTGACAATAAACACAAGCTGTTAGGTATGCTTCATAAATATAGAGATTGCTTCGCCCAAACTCTCACGGAATTAGGGAAAACAAGCTCCGAAGAATGGTCAATAGTTTTGGAGAAGGGAAAAACTATTTCATATAAGCCATATCGCATGTCGTTTTTAAAGCTCCGTGACATTGTGGATGAGTTGTTAGAAAATGATCTAGTGAGGGAATCGAATTCACCGTTTTCCAGTCCTGTTTTACTTGTTAAAAAGAAAAATGGTGAGTTCAGAATGTGTATCGATTTTCGTTCCTTGAACTCAATAACTATTAAAGGCCGGTATCCAATGCCACGGACTGACGATCAAATCGATCGGCTGAAAGGCTCGAAATATTTCACTAGGCTTGATCTTGCAAGTGGGTACTATCAAATACCTCTAGCAAAAGATTCAATACAGAAGACGGCGTTCATGACACCAGATGGTCACCATGAATTCCTGCGAATGCCATTTGGCCTGGTGAACGCATCAGCAGTTTTCCAGCGAAACATAAATAAGATGCTAGGCTCCTTGCGGTTCACAACTGCCATGGCTTACATGGATGAAATTTTGATTCTCAGCTAGACTTACGAAGAAGGTTTACAACGTTTAGAATAAGTTTTCAAACTACTATGAAATGCAGGACTTACCTTGCGTCTTGAAAAATGTAGTTTTTTAAAGATGCAGATCAACTATTTGGGATACGATGTAAGTTTCAATACTATTCAGCCGAGTAAAAGAAAAATTCAGGCTGTACAAGATTTTTCTGTATCAAAAAGCGTTCACAGGTGCGTCAATTCTTGTGACGTGCAAGCTATTTTCGGCGATTTATACGTAACTTTGATTTAGTTGGAAAATCAGTTACCGTACTGCTGAAAAAGGATGTACCATTTATATGGAATATGGAGCAGCAGTTAGCATTCGAGGCCTTAAAACGAAAACTGTCGGATCGTCCAGTGTTGGCTATATATGATCATACGGCTGAGACAGAACTGCACACTGACGTATCTAAGCTCGGGATTGGTGGTATACTTTTGCAAATGGAGACTAATGGCAACCTTCAGCCAGTTGCGTACTTCAGCCGTGCAGCAACTGCCGACGAACAGCGATACCATTCGTTCGAGTTGGAAACCATGGCAGTCATTGTTTCCCTAAAACGATTTCGAGTATATCTTCTTGGATTGAATTTTAAGGAACCGATTGTAACGCCTTAAGAACGGCTTTTAAAAACAAAGACTTAGTGCCGCGCATAAGACGTTAGTAGTTGTCTACACATGAATTCAGTTTCATAGTTGAATATCGGGCTGGGTGTAAGATGGCCCATGCAGATGCACTCAGTAGAAACGCTTGTATGTGAGGCTTCCGAAAAGGATGATCTAGAACAAATGGTAGTCAATACAACATCAGACGATTAGATTGTTTTTTGTTTTTTTTTTTTGTTCTGTTAGGCGCAACAACGCACATAGGGTACCCGCTAGTACATGTACATACTTGGAAAGTGTTTTCTTTCACTTTTTGTCAATGTTACAAACTGTTAAGAAATTTTTTATTAATGGTCCCTCTGGTAGTACCGTAGTTGTTTTCCCTTTTCTACAAGATACTCTTGTTCAGGGTTCGAATCGCAGCATCCGTGAACGGGTTCTTATCACGTAATTCGTAGAGGATTGTTGACATATCTAGTGTATTTATGGTATTGTATGTATGTACCTTCCTGTTGAGAAATCACCAGCTCAGTGCGACAAAGTAGTTCTTAAAATAAGCGAATCCTCTCCACTTATCAACATGGGTTCCTAAAAAGTAGGTCAACAACCAACCACAAACTTTACTGAATTCGTATGGAACACACTGAACCCTTTGGAAGATGGCATTGAAGTTGATATCGTAGCCATAGATTTTAGTATGGCTTTCGACAAAACTTCTCACCAAAGTATTCTTTTCAAGCTAAAAGCCCTTGGATTCCAACCGCGGTTCATCTCATGGATCAAATCACACCTAGTGAACCGTCAATATAAAGTCCCTTTTAGATCAACAGTATCGAACCCAATTAGCATCATTGGGCGTCCTGTAAGCCCGTTATCTAGGGCCATTGATCTTTATCCTTGCAATAAATGATTCTGAATGCATTATCCGGAATTCCGATCTTCTGGTCTACCCTGATATGAAAATCTTTAAACGTATATCATCTGCCGATGATTCCCGCCTTCTGCAGGATGTTTTAAATAGTTTTTCCAATTGGCGATAAACATTTCTTAGTGCATGTGCAATAAATGTCATTCCATTACGTACTCCTGCAAGCGTCTCCTACCACCATATAAAGTCTACTTCATTCGTGAAGAGCTTGTTCCATCAATCACTTCAGCACGCCATTTGTGTGTCATCTGCGATAGCGAACTCAACTTTCGATTACACATCGGCAATTTCATAAGTAGAGACATCTCAGCACTAGTCAAAATAGTTCTCTGAACCCTACGTAACAAAATCGCTCTATCACACCTGCGTTAGATCCCTCCTCGAGTATGCCGGCCAAGTATGGTCTCTGCCCATACTATGAGAAGTAAGGCTGTGCAGCACACGTTCATTCGCTTCGCCTTGGGCTGATTACCTCAACCTGCTGCCATTTGTGGACCGTCTTAGACTGATTATTCTCCAGTCATTGGAAAAACGTCGTGATGTTGCCGACATACTTTTTAGTCATCAGTTGTTATCTGATAAAATTGATTGTCCCGCTCTGATTCCAGCTTTTTCTGTAAATATCAATCTACGTTACCTTAGGTCTATTCCTCTATCCCACATATTTCCTCATCGCACTATGGTAACAACGAACCGTTGTCAAGAATGCTGCACAAATCAAATAACCCCACACATACTCACATTTTTGATTTTAATAGCACGAAAAGCACACTTTGTAATGTCCTTCTCCACTGCAACCATGCTTAAGCTCAACTTATATTCATGTCACCCATCAGTACAACCCCCTTTATTTTATTTTGAGCTAGTAATAGTTTAAGTCGCTAAATTGCGCGTTCCAAGTCTCCTGCCGTAAATATTTATATTACGTGAGTTCAAATTATGGTATTCTTCTCCATGTGTTACTACAAATATTTTCCATTGATTTCTCATTCCAAATTCTACTCTTATGTTCCGTCCTCCCGATCAGTTCTTGACATCAAACAGTCCGCCACCAATCGATCTGCCACGAATGATATCTCCAAAAAATGTTTCGTATCGAGCGAAGTCCTTCTCCTCTACGTGCGTTTCTTTTAACGTGAATATATCCTGCGTTCTTAGAAGGTTGATTTTTACCCGCAATTCCATGCACATTGTACCACATCATATGTATTTACTTATAAAATTTAAATTTCGTTGCTATTCCTTATTTTACTATCTTAACTTGTATATTTCCGTTCAACAATATTTACGTTTAAATTTAAGTGATTATTTATATTTACTTTTTCACTTAAAAAAATAGTTATTTTGCTATACCTAAAAAAACATTTAAAAAATGGTTCGTTTACTTTTATTCATCACTGTTTTGTTCGTATTAGCTTTTAGACTCCCTGTTATTACTTCAGTCATGAAATTTTGAATATTTTTAAAGTAAAATATTATCTTTATTCCCTGTCATGAGAAAGTCTTATTTCAACAGAAGATTCTGGAACTGAAAAAACTTCTGAAAAATGCTTTACAGGACAGTTTTCTCAAAATTCACTAATTTCATAGCCCTGGGAATTTTCTTTAAGCAAAAAAAAAAAATACTGTAACGATATCTTTATTCGTCTGTGAGTTATGATTTTTGCAAGCAAGAAAGTCAAAATGAGCCACTGTGCGGCCCGCGGTGCAACCATTTCTCTGAGCATTAATTGAATAACACAATCCAGCAAATTATGTTGCCCTTTCTTGTCACAAAAGTCACAAATCTAAGACATTGTACCTACATGAGCCTCGTTTTCATATGAAATAAATTTATCGTTTTGAAAACATACATTTTTTCTCGGCTCCACGGCCGTACAACATTTTGAGAAAGAAATGCGCCGTTCGCCGTCAGAACCAAGTCTATTGTCATTGGAATTTTGAGCATTTCCTCCTCTATTTTGCATCTTAACCCGGTCATTTTAGTTGACGACATATGTAAGTACTTTTTTCTCATTTTTCAGGAGACGCATTTTAAGTTTTGGACTGATGTGGTAAAAACGCTACTTAGTTTTAGCAAAATATGAAGATGTAGAATGGCAAATAATTAAGCGCTCTTACTGCTCAGCGAATGCTTTTTAATATTTCTCAATATATATACTATTTTTCCACCAAAAGCTGACTTATGCTTTTTTTTATGCATAATAAAATTATATTTTTCTTGATGAAGTGCATTTATGTCTGTTTGCCGAAAGACTTTTTTTAATATTTCCAAGTAAACTTATGTTGTTCTCTTAAGTGATCCTTCTTCATCGGGTCTATTTATGCCGTTACTGCAAAACGTTCAATAGTAAAGCCTGACATATATATTTTGAAAAATTGTTAATAGCAATTTATAAATTGGTTTTATACTTACCTAGTTAGAGTCAACAAATAAATAAAGATTCCTATTAAAAATAATAACTATTATTAATTGAGTAAGACCAATTTTTTTTATATTTCATGAGCAGTTTGCCATTAATATTAGTTTATTACGAGTAAGTAAAGAAAGAATTTATAATTCGTTAATAAAATGTGCAGATATTTCAAGAAACTGTAAACCGTAAAGTCTGTATTTTGAAGTTTCAGACTATTATAATAAAGTTGTAAGTTGGTAAGGTATTGCAAAAAAATTAGCTTGCTTTTGGATAATGAATTCAAATACTTATTGGAATCAAATTCAATTACTTTATTAAAAAGACAATGGTTATGTAGTATATTCTTAGAATAAATAATAAGTCGTAGTTAAAACCCTGAATAAACAGATCAACATAACTATACAAATGCATTATGCTATTCAATCTTCCTCGGTAATTAAAACATTAGGATGAAGCTCGTAATTAGCACTCGGTCGTTTAATTGAATCCTTATAAAAAATGTTGAATTCGGACTCGATAAAATCTAACAAAAACAAAGGAAATCTGCTTTTTCTTTTAATATCTGAGGATAATTTTGTACTATTTTAAGCTCATTTAGATTTAATACATTTTTGCCACGCTTTCGAAGATTAATTGTTTTGAATGGTTCTTTCTTATTTAAACCATATGTATTTATAAAACAAAGTGCCAAAGTTATCTTGGGTGTATCGGAAATCTCGCCATAAGTATTTTTCTTCATCCGTATTAACCTTGCGCTACACAAATCTGTCTTTCGAAGCTTTTGCAAAGCCAAACAATTTTTACTTTCATTCAATTACGTTAAAGAACCCACCCCAATCCCTGGGATGATGTTTTTTAGCCGCTGTGCTCTTTTTTTTTTTTTTTTAATAACTGAATGATCAACATCGCATTCCATCGCTAAAAAAATTAAGTTGCTTACAACACCTGGCACACGTGATAAGTGCTTATTCACACAATATGCAATTTATTTCCGCTCCTTCAAGCCACATGTAACAAAAGGGCTTGTTTGTAGACAGATTATTATGGATAGTGAATTTTTAGGTCCAAAGTTGGCGTTTATAAAAAGTATTATTGCACCTTAAAAAGATGTAGGTAGACATTGATGTGATGGGGTTGTCCCAGCTAATTCTTTGTAATTTTTATTTTTTTTTTGCAAGAATAAGCATGCTCGGCTTTTTTGTGATGAGCGGTTTGAAACTCGATCAGACGTTATTTTTCTTCTGCGATTAGAGCGACTTTATTTTTCTGGCCTTAATAGTTTTGCCGGTCTTCGATGTATACGGCAGGCCAATACATCTCTACATCTATAAAAGAGAACGCATTTTTTCTGTTTGTCTGCGAATAGGGAGTAAGTACGCAACGGTACCTCAATAATATATATATCAATCGATTTGTCGTAGGAAGAGGAATAACTTAGTATACATTTTAGTATTCTGAATCCGTTATTGGGCTCTTAAACCAATTTTGTATGTTTTTTTACTGACAAAAATAATTTTTCTATGCTTTACACACATATAACTACGAAATGGCTGAACTGATTTGAATATGACTTAATTAGTCAGATTAGTACATTTCCTACTGAGGAGATTGAGGTATAAATCATTATTCTATGATACTTACAACACAAATAATAAGCAAAAATATAATTATTTGAGATATAAAAATATGACAGATATGCGTGGGTCATTGCAGTCAATGGCGCACCAGTGGAGTGCAAGCATATTCATGTTCATCAAACAAACTACATCGTATAAAAGGAAGTCCCCAAAATGTGAATGACTGGGATAATCTCGGGAACCACTAAAGGGATTTGGATGCAGTTTTCACTGTTATGATCTGCATTTCCCGGGGAAGATTGTATTAAAAATTGCCCTAAATTTCCTTTAATGAAGACTACTGTCAGCAGCCATGCAGCAGAGGCTTTTTTTTTTTTTTTTAGGTTGCGCCAGGGATGTGTAATCTTCATAGATACTAATAGCCCGAGTGCTACTAGCATGCACGATTCGCAAACCTGAGTAATCGATTTCAGGAATACGGCTACGTACTAAACACACACCCTTCACACTTCTACCACTCTCCCCGCGGGACTGCCGTTAGGTATTACTTCGCGGGGCTGGTTAGCAATTTATGCTGTACTTTCTGCTTCTCGACGTATTCGTTCTTGAATTCGAAGCTGCATTTGCACATGCGTAATAAACGCGCAAATTTCCATCCATTTTTCCTCAGATTGTACCATATGATCTATGAGGAATGGGGGACTGGGAAGTTCGTTTCTCCAGTTTTCAAATCGCCTACAGTAGAAGACTGCATGCTTCGTATCTTCCTCCTAGTCTGGACATTCTGGACACAACGGAGAGCTATCGTGTCCAAACCGGTAAAGATATTTGCGATAACCTCCATGGCCAGACAGGAACTGCGTGAGGTGGTAGGTGCAGTTCCCATGTGCTCGGTTTATCCAAATGTCGATGGTGGGGATTAATTTATAAGTCCATCTGCCTTTAACCGCATTATCCCATCGATCTTGCCACACAGCTCTTGAAGCTGCTTTTTCTTCTTCTATAACCCTTCTTCTTTCGCTAGCCTCTTGATGGCTCGAGCCTCTCCGATTGTAGATTCTCTGCATCTCGTTCGCGAGGATGTCGATAGGAACCATTCCTGCTATGACAAAGGCTGCTTCGTCAGAGATAGTTCTAAAACCACTGATGGTCCTTATAGCGCAGAGTCTGTAGGCTGATGTAAGTTTCCTCCTTGTTTCTTTGGTCGCGAGAGCCCCCGCCCAAACCGGAGCTGCATAAAGAAGGACTGAGCTGACAACTCTGGATAGTAGGATCCTCCTAGCGTATCCAGGTCCTCCAATGTTGGGCATTATCCTTGAGAGTGCTGCCTGAAGTCGTGACGCTTTTTTGCTCGAATAATCAACATGCTGTTTAAACCGCAGTCTATTGTCGAGCATTACTCCTAAGTATTTGATTGCTTCTTTGGATCTGATGATTTGGGTTCCAACCTGTACATTCATATATTCCACAGATTTCCGACTGGTTATTAACAGCTTCAGTTTTGTGGTCAGCTAATTCTAAACCGGCGGATTCTAGCCAGCTTTTGATTTGACTGATTGCCACATTTGTAGCTGATTCTACTTCACTGATTTGTTTTGCTACTGTAACAACAGCGATGTCGTCAGCAAATCCAATTATATTCACTTTAGGTGGCAGTGGTAGTCGTAAAACTCCGTCGTACATTATGTTCCATAGTAATGGGCCCAGCACCGATCCTTGCGGGACCCCAGCTGTAACATCGTAGTACTTCACTCCTTCGTCGGTATCATACCTCAATTTCCTGTTTGTAAAGTAGCTCGCCATTATCTGCAGCAAGTAAGATGGTGTATCCATCCTAGCAAGAGATCTTCTTATAGTGGACCAGTCTGCCGAATTAAATGCGTTTTTGACATCTAGCGTCACTACTGCACAGTATTCCTTGGTGCCGTATCGCCATCTTTCACCTTCAATTGCTTCCGCTGCTATATTAACTACAGCTTTAATGGCGTCAATTGTTGAGCGAGACTTTCGGAATCCGAATTGCTGGTTGGACAAAGCCCCTTTCTCCTCCGCTATTGTGAGCAATCTGTTGTAAATGATTCGCTCCAGGATCTTTCCCATTGTGTCCAGTAGGCATATCGGGCGATACGACGATGGCTCTCCTGGGGGTTTGTTTCCTTTTGGCAATAAAACGAGGTGTTGCAGTTTCCATTGCTTAGGGAAAATTCCTTCTTCTAGGCACTTTTGCATTGTTGCAATAAAGATGTCTGGCCTTTTTTGAACAGCGGCTTTCACTGCTTTGTTAGGGATGCCGTCAGGTCCGGGCGTCTTGTTGTCACCTATCTTTCTGGATGCGATTGTCAATTCCTCTATTGTAATCACTGGAATTACCTCTGTAAAGTTTTCTCTGGTGATTGCGCACATAGTAGATGCTCTCCTTGGAAAAAGATGTTCTACTATTGACTTCAGCATTAACGGGCATGTTATCTGCGGGGAGTTGCCGCCCTTAAGCTTTCTCATCACCATCCTATACGCCGTGCCCCAATGCAGCAGAGGCTATCGCTGCAATAGCGTGTGTATGTGAGTATATGGGCGCGCTGTTTTGCACCTTAGTGTGTGATCTCTTCTGCAGTAAAAATTGCCATTGCCAAATCTAAGACATGTTCAAACCTTCATGCTATTAAGATATTTGGCAATATACGCGACCATATGTACACATAATACATACATACATACAGACATAGAAACATTGCAATATTTTTTCCATTTTATTAAATCAGATTTTGTTGATCGTTGAATTTGTCCACATTTTAGAATGTTTAAATAGATTTAAAATAAATTATTAACAGGGTGGCGTAGGCAGAATATTGCAAGTTGAATACTCATACTTTAAGTCTATATTCCTACCTTTTAGAAGGTGTGTTTCGAGAAATACTTCAGGTAATTATACGCGTTTTTCAATTGTAATAAACTATTTCATTGAAACGAGACTGCCTATCTGTAAATAAAATATTCTGGCCGTTCGCCGAATCAGAGGAAGAAAGTTGAATATCGTAAAAGGAGTCAAAACCAAAGACGGTACACTGCTTTCCAATGAGTGATGGAGATGAAGCGAGCACTTTTTAGAATTGCTCAATCCCGAACAAGCCATGTCATCAGGAAGATGATAGACCCATGGTCGAGATTTTGGCGATCAAATCGCTAGAAGTTGGCGAATCTACCGGTTTGGATGAAATCCGGCCAGAAATGCTATACAAATTATAGAAGCTGTGTTCGGGTAAATGGCGGTAAATCAATATCCCTCATTGTAGGGGTTGGGCAGGGTGCCAAGGGTGCATTTTGTCACCTTGCCTCTCCATTGTATATATGGACTGGATGCTGCAGTGCAGCTGTGGCAGAGAATGTTGCAAAGTGGGGGACTTAAGGATTAGTCATCCTCTCTTTGGGGATGATTTGATCATCCTTGGTCGTTTGTCGGAAGTATTGACTGTTTCCATAACGCCTATTCAGTACACTCTGCATGCTTGTAAAGTCTCAATGAAGCAGCTGGATACGTTTAAGTATCTCGGGGTCTTATTCACGAGTGATGGAAAAAGCAATGTCGAGTTATTCTGTAGAAATGGTCAAACTGGATGAATTTTGAGAGAGTTTGGTCAATCTGTTATAAGGAAGGCCGAACTCACCTATAGTGTTCAGACGTAATTATCAGTTCTTAACTTGGTATATGTTCCAACTCTCACCTACAGTAGCGGATACAAGTTGCTGAAAGAGGTTCCTTCGCGGTATTGCGTAACACCAGAGTACGCGATGCACTCAATATAGAGCAGCTACTTTTTCGAACGGAAGGATTTATGCTTTGACGATTTCATCGCATAGAGCGTGTCCCCAGCTGGTTTCCAAGACGTGTCATGATTGCCGCACCATCAAGTTAGCGACCCCTCGGTAGGCCTGTAAATAAATGGTTGGGTCAAGTCCGACATCTCTCTTGGAGCCGTCTAGGGATTTCTCCAGATGAGTTGGAGTCGACGGCGGAGGTTCAAAAATGATGGAGAGTGCACCTAATTATCCTACCCTCGCGACCCTCATAAAAGATTAGCGGGTGAACTATTTTAATGACAAAACAGAGAGTGCTCTAAAGAAGTGTACTTGAAATCGCATATTTAAAGACCCAGCGAAGCGGGTACAACCAGCTAGTTTATAATAAATTTGGAAAACACGGTTCGTCTCTTCTTCTTCCTATTCCAGCGAGGTTATAATCTGAAAACAAGGGATCATAACCCTCTCACTTCTTTCTATTTCTACTGATCCGCCTATGGGGTTCACCTGTTTGACCTCAGAAAATATCCGTAGGCCTCCCGATTTTGGATCACTTCGTTACTGAGGCAAACCAAATGCTGGCGTCACTGCATTTGTTTGATCCAGGAGTTTATAGACCTGCCTTTCTTTCGCGATTTAAGAACTCATCAGGGTAATTTCTGGGAGCTGAGGTGTAGATTAATTTTTGACGGAATCTATATTTTCAGTTTCAGTTGACTCTAAAACAGAATTTTGAAACACTTTATCCCACCGTTCCAGTCTCTCTTCAGCATCTCAAAAAATCTGGCAATCAGGATCTTTTCTTCAGTCGTCTGAATTTTTCCAACATTAAAGTAATTACGTGTCATTCAATTCAGAAAAATCAGACTCCCCAATATTATTATTATGGGCTATATAAGAAAACATCTTTTTATAACTAACGGAACTGAGAAATTATGTTTAATCATACGTTAAACACCTCAATTCTCAAAGAAAAAAGTGAAAAGATATTTCGCCACTAGCAGTGAACTTTAAGAAAAATCCAAAACTAATAAACTGATGTTTGAAACCTACCCCTGAATTAACACATCGCTTCCTAATGTCACTTTTAAAGGATGCTTGTATAACTACATATTTGGAAAAGTTGAGGTATAACTCTATTTCTCACAACTGCAATCAAAATATTTAACTCACCCCAACATGTTGTGGGACTGAAATCATATTATTAGGATTTCATTACATTAGGATTTCTTATCATCTCCAATAAGATGACATTTCACAGATTTCTTACTTATCAACTCTATTTTAAATGTGTCTTAAAAAAAACCTGCACTCACCTGCTTTCCCTTACATTTCTATGCATTATTTTGAAGAAACTCACACGTGAAAGTATCTTAAGTACAACAGCATAAGTCTCGTCACATCCCTTAATTTACTCAGAGAAAACTGGCTCGAATTAATGGTTCAAGTTTACATAGTCTAGACTGTTTAATAAACAGTGGGTTTGGAAAAGTAGCACAAGTACACATGTGCTTGCAAGAGCAAAAGGATACATTTAGGAAAACGGGATAAATTCAACTTATTTTTATTTTGTATTGAATATTCCAAACAGAAATAGAACATAAGTATCCTTCCTTTAGGATGTGCATCATTTGTGATGTTTTTCCGTGTACGTGTTTGATAGCAAATGACTTATGTTATTATTTCTTTGGCTATAACCTTGTAACCGTTTCATATGTCAAAATAAAAAAAAATATGGAATATAAAATGAGGTGATTCTCATGGCACCAAACACTTAATTTCGGCATAGGTCGACTTATACTGTTATACCTTTTGGGCACAGATGTATGTACGTAGTTAATCCTGAATACAATACTGAAATGAGTAAATTTAACCCATATTATCCCAGAGTATTGATTTCGCAAATTTTTAAAATGTTTGTGTGCATATATAAGAAATGGGTTCTAAAAGAGACAAAAATAATCTTTTTACACTTCTGAACCACACCTTAAATGGGGCACTTGGACAATATGCCTATAAATTCTACATAAAAATACAAAATATTGTTGTTTTTAAAATATTTACTAATAGTCTAGTTCATAAACATAAAAAAACAAAACAACAGTAATATAACAACAAGACCATATTACAGTTATTACTTACGTTTTTGTAAGTAATACAAAACCCCCCTTCGGGTAGGGGTTAGAAAATACCCGAGGTAGGCATGCCTGTCGTAAGAGTCGACTAAAATCCACCCTCCGTATACCGAATATGGCGTATACAAAGTATGCAATGAACAAAACAAAAGATATAAATACCCCAGGTGGCAGTCTAGGTACACTGGAAAATCCACCCTCTTCGGAGGTCGGCTCTACGGATTCTGGGGAGAGCCATTTATTGCGTTAATCTGACCCTTTTAAAAAAGGTACCAGGGCAATTAGATCTCCACCATCAAGATCTACCATAAAAATGTGCGGAACTAGAAGTCCGGCGACATCGATAGTGTCGGCGCACGAACAACGGACTCCAGCGAAAATTTAAAGCCTTACGGACGAAAATATGGAACTCCGGACCAGGCTAAGTAAAATGGAACTTCTCTGCGAAGAACTATGACAAGAATTAAATGTACTTAAAGCAGAAAATAAAGCATTTAAGGATATAAACAAACCTCGTAGTGAGTCTGCTGCGAGTTCAAACGTCCCCGATAACACTGATTATCAAACGGATGAAGAAGAACTAGCTCGGGAAACTAACTGAGAAACTAACTAAGAAACGAAAAGCTGGTTCTTCGCCCGAAATGCTAACGAGGCAAGAAAACACGCACAAATGAGCGAGAAGATAACGAACAGCGTGACAAAATTATCACATGTGTCGAAGAAAATCCACGAACTAAGGTACGATCACCGCCACCAATAAACGTAATCGGAATTGCAGACTATAATAAACTGCATTCTATTCTTAAACCTCTGTTGCTATCCGATTTTGAAGTAACATCGCTCAACAACAACAAATGGAAAGGAACGTAAAGGACTCAGACAGTTATCGCTTAGTATCTAATAAACTGAATACTGAAAAAATTCAGTGGTATACTTACGAAAATAAATCTGAAAGACCGATACGAGTCTTAGCTAGAGGACTTCATGCCTCAAAGGAAGATGTTGTTCACGATTTGAAGAACAAAAATTTTAAAATCGTCGATGCAGTAAATTTAATTAAACGGGAAAAACAGAAATTGGAAGGCGAGGAAACGACGATAAAGAGCGGGCTTCCTCT
Organism: Brachypalpus laphriformis; assembly: GCA_945910035.1. Classification (NCBI taxonomy): domain Eukaryota; kingdom Metazoa; phylum Arthropoda; class Insecta; order Diptera; family Syrphidae; genus Brachypalpus; species Brachypalpus laphriformis. The sequence continues at coordinate 92,186,307 of OX246754.1, forward strand.
TTTTATGCTAACTTTTGATAAAGCTGAGAGTTTGGATGAGATTTACGAAATAAGAACTATTCTGAATGTCGAAGTCAAAATCGAACCCATGCACAAGAATACAAGATTGATATGTACCTCAGTGCAAACGATGCCAAGGATTCAATCATACGCAAACGTATTGTCGACAAGAACCACGATGTGTGAAATGCGCCGGAAATCACCTCTCCCAAGTTTGTGGAGTAAACAAATAAACCTCTGCAACATGTGTTAATTGTAAGGGAAAGGACCCGGCAAATTATAGAGGCTGTGAAGTAGCTAAGGAGTTGCAAAAACAGAGAGATGCGCTCCTTAAGCCACTAAATATAAAATCAAAATTGCAAACTAAGCCAAAGCGTAAGATCGCGCCGGAGAAAGTAGGCAAGGCAGGCCTGCCGATTTTGGATCACTCGGTTACTGAGGCCAATGAAATGCCGATGTCGTCGCATTTGTCTGATCCAGGCGTTTATAGGCCTGCCTGCCATATATAAGAAATATAAGATATATATATAAGAAATGGGTTCTAAAGAGACAAAAATAATCTTTTTACACTTCTGAACCACACCTTAAATGGGGCACTTGGACAATATGCCTATAAATTCTACATAAAAATACAAAATATTGTTGTTTTTAAAATATTTACTAATAGTCTAGTTCATAAACATAAAAAAACAAAACAACAGTAATATAACAACAAGACCATATTACAGTTATTACTTACGTTTTTGTAAGTAATACAAAACCCCCCTTCGGGTAGGGGTTAGAAAATACCCGAGGTAGGCATGCCTGTCGTAAGAGTCGACTAAAATCCACCCTCCGTATACCGAATATGGCGTATACAAAGTATGCAATGAACAAAACAAAAGATATAAATACCCCAGGTGGCAGTCTAGGTACACTGGAAAATCCACCCTCTTCGGAGGTCGGCTCTACGGATTCTGGGGAGAGCCATTTATTGCGTTAATCTGACCCTTTTAAAAAAGGTACCAGGGCAATTAGATCTCCACCATCAAGATCTACCATAAAAATGTGCGGAACTAGAAATCCGGCGACATCGATAGTGTCGGCGCACGAACAACGGACTCCAGCGAAAATTTAAAGCCTTACGGACGAAAATATGGAACTCCGGACCAGGCTAAGTAAAATGGAACTTCTCTGCGAAGAACTATGACAAGAATTAAATGTACTTAAAGCAGAAAATAAAGCATTTAAGGATATAAACAAACCTCGTAGTGAGTCTGCTGCGAGTTCAAACGTCCCCGATAACACTGATTATCAAACGGATGAAGAAGAACTAGCTCGGGAAACTAACTGAGAAACTAACTAAGAAACGAAAAGCTGGTTCTTCGCCCGAAATGCTAACGAGGCAAGAAAACACGCACAAATGAGCGAGAAGATAACGAACAGCGTGACAAAATAAACACATGTGTCGAAGAAAATCCACGAACTAAGGTACGATCACCGCCACCAATAAACGTAATCGGAATTGCAGACTATAATAAACTGCATTCTATTCTTAAACCTCTGTTGCTATCCGATTTTGAAGTAACATCGCTCAACAACAACAAATGGAAAGGAACGTAAAGGACTCAGACAGTTATCGCTTAGTATCTAATAAACTGAATACTGAAAAAATTCAGTGGTATACTTACGAAAATAAATCTGAAAGACCGATACGAGTCTTAGCTAGAGGACTTCATGCCTCAAAGGAAGATGTTGTTCACGATTTGAAGAACAAAAATTTTAAAATCGTCGATGCAGTAAATTTAATTAAACGGGATAAACAGAAATTGGAAGGCGAGGAAACGACGATAAAGAGCGGGCTTCCTCTTTTTATGCTAACTTTTGATAAAGCTGAGAGTTTGGATGAGATTTACGAAATAAGAACTATTCTGAATGTCGAAGTCAAAATCGAACCCATGCACAAGAATACAAGATTGATATGTACCTCAGTGCAAACGATGCCAAGGATTCAATCATACGCAAACGTATTGTCGACAAGAACCACGATGTGTGAAATGCGCCGGAAATCACCTCTCCCAAGTTTGTGGAGTAAACAAATAAACCTCTGCAACATGTGTTAATTGTAAGGGAAAGGACCCGGCAAATTATAGAGGCTGTGAAGTAGCTAAGGAGTTGCAAAAACAGAGAGATGCGCTCCTTAAGCCACTAAATATAAAATCAAAATTGCAAACTAAGCCAAAGCGTAAGATCGCGCCGGAGAAAGTAGGCAAACTAAAACTACCGGGTTCAGAGCACAAAAAGGTAAGGGAAAGATTGACAACAGAAAAGTCCTCGACCTCTGCTCTTAAAAGAAACGGTACTGAAAAGCTAAGATTAGAAAAGCCACCGGGTAATGACCCTCGGACAGCAGCAATGCAGTCTTATGCTCAGGCCGTGGCTTCCGAAAAACCAAAAAACCTTGAAATTTCGACGGACCCCTTTTCTCATGTTTTCTCAATTATTCTCGAGAAACTTGAAGAACAAAGCAAAATAAATAAAATTATTCTCGATAGGCTGGTTAAGCTTGAAAATAACTCACAGAAAATGCGCACTTCAACTAGAATATGAATGACAAACGAATGTTAAAAATATGTACTTGGAATGCAAACGGACTTTTGCAAAAACTTGACGAATTGAAAATATTTATGCGCCAAAAAGATATTGATATTTGCTTGATATCTGAACCCACATCAAAACGGAATCGCATTTAAAAATAAAAGGCTATAATGATTACCACGCTTGTCACCCTTCGGGAAAAGCGAGAGGCGGATCGTCCTTGCTTATTAAAGACTGTATCGAGCAATCGGAAGACCTAAAGATAGAGCTTGAAACTTTGCAACTTTGCACGATAAGAGTTAAAAATAGTCAGCGTATTCTTAAAATTTCGTCTATCTACTTTCCACCGCGTTCCGCGCTTGAAAAAAGTGATTTTACTAACATGTTTGAATCGTTTAAACCTAATTTCATTATTGGCGGCGATTTTAATGCAAAACACACGTTCTGGGGCTCAAGATACAGTTCGAAAAAATGCAGAATGCTCTATGGGGCAGGTATGGAGTACAGTTGTGATTTCCATTCGACGGGTAAACCGACTTACTGGCCAACTGATACTTCGAAAATACCTGACCTGATAGATTTTTTCGTTGTGATAGGAATATCTACCAACCACATAAAAGTTAATGAGAGCGAAAAACTAGTCTATAACCTAGAGCCAGTGAGTTTAACTGGTCGAACAACTAACTGGGAAGGCTTTAGGAACGAAATTGAAGATAATGTTGAACTGAGCGTTCCACTAATGAAACCCTATGAACTTCTTCTTCTTCTTCTTCCTTTTATCAGCGAGGCTATGATCCGAAAACAAGGGATCACAGCCCTCCCACTTCACTGCATTTCTACTGATCCGCCTGTGGGGTTCGCCTATTTGACCTCAGAAAATATCGGCAGGCCTGCCGATTTTGGATCACTCGGTTACTGAGGCCAATGAAATGCCGATGTCGTCGCATTTGTCTGATCCAGGCGTTTATAGGCCTGCCTGCCATATATAAGAAATATAAGATATATATATAAGAAATGGGTTCTAAAGAGACAAAAATAATCTTTTTACACTTCTGAACCACACCTTAAATGGGGCACTTGGACAATATGCCTATAAATTCTACATAAAAATACAAAATATTGTTGTTTTTAAAATATTTACTAATAGTCTAGTTCATAAACATAAAAAAACAAAACAACAGTAATATAACAACAAGACCATATTACAGTTATTACTTACGTTTTTGTAAGTAATACAAAACCCCCCTTCGGGTAGGGGTTAGAAAATACCCGAGGTAGGCATGCCTGTCGTAAGAGTCGACTAAAATCCACCCTCCGTATACCGAATATGGCGTATACAAAGTATGCAATGAACAAAACAAAAGATATAAATACCCCAGGTGGCAGTCTAGGTACACTGGAAAATCCACCCTCTTCGGAGGTCGGCTCTACGGATTCTGGGGAGAGCCATTTATTGCGTTAATCTGACCCTTTTAAAAAAGGTACCAGGGCAATTAGATCTCCACCATCAAGATCTACCATAAAAATGTGCGGAACTAGAAATCCGGCGACATCGATAGTGTCGGCGCACGAACAACGGACTCCAGCGAAAATTTAAAGCCTTACGGACGAAAATATGGAACTCCGGACCAGGCTAAGTAAAATGGAACTTCTCTGCGAAGAACTATGACAAGAATTAAATGTACTTAAAGCAGAAAATAAAGCATTTAAGGATATAAACAAACCTCGTAGTGAGTCTGCTGCGAGTTCAAACGTCCCCGATAACACTGATTATCAAACGGATGAAGAAGAACTAGCTCGGGAAACTAACTGAGAAACTAACTAAGAAACGAAAAGCTGGTTCTTCGCCCGAAATGCTAACGAGGCAAGAAAACACGCACAAATGAGCGAGAAGATAACGAACAGCGTGACAAAATAAACACATGTGTCGAAGAAAATCCACGAACTAAGGTACGATCACCGCCACCAATAAACGTAATCGGAATTGCAGACTATAATAAACTGCATTCTATTCTTAAACCTCTGTTGCTATCCGATTTTGAAGTAACATCGCTCAACAACAACAAATGGAAAGGAACGTAAAGGACTCAGACAGTTATCGCTTAGTATCTAATAAACTGAATACTGAAAAAATTCAGTGGTATACTTACGAAAATAAATCTGAAAGACCGATACGAGTCTTAGCTAGAGGACTTCATGCCTCAAAGGAAGATGTTGTTCACGATTTGAAGAACAAAAATTTTAAAATCGTCGATGCAGTAAATTTAATTAAACGGGAAAAACAGAAATTGGAAGGCGAGGAAACGACGATAAAGAGCGGGCTTCCTCTTTTTATGCTAACTTTTGATAAAGCTGAGAGTTTGGATGAGATTTACGAAATAAGAACTATTCTGAATGTCGAAGTCAAAATCGAACCCATGCACAAGAATACAAGATTGATATGTACCTCAGTGCAAACGATGCCAAGGATTCAATCATACGCAAACGTATTGTCGACAAGAACCACGATGTGTGAAATGCGCCGGAAATCACCTCTCCCAAGTTTGTGGAGTAAACAAATAAACCTCTGCAACATGTGTTAATTGTAAGGGAAAGGACCCGGCAAATTATAGAGGCTGTGAAGTAGCTAAGGAGTTGCAAAAACAGAGAGATGCGCTCCTTAAGCCACTAAATATAAAATCAAAATTGCAAACTAAGCCAAAGCGTAAGATCGCGCCGGAGAAAGTAGGCAAACTAAAACTACCGGGTTCAGAGCACAAAAAGGTAAGGGAAAGATTGACAACAGAAAAGTCCTCGACCTCTGCTCTTAAAAGAAACGGTACTGAAAAGCTAAGATTAGAAAAGCCACCGGGTAATGACCCTCGGACAGCAGCAATGCAGTCTTATGCTCAGGCCGTGGCTTCCGAAAAACCAAAAAACCTTGAAATTTCGACGGACCCCTTTTCTCATGTTTTCTCAATTATTCTCGAGAAACTTGAAGAACAAAGCAAAATAAATAAAATTATTCTCGATAGGCTGGTTAAGCTTGAAAATAACTCACAGAAAATGCGCACTTCAACTAGAATATGAATGACAAACGAATGTTAAAAATATGTACTTGGAATGCAAACGGACTTTTGCAAAAACTTGACGAATTGAAAATATTTATGCGCCAAAAAGATATTGATATTTGCTTGATATCTGAACCCACATCAAAACGGAATCGCATTTAAAAATAAAAGGCTATAATGATTACCACGCTTGTCACCCTTCGGGAAAAGCGAGAGGCGGATCGTCCTTGCTTATTAAAGACTGTATCGAGCAATCGGAAGACCTAAAGATAGAGCTTGAAACTTTGCAACTTTGCACGATAAGAGTTAAAAATAGTCAGCGTATTCTTAAAATTTCGTCTATCTACTTTCCACCGCGTTCCGCGCTTGAAAAAAGTGATTTTACTAACATGTTTGAATCGTTTAAACCTAATTTCATTATTGGCGGCGATTTTAATGCAAAACACACGTTCTGGGGCTCAAGATACAGTTCGAAAAAATGCAGAATGCTCTATGGGGCAGGTATGGAGTACAGTTGTGATTTCCATTCGACGGGTAAACCGACTTACTGGCCAACTGATACTTCGAAAATACCTGACCTGATAGATTTTTTCGTTGTGATAGGAATATCTACCAACCACATAAAAGTTAATGAGAGCGAAAAACTAGTCTATAACCTAGAGCCAGTGAGTTTAACTGGTCGAACAACTAACTGGGAAGGCTTTAGGAACGAAATTGAAGATAATGTTGAACTGAGCGTTCCACTAATGAAACCCTATGAACTTCTTCTTCTTCTTCTTCCTTTTATCAGCGAGGCTATGATCCGAAAACAAGGGATCACAGCCCTCCCACTTCACTGCATTTCTACTGATCCGCCTGTGGGGTTCGCCTATTTGACCTCAGAAAATATCGGCAGGCCTGCCGATTTTGGATCACTCGGTTACTGAGGCCAATGAAATGCCGATGTCGTCGCATTTGTCTGATCCAGGCGTTTATAGGCCTGCCTTTCCTACATCGCGATGTCTTTGGAACGTGCATAGATATTGCCTTTTTAACAGGGTTCAAATGATCTCTTCTTTGAACGTGGCAATACCAGCTGAGCCGGTCGCGCTCTAATTTGTGTACGATGGTTTCCTTGATGTGAAAGCTTCCACGGATCTTTGAACTTCTTATTCGATCAAGCTTGGTCACTCCTGCTGTCATGCGAAGCATCTTCATCTCAGCTGCCGTTAATTTACTCTCATACTTTTTGTACATCGTCCAACATTGTATGTGAGCGCTGGACGTACAACTGCGGTGTAGAGCCTTCCTTTCAACTTAGGGGGCATTTTTCTGTCACAGAAGAAAGCGGAATTTTCTCGCCACTTCATCCACCCTACGCTTACACGATGATTGATATCGTCATCACAAGTTGCTTTGCTATTGATCATAGATCCCAGATATTTGAACTTTTCGCACTTGGGAAGCACTGTTCCATTCAAATAAATGTCTGGAATAGGCCTGAGTGGATCAGAGAACGGGCAGCACAAGTACTCTGTCTTTTTTGAACTAATGCAATACCCATTTCCCTCCAAAACGTCCACCCACACATCAAGTGCTCGTTGCAGGGATGTAGGATCCTCACTTATGATGGCTCCATCGTCAGCAAGGAATAACTGATGTACCTTGGGGTCCATCACTTTACCTTCAAGCAGATAATCAAGGACTGTAATAAAGAGCAAAGGATTTAAAACGCTTCCCTGGTGTACCCCGACTTTGATTGGGAACTCTTCGGTTACTCCAGCGGGGCATCTTACTTTTATCTTTGCTCCTTCGTACATGTCCATAATCATCTGTACATGGGTTTCTGAAACCCCTCGATGTCTTAGCGCCACCCATATCAGATCTCGTGGTTGTCTGTCGAATGCCTTTTCAAAGTCAACCAATACAATATGCAAATCCCTTAAGGAATCACGATGTTTTTCCATTATGATCCTTATACTTTGGATTGCATCTGTGGTTGATTTACCCGAGACAAACCCGCACTGATCATCAGATAGCCGTATTATTTTTCGCAGTCGGCCACCTAATACCCGCTCAACGATCTCCATGGTGTGTGACATCAGCTTGATCGAACGGTAGTTATCACAGTTTCGCGTATCACCCTTCCCTTTGTATACAGGGAGAAGGTAACTTTCCCTCCATTCATTCGGCATTCGATCACATCTCACGAATTTGGAGATGAGAATTCTGAGCCATCTGAACCCGATGTCTCCCATCTTTTTCCAGAACTCAGAGGGTATCTCGTCTGGCCCAACCGCTTTTCGTTTTTTGGAGTATTTGACCGCCTCACTAACTTCTTCGACTGTAATGTCGGGTATTTGTTCACAGTTAGGGGTGGCTCTTGGAAAGTATAGCCGGGGAAACTGTTCATTCAAAAGCTCTTCACAATACTGCCGCCACCTCTGCAGAATTTTGTCGTCATCCACAAGAAGCTGGCCATGAGCATTGCTAATGAACTTTGGCGAACGAATCTCCTGAGCATTCTTCCTTCTTTGGGCGGCTATTTTGAAGATAGTGGCACTCTTGTTCATATTGTGTCTTCGCAGCTCCTGGATAGCCTGGTTTGCATCAGCAACCGGGGAAAATATTTTATCCAGCTCCCGATACAGGCCCTCCGTACTCTCTGCTTGAAGCTGAGCGCACTTCTTCTTCGCTTTTTTCTTGCAGCATCTGTATTCCATTTCGAGGCGAGCTTTTTCGTCACTATTATTAGGGGGGCACTTTGACCAAGCTTTGAAAGCCGCTTTCTTCTCATTTATCACTTTCTTAGCTTCATCACTCCACCACCATGTTTCTTTGGCGTGTTGATGGTGGCCTTTTGAAGCTCCTAGCAGTGATTTGGCCTTCTTTAAGCAAGTTCGCTGTAGGGAATCCCACATATTTTGTGCTCTGCACTCTTCATCCTCAGCTCCGTTGATGGTGTGAGAGAGGTAATTTTTCATTACGAAAACAAAAGCATCGCCTTTTTCTTTGTCCAGATTGTACCACTTGATTTTCTCAGAGACCCCTGTTTGTTTGCTTTTCTTTGGTGTTTTCATAAAAATTTCTGTTAGCAGGAGACGGTGTTGACGAGCGATTGCCTCTCCCAGGATCACTTTGCAATCTTTTACCCGAGGCTTCATGAAACTGCCTACCAAATGGTAGTCAATCTGAGTTTCATCTCCACCACTGCTGTAAGTGATCAGGTGTCGGCTTTGTTTGATGAACATGGTATTTAACACGATAAGACCGTGTGATTTGCACATGCTTAGGATGTCTTCACCAGGAAGGTTCCTGGTGCCATATCCTAGTCCTCCATGGCAGTCTTCATAGTCTTCGTTTGATTTCCCGACATGTCCATTCAAATCTCCTCCCACAAACAGAAATTCTTCCTTTGGGATGTTCTTAAGGAGATTGTGGAAATCTAGCCAAAATGCATCCTTATCTATCTGATTGCACCCATTGTGGGGAGCATATGCACTGACAATATTCCACACCTCTCCTTGTATTACTAGTTTGAGAGACATCAAACGGTCGCTGGACTTCGAAATGCTCAAGACGTTTCCAAGTAGCTCTGCCGCAAGGATGATACCGATTCCGTTCCTAGCCTTTTCCGTTCCGTAGTAGAACATCTTGTAATCTTTTGTCCTAACGTCCAAGAAACGCGCCCGATTCCCGGTGTTTTTCCATTTCGTCTCTTGGACACACAAGATGTCCACCCGCCTTCTATTCATCATCTCTTCCAGCTCGTAACTTCGACCGGTCATGCTTCCAACGTTCCAACTCGCGACCCTTAAATTGCGTCCAAACAGTTTCATTATGTTGCTAGCCCCCGGAATCCGTATAGCTCTGACCCGAACATTTTTGCTCGGTCCAGGATCAGTACCATGCACAGCAGTGGTAGTGCCTGGCGGGGTAGTGCCTTTCCTTTTTGCAAGTATTATCATAATGATACAGTTTTGCAATACAATTCTTGCACCATATTGCGATGGTGTTTGTTGTTTGACACGTGCATGCTCCTGTTTTAGTATTGTTTGATCTTTCTTTTATGACACCGGTGATCTCCAGTCGTGTCAACCCACGGACTCGCATGCACACTTGTGGGAGGGTTTTTATGGTAGTATATGTGTCGCTAGGCTCACTTGGGTGTTATATTGCCTAGATCTGATTTGTCCCCTTAGTCGCCTTTTACGACAAGCGCTAGTTGTTGGGGTGCGCTGCAGTGATTTCTTAACCCGTCCCTGCACGGGGCACTAACACTAACATGTTTGAGTCGTTTAAACCTAATTTCATTATTGGCGGCGATTTTAATGCAAAACACACGTTCTGGGGCTCAAGATACAGTTCGAAAAAATGCAGAATGCTCTATGGGGCAGGTATGGAGTACAGTTGCGATTTCCATTCGACGGGTAAACCGACTTACTGGCCAACTGATACTTCGAAAATACCTGACCTGATAGATTTTTTCGTTGTGATAGGAATATCTACCAACCACATAAAAGTTAATGAGAGCGAAAAACTAGTCTATAACCTAGAGCCAGTGAGTTTAACTGGTCGAACAACTAACTGGGAAGGCTTTAGGAACGAAATTGAAGATAATGTTGAACTGAGCATTCCACTAATGAAACCCTATGAACTTGAGGTTGAAGTTGAACGCTTCGTTGAGATCGTATAGCTCGTCTCTTGGAATAATACTCCCAATCTGAGTAAACCCCGGACAGATACGGTTTACGATATCGTCCGGAAATAAAAGAATTGGTCAAGGAAAAAAGAAAAGCCCATAAAAAATGGCAACAGAGTCGTGCTCCGCAGCATAAAACACACTTGAATCGTCTCTGCAATTCGTTGAAAAAGACTATTAACGATTTTAAGAATCGTGCAATAGGCTGCTACCTTGAAGGCTTAACAGCGAAAAAAGATTCCAATTATTCACTTTGGAAAGCTGTAAAAGGCACCAAAAGGCCCAAAATCCCCGCGCCGCCAATTAAACTAAATCAAAATGAATGGGCAAGAGAAGGTAAAGAAAAATCGGACGTCTTTGCCGCCCACCTGGAAGAAACCATTAAACCGTTCGATGGTCAAGTGGTTTCCGACAACATCAATGGGCTGGATTTACCATCTGACGATTTAACACTCACAAGTGCAACGCTAAGGGAACTCAAACATGAGATCGAGAATCTTAAAACCTAAGAAATCGGCTGGTTATCATTTGATCACCGGAGAAATTCTCAAAGTCTTATCTAAAAAAGCATTGATTAAGCTTCTCCATATTGTAAATGCTGCCCTCAGATTAAAACACGTGCCGAGCCAATGCAAAGTTGCGGAAGTCATTATAGTTTTAAAACCAGGAAAACCGCCAAATGAGGTAAAATCGTATAGACTAATTTCGCTTCTTTCAGTCATATCTAAAATTTTCGAGAGGATATTACTAAGGCGTCTCCAACCGGTTATAGACGAAAATAATCTTATCACTGACCACCAGTTTGGGTTCAGAAGTAAGCATTCGACGATTGACCAGGTGCATAGAATTACTGACATAATCGAGAAAGCGCTTGAAGAAAAATGATTTGCTCAAGCGTATTTCTTGACGTCTCGCAAGCTTGAAATGCAAACTACGACAAGTTCTCCCTGTATGCCTATATGATATTCTAGAATCATATCTCGGGAATAGACTCTTTCGTGTTAGACATGGAATCGAATACTCTGAGCTCAAAGAAATTTCAGCCGGCGTACCGCAAGGGGGCGCTTCTCTATTTGTTATATACTCGTGATATACCGGAAGAAGATGGCACTATCCTTGCTACGTTTGCCGATGACACCGCTTCCTAGCAGTAGGTAAAACAATCGAAGAAACGACTGCAAAACTGCAAAACGCACTGAATAATACAAATGAATGGACGAGGGACTGGCGGATCGCCCTCAACGAATCTAAATCTGTTCACGTGCATTTCACTTATAACAAAACTAATGACTTGCCAATTTTTCTAAACTCGCACAGCTCAGTACTGAGAGCAAACTGCTTTTATACAAGCAAGTGCTAAAGCCGGTGTGGACCTACGGTATACAACTTTGGGGTTGTACCAAGAAAACAAATGGCAATATTTTACGAACTTTTCAAAATAAAGTGCTAAGAGAAATTGTCCAAGCACCGTGGTATAGTAGAAACGACGATATCCACAAGGATCTCGGAATTCCGACAATCGAAGCTGAAATTAGAAGCTTCGCGAGAAAGCATAGAAACCGACTAATCGGACATGTCAACAATACAGTCCTAGAAATTTTGGATGAGAGCAATTTATTGCGCCAACTACAAAGGACGAAACCTTTCGATTTTTCGAGATAAGGATTAACCGCGTCTAGATTGTGGAATATGCAGGATCTTTCAATGGAAAGTAACCTGCCAAACGTTTTTATTTCGTGATAGAAAAATTATTCAATTATTCTCGAGAAACTTGAAGAACAAAGCAAAATAAATAAAATTATTCTCGATAGGCTGGTTAAGCTTGAAAATAACTCACAGAAAATGCGCACTTCAACTAGAATATGAATGACAAACGAATGTTAAAAATATGTACTTGGAATGCAAACGGACTTTTGCAAAAACTTGACGAATTGAAAATATTTATGCGCCAAAAAGATATTGATATTTGCTTGATATCTGAACCCACATCAAAACGGAATCGCATTTAAAAATAAAAGGCTATAATGATTACCACGCTTGTCACCCTTCGGGAAAAGCGAGAGGCGGATCGTCCTTGCTTATTAAAGACTGTATCGAGCAATCGGAAGACCTAAAGATAGAGCTTGAAACTTTGCAACTTTGCACGATAAGAGTTAAAAATAGTCAGCGTATTCTTAAAATTTCGTCTATCTACTTTCCACCGCGTTCCGCGCTTGAAAAAAGTGATTTTACTAACATGTTTGAATCGTTTAAACCTAATTTCATTATTGGCGGCGATTTTAATGCAAAACACACGTTCTGGGGCTCAAGATACAGTTCGAAAAAATGCAGAATGCTCTATGGGGCAGGTATGGAGTACAGTTGTGATTTCCATTCGACGGGTAAACCGACTTACTGGCCAACTGATACTTCGAAAATACCTGACCTGATAGATTTTTTCGTTGTGATAGGAATATCTACCAACCACATAAAAGTTAATGAGAGCGAAAAACTAGTCTATAACCTAGAGCCAGTGAGTTTAACTGGTCGAACAACTAACTGGGAAGGCTTTAGGAACGAAATTGAAGATAATGTTGAACTGAGCGTTCCACTAATGAAACCCTATGAACTTCTTCTTCTTCTTCTTCCTTTTATCAGCGAGGCTATGATCCGAAAACAAGGGATCACAGCCCTCCCACTTCACTGCATTTCTACTGATCCGCCTGTGGGGTTCGCCTATTTGACCTCAGAAAATATCGGCAGGCCTGCCGATTTTGGATCACTCGGTTACTGAGGCCAATGAAATGCCGATGTCGTCGCATTTGTCTGATCCAGGCGTTTATAGGCCTGCCTTTCCTACATCGCGATGTCTTTGGAACGTGCATAGATATTGCCTTTTTAACAGGGTTCAAATGATCTCTTCTTTGAACGTGGCAATACCAGCTGAGCCGGTCGCGCTCTAATTTGTGTACGATGGTTTCCTTGATGTGAAAGCTTCCACGGATCTTTGAACTTCTTATTCGATCAAGCTTGGTCACTCCTGCTGTCATGCGAAGCATCTTCATCTCAGCTGCCGTTAATTTACTCTCATACTTTTTGTACATCGTCCAACATTGTATGTGAGCGCTGGACGTACAACTGCGGTGTAGAGCCTTCCTTTCAACTTAGGGGGCATTTTTCTGTCACAGAAGAAAGCGGAATTTTCTCGCCACTTCATCCACCCTACGCTTACACGATGATTGATGTCGTCATCACAAGTTGCTTTGCTATTGATCATAGATCCCAGATATTTGAACTTTTCGCACTTGGGAAGCACTGTTCCATTCAAATAAATGTCTGGAATAGGCCTGAGTGGATCAGAGAACGGGCAGCACAAGTACTCTGTCTTTTTTGAACTAATGCAATACCCATTTCCCTCCAAAACGTCCACCCACACATCAAGTGCTCGTTGCAGGGATGTAGGATCCTCACTTATGATGGCTCCATCGTCAGCAAGGAATAACTGATGTACCTTGGGGTCCATCACTTTACCTTCAAGCAGATAATCAAGGACTGTAATAAAGAGCAAAGGATTTAAAACGCTTCCCTGGTGTACCCCGACTTTGATTGGGAACTCTTCGGTTACTCCAGCGGGGCATCTTACTTTTATCTTTGCTCCTTCGTACATGTCCATAATCATCTGTACATGGGTTTCTGAAACCCCTCGATGTCTTAGCGCCACCCATATCAGATCTCGTGGTTGTCTGTCGAATGCCTTTTCAAAGTCAACCAATACAATATGCAAATCCCTTAAGGAATCACGATGTTTTTCCATTATGATCCTTATACTTTGGATTGCATCTGTGGTTGATTTACCCGAGACAAACCCGCACTGATCATCAGATAGCCGTATTATTTTTCGCAGTCGGCCACCTAATACCCGCTCAACGATCTCCATGGTGTGTGACATCAGCTTGATCGAACGGTAGTTATCACAGTTTCGCGTATCACCCTTCCCTTTGTATACAGGGAGAAGGTAACTTTCCCTCCATTCATTCGGCATTCGATCACATCTCACGAATTTGGAGATGAGAATTCTGAGCCATCTGAACCCGATGTCTCCCATCTTTTTCCAGAACTCAGAGGGTATCTCGTCTGGCCCAACCGCTTTTCGTTTTTTGGAGTATTTGACCGCCTCACTAACTTCTTCGACTGTAATGTCGGGTATTTGTTCACAGTTAGGGGTGGCTCTTGGAAAGTATAGCCGGGGAAACTGTTCATTCAAAAGCTCTTCACAATACTGCCGCCACCTCTGCAGAATTTTGTCGTCATCCACAAGAAGCTGGCCATGAGCATTGCTAATGAACTTTGGCGAACGAATCTCCTGAGCATTCTTCCTTCTTTGGGCGGCTATTTTGAAGATAGTGGCACTCTTGTTCATATTGTGTCTTCGCAGCTCCTGGATAGCCTGGTTTGCATCAGCAACCGGGGAAAATATTTTATCCAGCTCCCGATACAGGCCCTCCGTACTCTCTGCTTGAAGCTGAGCGCACTTCTTCTTCGCTTTTTTCTTGCAGCATCTGTATTCCATTTCGAGGCGAGCTTTTTCGTCACTATTATTAGGGGGGCACTTTGACCAAGCTTTGAAAGCCGCTTTCTTCTCATTTATCACTTTCTTAGCTTCATCACTCCACCACCATGTTTCTTTGGCGTGTTGATGGTGGCCTTTTGAAGCTCCTAGCAGTGATTTGGCCTTCTTTAAGCAAGTTCGCTGTAGGGAATCCCACATATTTTGTGCTCTGCACTCTTCATCCTCAGCTCCGTTGATGGTGTGAGAGAGGTAATTTTTCATTACGAAAACAAAAGCATCGCCTTTTTCTTTGTCCAGATTGTACCACTTGATTTTCTCAGAGACCCCTGTTTGTTTGCTTTTCTTTGGTGTTTTCATAAAAATTTCTGTTAGCAGGAGACGGTGTTGACGAGCGATTGCCTCTCCCAGGATCACTTTGCAATCTTTTACCCGAGGCTTCATGAAACTGCCTACCAAATGGTAGTCAATCTGAGTTTCATCTCCACCACTGCTGTAAGTGATCAGGTGTCGGCTTTGTTTGATGAACATGGTATTTAACACGATAAGACCGTGTGATTTGCACATGCTTAGGATGTCTTCACCAGGAAGGTTCCTGGTGCCATATCCTAGTCCTCCATGGCAGTCTTCATAGTCTTCGTTTGATTTCCCGACATGTCCATTCAAATCTCCTCCCACAAACAGAAATTCTTCCTTTGGGATGTTCTTAAGGAGATTGTGGAAATCTAGCCAAAATGCATCCTTATCTATCTGATTGCACCCATTGTGGGGAGCATATGCACTGACAATATTCCACACCTCTCCTTGTATTACTAGTTTGAGAGACATCAAACGGTCGCTGGACTTCGAAATGCTCAAGACGTTTCCAAGTAGCTCTGCCGCAAGGATGATACCGATTCCGTTCCTAGCCTTTTCCGTTCCGTAGTAGAACATCTTGTAATCTTTTGTCCTAACGTCCAAGAAACGCGCCCGATTCCCGGTGTTTTTCCATTTCGTCTCTTGGACACACAAGATGTCCACCCGCCTTCTATTCATCATCTCTTCCAGCTCGTAACTTCGACCGGTCATGCTTCCAACGTTCCAACTCGCGACCCTTAAATTGCGTCCAAACAGTTTCATTATGTTGCTAGCCCCCGGAATCCGTATAGCTCTGACCCGAACATTTTTGCTCGGTCCAGGATCAGTACCATGCACAGCAGTGGTAGTGCCTGGCGGGGTAGTGCCTTTCCTTTTTGCAAGTATTATCATAATGATACAGTTTTGCAATACAATTCTTGCACCATATTGCGATGGTGTTTGTTGTTTGACACGTGCATGCTCCTGTTTTAGTATTGTTTGATCTTTCTTTTATGACACCGGTGATCTCCAGTCGTGTCAACCCACGGACTCGCATGCACACTTGTGGGAGGGTTTTTATGGTAGTATATGTGTCGCTAGGCTCACTTGGGTGTTATATTGCCTAGATCTGATTTGTCCCCTTAGTCGCCTTTTACGACAAGCGCTAGTTGTTGGGGTGCGCTGCAGTGATTTCTTAACCCGTCCCTGCACGGGGCACTAACACTAACATGTTTGAGTCGTTTAAACCTAATTTCATTATTGGCGGCGATTTTAATGCAAAACACACGTTCTGGGGCTCAAGATACAGTTCGAAAAAATGCAGAATGCTCTATGGGGCAGGTATGGAGTACAGTTGCGATTTCCATTCGACGGGTAAACCGACTTACTGGCCAACTGATACTTCGAAAATACCTGACCTGATAGATTTTTTCGTTGTGATAGGAATATCTACCAACCACATAAAAGTTAATGAGAGCGAAAAACTAGTCTATAACCTAGAGCCAGTGAGTTTAACTGGTCGAACAACTAACTGGGAAGGCTTTAGGAACGAAATTGAAGATAATGTTGAACTGAGCATTCCACTAATGAAACCCTATGAACTTGAGGTTGAAGTTGAACGCTTCGTTGAGATCGTATAGCTCGTCTCTTGGAATAATACTCCCAATCTGAGTAAACCCCGGACAGATACGGTTTACGATATCGTCCGGAAATAAAAGAATTGGTCAAGGAAAAAAGAAAAGCCCATAAAAAATGGCAACAGAGTCGTGCTCCGCAGCATAAAACACACTTGAATCGTCTCTGCAATTCGTTGAAAAAGACTATTAACGATTTTAAGAATCGTGCAATAGGCTGCTACCTTGAAGGCTTAACAGCGAAAAAAGATTCCAATTATTCACTTTGGAAAGCTGTAAAAGGCACCAAAAGGCCCAAAATCCCCGCGCCGCCAATTAAACTAAATCAAAATGAATGGGCAAGAGAAGGTAAAGAAAAATCGGACGTCTTTGCCGCCCACCTGGAAGAAACCATTAAACCGTTCGATGGTCAAGTGGTTTCCGACAACATCAATGGGCTGGATTTACCATCTGACGATTTAACACTCACAAGTGCAACGCTAAGGGAACTCAAACATGAGATCGAGAATCTTAAAACCTAAGAAATCGGCTGGTTATCATTTGATCACCGGAGAAATTCTCAAAGTCTTATCTAAAAAAGCATTGATTAAGCTTCTCCATATTGTAAATGCTGCCCTCAGATTAAAACACGTGCCGAGCCAATGCAAAGTTGCGGAAGTCATTATAGTTTTAAAACCAGGAAAACCGCCAAATGAGGTAAAATCGTATAGACTAATTTCGCTTCTTTCAGTCATATCTAAAATTTTCGAGAGGATATTACTAAGGCGTCTCCAACCGGTTATAGACGAAAATAATCTTATCACTGACCACCAGTTTGGGTTCAGAAGTAAGCATTCGACGATTGACCAGGTGCATAGAATTACTGACATAATCGAGAAAGCGCTTGAAGAAAAATGATTTGCTCAAGCGTATTTCTTGACGTCTCGCAAGCTTGAAATGCAAACTACGACAAGTTCTCCCTGTATGCCTATATGATATTCTAGAATCATATCTCGGGAATAGACTCTTTCGTGTTAGACATGGAATCGAATACTCTGAGCTCAAAGAAATTTCAGCCGGCGTACCGCAAGGGGGCGCTTCTCTATTTGTTATATACTCGTGATATACCGGAAGAAGATGGCACTATCCTTGCTACGTTTGCCGATGACACCGCTTCCTAGCAGTAGGTAAAACAATCGAAGAAACGACTGCAAAACTGCAAAACGCACTGAATAATACAAATGAATGGACGAGGGACTGGCGGATCGCCCTCAACGAATCTAAATCTGTTCACGTGCATTTCACTTATAACAAAACTAATGACTTGCCAATTTTTCTAAACTCGCACAGCTCAGTACTGAGAGCAAACTGCTTTTATACAAGCAAGTGCTAAAGCCGGTGTGGACCTACGGTATACAACTTTGGGGTTGTACCAAGAAAACAAATGGCAATATTTTACGAACTTTTCAAAATAAAGTGCTAAGAGAAATTGTCCAAGCACCGTGGTATAGTAGAAACGACGATATCCACAAGGATCTCGGAATTCCGACAATCGAAGCTGAAATTAGAAGCTTCTCGAGAAAGCATAGAAACCGACTAATCGGACATGTCAACAATACAGTCCTAGAAATTTTGGATGAGAGCAATTTATTGCGCCAACTACAAAGGACGAAACCTTTCGATTTTTCGAGATAAGGATTAACCGCGTCTAGATTGTGGAATATGCAGGATCTTTCAATGGAAAGTAACCTGCCAAACGTTTTTATTTCGTGATAGAAAAATTGCTTGATAAGTTATTACTTAGTTGCGATATCTAACAAATTTATATCGAAGTGTGGTGCTTTTTTTTGCGTCAGTAAGAATATGACACTACTATGAGCACGCGCTTGCTATTCTCATAGTGTCTATGGAAGATTTTTCACCTGCCCTCGGGAAAAAAAAAATTCATGATAAGAAAATGTTACTTATGCAAATAAACTTCAAAATTGTTCACGAGAGTACTATGCCACACAAATGTCCAATCCATAATTCTCTGTTTTTGCTTATAGGCTTAGTCGGATTACTTACATATTTTATCTGTAGTCCTTTTTTCAGTTATTTCTGATTTAATTGCCTAATTGTTCATTGACTGAGGATCTGTTGCTATGTTCATGTTTTGAAGTCATTTCAAAATCACTGGGGACAAACGACATTCAATCCCATCAACTAGAAATAATTTTTCATCGTTAGTGGGCTCCATTAGGACGTACTTATGTACATAAATCCTTATCCCAAAAGCACTGTTGTCTGTTCGTACAGGATTCTCTGCTGTTCACATTAATGTGGAAAAGGAATTCTAAAAATAAACATCACCCTTGTAATGCGCATTTAAAATTTAATAAGGACAAATATTTTTGAGATCAGAGATAGGATACGCTGTCAAACATTTTGATTTTGGTTTGATGCAAAGTGATTCGGTTGCAATGCAAAGCGAATTTTATTCCAAATACATGGGATTTCAAAGAATTTCTTATTGTTCAAATTAATAACTGTAAATTAACGGGTGAATCTAGAAATGACAATGTTTTCGTAGTATAGTACAATGTATTGTGGTGTATGTATGTATGTAGATTAGTACTTTTCTTACTTACAGTTGGTCAAACTGTAAATCGGGCATTCGGCCAGGCACATAATATACATCTAAATCAAATTATGTTACTGCATTTTTGAAAGCGCTTTTAATGTGTTTTTAATTCACAACTGAAAAACCAGAATCGACTCTCACGTTTTTTTACGATCTTGTTCCAAAAATCCAATTAAAGTCTACTTCGAAAAAGAAATCGGATACATGGAAACACTCCACTATATTTTTACGGCGAAACAACCGCTGTTTTCCTTTGCATTCTACCCTTATTTATTTGTGTTGTCAGTGAGCCGAAATATTCGCAATTCAAAATAAAAAAAATGGGAAGACAATGTAGTCGCACAACGCTAAAAGTGTGGGAAATTGTTATAAATTATTGTAAAAATGAAAAATCCATGCGTAAAAGCAGAGAATTAGTCAATAGAAGTCATTCGATTATCGGTGATATTCTATTATTCGATTATCGATAGGAAACCTAGCAAAATCCAGAAGCCCCAAAATTGTTAAACCAGCGCAGAAGAATCCTCAATTAAGTGCACCAAAATTGACTACAGATGTAAGAAATTACTTTAAGAAAGAAGTTAACCATAAACTGTCCGGATAGTGCTGTGATGGCACCATTGCCACAGAAGAGATGTCCGAAAGTAGCCGTTAGTTAAGAAAAACAACAGAATAAAGTGAGAATAATTTGTTAGTCGACATCAGTATCCTTTCGTTCTGGAGCTGTGTTTGTTCCCAAATTAAAGTTAATTTAAGTTGTTTAAATTTGATGGACAAGCATATGTATGAAGGAGATCGAATGAAAAACCGAGAGAACGGAATTTGCGAACATGGAGGCGGTTCAGTTATGAATTAGGGTTGTATATCCGCCGCTAGACCTGGAAATCTAGTTTTTACTAACGGAAACATGGACAAATACAACAATTTGGGAAATGTACCACCTATATAACTGTCCACATATTAAAGAAACACCTCCCCAATCACCGGAATTGAATGCCATTAGGCATGTTTTGGTGAGAATTATGCAAAGCAAATTGAAAGCTTCTAAACAAAACGATTCACAATCAATCTGGTTTATAGCTTTTTTATTATTTGAAGATTGGTGATTGAATTGAAATTGGAATGAAAAAAAGTATGAAAAAGTTATGCTTAAATTTGTGAAATGCTATTAAATCATTCAACTTGAATCAAATTGAATAAAAAAGCTCTTTCCAGCGCCCTCTGAAGTTGTTTGTTACAAACTATACATCGCAAGTCACTTTGGACTGAAGAAAAAATTAAAATTGTTTGCCAGTAATTTGTGGTTGTTGTAATGTAACGAAGTGACATATTTTACCACCATCACTGTAACCACAGCCACACATCAACATCCAGCGAACCACCGAATATTGTTTCCATCCATAGCATGCAGCTAAAACACCAGTCCATCGCCCCGCGTAGGAATCACCAATAACCGACGGGCGACCGAAAACCGATTGTATCATTTTTCCCCTTTCTATCTCTCCTTTGCGCAGCAGGCCGACCAACCGGCGGGGAGGTTACGCCATCTTATGACAGCAATGCATATGTGTTCTGTCGCACACTCAACGCGGAGGCCGCCTTCTATTGGCAAGTAGCGAACCTTGACGATCACATGGAGATAGGAGTACACTCCAATTCCTCACAAGAGAATGTGAGGAAGATTTGAATTAACCTTGACAGGAGTGCATTCAAAGGTCTCACAGGATAATGTGAGGGAACATTTGAATTGGCTCATAATTCACACTCTCGTGGTGCAGGATTTTGTACAATATAAAGAAAAGTTCATGGAAGGCAGCAGGGAGAGTTCGATCATCCGTGGATAAGTACCAATCTAGTATACATTTGACCGGCTCTCTAGGAACGTGGGTTCCAACCAATTATTTTTCTGTATAGTAATATAAAAGTTCTCTGGTTTAGAAAGCTCTCTTTCTATTTATTATTAAAAAACTGGAGCATCCGGTTTATTTTTTTGAGGTATAATTGTATACAGTAGAATCTCAGAAAGATGAACGAATAAAAAAACAGGGCTCGTTCATCTTTTCGAAATGTTCATCTTTTTGAGTATCAAATTTTGGTCGAGAAAGAAGAACTAGTTAATACGTTCAAAGCATAAGAATATTAAATACAACAGAACAACAATTCAATTTTTTTTAAACACAAGCAAATTTATTCAGAAGCGTTGTTAAAAAATGTATCCTGGCTTGTCGCCCGGAAGAAAGTTGTTTGATCATAACCTTCTCTCTTATGTTTCCCAAGCTTAAAATTGTGGAAACGTGGGCCTCACATTGCTGATGTTGATGGCTGAAATGGCTTGCGCTAGTTTGACGACATCGATAACCGTGTTTTCTACTGCACTGCTCTCTGAAAATGCAACCTCATCTTCAACATACCTGTATGAATGTAGGAAACCACATCTTCATTCCACTCCCTTATATCATCAGACGTGCATTGAACTTTTGAACGAAATTTGTATATAGAGCGGGATTTGAATAAAAATTGTTGACTTACATCGGGAAAAATGTTTTCTAAATAAATTCACTTCACACTCAGATGCAAACAAATGGGGGAACCATAAAATGCAAAAGCAAGCAGAAAAGCATCGCTTTCATAACTTAATAGCGTTTATATGAATTTACTACGAAGAACTTTATAACATAGAAAGAAGAAAAATTTGTTACGAGTAGAGCGTTCATCTTTTCGAGTATCCAAAACTCAACTTGTTCATCTTTTGGAACACTGTAATGGTGAAAATATTTCGTTCATCTTTCTGGGTAGTTCATCTTATAGAACACTTCATCTTTCCGAGATTCTACTGTATTTGGTTAAATAAAATCGTTAAAAAAACTCGTGGAAGAAGATTTGAGTTTTCTATTTTGTTTTAAAAGTTCATAAACAAAGCTTTTAGTAAATGCATTAACACGAATTTTGGGTTTCGAAAAGCGGAACCATCCGATTGTTTTGAAATTTCTTTTACATACTCTATTGCCTCAAGTTAACAGATTTAAAAGCATTTTAGGCTACTCAAACAGGAAAATTTGCCCGACGCACATAGGAGTATTTGCATCAAAAACCTGGCCAAAAGTCAATTTTCCAAAAAGTAAAATTGAGAAGTAAAAGCTTTGTATAGCGGACGGTATATATATGGCTTAATATGATATAGTTCTTTTTTTGTTGTAAAGCGTGTGGTGTGGCATAATGAGTTCAAAATTAGCTGTTGCATTATTTGCATTTTTTTTGCAATGTTTGCCAATTTGGTGAGTGTTGTTCAATAAGTGATATCGAGTGGTTGTGATTGTAAGCTTAGAAGTTTCAAATGGAAAAGTCAACTTCAGGTATGTATTAATAATTTCAGTTAAATTTTGGAACTATTAAGCTGTTGGGTTTAAAAGCATTATGGCAAACATTAATTTTTTTTTATCTTTTTTTTAGGTTTTAATGGTTTTGATATAGTATACCCTGCCATTCTGCATTGGTTTGGAGCTTTTAAGTTACTTTAAATGTTCCGTTACCCAATTCAAGAAGAAATGGCCGCCGTAATGTGCGAATGGGTTTTTCAATTTCCTATTAAAAGCACTCATACGCCATACAAGATTTGTAAATTATATTTACATTACTTTTTACTATGGTTGATGGAAAAATATGTAATGCAGTGACCAAAACTTCATCAACACAAAAATGCTTTATATGCGGCTCAACTTCAAAACATTTTAATAATTTAAGTACGGCAAATACCAAAATTAACGAAAAAGCTATTGAGTTTGAATTGTTAGTCTTACATGCACGAATCAGGCTTTTTGAGGGTCTTCTACATCTTGCTTATAAACTGCCTTTGAAAAAAAGGCAACTTAGAACGGAGGACGACGAAGATATATGTATGCAAGATTAAAAAAATTCAAATTCAAAAAGAATTTAGAAATAAGTTTGGCCTAATAGTAGATTTTCCACGAACTGGTTTTTGGGAACACCAATGACGGTAACACCAGTCGAAGATTATTTACTAACCCGCAAGTTGCCACTGAAATAACGGGAACTAAATTTCCGTTAATATTTCGTTTCAAAATTATTTTGGAGACTATTTCAAGTGGATACAAAATTGATACCTTAAAATTTTAATTTTACGCAATGGATACAGCAAAACTTTTTATTGAGTTATACCCATGGTACCCTATGACTCCCACCATGCATAAGATATTAATCCATGGGTCTACAATAATTGAAAACGCTCTGCTTCGTATTGATCAGCTTTCTTAAGAAGCCAGAAATGAACACTTCAGGTAAGTTATAGTATTTATTTTCTTTATAATCTTATAAGTTAATAAAAGGTTGACCAGATAATAAAAACTTTAACATAAAGACTCTACCGGCTTAACTACGCAAGAAAGTTCTCTAGGAGAGACTGTAACATCGATGTTCTTAAAAGATTGCTATTGAGTTCCGATCCAGTGCTTAGTTGCTTTAGAAAGTTAACATAGAAAACAAAAAAGGTATTTTCGAAAGAGATCTTCTTCCAGAGGACCCAAATACAAATAATGAAAGCTTAATGCCTCTGGATGAAGACGAAAATAATGAAAATGAATGTAATGATGAGTCATGGGCAGAATCCAGCGATTCATCTCACCACGATTAAAAAAAAAAAATATTTCAAATTTATGCACACATTTGCTGAAAAGGATTTTTCGCTTGTTTTTTTTTTTTTTCAATAAAACATTCTTAAATTAATAAAAAACAATTGGAAATGTATTTTACTGCATGAATACTAATTTTAAACAAAAGTTGTCAGAAAAGCAAGGAAAAATTATTTTGGCCAGGTTTTTGATGCAAATACTCCTATGTGCGACATGCGAACTGCAAAACCAAATCAGTGGAAATGACATTACATTCGCTGGTGTATTACACAGAGTATTGCCTGTCTCATATGGAGTACACATTGGTAGCTTTTTAGACATTGAAGGCATTTTTAACAATGTCAATACATCAGCGATTACAGATGCTCTATCGGACCCTAAAAAAAGTTATACAAAATGCTTTAAACAAGCTAAGTATATGGGCAGATCGGTGTGGTTCGGATGTAAGCTCCCACAAAAATGAACTGGTACGCTACTCCAAGAAATATAAAATTCCGTTCGTTGACCCTCCTTCTATTAAAAGTATAAGCTTACCTTCTCTGACAAAGCAAAATATTTGGTTGTTACTCGTATTTTGAGTACGAAATTAAGGTGGAAACCTAGCATTCAAGAAAGAGTCAAGAAAGCTAGGGTAGCACGTTTCTTTTGCAAAAAAGCTACTGTAAATAGGTGCTGAACGAGCGGATACTTTTCCGACCGTCAACCGCGGGACCTCTATTTGACCCTTTACTAGGAATAGGTAGATCCTAGTTGTTGCGTTTGACCGATTGCCAAACGGATGCGAAACTTGAACTCCGATAAGTTCTACGAAAAACGATAGAGCGAAACCTTTGGGTTTTAACCCAATAGCGACGACGAAAGTAGCCAAAAATGCGAGCGAAATTGGAATGAAACGAGCAAAGTTTCCCCTAAGGGTTTTTGACTATTAATTGACCAAATCTTTATTTTCAAGAGGGTTCTTATACAAATTACAAATAACAGATTCTTTCGCTTTTTACGTTATTTTCATAAAAGTTTAAATTATTGGCGAATTGGAAGTTAACGATTTTATCGCCAATAAAACCAAAAAAATATTTTTTTTGGAGGTCAGAACCTCTTTATTAAACACCACTTAAAAAACTAAATACAATTTTGCCTTACAGTTCCATTTATAAGTTCAACCTGCAACCTCAGCTTTTAATATGCATTGGAAAGTATTTCGGACGAAATATTATCCCAGCCGATGCACCCGATCAATGTCTGCATTTTGCAGCACGTGTGCTGACATTGCATTTATTCGGTGCGCGTGCAGAATGCAGTGTGGTAACTCCTCCCTCCTTAAAACTGCGACCCGCAGGTCAGATACTTAGGATTGGCGGGGGTAAAAATCATTTGCTTGTGATATTATGGAGGTAGTTGAACTTGTACAGGTTGTTTTATTTTTTTACATTTACGCTTATATACTATGAAGAAAATAATTATGATTAACAAGTATATGAATATAACTGAAATTATGGATGATTTGGTTACAATGGAAAATTCTTTTAGCTTTTTAATATTATTTAAATGTAAATCATGCAAAAATTCTAGGTCCAATTCTATATCTTTTACGGTTATGTTTTGTTGGATTATAGGTGGCAAAATATGGAAGGTCGTTATTTCTTTGTTGGCATAGGTGTTTTCATTGATGGTTATGGTATCATTATCAAATTGTACTAGGAATGTTCCGTTAAGCACCTTGGTTTCATTAGAATGTTTAAGAGTTCCGTTAAAATTCGTTAGGAAAACTGTGTTTTGGGTAAGGAGTTCGATGACATGTTTTTTCTGGAACTGATAATCACACATCGCATTTTTCCCTCTTATTAGTTGATTAATGCAATGTTCAGGGGACAGCATCTGGAGTTGATATTCATTGCAGATTATTGTGCCTCGCATTTTTGCACATGCTTCCTTAATACCGTACATTTCATCATGAGCGAAGAGAAGTTCGCTGGTGTCAAGTTGGATTCTCCTATTATTGTTGACAGTCGATTTGATCATCACGTGATTGAATTCTTTTGCTCTGGTTTTTGGTAGAGATATGATATACAGCAAAAGTGATTCCCTTTGTAGCATAACCGGTTCCGCATACTCGACGGCTTCTACTTCAGTTTCATACGGGAGAGTTTCTATTTGAGAAAGCACGTCTTGGATTTCTTGCTGTCCAAGAGATTGGTGTTAACGATTCCTCTCTTTGCTAATTGCACCACTGATGCCACTTCATTGAGTTCCTCTTTGATTATTTTAAGCTTGTAGAGCATTTGCTCGTATTTGTCGATGCTGCTATTCTTTATTCTTCCGACTATTTTGTTGTAATCGTCTACTAACCCTCGAGTAACCATCATCAGGCGTTCGTTTATTTTATATTGGTCATTATTATTCTCTATTATTGCACTTTGACTTTTCAATAGATTGTCCCAATCTGTCGCGTCGGGTGTGCCAGCTATCCATTTCCAGGCGGAACCAATCCAATTAAAAATAAATAAATAAATATTTGGCGCAACAGCTCGTTAAAGTGCCAGGGCCTAGCTTCTCGCAACCACTCATGTTGTGTGCGTTATATTTTTCACACGAATGGAAGGGACCTACAAGTTTTAATGCCGAATCCGAACGGCGATTTGAGAAGCTTTTTCGTGACAACACAATACTCTCGGATGTTTGTCAGACGCTCGCGAGAGGTGGGACCGTGAAAAAACTTTTTGGTATTTTCTGGGATTCGAACTTGGAACCTCATGCGTAGTGATCCAATTGATCGATCTTGTTTCTCTTAATCGTCTGCCGTGTAACTTTACTAATGATTCTTCGATACGTTCGAGCTGGTGGATTAGCTGCGGTCGTAGAATACTGGCTTTGTCTATTTGGTTTTTATTGTGGGTGCGAGTGTGTTGATTATATCGTCATATTCCTTCAAATTGATAATGTGTACTATTTTAAATGTTCCGCTGATGATTCTGCCATCCTAGTTTTACTGTCACTATAGGTTTATTATATTCAAATACATTGACCGCCCCAAATGCCACTTCTTGGATTAGCCTGGAACGAGAAGGAAAGTTGTTCTACTCAGTAATGTTTTTAATCTGGGATTTATGGATCTTTTTTCCGGTTTCCGTAATAATTGTAACCTTATTGTGTATAGAGGTTTTTGTTTACCGTCTCGACGTTTTACCGCTGCGTAGATTACCTCTCCGGGTTGGTAAGTCTTTGGTGCATTCCTCTTACGGTTTTCTCTGATATTTTTCGCCTTCTGATTTCTTTTAATTAGTTCGGGGAGATCTTCGTTTACTTTGGACGATGTTAAGCTGTTGGCTTCTGTTTTTAGTCTAGACAACGCGTCGGCCACAAGATTTGTTTTTCCCGGCTTGTAGGTTAGCTCATAGTTGTATTCTTCGATTCGCGCTTTCCACCTTTTCAGTTTCGCATTCGTAGTGCGGTTGCTCAGTGCAAAAGTCAGCGGCTGATGGTCGGTCAAAATCCGTATCTTCTTTGCTCCGTAAAGGTAGTTTCTCAGATTGTCAAGAGCCCAGACGATCGCCAGCATCTCCTTCTCATTGGTGGCGTAATTTTCCTCTGCCCTGCTGAGCGATCTAGAGATGTAGGTAATTGGCCTGTCTTTTCGGAGTTCTCCCTGAGAAAGTACAGCGCCTATCGCAGTATTCGAGGCATCTGTTGTTAAGATGAAGGGCTTCTCGAAGTCGGGAAATATTAGAATCTCGGATGATGTTAAAAGCTCTTTGAGATTTTTGAAAGCTCTGAGTTCTTCGGCGTCCAATTGGATCTTGACATTTTTTGATGCACTGGCCTTGACTTGGGCCCTCTCCCCTCTTGTGAGATTTGTTAGAGGCTTTGCGATTTTGGCAAAGTCTTTAATAAATCGCCTGTAGTACGAGGTGAGTCCCAAAAATCCCTTTAACTCTTCGAGGTTTTCCGGTGGTTTTAGCTTATGAATTGCGTCAACCTTTTTCCTATCGGGTCGTATACCCTTATTTGCTATAAGGTATCCTAAAAATTCGGTTTCTCGTTTTAAAAATTGTGTCTTATCTAAATTTACCTTGAGATTTGCCTGTTCTAATGCAGATAGCACAGTTTCAACATTCCCAAGGTGTTCTTCCTCATTCCAAACCTAATATGATAATGTCATCAATGTAGACATAACATATTTTACCAATGTGGGCTTTCAGGACATCATCTATGGTCCTTTGAAAAATCGCTGGTGCGTTCTTAAGTCCGAATGGGAGTCTAGTGAATTCGTACTTCCCATTCATGGTAGAAAAGGCAGTTTTGGGAATGTCTGCCTCTCTCATCCGAATTTGGTGAAACACTGAGGTTAGGTCTAGGGTAGTAAAGAACTCCGAATTTCCCAGACTGGCGATGGTGCTGTTGATGTCTGGAATCGTGTAGGTGTCGGATATTGTGACTGCATTGACCTTCTTTTTGGTCTTGTCGGGTAAATGCTCATCCCTAACTTCTATATTATTGACTTGGGCTGACTTCTTCTCTTCTAGTGGAATTTTTATGCCTGGGTTGATAGTCAAGATGTTGTTTTTGCTGTTAATGATAGCTTCCAATTGCTTGAGTGTATCATCGCCGATGCTACCGTCGAATGTTTTCAAGCCGGGCAGTTCGAAGAAATCCAGAATAGTGTTGTTCCCCGCCTTCTCAAAGAATTTCCCAGACACCTTCCTGTCTATTCGTATTTCACCTCCAGCTGACTGGATCTTAAAGAGTTTTTGCGCCGGTTTTGTAAAATTTTTATTGGCCCCAGTGTCGACAAGGAATCTGAGAATGGAGCCATCCCTGGTAACATACCTTATGTAGGGTATGCTAGAGAGGCATTTGTCATAAAATTTACCTCGGTTTCAGTTGCTTCTTCCTCTGGATCTTCTGCGTCGTAGCTGAGAGTCGTGCACCTCTCATCGAATTCTTGTTCGTATTCATCTTGGTACTGTTCTTCTTCCTGAGTTTCTGTATTATACAAGCTCTGCCGTTTTTGAGGGTGGTTGTCCGAATGATTCCTGAATGGGCTGTTTTGATTATAAGACTGGTAGGGGCCAGATTTTCCGGGACGATTGGGGACTGGTCTATTTATGTAATCAACCTGTCTTGATTGAACAGATTGGTCAACGGACATGGGCGCTAGAGGATTAGGTCCGGCTGGTCGCGGTGGTGGATAGCTTTTCTGAGGCCATGGGGGCTGGTAGCGATTTTTTTGTTGCTGCTGGTGCTGCGCATTATATGCTAAGTTCCTTTGTTGCGGTGGCAGAGGTCTATGTGGAGGTTGAGGTGGGAGCGGCCGTTGTCGCTCCTGTCTGGGTGGCATTGGTATCTGGTTTAATGGAGTAGTTATGTGGTAATTGCTCTTCGGGTGTATTGCCACGTTTCTGAAGTTTAAATTTTGCATCTCTAGACAAGATGTGTATGCTTCAGGTAGCGTCTTTGGCTTTTGAATCATTAAAATCTTAGACAGCTCCCCGTTCAGT
This sequence comes from Brachypalpus laphriformis, assembly GCA_945910035.1. Taxonomy (NCBI): domain Eukaryota; kingdom Metazoa; phylum Arthropoda; class Insecta; order Diptera; family Syrphidae; genus Brachypalpus; species Brachypalpus laphriformis. The sequence continues at coordinate 92,215,874 of OX246754.1, forward strand.
TCTCTTATGAAGACGTCGAGAGCTCGGTGCCTGTAATTGTCTATTAATGCTCTTACGGTTTCGGCACTATAGTCTTCCGTTTTGAGCTTATCTATGATAAGCGAGAACTGATGGTTCACGCTAGCATAGTATTCGTCGATGCTTGAACTCCCCTGCGAAAGAGTGCTGAGCTGATGTTCGAGCGTTCTCACATCCCTTTTGTCAGCGTAATGTAAAGACAAGCAAGTTTTGATGGTCGACCAGTCATCATCGAAAATGTTGTACGAAATAAGAGCACCATCAGCTCCGCCTCTTATTCTTTGACGGATGCTCTGCAATATTTCCCTATAGATGGGCTTCTCCTTTACTATTTCATAATCCCTCAAAATGCTTTCGACGTTGTGAATCCAGGATACGTATTGTACAGGATTGCTGTCGAATATCTGCAGGTCTTTAACGCAGTTTGGCAGTCTACTAATGTCTTTCAAGTCCGATTCACTAATAGGGGGTTGCGGACTCGCAGTTGTCGCAGTTAGGTTGTTTGTAGTCGCTGCGACTTTAAGGGACGCTAGCCTTCGCTCCAATTCTTTTAATTTCTCTATCTGGGCATTTACAGCCCCAGTAAGCTGTGTGATTGCGTTTTCGATCCTATCCATATTGCCAATTTATTGGGTTATATTCTCGTTTTTATAGGATCGCTATACGTTAATAAATTCTTTACTTTAATATATTAAAAGATTGTGTAGTGTGACAATTATGTGTTCTTAAATCTATTATATTTTATTCAATATTTAATTTTATTATACACGGTTAGAATTTGTTCTTTTTGACATTTAGGTGTTTGCAAATTCGCATTAAAAAAAATATTTCGGTAAAAGTTTGGCTAATTTAACAATATATACTATTCTTCTCTTTTAATTGGTTTCAGTATTACATTAAAGTTATTTTAACACAAGTTGACAATTTTAACAATTTTTTTCGCTTAACTATTCGAGTTTAAAGTGGTGCACTTACATGAGGATTGTAATTCTGAACATGTCTTCGGGTTCTTCGGGTTCTTCGGACGCTGCACTGGTTGATTTGGTGATTATCTTCTTCTTCAGCTGCTTCGTAGATATCTTCTGTTATAGCGGCTTACTTTCGTTCGCACCTTCAACGCCAATGCACAATGGAAGGGGTGTATGGATCCTTTTTAACCGCTTCGTAGAGTTTCTGACTCTTTTGTAGCGGCCTACTGCGGTACATTTTCACTATCACGTTTGCACTTTTATGTCCTTTTTCCTTCGCGGATTAATTTTATTTTTACTAAATTACCGCGTGTCCCTGCTCGGGCGCCAGTTAACGATTTTATCGCCAATAAAACCAAAAAAATATTTTTTTGAAGGTCAGAACCTCTTTATTAGACACCACTTAAAAAACTAAATACAATTTTGCCTTACAGTTCTATTTATAAGTTCAACCTGCAACCTCAGCTTTTAATATGCATCGGAAAGTATTTCGGACGAAATATTATCCCAGTCGATGCACCCGATCAATGTCTGCATTTTGCAGCGCGTGTGCTGACATTGCATTTATTCGGTGCGCGTGCAGAATGCAGTGTGCTAACTTGGACAATAGAAAAAATATGATGATTGGTCTAATTAAGCGCCAAATTCAAACATGGAAATTTACGTAAGGTTAAAAGTTCATTACGTTGATACTGCTGATGACGATGATGATGATGACGACATTTTGCTCCAACAGGTGCAATCACGCATAATTCACTGGCCCTACATCTCGGTCATTAGATCGATTCTCATGCTTCAACTGTTACCTCTCGACATTTTTAGCTGGCAAATGGCAGCTAGTGCAGCCGTTCGCTTTCAGGCAACGCCACAGTGGTAAAGAAAATAATTTGACCGCGTCTTCATCTTTATCTTTTTAAGTACTATAAAAGCAAAATCAATTTTTCTTGTGAATACCGTTTCTCGAAGACTACTAGACGTAAGTACTTGAAATTTTGCACAGTTATTCTTTATTTGGCCTAAATGCGAGATAAGAAGGGATTTTCCGAAATTCAAGGTCTAAGTAGCATAAAGGGGTGGAGATCGAATTTTCCATCTGTAAATATTGATTCCACAGCCGTAGCTCAGTACTGGCTCTCCTGATTAAAAAAAATAACAAATAGGTGAATTTAGCAAATTCGCTGATTCATTTGAGGTATAAAACATCTTTCTGTGTTGTCCTGAAGCTGAGCAATGCTAAAAACAAAATAATCAAATCATCGCCCACAATTTTCCTTCAGTGGGAACTACGGCCAGCAGTCATGCAGCAGTGGCTATCGTTGCAATAGTATGTGTGTGTGAGTATATGGGCGCGCTGTCCCATGAATATGTTTTGATCTTCAGTGTGTGATCTCTTATAGAGTTAAAATTGAAAAAAAAAACATTATCAGTGCTAAATATAAGATATTGTAAATTTTATTAAATAAGATCTCCATGTGCTGTCAAAAATTCATGCAATTAAGAGACTTGGGAATATACGCGTTGGTACATACATATGTACCTGGATATGTATGTGTAGACATAGAACTATTGCAATATTTTTCCATTTTGTTAGATGAGATGTTGTTGATCGTTGGATTTGTCCATATATAAGAATGCTTTAATGAACTTAAAATAAATTATGTGTTGGAAGCGGGTTTGCGTATGCTCTGGTGGGATTCCCACGGGGGAAGTTATAATTGAGTTTACACATTTTCGGTATTGTACTCAATTGGCAATTATGGTATATTTTAACAAGTAAATAAGCGTCAACTAAAATGCGGGCGAGGCAAGGCGGAGCAAGGCGAGAACTGGCCAGGCCAGCTAGTTCTGAATAACTTCAACATCTCTGCCGGAAACATTTACTACACCATTCTCCACCTTATTTTTGACAACAATTTCTACATCACAATTCCTTCTAGGTATTTTTGGGTGGAAGAAGTATTCCCAGAGAAGAGTCGATTCATTTTTTCACTGACGACAACTCAAAAACCAGGGCCGGGGTTGGCGGAGGTGTTTTCTCTGCGAAGCTTAGTCTAAACCTCTTCTTCCGCCTTCCAATTTAGTATAGTGTGTTCCAGGCGGAAATAATGGCGATTAAGGAAGTCTTATCTTGACTAAGGAAAAACGTGATATCCGCTAGAGATAACCGCATCTTTTCAGACAACCAAGCAGCAATCAAATCTTTAGAATCGATTTCTATAAATTCATTAGGACCTCTAGATTAGCGATCGTTTCTCATAGTGATGGCAGAGCAGTTCAATATTCACCTGTGTTAGGTGCCAGCGTATAGCGACATTCCGGGGAATTGTAAGGCTGATGTACTCGTTTGAATTGGAACAATTATACGTTATCGCTACTTGCATACTCAAATTTAAGCTGGATGCTATAGACAGAATAAATCTTAGGTGGACAAGTGGAACAACATGAGTAGCGAAAAAAAAACAGACTTAGCCCCAGTCAGATTTAAAACGCTCTTAAAACTTGATTTCTCTCAACGCCAATATGCAATGGCGCTGCAATTGGTGTCATCATGTCCAATATGTCCAACCATGCGACAAGGCTTGGGGTATTTTCAAACAATTGTTGTCGAAGCTGTATGAACGAAGAAGAGCTCTCTCCCACAGAAGGAAATTTCACTTCGAAGCTCCCTAATGCAGCGATTTAGGAGATCTGATAAACATAGCCATTAGAAGCCTCTTACGCTTATGGTTTTTAACGAGAAGGTAGGGATTACATGATTCATGTTGTATCACAAAGAACCTATCTCTGGTCTAAGTATGCTGTCATAAGCTAGCAGCCACTTCAACTAAACCTAACCTACATATGTAGGATGGGGGCAACAGTGGGTTAGTGGAGCGCATCGCGTGAGTAATTTAACAAACTTTGCTTTGCGGGTATGGGCATGTTAACAACTGTCATGCAGGCGCCTGGAGCTAAAGTCGACTGTACCTTAAAACCTCGATGGGGTCCGACTTTTTTTTACCAAGTCTATATAATAAACTGTAAGTCAAATATCAAGATATCTGACGTTTCTGCGCCGGAGGTTTTCCTGTTTTTAAATGAAAATTGCTATTGCTCCTCAGAACGTTTTTGCCATCTCTTTGACCAGTCTTCCAAACCAGTGGCAAGTGTCACTTAAAAATATCGCTCTGCTCCCACTCTCAGCTGCTTGTCGTTTGCTATCGATTAATAGCCTTCACTGAGTTTGCTTCAATTTAATGCGATAAAGCGATATCCCTCTGAACAGTTCCCCGTTAACATCCCATGCACAGAAATCCTTCCCTTTGGAATGTATGTGTATGTACACGCGTGTGGCTAATGATATACAGTTACGATATAAACATCACCTGACAATGGCCTGCTCTTGTAAAAGCGTTCCGACAAAATTAGTTTACAAAATAACTCTCTAACTCATCACAAGAAGAGAAGCGAAAAGCAATAAAGCAGAAATGAAAACATTTAATGAGGTCAATGAGTCGACAAGAGTGTTCTTAGGGAGGCGTGGGTAATTTTGCAATTAACATGGACGTTTGCAGCTAAGTGGCCAAGGGAAAGAAAATGGGTATTGCCGATACATTAATCTGTTTTATTTTATTTTTAATCTTTTCTCAGGAAAGGCAAACCCGAAAAGCTGAAACAGCGTCCCGAGATGTCTGCAGACGTCTGTTGATTCTGCTCTTGAATAGCTGGGGATTGTAATCTTTTGGAAATTTGATTCCTGGGAGGGGTTGGCCATGAAATGTTGACGCCGAAAAACTCGAAAATAAAATCGGGAAACCAAAAACTTTGAACCATGGAATCTCGAAAAGTTCAAATTTCGAATTTCACAATCTCGACAATTTTTAATTTCGATTTTGAGAATTAAACAACTGAGTGCTATTTCCTTCTGAGAGATTTACTCTACTTACTTTGTAACGGTTTAAAAGCTGTTCTTCCCCTTCCACCCTGTAGCTACAGGACTCTACTGATGGAGTGGGTGGAAGGGTGTCCGGTCGACGAAGGGCATGGTAGGCATGCTAGCTGGCAGCACGTGCTTAGCTCGTCAGTGGGGTGGGTTCTTATGCCAGTCACCGGACTACCGTACATATTCATGCCTCGATTAAAAAAAGAGATACAGCAAACAAAAAAAAAATTTAACTAAACTGTGGGAAAAGGACGGGAATGGGAAATCAAAAGGAATAAAAGTGGATGAGGAATATAAAGGAAAAAAAAAAATGAATGCACAGCACCACTAACACCAGTAGCTGCTATCAGCCTAATCAGGCCAAAAAAAAAAAACACACCGGTCGAGCTTCCTTGCAGGATAGATACTAGTACCTATGGTGGTATTGGTACTAATGAGCTACCCTCCCCTCTACCATACCTATTGCTAGGTAGGGTACCATGGTTGCCACATGCTCGTTGTTTGTGGCAACCCCTAAAATAAAATAAAAACAACATACGTCTTACTTACTGTGTTGTCCCACCATTATCGCGGCCCTACACCTTCGCCACCCCTACTAGGGTCTTTACCACACCATTTGGACCGTTGACCGTTGACCTAAAACAACCTGCAACATCCCTAAGATCATCACCGAATCTCAAAACCTAATCAGAAACACGTTCATTGTGATAAGCATACATAAATTCCAGAGTTTATTATAAACGAAAGGGTACATAAGAAAAAATATGAGAGAAAAAAAAAAATAAAAATAAGGAAGGAAGAAGAGAAAAACGAAAGGTAAGGGGAAAAAAAAAGACATTAAGGGAGGCTGCCCGAACCTCCTTTAGCATAGTTTTAAGAAAGCTTAAATACTTCTTTTTTCTCTTCTCCCTTTTACTAACTTATTAATTAAGTTCGTATGATCAAGTAAACCAAATGTATAAAAAAACAGAAGTATATATATATATATGGCGTCCGTGTACGAAGAGAGGAAAAAAAAGGAAAAGTAATTATTTACCTGTTCATCCGGAAGTGTTGTGCACAATACTATCAGGATCGGCTGGAGGGAGAGATCAATAAAATTGTTACGCGCACGGTGATTTGGTTTACTTCAAACAAAAGAAAACTGAGCTTACACTAATGTAACTATTAAGACCAAATATTTAATTAATTAATTCCTTTAAGAAAATGAACACTTTTAGGAACACAAAAAAAAAAGGACCAGCTGCCTCCTTGTGACGTCACTGCAGTCTTTATGATGGTAGTCCCCCGAAGACTCAGTGAAATCGTCCTTTCACGAGTGGTTGTAGGTTTAGGTATTTGTACCACAAGTAAAAAAAATCTATACTTCCTTGCGGAATGTGGACCGGATCGAAAGTAACTTTTCACACACGTGGGGGGAAGGGGTTTTTTTTTTTGTTTTTTTGTTTCTTATTTTCACTCTGGTAAGCGTTTTTTTTTTTGGAGGAGAAGGTTTTTAATTTTTTTTTTTTTAATCCCCTTGTTAAAGCATATTGCAACAAACAGTTTAATTTACACGTCACTTAACCTCTCCTGTATACATATGTATATCTTTTTAAATAGGTATATATTATTTTAACTTTGACGTGTAGGTTAGTATGCACAATTGTAGTTTCCTTGAGTTTGTATTTTTTCTTAACGTAAAACAAAAAAAAAACCATAAAAGGGGGGAAAAAAACGCAGCACTACGCGGGTTAGGTTTTAATTTTCAGTCCTACACCACACGATCTTAACCCCGATCCCAACACCGATTCCACGAATCTTTTTCGATTTTTTTTTTTTTTTTGAGAGGTAATTGGAGAGGCACGTCCAATTCTACCAATAGCTTCCAGAAAAGAGAACGATGTTGGTTCCCGGAAAAACATCTCCCATCTTGGGCAGGCCTACCAACCTTCTCCAATTAGCCAAAATATGTTTTTTTTTTCGATGCATTTGTAGGGTTTCATACTCTTGTCACACGAAGCAACATTATTGGCCGAAGAACGACCCTACAACTTTTAAAATCACAAAAAAACTCTATATACTCACTTCTTGAAGTAGAAGAATCTGAACTATAGGTTGTGTTGAATTTTATCGATGGGAAAAACGTTTGATAAGCGAGGCGCAGAAAAAATAATTTTTTTTTTCCAAGATTATGTGGCCGTCTTTCCTGGGAGTGAGTTTCAAACGTTGCCCGTTCTGTAACTGTTGTATATTCTTATTTGAATTAAAACGAAATTAAAAACCGACCTATTACGTACTTCATTATATAATATAATTCTTATTTTAATAAATACAGTTTCATAAAAGAGCTTATTGTATAAGACAATTGACGAATGACGATGGCGAGTGCTAGCTGCGAAGTGATTGAGTGGAGATGAGTATAACACATTGCGCTGTACATTCTGTACGGCACATACTCATCAGTAACAAAAGGAATTTTTAATTAATGATGACATTGAAACACTTTTCTATGATCAATTAACCGCTCCAGATTTTGACGCGAAGACATCTCTTTGTTTTGGAAGTCAGGCCAAAACTTACAATGCAATGAAATTATGCCAGATTTCATGATGCAATAACTCTGTGAATAATAAACCGACAGCAAGTAACTGGTTAAATACATATGTATAGCTCACACATTTAAGATTCTTTCCACCGAGATCATTGAGGTAACTGACGAAATCTCCGGGGATGGCGGGCGCGTGCGCAATATACGGAAATATATGTAGAGGTACGCATACTTTGCAGGCAGTACCATATATCTCGCGAACGCGTAAAGCTAGGACCCCGATTGACGTGTCCTTAAAAAGCACTCGAAAGACTACTTCGACCCTAAGCGATAATTGCTTCAGCAGTAATAATTAAACATTTTATACATTTGCAAAGTTTACCAATCAAAATTTTACAAGAATGTCAGCATATATATGTACATAGCACGAAAATATGATCGAAATAAAAATCGACAATCAGGATCAAGGAGAACCAAAGAGGACCCCAAACCCCAGCATTGCGCGATCGAGAAAGCTACGGGAGCGCTGAGGAATATTAGCAGCGGAGGCATATTCAACTGCCAGCGCACATAGCGGCTTAGGGCGTCAACCACGCCTGCGCGCCATCTTGTTCGGAGTCCTGCAACGCGTTTGAGCTGCCTCCAACTCATTCCTAAAAAGTTCGATTCCTCCTCAACTGTTCTACGCCACGTTTGCTTAGGACGTCCTGCTATTCTGCCTGCCTGGGTGAGCGGATTCCACTGCATGGCGTATTTCGCAATGGAGTTGTCTTCGCGCCGTAGGGTGTGTCCAATCCCCTGCCACTTTCTCCTTCGTATAGTAATGTTTACAGGTTATTGGCCCGTTCTCGTATAAAGTTGTTCGTTGGAGATGCGGTTCGGCCAAAAAATCGTCAAGATGATCCTTAAACATTTGGTTACGAAGACTTGCAGCTTGTGTGTGTTAATGTTGTCCACCTTCCAAGTACTGCAGCCATAAAGCAGCACGAATTCTACGTTGAAACGGAACAGTCGCAGCTTAGTTTTTAAGGTGATAACATTGCTTCTCCAGATTTTGGATAGCATTCCGAACGCAGCTTTAGCCTTTCAGATTTTGCTGCACACATCCAGTTCTGTACCACCGTGATTATCCGAAACCACACTTCCTAAATAAAGGAAGTTACCAACTTTCTCGACTTCCTGTCCGGCAATGTTAAGTTGAGCGCGGGTATTAGAAGTGCTCAGGGCTTTTGTTTTGGCTGTGTTTATTTTTAGCCCCACTTTGTTTGCCTCAGCTTCTAGATTTTGGACCATCAAATGAAGATCCGTTATCGGATGTGAAAGTAGACAAACATCGTCAGTGTAATCTAAGTGTTTAACGTAATATGCCATAGTCCAACGAATTCCATAATTAACTTCCGTGAATGCTGCCTGGAGTACATCGCCGATAACGACCAAGAACAATAGTGGTGACAGTATGCACACTTGACGTATTCCACTTTGGACTTCAAAATCCTCCAATACCTTACCATCCTTCACCTCCTATGCACATGTCCAGCCCTGTCGCATAAAAGAATGCTCCATCTAGGGTCCCCCTTCCTTGACAACCTCTGCGATCTGGCGTCCTTGAACGTCATGAGCATCCATCGCTTTGTCAAAAGCTCCGGTTGATTTTGTTAGTCCCTGAGTGGCCTAATGGTGTGATCCATGGTATCATAAAGGAGCTTCACTGGTCTAAGTGTGTCTGCACTCTCGTGTGGACAGCCAACCTAACCTAACCTAACCTACCACTGTGGAAGACGTTACACTAACTGTCCTCGTATGTAGCCTTGATAATAGCTATACGTTTTTCTGGGATGCCTTTCCTGCGCAAGGCCAACCAGATAGCATGTCCATTCAAGCTGCCGAAAGCCTTCTCAAAGTCGATAAACAGCAAATGTAGCGGAGACCTGTATTCAACGCATTGTTCGATTTATGATCCCTAAGGAGTTTATGTGGTCGATGCAGGAGGATCCAGCACGAAAGCCTGCCTGTTCGACGTCGAAAGTTGAATCTAAATGCTCTTTGATTCGTTCCAGAATTATTCTAGCTGTTATTTTGGCTACGTTTGGAAGAACGCAAATACCTCTCCAGCTTTCACATTCCATCAAGTTTCCCTTTTTCAGAAGTGTAATGATCATCCCCGTTTTCCACTCCTGTGGAAATTTTTCATTATCCCAAGCTCTCCGTATTAGAGGGTGCAGCAGATCTGCCGATGTATTTGGCTTCTCTTGAAGCCTTGTTTTTCTTGAGGGACTTGATTGCTGTTATTATTTCGGTTTTGCTGGGAGATACAGTGCCAATTCGGGAATTTGTTGCTTCAAACAGCTCATTCAAATCAGAGATCATACCGCCATCGTCTAAGTGATTTAGCACTGTAGCAAAATGTTCTCTCCATATAGTGAGCTACTCCTCATCTGAGATCAGGTTATCGTCTAGGCTCTTGACTGAGTGTTGTTTGGAGTTCCGACCACCAGTCAGCTCCTAAGTGATGCTATAAACAGTCTTACTGTCACACCTACTCGCTGCTTCTTCAGCCCTTGAAGCCAGTAAGTTGATGTGCTGATGTTTGTCACGCCTCACACTACGCTGCACTTCTTTCTTCTTTGCACGATATTGGGCTTCTAGCTTGGTTCTGTCTACTGGTGAGGCTGCTGCAATCCGAGCCTTGATTGCTGTACGCTCATCTATCCGTGTCCAGGTGTCTGCAGATAGCCATGTGCGATGGTTTTTCTGCCTTTTACCGACATAGGTTTGTGCCCCAGCCGTAAAAGCATTTTTCATAGTATTCAAGTGGTCATGCATGCTCTCCTGCATTGTGCTGCTGATTGCTTCTGCTTCTAAGAAAATGTGGTTCCTGAACTTTTGGCGCACTTGGGGAACCTTGAGCATGTCGATATTAAACCTGGTGATGTTAAGTAAGTTTGAGCAATTGCTATTAACGGATGCAGTACGAAGGCGTATATGAGCTAACATAATATGGTGATCTCGTTCTAGTCCGATGTCAGCTCCACGTCTGTTTCGGACGTCCAGGAGACAATTTCTAAAGCGACGGCTGATCGCAATGTGGTCGATCTGATTGGTTGTTCGCTGCCTGTCATTAGAAACCCAACTGCTCTTGTGACAGGTGTTATGCTTAAACAGCGTACCTCCAATGACTAAACGGTTGATATTGCAGAAATCCACACACCGCTCACAATTATTATTACGGTCTTCAAAGCCGTGAACTCCCATCACGTGCTTAAGCATAGTGATGTCGCTACCTACCTTGGCATTGAGATCCCCTATCACCATAACGATGTCCCCATTAGGCGTTTTGTTGTAGACGGTGCCTAACTGGCTATAAAAATCATCCCTTCATCCTCAGTCGCATCTTGAGTCGGAGCATAGCACTGTATGATTGTAATTTTTCTTACTCTACTATGGAACCTAACCGTCAATATCCGGTCACTGTGCGGTATCCTAGATATAAGGCTTCCTCGTGCTGTTGGAGTTAGCACCAGTCCTACTCCGGAGGCCCGTGCACTTCCAGTTGGTTTACCAGAGTAGAGCATGACAGTGCTTTTTGTTGGGGATATGTATTCCCCAGCATCGAACCATCTTGTCACGCTCAGCCCTAAGATATCTATTTTATAGCGTGCGAATTCGCGTTCCATATGGAGGAATCTGGCGTTATATCTTTCTTATGTCCTGTATCCCCTTGTGGGTCCTAGGGCCTCTACTACGCCTACGCGCCATCGTGTACGGCGATCCTGTTGGCTATATCCAGTTCGGTTCCACCATCGGTCGAGATAATACTCCCAAGATACTGGAAATCCTCTACTCTCTCTACCGGTTGTCCAGCAATGCATATTTGAGTCGATGAGTTAGTTCCAAGGCTGATAATTTTAGTTTTTTGCCGTATTAATTTTCAGCCCGACGACACCTGCCTCCCTCTCCACATCTGCTGTCATTTGGTGGAGGTCCATAATTCTGTGGGAGAGTAAGCATACATCGTCTGCGTAGTCAAGATGTTTCAGTTGAGATGTAAGAGTCCATCGAATTCCTCCGTTTCCCGTCGGCAAAGCTGCATGAAGCACATCGCTAATCACCAATAGGAATAATATTGGTGAAAGGATACAGCCTTGTCTTACCCCACTTTGGATCTCAAATTCCTCAGACAACCTTCCCCTGTGCAGAACGTGACATTTGGAGCCTTCATATGTAGCTCTGATAATAGCAATTAGTTTATCGGGAATGCCTCTCCTGCGTAAGGCACGCCAAATAAACTCCCTGTTGACACTATCGAACGCCTTCTCAAAATCGATGAAGAGCAGGTGCAGTGGCGATCGATATTCAACACACTGTTCGATGATAATCCGCAGGGTGTTGATGTGGTCGGCACAGGAGGATCCAGAGCGGAAACCTGCTTGTTCGGCATCGAGTGTGTCTTCGAGATGTTGTTTGATTCGCTCAAGGATGATTTTAGCTATTATCTTAGCTACAGCAGGCAGCACGCAGATACCCCTCCAGTTTCCGCACTCCATTAAATTTGCTTTCTTAGGAAGCTTGACGATCATTCCCTTTTTCCACTCGTTAGGAAAGCTCTCAGCCTCCCAAGCTCTATCTATAAGTGGAAGCAGAAGCTCAGCCGATGTTGTTGGCGCTGCTCGTAAGAGCTCTGCTGGAATACCGTCAAGTCCTACCGCCTTGTTGGTTTTGAGTGCCTTGATCGCGGTAATATGGGCCTTCCTGAAGTGCACGCATAGCCTGTGCCCATGATTACGCTGGACACAGCGTGAGAGTTGATAGCGTAGGCGTGCGTGCTGGAGACAGGTCACTTAGACGCAGCCTACTGCGGATATGTCTACTAATCTAATGTTTCGGGTGGTTTCATAGCAAAGGTTGTAAGACTTTTTGGTCTGAAGTTTTGTGCGGGGTGCAGTGACTTGCTTTATTCGTCTTTGTTTAGAGACAACCTTCACAGCTTGTCATGTACTTGGTTTGTTTCCCTATCTGAGACTGCCAAGGTATAGTCCCTTTAGTACAGGAGTAATTATGGATAAGGTTTTTTGCAACATAGTAGGAAAAATCCCATCTAACCCTGAAGATTTGAAAATATAAAATGTTTTGATTGCCCACTCGATTCTCTCCACTGTAATCATTTCCCTTGGTAGCTCCGACTTCATAAATCTGCTGCTTTCAGTAGCGTTAGTTGAGTGGATTGTACACTTTGTTAAATGAGTGTCCGATAGTAGTTCCAGTGTTTTAACATACTAACTACAGTGGTTCAAGTGTTATGGTCCAATAAATGACACCTCTTAATCACATTGTTCCTTAATTGGCCTTAACGGAACCGAGGGTCTAAGTAGACCCTCCCGCCTTCTTATGGAAATTGTTCTTACTTCGACCTTAACAATCATCCCTTAGCGTACTGGCATTGAAATGTGAAATACTCTATGTAGTACATACCTCCTTTAAATTGTATCTAATATAACTTTAGTGTAGAACTTCTCTTTTTTTCTGTGCATAAAGAAGTCAATTCATGTGTATGCATATACATACGTACATTATGTATGCACATTTGTTTTGTTAGACGATGGCATATTCGAAGCAAATATTGGTGGCCTTCATGCATGAATTGAAATGAGTTTAACATAAATCTAGGAACAGTATTTGGAGCACACATACCTCCTCTATTGTTATTAGATCAAGATAGGTTTATTATAATGTATATGTATGCTGCTATTGCCATTGCATGCTTCCAGGGACTGTTTATTCAAATTCCAACCCTGCCTTTTCCAAAATGAATACGAAAACAGGAGATGTCGGTACTCTTTTTTACCTAGAAACATATTTTGACAAGTGTACCCCAGTTGTATGCATAAAAAAAGTTTTTTTCTTCGTTGGAATTCCTGTTGGCGCGACATTCTTTTTCGGAAGCTCAAATAAGAATGAAAATCTAATTATAGAGTGTTGTTGCACAGGAAATGAAGAGGAAAGTACAGAAAGAATTGAATTAACGAAATAAGGAAGAAATTGTTTTCAAAAGAATTTAGGATACAATTTCGTTTAGGGATAATTTACTTTAAAATATTTTCCGTCACTCATAGCTTCGGGAAATATAGATGTTTGCCTAACATGAATAATGTGTTAAGCATAATGGACACCCTAAAAAAACCCCTGCAGCCATTTCTGCCAAATTTTAATTTGCGTGGAATTGCAAAAGGACATTGATTGTTGATTTTTCTTGTTTTCCTAAATAAATATAATCCGTTTTGTGTTTTATTGATTTTTACTTATCACCGCTTCTTAACTTATTAAAGCAATCCTGTGTACCTTTTTGGCGGGACAGTACCGATGACAGTGATACGTACGTTGACCATCCGTTCTCTATTTTAAAGGACAGTCCTTTATATTTGACTTCTGTCCTGTATTTTTATTTTTAATAAAACACGTGTTTTTTTCTTTATTTTTGAAACTGTCTTTTAAAATAGCAACAAATTTACATGTCAGCATCGAGTATTTGGACCGCTGACAAGTCACAACAGAATGTTAATAAAAAAAATAAATATTTGGCGCAACAGCTCTTTTAAGTGTCAGGGCCTAGCTTTTCGCAAGCACTCATGTTGTGTGCGTTATAATTTTCACACGAATGGAAGGGACATACAGTTTAGTGCCGTATCCGAGCGGCGATTTGAGAAGATTTTTCGTGACAACAATTGTCAATTGTTTGTCAGACGCCGGAATGCAATCAAATTGCATGAACATCTAGTTATGAAGAAACTTGTTCTATGTGGGTTCCACACAAGGATCGTGTCAAATACTGCAAAGAAATTCGATCGTGGCGCTTCAAAAAACGTAAACAGCATCGCAAAACCTGGATATACTCGTATGAGCGACAATTCGGCTGTTTGGGTATTCCGAGGGGAGCGAAAACCGACAAAACTAAATCTAAATCTAAACTAATCAATTTATGTTTTCTCCTACTATTACTAAAAACTTATGGGACAACTTATGTATTTAACTAACATGGGTCGAGAAAAGTTTCATTAAAAAAACTTAAACACAGGCATAAAGGAAGGATAAATGCTTTAACGCTGTATAACTACGTATACGTACTCATACGTATGTGTTTTGACGAAATTTAATATACGGCTATAAGGCTGTTAACGATACATTCGCTAATGTACAATGTAATGTGTTCATCATTTTAGAAAATAAAATAAAAATTCTTTCGTGTGGCTGCTTGTATGTACACATACATATCTATAGATATATGTACATGTGTATCTATAGTTGCGTGCATGGACTATTGTGCTACGTGCATGCGTGTCTGGGTTCATATTTGCTGCGTTAAGCATTTTGCTGCTACGATTTGTAACTGTATTATGTATTATATGTATTATCTATTACGCTCTTGACTTGGGGATCTGCATTGCGATTGATCGGAAAACTACTGACTGCTCAAAACTTGGCTTGGGCCAGTAGCGCAACAATCAAGCTCGTGATGAAGTGCTTGCTTTACCTCCTAGTAGTGGCCCGGCAACTATACGTATAAGCCCTTATACGGGTAGGCTAAAATCGCAAGAGCGGGTTGTCTAGGGCCGTGATTTTAGACTAGGTAACGTGGGCCAGCAACCTGCGTTGCCGAACTCTGCTCGCTACAGAAACCGACTGATCACAAGTTGACGACTTTTGGCTATTGTACCCGGACAAAGATAGGTTTCTGGAATGTAAAGATGATCCTCGACTTGGGAAGCGAAAGTCAAATACAAATATTTGGAACAACAGCTCTTTAAAGTGCCAGGGCCTAGCTTCTCGCAACCTCTCATGTTGTGTGCGTTATATTTTGAACACGAATGGAAGGGACCTACAGTTTTAATACCGAATCCGAACGGCGATTTGAGAAGCTTTTTCATGACAACAATACTCTCGGATATTTGCCAGACGATCGCGAGAGGTGGGACCGTGAAAAAACTTTTTGGTGTTTTCTGGGATTCGAACTTGGAACCTCATGCGTAGTGATCCGACACACTAACCAGTTGCGCCACGGCGCCCACGGCGAAGGTCCTTACAATGCCTTTAATTGGAAAAAGAGTTCATGCGATATAGACTAGGCATTTTGGGGGTAAGTGAAATGAGATGATAAGAAGCGGGCGAGTACCAATCCCCAACGCGTAACATTGTACTACTCTATTCCGGAAGACCATCCGGAAGTCTGCGGGAATATTAAGTCGGACTACTGCTAACGACAACAGCACGTAAGGGCCTAATTTCCTGACAGCCGCGTGGTGATAGGATTATGACGGCCAGATTCTGGACTAGAGTACGACGCATCACCATCATACAGTGTGAGCGAATGGCTCGTCTGAGGACGAAAAGAAGAGCTTCTACAATCTCTTAAGTGCGGTCTTTAACACAACACCAAATGGAGACATTGTCATAGTGATGGGGGATTTGAATGCCAAGGTAGGCAACGACAACGAAGGGCTCATACATGTAATTGGGAAGCATGGACTAGGCAACTGCAATGACAACGGCGAAAGGTTTGTGGATTACTGCAATGCCAACAGCATTATGATAGGTGGCACCATGTATGAGCAGAAGACCTGCCACAAAGTCAGCTGGGTTTTCAACAACAGGCAAGCAACCTCCAACCAAATTGACCATTTTGCCATCAGCCGCCGCTTTAGGAGTAGTCTCCTGGACGTCCGAGACAGGCGAGGTGCAGATGTAGGAATAGTATGAGATCACCATCTTTTGATAGCTACTCTCCATCTACGCCCTGCTGCAGTTTGAAGATCCCACGACAACACAAGAATGCCCAGGTTCAACACCGATCAACTTTGTGATCCCTCAGTGCGCCAACAATTAAGGGAGCTCCTTTCGCAAGGTGTGGAAGCAATTATCAGTTTACTGCTCGCAACCATCCAAGACCATTGGTGTGCTGTGAAAAATGTTTTTACATCTGGTGCTGAAGGAATTGTCTGCCGGCCTGGTAGTACAATGGACCAGAGAGTCTGAGTGCTCTGGGATTTAGGTTTCCTTTTTTTTTTTTTAAAAGAAAGAAGGTATGTTTCTGATTACTTCACCTGTCGTCAGCATAAATGCCTTAAGTCCTCTCGATGCAACTTGGCCGGCAATTTATTTTAAAAATGTTTTCGAAGAGGTTTGGATGATGGTTTTGGGGGGTCGATTCCAACAGCCAACTTCTCCTCCTCGGAGCTGGTTCTTCAGCCGTTTTCCGACTCCTGGCTTTGAAAAGTCTGACCAACAGAATGGATGTTATTCCTCTTGAATTTTTCTTCGCTGTGTCGCCTATTTGCACAATGTGGACAGTTTCCGCGTCTGGGTGGATTCCTGCATTACCGTTGTAGGAGTCCTACTTTGTTGCAGTTCAAGCAACGAATTTGTCCTCCGCAAACAATCGGTCTTCCTCTGTCAACAGCATTCGACGGCGACTGCTTCTTTCACACGTTGGATTCCCTGACAGGCCTGGTCTGCCGCCTCCATCTTTAGAGGGAACATCAAAGCTTCGGCGGGCGTTTTATTTCCAACCATTCTTTTAGCTATTTGTAGCTTTGCGTCGACTAAGGCATGGCTAAATGGCTCGGTTACCATCTCCTTAATGATCTCCTCAGCGGCACTTGGATAGGGCAAATGTGCCAGCCGCTCGATCTGCTTGCAACTGCTGGAAGTTTTTTTTTTTTGTTGCGCCAAGGGATGTGGTAATCTTCGAAAGATACTAGAAGCCCGAGCTGCTAGTATGCAATATTGTATTCTTGTCATGTCCGGTTAGTCGGTTTCTATTCTTTCTTGCGAAGCTTCTAGTTTCAGCTTCGATTGTCGGAATTCCGAGATCCCTGCGGATATCATCGTTTCTACTATACCACGGTGCTTGAACAATTTCTCTTAGCACTTTATTTTGAAAGGTTTGTGAAATATTGGCATTTGTTTTCTTGGTACAACCCCAAAGTTGTATACCGTAGGTCCACACCGGCTTTAGCACTTGCTTGTATAAAAGAAGTTTGTTCTCAGTACTGAGCTGGGAATGTTTTCTGAGTAACCAGTACATTTCTCTATATTTGATTTCGAGTTCTTTATGTTTCATCTTCACGTGCGAATTCCATTTCAGTCTTGCGTCGAGTGTCATTCCCAGGTATTTGGCCTCGTTTGAAAAGGTATTCGGGCCGGGTTGAGAAAAATTGGCAAGTCATTAGTTTTCTTATAAGTGAAATTTACGTGAACAGATTTAGATTCGTTGAGAGCGATCCGCCAGTTCCTCGTCCATTCATTTATATTATTCACCGTTTTGTCGTTTTGCAGTTTTGCAGTTGCTTCTTCGATTGTTGTACCTACTGCTAGGATAGCAGTGTCATCGGCAAACGTAGCAAGGATAGTGTCACCTTCTTTCGGTATATTACGAGTACACTGAACCCCCCACATACGCGGTCTCAGCATACGCAATTTCGCTTATACGTGATTAGGTTTTTCCGAAATTCCCTCTACATACACGGTGCTTATATGCGTGATTCAATTCGTGTTGTGGAAAATGAAAACATAAGAAAAACGTTTTTTATTAAATTTTATCATTGCTTCTGATCTTCCTATGTTGAATTGATTTAAGTTTCTTCTTAAAAACAAACAAACTGAATAAAAGATTTATTTTAAAATTGCTTGTCTTGGAACGCATCTCTATATGTACCTACGTACATATTTTCATACAGTTTCTAGTCTCAACATACGCGAATTCGATACACGCGTTTTTTTTCTTGGAACGCATCCCTCGCGTATGCGGGGGAATTGCTGTATATAATAGATAGAAAAGCGGCCCAAGAACGCTTCGTTATGGTACGCCCGGCAGAATTTCTTTGAGCTCAGAGTATTCGATTCCATGTTTAACACGAGGATATCAATCGGAACCATTCCTCTTATAACAAAGGCTGCCTCGTCAGAGATAGTTCTAAAACCACTTATGGTCCTTATAGCGCAGAGTCTGTAGGCTGATGTCAGTTTCCTCCTTTTTTCTCTGGTCGCGAAAGCCCCCGCCAAAACCGGAGCCGCATAAAGAAGGACTGAGCTGACAACTCTGGATGGTAGGATTCTCCTAACATATCCAGGTCTTTCAATGTTGGGCATTATCCTTGAGAGTGCTGCCTGAAGTCTTGACGCTTTTTTGCTCGAATAATACCTCATACCTCAGTTTCCCGTTGGTAGAGTAACTCGCCATTATGTGCAGCAAGTAAAATGGTGTATCCATCCTAGCAAAAGGTCTTCTTATAGTAGGCCAGTCTGCCGAATTAAACACTTTTTTAATATCTAGCGTCACTACTGCGCAGTATTCCTTGATGCCGTATGGCCATCTTTCTCCTTCAATCGCTTGAGCTGCTAAATTAACTACCGATTTAATGGCGTCGGTTGTTGAGTGCGACTTTCGGAATCCGAACTGGTGGTTGGATAAAGCCCCTTTCTCCTGCGCTATTGGGAGCAATCTATGTATTTTAAATGAGTCCGTTCCAGGGTCTTTCCCATAGTGTCCAGTAGATATATCGGGCGATACAATGATGGGTCTCCTGGGGGTTTGTTTCCTTTTGGTAATAAAACAAAATGTTGCAGTTTCCATTGATAAGGGAAAACTCCTTCTTCTAGGCACTTTTGCATCGTTGCAATAAAGATGTCTGGCCTTTTTTGAACAGAGTCTTTCACTGCTTTGTTAGGGAGGCCGTCAGGTCCGGGCGTCTTGTTGTCACCTATCTTTCTGGATGAGATTGTCAATTCCTCGGTTGTAATCACTGGAATTACCTCTGTGTAGTTTTCTCTGGTGATAACGGACATAGTAGATGATCTCCTTTGAAAGATATGTTGTACTATTGACTTCAGCATTGAGCGCATGTTATCTGCGGGGAGTTGCCGCCCTTAAACTTTGTCATCAACATCCTATACGCCGTGCCCCAATGGTCTACATTAGCTTCGTCGCAGAACTTTCTGAAACATCTTGCTTTGCTCTCCTGCGGAGTATCTGAGCATAGGAATCCTCCCCTTTCGCTTCGATGACGATGGCATCAGGTTTGGGTTTTCTGCTCTGCTTCTTTTTAGTGACCTTATTGTTCTTAACAGCTGACCAACCCTTGTCTTCTTTTTGCACCATACTTTCCTTATTACCAGAAGTACTGGCTTGTTTAGCTTTTGCCATAGCCGTTTTTGTGACTTTTTTTTTGCTCCTTCTTCTTTTTTTCCTCGTCTGAGGGGCGCTTCCGCTTGTGTTCACGTTTCGGCTTCAGCGTGTTATTCTCCGATGGCAGTGCCTTTTTTTTTGCATCCTGGACAGGTTTAAGCCAGGGGGAGGTCTGTTAAGAGTTATTTCTCTTTATAACTTCCTCGAATCTTTCCTCAGCGGCTTCAATTTTTGTTTGAACGTTCTCGAATTTTGTTCCGAACGTTTCAATATTCTTTTATTTTGTTCATGAAATTTGTTTTCGAGAGCACTCTTCTGATCGATTAGCTGCTGCTCAAGAGGGTTCTATTGTTCATCGAGCTTAGCATCTAGATAACTGTTTGCTCATCTAACTTTTTATTTTGCTCGTCGAATTTTTCAGATAGCAAGTTCATTAAAGCCGACATATCACTCGCCGTACTTACTTGTTCTTCTTCTTCGACTTGATAATTAATTATATATATAAAACATATAGAAATGTAATACAAAATCATTTGAGCATGGCTTTGCCGTCTGCCTGGTTGACAAATTCAAAAGAATATAATAACAATAATAAAAATAATAACAATTCTTTAAGTGATTTTTTAAATTACTTCATATAATCAAAAATATTAAAATGAATTAATTATTTATTTAAATTAAATCAATTAAGGCATGGATCTGAATTTTTAAAAGTTTCCACTGTTAATCCTGTCACGATATGCTTACGATGTTGTGCAAAATTTGTATAGTTTCGGTACATTTAACTCATTGAGGAGGGCCATAACTTGGCCATCTGATAAGAAGTAGCTGTCTAAAAAGTGTTTTCTTGTTTCCCGTAAAGTTGGACATCTCCCAACAAAATGGAAAACGTCTTCTCTCTGCTAAATTGCATAAACTGCATACTATTGGCAGGTCCTCTCTGTGGGGCATGTAATTTCAACAAATTAGTTCTCCTCGCAGCTTCAGTATTATAGATATTTCATTTACGCTGTGCTCATCGCAAAAGTAGTTTATATGCAGGGAACTGTGATTTAGTCGGCTGTAGATTAATCTGTGAAGTGATCCAGATGCACCCGCTTCAAAGCTCAACCTGTATCGTTCTTCAGCTCTGGCGATGAGTTGGTATAGCGTGGCTTTCCAGTTTCTGTAATCTGCGATATTTAAATTCAGTTCCATTCCACATCTATTAGCTAATTCGATCCACTTGTGGTACCAACTTGTCTTTTCAGTAAATGCTTTGAGAGCTACATTCTTCGGGCATATTTAAAACTCTTATAATAAAATCTACTTGTAGTTTTAACGTCTTTATAAACAGTGGTGACAAACCCGTCTCTACCATTATCATGTAGTTGGGTGTGCTGGGAAATTTCTTTGAGCTCGGAGTATTCGATTCCATGTCTAACACGAAAGAGTCTATATAGAATATCGTATAAGCATACAGGGAGAACTTGTCGTAGTTTGCATTTCAAGCCATCATGCCACACCTTATCAAAGGCTTGCGAGACGTCAAGAAATATGCTTGAGCAAATCTTTTTTTCTTCAAGTGCTTTCTCGATTACGTAGAGTAAGTAATTCTATGCACCTGGTCAATCGTCGAATGCTTCTGAACCCAAACTGATGGTCAGGGATACGATTATTTCCTTCTATTACCGGTTGGAGACGCCTTAGTAATATCCTCTCGAAAATTTTAAATATGACTGGAAGAAGCGAAATTGGTCTATACGATTTCACCTCATTTGGCGGTTTTCCTGGTTTTAAAACCATAAGCATTTATGCAGCATTTACAATATGGAGAAGCTTAATCAGTGCTTTTCTAGGTAAAACTTTGAGAATTTCTCCGGTAATCAAATCATAACCAGGAGCTTTCTTAAGTTTTAATTTTTCGATCTCATGTTTGAGTTCCCTTAGCGTTGCACTTGTGAGTATTAAATCGTCAGATGGTAAATCCGGCCTATTGATGTTATCGTACACCATTTGACCATCGTACGGTTTAAAGGTTTCTTCCAAGTGGGCCGCAAAGACGTCCGCTTTTTCTTTATCTTTCCTTGCCCATTCATTTTGATTAAATTTAATTGGTGGCGCGGGGACTTTTGGCCTTTTGGTGTCTCTTGCGCCTTTCCAAAGTGAATAATTGGAATCTTTTTTCGCTGCTAATCTTTCAAGGTAAGAGCCTATTGCACGATTCTTAAAATCCTTAATAGTCTTCTTCAACAAATTGCACAGACGATTCAAGTGTGCTTGCGAAACACGACTCTGTTGCCATTTTGTATGGGCTTTTCTTTTTCCCTTAACCAATTCTTTTATTTCCGGAGGATATCGTAAACCGTTTCTGCCGGCGGTTTCCTTGGATTGAGAGTATTATTCCAAGAGGCGGTACGATCTCAACGAAACGGTCAACTTCAACCTCAAGTTCATAGGGTTTCATAAGTGGAACGCTCAGTTCAACATTATCTTCAATTTCGTTCCTAAAGCCTTCCTACTTAGTTGTTCGACCAGTTAATCTCGCTGGCTCTAGGTTATAGACTAGTTTTTCGCTCAAAGTAAAAATAACTGGAGAATGATCAGACTACAGATCAAAGCTCTCATTAACTTTTATGTGGTTGGTAGATATTCCTTTCACAACGAAAAAATCGATCAGGTCAGGTATTTTCGAAGTATCAGTTGGCCAGTAAGTCGGTTTACCCGTCGAATGGAAATCACAACTGTACTCCATACCTGCCCCATAGAGCATTCTACCTTTTGTCGAGCTGTATCTTGAGCCCCAGAACGTATGTTTCGCATTAAAATCGCCGCCAATAATGAAATTAGGTTTCAGCAATTCTAACAAATTAGTAAAATCTCTTTTTTCAAGTGCGGACCGCGGTGGACAGTAGATAGATGCGATTTTAAGCTGAATACTTTTAACTCGAATCGTGCACAGTTGCAAAGTTTCAAGCTCTATCTTTAGGTCTTCAGATTGTTCGATGCAGTCTTTAATAAACAAAGATGATCCGCCTCTCGCTTTTTCTGAAGGGTGACAAGCGTGGTAATCATTATAGCCTTTTATTTTTAAATGCGATTCCTTTTTTACGTGGGTTTCAGATATCAAGCAAATATCGATATCTTTTTCTCGCATGAATATTTCCAGTTCGTCAAGTTTTTTACAAAAGCCCGTTTGCATTCCAAGTACATATTTTTAACATTCGTTTTTCATTCATATTCTATTTGAAGTACGCGTTTTCCGTGAATTATGTTCAAGCTTAAGCAGCTTATCGGATATAATTTTATTTATTTTGCTTTGTTCTTCGAATTTCTTGAGAATAACTGAGAAAACATGAGAGACAGGGTCCATCGAGATTTTTTTTTTTGTTTTGTTTTTCGGGTGCCGCGGCCTAAGCGTAAGTCTGCACTCCTGCTGTCCGAAGGTCATTACCCTGTGGCTTTTCCAACGTTAACTTTTCAGTACTGTTTCTTTTAAGAACAGAGGTCGAGGACTTCTCTGTTGTCACTTTTTCCCTCACCTTTTTGGACTCTGAACCCGGTAGTTTTAGTTTGCCTACTTTCTCCTTCGCTATCTTACGCTTTGGCTTAGTTTGCAGTTTTAATTTTGTATTTAAGGGCTTAAGGAGCGCATTTCTCCGTTTTTGCAACTCTTTAGCTACTTCATAGCCTCTATAATTTGCCGGATGCTTTTCCTTACAATTAGCACATATTGCAGAGGTTCGTTTGTCTACTCCGTAAACTTGGGAGGGATGATTTCCGACGCATTTCACACATCGCGGTCCTTTTCGGCAATACGTTTGCGTATGATTGAATCGTTGGCATCGTTTGCACTGAGGTATTAACCTTGTATTCTTGCGCATGGGTTCGATTTTGACTACGACATTCAGAATTGTTCTTATTTCGTAAATCTTATCTAAACTCTCAGCTTTATCAAAAGTTAACATGAAAAGAAAACCGCGCTTTACCGTCGATTCCTCTCCTTCCAATTTTTGTTTTTCCCGTTTAATTAAACTTACCGCGTCAATGATTTTAACGTTTTTGTTCTTCAAATCATGAACAACATCTTCCTTTAAGCATGAGGCATGAAGTCATCTAGCTATGACTCGTATCGGTCTTTCGGATTTATTTTCGTAAGTATACCACATAACGCTAAAGCTGATGTTGATGTTGATGTTGGTGTTTCTCCCCAATAAAAACAGTTGGTTTTAAAACGTGCGCTATGGCTGTAAATGTTGATTTTGAAGTGCCTGTTTCGATGTGTGTATATCATTAGAATAGAAGTACAATTGAGCAAGGGTAAGCGGTGAGATTTAATTTATCCGCTTTATGGAAGTGAAAATACCTACATGCAGGGATTTTTCCCTGTGCACTGCTGATAAACGATAAGGGAAATTATGCCTAACTTCCACACTAACCGACATACGAGTATTAAGAATTGAATACAGCGTAAACATGGTCAAGAAGAACCGTTTTTTTCCGGAATTGACATTGTAGAAGTGGGGTGCGAGGCGATCGAGCAACAACACATAATAAAATGTTCGCACTTTACCAATTGGTTGGCCGTTAGAATGCACAATACCTAGGTAGTGTTTAAAAAATAAGATGTATCGCACTTTAACTGAGTAAACTAGGTAATCTGCAGATTTCAATTAGCGGCATTATTCAAGTATAATAAAATTCATTATTCAACTAATACAAAATATGCCTTTAGATGACCCATTTTATCTGAATTCCAACGTCAAGCACAAGTGCGAGTATCTAAAGAGAGAAGGGCAATTCGTGTCCCACCCGTCACACATGTAAATTTATGAATTTAACTGGGTTAGAACATACATACATACGCATATTCTTTTTTTACTTTACCATATCTTAAAAAATACTTATATCTAAGAATGGTATAATAAGTGTGTACATTATGTATTATGCGCTTTATTTACAACTTGAAATAATTGAATGTTTGTCAAAAAATGCGTCAAAATGTCCCATTCGTCACCATGGAATGACCCACATACGAGTATGTATGCATGTACATGAATGATTTCTTGTCTTTTATCATTTTGATAAACGTATTGCCTTGGGATCTGACATTTCAGAAAAATGAGTTAGGTAGTATACGTCGTTTGTGCTGACGACAGTACTACGAGTATATGTATATACATGCATATTTATGAACATATGTATGTATTTAAGGTAAGTAAATACCTGTGGCTTCGTCGAACTTTTCCACAACTGTCATGTAGAATTTAAACGTTTATTAAAACTTTAAAAATAAAAAAGTTCTAGTATCTTTGAATATATATTTTGTTTACTAAATACTATAAATTAATAAACGGAAATATATAGTAGACACCTTTTTATGTAGATACTTATTTTACACAAATTCATTCTTTATTTATTACCAGGATATTTTCCATTGGGGTCGGAACACTGTCTCACGTGGATATGTTTAGATGTTCTTTTCTGCACAGCGAGTATAATGCATCTGTGCACGATATCTGTAGACCGCTATCTATCGCTAAGATACCCAATGCGTTTCGGCAGAAATAAGACCAGACGTCGAGTTACTTTGAAAATCGTCTTCGTCTGGCTGTTGTCTATTGCCATGAGTTTGCCCCTCAGTTTGATGTACTCTAAGGTAAGTTGTTTGGTTACAAATTTACCATTTTATAGCTAACGTGTATTCTATTTTCTTATTGTGTGAATGTTAGGACCATGCATCAGTTCTTGTGAATGGAACGTGTCAGATTCCGGATCCAGTGTACAAATTGGTTGGGTCAATTGTTTGCTTTTATATACCTCTAGGAGTTATGCTGCTAACCTATTGCCTCACCGTACGGTTGCTGGCAAGGCAGAGGCAAAACCTAGGCGGAACAAATCATCCGCCCACACCTGGCTGGGCTAGTGGATGGCTGGGTCAGACACCTGCTTTAGGTAAGTTTCTTGGAATGCTTTTAAACGCAAAATACAATAAGTTAGACGGGTCATTATATCAGAGTGCTAGTAGAGCTTAAAGGCCGTGGTTTCATAAGAAACTTATTGTGGCTACCTATATGAACTTTTAAATTTCCAAACAATTCTGTGGCGTTTTTTTTTTTATAAAATTCATTTTCCTGCAACTCTGCGAATAGTTGTTTTACTAACTTGAATTTAGCGTTGACATTTTTTATATTTTGACAAGAGGGTTTTCAATAAAATATTGAACTATTTTGTGGTTCTTCTTTCCAGAATATTTCCTTTCTTTCCAAGTTTTCATTAGACTTTGCTTTAAAATTTGTCGGATATTTATAATTTTTGACAAAATCTGTGGTAGAAATATGGTATGTAGTTATTTTCGTGTAGCAGCAATAGCAGCTCTCATTTTAGTGGAAAATATCTGACTGCCAAAGCGTACTTTATCAGCTTACGAACATAAATAAATTTGGAAAAAATACTACCGTTAGATTCGTACAACAACAAAGGAGGCATGGCGCAATTAGGATAACAAGAATCGCCATCGTAACAATTTTGACGTGTTGTTTTGTTCTTCACCACTTAGGACAGAGTGGTGGAGTTAAAGAAGTATAGAAGAGACTTAAGGTCCATTCACAGCTCAGCGACCTGCGAATGCCCAAACTGCGAACAACCAGTTTTTAGCACATTTATAAGCACGCCCTTGGCAATTTTATTATTCCAAAAGAACGGAGCTTAATTTATCTATCGATTAATATATAAAAAGTTGAATTGTAATTAGTTTCTGCGAAGAAATTAACAATTCGCCGATTTTTCCGCGAATAAGCGAATGCTTTTTGCGAACTGTCAACTTTTATTCACATTCCACACATGTAGGACGCAATCCACATTCCCGCGACCAAAACATTCGTGACAGTTTAACCTCAAAATTCTTTTTTTCGTTCTTGGTAGGTAAGATCGTGGTTGAATTTATCGAAAGAAGGTAAGATATAACCTTCTCAATAAAAGACACGCTGTGTACCATATTTATGCATTTTTCACGTTTAGGCAATTAGTTACAAATTGAGTGACAACTGAAATTCGCGGATTGCCGCGACTAGATAAAAAAGTAGCTGTGAAGGAAATGTCAAAATTTGCGAATATTCGCTTATTCGCAGGTCGCTGAGCTGTGACTGGACCTTTAAAGAGTGGATAGGGAAGGAGGTAGAGAGAGGTGACGATGACGTGTGCTAATTTCGAATCTTTGTAGACTGTAGATTTCTGGAAATACTGAGGAGAGAAAACCATTCCACATTCTTCTGAATTTCACGGTGTGCCGGAAAATAGGTTCTAAGTCGTCGAGATACGAGTATACAAAAGATTCCGCATGGGTATTTCGATTGAATTGATGGACGGGCGGGACTTTAGTTGTTACATTTCATCCGAATAATGTTAGTGAAAGTACCAGTACAGGAGTACTGGTAGCCAACAGCCAACATTCCGGCGGCGTTATAGCGAAGGAATTTGGTTAAAAATTGACTTATCAGCAATCAATTTAAATGCTTATCGCTGAACACGTTCTAGGAAACTCAGATACGATTATATTCGGACAAATAAGAAATCCGAGGCATCTAGTACCACATTTCGCAGCCTCGGTAATCTGCTGATTCCAGCGAAGGTCAAGGCTAATGTGCATACCAATCCACAACTAATCGGATTCTTCAATATCAACTCCATTCGTTTTTAGTTTAGCTACGGTAGTGTCCTCCTTTAGAGATAGAAGATAGCACTGGGTTTTTGACCAGTTGAACTCAACTTTTTTTAACGCACCCCAGTTGATAACTGCATCAATATCAGAGTTGAGCTCGATAGGCATTCGCTATCGCTCGGACTCCATAGTTTGGGGCCCTTGCCGTGGAGACGTTAAAGAGTAGAGACAAAGCCAAGAGTGCTATCGTCTGCGAAGAAATGCATTGGATTGCGAGTGAGAGTTAGAAGGTCATTGATAAATATCAGAAACAGGGTTGAAGAGTCGACTGATTTATGGGGAACAGCAGTATTGGCTGGGAAGTGGGTAGAAGTAAATTCATCGAATACAACTTGTATAGATCGTCTACTCAAAAACCTTGATATCCATGATAAAGATAGATAGATAGATTCCAACTTTAGTAAGGTGTAAGTGCAGTGCGACCTATAACAGATCCCGCATACTACAACTCTAGTCGATGATATGCTCGGCTTAAGCACTTCCTCCAGTCCAGCTGCTACTATGAACCGGAGTATCCTGAGTGGATTCAGCGAAGTTAGATCCATTTCTGGTAGGAGATAGGCACCTAGGTGATTTTTCTTCTTTTGTGGATCAGTGCGCTGGTATACCTGCGAAGTCCTTGCAAAATCTGCAGTGTCCGTCTCACTCTACTTCTAGTTTCCTAAGGTGCGCCTTGAGTCTTCAGTGACGGGTTGGGTACGATTTGCCGATTTTTTAAATATCAATTCAAAAATATCGATTGACACAATGTCGACATAAAAGAAGTCGATTAAAAAAAATGTTGACTGATAAAAATGCCGATATATGAAAAGTCGATTTTGAAAATGTCAACAATGGCTTAGTGAATGATGCTTACATGTATGGGCATGCGTGTAAACTTCATTCACTAAGCCATTATCAACAAATGAGTCAGTATCGGCTACCTGTTAATATTTTTACTAACAGTATTCCCTACTTTGAAATAAGAAGCTGCAACCCTCATTATTCAAAACGGAGAAAGAGGAAATCCCAAAAAGTATACTGTAGCAAAAATCGCCGATTAAGCCGAGAACTTCCAAGGTCGTCCAAACCCAAGCTGGAGAAAAAAAAAACTCAATTAGGTACTCTGGTTCCCGGGAGAGAAATAAATTTTCCACAAAAAAAAATTTAGTACAGTTATTTATTTTCGCTTAAGAGCTGCGCGTCTCTAGTGATCGCTGTCACTCCCGCCAACAAAGAACTCTTCCCTAAAATAAAATAAATAAAAAAGAAGTTTAAAAAAAAAAAATAACAAAAAATAGGAACAAACTAAGATATCAATCACATTCTTAATCAGTTACAAAGTTACATTTATACAGTAAATTACAATTAGACAAATATTGCCACATATACTTAGTGCCATTGTCCGACATTCCCTCTTCATATTCGGCCAGATGAATCGTTCACTCACCATCTTCGTAGTAGCTCGAACACTAGGGTGTGCCATGGAATGCACGCTGTTGAATGCTGATCGTCTTAGCTCTTTCGTAATATACGGTCGGATGCGCTCGGTGGAAACATCACAGAAGATGGTAATGTTGTCGCTGCCTGGTACTGGGAATTTCTTAAATATCAGTCCCGTAGAGCTGTCGGTTAACAATCCTTGTAGTTCCTCGTCTTTTAACTGGGATCTTGAGAGGACGGAATAGTCGATGGTGTCGGTGGTGGTGATGGCTTCGATACGGGAAAATGCATCAGCAACGATGTTCTCACCTCCTGCGATGTACCTCACATCAGTTGTGAATTGGCTGATATAATCCAGTTGTCTCCGTTGTCGAGGAGAGGCCTTTTCCAATTTTTGACTGAATGCGAAGGTAAGCGGCTTATGGTCTGTAAAGAGAGAAAAACTACGACCTTCGAGCATATGTCTAAAATGTTTTACCGCTGAATATGCGCTGAGCAGCTCTCGATCGTAGCTACTATATTTGCTTTGCGTCGGCGATAGTTTACTCGAGAAGAATCCTAGAGGTTGCCAAGAATTTTCAAGAAACTGCTGTAGAACGGCTCCAACAGCGAAGTCCGATGCATCGACCATTAATGCCAGTTGGCCAGTTGCACTAGGGTGAGCCAATATTGTAGCTTCAGATAAGGACTGCTTACATTTTTCGAATGCTATTAAGGTGTCACTGGTCCACTCGATTGCAGTTCGGTCGTTCTTCTTGTTCCCCTTGATCAACGTCTGAAGTTTGTCTTGAGAGTTGACGGCCCGCGGTATGAAGCGGCGATAGAAGTTGACCATGGCAAGAAATCGGCGTAGGTCACTGACGTGTTTGGGGCGGCTGAAGTTCTTGACAGAATCCACCTTTTCTGCTAATGATTTGATACCTCTCGCGCTAATCACGTGTCCAAGAAATCGTACTTCTGGTTGTCCGAACTGACACTTTTCGATGTTAATCACCATCCCGAACTCTTGAAGACGTTGAAATACTTTCCTTAAATGCATCTGGTGTTCTTCCTTTCTGTGCGAAGCGATCAAAATATCGTCGATGTAGGCATGCGCGAATTCGAAATCTCGAAGCATGTCATCGACAAATCGTTGGAATGTTTGTCCAGCGTTCCGCAGGCCAAAGGTCATCCTGCAAAACTCATACAGCCCAAACGGGGTGATTATAGCTGTTTTTGGGATGTCTTTGGTTTCCACCGGAATCTGGTGGTAGGCGCGTTGCAGATCCAATGTTGTAAAAATTGTCTGCCCTCCTAGGAAGAAAGTGAAATCGTGAACGTGGGGTATAGGTACGGTGACCATCCGTCCTTTATTTAAGAGGACAGTCCTTTATTTTTACCTATGCTCTGTATTTTTTTAATTTTAATAAAAGAAGGTTTTTGTCGTTTATTTTTGAAACTGTCCTTTAAAACATTTACAAAACTTGCATGCATCGAGCATTCATGTTTGAGCAACAGAACAATTTACGTATATCTCATATGTAACAAAAGGCAATAAAAATACTAATGTAAAATACTTGAAAATGTGTTTACAGCTTTAATTCTAGGGAGAGAGGAAATGCTGTAAATGAAGGTACCTGGGCATATCATTCTATTCAGCACAACCATTCTTTTCGATCAAACGATTGCACATCCAAATTGATTAAGTCTTGCTTTGATCAAAGTTATACCAGTGCTAGAACTAAATGCGAAGCGATTATTACGAACATTTTCGCTCCAATGTCACAAAGAAAAACTAAAAGTGAGTTATTAAGTGTCTACAGTTCTACAGTTTATTCCGATTGCTCAAACCACGGAAACATAAAATTATGTCCTGTTTTAGTTAGATACTTTTCGCAGCAACACGGCATTCAACTTAAGATGTTAGAAGTAGGTCAACCAGGAGAAACATCTGATATTTTATGCAATTATATGTGTAATATATTAGAAAATTTTGAATTGAACCAAAAGATTCCTGCAATTTGTGCCGACAACACAAACTGCAATTTCGGTGGTGCATCGAGGCGAGGCAAGAATAATGTCCTTCATAAGGTTCAGGAGCGACTTGGGAAAGAGTTGATTGGTGTAAACTGTGCAGCATATATACTAAAGAAGTGTATTCAGACTGCAATCGATTGTCTGCCAATTGACGTTGAAGTTGTTATTGTTAACCCTCTGTAGCGCGGTGTGACATTTCTGTCACAAACCGATTCTCGGCCTATAAAAATTAAAATATTTTTTCAAACCCATTTTGAGTCAATGTAGCGTATCTGTAACAAACCGATGTATCGACTTAGTTTCACAAAAAAATGTAGATAGCGTTAGTTTCCGCGTGACTGCCGTTGTGATCGAGTGAAACTGCCTTCGTGCTTTTAGAGAAACGGTAAAAACAGTCGAAATTAAAACAAATTGAAAAACGTGTTAAATACTGTATATATTTGGAAAATATACAAGGTGAGTACATGTACTTTGTGGTGAAGTGTGGGTTTTTATGTAATTGAATGCCTTTGATGAGTTTGACTTTCTGTCGTGTTTGTACCAGAAATGTCACATTGCCTAACATGGGCAAGTTTTTCTTTGTGAAGAGGCTTATTATATGATTCATTGGTTTTCCGTTTTAGAATGTCTTTGCGACGTCTACGTGATGGCGAAATAGCCGAGGATTTGAATAATCACGAAGACAGTGAAGATGGCATGGAAGATGACGATGACAGTGTTGCAGATCCCGATTATCAAGCTGAGAATGAGATAGAGCAAAAGCAATTTTCTAGCGATGAAAGTGAAGATGATGAAGTGAACCTTGACGAGATTTTTCCAAGTTTAGAAGACAGTGAACCTGATCCGTCTCCATCTACTGCTGCTGAGCCAACTGGATCGCGACGAACCCAGTCTGTGGAACATCCTAGAAAGCCACAAAAACTCAACCTGCGATGGAAGAAGAAAAATCTGCTTTTGAATAAGGAACAGTTGCGTTTTCTAGGAAACGAAAACTTATCAACCGACATTTTAGAGCTTGACACACCGATCCAAATTTTTTTGCTTTTGTTTCCCAAGGATTTGCTTGATTTCATTGCAACACAAACTAAT
This sequence comes from Brachypalpus laphriformis, assembly GCA_945910035.1. NCBI lineage: Eukaryota > Metazoa > Arthropoda > Insecta > Diptera > Syrphidae > Brachypalpus > Brachypalpus laphriformis. Next base: position 92,247,713 of record OX246754.1, read on the forward strand.
TTATATATTGTGCAAAAGGATCCCAATAATAGTTTTCGGGTTTCCACAACAGATATTCACCAATTTATTGGCATAGTGTATATCATGTCTTTGATCCACCTTCCTCGAGTTACCAATCATTGGAATGGCACCATTGAAACTCCTATAATTAAAGAAATAATGCCCGTTAAGATGTTTGAAAAGATTCGTCGATTTATACATTTCAATGACAATTCCCAAAACTTGCCCCGCGAACATCCGGAATTCGACAGACTGTTCAGACTAAGACCACTTGTTCAAAAATTGAACCAAACCTTTGCCAAAATTCCTTTAGAGCAATATCTTTGCGTCGATGAGCAAATGTGCTCTACGAAGGCACGAAATAATTTAAAAAGATATAACCCGAAAAAGCCTCACAAATGGGGCTATAAAATTTACGTTCTTTGTGGAGTCTCTGGATTTGCGTATAAAATCGAATCCGAAACTGGCTCAGAAAATGTGGTACTGCCCGATGAACCTGATCTAGGCGCATCCTCAAATGTTGTCATGCGTCTATCACGAAAAATACCTCACAACCAAAATTACAGGTTGTATTTTGACAATTACTTTACAACTTTGCCATTGCTAGAATACTTGTCAAAAAATGGTATACTAAGTCTTGGTACTGTACGTCGAAACAGGATTCCAGATTGCAAATTTCCGACAGACAAAGACATGTCCAAAAAAGACAGAGGCTACTGTGTTGAGTATGTTGCTGATGTCAACGGTGTGGATGTAGCAACCGTAGCCTGGAAAGATAACAAGGTGGTTAACTTGGCATCAAGTTTTTTAGGAGAAATGCCAAAAACACAGGTGAAGAGGTATGACAAGAAGACCAAGCGGTACATATCAATTGATCGTCCAAATATTGTTGGAGAATACAATCGCCACATGGGTGGCGTGGATCTAATTGATAGCATCATGGGACTCTATAAAATACAGCTTCGCAGCAAAAGGTGGCAGGTTCGCATGACTATGGCAAACGCATGGCTTCTTTACAAAAGAATTCATATAGCAAAGGGCTTGCAGGATAAACCTTTGAACTCGGCTGATTTTCGGCTTGAAGTTGCAACAACTTTATGTAAGCTTGGTGTAGCATCGAATGTGAAGAACCGTCGATCCATCGAAAAAGAAATTCAAGCAAAACGACACAAAGGTCCAGCACAACATGTTCCTCCGGTGGCAATCAGGCAAGATCATATAGGACACTGGCCTATTTGGACAGAAAAGAGAATACGCTGCAAATTTCCTAAATGCTCTGGTGTCTCACAAACAATGTGCGAGAAATGTGGCGTCGCTCTGTGCTATAATAAACACAACAATTGTTTCAAACAATTTCACCTAAGTTAAGTTACCTTTATGATGCAGTGTGACATTTCTGTCACACTCCCTTAAACTTGGTTTTTTTTTTCAAATAAATACAAGAATTAAGATTTTTCCAGAAATAGGTGTATTTTTATTTCTTTCGATTAACATTTTTCAGTACTTATTTTTAAAATTTTATATCTTGCCCTACAGAGGGTTAAGATTATTCTTTTATCTACTCGGTTCGATTGGAGCAATTTAAAGAAATTTGCAATTTTGTCGGCGTGGAATACCACAAGCTGTTGGGTTACAGTAAAACAAGGTGGTTGACCTTAATGCCTGCACTAGAAACAATTATAAAACTGTTTAAGCCGCTCGGGAACCAATCAATACTTTTTACGAAACATGCCAACAATATATTTGCCAATAAAAAACAAACAAATATTTGGCGCAACAGCTCTCTAAAGTGCCAGGGCCTAGTTTCTCGCAACCACTCATGTTGTGTGCGTTATATTTTTCACACGAATGGAAGGGACCTGCAGTTTAATGCCGAATCCGAACGGCGATTTGAGAAGCTTTTTCGTGACAACAATACTCTCGGATGTTTGTCAGACGCTCGCGAGAGGTGGGACCGTGAAAAAACTTTTTGGTATTTTCTGGGATTCGAACTTGGAACCTCGTGCGTAGTGATCCGACACACTAACCACTCACGCCACGGCGCCCCCATATTTGCTAATGGAATTTTGCATTTTTGGAAGTAGAAGTGCTTGAGTGGGTCTTGCTTCGTGAAACACCGGAATGGTCAAGTGTTGAGAAAAGCCTCACATTTATTTCTCAGAAAAAAGCAGGCTTAGTTTTAAATGACGGAGAACTTTTCGATGAATTATCCTGTGTGAAAAGATATGTTAGTTCCAGTAAATTAAGTAAATGGCAATCCAACGAAAAGCCTGTTGATCAGAGATGGGTCGAAATCTTGGTTTATTTTAAATCTAAAAATATTGCTTGTACAAATTTACTAAAAATAGTTGATTTCAGTTTGTGCTTACCGGGTTCTAATGCGCCAACTGAAAGAGTACCATATTTTCAATAATGAATAACGTTTGGACCAGTGATAAATCAGAAATGAATGTAAATACTATTAAAGGCATTCTTATAACGAAATATAATTTCGGCAAAACCTGCTCACAATTTAGAGATTTTCTTAATGAACATGAAAATATTTCAAAATGTATTCACTCTTCTCAAAAATACGAAAAGTGAATCTGATTAGAATGTAATTGAAACTATTGTGCTGTGTAGCTTTTAAAAAGAATCATCATTTCTAAAATAAATTTAAACCAATGATCAAAGACTGTTTTTATGTTTTTTGTTTTTTTTATACAGCTGTAATTTATGTTAATGTTTTTTTGATCTTTTTATTGATTTTTAATTTTTAATAAATACTAACATTTTGTAAACAAAAATATTAAGCTTTTTTTTTTGCGTCCTTTATTTTGCTTTCACAAATATGGTCACCGTAGGTATAGGGTACCTGTCAGGAACAGTCGCTGCGTTTAGTTGCCGGTAGTCGCCACATGGACGCCATTCTCCATTGCTCTTTGGTACCATATGGAGGGGGCTGGCCCACGGGCTTTTCGATAGTCGACAGATACCTTGCTCCATCATCGACTGGAATTCGCGTTTTGGTATTTGTAGCATTTTCGGTGATAATCGTCTCGCATTGGAAAACGTTGGAGGGCCTTTTGTGAGGATGTGGTGTGTCACTTTCGGATCGGTTATGGTGGGGGGCAGTGTAGGTGGAGATCTTGTTATCAACTTAAATTCTAAAAGAAGTGCATTAAAAGGATTTTCGCAACAAATATTTGATATTTTTAGAGAACTTTCTCTAGTTAAGCTACCACAAGATTTGACTGATGTTTGATTATCAATCAATCGCTTGTTCTTCAAATCCACCAGAATGTTGTAATATTGCAGGAAATCTGCACCGATAATGGGGCGGCTGACCTCGGCAACGATGAATGTCCACTTAAAATTCCTTCTCAGTCCCAAGCTTAATATTAAAGTTTTCTCTCCGAAAGTTTTTATTTTTGTGTTGTTAGCTGCGTACGAAAAATTCGAGCAGTGATTTTGACGTTTCAGTTGACTTGACGATGGCGGCAAAACAGAGATGTCAGCGCCCGTGTCGATTAGAAATTTGAGGTGTGTGGTTGGATTGTTGGCTAATGTCACTCGCCGCATCAAGTGACAAGCCCGTTAGTTTTCCCGCTTTCTTGCTGTATTCACAAAGGCACATGGGGAACGGCAGTTCTATGCCTTTTCACCATGTGTGCTATGATACCAGCAATAATTTGGGTTGTTGTTGTTGGTTTTAATACGTGAATTGCTTCGATGCCTGAATCTCGAACGGGATTGTCTGCCCGATGACATTGCCGATAAACTGCATCTCAATTGTTCAACTTGGTGCGTCAGTTGAAATATTTGGCTTTCCATTGATATGGTTGGCTTGGTACTTATAGTGGCTGCGTACGAGTTATCGCTGACTTCTGTGATTTTGTCCGCCAGTGCGGCCAGCCCGGAAAGATTTTCGTTGCTTACTAAGATAATACTCCTCATATGTGGTGGTAGGCGCTGTAACCACAGAGATTTTAATAGCTCATCATTAATATTCGTTCCAGCCACATCTTTTAACTCTCTTAGCAAGGCGAAAGGTTTTTTGTCTCCTAGTTCGATTTCTTGCAAAAGTTTGCGGAGTCGCTTTTGTTCAGACTCAGCATACTGAGCAATTAGTCTGTCCTTTAGTGTCTGGTACAGTTTTTCTTTGGGTGGATTTAAAATGATGTCGCTTACCTGCGCCAGTATGCTGCTTTCAATGGCGGCCACAATGGTATGATATTTGGTTACATCGCTTTTAATACCAGAGGTAAAAAATTGTGATTCCACTTGAGAAAACCAAAGGTCAGGGCGAACTTTCCAGAATGGCGGAATTTTTGTTGAAATCTTGGAAATCTCGCTGGTGTCATCCGTTGTCTGCTTCTCGGGAACCAAGTCATTTTTCTTTGCGTTGGTTTGTGTGTTTTCGTTGTCCGTCATTGAAACAAAGGAGTTGGAAAATTATTACGGCTTGTAAGGTATTCCGTTTTTTTTCTCGGGGTCACCAATGTGGATATCCCTACAAGCGAACAAGATCTAGGAGGAGAAAGACCAAACGCGAACAGCTTCAGAATAACACTAACTTTATTTCTATCTCTTATATACAATACATAACTGTGACATAAATAAGAATCCATTTTAAGGTGTTTACATTAGTGAATTGTAGCACAGGGTGCTACGGCGTATTCCACAGGTCGTTCAATAAACTGAAAATTCTTTTGCAAACCGCATTACTACGGGGTTTTTCGGAAGATGAATACACATTTCTCGGAGACAACAATAATCGCTGTATAAACCATCATTATCGATTCTACGTGAAAGGTTTAATAACCGCGGCAAGTCTGCCAGTTCTTCCCATTTAAAAAGTTCATCTTAAATACTATAAAAGCAAAGTCAATTTTCCTTGTGAACACCGTTTCTCGAAAACTACTAGACGTAGGTACTTGAAATTTCGCACAGTTATACCTTATTTCGCCTAGATGCGAGATAAGGAGGGATTTTCGGAAACCCAAGGTCTAAGTGGCATAATGGGGGTTGAGATCGAATTTTCTGTCACTAAAAGTTGGTTACGCAGTTGATGTGATGTGATGTGATGTGATTACGCAGTGATGGCTCATCGGATTTAAAAAATGAAAAATAGGTGAATTTAGTAAATTCGACGCTGATTCATTTAAGATATAATATAAATCGTCTTTCTCCTTCTCAGCTCCTGAAGTTGAGCAATGCTAAAAACAATAAATCAAATCATCACCCAGAATTATCTTCAGTGGAGACCACTGCCAGCAGTTATGCTGCAGCGGCTGAGCGGGTTTGTGTATGCTCTGGTGGGGATTCCCACGGGAGAAGTTATAATTGAGTTTACACATTTTCGGTATTTTATTCAGTTGGCAATTACGAGTATACTTTAACAAGTAAATAAACGTCAACAAAAAACGGTCGAAGCAAAGCGAGCACTGGTCAGCTAGTCTTTTGAATAAAGAGAAAGAACCGAAATTTGCATGTGTGCGGGATCCTGCGAAAAATGATAGCGTTTTTTCCAAATATTGAATTGCTCTATTAAGAAACTGGTCGACTTCGGAGAGAAAATTGCATTTGTCAGTGTCGAGAATGTGCTTCATTATGGATCGAACTTTGCTTCCATAAAATTTATCATTTAATCTATGTACTCCTAAAATGTCGTGCTAACTTTCTCATCACACTATCTATTTCCAAAATTGCGCAATCATTATTTTCTAGGACAACTTTACTTAGATCCTTTAACCCCTCGGGGGGCATAGGGCGTCAACCACGCCTGCGCGCCATCGTGTTCGAAGTTCTGCAACGCGTTTGAGCTGCCTCCAACTCATTCCTAAAGAGCTCGATTCCTCCTCAACTGTTCTGCGCCGCGTTTGCCTAGGGCGTCCCGCTATTCTGCCTGCCTGGGTGAGCGGATTCCACTGCATGGCGTATTTCGCAATGGAGTTGTCTTCGCGCCGTAGGGTGTGTCCAATCCATTGCCACTTTCTTCTTCGTATAGTAATGCTTATAGGTTCTTGGCCCGTTCTCAGATAAAGCTGTTCGTTAGAGATGCGGTTCGGCCAAAAAATCCTCAAGATGATTCTTAAGCATTTGTTTACAAAGACTTGCAGCTTCCGTCTTTCTAGGACAAGAACTGCTGTATTGAGCTGTGGCATGATGTTTTGTATAAAACACAAATAATCTTCTTAAATTTCTTCTTTATTGCTTTTATGATCTTTGTCAAACTCTACATTAACACCTATCCCTCTGGAAATAAATGTCCACAGGCACAAGTCTACTCCCTGTGAAAGAGAATACCTCTTTACGGTAGGCCAGCTGTAAACTAGGCGATCAATTGCAGGCAAAAGTGATAACCATCTAGTCGGTACATGGCGTAGAATATTTTTGTATGTAATGCTTGCAAAAGCATAACATTCTTTAAGCCTCTCTGTTTTTATTGTTAATAACGTGGCAGTTGCAATTAGCTTTCTGAATGTGTTTGTTAATATATATGTATATATATATATATATATTTTTTTTTTAATGAAGGGGAAAATCTCGAAAGAGATTAAGGCTAAAAATTCAGAGTAGTGTGGTACTCTAGCCGCACTTTAACCACCTCCTTAATCATGACCAATCAAAGAAAGATCGGCAAATGATTTTAGTTTCAACGTTCAGTTGAAAAGGTATTATAAATTAAATACGGGTTCCCATAATTGTCAGATTATTAGTTCATGAGCTTAAGTTCTTCTTAATCTACGAATATTATATCGTACATTTAACACGTCTTCTATCTCAGGATTAATATGCAACTGCAGACGCTCGTTGTGACGGATTGCGTTCTTTTTAATTACTTTCGTCGCATGATCAATCTGCAAATCACGATGCAAGTCATATTTTTTAATATACCATGGGGCATTTACTATTCCCCGAAGGACTTTGTTTTGAAATGTTTGTATTATTTATACGATTGTTTTCTTTGTACAACCCCATAATTGGATATCATATGTCCAAACAGGTTTTAGTATCTGATTATATATTAAGATTTTATTCTTAATGGACACTTCTGAGTTATATCCTAACAAACAATGAAGCTTTCTATATCTAATATTAAGCTCTTCTACTTTCTTTTTCACATGTTCCTTCCATTTCAGTTTAGCATCCAGATTCATACCTAGATACTTAGCTGTGTTAGAATAAGGAACTACTTGATTATTTATAACCACAGGAAGATTCGTTAGTTTTGTGTTTGTAAATTTGATATGGGTGGACTTTGACTCATTAAGTTTAATTCGCCAACGTTGCGTCCAATCACACATCTCGTTAACTGAATTTTGAAAGTTTTCTGTTGCTTTAGCTACGCATCCATCAGATGATAGAAGAGCAGTCAAATTTGGGATTTATGAAATACTGAATTATGAATTCCATAATTAACGGATGCATTATCTGCACTATATGCGCAAATATCTGTGACTCGCAATAAATTATCTTCTGTAATTCGCTTGAAGTTTTCAAATATATCTTTAGAAGCTTTATTAGGGTCTTCATAAAAATCCAAAAATTTTCTGCAAATACCAGATTCTGGATTAAAATATTGCACGGCGTAAGGATATGTTTTAATGTATCCAATATTTGAAGCATCACTGCTTACCGCAAATAAAACATGTTGCTTGAAATTTTTAACCACCTTTTCCTAGGCAGAATATTTCGAACTATAGCTGCTGCTTTAGTATGCCCACACGATATTTTAGTGGCAATCTTGCTATCCCTCTAAACAATTGAGCAAAGCTTTAATTGGCAATCGAGGCTGTTATAACTTATTCCATGTATTACATTGTGGAAAACATTTACCAATTCAGCAGTTGAGATCAATGTTTCAATATGTGTATCTTTCGTGATACACGTGAGGCCGACAGATGTTTTTTTTTGAATTTATTCGATTTTTGAAAGGTTATTCGATATCTTGTGTTTCTCCAATACACGATTGCTTTCATATTTAATCGATACTTCAGTCTGACAAAACTTACAAATAATAGTGTGATCATATTTTTTTCGCATCCATTCAGAAAAGGCTGGATTGGTCTTCCAATGTTCAGAGTATGTTGTAAATCCGTTTTTCTTAGATGGTCCTGGTTGGACTGATTCATCTGATTCTGACCTTTGTTCCAACGAACTTATGCTTTTTTTAATTTACTTTTAGCAGGAACAATCCACAGAAAAAAAAACAAATTATTTTTGAGCTGGACTCTGGACAACGCTGAAATTATCTGGATAATCCCGATGAGTCCCGGCTGTCTGGCACACACATTCATACATATTTGGCGCAATACCCCATGAAGCCCCAGCTTCTCGCAACCACTCGTGCTTTGTGCTCTATATTTTTCGCACGATTGATAGGGACCTACAGTTTTGTGCCATATCCGAAGGCCAATTTTGTTTTTGAGAATCTTTCTCGTGACAACAATACTCTCGGATGTTTATCAGACGTTCGCGAGAGGTGAGAACGTGAACGAAGTGTTTTCTGGGACTTGAACACTAACCACTGCGCCATGGCGCCCGCACACATTCGTAGCAGCTTGTTTTATTTCGCTCGAATGTTCGGAGAACAATCAATATTTTTGCCGACAGTTTGTTCATTGTAGTCGACATTTTATTGAGCTGTATTTCAAACCGTCAACTGTTTAAATTATCGGTATATCTTCAGTCGACATTTTAACAATCAACAAATTTGGCATATTTAAAATGGAAATTTTTTGTGGCAATTCGTACGCTTCCCACAGTGACCCGTTAACATGCCCGTCAAAATGCGAAGTCTATTCTGGCTAGCTTTTAGGCAGATTCTGCTTCTTCTCTGGTTATATCCTCCCAAAAGTTTTTTTTGCCTTGCTTAATTGTGGAATATCGTCCCAATGCTTGACCCATTTGTTCTCTTCCTCTTTCCTTAAGTCTTTTTCATATTTTATGGGGTCCTATCCCACAAAAGGATTCTAGTGCAAGGAATGGCGTGTCTGATCCGTTTCTTACTCATCAGCTGCTTCGTTCCCCTCCACTCCTACATGTCCTGGTACCCAGTAGAAAGTTACTTTATAGCCTCTCCCAGTTTGTTGATCCTGGTGAGGCATTCCCATACCAGTTTGGATCTGATCTAGTGCGAGGACAGTGCTTTAATAGCGACTTGGCTGTCTGACACTATTGCGATGTCCTGCCCGCGATATTTCCTGCCTAGGTTGAATTTCGCGTGAACTTCTGCTTAAAATATGCTGGGGAATGTATCCAGTGATTCTGAGTATCTAGTCCTGGACCCACACACTTCTGCCCCAGCGCCAGTAGATGTTTTTGATCCGTCTGTGTACCATTTAATTGTGTGTTGTTTGAATTTGTACTTATCGGATTCGCTACTCCAGCATTTTTTGTTACTCAGCTTTGATTCAAACTTTCTTTCAAAGCAGTATTTCTTGACCATATCGTCTCTGGGGCAGTGCAGAAGTGGCACCGATTTGGATAGGGTTACTCGCTCTTTGTTAGTGATGCATGTTCTATTCCCGATGCCTTCTTTGCTGATTCTTAATATGGTCTCCTTGACGATTCGCTCTAGCACTATATGTAGCAGAGGTATACCTACGGTTAACTCTAGTGCTGCTGTGGGATAGGTTCGCGTGGTTCCTGCTGTACATATGCAGGCTAATCTTTGCACTTTGTTCAGGGATAGCTTCGTCGTGATTAGCCTTGTTCTGTGAACCCATGCCACTGCCCCATCCATGGAGAAAAAACGATACAAACGTAGAAGAATATCCTTCAGAACATGGTAGAAAGTACGATTGAATACTTGTTCGCATAACGACCTTCGGGTGTTTTTTTTTTTTTTTTTACAATTTGCGCGCAATCAGAGGGTTATGAATACCTTTAACATGTTTACACACAGTGCGGGCGTTGGAAAGGATGGATAGAGAAAGAGTGAAAGATTTTGGTGTAGTGTTCCTTGAAGCTCAGTTGTTTATGCTTCAGAGATTCTCCGGGGGTGGCGTCCAGATAACTTGGGAAATTTTTGTTATTTTTTATCTTTGCTTCTGATTCACAGTACTTTTTCCCCGATAACCGATGTTAAGGGCAAATCACCATTAACAGGGCGAACAATTTTTCCAGCCGCATGTCCAAGCTACTGCCAATGTTATGCCTACGCAGCAGTGTTCACACAAGCTTTCTCAAATGATCGGACTGACTTTATATATTTCATGAGAAATAAATAAATGCTTGCTGACATCAGGATTTGAATCATGAACCATTAGCGTGGCAATTGACGACGTTACCACTACACCATTGCCAGCTCCAGAAAGTGGCGTGTTGTCTGACGCTGTGTGCGGACGCGTTTTACAAATCTGAAGCTAATCTCCAACCAAATCCAAAAAAAATAGTCCAAAGTAAATACATAGTGCATACAAAAATAATATCGGTGTCGGGTCTCTCTATCTCTCCCATCCCCACTCACTCGTTGTTGTGCTTCTTAGTCATCGCATTTGTCACATGTGCTTTACATGCTTTCAATTGCGATGATTGAGAGAGCCTAACTACTGATGCATAGCGGACAGTGAGCGTTTTTCTGAACAGTGGACCACAGCTGATTGTCGTTTGGGCATAACACCGCCGATAGTTTGTTGTGGAAAGGTTTACTTAGGATCTACACTTCACGGCTTTCCTTAGTAGCATCAGAGTTGTGTCTTTTTGTGTTTTTATTTTGTAATGATGGGTGGATTTAGGGTTGACTATACCAATATTCGTGGGCTTAGAACAAATTTCTTTGACTTATACGCCCACGCTCATTCCCATAAACCAGCTGTTGGGGCACTTAGCGAAACACAGGCAGTGGAAGAATCTTCCGACCTAAAGCTGCCTGGATATAACTTAGTACCATTATTCTTTCCCCATCGCGGCCTCGCCATTTATGTCCGTAGTGATATAGCTTACCAAGTTCCATCACAGTATGGCCACTGTTCCAATTCAGAATTTAATTACAAATTGCTAAAATTCACCGTCCGTAAGCAAATAATTCACTACTGTTTTATTTACAGAAGCCTTAGGAACTCAACTTTTAACGAGCTTGAAGCGCTGTCCGATTCCATCACACGAATTGTCTCCCTGTATCCTCATACTGAAATCGTCATTGCGGGTACTCTGACCATTCAGTTAAAGGAAAAACTCCCAAAAGAAAAGTATGGCGTTACGAGAAAGCCAACTGGGACGGCCTTAATAGTTTCTTTAAGAGTTTTATCTGGTCGCTATGCTTCCTCGATAGCGACGTGGACATATAGTGCTTTGTCCCCGCCTGTACTTGAGAGCGTCGAATTTTCCATGGGACGAGTTCACCTTCGCACTCGTAGAGTTGCAGGAGTACTCAAAGGCCTTACCATACACAAATCCGCTGAGGAAGTGTTCCTCCATGCTGAAAAAACCTCTACGTAAGCTTTTTTGTCTGTCCTACTCTTCTGGCCTCTTTCCGAGTAGATGGAAAACAGCATTTGTCCAGCCCGTTCCTAAAAAAGGTGAATCTTCTTCCCCGTCAAATTACTGACCCATTGCACTTACGTTCCTTCTTTTCAAGGTCATGGAAACGCTGATAAATCGTCAGCTTATGAAATACATTGATTCACGAAAACTCCTCAATGACCAACAGAATGGTTTTCGTAGAAACAGGTCCATTGGTGATTTGATGGCATATCTCACCGAGAAGTGGAACTAATCTCTCCATCACTTCGGTGAAACCAAAAGATGGTTGCGCTCAGTATTTCTAAGGCATTTGACAGAGTTTGGCATCAGGCTCTTTAGTCGAAAATGCGTGCATATGGCATCGATGAGTCTCTTCTTCAATGGATTAGAAATTACCTCTCGGGCCGTTCAATACAAGTTCTGTTGGACGGCTTCAAGTAGGCAATTCACCATATAAATGCTGGTGTTCCCCAGGGCTCCGTTTTGTCTCCGACTCTCTTCCTCATTTTTATAAATGACCTCTTGTCTGTAACTTCTAATCCAATCCATTCCTTCGCTGATGACAGTTGCATTCCTCTCCTTCAAAACTTCACCCGCAATACATGTCATGCTTCACGTGCAGATCAATTCACCCTCAAGCCCAACTTCGAACACACTGTCAAATATAGGGATTCGTTTATAAGCTGAACGACACGTTTGTGGAACGATCTACCAGCTTCTGTATTTCCTAATCATTACGACTTCAAACATTTGAAGCAAACTGGCATCTTCTGTGTCTCTTTCCCCCCCTTTCCCATCTGTCCGCGCCCTGAGAACCAGTATAAATGTATTAATAATCCATTTGGCACGCGCAAATTATAAAAAAAAAAATAGCGAAGTCAACTATTATTACAAACAGTGAAGTAACCCGCAATAACGAATTCAGATAGCGGGAAAGAATACTAACTACGGATTCAGAAATTTTGTCGAACTGTTGATATGTAAATTATTTTTCTATTTGTTTATGAGTAAAGAAATTTTTTAGGTCGATACTTTACTGATTAAGGTAGATTATACCATCTTCGATAGCACCATACCTATCTATACATTAACTTAAAATACCGTAATTACAGAATTTTTAACGTATCGAACAAATGTCGCATTCAAAATATAAAAATTATAATTATTATTTTTAATTTACATAAGAAGAAAAAGTAAATTAACTCATCTTTAAAAAAGGTGGTGGGATTTTAGGGAGCGGTAAGGTTTATAGGGATGTTGATGAACTAAAAACAAAAAATATAATTATAGAAAAAGCCGTTAATCAAAAATGTTCATGTTCATGCGGTAGGCCACAGGAACAGATTGATATTGCCCCTATAAAAACACTAGATTTCAAACTATGTATTAGGATTTTTTTTAATAAGGATAGGAAACACTCGACTGAAGCAGTCAGTCGCAACTGGTCTATTGTACTACTAGAAAGCAAAACCCAGATTTATCCAATGTTCGTACGCCTAGCGCATTAAGATGTTTGGCGAAAGCGAAGTCATCATCAGCCTTGGTACCAAATTCAAAGGGTTTTTGCATTCAAAAACTAAAGTGTGTTTCCTATATATAACCCATATTATCTTTTCCGAATATCTCAAAACTTACAACAAAATTACACCTTTTTTCTTCACGCAAATAGCTATCACGAGTTCACATGTGAACTAAAAAAAAAATGGTTTCATTTAAAAAAATAAGTTATTTGTAATTTATTGAAAAACTATGAATTCAGGCGTTTCATATTTATATATAACCCATATTTAAGTTTTTTTATAAACGGAAGCAACGAAAAAAAACGAATAATTTATTTGAAGACCTTTAGCCAGAATTAGTTCAAGTAACCTCTTCTCCATTTATTTAATCGAGTTTTCCAGAAGTTCAGCAAGAGTTTGTTTCTGCGTTGCATGTGGCTTAAATTTTCGATTTTCCGTATATACTCGCCTGACCGAAATTCCCCAAATATTTTGTTTGGGTTCAGATTAGCGGAGCATGCTGTTTGAGTTTGATCTAGGCCAACTTATTGCCTCATTACTGCCGTAAATCCTGACATTATCTTGCTACAAAATCCATGTTTTTTTCTATTTCTAGTATGTCCCAAAAATGAAATAGGGCTGCTTTGGAGAACTTGAATGTAATCGTCACTCTATATTTTTCAAGATGCGAATTACACTGGTAAGCACCCTTTGGAAAAGAGCGAGCCCCATATCATCACCGAACCACCCTTAAAATTTTTCGTCGAGAAATATTGCGGCTCCCTTCGTAAATCTCGCCAATAAGAGTATACATACCGTTTTTTTTTTTTTTTATATATGACCTTAGAGACAAATTTAAAACAAAATTATTTATTCATATTCAAATAAATAAAAAGGACGATTTTACGTACAGAGGTCCAATCTGTAGCCATATTGTTTTTTGCAAATTCCAACCTGGATATTTTGCGGCGACTTAAGAGATGTGGACAACAATTCATTTTAGACCGTACTAGGTTTGAATTTCTCCTACTGACTCTCCAAGCTATAGTTTTTGATACTTTTGTCCAAGCCAACGCAGCAAATTTAGTACAGTTCAAGGTCGATTTACTGGCCGCTCAAGCCATCTTTCACTCATCTCTCTCAAAAACGTTTCGATTTCTTGCTGCTCGCTTAAGTCCCATAAGATTCAGGATCTTTCAAAAAATTTCTTACAACACGACGTCTCTGATCAATATTTCTTGTCATTTTACATTTTCATGATTTTCTTCTTTTAATGGTAAAATTTTTCCTTTTTTCGATGTCGGACAATGACGCACCAAGTGGGATTTAAAAAAAAAACAACCGGATGTGAAATGAAATACAAATACACGTTCTCGCTACTTAAGTTAGAGCTCTCTCTATGTTTACGTTCCTATTCGCAACCATTCTCAAATCTCAATGAAAGTTAAAAATCTAACTCGAAAGTGGGTTTTAAATATGGTTATAAACTAAGAGATTTATTTAATTTTGTAACTTTTGTTTTAAGCGAAGGAAAGCCAAATCTTGGAGCACTCATACTCACGGGTCCATTGTACTATCAGGCAGGAATCTTTATTTGATGCAATGGTTGGAAAACTTCGATCTTCTTCCTTTTCCAGCGAGATTATGATCCGAAAGTACTGCAAATCACTGCATTTCTACTGATCCGCCTGTGGAGTTCGCCTATTTGACCTCAGAAAATATCGGCAAGCATGCCGATTTTGAATCACTCGGTTACTGAGGCCAATGAAATGCTAATGTCGTCGCATTTGTGTGATACAGACGTTTATAGGCCTGCTGTTCCTACATCGCAATGTCTTTGGAACGTGCATTGATATTGCCTTTTTAACAGAGTTCAAATGATATCTTCTTTGAACGTGGCAATACCAGCTGAGCCGGTCGCGCTCTATCTTTTGCACGATGGTTTCCTTGACCTGAAGGCCACCACGGATCTTCGAACTTCTTATTCGATCAACCTTTGCCACTGCTGCTGTCATGCGAAGCATCTTCATCTCAGCTGCCGTTAATTTACTCTCATACTTTTTGTACATCGTCCAACATTGTGAACCGTATGTGAGCACTGGACGCACAACTGCGGTGTAGAGCCTTCCTATCAACTTAGGGGAAATTTTTCTGTCACAGAAGATAGCGGAATTTTCTCGCCACTTCATCCACCCTACGCTTACGCGATGATTAATGTCGTCATCACAGGTTGCTTCGCTATTGATCATAGATCCCAGATATTTGAACTTTTCACAATTGGGAAGCACTGTTCCTGTTCCATTCAAATAAATGTCTGGAATAGGCCTGAGTGGATCAGATAATGTGCTGCCCACAAGTACTCTGTCTTTTTTGAACTAATGCGATACGCATTTCCCTCCAAAACATCCACCCACACATCAAGTGCTCGTTGCAGGGATGTAGGATCCTCACTTATGATGGCTTCAGCGTCAGCAAAGAATAACTGATGTACTTTGGGGTCCGTCACTTTACCTTCAAGCAGATAATCAAGGACTGTAGTAAAGAGCAAAGGACTTGAACGCTTCCCTTGTGCAGCCCCACTTCGATTGGGAACGCTTCGGTTACTCCAGTGGGGCATCCTTCGATGTCTTAGCGCCACCCATATCAGATCTCGTGGTAGTCTGTCGAATGCCTTTTCAAAGTCAACCAAACAACCATTTCGTCTCTTGGACACACAAGATATCCACCCGCCTTCTTTTCATCATCTCTTCCAGCTCGTGACTTCGATCGGTCACGCTTCCAACGTTCCAACTCGCGACCCTCAAATTTCTTCCAAACTGTTTCATTATTTTGCTAGCCCCCGGAATCCGTATATCTCTGACCCTAACATTTCTGCTCGGTCCAAGATGAGTACCATGCATAGCAGTGGTAGTGCCTGGCGGGGTAGTGCCTTTTCTTTTAGCAAGTATTACCATAATGATACAGTTTTACAATATTACCATATTGCGATGATGTCTGTTGTTTGACACGTGCATGCTCCTGTTTTATTATTGTTTGTCTGATCTTTCCTCTATGACATCGGTGATCTCCAGTCGTGTCAACCCACGGACTCGCATGCGCACTTGTGGGAGGGTTTTTAAGGTAGTGCATGTGTCGCTAGGCTAACTTGGGTGTTATATTGCCTAGATCTGACTTGTCCCCTTAGTCGCCTTTTCCGACAAGCGCTAGTTGTTGGGGGCGCTGTAGCAATATTCTGAACCCGTCCCTTCACGGGGAGTTGGAAAACTTCGATGTTATTCATTATGATTGCCAACCCCGCTGGGACTTGAAATTGCGTACATCGGTAGAGTTGGACACATCCTATGCTGTGCTAACCTACACGGTATTCGCAATTCTTTAACTGTAAATATAAAATATACCTCTTTGACGGATTTGATGGAAAAAGTTATTTCCTGAAAGAGTAAACTGCCCTGAAGGCGAACCCCACAGGCGGATCAGTAGAAATGCGGTGAAGTGGGAGGGTTGTGATCCCTTGTTTTCGGATCATAGCCTCGCTGATAAAGGAAGAAGAAGAAGAAGTAAACTGCCCTTCATAACATCTTTGATTACACTAGACAACAGTGAAATGGCATTTGAAATATTTTCAACATTTATAAAAGTTATTTCTTAGTTCGGGTTTTCTCGATCCGTTATATTTTTTCTCTTTTTTTTACTTGAGTTATAGAATGCATTATCCAAGTTTTTTTCCAAAAAAAAAAGTTCTGAAAATATGTCAATAACCCACACAACCTTTGTAACATTTGTGCTAAAGTGATTTTTAGTGGAAAAAAGTGTTCCATAACGCCATAAATACTAAATGCGTATTGTTTCTACCTCTGCACTAAAGTTGGACATCAAGATAAAAATTGGGTTCCACATTCCTGCTGCAATCCTCGTGCTAAAGGTCTTATTTTGATGCGCGGGTAGGGGTAAAAGTCCTTTATGGATACTTGTAGCCCATGCTACGACTTATGCCGGCTTCATGCTCCTCCATGTTTCTCTGTCCTGTTGTTCACCTGCGGCACCGCCAGTCAATGCATTCCTTCGTGCTAAAGGCTAAGTGGCAACAAGCAATCTTTCCGTTTCGCAGTACCAATGCAATGGCGAGAACCCACTAACTACTCAACTGACTGTTATTTTTGTTTGACGACCCCCATTAAAAATGTGTATCTGAGTTGTTGACTCAAAAAAGGTACTGCTCCCACCTCTGTATATAAAGAGCTCATGAAGAATTCTGTGAAAACTATGGACAAAAATGGAGAGGCATTTAAATATTTCGTCAGAAATTTCCAAGACTGAGCGAAACCAAAATCTAGGAGGGAATTTTTGTCGGTCCTCAAATTGTTTTTCCCAGGTAGAACAGCTGAAGTCAGAAGACATACCATATGATGGATTTTGTAGGAAAATGATATCTTAATACGAAACAAATGCTTTCGTATCGCGGCTACTGACCCTTTTTAAAATATCTTCTGTTCTACTGGATATATGAAAATTTTGTATATATACTATTTTATTTAAAATTTGATTTCCTATAAGACACACTTAGTAAGTTTTCAAATGCTTCAATAGTTTCGATGAAAATCGGCTATTAGATACATTTGTCGCACATCGCTTTAGTAGCGACATTCAAACTTCGCTTGCGTCTGGCAGGATGTTAGACCCGGGATTTTTGTTTGGCAGTTCCGAATAATTACTCACGGTGATCTCAATTACCGATTAAAAAAGAAAATAGCCATGCCATTATGACGTTACAGACCCTCATTTTTATACAGATTTCAGCCTGTCTGGCACCCTTTTGGACACGGCCAAAATGTCTGGCAGTGGTAAAATATGTTATATAAACAAGTAAACTACTCATATAAAAAAAAAATCAGCTTTGCTGAAATGACGTGACCGCATCCCTTTTTTCGACGTCTTTGGGGCCCAGCCCCCCCAAACGCACCAACAGACAGCTGCCAGACGTTGATATTTGTGATCATTAGCTCAAGTTTAATAAAAAAATTTATTTATTTCCTGTGCTGAAATAACGTTTCAAAAACGTCCACCAGCTCTCCGACTATATGTTACGCTCGTCGAAAATATTTTATTGTCCTACCAAGCACTGGGCTGTAATATGTCCTTCAAAATTCATTTCTTACACCCTCATTTGGACTATTTTCCATACAATTGTGGAGTGACGAGCCCATCAGGATATCGCTAACATGAAAAAACGTTATCAGGGTAAATAAAACGTTTCAACGCTGACGAATTATTGCTGGACTATTACAAGAGACATTCCAGAAGCAGAATATAAACGAGCTGCAAAAAGACAACATCAAAATTCGGCACAATAATTTATTATTTTTATGAAAGAATTAATAAATAATTTTCCCAAAAACTGAAACAATTTTTTTTCTTTTGTAATTATTTTCGTATTCAGCGCATCAAAATCTATTAGAAAAGGTAATTCGCATAAAGAATAACATTTCAAAGTCAAAATTTGTTGTCTGGTGTTATCCGGCGTCAACTAATTTATAACTTAAACATTTTTGGTAGTCTCAACACTAAGATTCTTGAATTTTTGTCGAGTGTCCAATTTACTTCTCGAAAATTAAAGCAAAAACAGCATTAACCCAAGCAAAAGCAATATATATTAGCACGAGAAACATTTTTTATGACTATGGTTAAACTTTATTCAAAAGATAATGTCATACTCTCTTACAATCACTGTTAAATGACTGTAGATAAATGGCGAGGTGTCCTTGATGAGAAGCACCTAGACCAACATTGTTCTATTGTGGTTAAAAAAACTAAATAAATGGTTAAAGTGTCCACACTGTTTTTCTTAATATTCTTTCAGAAAGAAGATGTACGTGGAGGCGCTTGCTAAAAACTGGTCATCATCAGCCGATGCCGACGCATCCTCATTCAGCGAATTCAACAGATACAGAACTCTCTACCCTAGATACTCATGACTTATGGTTGCCCGATTCAAGGTATGTACGTATACGTAGTGAAATTTTACAATATTAGCATCTACCGTGGTTATTTTCCCGAAAATAATATTTTCATCTACTCCAATAGTATACCAGAATCAACTCCAACTACAATGACTGCTTTGCATCAATTCGGTGCAGAAATGCTGAAATTGTCAAGAGGGCTAGAGTCTGTGGGATCATCATCAACTGGTTCGCCAACGAAATCTGAATTCTCTAATCACTTAGCATTTTCAAATCAGAGGGTGCAAAGGTGTGATATAAATTTAGATGAAAGGATAATGGAAAGGTAATTAACAAAAGCGGTGTTTTGTAATGTATACATTTGTATGTACTAGGTATGTTAAATATTCAACAAATAACTGCGCATGGCAAAAATACATAAAGTAAGTTGAAAATGTTGAGTATTATACAGCCTTTAAGAATAGCATATGAATTGTATGCAGTGTTAGCGTATTTTTCAGATTTCAGAAAGGTGCAGTTCTGAGCCCTTTCTTACTAATTCGTCGGCCATCTCGTTACCGTGTACATCTATAAACGTCTCGCGACCCAGCGGAGTGATACGTTGTGGCTAGCAGTAGGCTTTCTTAGCACTTTCTTACCTTTACTACTTTCGATATAACTGCTGTAAATAACATATGTATGTATATCTTTCCTCGAGGATAGTTCTCGAGCAGCCTGGCAGCTTGGCACCCTTTTTGAGCCGTTGATATGAGTATAGGGTGCTATTGAATAGAAAGCGCGGTTCTGTTAACCACTCAGTCTCCATCTCCTTTTTTTCATTTGGCACTAGTGCGATGGTCCTCCTGATTCCTCTTTCAGAAATTGGATTCTTGTTGCAAACGCAAATCATTTTTGGCGGCTAATTCAGTTCAATTTGTGTTAGCGTGAGTATAATTTTAACAGTCACTGTAGAAGTGATTCTGGTGACGCCAGCTATCTCCTCGCATGAGAGCAATTGGGTTTTATTAAAATTGTCTATGGCTGGTCATAGAATATTAATCTAAGGATATCATCATACATCAGATTGCATACTAGCTGACTTAGCGAGAAGCCTTGGCGAATGCCGCCTGTGATAATATAATGCCTCGTTCTATAGTCAGTTTCATATAGCTTTACACCATTTGCTGAAATAGTTCATCATCATTTAGGTAGGTAGCAGGTAGTCTGGCACTGTTTTGGTGTTCATTAAGTGTGCTTACCAGAATCCGTATTAGGAATTTGTGAGGACCACTTCCTGCCTCATAAATCCTGATCTCGCTTATAATGCGCTCTAGATTTTTTTCCGAGGGTATAGGTATAGGTGCCCTGAGCACCTGCATGTGGCCGAAGTCCGTCCGGTGTATGAGTCAAAGAATATGGGCCACCCAATTACTTATAAAGATATATGCGCCTGCCAGACAACAAGCACTTAGCCTTAGCGGAGCACTGATTTCATAACTCAACTGTTCACAGAATTTTAGAAACTGATTTAAAGTTTTACGTATGAAATGGTGTTGGTGCAAGAGATACGCCCTCAAGATTACGAAAATCGACGAAATTTTGCTTGTTTCTGGAACAGCTCATTTCATAGAAATGGTAAATCTCTCGACTTGTAGTTATTTTTTATGTGAATACCTAAAAGGAAAAGTGCTCGCTAATAAGACCTAAACTACCCCAGAATTGAAGGAGGCCATCCGAGCTACCATCACCGCGATTCCGAGGGTGATTGCCCAGGTGCTAACCTCGTGCGTTCGTCGCGAAGAACACCATTTGCCTGATGTGATTTCAATGATTTATTATTTGTCGATATTGTTAATAAAATAGCATAACCTACTCAATCTGTTGAAAAAATATTTTTTTTAATGCCTTCATTTCTTGCTGATTTATTCAATGTTGAAAATGTTTTTTTCGGAATCACCCTGTACATATTATATGTATGCGCCCTTTTTACCTTGTCTTTTTATCTAAAATAATTCTTACTTTAAGTTGTTTTAAGTAATAATAAAATTTTAAAACATAAAGTTTTTTTAGTAACAGATGTGACACAATTTAAATTATAGTCTAAATCACGAGTTTTGCTAGTTTTATACGGCTCCCGAAAATTACGCCAGAGGAAATTAAGCCAGAATTTTTTTTTGGAAAAAACGCCAGAAATTTTTTATTTAGTCAAAATAGGAAAAAACAGCAGAAAATTGTTTGGAAAATACGCCAGAAACGTTGAAAATTATGCCAGACAAGTATGGAAAAAGAGCCAGAAACTAAGATGGAAATTAGGCCAGAAAGTTAATATATTCTGGCCTAATTTCCAAATTATTTTTGGAAAAAAGACCAGAAAATGTTTATTTTTAATTTTAAACATGGCAGCTTATGAGTGATAAAGTAATTAAGCAAATAAAAAACTCTGGGGAATCAATGCGTCGAAGGAGGGGGGCCGCGCTGCGACGACAACGGTCGGCGCGGTCGGCGCGGTCAGCGACCCCGGGGCAATCGGCGCTCCTAGGCCCCAGGCGCCTGAGCCAGAGCCTGACATATAACACATAATATCGCATCCGGTTCTGTGGTGTCTTCCGGAAGTTCCTCAGCTTCTTCTTCGTCCGAATAATTGTTTGTGTCAACATCATAGCAATCTGAAAAATACATATAATATATATTATGTGATTATTAACAAGGAACAAAAAAACCTTGGAAAACGTCATCATATGATTCCAAATCTGTACATATACCGTTTTTTTCATACACCATTCTATTAAGAAACATTATTGGCGTTATTTTTTTGTCTCTTAAAAGTTGGCTTGCTTCTTCTATTTTGGAATTTTTATATTTATATTTTTTCTTCTTAATAAGTCCTGTTGCACCACCAGTTTCTAACATATTGAAAAATGCACGACTTTTAAAAAACTCCTCCTCCCGGAGAATTTCAACGAATTTAAAAAAGTTTCCCTTTCGTTGTATCAATCGACCCAGGACACCATTATATGTCTCCACAGCCGATGTTGTTCTTAAATCCTTTGCATACACGGATATATTTTCTGGCTTTCCTGTGATTGAAAAAATATAAAGTCGAGACGTAATAATAGGTATAGCCGTTACCCGTTTTAGCTATTTATTTTCATAATAAGTAAAGAATTCTTTAAAAGAAGTTAACTTTTTAGATGTCATATGCATATCTAATTAAATTGCCTGGAAGCAAAGGCAAAGCTAAAAACTTGTGATAAAGCCTTAAGGAGGGTTCATTTTTTTTTGCTTTAAAAAAAAAGTTAGGTATTCTGGTGCATTTTTTTTTAATTTCCTGACAATAATGGAACCAGCATGCTAAGTGTTCAGAATTCGGAAATGTTTCTTTTAATGCTTTTCGCATTGCACGCTCATAATCTTTCATTATTGAATGGGGTTCTAATTTAAAAATGGATTCATCTTTATACAAAAAGAGTGTAGAGTAATATAGCTCTGATTTTTTAGTCAAAAGTACAAAAAAAACTAAATATATCTGTAAAAAAAGAAAAGAAAGATTGTTGTCTAGTTCAACACAAACATATGTATGTTTAGTTGCTTTGTGATAACTCACATGGTCGAGATAGTGGATATGAATGATAAGAAGTTGCTTAAAGCAACCATGGGAACAATTTTAAATGTTGCATCTATGATGATTATTCGATTAGAGGCAGGAATATTTTCTCGTATCAACTCCAGAATCATTTCCGATGCAAAAATACAAAAAGCAAAATCATTTTCCTCTATACACGCCTTAAAAAATGGACGAGGTTGATCCACGTGTTTTGTAACACCGTATCCATTCCAAATTTCGTCCTTTTGAAAAGCTTCAATAACTTCTACTGCCGACTTTGGCGACGAGACAAAGATTTTCCTTTTGCTTGCCACTCACAATTTCATAAAGAAAGTTTTCCATTTTGTTAATATTTTATTTTTACGTCACAGTCACTGATAAACACTCGAAAGCAACTAAATGACAACGCAAACAAAAGTACCACCAACAAGAATGACTAATGTATGTAACTGTTAACTTGTTACAACAATTGATATAAAACACAGTTTTCTGGCTCTTTTTCCGAAACAGGAAATGGAAAAAACGCCAAAAAAATTTTTCCGACATTTTTTCCAAATTATTTTTTCAGGCCCTTTTTCCATTTCTAAAAATGGAAAAAACGCCAGAAATTTTTAGGAAAAGAGTCCTAAAATTTTGGAAAGATTGCCCGAAAAATCTCGCCTTTTTTCATAGGAAAAAATATCACATTTTTGTATGAAGCATTTTCTGGCGTTTTTTCCATGAAGATTTTTGGCGTAATTTCCGTTAGCCGTTTTATACATCCCAAACTGCCACGAACTATAAAATACATCAATATTCTCTCACGCCAGCCAATTTTTAGCCATAAGTTTCGACTGATCGAGCGTTGGTGGAACTGAATTTGTGAAATTCAATCTTAAAATCGTCTAAAATTAGTCTAAGCATTTGATTTTGCTTCTACAAACTTTGAAAACACTGTTGGACAAGAAAATTATTTTTCGAGTGCAAAGTGCTAGTGTAGAGTTCCAGAGTAGCATCGTGGAATATACCCCTAATATTTATTTTATTTGTCTCAATTTCCTTTATCGCTTCCATTTATTCTGAATATTGTTACCCTACTTGTAGCCCGTAGACTATTACGTATAAACCCTAAGAGCTAGAGGTGCGTAAAATTCACGTTTCATATTTTTTGTGTCGTCTACTGAGTCGTATCCAAAAAATATCCGCGAATAATGTTATACATAGTCGTATGTAGGGCATCTCGAGATGTCAAAGAATTATATATTCAAAACATGATTTACCATGATTCTGCGGTGATATACATATGTATGATACATCCTGAAAGAAGATACTATAAAAATCAGAGCTGTTAAGTGGGTGCTTGCGGCTATAGGATTCAAGGTTATTTTTAGTCCTGTATGGATTTATTTTGGATGCAGTGGTATAACGCTTAATTTGTTTTATTAACCTAGTACTTCGTGCCTCGCTTTTCATCTTACCAGTCTTACAAGTTACGGAAAACGTGTTTTCAACATTATCTCCTAATTTATTATTCATATGGTTAAAGCAGCTAAGGTGAAATTAAGTGCCAAATAATTCTATGCAATAAATATTTATCATGACATCTCTCCTTAAAGAAGGTTTCCATTACCCGTTTTTGAATATTTGCATAATTAAATGTCTTGGGGAAGAGAGAGGTGACAAGTGCGTAAAGCAAAATTCAGTTCAGTTTCAAAATAATTGACAGGAAATATAATGTTATTGTTTTCATTTATTTTGCTGATATTTTTAACCCCTTTTTATTTCAGTACATTGTTCAGTGCATTTTTCTATTTCAGTACGATCAGACTAGAAAAGTTCGGCATTTTAAGATGTTCTGTACCAGCAAAGGATCATATTTTCTTTTGTTATTTAAATGTTAATGTATAGGATTTGGAATTTCGCGTTAATGCAATTCTTTCAGCCTTAAATTTAGAAATTTGCTTACCTTGCATTTCTGCAGAAGATTAGTAAAGCTTTATCATCGCCTTACTAAGCTTGCATTTCTGCATAAGATTAGTAAACCTCTATCATCGCCATTGCCGAGATGGCTAAGATAACCATTCTTAACACGGTGATCGAGGTTCTGATCACGTTTTGGCAGATGCATTTATTTATTTATTTTCTGATTTTTTTATTTTATTAAAAAACCATGTAAAATCTACAAAAAACAACAAAATGTACGCACATATAACATAGGTATATATTCAGTAATAAGAAATGTATGGTGGTCTGGTCACACGGTGAATATTTTCAATTAAGATACCTATGCATTTTAAATCACATACATACATACATTTTCAATGGCCCGTTAATCCTTCATGAGGGTCGCGGGAGTAGGATGCTTAGGTGGACCCTCCATCCTTCTCGATCCTCCGCCATTGACTCCAACTCATCAGGAGGAATCCCTAAACGGCTCCAGGAGAGATGTCAGACTTGGTCCAACCAACTATTTTTAGGCCTACCAAGGGGCCACGTACGGCAATCATGGCATGTCTTGGAACCAGCGTCTGGGAGCATACGCACTACGTGACCAAACCATCGAAGCATAGATCGTTCCGTTCGGAGAAGTAGCTGCTCAACATTGAGCTCCTCCCATACTCTGGTGTTGCGCACTCGATCCCTACGACTTATTCCAGCAACACCGCGAAGGAACCTCATTTCGGCAGCTTGTGTCCGCGATCTTATTCTTTTGGTCACTACGCAAATTTCATCACTTTAAATCACTTATTTCGGAAATCACTTACATTTCAAATCGCAATTAATTGTTATTTGAAACAAAATTTTAATTTCAAAGTGAATTATATACTTAAGAAAATATTTATTTTACATTATATTAACTGGAATTATTTCAAATAACTCATTATTTCATTTTGAGAAAAAATTATTTGAAATTGTTATTTCCAAATAAATTAGTATTTTTTATACAAACCTCTCTGGGGAAAGGCGAACCTATAACGCCGAGCTATCGCCTCGACATGCCTGCAGATGTCTGTTGATCCTTTATTTATTGTTGCAGATTATAGTTTTCTTGAAATATTTCGCCGCGGAGTGAGTTCCAAAGATTGTTTACTCTGTAACAAAATGAATTTTGATAGAATTCTGTTCTTGCGGTTACCAGGTGAACACGAACGTTGTGTGCTCTAGTGGCCTGTCAAGTTTCTAAGGATCATTCTGTTGAGATCTTCTAAACATCTGCCATAGTAGTACAATATTTGCCATAGTAGTATTTCTACAATAGAACAGGCATGAGTCTGAGTAAGTTCTGGATCTTCATTTAGCCACCTGCTCGCCTTTGGATGCTGTCAACTAGATTTACTATACTATGGATAGTGAACGTGAGAACAGTTCTCAAGCCCCGGTCTTTCACGTGCTTTGTATTAAAGAAGTTGCGGCGGTGTAAGTACTTCTTTGCTCTGAAAAGATAACTCAATTTCGTCGAAGATTGTTCTGCGATGTTGGATACATACGTGGTCATGCCATGTTACTCCAGAGTTACTCTGACATCCAGTAAATTCATGGTCTCCTTGGTTTCCATTATTTGGTTATCCAATTGAAACTGGGGAACAGTAGATGTATTTCTCCAGGAAAGGGGGAGGATTGTTTTTCCTTTCGTTGAATTCCACAAAGTTTGTTTTTCCCCGTTGCATGATTTTGTGTAGATCTCCGTTAATTGTGTAGATTTGTTTCTCTGACTATACGAGTATGATGTATTGACACTCACGGCTATGTTGTTTGACCAAGGTGCTACTAGGGTGCTGTCACCGGCGAAGCTAAAAATCTTATTATTTTTGTTCCTATTATATCAATAATATGGAGTAAAAATAATGTTGGAAAAAAAAGAATAGATCCCTGAGGTACCCCAGTATTAATAGCAAATGTATCGAACGACACACCGTCGACAAGAACCTTAATTGATTGGTCCTGAAGAAAGTTTTCCAACCATTTGCAGAGATGTTGTAGTAGTCCATAAGAAGCCTGTTTGCTAAGTAGGAATCGGTTAGATGCGGGCAGTTTTCCAGCACAATGGGAACATTTTCTGTAAGTAAAATAATGAGAAAAACTTGCATAGAATGGGTGCTAGTTCCAATGCGCAGTTTTTGAGTACTATGGCTGGCATTCCATCTAGCCCAATGGCTTTTTTGCAGTCCAGATTTTTAAGGATACGCCGAAGAACATGAGGCCCAAACTTCACCTAAGGTATCGATATCGGTACAGCCTATTGTGACGTTCCACCCAATTCGTCGGATTTGATAGATCCTTCTTGTTGACAACATATACTTGGTTTTGGCCTTGTTTATCGCTAAACCCATTTTGGCTGCTTCTCCTTCAATGCTTGCAAACACACCGATGACAGGCCACTGAGTTCTTTCAATATTGTCAATATCGTCGGCGTATGCAAGCAATTGTACGGACTTTTGATTGATTGTGCCTCCGGTGTTGGCTTGTGAGTTCCGCACTATTAAAGAAGTACACTATAAAAGAAGCCACGTGACACCGCGTCACCTTGTCTAAAAACTTCTTTGACCTCGAATGTCTCGGTGAGGTCATTACCATCAGCAACGAGTGGTCTCCAACGTCATCCTGCACAGACGGATAAGTTTGCCAGAGATGTCAAAACTAGACATTACTCTATATAGCTGTTATCTATGGTTGGGTGTCAAATCGCCAAAACCAAATCGCCCAAATCGGAAAAATGTCACATCGCCCAAAAATTTTGGCCGATATGACACTACGATACATCGCCCAAAAATTAAAAAATGACGAAACGCCGAAGAAAGTGGGCCTGACAAAGCAATCAGCGCGATTGACGTCGTAAGTAAGACTCAATGCAGCTTACGTTTTTTTGGTAATACATCCATTTCTTCAGTCCTTCATTTCCGATTATTAATGAATATAATATGAGCGCAGGGACATACATATGTATGTCAAGATTTTTTTTTTTTGTCGAAGATGGTGTATACATAAGTCCACAATACATAAACAGTGCAATGTGTAAGGTGGGGCATGCTGCCACAACCCCCCTGCTTGGGGTCACTGTTGGATTTGGATGGAGGTGGGTGTGAGAATGCGTGTATACAAAGTTTCTTTATATCCATGTTTCGCACCCAACCTCGCCCAAACACAAAATTTCCCAAAAACACTTTTTTGGGTGTTTTGACATCATGTCAAATCGCCCCAAAATAAAAATGTTAAATCGCCCAACCTTTTTTTTGGATGATTTGACACTTTTTTAGTTTTTTGCATTTTTGGTGATTTGGTTTTGGGCGATTTGCCACCCAACCGTTATCTATAGATGATGTCATAGGCGGCCTGGAAATCGATACAGGGATGATGAGTATCGATTTGGACTTTTCGAGTTTTCTCCAGGATTTGTCGAAGTGTGAAAATTTGATCGACGGTGGACTTTCCTGGGCTGAAGTCGCACTGATAAGGGCTAATCAGACTGTTGATAAAATGTTCCAGGCGTTCACTCAATATCGCAGAAAGAATCTTGTATAAAATGTTGAAGAGACTTATGACTCTATAATTGTCGCAGTTGAGGGGATCTCCTTTCTTTTGGATCGGCCAAACGATGCTGAGATTCGAATCATATACCTAAATACCTATATATGCTTTTTACCAATTTATCACCAGCTGTCTTGAAAAGTTCGGGTGGTAAGCCGCCAGGTCCAGCAGCCTTGTTGGATATTAGCTTGGATATTGCTTTCCTCACTTCGTTTTGGTCAGGTGGACGGACATTTTTGCTATGATCGTCTATGTTTAATTGTTCATTCTGTCTTAAAGCGGGATGTTGGTCTTCATCGCCGTTATACAGTTTGCAGAAGTAGTTTTCCATATTCTCAGCACCGACAGTGATTCTATTACGGGTTTTGCTTCCCTGACACGTTTTTTTACCTTTTGGTAAAACTTCTGTATATTGTTCCTGGGGTATCTGAATATTTTCGATCTGAATTATTTCGATTGCGTGCTTCTTATGCTCTTTTTTCTTCGTCAAACCAAGGGTTTCACGGTGTTGGTCGGGCTAAACCCGACACATCAGATGCGGCGCTTCAGGTGGCATGGTGACAGGGTTCGGTCTTCGGCACGTGACGCTGGCGCAATAATGTTGATTGAGAGATATCGGGATACGCG
The DNA here is from genome assembly GCA_945910035.1 of Brachypalpus laphriformis. Lineage (NCBI taxonomy): Eukaryota > Metazoa > Arthropoda > Insecta > Diptera > Syrphidae > Brachypalpus > Brachypalpus laphriformis. The sequence goes on from OX246754.1 coordinate 92,276,335, forward strand.
TTCAGCGAACATCCTGGGGGTCTCTTGCGATTTTAGCTTTTCCACGATCAATTTTCTCACAGTGATTCTTCTCTATTGTTCAGTTTGGGATATCCGCATTCGTAGCTTGGCTACAACTAAGAACTGAGTCTATATTGGCCACTCAGAAGGTCGGGACAACCAGAATGCTGAAAACATGCCTTGCGTCGATCGCAGTATGATCAATTTGGTTGATTGTTATATGATCAATGGACCACCATGTCTGTTGGTGAATATTGAGATGAGGAAACCATGTGCTTGCTTTAGTGACATTTCGCCGACATCAATTAGCCTTAGTCCGTTGTCAGACGTTGTGTTGTGTAGGCCATTGTCACCGACTGCCCTACCAAACACGTTCCCTTTTCTTATTTTGGCGTTAAAATCGCCCAGTACGATTTTAAGGTCGCACTTAGGACATTGCTCGTATGCTTTGTCGATGAGCTCGTAGAAACAGTCTTTGGTGGCAGGGTCCTTTTGTTCCGGGGTGGCATGAACACAATATTAAGCTAATGTTAGCGAATTTAGCCTTAAACAGCTTGCTTAGAGCTTCTGTTAAACCATGGTTTGCTAAGGGCTGATGTTTTATGCAAATATGAAAACTATACCATCTAAAAGAAAAAATCAAAATTCAGTACCTTATAACGCAGTTTGTAGTGGGGATATGGATGGATAATTGTAATTATATTACCAATCTCTCTAAGTACTTAACAAAAGTGCCTTCTATAGTAATACGAGGCCAAACCGAGATTTCCACTTTCATCTTAAAAAGTGCTGCTATACGATGCAAAATTAAGAGTACAGCAGCCGCAGTACAGGCTCTCTTAATCACATTCCATTTCATTTATTTTATTTATTTATTTTAAAATAGTTTCAAAGTAAGATTACAATATCCCATAATTTGTGAAGGGGTTAAAAAAAATTCAAGTGCTAACAAAACAAAATTTTTTTTAAAAATTAAGAGCTACGTAAAAAGTACAATTTATTTTTAGACGTTGGTAAAGGGTGCATTTTACAAACTACCTGAACTGTCCAAAGATGTATTTGATTTAGAGTTTATTGTGTATCACTGGCCAAGTGTTAAAAAGGTTGGTTTTGAATTTGTTTGCGTTTCTGACTCTCCTAAGTGTCGTGGGTAATGAGTTTCATAAGCCAGTGGCGTGGGCGATAAATGTACGTTCAGATTATAAACAATGAAATTTAACCAGAATCAGAACAGATGTTCTTTGTGAGCTGGGAAAATTTAGTCTGCTGTATATATAATCGGGCTATCGTGTCTGCATAATTCCATGCAATAGAGTTAATGACCTGATCTTAATAAGGTTATCGAAACTAAGATCCATTATCTAATTAGAGCAGCTAGATATATAGTCATGATATCTTTTGTTAAAGACGTACCTTGCCAAATTGTTATAAATAGCATTTGGTTTTCGTCGAGTATTGTAGTCAACATTACAAAAGACTTCACATCCATACAACAATACAGGGTGTCCCAGTTAAGCAGTATAATCCTTTAAGAGGAGATACCTGAAGTTCCGCTGAACAAAAAAATTGTATGGCAGGGGGCAAGCTATAGCCTATCAAAGTGGGTGATCTCTTATTTGGAGGTGTAACCACTTTAAACGCTATAACTTCTAAACTATTACAGGTATAAAAATAGTTTTATACATTTTGGAAAGACAATTAAGTAGCGCATACAAGTTTTAAACACATTGGCTACAGCTGTGCAGCTACAAAAAAGTTATGGCTCCTTAAACTCAAAATAACGAAAATTTGTTGTTCCATTTTTTCACTTAAAATGCATTTTTCTCAAAATTTTTACTTAATATTTTTTTTCTTATGAAATTTTTATCCCTAAAATATTTCCTTAAAATTATGCTAAGCAACATTTTTACATACGATCAACAGAAGTTGTAGTAAAAGCCATTTTTTGTCATACTACTGAATTATGTATACTACTGAATTAGTCTTAAAACAGAACAATTTATGGAATGTTTATAGCAATTGTTCGAAGTGCCTTTCTTTCATTTAAATACACTTTCGGGCGCATTTAAGCATTTCGGATGGCAGATTAACGAGCAGCAAACTTCTTCTCATGAAGAACGTTCTCTTCTCGGAGAACGGGCCAAGAACCTATAAGCATTACTATACGAAGAAGAAAGTGGCATTGGATTGGACACACCCTACGGCGCGAAGACAACTCCATTGCGAAATACGCTATGCAGTGGAATCCGCTCACCCAGGCAGGCAGAATAGCGGGACGTCCTAGGCAAACGTGGCGCAGAACAGTTGAGGAGGAATCGAGATCTTTAGGAATGAGTTGGAGGCAGCTCAAACGCGTTGCAGAACTCCGAACACGATGGCGCGCAGGCGTGGTTGACGCCCTACGCCCCCCGAGGGGTTAAAGGATATAAGTAAGTAAGTAAACTTCTTCTCATCTCTTCTGAAATGGCACTAATTTTTTCTTGGAGCTCTTCCAGACTCGACATTTCTCTAAAATAAACTTTTTCTTTCATAGCACCCCAGAAGAAGAAATCCATGGGTGTTAGATCAGGAGATCTGGGTGGCCAAGGGTTGGGGCCAAATCGACCAATCCACTGTTCGTTAAAAGTATGGTTGAGGAACGAAGTTACTCCGCTGCTACTGTGACAAGGTGCTCCATCTTGTTGTAAGAACATCGCCCTTCTCTGAACAAGAGGAACATCTTCAAGGAGCTCCGGCAATCGTTCTCCAAGAAATTCCAGATAGTAATGGGAATTAACTCTTCGTGGAAGAAGATTGTAGATTGTAGAGAGACAAAAACGCAAACAAAAACAAACAAAACTTTGGCCATTGATAAACATAAAAGAGAAAATTTTAAATAATCAGCAAAAGAGAGGTTTCGGTAATTATTGTAAAATGAATGCATATCGATTTCGTTTATATTAAGCGGTGTCTTCTTGTTCTCTCAGCTGATATCTCTCGACAGCGGCATTTAAACTGTCAAGGTCTTCAACGGCTACAGTTTTCCCGTCTTTGTTGAATTTGAATAACATAGATCCGAGATGTGTGTGTACAGATGATAACCGCCCTTTTTCTTCATACGTACTGCGTGCTGAAGAATAGTTTGATTCCGTGGGGTCAAACTCTCATTCAGAACACATTGCTGTTTGAGTCAAGCCCAATGTCGCTTAACGAAATCGGGCGCATTGACTTTTTGTGGTAGTTTAATATATATATTATATTTAACCGCTTAAAGGTGAGCGAGTTTCTTGCACATTTTTATAGGTGAACTTGGAAACTGTGGTTATTATAATTACAATTGAAAAATGCCTATTCAAATTGAGTACATATTTACAAATATGTTCTTAAGCCCTTGCAAGATCCTTACATCGTGTAATATCTATATAACAACAAACTAAATTTTAAAATCTTATTCCATTTCAGATCCATTTCTCCACCTACGCTGTCAAAACGACTGCTCTCCTACACAAAACGAAGACGGGCATCGACATCAACCCATGTCAATGATTTACACAATCAACCCGATACCCCTCCACCGCAAAGAAGAAACCGTTTCAACAGTCTACCAAAAAATGCTCTACAGTACCTATCAAGACAATCGAAAGGGGAGCAATCAAAATCATTCCCCGACACCAATGAAAGCACTTCAGCCGAACAAGAACAACAAAATAAACGTCAATGCTACAATGAAAAAAGACATCAGGTAGATGACACTGATTATCTTAAATTGCCACCTCCTTGTACCTGTCCTTACTTCGGCGATAGCCCACTGCAAAACTCCGTTAAACCAGCGGAGGTAAAAATAATTTCTTCTACTTTTCGAACGGCAGTATCTTCTCCCAGTGAAATAAATTTGATGGTTCACACAGGGATAGCGTCACCAGTCACAAATAATGTCACGACTACGACATCAAGTTATTTATCATTACCCCCAGCAACACCGGTGCCTCAACGTAAGCTTAGCATTTCCAAGACAGCGTCAGTAGTCACTTGGGACTCGACGAGGAATCGACGACGAGGCTCCAGTTTCGGTGGAGCTCGCACCTCACTATTGCTGACACCAACTAAGTGTCCTGCCTCAACATCGCCGTTACGCCGATCCGCTACACTTCGTAGCCATAACAATACTAACTACAACATATCAGTTGATGGTGGCACTACTGGGGGAAGTCTCAAGTCAAAAAAGTCACCCACATCTTCACCATGTCTCCTGCAGCGTAATCAAACCGTACGCTCACACCATTCGCGTAATTCTAGTGTCATATCACGTAACTCGTCCCGCCACGGACGTATCATTAGACTGGAGCAGAAGGCAACGAAAGTCCTGGGAGTTGTTTTCTTTACCTTTGTAATTTTATGGTCACCCTTCTTCGTACTTAATCTCCTGCCAACAGTGTGCGGACAGTGTGAGGATAACATTGCTCATTGGGTATTCGACGTGGTGACGTGGCTGGGTTATGCCAGTTCTATGGTTAATCCTATATTTTATACGATTTTTAATAAGGTATTTAGGCAGGCATTTAAGAAAGTCCTTCTTTGTAGATACAACACGGGTTCGAATTGGAGACCTAACAGATAGCACATCCAATTAGTAAAAGATAATCCATCTCCTTGTTTGGTGAAGGACGAAAAAAAATGTAGGCGAAAGGTTTCATGAATAAATTCATTGGCGTTTAGTCCAATACATATGTACATCAATGAAATAAAACAGGAAGCATTTGTCTACTATATATTTGTATACGACCCAAGTACATATGTTTGCATATCTTGTATGTATGTATTCAGGTTAAGAGGCGATTTGTAAATACATAAATTTCAATTGTGATTATAGAATACGCTAAGGAGAAGTATAATGTAAGTTCTTTGTATTACAATATTTATAGTGCTTAACATCTAAGGCTGCAATCAAACAGTTTTTCTCATACATCCGTAAGTCCATTAAGGAAGAATCACGAAATTGCTGGTCCAGAAAAAAGAGGGGCGTGTGTATTTAGCTCACTTTTTGCTGCAACTTGCTTTTGTTTTCAGGGTTTCGTTAATACACATACGAATAAGTACTACGGAAACCCTATTACTCCTGCTCACTCGTCCGTTCGTATGTCTTTCTGCAATCGTGTATCTACCACCACTTTCTACGCTCTTATCTATTCTATACATGCGGGATCTTTGCATAGAGTATGTGGAATATTAGCCTCCAGACATAGTCGGTTCTATTTTTTAAATAATATTTATTGTGATTTTTTCCTCGAATATAAGAAAGATTTTAAATATATGCTCACAGTGGGCGAACGTTTAAGAAAAATGTGTGCCACAATTTTGTAAACCAATGTCAATGTGGGTAGATAAGTCAAGATTAATTGAGGACTTTCTGTTGGCAAATATGAACTGAATTCTCTATTTTATTTTTTTTTTCTTTTTACTATAAACATACATATTTTAAAACCACGATTCTTGATATAGATATAATAATAAATATAGTTATAAGAAAATAATTAGTAAGACCCGTTTCACACATATGTATCCGGCACCGAAAACACAGCGCCGTGTATCCGGTTAAAATTGCACAGCACTAATGAGAATGTTGACACTTATCCGGCACCGTTTTTTCTGCGGGACAAATTTCAGCTGTATCCACCACGGGACGCCGGATACATCGAAGTGTGCAGAACAACATGAGACCTTTCACACAATTCATTCGGCATCGGATACGACCTGCTATTATGTTGCAAAATAATATTTAAACGAGGTTTGGATGCCGTATCCGGTGCCGAATAAGTGTGAACGATCTCACTTAGTTCGGTATACTTTGAATTTTGATGCCATCGGATATTTAATAAAGCTACAAAAGCAGTGTATCCGGCGCCGTTCATCGGATGCTGGATATCTGTGAAAGGAACTTAAAGTTGTGACTTTACCGTCTGCCTAAATTTATTTTACCCTATGGTGTCAAGGTTTCCTTAATTTTCCGTCATCATTTCGTTCACAAACTTCCTCAATTTGGCTCTATCCTTTGCTATTATCTTGCTCCAGTTCCAGTTTACTCTCGCTTTTTCTAGAACAGTTTCAACCATCCTGTCACACGTAGTTTTGGGGCCTTCCTCTTCTGTTCTACCCTGTAATCTTCGTCACCCAAATTCTTTTGACTCATGTGTCTTATTCCATTCTTACGAGGTGTCTAAACCAACCTATCTTTTTGTTTTCCATTATTATATTGGCAGATTCTATTTTGAGTTCATTGTAAAATCTCCATTTATCGATTCCTTTTACACCTATTACTCTTCTTACATATTCAGGGTTATCCTGAATAAATTTTCCCTCGTAATTTTTCCCCCGAACAAAAATTAGGTATCTTCAAAAGAGAGGTAATAATTCCGCGGAAAAGAAATAGGTGTCATGGATGACAATTCAGGAGAATTTTCAACGCAATCGCGATATTTAATTTTTTCTTGATGAATGTTTCCCTATTTTTGAAGATACCTAATTTTTGTTCGGGGGAAAAATTCCGAGGGAAAATTTATTCACGATAACCCTGATTTCATTTCCGTTGCTTGTATACTTTTAGCTTATCTATGTATCTGTTAGAACCCTGTTTTTTAATTAAACGGGTAGGTACATTGTTTAAAAAAGGGCATTTTGACTCATCTGATCTATACCTGGAGCTTTCACAATATTAACTTTTTTCAATGCACCTATGTATATGTTCTTCCTAAATAATCCAGTTTTCATGCTCCTGTTCATTTCTTTCTTGTTGATTGTTTGCATTTTTCATTTCAATATTTACATCAGACTCTTCTCCGTTTAGCAGTTCTTTGAAGTAATCTTTCCACCTTTTTGCTGTTTCACTTTCTTCTGCTAGTACGAGTATTCTCCTATTTTTTGTTTTATGCTTTATAGTTTGAGGTTTTTTTTATGTTTTTAATAACCGGTAACACATTTTTCAGTATTCTTGCTATTCTTTCCCATGGTTTTCCCAAACTCGATCCATGCTTTCACCTTGACTCTTAACACTTAGATTATGACGATGATGAAATTGGTCCCTGCTCTGACTTGAAAATCCTGAAAGTCGAAGGTAGATAGGATGTACTTCAAAAAATGTTTTAAGAAAATATAGCAAGCATCACTTGATAGATACCTTGTTTCTTTATTTTTAGCTTCTATCAGCCATCGTGAGGTATAGGGCGTCAACAATGTAGACAACGTGCCTCAACTCATCCCCAAATTTCTAGATGCAGCGTAGTTTAGGTGTTTAAGATAAGATATCATTGTCAACTGTATGCCTCTGTTATTCGACATACTATATTGAAATAATAGTGGTGAAAGTATGCAGCCTTGTCGCTCATCAATTTGAACTTCAAAATCACTAGGCACATTACCGTTATGCAAGACGTGACGCTTAGCACCCTGATTCTGTTAAGTTTCTCTTCTTTGCAAGTTTGATGATCATTTCTTTTTTCCACTCTTTTGGGAAGCTTTCGCTTCTCTAAGCCTCATTGATAATGTTGAACGTAATTGTAGGGTTGCTACATGGTTAGGTCTGCTTGGAAAAGTTCTGTGGAAATGTCATCAAGCTTTATTTTTCTTGAGTGCCTTGATCGCGGCTACGATCTCAGTCTTACTGGTAAGACCGCCGTGAATTCGAATATTTGTTGCCGCGAATAGCTCTTGCAGGTACGGGGTACCGGCATTATCGTCTAAGTCATTTAAGACCGCGTCGCAATGCTCCCTCCACCTTTTGCTCTGGTCCTCATCCGAAATCAGCAAGGAAACCTTTGGCTCTTCACAAGGTGTTGTCTGGAACTGTGACCATTTTCTAAAAAAAAGTTTAACGCGTGTGGTCAGAGTGCAGTATATGTATTGTACATGGTTGGGTGTCAAATCGCCCAAAACCAAATCGCCCAAATCGGAAAAATGTCACATCGCCCAAAAATTATGGGCGATATGACACAACGACACATCGCCCAAAAATTAAAAAATGACAAAACGCCCAAGAAAATGGGCGTTTTGTCAGAATTTATTAATAGCCTTGCTTCCGATCGCCCAAAATGCGAGAAAATGCAGAAAAATGTCAAATCGCCCAAAAATCATTTTGGGCGATTTAACATTTTTAATTTTGGGCTATTTAGAATAATGTCAAATCACCCAAAAATACAACAGATTTTGGGCGGATTGGCATTTTCGTTAAATTGGGTTTAAGACTGCATTCAAAACGAATTGTAATAATTACATTAGCGGTCACAGCGCTTTCACGTCGCGACCGCGCGCAAAGGACGGCCGGACGCGGCGCAACGAGGCGCGGTTACCGTTTCGCGTCGCGTTGCGCCACACAACCACGCACGGACCCCCCTCCACCCCACCGAGCGATTTTGTTTCCCCGTAACTGTAAGTGTGAGCCTGACAAAGCAATCAGCGCGATTGACGTCGTAAGTAAGGCTCAATGCAGCCTACGTTTTTTTTGGCAATACATCCATTTCTTCAATCCTTCATTTCCGATTATTAATGAATATAATATGAGCGCAAGGACATGCATATGTATGTCAAAATTATTTTTTTTTTCGAAGAGGCGTATACATAAGTCCACAATGCATAAACAGTGCAATGTGTAAGGGGGGGCATGCTGCCCCCTACAACCCCCCTGCTTGGGGTCACTGTTGGATTTGAGGTGGGTGCGAGGATGCGTGTATGCAAAGTTTCTTTATATCCATGTTTCGCACCCAACCTCGCACCCGCCTCAAATCCAACTGTGACCCCAAGCAGGGGGGTTGCAGGGGGGCAGCATTCCCCCCCTTACACATTGCACTGTTTATACATTGTGGACTTATGTATGCCCCATCTTATTTGGCCGTTGTTTTCCTTGAGAGGTTTGCAGGTGGGACATAAGACCCAACATTTTATGTCCCAATGCGGTGGGACTTATGCCCCGGGGACTAATGTCCCTGCGCCCAAAATTGCGGCAAATAAATGTTTTCAACCTTTTTCAATTTGGTCGTCTTTTTGACCTTTCTATGTGTTGGTATTTTCAAATAGCGATGAAATGCCGTTTCTGCTTTGGGTGATTTGACATTTCATTTCTTGGTCGATCTGTCTTAGTGTTAAATCGCCCAAAAATGTTGGGCGATGTGACATTTTCCAGATTTGGGCGATTTGGTGTTGGGCGATATGACACAGATCCGTCTTAAGATAGCCGAAAAACAAAATCGGCCAAAATCACTTTTTTGGATGTTTTGACATCATGTTAAATCGCCCAAAAAATAAAAATGTTAAATCTCCCAACCTGTTTTTTGGGTGATTTGACATTTTTTTAGTTTTTTGCATTTTGGGAGATTTGGTTTTGGGCGATTTGACACCCAACCATTGTACATACATACATATGTATATTCAATTACCGGATTATATTTAATTTTTTTCAAAGTTGGTTGTATGTATAAGTGTGTAACGTGCATATTTATAATTTTGTGTAAATAACCACATGTAAAAGTGAAATATTTTGGGTGCTCCGGACCCAAAGGCTAAAACTGAAACCGTCGCGTCGGTCGTCTGCCTGTTCGCCCCACAGTCGCCTTGGTAACTTCTGAACAATTTAACCTGGATACTCGCAAATTTTGTCAGAGCCCACTTAAGACAGTGATAGTAAAAATTTGTTTGGAACCCTAGAAGGTGGCCACTTCTAGTTCTACTAAGGGTAAACAAAATATATTTATGTTGCCAAATAAAAGGCGAACAAAAGAAGTTTTTGAAGAAAAAAGTTTAGAAACCTTTCGAGAACATTTGAGGAATGAACATCGGTGAAATTCTTCTTGTTTTATAGAGGGGTGTAACGGGGATAATATAAAAATCTTAAAGCCCACCACCCTGAATTACTCACCCTAACCACCTGTATCTGATTTACATAATTTCAGGCGAAAATGCAAATTGAACTTAAGAAACAAATTTAAAATTACAGACAAGCACGTAAATAATAACTGGCAGAGCGAATCTGTACGCCGTCAAATAATGTTCACATAATGTACAAAGATACAGCTACATTTATAACTAGGTAAACAATTCCAAGTGCACAGAAACCTATACAGAATAACAGTTTCCAAGTCTTTGTATTGATTGCGCAAGAAAAGAAGTTATTCTTTCTGTTTGCCTTTAAATTTGTATTTTTCAATTGTAATATATGTAGGGGAGAATTGGACAATACCGATTACCTTGGATATTAAAAACTAAGACAGTTGTGCACTTTATCACTGCTTATAGGTGTCTGACTTGTGCCAAATATTCGAAATATTATTATAATATGCTGTGATCACAAAATATTATCTAACAGGCATTTTGGTTTTATATTCTTCAAAAAGTCTTCCGATTTGTAAGATAACATGAATCAGCTGAAAACAATTTTCTTTGTCTAACTCTGCTTAATAATTTTACGAATATAATATTCCTTATTATTTTCCTTTGGCACTCGGATGCAATCATTGTCGGTACCTGTCCGCTCTGGCAAAAAGATATCTAAAGAGGAAAGACAGATAAACTCAAGAAAAAGGGAGCTGTGATGAGGGTAGTTATTAAAATGTTACCTAATTCCTCATGGAACTCCGACATTAGCCCATAACCGACTTTTCAAACGGCGACGGTGATTTGGTGCTAATTTTTGACACAATATCGGGCTTTCGGATTCGCACACATTCTGAGCTATACATATGTACCCCGCTTATACGACGGATTGACTCCAGATTCAATTCGGATTGAGTACCATGTAAATGCAGATCCGACTGTAACATGCTTGACACGATCCGAAACAAAACTTTTTGTGATCGAATTGAGATTTTGGGTGTAAACACGATCCGTGTCGAGTCGGAAGATCGAGTTTAACAGATAGGATAAGAAGAGAGAGAAAATAGAGAAATTTCTTGCTGTGGCATCAGACAGCAAAAAGAGGTTGTTTTTTTTTCACGCGAAGAGTAGGTACAACTCAAGATATGGCGGATAAGGGTGGATAGTTTGTCACAGTTGGCAGACGGCTTTGAGCCATGTCTTTAAGATTTAAGTATTTTTATTTTATGTAAATTTTGTACAATCTGAAAATTCAATAAATCTATCTAAATCTAAAAATCTAGTTTGGCACAGGCTAAGACTGCCAAAGTCAATCGTGTTCGAATTCTGACTTGATCTCTAAATCCTATCTCTCAATTCGGTCATGTAGACGTGACAATGGGCAGTGTAGGCCATCAGAATTCATTTGTGAGATGTTTCATGACAAAGGCTGAGCGGCATTATCACCATGAGCCGTGTGACCCACAATGCCGGTTATTGCAATTAATTTTTATTTTTAATCAAAATCATCCCTTTTTTTCCCTGACGGTGTAATTGTACATATAAGGTATTATAAACCGATGTATGAAATTCATAAAAAAAATGTTGTGATGGTAATCATGATAGATAGATAGATAGATCCTATGCATGAAAATATTTTGTTTGATTTACTATCACCCCGGCTTATCCTTTCTTTTATAACTTACGCGCACACAAGGATAACCCATTGAAAAAAAACATTTAAAATGTTGTACATAGTGCTGGCGTTGGAGAGGATAGACACTACACAGAGAGAGGAAGATTGGTGTTAGTGATGTACCAAACCGAACATTTCTCAAACCGAGTTAACCCGAGTTGGAATTTAAGCAAACCGAGTTGCAAACCGGGTTGGATAACTCGATTTGTAACAAAATTATACCACCGTCACATAAGAAACTAAAACCGAACCGAATACGAATATCATGAATCAGCTTGCAACTCGGTTTCACTCGGTGTGTATACGCTAAATTAACTTGGTTCAATGGAACACACCAAAACAGCGCATACACAAGAAAACTGACACAACTATGTGAAAAAAAACTAACAATGAGAGCAAAGAGGAGCCAGCGTCTCATGAGGAACCGAACCAAACCGAATTCCAAATAGTTATGGAATTGGGCCGTGCAACTCGGCTTGTATAAAAACAAATAGACTGCTATCCAACTCGACTTAATATACGGGTACATTAATGTGTTAGTGCATTGTGCATACTTATCTTAACCAACTCAAACCGAATTGTGTGTTCAACTCGGTATAATGCTGTTTTGGCATTTTTATTCGGTTTGATATTAGTGTAACTCGGTTTAATTTGGTTAAGCTGTAACTCGGTTTGAACCGGTTTATCAACTCGAGTTGACACATCACTAATTGGTGTAGTGGTTTGGAACTCAGATGTTGTGTTTCAGAATAACTCCAGAGGTGGTGTCCAAATAACTGAGGAAATTTGTTTTGTAATTTTGTCTTTGTTTCTGATTCACAGTATTTTTCTCTCAACCACCTGATGTCATCCAAGAGAACGAACAATTTTTTCCACCGTAGGTATTCCTTGTATATGTACATATTTCATGAGTAATAAAAAAAGAAACTTCAAAAATACTGGAATAGGAAATTTATAGGCTAAGCAAATACCTATCTAAACAATTGAAATATTGTTAGGCTATTTTAAGTTCAATATCTTTATTCATCAGTGTCCCTCTCTATGATTTTGTCCACCTCTTAGAAGCAGATACTTAATGGGTTTACGATAGCTTAAATATGGCACATAAATTCGGAATTGGGGTTTATGTAAATATCTACATAAAAATTACGCGTCGATATATGTTCCCAATCCTGTAGTCTATATTGTTCGATCATTATTTAGCTTCAATTTCAATTTGATGTCTAAGAAAGTTTGTGTTTTTGGCTTGGCGAAATTTACATTGAAATCACCGGCCAATATATGTAATTGGTATTTTATCCCAAATTTTGATCAATAAAGCTGCACCGTTCGAAGTACGTATACATATACCATATTTACAAGCAACATCTCGTGTATAAAGTTAATGATATCACCGATTTTCTTTATTTGGTGATATACAGGAATTTAAACTAAACTAACTAAAAAACATATATACAGCAACAACAGGAATCGTTTGACCACTTTCCACAGTACTTCGTGCTGCACAAATTTTCTGCACTGCTGTCACATTCACAGATAAGGCGTCCATCTGATTTGACATTAAATCCATGTGTTCTATCGGTAGAATTATGATAGATGGCAACTGCCTTCTCGCCCTTCTTTCTTTATTTTGTACCCAACTCTCAGAAAGAAGCAGTATTGTTTATTTTTACGCCACTTCAACAATTAAATCTATCACATGAGCGTTCCAACTTCGAAAATTTATTGAATATACCAACAGTCCCAGACAGACACAGACAGAATAATTAAAACCCCCTCTCCCTCCACTGAAGTGGTAACTACGCCCGACATTCAGAAGCAAAGAAAGGCATACGGTGCTCCACCTATTTCCCAACATGCCGACTTACCCTACCGCGACATAGGAAGTTTTACTTCAATAAATGCTTGCTGACATCAGGACTTGAACAAATAGCGTGGCAATCGATGAAGTTCCCACTACACCATCGCTACCCCCTAAATTTCTACACATGAACTTAAACGGTCTGCCAATTAAATTTTATTTATATGCGCTCTTTAGTTAGAAATATCTCCATAAGTTCTATGAAGTTTTGTCAAAACGACATATGTACATACCATATGTATGTCCAAAATCATAGTTTAAAATTACAAGCTCTTTAAAGTTCATTAATTAATTCTAAATCCAGTTTTTGAATTTTTAATAATGTTGTTATGCAATAATCATAAGAATTCTGCCTACCAAAACATACATATGTATGTATGTTGTTAGGACTAAACGAAAATTAATTTTATTCTAAACAGATTTGCATACTCAACCCAATTGCGCCAAAAATGGACTTATGGCGTTTTGACTAAACTTCAATGAATTAGAAAGCATCTATAATTTGAATGTACATATGGACAATGTAGATATTAAAGCTACACTTAAACTTTAAATTTCCGAGGCTCAATGTACGAGTATGTACGAGTACTATATATGTATGTATACCTATAAGTTTCTTATTCGCTCACCACTCATTTTTATTTACACCTCTAAGAAAAGTCGTTGTACGAGTACAAGATTCTGCCTTATCAGCAAAGGGTTAAAGGGAATGAATAATCCGTATGAGTTGCACGATTAAAAAAGTTTCCTCCCAAGTTTATGCTCTTACCAGTAAAGAACCCACATTGACATGAAGTTGTCGACAATAAAGAAAGGTATGTACATAGGTACATTAGTATGTACACACAAGCGAATGAAAGAACGAACGAATTTAAGTGTTGCTTAAGAAGCTCTTAGAAACCACAGATTCTGCTCCAAATAAATAATCATATAGGTTCATAAACATATCCCAAGACGAAGTCTTCTTCATATTTTTCCCCCCAACAGCCTTCTAACCAGCTGTGATTTTCTTGGAAAGTCTTTTTACAAATATGGTATATGTACATATTCATATGTATGTTATGTAGGTATTCTTGGGAAAGTTTTCCTTTGCTGACAATTTCTAACGCACATTACTTCCCCATTTGGTACTTTACCGAAGAACGACAAAGTTTCCATGGGAAATCCTTGGGGTGGACATTAAGAGTCAATACATTCACAGGAAATACTTCTAAGGAAAAAAGAACTGGCTTTCAGTTGGTGTCGCAAGTTAGCTCGCTAACTAAATTTTGGGTGTACTATGAAAATCGTTTCCGTCGTCTGATATTAAAGTGATTACAATAAAGTATCTACTCATAATTAAGAAACAAATGCAAAAATCCGCAAAATATGTTCAATGTATTGTGATTAAAGACGATTGTTTTGAGTAAGTTTTAAATTTTATAACAGGGGAAGCATTTGTAAACGCTTCAAAACAGTAGGTAAAAATATTTTTGTTATTTTATTTTGTTTTCGTGCGGCATATGTATAAATACGTTATGTAACTATATTTCTAATGAAACTGTATTATAAATCTAACTTTTGTACATTTATAACCTGACTGGGCATCCACGGATGTAGATAGCAAATATATATTTATTAGAAAATAGTCTAACTGACGTGCAAAGTAAAATAAATTTAGAGTAGTATATAAAAAATAAAATGTGTGTATATCAATTCATATGTATGAATATACGTATGTAGGTATAAATTTGTAGTGTAATATCCAAAATATAAGAATAATTTTAGTAATAAAATCGAAATTGTTATTAGAATGATACGAGTTGTTTTATTTCTAAAATAAATAGCCCACAATTGACAAAATGCATTACACACATGTAGGTAAGTATGAACGGGAAATCAGTAGCTATTGCTGTCAGCGTTTCGTGTGGCTTTGAAATATTTTAAACGTTTGGTGCTCTGCAGTAGTGTAAGAAATAAGTAAGTTGCACGAAAGTGGCAAAAATGTTCAATATAGCGCTGAAACAAGAGTTTATCTGAACCTCAAGAGAAATAGCCTCTAAACAAGCAGATACAGAAACAAAAGGATTGTCAAACGCTGCTCGGTTTTTGGCATCACTATTTATGACATCAATGTCAGAATTGCGTTAAGTAGTGTCAATAATAAACAGGCGAAGTTAATAGCGCTGTTAGCGCGAAGGAATGGATTGGATTGCGAATAGCAGATGCAAGGAAGGACGTTGATGTTGTATGTATTATACTTCTAATATATCACAAAAAAACCGGTTCAGAGATAGGGAAAAACCCTGTAGAACTCTAACAGTAGTAGGGAATAGGTAGACGTACATTCATCTACATAATTCATTGGTTCATAACCGGTGCTCCGCGGAAGGCTGGTGTTCCATGAACTTGTTGTAGGTATTCCACAAAAATGTAAAAACTCTCTATAGGTACTATGTTAGGTTAGGCTGGAAGAAAGTGCACCTAATTGCTTATCACGAAGCCATACGGTCAATTGTGTATCCCTTTGTTGTGTGGAGCCTGTATTTCCAACGTTTATCTCTCGGTCGGTTTTGTTGCAAGCCAAACTGTGCTGTTTATGAAGCCTACCATGTTCCTGATACCCTAGTTCGTCAAAAAGCCTGTTTCCCATATAACGGAGGCGGGCGGTTTTGGAATTTTGGGCAAACACATAACAAGTGTTGGTTGGTTTCTATCTCCCTTATATCTTGACAGCTCCTGCAGTGGTCGGATGAGTTTACACATAGGTCCAGGCGAAAGCTGTGATATACTCGTATACTACGGTGACTGCTACAGAGACAACAAGCAGGGTTTCCGGATCAAGGTTAAATTTGAGAACATAAGTCTGATATGTGCTCGTGCCCCCATGGAACAAAAGGACCCTGCCACCAAAGATTGCTTCTAAAGCTCCTTGCCAAAACATGCATATGAGTCATTTCCTAAATGTGACGTTAAAATCGTGCTTGACGATTTTAACATCAAAATAGGAAAGGATGTCTTTGGTAAGGCAGTCGGTAAACACAACCTACACGACACTACGTCTGACAATGGACTAAGGCTAATTGATTTCGCTGTGGAGCGAAATGTCAATATATCAAGCACATGGTTTCCTCATCTCAGTATTTATAAACAGACACGGCGATCATGTAACGATCAACCAAATTGATCGTATTACGATCAACGTAAGACACGCACCCACTATTTTGGATGTCCGAACCTCCCAAGCAGACAACATAGACTCGGTTGTTTACCTTGTTGTACCCAAGTGTGAACTCAACGAGCTATAAATAGCCCTTCGGGTGTACCAATAGAGAGAGAGAGTGGTCGCCGCACCTTTGAAGCGAACACACGTACTGGTTCAAATAAAGAGTAAAATAAGTAAACGGTTTTTTAATTTAATTGGCTCTTACACAAGGTACGAATGCGGAGTGGATATTCCAATTGATGCAACAAGAAGAGTCACTGTGAGAAAATTTAACGTCGAAAAGCTAAAATCACAGGAAATCACAAGAGTCTTCACTGAACGCGAATCACCCTTCGATCACCCCTACACTGACAGCATCAACTGCCGAACACTAGTGGCAACGTTGCCAACACGCCATCAAAACACCGCAATTGATGTTTTGGGTGCCTGACCAACATCGCGAAACCCTTGGTTTGACGAAGAATGTCGGCGAGTACATACGGCGAAACAAGAGGCGATATTATCCAATTATAGAGGCATCAGTCTCTTCAATATTGCATTACCAGATCTTTTCTGCGATATTGGGTGAACGCTTGAAAACGTTTATCTACAACGTGATTAAACCCTATCAGTGTGGTTTCAGACCAGGAAAGTTCACCATCGAACAAATCTTCATACTTTAGGAGATCCTGGAGAAAACCCAAGAAGTCCAAATCGATACTCATCATCTCTTTTTCCATTTCAAGGTAGCTTATGACAGCATACACATACACAGAAAAGCTGTATAGAGCCATGTCTAATTTTCACATCCCTGTCAAAATTTCCATCTGTGCAGGATGCCGATTTAGAACACTCGCTGCTCCGTCAAGGTCGATAATAACCTCACCAAGACCTTCGATATCAAAAAAGGTTTTAGACAAATTGACGCGCTATAAAGTCACTTCTTTAATATTGTATTTGAAGAGATTGTACGGAACTCACACGCCAGCACCAGAGGCACAATCTATCAAAAGTCCGTACAACTGCTTGCATACGCCGATAGTATTGATATTATTGGAAGAACAGGCTGTCACAGGTGCGTTTGCAAGCATTGAAGCAGAAGGGTCAAAAATGGGCTTAGCGATGAACGAGGGCAAACCCAAGTATATGCTGTCAACATGAAGGGACAATCAACACCGACGACTTGGACAGAACATCACAGTGGGCAGCTACAACTTTCAGTTAGTCTACCTTAGCTCTGCTATGATTTGACAATGATATCAGCGCAGAAATCAAGCGAAGAATAACTCATACCAATTGCTGTTTTTTTAGGCTAATAAGAAAATTTAACAGTAATGCCCTATCTCGAGCAATTAAGGAGACTATATAAAACACTGATCATCCCAGTCCTGCTTTACGGCACTGAAACATGGAATTTATTAAAAGCGGATAAAGATATCATTGGTCGCTTCGAGAGAAAAATTCTTTGCAAGATATTGCGTTTGCGTTACCGGGTTTCGGAGGGGAAAATTCAATGACGAACTATACGAGCTGTACAGCGACGTCGACTTAGTCAATAAATTGAATATTGGACGTTTCATATGGCTAAAACTATATAGAGCGAATGGACACCAACGCTGCGAAGTGCGCAACTGGTGGAGACCAAGCCAAATGGAGAGGCTTGTTGGTTGTAAGGTGTACTGATTCTAGACTATGGTAGATCACTATGACCACTGAAGTGATAAGTAAGGTATTCAGCCTTTCAATAAACCAAATGATAAACCAAATAAAATCCGCCCTCCTATCTCCTATCTCCTAACTCACACTCAAACTTGACGTTCAAAGCATGATTTGGTCACTTTTATTCCTTATAACATTAAAATAACTTCATCCTAACCCACATCAATCCCTTCCAGTGCCAACCCTAATCCAGTAAGTTGAAATTATAAGCGGATGTCTTTTAATACGGGCCTACTTTCTATCGCTTACCCAGGTATCCAACATGTTGCCTCCACCGGTAATTACCCAAATTCCATTCATTCTTATACTCTGAATAGTGAGACACCTTCAAAATCTATAGCCTCTCTTGATGCTGTCACTGGTCAACTAATTCTTGTTCTACGATGCGAACTCTTTAACCCGGTGGTCGTCCTACGTTCCGCTACCACTCCTTATTCCCCCTCACCAATTCCCGAAACCTGTCATTCGAATAAGCCGGACTGAGGGATAACATGCTCTTCGAAAATGTTCGCCTTTATCCCACCTGGTTACATGAAAAGACCTCCTCCATTTGTATTAGCGGCAAGAATAAGACCGCTAAAGTTTTGATTCAAAAAGAATGCCTGCTAATCCTTATCGCCAATTCACATATTGATTCCAAATGCCTCCCGCATCTCCAAAGAATGCTCAACCATAAAAAAAAATAATATATTTTGGTTCCAAACTTAAACCCAATCTTCCAAATCCGTTAGATCTCACCTCCACAGCTTTTTTTTGTATGCCTATTATCGAGACGTCAGAGGGTCCTGTACCAAAACTTCAGTTGTCTATCTGAACACTTAGACATTTCCTTTCGACATCTTAGCTCTAACTGAAACCAATCTATGTGCAATTTCTTAAGCCGTGAATTATTCACCTCTGATTTCAAAGTCTTTCGGGTCGACGGCCATGATGATGATAACGTCTCCTCGGGTCGTGGTGTATTACTTGCTTTTCACAATCGCTATAATGCAACCCTCGTCAACAATCGTCACCATCTCGAACTCCACCCTTTTTAATTTCTTATGCGTTAAAATACTCTTCTCTTAACGCAATCTTTATATTATATGCCGTAACATGTGCCTCACTCAATCTGAACGACCATGCAAATTGGACGATGATATAATCCTAGGCAACATCAACCTTCTTCACTTACAAAAGGTCTCTGTCAAAGGATGAACTGTCATATTCTCTGGCTATTGCCTTTTTCAAATCTGTGGCATCTTCATTACCTTAGAAAAATAATTAGACCTTATGTGCTCATCCAACGGCAGGCGCGAACACAGACAAAAATTGTCATAAATAATGTCTTATTTTATTATTAGATAATATAATATAATTAATATAATATATATAATATATATAATAATATAATATAATTTATAGTTGGAATATTTTACAAAATTATATCCATACGTCTTGGTACTTTAGCCATCATATCTATAAGCAATGTCTGCAACCATAGTTAATTTAACATTCAAACAGATATCAAGAAAATGAAAGAAAGAAATTTTTACCTGCGCCACATCGTCATTTCGCCTCGAATATCATCAGTACATCTTTTGATGTCATTTGGCCATTCTTTTGAAAATACGTTGATAGTGCTACGTATTTTTTCTGTTTCCAGCTTAGAACACTTTTCCGGTAGAATTTTTTTGAATTTTAGAAAGGAGTACTCGATGGCCAAGAAATCCGAAACAGACGTGGAGCTGACGTCGGACTAGAACGAGATCACCATCTTATGGTAGCTCATTTACGCCATCGTTCTGCATCCGTCAACAGCAACCGCTCAAACCTACTTAACATCACCAGGTTTAATATCAACGGGCTCAAAGTTCCCCAAGTGCGCCAACAGTTCAGGGACCATGTTGCCTTAGAAGCAGAAGCAATCAGCAGCATACTGGAAGAGAACATGGATGACCACTGGAGTGCTGTGAAAAATGCTTTTGCGACTGGGGCACGCACGTATGTCGGCAAAAAGCAGAAACACCACCACACATGGCTTTCTACAGACACCTGGAGACGTATCGATGAGCGTACAGCAATCAAAGCTCGGATTGCAGCGGCCTCAGCAGTAGAGAGAACCGAGCTTGAAACCCAATACCGTGCGAAGAAGAAAGAAGTGCAGCGTAGTGTGAGACGTGACAAACGTCAATATGTCAACTTACTGGCCTCAAGGGCTGAAGAAGCAGCGAGTAGGTACGACAGTAGGACTGTTTATAGCATCACTAAGGAGCTCATTGGTGGTCGAAACTCCAAACAACATCCAGTGAAGAGTCTAGACGGTAACCTTCTGATTTCGGATGCGGATCAGCTCACTAGATGGAGAGAACATTTTGCTACAAGGCGGTGGGTATTGATGGCATCCCTGCCGAGCTATTTCAAGCGGCGCCAAATACATCGGCAGATTTGCTGCATCCGCTAATACGGAGAGCTTGGGATAGTGAACAATTTCCACAGGAGTGGAAAAGGGGGATGATCATTAAGCTTCCAAAGAGCGGAAACTTGATGGATTGCGGTAACTGGAGAGGCATATGCGTTCTTCCAGCCGTGGCCAAAATAGTAGCAAAAATAATTCTAAAACGAATTAATGAACATTTAGATTCAACTCTCGATGTCGAACACACAGGATTTCGCGCTGGATCCTCCTTCATCGACCACATAAACACCTTACGGATCATAATCGAACAATGCGTTGAGTATAGGTCTCCGCTACATTTACTGTTTATCGACTTCGAGAAAGCTTTCGACAGCTTGAATCGAGATGCTATCTGGTTGGCCTTGCGCAGGAGAGGAATTCCAGAAAAACTTATAGCTATTATCAAGGCTACATACGAGGGCGGTAAGTGTCACGTCGTGCACAATGGTGCAGATTATTTGCTGAACTCGTAGGGCATCTCAAATTTGGATTAGTGTCATTGACCTCCTGGGAAGGACGTGGTGTAGAGCGCGGGGCTGGTTTTCGATGAAAGGATAGGCGGAGTTCAGGGAGGCTAACCTCGCCGTAGATCTTTCTCCACATCAAACAGATGACAGTTAGTACCGCTATGATGATAAAAAACTCTGTAAGGATAGAAGAGTTAAAATGTTTCTTTAAGATATTAATGTGCTCGATATTCTTGGCGCTGAGATCATGCACGTATTCCAGGTTGGGTTTAAGCTTGTTGCTGGTTACATTAGCCAGAACGGGGGGCAGCGCCTGCGGACCAATGGTTACCTTGCTATAGTACGTCTTGTCCTTTATCTGCACCGTGTCATTGTCCAGCTGTATCAAGTAAGTACCTTCTAAGGGAATAGAGGAATTTTTATTTAAGAGTGACCCGTTAAAATTCGTAATGAAAATAGTGTTTTCCCCAATCAGTTCTATTATTTCCTCATTAGTTGTCCTATAGTCACAAAGTGCGTTACCACTTTTGAGAATTTTGGGTAGGCAAGAGTCTTCTGGTAGTCGTTTTAGAACAGCTTCCTCACATACAGATGTATTGCCTATGTTAAGGCATTTGCCGTCTAGTCCGTACGTCTCGTCATGGTTGATTAGCAGCCTAAAATAGTCCAAGTCGATCTGCTTACCATCTTTTATTGCGGCACGAGCTGTCACCAGATGGTATACTTCTGGTTTAATTTTTGGGATCGATAAGATGTATAGCATCAGGGTTCCATTACTGTATACTGAAGGTCGACCATACTCCACAGCTTCTACAATATTCTGATAGGGTAGGGTTTCCAGCTCATTTATGATAACGTTGACCTCTTCAGAGT
Organism: Brachypalpus laphriformis; assembly: GCA_945910035.1. Taxonomy (NCBI): domain Eukaryota; kingdom Metazoa; phylum Arthropoda; class Insecta; order Diptera; family Syrphidae; genus Brachypalpus; species Brachypalpus laphriformis. Next base: position 92,298,385 of record OX246754.1, read on the forward strand.
CCAGAAGGTTACTGTTAACTATACCATTTTTCGCCATTTGGCAGGCCCTTACTATTTCGTTTACCCCTTCCTTTAGTATGAATACTTTGTTGAGTAGGTCGTGCTTAAGTTTGTCCGTCTCCCCTTCCTGTACAATACTGTTGAAACGGCCGATTACCTTGTTAATTCTATCTGTAATTTCGCGCGTAGTGTCCATCAGTCCTTTGTTGATTTTGTATTGTTCGTTATTGTTCTGTACAATGTCTGTTTGTGTCTCTAGAAGGTTATCCCAGTCAGTTGCGTCAGGAGTGCCAGCTAACCACTTCCAAGCGGACCCTATCCAATTGATTGATCGGGGCCTTCTCGTCCTTGCATCTCTTAGTTCACCAAGACGGTCTTTAATTTGGGTTAAATGATAGCTTAGAACAAGACGTAGTTCTTCGTCCTTTACATGCTCCGCTGCCAGCTGCTCGATGTTCTGAACAAGAGCATCGTATTTCGTTAAGTCGATTACGTGAATTAGTTTGAAATAGCCGTTAGTCACCCAGGCGTTTCCGACTCGAATCGTTACAATCGGAGATTTGTAGGCAAGGATATGAAGGGTTTGCATGGGAGTTAATAGAAGAACTAATCTGTAATATATAATTTTATTTTTTATTCGAACTAGAATGGGTTACAATGAATTTTGACTTATGAAGTAAGTATATTGGTACGGCACCATATTACATTGCTGATAAAGTATACATGGTTATATCTATTTCGTGACTTAGGGTTTTTTCCTTTTTTTGAAAATGTTTGCTTTGTAAAATTTCATCATTACATTATTTCGTTGTTCTGACTTTTTCCTTTATAATATGTTCTTATTCTCGTTAATTTGACATACATTTTTTATTATTATTTTTCTTGTGTACTTATATTTTTTAAATGTGCTTTGTGGATTTTTTTCCACTTGCTGTTGTTATGGTCACACGATTATCTCTTGCCACAACTTCCTTTTTATATAAGGGCTTGTTTTTACTTTTTATGCCTTTAACGGCAGTGTACACTACATCACCCTCGCAATACCTTCTCGGCGCCGCTCTTTTTAAATTTAGCCTAGTGTTCCTAGCTTCCATGTTTCGCCTAATTATACCTCTCAAGTCTTTGTTAATTTTCGAGCGAATGTTTAAAAGATTCTGATAATTGACCCTTTGAGACCTATTAAAAAACACGTCCGTAGGTTTTCTTTTAGTAACCGAATGGACGGTGTTGTTATACCGATCAACGGCTACATATACAAGCTCCTTGACGTTCAAATCAGAGATCTCTGCCCGAAGGCACCGGTAAATTTCCAACACTGTGGAATGAACCCTCTCTATTTGGCCATTTACTTCGCTTCTGTGGGATGGAGTCAGGTAAAGTTTTACGCCTAAGTTCTTTATCAGGTTAAGAACTATTGGACTTAGGAAACCTCTTTCGTTATCTGTAACTAGAATTAGGGGAACCGTAAAGAAGTGTAGAATTTTAATTAGCTTCGATCTTATATAAATAGCGGATTTATCCTTAATATGGAAAAATTTTGAAAATTTTGAAACCTTGTCAACAACGGTTAAGAACTTTTCGTTCTGAATCTCCATAATATCCATATGGAGGATTTCACATGGATATTTAGGGACAGGCGTGGGTTGAAATTCGGGGCTAATCGGATGCCTGTCATATTTATTGGTGTTGCAGATTTCACATGAAGCAACGAATTTTTTTATGCAGGCCATCATTTGAGGGAAGTAAAATTTCTCGAGGATTTGTTCTTTGTTTTCTCTAGGAGCCCGATGGGCCCTCCTGTGCTCTCTTTCGATGATCGCGAATTTGCGTTCTTCGTTAGCAACGTCCTCGACTACCCTTTGTGTTAATCTACCTTATACTTCCCAAAACTCTCTAGATATATGTCTTGGAACATTGTAATATAATCCTCCGGGATTTTATCCCGTTAACTACACTTGGGTTTAGTTTTTCCCTCAGGAGTTCCTTAAACTTAGCTTGGTCTAGTTTTCGTGTGGAAATGTAATGACGATGGTAGCCAGGGTGTGGTTGCTCGTAAGAAATAATGTCGATGCCAATCTTGAAAATCAATTGGTTCCTGAATACTTTTATTGGAGCCTCTACGTGCGGTGGCAAGTCTGAATTGTCTTGTTCAGCACTGTGCATGGTACAAGAACTCTCACCATCCGTGGATTCCTCACACAGTCCTTCGTCGGCAGTACCAGTCTGTATGTCGTTCGTCATCGTATTTCGTCCCTCACTTGCAGTCTCTGTGTCTACGTCTGTGTCGCAACTCGCTGTTGAAGTTCGAGAGTCGTTACTATTTGTTTCACCAGGAGCATCAGGAATACTTGATAAGTGATTAACCTCTGTTCTGAGCCGTGAGAGAGCATCGGCCACAAAGTTTGATTTGCCAGGTGTGTAAATCAACTCGTAGTTATACTCCTCAATTCTTGCCTTCCAGCGTTTGAGCTTGGCGTTGTAATTTCTATTACTGAGAGCGAAGGTCAAAGGCTGGTGATCGGTATATATTCGTATCTTCTTGGCTCCATAGAGGTAGTTCCTCAGGTTATCAAGTGCCCACACTACCGCTCGCAATTCCTTTTCATTTGTCGCATAGTTTTCTTCTGTCCGATTCAACGAACGGGAAATGTATGCAATAGGCTTATCCTTACCATACTCGCCTTGGGACAGAACAGCCCCGATGGCATAATTAGAGGCGTCAGTAGTCAAATTGAAGGGCTTTTCGAAGTCTGGGAACGCCAATACCTCAGCGGAAGTGAGCAACTCCTTCAAATCTTGGAAGGCTTTGAGTGCTGCATCGTCGAGATTTATGGGGACCTTTTTTGATTGATTGGCCTTTACCTGTGCTAATTCCCCGCGAGTCATATTCGTTAGAGGTTTTGCTATCTTGGCATAGTCTCTAATGAATCTCCTATAATAAGATGTTAATCCAAGGAAACTTTTTAGCTCCTTAAGAGTGGTAGGGGGAAGAATTGCCTCAATGGCTTTGACCTTTTTTGGGTCAGGGAGAATACCTTCTGGAGTGACAAGGTATCCAAGGAATTCGACACTAGTGGCCAGAAAATGGGTTTTCTCCAGATTAACTTTCAATCCAGCCCCACGGATCTTAGAGAACACAGTTTCAATATCCCTCAAATGTTCAGCTTCGGTTTTGCTATAAATTATAATATCGTCGATATAGACGTAACAAATTTTGCCGATCAATTCTTTGAGGACATCATCTATCATGCGTTGGAAGATGGCCGGGCCGTTTTTGAGCCCGAAAGGAAGTCTTAAGTATTCGTATTTACCGTTCATTGTTGAGAAGGCAGTTTTTGGAATATCCCTCTCATTCATCAGGATCTGGTGGAACCCTGAGGTAAGATCAAGTGTCGTAAAGAGCTTAGCATCCCCAAGGCTTGCGAGAGTGCAGTTGATGTCGGGAATTGGGTATGTGTCTGAGATGGTTACCGCGTTCAATCGTTTGTAGTCAATGACCATTCGGTATTGTTTCTCCCCGTTGGGCTTTGGCTTCTTGGGAACAACCCATATGGGTGAGTTATAGGGGCTGTTTGATGGTCGGATAATGTTTTCCGCTAACAACTCATTTACCTGTCTTTCGACTTCGTCCCTCATAGAAGCCGGGTAGGGATAACTTTAAGTGTAAATCGGCTCATCGATACCCGTGCGGATCTCTGCTCTTACGTTTGTCTTAATCTCTTCATTACCAACGGGCCCAAATAAGTGGCTAAATTTATGGCAGAGATCTTCTAATTTGAGTTTAGCATGTTCAGAAATATCTTTATTCGGGATCAATAAGTGGTTAACCACGGCAGAGGTCATATTTTTTAAAGGAATTTTTTTATTAGTATCTATGATTAGTTCATTTTTCTTCCTATCTATTATAGCTTTTAGTTGTTTAAGACTGTCGTCACCAATTATTCCATCGAATGACTCCAAACTCGGAAGAATAAAAAAGGTTATATCTAAATCGCAGCCTAGGGAAGAGAAGAATTTTCCACAGATTTTGGCTTTAACTAAGATTTTCCCAGCAGGACTATTAATAAAGAATGGTGTATGGACGGGTTTGGCATTTGGCGCTAAATGAGATTTAATGAAGTTTTTATTCGCACCAGTGTCTACGAGGAAATTTAATATTTTCCCGTCCCGTGCAACATGTTCTATGCATGGTACGCTGGAAACGAGACGCCTTCCATAAAATTTTCCTCATTAGACTCTTCGATTGAGGTATCAGTAATCGCCGGTGTCCCTGAATTTTCGTCTCCGGTCGTTACCATATGGTAGAACCGCTGCTGCTTCCGCGGGTAGCTATCTGAACTAGCTTCCCGTTTAAATGGGTTACTGTGACGATTCATATAATTCACGTTCTTTGTCTGGGCAGATTCATCCACTTCCATCTTAATTGCAGGCTTCGGGCCTGTCGGTCTTGGTGGAGCGTACTGTCGTTGGAACCCCGAATTCCACGAGGAACGTGGTCTCTGACCCGAATAACTTTTGCCATTAAATGGCCTAACTGCGATTCCAGCGGGCGGAGGAGGTCCTCTGTCATTCCTGAAGTTGTAGTAAACTGGAGACGATATAACATTTGGTGCCTGAATGTGCACCGAGTTGCTTCTGAAATTGAGATTTTGCATCTCGAGGCAAGCCGAGTATGCTTCAGGCAGGGTCTTAGGCTTCTGAATTATCAGTAACCTCGAAAGGTCCCCACTCAGGCCTCGAATAAAAACATCCAGCGCTCGATTCCGGTAGCTTTCCACCAGTGCATCCATCGTCTCGACAGAGTAAGACTCGGCCCTGATTTTATTAATGATCAGTGAGAACTGGTGGTTCACCGTGGCATAAAAGTCGTCAACCCTAGAGCTTCCCTGAGTGAGCTTATTTAGCTGGTGTTCAAGAGTACGAATATCTCTCTTGTCCGCGTAATGAAGAGAGAGAACTCTCTTTATTTCAACCCATTCATTATCGAAAATGTTATAAGACACAAGTGCAGAGTCTGCTCTGCCTCTTATTTGTTGGCGAATGTGCTGAAGGATCGCCCGATAGATCGGCTTGGTACGAACAATTTCGTAATCCCTCAGCACGGTTTCCACACTATGTACCCAAGAAACGTATTGCACCGGGTTACCATCGAAAACCTGGAGTTCCTTTACGGAGTCAGGAAGTTTCGATATGTCCTTCAGGTCTTGCTCGTTATCAGGACGACGGAGAGGTAATGGTTCTCTAACCTCCGGCACTGGTATGTCTAACGCGCCAGCTTGTTCAATCGACGCAATACGATTTCCCACCGCCTGCACTTGTTCGGAGAGGGACCGTATAGCCTGGCTAGGATCACTCTGCTCGATTTGGGCAATGCGGCCCTCTATGCCTTTGAGCTGTGTTATAAGGGAATTAATTGCTCCCGTGAGCTGCGTTACCTCTCTTTCTAACTTATCCATCCTAATCTAGGTAGAGCGGTGTCTAGAGGGTATTCAAGGTAGCGAAAGATATTCTAAAGCAATTTGTGGGCAACGACAAGGTGCGTTTTAATTTAATTGAGTGAGAATTTAATGTGATATGTAATATATTTGGTTTTTTTGTTTTTTTTTTTCTTTTTTTTTTATTTTATTTTATTTTTGTGTTAAATTTTAAATATATTTTCGAGTCAAATTCTTTCGTTTTGCTTAACCTTTATGTATTTAAGTACAAAAATGTGTTCACCTAGATGCCCGCTGAGAGCTCTCCGTTAAATTTTCGGAGTAGTCGCCCTGGTTCAGAAGGTTCGTATTACTCCGTTTTGGTCGTAAGCGTTGATAATTGCTAGCAACCTACTAAGGTACGAATATCTTCACCACCGAAAATCGAATGATTTTATGGGTGAACCGACTCCTTGTTTCATGAGAGTCTGCTCCTGGACATATAATAAGCTAATAATTTTTTTGATTTCTCTTTTCCTTTTTATGTATTTTTACTCAAACGTTTTTACTCGAATCTTAGTTTTTCCTTTTTACTTTCTAGATATTTTTATATCACCTTTTCCATTTAGGCGTAAAGTAAAGATCTTTTTCCTTCAAATACCTATATATTTTATACTTTTCAATGAATATTAAATTTTTTCTATACCTTATTATTATAAATATTCTCTATACTCTTCTTCTTGGTTGAGCACATGCAGTTTTAAATACATATATCTATTTATCTTACATAAGAAATGTTGGTATGAGCCAGCCTGCCATCGCTAATTGGGTTGGTTATCTCCTTAGTATCCTGGATTCCGGCACAAGGTTAAGTGGTTAATTTCCCACACTCGTTAATTTCCACAGTTTTTCTTGCCACCACTTTCTATTCTCAGTTCGAGCACTTTACAGGTTGCAGATTAAAAATATGTTTTTTTTTGTTTTCACGGGTTTTTTCGTCGCCACATACGGAACAAGGTTTTTTGTCGGATCACTTAATATGTTTTTTTCCTTTTTTTTTTTTCACCACGTACGGTAAAGGTTTTTTTTGCTATTTCCTGCTAAATCACTTTATAGGTTACAGGGGTTTTTTTTTTTATTATTTCTTGTTAACACTTTTTTTATTATTTCTTGTTCACACTTTATAGTTTGCACATAAAAAATAATCTCTCACTTTTTTATTAAACCGCGATGACAAGCGGTCCCTGCTCGGGCGCCACTAATGAAAATCTCCTCCGGAAATACTAAAAAAATAATTTTCAGGAATCTTCCACCGATTCCAATGAAACTCAAATTTAAACGTTATAATTTAAATCTTTATTCTAGCCAACCGGCCAAGTCAGAAGTGTAACCAAGAATGACAAACTAAATTCTATTCTACAATAATTTGACTTAGCCTAAAACTGCTGCGTTGCATTTCCCACGCAGACCCATCACCTCAGTTCATAAGCAGAAAGATGATCCTCTTCATAACGGGCGCGCGTGCACATAACGGAAGCGCGTGTGCAGCGAATCGCGTTGCCTGCACTTTTTTCCCGTCAGGTGAATAGCCGAGCGTGTTAACTTGGATCTTCATTTGATGGCCCAAAATCTAGAAGCTGAGGCAAACAAAGTGGGGCTAAAAATAAACACAGCCAAAACAAAAGCCCTGAGCACTTCTTCTAACAACCGCACTCAACTTAACATTGCCGGACAGGAAGTCGAGAAAGTTGATAACTTTCTATATTTAGGAAGTGTGGTCTCAGCTAATCGCGGTGGCACTGAACTGGGTATGTGCAGCAGAATCGGGAAGGCTAAAGCTGCATTCGGAATGCTGTCCAAAATCTGGAGAAGCAATGTTATTAGCTTAAGAACCAAGCTACAACTGTTCCGCTCCAACGTAGAATCAGTGCTGCTTTTATGGGTGCAGTATTTGGAAGGTGGACACGATTAACACACGCAAGCTTCAAGTCTTCGTAAACAAATGCTTAAGAATCGGGATGAGGATTTTTTGGCCGAACCGCATCTCTAACGAACAACTTTATACGAGAGCAGGCCAAGAACCTATAAGCATTACTATACGAAGAAGAAAGTGGCAATGGATTCGACACACCCTACGGCGCGAAGACAACTCCATTGCGAAATACGCTATGCAGTGGAATCCGCTCAGCCAGGCAGGCAGAATAGCGGGGACGCCCTAAGCAAACGTGGCGCAGAACAGTTGAGGAGGAATCGAGCTCTTTATGAATTAGTTGGAGGCAGCTCAAACGCGTTGCAGAGCTTCGAACAAGATGGCGCGCAGGCGTGGTTGACGCCCTATGCCCCCCGAGGGGTTAAAGGATCTAAGTAAGTAAGTAAAGCAATCCTTGCGGTTTGTAGGATCGAGTTTGGAAGTAAGATAGAAAATGTTCCAATCGTCCCACTGATCAGCTGGCCTCCTTAGATTCTTTAAAGCGTCGAGCATGTTTTGTGTTGTATCTAATAAACGTCTGACTTCGCCGATGGTTTCTCCTTTCGATACTGGGAGCGTGGTGAACTTTCTTAAGTAAGTCATGACGATGATTCGCTCGATCTCGTAGCGACTCTTCAACAATATCCACGCGACGTCATAGTTGGCTTCTTCAAGGGCAATGTTCTTTAATAGAAGTGCCGCCTCATCCGTGAGATGCGCCTTTAGATGGGACAACTTGTCCACCTTTGAAATTGGTGCCGTATGAACAATGCTCGTGAACAAGTCACGAAATGACATCCACGACAAATAATCCCCCGAAAACACAGGACGGTTGATTTTTGATAGCTGAAAGGACATGACTTGCTGAGGTTTTGTGGAGTCGTTGCTCGGTGAAGTCTATGCTACCACCTTCTCATCAAGCTGATCTGTTAAGTATCCCAAAGTTTCACAAAAGATATTTTCTATTTCTGTATACTTATCTTTAACGAAATAATCTTCCTTCTGGTCACCTTTTATTAGCAAGTCATCGTGTCTTCTTCTTCTTCCTTTTATCAGCGAGGCCATGATCCGAAAACAAGGGAACACAACCCTCCCACTTCACCGCATTTCTACTGATCCGCATGTGGGGTTCGCCTATTTGACCTCAGAAAATATCGGCAGGCCTGCCGATTTTGGATCACTCGGTTACTGAAGCCAATGAAATGCCGATGTCGTCGCATTTGTCTGATCCAGGCGTTTATAGGCCTGCCTTTCCTACATCGCGATGTCTTTGGAACGTGCATTGATATTGCCTTTTTAACAGGGTTCAAATGATCTCTTCTTTGAACGTGGCAATACCAACTGAGCCGGTCACGCTCTATTTTTTGTACGATGGTTTCCTTGATGTGAAAGCTTCCACGGATCTTCGAACTTCTTATTCGATCAAGCTTTGTCACTCCTGCTGTCATGCGAAGCATCTTCATCTCAGCTGCCGTTAATTTACTCTCATACTTTTTGTACATCGTCCAACATTGTGAACCGTATGTGAGCGCTGGACGTACAACTGCGGTGTAGAGCCTTCCTTTCAACTTAGGGGGCATTTTTCTGTCACAGAAGATAGCGGAATTTTCTCGCCACTTCATCCACCCTACGCTTACACGATGATCATCACAAGTTGCTTTGCTATTGATCATAGATCCCAGATATTTGAACTTTTCGCACTTGGGAAGCACTGTTCCATTCAAATAAATGTCTGGAATAGGCCTGAGTGGATCAGAGAACGGGCAACACAAGTACTCTGTCTTTTTTGAACTAATGCGATACCCATTTCCCTCCAAAACGTCCACCCACACATCAAGTGCTCGTTGCAGGGATGTAGGATCCTCACTTATGATGGCTCCATCGTCAGCAAAGAATAACTGATGTACCTTGGGGTCCATCACTTTACCTTCAAGCAGATAATCAAGGACTGTAATAAAGAGCAAAGGACTTAAAACGCTTCCCTGGTGTACCCCGACTTTGATTGGGAACTCTTCGGTTACTCCAGCGGGGCATCTTACTTTTGTCTTTGCTCCTTCGTACATGTCCATAATCATCTGTACATAGGTTTCTGGAACCCCTCGATGTCTTAGCGCCACCCATATCAGATCTCGTGGTTGTCTGTCGAATGCCTTTTCAAAGTCAACCAATACAATATGCAAATCCCTTAAGGAATCACGATGTTTTTCCATTATGATCCTTATACTTTGGATTGCATCTGTGGTTGATTTACCCGAGACAAACCCGCACTGATCATCAGATAGCCGTATTATTTTTCGCAGTCGGCCACCTAATACCCGCTCAACGATCTCCATGGTGTGTGACATCAGCTTGATCGAACGGTAGTTATCACAGTTTCGCGTATCACCCTTCCCTTTGTATACAGGGAGAAGGTAACTTTCCCTCCATTCACTCGGCATTGGATCACCTCTCACGAATTTGGAGATGAGAATTCTGAGCCATCTGAACCCGATGTCTCCCATCTTTTTCCAGAACTCAGAGGGTATCTCGTCTGGCCCAACCGCTTTTCGTTTTTTGGAGTATTTGACCGCCTCACTAACTTCTTCGACTGTAATGTCGGGTATTTGTTCACAGTTAGGGGTGGCTCTTGGAAAGTATAGCCGGGGAAACTGTTCATTCAAAAGCTCTTCACAATACTGCCGCCACCTCTGCAGAATTTTGTCGTCATCCACAAGAAGCTGGCCATGAGCATTGCTAATGAACTTTGGCGAACGAATCTCCTGAGCATTCTTCCTTCTTTGGGCGGCTATTTTGAAGATAGTGGCACTCTTGTTCATATTGTGTCTTCGCAGCTCCTGGATAGCCTCGTTTGCATCAGCAACCGGGGAAAATATTTTCTCCAGCTCCCGATACAGGCCCTCCGTACTCTCTGCTTGAAGCTGAGCGCACTTCTTCTTCGCTTTTTTCTTGCAGCATCTGTATTCCATTTCGAGGCGAGCTTTTTCGTCACTATTATAACAGGGGCACTTTGACCAAGCTTTGAAAGCCGCTTTCTTCTCATTTATCACTTTCTTAGCTTCATCACTCCACCACCATGTTTCTTTGGCGTGTTGATGGTGGCCTTTTGAAGCTCCTAGCAGTGATTTGGCCTTCTTTAAGCAAGTTCGCTGTAGGGAATCCCACATATTTTGTGCTCTGCACTCTTCATCCTCAGCTCCGTTGATGGTGTGAGAGAGGTAATTCTTCATTACGAAAACAAAAGCCTCGCCTTTTTCTTTGTCCAGATTGTACCACTTGATTTTCTCAGAGACCCTTGTTTGTTTGCTTTTCTTTGGTGTTTTCATAAAAATTTCTGTTAGTAGGAGACGGTGTTGTCGAGCGATTGCCTCTCCCAGGATCACTTTGCAATCTTTTACCCGAGGCTTCATGAAACTGCCTACCAAATGGTAGTCAATCTGAGTTTCATCTCCACCACTGCTGTAAGTGATCAGGTGTCGGCTTTGTTTGATGAACATGGTATTTAACACGATAAGACCGTGTGATTTGCACATGCTTAGGATGTCTTCACCAGGAAGGTTCCTGGTGCCATATCCTAGTCCTCCATGGCAGTCTTCATAGTCTTCGTTTGATTTCCCGACATGTCCATTCAAATCTCCTCCAACAAACAGAAATTCTTCCTATGGGATGTCCTTAAGGAGATTGTGGAAATCTAGCCAAAATGCATCTTTATCTCTCTGATTGTACCCATCGTGGGGAGCATATGCACTGACAATATTCCACACCTCTCCTTGTATTACTAGTTTGAGAGACATCAAACGGTCGCTGAACTTCGAAATGCTCAAGACGTTTCCAAGTAGCTCTGCCGCAAGGATGATACCGATTCCGTTCCTAGCCTTTTCCGTTCCGTAGTAGAACATCTTGTAATCTTTTGTCCTAACGTCCAAGAAACGCGCCCGATTCCCGGTGTTTTTCCATTTCGTCTCTTGGACACACAAGATGTCCACCCGCCTTCTATTCATCATCTCTTCCAGCTCGTAACTTCGACCGGTCATGCTTCCAACGTTCCAACTCGCGACCCTTAAATTGCGTCCAAACTGTTTCATTATGTTGCTAGCCCCCGGAATCCGTATAGCTCTGACCCGAACATTTCTGCTCGGTCCAGGATCAGTACCATGCACAGCAGTGGTAGTGCCTGGCGGGGTAGTGCCTTTCCTTTTTGCAAGTATTATCATAATGATACAGTTTTGCAATACAATTTTTGCACCATATTGCGATGGTGTTTGTTGTTTGACACGTGCATGCTCCTGTTTTAGTATTGTTTGATCTTTCTTTTATGACACCGGTGATCTCCAGTCGTGTCAACCCACGGACTCGCATGCACACTTGTGGGAGGGTTTTTATGGTAGTATATGTGTCGCTAGGCTCACTTGGGTGTTATATTGCCTAGATCTGATTTGTCCCCTTAGTCGCCTTTTACGACAAGCGCTAGTTGTTGGGGGTGCGCTGCAGTGATATTCTTAACCCGTCCCTGCACGGGGCAAGTCATCGTGTATTTGTTGGAATTTAAGCCAGTATCCTTTAAGGGGATCAATTCGCGTTTTGATATACCCTGTTGTACGAGTTGCTTTGCCGACTTTATTGAAGTTAACCCGAAAATTATTAATTAAACTCATTGCGCTGTTTTGTTTTTTCCATAACTCTTCCGTGGCAAAATTAGCTGATTTTTGTAACCCGTAATTAGACTGCAGACGATGCGAGGGTATGATAGCACCGCAAAGTAAACCGCTAATATAAAACGACTCTAGTGAAAGCACTGTCCACTAACACAAGCATGTAAAGAAGTAAATAATCAAGGCGAATAGATAATATGGTAAATTAGAATACATGTGGTGAGTATAGAATAGGGTATGATATGATACACGGACTGTGAGGACAGTTGCGACCAGCAATTAATTCCCTGGATGGGACGATGGTGACTCAAACTCCAAGAGTTCGACTTCGAAACAGTTCATCAGCCGTGTTGACGCCTTAAGCCGACAACCTATGGAAGGCGAGCAGTGGAGGAGGCATCTGCGCTGTTCCTGAATGTCAATATCTCCGCAGAGGATTGGGTGGGTACTATGCAGTGGCGTAACCGGATGCTATACGACGTAATTTCCACGTTGAAGGCAACTGAGATGACTTTGGAAAAGAACGCAGCTACAGAAGGACTATCTTGTTATAGGGCATCGGCTGTTCCGAGATGTGGGCAACGCCGAGAGTGGTCCTCAAGGCGAATTTTGAAAATATGCCACGGCAACGTGGGACACCTTGGTGACGAGAAGACACTGGAGAGGATAAGGCAGACGTTTTGGTTCCCAAAGATGAAGGAGCCACATCAAGTCGTGCGTTGAGTGCGCTTACGGAAAGAGGAGAGGGGGCAAGTCTGAGTGCAAACTCCACAGTATATAACGCGTTCCTCTCCCCTTCGACACGGTACACTTGGATCACCTTGGCGAACCCCACAGGTGGATCAGTAGAAATACGGTGAAGTGGGAGGGTTGTGATCCCTTGTTTGCGGATCATAGCCTCGCTCATAAAAGGAAGAAGAAGAAGATCACTTGGATCACCTTGGGCCATTTACAAAGGGGAAAGGCGGAACCAGATACGTTCTGGCCCTGGTCGACAACTTCATCAAGTGCACCACACTATGAGCCGTAAAAACCACCAACAGTAAAGGGGTTCTTAGTGCGCCGAACGAAGTGGCCAGCTATTTTGGATTGACCCGAAGAATCGTCACTGACCGAGGAACCTCCTTCACATCGCAGATGCTTGAGCAGTTCTGCGAGAAGAATGGGATCGAATCCCAAAACCATCCCATGGATGTACACGGCTCTAGCAAGGCCTATACTGACTGACGGTAGCATTGCATGGTGGTAAGCCACCAACCATCACAAAACTACAAAGACTAGTGTGCATTGGTACCATCAGAGCAATGAGAACAACACCAAAAGCAGGACTCAAGGCCATTCTCAACCTGCTTCCGCTAGACATCTTTGTTTAAGCATCGGTAGCTGTTAGTGGCCGAAGATCAAGCCAGACAGATAGCTGCAGAGATATCCAGGCAACTTCACGCGACCATTTCTAAGCACCTACCCGAGCAGGGAAGAATGGAAAAGCGATAGAGCATCCACCGTTGGCGCAGGCATTTCTCTAAACGACTAGGAATTTCCATGTCAGTTTGACTTCCAAACTGCAGCAGAGGTCCTAGCAGCGACAATAGAAGACTGCGATGGAGGCAATACCAGAGGAGGATATCACCCTTTTCATCCACAGCCAGGAAGCAATAAAAGCAAGCATCTGCTAAGGAATCACCTTGGTGCCTATCTCCTATCAGAAACGGTTTTACCTTCGCTGGATCCACTGAAGGTATTCCGGTTTGCTGTAGCAGCTGGACTGGAGGAAGTGCTCTAGACCGAGTATATCATCGGCTAGAACCTTAGTAAGGGGGGCACAATAGATCTTTTATAGGTCGCAGTGCACTTGCTCCTCTCAACAGTATACATCATCATCATACATCAAGCATCTGCTACAGAAAGAGAAGAGCTCAAGGTGCTTGGAACACAGCACAAGGTTAGACTCTACTGGGTCCTTGGACATGAGGTCATACCACGAAACAACAAAGCCGACAAACTGACAAGGGGAGGCTCGACACTAAACTCAGATCATTCCGACCCTTAGTGTACATCCCGTCTTGCACAACATAAACTCGAAGCCGGGAGGCGAACAACAGATGGAACTCTCTAGATACTTGTATCACCACAAGGAAGCTATGGCCTGTACTCGACAAAGTAAGGTTCATGCGGAGAGGTACAAAAAATCCCTCTCCACTCTTATAGGAGACATTACGGGGACAGACGAAGACCTTTGCAGGGGCTGTGGTGACAAGGAGGTTCAGGAAGACACAACCAACTTTCTTTGCCACTGTACAGGCCTCCTCAGCCATCAAAGAAACGAGTTCCTCGGGCAATACCTCATTCAGATGACTGAATGGCTTGTTGTGTACTGAAATGCAACCCTGTACCCTAGAGTACCATCGCCTTCCTCATTGACAACCAGGCTTTTGCCAAAACTAATGAAACAGTGCAGACAGGTCTTTAAATCCACGCCAGATGGACGGCGCAGTAGAGAACGACCTCGCGCTAGGTGATGCAAACAAACAAACAACTTGGCATGCGCAACTGTAGGCAGTTGGCTCGCAACCGGACTGACTGGAGAGGTTTGGTGGTTGAGGCTCAGGTCCACCCCAGACTGTAGCGCACCCTAAGTAAGAAATAGGCTGAAAGTACCGGAGCGTGAGAGAACAGAGTCCAGCAAGACTAACACGAATCCAAAGTCAGAACACCCTCTGCGATGATATGCCAACAAGGCGGTACCGCTGGGAGAAGGGAGAAATGGTTAAAGGATGTACAAATCCCCGTCTTTTGAAGATTACCACCTCCCAGCGGTATAACAAGTAAAACAAGCAAAAACTAAACCAAAGCATAGCACCCTGGACACGGACTTTGAAGTAAAGCAACCTAAGCGGGTAGCTATTTTACCGAACCAAATAGTTGGACTACATATCTACGAAACGAAATTTGCATGCAGTGGTACTTACCCTATTGATAGATGTATCCAGATTGTTCATGTGGCGACAGGAACGTACAACGTACTGTGCTTCGTTGACTTTCGTCATCGTTGTCAATCTTTGTACAGACGCTGAGGCTTACATTAACTCCATACGATCGTCTGTCTAAAATGAAAAAAAAGATACAGATGGTGGTCAACAGCGGATGATAGTTCTCATCTAGCTTAGGCCTAGCCACTCCTACTCTTCAGCTTTACGTTCGTGACCGCTGGGTCAGAGATTGGGTAACCAATCGCTTTGGAAGCTCTTGGGCGCAACAGACGACGACTTGTTCCAGACGACAGCGGATGAGTTGATGGTGGCCGTCTACAGCACCTCATGAAACTGCTTCGACATATTCGGATCACAGGTCGGTAAGGAATCTCCAAGTTCAGTCAAATGGCGAAGGAGGCCTTAATGGGACAACGGCAGCGCTCATACTCCCGTAGTGGACTACTGACACCGGTATACCCGGCCGGTTGTGCTGTCGGGCTAACTTCCCTAAAAGGACTCTAGTTACGAAGCAACCAACAGCCTCGGACATGGATGATTTTACTGCTGACGACCCTGGCAAACGGAATAAGGACAACGCCATTCGAGTCTGCACGTGGAACGTTAGGTCCGTCTACAAACTACGTGCAGCCGAACAACTTGCGGAGGCTCTAGTCTGCTACAAAGCAGATATCACCGCCATCCAAGAAGTGCGATGGAATGGGCCGGGCAAAGGGAGTATGATGACATCTACTACGGCGATTGGTACACACAACAAGGACAGCGACTATGCGGGTGGTTGCGAGAAGCTAGGCCCTGCCAGTTAAAGAATTGTTGCGCCACTGTGCCGGTGCATTGGCGCATCGGATACACGCGCCGGGAGTAAATTGATGACATAGCAGACTGGACGGCGCGTGGGAAGAATTGAGCGAACGCGGCCTAGAAGTTGGTGTGGTCAAGGAAGAGCTGGTAGCTCGTCTCCTGACATTCGAGGAAATGAGGGAGATACAGGGCGACGGTGGTTCGCACGTTACCACGTTGCCGAAGAAACTGCAGGTAGGTGGCTGTAGCGACATCGATGGCATCGACCGAGGTGAATTCAGTGGTAGAGAGAATGACAACAACGGTGGGGCTGTGCTGAAGAGAAAGCTGCAGGGGGGTTACAAATTGGCAAATGGCGAGGAAGTGAAAGACGAAGGCAGATTGATCGGCGGAGCGGTTGGTGGGCTGCACAAAAAGCAGCCAGAAGCGTACGAGTCAGTGGCAAACGAGGCGGCAACGACAGCGAGGTCGAGGAGCTGCAAAAGGAGTTGCGAGCTTTGAGGCAGATGCTCGAGGAATCGGTGCGGGGGAACAAGTGTGCCAACATCCCTGGGCTGGTATGCAGGGTGACGGATTGCACACGTGTTTGGATGCTGCCAGTGATCACGCGAGTGGGGGCGCTGGCGGAGTGCCAGTGCACATGGGTGCTGGTGAGGCTCCTACTGGCAGACGAGATAACGGAACGCATCAGTATGCAGACTATAGGAGGAGATTATAACGGCAGGTCTAAGCAAACAGGGGGGCAGATAGCGAGGAGGATCATAACCGATCGAGGAACGGCATTCACATCACGATCGTTCAACCAGTTTTGCCAAGAGAATGGGGTCCAACATATTCAGACGGCGGTGAAGATGCCCAGAGCCAATGGGCAGGTAGAGAGCTGCAACCGCACCATCTTGGCGTCACTCAAATGCATGCATGGGCCAGGAAGAGGAGGAGACTGGGCAAGCCATTTACGCGATATTCAGTGGGGACTGAATAGTGCCCGCCATTGTACAACACGAGCGAGCCCACATGATCTTCTCTTCGCCTATACTCCGAGAAGCATCCTGGGGGACAAGCTGCTGTTGGAATGGGAGGAGCGAGCGTTAACAGATTCCAAAGAGATGGGGCAACGACGCCGCGAGGCACTGCAAAACATCAGCCAAGCCCATCATCGACAGAAGACTAGGTTCGATGCCAGGCGTCGGCAACCTACTCAGTATGCTGTGGGTGATCTCGTACCGCTCGAGAACGACTCTGGTTCCACCGGCGATTCTCGCAAATTGGAGCCAGAGTACAAAGGGCCATATATCATTTCCAAGGTCCTCACGAGCGATCGCTATGTGGTGGAAGACATACCTGACATGCAGCGGACCCAGCTTAAACTAAACACCGTGATGGCAGCTGATCGCCTAAAGCGCTGGTGCGAACTTCCGGATGAGGGAGTTTCTGGAGGTGAGTGTGACTACGGAGACGACGACGACGGTGACCTCGAGGGCGAGGTTAAGGAATAGGATGGCCGAGTTGTAACAAAAAGTCGTAATGTATTTAACAAAAAGAGGCCCTGCACCGCAGGGGCACCGCAGCCGCACCGCAGGGACACCGCAGCTGCACCGCAGTTACACCACGGCTGCGGTGCAGCTGCGGTGTCTCTGCGGTGCAGTTGCGGTGCCGCTGCGGTGCGGCTGCAACTCGTCTGGAGGGAGACCTTCTACGACAGGCCTAGCACGAGTCGTAGAAGAACACCTCCAGCGCGCGGAGTCAGTGCTAGTCACAGGGTGAGCACGCACGGAGCACCACAGGCGCAGAGACACTGAAGCTCCAAGAGGACATTGACCTACTGGCACGAAAAGGCCAAGATCGCCCGTAAGGAAGGTGAGAAGAACAGAGAGCAGCAGACCCAGAGAGCGGTTGCATAAACCTCCCACGCTACAAGACAGGATTAAGCCCGGTAGTCTGGATGACCAAGCTACGACTGTTCCGCTCCAACGTAGAATCAGTGCTGCTTTATGGGTGCAGTACCTGGAAGGTGGACACCATTAACACACGCAAGCTGCAAGTCTTCGTAAACAAATGCTTAAGAATCATCTTGAGGATTTATTGGCCAAACCGCATCTCCAACGAACTACTTTATCTGAGAACGGGCCAAGAACCTATAGGCATTACTATACGAAGAAGAAAGTGGCAATGGATTGGACACACCCTACGGCGCGAAGACAACTCCATTGCGAAATACGCCATGCAGTGAAATCCGCTCAACCAGGCAGGCAGAATAGCGGGACGCTCTATGCAAACGTGGCGCAGAACAGTTGAGGAGGAATCGAGCTCTTTAGGAATGAGTTGGAGGCAGCTCAAACGCGTTGCAGAACTCCGAAAACACGATGGCGCCACGCGTGGTTGACGCCCTATGCCCCCCGAGTGGACCCCCAAAACCCCCGTGCGTTCGCGCCTGTCCAACGCCCACAATTCCCTTACTACCGATAGTAACCACCTACTCAAAACTTTGGACTACTATCACTCTCTTCTATTTCTCACATTTTCTTACGATAATAATATCATTAGATACCATCAAATCTGAGAACTCCTGCTTGGCAACATAAACATTACTCTTGACTTGTTTTATACAGAAATTTGTAACTACCTTATATGTACTCGTACAATCCTTCCATCGGCGCTTTGGAAAATAACATTACGAATGCTCCGTAAGGAGGTCTAGAGGTCTGTCCCAGACTACTTCAATACCAGTAAGAATACTATCGTTGGACCGTTCTCTATGAATCTATTTATCAAGAGTGTCTTTCCTTGTCTCAATTGAGACAATGGCAGGTATGGCACTCGAAAGAATCAGTAGGCTCTAGGACAACCGGCACGACGACTGGCCTGTTATTGTTTAAGAAAGAATGTATAAACGTTTTTTCACAGCCCCTTAGGGATCCTTTTCAACTTACCCTATCTCAGGCTGTTTCCTAGTGTTGTGGAATTATTCTCATATTTTCCTGTCAACGGAAATAACTGTAAAAATTACATCTCAAATTATTGACCTATTGCAAAACTTTCATCCATCTCCAAGCTTTTCGAAAGCATTTTTCACAATTCAATCTAGAGAAGCTCCTCTAAGCAGTGATCTTTGTTTGAACAATAAACGATAAGAAAGTCTTTAAGATAATTTCTTCCTCGTCTGGTTCTTTTACTGTTTAATTTCAAGATTTGGCAATATCAATTAATTGCCCACCAAGATCGTGTATCACTCATTCTATACATAACAGCATAGCCCAAAACTTAAAACCGTAAACAAATTCATGGAAATCTCTAAAACTTGTTTTATTTAAATTTAAAATACTAAGCACAAAATGAATAACGCTGTAGTTGTACAGACATTTTTGTAAGATAATGCCTCTGGTGTTGGCTTGTGAGTTTCGCACAATCCGTTCAACTATAATGTTGGAAGTCAGATTACAATGCGCCTCCCGGCCTAAGTCCTTTTCTGACAGCACAGGTCGTCGACGACCTTGATAGAGAAGCGAGCAGTCTCTGTCGTCATCCTGCAGAGACCGATGAGCTTGGCAGGGATGTGGAAACTAAACAGCTCTCTAAAGCTGCTCACTATAGAAGCTGTCATAGGCAATTAATTAATCAATAAATTGAATGCATATTATTCTTCAATAAATATGTATATACACAATTCATTATTAAAATAGTATAGACTTACATAACCTTATACTAATAAAGAATGTATAGCTGTATTAGATAATTATTAATTTACAATATTCACAAAACATTAGACCAGCTATAAAAGAAATGTAAAATGAGTTTGAGTACCTATATAAGAAGTATTAAGTATTTTGCATTGTTGCTGAAGAATATGTGGATACATCGTATAGTAAAAAAAAAAAAAAAAATAAATAGTGTTGAATGCATAAAGTTCAAATATTTGTAAATGCATTAATTCAAATAGGTGGTCGGGTGGAATCAAAGATGAAAACAAAAATAAACTTCTTGGCACTCCATGTTATTTGAAAGTAAGGGTTGAAAGCACAATCATTAGACCAATATTCTGACTAAATTATGTATTTCATTTAAATCAAAATTAAAAACCCATTTTTAACCTCTTGACCATTTCTTCAAATAATTTTTACAATATGTTTTTTGTTTTCCCCAGCAAACTAGGCCGTATTGTAACTTGGATTGCACCAACCCATGGTCAATGGTTTCCAGAAGTGTACGAGTACAATGCGGCCTTAGAAGGTACATCATACTAATTGATTTCAATAAGTACTCTCTAAGGAAAGATGTATGAGCATCCCAATTCATTTTGCTATCGAAATCTAGTCCCAAATACTTAAAAACTATTAACATTCCAATATTAAAGCATTTGAAGCATTTGGAAGAACAGCTTATGCGACCATTGTATGTTTTAGAATAACTACTATTACAACACGTTTCTGCACTAAATAATATACGGTTGTAATTTGTACTGTGGTAGGTCATAACAGGGAATAGAACAAGATTTGTGGATAAATTAAAGTACAATACATAATTTGGTTTTATCACTTATAACTAGCTTGTGAGTACTAAACCAGTGTCTGAGTTTACCTAAATCGTAGTTGATGTCAGCAGTTAAATCCAAGAACTAGAATAAGAGCATTCTATGTCATCCTGTTTGTGCTTCTTTTAAGTTCAGATCAAATAAGAATTAATAAAAATCAAAAATAAAACAGGGCCAAGTACGTAAACCTATGGAAACTTATACGGATATTTCGGCTCTCACAAAATGTATCTTCAATCTGGACCATCTGCTTCCTATTATTGAGATAAGATGCTAATCAACTGAATATGAAACCTCTAAAGGCCAATTTTTCCAATTTGTCCTATAATAATCTATGATCCACTATACCAAATGCCTAAGTGGTATCAATAAAAAATGCAGCAGTAAAAATGTTCTTGCTTACGCTATCATAATTTCTCCAAACCTTTAAAAGAGCATGCGCAGTTGATTTGTCAGCTCTGAATCCATACGGATAAGAGATTTATCATTAAAAACAAAGAATGTTTCTCCAAAAAAGCGAAGACTCTGTTGTTACCACTTTTTCAAAAAAAAAAAAATTAAAACACGGGAAGTAGAGAGATTTGTCTATAATTACTTACGTTGTTCCTATCGCAATTTTAAAACAATCCGGAAATATACCACAATAAATGCTTTTATTAAAAATATTGCTAGCACATCAGCAATGTTAAGAGAAATATTCTTCATAAATCCAGTTGAGTAGCTATTCCTAGTCGACGAGTTATTATTTCTTATATGAACACAACACATTCATTTGTATGAGAGTGGATTTCCAAGATTCTACAAGAGTTTTATCTTTTAATTAAGCATCTAAATTAAAAATAAAATTGCGGTGTTAACAATAAAATTTGTGTAAATAGGTAAATATATACATATTATGGTTAAAAAGAAGCAAAAAAGAAGATAAATAGGTTAGGTTAGGTTGAAGTAACTGCCAGCTGAGAATCGCCAACACACTTAGAGCAAAAAAAAGGTTCATTGTGATATCACGTGGATCATGGGAGAAAGTTTCTCTTTACCTACTAGTTTAACCATTTTGAGCTTATTATGAAACGTAGGCGGATCTCAATATCTATGTCTATCAGCTCGCCTATCCAGCATCACCTGATTATCTACTTTGTCGTGGTGTGATGGCTTATACAAGAGCTCAAGACGCTTGGAAACGGCATCGGGGATGTATCACTTCCCAAGCGGTACTGCCGTAACGATGAGCGAGTGACTTGAAGAGGCTCGATGTAAAACCAAAGGATGATCATCCCACTTAGTCTCTCCTATGTTAAAACTAGTTTGTAATTTCTGGATCCAAAAGTAAAATTTTCCGTCCTCCGAAGTTCACTCATATTTTTTTGGACAAAAGCAAAAACAAATGCAAGTAAATGTTTTTCATGTTATCAAAGTGTTTTTTGTGGCATTGGTGACATTGTTTTGTTAAATAGAGGGTGTTCTGAAAGATAAATGTATTTGGTTACAAAAACAGCGTACGGGGTAGCTGTGGACATATGATATGGAGTCGATTGGGACAGTGTCCACATCCGCCCCAGCCAGATATTTTGTTTTAAATAACTTAAAATTAAGATAAATTTCATTATTTCAGGCTAATTATGGTCAGAAATCGAGTGAAAACAATAAATAGGGCTATAATCGATGAAAATATTGTTGCTTTAGCCTTAGTCGACCTGGAAAATGGCAATGGATTGAAACGTCAAGTAGCAGAGCTGCATGCAAGTCTATGTTGCATAAACGTGTCCAAAAGTCTGACCCTTTGTGTATGGAAATTTAGCCAGCAACGTACCGATTTTCATCAGGTATTCACCAACGAAGAGGAACGGCTACTAGAGGAATACATTCTTCTTTGCTCAAGACTACAATATGGCCTGAGCTTTTATCAGATCCTTCGACTCTCTTTTGACTACTCAACAAAATTGGGCGGGCAAACTCCAGCGCCATGGCAAGAAAATAAGATTGCCGGTGTAGATTGGATGCAGGCATTCATGAAACGGCATCCAACACTCTCTCTGCGTAAGCCAGAGAATACTTCGATCGCAAGAAACATGAGTTTCAATTAGAACAATGTGGAAAGCTTATTTAACAACTCCAGAGAAGAATGGAAGAACGGAAGCGTTACCTGCAACTATGATATAGGGATATACACGGACGGTTCGAAGATGGACTGCGGAGTCGGCGCAGGCTCTTCTCTGACCAGCTAAATATATCAAGGTCCTTCCGTCTCCCAGACTCTGCTAGCGTTTTCCAAGCGGAGCTTCTTGCGATTCGAGAAGCCTGCCGCCTGCTAAACAATCTTCCAACATCTAATCACAATGTCGCTATTTTTTCGAATAGCCAGGCTGCCATCAAGGCCATTGATGCGGTCTGCATTCTTCAAAACTGGTAGAGCAATGCCGGTTTGAATTGAATCAACAAAGCACTCACTCAAGAATCACTCTCATCTGGGTCCCAGGGCACAGCAACCATGAGGGAAATGAGCGTGCTGATGAGCTGGCCAGGCGAGGGTCGGCCCTTAACGGCTCTCTAGCAGAAAGAGTCGACATTCCGCTTGGTGCCGGTAAGGGCTATATTCACCTTCACTTCCTCCAGCTAGCCAATCGCGGGTGGAACAACCTCACAAGCTGTGTCATATCTAGGAAGACGTGGCCCAGTTGCAACAAACCCAGGTCAAAAGAGTTACTAGGCAAACCAAGACCAGTATTGCCAAAATCGCAGCTATTATCACAGGCCACTGGCCAGTTGGAGACCATGCGGCCAATCTTGGTATCCCCCACAACACCTTTTGTAGGAGCTGCAAGGATAATAATGAGAAAGAATCTCTATGTCATTTCCTTTGCAGATGTCCGGCCCTGGCGAGGATCAGACAACAAACTCTTGGCAAACCCTTCTTCGAGGATCTGAGAGAGATAGCGGACAAGAAGATTGGAGAACTGATTCTCTTCCTGAACTCCACGGGCTGGGTTTAAACTTAACATCCATTTTTTAACTACACTACAACAGGTAGACACGAGACCGTAGTAACAAAACGGCGCACTTTAAGCGCTAATTGGGTTCTCTTTGGACCGCTACTTTACCTACCTAAAACAAGTTCAAGAGCGGTGAAATTTTACTGCAGAAAGAATCGTCAATGTCGATGAATCTGGCATAAGCACGGTCTTGCAAGCGCCAAGAATTGTTGCGAGGACCGGATGCAAACAAGTTGGGCAAGCAGTAGGTGCAGAACGTAGCGAAAAGGTTACATTCGTAGGAATGGTGACAGCGGGTGGGAATGCTATTCCCCCTGTCTACATATTTTCGAGGGTATTTTTTAAAGAAAGCTTTTTGGTAGGTGCGCCTGAAGAAAGTCTCGGCTTAGCAGTTCAAAGCCGTTTTGATGAACAGCCAGTCATTTGTTAAAGTAGCTCAGCACATCAAGAAATACACTCATGCTTCTAAGGAAAACAATGTGCTTATTCTTCTCGCCAACCACGAACTCACTGCTCACTTGAATTAGTGATTTACTGCCGTAAGAATGGAGTAGTTTCGCTGACTTTTCCACCTCATACCACCCATAGGCTTAACACTACAACAAGTGCAGCCATACCCAAAGGCATTGAAGAGAGGACAGATAAAAAAAAGGGAGAAAAGAAGAAATGACCATCAATTTTAACAAGCACTCCAGAAAACGACCAAATTTTTGAAGAACAAGCTGAGAAGGAGCGGAATCGGCTGCTTAAGGAGAAAAAAACAATCAAGCCAAAATCTGTAAAGAAAGCAAAAATCCTGGTTGAGTCATCATCCGAGAATGAAGAACAGCAAGCAATTTATATAGACTCGGACCAGGATCGAGACATGTCATTAGAGGAAATTGATCCATTAGACATCGGTCCACCGGAAGATATGGAAGAGGGTCACTATGTTCTGGTTGTGGGCGCCGTGGCATAAGTGGTTAGTGTGTCAGATCACTACGCGTGAGGTTCCAAGTTCGAATCCTACAAAACACCAAAAAGTTTTTTCACGGTCCCACCTCTCGCGAGCGTCTGACAAACATCCGAGAGTATTGTTGTCTCGAAAAAGCTTCTCAATTCGCCGTTCGGATACGGCACTAAACTGTAGGTCCCTTCCATTCGTACGAAAAATGTAATGCACACAACATGAGTGGTTGCGAGAAGCTAGGCGCTGGCACTTAATGAGCTGTTGCGCCAAATATTTATTTATTTATTTATGTTCTGGTTAAACTTTATGGTAAAAAGTTCCCTAAGTTCTTTGTTGGAGTAGTCATAGGGAAAATGGTCGAATCTGACGAGCTCCTTATCAGATTCATGAACAAATTTGCCTCGGGGGGAAATAGGTTTGTATTTCCGGAGAGCCCAGACGAAAGTTTTGTTGACAAAAACCAAATAATAACAACATTGCCAAATGCTATAAATATGCCAGGAACCTCGCGTTCCCAATCCTTTTTCAAATTCTCCGTTGGTTTCAAAAGCTACAATATGGGATGAAAAATTTTTTTTTTTTTATATCTCAATATCACTTTTTTTCTAAATAAGTTTGATAACTATATTGTGAATTTCGTAAACCTTTTTCAGTTATTTTTGCTCATTAAAAAAGCTTTCAAAAATACTTTTAGCTCGTTTTTACTTATTTCTCGCCGTTTTTTTCCAGCTGTCCACTTCCGCCCCATTTATTTTGGTCTCTGTCCTCATCCAGCCGTTGGTGGGGTGCATATGGACAGGAAACGTTTGCGGATGAAATTATTGATAGCTGCATTACGGGTAGTCATGTGTGGTTTATATTCAGATGCAATTGAGAGAAAACTTTATTTTATCAGATAGTACAAAAAATGGTCATGCCAAAACTATATTGTAGGAAAAAAAGTCAGTCTTAAAAAATTTGTCCACAACCGCTCCTTCTCCCCTATTATAAACAACTTCATAACTACTCGAACGTACGTATGTACGTGTACATAGGTATACCTATATAACATACGAGTAGATACGAGTACAGTCGCAGAAACAGTTACAAACTTAACTTGTATGCCCCTCAAATATCCCACAAAACTTCTTTCTTCTTTTTCGTCCATAATTTTTAAAATATTTTTTTCATTTCTAAAGTACTCGTACTCTCGTCTAGTTTTCTTAACATGTTGACCACTCTCCATGGTATGAAGTATGCAAGATACATAAATGGACTCTTTTCCTAGAATTTCAATTAATTTGTAAAAAAAAAAATGTATGGAATTCCCATCAATACTTTTAACCTTCTATGCAGAGACTCATCTTGGTGAGTTTAGTTGTGCTTATTCAGCACATGACCAAAAGGAAGGCAGAAACATTGGTTTATTTTTGCTGGATCCAATATAATTTTTGTAAAACCATGTCCCAATTTGTTTATTACTTACGCAGAATTGATCAGTTAATGCATTGAAGTACGAATTTCATCTGCCGGAATAAAAGCCAAACTTTTAAGCATTCGCATTTGGAGACTAAAGTGTTCTTCTGTTCCATATTTGGTCGCAAAACCTTCTTTTTGGATTTTTCTATATATTATTTGGCCAAAGTTAAAGAAACACCTCTTGCTTTTGGCAGTAGGGAAAAATGACTGCGCTGATTTAGAGCCGGCTTTTTCAAAATTGGAAATGATTAAAGTGGAATCTAAAGTTACACAATTTTCATAGGCCAGTCTACGTAATTTATTAAAAAAAATGTCATATGCCTTTCTGGATTTCGAGCTCATTATACAAAGCACTGCAGGTACAACCAACCAAACAATGTAGGGAAAAAAGCTGTCGCATTATAGAAGACACAACATCAAAAGTACCGTCCATTAACCAGACTTTTGAAGCTCCAAATATTCTCAATCCATGAATTGTTTTATGAAGTATGCGATATCGTTTATCGGTCTGATTGTCCAAGGTATTTGTTTCTTAACTGATATGGGCAGTAGCAAAGAAAGTGGGTGGTGTCTTCCTGAACCTCCTCGTCACCGCAGCCACTTCAAAAGTCTTCGTCCGTCACTTGTAGCTTTTTCATGTGGTATCGCATAGTGTTATGCCCCATAATGGCTCCTTTTAGAGTAGAGAGGGATCTTCTATCCCTCTGCATGAGCCAATTAGTTCTTACTCTTTCAAATGCAGGCCATAGCTTCCTCGTGCTGGCACAAGTGTCTAAAGGGGTCCACATGTTGTCTGCCTCCGTTACGCTGTGTCCAGCGTAGGGCTTTGTTCCTTGGTTCGAGTTTGAGTGTGCAAGGCGGGATGTACACTGAGGGGTCGGATTGGTCCGAGTTTAGTGATGAGCCTCCTCTAGTCAGTTCGTTGGCTTTCTACTTCCCTGGTATGCTTTTATGACCAGGGACGCAGCACATCTTTACCTCGTGCTGTGTTCCAAGAACCTTGAGTTCTTCTCTACAATACTTCGCAGCATCGATTTCATTTCTATAGCAGATATTGCCTTTATCGCCTCCTGCCTGTCTATGAAAAAGGTGATATCCTCCCGTGATATCGCAGTCTCACGGGCTGCTACTGTCACTGCTAGGACTCTGCCTGAAAAACGCTGCTGTAGTCCGGAAGCCGAGCTGACATGGAGATACCAAGCGATTCAGAGCAAATGCCTGCACCTAGATTTATTTCCATTTTGGATCCATCGGTGTACACAGCTATGGATCGCTTGTAAGTCGTTCTGTAATTTTTCCAGTCTTCCCTGCTTAAAAATTGTCTCGTAAAGTCTAGGTAAAGCATTATGTAGTCTGAACTAGATACATTGCCTATATATCTCTGCAACATCGTGGAATGGCCCATTGTATTTGTTCTCCAGCTATCCGTTTGGCTTAGTCTTACACTAAGAGCCGCCGATGCTTGTATAAAAATGTCCAGCGGAAGCAGATTGAAAAAGACTTAAACGCTACCGTCGTGGAGAGTTCTCTATCAGTTGATAATGATGCTTAAACTGATACAGATTGATTTCCACCATTCCACCTTAGCATCCGCTAAACTACACTCCGCCTCAATGAAAGGGGCTTCGACGTTGCCCTAATCCAAGAACCTTGGATAAGAGATGACATCGTTACCGGACTGAGGGTTCCAGGTTACACTTTATACCATGCAACGGATGCATGTAAAATCCGAGCTCATATCCTTGCTAAAATTTCATTAAATTTAACTTTTCTTCCCCATCGCAGCACAAACGACCAACCAGTAACACTGCTAAAATCAAAAAAACACCACCATCTGGCTTGCGTCAGGTTATCTACCCTATAAGGACCCAGAGTCTGCTCCATGGAAGGAAGTGGAGGCAGCGGTAGAAGAAGCAAGGAGGAGAAGAGAGTCATCATACTGGGGTGGGGTCATGTGTACACAATACCAACCACACATTTGGAATTAGATAAGCTTAACACCGTTCTCACTTCTACCCTCAATGCAGCTTTCAACGAATCCTGTGCTATAACAAGAAGGATGGTAGGCAATCGTCCGCCATGGTGGAATACAGAACTTAACTATCTCCGCTACATAAGCAGGAAAAACTTTATCAGCGCCAAACTAACAAGGCTACCTCTGGACTGAGAGATTTATAAAGAAAGCCTGAAGAACTTCAAAGCAGAGGTTCGCAAGGCCAGACGCAGACCCTGTCGCAGTTTTTGTCAGAGCACTGACAACACATCTCAATCCTCTAGACTAAGAAAAGTTCTCCAGAAGTCCAGAACAGAAGCCTGCAGGGACGAAAATGGCAACATAGAAGTAGAATCGCAGTCAGTGCTGAGGATATGGAAGGAACACTTCTGCAGACTGTTAAACGGTGATGATGATCAATATTCCGCTGTCACGCAGAATGAGCCATTCAACAGTGACGATGGCAGTCAAAATTCCCGTCAACCCGATCAGAATGAAGTGAGGATAGCGATATCTAAACTCAAATCCAACAAAGCTGCTGGAGCCGACGGCCTTGCCGCTGAACTTTTCAAGGCAGGAGGAGATGAGTTGGTAAGGAGCATGCACCAGCTCATCTGTAAAATCTGGTCGGACGAAAGTATGCCCGATGAATGGAACCTCAGCATCGTTTGCCCGATCCTGAAGAAAGGAGACCCTCTGAACTGCGCCAACTACAGAGGTATAAGTCTCCTAAATATCGCATATAAGATCCTGTCTGCCGTATTATGTGAACGCCTAAAACCGATCGTCAACAACCTGATAGGTCCTTATCAGTGCGGTTTCAGGCCATCAAAGTCGGTAAGAACATCACCGAACCGTTCGATGTCAGGAAAGGTCTTAGACAAGGCGACGCGCTATCATGCGATCTCTTTAACATAGTACTTGAGAGAATTGTACGAAACTCACAAGCCAACACCGGAGGTACAATCTTCTTCAAGTCTGTACAACTACTCGCTTATGCCGATGACATTGACATAATCGGAAGAACTCAGCGGGCAGTCAATGGTGCATTTACGAGTATTGAGAACGAGGCAGTAAAGATGGGTCTAGCGGTCAATGAAAGCAAAACAAAATATATGCTGTCTACAAAAAAGGACACCCAACATCGGCGTCTTGGACAGAACGCCACAATAGACAGATACAATTTTGAGGTAGTAAAGGATTTTGTCTACCTAGGCTCTATGGTCAGCTCCGCAAATGACATCAGTGGAGAGATCACACGGAGAATTACTCTTGCCAATCGTTGTTTCTATGAGCTAAAACGGCAATTGAGTAGCAAAGCCCTATCTCGAACTACTAAGGTAACTCTTTATAAGACATTAATCATCCCAGTCCTGCTGTATGGCGCAGAGGCATGGGCTTTGAAAAAACCGGATGAGGATGCCCTTGGTTATTTCGAGAGAAAAGTTCTTCGAGCGATCTTTGGTCCCGTCTGCATAGACGGTGAGTGGAGTAGAAGGTACAATGCCGGGCTATACGGCATGTACAAGGACATTGACTTAGCCAGAAGAGTTCACATACAGCGACTAAGATGGCTGGGTCATTTAGTGCGGATGGAGCCCAACCTTCCCGCTAAGAAAGTCTTCGAATCCAACCCAGATGGACGGCGCAGTAGAGGATGACCTCGCGGTAGGTGGCACAAACAAGTGGAGGGGGACCTCAACCAACTTGGCGTGCGCAACTGGAGGCAGCTGGCTCGTAACCATGCTGGCTGGAGAGGTTTGTTGGTTGAGGCCCAGGTCCACCCCGGACTGTAGCGCCATCTAAAGAAAGAAAAGAAAAAAAGAAAAGTTCTCCCCAAAACACCAACCATACTAAGCGTCCTCTTGAATCCCAATGGATCATGGGCAGAATCAGACGCATTTCTCAACCTGCTCACGCACACTCACTTTCCAGGATGCACGCTTATCTCCAGTGGGAGAAGGCGAATGGTTAAATGCCAGCAGGAAGAAGGACGCCAAAAAGAAGCAGCAAGGGGTCATAAGAACGAAACCTGACGCCATTGTCATCAAAGCTACGGGAGCCCTTTCTTACGCGGATATACTACGCAAAGTAAAGGCAGATCCCAAACTGGAAGCAGTTGGAAAAGCGGTTTCTAAAATTAGGAGGACACAGAAGGGAGACCTCCTAATACAACTCAAGGAGACAGGAGGAAAGACCACCGATTTTAAAGGCGTGATCAGCGAAGCCTTAGCGGAGCAAGCGAGTGTAAGAACACTTACGCACCGCACTACTCTCGAGGTCAAATACATCGATGAGGTCACTACAATGGTTGACATAATCGATGCAATTAGAACCCAGTTTGGAGTGAAAGTCTTACCGGCAGACATCTTATCCCTGCGAAAGGCATTCGGAGGGACTCAGACAGCAACCATCAGTCTTCCAGTAGAAGACGTAAGAAAACTGTTAGAAGCCGGGAAAATTAAGATTGGGTGGGTAGTCTGCCGAATTCGTGAAAAGACACTGCTGAAAACGTGCTTCAAGTGCCTGGAGTATGGTCATCTAGCCACACAATGCAGAAGCGAAGAAGATCGCTCGAAGCTATGTAGGAGATGTGGTGAAGGGGGCCACATAGCGAAAAATTGCGATAAGCAACCATCCTGCATGTTCTGCAAAAAAAAACACCCAGACGACGCGCATCATATAGCTGGTAGCAGAAGATGTCCGGTCTTCAGGAGAGCTATTACAAGTAAAATACCATGAAGATACTACAAATAAATCTTAATCACTGTAGAATAGCCCAGGACATCCTGGCACAAACGGCCAAGGACGAAAGAGCCGACGTTGTTATGATCAGCGAGCCCTATAAATGTCCCGAACAGAACAATAACTGGATCTGTGATAAAGCAAAACAGGTGGCAATATGGATATGTGGACCCCATGCCTTCCAAGAAACTAACGACCAAACAGAAGGCTTCGTGCGTGCGAAAATAAATGGAATCCATTTCTATAGCTGCTATGCAAGACCCAGCTTGACGACCAGCGAATATCAACTAATGCTGGACCATCTAACCGCGGATGCGCTCCAGAGAGCCCCAGTGGTTATAGGAGGAGACTTCAACGCGTGGGCCACAGAATGGGGTAGCAGGCTCACAAACACCAGAGGGCAGGCCTTATTGGAAACATTCGCTCCCCTAGCAATAGGCATTGCTAATAAGGGCCGGGCAAATACTTACCGGAAGGCTGGAGTAGGCTCCATCATTGACATTACCTTTGCGAGCAACTCCATCCTGAAAAACATAAAGTGGAGGGCCAGTGAGGAATATTCACACAGCGACCATCAGGTGATAATACTGGAAATAAAAGGGAAAAAACCAGTCCAGCTCCCAAAACTTACTGGCCCAAAATGGAACGACCGATCTTTCGATAAGGATGCATTCGAAGAGATGTTGAGCGGTGATCAAACTCCAAGCGGAACAGCGGAGACCCTCGCGCACCACCTCACAGGCACCATCACCACAGCGTGCGACGCATCAATGCCTAGGAGAACAAACACCAGGAAGGCATCACCGTGTTACTGGTGGAACGAGGAAATAGGCGAACTTCGGGCCAAATGTCTACAAGCCCGGCGCAAAGTTCGACGATCAAGAAGGAGGGCGGATTTCCAACAATGCCTGGACGCCCTTAGACTGGCGAGACGTAACTTAAATAGAGCCATCAAGGAAAGTAAAACTGCGTATTTTAAACGTCTCTGTCAAGAAGCCGACATTAACCCATGGGGCTCGGCATACAGAATGGCGATGACAAAATTGAAGGGTTATAAGACTCCTCAAATAACATGTCCGATAATGCTGAGATCCATAGTAGAGCACCTCTTCCCTCAAAGGCCTGCTACTATGTGCAATATTATACGAGAAGTCAATCCAGAAGATATTCCTTTAATTACTCACGAGGAGCTGCAAAGGGCATGCAGCAAGATAGGTGACAACAAGGCGCCGGGACCTGACGGCATCCCGAATAAGGCAGTAAAGGCAGCTGTAAAAAAAAGACCAGACCTCTTCATATCAACAATGCAGAAATGCCTTGAAGAAGGAACCTTTCCCGAAAAATGGAAGACGCAGCATTTGGTCCTACTGCCAAAAGGAAAGAAGCCTCCAGGGGAACCATCATCCTATCGTCCAATATGCCTATTGGACACCATGGGAAAGATCCTCGAGAAGATAATCTATAATAGATTACTCGCAGTAGCAGAAGAGAAAGGAGCCCTCTCAGATCACCAATTTGGTTTCAGAAGAGAACGATCTACTGTTGATGCCATAAGAGCGGTAGTTGATATCGCCAAAGGTGCCATCGAAGGCGAAAGATGGCTCTATGGCACAAAGGAGTATTGTGCAGTAGTAACGCTGGACGGTAAAAACGCATTTAACTCTGCGGACTGGTCGTTTATTAGAAGGTCACTTGCCAGGATGGATACGCCATATTACCTGCTACGGATAGTGACGAACTACTTCAACAACAGGAAGCTGAGGTACAACACCGATGATGGGGTAAAATACTACGACGTAACTGCGGGAGTTCCACAGGGATCGGTTTTAGGGCCACTATTGTGGAACATCATGTACGACGGAGTCCTACGATTAACTCTACCTGGCGGAGTAACGATAATTGGATTCGCCGACGACATTGCAGTCGTGACAGTAGCTAAACAGATCCATGCAGTAGAATCAGCTACAAATGAAGCAATTGCCCGGATAAAAGATTGGCTAATATCCGCCGGACTAGAACTAGCTGACCATAAGACAGAAGCTGTTCTTATAACCAGCCGGAAAACCGTCGAATTTGCCAACTTTCAGGTTGGTAACCAAACCATCAGGTCGAAGGAGGCGGTTAAATACCTTGGAGTAATGCTGGACAACAAGCTACGGTTTAAAACGCATGTTGATTTTGTTGCCAAAAAAGCATCGCATATGCAGGGAGCTCTCTCGCGTATCATGCCTAACATCGGTGGACCTGGATACGCTAGAAGGATTCTACTCTCTAGAGTTATCACCTCAGTTCTGTTGTATGCCGCCCAAGTCTGGGCGGAGGCACTGAGGACGAAGGAGACCAAAAGGAGACTATTGTCATCATACAGACTCTGTGCGCTACGGACAATCAGCGGCTTTCGAACCATCTCTGACGAAGCTGCATTTGTCATAGCTGGAATGATCCCCATCGATATTCTCGCAGATGAAATGCTGAGGATATATAACAGAAGAGCATTGAGTCATCACGACGCCACTGGTATCAAGGTGATAAAAATCGAAGAAAGGGCAGCGTCAGCAGCTATGTGGCAAGCTCGTTGGGCTAATACAACAAAAGGCAGATGGACATATAAACTTATACCGACAATCCAAGACTGGATAAGTCGAAAGCATGGAGACTGCAACTATCATCTAGCGCAGTTCCTGTCTGGCCACGGTGGCTACCGCAAATATCTACACCGTTTTGGACATGACAACTCACCATCCTGCCCGGAATGCCCAGGTGAAGATGAAGATACGGAGCACGCAGTGTTTTACTGCACACGTTTCACGGCATGGAGAATTACTCTGCCAAGTCCGTCACTACTCCTCGACCATATGTTATAGTCGGAAGAGAATTGGATGGCAATATGTTCCTTCGTAACAACTCTACAAAAAGAGCTGCGGAGAATAGAAGAGCTAAGAAGAGCAGCTGAAGCAGCGGAAGAAGCTGACACAAGAAGCATAGCATAAATTGCTAAGCAGCCCCGCGAAGTAATACCTAACGGCAGTCCCGCGGGGAGAGTGGTTGAAGTGTGTAGGGTGTGTGTTTAGTACGTAGGCGTATTCCTGAAATCGATTACTCAGGTTTGCGAATCGTGCATGCTAGTAGCACTCGGGCTATTAGTATCTATGAAGATTACACATCCCTGGCGCAATCCAAAAAAAAAAAAAAAAAACGCTTATCTCCAGTGATGACCTTGCCCTGGCAAATGTTGAACGCCCGCCGGCACCTCCTCATCTGATCTGTGAGAATAAGCTGAAATGTGTGGTGAACCACTTCGGACCATTCAAGGCCCCGGGGCCGGATGGTATTTTTTCGGCAAAACTCCAGACGGACTTCAAAATTATATGAGAGAATCTTTCCTGCATTCTGAGGTGATGTCTCGAGCTCGGAACAATGCCAACCACATGGACTGAGGTGAGAGTGGGTTTTATACCCAAACCAGGCAAGTTATCGCACGCCGTCCCAAAGGACCTTAGACCAATCAGTCTATCATCATTCCTTCTCAAGATTCTGGAAAGAATCCTAGACCTACACATCGAGGCCAACATTGATAGCAATTGGCTATCTGCATACGTCACAACACGCCTGCCAAAAAGGCAAATCTGTTGAAACGGTCTTACCCTCCATCATTCACCCCATCGATAAATCACTCTCAATCAACGAGTTTACCATAGTGTCATTTCTGGACATAGAGGGAGCTTTCAACAACGTTGAAACTAATTCGATTACCAATGCCCTACGCAGGCTTAACATCTGCGAACCCATCTGTTGTTTCATAGAGCACATGCATAGTGTAATAACAGCATATTTCGGAAGTATCACCATCAAACGACGTGCACATCGAGGCAACCCTCAAGGGTGTGTACTGTCTCCTCTACTATGGAATCTAGTGCTCAACGAAGCCCTTCTGAAAATCGAAAAAAAACCGTAGGCAAGGTTATTGCCTACGCAGGTGATGTCGCTGTCCTAATGACAGGCAAATATCCGCAGACGGTAGCCGACATCGGCTCCCACTTGGGGCCTACAACCGAGCATCTTGTACTGGTTATACATATAGGTAATAAAACCGATTCTTATGTATAAAGTACTGGTATGGTGTACCAGTCTCTCTCCCTTGAGAGGAAGTCCAACTTATCCTAACCTATACCTATAATGGAAAAAACTCAGCGAGTTGCATGTCTCAGCATAACCGGTGCACTGAGAACTTCTCCCACAGTGGCGCTAAGAACCATGCTCCACCTACTTCCCATCGACATCGTCAGTAAACAATTGAGTATCAGCTAAGCAATAAGACTGAGAGGCTCCAAGCAGTGGTAGGAGCAACGCACGGGACATGCCAAAATACTTTCGATGGGGGGCATGTTATGATATAGAAAACTTACTTAAACTAATCGTAACTTAAACGTAAGGACTAAGTCAAGGACTACTTAAATTTAACTTTCTTCATACTTAAATTAATGGATTGTAAATTAATACTACACTGAATAACTTTTTATATTTAATTATAGCCAAAACACCTGTTAATGCTAATGTAAACGAACCCTATGGTTCGATAAAGCGCTTCTGTGTAGCTTTACATGATCGGTAAATTATATCAATTATATTAACCCTACAACCCATACCGGGTGCGTGGGAACCCCACTACGAACAAAAAGATCTTTTATTTTTTTTTTTAGAAAATCCGTTATTTTTAGTGAGTTTTTTTTTTGGTCGGCAAAATCGCATCGTCACCTCCTCGCGGTGCCCGCTGGATAGCTATCTGATAGTGAACTAACGATGAGCGTATGATGAGTCTGACGATATATGTGCAGCTGAACACTCAGACCTTTTTCTTTTTTCATCTCTTGTTGACCTGATTGACTGAAATATGCGTCCCAGAAGTCTAGCAAGAGCTCCTCAGAAGGAGGACGTGCGGCGGATGAATTCTCTCGATGGAATCAACGCTGACCTTTACAGACCAGCGGATACCTTACCGGAGCTACTTCGACATATTTGGAGCTGAGGTCTGTAAGGATTTTCAATACTACGTCAGGGTATTGAAAAAGAGATGGTGGCGGATGAACCCTTAATGGGCAAACGGCAGCGCTCATATCCCCGAAGTGGGTTACTGACATCGGTGTATCCGGCCTCTTGTCCTAGGGGTACAAAAAAATAAAAAGGATCTGGCCTTCCAGGTTGGGGGTTGTGCCGTCGGGTTAACCTTCCTACCACGCAAAAAACCTCTGGTTACGAAGCAACCAACAGCCTCGGATACGGATGATCTTACTGTTGACGACCCATGCAAACGTAAAAAGGACAATGATCTTCGTGTCTGCACATGGAATGGTTGGTCCCTCTACAAACCACGTGCAGCCGAACAACTTGCGGGGGCCCTAGAGTGTCTCAAAGTAGACATTACCGCCATCCAAGAAGTGCGATGGGATGGGCCGGGCAAGAGGAGTATGAAAAACTGCGACATCTACTACGACGATTGCTGCAGACAAAAAGGACAGCGTCTATTCGCGTGCGGATTTGTCATTGGAGGCAGACTTAGGCAAGAAGTCTTGAGTTTCCGGCATGTGAACGAGCGCCTTATGACTATCCGTATCAAGGCTAAATTTGCCAATATTAGGTTATTATGCGTTCACGCATATATAGCTGGTTAGCTATTTATGCTCTTCATTCGCTGTCTTCCGCTCCTTGTTCCAAAAGTGTTGCCGGTTGGACTTGGTTGCTCTTTCTGACTCTTTCCAGCCGCCTAAGTTCCTGCACGACTATCGCTGCAACTTGTTTCACCGCGTCCCATATTGCATTCGATGCTACCATATGGTGCACAATGTTTTCGGGGGTTGGTATTTCTCCAATTTTTTCCTCCAGTTCTCTGTGCTCTATATGAAAACGTGGGCACTGAAAAAATACGTGCTGAGCGTCTTTTGAGGCCTCTCCGCAATTTGCACAGTTGGGAGATTCATCGAGCCCAAACCTGTTGAGATACGCTCGAAAGCAGCCATGTCCGGTTAGGAACTGGCTAAGATAGAAATCTACCTCTCCGTGTTTCCGGTCCATCCATTTTTGGATATCCGGTATAAGTCGATGGGTCCATCTTCCCTTTGTAGCTCGAAAGCCAAGATATCCGCTGGTAGCATTCCCGCGATGACACATACTGCCTCGTCTGACACCGTACGGAAGGCACAGCATACTCTCAGCGCACATAGTCTGTTGACAGAGTTTATCCTTCTTGCGTAGGTCTTTTCGCCATAGCGAAAGCCCTTAATGGGCCAACGGCAGCGCTCATACTCCCGTAGTGGACTACTGGCACCGGTGTACCCGGCCCCTCGTCCTAGGGGAATAATTAAGGAACTGGCCCTCCAGGTTGGGGGTTGTGCCGTCGGGGTAACTTCCCTACCTCGTAAAAAGCGCATGGTTCCGAAACAACCAAAAGCCTCGGATAAGGATGACTCAACTAATGACGATCCCAGCAAACGAAATAAGGACAACGACCTTCGGATCTGTACGTGGAATGTTCTGTCCCTTTACAGACCACGTGCAGCAGAACAACTAGCAGAGGCCCTAGACTGCTATAAAGCAGATATTACCGCCATCCAGGAAGTGCGATGGGATCGGCCGGGCAAAAAGAGGATGAAAAACTGTGACATCTACTACGGTGATTGCTACAGAGGCAACAGGCAACGCTTATTCGGATGCGGATTTTTCATACGCGGCAGACTTAGGCAAGAAGTCTTAAGCTTCCGACACGTGAGCGAGCGTATTATGACTATCCGGATCAAGGCTAAATTCGCTAACATAAGCCTAATATGTGTTCATGCCCCCACGGAAGAAAAGGACCCTGCCACCAAAGAGTGTTTCTACGAGCTCCTCGACAAAACATACGAGCAATGTCCTAAATACGACGTTAAAATCGTATTGGGCGATTTTAACGCCAAAATAGGAAAGGAGGACGTCTTTCGTAGGGCAGTCGGTAAGCATAGCCTACACGACACCACGTCTGATAACGGACTAAGGCTAATTGATTTCGCTGTGGAGCGAAATGTCACCATAGCAAGCACATGGTTTCCTCATCTCGATATTCATAAGCAGACATGGCGGTCCAATGATCATGTAACGATCAACCAAATTGATCATATTGCGATCGACGCAAGGCATGCCTCCAGTATTCTGGATGTCCGGACCTTCCGAGCGGCCAACATAGACTCGGATCATTACCTTGTTGTAGCCAAGGTACGAATGCGGATATCCCAATCTGAGCAACAAAGAAGAATTACTGTGAGAAAATTTAACGTCGAAAAGCTTCAATCGCAAGAGACCGCCAGACTCTCCGCTGAACGCGTATCCCGAAATCTCTCAATCACCCCTACGCGGCCAGCATCAAGTACTGAAGACCAGTGGCAACGCTGCCAACATGCCATCAGAAACGCCGCGACTGATGTGCTGGGTCTCGCTCGACTACCACCGCGAAACCCCTGGTTTGACGAAGAATGCCGGCGAGTGCATGCAGCAAAACAAGAGGCATACAAAGCGGCGCTGCAAAGGAAGACGAGAGCTGCTCGTGAGCTCTACGAGCAAAAGAGACGGGAAGAGCATCGGCTTCTCCAAAAGAAGAAGAAAGAGCATGAGAAGCGCGCGTTTGAGAATATCGAGAGTCTATACTCCAGGAACAATGTACGGAAGTTTTACCAAAAGGTAAAAAGAACGTGTCAGAGAAGTAATACCCGTACAGAAACCTGTAGAGATGAAAATGGAAACCTCGTAGTAGAATCACAGTCGGTGCTGAGAATATGGAAAAACTACTTCTGCAGACTGTATAACGGCGACGAAGACCAACATCCCGCTGTCAGGCAGAATGAACCATTCAACATAGACGATGATAGTCAAAATTTCCGTCCACCTGATCAAAACGAAGTGAGGATAGCAATATCCAAGCTAAAATCGAACAAGGCTGCTGGACCTGACGGCTTACCGGTCGAACTTTTCAAGGCAGCTGGGGATGAATTGGTAGAGTGCATACACCAACTCATTTCTAATATTTGGTCAGACGAGTGTATGCCTGATGAATGGAATCTCAGCACCGTTTGCCCGATCCACAAGAGAGGAGACCCCCTCAACTGCGCTAATTATAGAGGCATCAGTCTCCTCAACATCGCATACAAGATCTTTTCTGCGACATTGTATGAACGCCTGAAACCCTTTATCAACAGCCTGATTGGACCCTATCAGTGCGGTTTCAGGCCAGGAAAGTCCACCATCGATCAAATCTTCACACTTCGGCAGATCCTGGAGAAAACCCAAGAATTCCAAATCGATACTCACCATCTCTTTATCGATTTCAAGGCCGCCTATGACAGCATCTATAGAGAAGAGCTTTATAGAGCCATGTCTAGTTTTGACATCCCTGCCAAACTTGTCCGTCTGTGCAGGCTGACGATGGAGAACGCTCGCTGCTCCATCAAGGTCGGTAATGACCTCACCGAGACCTTTGATGTCAAAAAAGGTTTTAGACAAGGTGACGCGCTGTCATGTGACTTCTTCAATATTATACTTGAACGGATTGTGCGGACCTCATAAGCCAACACCGGAGGCACAATCTATTACAAGTCTGTACAACTGCTTGCATACGCCGACGATATAGACATTATCGGAAGATCTCAGCGGGCTGTCACCGGTGCTTTTGCAAGCATTGAGGCGGAAGCGGCCAAAATGGGTTTGGCGATAAACGAGGGCAAAACCAAGTATATGCTGTCAACTAGAAGGGAAAACCAACACCGACGAATTGGACAAAACGTCACCGTGGGCAGCTATAACTTCGAGGTAGTAAGGGACTTTGTCTACCTTGGCTCTGCTATAAATTTTACTAACAAAATCAGTGCAGAAATCAATCGAAGAAGTACTCTTGCCAATCGCTGTTTTTTTGGGCTTATAAGGCAATTCAACAGCAAAGCCCTATCTCGAGCAACTAAGGAGACTCTATATAAGACCTTGATCATCCCAGTCCTGCTTTACGGCGCTGAAACATGGACTT
This sequence comes from Brachypalpus laphriformis, assembly GCA_945910035.1. Taxonomy (NCBI): domain Eukaryota; kingdom Metazoa; phylum Arthropoda; class Insecta; order Diptera; family Syrphidae; genus Brachypalpus; species Brachypalpus laphriformis. The sequence goes on from OX246754.1 coordinate 92,337,911, forward strand.
TATTAAAAGAGGATGAAGATATCCTTGGTCGCTTCGAGAAAAAAATTCTTCGTAAGATTTTCGGTCCCGTTTGCGTTGACGGGTTTTGGAGGAGAAGGTTCAATCACGAACTATACGAGCTATACAGCGACATCGACCTAGTCAAAAAACTGCGTATTGGACGTCTGAGATGGCTAGGACATGTAGAGCGAATGGACACCAACGCTCCGGCCCGCAAAGTCTTCGAATCCAACCCGGAGGGACGACGCAGTAAAGGGAATCATCGCGGTAGGTGGCGCGCACAAGTTCAGGGGGACCTCGACCAACTTGGAGTGCGCAATTGGAGGCAATTAGCTAAAGACCGAGCTAAATGGAGAGGCTTGTTGGTTGAGGCCCAGGTTCACGCCGAACTGTAGCGCCACCTAAGTAAGTAAGTAACGTGGACTCGGATCACTACCTAGTTGTAGCCAAGGTACGGATGCGGATATCCACAACGGAGCGAAATCAATGAAATACTGTGAGGAAATTTGACGTCGAAAAGCTACAATCGCAAGAGACCGCCAGAACCTTTGCCGATCGTGTTTCTTCTAGTCTCAATCTAAGTCCTATGCCACCAGCAGCAAATGCGGAAGACCAGTGGCAGCGTTGCCAACAAGCCATCAGAGATGCTGCCTCTGATGTGCTGGGTTTCTCTCGCCCACCACAATGAAACCCCTGGTTTGATGAGGAATGCCGGCAAGCACATGCAGCAAAACAAGAATCGTACAAAGCGGCGCTGCATAGAAGGACTAGAGCTGCTTACGAGCTCTACGTGAGCAGGAGAAAAGAGGAACATCGACTTCTCCGAAAGAAGAAAAAGGAGCATGAGGAGCGCTCAATCGAGGAGATTGAGAGACTTTACTGCAGGAATGATGCTCAAAAATTTTACCAAAAGGTAAAAAGAACATGCCAGGGTTTCAAAGCCAGAACAGAAGCCTGCAGGGACGAAAATGGCAACATAGTAGTCGGTGCTGAGGATATGGAAGGAACACTTCTGCAAAACGGCAATGATGATCAATATTCCGCTGTCAGGCAGAATGAGCCATTCAACAGTGATGATGGCAGTCAAGATTCCCGTAAAACCGATCAGAATGAAGTGAGGATAGCGATATCTGAACTTAAATCCAACAAAGCTGCTGGAGCCGACGGCCTTGCCGCTGAACTTTCCAAGGCAGGAGGAGATGAGTTGGTAAGGAGCATGCACCAGCTCATCTGTAAAATCTGATCGGATGAAAGTATGCCCGATCATTTACCCGATCCTAAAGAAAGGAGACCCTCTGAACTGCGCCAACTACAGAACTATAAGTCTGCTAAATAACGCATATAAGATCCTGTCTGCCGTACTATGTGAACGCCTAAGACCGATCGTCAACAACCCGATATGTCTTTATCAGTGCGGTTTTAAGCCTGTAAAATCCACCATTGACCAAATATTCACACTACGGCAGATCTTGGGAAAAACCCATGGATAATGATAGCGTGTATAGAGACGAGTTATACAGAGCCATGTGTAGTTTTGGCATCCTTGCTGGCTGGAGAGGTTTATAGGTTGAGGCCCAGGTCCTCGGATCATTACCCTGTTGTAGCCAAGGTACGAATGCGGATATCCCAATCTGAGCAACAAAGAAGAAGCATTGTGAGAAAATTTAACGTCGAAAATCTACAATCGCAAGAGACCGCCAGACTCTTCACTGAACGCGTATCCCGAAATCTCTCAATCACCCCTACGCGGCCAGCATCAAGTGCCGAAGACCAGTGGCAACGCTGCCAATATGCCATCAGAAACGCCGCGACTGATGTGCTGGGTCTCGCTCGACTACCACCGCGAAACCCCTGGTTTGACGAAGAATGCCGGCGAGTGCATGCAGCAAAACAAGAGGCATACAAAGCGGCGCTGCAAAGGAAGACGAGAGCTGCTCGTGAGCTCTACGAGCAAAAGAGACGGGAAGAGCATCGGCTTCTCCAAAAGAAGAAGAAAGAGCATGAGAAGCGCGCGTTTGAGAATATCGAGAGTCTATACTCCAGGAACAATGTACGGAAGTTTTACCAAAAGGTAAAAAGAACGTGTCAGAGAAGTAATACCCGTACAGAAACCTGTAGAGATGAAAATGGAAACCTCGTAGTAGAATCACAGTCGGTGCTGAGAATATGGAAAAACTACTTCTGCAGACTGTATAACGGCGACGAAGACCAACATCCCGCTGTCAGGCAGAATGAACCATTCACCATGGACGATGATAGTCAAAATTTCCGTCCACCTGACCAAAACGAAGTGAGGATAGCAATATCCAAGCTAAAATCCAACAAGGCTGCTGGACCTGACGGCTTGCGGGCCGAACTTTTCAAGGCAGCTGGTGATGAATTGGTAGAGTGCATACACCAACTCATTTCTAATATTTGGTCAGACGAGCGTATGCCTGATGAATGAATTCTCAGCATCGTTTGCCCGATCCTTCAACTGCGCCAATTATAGAGGCATCAGTCTCCTCAACATCGCATACAAGATCTTTCTGCGATAATGTGTGAACGCCTGAAACCTTTTATGAACGCCTGATTGGACCCTATCAGTGCGGTTTCAGGCCAAGAAAGTCCACCATCGATCGAATCTTCACACTTCGGCAGATCCTGGAGAAAACCCGAGAATTCCAAATCGATACTCACCATCTCTTTATCGATTTCAAGGCCGCCTATGACAGCATCTATAGAGAAGAACTTTATAAAGCCATGTCTAGTTTTGACATCCCTGCCAAACTTGTCCGTCTGCGCAGGCTGACGATGGAAAACGCTCGCTGCTCCATCAAGGTCGGTAATGACCTCACCGAGACCTTTGATGTCAAAAAAGGTTTTAGACAAGGTGACGCGCTGTTATTTGACTTCTTTGATATTGTACTTGAACGGATTGTGCGGAAATCACAAGCCAACACCGAGGCACAATCTATTACAAGTCTGTACAACTACTTGCATACGCCGACGATATAGACATTATCAGAAGAACTCAGCGGGCTGTCACCTGTGCGTTTGCAAGCATTGAGGCGGAAGCGGCCAAAATGGGTTTAGTGATAAACGAGGGCAAAACCAAGTATATGCTGTTAACAAGAAGGGAAAGCCAACACCGACGAATTGGACAAAACGTCACAGTCGGCAGCTATAACTTCGAGGTAGTAAGGGACTTTGTCTACCTCGGCTCTGCTATAAATTCTACAAACAAGATCAGCGCAGAAATCAATCAAAGAATAACTCTTTGCCAATCGCTGTTTTTTGGGGTTTATAATCCAATTCAACAGCAAAGCCTTATCTCGAACAACTAAGGAGACTCTATATAAGACCTTGATCATCCCAGTCCTGCTTTACGGCGCTGAAACATGGACTTTATAAAAAGAGGATGAAGATATCCTTGGTCGCTTCGAGAGAAAAATTCTTCGTAAAATTTTCGGTCCCATTTGCGTTGACGGGTTTTTGAGGAAAAGATTCAATCACGAACTATACGAGCTGTACAGCGACATCGACATAGTCAAAAAACTGCGTATTGGACTTCAGAGATGGCTAGGACATGTAGAGCGAATAGACACCAACGCTCCGGCCCGCAGAGTCTTCGAATCTAACCCCGAGGGACGACGCAGTAGAGGGAATCATCACGGTAGGTGGCGCGCACAAGTTCAAGGGGACCTCGACCAATTTGGAGTGCGCAACTGGAGGCAATTAGCTGAAGACCGAGCTAAATGAAGAGGTTTGTTGGTTGAGGCCCAGGTTCACCCCGAACAGTAGCGCCACCTAAGTAAGTAATTTTGTAGTGTTAACATTTGTTACCAGCACAACTGTAGATATGGTAGTCCTCATCTGCATAAACCGGCAGATTTTGGCTATATTCAGCTTCTTGCGGATGTGCAATAAATTTTCTCGCTCTCTTGACTAGCAGCCACCCAGCACGAAACATCCTTCCCTTTAGCGGGAAAATGAAAACCTTTTTTGATTATTTCGATTCTTTTGATCGAATTAAAGGAGTAATAAATTATAACGTTTTTTTGGAATATCGCATTTTCTCTTTAATTCGCTATCAGGCACAGTAACTGAAGCCTAGAGACCGTTTACAGTACTATATATTTACCAATTGGATGTTTGAACAACAAGCACATGATGCAGATTTATGAAAAAAAAAAAATTATTTGAAGCATATTTCTATACTAAACGGGTACGTTAACAAGCAAAATTGTCGCATTTGGCGTACTAAAAATCCACAATTCATTCAATAAAATCCTATGCACCCAAAATGACTTACTGTTTGGTACGGTTTTTGGTCTCAAGGATTCATCGGACCGTTATTATGATGAACGGTGAAAGTTATCGCGACATGTTAACAACATTTTTGTGACGTGAATTGGATGACAAAAAAAAAAACAAATATTTGGCGCAACAGCTCTTTAAAGTGCCACGGCCTAGCTGCTCGCAACTACTCATGTTGTGTGCGTTTTATGTATTTTTCAAACGAATGGAAGGGACCCACTGTTTAATGCCGAATCCAAACGGCGATTTGAGAAGCTTTTTTTCGTTACAACAATACTCTCGGATGTTTGTCAGACGCTCGCGAGAGGTGGGACCGTGAAAAAACTTGTTGGTGTTTTCTGGGATTCGAATTTGGAATCTTAAGCGTAGTGATCCGACACACTAACTACTTACGCCATGGCGCCCACCAAATTGAATGACATGAATTTGCACAATATATGGTTTCCGCAAGATGGTGCCAGTTGTCACACAGCTGTGGCGCATGCAATCGAGTGGCGCGCACTCTAGAAGCGAGCCGAATCAAATTCCTCCGTGATCTCCGTCTCCGTAGTAAGTGGAACAACGCAACAACGGAGCTGAACTCAACCATTCCTGTGAGCCAACTGCACACGTCCGCAGTTGTGAAATAGTTTCGACTCTCGTTCAGCTCAACACAACTAACTTCGACTTTTGTTCGTCTCAAGAGCAACCATCTCGTCATCCAATCATTCTTCGATCATCGTTCACCGCCATCGGACGGACTCGTTGAATCATACTACTTCTTTTGTCATTTGTCTGTCCCCTTTGAACTTTTTATAATAAAGTAATTGTATTTTGGGTAGTGGCATTTGTCTCTTTGGATTGTTCCCGCGACAAACGAACCTCAACAATTGGCGACCCATCGCTCGCTATATTGGGCTACCCCGACGCGGCGAGTACGTCGACGCCACATACTGGTCACCCGACCGTCGTCACATTCTGGTTCCTCCAACGCGGACACGACCGTCGCCGACATCCACGCGACATCTAAGTCCCTACACAGCGCATAAAACAATTACCCTATTTGCTCTTATATGTAGTTTGCGCACAGTAGGGGTTATGAATACCATATGAATATGAATATGCATATTTATACACAGTGCGGGCGTTGGAAAAGATAGATAGAGAGAGAGAGAGAGAAAAATTTGGTGTAGTGGTTTGAAGCTCAGTTGCTTATGCTTCAGAGAAATGCGAACGAAATTCCCAGGACACTTTATTTCACGAATCACTGTGGTCAAATGGTCTCCGAGATCTTGCGAATTTTGCTCTGCGGCTACGTAAAAAGTTAGGTTTATCACCTACGCCAATAAGCCCAAGCCGATTCCAGAACTGAAGGACGAAATCATATAAGTTATAAAGGAAGTACAATCCGAACTACATATGTCAAAAAGTCATGGAAAATTTCGATACGCGCATCCATTGTTGCCAGAGGAATCGTGGTGGGCATTTACCGAATATTGTGTTTCCTTCATAAACGTCACAATGAAATAAAAAAAAAAAATGTTTTCAACTAGTTTTTTTGTGTTTTATTAAAAAAATATAATTGGCGCTCTTATTGAATCATCTTTTATTTCTAACTAATCACTTCGCACAAAAGGCTTTTGGTTCGTTTTTTCTTCGTCCCGAAGATTTTACAATCACAAAAAGAAAAGGACCTCTTATGATGAACAAGCACTTCTTGCTTTTTGCACAACGGATTGGAGTATTCAGAGCTCAGGTTTTGAAATCCATATATATAATACTAACAAACAACCCATTTTATTCGAATGTATTTAATGACAACTGCTTAGGGTAAGCTGCAACTCGTCGCTAAGTGGCGCTATTAAAAAGTGGGTAATGCATAAGCTTAAGCATTGAAATTGCGTGAAATGTACACAACAACGGTTCAACATGCCTTCTTGAAAAGTCTTACAAAGGATGTAGACAGGCACTAATTTGATATGTAACATACATATGAACATGTGTATATGTACTAAAACGTCTTCAATTATTCATTTTGCCTTTGTTTCAGTCAATGTTTTTTTTCTTTTAAAAATCGGTTAGAAGATCCATTAGCATTCGCAATTTCTTTATCCCTTAGTCAGGTAATCGTAATGACTTTCCAAATAATCTCTTTCTGTTAGTTCTGCAATAGAGTGTTAAGGATATGATATACTTTTGTGTACATGTGTATCTACGTATACATTTTGTTGCTTGAACAAAATTAATGGATACCTATATAGTCATACCTTCTATCATCTTCTCAACATCATAAGAAACAATAATAAATATGCAGGTATATACACATATACGTATCCATATATCACTCTACAATCAGAGATGCCAACAACACCGGGAATCGGGCGCGTTTCTTGGACGTTAGGACAAAAGATTACAAGATGTTCTACTACGGAACGGAAAAGTCTAAGAACGGAATCGGTATCATCCTTGCGGCAGAGCTACTTGGTAACGTCTTGAGCATTTCGAAGTCCAGCGACCGTTTGATGTCTCTCAAACTAGTAATACAAGGAGAGGTGTGGAATATTGTCAGTGCATATGCTCCCCACGATGGGTACAATCAGAGAGATAAAGATGCATTTTGGCTAGATTTCCACAATCTCCTTAAGAACATCCCAAAAGAAGAATTTCTATTTGTTGGAGGAGATTTGAATGGACATGTCGGGAAATCAAACGAAGACTATGAAGACTGCCATGGAGGACTAGGATATGGCACCAGGAACCTTCCTGGTGAAGACATCCTAAGCATGTGCAAATCACACGGTCTTATCGTGTTAAATACCATGTTCATCAAACAAAGCCGACACCTGATCACTTACAGCAGTGGTGGAGATGAAACTCAGATTGACTACCATTTGGTAGGCAGTTTCATGAAGCCTCGGGTAAAAGATTGCAAAGTGATCCTGGGAGAGGCAATCGCTCGGCAACACCGTCTCCTACTAACAGAAATTTTTATGAAAACACCGAAGAAAAGCAAACAAACGAGGGTCTCTGAGAAAATCAAGTGGTACAATCTGGACAAAGAAAAAGGCGAAGCTTTTGTTTTCGTAATGCAAAATTACCTCTCTCACGCCATCAACGGAGCTGAGGATGAAGAGTGCAGAGCACAAAATATGTGGGATTCCCTACAGCGAACTTGCTTAAAGAAGGCCAAATCACTGCTAGGAGCTTCAAAAGGCCACCATCAACACGCCAAAGAAACATGGTGGTGGAGTGATGAAGCTAAGAAAGTGATAAATGAGAAGAAAGCGGCTTTCAAAGCTTGGTCAAAGTGCCCCTTCTAATAATAATGACGAAAAAGCTCGCCTCGAAATGGAATACAGATGCTGCAAGAAAAAAGCGAAGAAGAAGTGCGCCCAGCTTCAAGCAGAGAGTACGGAGGGCCTGTATCGGGAGCTGGAGAAAATATTTTCCCCGGTTGCTGATGCAAACCAGGCTATCCAGGAGCTGCGAAGACACAATATGAACAAGAGCGCCACTATCTTCAAAATAGCCGCCCAAAGAAGGAAGAATGCTCAGGAGATTCGTTCGCCAAAGTTCATTAGCAATGCTCATGGCCAGCTTCTTGTGGATGACGACAAAATTCTGCAGAGGTGGCGACAGTATTGCGAAGAGCTTTTAAATGAACAGTTTCCCCGGCTATACTTTCCAAGAGCCACCCCTAACTGTGAAGAAATACCCGACATTACAGTCGAAGAAGTTAGTGAGGCGGTTAAATACTCCAAAAAACGAAAAGCGGTTGGGCCAGACGAAATACCCTCTGAGTTCTGGAAAAAGATGGGAGACATCGGGTTCAGATGGCTCAGAATTCTTATCTCCAAATTCGTGAGAGGTGATCCAATGCCGAATCAATGGAGGGAAAGTTACCTCCTCCCTGTATACAAAGGGAAGGGTGATACGCGAAACTGTGATAAATACCGTTCGATCAAGCTGATGTCACACACCATGAAGATCGTTGAGCGGGTATTAGGTGGCCGACTGCGAAAAATAATACGGCTATCTGATGATCAGTGCGGGTTTGTCTCGGGTAAACCAACCACAGATGCAATCCAAAGTATAAGGATCATAATGGAAAAACATCGTGATTCTTTAAGGGATTTGCATATTGTATTGGTTGACTTTGAAAAGGCATTCGACAGACAACCACGAGATATGATATGTGTGGCGCTAAGACATCGAGGGGTTCCAGAAACCTATCTACAGATGATCATGGACATGTACGAAAGAGCAAAGACAAGAGTAAGATGTCCCGCTGGAGTAACCGAAGAGTTCCCAATCAAAGTCGGGGTGCACCAGGGAAGCGTTTTAAGTCCTTTGCTCTTTATTACAGTCCTTGATTATCTGCTTGAAGGTAAAGTGATGGACCCCAAGGTACATCAGTTATTCTTTGCTGACGATGGAGCCATCATAAGTGAGGATCCTACATCCCTGCAACGAGCACTTGATGTGTGGGTGGACGTTTTGGAGGGAAATGGGTATCGCATTAGTTCAAAAAAGACAGAGTACTTGTGCTGCCCGTTCTCTGATCCACTCAGGCCTATTCCAGACATTTATTTGAATGGAACAGTGCTTCCCAAGTGCGAAAAGTTCAAATATCTGGGATCTATGATCAATAGCAAAGCAACTTGTGATGACGACATCAATCATCGTGTAAGCGTAGGGTGGATGAAGTGGCGAGAAAATTCCGCTATCTTCTGTGACAGAAAAATGCCCCCTAAGTTGAAAGGAAGGCTCTACACCGCAGTTGTACGTCCAGCGCTCACATACGGTTCACAATGTTGGACGATGTACAAAAAGTATGAGAGTAAATTAACGGCAGCTGAGATGAAGATGCTTCGCATGACAGCAGGAGTGACAAAGCTTGATTGAATAAGAAGTTCGAAGATCCGTGGAAGCTTTCACATCAAGGAAACCATCGTACAAAAAATAGAGCGCGACCGGCTCAGTTGGTATTGCCACGTTCAAAGAAGAGATCATTTGAACCCTGTTAAAAAGGCAATATCTATGCGCGTTCCAAAGACATCGCGATGTAGGAAAGGCAGGCCTATAAACGCCTGGATCAGACAAATGCGACGACATCGGCATTTCATTGGCCTCAGTAACCGAGTGATCCAAAATCGGCAGGCCTGCCGATATTTTCTGAGGTCAAATAGGCGAACCCCACAGGCGGATCAGTAGAAATGCAGTGAAGTGGGAGGGCTGTGATCCCTTGTTTTCGGATCATAGCCTCGTTGATAAATGGAAGAAGAAGAAGAATCAGAGATGCCAACAAATGCTCACAATTAACGAAGATCTGCAGAAAATCTTACAATGGGGAAAAGCAAACCTTGTGGAGTTCAACGCGAAGAAAACACAATCCACCACCTTTTCCAAAAACAATACATCTACTGTTCCCCCGCTTCAAATGAATAACCAATTAATCGATCCCAAGGAGGACGTGAATTTACTGGTTGTCTTAGTAAACTCCGGAGTAACATGGCATGACCATATATCCAACTTCCATAAAGTTGAGTTATCTTTTCAAAGCAAAGAAGTATTTTACACCGCCACATCTTGTTCTTTGATACAAAGCACAAGTAAGACTGGGGCATAAGTACTGTACTCATGTTTGGAGCTCGGTGCGAAAACGCTATCTAAATCTACTTGACAGCATCCAGAAGCGAGCAGTTGGCTTAATAGAATATCCCTCACTTACGAAATCGGATGAGGATGCCCTTGGTTACTTTGAGAGAAAAGTTCTTCGAGTGATCTTTGATCCCGTCTGCATAGACGGTGAGTGGAGGAGAAGGTTCAATGCCGAATTATACAGCCTATACAAGGACACCGACTTAGCTAGAAGAGTTCACATACAGCGACTAAGATGACTGGGTCATATTAAATGGATGGACCCCACATTTCAACCCGGAAAATTTTTGAATCCACCCCAGATGGATGGCGCAGTAGAAGGCGACCTCGCGGCAGGTGGCACAAACAAGTGCAGGGGGACCTCAACCAACTGAAGGTAGCTGGTTTGTAGCCGGGCTAACTGGAGAGGTTTGTTGGTTGAGGCCCAGGTCCACCCCGAACTGTAACGCAACCTAATTACGGAGGAGATCTTATAAGCTTAGGTATAAATGTGAAGTTCCATGTTGATTTACTAGTTAGTTCGCTGGTAAGCACTGTGGGAACTTTAAAAATGTAAAATATTGAGTTCCGCGCAGTGATTAAATTCCTCACAAATCAAGGAAAAGTGTGGAAAATATACGGAGGGAAATGCAATCAGTTTACGGAACTTCTTGTCGCGGTAAAACCATGGTTTACAAGTGGTCGTGCTGATTTAAACTAAATAAAGAGTCATTAAAAGTGACATTGCAAGACATGAAGTAGTTTTAAGATTTAGGTATGCCCTCATGGAAGATAGTCGAATCGAACTAAAATAAATTTGCAGAAACCTTCCAAATATACGAAGAGGGTTTCAAAATTCTACACGATTACCTTAGGAAGTTAGAAATCAACTCAAGGTGGATGGCAATGATGCTTACGCTGCATAAAAAAATAAAATACCTTGTGGAATGTTGTGAGCAGTTTTCGGAGCTGTATGGTGACAATCCCTCAGAAGTTATCAACAAAATTTTTACTGAATATAAAACATAAGTTCATTATTATGACCCTGAGTCAAAGCAGGAGTACATGACGGTAAAAATGGTGATTCAGCCATTTCAGAAGTTTAAAGTCATACCATCAGCTGCGATGATCATAGCAACAGTGTTTTGGGACGCCACATACCTAAAACTCCTACCGACTTCCCCTCCTTACACATTCCTTCATCCGTCAGCCACACAACAAATTTCATCCTCTCCCGCCTTCCCAAATAAAAAATAAATAAATTAAATTTATTTGGAGACACAAGTCAACGATGAGAAGGTTCTCGTCTGCCGAAAAGAGAGGGAAATGTAACGAAGTGACATATTTCTCTACATCCAACTACCAATCGAGAGGAAAGTAAAAAGGAAACAATAGTATACGTTCAGGCACTTTGCGTAGGACGACCCACGGCAACAAAAAGGGTTGTATAAGTTAACACATAAAACACTGAACTCTTCAAATAACACTCCACGCGCACATCGCATCGTCATCAAAATGCTGACTTAGCGTTTGGCCCACTCGATGCAGCCGCATTCCATCACGTACGGTTAAAGGAAATCCGAATGCACCTGTGGGAACTTGGAACACTGACAGGGCAAGCGAATAGGTATTTAAGGTAGATTAAGATACTTTGTATGTGCAGTTCTGTAGTAAATGTGTAAGGGTAACCTCTGCCCATTTTAATTAAATAAAGTTCTTTTTTTTTAATAAAAGTAAATTTTTGAATTTTTCAGTTATACACTTGGGCACTTGTGCGAATGCCGAAGATTAACAATATGTAAGGGGCGGAGTATTGCATAATCTCAGGCACTTTCCAAGTGGCAGACATGTGGGATAGAGCCAAGAACAACAACAAAAGACACGGAGGCGAAAACAACAACAAAAGACAATGGAAATTTAAGAATTCATACCTCGTTGTTGCAGGAATTCTACATAAGTAAGAGAATGTAAGATGCAGTCGACAGAGCATGCTCAATGGTAAAGACGTACCAATATGGTGCACGGTGGACAGACTCTCTCGAATTCGGTCTCCGAATTAAAACATTGTTTTTTTGCCTTCACCTCAGTGATTGGGCACCTAAATACGGATCCGCTATTGACCACAGCCAACCCGTCCTCCCCCTCCCCAAGCTACGCTCAAGCGTTCACCTCTCGAGAATTATCCCAGTCCGGACTGCCAGCAAGCCCGGACTGCCAACAGGCCTGTACCTTGTACAGACTGCTCAGCACGCCTGTACCTAGCACCGACGGCCAGCAAGCCTGTGTCCAGCACGGACTGCCAGCATGGCCGGACCTTGTCCGGACTGCCACCAAGCCTGTACCTTGCGCGGACTGCCCGGCACGCATGTGCCTAGCACCGATGGCCAGCAAGACTGTGCCCAGCACGGACTGCCAGCAAGCCCGGACCTCGACTAGACTGCCAGCAAGCCTGTACCTTGTACGGACTACCCAGCACCTCTGTGCCTGGCACGGATGGCCAGCAAGCCTGTGCCCGGCATGGACTGCCAGTAAGCCCGGACTTCGTCCAGACTGCCAGCAAGCCTGTGCCCAGCACGGACTGCCAGCAAGCACCTCGTCCGGACTGCCACCGAATCTATACCACGTACGGCCTGGCCAGCAAGCCCTCCAAGCAGATCCACGAGGCACCGCAACACCGGAGACCAGCCGCGGAGTTCCATCCCGAGTCCGACCGGAGTAGTAAATTGATAGATAGATAAAATAATTTTATTTTCTTCAAAAAGTTGTTATAAAACATGGTATTCAAATTAATTGAAATATTCAAAAATGAAATACATGACAATAACTTTAAAAGTTGGCTGTCAAGTTAAAGCGGTTCTATTTGATTACTTTAAGCTTAGTGAGAATTATTTAAAGATATTCTTTCGTTAACAAGGTACCGTATTTCAGAGCGTGTTGCAGGAAATTGTATAACTAGAGATAATTTTTTCCATTTAGAAACGTAAGGAATTGAACGCGGTCAAGTTCATTACTTCCAAGAAATTGTCTCCTGTATGATTTGAACATACGGCATACACTTACGAAGTGGAATGTATTTTCAGTTGCATCAAGGTTGCAGATTGTAATATACCAGCTGTATCGCTGCTAAAGGCCCTGGCATTTAAATTGAGTAGCCCGCACCGGAACTTCAAAATGAGACTGATCATATCGGGGGGATTGATGTCTTCGAAGTAGTTGGGAATATCAGCGTATGATAAATTGCAGTACTCGTCATGAAACTGCGACTGAAGTGCGCGGTTGGTGAATTCCGCCCAGTGGCTTTCTTTAAGTTTAGTGGGAAATGTATTGTGTACTCTGTTTCATTCAGATTTCAAGGTCCAATTGAATTCGATACCAGTTCCCTGGAAAAGCGCAGAACATTCCTTCGCTCAATAGATTGTATTGCTTATTATTATATCCGTCAATCTACGCTGCAGTCTATTTTGAGGGAGCTTAGCGACTCTCCGAATATATCCGAAATGCAGTTTTAGGGTTGTAAGGAACGCTTTAGGGAGGCCTGTTTCAATGTTAAGGACATAGTAGTATTAAGTATTATTATGACATTTTTAAGTGTAAGAATTGTTAGAGGAAGACACTTTTGAATTGTTAAAGAGATAATTGTAGTCCTGCCTCACTAGCAGTAGATGGAAAGCAAATGCAAAGCACAATGTTTAAAAAATCTTCAGTGATTTATTTTCGCAATAAAACTAAACACTGCTAACAATGAAGCAAACAAAAGCACGAACGAAACTGCTTGGAGAAACAAACACAATTTCTTTTTGAAGAATCTTGATTTGAGGAGTTTCTTGCTTGAAATAATTTTCTTGAATTCAAATCTTGATTTCGGTTTTCTTGCGTGAAGGAACTTTCTGGATAACAACCTCCGAATAGAATTCTGCTGATAACTTATAGAGAATAGGTCTTCCCGGAATCAGGACTGCCTTACTCTAGGATCGGGGGCCAGGTAGCACACAGAAAAGTCGTTTAACTCTTGGGTAAGAGTTTTCTCGAGGATCAGGACCGCTTGCGATGATTTCTTGAAAAAACTTTCTTTGGGAACAGGACCGTTTGCGATGAAATTTCAGAGTCCACTATTTTTTCATTTGAAAAATTTTGACTTTTTGAAATTAAAAAAAGCCAAGATAACTCGATGTGATCGAAAAATAACCTGAGCAGGTTCCACACCTACAGGTGTTATCGAGTCGAACGTCAATGACGTCAACCGCCAGACAACCCCGAACTGTAGCAAGTAAGTAATTTTTTTTTTTTTTTTTTTTTTTTTTTTGGTTGCGCCTGGAGGTGCAGGAATCTTCAAAAGATACCAATGGTCCGTACCATTGGTTATGCCCGATTCATATATCTGACAATGCCATCAGTGCTAGTCAGTATATGCCTACGGGCTAAACCTCACCCCCTCAGAGAGGCACTATGAGAACCGGCTGCGCGTACTCATAGTAGTAGGAAATTCGTTCCTCTCATATTTTCATTTTTTTTGTGATGACTACGACTAAGTTGCCTTAACGAGTAGTTTACGCTTCTGTAGTGTTAATCGCGTTAGGTAGGTAGCTTTCCAGTGAAGGCACCTACTAATACCGTCATTACATGCGGTTTTTCCTTACGGCTCTAGGTCGAAAGGTCTTGTTCTTTGTAGTCGGCGCTCAAGGTTTGTCACGTCCATAGTACGGATTATTTCATTATTGCAATGAACATGAAGACGGGTACGAAGTTTGCGAGCAAAGTTTGTTACTTCGTCCCTCACGGTAGCAATTCCTAGATCTCTGTGAATATCACTATTCCTTATATACCAAGGAGCATTCACGATTGCTCTTAGCATTTTATTTTGAAATGCTTGCAGTAGAGCCATATTGCTTGGTTTGGTACAACCCCAAAGTTGTATACCATATGTCCAAGACGGTTTTAGCACTTGCTTATACAGAAGCAGTTTGTTGTATACGCTTAACTTCGAGTATCTTCCGAGTAGCCAATACATTTCTCTAAATCTGATTTCGAGCTCTTCGCGCTTCTTTTTAACGTGTGGTTTCCACTTAAGTTTTGCGTCTAGGGTCATTCCTAAATATTTTGCCTCGTTTGCGTAAGGTATTTGTACCGAGTTAATGGATATAGGTACGTTGTTTATCTTTCTTAACGTAAAATTGACATGCGTTGATTTTGTCTCATTGAGGACTATTCGCCAGGCTTTTGTCCATTCGCATACATTGTTCAAAGCTCGTTGGAGTTTTCCCGTTGATGATTCGACTGACTCATCCGTTACGAGGATAGCCGTGTCGTCTGCGAACGTTGCTACAACGGTCCCTTCATCTTCTGGTATATCTCTTGTGTAGAGCAAGAACAGGATTGGACCGAGAACACTTCCTTGTGGAACACCGGCGTAGATATCTTTGAAATCCGAATATTCACTCCCGTGTCTAACACGGAAAAGTCTGTTTTCAAGATAAGATTCCAATATTCTGTACAACTTTTCCGGTAAGATTACCCTTAGCTTATACCTTAGGCCTTCGTGCCATACCTTGTCGAAGGCTTGCGATACGTCGAGAAAAGCGCTAGAGCATATTTTTTTCCCTTCTAGAGCTTTTTCAATCTCGTTCGTTATTCGATACACCTGATCGATTGTGGAATGTTTGACCCGAAACCCGAATTGATGATCCGGGATCAAGTGTCTTTCTTCAATTACTGGTTGCAATCGTTTCAGCAGAAGTTTCTTGAAGACATTAGATATTATTGGCAGAAGTGAAATGGGTCTATATGATTTCTTGTCATTTGCACATTTCCCCGGTTTCGGAACCATAATAACTTCGGCGACTTTCCATTGCCTTGGAACATATAATAGTCTTAAGGAAGCATTTATAATGTAGAGCAACTTAACCAGCACTTTTTTCGGTAGCTCTTTCAAAATTTCGCCAGTGATTAAATCATATCCCGGAGCCTTGTTATTTTTCAATTTTTGTATTGTCATTCGAAGTTCGGACAGGGATACGGTTTTTACTCTAAAGTTGTCGGGTGCCATATTAACATTCGGATCTTCGATCAACGGTTGTCCATCGAACGGCTTGAACGTTTCCTCTAAGTGATTGGCAAATAATTCTGCTTTCTCTTTATCTTCTTTTGCCCATTCCCCGTTAGCTTTCCTAATTGGCGGCGAGTGCATTACAGGTTTCTTTATGGACTTCAAGGCTTTCCATAGAGAGTAGTTTGAATACTTATCAGCGGTCAGACCCTCGAGGTAAGTAGAAGTCTCGTGATTTTTTAGGTCCTGCAGCACTTTTTTAAGCTTGTTACAAAGATGGTTCAGATAAGTTTTATCCGGTGGCGCGCGGGATTGTTGCCATCTCTTGCGCGCTCTCCTCTTTTCTCGTATGAGGTCTTCGATTTCAGGCTGGTATTTGACTTTATTGTTCCGCGCTTCTGTCTTTCGCAAAGGAGTGTTTTTCCACGCTGAGCTCTGAATGGCTTCGACGAGTTTGTCGATTTCTTCTTCTATTTCGAACGGTGTCTTTAGCGGTACATTTAAAGCAACATTTTCCTTGCAGTCTCTTCTGAAAGCGTCCCAGTTAGTTTTGTTACTAGTTAACATAGGCGGTCCTTCTTTTTTTACTAGACTTCCACCTATTTTCAGAGTGACTGCCGAGTGATCTGAGCATAGATCATAGCATTCTTCGATTTCCGTCAAATTTTTAGTTAACCCTTTTGCGATAAAGAAGTCGACGAGGTCAGGGATTTTATTTTTGTCAGTTGGCCAATAAGTTGGCTTTCCTGTCGAAAAAAAAGTTCACCCCACGTTTCATGCTGGCTTTGTACAATAATCTGCCTTTTGTCGAATTGCATCTTGATCCCCAGAAAGTGTGTTTCGCGTTAAAGTCACCACCTAAGACAAAATTAGGTCCGAGTGAGTCAAAGAGACGAACGAGGTCGTCTTCTACTAGCTTATATCCCGGAGGGAAGTAACTAGATCCGATGTTGTAGTCTAAGTGGTTTATTTTTACGGAGACTGAGCTTATTTGCATAGAATCAAATTCTATTTCTATGTTTTCGGAGTGCTTAATACAGTCTTTGATGTAAAGAGAGGACCCGCCTCTCGAATTTTCCGAAGGATGATTCGCATGGTAATCGCTGTAGCCTTTTATTTTGGGTCTAAGTCCCTTTTTTAAGTGCGTTTCCGATACCAAACATATGTCAATGTTATTTTTCCGTAGAAACACTTCTAACTCGTCGATTTTTTTCAGAAGGCCGTTTGCGTTCCACGTTAGTATCTTAAGTAGCTGTTTCATATTCATGTTTTTTTGATTGTCTTGCGAGGTTTGAACTCGAGCTTGCTCAATTTGTCAAGTATGATTTTATTAACTTTGGTTTGCTCCTCAAATTTTTCCAATATAATGGTAAATATTTGGCTAACCGGATCTGTTGTAGCTGATCTTAATTTGTTTTCGTTTGACGCGACTTGCGCGTACGATCTCGCGTCAACCTGTGGCGGTTTTTTCGCTGCACTTGGACCAGCGACGTTCTCTTGCGCAATTTTTTTATTTCCCTTTATCGGTCGCTTCGTTTTGACTGGCTTAGCGGTCTTGGGCTTATCGGTTTTACGATCTCTTAAGCTTGGGTTCGGGTGTATTGGTTTCTTGAGAGTATCGCGCCTTTTTTGAAGCTCCTTTGCTACTTCACAACCTCGATAGTTTGCTGGGTGCTTGCCTTTACAGTTTATGCAGGTCGCCGGAGCCTGCTTATTTAAGTCACACCCCTCTGATAAGTGGTTCCCGGCACATTTTACACATTTCGGTTCTTTTTGGCAATACGACTGGGTGTGATTGAAACCTTGACAGCGTTTGCACTGAGGTATCGATCGTGTATTCGTACGCATAGGCTCGATTTTAACTACGATATTCAAAATACTTTTTACGTTATAAATATCGTCTATATTTTCGCTTCTATCGAAGGTTAGCATAAAGAGCGGAAGTCCATGCTTGACCAAGATTTCATTGCCTTGTTCCGTTTTCTGCTTTATCTTCTTTAAGATATTAATTGCGTCGATAATTTTCAAGCCTTTTCCTTTAAGGTCATTTATAATGTCATCTTTAGTGCACGAGGGGTGGAGACCCCTTGCTATAACACGGAGTGGTCTTTCTGATTTATTTTCGTAGGTGAACCACTGGATCTTTTCCGCGTTTAGTTTTTTCGATATTGCTCGGTAGCCGTCAGAGTCAACTACATTAATTTTCCAATCATTGTTTCGGAATGACGTTACTTTAAATTCCGATGTCACAGTTCCCTTAAGAAGGCAATGCAATTTATTGTAGTCCGTAAAGCCGACGACGTTTATTGCAGGCGGGGGACGTAATTTTTCGTGAGTTTGTTTCTGTTTCAAGTCTTTTTCTTTGTCTTGTTTTCGTGGCTCGACTTCAGGTGAAGAACCGGCTCTTCGTTTTTTGCTGGGTCTTTTCTTTGAGACCCCATTTGTTTCGCGTGCTAGCTCTTCTTCATCCGTGTGATATTTGGGACTAGCTGCACGGGGTGGGGTAATTTCCCGTTCTCTTTGCAAAAGTGAATTCTTTAACGCCTTGTTTTCCTCTTTTAGTGATTCTACCTCTCTCTTAAGCTCTTGGTAGAGTAGATCCATTTTATTTAGCTTAATACGGAGTTCATTGTTTTCTTCCTCAAAGCTATTACATTTCACTGAGTCCCGTTTCTCTTGCGCTTGCGCTTCCGGCGGACTTCTTTTTCCGGAGACATTCGGTCTTGATGGTGGAGACCGAGTTACCCTTGAATTTCTCAAAAAGGGGTTTATTAAATGCAACAATTGGCTCTCCCCAGAATCCGTAGAGCCTACCTCCGAAGAGGGTGGATTTTCCAGAGAACCTGGACTGCCACCTGGGGTACTATATCTATTTGTTTTACTCATTGCATATTATGTATACATTTTATCCCCGGTATACGAAGGGTGGATTTTAGTCGCCTCTTACGACAGGCATGCCTACCTCGGGTATATTCTGGCCCCTACCCGAAGGGGTAAGTAAGTAATTAAATAAATCATAGAATACTGTTTTATAATGAATAAGAATTACAAATATTTTGCTATACTTCAAAATATTGTTTTCCATGAATTAAATGAGTTTGCCCTTTTGAATTTTTAAGTTTCAATGCCAATAAACGTTTTGTCACTTCTAATTTTGTAGGTATGTACAAGCATTTTTAATATTATCTCTCGTATCGATAACACGGAAACGGTACGTGTTACAAAATTTGCATTGCTTTATCCTTAAATAGAACTCCCAATTAATAAAGGAATACGAGTACCTTATTTTACTAATGTTATACAAAAAAACTTGTAAATTTGTTACGCAGTATAATTACAGCATACAAATAAATATATCGAATGAGCTGACATTGAACTGAAAGTTTCGAATGAATCGTTTGGTGATAATATGAGTACATTAGGATTTGTTGATATACTATTTGCAGGAGATAATGTGTCTCTTGAATGATTGGAATAGAAGACTAACTTTTGCTGATCCGAAAGGTACATAGTTTTGGGGTAGTCATGGTATTGTCGAGGTAGTTAAGGTTTACATGTGTCCAAGTTGTTGAGGGACACTTTCTGGTATTTGGAAAGTGTTGAACTGCGTTCCTTGTGGTTGGTATACCACAAGCATGAGAGTAAAACTTCTGTCTTAGCCAGCTTTATTCTTTTGTTTTTCTTCCAATAATTCAAGGAATTGGCTTTAGTATACGTACTGTAGACCTTTCTGAAGTTTTTTTTTTTCGTATAACGCCGAGATTAATATGATTGACTATGTTCATTTTCTTCAATTCTTCCAGTAGTAGTAGTAGTAGTAGAAGTGATTTTTATTGAACATTAGAAAATTGTTACTAATACATAATTAAATAATCATAAATATGCATTGGCGTTTGCCGTCAGCCTGAAAAGAGAGATTTACAAAATTTTAAAATAGAATTCAAAAGATCTCAATTACTTTATCTGTCTAAATTCGTTTTAGTTATATTCACTAATTTTTCTAAAAAGCTTCATGTAATATTTGTTCCCTGTATTTTAAAGCGGACTTTAAGTGGCTAAACAGAACCTTCCAATTTTGACCGTTTAGTATTGCCCTGAATTCAGCTTCCGGTAGCACATGTTTATCCCAATGGGTTCGCCTTATCGCCTTTAATATTGGGCATACTCCGATGAGATGGAAGACGTCTTCTAAGGCATGCAGGTTGCATAGTGAGCATTCAGAATTTCGTTCGGTTCTATATGGCATGTAATTCAAGCGCAGGAGCTCTCCTCTAGCCTTAAATAATGTTGAAATAACTTCCACACTGTTTTGGTCTTGGAAGTAGTTGAATTCCCTCAAGTCATGTTGAAGAGTTCGATATATGAGTCTGGTTTGACTCTCTTGGGCTTTTACTTTAAATGCCTCACGGGTGGATAGGTCGACCTTAATCAACAGTTCCTGTAGTGCCTCTCTCCAAGATGTAGGATTTTAATCCGCTAGTTGGATATCGTGAATGCTGCAGAGCCTGGACCATTCGAGGAAAAATTGTTGCCTATGGTGTATTATGTGCATTGCAACCAAATTCGGAAGCCTCAATTCTTCCATATTCATTGAAATGTTCTACTAAATTACCGGAAGTAGGTCAATCGTCAATAGATGGAATTAAAAAAAGCAATGAATCAAAGTGCGCGCTAGTTTCCTAGCGCATTTCGTGAAGCTCTTTCCCTATAACAAGATTTTAAATTCTTCTAAAAAAAATGTAAGTTGACAATCGACCGCATGATAGATATACTGCGTGAGTATATAAAAATATAAATAATAATTTAAACAAGAAATGTATTGTAAAACAAATATCTGTACATTGGTTTGGGAATATTTACAGCCTGTTTACATGTAAGCGAAGTCAGAAAAAGGATAGATATTGCCGCACAGTTCTATGAAAGGAGCAACTTCCTAAATTATATACATAGGTGCTGTGAATGGAAAGCATATACGAGTACGGAGGCCTCATAACACCGGATTGTCTGCACTGTCACAAAATATATTAAGACCATATCCGAAAACAAATTTGTCTATAAAGCAAAGGGTTTATAATTATAAACTTACCCGGTCTCGCCGAATAGTTGAATGCGGTTTTGAATATTGGCAAGCAAATGTGGAATTTCCACAGACCGTTGGACGTTAAACTCGATTTGGCAGACCAAATGATTGAAATATGTTATGTTTTAAATAATCTAATTGCAAACAAAAAAAACAGATGAAGTGTAATTTGATGATACTTACTTACTTAAATCCTTGAACCCCTCGAGGGGCATAGGGCGTCAACAACGCCTGCGCGCTATCTTGTTCGGAGTTATGCAACGCGTTTGAGCTGCCTCCAACTCATTCCCAAAGAAATTGATTCCTTCTCGACTGTCTTGTGCCTAGGGCGTCCCGTTGTTCTGCCAGCCTGGGTAAGCGGATTCCACTCAATGGCGTATTTCGTAACGGAGTTGTTTTCACACCATAGGGTGTGTCCAATCCACTGCCACTTTCTTCTTCGTATAGTAATGTCTATAGGTTCTTATACCGTTCTCAGATAAAGTTCTTCGTTGGAGATACAGTTCGGCCAAAAAATCGGCAAGAAGCATTTGTTATGAAGACTTGCAGCTTGCGTGTGTTAATGGTGTCCACCTTCCTGGTTATGCACCCATAAAGCAGAACCGATTCTATATTGGAGCCGAACAGACCCAGCTTGGTTATTAAGCTGATAACATTACTTCCCCAGATTTTGGATAACATTGCGAACGCAGTCTTAGACTTCCCGAATCTGCTGCACACATCCGGTTCGGTGTTACCGCCAGATAAAGAAAGTTATCAACTTTCTCGACTTCCTGTCCGGCAATGTTAAGTAGAAGTGCTCAGGGCTTTAGTTTTGGCTGTGTTTATTTTTAGTCCCACTTCGTTTGCTTTAGCTTCCAGTTTGTGGGTCATCAAATAAAGGTCCATTATCTGATGTGAAAGTAGACAAGCATCGTTAGCGTAATCTAGGTGTTTACGGTCATAGTCCAACGAATTCCATAGTTGCCTTCCGTCAATGCTGCACGGAGTACATCGCTGATAACTAACAACAACAATAGTGGTGACAGTATACACTCTTGACGTACTCCACTTTGAACTTTAAAATCCTCCGACACCTAATCATTGTGTACGACGTGAGATAATAGCTATAAGTCGTTCTGGGTTGCTTCTCCTGCGCAAGGCCAACCAGATAGCATCTCGATTCAAGCTGGCGAAAGCCTTCTCGAATTCGATAAACAGCAAATGTGGCGGATGTCTGTATTCAACGCATTGCTCGATTATTATCCGTAAGGTGTTTATGTGGTCGATGCAGGAAGATCCAGCACGAAAACCTGCCTGTTCGATGTCGAGAGTTGAATCTAAATGCTGTTTAAACCGTTATAGAATTATTCTAGCTATTAGTTTGGCTACGGCTGGAAGAACGCATATACCTCTCCAGTTTCCGCTCTCCATCAGGTTTGCCTTTTTCGGAAGTTGAAGTTGATCCTCCTTTTCCACTCCTGTGGAAATTGTTCACTATCCCAAGCTCTCCGTATTAGTGGATGCAGCAAATCTGCCGATGTGTTTGGCGCCGCTTGAAATAGTTCGGCAGGGGTGCCATCAGTACCCAGCGCCTTGTTCTTCTTGAGGGACTTGATTGCTGTTATTATTTCGGTTTTACTGGGAGATGCGATGCGAATTCGGGAATTTGTTGCTACGGAGTGCTTATTCGAATTCGAGAGCATACCGCCATCCTCCAAGTGGTTTAGCACTGAAGCAAAATGTTATCTCCATCTAGTGAGCTGATCCTCATCCGAAATCAGAAGGATGCCGTCTAGACTCTTCACTGGGTGTTGTTTGGAGTTCCTTAGTGATGTTGTAAACAGTCCTACTGTCGCATCTGCTCGCGGGTGTATGGTTTGTACTCGTGGGTGTATGGTTTGTGAGGTGCATGTGCACTGTGACCTTTAGTAGATACATTGGGCCACTAAACTAAGGCCCTAGGCGATTATATGCACTTCCTCTAGTCTAGCTACTTTAACGAACCAGAGTATCTGAAGTGGAACCAGCGAAGGTAGATCCGTCTTTGATAGGAGATAGGCACCTAGGTGATGTCTTCTTTTGTGGATTAGTACATTCCATAAGAAGGCGTACTGGTGTTTCTGCCAGGTCCCTGCAGAATCCGTAGTGTTCGTTCCCTTCTATTCTCTGTCAAGATGCAAAGTCGATTCCTGCTAAGTCTTAGGCGGGTTCTGCTTCTTTTCTGGCTGTGGCTTTCCAGAAGTTCTTTTGACCATCGTGTACAGTACATGCAATGAGTATATTCAATTTTATGGCCTAATTCAAAGTTATTTGAAGCAAACATATTCGATTTTCAAGAATTTGTGTAATAAGTATAGTACCTACCATTACACGAATTTTTCTGCAAAAAACCCGGTATGGCGTATTATAACTCACGCCTTATTTATTTAACTCTGCTTTAAGTAAACTGAAGTGAAGTTTGAAATATATCTGTCCAGCCGTTTAAACTGCAGTGAATTGTGCATTCAAGCGGACAAACGCACAGACAGACAAAATTGGTGGACTAACTTTTTTAAGTTCCTCTATAACAGTATTACCAATATTGATCAAAATCTCGAGATTAAAGATGTCCACAAAGCTAATCTATGCTCTTTCTTAATTGAATTGTTCGAAACACTCTAAGCGATTAGGGATGCTCTCAGGCGGTAGCAGTTAAGAAAAAAGTACCCGGCGCAGCGGTTCGATTTGAAACTAAATGGATGTAAGGACCCAATATTTTCGATATTTCTAATTTGCAATTTACAAAGTTTTTCACATTAACGACATCTCCAGCGTAGTGTTAATGTCAAATTTTGACAGTATTTAATATCTTTTCTAACGGAGGCATTTAACTTTTGAAAGGTGGGATTCGTCATTTAAACCAACAGCCCATTCATTTTGAAAACTTTTTGCAAACGCTACACCGCACAGAAGAAAAATAAATACTCGTACTATATAGCATCGATATCTTTTGTGACAGGCGATGTATTATTCCCATGGAAGCGCTTTGAATAGATTTCAGTATATTTTTGCGTTGTGGAATCATGACATCTTGTCTCTATGGTTTACACAGTCTTGCTGGGTAAACATACCATAACTCTACCGTCTACGTCATTAATTTTATTTCTTGTTAAATCAAAATAGTACAGTGGTATACGATTCATAAGCGGAAAAAATAATGAAAAATACTATTAATTCGTTATGGCTAAAAATTAATACACCATATAATTGGTTAAATATAATCAGAAGGGAGTACATACTACGTATGTAGGCATATGCAGGTTTTTGACGTTTTTCTATTTAGCCAGGGCATAACGGGACCCTTAAGGATTTTTTTAAATAATAACTGAAAAAGTGTTTATTATCTTCAAAACAATTTTATTAGAAAGAAAATTGATTAATACATCAATATGGAAAAGAAAAATACATGCATACATACACATACATTTTCAATTGCCCGCTAATCCTTCATGAGGGTCGCGGGTGTAGGATGCTCAGGTGGACCCTCCATCCTTCTCGATCCTCCACCATTGACTCCAATTCATCAGGAGAAATCCCTAGACGGCTCCAGGAGAGATGTCGGACTTGGTCCAACCATATATTTCCGCGGAGTCCCCTACCTGATGGCACGGCATCCATAGCATGTCTTGGAAGCCGGTCTGGCGCATACGCACTAAGTGACCAAACCATCGAAGCATAGATCGTTTCGCTCGGAGAAGTAGCTGCTCAATATTGAGCGCCTTACGTACTCTGATGTTGCGCACTCGATCCCTACGAGTTATTCCAGCAACACCGCGAAGGAACTTCATTTCGGCAGCTTGTATTCGCGATCTTATCTTTCATTCACTACCCATATTTCATGACCATAGGTGAGAGTTGGAACATACACCGAGTTAAAAACCGATAGCTTAGCTTGAACACTAAGTTCGGCCTTCCTAATAACAGATTGGCCAAGCTCTCTCAAAATTGATCCAGCCTGACTAATTCTACAGGATAACTTGGCATTGCTCTTCCCATCACTCGTGAATAAGACCCCGAGGTACTTAAGGTAGGTAGGTAGAAGTGGCGGTTCTGTAAAAACAGAGACCCAATTAGCACAGTTGTGCCGTTTTGATACCACGACTCATGCGACCTTGGATGTTGATGTGTGTTGATGAGGACGATCTAGAGCCAGCCTGTGGAGCTTAAGAAGAGGGTTAGATCATTTATGTTCTTACCCGAGATCTTCTCAAGTGAATTGTAGAAGGGTTTGCCTAATGCTTGATGTCTAGCCCTAGCTAGTGCTGGACAATTGCACATGTAGTGGATAATTGTTTCTTTTTCGGTGGCTTTGTTGCAACTACGGCAGTGTGTATTATATGGGATACCTAGTTTGGCTGCGTGCTCTCCTACCGGCCAGTGTCCCGTGATTATCGCAATTGTACGGGCAATGTCTTTGCGCGTTCTGTTCAATAGGGCGGTTGTTTTGGTCTTGTTGTAGTTCGGCCACATCTTTCTGGATATGACGCAGTTCGTTAACCTGGACCATTTAAGGTTAGCTTTTCTAAGAAAGATTGAGGAGATGTTTGCCTTAATTGCTCCGAGCGGGGTGTAAACAAGTTCAGCAAGTGAGCATTGAAGTGAGCCTCGCCTGGCCAGTTCAGCATGTTCGTTGCCATCAACGTTGCTGTGGCCTGGAACCCAGACTAGGGTCACCATGCATTGGCCATCTAGCGAGGCCAGCTCCTGTCGGCATTCTAGTACTAGTTTTGAGGAAATGGTTTCCGAGGCAATGGCTTTGATAGCAGCTTGGCTATCGATTAAAATAGCGATTCTTGCCTTGGTAGTGTATTTGTGTGTGACTTGATTTGGCGACAGGCTTCGCGAATGGCGAGTACTTCCGCTTGAAAGACGCTGGCGGCGTCCGGGAGTCGATACGATCTTGCGATGTTCAGGGACTCCGAGAAAACACCCGCACCAACCCCACAGTCCATTTTTGACCCATCGGTGTAGACTGTTAGATCGAAACCACTAGTCGCCTGTCCAGCTTGCCAATCTTTTCTTGTAGGGAATTGTACATCGAAACGCTTTGTGAAGTTCAATGTGGGGATGATGTAGTCTGTTGGAGTCGATACGAGTTCTCCTTTTTTTTTTTTTTTTTTTTTTTTTTTCCGAGGGTTGGTGATAAATCTTCCATAGACACTATGAGAATAGCAAGCGCGTGCTCATAGGAGTGCCAGATTCTTACTGACTAAAAAAACACCACCCTTCGATATAAATTTGTTAGATATCGCAACTAAGTATTAACTTATCAAGCAATTTTTCTTTCACGAAATAAAAACGTTTGGCAAGTTACTTTCCACTGAAAGATCCTGCATGTTCTGCAATCTAAGCGCGGTTAATCATTATCTCGCCAAGTCGAAGGGTTTCGTCCTTTGTAGTCAGCGCAATAAATTGCTCTCATCCAATATTTGTAGGACTGTATTGTTGACATGTCCGATTAGTCGGTTTCTATGCTTTCTCGCGAAGCTTCTAGTTTCAGCTTCGATTGTCGGAATTCCGAGATCCCTATGGATATCGTCGTTTCTAATATACCACGGTGCTTGGACAATTTCTCTTAGCACTTTATTTTGAAAAGTTTGTAAAATATTGGCATTTGTTTTCTTGGTACAACCCCAAAGTTGTATACCGTAGATCCACACCGGCTTTAGCACTTGCTTGTATAAAAGCAGTTTGTTCTCAGTAATGAGCTGGGAATGCTTTCCGAGTAACCAGTACATTTCGCTATATTTGATTTCGAGTTCTTCACGTTTCATTTTCACGTGCGAATTCCATTTCAGTCTTGCGTCGAGTGCCATTCCCAGGTATTTGGCCTCGTTTGCAAAAGGTATTCGGGCCGAGTTTAGGAAAATTGGCAAGTTATTGGTTTTCTTGTAAGTGAAATTCACGTGAACAGATTTAGATTCGTTGAGGGCAATCCGCCAGTCCCTCGTCCATTCATTTACTTTATTTAGCGCGTTTTGCAGTTTTTCAGTCGTTTCTTCGATTGTTTTACCTACTGCTAGGATAGCGGTGTCATCGGCAAACGTAGCTAGGATAGTGCCATCTTCTTTCGGTATATCTCGAGTATATAACAGATAGAGAAGCGGCCCAAGAACGCTTCCTTGTGGTACGCCGGCCGAAATTTCTTTGAGATGCGAGTATTCGTTTCCATGTCTAACACGGAAGAGTCTATTCCCCAGATATGATACTAGAATATCGTATAAGCACACAGGGAGAACTTGTCGTAGTTTGGATTTCAAGCCATCATGCCACACCTTAT
The DNA here is from genome assembly GCA_945910035.1 of Brachypalpus laphriformis. Taxonomy (NCBI): domain Eukaryota; kingdom Metazoa; phylum Arthropoda; class Insecta; order Diptera; family Syrphidae; genus Brachypalpus; species Brachypalpus laphriformis. The sequence continues at coordinate 92,365,253 of OX246754.1, forward strand.
CAAAGGCCTGCGAGACGTCAAGAAATACGCTTGAGCAAATCTTTTTTTCTTCAAATGCTTTCTCGATTACGTCAGTAATTCTATGCACCTGGTCAATCGTCGAATGCTTACTTCTGAACCCAAACTGGTGGTCAGGGATAAGATTATTTTCTTCTATAACCGGTTGGAGACGCCTTAGTAATATCCTCTCGAAAATTTTAGATATGACTGGAAGAAGCGAAATTGGTCTATACGATTTTACCTCATTTGGCGGTTTTCCTGGTTTTAAGACCATTATTACTTCCGCAACTTTCCATTGGCTCGGAACGTGTTTTAATCTGAGGGCAGCATTTACAATATAGAGAAGCTTAATCAAAGCTTTTCTAGGTAAAACTTTGAGAATTTCCCCGGTGATTAAATCATAACCAGGAGCTTTCTTAGGTTTTAGAATCTCGATCTCATTTTTGAGTTCCCTAAGCGTTGCACTTGTGAGTGTTAAATTGCCAGATGGTAAATCCGGCCTATTGACGTTATCGTAAACCACTTGACTATCGTACGGTTTAAAGGTTTCTTCCAGGTGGGCCGCAAAGACGTCCGCTTTTTCTTTATCTTCCCTCGCCCATTCATTTTGATTCAGTTTAATTGGCGGCGCGGGGACTTTGGGCCTTTTGGTGCCTTTTATGGCTTTCCAAAGTGAATAATTGGAATCTTTTTTCGCTGTTAAACTTTCAAGGTAAGAGCCTATTGCACGATTCTTAAAATCCTTAATAGTTTTCTTCAACGAATTGCACAGACGATTCAAGTGTGTTTTATGCTGCGGAGCACGACTCTGTTGCCATTTTTTACGCGCTTTTCGTTTTTCCTTGACCAATTCCTTTATTTCCGGAGGATATCGTAAGCCGTATTTGTCCGGCGTTTTCCTTGGAATGGGAGTATTATTCCAAGAGGCGAGCTGTACGATCTCGACGAAGCGATCAACTTCAACCTCAAGTTCATAGGGTGTCGTAAGTGGAACGCTCAGTTCAACATTGTCTCCAATTTCGTTCCTAAAACCTTCCCAGTTAGTTGTTCTACCAGTTAATCTCGCTGGCTCTAGGTTATAGACTAGTTTTTCGCTCAATGTCAAAATAATTGGGGAATGATCAGACAACAGATCAAAACTCTCTTTGACTTTTATGTGGTTGGTAGATATTCCTTTCACAACGAAAAAATCTATCAGATCAGGTATTTTTGAAGTATCAGTTGGCCAGTAAGTCGGTTTACCCGTCGAATGGAAATCGCAATTGTACTCCATACCTGCCCCATAGAGCATTCTACCTTTTTTCGAACTGTATCTTGAGCCCCAGAACGTGTGTTTCGCATTAAAATCGCCGCCAATAATGAAATTAGGTTTAAGCGATTCAAACATGTTAGTAAAATCATTTTTTTCAAGCGCGGAACGCGGTGGACAGTAGATAGACGAAATTTTAAGAGTACGCTGACTATTTTTAACTCGAATCGTGCACAGTTGCAAGGTTTCAAGCTCTATCTTTCGGTCTTCCGATTGCTCGATACAGTCTTTAATAAGCAAGGAAGATCCGCCTCTCGCTTTTCCCGAAGGATGACAAGCGTGGTAATCATTATAGCCTTTTATTTTGAAATGCGATTCCTTTTTTACGTGGGTTTCAGATATCAAGCAAATATCAATATCTTTTTGGCGCATAAATATTTCTAATTCGTCAAGTTTCTGCAAAAGTCCGTTTGCATTCCAAGTACATATTTTCAACATTCGTTTGTCATTCATGTTCTAGTTGAAGTGCGCGTTTTCTGTGTATTATTTTCAAGCTTACCCAGCCTATCGAGAATAATTTTATTTATTTTGCCTTGTTCTTCAAGTTTCGCGAGAATAACTGAGAAAACATGAGAAAAGGGGTCAGTCGAAATTTCAAGGTTCGAGGGTCATTACCCGGTGGCTTTTCTAATCTTAGCTTTTCAGTACTGTTTCTTTTAAGAACAGAGGTCGAGGGCTTTTCTGTTGTCAATCTTTCCCTCACCTTTTTGTGCTCTGAACCCGGTAGTTTTAGTTTGCCTACTTTCTCCGGCGCGATCTTACGCTTTGGTTTAGTTTGCAATTTTGATTTTATATTTAGTGGCTTAAGGAACGCATCTTTCCGTTTTTGCAACTCCTTAGCTACTTCACAGCCTCTATAATTTGCCGGGTGCTTTCCCTTACAATTAACACATGTTGCAGAGGTTTGTTTGTTTACTCCACAAACTTGGGAGAGGTGATTTCCGGCGCATTTCACACATCGTGGTTCTTTTCGACAATACGTTTGCGTATGATTGAATCCTTGGCATCGTTTGCACTGAGGTATCAATCTTGTATTCGTGCGCATGGGTTCGATTTTGACTACGACATTCAGAATTGTTCTTATTTCGTAAATCTTATCCAAACTCTCAGCTTTATCAAAAGTTAGTATAAAAAGAGGAAGCCCGCGCTTTACCGTCGTTTCCTCGCCTTCCAATTTTTGTTTTTCCCGTTTAATTAAATTGACTGCATCGACGATTTTAAAGTTTTTGTTTTTCAAATCGTGAACAACATCTTCCTTTAAGCATGAGGCATGAAGTCCTCTAGCTACGACTCGTATCGGTCTTTCAGATTTATTTTCGTAAGTATGCCACTGAATCTTTTCAGTATTCAGTTTATTAGATACCAAGCGGTAACTGTCTGAGTCCTTTACGTTTACTTTCCATTTGTTGTTGTTGAGCGATGTTACTTCAAAATCGGATAGCAACAGAGGTTTAAGAATAGAATGCAGTTTATTATAGTCTGCAATTCCGATTACTTTCATTGGCGGCGGTGATCGTACCTTAGTTCGTGGATTTTCTTCGACACATGTGTTTATTTTGTCACGCTGTTCGTTATCTTTTCGCTCATTTTGCATGTTTTCTTGCCTCGTTACCATTTCGAGTGAAGAACCAGCTTTTCGTTTCTTAACTGGTCGTTTTTTTAGAATCCAGTTAGTTTCCCGAGCTAGTTCTTCTTCATCCGTTTGATAATCAGTGTTATCGGCGACGTTTGCACTCGCAGCAGACTCATTACGAGGTTTCTTCATATCATTAAATGCTTTATTTTCTGCTTTAAGTACATTTAATTCTTTTCTTAGTTCTTCGCAGAGAAGTTCCATTTTACTTAGCCTGGTCCGGAGTTCCATATTTTCGTCCGTAAGGCTTTGAATTTTCGTTGAAGTCCGTTGTTCGTGCGCCGACACTATCGATGTCGCCGGACTTCTAGTTCCGCACGTTTTTATTGTAGATCTTGATGGTGGAGATCTAACTACCCTGGTACCTTTTTTAAAAGGATCAGATGAACGCAAACGAGTTCTCCTGGTAGAGAATCTAGGATATTGCTGTGTCCATAGGGTTTCACAGTCCAACACTTGGACTCTCTGAGTCTGATTGCACTGTGCGCTGAGATGTTTGTGATATGTAGATCTAGGGGTAAAATGTGTAGCAGGACTGTTAGAGCGTCTGACGGAGTTGACCGTAGGGTGCCTGTGGTGCCTATGCATGCTGCTCTTTGCACCTTGTTTAGTTTGGTTATGCTGTAGGCTTTTTTAAGGGCCGGCCCCCATACTATCGACCCGTAGGTAAGGATTGGGCGTACTACAGCTGTGTACATCCACAGGGTCAATTTTGGTTGCAGGCCCCATCTTTTGCCGAAGGTTCTGTTGCAGGCATAGAAGGCTATACATACTTTCTTTATTCGTTCGTCTATGTTTGGTTTCCAGTTAAGTTTAGGATCTAGAATAACTCCTAGGTACTTAGCACTGGAAGATAAGGAGAGTATCTGACCGTTTAATCGAGGAAGATTGAAGTCGGGTATTTTGGTTTTTGTGGTGAAAAGCATCAGTTCAGTTTTAATTGGGTTGACTCCAAGTCCACACTTTCTGGCCCATGCGGTGACTTTACTTAAAGCACTCTCCATGATCTCACTTATCACGGGAGGGAAAAGCCCCGACACTAAAATCACCATGTCGTCCGCATACCCAACTACTTTTATTCTTTCTCTGTCTAAGCATAAAAGGATTTTATTCATGACTAGTAGCTATAGTAGAGGTGAGATGACTCCACCTTGGGGCGTTCCTCTACTGGCAAATTTGGTTATTGTGCTGTTTCCTAGAGATGCCTGAATAGTTCTAGTGCTGAGCATAGGCTTAGGTAGGTTTCTATGCCCAGCTCCGTGAGGGACTCTAGAATTACTCCAGCGTGTACATTGTTAAAAGCTCCTTCTATGTCTAGAAAGGTCGCTAAAGTGTATTCCTTATACTGTAGGGATTTTTCTATTGTTCGCACTACTTCATGAAGAGCTGTTTCTGTAGATCTTCCTTTGAGGTATGCGTGTTGGGATTTGGAAAGAGATGACTCGATTGTATTTCGCAGATGGTTGTTTAGAAGGCGCTCGAGGGTCTTCAAAACGAAGGAGGTCAGACTGATTGGTCTGAAATCTTTCGCGTTCTCATGTCCGCGCCTCCCCACCTTCGGCATGAAAACCACTCTCACTCGTCTCCATGAGTGGGGTACATGGTTATTTAGGATGCAGCTCCTGAAAATCGGCACGAGCCATGGGATTGCTACCTCTTGCATTTTTTGTAGCATAATGGGCAGAATGCCATCTAGGCCTGGCGATTTATAAGGGGCGAAGCTGCGAATGGCCCAGGAGATTTTTTCTTCGGTAATAAATGGGTATTATGTGTTCCCAGGATTGCAGGCATTGCGAACTGTTAGGCTCAATGTAGCTGTCTTTACATCCGGGAAAGTGGGTGTGTATTAAGATCTTTAAGGATTCTGCAGTTGACTCCGTCCACTTACCATCCGACCTTTTCAGGAGGGATGGATTGGAATGATCCTTCGATAGAATCTTGCTGAGTCTAGCGGAGTCTTTGAGGGTATCAATTGATTGGCAATCCTCTATCTAGGACCGTTTCTTGGCCATTCTGATAGCTTTTTTGTATATTTAAAGGCTGTCCGTGTAAGGCTGCCAGTATTTGCACTTGTAGCAGATATTGAAGGTCTCTCTAGTCAGTTTCCTGAGGTTAGAGAGTTCTTCGTTCCACCACGGAGGGAAGGTTTTTTTGCTGTATTTGACCGGACACGCAACTTTAAAAGCATTATTGAAGGCTTTTTCGAAAGTCTTTACTTTTGTGTCTAGTTCTGCAGTGGAGGTTATTAGAGCGTTTGGAGTTCTACGTAGCTTGGATCTAACGACTTGACTAAACTTTATCCAGTCGGTTCTTTTGTGGTTTCTGTAGGGTTTGGGAGCCTCGATCTCGAGATCTACATTGAAGAGGATCCAATTATGGTCTGAAAAAGACTTCAGATTGGATACTCTCCAGTTCTCGACTTTCATACTACTACTGTTATTAGAGAGTGTAACGTCTATGACATCTTCCCAGCCGTTGAAATTTTCCGTACTCGGAAAAATAAAGGTTGGAGTGTTGCCTTTGTTACATACTGAGAGGTTATTTGCAAGGATATATTTGAACAAGGACTCACCTCGCTCGTTGCTTTCGGCCCCATAGCACGTGCCTGGCATTTGCGTCGCAGCCCACAAGCAGGTTGGTCTTTGTTGTGGAGATAGCCGTCACCATATCTTGAAATTCTTCTGGCGGTGATTGGCGGTCCTGTGCCATGTAGGCAGAGGAGATGTATAGGTCTGCACTACCTGCGTTCTCTATTTTGACCGTTGTTAAATCGAACGAGCTAAAATTTGGACATACATATAAAGGCTTTAATTGGCTTTTTAGCTAGAATGCAGGTTCTTGGCTTACCATGATTTATGTTACTCCGGTTGTAAAAAAGGTTGTATTGGTTGTCATTGAGGCCCTTAATGTCAGGACCGTTTACCCAGGGTTCTTGGATAATGCTGATGTCAATGTTTTCCTCCTTGAGAAAAACCACCAGATTATCTGTAGCATTAATCGAGTGGTGCAGATTAATCTGAATGACTTTCAGCATTGGTATTATCGGTGTTATTTTTGGTTTGGGATGTAGTTTCAATCCTCATGTCCTCCAACAACTTGTTGGCATCGTCGACTTCGTCTAAGTCGTCAGTGAGACCAGAGGATCGGAACATTTTTACTTTGGCATGCCTGGTGCCGAAGCGGAGTTTGCATCCGTTCTTCTCAATGGAGACGGCACTGTCTTCATTAATAAGAAGAAGGAAGGAGAGGGTATTGTTGTGGTGTTCCTCAACCTTGATAACTTTCCAGTCATCCATGGGAATCGTAGGGTTATGCAGCTTCAGGCAATTTAGTAATAGGTTGCCGTTAATGGGCATGTTAGGGAGCCAAATGCGGATTCTCGGTCTCCTCGGAATCTGTCTGGCCAGGATCAGCTTGAGCCTCAAGCCGTCGCATGCGTCACGGATCTTGTGAACGCAGCCGCTTAGGAATTCCTTAGAGAAGGCGTCCTCGCATTTGATGACCCTGTACCCTCGTATGATCTCAGCTGAGTCGAAGCAGGGCTGCGGTCCTCCTTGGTTGTTAATAAGATAGTCCATGACCATCTGGGATAGTTTGACCTCAATCGCTCCCCAGACTTCAGTCACTGCCTTGCCCTCGGTAGAGAGCTCGTCTACCAGGGTGACTTGGAGGTCGTCTCTGACAACCTCGCTGACAGTTCGTGTCGCTTGGAAAGCCGAGGAGGTAGAAGATTCATTGGGGTTGGGTGTTGACAGCTTAGGGACTTTGATCCTTTGGGTATCGGACTTGATTTCCTCCTGGGATCGGTTACGCTTTGCTGCATCGCTTTTGGAAAGTTGTGGGGTATTGCGGTAGTTGATGTACCCATCAATAACCTTCTAACTACTATTAAGAATACGTATTTCTTGTTAGCATTTCTCAGGGAGACGGGACCGAAATGATCCACGTGTATTGTTTCGAAAGGTGCTTTCCCTTTAGGGATGTTATGAAGAAGCCCTTCGTGTTTCCCAGACTTCGACGAGAAAACAACACACTTCAGACAGTTCGCTATGTGCTCTTTGATCTTCTCTCTCATTCTCAGAAACCAGTACATTTTCAACACAGAATTTGAAACTTTTTCAACACCCATATGTCCCATTTCATCGTGGTACATCCTTATCACGTTCCCCTCCATATATTTAGGTACATAAAATAAGATCGCTTGCCTTACTTTTCTATAAACCAACCCGTTCCTCATTTCATAAAAACTACTTTCCTCTCTTTCTAATTGTTCCCTGATCTTGTTAATTGCCTCGTCTTTATACTGGCAAATCGACAGATTCTGCTCGAATGTGTTCTCTTCCAAAACCAAAATGTTTGAAATGCGACTCAGCGCATCTACATACATGCTGCATTTTTGACTTGCTTCGCTGCTCTAATACATAATCGAAATTCTGCAACTCCAATGCCCATCTGGCTATCCTTGGGTTCATTTCCCCTTTGTTTAAAGTTAGCGTCAATGAGTTACAGTCAGTTACTATTTTGAACTTGAACCCATGTAAGTAAATTCTAAATCTTTGCAGGGCGTAAATGGTTGATAAAGTTTCCAACTCGAAACTATGGTATTTCGACTCATGGTCGGTCGTCCTTTTTGAAAAAGAAAATACTGGGTGGAAGTTCCCATCTGATTTCTTTTGTAGCAGTATAGCTCCGAACCCGAGGGCACTCGCATCGCAGTGAAGCTCTATCTCGTCTTTTGGGTCATATATTGCTAATATGGGAGCTGCAACTAACATCTCTTTTTGCTTCTCAAAACAGCGGACTTAGGTAAGGTTAGGTTAGGATCGGTCCTCGATGAGGATGTACTTAGACCAGAAAGTAGGTCCATTGTACTACCGATGTGTAAGGCGTGTGGATCACCCTCTTACTCTTGGAACCATTTGCTTCGTTGAATGAAGTCGAAAATTTTAGCCGTGCAGGCGTTGCCGAGATCATTAAGATCATTGTAGAAGTATTCACCCAGAGTGGCCTTCCTGATGTTGGCGAGCGCAGGACAGGCGCACAGGAGATGACTGATGGTCTCTTCTTCCTCTTCATCTCTGCAGCTTCTGCAGAAGTCGTTATGAGGGATACCTAATCTCTGGGCATGTCTTCTTATGACGCAGTGTCCAGTGAGAACATTTGTTATTTTTGAGAGGGTTCCTCTCTTGTGCTTCAAGAGTCCGATGGACCTGGATTTATTGAGTATCGGCCAGAGCTGTCTGGCGGTATGACATTGGTCTAGATGTTGCCATCGATGATTGGCTACTTTCTCGGCATCAATTTGAATGAGGTACTTAACATAAGACGCTGGCGCTCCGATGTCGGTGATTCTTATGCTATCTGCACCAGAGGAGCCTTGTCGTGGTAGTTCGTCGGCTACACAATTCCCCGGTATGTCACAGTGACCTGGTACCCAGCAAAGGGTGAGGTTATACTGACCAGCTATCTCGTTAAGAGATATGCGACAGTCTTTCACTGCCTTAGATCTCGTAGTGCTGGATGCGAGAGATCTGATGGCTGCCTGACTGTCGACATAAATAACAATGTCAGGTGTTGATAGTGTGCTAGCCGCCAGCCAGTCAGCAGCTTTGCGAACTGCGGTGATTTCGGCTTGAAAAACGCTGCAGTAGTCTGGAAGGTTAAAGGAGAGGTGTATGTCCAGATCTTCCGAGAAAATTCCGGCACCGACTCCGTCCTTGGTTTTGGACCCGTCCGTGAAGATTGACAGTGATTCGTTGTAAAGGACATTGCGTTGCGTCCACTCACTTCTGTCCGGCCTTTGTCAAAATCATATTCAGTGGGCAGATGGTCAATGGAATTGGGAAGATGACGGTGTATCAAAAGTATATTGGCATGTCCCGTGTGTTGCTCCTCCACTGCCTGGAGCCTCTCAGTCTTATTGCCGAGCTGACAGCCAATTGCCTACTGACGATGTCAATCGGAAGCAGGTGGAGCATGGTTTGGAGTGCCGCTGTGGGAGAAGTTCTCAGTGCACCGGTAATACTGAGACATGCAACTCGCTGAGTTTTTTCCATTATGGATAGGTTGGATTTCTTCTCCAATGCGGGCCACCATACCAATACTCCATACATGAGAACGTGTATAGCCAGTGCATGATGCTTGGTTTAAGGCCCCAGGTGGAGCCTACTGCTTTCTTACAGATGTATAGAGCGGCCAGCAATTTCCTGGCCCGTTCGACGACATTCTCTTTCCAAATTAGCTTGCGGTCAAGCTTTAGGCCTAAATAGCTTGGGCGGAGTGAAGTCAGGTAGCTTGTGTTTTCTTGTGAATAGAACTAGCTCGGTCTTCGTCGAGTTAATGGAGAGGCCGCATTTGTCGGTCCATCTGAGCAGTTCATTAAGAGCAGACTGCATGACATCGGCCAGCGTCTGCGGGTATTTGCCTGTTGTTAGAATGGCGACATCATCTGCATAGGCAAATGAGGGGTGCCTCGATGTGCATGTCGCTTGACAGTACTACTTCCGAAGGATGCTGTTATTACCCTGTTCTTTAGAATGTGTCCTACGAAACAACAGATGGGTTCGCAGATGGTGAGCCTACGTAAGGCACTGGTAATCGAATTTGTTTCAACGTTGTTGAAGGCTCCCACTATGTCTAGAAATGACACTAGGGTGAACTCTTTGGTTGAGAGTGATTTTTCGATAGGGTGGATGATGGAGTGCAAAGCGTGCTGTGACATGGATAGTAGGGTGCTATCAATAATGGCCTTGATGTGTAGGTCCAGGATTCTTTCCAGAATCTTGAGAAGGAAGGACGTTAGACTAATCGGTCTTAGGTCCTTTGGGAGGGTGTGCGATGTCTTGCCTGCTTTGGGTATAAAGACCACTCTTACCTCGGTCCAGGCAGTTGGTGTTGTTCCGAGCTCAAGACAAGCCTTCAGAATGCAGGAAAGATACTGCCATACTATGTTGAAGGCCGTCTGAATCTGGGCCGGAAAAACACCATCCGGTCCCGGGGATTTGAATGCTTCGAAACTGTTTACCGCCCATTTCAGCTTATCTTCGCTGATAAGATGAGGAGGTGCCTGTGGGCGTGCAACATTTACCAGGGCGCCATCATCGTTGGGGGTAGGCGTGCAGCCGTGGAAGTGAGTGTCCATGAGCAGATTGAGCGATGCTTCGTCCGATTCAGCCTAGGATCCATTAGGATTCATGAGGACACTAGGTATAGTTGGTGTTTTGGAGAGGACTTTTCGCAGTCTAGAGGATTAAGACGTGTTGTCAATACTCTGACAAAAACCGCGCCAGGATCTGCGTCTAGCTTTCCGAACCTCTATTTTGAAGTTCTTCAGACTTTCTTTGTAGATCTCCCAGTCCAGTGGTAGCCTTGTTCGTTTGGCTTTATTGAATTATTCCCTGCTTCTACAGCGAAGGCTGTTCAGTTCTGCAATCCACCATGGGGGACGATTGCCCACCTTTCTTTTTGTGATCGGACAGGATTCGATGAAAGCTGTATTAAGTGCAGAAGTTAGAACGCTGTTTGGCTTGTCTAATTCCAATTGCGTAGTTGGTGTAGTGTACACTTGATTGGATAGTTTAGCAGAGAGGGATTTATTGTGAAAGCACCAGTCGGTTCTCCGTCGATTGCGGAAGACCAAGGGTGCGGTACTGTGACAGATTTCCAGTTTGTACTCCAGATAGCGGTGATCGGAAAACGAATGACTGTCAGATACAGTCCAGTTGGAAATTGCAGGATAGATACTTTGTGAAGCAAAGGTGACGTCAAGCACCTATTGCCAGGTCTTGGTAATAAAAGTAGGACTATTTCCTCTGTTACAAACTACTAGGTGGGTGCCTACTAAATACTCGCAAATAGACCTACCTCGAGGGTTAGTGTCGGTACTTCCCCATAGATCATGGTGCGCGTTGGTGTCGCACCCCAATAAGATGGCTTCTTTTCTCCTCCTTGCTTCATCTACCACTTCTTCCACTTCCTTGGATGGAGCAGACTCGGGGTCTTCGTAGGGTAGGTATCCTGATGCCAGCCAGATGGTGGTGTTTTTTGATTTGAGCAGTGTTACTGCTAGGTTTCTTGTGCTATGGTGGGGAAGAAAAGTTAAGTTTAACGAATTTTTAGCGAGAATGCAAGCCCGGGTTCTACCTACATCCTTCGCGTGGTACAGCGTATATCCTGGGGCCCTCAATCCTATGGGTGTCATCTCTTATCCAAGGTTCTTGGATCAGGGCGATGTCAAAGCCTCGTTCACTGAGGCTACGTAACAGGTTAGCGGATGCTAAGGAAGAATGGTGGAGATTAATCTGTATCAGTTTCAGTTCATTATGAGCTGATACGGACCTCTCCACGACGGTAGCGTTTATGTCATCGGGGGATGATGGTTCATCATCAGAGATTACAACGCGGGGGAGGGCGGGAGTCGCCAAGTTAGAGGGACCTGCGATGCTATTACGGTCCGCCATGAAAAGCCTTACATCAATTACCTTCAGACCACAACGGATCTTAAACTCCTTCGCGCGGAGTAGAGGTATTGATTCGGCAGTTAGAGAGATGACTAGTGAGCGGCCAGATCTCTTGGTGTCGTTATCCGTTTTTTAGAGCACGGTGGCTCCTCAAATGCCTTCCAGTCTTTGACTGGTAGGTCCGGATTTTGATAGGCAATCAGGCTAAGGACTTTTGCTGGCTCGGGCGGTTCGAGTGGAACCCAGATCCTCGCTTTCGGCCTGTGGGGAATTTGGCTCCGTTCCACCACCTTGAGCTTGGCTCCTGGTCAGATTTCACTTATGCTGCTAATGGCAGCGGCGATGAAGTCGACCGAGTTCTGATCGTCGCATGCGATCAGCTTAACAAAGCCTTGATGCCAGCCAGCGTCTTTAAAGGTTTGTGGAGAGTTTGGATGAGTTAGTATACGCTCGTAAAGGCAGTTCATCACTCTGCCTTCAATGAGCTTCCACTTATCGTAGGAGATCCTCCCCTCTTCGTCAGACAGGTCCACTATCGCGACGACGAGGCTGTCCTTGGCCGTCTCGGAGAAGGGTTTGGAGCTCACTGAGCTCTTTGTCTTCTTCGAGGCGTTGGACTCCTCGTCTACGGACCTGCGTCTCTTGGGCGCAGAGTCTATCGCGACTACGGACTGGCCCCCAGCTTGGCTTGGTAAACCAGATCGACTCGGTGTGTCGATAGCGTGGGAGCGATACTTTCGAGGAGAAGGATTCACTCTCTGATTCGTGGGTTGGCGAGTGCCCCGGGTGGAGGACTGGCGTGAGCCACGGGTGGAAGGGTGGCGTGTGCCACGCGTGGTTGGGTGGCGTTGCCCACGTGTAACAAAGTGCCGCAGAGGCTTTAGCTTCATAAGCTCGCTGAACTGTCGGGCAATGTCAGTTGCCCAGGCGTGGAATTCCCGCTCTTACTGACTCCACTCCTTTTCCGCCTTTTTGCCTAGTCGGTCAAAGCCGCTTTAGTCTCACGACCTAGTGATTTCCTCTCTTGGTCAGTGAGCTTGGGAAGAGGTGGAGGAGCTGAACTGCACGTGGGTGTAGCGCTATTCAGTTCATCCGACAGCACGGAGCAGTCGCTGACGGAATCGTCAATGCAGAGATTCTGCAGATGCTCTTCCACACGTGTAGTGCTTTTAGAGCTGGGGCGCCGTGGCGTAAGTGGTTAGTGTGTCGGATCACTACGCGTGAGGTTCCAAGATCGAATCCTACAAAACACCAAAAAGTTTTTTCACGGTCCCACCTCTCGCGAGCGTCTGACAAACATCCGAGAGTATTGTTGTCTCGAAAAAGCTTCTCAAATCGCCGTTCGGATACGGCACTAAACTGTAGGTCCCTTCCATTCGTACGAAAAATATAACGCACACAACATGAGTGGTTGCGAGAAGCTAGGCCTGGCACTTAATGAGCTGTTGCGCCAAATATTTATTTATTTTTTTTTATTTTAGAGCTGCCGACGATGTCGGCTGTTTCCGGGTTTTTTTGTTGAGGTCCGGCCTCAAGGTCTGGTTTTTTGTGTTTGTCTGAAATGTTGGTCCCACGAGTAGCTAGGGAAAGGGTGGTCAGTCTGCACAGAGCCCCGCATTATGCAGATGAGGCAGTTGATACCAGAGCGTGCCCGCCGTCTCTGGATACACCGTTTGCGACTGAGCTATTTTTGGTTGTCCTGGGCCCTCAGCCAAGCTGATCCTCGGCACGGTACGGTTGACGGTACGGTACGGTACGGAAGAGTTGGGGGAGGGTTGGGGAAGAAGGATAGGAGAGACTAGGTAGGATGATTATCTTTTAGTTTTACTTCGAGCCTCTTCAAGTGAATCGCTCATCGTTGCGGCGATACCGCTTGGGACGTGATACGTCTCCGATGTCGATTTCAAGCATCTTAAGCTCTAGTATAAGCCATCGCACCGCGACAAGGTAGATAATCAAGTGATGGAGTCTACACACATACCACACCAACAACATAATAACCAATGCGTGGTGTAACATACAACATCAACAACATAAACACATTAAACACCCTAAAACACCGACAAGAAACGAGAAGCTGCCATAGACTGAAGAAGGTTCGGACCGGACCCATCAATGGCCGAGAGCTCATCCTAACCGTCGACTTATTGTATGGAGTGGCACGTTAAAGGTTCGCTCCCCATCCTCAAATCTGCGCGGAATTCCACCGAATAGATTAGTTTGAATCGCGTTAGTTTACTTATTCTATCCTTGTTTTGTTCTCCTTCCTTATTAGCAGAATGGGCGAACCTTCATACCATAAGTCACACTTTTCTTTTTATTTGTTGTGGAAGACTGCGCACAGTAATTGGTTTTATTTTACAAAGCAATTCTCACTTTTGGTTCCGAAGTTGTCAAACTGAACAGATCGGATAGGGGGAAAAGTCGAACTTGGGTGAATTCATAAAGTGGATTGACTGGAAGTTTAAAGAGAGAAAATAACATTGGTTCAAGAGTGGTTGCATACTTACGCAAATTAGCGGAGTAAGGCACATGCAAGCCACTCTTGACATATAGCTGAATGAGCGGAAACGCATGAGGGTGTGCGTGAGAATGGATCGATCCGAGTAGAGTAGTACCCAGCGCTCGACACTTCTTGGTTGACCAGCGAGTTGACAGCAAGTTTTTTTAGAGGTTAAAAAGTGAGAAGTGTTTTCGTTTTCCGGAGTATAGTGTTTTGACATAGAGGACAAGATAAAAAGAAAAAGGAAAGGTGTGACCGGACGGAAGTTGCAGGACGAAAGGAATTAAAAGCATAGAGAAGGAAGCCCTAGTCAGAATGGGATGAAGGGAATACGAAGCTAACAAAACAAGGATACCTAAAACACAGATAAGTTTTGTGTCCTTCCTTTTTTTTATTTCGTTTTGGTGTAGGAAGTTTTTTTTGATTGTGATTCGGTAGATTTCCGTTCCATTGTCTTCTTTCCCGGTGAAAGCGGGACTCGCGACCGGCAATTGATCCGTTTTTATAAGTTCGGGACCGAGCGTAACGGGCCACTCCCTTAACGGCGATAACATCCTTTTATTTTTTTTGTGGATTTTTTTTTCTCCAAAGTGGTTTTATGGTAACTTACGGTTTACTTTTTTGTGTATCGTCTTTTTTTTTTCTTTTTCGAAAAAGTTCAGCGAGCTAGCTAACCGGTGCGCGAATTAACTAATTAATCCATTAACCCCGCAAAAAAGTGTAACACTATAACTTAATTTTTTTCTAGAAAACTTATCCTGTTAAAATCATTTGATTCCTTCAGAAGGAAATCTATCCAGCACCACTCTGAATCTATACCAATTTACGATTTTTAAATTACGATTATTGATTTGTTTTGTAAACATTTTTGGGTTGCTATTTAACCCATTTACTGCCACGTTAGACCATATGGACTGACAATTGACATGCTGCAACTGCCAAGCATTCAAACGACGAGTACATGTAATTTGCCAGACAAATATAATGCGAATGTTTTTAGAAATTTAAATTTTTGATTGTGATATACGCTTATAATAGGTAGAGAATATTTGCATTACTAGGTATTTAGCGTCAGTCCATATGGCCTGAAACATCGTTTTTGGTATTTAAAAATCTTACCGTCAATCCCTAAGAACTGACATTAAAAATCCGAAAACATTTTGATAGTTAGTTTATTTAAGACATATGGAATATCTTCTATGAGGGGATTTTATGCCTGGAGTTGCCGGAAGACACCTTCTTGGTCGGTTACGCAGATGATATTGCTGCAGTTATTACTGCACGGGATACCGAGGATGTCCAAAGAAAGTTAAATCAAGATATGAGGCGGGTGCATTAAGCCTAGCGACTGAAAAACGGAGATACTATTGCTGACAAAAAGACGAATTTCCACAAATGTTGAGTTGCAGGAGTGACGCCCATTGATCTTCTAGCAGCAGAAAGGAAGTACGTCCACGACAAGAAGACAGAAATAGAAGCGGAAACAGCAGCTGCAGAAACGTAGCAACTTACGAAGCAGAAGTGGCAAAACAGGTAGAACGCTGAAACGCGGGGAAGATGGACCTACCGGTTGATCAGAGACGTTGCTGCATGGATGAAGCGGGAGCACAGTGAAGTGAATTATTATATCACCCAGTTCCTTACGGGACATGGTTACTTCAACCGGTACCTGCACAAGATGGGAAATGTAGAGAGTGTAGTCTGTCAATACGGAGACTCTTTGGAAGACGATGCGTATCACACCTTTTCACCTGTAACAGCTGGGCAGTAGAAAGGAATAGTCTAGAGTCAGAGATAGGCACCTTTTCCCTAGGAAATGCCGTAAACCAGATGGTCTCGAATATCGACATGTGGAGTATTGAGGAGGTACTCAGATCAAAAAAGAGAACGGAGGAAGTAAACATACCCTTAGTAAGTTTACCAAATTGATAAACGCCTTACCGGCAAGATATGTACTATAAACCCGCATCAGGAGATAAATGAAAAAGCCAGTCCCCAGAGGGGAAAAAAACGACACCACTCTGAAGTAATGCTAAAGCGGTTCCGGAGTGGATGTTGTCAGGCTGAGAAGGGGTTAAGGGTAGTTTTTTAGTGAGTAGGAGTCTCACACTACTTGAAACAGAGCAGGTCTGTTCCTCGTGCACATCAGCGTTTTCCCCCTATCCCTTAGGCAAAAAAAAAAAAAGCACCAGCCATGCATAAAACACTTTAAATGAGTAATTACACTTCCAGCCGCCAACGTTACATATTCTGTACTGACTTTGTTCTTGCTATTTTAAATAGAACGGAAACAGGAAAAGGAATAGCGGGACTTTGAGATATGATGCAAAATCGAAACAAGAACAACTTCCAGTAGATTATTACACAAACACAAAATATTATCTTATAAAACAACAACTATATTCGAAGGCAGGACGTCAGTCCATATGGCCTGATAGTTACAACGAAAGAAGATTTCATGTCAGACCAGTCCATATGGGCTAGTTCTAATAATTTGGCTAGTTCTAATAATTTTATTTGGCAGTGAATGGGTTAACTTTGTTTTATCTTGCTTAAGGGGGCTTACACTTATATCGGTAGGTGCCGTGGCTCCGTGGTTAGTGTGTCAAACCACTGAGTGTGAGGTTCCATGTTCGAATCTCAGAAAACACCAACAAGTTTTTTAACGTTCCAGGCCTAAGCACTTAATGAGCTGTAGCACCAAATTTATTTATAAAATGACACCAATTCAAATCTTACAAATTTCTCACTGTACTTTTTTTTTTTTTTTAATTTAATTTAGCTCATGCCGCACACGCCCAGTCTGTCAACTGAATTTGCAAACAAAAAAATTACAAATATCTATAAGGCTCCAAATATTATCTGACCTCTAGAAACTCTCCCCATCCATAATCATCCAGCTATATACATAGGGGATTTCAATAGCCACCATTGCTAATGGAAATATGGTATTAATCAGATGACGACAACGGTAATCAATAAGTTAATTGGGCAGATACTTATGATATGATACGATGCAAAAGACCGAGTCACTTTCGACTCTGGTCCATGGGAACGAGATTACAACGCTGACTTGTGCTGTACTACCAGCAACTCTTAACTCCTATTCCAACCAATGTCCCACACACCCAGCACCGCTTAGTCATTATCGAAACCAGCATTACAAAATTTCAAATTAAATCCGTGCCTCGCCCAAGATGGAATTTTTGGCTTTTAGCCTCTTGGAAAAAATTCGTCAAAGACTTGGACACCAACATTGTTAGTCCTATATCCAAAGAGCATAATGACATCCATCCCAAAAAAAAAAAAATTAAACAGGACGAAATTACTAATTTCTTTACTTTTTTTCTTGCGAATTCGCGAGGTCATAACGCCAAAAGTGAGAGCAGAGATCAACTTTCATGACCTATGGACTTAAAGCAACAACTTTAACAGACGAATTTTTTGGACCAAATTACGCTACTTTTTTTTTAAATTACTCGTGAAAATCTTCACTGGCTCTTAAACTATAATACGTATTCATGTATCACTATTTTCATAGAAAATTAGTAAAACAATTTCTTGCCGTTTAAAATTATGAGGAAACGGTTGGTTGGTTTCAATGATTGTATCTACCTATATTTAAGACAAACGTATTGTTATTGCTTTAAAGCCATAGCTGCATTTGCTGCAGAACCTACTAGATTCTAAAAAAATCTTTCATCAGTGAGGTTGAACTTCGGGTCGCAAAAAAAGTTGCAATGGGGTGGAATGATTTCATAAATGTTTACACTTCTACTGCCTCCAATACTCGAAAACTCAAAAGAGAAATTTCACCCTGCTAGCCCGAAAATTGAAGCCCAAAAATAGATGTCGTACAGACGGACCTAGGAATGAACAGACAGATAAATTATATGTGTATATGTATATTGCATATGGTATGTATGTATATGTACCTAATATACGAGTTGTGTTCAAAAAGTATCAGACCATCATTTTTCGTGGTTAAACAAATGAAGCTAGGGAGGCGAGGTTTGGTGCACATTACGTTTACAGGTGATTCTAATGTGCATACTTGAATTTTCTCTGCCTACAGAAGCTGTTAGTTGCCGGCAAACCGTCGATGAGTGAAGAAGTGCAAGTGAGCCCCGTAGGATTTTCGTTTTTGACAAAATGACAAAAAAACTTGAACAACGATACTGCATTAAGTTTTGTGTAAAGCTTGCCAATTCCTAAGTCGAAACGATCCGCAAGGTTCAAGAGTGAAGGCCTCTCATCATAATGGAAGCATCCAACATCCGCGACGACAAAAAAGCAGAGCAGGTCCGCAGCAATGTCAAAGTCATGCTGATCATCTTCTTTGAGTCTAGTGCCGTGGTTCAGCACGAGTATACACCACACGGCACAACCACCATCAAAGAATACTACCAAGAGGTTCTGCGTCGTCTGCGTGATGCTATGAGGCTCTATGATACAGATTTCCCTAGCCAAACACAACCCACCATCTCCCGACTGTGGTCCGTGTGAGTTCTTCAGTCCCGAGAAGACATCATACAGAATGCGGCGAAACAGCTGCGCCATCTCAAAAATGTCGTTCAAGCGCTGCTGCTGCCGACATTGACAGAATAGTTAGAAGAAGTGTGTGGCAGTGCAAGGGGACTACTTCGAACGAGATTAGTGAACGGGTGTTGTATTTGAATAATAGTATTTTTACCATATGAATAAAGGTTGCATGCTTTTTAAACATACATCGTATGTAAAATGACATATACATATCAAGGGACACGAGGGGTGGACACAAGCCGGCAGACTGTGCAAATTTATGAGAAAAAAGCGGTTAACCATCCCAGTGTTGGGCAATTTATATTTGCTAATTAAAAAAATAATGCTAAGTAAAATTCTAACGACAGCGGCATTAAAAACCAACCTCAAGCAATTAAAGCCAAATTGATCACAAACCATTTTAATGCCAAAGTCAATTGATATCTTCAGATAATTACCCTTCAACTGAACACTTAATATACGTAAATACCTGCTGGCATACCTACCAAGAATGAACGTATAAATTTAGTCATTACGTGACGAATTGACGCTGTTAGAAATAAATACATTCCCAAAATTTCATTCATAGCTTGATATAATAAACACATAAGGATAAAAATATAGGCACGTTGATGGTCTATAAATTTGCCTTTCATGACAATCAGCCCACTTCATGAATCAATATAGCGCCTCGTTCCCGAAACGCCGTTATTCTGAAAATAACAAAAATCAATATCTGACCTTAGCTCTACGTATAAGACTGTTTAACCGAATAATTAATTACACACTCACCACAACTCAATTCAGTGCGATGAAATACTTTGTGGCCAAAGAGCTCCGATCTCATCCATAAATCACTTAAAACGCACAAATATGTTTTGGAAAAGTGGTTTGCCTGGATAATGATCAATTCATCCCGTCAAGCGTTTCCTTGTCGTATCTGAATTAAAGGCGGAGAGAATTATACAATATACATATATATATGTTACATATATACATATATAGGTACATATTCAGTAAGGGTGATGGGGAAGAAATAGGGTATTCAGAGGATAATACCTATTGAATAGGAGGAATAATTACGATGTTTGTTTACCTACATACAGTATAGGGTCTTTTGCGTTTCAGTAATTACTCTTACGAAATTATCTAGCCGGTAATATGTAAGTACGAGTATTACTTGCTTACATGTGTACATATCCATACATACGTTGTAATTTACATTTCGACGCAGCTGGAGAAAATTGGGTGTACCCAAATGTTTCTTAAATGTGTGATTCATTATTAAGTTTCGTAGTAAATTGATCAATATTAATTATGAATAGCTTTAAGTGCAACTTTGTTAGTACTCGTATATTTGGTGGTAGGACTTTGTGTTTCACTTAGTGGCGGAAATGCCGATGGGTGAAGTAATCTACAGCAGGAGCAAGACATTTTTGCCGGTCACATATAGGATATACATACATACACGTACAAATTTACAAGAACTTATGTATCACCTTAAGTATGTAGGCCGAAAAGGTGCAATAGCAAGTGCCGCACTCGCGCGTATCATGCCCAACATAGGAGGACCAAGACATAGCCGTAGGTTACTGCTGGCTAGAGTGGTTACGTCTATAATCCTATACGCCGCACCAATTTGGGCCGGGGCCATGGCAATTAAAACATACAGATCACATATCACATCTGTGTATCGAATATGTGCATTGAGAGCTAGCTGCGCATTTCGCACTACTTCTAGCGATGCAGCTTGCGTGGTAGCGAGAATGCTCCCAGTAGATATCCTGGCAGTAGAACAGCAACGTCAGTACTGCGCAAGAAGAGAAAGAAACGAGGCCAGCGAAAACCGGCTCTATAGAGCAGAAAGCCTAAGAGAATGGCAAGAACGCTGGAATGCTTCTGAGAAAGGCAGGTGGACCCATAGGCTCATACACCAAATCCAGCCATGGTTCGACAGACAACATGGAGAACTTGAGTTCTACTTAACGCAGTTCCTAACGGGCCATGGATGCTTTCGTTCGTACTTACATAAGTATAAACACGACAATAGCCCTTACTGTCCGCATTGCGCTGACTGCGTAGAAAACGCGGAACATATATTTTTTGAATGCCCAAGATTCCTCGACGAAAGGAATGCACTAAGGAGTGAACTCGGCCATCCACTGACGCCAGAAAACATCGTTGGCGAAATGCTCAAAAGCCAGGAGGCATGGGACGCAGTCGCTGGGAGCACAATGCGCATAATGAAGATTCTAAGAACCCTAGAAAGGGAAAGGAAAGAATCAGACCGGCGAAATACAATCAATGCTGAGCAGGATAATGCAAACATGCACTAGTCGAATACATCAGACTAAAACCCCCCCCCGCGATGAAATGCTTGACGGCAGTACCGCGGGGAATGGGGCGGTCGTGGGAGGGGGGTTTAGTGGGTAAGAGTCCCACACTGTTACTCAGGACGTACTGAGTTTCGTCTTTTGAAGATTACCCCTCCCAATCAAAAAAAAAAAAAAAAAAGAACTTATGTACATGTAATTCATCATCACCCTTGTTGCTCGTTTGCTTAAATCCTTTGTCCCCTTATGGGTCTTAGGGCATCAATTACCAATTACAATTTTCGTCCTTACGTAGGGTGTGACCAATCTACTATCACTTCCCTCTTTTTTAAAATCACATCTATACGTTCCTGGCATGTACTCTCAAAAAGCTGTTCCTTTGAGCTACGACTTGGCCAGAACACTCGTATTAGTAACGTCAGTTTTTTTTTTCAAATTCCCCATATGTGAGCAATTTTTGAAAATGTTCCCCATCCCATAACCGTATTTTTCCCATTTTAATTCCTTGTAAAAAAGTAAAAAGCATTAATTAAAACAAAAACAAGTATCTTTTCTTTAATTAAAACAAAAAAAACACTTATGTATGTAAGTGTACTAACTGTGCCGTTGTACACATTATCGATGATGAGATAATGAGATCAACGCAACTTTTTGAAGAATTTTGTAGCATACATTTTGTCTGCAAAATTCTACAAAGAGTTGCATTTTCAAGCTTATTTCTGTTATTTGCCTTGTTCAAATTGAGTGACGAACAAAGTCACTGGTATGTGGAAGGCAAAACACAGTCGGCACAGTTGATAATAAGGTGAATACAGCGATTAAAAGAGAGATTCGAAGAGTGGTGAAAACAAACGATATTGTGATTGAAAGGAAACTTGTAGAGACCGTTTAATTTGAAACAAATAGAGATTAAAGTAATTCGAATATTGTGTTAAAGTGACGTTGATCATTGTTAATAAATAAACAGTTGAAACACACAAAAGACTGTTTTATTTATACGAACCCCAGCAAGAATATTACAGTAGTTTTCTTTTTAGAACAGAGGGATTGAGCGCTACAAATCAGCACACTTCACAGCTGACTATGATTCTGTAAAAGGGTTGAATTCACGGACGCATGAACTTGTAGGTTGAGTTCAGCGGTCGAATCGCGTCCTCCGTCAACGGGTGACTGGTGACGTAATTTGTATTGTGTTCTTGCTAGATCTAGCAACAACATTTCGACGCGATTCGACCCCAGCTCTCAATGTGTTTAGATCTTAACCGCTTTAGCGCCTTAAGTGCTGTACTTTAAATTTTTTAATTTCTTTTTTATTTGAGGGAATCAAAAAGCAGGAAGCACAAGTAATCGGTCTTTTCCGAACTAACGCGGCACTCATTTCTCTCCAAAAAGTCCACCCATAAGTCAAGTACTCGTTGAAGGGACGTAGGACCTTCATTTATGATGGCTCCATCGTCAGCAATGAATAACTGCTGCACTTTGGGGTATGTCACCGAATAATAGTTCGAGTGCTTCTTCAAAAACTAATGGAAAACACAAAAACTCTTTTGTTGTCCCACGCTCTAGAACACGTCTTCTTTATTCGAAAGTTCGTTCAGAAGTGATAACAATGGTTAGGGATTGAGAGAGATCGATTCCACACTGGACCAAATGATGGTGCATAGTCGTGTCGACCGCTGATGCAGTGATGTGCGTGTATATGTGTGCAGATCCTTTCTGCCGATATTAACAGAATATCGAACAGTCACTTTTCCTTGAAGTAGATATTCATGGACTGCAATAAAAATCAAAGGAATGAAGACGCTTTCTTGGTGTACATCAACTCTAACTCGGTAATTCATTCTTCGGTAACTCCAGCGGGGTGTCTTACTCTTGTTTTAAAAAAAAAGTCCATGATCATCTGTAAACAAGATTCAATGTTCTTGCGTCACCCATATCATATTTCGTGGTGTTCTGCCTAACGCTTTTTTCAAAGTCAACGAGTACAATATGCAAATCCTTTAAGGAATCACGATGTTTTTTCCATTATGATCCTCATACTTTGGTATGCATCTGAGGTTGATGTAGTTGCGACAAACACATACCGACCATCAGATAGCCGTATTATTTTTTTTCAATAGGTCAACTAATACCCATATCACATATCACTCTTTCCTTTGTACATAGGAAGAACGTAATTTTCCCTCCATTAGTTCGGTATTGGATCACCTCTCATAAATTTGGAGGTAAGAATTCTCAGCCATTTGAACCCGATGTCTCGCATTTTTTCTCCAGAACTCAGAGGGTATCTCGTCTGGCCCAATCGCTTTTCGTTTTTTCGAGTATTTGATCGACTCACTAACTCCTTCGACTGTAATGTCGGATGTTTCTTCACAGTTAGGGGTGGTTCTTGGGAGGTATAGCCAGGAAAACTGTTCTTCTTCGCTAGTCTTTTGGAAAGGCTGTATTCCACTTCGAGGCGAGCTTATTCGTCTCTATTATTAGAGGGGTACTTTGACCAAGCTAAAAGTCGGTTTCTTCTCATCTATTACTTCTTTTGCTTCACCACTCAACCACGATATTTCTTTGGCGTATTGATGATGGCCTTTTGCAGCTTCAAGCAACGATTTGGCCCTTTCAAAGCAAGTTCGCTTGACCACTACATTCTTCATCATCAGCTCCGTTGATGGTGTGGGAGACGTGATTTTTCATCGTAAAAACAAAACCCTCGCATTTTTATTTGTCGAGATTGTACTACTTAATTTTTTCTTTGACCCTTGTTTATTTGCTTTTCTTCTCAGTCTTCATAAAAATGTCTGTTAGCAGGAAAAGATGTCGCTGAGCGATCGCTTTCCCAGAATCACTTTCTCAATTTCGCAATCTTACCCAAGGCTTCTTGAGACTGACTACTAAATGGTAGTCAATCTGGGTTTAATTTCCACCACTGTTTTAAGTGATCAAATGCCAGCTTTGCTTGATGAACATGTTATCTAATACGATAAGACCATGTGACCTGCAAATGCTTAGGATGTCTTCACCAGGAAGGTTCCTAGTGCCATATCGCAGTCCTCCATAGCAGTCCACATAGTCTTCGTTTGACTTCCCTACTTGTGGATTCAAATCTCCGTCAACAAATAGAAGCTCCTTCTTCGGAATTTTTTTCAAGAGATTATTTAAATCTAGACAAAATGCATATTTATCTTTCTGCTCGTGCTCAATTTGGAAAGCATGATCAGGTTACTGTGACTGTCTATGCGAGAGTACAGACACACTTAGACCAGCCGGAGCTTTGAATAAAGCAAAGGGTGCTAATGACGCCTGAGGAAGCTAGTTCACCGAAGTCATCAAAGAAAGGAGCCTCTAGATGAAGGAGCCTTTTTTTTGGGATGTATGGACATGTGCATAGCATGTACCCCTCTTCGTATCTACATCTCCTGCAGAAGTCATTAGAAATAAGTCCAACCTTTTAGCATATTGGCCTATTAGATAGTGTCCAGTGAAAGCACGGATAATGTAGCTGATTTGTGATCACTTTGGCATTTCCAGTTCGGCAATACGTTTATGATCTAGCCTAAGCCAGATGGAGATATAATACGTTCAACCATTTTTCCATCTGTGGTTGGTTCTGTTACTAGCGTCCTGTTTTATTAGATGTTTACATACAGCGAGTAGCATACGCAGAGTCGACCATTTCTGAAGAATCGTTAGAGTCGTACCCTGTCTGGTGAGCTCGTCTGCCTTGCAGTTTTTTGGAATGTCTCTGCGGCTAGCACCCAGCATAGGTGAATTTTGAACAAAGGCTACCTTTGAAGTGAAAGAATACGATTCCAAAGACTTGATTGTTGCTTGACTGTCAGTGAAAATGCTAATATCCCTGACAAATATTAAATTACATTTCAACAAGGAAAAGGCTTCCTTGATGTCCAATGCCACAGAGAGTTCTTAGTACACGGCTGATACACATACATACAGATCTTTGCACCTTAGATAAGGTGCACCACAAAAAGCGCAAAACCCGGAAAAAACCCGTAAGGCCTGAAGCCATAGTCATAATGAAAACGGGAGAGATGCCGTATGTAAACATTTTCAAAATGATAAAGGAGAAGCCAGAGCTAAAGGAGTTCGGCGAAAATGTGAACAAATTCCGAAGGACAGCTAAGGGTGACATGTTAATCGAGCTAAGGAGGAAAAATAATGGGCAGTTCGAGAAACACAAGGAGATATTAAAATCCTCTAAAATGAAGCAAAAATAAAAACTTTGTGCCAACAAGTAATAATAGAATGCCGCAACCTAAATGAGGCAACAGCACCAGAAGAGATCTGCAATGCCATAGCGGAGCAACTCCCATCGGCAGGAAACATCACGACCGATGCTATCAAATCCATATGGACGACAGGAAGAGGAACCCGAACGGCTCTCATCAGTCTCCCAGCGAATGAAGCAAATAAGATCACTACCGTAGGGTATATGCGAGTAGGATGGGTCAAGTGCAGGCTGCGTGAACACATAGCACCGACACAGTGCTACAGATGTCTGAAGTACGGACATGTTGCTAGGCACTGTCAAAGCGAAGTCGACCATACGGGAACATGCCTACGATGTGTGGCCAAAGGACACATTGCGAAAAGGTGCACAGCGAAACCGAAGTGTGCCATATGTGACCCACGAAGTAAAACAGGTAACGAACATCCTACCGGTAGTTTCAGATGCGCTTTGTACAAAAGCGCGGTACGAGCAATCACAGCGAAACAATGAAGTGCATCCAAATATATCTAATGCACTGTGAAGGCGCCAAAGACTTAATTACACAGACAGCGAGAGAACAAAATGCAGATATAATCCTTATCAGCGAACAGTATAAAACACCACACACCAGTGTAAGGTGGGTGGAGGACGAAAGCAGGGCAGCAGCAATATGGACCTGCAGCACATACCCGTTCGAGCGTAAGGACCCAAGGAGGCGGCAGAACTACGTGTATGCAAAAAAAAAAGGAATACATTTCTACAGCTGTTTTTCCCCACCGAGCTTGAGCATGACCGAATACGAGGAGATGCTGGACAACATCGAGGCTGAAGTACGAGGAAAGTCGCCAACCATCGTGGCCGGGGACTTTAATTCCTGGTCAGTTGAATGGAATAGTGTAAGGACAAACCGACGGGGTGAGGCGCTAATGGAAGCCTTTGCCAATCTCGACCTAGCGCTGTTAAACAGAGAAAATAAGTACACCTTTCACAACGGCAGATGCGACTCCATAGTTGACTTGACATTAGAATAAAATGGCACGTCTCAGACCTGTACACGAACAGCAACCACCAGGCCATAATATTCCATATAGACGAGCAAATACGATTCCAATACTGCAACCTGCCTCGTAAAGTACAAAAACAGGGCTGGAAAACGAACGACTTAGACTCCTACAAGCTCGGGTATATGTATACTAAACAGCATGGAAATAACGAGTGGCACAGCAGAGGAGCAAGCAAAAGAAGTGACATCATCTCTAACCCGCGGGTGTGATCCAGCCATGCCGCGCAGAGGAAAAGGAAACGGAAGAACGCCGGTATACTGGTGGAACGACGACATCGCCAAGCTCCGAGCCGACTGCCATAGAAGGCGAAGGCGCCAACGAAGGGCAAGAGGCAGAGAATCAGAGAATTATGAAGAACTCCGAGGAGAATTCCAGAGGAAGCGAATGCAACTTCGTAAAATGATTAAGAAGAGCAAAAGTGAATCATTCCAGGTACTCAGGGAGGAACTACAACACAACCCATGGGGAAGCGCTTATAAAATAGTCATGAAAAAACTAAAAAGCACTACTGCAGCTACACCGATATGCCCACACATCATGAACTCAATTGTCAGCAGTCTAAGTATTCCCGAGGAAAGATGGATTCACACTGCCACAAGGCACAGCAGATGAAACGGAGGTTATACCACCAGTTACAAAGGAGGCAGTTATAGAAGCCGCGGCAGCTATCAAAAGTAACAAGACGCCAGGGATGGACGGGATCCCGAACTTTGTTCTGAAGGAGGCGATCAAAAGCAGACCCGATGTCTTTACACACCTCTACACAGCATGCTTAACAGAAGGAAAATTCCCGTCTCAGTGGAAATGGCAACGACTTGTCCTTGTACCAAAGAGCGATACCCCACCTGAGCAATCATCGCCGTACAGGCCGTTGTGCGTGCTAGGTACACTGGGGAAGAGCAATACACGGAAGGGGACTCGGGGCTTTGTAACCGCCAGTTTGGATTCCGAAAGAAACAAAGCACCAACCATGCAATACAAGCTGTATGCGATATAGCACGTGAGGCAATTGCGGGAGAAAGATGGCTCAGAGGAACACAGTACCGTGCTGTGGTGAAACTTGATGTCAATAACGCGTTCAATTCAGCCGACTGGAGCTGTACACTAAAATCACTGAGTGACCTGAAGGCACCAAACTACCTACTGCACATAATTGTGAGCTATGTCGAAGACAGAACCCTTTACTATGACACAGAAAGAGGTACAAAATCACGGTAGGATTTCCACAAGGATCGGTCCTGGGACCAATTCTATAGAACATAATGTACGACGGCATCCATCGAGCGCAGAGCGCAGAGCGCAGAGCGCAACCATCTTCGAAATAGCCACCCAAGGAAGGAGGAATGCTCAGGAGATTCGTTCGCCAAAGTTCATTAACAATGCTCATGGCCAGCTTCTTGTGGATGACGACAAAATTCTCCAGAGGTGGCGGCAATATTGTGACCAACTTTTAAATGAACAGTTTCCCCGGCTATACTTTCCAAGAGTCACCCCTAACTGTGAACAAATACCCGACATTACAGTCGACGAAGTTAGTGAGGCGGTCAAATACTCCAAAAAACGAAAAGCGCTTGGGCCAGACGATATGCCTTCTGAGTTCTGGAAAAAGATGGGAGACATCGGGTTCAGATGGCTCAGAATTCTCATCTCCAAATTTGTGAGAGGTGACCCAATGCCGAATCAATGGAGGGAAAGTTACTTTTTCCCTGTATACAAAGGGAAGGGTGATACGCGAAACTGTGATAACTACCGTTCGATCAAGCTGATGTCACACACCATTCAATTCAATTCAAGTTTTATTCATATTTAAAAATATTTACAATTATTACATAGTTTTCCCACAAAGCTTAAGGCTTATCTGCAGGAAGTTATTCTGGTGGAACATTAAGAACAAAATTGAGCTTTATTTTTTTAACGAAAGAAAATGTTGTTTTATTAAAAATGTTCTCCTTTGTTGACTGCTGATGTTAATAAGACTTCTGGGTAGCTCGTTCAGAAGCATTGGTACTATATGCCTCAGTTGAAGTTTTCCATACACATTATAGATTTGAGGTATACCATATGTAGCATACGCTGCGCTTGTCTTCTTGTGTTGACATCGTGTTGCAAAGGACTTTGGAAACGGTTGTCATCATAATATTCCAGAACTACTGCCATCTTGAAGATATTTGAAACGCGAAGAATTTTAAAGTCGTTTCTACCTATTACTTTCAAGGCTCTGCTCTGCAGTTTCTCCAACTTTTCTATATGTGTCTTTGCTGCTCCACTCCATGCGAGAATGCCATACCGAAGCTGCGATTCTACCAGTGCATAGCACACTTGCTGCAATACCGGTTGTGGTGTGTACTTTTTTAAATAGAACAATGCAAATAAGGCGCTCTTCAACTTACAGCGCAGATTGTTTATGTGAATGTCCCATCTAAAATTGCAGTCTATTGTGACCCCTAAGTACTTATAGGTACTAACTTCTTCGATACATAACGCGGCTTTTGCGGTTGGACAGTCGTTGTTTTGAAGATCGTTGAGCGGGTATTAGGTGGCCGACAGCGAAAAGTAATACGGCTATTTGCCAATCAGTGCGGGTTTGTGTAGGGTAAATCAACCACAGATGCAATCCAAAGTATAAGGATCATAATGGAAATATGGTACATCGTGATTCCTTAAAAGATTTGCATATTGTATTGGTTGACTTTCAAAAGGCATTCGACAGACAACCACGAGATCTGATATGGGTGGCGCTAAGACATTGAGGGGTTCCAGAAACCTATGTACAGATGATCATGATCATGGACATGTACGAAGGAGCAAAGACAACAGTAACATGCCCCGCTGGCGTAACCGAAGAGTTCCCAATCAAAGTCGGGGTGCACCAGGGAAGCGTTTTAAGTCCTTTGCTCTTTATTACAGTCCTTGATTATCTGCTTGAAGCTAAAGTGATAGACCGCAAGATAAATCAGTTATTCTTTGCTGACGATGGAGCCATCATAAGTGAGGATCCTACATCCTGCAACGAGCATTTGATGTGTGGGTGGACGATCTGGACGGAAATGGGTATCGCATTAGTTCAAAAAAGACAGAGTACTTGTGCTGCCCGTTCTCTGATCCACTCAGATCTATTCCAGATATTTATTTGAATGGAACAGTGCTTCTCAAGCGCGAAAAGTTCAAATATCTGTGATCTATGATCAATAGCAAAGCAACCTGTGATGACGACATCAATCATCGCGTAAGCGTAGGGTGGATGAAGTGGGGAGAAAACTCAGCTATCTTCTGTGACAGAAAAATGCCATCTAAGTTGTGAGTCCAGCGCGCTTATATGGTTCACAATGTTGGATAATGTGCAAAAAGTATGAGAGTAAATTAACGGCAGCTGAAATAAAGATGCTTCGCCTGACAGCAGGAGTGACAAAGCTTGATCGAATAAGAAGTTCGAAGATCTGTGGAAGCCTTTACTTCAAGGAAACCATCTTACGAAGGATAGAGTGCGACTGGCTCAGCTGGTATTGCCACGTTCAAAGAAGAGATCATTTGAACCCAGTTAAAAAGGCAATATCAATGAACGTTCCAAAGATATGGCGAAGCAGGAGAGGCAGGACTATAAACGCCTGGATCACACAAATGCGACGACATCGGCATTTCATTGCCGATATTTTCTGAGGTCAAATAGGCGAACCCCACAGGCGAATCAGTAGAAATGCGGTGAAGTGGGAGCGTTATGATCCTTTATTTTCGGATCATAACCTCGCTGATAAAAGGAAGAAGAAGAATGTACGATGGCATCCTAGGAGCACAAAGGCCGAACGGAGTAGACATCATCGGTTACGCCGACGATATCGCAATTGTAGTAGTGGCCAAAAAATTAAAGGAAGTTGTACAAAACTGCAATCAAACAATCGCAAACTTGAAGCTATGGCTACAGACATCAGGTTTAGAGCTAGCGGACCATAAAACCGAAGCCGTTCTCATAAGCAGCCGTTAAAAAGAGGAGCACTTCACCATACTGGTCGGTGAGCAAACTGTCGAATCGAAGTCGTACGTGAAGTAACTGGGAGTGTTGCTGGACCGCAGACTCAGCTTCAGGGACCACCTATAGTACGCAGGCGACAAGGCTTCCCGGGCAGTAGCGACACTATGCAGACTAATGCCAAATATTAGGGGACCAGGGCAGCTAATCAGAAATCTCTTAACAACCGTGAGTTGGTCAATACTCTTGTATGCGACCCCAATATGGGCATCAGCGACGCTTAGTAAGTCATACATTAGAACCATGAACTCGGCGCATAGAATAGCTTCTCTAAGGGTATGCTGCGCCTTTCGAACTGTATAAAGGGATGCGATAAGCATAATATCAGGCCGAATGCCTATCGCTTTACGCGAAAAAGACTGCGGCCCTACGTGAAAACGAGCACGATGACGGAGCAGCAGCTATAGAAGTTATAAAAGCAGAATAACAACATAGGTGGAACATCACAACCAAAGGGCGATGGACATACAAATTGATCCCCGAAGTTGATGAATGGATTAGTAGAAAGCACGGGGAGGTAAACTACTACCTAACACAATTTCTATCGGGGCACGGATGCTTCCGGGAGTATCTTTACAAGTACAAGCACGCGAACGACCCATTCTGCCAGCACTGTGAAGAACAACTGCAGAACGTGGAGCTTGTACTGATGGAATGCCAAAATTACATCAGGGCCAGGAACATCCTAGAAAGAGAAATTGACGGGCAACTGACCCCAAGAAGCCTGACCTCATTTGAGCAGCGAAGACTGCAAATGTAGTAATCACGAGTATGATGCAGCAACTGCGTATAGAGGAACGAGCAACGAGAAACGAAGATCCTGCCAGCTCGGGCAGCTAAAAGGAAATGACGAAATGTCAAACCTGCCCTGCGAAGGAATCCTGCAGGGGAACAACAAGACAGAGAAACCGGAAGGGTTTTTTTTAGCACGTAACCATGCAGGAGCATGGAGTCGGGCATAACTCGTAATGTGGGCTACAAGTATCCATAAAGGATTTTTACCCCTACTCGCGCATCAAAAAAAAAAAAAACCTTTGATAATTGAGGGAGGTGAAGATTTCTATCAAGAGCCGAACGAACGATATTTCGCCATACAGTAGTATAAGCCTGATAACGGACACGAACAGCCAGCTTGTGATTCGAGGCTGCATACCCCAGCTCCTACCTATAGTATAACGACAAGAATAAAGAGCTTATGCACTGATAATATTCCATACCTCTCCCTTCATCACCAGTTTAAGAGATATCAAACTTCAGAATGGTCTATGCGTTACCAAGTAGCTCTGCCGCAAGGATGATGCTGATTCAGTTTTTATCCTGTTTCGTTCCGTAGTAGAAAATTTTGCAAGCTTTCGTTCTAACAAAGTGTACACAAAGTCTTGTATTATGTCTAATCTAAATCTACTCTTTCACTTTTAGCTGGAAACCGTTATTTAATAACAACCTAATATTGGAACGCAAGAGATTTGTAAATTCATTTAAATAACCAGATGTTAATTAAAATGTTGCATACCACCACAAAGTAAGTAAGCACATACATCCAGTAAAATCATCATGTACGAGTATCCCACATCACCCTGAATAATACCACATACACTCCTGCTCAAAGTTAACGCATATCAAAGTACTTCAATAAAAGACACGTGTAACCTTGGAGTATGGATTAAAAACTCTGGTTTGCTATTTTGTTCGGTTGTTTATTTTTTAATGGATCGAAACATAAAATTTAAACACAATATTGTTGCAACGTTAAAGGAACTGATGTGAAACAATGAACAACAACAGAAAATCGTATGATTAAATGTCCAAAAAAAGAAATAAAAATAAGGGAGGGAGCTGTGGAGGTTGATTTCGTCCTCGAACTCGTCTTTTTATTATGTCCTAGATATGTTCAATTGTGATTAAATTCGGACTTTTAAATATCAATTCACTGCGGCTATACCGACTCCTCCCAAGTACCCTGTCACCGCTCTTGCTCTATGTGGACAAGCGTTGTCCAGCATCAGAATAAAATTTAAACCAACAAAACAAGCGAATGGCACTATATATTCTTCATGGATGTCAGTTACCTCTCTTTTGGCATTCAAAGCAGGTCTAGGTATGCTGGCCAACTGTGTACGCGCGTCATAACAAACTCCTCCGCAGAAAATTGTTCAGCTATCTCAAAATGAATCCCAGGGTAAAAAACAAACTTTAGCGAACCTCTTTCCATTCCCCCATACTCACTCATATCCACTAGGAAACCTTTACGGCAGAAAATCTCCCATGCACTTAATTTTCCTAAAGAATTTAAAGATATCATTGTTTTGATTCTTATAAGTTATTAAAGAAGTATCTTTTAATGTGCTTTTGTCTGATCCGGGCAATACCTTGACATTCACACTTGTCAAAAAAAAAAATAATAATAATAATAATAATGATTGCCCTTCGGATATGGCATTAGACTGTAAATCCGTTCCATTCGTGTGAAAAATATAAGGCATACATCACGAATGGTTGCGAGAAGCTAGGCCGTAGGTCCTTCATGGGCTGTTTGCGCCAAAATATATATGTATGTTTCTCATGACAACAATACTCTCTAATGCTTGGCAAAATCTGTTTGCGAAAAGTGGAACCGTAAAAAAACGCTTGATGTTTTTTGAGATTCGGACGCTAAGCCATATGCGCAGTTATCCGACACACTAAAAACTACGCCACAGCCGGCGCGGCGCCCAAGTGCGCAACTCCCTTGTAGGAGGGATAAAGCCATTAAGGCGCAAACTCTCATGATAGAGATTATTGGAGTAATAAGCCCCAAAGATCAGACTATTCATCGAGGTCATTGCTCTTGCAATATGCCTTCGAATCAACTTGATCAAGAAATTATCCACTCTTATCAGATTCCACTCTTATCAGATTCGTTGTAGGACCTCATTACGATAGAATTTTAATGATATAATTAGTATATTAATTTTGTTAAATTATATATTTATATGATAAGTTTATGTAAAGGCCGAATAAGGCCCTGTAGCAGATTACCTTCACCTTCGCATCGAGTTGGTTGCTATAAAACAGTCTCTTTGTGAGGGCCAAAGCAACTTTGGCTCTGGCCAGAGCAGCATCTATATGTTTGTTAGAATATAGATATTGCAATAGCCAGACCCCAAGGTACCTGACTACACTTTGACTCGCAAGTGGCTGGCCGTGCTGTTCCACGATAGAGAACCTTCGCCATTTCTTTCTGGTGTCCCAAGAGGCCCCAGACAACGGCGTTCTGAACAGGATGGTCTCCGACTTCTGAAAGTTGATCTTCAGCTTCCAGTCGTGGCAGTATCTCCTAATCTTATCGAAATCACGCTGCAAAAGTAATGTAATGTCCTCGATTTTAGGCCCTGATCTGTACGCGACCGAGTCGTCTGCGTACGCTATGACATGGTGAAGTGAACGTATGAGATCGCTCGTGTAAATATTGAATAGGATCGGCGAATTAACCGTGCCCTGTGGCAGACCATTTCTTAATTCAAAAGTTCCAGCAGACGTCACATTGTCATTCTTCACAATGAACTTCTTACTGGTGAACATGTCGTAAAGTATATACAGCAGTGGTTTACTTATGCCCAGCCTGGTCAACTTGTAGAAGAGTCCCTCTAACCATACAGTATCGAAAGCCTTCTCTAAATCAACCAGACAGACACCCGTGCATTGTTTCTTACTTTTATTCCATTGGATATCCGATACCAGTTTCGACACGGCATGTATGGTATCATGCCCCGCCTTGAAACCGAATTAATTATCCGGATTTAGCTGCATGTCCTCAACCCACTTAGCCAGGGCTTTACGGATCACTTTTTCGAATACCTTGCTGATGTCCGGAAGGAAACTTATCGATCGGAGATAACCCGGATTGGAACTATCTTAATTTTTTTTTTGGAATAGGCTGCACCACCGCTGTTTAGGTTGGATGGTGTAAATGTTCACCGCTTCTGGAGGAAGATATCTAAGTACAATGTAGGGTATACCATCGATTCCTGCGGATTTCTTTTTCCTCAGTGATTCGAAGATCGCTTGGAGCCCTGCCTTCGAAATGAACGGCGGATGTACCCTTTCATCGGCGATGGCAATGTTTGCCATATTTCTTTCATTGAACACGGTTAAACCAGTATTCTCAGATCGCCAGTGCTTCATGTCATTTCGAAGATAGAAGTTGTGCACAAGGACCTGATTTTCCAGGTTGTGGTTCGGGCAAACACTATCATTCACCTTATACACCTCCTGGAAAGTCGCTCCTATAGACTCTACCTTCTCCTGCGGATCTTCGATCACAAAGAAATTGTCATCCTCAGCTGCGTTATCCGGATCTATACCTGCTGTCACTAGTATTTGCACATTGTTCGTAGTTCGGAGGATTTTAAGACGCGGAAGATCGTTTTGATTACTCCTCCGAAAGATCTTGTTTATTTGGGGGAACATACTCGGGTTGTTAGATTTTATAGCCCGAATTTTCCTGTTCACTAGTATTTGTACATTATTCGTAGTTCGGAGGATTTTAAGACGCGGAAGATCGTTTTGATTACTCCTCCGAAAGGTCTTGTTTATTTGGGGGAACATACTCGGGTTGTTCGATTTTATAGCCGGAATTTTCCTGTTACAGAAAGTCTGTCATTTTCTTTAATTAATTTTGAGAGGTTTTTAATCAACGACTTCAGCGTCCTAACCTCCTCCGAATTCTGTCTGTCAGTAAACTGTCTGTACAAAGTTTTTAATTTCGACAGCAGTCTAGTTTTATGTTCGTGCAGTGCGTCAATCGTTGCATTGTGGTAAATGTCCACGTTGTCAGTGTGTTGATACCGAGGTATCGTACTGTCCATCGTTCGTATTATTGTCTCGTCCATTTGCTTTAGATATCTATCAATCTCCTCGTTTGACAGATTTCTATTAGACGGTAGGTCGAGCAAGTTCGAGGAGAGTGCTCTCGTCAACTTTCTGGAGAAGCGGGTCCAACGCGTTCTACTGTAATTGTAGGCGTGCAATAGGACGAACTCCTCCAATTACGCAATTTCGTTGGAAATCGTTATTTCGGCACTGAGTCCGCAATGGTCACTGTCATACACAAAAGTGTGTAGTTTAATGCATTGCAATATGCATTCGCCCCTTTTTACTTTTTCCCATGTGACACCGTGGTAGTCTAGGACTTTAATACTCCTTAGACCATCCAGTTTGCTATTGGGTGAGAGCTGAACCAGGAACAACGGTAATTTCCGCTTCTCCCTTTTGGCCTTAGCTGTGATGAATGACTTGACCCCTACGAAATTGAGCCCATCACACTCTTTCTCTTTGAACAGCTTTAAGAGCTCCTCCGGTTCGGTAGACGGTTCCATCTCCTTCAGTAGCATAGTTTGCAACTTTTCTCCCTTCGGGGTGAAGGAGAAGAACTCCGTCGTCAAATCTTTTAATAGGTTTTTAATCATATTATACTGATCCACCGTGTTGCAGTGGATAGCATGCCTATCTGCACTAAATCTTTTAATAAAAAAATTACTACCTATGGCCGACTTACACAACTCAATGGTGTCCTTTAGTTCGACTTTGAAGGTGTTGATTGGTGGCATCCTCCTCTTTATTGTCTTTTGCTGCTGTTTCTGCTGCTGCTGTGTCTGCTGCTGTTGTTGTTGCTGCGACTTCTTCTGGTGCTGTTGTTGTGTGTGTTTCACTTGCTGCTGCTTTAGCTGTTGCAGTTTTTTTTTTGTAGTTGTTGTTGTAGGGGTTGTTGTTGTTATGGTTCTTGTTTTTGTGGTTGTTGTTTATCTTGTTGATGTTGCTGTTCCTGTTGTTGTGGTTGTTGTTGTTGCTGGGATTGCTGGAGCTCTAGCTGTCGCTCCTTCTCCGTTCGTGCCATTTGTTTGGGCTTGATGGCGAGTACCCTTTGCTGCAATTGTCGAATGCTGCTGCTAAGTGACTCCAATTCATCATCCTCGTCCTCAGATTCCGAGGCAACAAGAGTGGCGAAGCTGTTGCTTTCCCCTGTGTAGCGTCCTTCCCCACCGTCGGAAACGTATGGGAATTCTTCAAAGTCATCTGACCCATGACTATGATCCTTCTTTGCTGCTGATGCAGTCGATAGCGCCCCATCCCTCACTTCACCAGGCAGCTTTCCGGCTGAAGCTGAAAGGGTGGGGCGCTTAACCACGTTGGCAGTTGGTTTTGGCTTTCTCCTTCTCTTTCCCGTACCTTCAGCAGCCACTTTTTCTCCGTGGCCTGCTGGAACCGTTGTATCGGCTGATATTTGTTTGTCCGGCGCTCCCGCTCCCGCTACTCGGAGGGCGGACCGCTCACTATCTTCCATCAGGCGATTTCACGCTTTACTTTCACTTTTCTTTATTGGTTTATTTTTATTACAAAAAATAAAAAAAAGGTAGGTCTTGCGGGGAATTGAACCCGTGTCCTTCGTGCGACTGTCAATTAGCACTTCCAGTGGACCAAGCTGGCGCTGTTTAGACCAATGTCTTTTTCACTATGTACGAAACGCTACGAATTTACTTTAAGTCGATAGTCGACGCCTATGACCCATTCAACTCACCAACATTTGTCACGAGACAATAGTTCATAAAGGATAGGTTTAGCTGTCGTCCTCCTAGCAATGTGATGGATAACAGGCACGTTCGTTGATACTGATAAATAGCAATGTGCAGCCAGATATACGTATAAGAATGTCTCTGGTGATCTGTACATTCCTTCTCAACAACGTTTTTTTTTTTTAAATACTCGAAGTTAGGGCAGAACAAGCCCGAAACAAGTTCCTTCTCCCTAAGGTTAACTGACCGATCAAAATTGTTCCTCACAAGATTCAAATTGACATTGCCAATTCTGGGTACACCGAAAGCATCCAATAGTTTTTTTTTTGTTGAAAATCGGCAAATACTTTCCTGTACATTCCTCGAAGACATTTCCCTTCAAATACCCGAACTGTTTCCATTACGATAGGCTAATGTTGGACTCGCTTAAGAAAGAACCGGACTTAGGAATGATTTTTTAAAACACATAAATGCTTCCATATACACACGCCACAAACATTGTTTATTATTATACACAATACTAACACAGCAAGGTTACGAAGCAACCAACAACCTCGGATACGGATGATTTCTTCGTGTCTGCGAGTGCAAAGTTAGGTCCTTCTACAAACCACGTGCAGTCGAACGACATGCGAAGGCCATAGACTGCTGCAAGGCAGACATTACACCACCATCCAAGAAGTGCGATGGGATAGCACAGGCAAAAGGAGGATGAAAAACTGCGACATCTACTATGCAGATTGCTACAGACAACAATGACAGCGTATTTGAGGCAGACTTAAGGACTATAATAGTCGGAAGCAATCAAAACCTAATGTCATAATTCTACGAAGCCCGTGTCTCCACGAGCAATATTTCGTAGCTTGCTATCTATCAATTTTCATAGAAAAAAAGAAAGATGGAATGCCATGAAATTTAGGGTGGGCATTTCATAGCTTACTATTTCAGTCGTGCAAATGTCGCAGAGCAAACTGCTTCGATGTGTTCTCGCATTAGAGGCATTGAAGGAATTAAAAGAATTGAGAAAAAAAAACACAGAAAAGAAAACATATGTTTTGGGTGAATCCCTTTTTGGAAAAAAGGGAATTACACAGTGTGGCCCAACATTTATTGATATTTTGTGGGAAGATGACAAAGAGTATCGTAACTTTTACAGAATGACTATTGACAAGTTTGAGGAGGTTCTTGAACTGGTAAGGTCGAATTTTGAATCTGTTTGTAGTAGCTCCATTTTCATTTCGAAATCGAATACAGGTGGATTTAAAAAAAAAAAAACATGACACTAATGCGTTATGCGATCTTTTCGAGAGTACGGCTTGCAATAACTTTGAGATACTTTGCTACTGGCGACTCATACAGATCTCTTGAGTTTTTGTCACATATTTCTCGAAAGACAATCTCCAAATTTGTACCAGACGTACTGAATGCCATAAACGACGCAATGCAATGCCAATATCTAAATGTCGTTTATTGTCTCTTTGCCTGTATTCATTGTTTAAATTAGTTTTCTTTCGACACCTACCTAAAACGAATGGTCTGCAATTGCGAACGATTTTAATGTTTTTTGGGACTTTCCGCATACTTTAGGTGCGGTTGGTGGTAAACATATACGGATTAAAGCTCCACCAAAATCGGGATTAGATTATTTCAACTATAAAGGATTCTTCAGCATCGTTTTATTTGCTGTTGTTGATACGCATAGCAAATTTATATATATCGATGTGGGCGGTAACGGAAGAGCTTCCGATGTTGTTGTGCTGAAGAATTGTAGCTTGTACCACGGTCTTTTAACCGGAAAGTTGAACATTCCACCTCCAAGGCATTTAAAGGGTCAATACGTAAAAACGCGGTTTTATTTCATAGCTGATGACATTTTTGGCTTAGATCGAAACTTTATGAAGGCCTATGGTAGAAATGTAAATTTAAGCACATCTCAGGAAGTGTTCAACTATCGGTTAAGTCGTGCGCGGTTAACAGTCGAGATGGCTTTTGGGAAACTCGCATCTTGATTCAGAATTTTTCATCGTCCTATAGAAATAGACTTGGACAGCTGCATCGATCTGGTGAGCGCATATTGTGTGCTACACAATTACCTTTCACGAAAAAACAGGCACCAGATAACGCCGATCAAGTTAACCATATTATTAGTATGCCAGAACCGATAACACACATCTACCCAAGATCATAATAGGTATAAATATGCAAGCGAAGTAAGGGAAACGTAAGGAAATGTTGTGTGACGGATGGTGATGTTCCATATCAATGGGATAAAATTAAAAAAACAAACCATTTCCTAATTTTTGTTTAGCTTCATGTTTATTAGTTAAAAAAAAGGAAAAAAATTAAACGTGTTTACATACGTATGTAATAAAATAAGGATAAACAAAAGATTACAAGAAAAACTTCTCTAATATTCAATGTCAAGCTGAATGTCAGCATCAGTTAATGCTGTGGACAGCTTGTTGCTTGCACTACTTCTGGCTGACGAAGACAACGATGAATGTCCTTGGGGTCTAGACAGCAAAGACTGCACTACTTTCCTGCTAGTTAACTGCTGAATCTCCCCCATTGTTTCAGCTGCTTCCACCGGTGTTAACTGCTGTAACTGCAACGCAATGCTTTACGAAAATAAAGAGTATACCATATGTTGTCCTGCTCTTCTCCTTTCGCAAAGTTGACAATTGCATCAATTGCACTATTGAATTTGCTGTTGTTCTTGGACTTTTCCGATGATTTCCTTTTAGCGCTTCCTGGTGTCGAAGTTGATAGTGACGCCAACGGTGGTTGGAAAACAGGTGACGGTGATGGTACGAGTACTGCAGATGTTTGCAGCAAAGTTGCATCATCCTTGCGTACGGAATCATCCAGACTTATCTCTACTGCTTCCGCAGCATACTCCATGCTGTCTTCCTGTAAAAATAAAAGCATCAAATATAATATGTATCAATAATTGGTTTTATGTTTTGCATACCACATCATAATTGCTTTTTGTTCTTCTTAAAACAATCACCGAACCCAAGAACTGTAGGTCATCATAGTAATAAAGATGCGGCTGATACACCGTCTTTTTTGTCTCGTCTACTTTTTTTTACAACAACGTAAGCTGTTCGCAAGTGTTTAATTTTTTTCTTCAGCTCAGCAACGTCTTTACCACTTTCTTTTGACAATTGTAGCCAAGCATTTTTGTTTAGGTATAACCGTTTATATTCTGCACTTTTATAGTTCCATAAACACTCAAATTGTCTATAATTATTAATAAATTTAATGATTTCTAACATTCGCCACTCAGCCATTGCAAAAAAAAAAACAATTTTAAAATTTTAAGTGACAGCCCATAGTATACTATCCATAGCGTGCTATGAGCTGAGCAATATATAGAAAGAAATTTCTCATAGAATACTATTTGTGGTCTCCACGAGCAATATTTCATAGAATGCAGGATAGCATACGCACCAACGCCCCACCCGAGAAGATAAATAACGCGACCAAGGATGACTTCAACCACCCATTGGACAAGACGCATGAATAACATCCGAAAACGGATTCAGGCTAGTCGACTTTACAAACGTTGTCGTAGCGGTTTCCACTCTTTGATATTCACAATGGGACATGACTCTCTTTTGAACGAGAAACCGCAACCAAATCGATCACATTGTGATCGACGTAAAGAACTCTTCCAGTATACTAGGTGTCCGGACTTTCCGAGGAGCTAACATGTACTCGGATAACTACCTAGTCGTAGCCAAGGTACGGATGCGGATATCGAGAATGGAGCGAAATCAACGAAATGCTGTGAGGAAGTTTGATATTAGACGGCCGCAATCGCAAGAGACCGCCAGAGTATTTGTCGATTGAGGCTCATCTAATCTTAATCTAAGTCCTATGCCGCTATCAGCAAATGCGGAAGACCAGTGGGAGCGTTGCCAACAAGCCATCAGAGATGCCGCCTTTGATATTCTGAGTTTCTCTCGGCCACCACAACGAAATCCCTGGTTTAATTAAGAAAGCCAGCAAGCACATGCAGCAAAGCAAGAAGCGTAAAAAGTAGCATTACTTAGAAGGACTAGAGCTGCTCGAGCTCTACAAGCGAAGGAGAAAAAAGAAGCATAAAAGCACTCAATCGAGGAGATTAAGAGAATGAATGATGAATGATGCTTGGCAATTTTACTAAAAGGCGAAAAGAACATACACGGGCTTCAAAGCCGGAACGGAAGCCTGTAGGGATGAAAACGGTAATATAGTAGTAGAATTGTAGTGGGTGCTGAGGGTATGGAAGGAACACTTTTGTAGACTGCTAAACGGCGATGAAGACTTACATTCCACTGTCTCTCAGAACGAGCCGATCAACAGTAATTATTATTTTTTTTTTTTTTTTTATGTCCTGTATCCCCTTGTGGGTCCTAGGGCCTCTACTACGCCTACGCGCCATCGTGTACGGTTTCTGGCAATGTGTCTGAGTTCTCCCCAACTTTTCCCTAACTGCCGTGCCTCCTTCTCGACTGTTCTGCGCCATGTTCTCCTCGGACCGCCAGGTCTTCTGCCATCCTGAGTTAGAGGGTTCCATTGCATAGCATGGTTCGCTATGGAGCTGTCACCCTTTCGGAACGTGTGACCAATCCACTGCCACTTCCGCCGTTGGATAGTTGTGCCTATTGGTTCCTGACCCGTTCTCTCGTAAAGGTGTTCGTTAGAGATACGATTGGGCCAGAAAATCCTTAAGATATTGCGCAGACACCTATTAACGAACGTTTGCAGCTTTCTGGTGATAGTAGTGGTCACTCTCCACGTGCTGCAACCATATAGCAGCACGGATTCAACGTTGGAGCGGAACAGTCTTATTTTGGTGCTCAAACTGATTGCATTGCTTCGCCATATTTTGGACAACATCCCGAACGCGGACTTTGCTTTGGCGATCCTGTTGGCTATATCCAGTTCGGTTCCACCATCGGTCGAGACAATACTCCCAAGATACTGGAAATCCTCTACTCTCTCTACCGGTTGTCCAGCAATGCATATTTGAGCCGATGAGTTTGTTCCAAGGCTGATAATTTTAGTTTTTGCCGTATTAATTTTCAGCCCGACGACGCCTGCCTCCCTCCCCACATCTGCTGTCATTTATTTACTTACTTAGGTGGCGCTACAGTTCGGGGCGAACCTGGGCCTCAACCAACGAGCCTCTCCATTTAGCTCGGTCTTTAGCTAATTGCCTCCAGTTGCGCACTCCAAGTTGGTCGAGGTCCCCTTGAACTTGTGCGCGCCACCTACGGCGATGATTCCCTCTACTGCGTCGTCCCTCGGGATTAGATTCGAAGACTCTGCGGGCCGGAGCGTTGGTGTCCATTCGCTCTACATGTCCTAGCCATCTCAGACGTCCAATACGCAGTTTTTTGACTAGGTCGATGTCGCTGTACAGCTCGTATAGTTCGTGATTGAATCTTCTCCTCCAAAACCCGTCAACGCAAACGGGACCGAAAATCTTACGAAGAATTTTTCTCCCGAAGCTACCAAGGATATCTTCATCCTCTTTTAATAAAGTCCATGTTTCAGCGCTGTAAAGCAGGACTGGGATGATCAAGGTCTTATATAGAGTCTCCTTAGTTGTTCGAGATAGGGCTTTACTGTTGAATTGCCTTATAAGCCCAAAAAAACAGCGATTGGCAAGAGTTATTCTTCGATTGATTTCTGCACTGATTTTGTTAGTAGAATTTATAGCAGAGCCAAGGTAGACAAAGTCCCTTACTACCTCGAAGTTATAGCTGCCCACGGTGACGTTTTGTCCAATTCGTCGGTGTTGGTTTTCCCTTCTAGTTGACAGCATATACTTGGTTTTGCCCTCGTTTATCGCTAAACCCATTTTGGCCGCTTCCGCCTCAATGCTTGCAAACGCACAGGTGACAGCCCGCTGAGATCTTCCGATAATGTCTATATCGTCGGCGTATGCAAGCAGTTGTACAGACTTGTAATAGATTGTGCCTCCGGTGTTGGCTTGTGAGTTCCGCACAATCCGTTCAAGTACAATATTGAAGAAGTCACATGACAGCGCGTCACCTTGTCTACTAAAGCCTTTTTTGACATCAAAGGTCTCGGTGAGGTCATTACCGACCTTGATAGAGCAGCGAGCGTTCTCCATCGTCAGCCTGCACAGACGGACAAGTTTGGCAGGGATGCCGAAACTAGACATGGCTCTATAAAGCTCTTCTCTATAAATGCTGTCATAGGCGGCCTTGAAATCGATAAAGAGGTGGTGAGTATCGATTTGGAATTCTTGGGTTTTCTCCAGGATCGGTCGAAGTGTGAAGATTTGATCGATGGTGGACTTTCCTGGCCTGAAACCGCACTGATAGGGTCCAATCAGGCTGTTGATAAAAGGTTTCAGGCGTTCACACAATATCGCAGAAAGATCTTGTATGCGATGTTGAGGAGACTGATGCCTCTATAATTGGCGCAGTTGAGGGGGTCTCCTTTCTTGTGGATCGGGCAAACGATGCTGAGATTCCATTCATCAGGCATACACTCGTCTGACCAAATATTAGAAATGAGTTGGTGTATGCACTCTACCAATTCATCCCCAGCTGCCTTGAAAAGTTCGGCCGGTAAGCCGTCAGGTCCAGCAGCCTTGTTCGATTTTAGCCTGGATACTGCTATCCTCACTTCGTTTTGGTCAGGTGGACGGAAATTTTGACTATCATCGTCCATGTTGAATGGTTCATTCTGCCTGACAGCGGGATGTTGGTCTTCGTCGCCGTTATACAGTCTGCAGAAGTAGTTTTTCCATATTCTCAGCACCGACTGTGATTCTACTACGAGGTTCCCATTTTCATCTCTACAGGTTTCTGTTCGGGTATTACTTCTCTGACACGTTCTTTTTACCTTTTGGTAAAACTTCCGTACATTGTTCCTGGAGTATAGACTCCCGATATTCTCAAACGCTCGCTTCTCATGCTCTTTCTTCTTCTTTTGGAGAAGCCGATGTTCTTCCCGTCTCTTTTGCTCGTAGAGCTCACGAGCAGCTCTCGTCTTCCTTTGCAGCGCCGCTTTGTATGCCTCTTGTTTTGCCGCATGCACTCGCTGGCATTCTTCGTCAAACCAGGGGTTTCGCGGTGGTGTGCGAGCGAGACCCAGCACATCAGTCGCGGCGTTTCTGATGGCATGTTGGCAGCGTTGCCACTGGTCTTCGGTACTTGATGCTGGCGGCAAAGGGGTGGTTCAGAGATTTCGGGATACGCGTTCAGCGAAGAGTCTGGCGGTCTCTTGCGAATGTAGCTTTTCGACGTTAAATTTTCTCACAGTAATTCTTCTTTGTTGCTCAGATTGGGATATCCGCATTCGTACCTTGGCTACAACAAGGTAATGATCCGAGTCTATGTTGGCCGCTGGGAAGGTCCGGACATCCAGAATACTGGAGGCATGCCTTGCGTCGATCGCAATATGATCAATTTGGTTGATCGTGACATGATCATTGGACCGCCATGTCTGCTTATGAATATCGAGATGAGGAAACCATGTGCTTGCTATGGTGACATTTCGCTCCACAGCGAAATCAATTAGCCTTAGTCCGTTATCAGACGTGGTGTCGTGTAGGCTATGCTTACCGACTACCCTACCAAAGACGTCCTCCTTTCCTATTTTGGCGTTAAAATCGCCCAATACGATTTTAACGTCGTATTTAGGACATTGCTCGTATGTTTTGTCAAGGAGCTCGTAGAAACACTCTTTGGTGGCAGGGTCCTTTTCTTCTGTGGGGGCATGAACACATATTAGGCTTATGTTAGCGAATTTAGCCTTGATCCGGATAGTCATAATACGCTCGCTCACGTGTCGGAAGCTTAGGACTTCTTGCCTAAGTCTGCCGCGTATGACAAATCCGCATCCGAATAAGCGTTGCCTGTTGCCTCTGTAGCAAT
The DNA here is from genome assembly GCA_945910035.1 of Brachypalpus laphriformis. NCBI lineage: Eukaryota > Metazoa > Arthropoda > Insecta > Diptera > Syrphidae > Brachypalpus > Brachypalpus laphriformis. The sequence continues at coordinate 92,409,779 of OX246754.1, forward strand.
CACCGTAGTAGATGTCACAGTTTTTCATCCTCTTTTTGCCCGGCCCATCCCATCGCACTTCCTGGATGGCGGTAATATCTGCTTTATAGCAGTCTAGGGCCTCTGCTAGTTGTTCGGCTGCACGTGGTCTGTAAAGGGACAGAACATTCCACGTACAGATCCGAAGGTCGTTGTCCTTATTTCGTTTGCTGGGGTCGTCATTAGTTGAGTCATCCTTATCCGAGGCTTTTGGTTGTTTCGGAACCATAGATTTTTTACGTGGTAGGGAAGTTACCCCGACGGCACAACCCCCAACCTGGAGGGCTAGTTCCTTAATTATTCCCCTAGGACGAGGGGCCGGGTACACCGGTGCCAGTAGTCCACTACGGGAGTATGAGCGCTGCCGTTGGCCCATTAAGGGCTCCTCCGCCACCATCTCTATTCCAGTGTCCTGACCAACATTGGAAATTCCTTACCGACCTGTGATCCGAATACGTCGAAGCAGCTCGCGCAAGGTATTCACTAAGTTCAACCTAACCGGAACTATAGACGCCACCGTTGACCCCGTCTAGGGAATTCGTCCGCTGCCGCCTGGAACAGGAAGAAGTGCTCTAGTGAGAAAAGCACTCTTCCCCCCCTCTCTCATCTGCTGCCACCAAGAATCCGCCAAACGGGGTTGGTTACCCATTTCTTGGATTAAGGTACTAGGCACCCGGCTGTCACCGCGTGGAGGTTGAGAGTAGGAGTTGGTAGGCCTCAGCTGAGTGAAAACGCTTGTGTTTTCATATGATCGCATGCACTACCGTTTGACCAGCTGCTGTCATTTGGTGGAGGTCCATAATTCTGTGGGAGAGTAAGCATACATCGTCAGCGTAGTCAAGATGTTTCAGTTGAGATGTAAGAGTCCATCGAATTCCTCCGTTTCCCGTCGACAAAGCTGCATGAAGCACATCGCTAATCACCAATAAGAATAATATTGGTGAAAGGATACAGCCTTGTCTTACCCCACTTTGGATCTCAAATTCTTCAGACAACCTTCCCCTGTGCAGAACGTGACATTTGGAGCCTTCATATGTAGCTTTGATAATAGCAATTAGTTTATCGGGAATGCCTCTCCTGCGTAAGGCACGCCAAATAAAATCTCTGTTGACACTATCGAACGCCTTCTCAAAATCGATGAACAGCAGGTGCAGTGGCGATCGATATTCAACACACTGTTCGATGATAATCCGCAGGGTGTTGATGTGGTCGGCACAGGAAGATCCAGAGCGGAAACCTGCTTGTTCGGCATCGAGTGTGTCTTCGAGATGTTGTTTGATTCGCTCAAGGATGATTTTAGCTATTATCTTAGCTACAGCACGCAGATACCCCTCCAGTTTCCGCACTCCAATAAATTTCCTTTCTTAGGAAGCTTGACGATCATTCCCTTTTTCCACTCGTTAGGAAAGCTCTCAGCTTCCCAAGCTCTATCTATAAGTGGAAGCAGAAGCTCAGCCGATGTTGTTGGCGCTGCTCGTAAGAGCTCTGCTGGAATACCGTCAAGTCCTACCGCCTTGTTGCTTTTGAGTGCCTTGATCGCGGTAATGATCTCATCTTTACTGGGAGTCGTGGTGCGTATTCGGGAACTTCTCACCTCGGGCATCTCAGTCTGATTTGGGAGCATATCGCTAGCGAATACACGGTTCAAAACCGTAGCAAAATGCTCTTTCCATATCTTGAGCTGGTCCTCATCCGAAATGAGCAAGGAACCATCTAGGGTTTTCACTGGGTGTTGGCTGGAGCTGCGACCACCTGTCAGCTCTTTCGTGATTCTGTAGACGGTCCTGCTGTCGCACCTCCGTGCAGCTTCTTCTACTTCTGTAGCCAGCGCGTTGATGTAGTTGCGCTTTTCACGTCGTACGCTACGCTGAACTTCTCTCATCTTCATGCGATATAAGGACTCTAGCTCGCTTCTCCCTACTGCTGGGGTAGCTGCAACGCGAGCTTTCAGCTGTTTTCGTTCGTCAATCCGTCTCCAGGTATCCTCGGAAAGCCACGCCCTATGTCTTCCCTGCGATCGACCGACAATTCTTTCAGCACCAGATGTAAAAACATTTTTCACAGCACACCAATGGTCTTGGATGGTTGCGGGCATTGAGCTGCTGATTGCTTCCACACCTTGCGAAAAGTGCTCCCTTAATTGTTGGCGCACTGAGGGATCACTAAGTCTATCGATGTTGAACCTGGGCATTCTTGTGTTGTCGTGGGATCTTCGAACTGCAGCAGTGCGTAGTTGGAGGGTAGCTATCATAAGTAATTACGACAGTCAAGACTCCCATCAAACTGATAAGAATGTAATAAGGATAGCGATATCTAAAATTAAATCCAACAAAACTACTGGAGCCGACACCATTGCCGCCGAAATCTTCTAGGCAGGAGGAGATGAGTTGGTAAGAAGCACGTCCGAGTTGATCTGTAAAATTTGGTACGACGAAAGTATGCCCGCTGAATGGAACCTCAACATCCTTCGCCCGATCCTAAAGAAAGGAGACACACTAACTGCGTCAACTACAATGGCATATACAACATCGAAAATGAGATTCAATCTGCCGCGTTATGCCAACGACTAAAACCGATCGCCAACAACCTGATAGGTTCTTGTTTCAGGCCGGGAAAGTCCACCATTTAACAAATATTCACACTACGGCTGGAATATAAAATCGATACGCACTACCTCTTCATCGATTTCAGAGTTGCCTATGATAGTGCGTATATACGAGTTGTATAAAGCCAAAGTCGGTAAAAAAAAATACCACCTAATCGTTCGATGTAAGTAAAGGTCTTGGGAAAGGTGACGCGCTATCATGCGATTCCTTCAACATAATACTTGCAAGAGTTGTTCGAAACAATCGGTGTTTTTATGAGCTAAGTAACACATGGCAATTGGGTAACAAAGCCCTATCTCGAACTACTAAGATAACTCTGTATAAAACACTAATCATTCCAGTCCTGCTGTATGGAGCAGAGGCATGATCTTTGTTAAGATCACTTGAACTTGCGGCAAGTGGCCCAAACAGTGAGAGGGCCTCAACCAACTTGGCGTGAGCAACTGGAGGCAGCTGGCTCGTAACCGGGCTGACTGGAGAAGTTTCTTAGTTGATGTCCAGGTCCACTCCGGACTTAAGCGCCACCTAAGTAAGTATGTAAGTCGAATCCGTTAAACAACAACATTATCCACTACCATTAATAGTAACAAGACTATGTGCATTTCTTTCTATATTGAAACTTTATTATGCACAACACTCAATCCGTATCTATGCTTTTTCCTGCTTTTCTTTGTTTTTAGATTCACTCCACAATTTGCATACATAAGGTACATAAGTATTCATAAGGCAAATTAGAATGAAAATCCAAATTATGCTTATTTGCGCGAAATATGTTTCAGTCTTTAATTTAACTTTGCCTGTTTACATTCATAAATTTTGTAAATGAAATAAATTAAAAAATATCGCTTCCTTTGAGCAACACCAACACTCAAAGGGTTTAAGTTAATTACAAGTGTGTTGAAGCAAGTGCGTAAATTCTATGAAAGACTGACAGGTAGATGTCGAGGGGATTGAAGAATTTCAGCAAACATTATGATTAACTTCGGGGATTACAAGCAATTTAACTGATTTTGTGGAAAGCGTTTCTTATTGGTGTAAGGGGTAGGTTTAAGGTAAGTGACTGTATCCGCAAATATTGAATTAAATAGTGGATGTGGAGTTTACTTTGAATAATCAGAAAGTTTATTTTTAATTTCCAGAAGTTAATGGGACGGTACTTTAAATAAAATTAATTAAATTTAAATTTAAAAATACATATTATCTATGATATGTATTGTAGGAACTATTTGGAGAAAAATGTGTACAAACATGTATAATACATACATATATGTATGTCAGTTGTGCAGTTATATGCACAATCTAAAAATGGATATGCATTATCTATTGATTTGGATTACCTCATTATGCCTTTGTGCTACCTTAACACTGTAAGAAAGCCAACCGATGAACATCCATGACATCCGATTTTGTAGTCTTTAAAATACAGATACATAGATAGTATTGAACTGATTTATTTTATTTTTCGGTGACATTTGCCGCTTTTCGAACCTTCAGGTCGGGTAACATAAAACATAACTTAGCCCACTTGCAAAAGATGATTTTTCTATTTTGCCAAGTTAAAGGTATAAAGAGTAGTTCAGGAATAATATAAACGAAAACAGCACTTCCAAATTCCTAACTAGGATTTGTATCGCAATACTAATCTATACTGTTTTTATTAGTTTCAAAAGTGAAGGAAGAATCGCTCCCACGCTAACGACAAATCGAGTCCGTAGTGGCGATGGACTCTGCGTCCAAGAGACGCCTCGTCGTCGCGATAGTGGACTTGTCTGACGAAGAAGGGAGGATCTCCTACGATAAGTGGAGGCTCATTGAAGGCAGAGTGATGAACTGCCTTTACGAGCGTATCCCAACTCATCCCAGCTCTCCACCCACCTTTCAGGACGCTGGCTGGCATCAAGGCTTTGTCAAGCTGATCGCATGCGACGATCAGAGCACGGTCGACTTCATCGCCGCTGCCATTAGCAGCATAGGTGAAATCTGGCCAGGAGCCAAGCTCAAGGCGGTTGAACGGAGCCAAGTCTCCCACAGGCCGAAAGCAAGGGCCTGGGTTCCACTCGAACCGCCCGAGCCAGCAAAAATCCTTAGCCTTATCGCCTACCAAAATCCGGACCTACCAGTCAGACTGAAAGGAATTTGAGGAGCCACCGAGCTCTAAAAAGACGGAAAATGACACCAAGAGATCTGGCCGCTCGCCAATCATCTCTCTAACTGCCGAATCAGTACCTCTACTCCGCGTAAAGGAGTTCAAGATCCGTTGTGGTCTGAAGGTGATAGATGTAAGGCTTTTCACGGCGGACCGAAATAGCATCGCAGTTCCCTCGAACTTGGCGACTCCCGCCCTCCCCCGCGTTGAAATCCCTGATGATGAACCATCATCCCCCGATGACCTAAACGCTACCGTCGTGGAGAGGTCCGTATCAGCTCATAATGATGCTCAAACTAATATAGATTAATCTCCACCATTCTTCCTTAGCATCCGCTAACCTGCTACTTCGCCTCAGTGAACGAGGCTTTGACATTGCCCTGATCCAAGAACCTTGGATAAGAGATGACACCGCCATAGGATTGAGGGCCCCAGGATATACGCTATACCACGCGAAGGATGTAGGTAGAACCCGATCTTGCATTCTTGCTAAAACCTCCTTGAACTTAACTTTTCTTCCCCACCATAGCACAAGAGACCTAGCGGTAACACTGCTTAAATCAAAAAACACCACCATCTGCCTGCTCCATCCAAGGAAGTGGAAGAAGCGGCAGATGAAGCAAGGAGGAGAAGAGCAGCCGTCATATTGGGGTGCGACACCAACGCGCATCATGATCTATGGGGAAGTACCGACACTGACCCTCGAGGTAGGTCTATTTTCGAGTATTTAGTAGGCACCGACCTAGTAGTTTGTAATAGAGGACATAGTTCTAATTTTATTACTAAGACCCAGCAAGAGGTGCTTGACGTCACCGTTGCTTCCCAAAGTATTTATCCTGCAATTTGCAACTGGACTGTATCTGACAGTCATTCGTTTTCCGATCGCCGTTATCTGGAGTACAAACTGAAAATTTGTCACAGTACCGCACCCTTAGTCTTCCGCAACCGACTGGTCCTTACACAATAAATCGCTCCCTGCTAAACTATCCAATCAAGTGTACACTACACCAACTACACAATTGGAATTAGACAAGCTAAACACCGTTCTAACTTCTGCATTTAATACAGCTTTCATCGAATCCTGTCCGATCACAAGAAGAAAGGTGGGCAATCGTCCCCCATGGTGGAATGCAGAACTTAACAGTCTTCGCTGCACAAGCAGGAAACAAATCAATAAAGCCAAACAAACAAGGGTACCACTGGACTGGGAGATCTACAAAGAAAGTCTGAAGAACTTCAAAATAGAGGTTCGGAAAGCAAGACGCAGATCCTGGCGCGGCTTTGGTAAGAGTATTGACAACACGTCAATACACGAACTATACCTAGTGTCCTCATGAATCCCAATGGATCCTGGGCGGAATCGGACGATGCATCGCTCAACCTGCCCATGGACACTCACTTCCACGGCTTCACGCCTACCCCCAACGATGATCACGCCATGGTAAATGTTGCACGCCCACAGGCACCTCCGCATCTGATCAGCGAAGATAAGCTGAAATGGGCAGTAAACAGTTTCGAACCATTCAAATCCCCGGGACCGGACGGTATTTTTCCGGCCCAGATTCAGACGGCCTTCAATATAGTATTACAGTATCTTTCCTGCATTCTGAAGGCTTGTCTTGAGCTCGGAACAACACCAACTGCCTGGACCGAGGTAAGAGTGGTCTTTATACCCAAAGCAGGCAAGACATCGCACACCCTCCCAAAGGACCTTAGACCTATTAGTCTAACGTCCTGCCTTTTCAAGATTCTGGAAAGAATCCTGGACCTACACATCAAGGTCACTATTGACAGCACTTTACTATCCACGTCACAGCGCGCCTACCAAAAAGGTAAATCGGTCGAAACGGCTTTGCACTCCATCATCCACCCTATTGAAAAATCACTCTCAATCACAGAGTTCACCCTAGTGTCCTGTCTAGACATAGAGGGAGCCTTCAACAACGTTAAAACAAATTCGATTACCAGTGCCTTACGCAGGCTCAACATCTGCGAACCCATCTGTTGTTTCATAGAACACATTCTAAAGAACAGGGTAATAACAGCATCCTTCGGAAGTAGCACTGTCAAGCGACACGCACATCGAGGCACCCCTCAAGGGGGTGTACTGTCTCCACTATTGTGGAATTTGGTGCTCAACTAGGCCCTTCTAGAAATCGAAAGAACTGGATGCAATGTTATTGCCTATGCAGACGATGTCGCTATTCTAATAACTGGCAAATGCCCGCAGACGCTGGCCGATGTCATGCAGTCTGCTCTTAATGAACTGCTCAGATGGACCGATGAATGCGGCCTCTCCGTTAACCCGACGAAGACCGAGCTAGTTCTATTCACAAGAAAACACAAGCTCCCTGTCTTCACTCCGCCCAAGATAAGGGGATCCACCCTCAAGCTTTCAAATAGCACTAGCTATTTAGGCCTAAAGACCGCAAGCTAATTTGGAAAGAGAATGTCGTCGAACGGGCCAGGAAATCGCTGGCCGCCCTATACATCTGCAAGAAAGCAGTAGGCTCCACTTGCGGCCTTAAACCAAGCATCATGCACTGGCTATACACGTCGGTCATAATACCGATTCTCATGTATGGAGTATTGGTATGGTAACCCGCCTTGGAGAAGAAATCCAACCTTTCCATAATGGAAAAGCTCAACGAGTTGCATGCCTCAGCATTACCGGTGCACTGAGAAATTCTCCCACAGCGGCGCTCCAAACCATGCTCCATTTGTTTCCGATTGACATCATCAGTAAACAATTGGCTATCAGCTCGGCAATAACACTGAGAGGCTCCAAGCAGTGGAAGGAGCACACGGAACACACACACGTATACTATATACATACTATTTCGGCAATGAAAGCTACAAAGTAGACGTGTTCCCTTTTCTGGCAATTCTTTTTCAATTTTCTGACCGAAAACTTTTATTAAAGGACTCAAAACCGCTAATATTTTTGTGAACTTAACCAATATTTCAATTGAAAGTGATAGTGGGTGAATACTTACGTTAATAAAAAGAAAAATTAAAACAAAAGATTTTCTTAAATTTGTGGTGTCAGTTCCAATTTGTTTCCTCATCGCACAGTTTTGATCATAAACACATAGTTATGTCACCACCACTTAAACAAATCGCGACCCGCTCGAAATCAAAGACGGATTCGCCGCGTAGCTCCATGCACTCCCCATCGCGAAAGTATAGAAATGACAGCAAAAATATGATGGAAATGATAGACGAACTACTTCGGAAACAAAGTGAATCTATAATTTCCTTGCTATCCACCAAAATGTCCGAGACTGAAGCAAAAAATTGAACACGAAATAAGTGATATAAAAAAAAGTGTTAACGACATCAATCACAGAGTGCTTCAGTTGGAATCCGCGGTAACCAACACAAATGGTGACGTTGACACTATCAAAACTGACCTAGATAACATCGCCTTGTCCTTAACCAACGTCACTAAAGACTATAGTACTCAACTTATTGAGAAATCGAAACAATTAGAGGAATTAAAAAGTGAACTAGACTCAACAACAAACGAAATGATAAACATTAAAATCGTACTTGATTCTCAAGAAAATCGGTTGATCGCTTGTGATGCCTTTTTATTTGGTGTCCCGCACACACCTAATGAAAATTTAAGATCAATGTTCAATTTACTTTGTCACGCAATAAACATTAAACCGCCCACTCTGCAAAATATTTTTCGCACACGTCCTAAGACCAATTGACTAGACTCCGCGATTATGATTAAATTTATTACACCGTCCGACAAAAACTTTGTGTTAAAATCAATCGCGACGTTCCGAAAAGTAAACAAACAACAACTCTGCTTACACGATGTCGGTTTTAATGAGAGCCGATCTTTGATTCACCTGCGGGAAAGCTTAACGTCACGAAATAAGCTTTTATTACAACACGCACTGAAAATGAAAAAACAAAAACAAATCGCATCAGCATACACTGTACGTGGAGCGGTATATGTCAAGCGCAGCATGAACCAGTCAGCTGTGTTAGTCGACTGCATTCAAACCCTGGAAGGAATTGCCAGATCAGCAGAAGTGAACCCTGAAGGTGTTACCAGTCATCAAGAAGTTACCATACAATAAATTTTTATTATTATTATATTATTATTTTATTATAATTTACTTAAATTTTTTCTTTGTTTTCCTTTATTTTTTATTTTTTTTTTTTAATTCCTAAATATACATTATTCTTGTTAACGAGTCATACATTCTCATATTAAGCGTTGCTGTGTCATTTATAATTATTATTTTCTATTTTATTATTATATATATATTCCATAACAGCAGCTAGAATTGCAGTCATGGTAAATAGCTTGCGCTCGATGGTACGGGTTTTGAGTAAACAAAAGAGAGGTCTCCAAGTCTGTCATATAAATGCTCAGAGCCTGTTTTCAAAAATTGGCGAATTTCGTGATCTGTTTGAGGGATCCAACATCGACGTTGTATGTGTCTCCGAATCGTGGTTAGCTGATCACCTCAACGATGAAATGTGTTCTCTAAAGGGATACAGTGTTTTTCGATCTGATAGGATAGGTCGGGTTGGTGGAGGTGTAGCAATTTTTGTGAGAGATTGTATAAGGTGTAAGCTGAAGTGTCAGTCGCAGGCTGATAGCAGGATAGAATAAGTGTTCGTTGAGTTAGTCGGTGATGAGGGTAAATTTCTTGTTGGTACTGTTTACCGACCTAACCAACGTGTAGATATTTATCCCTTTTTCGCTTTAATGGAAGAAATTTCTTGCACATGTTCCAATTTGATTATTTGCGGAGATTTCAATTGTAATCTCCTTACTGATAATAACATGGTTGAAAATATGAGTGTATTTAATCTATGGGCAGTTAATACTACCTCTCCAACCCACTTTTCTGGAGGTCTTCCGACACTCCTAGATGTTTTTTGGGTAAGTGATAAGATAGATAAGTAGTCCTTTATGATCAACTTTCAGCTCCAGTGTTCTCGAAGCATGATCTGATTTATCTTGCTTTTGATTTTATTGCTACGTCCATTGTTAAATCCTATCAGTACAGAGATTTTAAGAATATTGAGTATCCTTTACTAGAGGAGCATACAAGAAGTGTAATCTGGGAAAATATTTATTACTTATCGTCATCTAATGAACAGCTCCAATTTCTTAATGAAAACATCAATATTTTGTACAACCGTCATATAGCCTTGAAAACCAAATTTGTCGAGCCCAAAAATCAACCATGGTTTACTGTACGTATCCGAACACTTAGGTTGCAATGTGATCAAGCGTATAACCGTTGGAAGAGATTTCGTCTGGATGAATTCCGACGTACATACTGCTCCCTTCGCAACAGGGTTGTTATGGAGATCCGTAAGGCCAAATCCGAAGTGTTTTCAAACCGGCTAAGCCCCGCCCTAGGCAGTCGGCAGCTATGGAATAACCTCCGCAGTATCGGCTTAGGGAAGTCAAGGTGCATACAGACCGAAGCTATTGATTACAATGCTCTCAATCAGAAATTTGTATCTGCAACTTCACAACCACAGATTTCTATGAGAGCCTCTTCTAGTATTTCAGCCGGTGAGACTTTATCGCCTCCAACAGAGGCACTTCGTTTCAGCTTCAGAACAGTAGACTGTGCTGAAGTGGTTGAAAGTCTCCTCTCAATCAAGTCCTCAGCTGTAGGACTGGACGAAATTAATCCTCTATTTTTGAAAATTATATTGCCAATCATACTCCCATATATCACATATATTTTTAATTCAATTTTGACAACTGGGGAATATCCTCTACAATGGAAATCGGCAAAAATCGTTCCTATTCCCAAAGATTCTAAAGGTGAGGAGTTTAGACCTATCTCAATTCTGCCATATTTATCAAAAGTTTTTGAAAGAATAGTACAAAAACAAATGAGTTTACGCCTCAACAATGGCAATTTCTTGACGACATATCAATCCGGTTTTCGAAAAAACCACAGTTGTATAACGGCTTTAATAAGTGTTACTGAGGATATACGGCAAGCTATCGAGGAAGAGAAGGTGACCTTTTTAGTTCTGCTGGACTTTTCCAAGGCATTTGACACTGTTGTCCATTCTCATTTGTGTGATAAGTTGTTTAGGCTTTTTAAATTTTCCACTAGTGCAGTCAAATTGATTCATTCCTACTTATCGGGTAGGATGCAAGCTATCCGATTAGACAGGATTCAGTCAGATTTCCTAGAAACTCTAAATGGTGTTCCCCAGGGATCTATCTTAGGACCGCTTCTATTTTCTCTGTACGTAAATGACCTTCCATCCATTGCTAAACACTGCGTTTTGCATATGTATGCTGATGATGTGCAAATGTACATGAGTTGCCCACTTGGCCTTATAGAGCATGGCGCCGCCTGCTTCAATGAGGACCTAGAGAATATAATGCGTTGGTCACAGGCAAATGGTCTTTTGTTAAACCCTACAAAATCCAAGTGCTTAGTTGTTTCAAGGTATCCATTGGACCTTTCTTACTTTCCTCCTATAGTCCTAAACAACGCTCCTATTAAATATGTTGAAAGGGCTAAAAACCTTGGAATGATTTTTAACCGCAAGCTGACCTAGGATAACCATATCAACGCCGCGATCGGAAAAACTCATGGTGTACTTAGAACTTTGTGGGCAACTCAATCCTTTACTCCTGTTAGGACCCGCATTATGCTGGCAAAAACGTTGGTCATACCAGCACTAATTTATGGATGCGAAATTTTCGGAAAGTGTAGCTCTGTCAGTAAAAGAAGACTGTGTGTCACCTTTAACAATGCTATTAGGTACGTTTTCAGACTACGAAGGTACGACCATGTGTTAAGCTTTTCCAGACGCATTTTCGATATAACATTTGATAGCCTTCTACAGTTTCGCACCGTAACTTTGCTCTCACACATCCTGCAATCACGACAACCCCCGTACCTCTATGAAAAACTAATAATGGCTTCCTCAAACAGATCTCGCAACTTAATTCATCCTCGATACTCTTACCTTACCTCCGAGCGTCAGTTTTTTATTAATGCTATCCGCTAATGGAATTCTTTGCCGCGTTCTATTAGACGTATTGAAAACGCAGCAAGGTTTAAAATTGTATTAATTATTTATTTATCTCAAAATAGATAGTTAAAAAATAATGTAATCTATTTTAACTTAACTCCTTCTTGTCTAATTCATGTATATTCTATTTAATATTGTAGCTTTTATCTGTAGTCTAAGCTTATCACTAATTAATAAGATATTATATCTTAAAGTGTATAGGCATTACAATGATAATAAATGAAATGAAATGAAATACTATACTATACTATACTATACTATACTATACTATGCTATACTATACTATACTACACTATACTATACTATACTATACTATACTAAGTCTTTTTCTGGTGGCCATGGGGCATTCACAAAGAATACTGAAATAGGTACAATATCGATGATATTCAAGACCAGAGGGGAGTTTAACTACGGGTCACATATAACCAACCAGTACGAGGAGGCGGAAGGGGAATAGAAGAGTACATTGCGGATTATGTACATACTTTATCAACAAGCGAAATCATTTCGATCCTAAATGGCCAAAATCGGAGTACACTAGCTACTTAAAGTCACTATTAAAATATCGACAGCAAATAGTGGATGGAGCATTTTAAATTACATTTGTATGTAAATAAAAAAAGTAAACTTAATTGTTAATCTTAGAGATGGGCAAAAAATCAGTACCTGTGAATTGTTCACTGCGAATGAAAATTCACATTCGCAGCCTGTGAATGAATTAAAAATAAACTGTGAATGGCTAAAACGTGAATAAGGAATTCTTTTTCACATCACATTTTTGTATACGCAACTGTTCAGTACTATGTGACACAAGTGCCAAACAAACGCATAGCACATTATTTGCAAAACCTTAATTTTGATAACTGTCCATTTCTCTATTTTAAATTACATTCCTGACCCCCTTCGGGTAGGGGTTAGAATATACCCGAGGTACGCATGCCTGTCGTAAGGGGCGACTAAAGTCCACTCTCCGTGTACCGAGCATAGTGTATACAAAAAATGCAATGAACAAAACGAAACGATTCAATACCTCAGGTAGTAGTCCAGGTTCACTGGAAAATCCACCCTCTTCGGAGGTCGGCTCTACGGATTCTGGGGAGAGCCAGTTATTGCAACTAATTAATCCCTTCTTAAAAAGTACAAGGGTATCTCGATCTCCACCAGCAAGATCGAATGTCTCCGGAAAAAGAAGTCCTCCGGAAGGGCAAGCGCTTGAAAAACGGGACTCAGGCAAATTGAAAAGCTTTGAGGAGGAAAACGACGTACGAAATGGAACTATGTACTCTATCGTGGACTTAAAAAAGAGGTAGACTTACTCAGGCAAGAAAATAATGCCCTAAAAAACACGTATCTACAAAAAGAAAATACTGTTAGCCCACATCGCTCACCTAGTCGCGAATACCAGACGGGTGAAGAAGAGCTTGCACGTGAAACGAATTGGATCGAAAAGAAACGACCTAGCAAAAAACGCAAAGCCGGCTCCTCACCGGAAAACGAGCCACAAAAAGATGGAAAACGCAAGGAGTAGCAACATAAGCCTCAACAAATAAAACTACGTCCTCCGTCACCGATAAACGTCGTCGGAATTACGGACTATAATTAATTGCATTGCCTTCTTAAAGGAACTCTGGCATTGAAGTTTAAGGTGACATCTCTCCGAAACAATACTTGGAAAATCAATGTCGATGATGCTGATGGTTACCGAGCGGTGTCTCAAAAATTAAATATCGAGAAGATTCAGTGGTGAAATTATGAAGATAAGTTAGAAAGACCACTGCGTGCTGTAGCAAGGGAACTCCACCCCTCGTGCTCTAAAGAAGATGTTATAAACGATCTTTAAGACAAAGGCTTTAAAATTCTTGATGCCGTCAATATTATCAAGAAGGAGAAGCAACAGTCGGAAGGAGATCAGGAAGAATTGGTAAAGCGTGGACTTCCACTATTCATGTTAAGTTTCAATAAAGACGAAAATAAAGATGTTATATATGGTATTACGACTATTCTAAACATCGTGGTCAAAATCGAACCTATGCGTAAAAGCTCCAGATCGATCCCGCAGGGTAAGCGCTGTCAAGGTTTCAATCACACGCAGACTTACTGCCAAAAAGAACCGCGATGCATGAAATGCGCAGGTAAACATCTCTCGGAAGAGTGTCACCTAAATAAGCAAATCCCAGCCACTTGTATAAATTGCAAAGGAAAACATCCTGCGAACTATCGAGGTTGCGAAGTGGCGAAAGAGCTCCAAAAAAGGCGCGATGCGCTTAAAAATTCCATGCGCCCGAAGCCGAAACCAATTATGAACAGACCCAAAATAGTTACGAAAAAACCAGCGAAAGAAAGAAAATCCGTCAATATTGACTTAAGATCTGGTAATGAAGAAAAACCCAAACGTAGTAGGGAAAAGGTGACAGGAGCTAAATCTTCGAATACTGGCGTGCAGTCTTATGCTCAATGACATGACAGCTAATGGCAAGTATATGACCGACAACTTACGGGAGATCAAAGAAAGAAACCATCCAAACTTTAATGCAAAGATTCCTGCTTAAGTTGCGACATCGGAAAACGGTGATGGAAGTAGCTCAGAATATCCTGTATCCAATGCTTTCTCCCTAATTCTTGAGAAACTTGAAGAGCAATGCAAAACAAACAAACTAATTTTCGAGAGATTAGTTGCACTAGAAAACAACATTCATAACAGGCGCACTTCAACCAGAATATAAAAGAAACGCTTAAAATTCTTACATGGAACGCCAGCGGGCTCATACGAAGACTCGACGAGTTAGAAATATTTATACGAGAAAAAGATATTGATATATGCTTAGTCTGTGAAACTTATCAGACAAAACAATCGAATGTTAAGATAAGAGGATACAGCGTGTATCACGCCTTCCACCCATCGGACAGAGCCAGAGGCGGATCATCTTTGTTTATAAAAGAATCTACTGAACACTCAGCGGAAATAAAGATTGAATTAGAAGCAATGCAAGTAAGCACGGTACGTGATAGAAATAGACGTTTTGCCTTCAAATTCCGTCTATACGAGTATATTGTCCACTGCGATGTAAACTTGAAGAAAGTGATTTCACAAACATCTTCAACTTCCTTAAACCAAATTTTATTATTGGTGGCGACTTCAACGCGAAACACCCCTTCTGGGGTTCAAGGTACGCCTCTCAGAAAGGTAGAAAGCTTTATAATGCGTCAAGGGGGGCATAGGCCCCGGGCGGCACTTTCTACAGGCAAAACTAATGAACTCGCCAATAAAAGCCCACTCAAATTATTAAAATATATATTACAGTTTAGACTGGAAGTTTGTCTGCCTAACATAACAATAATGCTTCGTCTTTTTCTCACAATTGCTATAAGTAATGCCGGCTGTGAGAGGAGTTTCCCAAAATTGAAGCTTATTAAAAATTATTTAAGGCCCACAATGAGCACTCTAAGGCTATCTAATCTGGGTATCCTGGCTATAGAGCAGGAAATCACAGAGACCATCGATACTGAAAGAAGAATAAGAGATTTTGCCCTGATGAAAAGTAGGAAAATAAAATTTTAAAGAAGTTTTCTGTAAATAAATAAAAAAGTTTCTTGTAAATAAAAAAAAAGAATTACATATGTACCTGCATTATGTACCTACCAATACAACTTTTTCCCCTTTTACTTAAAACTAAATTAAATGCTGTCATCCTTTTATTTAAAAATTATTTTTTTAAACAAATTTTAGTTATGAAATCATTTATTTATTTATTAATGAATTGAATTAATTATTAAACAAAAATAATTTAATGTAATTAACTTAAAAATTTAATTTAATGCAATATAATTTAATGTAATTAAATTAAAAATTTCCAAAAGCTAAAGAAAAAAATAAATAAATGGAAATAAATTACAAAAAATAATCGAATCCTGTTTTTTTTTTTTTTTTTTCGAGGGTAGGTGAAAAATCTTCCGTAGACACTATGAGAATAGCAAGGGCGTGCTCAGAGTAGTGTCAGATTCTTACTGACTAAAAAAACGCCACCCTTCGATATAAGTTTGTTAGATATCGCAACTAAGTAATAACTTATCAAGCAATTTTTCTATCACAAAATAAAAACGTTTGGCAGGTTACTTTCCACTAAAAGATCCTGCATGTTCCGCAATCTAGACGCGGTTAATCATTATCTCGCCAAGTCGAAAGGTTTCGTCCTTTGTAGTCGACGCAATAAATTGTTCTCATCCAAAATTTGTAGGACTGTATTGTTGAAATGTCCGATTAGTCGATTTTATGCTTTATCGCGAAGCTTCTAATGTCAGCTTCGACTGTCGGAATTTCGAGATCCCTGTTGATATCGTCGTTTCTAATATACCACGGTGCTTGAACAATCTCTCTTAGCACTTTATTTTGAAAACTTTGTAAAACATTGGCATTTGTTCTCTTGGTACAACCCCAAGTTGTATACCGTAGGTCCACACCGGCTTTAGCACTTGCTTGTATAAAAGCAGTTTGTTATCAGTAATGAGCTGCGAATGTTTTCCAAGTAACCAGTACATTTCGCTATATTTGATTTCGAGTTCTTTACGTTTCATTTTCACGTGCGAATTCCATTTCAGTCTTGCGTCGAGTGCCATTCCCAGGTATTTGGCCTAGTTTGCAAAAGGTATTCGGGCCGAGTTAAGGAAAATTGACAGTTATTAGTTTTCCTGTAAGTGAAATTCACGTGAACAGATTTAGATTCGTTGAGGGTAATCCGCCAGTCCCTCGTCCATTCATTTACATTATTTAGCGCGTTTTGCAGTTTTGCAGGCTTTTCTTCGATTGTTTTTCCTACTGCTAAGTTAGCGGTGTCATCGGAAAACGTAGCAAAAATAGTGCCATCTTCTTGCGGTATATCACGAGTATAAAACAGATAGAGAAGCGGCCCAAGCACGCTTCCTTGTGGTACGCCGGCCGAAATTTCTTTGAGCTCCGGGTATTCGTTTCCATGTCTTACACGGTAGAGTCTTTTCCCGAGATATGATACTAGAATATTGTATAACCATACAGCGAGAACTTGTCGTAGTTTGCATTTCAAGCCATCATGCCACACCTTATAAACTGGTGGTCAAGGATAAGATTATTTTCTACTATAACCGGTTGGAGACGCCTTAGTAATATCCTCTCGAAAATTTTCGATATGATTGGAAGAAGCGAAATTGGTCTATACGATTTTATCTCATTTGGCGGTTTTCCTGGTTTTAAAACCATTATGACTTCCGCAACTTTCCATTGGCTCGGCACCTGTTTTAATCTGAGTGCAGCATTTACAATATAGAGAAGCTTGATAAATGCTTTTCTAGATAAAACTTTGAGAATTTCTCCGGTAATCAAATCATAACCAGGCGATTTCTTAGGTTTTAGATTCTCGATCTCATGTATAAGTTCCCTTAGCGTTGCACTTGTGAGCGTCAAATCGTCAGATGGTAAATCCAGCCTATTGCGGTTGTCGTAAACCACTTGACCATCGTACGGTTTAAAGGTTTCTTCCAGGTGGCCCGCAAAGACGTCCGCTTTTTCTTTATCTTCTCTTGCCCATTCATCTTGATTTAATTTAATTTTTAATTGGTGGCGCGGGGACTTTGGGCCTTTTGGTGCCTTCTACAGATTTCCGAAGTGAATAATTCGCTGTAAAACTTTCAAGGTAAGAACCTATTGCACGATTCTTAAAACCCTTAAGAGTCTTCTTCAACGAATTGCACATACGATTCAAGTGTGCTTTATGCTGCGGAGCACGACTCTGTTGCCATTTTTTACGCGCTTTTCTTGTTTCCTTGACCAATTCCTTTACTTTCGGAGGATATCGTAAGCCGTATTTGTCCGGCGTTTTATTCCAAGACGCGAGCTGTACGATCTCAACGAAGCGATCAACTTCAACCTCAAGTTCATAGGGTGTCGTAAGTGGAACGCTCAGCTCAACATTATCTTCAATTTCGTTCCTAAAGCCTTCCCAGTTAGTTGTTCTACCAGTTAATCTCGCTGACTCTAGGTTATAGACCAGTTTTTTGCTCAATGCCAAAATAACTGGGGAATGATCAGACGACAGATCAAAGCTCTTCTTAACTTTTATGTAAAATAAATAAATATTTGGCGCAACAGCTCTTTAAAGTGCCAGGGCCTAGCTTCTCGCAACCACTCATGTTGTGTGCGTCATATTTTTCACACGAATGGAAGGGACCTACAGTTTAATGCCGAATCCGAACGGCGATTTGAGAAGCTTTTTCGTGACAACAATACTCTCGGATGTTTGTCAGACGCTCGCGAGAGGTGGGACCGTGAAAAAAATTTTTGGTATTTTCTGGGATTCGAACTTGGAACCTCATGCGTAGTGATCCGACACACTAACCACTTACGCCACGGCACCCACTTATTAATTAATTATTAACTTTTATGTGGCTGGTAGATATTCTTTTCACAACGAAAAAATCGATCAGGTAAGGTATTTTCGAAGTATCAGTTAGCCAGTAAGTCGGTTTACCCGTCGACTGGAAATCACAACTGTACTCCATACCTGCCCAATAGAGCATTCTACCGTTTTTCGAGCTGTATCTTGAGAACCAGAACGTATGTTTCGCATTAAAATTGCCGCCAATAATGAAATTAAGTTTCAGCGATTCAAACAAGTTAGTAAAATGACTTTTATCAAGCGCGGAACGCGGTGGACAGTAGATAGATGAGATTTTAAGGGTATGCTGACTATTTTTAACTCGAATCCTGCACAATTGCAAAGTTTCAAGCTCTGTCTTTAGGTCTTCGAATTGTTCGCTGCAGTCTTTAATAAACAAGGATGATCCGCCTATCGCTTTTCCCGAAGGGTGACAAGCGTGGTAATCATTATAGCCTTTTATTTTTAAATGCGATTCCTTCTTTGCGTGGGTTTCAGAAATCAAGCACATATCAATATCTTTTTCACACATAAATATTTCCAATTCGTCAAGTTTTTGCAAAAGTCCGCTTGCATTCCAAGTACAAATTTTTAACATTCGTTTGCCTTTTATATTCTAGTTGAATTGCGCATTTTCTGTGAATTATTTTCAAGCTTAAAAAGCCTATCGAGAATAATTTTATTTATTTTGCTTTGTTCTTCAAGTTTCGGGAGAATAACTGAGAAAACATGAGAAAAAGGGTCCGTCGAAATTTCAACGTTTTTGGGTGTTTCGGAAGCCACGGCCTGAGCGTAAGGCGGCATTGCTGCTGTCCGAGAGTCATTACCCGGCGGCTTTTTCGATGTTAACTTTCCAGTACCGTTTCTTTTAAGAGCAGAGATCGAGGACTTTTCTGTTGTCACTCTTTCCCTCACCTTTTTGTGCTCTGAACCCGGTAGTTTTAGTTTCCCTACTTTCTCCGGCGCGATCTTACGCTTTGGCTTAGTTGGCAATTTTGATTTTGTATTTAGTGGCTGTTTTTGTGAAGAATTTTAATTTAGATAATTAAAGTTTAATGGGAATTACCGTTGTTTATTTGATATCCTGAGGTAAGTAATTTGTATCCGCTTAGAGATTGGGAAATCGGAAAGTAACCAATATGGGAAAATTTTAAATTTGCAGGTTCATTTTTCCTTCACTTGCTAGAAAATAGTACGAACAACAGTTGACAAAATTTTGAAGAGAAATTTTACCAAGTTTATTGACATACATATGTGTAGGTATAACTGGTTGAAATCATAGACAAAGAATTTTTTTTTTATTGTGTGAAAAAATTACTAGGGGCGGCATAAATTGGGTCTGCCCCGGGTGACCCACGCTACGCCACTGCTACCGCTCTCTTAAGTAGCAGACTTTCCGTGGTGCGTACAAAATCCCACATAACATCTATCCCGTACGTGCAGAACAAGCGCATATGTGGCTTTGGAGGTGTTCATGGAGTAACGGTGCTATGTGACGAGCGATCTGAAAGACCGAGAGCTTGTCTAATTGTGCCGAATTTCCTCTCAGTAACCAAGCTTGGACAATTCTATGGACAGAACTTAGTTGCTGCAGCTGTAAGCTACGAAACGGCCGGAAGTTGGAAAACCTTCGTCGTCCATTGCGTCGGCTTACTTCCCTTATGATTCGGTAATGCCTCCACCACCGAAGGCGGTTGCCAAACTCATAAAGTACTGTGACAGTCGGGAGATGGGACTAGTCTACAGCTAAAGTCTGGGGCAGCAGCAAATGTAACATACGAGAAAACCATCTCCTAAACTTTATACTATCGTCTGGTATGGCAATTAACAATGTTGGCTCCCAGCCAACTTTTGTTACGGCAAGGAAGTAGGAGGTAATTGACTTGACTCTATCTAATAGGTATTTCAAGGCAATTACTAACTGGAGGGTACTGCCGGAGGTGTCCTTGTCAGACCATAGATACATCGCTTTTCAAATCGAATGCGAGGCCATAACTTTGCAGGAGAGGAGGAATCCGAGGAAAACCATCTGGGTGCGGTTTGGGGAAGAGCTAGACAGATCTGTCAAAACTCCAACTAAACTAAGAACGAAACGAAAGGTTGAGGATGCTGTTCAAAACCTGACTAGCGTCCTTACCAGCTGTTTTGAACTGACGTGCCCATTGACAAAAACCCCCTGCAGAACTCCGGTTCCCTGGTGGAGCTCAAAACTGCAGTGACTTATTAAAGAATCCAGAAAACTTCTAAATAGGTCGCTTAAGACAAATTTAGAAGGTGACTGGGATCTTTTTAGATTGAAGCAAAAAGACTATAAGAAGTTAATTCGGTTGTCGAAAAGTGATTCTTATAGAGATTTCTGTGAAAAGATCGAGACACTCAGTGAAACCAGTAGGTTGGTTAAGGTCCTCAAAAGGGGTAAGCCGACTAAACCGGAGTTACTGAGAAAGTCTGATGGCAAGTTTACTGAGACGAAAGCGGAAACTTTCAGTCTTCTGCTGGAGACTCACTTTCCTGGCAATCAGATAACCACTAGGTCGCTGCTTGGTCCGCTTACCCAGGCTGAGCTTGATCTAAGTCAGGAAACTCGGCGCAGCTGGTATATTGCATCAGCCGTGGTAACAGATGAGGCCATCAAATATGCTGTGACATCTTTTGATGGTTTCAAATCGCCTGACACCGATGGAATATATCCAGCTATGCTGCAACAGGGTATAGATCAGCTATTGCCAACTCTGAAAAGAATTTTCAGCGCTGGCTTGGCACTGGCATATATCCCTACACCTTGGCGGACAGTCAGAGTATCTTTCATACCGAAAGGAAGACTATTCGCTCCCCAAGAGTTTCAGATCTATAAGTTTGACGTCCTGACTGGTAGAAAAGTTGCTTTGAAGCTGCATCCACTATCGGAGATGCAGCATGCCTATCAGCGTGGGAAATCCTGCGAGACCGCACTTCAAAGTTTAGTGGCCAGAATTTAATGCGCGCTTGATAGGAGAGAATACGCGATGGGTATCTTCATCGACATTGAGGGTGCTTTTGACAATGCGACTCTGCCAGACAACACGGGGTAGATGAAACAGTAGTGTTGTGGATTAAAGCAATGCTAATGAATAGAACTTTGGTAGTGGATGCGGATTGTGGCCAATATTTTGTGATAGCGGTAAACAGCGCTGTCCGCAAGGTGGCGTTCTGTCTCCATTGTTATGGTGCATGGTGGTCGACTCTCTGTTGAACACTCTAAATAGTTTTAACATCTACGCTCAGGCGTATGCGGATGATGTCGCCGTACTTTCTGTCGGGCCATGCCTGGCGACGGTCTGTGCTAACGCGCAGGCGGCGCTGGACATGATCGATGAATGGTGTACTAGGAGTGGGCTTTCGGTGAATCCTCTTAAAACTGAGGTTGTTCTTTTCACGAGAAGGAGGATTTTGACCGGTCTGACTAAAAGACGTCACCATTCGCATTTCCAATGAAGCCAAATATCTGGGAGTGATTTTAGATAAGAAAGTTCATTGGTCTAAACACGTCGAGTCGAAAACATCCAAGGCGCTCTCAGTCTTCTGGCAGTGTACGGGTGCTTTTGGCAAGACTTGGGGCTTGTCACCGAATAACGTTCTCTGGATCTACACGGCTATGATAAGACCATTCCTCGCATATGCGTCGGTAGTCTGGTGGAAGGGGCTCTCGTGTTAATACGTGGTTGCTTTTGCGCGAAACTCAGAAGAACGGTTTGTCTCGGCTGCACGGGAGCTTTCCCGAGTACGCCGGGCTCGACTCTAGACGCTTTGCTGAACTTACCTCCCCTCGATAGTTATATCATGGGTTGCACTATCAAAGCCATCCATCGTCTTAGGCGGAGAGGTTTTTGGTATACTCCAGACTGGAATTTTGGTGAACTTGTGCGACACTTATCTTTCGACTCCTGTCTTATGGATATGCCACCTGCTGCAATGACACCAGAACTCCAGCTGATGCGCAAATTCAGAGTCGAGTCTCCTTGTGTCCAGGACTGGCTTTGGCCAGAGTCTGAGCTGGGAAAGGAATGTAGTCGCATTTTCACGGATGGTTCCAAAACCAGTCAAGGGTCTGGCGCTGGTGTCTTCGTGGAAGTCGACAACATTAGACTTCTTTTCTCGTTAGGGCAATTCTAATGACCATGAACTATGTTGTGAAGAACAGGTAGAAGGGACGTAGCATTTGGGTCTGTAGTGACAGTCAGGCTTTGCTTAACCCTTTAACCGCTTCCAAAATAGTTAGTGAAACCAAAATCTCTTTGAACTTGGTCGCAAGGCTGAATTCCCTGTCTCTTGTCTGGGTCCCAGGTCACACTGGCTCAGAGAAGGGTTTCTCAGATCCCGAACCCACGTTCGGTCTCCCTGCGTCCTCGGTTAGGGCTTCCATTGACGATTGGGTCTCTCACTAGCACAATTGTGTGTGGCATGACTCTCCAGGATGCAGGTTGACTAAACGCATGCTTCCGGACGTCTGTAAGAAATCAGTGGCATTCTGGCTGTCTCTCAGCAGAAAAGACTGTAGACAACTTATTGGCGTCTTGCCAGGCCAGTGACACTACAATCTGCGACGCTTGTGGAGAGAGCGACGACACCGCGGAATATTGTCTCTGTCAGTGTCCGGCCTTTGCTCGTATCAGATGGCAGATCCTCGGTGCGGATGTGGTGAGTGCTGGTACTGTAAACTCCTATTCACTGAAGTGCTTGCTTAGCTTTCTTAGAAAGACAAGGAAATTCCAATAAAATGGTTAAATCAGGGTTTGCTCTCTGGTAGTACAATGGATCAATTGCGTCTGAGTGCTCCAGTTGAGCGTTTCTTATCCCGACAAAAAAAAAAAAAGGACAAGAGACAAGCGCGCAAAAAATGGCAACAAACTCGGGCTCCGCAACATAAAGCACATCTTAACCGTTTGTGCAACTCACTAGAAAGATCTATTAAAGACCTTTAGAATAATGAAATACAAACTTACCTAGAAAGTTTAACGGCAGAAAAAGATTCCAATTACTCGCTGTGGAAGGCTATAAAAGGTATTAAAAAACCTCAAATTCAAGCCGCACCAATTACGAAAAATCAAGACGAATGGGCCAGGCATGATAAAGAGAAAGTTTCTGCCGCCCACCTGGAAGAAACTTTTAAACCGTTTGATGGACAAGCTCTTATTTAAAATATAAATACGTCGTATATTGACAGTAGTGTAATAAGGAATGCAACAATAACGGAACTTAAGGAAGAAATAAAGAAACTAAGACCTAAGAAGGCTCCTGGATACGACCTAATCACTGGAGAGGTTCTTAAAGCACTACCAAGAAAAGCTCTAATTAAACTTCGGTTCATTATAAACGCCGCGCTTAGACTAGAATATGTTCCCAGTCAATGGAAATTCGCCGAAGTTATAATGGTCCTTAAGCCTGGAAAACCGCCGAATGAAAAAACCTCTTATAGACGAGTGCATAGAATAACACATGTAATCGAAAAAACTCTTGAAAAAAAGATTTGTTCAAGCGTATTCCTTGACGTCTCTCAAGCCTGTGATAAGGTTTGACATGAAGGCTTAAAGTTTAAATTACGACAAGTTCAGCCAGAGCACCTATATAATATTTTGAAGAACTACCTTACGAATAGACTATTCCGCGTCAAGTGTGGAAACGAATATTCAGATTTTAAGGGAATAATGGCTGGGGTGCCGTAAGGAAGCGTTCTTGGTCAAGTCTTATATCTATTATACACCCGTGATATACCGCAAGTAGGAGGTACCGAGCTAGCTACATTTGCCGACGACACTGATATCTTGGCAGTAGGTAAAACGGTCGAAAATACTACAGAAAAACTACAAGAAACTTTGGATAGAGTAAATGAATGGACAAAGGTTTGGCGAATCGCACTCAACGAGACCAAATCTGTAAACCATGTAAATTTTATTTATAAGAAAATAAATAATTTGCCGATCTTTTCAAACTCGGTTCAAATTCCGTTTGCAAACGAGGCTAAGTATCTTGGAATGACACTTGATGCAAAGCTGAAATGGAAAACGCACGTAAAGAAAAAACGCAAAGAGCTAGATAATAAATATGTATAGAGAATTGTATTGGTTACTTGGAAAATATTCCAAGCTTAATATAGAAAACAAACTGCTTTTATATAAGCAAGTGTTAAAGCCCGTATAAGCATATGGTATACAACTCTGAGATTGTACCAAAATATTAAAATTTTACAAACTTTTGAAAACAAACTGCTAAGAGGTATTGTTAATGCGCCATGGTATATCAGAAATAACGATATCAACAGAGATCTTGGCATTAAAACAATCGAAGAGGAAATCAAAAACTAAGCGAGAAAGCATAAAAGTCGACTAGAAAGTCACGTTAATATTACAGTCCTCCAAGTTTTGGACGAAAGAACTTTAGTACGCCGTCTACAAAGAACCAAACCTTTAGACCTAGCGCGGTAAATAACCCCGTCTAAACTGCGGAGCTAGCAGGAACTTCTATTGGGAAGGTATTTGCAAAACGTCCTTATTTCGTGAAATGAAAACTACTTGATAAGTCGAATACTTAGTTGTAGTAAAAATAAAAACAAGTCTGTTTTGAAGGGAGGTTTTTTAGTGCGTAAGAATCCGACACTACTATGAGCACGCGCTGTCGATCCTCATAGTGTCTTGTTGAAGATTTTCACCTACCCTCGAAAAAAAAAATAAATTCCTGGTACGCTCTCTTTGAATTAATCCGAATGCAACGTTAGGCTTTCCATAGTTTATTTTTACATTCATATTCTTCATTGATCAATGTACTTTTGTAAATTAGTTTCATTCTTTTTCGATTTAAACAATCACCGAGGGTGGATGCATTGGTAAACATTTATACGCAAGACATTTATACTACACAAACTAATTTTATACAAGTACACCTATTGAAATTATTGCTTACACAATCATTACACATTTACCCAAACTTAAGATTAGTTTTCGGTACGCTTTTACACAAAACACATTGCTGAGTGCAGAGCGAAGAACAAAAAATTAAAATGTACACACCAAACCGTACAGAGCTGGCATTGCTCCATGCAGAGCGAGCGAAGGACGAAAATGTACACACCAAACCGTAAAGAGCTGGCATTGCTCAGTGAAGAGCAACGAGCGAAGAACGAAAATGTACACACCAAACCGTACAGAGCTGGCATTGCTCAGTGAAGACGAGCGAAGAACGAAAATGTACACACCAAACCATACAGAGCTGGCATTGCTCAGTGGAGAGCAACGAGCGAAGAACGAAAATGTACACATCAAACCGTTTAGAGCTGGTAGTGCTCAGTGTAGAGCAACGAACGGTGAACGAAAATGTGTATGCCTAATGTGCATGAGGGAAGAATTATTTTTTACAGCACATCTATGCATCATATACTGAAGTGCGAGGCAGCAAAGGAAAACGTGGTGAACGAAATGCTTTGGGTGCGCAAACAACATGCAGGTATATGAAATGGATATTATTCGCTGGGTTATACCACAGATAAGAGAAATATTTCTCTTGAATGTGGTTTTATTCAAGCACAAATTTACACATTTGCTTGTTTGATGTGTACAAGTGCGCGTACCTAACAAAAATATTGTACTTGTAAGATGCCGCCAATAATAAAGAAACAATTTTTTTTTACGGAATTAGATGAGAGTTTCGCAAAATCTAATTTGTGCCAGGCGGAATTATATACAAGACCAGTACATCAAATTTAAAAAGGCATATGCAATCAATATCATTAGTGTCTAATAAAATCACAATATTACTTACTTACAATGTTACTTATTAAAAACAAAACCAATTCAATAGACACAAAAAGAAACGCAAAACACGAAATACATAGACACAAAATAAAACCACAATTTCTATAAAATTCTAGACAAGACATTCGTCTTCTCCGCCGCCGAAGCGTTAAGAGCCGTAATAAATTCGACACTTTTGAGCTCGCTTCTGGCCTCCTGTGGTCGAAACTCTAGAAAAGAAATTGTTTACAATAACCACATGTACAAGGAAGGCTTGAGCATGCAAATTTTGTTTTTGTTGTCTGGGGTTTGTACCATTTATTTTTAATTAAATTTCCACATTTACTGCTCGGGGCTGAGGTGGAAACCTTCGAAGAAAACATCAGACGAAATCATCCCATCATCATACCACTGCGTCCCTGTACTGGAAACCGGTTATAATCCCTTTGTTCAGGTTATATCCTGCGAGGGCAGACTTTATTTCTCCCCTCGTCCAGCGTTTTTGTTTCTTGAAGGGAAAGTATTACTTTTTTTACGATACATATTCGTATAACACAGTGGCTAGTGGGTAGTAACTACTACTGAGCCCTAGGTTCAAATCCCAGAAAGCAACAAGTTCTTTCGCCACCTCTTGCAAAAAAACTCATAAACATCTTAGAATTTATTAGTGTTACAATTTGCCTTTGAACATAACGTTTTCTTTTCTAAGCAATTTTCCAACAGTCATCCTTATTACAATCTTTTCAATCGGGCTCCTTGTATACGGTATAAGTCCTTAGGTCATTTCGTACGTGCGAAAACTGTAGGTTAAGTTAACGTACATACATACAGAGTACTCGTAGTGGAAAGTAAACTTTACAAGTATTTCAAATTCTTATCTCACGCGGGTACCCTATACATAGGCATATTATAGCACATAACACAAGTGGGCTGTTTTAACTCATTTAATTTATAATTACCGGCCAAACTCGATGTTATCAGGCCGAGTCTCGACTACTTCCTCCTACTAGTTTGTCTTTGAAAACGTCACTATGTACGGTATTGATATAGGAAAACTATTCAATATAGTGGCATTGGATTACGTGAACGTGGAAGCCTGCTATTAAATGAATTCCTGAACCAACACCTCACACTGATAGGCAACTACATGGCTGCTGCCTAGTTCCAGGATTCTGCTGCGATTCTGGTGCTAAAGTAGTGGAGATCCAAGTTTTCGCACTTGTTGATATAGCCGAAATGTATCACAGAAGAAAGAAAAAGTTGTTTTGAGGAGGTGCTGGTTTGCTCCACCTAATGTTCAATGAAAAACGAAGAAAAATTAAATGCTCGAAAAAACGATGCTTATTTGTCCGTGATCGCGACAGAAGTGATCTTAAACAATTCATACAGCTCATGTTTTAATATTGGAGAAAATTATGACAATGTAATGTTGGGCGAAATTATATATTATATTAATTATATTAATTATTATATATATTACATTAATTATATATTCATAAAAAAAAAAAAATAAGACAAACATACCTAAAATTTTTAGTCAGAAGTCTATTAGCCGAAATAGTTGTATCTAGGGAAAAAAGTAATCTGGCCCCTTTGTGATGACGCCCTAGGCATTGATTACTTACTTACTTAGGTCTCGCTACTGTCCGGGGTGGACCTGGTCCTCAAACAACAAATCTCTCTAGCCAGCCCGGTTACGAGACAGCTGCCTCCGACTGTGCATGCCAAGTTGGTTGATGTCCCATTCCACTTGCTACCACCTACCGCGAAGTCGATGAAAATATGATGCGTATCGATTTTATGTTGATGGGTTTTTTCCAAGATCTGTCATAGCGTGAATGTTTGGTCAATAGTGGACTTTACCGGTCTGAAACCGGACTGATAAGGACCTATCAGGTTGTTGACGATCGTTTTTAGGCGTTTTCCATTCATCGGGCATACATACTTCCGACCGGCCAAATTTTACAGATGCTCCTTACCAACTCATCTCCTCCTGTTTCGAAAAGTTCAGCGGCAAGGCTATCGGTTACAGCAGCTTTGTTAAATTTAAATTTAGAAATTCCTATCCTCACTTCATTCTGATCGAGTCGGCGGAAATCTTGACTATCATCGTCACTGTTAAATGGCTCATTCTGCCTGACAGCGGAATATTGGTCATCGCCGCAGTTAACGATTTTATCGCCAATAAAACAAAAAAAATATTTTTTTGGAGGTCAGAACCTCTTTATTAGACACCACTTAAAAAACTAAATACAATTTTGCCTTACAGTACTATTTATAAGTTCAACCTGCAACCTCAGCTTTTAATATGCATGGGAAAGTATTTCGGACGAAATATTATCCCAGCCGATGCACCCGATCAATGTCTGCATTTTGCAGCGCGTGTGCTGACATTGCATTTATTCGGTGCGCGTGCAGAATGCAGTGTGCTAACTCCGCCGTTTAACAGTCTGCAGAATGGTCCTTCCATATCCTCAGCACCGACTGCGATTGTACTACTATGAGTGTTGATTACAGCTATAAATATGAATACCCATCTTAAACCTAAATTAACAGAAGCCAATCGGACAATTTGTTCTGTTTGGGGAAATGGTATTAAAAGTAAATATATTGAACATCCATGATCATGTTATATGAAACTGTATGGAGCTATCGAGCTGAGGTTACTCCACATATACCCTTGTTGAACAAGGAAGGCTGCTAAGACTAGTACTTTCTTACATAATTTTAATAAGAAGAAGCCTTGCACAAGAATGGGAAACATTAGCACAAAACTCTGGGGTTAACATAAGCATTTCGCGCAACGAAGAAGATACTTCAATAAGAAGACAATTTGACACTTTACTGGAAAAACAGGACATCTCCTTTATGGTTCATCGAAGTCCAGTCATCGCAACATAAATGTACTACATTGTAGCAAAATCAGATACAATCTACGAGCGAACACGTATTTTCTAAATTGCAAGTCAACACTTAAAAAAAAAAAAACCAATTCAGTTGCTGAGCTCATTGTAACTAAGTCGTCAGGAATGCCTTGGTGGCCGGGTACACAACCCAATATAACTTCGTTCTATTTTGCTAGAGACTTCACAGCACTTAAAGAGCTACTGACTAGTTTAGAATCAACTGAGTAGAAGGACAGCGCATTGAGTGCGTTTCATACATTTGTCAAGAGTTATTCTGGTGCAGATCTCAATAGCACGGATACCAGCTTGGAACACAGTAGGACATGAGCCCAGCTGTACTGAGATTTTGGTGTTGGGTCTAACAACATACATACTTACTAAGATGGCGCTACACTTCGGGAGGAACCTGGGCCTCAACCAACAAGCCTCTCCATTAAGCTCGGTCTTTAGCTAATTGCCTCCAGTTGCGCACTCCAAATTGGTCGATTTCCACTTGAACTTGCGCGCGCACCTACGGCGAGGATTCCCTCTACTGCATCGTCCCTCCGGACTAGATTCGAAGACTCTGCGGGTCGGAGCGTTGGTGTCCATTCGCTTTACTTGTCTTAGCCATCTCAACGTCCAATACGCAGTATTTTGACTATGTTGCTGTCGCTGTACAGCTCGTATAGTTCGTGATTGAATTTTCTCCCCCAAAACCCGTCAACACAAACGAGACCGAATATCTTAGGAAACATTTTTCCCTCGAAGCGATCAAGGATATCTTCATCCGCCTTCGGTAAAGTCCATGTTTCAGCGCCGTAAAGCAGGACTGGGATGATCTGAGATTTTTTTTTTTTTATTATTTGCGCGCACTCAAACGGTTATGAATACCTTTAACATTTTTATAGAAAAAAAACTAAAGAAAACCACGGCAGAACTTTTAGAAGAAAGACTGAAACATATAAGAGATATAAACTTTATTTGCGAACCGAATGGTACTATTATATTAAAATATAAACGACAATATAGGAAAAAAGTTGCCATTGCATAATTTTCAACATCCTGCGGCCGAGGAAGAAGGGGGTCGTTCCACTGGATAAATGAGCTGAACCGGTCTTCGGGTTGGCGTTCCGTCTGAGTAGCGAATCTCACACGCCCGTATCTTATTATCACGACCAACGAAAGCGTCTTCTATTACGGCCATCCTCCAATTCGTGGTTTACTGGCGTTGAACACAAGTACGACATCATTTTTCTTCAGTTGCATTGAAGGTGCAGGTTTGCCATGGTGAAAGGATCGAAGTAATTGCATGTATTCGACTCTCCAATGATTCCACAGCATACTTGAATATCACTGCCTTTTTTTTCAAAGATTTTGGATAGCAGCAGAATCAGATCCGAAATTTTGCATGTTAAGACATCCATGACTATTTACCAAAAAATGAGCTGGAGTCAGTGGTGCGATATCTGATGGATGGTTGCTTATGTAGGTAAGCGGACGGGCATTAACCATACTTTCAGCCTCAATGATTATAGTCTTCAGTTGTTCGAAGGACAGCTTTGCCCTACCAATAACCACTTTAAGGATATTTTTTATTGAGCGGATTAGTCGCTCCCAACTGAGAATCTTCTTCACTAATTGTCGTCCTTTCGGGATCCAAAATCGACTTCTAAGTTGAGATAAAACGATGTTGACTCCACCATGAAGGGACCGTTGATGAAAATCTTTTGCTATCAGAGAAGTAATATACGAATTAGTGGGTAGTATGATGGGATGCTTGACATCAATCGACTCCTCTAAGGACTGTAGTCGTCCACCTAGTCGCAAAAGGCCAGCATTGTCGAGGAACGGAAAAAGCTGACCGATTTTGGATGTCACAGGTATGGACTTGTTTCCCTGTTATAGACAAATTTCTTCAGTAAAATTTTGAAATTGTATGTACCTCATCCAGTAATATTCGGCAATTGTGTGTACCTCATCCAGTTCCTCAGCAGACAAAAGGCTGGATCCCATTCACGGTTTCTTCTTGCAGGAATTCAGAAAGCGCAGAAGGTACTCGTAGCCAGAAACACGCAACAGTCGATCCCATGTGCTGAAGTCTTCGAAATTGATGATAGGATCTAGCGGCGGCTTTTCAGTAATATTTTCCGGTAGCGAGACCAATGGAACTGCAATGATCGGCCTAGTTTCGATGTTCTCGTTTAATTGGCCTTCTTCGTTAACCAACCAGTCTGGTCCTTGAGCTCAAAGTAAAGACGTTCGTAGGTTCTCAGCAGTTATTCCTCTTTTTTAGAAGATCCGCAGGATTTTCTTTATCTGAGCAGTGCTTCCATTCAGAAGTTAGCGTGTGTCGGCGTATCTTTGCAACACGGCTTTGTACGTAGGGCTTCCATCGATCCACCTCACCTTGTATCCAGCTCAATGCCTTTCGCGAATATGTCCACATGAACATTTTTTGGACAGGTATTTTAAGCGATTGTTTTAGATAAACACATATTCGTGCCGCTATTAAAGCGGCGGTGAGTTCCGGTTTTGGTAACGTTAGCTCTTTCGTCCCAACCTCCTTCAGTGGCGCCACTCTACTTTTCGCACTCAAAAACGAGATCGATCGCCCGTAGAGCTGATGTTTTCACGTAGTACGCGTACTGTACCGTACGCTTTCATGCTCGCGTCTGCCAATATGTGGATTTGAATTGTGCTTGCTGGGGAATACGCCAAAGCTGACCGAGGAATAGTTATGTTCTTCAACAGCATTAGGCTTTTGGCGCACTCGTCCCACGCCGAAAGCAATTCTGCACTAAGGGCTTCATCCCATCCAAGCTTTTTCTTCCAAATTGCCTGAAACAAAATCTTTACCTTTACAACAGCAGGCCCTAGTATCCCCAGTGGATCATAAATTCTTGCAATAGTTTGGAGAACAATACGCTTGGTGCCTTTGGCTATATTGGAAGCAGATCTTCGACTGACTGAACAGATACAGCAATTTCATCACTCAAAACAAACCATAGCAATCCCAATACCTTTTACACAGCAGGAGTTTCTGAAGAACAGAAAGACTTACGAGTTTCAGTACTGTTTGAGTTCCACTCTCTGAGGTTAATGCTGGCGTTTTTTATTATGATCAGAGCGTCCTCGCAGATTCGTTGACCTTCATCTTCTAAATCGACGCTTATCACCAAATCGTCCACATAAAACCCGTTTTGAAGGACCTCGACCGTAGATTGAAAGTGTTGTTTTTCTTTAGAAAGATGCAATCGTAGAGTGGGGCGTGCCATTGGAAGTTTGAAAAGCGTTCAGGTACCATATAAAACGGTGGCTATGCCGATCTTTTTCGTTAAGTAGAATTTGCAGAAAAGCCTTTTCTACATCGGACACTATTCCAAATCGTCCTAGCTGACAATTGAGCAGCACTTTTAGGACATCGGGCAACAAATTTGAACCAACGTGAAGTTGATCATTCAGCGAAGGAACTTCATCAGTACGGAATGAAGCATCGAAAACGATACGCATTTTAGTTGTTGTGCTTTCAGCTTTATAGACTGGGCGATGGGGGAGATAGAAAACGCGTTTCGAACTTTCCTCGCCGTCAGAATCTACAATTTCAGCAATACCATCCGCAACCATTTGTCGTATCGTACTCACCCAGACGTCCAGGAACTCGAAATAATTGTCGCGTAAGTGAACACAACCGATTTTTAGCAGCTCGTCTGTTACTCATCATCAAAACTTGTGAATCTTTCCACGGTAAAATTGCTTCATAGCGCGAACCCTTTTTGCTGATACAGGCTATAAGATACTCTCCTGTATGTTGATTTTCAGCTTCTCCGAAATTCTCCGAATTCCCGACGCTTTCAAGAGACCAAAATGATTTTACATCGTTTTCGTTTAGGTCGACTAGATGAAAACTCATGCTGAGAAGAGAAGAAGAACATAAGTGTGTGTTTGAAGCACTAATCTTACCAGACAATGAATGTGGCCCTTGCAAAGTCCAGCCGAATATGGTTTCTATTGCCCTCAAACTAGATGTGATACGTCTCTGCTTCCCAGTCAATACGGCCCAAGAGAAATCGGATCCGACAAGAATACTCAAACCATCTTCTGTATCCATGGCAACGTGGTGTGAATCTGCTAACCGTAGTCCTTGGAATGATGAGCACGAGCTTTCAGGTGCTGGTAAGACATCCACATAAATTTCAGGAACGACAACTGCTTCGATGTACACACTTTTCTTGCTAAACTGGCTTACAATGGCAATTCTGACTTTATTTAATGTCCGATTGGTTACGATGAGGCTTTCATGAGCCGCAGTTAAGCGTTCTATAAACGTAACCAGCTCCTCTTCTATGTCGTCTAATGCGTACTCATTATTTAATTGCGATATATCGGACGCAACAAATTCACCGGCAGATTTCGCGATTTTCGTGATTTGCCTTCTATAGGCAGTTCGAGCAGAGATTTTCATTACACGATTTAAATATTTCTTTATTTCTGTATGTCTTTCGTCTAGGGTTTCGGCCCCATATAGAAAAAAACCTAAACAAAACCACGGCAGAACTTTTAGAAGAAAGACCGAAACATATAAGAGATATAAACTTTATTCGCAAACCGAATGGTACTACTACCTACTGACTAAACTACAAAGGTTTACTTCATTATATAGATTTTAGCTTGAATTCATGAAATGCTTTTAGTCTCAAAGAAGTGTAAATGTAAATGTATGAATTGAGTAAGTATTAGTAATGAACAAATGAATCTATATAAATAAAAATGAAATGATGTTCGTTGGTCATCGCATCACTTGAGAACGGCTGGACCGATTTGGCTCATTTTTCCTTTAGAATGTTCGTAATAGTCCGAATAATGGTTCATACGCAGAGACAAATTGAAAAAGTTGGTCGGAAAATTCGGATAAAACTGAAAGCGCTTTTTTTCATGGGAAAAATTGTGTGTAGCTATGTTTGTATGCTATGGACTCCGAAACCACTGTACCGATTAAGCTCAAATTTTTAGGCAATCTTCGGTATTCGCCCGAAAGCATTCCTGTTGGTCAAAGTCGGTCCACTACTTTAGTATTATACTACTTTAGTACTAAAAGAACAACCTCTTTTGTTAGTCGTAGCAAAGCACGGCGGATACCATCAGTCCAGCAGTTTGCTCACTACTTTAGTGTAATTACTTACTTATGTCCTGTATCCCCTTGTGGGTCCTAGGGCCTCTACTACGCCTACGCGCCATCGTGTACGGTTTCTGGCAATGTGTCTGAGTTCTCCCCAACTTTTCCCTAACTGCCGTGCCTCCTTCTCGACTGTTCTGCGCCATGTTCTCCTCGGACCGCCAGGTCTTCTGCCATCCTGAGTTAGAGGGTTCCATTGCATAGTATGGTTCGCTATGGAGCTGTCACCCTTTCGGAACGTGTGACCAATCCACTGCCACTTCCGCCGTTGGATAGTTGTGCCTATTGGTTCCTGACCCGTTCTCTCGTAAAGGTGTTCGTTAGAGATACGATTGGGCCAGAAAATCCTTAAGATATTGCGCAGACACCTATTAACGAACGTTTGCAGGTTTCTGGTGATAGTAGTGGTCACTCTCCACGTGCTGCAACCATATAGCAGCACGGATTCAACGTTGGAGCGGAACAGTCTTATTTTGGTGCTCAAACTGATTGCATTGCTTCGCCATATTTTGGACAACATCCCGAACGCGGACTTTGCTTTGGCGATCCTGTTGGTTATATCCAGTTCGGTTCCACCATCGGTCGAGACAATACTCCCAAGATACTGGAAATCCTCTACTTTCTCTACCAGTTGTCCAGCAATGCATATTTGAGCCGATGAGTTAGTTCCAAGGCTGATGATTTTAGTTTTTGTCGTATTAATTTTCAGCCCGACGACACCTGCCGCCCTCTCCACATCTGCTGTCATTTGGTGGAGGTCCATAATTCTGTGGGAGAGTAAGCATACATCGTCTGCGTAGTCAAGATGTTTCAGTTGAGATGTAAGAGTCCATCGAATTCCTCCGTTTCCCGTCGACAAAGCTGCATGAAGCACATCGCTAATCACCAATAGGAATAATATTGGTAAAAGGATACAGCCTTGTCTTACCCCACTTTGGATCTCAAATTCCTCAGACAACCTCCCCCTGTGCAGAACGTGACATTTGGAGCCTTCATATGTAGCTTTGATAATAGCAATTAGTTTATCGGGAATGCCTCTCCTGCGTAAGGCACGCCAAATAAACTCCCTGTTGACACTATCGAACGCCTTCTCAAAATCGATGAAGAGCAGGTGCAGTGGCGATCGATATTCAACACACTGTTCGATGATAATCCGCAGGGTGTTGATGTGGTCGGCACAGGAGGATCCAGAGCGGAAACCTGCTTGTTCGGCATCGAGTGTGTCTTCCAGATGTTGTTTGATTCGCTCAAGGATGATTTTAGCTATTATCTTAGCTACAGCACGCAGATACCCCTCCAGTTTCCGCACTCCAATAAATTTCCTTTCTTAGGAAGCTTGACGATCATTCCCTTTTTCCACTCGTTAGGAAAGCTCTCAGCTTCGCAAGCTCTATCTATAAGTGGAAGCAGAAGCTCAGCCGATGTTGTTGGCGCTGCTCGTAAGAGCTCTGCTGGAATACCGTCAAGTCCTACCGCCTTGTTGCTTTTGAGTGCCTTGATCGCGGTAATGATCTCATCTTTAGTGGGAGTCGTGGTGCGTATTCGGGAACTTCTCACCTCGGGCATCTCAGTCTGATTTGGGAGCATATCGCTAGCGAATACACGGTTCAAAACCGTAGCAAAATGCTCTTTCCATCTCTTGAGCTGGTCCTCATCCGAAATGAGCAAGGAGCCGTCTAGGCTTTTCACTGGGTATTGGCTGGAGCTGCGACCACCTGTCAGCTCTTTCGTGATTCTGTAGACAGTCCTGCTGTCGCACCTCCGTGCAGCTTCTTCTGCTTCTGTAGCCAGCGCGTTGATGTAGTTGCGCTTGTCACGTCGTACGCTACGCTGAACTTCTCTCATCTTCATGCGATATAGGGACTCTAGCTCGCTTCTCCCTGCTGCTGGGGTAGCTGCAACGCGAGCTTTTAGCTGTTTTCGTTCGTCAATCCTCGGAAAGCCACGCCCTATGTCTTCCCTGCGATCGACCGACAATTCTTTTAGCACCAGATGTAAAAACATTTTTCACAGCACACCAATGGTCTTGGATGGTTGCGGGCATTGAGCTGCTGATTGCTTCCACACCTTGCGAAAAGTGCTCCCTTAATTGTTAGCGCACTGAGGGATCACTAAGTCTATCGATGTTGAACCTGGGCATTCTTGTGTTGTCGTGGGATCTTCGAACTGCAGCAGTGCGTAGTGTACTTAGTACTAAAGTACTAAAAAAAATATGTATGCATATATTAAAGGTTGGACCACTTACCCACTGTTGGTCGGCACAAAACTGTTCTCAAATAGACTTAGCCCCAGGCGCCTGCCTGACAGTTGTTGCCCCAGGTGCCTGCCTGACAGTTGTTTTTTTTTTTTGCTAGGTGCAGCAACGCTCGCCAGGTACCCGCTAATATTAAAATATAAACAACAATATACGAAAAGAGTTGCCATTGCATAATTTTCAACAATGTTTGTACACAGTGCGGACGTTGGAAGGATAGATAGAGAGACAGAGCAAGATTTTGGTGTAATGGTTCGTAAAGCTCAGTTGTTTATGCTTCAGAGATTCTCCGGGGGTGGCGTCCAGATAACTGGGGGAATTTTTTGTTATTTTTTGTCTTTGCTTCTGATTCACAGTACTTTTTCCCCGATAACCGATGTGAAGGGAAAGCACCATCAACAGAGCGAACAATTTCTCCAGCATGACCAAGCTACTGCCAGTGTTATGCCTTCGCAGTAGTGTTCACACAAGCTTTCGCAAATGATCGGACTAACTTTATATATTTCATGAGAAATAAATAAATGCTTGCTGACATCAGGACTTGAACCATGAACCACTAGCGTGGCAATTGACGACGTTACCACTACACCATTGCCACCCATACCCCTGTCTTATACAGAGTCTTCTTAGTTGTTCGAGATAGGGCTTTACTGTCGAATTGCCTTATAAGCCCAAAAAACAGCGATTGGCAAGAGTTATTCTTCGCTTGATTTCTGCGCTGATCTTGTTTTTAGAGTTTATATCAGAGCCAGGGTAGAAGTCCCTTACTGCCTCGAAGCTATAGCTGACCACTGTGACGTTCTGTTCAATTCGTCGGTGTTGACTGCCCTTCTTGTTGACAAGATATACTTGGTTTTGCCCTCGCTTATCGCTAAACCCATTTTAGGGTCTAACAACTTCAGCACCAATTTCCGTTTCCATTTTCGACCCGTTGATGTAGGATCCCGTGATGGTCCGCCGTTCGACCAGACAGAATGATGTAATACATATTTCCATCTCAAATAAACAAGCAAAACAATATTCGCAATGAGTTAAGTATTTTCAGGTGACATATAAGCAAGGTCCCCAGTTTTAAACTTATATTTATGATATATCGTGATAGCAGCCCTCTAACAGCTTTTAAGCTGTGGTTTCTTAGAGTGCTTTCGACCACCAGCCGCGTATGCAGCGCCGCCGACTGGGCCACGATTTAATGTGAGAATTCCAATTCAGCCGTTTCTCTATAGATATAGATATTTGACTTTTTTGGAATAATCCAGTGTAGTACCTGTAAATAAGTTAGGTCATAGATTGACATATCTTTTCTTATTGAAAGGTACCAAACGCTCCTGCACTGGTTGATGGATAGTTCTTCCCTTTTAAACCATTCTGAGATAAGATACCAACACCGTTGCATAAGGCTAGTGTTAGTCCCTTCATATTTTCCTAGAATGACGGTATATCGTGTACTATGAACTTCGACTAAAAGATTTTCAATGACCAGGGACCAAAGTCAAGGAGAAAGAACTCCTCCCTGGAGACAACATTTAATCGGAGTATCAGATGGCGTTACTTCTAAAGAAGAGAAAGTAATTATTTGACTTTCTAACATGGCCCTTATCCATCTATTGGTCAAATCGTCGATCCTTTTACAACTAATTGTTCTAGAAATTGAGCGGTATCCGGTGTTATCGAAAGCACCCTTAATGCCTAGAAAGGCATAGAGAGCTAGCCCCTTAGATCAGTAAGCCACCCTCTATTTTCTTGACGAGATAATAAAGTCCGCTTCCAGTGAATTAAGTTTTTCTTCGAAAACTGACAAGAGTGCATAGGAATTGTAATATCTAAAACTCCTCTATGAATGTCTATTAACTTTTCCAGACTTATGGGTCTATATTATTTAGACAGCTCAAAAGGCCTACTTTTGTCTGGGTTGGGAATGAAGACCGCATTAACTTTCCTCCAAGCATCCCAAATTATAGCTGGCTTTAAGTAAATCAACACGTCATACCCAGCCCTTTCGGTTAAAGTGCCAGAAATATTTCATCTCAATCCGGATCTTTACAAGACTTGAAGGAGCATTTGTCCATTCAGCTTTATCTGGGCTGAAGATTTTTCCCGATAAACTTTTTACTTACTAGCAATATGGTCCTATTGCCAGTAGAGCGCAAAACAACGCACAAATAGACAGACGTTCCCTCTTATATTTGTATATAGTAGATCTACTACTTTAAAGTATTATAAATTTCAAGATAATTTAAATATGTTGACTCAAAATAAAAATAAAAATTAAATTGCTGACTTTGAGGCATGTAGATATGTAGATACATATAAAAATATATACATATTTGTTTGTGCTGTGGACGAAATTTTTTTCTTCTCTTCCACTTGGAAAAATATTTATTTACGTAAGCCCTTAGGAAATTTGCTTTTTAACCCATGAGATGTTGATTCTATTTACCTAAACGATTATTACATCGTTATCCCAGTAGTAATTCCAGGCAGTTATCCTAGATGTGTTTATTCGCAATTTTTCCTTCTCTAACATTCAACAAATTGCAGTAGTAACGAAAGGGAGTACTAATAAGCCGTAGGGCACGAGATATGCGTTTAATGAAGGAACGGAAGGCGAGAGATAGGCGTAATACGAATAAGCTGTGGGGCACGAGGTATGCGTTTAATGAACGGAAGGCGAATGATTTCAGAGTGAAGAGATGGTCGTTGAGATAAAACTGTACATTATCACCCATCTTATTTATACAAAATTGGATTAGAAGTCTGTCGCAGCAACTGTTGAACAATTTTCTCTCTCGTTTACACAAATTGGATAAATATTTGAACTGCATTAGAAAGATAGTTTATAAACACATTGAAAGCAGTGCTGTGTATTCTATTGAGGTACTTACGTACATACGTATATTTGGCACAACACCCCATGAAGGGAATTAAAAACGGTAATAAATATGGGCAAACACCGGAGTTTCATTGAGCTATGCAATGGAGCGGATGAAAACACCTGGGGCAGAGCGTACCACATTCATAGATGTATTACAGCAAACAGTTAAATGCCTATCTTCAAGGCAACCGGGAATTCCTCTGCAGAACAAGTCATCCACAGCAGCAAAATCCCATGGATAACACCAAAAGAAATTCTTGAAGTGTGCAACAGATTTGGGAATAAAAAATCCCCTGGCATTTCAAATATAGCCCTAAAAGCGCGATCACATCTAGAATGGACATGTTTGTGGGCATCTTTAACGCCTGCTTCAGAGAGGGAGTTTTTCCCGATCAATTGAAGAAACAGAGGCTCGTGCTACTACCCAAGAGAGGCAAACCTGCAGGAAATCCATCAGCATACCGCCCGCTCTATATGTTGGACACGGCGCGAAAACTTCTGGAGCGCATCATCGGTAACAGATGGGAAGCAGCCATTGAAGAAGCAGGTGGACTATCAGAACATCAGTACGGATTTCGAAAGGCGGAAAGCAGTATTGTTGAGTCATAACACTGGACGTTAAGAATGCTCTTAACACCGCGAGTTTGAAGCACATCTTGGAAGCGCTGCGACATATGAGAGTACAAATTTACATCAGGGAGAAGAACTCTTCTCGGTAAAGAGTGTTGCTATATACGATGCCTTCACGTTGGAAGTAGCACGATGTCTTCACGTTGGAAACACTACCAAGAAAAGGTCTAATTCAGCTTCTGTTCATTATAAACGCAGCGCTTAGACTAGAATATGTTCCCAGTCAATGAAAAGTCGTCGAAATCATAATGGTCCTTAAGCCTGGAAAACCGCCGAATCAAAAAACCTCCTATAGACCGATTTCGCTTCTTCCAATTATATCCAAAGTGTTCGACAGAATATTGATTAGGTGAATACAGCCGGTTATAGAATAAGGAATCTCATTCCGGATCATCAATTCGGATTCAGAAGTAAGCGTTCTACAGTTGAACAAGTGCATAGAATAACACATGTAATCGAAAAATCTCTTGAAGAAATAAAGATTTGTTCAAGCGTATTCATTGACGTCTCTCAAGCCTTTGACAAGGTCTGGCATGAAGGCTTAAAGTTTAAATTACGACAAGTTCTGTCAGAACACCTATATAATATTTTGAAGAACTACCTTACGAATAAACTATTCGGCGTCAAATGTGGAAATGAATATTCAGATTTTAAGGAAATAATGGCTGGGGTGCCGTAAGGAAGCATTCTTGGTCCAGTTTTATATCTATTATACACTCGTGATATACCGCAAGTAGAAGGCACTGAACTAGTTACATCTGCCGACGACACTGCTATCCTGGCAGTAGGTAAAACGGTCGAAAATACTGCAGAAAAACTGCAAGAAGCTTTGGATAGAGTAAATGAATGGACATAGGTTCGGAGAATCGCACTCAACGAGACCAAATCTGTTCATGTAAATTTTACTTATAAAAAAATAAATAATTTACCGATCTTTTCAAACTCAGTTCAAATTCCGCTTGCAAACGAGGCTAAGTATCTTGGAATGACACTTGATGCAAAGCTGAAATGGAAAGCGCATGTAAAGAAAATACGCAAAGAACTAAATAATAAATACAGAGAATTGTATTGGTTACTTGGAAAATATTCCAAGCTTAATATAGAGAATAAACTGCTTTTATATAAGCAAGTGTTAAAGCCCGTATGGGCATATGGTATACAACTCTGGGATTGTACCAAAATAAGTAATATTAAAATTTTACAAACTTTTGAAAACAAAGTGCTAAAAGGTATTGTTAATGCGCCATTGTATATTAGAAATATTGATATCCATAGAGATCTTGGCATTAAAACTATAGAAGACGAAATCAAAAACTACGCGAGAAAACATAAAAGTCGACTAGAAAGTCACGTAAATATTACAGTCCTCCAAGTTTTGGACGAAAGAAATTTATTACGCCATCTACAAGGAACAAAACCTTTAGACTTAGCGCGATAAGTAACCGCGTATAAACTGCGGAGCTAGCAGGAACTTATAATGGAAAGGTACCTGCAAAACGTTATTATTTCGCGAAATGAAAGCTACTTGATAAGTCGAGTACTTAGTTGTAGTAAAAAAAAAAACAAATATGTTTTGAAGGGAGGTGTTTTAGTGGGTAAAAATCCCACACTACTAGATTTAGATTAGATTAGATTTAGATTTATTTCATACAAAATAATAATACATAATACATAGGTTCTAGTAATAAGGATTTCAGAAATAATTATAATGACATTATAATTATTGACTATGAGCACGCGCTGTCGATCCTCATAGTGTCTTGTAGAAGATTTTCACCTACCGTCGGAAAAAAAAACGTTGGAAATAGGAAATGGAATGCCATTATTTTGCAGTATAGTAGAACCTTTCTAATCCGTCACCTTTGGGACGGGTTATGGTCGGAACGAAAAAAGGTCGGAACGGAAAAAGGTCGGATTATCAGAAAAAAGTAAAATAAACAATCTTTCATCTCAAGAATGACTATATTGTTCTCTACAGCAAAAACATTGTAATAAATCGCACAAAAGCTGTTATTATTAATGAAAAGAGCAATACTGTATGTATTTACTACATACATACTGTACATACTGCAAACATTTAAGGTAGTCTATAGTAAAAAATTACTTGGAAAAAAAGTCTGTTATAGATTTTTGTTTAGCAGATAAAATTCTAGACTTAGCTGCAGTGTTCCTCCATTTCTTGATCCACAAAATGTCCGTAGGTGCTGAGGTTGAGTTCAGCTCGATGTGCTGAAGGGCAATATCATAAGCGTTCTTGGCGTCGGTGTGTGAAATCTGGATAAGGGGGTTCGTCATCATCATCGTCTGAGTCCTCGTTCACAGTTTCTTTACTGTTACTTTCCAAAACAGCGGCAATAATCTGGTCGTCATTGAGCTCTTCACTGGTTTCACAGTCTTTTTCACGTTGGGCAATCCACTTCTCAACTTCACTGGTAGGGGCATTCATTTGTACAGTTTGTAGATCTTTAACGATTTCCTGTGTGTCGTTGTTTTTCTCGTCTTCGATCTGGTCACTTTCGGTCATAACTTCCGGCCAAAGCTCAGGCCAAGATTTTCGCAGCGTGTCAGATTTTAGTTCCTCCCATGACTCAGCAATCGTATAGATAGCATCTTTGATGTTGAGGAATTTCATAGCTTCAAATTTGTTACAACCTTCTTCGGACTTTTCTAAAATTGAGCTAATGCTCTTTCTGCGATAGCAGAAAGATCACTTCCTGACCCATTTGTTGGATAAGTGATGTGACATTTGGTGGAAGGAAGATAGCTTTTATGTCCCCTTTCACTAAATCCTCCTCAGGTGGATATGATAGTGTGTTATCCAACAGCATAGAGCACAAACGGGAACCTTTTTTGTTTCAAGTCTTGATTTGACCAGCAAGTTAGGTTAATAAAGACCGCTTACCACTGGTGGGGGGAAGTCTATAATAAAAACATTGACTTTGCTGCGGGTTCAATGTGAACTTAATTCTTTATTAAAATTACCTGCCTTAAATACTAAAATTATGCTAACTGTACAAAATTAGGTGCTAAAGTTTTTTGTTACACATTATGAATAAAAATACACAGACAGCACGAAGAGTATTTGTGCTGACTGGCTGAGAAATTATAAAATAAATTTTGATAACAACATTGAACATGAGTACATTGTCCGGTGTTGTGATTATAATAAAAAAAAAACGTAAATGCTGTTGTGGTCACAACATGCTGGGGCCATCTTTCAAACCACTTGGAAATCTGTCGCAGTAAAACGCCTATCTGCAGGTATTGGTGGTAGTTCTTTGCATATTTCTCTTGCTCCTCTTGCAATATCGCCAGATGACATAAGAAGTCATTAGAATAAATAATGCAGCGATTAGGCAGTAGTTCAGTCCATGATGAATTGGATGTACTGTTGGCTTAGCTGGTAAATGTTCATTATTTTTGATGTCCGTTATCCATTTGGTTAGATCCTTGATGTCTTCATTTTCCGATTTGAGTATGACGTGTGGAATGACAAGCGGCTTGGATGTGTTCCTAGGGCTTTCAGACAATACTTCTGTAATATTGGGTGCGTTTTGGT
Organism: Brachypalpus laphriformis; assembly: GCA_945910035.1. Classification (NCBI taxonomy): domain Eukaryota; kingdom Metazoa; phylum Arthropoda; class Insecta; order Diptera; family Syrphidae; genus Brachypalpus; species Brachypalpus laphriformis. Next base: position 92,453,145 of record OX246754.1, read on the forward strand.
GAAACCTCGCTTCTCAGTGAAGTAAGATTTAATACGGATACAACAACACAAAGTGACTTGGAACCACTTTAACTTTTCTTCTCAGTCGAACATGAGTTGGGATGGATGGGAAGAGCTTTTTCCCTGAGAAAAGCTATTTCGTTCAACTGGAATGATTCAGTAGTATTTCATACATTTAAGCACAACTTTTTCATACTTTTTACTTCAATTTCAATTCAATCACCAATCTTCAAACAATTAAAAAAGTTTTTTTCCAGATTGACTAAGAATCGTTTTATGGAGAAGCTTTCACTCTACTTTACATAATTCTCACCAAAACACACCTATTGTTAACTGGAATGAAAGCTGCGTTGATGCTGCTAGAACTGCTGCTATAAGAACTGATGGTCATTGAATTTTGTTGAAGTATACAATTTTGCTGTAGCGTCAATATCCCGTCATCTTGTAGTGATATCTCCTTGACTTGTCTACCACAAATTACGTTGAATGTATACATCCTGTACAGGACGTAAATCCAGCTATTGCCATTGTTTAGCTGAATCCATACAGGGGATGGTTTGATGCTGCGTAGTTTACAATAGGACGACAACTCCTTAGCATGCGTCAGCAGATCCAATTCACATCTGCTGACATTGGACCGGCGATTAAACATCGGATGCTGTTGCTGACATAGATATTTTTCGCTGGTTCTTGTGCACCTGGCCAGCTCCTCCCTTGTCATTCTGTAGTATGACTCTCGTAGCAGATTTACTGTTAGATAATCCAGCGATGGATCAATGAAAACGTATTCATTATTGTGGGGAGTCGGAACAGGTATGACCTTGAATAGGTCGAAGTCTTCTGTGTTGATTAAAGGCACTCTTATGTCGAATATTATATTCCGCTCCGTTACTCTTGCCCTAGCCGTCAAAAGTTTGTACAGTCCTAACAAACTCGAATGCGTTTCTTCTTCTGCTACAGATATCTTTGGTTGCAAGTGGCTTCTTATCAACGTTAGCTGCGATCGAAGTTGGCCTGGTGTGATCACCAGAGGGTTGATTTTGGCATGATGTTAATGGGTTAGAATATTTAGCAAGGAATTTTGCGTTTGTTGATAATTCAACATTGCTAATGTTGCATATGCTGACAATGCTAGAAACTTCTGTTCTGCATCATTCTGGTTGTTTGATTTGATTGCACTGCTCTTCAGGTTCTCTAAGTCATTCTGGAACGCTTGCAGTTGTGCAGTAATGGTTTCAGTATTTTTCTGTAAAATATTACTGGTTGATTCTGCTACCGAAGTCTGGTTTTTTATTAATTCTAGTAGGTGATTCTCATTTACTCGTGTTTCCTGAATTTGTTGCTCATAGTGTTCAGCATATGACTCGTCCAAAAGTCCGAAGAGCTTATTTGCTACGGTACCAATAAAGTCGAATGGGGATCGTTTTGTTCGAATCTTGAGTGAAACTCCGGCTCCTTGGTTAAGCAGCAAGTCGTTGTTGCTTTTGATGATCGTCAGCTGGTGATTGAATTGATGAACTATATTGTGAACCAATACGTCAGATTTCATTTTACAGAAGTCATTCATGTCTTTCACTAGTTCCTGGAATCCTTCAAATTCTCTCCAATAATTGGTCATATCATAATAGACAATTATTTTCCAGTCGCTGACTATCAGATTAACGCTACCAATCTTCTCGAAGTAAATCCCTGGGCGGTTTTTGAATGGAGTTATCTCTACTTCCTTGTCGGTTAGTTGTGAGTTAATTGACGGTATGAATGTTGTTGTTAGTGCCACAAGTAACAATATGTTCAGAATGTTTAAACCACAACGGTTAACCTTTCTTCTCTTATTTATGTTGGCTTGATCTGGTTCAATCTCTCGAGGGCTATTCACATTATCTTCGATAGGTAGAGGACAAAGTTTGGTTGTTCCTCTTCATGAATTTATTATTGCTAAGTACAGTTACAGCGCGAACTTGCTCGTCCTTTCCGGGATGTAATTCTTCAATTTTCCCCAACATCCATTTGGTTGGTGGCAGACGCTCATCCTTGAGCAGTACGATATCCCCCTTTTTAATATTTGACTTCTTTTGTTTCCATTTACCGCGCTGTTGAAGATGAGAGAGGTATTCTGTTGACCAGATCTTCCAAAAGTGTTGGGTCATTCTTTGAATCAATAGCCATCGGGAACGGAGGTTTCGTTCTTGATCTATCATTGGTTCCGGCAAGGAATTGACTGCGGATCCAATAAGGAAATGACCTGGTGTTAATATTGGATTATCATCGATGTCGCTTGTTACCGAGACGAGTGGACGCGAGTTCAAACACGCTTCTATTTGAGTGAGTAGTGTTGTTAGCTCCTCAAATGTAAGTGTAGTATCACCGATTATTCTCTTTAAATGATACTTTATTGATTTTACGCCGGCCTCCCAAAGTCCTCCAAAATGTGGTAACGCTGGTGGAATAAAGTGCCATTGGATACCATCCTACTTACTTACTTAGTTGGCGCTACAGTTCGGGGTGAACCTGGGCCTCAACCAACAAGCCTCTCCATTTAGCTCGGTCTTTAGCTAATTGCCTCCAGTTGCGCACTCCAAGTTGGTCGAGGTCCCCTTGAACTTGTGCGCGCCACCTACGGCGATGATTCCCTTTACTGCGTCGTCCCTCGGGGTTAGATTCGAAGACTCTGCGGGCCGGAGCGTTGGTGTCCATTCGCTCTACATGTCCTAGCCATCTCAGACGTCCAATACGCAGTTTTTTGACTAGGTCGATGTCTCTGTACAGCTCGTATAGTTCGTGATTGAATCTTCTCCTCCAAAACCCGTCAACGCAAACGGGACCGAAAATCTTACGAAGAATTTTTCTCTCGAAGCGACCAAGGATATCTTCATCCTCTTTTAATAAAGTCCATGTTTCAGCGCCGTAAAGCAGGACTGGGATGATCAAGGTCTTATATAGAGTCTCCTTAGTTGTTCGAGATAGGGCTTTACTGTTGAATTGCCTTATAAGCCCAAAAAAACAGCGATGGCAAGAGTTATTCTTCGATTGATTTCTGCGCTGATTTTGTTTGCTGAATTTATAGCAGAGCCAAGGTAGACAAAGTCAAAGAGACAAAGAGCGAGCGTATTATGACTATCCGGATCAAGGCTAAATTCGCTAACATAAGCCTAATATGTGTTCATGCCCTCACAGAAGAAAAGGACCCTGCCTCCAAAGAGTGTTTCTACGAGCTCCTCGACAAAACATACGAGCAATGTCCTAAATACGACGTTAAGATCGTATTGGGCGATTTTAACGCCAAAATAGGAAAGGAGGACGTCTTCGGTAGAGCAGTCGGTAAGCATAGCCTACACGACACCACGTCTGATAACGGACTAAGGCTAATTGATTTCGCTGTGGAGCGAAATGTCACCATAGCAAGCACATGGTTTCCTCATCTCGATATTCATAAGCAGACATGGCGGTCCAATGATCATGTCACGATCAACCAAATTGATCATATTGCGATCGACGCAAGGCATGCCTCCAGTATTCTGGATGTCCGGACCTTCCGAGCGGCCAACATAGACTCGGATCATTACCTTGTTGTAGCCAAGGTACGAATGCGGATATCCCAATCTGAGCAACAAAGAAGAATTACTGTGAGAAAATTTAACGTCGAAAAGCTACAATCGCAAGAGACCGCCAGACTCTTCGCTGAACGCGTATCCCGAAATCTCTCAATCACCCCTATACCGCCAGCATCAAGTGCCGAAGACCAGTGGCAACGCTGCCAACATGCCATCAGAAACGCCGCGACTGATGTGCTGGGTCTCGCTCGCCCACCACCGCGAAACCCCTGGTTTGACGAAGAATGCCGGCGAGTGCATGCAGCAAAACAAGAGGCATACAAAGCGGCGCTGCAAAGGAAGACGAGAGCTGCTCGTGAGCTCTACGAGCAAAAGAGACGGGAAGAGCATCGGCTTCTCCAAAAGAAGAAGAAAGAGCATGAGAAGCGCGCGTTTGAGAATATCGAGAGTCTATACTCCAGGAACAATGTACGGAAGTTTTACCAAAAGGTAAAAAGAACGTGTCAGAGAAGTAATACCCGTACAGAAACCTGTAGAGATGAAAATGGAAACCTCGTAGTAGAATCACAGTCGGTGCTGAGAATATGGAAAAACTACTTCTGCAGACTGTATAACGGCGACGAAGACCAACATCCCGCTGTCAGGCAGAATGAACCATTCAACATAGACGATGATAGTCAAAATTTCCGTCCACCTGATCAAAACGAAGTGAGGATAGCAATATCCAAGCTAAAATCGAACAAGGCTGCTGGACCTGACGGTTTACCGGCCGAACTTTTCAAGGCAGCTGGGGATGAATTGGTAGAGTGCATACACCAACTCATTTCTAATATTTGGTCAGAGGAGTGTATGCCTGATGAATGGAATCTCAGCATCGTTTGCCCGATCCACAAGAAAGGAGACCCCCTCAACTGCGCCAATTATAGAGGCATCAGTCTCCTCAACATCGCATACAAGATCTTTTCTGCGATATTGTGTCAACGCCTGAAACCTTTTATCAACAGCCTGATTGGACCCTATCAGTGCGGTTTCAGGCCAGGAAAGTCCACCATCGATCAAATCTTCACACTTCGGCAGATCCTGGAGAAAACCCAAGAATTCCAAATCGATACTCACCACCTCTTTATCGATTTCAAGGCCGCCTATGACAGCATTTATAGAGAAGAGCTTTATAGAGCCATGTCTAGTTTTGACATCCCTGCCAAACTTGTCCGTCTGTGCAGGCTGACGATGGAGAACGCTCGCTGCTCCATCAAGGTCGGTAATGACCTCACCGAGACCTTTGATGTCAAAAAAGGCTTTAGACAAGGTGACGCGCTGTCATGTGACTTCTTCAATATTGTACTTGAACGGATTGTGCGGAACTCACAAGCCAACACCGGAGGCACAATCTATTACAAGTCTGTACAACTGCTTGCATACGCCGACGATATAGACATTATCGGAAGATCTCAGCGGGCTGTCACCGGTGCTTTTGCAAGCATTGAGGCGGAAGCGGCCAAAATGGGTTTGGCGATAAACGAGGGCAAAACCAAGTATATGCTGTCAACTAGAAGGGAAAACCAACATCGACGAATTGGACAAAACGTCACCGTGGGCAGCTATAACTTCGAGGTTGTAAGGGACTTTGTCGAGAAATGTATTGGTTACTTGGAAAATATTCCAAGCTTAATATATATAACAAACTGCTTTTATATAAGCAAGTGCTAAAGCCTGTATGGACATATGGTATACAACTCTGGGGTTGTACCAAAATAAGTAATATTAAAATTTTACAAACTTTTGAAAACAAAGTGCTAAGAGGTATTGTAAATGCGCCATGGTATATCAGAAATAGCGATATCCACAGAGACCTTGGCATTAAAACAATCGAAGACGAAATTCAAACCTACGCGAGAAAGCATAGAAGTCGACTAGAAAGTCACGTAAATATTACAGTCCTCCAACTTTCGGAAGAAAGAAATTTACTGCGCCGTCTACAAAGAACCAAACCTTTAGACCTAGCGCGATAAGTAACCGCGCCTAAACTGCGGAGCTGGCAGGAACTTCTAATGGGAAGGTGCCTGCAAAACGTCATTATTTCGCGAAACGAAAACTACTTGATAAGTCGAATACTTAGTTGTAGTAAAAATAAAAACAAGTCTGTTTTGAAGGGAGGTTTTTTAGTGGGTAAGAATCCCACACTACTATGAGCACGCGCTGTCGATCCTCATAGTGTCTTGTTGAAGATTTTCACCTACCCTCGGAAAAAAAAAAAAAAAAAAAAAAAAAAATCCTTATCCGAGGCTTTTGGTTGTTTCGGAACCATGAGTTTTTTTTACGTGGTAGGGAAGTTACCCCGACGGCACAACCCCCAACCTGGAGGGCCAGTTCCTTAATTATTCCCCTAGGACGAGGGGCCGGGTACACCGGTGCCAGTAGGCCACTACGGGAGTATGAGCGCTGCCGTTGGCCCATTAAGGGCTCCTCCGCCACCATCTCTATTCCAATGTCCTGACCAACATTGGAAATTCCTTACCGACCTGTGATCCGAATACGTCGAAGCAGCTCGCGCAAGGTATTCACTAAGTTCAACCTAACTGGAACTATAGACGCCACCGTTGACTCCGTCTAGGGAATTCGTCCGCTGCCGCCTGGAACAAGAAGAAGTGCTCTAGTGAGAAAAGCACTCTTCCCCCCCCCTCTCATCTGCTGCCACCAAGAATCCGCCAAAAGGGGTTGGTTACCCATTTCTTGGATTAAGGTACTAGGCACCCGGCTGTCACCGCGTGGAGGTTGAGAGTAGGAGTTGGTAGGCCTCAGCTGAGTGAAAACGCTTGTGTTTTCATATGATCGCATGCACTACCGTTTGACCAGCCAAACGTGGATACCATCCACCACAAGTTTTTTGGATGCATCTGCTTCCGACTGTTTGATTGCTTGCTTCATCTGGCTTACGATTTCCTTGTTTGCTCCGACGAAGTTGGTGCCATTATCGCTATAGAAGTGTGCACATATTCCTCTTCTAGATGTAAAACGCCTTACAGCTGCTATGAAGGCTGCGGAGCTGAGATCGCTTACCAGTTCGATGTGAACTGCCTTAGTCGCTAAACAGACAAATATTGCGATGTACCCTTTTGTTGTTCGGTTTCCTCGTCCTCTGGCTTTTAACATCTGAATGGGGCCAGCATAATCTATCCCAGTATGTGTAAATGGCCTTGATGGAGTTACTCTTGCGGCTGGCAGCATTCCCATTATTTGAGTCTTTGCTTGCGTATTGAACCGATGACATCTTACGCAGTTATGTATGACCTGACGTACCACACGTTTTCCTTGAATGATCCAGTAAGATTGTCGCAATATTGACAATGTTAGTCGAAGTCCACCGTGTAACGTGCGTTTGTGTGTGTTTTCGATTAACAATTTGGTAAACTTGTCGTTGTGAGGTAGAATACATGGGTGTTTTTCTGTATCTCTTAGGGTTGAATGTTCCAGACGCCCTCCCACTACCAGAAGATTGTCTTTATCTAAGTATGGGTTTAATGACAGAAGTTTGCTTTTTTTGTTAAGGTTTTTTCCAGCTCTAAGGCATGCCAACTCTTCGGAGTACACTTTTTCTTGAATGGTGCGTATAATAGCCTTGCGTGTGTCTTCTATTTCGCTCACAGTTAATTCTCTTGTTTTTCTCGAATTTGGAGTTCTGCAATTTGCTATAAATCTTCTACAGTAAGCAACTACTGTTATTAATCTGTTATCACAAGAGAACCTTTCGACAATGTCGTAAGGTTTGGACACTGATATTGTCAATACTTCATTAGCTTCAGGAACCGTTGTTGAATGTACTTCTTGCGTCGGCCAATATGTTGAATCATGTTGTAGCCACTCGGGACCATGCCACCATAATGAGTTATTTTTTATTTGTCCTGGTAAGCAACCCCTGGAAGCAGAGTCAGCGGGGTTATCTGATGAGCGTATGTACCTCCAGGAACTTGGCTTCGTTGCTTCCTGTATCTCCGATACCCTGTTCGCAACAAATGTCTTCCAGGTTGATGGACATTTTTGAGTCCAGGCCAATGTTATTGTGGAATCTGTCCAGGCAAATACGTTGCCTACTTGGGCACCGTATGTCCGCATTGTTTCTGTCAAAATCTTTGATAGTAAATGAGCTCCACAAAGCTCAAGCTTGGGAATAGGAAGCTTCTTCCGAATTGGTGCCACTTTTGTTTTTGCTGTCAACATCGTTGTTGCATAGGATCCGTTCTGCAAAGCTACTCTGGAGTACACCACTGCTGCGTATGCAGCTTCTGAGGCATCACAGAATCCATGAAGCTCAAACTTTTGGCATTTCGTAGTTTCCATCCATCTCGGAATTCTGATGTCTTCGACTGCCACCAGATTATCTCGCAAGCGGTTCCATTGATTTTGCAGATCAACTGTAAGTGGTTCATCCCAGTTAACCTCTGATTTCCAGATTTGCTGCATCAAGATTTTTGCGCTTACAGTAATCGGTGCCAACCAACCTAGTGGGTCATACAACTTGTCTATTTCAGAGAGAGTTTTGCGCTTTGTGATTGCTTGGCCTTGTTTTGTATTTCCACCGATGCGAACTTTAAACTGGAACGTGTCACTCATAGGGCTCCAATGAATCCCCAATGTTTTAATTGTTTCTTCTTTCATGATGCTTATGTCCTTCTGACTCCTCGACTCGGGTGGAATGCCCTTAAGTAGCCTATTGTCGTTAGCAGCCCATTTTCGAAGATGAAACCCTGCTCCTCTCAGCATAGTAGTAAGTTGCCTATGTGCTTCTGTACATTCGGTTATTGTATCGCATCCGGACATCACATCATCAACATAAAAATCTTGTTTCACAATCTCTGATGCAACTGGATAATTCTCTTGTTCATCTACAGCAAGTTGCTGCAGAGTTTTAACTGCCAAGTATGGAGCTGAAGCAGTCCCATAAGTTACTGTAGTAAGTTTATACTTCTTTATGGGTTGGTTGGTGGAGCTTCGCCATAAAATTCGCTGATAATCCTGATGTTCATCATTCAGCTTAATTTGACGATACATTTTTTCTATGTCTGAAGTAAAGACATATTTATGTCTCCGCCAGCGCATCAAAATAGTTGTGATATCTTCCTGGAGCTTGGGGCCCACCAGCATTAATTGATTTAAGCTAACCCCGGTCGAAGTTTTGGCTGATCCATCGAATACTACTCGTACCTTTGTTGTAGTACTCTCGGGTTTGAGAACAGCGTGATGGGGCATGTAGTAAATGGTGTTTTGCGGCTTGTTGCTTAAAGTTGCCTCTACCATGTGTCCTAATTCCAAAAATTCATTAATAACCTTTGTGTACTCCGTTTTCAGTTGCAGATTCCTGTTGAGTTGGGTTTCAAGCTGACGAAATCTTGCAATGGCCCTGTTTTTGGACTCTCCTAATCTCGATGACTGCATTGCCTCTTCGTCGAATGGGATGTTCACTACATATCTACCATCATCTTCTCGGTAATGCGTTCTTCCATAAATCTGTTCACATTCTTTATCACCTGGTTTTTGATATCTCGGTTGAGCGACTTCCTCCAGCTCCCAAAACCTTTCAAGCTGACGATCCATCGATGTTTGGACAACTAGCCCGGTTATAGTAACACCGTAATGCTTTTTTGTGGATGTTCGGCCTGAGATGAGCCAACCTAAATGTGACCTTTGAGCTATCAACAAGTTATCAGCGTCCCTTTTTATACCATCAAGAATGATTTCGCCGTACGTGTCAGCTCCTATGATCATGTCAATGGAGCCAGGGAAGTTGTAAGTAGGATCAGCTAGTTCGAGTTCACCGAACTGACCAGTTTTTAAGTTTGTAGGTGCTTCAGATGGTAATTGCCTTGTTAATTTTGGTAAGACAAGAGCTTCTACTTGGAGTTTGAAGTTTGATGAGAACCGTGGCGATATTATAACATCCACCTTGTGTTTGGCTGTTCCTGCGGTTGTAGCACCCAATCCACTCACTTCAACGAAGGCCCTTTGTCTTTTAAGCCTTAATGATTGAACGATTGACTCTGTAATGAGAGAAGCTTGGGAGCCAGGGTCAATCAGTGCTCGTACTGTGACACTGTGTCCAAGTCCGTCACTGCTGCTTGCATTTAAGATTGCCGTTGCAAGTAACACATTTTGATTTTGGTGGCCATGGATTACTTGTTTCGTCGTGGTTTTTGTTGAGTCTTGTTGATTAACTTGTGGAGCTCTCTCTGGCCATTCCATGTGTTTTTTATTGCAATATTTGCAAGTCCGTTTGCTAAAACATTGGCTATGTTTCTCATGTCGTAAGCAATTCAAGCTAATTTTGGCTTGTTTAACTTGTTGATTCCTTTCCTTTGCTGTCCAATTCATGAATTTTGGACAGGAGTATATAATGTGGTCACCTTTACAAATAACGCACTGCATTGCTTTAGACGCTAAGTGAAAATTACGTAACGTGTGCTTCGAATCATCTACATACTTGTATTGTTTTTGTCTTGGCGTTGTTAGCACTTCCAGAGCTTGGTATCTTCTTTGCAAGAATTCCAAAAGAACGGATAATGATGGCATCTTATTTGGTTCCTTCAGCCCTTGCTCAAATAGATTTCTTGATTCTGTATCGAGCGCCTTTGTTGTCAAATGCACTATTATTGGGTCCCACGAAACGAAAACCAACGCCTCGGATACGGACGGATAATTTGATGACGACCTTTGGCTATCGGACACGGACAACGATCGGATTCTGGAACGTTAAGACCCTCCTGGACTCACTCAAGGAAGGGCCTTATAACGTCAGATTCCTCCAATTAGAACGCGAATTCGCAAGGTATAAAATAGACATCTAAGGGCTGAGCGAGATAAGATGGTTCGATGCTGGGGAATTCATCTCCCCAACCAAAAACACTGTCATGCTCTACTCTGGGAAAGCAGCTGGAAGTGCACGGAGTTCCGGAGTAGGACTCATGCTAACTCCAGCAGCACGTAGTAGCCTCATATCCTGGAAACCCCATAATGACCGGATATTGACGGCTTGGTTCCAGAGTAGAGTTAGAAAAATTACCATCATACAGTGTTATGCTCCGACTCTAAACGCGACTGAGGACGAAAAGGATGATTTTTATAGCCACTTAGGCGCCGCCTACAACCAAACGCCTAATGGGGACATCGTAATGGTGATGGGAGATTTCAATGCCAAGGTGGGTAGCGACAACACCATGCTTAAGCACGTGATGGGAGTTCACGGCGTGGGAGACCGTAATGATAACGGTGAGCGGTTTGTGGACTTCTGCAATACCAACCGCCTAGTCATCGGAGGTACGCTGTTTAAGCATAACACCTGCCACAAAATCAGTTGGGTCTCTACTGATAGGCAACGAACATCCAACCAGATCGACCACATTGCGATCAGTCGCCGCTTTAGAAATTGTTTCCTGGACGTCCGAAACAGACGTGGAGCTGACGTCGGACTAGAACGAGATCACCATCTTATGGTAGCTCATTTACGCCTTCGTACTGCATCCGTCAACAGCAACCGCTCAAACCTACTTAACATCACCAGGTTTAATATCGACAGGCTCAAGGTTCCCCAAGTGCGCCAACAGTTCAGGGACCATCTTGCCTTAGAAGCAGAAGCAATCAGCAGCATAGAGAACATGGATGACCACTGGAGTGCTGTGAAAAATGCTTTTGCGACTGGGGCACGCACGTATGTCGGTAAAAAGCAGAAACACCACCGCACATGGCTTTCTACAGACACCTGGAGACGGATCGATGAGCGTACAGCAATCAAGGCTCGGATTGCAGCGGCCTCAGCAGTAGAGAGAACCGAGCTTGAAGCCCAATACCGTGCGAAGAAGAAAGAAGTGCAGCGTAGTGTGAGACGTGACAAACGTCAATATATCAACTCACTGGCCTCAAGGGCTGAAGAAGCAGCGACTAGGTGCGACAGTAGGACTGTGTATAGCATCACTAAGGAGCTCATCGGTGGGCGAAACTCCAAACAACATCCAGTGAAGAGTCTAGACGGTAACCTTCTGATTTCGGATGAGGATCAGCTCACTAGATGGAGAGAACATTTTGCTACAGTGCTAAATCACATAGACGATGGCGGTATGATCTCGAATTCGAATGAGCAGTTCGAAGCAACAAATTCCCGAATTCGCACCGCACCTCCCAGTAAAACCGAGATAATAACAGCAATCAAGTCCTTCAAGAAGAACAAGGCGGTGGGTATTGATGGCATCCCTGCCGAGCTATTTCAAGCGGCGCCAAATACATCGGCAGATTTGCTGCATCCCCTAATACGGAGAGCTTGGGATAGTGAACAATTTCCACAGGAGTGGAAAAGGGGGATGATCATTAAACTTCCAAAGAAGGGAAACTTGATGGATTGCGGTAACTGGAGAGGTATATGCGTTCTTCCAGCCGTGGCTAAAATAATAGCTAAAATAATTCTAGAACGAATTAAAGAACATTTAGATTCAACTCTCGATGTCGAACAGGCAGGCTTTCGCGCTGGATCCTCCTGCATTGACCACATAAACACCTTACGGATCATTATCGAGCAATGCGTTGAGTATAGGTCTCCGCTACATTTAATGTTTATCGACTTCGAGAAAGCCTTCGACAGATTGAATCGAGATGCTATCTGGTTGGCCTTGCGCAGGAGAGGCATCCCAGAAAAACTTATAGCTATTATCAAGGCTACATACGAGGGCGGTAAGTGTCACGTCGTGCACAATGGTAAGGTGTCGGAGGATTTTTGAAGTCCAAAGTGGAGTACGTCAAGGGTGCATACTGTCACCACTATTGTTTTTGGTGGTTATCAGCGATGTACTCCGTGCAGCATTGACGGAAGGCAACTATGGAATTCGTTGGACTATGACATCTTACCTTAAACACCTAGATTACGCTGACGATGTTTGTCTACTTTCACATCGGATAATGGATCTTCATCTGATGGCCCACAATCTAGAAGCTGAGGCAAACAAAGTGGGGCTAAAAGTAAACACAGCCAAAACAAAAGCCCTGAGTACTTCCAATACCCGCGCTCAACTTAACATTGCCGGAAAGCAAGTCGAGGAAGTTGATAACTTTCTATATTTAGGAAGTGTCGCCTCGGCTAATCGCGGTGGCACCGAACTGGATGTGTGCAGTAGAATCGGGAAGGCTAAAGCTGCGTTCGGAATGCTGTCCAAAATCTGGAGAAGCAATGTTATTAGCTTAAGAACCAAGCTACGACTGTGCTGCTCCAACGTAGAATCAGTGCTGCTTTATGGGTGCAGTACCTGGAAGGTGGACACCATTAACACACGCAAGCTGCAAGTCTTCGTAAACAAATGCTTAAGAATCATCTTGAGGATTTTTTGGCCGAACCGCATCTCTAACGAACAGCTTTATCTGAGAACGGGCCAAGAACCTATAAGCATTACTATACGAAGAAGAAAGTGGCAATGGATTGGACACACCCTACGGCGCGAAGACAACTCCATTGCGAAATACGCCATGCAGTGGAATCCGCTCACCCAGGCAGGCAGAATAGTGGGACGCCCTAGGTAAACGTGGCGCAGAACAGTTGAGGAGGAATCGAGCTCTTTAGGAATGAGTTGGAGGCAGCTCAAACGCGTTGCAGAACTTCGAACACGATGGCGCGCAGGCGTGGTTGACGCCCTATGCCCCCCGAGGGGTTAAAGGATCTAAGTTAAGTTAAAGTAATGATGATGTATCAAAGCCCATGGTGTTCAAAGCCGCTAACCCTTCCTTTGTGGCATCCAATATGTTCTTTATTGATGTCGCTGAGGGTGAATTTCCTTGCTGTCCGGCCTTTAATATTTTGTCAATGTGCATAGATGCAATTTTTCTCTCATTATTGTATGGATTTAAGTGTTTCCCATGCGTTGTTGTAGTTTTGACTGGAAATTGTTAAGTGTTGAATGAGTTGTAGGGGTTCGCCCTCCAAATGAGTCTTCAAGTACTCCATCTTTTCCGTAGTGCTTAGGCTACCTCTGTTGTGTATTATGGTAGAAAATAAGTCGTAAAAGGATTGCCATTCCAGAAAATTTCTTCGAAAGGTAGGTATTTTTAGTTGAGGTAATCTCGTTTCGCAGTGGTTAGATTGATCTACCCCTGACTTATTGGTTTCACCAAGTTTAAATGCCATTTGATGTAGGCAATGGTTTACAACTTGTTTAATATCTTTATACTGGTTGTTGGTCACATACGTTGTTTTCGGGTCTCCCTCTGTTGCATTTACTACGAATTCTTCGTGTAGTTCCGTCAACGCGCGTAGTTGCTCCAACAACACTTTTTGTTGATACTCGTGTATCTCCTTCGAATAGTTTTCAAAGGTGTCTTCAAACTCCTCCATGCTGCCAATTATTGCTTCTATTTTTAACTGAAGTTTCTTCAATCTCCTACTTTGCTCTTTGTCTACAGTGGATCCAGAGGATCCTGATGGGCTGATGAGATGCTCCATGCTCTTAGGAGGATCTATCTTCTCCAGTTCAGTTTTGAGGTTTTCATACATTTCCTTGACTTTAAGAAATGTATCTCTCTGCATATATGGCGTGTCGGGTTTGACAATCGATTTTATGTTTTGGTGATTTTCTTCGAATTCCTCCCAGATTTCTTTGATGCGTTGCAACCGATGATCTTTATACTTCTGAGTCTTTCTGATGGAACTGTCCTTGCCAAAGTTGATCTTCAGTTTTTCTAGCTCTTCCGCTAGCGTTTTCTGTTTTGCAACGATTATGAAAACATCCGTCTCGTCCATGATATATTTTGATTAGGTATTCACTTTTTTTTTTTTTTATCACTTATCAGTGTTATAAGCCCTGATAAACGCTTTCACTACGGCTGATTGTATATATACCAGTGTCAGAAGCCCTGGTAACGCTTTCACTATGGTTGTTTTGTAATCTACCAGTGTTAGTAGCCCTGGTAACGCCTTTCTTGTGGTTCGCTTTCTCCCGAAGGACCAATGATTTGACCAGCAAGTTAGGTTAATAAAGACCCCTTACCACTGGTGGGGGGAAGTCTATAATAAAAACACTAACTTTGCTGCTGTGAACTTAATTCTTTATTAAAATTACCTGCCTTAAATACTAAAATTATGCTAACTGTACAAAATTAGGTGCTAAAGTTTTTTGTTACACATTATGAATAAAAATACACAGACAGCACGAAGAGTATTTGTGCTGACTGGCTGAGAAATTATAAAATAAATTTTGATAACAACATTGAACATGAGTACATTGTCCGGTGTTGTGATTATAATAAAAAAAAACGTAAATGCTGTTGTGGTCACAACAAGTCTTTTTCAACAGATGGAACGAACTCGTGGAAAAACCAAGATTTGAAAAGATTTTATTATTTATTATTTATTATTTATTTCATTTATTTATATATTATACTAAATAATTTAACTGGATACTACAAGATATCTTATCTTTAATTAAGTATCTAAAATTGAGATTACAAATATGAAATTTAATCAGAAAAAAAAAAGAGTGAAAAATAAAAATTAATGAAAATGTACGCTTTACAAACATAGCATTTATGCGGTTCTTAGCTCTGATTTGACAATGCTAAAAATAGTTTCCTGCGAAATGTGACTGGTGAGGTAGTGCTTTGCAATTCCTGTGGAAGGTTATTCCACAGTCGAATTGCTTGGACAAAGTAGGACCGCTCTCCAATAGTGTGTTCAAAACGGGGTATTATTAACTTCAACCCTCTGCGCGACTGACCAAAAAGTAGCATTTCACGCAAAAATTCAGGACATTTACCATGAATAATTTTAAAAAGCTTCAAAATATTTCTAAAATGATGGTATATATCTAATTTTAAACCTAACAGTGACGCGTTTAGATGCGAAACACTTCTATGCCTTGGAATATTATGAACAAACCGAATACAATCGTTTAAAGCTACATTCATTTTACGCTTACAATTATAATCAAGACAAGGGTACACAGAACAATTATACGTGAAAAAGGGGAGTAACAAGCTTTTAACTAAACGGCATTTGATTGCTATAGGCAGTAAATACGATGAAGACCTCAGCCCACGTAGACCAAAATATATCCTTTTTACAGTATCCGAAACGGCATCACAGCAGGTTAAGGTGTTATTGATTTGATATCCTAGATACCTGACTTTGTCTACATATTGAATAATGTTGCCATTTAGAACAAGGGCGGGATAATCAGAGGAGTCAGTTCTCTGCCGTGAGCAAATCATTCCTAAAGTCTTTAAAAGATTGAGTCTAAGATTATTAAAATCTGACCACCGTTGTATATTTACAAGATCCTCATTTATACGGGCTACACAATCTTCTATTAAGCCAACAGACTGACATAGATAGATAAGGATATCGTCCGCGTACATATGCACCTGACAATTTACAATAGAGTCTGGAAGATCGTTTATAAACATAGAGAATAGTAACGGGCCCAACACAGATCCTTGTGGAACACCTGAGTTAACGGAAATAGGACTTGATGTTTCCTGGTTCGTCTTAACTACCTGTTTACGATTGCTTAGATATTGTGCAAGAAGTCTCAGTGACGCACTGTGAAAACCAAAATAATTTTTCAGCTTAGAAATTAAAATTGAATGGTCAATATAGTCAAAGGCTTTTTTTTTTTTTTTTTTTGCCTAGGGGGTAGTGGAAAAACGCTAATGCGCACGGGAAACAGTCCCGCTCTGTTTCTAGTAGTGTGAGACTCACTACTCACTAAAAAACCAGCTTTAACCCCTTCTTTCTACTTGACACCATCCACTCCGGAACCGCTTATCGCATTACTTCAGAGTGGTGTCGTTTTCTTTCCCCTCTGGGGACCGGCTTTTTCATATTCAGCTCCTGGTGCGGGTTTATACATTCTTGCCGGTAAGGCTTTTATCTACTTTATGTAATTTGTGAGGGAATGTTGGCGTCTTCCTCTCTCTTTTTGGATCTTAGTACCGTCTCGATAAAGGAAGATATTCTATTCCATGTGTCGGTACTCGAGATCATCTTGCTTATAGCATTTTCCGGGGAAAAATCGCCTATTTCCGACTCCAGTCTACTCCTCTGCTCTGTCCATCTGCTACAGGCGAAAAAGGTGTGGAAAGCGTCGTCTTCCGCTGAGTCTCCATATTGGCAGGCTGCGCTCTCTACTTTACCCATTTTGTGGAGGTATCGGTTGAAATACCCATGTCCGGTTAGGAATTGAGTGACAAAGTAGTTCACTTCGCCGTGTTCCCGCTCTGTCCAAGCCGTGACGTCTGTAATCAGCCTCGCTGTCCACCTCCCCCTCGTTTCAGCGCTCCACCTTCTCTGCTAAGCATGCTTGGTAAGCTCTTTCGCTTCAGCGACTGCCAGTTGAGCCCCTACTTCCGCCTTCTTGTCGTGGGCGTACTTCCTCTCTGTCGCTAGGAGGTCGATGGGGGTCACACCCGCAACTACGAGGACGGCTGGTTCCGACACTGTGCGATAGGAGCTTGCAACTCGGAGAGCTCCTCGCCTTTGTACTGCGGCAATTTGCTTTCTGTACTTCTCCTGTCTAAGTGCGTCTGCCCAGATCTCACACCCATACAGAAGAATGGCGTGGGTGATGGACATGAGGAGTCGTCGCCTACTCATTGTTGGGCCTCCGATATTTGCCATAAGCTTACTCAGCCTTGACGTGACCTTCGCAGCTCGCTCAGATGCGGACTTAATCTGTTGCCAGAAAGAGAGTTTAGAGTCCAGGGCGATTCCTAGATACCTTACAAAGGCTTTGGAATAGTCAAGTAGAACCATAATCCCGATTTTGTTTAAGTCAAGTGCTATACGCAAATCTGTAGTTACTTTGATAACTGCAGATTCGCAGCTATGCTTATGACGAAACCCCGATTGCCACTTGGATAGGTGATTACCAGCGTCTAAAAACCTTTTAATTTGGTTAGCCATAATCTTTTCAAAAACTTTAGCTGGAAAACAAAGCAAACTGATTGGCCTAAAATCGGACGGAGCTGACGGGTTAGGTTTTTTTGGGATCGGAACAATTGTAGCTTCTTTCCATTTGTCGGGAAATCGACTGCTATAAAAACAAAAATTGAAGACATGCAACATATATGGAAGTATTAGGGGCAAGACTAACTTTAAAAACTTAGGCCACACACAGTCAGGACCAGTAGCATTCGATTTAATACTACGAATCGCATCATGAACATCAATTGACTGGACACACTCAAAATTAAAACCTTCACTTAAGTCCTCTAAACTTGCGGGAAGTATTGATGGAGCTGTAGAGAGAGGAGCAAAAACAGAGCTCATTGTATTGGGGCTAAAAGAACATTCAGCTACATTCTTCTCAGCAGCCACTCCAAGGTTTTTCAAACTCTTCCATAACTCCTTAGAACCTTGTTTAGGGTCAAGTTTTCGAACGATATATGCCCGTTTATGGATGCGAATCGTGGCAACTGTCTTATTCCGAGCAACGTTGTATTGTCGTCTATTGTAGTCCGACGGATTTCTTTTAAAAATCTTAAAAAAGCGTTCTCTTTCCCGAATCTGCTGTTTAACAGATGACAGACCATCCAAGCAGATTTTTGATTGCAGTAATAAACCGGCAAGGTAGATAAGTTTATATTTTTGAATGCCCTAGGCTTCTTAGATTTGCCAATAATGAACAGGGTAAGCTTGTGTGTACCATCAGAGCTGCTGCAAGGAGCAACGGTTAACATATCTTTTATACGTTTCGTCCCTGCAACGGTTTTATTTGATGCAGCGAGCGCTTTGTTTGGCAGCATTTTATAGTTTATGCCTGTATCGTCTCTCTCGCGACGGGCGGTGAGTCACCGACGAGTCGGGACAAGTTTCTCGACTCCGAGCACGGTCGGATTAATCGGAGCGACGGAGTTGCCGAGGGCGGACTAGACGGGTTGTACTGTATATAATTTTACATTTTCTTTCTTACTTCTAATTTTACATTCCATATCCTGGCTAAAACTAATCTACGCTAGATGATGTTGGGCAAGGTTTACGACACCGAGATGGCGCAATACCACACTGCATGACACAGATGATGGCGTAAAGAGTTCAGTCCTGGGACCGATGAAATGGAACATCATGTAAAATCGAGTGTAAAATCGTGGGGTTTGCGGACCGAGATTTCTTTTAGTTAGGGTAGTTACATCAGTAGTGCTTTATGGATTACCAATTTGGGCCGAAGCTGTGAAAGTAACTTCATACAAAAGAAAGATCATAGCAGTAAATCGACTATGTGCATTAAGAATGAGTAGCGCTTTCCGCACAACCTCGGATCAATCAGCCATGACGCAGGCTGCAGGAATGTTGCAAATCGATATACTAGTGGAAGAACTGCAGAGCAAGATGGACGGATAGCTTACACTGCTGCGGACACAATAGAAAGAAATATAAGTTTTAGGGAGTGGCAACAGCGCTGAAGCCTTTCGTATAAGGGCCGATGGACTAACCGTTTTATCCGAATTATTGGGACTTCGATAAACCGCAGATATGGTGAAGTTAACTTTTACGTAACACAACGGGACATGGTTTTTTTTTCTGTTTTTTTTTTTTGTCGGGATAGGAAACGCTCGACTGGAGCACTCAGATGCCACCGGTCCATTGTACTCGTACTACCACAGAGCAAACCCTGATTTCCCCAATTTATTGGAATTTTCTTGTCTTTCTAAAAAAGCCAAGCAAGCACTTCAGCGATGAGGAGCTTACAGTACCAGCATTCACCACATCAGCATCGAGAATCTCCCACCTGATACGAGCAAAGGCCGGATATTCACAGAGATAATGTTCCGCAGTGTCGTCGCTTTCTCCACAAGCGTCGCAGATTGTAGTGTCACTCAAGCCCAGCACGTTAAGGTGTTTGGCGAAAGCAAAGTGGCCTGTCAAGACGCCAATAAGTTGTCTACAGTCTTTTCTGCTGAGAGACAGCAAAAATGCCGCTGATTTCTTACAGACGTCCGGGAGCATACGTTTAGTCAACCTACAGCCTGGAGAGTCATGCCACACACAGTTGTGTTCATGAGAGACCCAATCGTCAATGGAAGCCCTAACCCAGGACGCAGGGAGACCCAACACGGGTTCGGGACCTGAGAAAACCTCCTCTGAGAATTGTCTAGTAATCTCATCGAAGATCTCGTTCCCCAAGATCCAAGTGTGACCTGGGACCCAGATAAGAGACAGAGAATTCAGCCTTGCGACCGAGTTCAAAGAGTTTTTGGTTTCACGAACTATTTTGGTGTGGGTTTATAATATCTCGCCGGTAAGGCTTTCATCAATTTAGTAAACTTACTGAGGGTATGTTTGCTTTCTCCTCTCTCTTTTTCGATCTAAGTACCTACTGTCTCAATGAATAAAGATATTCTATTCCACGTGTCGATACTCGAGACCATCTTGTTTACGACATTTTCTGGCGTAAATATGCCTATCTCTGACTCCAGGCTATTTCTTTCTGCTGCCCACCTGTTACAGATGAAAAAGGTGTGATGATACGCATCGTCTTCCAGAGAGCCTCCGTATTGACAGGCTGCGCTCCCTACTTTTCTCATCTTGTGCAAGTACCGGTTGAAGTAACCATGTCCTGTAAGGAACTGGGTGGTATAATAATTCACTTCAGCGTGCCCCCACTCTGTCCATGCAGCAACGTCTCTGATCACTCGGTAGGTCCACCTTCCCCTCGTCGCGGCATTCCATCTGTTTTGCCACTTCTGCTTCGAGAGTTGCTTCGCTTCTGTAGCTGCTGTTGCCGAGCCTGCCTCCGCCTTCTTGTCGTGGACGTACTACCTTGCTGCTGCTAGGAGATCAATGGGCGTCACTCCTGCGACTATTAGGGTTGCTGGCTCTGACACTGTTCGGTATGAACTCGTTATCCGAAGGGTTCCTATACATTGCACCGCGGCCACTTCCTTCCTGTGTATCTGCTTTAAGAGCGCGTCAGCGCAGATCTCGGAGCAATACAGGAGTATTGAGTGAGTAGCCGACATCAGGGGTCTTCTTTTACTTGCCGTGGGACCTCCTATGTTGCCATCAGTCTGCTTAGCAATAGGCATGTTTTCTTGGCTCTTTCGGATGTGGACTTAATTTGTTCCCAAAACGTGAGCTTCGTATCTATCTTAACTCCTAGATATGGTTTCGTTTGGCGTGAAGTAGCAACTTACTAGTGTGAATCCATTGCAATTCACCCACACAAAACCTCTTCCTACGCCGTGTCTCTTAACCTTGACTGTCTTTAGATTCGGTATCCAGATGGAGGTTGTACCTAGCGCGTCCTCATACCAGCCGGGCCCGCTTTTATTCTGGAATTACTCACTGATAGCTATTATGTCGGTCCTCAAATCCCGTCTGAGTTGCGTGACGGCTAAGGTTATCAGCCGTTTTACTCCTGTGGAGGTTTCCTTGTAGAATTCTCATCATTGCTTATTATTTCTTTTCGCCTTCTCGAGTGCTTCCTTGAACACTTGGCATGTGCCTGATCCCGGTAAGTAATGCAGTGACTCTGGCACTAGGTTAAGCTCAGCGTATAAGCAGCACTTCGCACTTGTTTCGCACTCGTTTTTCTTGTGACCGTCTTGTCCGCATTAAGGCCCTAAGCGCAGCCTGACTCAAATGCTACGGCCCTTCCACCTGTTCTTCTCAACATAGTTCATGGCCATTAGGATTGCTTAAGTTCCCGTTTGGGACACAGACGCATATTTGCCTAACGAGGAAAGAAGTCTAATGTAGTCGACTTCGACAAAGACCCCAACACCAGACCCCGGCTAGTTTTGGAACCTTCCGTGAAAATACCACTGCATTCCATTCCTGGCTCAGACTCTGGCCGAAGCCATTCATGAACACAAGTAAAGTCGACTCTGAATTTGCGCACCCGCTGAAGTTCTGGTGTCATTGCGTCAGACGGCATATCCATAAGACAGGAGTCGTAAGATAAGTGTCGCGCAAGTTCATCAAAATTCCAGTCTGGAGTATACCGCCTAAGACGATGGATAGCTTTGATAGTGCTCCTTACCAATTTTCGGTATGAAAGCTACTCCGACTGTCCGCCAAGGTGTAGGAATATATGCCAGTGCCAAGCCAGTGCTGAAAATCCTTTTCAGAGTTGGCAGCAGCTGATCTATACCCTGTTGCAGCATAGCTGGATATATTCCATCGGTACCAGGCGATTTGAAACCATCAAAAGATGTCACAGCATATTTGATGGCCTCAACTGTTACCACGGCTGATACAATATACCAGCTGCGCCGAGTTTTCTGACTTAGATCAAGCTCAGCCTGGGTAAGCGGGCCAAGCTGCGACCTAGTGATTATCTGACTGCCAGGAAAGTTTTTTATTTTTTTTTTCCCGAGGGTAGGTGAAAAATCTTCCGTAGACACTATGAAAATAGCAGTAGTAGTGTCAGATTCTTACTGACTAAAAAAACACCACCTTTCGATTTAAATCTGTTAGATATCGCAACTAAGTATAAACTTATCAAGCAATTTTTCTATCACGAAATAAAAACGTTTGGCAGGTTACTTTCCACTGAAGGATCCTGCATATTCCTCAATCTAGACGCGGTTAATCATTATCTCGCCAAGTCGAAAGTTTTCGTCCTTTGTAGTCAGCGCAATAAATTGCTCTCATCCAAAATTTGTAGGACTGTATTGTTGACATGTCCGATTAGTCGGTTTCTATGCTTTCTCGCGAAGCTTCTAGTTTCAGCTTCGATTGTCGGAATTCCTAGATCCCTGTGGATATCGTCGTTTCTACTATGCCAGGAAAGTGAGTCTTCAGCAGAAGAGTAAAAGTTTCCGCTTTCGTCTGAGTAAACTTGCCATCAAACTTTCTCAGTGACTCCGGTTTGGTCGGCTTGCCCCGACCACTTTTCGACAACCGAATTAACTTCTCATAGTCTTTTTGCTTCGATCAAAAAGATCCCAGTCGCCCTCTAAATATATCTTAAGTGACGTACTTAGAAGTTTTCTGGATTCCTTCCTAAGTTGCTGCAGTTCTGGGCTCCAACAGGGAACCGGATTTCTGCAGGAGTTTTTGTCAATGGTCATGTCAGTTCAAAACAGCTGGTAAGGACGCTAGTCAGGTTTTGAACAGCATCCTCAACCTTTCGTTTCGTTCTGAGTTTAACTGGAGTTTTGACAGATCTGTCTAAACCGCACCCATTTGGATTTCCTCGGATTCCTCCTCTCCTGCAAGGCTATAGCCTCGCATTCGATTTGGAAAACCATGTATGTACAATATCTATGGTCTGACAAGGACACCTCCGGCAGTACCCTCCCGTTAGTAATTGACTTGAAATACCTATTAGATAGAGTCAAGTCAATTACCTCCTACCTCCTTGCCGTAACAAAAGTTGGCTAGGAGCCAACATTGTTAATTGCCATACCAGACGATAGTATAAAGTCTAGGAGATGGTTTTCTCGTATGTTACATTTGCTGCTGCCCCAGACTGTATTCTGAGCATTAGCGTCGCAACACATGACTAGTCCCATCTCCCGAGTGCCACAGTGCTTTATGAGATCGGGGCAACCGCCTTCGATGGTGGAGGCATTAGCGAATCATAAGGGAAGTGAGCCGACGAAACAACGATGGTTTTCCAACTTCCGGTCGTTTCGTAGCTTACAGCTGCAGCAACCAGGTCCTGTCCACAGCATCGGCTCCAGTTGGAGTACTTTCTGCTGACCTAGGCATCTTTCCTGTCGCTACTGGAGGATGACAGCTTTCGGCGCTCACGCCTTCAGCTGCCTCTGCAGCCAGACTCTCCCCCCCCCCCCAACCCTCACCCCCCACCCGCCACCCCCTCCCCTGCAATACAATTTTTTGTTCGGCGGAACTTATGGCTCATTCTGTATACTAGCTATACAAGTTACTTGTATTCCATATTTGCGTACTCCATTTATCGCTACAAAATATGGTTATCACACCTATAGATACACGTATATGGGTGCCAGTTAAAAGTAATTTTTACTTTATCTATACATTCTTGACATTTCACCCCTTTTAGGCTTTTAATGGTTTTAGATATCTGACCATCGATACCAACAAAGTGAACGTACTTTGGTCCTTAATGCAAGTTTTCACAGTTCACCGCATTCTAATGGACTTCGAAACAATCTTCACAACTTCCATTTAAGTGGATTGATTTTGCTATTCGCTTTCTCCCACTTACATAGGTTTTCTTTTGTGAAAATATGATATGAAATAAACGAGTATTTAGTTTCTTTTGAGATATAAAGAGAAGACCTTTTCTGTAAATTGTCCACTTAATATCTCTTTTGGAAATACCACAAAGACATTTAATATCCTTGAGTATGTTCTGTTTCTATGTATATTATATAGGTAAAGGGTCCGCTTTTCTCAATGAAACGTCTAAGTGGATTTCGCAGTGAAGAGTCAGAAAAATACAATTCAGGTCATTAAGTGTTCAAAAGTAAAGGTTTTCTAAGAATAATTTGTACGTGGCCGATGTAATTTAATCATCTATACATAAAACTATATATTAAGAAATTATTAACTAAACGATGTTGGCTTCTTAAGGCTAGACAGATTACACAAAGCTAAAAGCACTGCCAATCGGAAGAAGTGTTACGGAAATTAGACGAAAGAGAGATATTTTTTTTTTGTTGCGCCAATGGATGCGTAATCATCTAAGGATACTAGTAGCCCAGGTTACTGGCATGCATGATTCGAAAATTTGAATAATTGACAATAGGAACACGCATACCTACTAACCCACACCCTATACACTGCAACCACTCTTCAGGCTGGACTGCTGTTAGGTACTACTTCGCCGGTTAGCAATTTATGTTATTGTAATATTCCTACTGAGGTTCGTAATAATAAAAACGTCTTTCTTTGTATTTAAATTGTTTATTTGTAAACAACTACCAAATTTACTTTCGTATACTTCAAAATTATCAAATCTGTTTATTCTTTATCAACCTCAACTTAAACAGTCTTAACAAATTCATTTTTAATCAGAATATCGTTTATTGTCAAACATTTAACTCTCACAGTAATCTGTTCAAAAATGTATATAAATAACCCCTAGAGACATCTAGCTCTAGGGGTGAATTATAGAATGTGCAATGTGAAACAAACTGCTGTGCATGATGGCAGATTTGACAGATGGGAGATTGACAGTAGTATCGTCACAAATTTTTGATGAGATATCAAAAGTGCGAAAAGTACTTTTGTTGGATGTCACATTATGCTTCCTATCTCTGCTGCTTATGTTTGCCTTATTTTTTCAATTATCCGTAGTTCGTTTTGTACGTTTTTTATGAACTTACAAATTCACATCTGTCAGAAAGGTAAGCTATCTTATCCACATGGGTGTAGGTATTTGCGATAGCGACCGTGTCCAGACAGGTAGGGTGGTAACTAAAGTTCTTGTGTATTCGTTTTGTTCAGACCTCGATGGTCGAGTTCAATTAGAAGGTTCATCTACTTTTTGCATGTTGTCCCACCAGGCTTGCCACATAGCCATTGAAGCTGAATTTTAATTTTCTTTCATAGTTTTAATTACACTTGCCTCTCCTCGAAGCCCTCCTGTCTTGAGGTCAGCTGATTCTAGGCCAGCGGATACTAGCCAGTTTTAAATTTGAACAAGTGCTTCATTCGTGGATAAATTTAAATATCTCGTGAATATGCTTTGCTACGGTAACAACGAGGATGTCGTCAGCGAACCTAAATATTTCAACTCCTTGTGACAAAGTTATTCGCAGAAGTGTGTCGTGCATGTTGTTCTATAAAAGGAGGCCCAGCACCAATTCTTGTGGAACTCCTGTAGAGACATTGTAGTCCTTTACTCCTTCATCGGTCTCGTACCTCAGTTTCGTGTTCATGAAATAACTTGATACTAACTTCCGCAAATACTCGTAATACTATATATCCATTGACCCCTTCGGGTAGGGGGCAGAATATACCCGAGGTAGGCATGCCTGTCGTAAGAGGCGACTAAAATCCACCCTTCGTATACCGGGGATAAAATGTATACATAATATGCAATGAGTAAAACAAATAGATATAGTACCCCAGGTGGCAGTCCAGGTTCTCTGGAAAATCCACCCTCTTCGGAGGTAGGCTCTACGGATTCTGGGGAGAGCCAATTGTTGCATTTAATAAACCCCTTTTTGAGAAATTCAAGGGTAACTCGGTCTCCACCATCAAGACCGAATGTCTCCGGAAAAAGAAGTCCGCCGGAAGCGCAAGCGCAAGAGAAACGGGACTCAGTGAAATGTAATAGCTTTGAGGAAGAAAACAATGAACTCCGTATTAAGCTAAATAAAATGGATCTACTCTACCAAGAGCTTAAGAGAGAGGTAGAATCACTAAAAGAGGAAAACAAGGCCTTAAAGAATTCACTTTTGCAAAGAGAACGGGAAATTACCCCACCCCGTGCAGCTAGTCCCAAATATCACACGGATGAAGAAGAGCTAGCACGCGAAACAAATGGGGTCTCAAAGAAAAGACCCAGCAAAAAACGAAGAGCCGGTTCTTCACCTGAAGTCGAGCCACGAAAACAAGACAAGGAAAAAGACTTGAAACAGAAACAAACTCACGACAAATTACGTCCCCCGCCTGCAATAAACGTCGTCGGCTTTACGGACTACAATAAATTGCATTGCCTTCTTAAGGGAACTGTGACATCGGAATTTAAAGTAACGTCATTCCGAAACAATGATTGGAAAATTAATGTAGTTGACTCTGACGGCTACCGAGCAATATCGAAAAAACTAAACGCGGAAAAGATCCAGTGGTTCACCTACGAAAATAAATCAGAAAGACCACTCCGTGTTATAGCAAGGGGTCTCCACCCCTCATGCACTAAAGATGACATTATAAATGACCTTAAAGGAAAAGGCTTGAAAATTATCGACGCAATTAATATCTTAAAGAAGATAAAGCAGAAAACGGAACAAGGCAATGAAATCTTGGTCAAGCATGGACTTCCGCTCTTTATGCTAACCTTCGATAGAAGCGAAAATATAGACGATATTTATAACGTAAAAAGTATTTTGAATATCGTAGTTAAAATCGAGCCTATGCGTACGAATACACGATCGATACCTCAGTGCAAACGCTGTCAAGGTTTCAATCACACCCAGTCGTATTGCCAAAAAGAACCGAAATGTGTAAAATGTGCCGGGAACCACTTATCAGAAAGGTGTGACTTAAATAAGAAGGCTCCGGCGACCTGCATAAACTGTAAAGGCAAGCACCCAGCAAACTATCGAGGTTGTGAAGTAGCAAAGGAGCTTCAAAAAAGGCGCGATACTCTCAAGAAACCGATGCACCCGAACCCAAGCTTAAGAGATCGTAAAACCGATAAGCCCAAGACCACTAAGCCAGTCAAAACGAAGCGACCGATAAAGGGAAATAAAAAAATTGCGCAAGAGAACGTCGCTGGTCCAAGTGCAGCGGAAAAACCGCCACAGGTTGACGCGAGATCGTACGCGCAAGTCGCGTCAAACGAAAACAAATTAAGATCAGCTACAACAGATCCGGTTAGCCAAATATTTACCATTATATTGGAAAAATTTGAGGAGCGAACCAATAGTTAATAAAATTATACTTGACAAATTGAGCAAGCTCGAGTTCAAACCTCGCAAGACAATCAAAAAAACATGAATATGAAACAGCTACTTAAGATACTAACGTGGAACGCAAACGGCCTTCTGAAAAAAATCGACGAGTTAGAAGTGTTTCTACGGAAAAATAACATTGACATATGTTTGGTATCGGAAACGCACTTAAAAAAGGGACTTAGACGCAAAATAAAAGGCTACAGCGATTACCATGCGAATCATCCTTCGGAAAATGCGAGAGACGGGTCCTCTCTTTACATCAAAGACTGTATTAAGCACTCCGAAAACATAGAAATAGAATTTGATTCTATGCAAATAAGCTCAGTCTCCGTAAAAATAAACCACTTAGACTACAACATCGGATCTAGTTACTTCCCTCCGGGATATAAGCTAGTAGAAGACGACCTCGTTCGTCTCTTTGACTCACTCGGACCTAATTTTGTCTTAGGTGGTGACTTTAACGCGAAACACACTTTCTGGGGATCTAGATGCAATTCGACAAAAGGCAGATTATTGTACAAAGCCAGCATGAAACGTGGGGTGAACTTTTTTTCGACAGGAAAGCCAACTTATTGGCCAACTGACAAAAATAAAATCCCTGACCTCGTCGACTTCTTTATCGTAAAAGGGTTAACTAAAAATTTGACGGAAATCGAAGAATGCTATGATCTATGCTCAGATCACTCGGCAGTCACTCTGAAAATAGGTGGAAGTCTAGTAAAAAAAGAAGGACCGCCTAGGTTAACTAGTAACAAAACTAACTGGGATGCTTTCAGAAGAGACTGCAAGGAAAATGTTGCTTTAAATGTACCGCTAAAGACACCGTTCGAAATAGAAGAAGAAATCGACAAACTCGTCGAAGCCATTCAGAGCTCAGCGTGGAAAAACACTCCTTTGCGAAAGACAGAAGCGCGGAACAATAAAGTCAAATACCAGCCTGAAATCGAAGACCTCATACGAGAAAAGAGGAGAGCGCGCAAGAGATGGCAACAATCCCGCGCGCCACCGGATAAAACTTATCTGAACCATCTTTGTAACAAGCTTAAAAAAGTGCTGCAGGACCTAAAAAATTACGAGACTTCTACTTACCTCGAGGGTCTGACCGCTGATAAGTATTCAAACTACTCTCTATGGAAAGCCTTGAAGTCCATAAGGAAACCTGTAATGCACTCGCCGTCAATTAGGAAAGCTAACGGGGAATGGGCAAAAGAAGATAAAGAGAAAGCAGAATTATTTGCCGATCACTTAGAGGAAACGTTCAAGCCGTTCGATGGACAACCGTTGATCGAAGATCCGAATGATAATATGGCACCCGACAACTTTAGAGTAAAAACCGTATCCCTGTCCGAACTTCGAATGACAATACAAAAATTGAAAAATAACAAGGCTCCGGGATATGATTTAATCACTGGCGAAATTTTGAAAGAGCTACCGAAAAAAGTGCTGGTTAAGTTGCTCTACATTATAAATGCTTCTTTAAGACTGTTATATGTTCCAAGGCAATGGAAAGTCGCCGAAGTTATTATGGTTCCGAAACCGGGGAAATGTGCAAATGACAAGAAATCATATAGACCCATTTCACTTCTGCCAATAATATCTAAGGTCTTCGAGAAACTTCTGCTGAAACGATTGCAACCAGTAATTGAAGAAAAACACTTGATCCCGGATCATCAATTCGGCTTTCGGATCAAACATTCCACAATCGATCAGGTGTATCGAATAACGAACGAAATTGAAAAAGCTCTAGAAGGGAAAAAAATATGCTCTAGCGCTTTTCTCGACGTATCGCAAGCCTTCGACAAGGTATGGCACGAAGGCCTAAGGTATAAGCTAAGGGTAATCTTACCGGAAAAGTTGTACAGAATATTGGAATCTTATCTTGAAAACAGACTTTTCCGTGTTAGACACGGGAGTGAATATTCGGATTTCAAAGATATCTACGCCGGTGTTCCACAAGGAAGTGTTCTCGGTCCAATCCTGTTCTTGCTCTACACAAGAGATATACCACAAGATGAAGGGACCGTTGTAGCAACGTTCGCAGACGACACGGCTATCCTCGTAACGGATGAGTCAGTCGAATCATCAACGGGAAAACTCCAACGAGCTTTGAACAATGTATGCGAATGGACAAAAACCTGGCGAATAGTCCTCAATGAGACAAAATCAACGCATGTCAATTTTACGTTGAGAAAGATAAACAACTTACCTATATCCATTAACTTGGTACAAATACCTTACGCAAACGAAGCAAAATATTTAGGAATGACCCTAGACGCAAAACTTAAGTGGAAACCACACGTTAAAAAGAAGCGCGAAGAGCTCGAAATCAGATTTAGAGAAATGCATTGGCTACTCGGAAGATACTCGAAGTTAAGCGTATACAACAAACTGCTTCTGTATAAGCAAGTGCTAAAACCGTCTTGGACATATGGTATACAACTTTGGGGTTGTACCAAACCAAGCAATATGGCTCTACTGCAAGCATTTCAAAATAAAATGCTAAGAGCAATCGTGAATGCTCCTTGGTATATAAGGAATAGTGATATTCACAGAGATCTAGGAATTGCTACCGTGAGGGACGAAGTAACAAACTTTGCTCGCAAACTTCGTACCCGTCTTCGTGTTCATTGCAATAATGAAATAATCCGTACTATGGACGTGACAAGCCTTGAGCGCCGACTACAAAGAACAAGACCTTTCGACCTAGCGCCGTAAGGAAAAACCGCATGTAATGACGGTATTAGTAGGTGCCTTCACTGGAAAGCTACCTACCTAATGCGATTAACACTACAGAAGCGTAAACTACTCGTTAAGGCAACTTAGTCGTAGTCATCACAAAAAATGAAAAAATGAGAGGAACGAATTTCCTACTACTATGAGTACGCGCAGCCGGTTCTCATAGTGCCTCTCTGAGGGGGTGAGGTTTAGCCCGTAGGCATATACTGACTAGCACTGATGGCATTGTCAGATATATGAATCGGGCATAACCAATGGTACGGACCATTGGTATCTTTTGAAGATTCCTGCACCTCCAGGCGCAACCAAAAAAAAAAAAAAAAAAGAATATATATCCATTCTGGCGAGTGTTCTTCTTATAAATTACTAATTTACTTAGTTAATATCCAGCTACACTACTCCCAAACTAATGGTCTGACAATGCTCTCGTCTGGTACAATGAGTAATCTGTCATATATAATATACCATAAACTGCTCAAGTATCTTCCCAGTGTGTCTTGCAGGCTTATTGGGTGATATGATGATGATTCTCTAGGTGGTTCGTTTCCCTTTGCTCAAAACACCCAATGTTGTAGCTTCCATGATTCTAAGAAAACACCTCTTCCAGACACTTTTGCATTGTCGTTATGAACACGTCTAGTCTCTTTTGAAGAGCCGCTTTTTCTGCCTTTTTGGGATGCCATCGGATCCAGGCGTTCAGTGGTCGGCGATCTTCGTGCGTGCTTTAAATAATTCATTTGACGTAATTATTGGACTCTCCTATATAGTCTTTGGGGAATTACATGCGTTGCGTTAAGCGTTGTGGATTACCGCACTAATGGGCTATGGTTCAAATCCTGATGTCAGCAAGAATTTATTTATTTCTCATAAAATATATAATGTCAGTCCAAACAATTCCGAAAGCATGTGTGTTGCTAAGGCGTAACACTGTTAATAGGTTGGTCATATTGGTGGAAAAAATTCTTCGCTCTGTTCAATGATTGATGTGACTATGCCATTAGGCGATCGAAAAAAAAGAATCAAAAGCAAAGACAAAAGTAACAAAAATCTCCCCAGTTATCTGGACGCCGCCCCCGAAGTTTTTCTGAAACAACATCTGAGTTTCAAACCACTACACCAATCTTTATCTCTCTATGTCTATACTTTCCTACGCCCGCACTATTTTACAGCATTTAAAGAGTATTCATAACCCCTTGAGTGCGCGCAAATTATGAAAAAAAACCGTGGACATTGCCGACCATTATATTTGTGGGGACCTGCATCCCTTCAGCTTTGTCATTACTATCATTTATACCAAACCTCAAGGATTTATGTCGGCTTCGTCACAGAGACCTTTGAAGGGTCTTTTTTTGCTCTCCTTGATCGCCTTTTTGAGAACAGTTTGAATATGTCTAGACGTCCTAGAAAATCAGCTCGTTTCCTAGG
This sequence comes from Brachypalpus laphriformis, assembly GCA_945910035.1. NCBI lineage: Eukaryota > Metazoa > Arthropoda > Insecta > Diptera > Syrphidae > Brachypalpus > Brachypalpus laphriformis. The sequence continues at coordinate 92,484,434 of OX246754.1, forward strand.
TCATTGAACCCTTCGTTGGGGTTTGTAAGAAGTTTGCCTTAATGCTTTTATTTCCTCATTTCAGCAATAGAATAGTGAACCTCTTCTGCTTACGTGATATTGCGGTTAGCAGGTGCGACAGGGTCTCAGTTGGTCCGCTGTGAGTTATGTAGGTTTCTGGTACTCATCATTTCTTCGAACGCACCCTTGTCCAAAAGTTTGTTCTTCCATCATGTGCCCGCTTAGAACTTTGTAAGGTTTTCTTTTCCTCAATATCGAATATTATAGCCTGATGGTAACTGTCCGTATATTCCCCACTGACCCGTCATTTTGTGTTACGCAGGAGAGAGTAGGTCACAGAGTTAACATCGATGATTAATCCTATTGCTGGCAATGCCTATTTCTAGAGATGCGAATGTTTCCAACAGAATATGGTATGTCCTCTGGCGTTAGTGAGTCTGCCAACTCACTTTCTTGCCCATGCATTGAAGTCGCCGCTTATAACCTTTTGAGTTCTCTCGTAGACGAATATGAATAAATACAGACTTTAGGTGTTGCGGGTTTGTGTTAAGAGAAATCATTTGCAGCAGGAAATCTTTCCAAGCTAACAACTAATGAATAGAGAGCATGTCGGTAATTTTTCAGTTTTTCCAAACACTGTAAGCTGATCAGTCTCAGACCATCCTCATGCGGACGTAATTTATAGTAGTTAACCCTAGAAGATCGCGTTAGGTAAAGCAGAGAATTTCACAAGGCCTTGCTTATAATGTTATGGATATGAGATCAAAGATTGAGTTCACTACCAAACATGCTACATAAGTCTCGTGCTGACGTGAATCTGGGAACAAGTAATAGAGTGACATTCGCTGAATCTCTGTCACATCTTACTAGAACATGTCAATGAAGAAAAAAAAAACAAATATTCGGCGCAACAGCTCTTTAAAGCGGCAGAGCCTAGCTTCTCGCAATGAAGAACCAATTTGGATTTCATCAGCGTGTATGCTTTACGATAATCCGGGGTTTCTTGCAGTAACAAATATTTTGAGGAAGATCAAAGTAGCGGAAAAAGAAAATAAAGAGTTTTAGTCCTGGATAGTGACGCTAATGCCCAGAATTCAATATGGAGCTGTAGCGATACTAATATTCGAGGTGAAATACACCATACAACTGTTGTATCAACGGTTTGACAGCTTTGGTGTTGTATACGATACGACCATTGTACCGATATCGTATGGTCGCATGGTTTTGACTGCACAACTGCTGTCAGATGCACAGATTGTATAGAAATTATATGGTGTGTATGTGTAAAATGACTGATTAAAATTGATGGCATACAACAGTTGGGCCGATGTCGGTATAACACAAGTCGCTACTACGGTTGAATTGTGTATTTCCCACTTAACAATATATGTAAGTGCCTGTTCATTTTAGCGCAGGAATGAAAGACTGTGCGAAAGAGAAAGACGAGTTTTAATGAGTGAGAAAAAGAAAGATTGGTCCCACCGAAAATACGTTTTCGAAAATAGTTCTCTGCGCTAGCATGAATGTTTCTTTTTCAACCCGTTCCGTTTTTGACAGACCTCTTTGTTTTCCGAAGAGTTTTTTTTTGTTTTTGAATTTAGACACGTCTGATGTTCGGCATTTATCTACCCCGGTTAATACCGTTGGTTAGGCTCGGATGGAACACAGTCCACGTTCTGTGCTCTTCGATAATATTGCGATCTAGTCACCTGGACTAAGTAGCATTTTTTTGCTAAATTATCTCTATGGTTGTTATTTTCGATTCGAGAGTTCCGCCCATTGGCGTCTCTCGACAGAGGATAATGTCTACTTATGCACATATGCATATAAGTAAATTCATAGAACACAAGTGCGATTTAATCCACTCAAGACGTTGGGAGACAGACTCACACCGAGCTCGCTGACGCTCGTTGTTGTCGTTCCGCTACACTTGTACATATGTATATACATATTTTAGAATGTTAGGTGGATATCCAGATACATTCCTTCATATATGTATATAGATTTCTAAATGCGGGTGTTCTGATATACCTAGGCCAATTCAAATGACTTTGTCCTTTTGAGCTTTCGCACTATGCTTGCATTGTCTAAAAGTTGTGGTACCTCAGTCTTAGTGTTTGTTTTTGATTCATCCCTTCGTGCATTTTTCCTAGTTTCATCTGTGATATATTACACTTCTAAATTCCTGTGGAGCTCATTATTCCTTATGTACCATGGTGCATTAACGATATTCCTTAGCACATTGTTTTGAAATGTTTGAATGGGGTATGGTACAAATCGCATTTTTTATCTTGATTTCTGTTATTTCGATTTTATCATTTCGCATTCTGTTGTTTTGATAAACGATAACTCGAAATTTCTTTAAGTCGTTTTTGATTATGTCTCAAATTTTTATTTACATTTGTAAATAGTTCATATTTAGCTCATTTCGTATTTGATTGTTCCTCAGATTTTTATTTATTTTTATAACTAGTTCGAATTATCATCATTTCTTTTTCGCTAGAGATCATTTTGTTTTATTTTGATAAGAATAGCTATGTTCATTTTAGCTTCAAACACTGCTATTTTTTTTTTTCTTTTTTCCTGGGGCTAAGTCTATTCGAGGACAGTTTTGTGCGGGCCAACAGTGAGTAGGTTTTTTTTTATAATTTGCGCGTGCCAAAGGGATTATTAATACCCTTATACTGGTTCTCAGGGCACGGGCGGATAGGAAGAGGGGGGAAGAAGACAGAGGAGATGCCGGTTTGCGTTGGCTTTAAATGTTTGAAGGTTGTAATGATTAGGAAATACAGAGGCTGGTAATTCGTTCCATAAACGTGTTGTTCGGCTTATAAACGAATCTCTATATTTGACAGTACGTCCGAAGATGGGCTTGAGGGTGAACTGATTTGCATTCAAAGCGTAACGCGTATTGCGGGTGAAGTTTTGAAGGGGAGGAATGCAGCTGGCTATTTCGCTGGAGCATTTTTTATAAAAAAAGCGATAAAAAAGAGAAAGACACGAGACATTTCTACGATGTTCAAGTGAGACTATGGAGCTCACGATGTCTCTATCACCTATCAGTTTTAACGCGCGATTCTGTACCCTATCTAGAATGTGCAGAACGGTCTTGGGTGCACCAGACCAGATGTGGGCGTTATATTCCAGCTTTGGGCGGATGAATGCCTTAAAGATTAATGCCAGATCAGACGGGGTAAAATATTTCTTGCACCGCTTAAGGAATCCTAGACATTTTACAGCATTTTTGACGGCTTCGAATATGTGATCGTTCCATCGAAGACGGTTATTGATGCACATACCAAGAATGGCAAGTCTTTCGGATTCGGCGATGCAAGTACCATTCATGGATAATGGTTGAGGGTCTTGATTTCGCTTGAGAGACAGAAGACAGCATTGAGTTTTGGATGCATTAAATTCCACTCTATTGATTGAACCCCATTTGGTTATGCTGTCCAGGTCGGAATTTAATGTGTTTAACATACGTTGTCGTTCCTCTTCTACGGCCGAAGAGCAGGGACGTGAGTTAGGGAACGAATATGAAAAACTGAGGGTCCTGTCATCAGCGAAGGAATGGATTGAATTAGAAGTTGCAGACAAGAGGTCATTTATAAAAATGAGTAAGAGAGTCGGAGACAAAACGGAGCCCTGGCGAACACCAGCATTTATATGGTGAATTGCAGACTTGAAGCCGTCCAAGACAACCTGTATTGAACGGCCCGAAAGGTAATTTCTAATCCATTGAAGAAGAGACTCATCGATGCAATATGCACGCATTTTCGACAAAAGAGCCTGATGCCAAACTCTGTCAAATGCCTTAGAAATATCGAGCGCAACCATCTTTGTTTCGCCGAAGTGATGGAGAGATTGGTTCCACTTGTGGACCTGTTGCTACGAAAACCATAATGCCGGTCATTGAGGAGTTTTCGTGAATCAAGATATTTCATAAGCTGACGATTTATCAGCGTTTCCATGACCTTGGAAAGAAGGGACGTAAGTGCAATGGGTCGGTAATTGGACGGGGAGGAAGATTCGCCTTTTTTAGGGACGGGCTGGACAAATGCTGTTTTCCATCTACTCGGAAAGAGCCCAGAAGAGTAGGACAGACATAAAAGCTTACGCAGAGGTTTTGCCAGCGTGGAAGAACACCTCTTCAGAACTATGGGGGAGATACCCTCTGGACTAGCGGATTTGTGTATGTTAAGACCTTTGAGTACTCCTGCAACTGTACGAGTGCGAAAGTGGACTTGTCCCATGGAAAATTCGACGCTCTCAAGTACAGGCAGAGACAAAGCACTATCTGGCATGGTGGAGTTCGCTGCAAAGTGAGCCGCAAGCAAATTAGCTTTGTCTAAGGAGCTGACAGCTGGAATGTCATTGTAAATGAGCGTTGGGATGGAAGACGAGACAGAATTTTTAATATTTTTGACGAATGACCAAACATGTTTACTACCTTTGGGACATTGTAGAATTTTTTGTCTCAGTTTCTGGTCATGTAAGAATTTTACACGTCGAATGTGGGCATTGCAGTCATTTCTGGATTGTTTAAACTTCTCTCGGTTTTCCTCAGATTTGTTGGCTTTATAAGACCGAAAACTTACCTCTTTCAACCTGATAGCCTCTTTACAGCTCTGGTCAAACCACGAGTTTGCCTTAGGTTTGATGCTTTTTATTCTGTTAGGAATAAAGGCATCCATACCTAATCATATCGGTGGCGGCATCCACGTCGCTATCGAGGAAGCATAGCGACCAGTTAAAACTCCTAAAGAAACTATTAAGGCCGTCCCAATTGGCTTTCTCGTAACGCCATACTTTTCTTTTTGGAGTTTTTTCTTTAACTGAGTGGTCAGAGTACGAGAATTTAGCCGATATGATGCTGTGGTCAGACCGGCCTAGAGGCGCTAACACATCAATGACGTATTTATCAGGGTGTGAGGTAAGAAACAAATCCAGAGTGTTGGCAGAATGCCTTGCAATGTCCGGTATGCGTGTAGGCTCATTTACAAGCTGAGTCAAATAGTTTATCTCAGCGAAAAGTTCGTATATATCATACCTTCCTTCGGGTGTTGTCTGGCCAGAATGTCGAAGCCAATCCGAATTGTGTATATTGAAATCGCCCGCAATGACGATTTCAGTATGAGGATACAGGGAGACATTTCGTGTGATGGAATCGGACAACGCATCGAACTCGTTAAAAGTTGAGTTCCTATCCGCACTAGGGCTTCTGTAAATAAAACAGTGGTGAATTAATTGCTTACGGACGGTGAATTCTAGCCATTTGTAATTAAATTCTGGATTGGAACAGTGGCCATACTGTGGTGGAACTTGGTAAGCTATATCACTACGGACGTAAATGGCGAGGCCGCGATGGGGAAAGAATAATGGCACTAAGTTATATCCAGGCAGCTTTAGATCGGATGATTCTTCAACTACCAGTGTTTCACCAAGTGCCAAAACAGCTGGTTTGTGGGAATGAGCGTGGGCGTATAAGTCAAAGAAATTTGTTCTAAGCCCACGAATGTTAGTATAGTCAACCCTAAATTCCCTCATCATTACAACACAAAAACACAAAAAGACACAACTCTGACGCTACTAAGCAGGGCCGTGAAGTGTAGATCCTAAGTATAACTTTCCACAACAAACTATCGCCGGTGTTATGCCCAAACGACAATCAGCTGTGGTCCGCTATTCGGAAAACCACTCACGGTCCGCTATACATCAGATGTTACGCTCTCTCAATCATCGCAATTGAAAGCATGTAAAGAACATGCGACAATTGCGATGACTAAGAAGCGCAACAACGAGTGAGTTGGGGTGGGAAGGATGGAATGACCCGGCACTGATATTTTTTTTTAAACACTGCACTTCACTGATGTACAAGTAATTCGGCGCGCACGATTTTTTTATTGTTGGTATTTGATGGTGGTGAAGGGAGAGACTGATATTTTTTATTTATTTATTTATTTTTTTTTTTTTTTGTTTATTAATTGGGGTGCACTATTTTATTTTTGATGGTTGGTTGGTGGAGAGCAGGAGATTTACAAAAAACGCGCCCGCACACAACGACAGACAACACGGCACTCCTGATGGCGCGCTTCGCGCGATTCGTTTATTTAAACTCCGCTTTTCGCAGGGGTTTAGTCTCTCCGCTAGGGGTATGTCAAAAACTGTCAGGCAGGCGCCTGGGGCTAAGTCTATTCGAGGACAGTTTTATGCGGGTCAACAGTGGATAAGTGGCTAGCTTCGCGCTATTCATTTATTTAAACTCTGCTTTCCGGAGGGGTTAAGCCTCTCACGCGACTTCGTCGCTCTGCTGAGGGTATATCAATAGCTGTCCGGCAGGCGCCTGGGGCTAAGTCTATTTGTCGCTCCGCTAACGGTATTCATTTTGGTTTACGGTTGTGTTTTTGTTTTGGACCTACGAAAAGAATTGCTTTTTAAGAATTTCGCAATATGTTGTCTTGCATTCTAATTATTTCGCATTTCATTTATTCGCAATTTTTTGTTCAGCAAGTTCTTATTTCACTATGTTATCGTATCGCAAGAATGTCATTTCCCAATAGTCATCTCACAATTTTCATCTTGCTTTATGATTTATTCGCATTTTCCCATTTATTATATTCCACTCGATGCTAGGCTGAAATGGAGTTCGCACGAGAAAATGAAACGTAAAGAACTCGAAATCAAATATAGAGAAATGTACTGGTTACTCGGAAAACATTCCCAGCTCAGTACTGAGCACAAACTGCTTTTATACAAGCAAGTGCTAAAGCCGATGTAGACCTACGGTATACAACTTTGGGGTTGCACCAAGAAAACAAATGTAAATATTTTACAAGCTTTTCAAAATAAAGTGCTAAGAGAAATTGTCCAAGCACCGTGGTGTAGTAGAAACGACGATATCCACAGGGATCTCTGAACTCCGACAATCGAAGCTGAGACTAGAAGCTTCGCGAGAAAGCATAGAAACCGACTAATCGGACATGTCAACAATACAGTCCTACAAATTTTGGATGAGGGCAATTTATTGCGCCGACTACAAAGGACGATACCTTTCGACTTGGCGAGATAACGATTAACCGCGTCTAGATTGCGGAATATGCAGGATCTTTCAGTGGAAAGTAACCTGCCAAACGTTAATACTTAGTTGCGATATCTATCAAATTTATATCGAAGGGTGGTGTTTTTTTTAGTCAGTAAGAATCTGACACTACTATGAGCACGCGCTTGTTATTCTCATAGGGTCTATGGAAGATTTTTCACAAAAGAAAAAATACTTAATTAAATAAATTTGCTATTTTGCATTGTATTATTTCGCTTTTTATTATTTTGCGTAGTATTATTAAGCTTTTAGAATGCATGAAATTTATTAATATGTAATAGATTACAAGGCAAAGCAATTTAAAAGCTTAATAATACTATGCAAAGTCATAGTCGGAGAGCTGGTGGACGTTTCAAAAACGTTCACCAGCTCTTAGACTATAATAATAAGGCAACCATGTGTACCATATACATATTTTTTTCGGAATTCAATTCATATTTATTAACAAAATTCTACTATTATATGCACTCTATTATCTTAGGTGGTAACCAAGCGGCCTTTGCACTTTAGTGGTGTAAAAAAAGTACTCATTCAGTACAATGTATCCGTTATTACCATGTACTCATTCGTACTCGTTACTTCCAAACTATTCAGATACCTCTACTCATTCCATTTTGCACTACCAATACCCAACACACGTAACATTGCAAAGGAATCTCATTCGCCACAGATATGTATTCAAGCAGGTACTCATTCTCTCTTGCACTACCCACACCACAAGCAGTATTCCCATATTGCGGGGAAAAGCGTCACTTTTGCCGCTTTTTGGATTGAAAAGGGGAAAAGAGGAAACTCTCTCAAAAAAAGCGGAAAAAGCGTATTTGAAATATTATTTTCGAAATCACAAAATCTTATAGTATTAAGTCGCCAAAATGCATAAATCTTCGGTGTCAATGAATGATTTGCTTTACCGAATAGCGTACGAAAGTATAATTACGCACTTAGTCTATCCAATAGCTCACGTGACATTGTAACTCCTTTTTTGGGTTCTTGGCTTCGAATTATAAATCCGACCGTGCTCAAAAATAAAATTTTTTTTTTCTTGCACCTTTATACAAATGTTTTTTAAATATGTTTCCTGGCAATGAATTAAATCATCTCTTAGAAATTTTAACATACCAAACATTAGTTCCGTAAATTTGCAAGAAGGATGTTTTATCAACAAAATTAGCTGATGAAAAGGATATGTTTTCGAAACTTGAAAACTTGTAGAATTTACTTTCTGTCTTCCGCACAGTGGTGCAGGAGCTGAACGTACTTTCTCTGTTGTTATATTTTAAATAAAACTAAAAAGAAACAAACTTCAGAATCACCGTGCCGAATTCTATATTCAAAGACTTTGCTAAAAAAAATTGAATTGCGTTGAATTTGGAGTTGAGAAGGGATGCCTTAAGCTTCACAATTTCAAGATGTACCTATAAAAGTTAAATATCAGCCCTATCGACGTATCCGATCAGAACGGAATTGCAGAAAATTTGTTCGATACAAAGGGTGAAGTGGGCACCGTGGTGTAAGTGGTTAGTGTGTCGGATCACGGCGCGTGAGGTTCCAAGTTCGAATCCCAGAAAACACCAAAATGTTTTTTCACGGTCCCACCTTTCGCGAACGTCTGACAAACATCCGAGAGTTTTGTTGTCTCATTGTGGTCTCGAAAAAGCTTCTTAAAACAAATTACCCTTCGGATACGGCACTAAAGCGTAGGTCCCTTCCATTCGTGTTAAAAATATAACGCACACAACATGAGTGGTTGCGAGAAGCTAGGCCCTGGCACTTAAAGAGCTGTTGCGCCAAATATTTATTTTTAAAGGGTAAAGTAAATGTTATTCGAAATGTGAATTTTAAATTTTATCTACCTAAATTCATGTTTTATGTCAAGTCCATGAGTTAATACACGATGGTAATTTCTGTTCGAAGACGGATACTAGGAAGGTAATACGCCTTCCGATTGGATTTGTTTAACGTTTCAGAATTCATACCGAACGGATACTTCGATAAGGCTGAATATGTATGTATGTATTATAGAGGATCAATTATGTGATGTTATTCATGTTTTTTTTTTTACGTTTAATGAATACCTGTGGTCTTATAGACATTGTGTTGATTTGCTTTATTAAACCTTAGCTTATTTTTGTTTTGTTATTAGTTTTGACTTAGTTTCATACAATATTTTAAGTTTTGAATGAAGTTTTCGTTTCTGGTTGTTGTTTTTTTCTTGATTTAAACGTTTTTTATTAAAGCACGTTTTTTTTTTATATGACAAATTTGTGTTTCTTTTCATTAATATGCGTTTTTTCTTTTGTTTTTAAAAAAAGGGGAATATTGCGGGGAAAATAGACTGTAAAAAAGGGAAAAAAGGCAAAATTCGACAAAAAAAGGGAAAATTAATTTAGAAAATCTGGGAACACTGACCACACGTAGCATTTTAAGAGATTACCTTACCCACCATACACCAATACTATAAACGATTCAATCTCTTATTTTTATTTCTTCTTTTCATTTTAGTGAGTGAGTATGACCGTATTTAGATGCTAACTGATGTGTGCGCTATGTCGAGTAGTTTATTGGTGAGAGGAGTGAAGGGTAAAGAGACCCCTCACTCATTAGTTAACATCTAAACACAGTTCACATCACCAAACGTAGTTTTTTCTTTGTTTAAGTATCCAAAGTCGTATGAAAAACCGTCGGCAATAAGCTTATCTTTATTTCTTATTGATTTTAATATCAATAAAGAAATGAATGAATGTCAAAGAGTTGGGCTAAGTCGTGAATTTATGTTCAAAGCTATAACTGTGAATGTGATTTCTTATTCACTGTGAATACAACCTGTGAATCAGAAAGTATGGGTGATATTTTTTACTATTAAAAAATTCAATAAATTATTCCATTTTTGACTTCGTGTATCGTAAAATGTACTCGTAGATAATTCGTTAATATACATGTTGTGGATGTATGGACATACTATCCCTATTAGTACTAACATCGTTAAAAATATTTCGACCCAATCATTAATCTCGCGAGTGTTGATGGGGTCACATCGTTTGAGTATTACTCCCAAGTTTTATTTTTATTAAATTAAATTTAAGTTTAATTTCCAGTTTTCATTAATTTGTTTATTAAATAAAAAATTCTTTTTAATTTGAATAGAAAAGCAAAAAATTAAGTCAATTATGAAGTGTCAATTGTGTAATTCAAAAGTTGACAGACATGAACTTAAAATTAAGTGTAAGATGTGCATTGAACATTCACACGCTACGTGCGCGAAGCTTGAGAAAAGAGACGTTGAATTTCTCGAAAAAAGTAAACAGGGTCACAAATGCGAGTCTTGTCTTGGTCAACGAAGAAGATCTAGTTTGGAAATTCAATCCCCTCCTAGATCGACTCACTCTTCGACTCGTCCTCTTAATCCAGCAAAAAGGCCGACTGAATCCAACACCTCAAGAACACCTTGCTCTGTTTTTGCTGTTACTGCTCCTATTTCTACTATTCTGCCACATAATTTAACATTCGCTAATGTCGCTGGCGTCTCCTCAAATTGTTCAACTGGGATAATCAATCGAACAACTTCTGCTGCTGCTGTTGCTCCTGCTACTTCTCTCCCCACTCATTAAACAACAACGTTGGATTTGCTTTACAACGAAATCATTAAACTTCAGAATCTTATCAGTGTTGCGCTCTCTAAGATCCAATCTCTTGAAGATCGTAATCTCGCTCTTAGCACCACGGTTAATGTTTTGGAGTCGAAATTAAATGCATTAGAACAAAGAGAAAAACAGTGTGCCGTGGACATTGTTACTTACTTACTTACGTCCTGTATCCCCTTGTGGGTCCTAGGGCCTCTACTACGCCTACGCGCCATCGTGTACGGTTTCTGGCAATGTGTCTGAGTTCTCCCCAACTTTTCCCTAACTGCCGTGCCTCCTTCTCGACTGTTCTGCGCCATGTTTTCCGCGGACCGCCAGGTCTTCTGCCATCCTGAGTTAGAGGGTTCCATTGCATAGCATGGTTCGCTATGGAGCTGTCACCCTTTCGGAACGTGTGACCAATCCACTGCCACTTCCGCCGTTGGATAGTTGTGCCTATTGGTTCCTGACCCGTTATCTCGTAAAGGTGTTCGTTAGAGATACGATTGGGCCAGAAAATCCTTAAGATATTGCGCAGACACCTATTAACGAACGTTTGCAGCTTTCTGGTGATAGTAGTGGTCACTCTCCACGTGCTGCAACCATATAGCAGCACGGATTCAACGTCGGAGCGGAACAGTCTTATTTTGGTGCTCAAACTGATTGCATTGCTTCGCCATATTTTGGACAACATCCCGAACGCGGACTTTGCTTTGGCGATCCTGTTGGTTATATCCAGTTCGGTTCCACCATCGGTCGAGACAATACTCCCAAGATACTGTAAATCCTCTACTCTCTCTACCGGTTGTCCAGCAATGCATATTTGAGCCGATGAGTTAGTTCCAAGGCTGATGATTTTAGTTTTTGTCGTATTGATTTTCAGCCCGACGACACCTGCCTCCCTCTCCACATCTGCTGTCATTTGGTGGAAGTCCATAATTCTGTGGGAGAGTAAGCATACATCGTCTGCGTAGTCAAGATGTTTCAGTTGAGATGTAAGAGTCCATCGAATTCCTCCGTTTCCCGTCGACAAAGCTGCATGAAGCACATCGCTAATCACCAATAGGAATAATATTGGTGAAAGGATACAGCCTTGTCTTACCCCACTTTGGATCTCAAATTCCTCAGACAACCTCCCCCTGTGCAGAACGTGACATTTGGAGCCTTCATATGTAGCTTTGATAATAGCAATTAGTTTATCGGGAATGCCTCTCCTGCGTAAGGCACGCCAAATAAACTCCCTGTTGACACTATCGAACGCCTTCTCAAAATCGATGAACAGCAGATATTCAACACACTGTTCGATGATAATCCGCAGGGTGTTGATGTGGTCGGCACAGGAGGATCCAGAGCGGAAACCTGCTTGTTCGGCATCGAGTGTGTCTTCGAGTATCAGTCCTTATCCGAGGCATAGTGTCGGTTTCAGTAGCGAGCTGGTTTCAGTAACGCAGGTTGCTGGCCCACGTTACCTAGCCTAGAATCAAGGCCCTAGACAATCCGCACTTACAATTTTGGCCTATACGTATAAGGGTTTATACGTATAGTTGCCCGGGGACCACCACTAGGAGGTAAAGTAAGCACTTCATCACGAACTCGATTGTTGCGCTACTGGCCCAAGCCAAGTTTTGGGCAGTCAGTAGTTTCCCGATCAATCGCAATGCAGGTCCCCAAACATTGTTGGTATTCCAGACTTGAATAATGCCAATGCACATGAGAAAGTTATCCAACTTATAACCAACGGTGTGGGAGAGCAAATAGATTATAACGACATAGATTCCTGTTACATTAAAACCATTAAGAGTAAGAGCAACGCATCCACAAGTAATGATGCTGGGTCGAACATCGTTTGCGTCAAGTTTACTTCTCTGGCATGTAAAGAGCGAGTAATGAATATGTTGCGGGCGAATAAAGTCAAATTGTTTGCTAATATATTTGGTGAGCATCATAAAAACAAAGGCAAAATATTTATCAACGATAGTCTTCTTCTTCCTTTTATCAGCGAGGTTATGATCCGAAAACAAGGGATCACAACCCTCCCACTTCACCGCATTTCTACTGATCCGCCTGTGGGGTTCGCCTATTTGACTTCAGAAAATATCGGCAGGCCTGCCGATTTTGGATCACTCGGTTACTGAGGCCAAGCCGATGTCGTCGCATTTGTGTGATCCAGGCGTTTATAGGCCTGCCTTTCCTACATCGCGATGTCTTTGGAACGCGCATAGATATTGCCTTTTTAACAGGGTTCAAATGATCTCTTCTTTGAACGTGGCAATACCAACTGAGCCGGTCGCGCTCTATTTTTCGTACGATGGTTTCCTTGATGTGAAAGCTTCCACGGATCTTCGAACTTTTTATTCGATCAAGCCTTGTCACTCCTGCTGTCATGCGAAGCATCTTTATCTCAGCTGCCGTTAATTTACTCTCATACTTTTTGTACATTGTCCAACATTGTGAACCGTATGCGAGCGCTGGACGTACAGCTGCGGTGTAGAGCCTTCCTTTCAACTTAGGTGGCATTTTTCTGTCACAGAAGATAGCGGAATTTTCTCGCCACTTCATCCACTCACGCTTACGCGATGATTGATGTCATCATCACAAGTTGTTTTGCTATTGATCATAGATCCCAGATATTTGAACTTTTCGCACTTGGGAAGCACTGTTCCTTTCAAATAAATGTCTGGAATAGGCCTAAGTGGATCAGAGAACGGGCAGCACAAGTACTCTGTCTTTTTTGAACTAATGCGATACCCATTTCCCTCCAGAACGTCCACCCACACATCAAGTGCTCGTTGCAGGGATGTAGGATCCTCACTTATGATGGCTCCATCGTCAGCAAAGAATAACTGATGTACCTTGGGGTCCATCACTTTACCTTCAAGCAGATAATCAAGGACTGTAATAAAGAGCAAAGGACTTAAAACGCTCCCCTGGTGTACCCCGACTTTGATTGGGAACTCTTCGGTTACTGCAGCGGGGCATCTTACTCTTGTCTTTGCTCCCTCGTACATGTCCATGATCATCTGTACATACGTTTCTGGAACCCCTCGATGTCTTAGCGCCACCCATATCAAATCTCGTGGTTGGCTGTCGAATGCCTTTTCAAAGTCAACCAATACCATATGCAAATCCCTTAAGGAATCACGATGTTTTTCCATTATGATCATTACTTTGGATTGCATTTGTGGTTGATTTACCTGAGACAAACCCGCACTGATCATCAGATAGCCGTATTATTTTTCGCTGTCGGCCACCTAATACTCGCTCAACGATCTTCATGGTGTGTGACATCAGCTTGATTGAACGGTAGTTATCACAGTTTCGCGTATCACCCTTCCCTTTGTATACAGGGAGAAGGTAACTTTCCCTCCATTGATTCGGCATTGGATCACCTCTCACGAATTTGGAGATAAGAATTCTGAGCCATCTGAACCCGACGTCTCCCATCTTCTTCCAGAACTCAGAGGGCATCTCATCTGGCCCAACCGCTTTTCGTTTTTTGGAGTATTTGGCCGCCTCACTAACTTCTTCGACTGTAATGTGGGGTATTTCTTCACAGTTAGGAGTGGCTCTTGGAAAGTATAGCCGGGGAAACTGTTCGTTTAAAAGGTCTCACAATACTGCCGCCACCTCTGCAGAATTTTGTCGTCATCCACAAGAAGCTGGCCATGAGCATTGCTAATGAACTTTGGCGAACGAATCTCCTGAGCATTCCTCCTTCTTTGGGCGGCTATTTTGAAGATAGTGGCGCTCTTGCTCATATTGTGTCGTCGCAGCTCCTGGATAGCCTGATTTGCATCAGCAACCGGGGAATATATTTTCTCCAGCTCCTGATACAGGCCCTCCGTACTCTCTGCTTGAAGCTGAGCGCACTTCTTCTTCGCTTTTTTCTTGCAGCATCTGTATTCCATTTCAAGGCGAACTTTTTCGTCATTATTATTAGAGGGGCACTTTGACCAAGCTTTGAAAGCCGCTTTCTTCTTATTTATCAATTTCTTAGCTTCATCACTCCACCACCATGTTTCTTTGGCGTGTTGATGGTGGCCTTTTGAAGCTCCTAGCAGTGATTTGGACTTCTTTAAGCAAGTTCGCTGTAGGGAATCCCACATATTTTGTGCTCTGCACTCTTCATCCTCAGCTCCGTTAATGGTGTGAGAGAGGTAATTTTTCATTACGAAAACAAAAGCCTCGCCTTTTTCTTTGTCCAGATTGTATCACTTGATTTTCTCAGAGACCCTTGTTTGTTTGCTTTTCTTCGGTGTTTTCATAAAAATTTCTGTTAGCAGGAGACGGTGTTGCCGAACGATTGTCTCTCCCAGGATCACTTTGCAATCTTTTACCCGAGGCTTCATGAAACTGCCTACCAAATGGTAGTCAATCTGAGTTTCAACTCCACCACTGCTGTAAGTGATAGTCGATAGTCTTACTGCATATACACGATCTCTTCTGCTGAAGGCTAAACAGCTGCAACAAAACAAAAAATGCAAATACGTCTGGATTAGAAACTCATCAGTACTGCTCAGAAGAAAGGAAGGTGACAGGGTGATAAAAATTAATAGCTATGAGGATTTTTCTAAATTTGATTTTTTGATATCATCTAAATAATTTTTCATTTCTCTATGGTTGAAATTAATGTAAATGATTGTACCTTAGAAGATCCTTTTAACATTGTGAGTAGTAATATTAGTATTTCCTGTTTAAATTCTGATGGCATAAAATGTCTTTGTATTGACCATCCTAACGTAGAGTCATTTTCTAGTTTTTCTATAAAAAACATTCGCAGCATTAGAAAGAATTTTGATATTTTCTTGGCTCACGTCGCATCTTTGGACCATTTACCTGATGTAATATGGTATTTCTTTCCGAAATATGGATTTTTGATTATGAAGCCTTTAATTTTAAAATTCCCAATTTTACTTTTGCAGCATGTTGTAATAATTCGTATGCATCTGGTGGGGTGGCGGTATTTTACAGGAGTGGCATGGTGTGTGAAATTGTTTGCCCTAAACTTAAAACTGCTGATTTGATCGTTGTAAATTGTGAGATATCTAGTGCCCGATTCTGTTTTATTGCTGTTTACAGATTGCATTTGTGCACGGTTAAGGCTTTTGTGGACGAGTTTTCGGTTGTTTTGGAAAATCAAAAATGCAAGAACCAAGTCCTTTTAGGGGATTTTAATGTTGACATTTTGTCCAATTCATCAGATGCTGATATTTTTCTTGCTGTTTTATCCTCCTTTGGCTTTGTCTCTTTGGTTAACAAACCAACCAGAGGATCTTCGTGTTTGGACCATATTTTTCTAAAATTACATAGAAATAATAGTTTGAACTATAAAGCTGACGTATTTGATCTTAAAATAACAGATCATAGTTTAACAAGTCTACAATTTGACTCTTTTGTTTCTAGATCAAAACAGTACTATTCGAAAAAAATTCATAAAATCTATTACCCTGCACTAAAATCTGCTTTAATGTTTCAGTTTTAGGATGATGTTTTTAGTGCTGAGGATCCATCAGTTGCTTTCGATCTGTTTCTGAGCAAACTTCATTTGTTAATTTCGAACAATAGTCAACTTTCAACTACAAGGGATAAACACCTAACATGTCTAAAACCGTGGATGAATTTCTCGCTTCTAAGGAAAATAAATAAAAAGAAAAAGCTTTTTGCATGTGTTAAAAAACATCCAAGTAATACAAGGCTTATAAGATCATTTCAAAAACTTTATCATGAACTCAAAACTGATATTCCTCTCTGTCCACTTATTTCAAAAATAAACTCTCTGAAAATTTGGGAAACTCGAAAAAAGAATGGGAAGTTGTCAATGAAATTTTAAATAAGACTAAAACTAAGGTAAATATCGTTATTAAAACTGATAGCACGATCGTATCTGACTCCTCTAAAGTTGCAAATCTGTTTAATGATTATTTCTCAAGCATAAGTCAAAATTTGATTGATTTTACATCTGAAAACCGGTGTTATGATGTCTCCTTAATTGAGGATACATGTCTCCCCAATAGCTTTTTCTTTGAAAATTTTACTCCATTGGAAATTCAAAAACTTATAATGTGCCTTGAATCCTCTAACTCATCACCTGTGGATATGATTTCTAGTGTAGTTCTAAAACATATATCTTTTTATATTTCTGATTTATTATGTTATATTTTCAAACTCAGCTTGCTAAAAGGTAGTTTTCCTGATTCACTGAAGCTAGCAGTAGTTATTCCACTACATAAAAAAGGTGCAACTACGTGTTTGAACAATTATCGTCCCATATCCCTCCTTTCAGCTTTTTCTAAAGTTTTTGAGAGAGGCATGAAAACGAGAATGATTAACTTTTTAAATAAATCCAATTTTTCCAGTGATGACCAATATGGTTTTAGGAGTGGTAGATCCACGGAGGATGCGGTTTTAAAAGTTTGTGGTGAAATTTATAAAAGCTTGAATGATTCGGAGGTACCTGCCTCTCTGTTCATTGATATAACAAAGGCTTTTGACATGGTGGGTCATGCGCTGCTGCTCGATAAGTTGTTTAAAGCTGGCTTCAGAGGTAAAGTCCATGATTGGTTTGCGTCTTATTTAAAGAACAGAAGACAAAAGGTTTTAATTCAGGATGTATTAAGTTCAGAAAGGTGTATAAATATAGGTGTCCCACAAGGCTCCGTCTTGGGCCCTATCTTATTCCTGGTTTTTGTAAACTCGCTTTTTATCCAGCACTTTAAAGGCAAAATAACAGCCTTTGCTGATGACACTGCTCTAACATATTCTTCAAAAAATAATTTCCTTTTATTTTCTGATGTAAATTATGATTTAGATATACTGCGAAAATGGTTTTATGTCCATAGATTCATTATAAGTGACAAGACGAAATTTATGGTTTTTAATATTATGGTTTCCATCTCTGAAGATGCTATACTGTCTTATCATTCACCCAACTGTCTAAGATATCCTCTATATAATTTTTGTCTTCATGGTAATGATAACACCACAACTTATAACGACAAGGAAAATTGCGCAGATAGTTGCTTTGAAATTGAGCGAATTGAAAGATTCAAGTATCTAGGTATTGTGCTGGACTGCAGGATGAGTTGGAAGGATCATACTTCGGACCTTAAGGAATACCTTAATAAGGTTGTGAGGCAAATCTACCATCTCAGTCTTTACTGTTGTCAAGATATTTTAAAGTTAGTTTACAACGGTTTATTCAAATCTAGACTGCAGTATGGTCTGTCATGTTGGGGTGGTACTCATAACAATAAAATTGAACCTTTGCTTATCAAGCAAAAACATGTAATTAGGATTCTTTGTAGAGTTAGTCGTAGAACTCCCAGCTTTGATCTATTCAAAAACTTAAATATTCTTCCACTAAAGCATTTATATTTTTATAAAGTATGTATTACAAATATTTTTTTAAAATTCGGAATACTCAGCTGCAAGATTGTATGGATCTCATAATTTACGCATCAACCGTAGGAATCTAATAGTTGTACCTAGCATAAAAAAATCGCACTTTTCTCACTCTTATATTGTTACTGCACCTCGTTTATTTAATAGTCTGCCAGAAAGTCTAAGATGCGAAAGAGTCAAATCAGTTTTCTTAAGAAAGTTAAAGCTTTTGCTCTTTTCATTTAACTATGAAGAAATAAATATTTTGTTAAATGTTATTGTTTGAGTTAATTGCTTTATAATTAATTATATTACTCATCTTTATACCGTTGTAATTCCTTAATTTTTTTCTTAGACTTAAATACTCATTTTCCTTTTGTATTAATAATAATTGATCCCCATCAATAGTAATTAATATCTGTATCTAATTTCTGAATGGTACATTTAACTCTTGTCCTGTGGACAATCGGATGTTCCTAACTATTTCTTTGAAAGCTTATTGTATTTTTTAGTACCTATCTCATGAACTTCAATAACAATGTTAGCTTACAAGTTTTACAAATGAAATAAAGTATAATAATAATAATAATAATGTCACCAAAGGATGCTTTATTTGCATATGGCTGGCACAAATTGCATTTTGCGAAACTCTCATCTAATTCCGTAAAAAATTTCAAATAAAACCAATCTTTTTGCGCTTTATTATTGGCGGCATCTTAAATGTTTTTTTTTATGTACGCGAACTTGTACAAGTTAACACCGAATACGTTCACCGCCCATGTAGAAACCCGAAGCTCAACATCGCTTCCCATGAGTCTGCCGCGCATGGAGAAACCCGAAGCTCAACATTCGCTTCCCATGAGTCTGGCATGGATACCGCTGACTGTGCGTCTATGCTGTACCGAACATGATTCGTCGTCATCGCTGAACCCGCATTCCGTCACGCACTGAAGAGTACCTGTGGGAGCATGCTGTCGCTGGATGATCTACTCAAATATCATTAAGTAGTATTTAAGCATTAGATTTTAAGTAATTCAGTTCAGTCTTTGTTCACTTTCTTTGTAGGCAGAATCGCTGCCAATCGGTTTAATGAATAAATAAATTTTTTTTTTTAAATAAAATTGCGTAAAGTAATTTAATTTACACACCAAACAAACAAATCTGTAAATTAGTGCTTTGAATACAACCACATATGTACAAGAGAAATATTTCTGCACCCAAGACATTTCGTTCACCACGTTTTGCTTTGTTCTATCCTTTGCTGCTTGGCACTTCAGTATACATAGATGCGAAGTGAAAAAGAATTCCTTCCTTATGCACATTAGGTATAAGCATGTTCGTTCATGGTTGATTGCTCTAAACTGAGCACTGCCAGATCTGAACGATCTGATGTGTACATGTTCGTTCTTCGCTCGTACCTCTTCACTGAACAATAGCTGCTCTGAACGGTTTGATGTGTACATGATCGTTCTTAGCTCGTCGCTCTTCACTGAGCAATAGCAACTCTGAACGCTTGGATGTGTACATGTTCGTTCGTCACTCATCGCTCTTCACTGAGCAATGGCAGCTCTGTACGGTTTGGTGTGTACATTTTCTTTCGTCGTTCGTCGCTCTGCACTGAGCAATGCCAGCTCTGTATCTTTCGTTGCTGTGTTGGAACGAATGTGTTTTGTGTAAAAGTGTATCGAAAATGAATTTTAAGTTTGGGTAAATGTGTAATGATTATGTAAGCAATAAATTCAATAGGTGTACTTTTATTAAATTAACTTGTATAGTGTAGTTGTAGTTGTGTATAAATGTCAACCAACATCCACAACTCGGTGAATTTTTAAATCGAAAAAGGACGAGACTAATTTACAAAGGTACATTAAGCAATAAAGAATATAAATGTATGTAAGAAACTATGGAAAATCTAACGTTATGTAATTTAAAACAGAGAAAAGGACAGTTATAAAAATGAAGGTTTTGCAAATAATGTGCTATGCCTTTATGTCGCACTTGTGTCACATAGTACTAAACAGTCGCGAATACAAACATGTGATGTGAAAAATAATTCCTTATTCACGTTTTAACATCCACAGTCTATTTTTAATTCATTCACAGGCTTACTTACTTACTTACTTAGATCCTTTAACCCCTCGGGGGGCATAGGGCGTCAACCACGCCTGCGCGCCATCGTGTTCGAAGTTCTGCAACGCGTTTGAGCTGCCTCCAACTCATTCCTAAAGAGCCCGATTCCTCCTCAACTGTTCTGCGCCACGTTTGCCTAGGGCGTCCCGCTATTCTGCCTGCCTGGGTGAGCGGATTCCACTGCATGGCGTATTTCGCAATGGAGTTGTCTTCGCGCCGTAGGGTGTGTCCAATCCATTGCCACTTTCTTCTTCGTATAGTAATGCTTATAGGTTCTTGGCCCGTTCTCAGATAAAGCTGTTCGTTAGAGATGCGGTTCGGCCAAAAAATCCTCAAGATGATTCTTAAGCATTTGTTTACAAAGACTTGCAGCTTCCGTGTGTTAATGGTGTCCACCTTCCAAGTACTGCACCCATAAAGCAGCACTGATTCTACGTTGGAGCGGAACAGTCGCAGCTTGGTTCTTAAGCTGATAACATTGCTTCTCCAGATTTTAGATAGCATTCCGAACGCAGCTTTAGCCTTCCCGATTCTGCTGCACACATCCAGTTCGGTGCCACCGCGATTAGCCGAGACCACACTTCCTAAATAAAGAAAGTTATCAACTTTCTCGACTTCCTTTCCGGCAATGTTAAGTTGAGCGCGGTTGTTAGAAGAAGTGCTCAGGGCTTTTGTTTTGGCTGTGTTTATTTTTAGCCCCACTTTGTTTGCCTCAGCTTCTAGATTTTGGGCCATCAGATGAAGATCCATTATCCGATGTGAAAGTAGACAAACATCGTCAGCGTAATCTAGGTGTTTAAGGTAAGATGTCATAGTCCAACGAATTCCATAATTAGCTTCCGTCAATGCTGCACGGAGTACATCGCTGATAACCACCAAAAACAATAGTGGTGACAGTATGCACCCTTGACGTACTCCACTTTGGACTTCAAAATCCTCCGACACCTTACCATTGTGCACGACGTGACACTTACCGCCCTCGTATGTAGCCTTGATAATAGCTATAAGTTTTTCTGGGATGCCTCTCCTGCGCAAGGCCAACCAGATAGCATCTCGATTCAATCTGTCGAAAGCTTTCTCGAAGTCGATAAACATTAAATGTAGCGGAGACCTATACTCAACGCATTGCTCGATAATGATCCGTAAGGTGTTTATGTGGTCAATTTTGCCTGCGGAGATGGTCTTGGTAATACTTAAATTCACAGGCTGCGTATGTGAATTTAAATTCGCAGTGAACAAGTCGCAGGTAGTGATTTTTTGCACATCTCTAGAATGTCAATTTCATATACGGCGACTTAGCAAAACGGGAACTAACAGTTAGCAAATTAAATACTTTCAAAGAAACGAATTGCTGCCTAATCATAAACGAAATGGAGAAGCGCAGGAAAAGTATTACGAAATGACCACGTTACAAGGCAAATGAAAGACCGAATGAACATTTGCGAAACAACTACTGCGAGACAATTAAAACTCATTTCAATAAATGCGAAGTAAGAATTGCGAAATACATTTTGACGAATTGGCAGGCACCCGGCGATTGTTTGCATAACAGTTTGACATATGTATTTTCACTTTTGGCATTTTGGGCGATCTTTCACTATGAAGAATAGCCCAACATATAAAAATGCGTAAGCGCCTAAATGAAAGTGAATATTCGGCCAAAAAAGGTTCAGTTTTTTTTGGCGGTTATTCGCACTGGCTTCTTTAAGTCTAAGTTAACCGCAACAAAATAACTAATTACAAAACAATAGATCTACATAGAGAGAAAACGAGAAATAACCAGATAAATTTAGCCTAGGTAAACCATAGGCCACATAACGAAAATGCAGAACAAGTAAAAAGCACAAGAAGAAATGCAATATAATCATGTAAAGAAATTATCGGGAAACAAAGTAAAAAGAAAAACAAAAGAGCTTTTGCAATGTGAATAAAAATTATTGTAACCAAAACGAAATGATAGTTAACGAAATGAAAATGGCCAGATAATAGGCACCCCTTTGAATGGTGTCTGCGTTGCTCTTTTTGGTACAACTACATAGTTGAATAGAATATCATATGTCCATATTGGCTTCAATGATTGCTTGTATAGTAAAAGCTTATTATATGTAGGTTGATAGTGGCGAATCATTTCCTTTCAGCCAATAAATTTTTCTGTATTTTATTTCCAATTCGGTTTTTTTCTTTTTTATGTGTTCTTTCTATCCTAACTTAGCATCCATGGTCATTCCAAGATGTATTCGCGTACGGCACAACTTTTTGGTTTATATTGTAGTTACCGGGATATGGTTTATTCTTCTATTAGTGAAGCTTATGAGCACTGAATTGCTTTCATTGAGCTTCATTCGCCATTTTACTGTTCAATTACAAATTTTATTCACAGCTGATTGCAGTTTCTGCGATTATTCTATATTGTTCTTTCCTACCGCTGAGATTGCAGTGTCATCAGCAAATGTGGCCAAAGTGCTATTTTTTAGCTCTGGGAGGTTACCAGTGTATAGGAGGTACAGAATGGGGCCCAGTAAGCTACCTTGCGAAACTCCTGCTTTAATTTTAGTTCTGAGTACGAATCTTCCTCTCTTATTTCGAAAAATCTTCCGCTTAGATATGATTCTAAGATTGCAGCTTATTGTTTTGGTAGGAGACATCATAGTTTATGATTTAGTCCTGCATGCAAAACTTTGTCAAATGCCTGAGCTACTTCTAGAAATACTGCAGAACAGACCTTTTTCTCTTCTAAAGTTTTTTCTATGATATTAACTATTCGGCGGACTTGATCAAAATGCCTCTTCCAGGCTGCTGGGTGTCCGGACTTTCCGAGGAGCCAACGTGGACTCGGATCACTACCAAGTTGTAGCCAAGGTACTGATGCGGATATTTAGAACGGAGCGGAATCAACGAATACTGTGAAGAAGTTTGACGTCGGACGGCTACAATCGCAAGAGATCGCCAGAGCCTTTGCCTTTGGCGTTGCCAACAAACCATCAGAGATGGCTCCTCTTATGTACTAGGGTTCTCTCGGCTACCACAATGAAATGTCTGGTTTGATGACGAAATCCGATAAGCATATGCAACAAAACAAGAGGCGTACAAAGCGGCGCTGCAAAGAAGGACTAAAGCTGCTCGTGAGCTCTACGAGCAGATGAGACACATAAGAAAATCGACTTCTCAGAAAGAAAAGGATATTTGAAGACCTTATTGCAGGAATGAAGTTAGAAAATGTTACTAAGCGATAAAAAGAAGATGCGAGGGCTTCAAAGCTAGAACGGAAACCTGCAGAGATGAATATATATGGTAATATGGTAGTAGAATCGCAGTCGGTGCTGAGTATATGGAAGGAGTACTACAGCAGACTGCTGAACGGCGACGATGACCAATATTCCGCTGTCAGGCAGAATGAGCCATTCAACAGTGATGTTGACATTCAAGATTCCCGTCAACCCGATCAGAATGAAATGAGAAGAGCAATATCTAAATTTAAATCTAACAAAGCTGATGGAGCCGACTGCCTTGCTGCCAAACTTTTTAAGGCAGGAGGAGATGAGTTGGTCAGGAGCTCATCTGTAAAATTTGCTAGGACGAAATTCTTCTCGATGAATGGAACTTGAGCATCATTTGCCCGATCCTCAAGAAAGGAGAACCTCTGAACTGCGCCAACTACAGAGGTATAAGTCTTGTCAACATCGCATATAGGATCCTGTCTGCCGTATTTTGTGAACGCCTAAAACCAATCGTCATCAACCTGACAGATCCATATCAGTGCGGTTTTAGATCGGGAAAGTTCACCATTGACCAAATAGTCACACTACGGCAGATCTTTGAAAAAACCCATGAAACCCATGATTTTCAAGTTGCTTAGAGAGCGTTTATAGGAGTTATATAGAGCCACGTCTAGTCTTGGCAACCCTGCCAAGCTCGTCCATCTGGGCAGGATGACGATGGAGAACTCTCGCTACTCCATCAAAGTCGGAAAAAACACCACCGAGCCGCTCGACGTCAGGAAAGGTTTTAGACAAGGTGATGCGCTATCATGCTATCTCTTTAACATAATGCTTGAAAGGAGCATGTACAATCTTTTACAAATTTGTGCAACTACTCGATTACGCCGATAACATTGACAAAGTCGGAAGAACTCAGTGGGCCGTCAGTGGGGCATTTTCGAATATTGACACCGAGGCAGCAAAGATGGGCTAAGCGGTCAATGAAAGTTAAACGAAAGATATGTATGCTATCTACAAAAAGAACACCCAACATCGGTGAGTGTATGTTGTCAACATCGGATGAGGATGCCCTTGGTTACTTTGAGAGAAAAGTTCTTCGAGTGATCTTTGGTCCCGTCTGCATAGACGGCTAGCGGAGGAGAAGGTACAATGCTGAACTAAACGGCCTTTACATTACAATGGCACCGACTTAGCCAGAAAAGTTCATGTGCAGCGACTATGGCGGCTGGGTCATTTAGGGCGGATGGAGCTCAAAAAATCTTCGATTCGACCCCGGATGGACGGCGCAAGCAAGTGGAGAGGAACTTCAACCAACTTGGCCTGCACAACTGGAGGCAGCTAGCTGGCTCGTAACCGGGCTGGGTGGAGAAGTTTTTGGTAGAGGTCCAAGTCACCCCGAACTGTAGCGCCATCTTAGTAAATAAACAAATGCTAACGAGTAGACTCATTCAAGCGAAGCAAAGAAGTAAATCGGTTAGAAAATATGTGTGTAGAAGCACCACGCAGGCGGGGTTTTTATCTCCACTCCAATGGCTACTAGTGGTGAGTGGGATACTCAAAGCCCTAGATAGAGAAGGTTGCACTGTTATAGCATAAGTCATATCAGAATATCTTTGTGGCATAGAAATTAGCTTAGATTGTTAAATTGACGTTTTTCAACACCATACACTTCTTAATATTTTAAATTAAAAGTTTTTTCTATAATTTATGTAATAAAATTCCGTTAGGTACACTTTTATTTCCTCATCACAATTGCCGAGGACGGTAGTATCATATATTTGTATTCACCTATATACTCGTAAGTTTCTGAAGTGCGTTAAGCCAAAATGTATACGAAATTAAAACTGTATAATTTTTGGAGCCGTGGGCTGTGGTAGCTTCAAATTCAATTTATACGTTCCAAAAAAAGCTCCTTATTTGGACATCTGCTTTCATTTAACGCGCTCTTCTCATCCAGCTACACAAAACCCCAAATCAATTTACATTTACTTATAATTCACAAAGCGAAAAGCTATATTTGCATACTTTGCTTTATGAATTTTCACACCCTGTATCCAACGAGATCCTTCATTAATTTAAACCCTTTTAAATGGAATCGCAGGGAAGAATGTCCAAAACGTAGTTGAACGAGATTCCTCATTTCATTTTTCAAAGACTCAGTGTAAATTAAATAATGTAGGCCCCATTTTTATTTGATAATATTTTATGTACATATTTGTTGCGGAAACTAATTAGCAAAATGTGCACATTGGATGAGATTGCAATTAATATGTTTAACTAAATATCTACATAGCTTTATAGAATTACCTAATTGGTAAATTTTGGCCAACTCATTTCTAAATTTGATTTTCTTTTTTATTTGCCCTTTATTTATTGTCTACTAGTACTTTCACTTGCACTTACTATGCCTATAGGACAAAAATACTCCATTCGTGAATTTTTAAAATTTTTCTTTTTTTATTATTATAGAAAGAGGTCAGTTGCAGTCAAAATCATAGGTAGGTATGTAGGAAAAACTGATGCGTATGGAAAAGTAAGTAGTATCATATTTTATTTTAAGTTAAATATTGTAGATCTTTTTGTTAAATTATGTTGCATCACTTAATGGAGTATTAAGAAATGAATTCCTTTGTAAAAGGTATGATAGCGGCGCAGATAGCCATGGACTGTTTATATTCGGTAGCCCGATAACCTACCATAAGGCGATTAACTCCGAATGTCAAAAACACCTGATTTATGCTCTTATTCATAATAGTATTTCTTGCTCATGATGTAGATACGCTTCCAAATATCATCAACAGATTGAAGTCTTATTGCGATAGATGACATATGGAAGTTAACTTAAGCAAATCGGAAATAATGGTTTCCAGAAGACGAGGCGTTCTATCCAGGAAAGTCAATTGGGAATTCTGATGTAGACCAGTAAATACTACATATGAGAACTGCTGCACTGCTGACTCCAAAAATGATTTTTCCGAAAGATTTAGATAAGAGAAACAATTCAGCGAAAAATAACATCAACTTTGTATGGAAGAATTTTTAGTAAAAATAATTAACGCTTACAGCTAAGTGGAAAATATTCCAAGCTATATGCAGAGCCATACAATGCTATGCAGCACAAGTTTGGGGATATTCATTATTTGACGAGAATATCCTGAAAGAATTCTTAAACTTCCTGACTTTACACCAACTTATGTGATTGCGATTGAAACTGGACTGGAAAATGGGCACTTGTACACACTGGATCTGCACTTGAGATATATACATAAAACTCTTTTTGAATACGAAATTGACAGGCTACCGCAAAAAATATCGCATAAAATTTTAAGTAGAAATCTTTTCTGGGCTAAAGACTTAAACCAGCTAAGGGAAATTTACGGGCTGAAGGTGGAGGCTGTAAGCTTTCAACAAAGTGAATGGCCCCAAAAACTACTAAACCGTCTAAGTCCAATAAAACAAACAAATCAACAAAAAATGATGTAAAAATCGCTCAATAGCAAGACGAGAATTTACAAACACTTAGATCATCATATTGGGTAGCATTATTTTAAACAAGGTTTTGATCGAGCTAAAGTAATGTGGATTTTTAAAGCTAGACCTGCCGACTCTAATAGAAATACGCCAAGAAACTGCAGATTTTGTATGTGAATCCATTGAACACTTTATGAGAAGATGTCCCATATTAAACGGATATTGTATCAAATATTTCGGGAAAGATAGACTACAGAAAGAAGAAATGATTGATGTCTTCTTCTTCTTCCTTTTTTCAGAGAGATTATGACCCGAGAATAAGGGATCATAACCCTCCCACTTCACCGCATTTCTACTGATCAGCATGTGGGGTTCACATATTTGACCTCAATGAATTGCCGATATCGTCGCATTTGTCTGATCCAGGCGTTAATAGGCCTGCCTTTCCTACATCGCGATGTCTTTGGAACGTGTATTGGTATTGCCTTTTTAACAGGGTTCAAATGATGTCCTCTTTGAGCCCGGCAATACCAGCATAGCTGGTCGCGCTCTATCTTTTGTACGATGGTTTCCTTGATGTGGAAACTTCCACGGATCTTCGAACTTTTTATCCGATCAAGCTTTGTCACTCCTGCTGTCATGCGAAGAATCTTTATCTCAGCTGCCGTTAATTTACTCTCATACGTTTTGTACATCGTCCAACATTGTGAACGGTATGTGCTGGACGCACAACTGCGATGTAGAGCCTACCTTTCAACTTAGGTGGCATTTTTCTGTCACAGAAGATAGCGGAATTTTCTCACCGCTTCATCCACCCTACGCTTATGCGATGATTGATGTCGTCATCACAAGTTGCTTTGCTATTGATCATAAGTGCCAGATATTTGAACTTTTCGCGCTTGGGAAGCACTGTTCCATTCAAATAAATGTCTTTAATAGGCGTGAGTGGATCAGAGAAGAGGCAGCACAAGTACACTGTCTTTTTTAAACTAATGCGATACCCAATTCCCTCCAGAACATTCGCCTACACATCAAGTGCTCTTTGAAGAGATCTAGGATCCTCACTTATGATGGCTCCATCGTCAGCAAAGAATAACTGATGTACCTTGGGGTCCATCACTTTACCCTCAAACAGATAATCAAGGACTGTAATAAAGAGCAAAGGACTTAAAACGCTTCACTGGTACACCCCGACTTTGATTAAGAACTCTTCGGTTACTCCAGCCGGGCATCTTTGTCTTGTCTTTGTTCCTTCGTACATGTCCATGATCATCTGTACATACGTTTCTGGAACCCCTCGACGTCTTAGCGCCACCCATATCAGATCTCGTGGTTGTCCGTCGAACTCCTTTTCAAAGTCAACCAATACAATATGCAAATCCTTTAAGGAATCACGAAGTTTTTTCATTATGATCCTTATACTTTAGATTGCATCTGTGGTTGATTTACCCGCGACAAACCCGCACTGAGCATCAGATAGCCGTATTATTTTTCGCTGTCGGCCACCAAATACCTGCTCAAAGATCTTCATGGTGTGTGACATCAACTTGATCGAACGGTAGTTATCAAACTTTCGCGTATCACCTTTCCCTTTGTATACAGGGAGAAGGTAGCTTTCCCTTCATTGATTCGGCGTTGGATCACCTCTCACGAATTTGGAGATAAGAATTCTGATCCATCTGAACCCGACGTCTCCCATCTTTTTCCAGAACTCAGAGGGCATCTCGTCTGGCCCAACCGCTTTTCGTTTTTTGGAGTATTTGACCGCATCACCAACTTCTTCGACTGTAATGTGGGGTATTTTTTCACAATTAGGGATGTCTCTTGGAAAATATAGTCGGGGAAACTGTTTATTCAAAAGATCTTCACAATACTGCCGCCACATCTGCAGAATTTTGTCGTCATCCACATGAAGCTGGATGAACTTTGGCGAACGAATCTCCTGAGCATTCCTCCTTCTTTGGGCGGCTATTTTGAAGATGGTTGCGCTCTTGTCTATATTGTGTCTTCGCAGCTCCTGGATAGCCTGGTTTGCATCGGCAACCGGGGAAGATATTTTCTCCAGATACAGCATTTATACAGGCCCTCCGCACTCTCTGCTTGAAGCTGGGCGCACTTCTTCTTCGCTTTTTTCTTGCAGCATCTGTATTGCACTTCGAGACGAGCATTTTCATTTCTATTGTTAGAGGAGCACTTTGACCAAGCTTTGAAAACCCTTTTCTTCTCATTTATCACTTCCTTAGCTTCATCACTCCACCACCATGTTTCTTTGGCGTGTTGATGGTGGCCTTTTGAAGCTGCTAGTAGTGATTTGGCCTTCTTTAAGCAAGTTTGCTGTAGGGAATCTCACATATTTTCTGCTCTGCACTCCTCATCCTCAGCTCCGGTGATGGTGAGAGATGTAATTTTTCATCACGAAAACAAAAGCCTCGCCTTCTTTGTCTAGATTGTACCACTTGATTTTCTCAGAGACCCTTGTTTGTTTGCTTTTCTTTGGCGGCTTCATAAAAATGTATGTTAGTAGGAGACGGTGTTTCCGAGCGACCGCCTCTCCCAGGATCACTTTGCAATCTTTTATCCGAGGCTTCATGAAACTGCCTACCAAATGGTAGTCAATCTGGGTTTCATCTCCACCACTGGTAAAAGTGATCAGATGTCGGCTTTGTTCGATGAACATGGTATTTAACACGATAAGACCGTGTGATTTGCACATGGTTAGGATGTCTTCGTTTGACTTCCCGACATGTCCATTCAAATCTGCTCCAACAAACAGAAACTCTTCCTTTGCGATGTTCTTAATGTGATTGTGGAAATCTATCCAAAATGCATCTTTATCTCTCTGATCGCACCCATTTTGGCGAGCATATGCGCTGACAATATTCCACACCTCTCCTTGTATTACTAGTTTGAAAAACATCAAACGATCGCTGGACTTCGAAATACTTAAGACGCTACAAAGCAGCTCTGCCGCAAGGATGATACCGATTCCGTTCCGTAGTAGAACATCTTGCAATCTTTTGTCCTAACGTCCGAAAAACGTGCCCGATTTCCGGTGTTTTTCCACTTCGTCTCTTGGACACACAAGATATCCACCCGCCCTCTATTCATCATTTCTTCCAGCTCGTAACTTCGACCGGTCATGCTTCCAACGTTCCAACTCGCGACCCTCAAATTTCGACAAAACTGTTTCATTATTTTGCTAGCTCATGATTAATATCTTAAATAGAGTAACTGATTTAAATTGGAATAAATTAATCCATTATATTACTAGTGCTTTGTCGTACAGAAAATGAATAGTAAACCAATTCAGTATTTAAATATAAATATCATCTTATCTTGAATACTATAAAACCAAAGTCGATTTTCCTTGTGAACACCGTTTCTCGAAAACTACTAGACGTATGTAGGTTCTTGAAATTGTGCACAGTTATTCCTTATTAAGAGACTTGGGAATATACGCGTAGCTACATATGTACATGCATATGCATGTGTAAACATATAACTATTGCAATATTTTTCCATTTTGTTAGATGAGATGTTGTTGATCGTTGGATTTGTCCATATTTTAGAATGTTTTAATGAATTTAAAATAAACTGTGTGTTGGAAGAGCGGGTTTGCGTATGATCTGGTGGGATTCCCACGGGGGAAGTTATAATTGAGTTTACACATTTTCGGTATTGTATTCAGTTGGCAATTATATTAGTACAAGTAAATAACCGTCAACTAAAATGCGGGCGAAGCAAGGCGAGCACTACCATGTCATATAAAATGGATTATTTCTTATGCTTAAAATTGAATGAATATGAAATCATTTGCAATCAAATTAATATATATATAAAAGTAATTCTAACTAAAACCTCTGACAGACGACTTTTAGTCACAGTCGTACGTGCACTATTCCAGCATTATGTGTTAAGGTCCATTCACAGCTCAGCGACCTGCGAATGCCCAAACTGCGAACAAACAGTTTTTAGCACATTTATAAGCACGCAATTTTATTATTCCAAAAGAACGGAGCTTAATTTATCTATCGATTAATATATAAAAAGTTGAATTGTAATTAGTTTCTGCGAAGGAATTAACAATTCGCCGATTTTTCCGCGAATAAGCGAATGCTTTTTGCGAACTGTCAACTTTTATTCACATTCCACACATGTAGGACGCAATCCACATTCCCGCGACCCGAAAACATTCGCGGGAGTTTAACTTTACAATTCTTTTGTTTTGTTCTTGGTGGATAGGATCGTGGTTGAATTTATCGAAAGAAGGTAAGATATAACCTTCTCAATGAAAGTCACGATGTGTATTTATGCATTTTTCACGTTTAGGCAATTAGTTACAAAATGAATGACAACTGAAATTCGCGGATTGCCGCGACTAGATAAAAAAGTAGCTGTGAAAGAAATGTCAGAATTTGCGAATATTCACTCGTTCGCATTCGCAGGTCGCTGAGCTGTGAATCGACCTTTACTACATATTTTTGTAAACACAAGTTAATTTAAAATAAAGAACCATTATTATTATTATTATTATTGAGTTATTTAATTTGCACTATCTCTACAAATCGTAGGATATCATTCACCTGTCTTACCAGTTTGTTTCGAAAGTCTAGGCTCAAAGGGGGGTCCGGGTTTTAAACCAAGCACAACCATTTGCTTTCATTACATTATCAGGATAGAAACTCCCTCACGATTCGGCAACTATCCAAAATCACAGCTTTCTGCATATCCTTTACAATCTTTGCCTTTAAGTTTAGGATTTGCAGACTGTTCATCGTTGACTTCATTGACATCGTTGAGGCATATATTTCTGGATCTTACCAAGATGAGTGGAACCAATGTTATTGTTATTCACAACTGCAAAGTCCAGAAGAATGGTTTGCCTTTGCTCCTTATTGTGGATAACAATATCAGGCCTGTCTAGAATGTTGGCATCGGTATGAGCTGATCTATCCCAGTAGATTGTATAGTCGGACGTATCTATGACTGCTCAAGGAGTGTACTTACAATATGGCGTAGGTGTTTTCGATGTTAATATGCCATACTTTCTTATAAACTCTTGGTGAACTATTTTGCCCATGTTGTCGTGGCTAAGTTGTAGGCAGCATTTGCAAGTGTAGTACACCCAGCGAGCTTGTGTTGCATGTTTTCACGTGCAGCTCCGCAGCGGCGGCAGTTATCTGACTGGACTGCCAGATCCCTAACAATAAACTTAAGGTAGTTCTTCGTTTGTACAACTTGGTCTTGGATGGCTATCATCAACCCTTCAGTTTCCGGGTACAAATTGCCAGATCGAAGCCAGGATTTTGTTAGGGCTGTGTCGACAATCTGTTCCTGCATCTCGTTGGGATGTCTTCCATGCAATGGTTTGGCCTTCCACCGTGTGTATATATCCTGTGGGGTATTCACTGCCTTCACTAGATGGGTTCCGTTTTTCATACCCACTGGAGAGAATTTATCACCGGCATTGAGAACCGCGCAATGAAGAAGAGATGTTGCTACTTTGCTTGAAAAATATCTGAAGATGTTATCAGTTTGTTTATTTACCAGATTCTTGATGCTGACTATCCTTCTGCCTCCTCTATCTCTAGGGAGGTAAAGTCTCTGGGTTGCAGCTTGCGGGTGATGGTAAGGGTATTTCGTTAGCAGCGTATGTACTTTCCTATCTATTTAATCTAGGTCAGTTGCACTCCATTTGATAATAGCTGCAGAATATGTTATTAGTGACACAGCATACGTATTTACAGCCGCTGTCATATTTTTTGAGTGCAGTGATGTCCTTAGCACTCGTTCCAAGCGGATACATAGAGACTTTCTTACGCAGCTTTTTACAGAGGTGTGTTTTATCATCCTCTTCTGCTCAATTCCGAGGTACTTGTTAACTTCGGACTCTTACTGTGATGCAATTGTTTCGTTGCCAGTGGTTGTATATTCAAGTCCTCTAGACATCTTGCCTCTTATGATGGTTACAGTTTTGCACTTCTGTTTACCGAACTACATTTTTATATCATTGGAGAATCTCTCAACAATTTGGAGCAGTTGTTTCATGCTACTGGCAGTGCTAGCGTATAGTTTGATGTCGTCCATGTATGTACATGAGGTAAGTTAGTTTGATACTTTGTACACTGTTCATTATCTCAATAAATGACGTAAACAGGTTTCGCTGTTTGGCGCATGCTTGGCCAGTGACAACAGAATCGATGACAAGCGGTTCTTTACATCCATACGACCCCCTTTAACATCCTTTCTGTTGCTCTGCAATTATATTGTTGTCATTGCAATGTTTGCTGATAAGCATTGTTAAGCAAGATGTTATTAGGTTATAGAGGCTATCGAGGCAAGTGATGGGCCGATATGATTTCATGGGTCTTCAGTATTGTTATCCTTGGTGACTAAATACGTGAGGCCTTTGCAAAGATAACTAGGAAAAGTGGTCGGGTCTTGAATGAATCTGTTGATTTCACGACACATTACATCATGTAGGGCAGAAAACGTCTTGTTCCAGTAATTATGAATTCCATCGGGGCCAGTGGCTTTCCAGCTATGCAGTTTTCTAATAGCCAGAGAGAACACTTCCGAAGAAACATTAGCTTCTGCCATTGGCTCGATGAGAGGTGTTTGAATTTGTCGTAGCAGTTGGGAAGATTGATTATAGGAACTGCTGGGTGACCATATTGTTGATCCGAAATTTAGAAAGTCTTCTTCCTTAGGTAGTAGCCCAGTGTTTACACTATTTCCCTCAAGTTTCTTGTTATTGTCGATTTGATTTTTTATAACGGCGAAGGCGTTTAGCATAGAGCCTTATCTTCTGTTTAACCGTATCCAGTACTTTAACTACAGTGCGATTTATGTCGTTATGAGGAGCATGTTCCAGATACTTCCACTTTAGTCTTAGAATTTTTCTGCGCATCATGCGATTAGGATAGGCAATGAACAATGTAAGTTTACCAGCATCCATATGCAAGCCTTCGATTTTGTTACACAGTCGTTTCAGCCAATGCGGGTCAGAAGTCTCAGATTTATATGGGTTCTCCTTTTGTTCTTCGCGAATTTTTACTCCGATTGACTTAATAACGGCATATGAAACGCAGTAAAGGAAAAGGTCCAGTAATTTAAAGTTGGATATCTCGCCAATGTAGCGTGGGAGAAATATTCTATTCATGAACTCTACGTTGGTCTTAAGTTTGTAGTTTTGACGTGGTTTGGGGAGGCTAGGTCTTAGAGCCGGTTCTATTGAGGTGAACTTAAGGATAGCAACGTCAAGTTCCTGTTGAAGACTCTGTATGTTAACATCGTTATAGTCAACAGCACGCGCTTCGTTGTTATTGTCTGCGCCGATGTTGTTTCTATTGTCTGCAATGATGTTATTATTATTATTATTACTCCTATCTACTCTTAATCTTTTTTTTTAAATAAGGGTAACCCAAATTGCGTTTTTTTTTTAAATAATTCGGACGAAAGTAGGTGAAATTTCTATTGCATTGTACGAGTGCATTTATCATACATTTCTCTAAAATGACGACGCAAAATGTTAAGTGATCATCTCTTCAGTGAATATGCATACTAAATAAAAAGATAGAAATGAGTACAAAGCAGTAAAAGGACAATATGTTTCTCTTGGTTACATATTATACACCATTTAAAAAAAAATAATAAAGCCGAATTTATTTTTGGATTAATTGTTGCAGTTCAAAAAATGTAAAAGTCCTTTATTAAGCCAACGTTTTAGTTAAACATCACTGTGAAATTAAAAATCATCGTTCATTGATTTGGAAGATGACTTCTTCCATTGCCATCTATCGAGTGAAATATTTGTATACTACATAGCTATTTAGTCGCACAATAAGGACGCAAATGAGTGTGATTCAGCATTAATTCATTGAAATTATTCAGGTGATGTCAACAAATTGAGTGCCAATTGAAATGATTGAAGAAAACACCCCAAAAGAAGGTACCGGGTTATCATTACGTGATTGTGTTTTTAAGGAGCACTTACTTATTTTTTGGTAAACCTTTGGTAAGTCTGCATTAGGTTAATTTACCGAAATAATTAAATTCGCGAATTCTTTAGATGTTATTATCTGGTGTACGCACGTACAACACTTTGTCATATACACGTCTGCTCTTTAGAATTACAAATGCTGTACGAGTATGTTCGTAAATTGCCCTTAGTTTTAAGGCTGTATGCCAATTGCTGTTTAAAATTTAGCTAGTATCTAAATGATACATTTTGAAGTGAATAATAGATAAATATTAACACAGACATAAACATCGATTGTGTCAACAGGGAGTTTATTTGGCGTGCCTTACGCAGGAGAGGTATTCTCGATAAATTAATTGCTATTAGCAAAGCTACATAGTAAGTAAGTAAGTAAGTAAGTAAGTAAGTAAGTACAGCTACATATGATGGATCCAAATGTCACGCACAGAGAAAGGTTGTCTGAAGAATTCGAAATCTAAGGTGGGGTAAGGTGTGTTTTTTTGCAGCATTGTCGACGGGAAATGGAGGAATTCGATAGAGTCATACATTCCATCTGAAACATCTTGACTACGGTGGCGATGTGAGAGAAGGAGACACGGCAGTTGAGGAAAAGTTAGGGAGAGCTGAGGCACATTTCCAGAAACCATACACTATGGCACGTAGGCGTAGTAGAGGCTCTAGGATCTACAAGGGGATACAGTAACATAGACATTATCGAAGATATGCTACATTTAATAGGGTTATAGACATAAAAAAAAACTCCTGTATACACAGTTATTACACAATGATTTGGAAGTGATGTATATGTTTTGTAATCATTGGATAGCAGCATGAGAGATGGTGACTAAGTCAGCTGGTTTGCCTCTGGATAGGATTTCCGCAATCGCAGTATAGGGTGCCGGCCACTCTGCCTTTGTTGAAATTCGTGGTTCGTTCGCAGTTAGAACACGCACCCATATTTTCTTTTGTAGGTCTTGATCTACTGATATCGATGTAGGGTCTTGTATTGTTAGTTTAGGTAAATGAGTGCTCTTGTTGACGGAGATGTCAACGGCTCACTTAGACTACATGTTCCTACTTTCCACTGATTCCTATTTGTTTAAAAGCCACGGGAACCTACAATTTTAATTTTTAGCCACTAGCTTAACCACGTAGACGAATAGCTCTTGTATACGAAGCGTGTTCTTCATAGAAGAAGAATTCCACCTTATTTATTCTCCACTAAAAGTTCTTTTTGCTTAGCTCCTGTCCTACATATAGGGGCGATTTTCCTTCTACATAGCCCAGAAAAAAGTGTGTCGGACCACTGAGCATAAAGTTTAGTGTTCACATCACAGAAAACACCTAAAAGTTTTTCCACTGTTCCGAATTATTTAAATGCAGGGTTATGTTTCGGCTGAAAGAGTGGCGACAGTTTTGTATTCGCGAGCTTGTTACTAAGGTGAAAACAGGTAACTTCCATTTTACTTCTTTTAAGACACACTCCCTATTTTCCGAAGCTTAATCTGACAAGGTCTTTAGTGAAGATTGCTACCATGTGAGCCATTATCCGGTGCTGTGTGGTTATAGCGAAGTCGTCCATATATGAAGATTTTCTTAAACGTGTTCCTCAAAGATCATGAGTGGACTGGTGAAACGAAGCGTCACTGATGTTTTGAAATTGGCCTGATTACCTGCTTTAATGAGTGTCATCAGCGTCAACACTTAGTCGGAACAACTACGCCCAGGTCTAAGTCTAGCTTGTTCTATAAGAACCACTGCGCTCATGGCAGGCTTCCACTCAACAGAGCAATCAGTCCGAAGCTTTCTGGTTTGTCGCTTGGCTTACCAGGTTTAAGCAAGACGAATATTTTTATTTTTTTAAGTTCGTCGGGAGAGTGCAGTGCTTGCAGTATTTAAGGGAAGAAGCGCGAATTATATCTTTAAATTTGCCTTTAATAGTTTAATTAAAAATCACTTTTTCACTTTATTTAGTAATAGTATATTACAGCATCCACAAACAGTACTCTTTGCACAGCATTATCAATGAGCTAAGTATGGCGACACTACTGCCAAACTGTCATCGTGCTCAGCAGTTTGCTCCACATTCCACAATTTACTTCTACAGACATCTAGCGTCTTCAGACAGACATTTCAAGATATTCGGAAATGATCTAGAGGTTCAGTAGATGGCATACAGTCGATAGAATAGAAAATAGCGATCAGCAAGTGTCATTAATGTGAAAGTTATTTTTTTTACTTTTCATGAGTAGATGAAAATCTTCATGAGGCACTATGAGACACCGTGTACTCATAGTAGTGTCAGATTTCTACTGACTAAAAACACACTTCCCTTATTGTTTACTACGACAAAGTTAACTACTTATCTAGTAGTTATCTTGCAGCTTCAAATAAAAATATTCGCGTGAGGTAGGTAGATTTCCAGCAATAGCACCTGCTGATACCGTCATTACATGCGGCTACTTCTTATTGTGCTAAATTGAAAGGTTTCGTTCTTTGGAGTCGGCGAGTAAGGTTTGTCACTTCCAAAGTTTGGAGTGTGGCACGGTTGCAATGACCATGAAAACGAACACGGAGCTTGCGATGGAAGCACCGTATTCGACGGTGGCTATCCCTAAGTCTCTTATACTATTACAGAGAAAACTTGGAAGACTAGATCTGCACACCACTTTATTTGTTTTCTTTTGACGTGGCTTGAGCATACCACCTTGATCAAAAATCCAGGAATAAAAACCGTGTGGCGCTCCCATCGTTCCGATTTGAGTTCTGTTTTCTTTGTTAAGTTGGTACATCTGTTGTTGATATTCCCTCTAAGTTTTAGCATCGTAGCTTGACATTTGCAAAAGTTACGTAGCCAAGAGTACATCTATCTCTGTGTGTGTTGGCGATTTTTTACCAGACCAGAATTGTGGGCAGA
This sequence comes from Brachypalpus laphriformis, assembly GCA_945910035.1. Classification (NCBI taxonomy): domain Eukaryota; kingdom Metazoa; phylum Arthropoda; class Insecta; order Diptera; family Syrphidae; genus Brachypalpus; species Brachypalpus laphriformis. Next base: position 92,522,250 of record OX246754.1, read on the forward strand.
AATCTCGTGGATTTTGCACCATGATAACGCACCGTCGCACAGTGCCATCATTTTTCGTAATTTTTTGACGAAAAATGCAACAAATACCATCCAACAGCCACCGAATTCACCTGATTTGGCTCCCTGTGACTTCTTTCTGTTCAATCGAGTTAAAAAACCATTACGGGGAACGCGTTTCAGCAGCCGAGAGGAAGTAATGGAAAAATCGTAGGAAGCACTGATGGACATACCGAAAACCGAATATAAAAAATGTTTCGAAGGTTGGATCAAGCGCTGGCATAAGTGTGTTGCAGTCGATGGGGAGTACTTTGAAGGGGACAATATAGATTTAGATGAATAAACTCGTATTTTTAATTTTCTGAATAAATTCCGGGAACCTTTTGATCAAGGTGGTATGTTAGCGCTCCTGTAGATTGCAGCTTTTCTTTTGTTTTTGTCCAAAGAACTTTACTTTGCTCGCCTCTCGCCTTTACGTTGATGGGTTTATTTTCGGTCGTTGCGCTTGGCTTAACTGTTTGACGTCTATCTTCGAACGGTTTTGCGTTCTGTCGTAGAGTAATTTTAATGCGTCGCGTCTTTTTTTGAAGCTCTTTCGCCACTTTGCAACCTATTCAAAATAGTTTTAACGTTGTAAATATCGTCTATTTTTTCGCTCCTTTCAAAAGTAAGCATAAAGAGCGGAAGTGCATGCTTGACCAAGATTTCCTGGCCTTGTTCCGTTTGTTACTTCACCTTCTTAAGGATATTAATGGCGTTAGGAATTTTAGAATCTTTTGCTTTGAGGTCGAGTGGAGCCCCCTTGCTATAAAACGCAGTGGTCTTTTTGACTTATTTTCATAAGTGTACCACTGGATCTTTCCATGTTTAATTTTTGTGATATTGCTCGGTAGCCATAGGAGTCATCGACGTTAGTTTTCCAAGCATTGTTCCTGAGTGACGTTTCTTTGAATTTCGATGTTCTCGTTATGCCAATGACGTTTATTGCATGCGAAGAACGTGCCTTAGCTCGAGTTTGTTTTTGTTTAGACTCATTTTGCGTATCTTCTTTACGCGGCTCGATTTCGGCGAAGAGCCAGCTTTTCGTTTTTTGCTAGTTCTTTTCTTTAAGCCGCAATTCGTTTCGCGTGCTAGGTCTTCTTCGTCCTTGTGATATTTGGGACTAGCTGGACGGAGAGGGGTAACTTCGCGTTCTTTTTGTAAAAACGTCTACCTACCTACGTCTACCTCTCTTTTAAGCTCTTAGTAGAGTAGATCCGTTGCATTAAGCTTAATACGAAAATAATTTGTTTCGTTCTCAAAGTGAGTCCCGTTTCTCGTGCGCTTGCACTTCCGGCTGACTTCTTTTCCCGGAGACATTCGGTCTTAACGGTGAAGACCGAGGTACCCTTGAACTTCTTATAAATTGCAATAATTGGCTCTCCCATGAATCCGTAGAGCCTACCTCCGAGGATGGTGGATTTTTCAGTAAACCTGGACTGCCACCTGGGGTATTATATCTTCTTATCTTTGGTTAGGTTAGGTAAGGTGGCTGACCTGACAGAGTCAGGGTACACTTAGACCATTAAGGTCCAGTGTGATACCACATGTTGTTTGTACCGGAGGAATCACTGGGTACTCGGGAACGTTTACCTTTCTCAGGAGGGCTATGGCTAAGAATTGCTGTGCCTGTAGTGGCTAAGTAGGGTGACTGACTCAATCAACCCTAAAGTCAAGGTGGACCGGGAAGGTAAAGTGTGCATACGAGTATTGGGATGATTGATTCAATCGAACCCCTTGTACTGTTGTGCAAATTGTATTGGCTGGTAGTGGGGCCTGGGTGACTGTGAAGGTGTAGGGATGCATAAGAGTAATAGATTCAATCGAACACTTGGTACTACTATGCATTTGGTGTTGGCTAGGTCGGGTGACTGATTTAATCGAACCCTTCATACCTAGGTGGACCCTGGAGGTAGTGGGGTGCAAAAGAGTAAATAAGGTGACTGATTCAATCAAACCATTGTATTATTATGCAGTCGAACTGTGTGTAATGTGGTTATAGGTTTGGCTAGGTAGGGTGACTGAATCAATCGAACCCTTAGTATTTAGGTGCACCGTGTAGGCAGTAGGGTGCGTAAGAGTAGTAGAGATGATTGGCTCAATCAATCGCTGTTACTGATATGCAGTCGTGGTGTTGTGTTTTACCAGTGCTAGTCTGGTATGGTTTGAGAGGGTCATCTGTCGTCAATGGGAGATGACTGCTACATTACAAGCCTCTTATGGGTAGATGGTGACGAATACAGCGTGGGGTGGGGATAGTGACTGATTCAATCGAACCTATTGCTATGCTGCAGGTGACTATGAGTAACCCGCATGAGTTACATCCCGTTGTAAGGAGGGGGCGAAGTGTAAGCTGTTGTGTCAGCTAAACCAGTTATATTTTGATATAAATCTATATAAATTTACAATGTCTATGTTAGGCAGATCGCTTAGGTCTTTAAAGAACTATTCACCTAGTAGTCTCTTTCTCATAGTAGCTAGCGCTGGGCAGGTGACATGGAGATGAATGTTGTTTTCCTCTTCTTCATCATCTATGCAACTTCTGCAGAAATCATTTGATAGGACTCCCATTCTAATGGCATGTCTACCTATCAGGCAGTGTCCTGTGATTTTTCCTAATGTGATGTGTATGTTTCTTCGGTTTAGAGATAGGAGTCTTTCTGTTTCCTTTACGTCTAGGCCAGATCTTTTTGGACGATATGCACGTACATAAGTTATTCCATCAGTTTTTTGCAATTGCTAGTGCTTCGTTGAGAATGCGAAGTTTCATCGTTTGTATTGGGGCTGCCTGTACTTCTCTGTTATCAGTTAGAGGTAAACTGGTGCCTAGTTTAGCTAGTTCATCTCCTTTGCAGTTGCTTGCAATATATCTTTGTCCCGGGACCCAGCACAGAGTAATGTTGCATCAGTCCCCAATCTCATTAAGAGATTCGCGCAATGTTGAACCAAATTAGATATGGCGTTTCCAGAGCTTTGATCGCTGACTGACTGCCTATATAGAGGACGATAGACTTACCATCTATCGGGTACAAAGAGAGTATTCGCGTTACTTCACGAATAGCCGATACTTCCGCTTGCAATGTAGTGCAGTGGTCCGGAAGTCGGAGAGCTGCGTTTAGCAGATGTACATCGGAGAAAATACCCAATCCAGTACCCTCGGATGTTTTGGAACCATCTGTGTAGATTTCAATTGCGACGTCATTGAGAATATGGGGATATATTTGATGTTGAAATCATTTAATGGAGATAAGTAATCTGTATCTTTAAGATTGGGATTTCGAAGAATTTTCATGTGGCCAATTTGTGAAATTGACCACTGTAGAGATTCTCTGAATCTTAGGGCTATTTTAGAGGCTACCAATTTTCCGAATATATCAGTGGGAAAAATGTGTAGTATAATCTCTAAGGTGGCTGTGGGAGTGGACCTGAGAGTCTCTGTGATGCAGGTACATGCTAATCGTTATACTCGTTTAATAGTGTTGGTGTTGCACTTTATCTCAAGTGCAGGCGACCAGACGAGAGCGCTTTAAAGCAGGATTAGTCTGATCCGTTCAGTTTTGGACGGATTTACGTTAAGACCAACGCTGTCCGTCCATTTTGCTATTATATTTAGCACTGAGTTCATTAGATCTCTCAGGGTTTGGGGAAATTTTTCTGAAATGACTATGGCGATGTCGTCCGCATATGCAACGACTTTATAGCCTTTATTTTCTAGTGAAGTGAGTAGTTTTTTCACTACCAATATCCAAAGTAGCTTTAGGAGAACACCCTCCTATTCTACAACTTGGTACGAGTAGAATAGTACCAGAGCTCGGACAGAATTTGTTTGCTATTCAGTATTCATTCTATCCAGGTCCGCAGGCAGTAATCAACCTTCAGGTCTACGAGTGCTCTTATGATGGATACTTACTTACTTACTTACTTAGGTGGCGCTACAGTTCGGGGTGAACTTGGGCCTCAACTAACAAGCATCTCCATTTAGCTCGCTCTTTAGCTAATTGCCCCCAGTTGCGCGCTCCAAGTTGGTCGAGATCCCCTTGAACTTGTGCGCGCCACCTACGGCGAGGAAATCCTCTACTGCGTCGTCCCTCCGGGTTAGATTCGACGTTCAATACGCAGTTTTTTGACTAGGTCGATGTCGCTCTATAGCCCGTATAGTTCGTAATTGAATCTTCTCCTCCAAAACCCGTCAACACAAATATCTTACGAAGAATTTTTGTCTCAAAGCGACCAAGGATAATGATGATATCTCTTTTAATAAAGTCCATGTTTCAGCTTCGTAAAGCAGGACTGGGATGATCAGGGTCTTATACAGAGTCTCCTCAGTTGTTCGAGATAGGGCTTTACTGTCGAATTGCCTTATAAGCCCAAAAAACAGCGATTGCCAAGAGTTATTCTTCGCTTGATTTCTGCGCTGATCTAGCTTTTAGAGTTTATAGCAGAACCAAGGTAGACAAAGTCCCTTACTACCTCGAAGTTATAGCTACCCACTGTGACGTTCTGTCCACTTCGTCGGTGTTGATTGTCCGTTTTTGTTGACAGCATATACTTGGTTTTGCCCTCGTTTATCGCTAAACCCATTTTGTCCGCTTCCGCCTCAATGCTTGCAAACGCACCGGTGACAGCCCACTGTGTTCTTCCAATAATGTCAATATCGTCGGCGTATGCAAGCAGTTGTACAGAGTTGTGATAGATTGTGCTTCCGGTGTTGGCTTGTGAGTTCCGCGCAATCCGTTTAAGTACAATATTAAAGAAGTCACATGACAGCGCGTCACCTTGTCTAAAAACTTTTTTGACATCAAAGGTCTCGGTGAGGTCTTAACCGACCTTGATGGAGAAGCGAGCGTTCTCCATCGTCATCCTGCACAGACGGACAAGTTTGGCAGGGATGTCAAAACTAGACATAGCTCTATAAAGCTCTTCTCTATAGATGCTGTCATAGGCGGCCTTGAAATCGATAAAGAGGTGGTGAGCATTGATTTGGATTTCCAGGATTTGCCGAAGTGTGAAGATTTGATCGATGGTGGACTTTCCTGGCCTAAAACCGCTGATAGGGTCCAATCAGGCTGTTGATAAAAGGTTTCAGGCGTTCACACAATATCGCAGAAAAGATCTTATATGCGATGTTGAGGAGAGTCATGCCTCTATAATTGGCGCAGTTGAGGGGGTTCCCGTTCTTGTGGATCGGGCAAACAATGCTGAGATTCCATTCATCAGGCATACACTCGTCTGACCAAATCTTAGAGATGAGTTGGTGTATGTACTCTACCAATTCAACACCAGCTGCCTTGAGTTCAGCCGGTAAGCCGTCAGGTCCAGCGGCCTTGTTGGATTTCAGCTCAGATATTACTTCGTTTTGGTCAGGTAGACGGAAATATTGACTATCATCGCCTATGTTGAATGGTTCATTCTGCCTGACAGCGGGATGTTGGTCTTCGTCGCCGTTATACAGTCTGCAGAAGTAGTTTTTCCATATTCTCAGCACCAACTGTTCTACTACGAGGTTTCCATTTTTATCTCTACAGGTTTCTGTACAGGTATTGCTTTTCTGACACATTCTTTTTACCTTTTGATAAAACTTCCGTACATTGTTCCTGGAGTATAAACTCTCGACATTCTCAAACGCGCGCTTCTCATGCTCTTTCTTCTTTTTTTTGGAGAAGCCGATGTTCTTCCCGTCTCTTTTGCTCGTAGAGCTCACGAGCAGCTCTCGTCTTCCTTTGCAGCGCCGCTTTGTATGCCTCTTGTTTTGCTGCATTCACTCGCCGGCATTCTTCGTCAAACCAAGGGTTTCGCTATGGTGTGCGAGCGAGACCCAGCACATCAGTCGCGGCGTTTCTGATGGCATGTTGCCAGCGTTGCCACTGGTCTTCGGCACATGATGCTGGCGACATAGGGGTGATTGAGAGATTTCGTGATACGCGTTCAGCGAGAAGTCTGGCGGTCTCTTGCCATTGTAGGTTTGCGACGTTAAATTTTCTCACAGTGATTCTTCTTTGTTGCTCAGATTGGGATATCCGCACTCGTACTTTGGCTACAACAAGGTAATGATCCGAGTATGTGCAATGTATTCACTATGATGGATACTGTATTGACGTTACTGAAAAAGCCTTCTATGTCGAGGAATAATACCTTGATTAATGTATATTTTTTAACGGCAAGGAATTTTCCAATGGTGCCCATTAGCTAGTGTAGAGCTGTTTCCACTGAAAAGTCTTTCCGATAAGACTGGGAATTAGATAAGGTTTGTACCTTGAGTTTTGAGCGAATATAATTATCAACTAGTCTTTCCTGAGTTTTCAGAAGGAAAGAGGAGAGGCTAATTGGTCTGAAATCTTTTGGATTGTAGTGTGAGGTCCTACCGCCTTTCGGTATAAAGACCAGCTTAAATTTTTCCATGAGGGGGTATAGCCGAATTTAAGGCAACTATTGAAGATCTCGTGGCGCCAGGGGGCTCAGAGTTTTATACACTTTTGTAATTCTACTGGTATTATGCCATCTAATCCTGGAGATTTATATGGGAGGAAGCTATTATTGTATCTTGTGGGTCTTAACTATTTCAACGGAGACATCCAAGGTTGGGTGGTGGTGTGATACATATGTGTCTGTATCTATAGAGTTTCCTGGGAAATGAGTGCCCGTGAGTTTGTCTTTCATATATTGCTACAGAATAACCTCCACGATTCTCGTTGAGCTTTCTTTATCTCTCTTTTGTATACCCTGAGACTGTTCTTATAGCTATCCAAGTCTTCTGGGGATCGTGAAGACTTAGCTATGTTCAATTGTTTCCTACTACCATTTCGGAGTTTTGCTATCCTCGCATTCCACCAAGGTGGTTTGGTACCATTTTTGTGTCTGCTGATCGGACAAGCTTTTGAGAAGGCTTTATTCATTGCTTTGGACACTTTGTCTACCATATGATGAGTGAGAAGGTGAGTGTGGTTGGATTATTTCAGTATTAGGCTCTTTGTCAAGATATGAGTTATAAACCTGTCAATTAGTGTTGCTAGAAAAAAAAATTAGTGTTCCTAAGGGATTTTGGTGGAGGTTTGGTAAATTCCAGGTAACATTTATTTATTTTTTTTTAAGTAGTTTTCATTTCGCGAAAAAATGACGTTTTGCAGGTACCTTCACATTAGAAGTTCCTGGTAGCTCCGCAGTTTAGACGCGGTTACTCATCGCGCTAAGTCTAAAGGTTTGGTTCTTTGTAGACGGCGTAGTAAATTTCTTTCTTCCAAAACTTGGAGGACTGTAATATTTACGTGACTTTCTAGTCGACTTTTATGCTTTCTCGCGTAGTTTTTGATTTCGTCTTCTACAGTTTTAATGCTTAGATCTCTATGGATATCACTATTTCTAATATACAATGGCGCATTAACAATACCTCTTAGCACTTTGTTTTCAAAAGTTTGTAAAATTATAATATTACTTATTTTGGTATTGTACTATCCCAGAGTTGTATACATATGCACATACGGGCCTTAACACTTGCTTATATAAAAGCAGTTTGTTCTCTATATTATGCTTGGAATATTTTCCAAGTAACCAATAAAATTCTCTATATTTTTTATCTAGTTCTTTGCGTTTTTTCTTTACATGCGCTTTCCATTTCAGCTTTGCATCAAGTGTCATTCCAAGATACTTACCCTCGTTTGAAAAGATGGGCAAATTATTTATTTTCTTATAAGTAAAGATTACATGAACAGATTTGGTCTCGTTGAGTGCGATTCGACAAACCTTTGTCCATTCATTTACTCTATCCAAAGCTTCTTGCAGTTTTTCTGTAATATCTTCGACCGTTTTACCTACTGCCATATCAGTGTCGTCGGCAAATGTAGCTAGCTCAGTAGCTTCTACTTGCGGTATATCACGGGTGTATAATGGATATAAAACTGGACCAAGTATGCTTCCTTGCAGCACCCCAGCCATTATTTCCTTAAAATCTGAATATTCGTTTCCACATTTGACGCGGAATAGTCTATTCGTAAGGTAGTTCTTCAAAATATTATATAGGTGCTCTGGCTGAACTTGTCGTAATTTAAACTTTAAGCCTTCAAGCCAGACCTTGTCAAAGGCTTGAGAGACGTCAATGAATACGCTTGAATAAATCGTTTTTTCTTCAAGAGACTTTTCGATTACATGTGTTATACTATGCACTTGTTCAACTGTAGAATGGTTACTTCTGAATCCGAATTGCTGATCCGGAATGAGATTGCTTTCTTCTATAACCGGCTCTATTCACCTAATCAATATTCTCTCGAACACTTTGGATATGATTGGAAGAAGCGAAATCGGTCATTCATTCGGCGGTTTTCCGGGCTTAAGGACCATTATGACTTCGGCCACTTTCCATTGAGTGGGAACATATTCTAGTCTAAGCGCGGCGTTTATAATGTACAGAAGCTTAATTAAAGCTTTTCTTGGTAGTGTTTTAAGAACCTCTCTGGTGATTAGGTCGTATCCAGGAGCCTTCTTAGGTTTAAGTTTCTTTATTACTTCCTTAAGTTTGGTTAGTGTTGCATTTCTTATTACACAGTTGTCAATATACGACGTATTTATATTTTGAATAAGAGCCTGTCCATCAAGCGGTTTGAAAGTTTCATCCAGGTGGGCGACAAAAACTTGCGCTTTCTCTTTATCATGCCTGGCCCATTCGTCTTGATTTTTCCTAATTGGTGCGGCTTGAATTTGAGATTTTCTAATACCTTTTATAGCCTTCCAAAGCGAATAATTAGAATCTTTTTCTGCCGTTAAGCTTTCTGGATAAGTTTGCATTTCATTGTTCTTAAGGTCTTTAATAGATCTTGTTAGTGAGTTGCACAGACGGTTAAAATGTGCTTTATATTGCGGAGCCCGAGTTTATTGCCATTTTTTGCGCGCTTTTCTCTTTTCCTTAATCATCTCTCTTATTTCCTGCGGATACGTTTGAATGTAACTGGCCTGCGTTTTCTTAGGTTTGGGAGTATTCTTCCACGCGGCATTCTGTAGGATTCCGACGAAGCGATCAACGTCAACTTCAAGTTCTTAGCGCGTTTTGAGTGATACGCTCAGTTCAATATTTGCTTCAATATCTTGTTTGAAGCCACCCCAATTAGTTTTCGCGCTGGTTAATTTGGCCGGTCCTACTTTTTTAATCAGAGCATCGCTTATCGTCATAATGATTGGAGAATGATCAGAGGAGAGATCAAAGCTTTCTTCAACTTTTATACAGTTGCCAGATACTCCTTGACCAATAAAGAAATCGATCAGATCTGGTATCTTATTTCTATCAGTCGGCCAGTATGTTGGTTTAACTGTCGAGTGCAAATCACAACTGAATTGCATACCCGCATTATAAAGCTTTCTACCTTTCTGAGAGGCGTACCTTGAACCCCAGAAGGGGTGTTTCGCGTTGAAGTCGCCACCAGTAATAAAATTTGGTTTAAGGAAGTTGAAGATGTTTGTGAAATCATTTTCTGCAAGTTTACATCGTAGTGGACAATAAATAGACGAAATGTTGAAAGCAAAATGTCTATTTCTAACGCGTACCGTGCTTATTTGCATTGCTTCTAATTCAATCTTTACTTCCGCTGAGTGTTCGATACATTCTTTTATAAACAAGGATGATCCGCCTCTGGCTCTTTCCGATGGGTGGAAAGCATGATACACGCTATATCCCCTTATCTTAACATTCGATTGCTTTGTCAGATGAGTTTCGCAGACCAAGCATACCACCTTGATCAAAAAGTTCCCGGAATAAAAACCGTGTGGCGCTCTCATCGTTCCGATTTGAGTTCTGTTTTCTTTGTTAAGTTGGTACATCTGTTGTTGATATTCCCTTCTTAGCGTCATAGCTTGACATTTGCAAAAGTTACGTAGCCAAGAGTACATCTATCTCTGTGTGTGTTGGCGATTTTTTACAATCGAACAATCAATCGCAACAACGAACTTGTATTCAATTTTGAGTAAAAAACGGATTTAATGGTGCTCGAACGTTGGAAATGTTGGAAAAGTGTTTCGGCAACGATTCTCGAAAGAAAACGGTCGTTTACCAGTGGCACGAGTGGTTCAAAAGTGGTCGTGAGTCAATCGAAGATCATGAACGCAGTGGCAGACCATCGGCATCGAAAACCGACGAAAACATTGATAAAGTAAAAGAAATCTTGAGCAATAATCGCAAATTAACCATCAGAGAGATAGCGGATGACTTGAACATTGCCTCTGGATCCGACCAAGACATTTTGGTTAATGATTTGGGTTTCCGTCGTGTAGCAGCAAAGTTGGTACCAAAAGACCTCAATTTCATGCAAAAAAGAAACCGTGTTGACGTCGCAAAAGACATGATTTTTTGACGAGAAATGCAACAAATACCATCCAACAGCCACCGAATTCACCCGATTTGGCTCCCTGTGACTTCTTTCTGTTCAATCGAGTTAAAAAACCATTACGGGGAACGCGTTTCAGCAGCCGAGAGGAAGTAATGGAAAAATCGTAGGAAGCACTGATGGACATACCGAAAACCGAATATAAAAAATGTTTCGAAGGTTGGATCAAGCGCTGGCATAAGTGTGTTGCAGTCGATGGGGAGTACTTTGAAGGGGACACTATAGATTTAGATGAATAAACTCGTATTTTTAATTTTCTGAATAAATTCCGGGAACCTTTTGATCAAGGTGGTATGTTAGCGCTCCTGTAGATTGCAGCTTTTCTTTTGTTTTTGTCCAAAGAACTTTACTTTGCTCGCCTCTCGCCTTTACGTTGATGGGTTTATTTTCGGTCGTTGCGCTTGGCTTAACTGTTTGACGTCTATCTTCGAACGGTTTTGCGTTCTGCCGTAGAGTAATTTTAATGCGTCGCGTCTTTTTTTGAAGCTCTTTCGCCACTTTGCAACCTATTCAAAATAGTTTTAACGTTGTAAATATCGTCTATTTTTTCGCTCCTTTCAAAAGTAAGCATAAAGAGCGGAAGTGCATGCTTGACCAAGATTTCCTGGCCTTGTTCCGTTTGTTACTTCACCTTCTTAAGGATATTAATGGCGTTAGGAATTTTAGAATCTTTTGCTTTGAGGTCGGGTGGAGCCCCCTTGCTATAAAACGCAGTGGTCTTTTTGACTTATTTTCATAAGTGTACCACTGGATCTTTCCATGTTTAATTTTTGTGATATTGCTCGGTAGCCATAGGAGTCATCGACGTTAGTTTTCCAAGCATTGTTCCTGAGTGACGTTTCTTTGAATTTCGATGTTCTCGTTATGCCAATGACGTTTATTGCATGCGAAGAACGTGCCTTAGCTCGAGTTTGTTTTTGTTTAGACTCATTTTGCGTATCTTCTTTACGCGGCTCGATTTCGGCGAAGAGCCAGCTTTTCGTTTTTTGCTAGTTCTTTTCTTTAAGCCGCAATTCGTTTCGCGTGCTAGGTCTTCTTCGTCCTTGTGATATTTGGGACTAGCTGGACGGAGAGGGGTAACTTCGCGTTCTTTTTGTAAAAACGTCTACCTACCTACGTCTACCTCTCTTTTAAGCTCTTAGTAGAGTAGATCCGTTGCATTAAGCTTAATACGAAAATAATTTGTTTCGTTCTCAAAGTGAGTCCCGTTTCTCGTGCGCTTGCACTTCCGGCTGACTTCTTTTCCCGGAGACATTCGGTCTTAACGGTGAAGACCGAGGTACCCTTGAACTTCTTATAAATTGCAATAATTGGCTCTCCCATGAATCCGTAGAGCCTACCTCCGAGGATGGTGGATTTTTCAGTAAACCTGGACTGCCACCTGGGGTATTATATCTTCTTATCTTTGGTTAGGTTAGGTAAGGTGGCTGACCTGACAGAGTCAGGGTACACTTAGACCATTAAGGTCCAGTGTGATACCACATGTTGTTTGTACCGGAGGAATCACTGGGTACTCGGGAACGTTTACCTTTCTCAGGAGGGCTATGGCTAAGAATTGCTGTGCCTGTAGTGGCTAAGTAGGGTGACTGACTCAATCAACCCTAAAGTCAAGGTGGACCGGGAAGGTAAAGTGTGCATACGAGTATTGGGATGATTGATTCAATCGAACCCCTTGTACTGTTGTGCAAATTGTATTGGCTGGTAGTGGGGCCTGGGTGACTGTGAAGGTGTAGGGATGCATAAGAGTAATAGATTCAATCGAACACTTGGTACTACTATGCATTTGGTGTTGGCTAGGTCGGGTGACTGATTTAATCGAACCCTTCATACCTAGGTGGACCCTGGAGGTAGTGGGGTGCAAAAGAGTAAATAAGGTGACTGATTCAATCAAACCATTGTATTATTATGCAGTCGAACTGTGTGTAATGTGGTTATAGGTTTGGCTAGGTAGGGTGACTGAATCAATCGAACCCTTAGTATTTAGGTGCACCGTGTAGGCAGTAGGGTGCGTAAGAGTAGTAGAGATGATTGGCTCAATCAATCGCTGTTACTGATATGCAGTCGTGGTGTTGTGTTTTACCAGTGCTAGTCTGGTATGGTTTGAGAGGGTCATCTGTCGTCAATGGGAGATGACTGCTACATTACAAGCCTCTTATGGGTAGATGGTGACGAATATAGCGTGGGGTGGGGATAGTGACTGATTCAATCGAACCTATTGCTATGCTGCAGGTGACTATGAGTAACCCGCATGAGTTACATCCCGTTGTAAGGAGGGGGCGAAGTGTAAGCTGTTGTGTCAGCTAAACCAGTTATATTTTGATATAAATCTATATAAATTTACAATGTCTATGTTAGGCAGATCGCTTAGGTCTTTAAAGAACTATTCACCTAGTAGTCTCTTTCTCATAGTAGCTAGCGCTGGGCAGGTGACATGGAGATGAATGTTGTTTTCCTCTTCTTCATCATCTATGCAACTTCTGCAGAAATCATTTGATAGGACTCCCATTCTAATGGCATGTCTACCTATCAGGCAGTGTCCTGTGATTTTTCCTAATGTGATGTGTATGTTTCTTCGGTTTAGAGATAGGAGTCTTTCTGTTTCCTTTACGTCTAGGCCAGATCTTTTTGGACGATATGCACGTACATAAGTTATTCCATCAGTTTTTTGCAATTGCTAGTGCTTCGTTGAGAATGCGAAGTTTCATCGTTTGTATTGGGGCTGCCTGTACTTCTCTGTTATCAGTTAGAGGTAAACTGGTGCCTAGTTTAGCTAGTTCATCTCCTTTGCAGTTGCTTGCAATATATCTTTGTCCCGGGACCCAGCACAGAGTAATGTTGCATCAGTCCCCAATCTCATTAAGAGATTCGCGCAATGTTGAACCAAATTAGATATGGCGTTTCCAGAGCTTTGATCGCTGACTGACTGCCTATATAGAGGACGATAGACTTACCATCTATCGGGTACAAAGAGAGTATTCGCGTTACTTCACGAATAGCCGATACTTCCGCTTGCAATGTAGTGCAGTGGTCCGGAAGTCGGAGAGCTGCGTTTAGCAGATGTACATCGGAGAAAATACCCAATCCAGTACCCTCGGATGTTTTGGAACCATCTGTGTAGATTTCAATTGCGACGTCATTGAGAATATGGGGATATATTTGATGTTGAAATCATTTAATGGAGATAAGTAATCTGTATCTTTAAGATTGGGATTTCGAAGAATTTTCATGTGGCCAATTTGTGAAATTGACCACTGTAGAGATTCTCTGAATCTTAGGGCTATTTTAGAGGCTACCAATTTTCCGAATATATCAGTGGGAAAAATGTGTAGTATAATCTCTAAGGTGGCTGTGGGAGTGGACCTGAGAGTCTCTGTGATGCAGGTACATGCTAATCGTTATACTCGTTTAATAGTGTTGGTGTTGCACTTTATCTCAAGTGCAGGCGACCAGACGAGAGCGCTTTAAAGCAGGATTAGTCTGATCCGTTCAGTTTTGGACGGATTTACGTTAAGACCAACGCTGTCCGTCCATTTTGCTATTATATTTAGCACTGAGTTCATTAGATCTCTCAGGGTTTGGGGAAATTTTTCTGAAATGACTATGGCGATGTCGTCCGCATATGCAACGACTTTATAGCCTTTATTTTCTAGTGAAGTGAGTAGTTTTTTCACTACCAATATCCAAAGTAGCTTTAGGAGAACACCCTCCTATTCTACAACTTGGTACGAGTAGAATAGTACCAGAGCTCGGACAGAATTTGTTTGCTATTCAGTATTCATTCTATCCAGGTCCGCAGGCAGTAATCAACCTTCAGGTCTACGAGTGCTCTTATGATGGATACTTACTTACTTACTTACTTAGGTGGCGCTACAGTTCGGGGTGAACTTGGGCCTCAACTAACAAGCATCTCCATTTAGCTCGCTCTTTAGCTAATTGCCCCCAGTTGCGCGCTCCAAGTTGGTCGAGATCCCCTTGAACTTGTGCGCGCCACCTACGGCGAGGAAATCCTCTACTGCGTCGTCCCTCCGGGTTAGATTCGACGTTCAATACGCAGTTTTTTGACTAGGTCGATGTCGCTCTATAGCCCGTATAGTTCGTAATTGAATCTTCTCCTCCAAAACCCGTCAACACAAATATCTTACGAAGAATTTTTGTCTCAAAGCGACCAAGGATAATGATGATATCTCTTTTAATAAAGTCCATGTTTCAGCTTCGTAAAGCAGGACTGGGATGATCAGGGTCTTATACAGAGTCTCCTCAGTTGTTCGAGATAGGGCTTTACTGTCGAATTGCCTTATAAGCCCAAAAAACAGCGATTGCCAAGAGTTATTCTTCGCTTGATTTCTGCGCTGATCTAGCTTTTAGAGTTTATAGCAGAACCAAGGTAGACAAAGTCCCTTACTACCTCGAAGTTATAGCTACCCACTGTGACGTTCTGTCCACTTCGTCGGTGTTGATTGTCCGTTTTTGTTGACAGCATATACTTGGTTTTGCCCTCGTTTATCGCTAAACCCATTTTGTCCGCTTCCGCCTCAATGCTTGCAAACGCACCGGTGACAGCCCACTGTGTTCTTCCAATAATGTCAATATCGTCGGCGTATGCAAGCAGTTGTACAGAGTTGTGATAGATTGTGCTTCCGGTGTTGGCTTGTGAGTTCCGCGCAATCCGTTTAAGTACAATATTAAAGAAGTCACATGACAGCGCGTCACCTTGTCTAAAAACTTTTTTGACATCAAAGGTCTCGGTGAGGTCTTAACCGACCTTGATGGAGAAGCGAGCGTTCTCCATCGTCATCCTGCACAGACGGACAAGTTTGGCAGGGATGTCAAAACTAGACATAGCTCTATAAAGCTCTTCTCTATAGATGCTGTCATAGGCGGCCTTGAAATCGATAAAGAGGTGGTGAGCATTGATTTGGATTTCCAGGATTTGCCGAAGTGTGAAGATTTGATCGATGGTGGACTTTCCTGGCCTAAAACCGCTGATAGGGTCCAATCAGGCTGTTGATAAAAAGTTTCAGGCGTTCACACAATATCGCAGAAAAGATCTTATATGCGATGTTGAGGAGAGTCATGCCTCTATAATTGGCGCAGTTGAGGGGGTTCCCGTTCTTGTGGATCGGGCAAACAATGCTGAGATTCCATTCATCAGGCATACACTCGTCTGACCAAATCTTAGAGATGAGTTGGTGTATGTACTCTACCAATTCAACACCAGCTGCCTTGAGTTCAGCCGGTAAGCCGTCAGGTCCAGCGGCCTTGTTGGATTTCAGCTCAGATATTACTTCGTTTTGGTCAGGTAGACGGAAATATTGACTATCATCGCCTATGTTGAATGGTTCATTCTGCCTGACAGCGGGATGTTGGTCTTCGTCGCCGTTATACAGTCTGCAGAAGTAGTTTTTCCATATTCTCAGCACCAACTGTTCTACTACGAGGTTTCCATTTTTATCTCTACAGGTTTCTGTACAGGTATTGCTTTTCTGACACATTCTTTTTACCTTTTGATAAAACTTCCGTACATTGTTCCTGGAGTATAAACTCTCGACATTCTCAAACGCGCGCTTCTCATGCTCTTTCTTCTTTTTTTTGGAGAAGCCGATGTTCTTCCCGTCTCTTTTGCTCGTAGAGCTCACGAGCAGCTCTCGTCTTCCTTTGCAGCGCCGCTTTGTATGCCTCTTGTTTTGCTGCATTCACTCGCCGGCATTCTTCGTCAAACCAAGGGTTTCGCTATGGTGTGCGAGCGAGACCCAGCACATCAGTCGCGGCGTTTCTGATGGCATGTTGCCAGCGTTGCCACTGGTCTTCGGCACATGATGCTGGCGACATAGGGGTGATTGAGAGATTTCGTGATACGCGTTCAGCGAGAAGTCTGGCGGTCTCTTGCCATTGTAGGTTTGCGACGTTAAATTTTCTCACAGTGATTCTTCTTTGTTGCTCAGATTGGGATATCCGCACTCGTACTTTGGCTACAACAAGGTAATGATCCGAGTATGTGCAATGTATTCACTATGATGGATACTGTATTGACGTTACTGAAAAAGCCTTCTATGTCGAGGAATAATACCTTGATTAATGTATATTTTTTAACGGCAAGGAATTTTCCAATGGTGCCCATTAGCTAGTGTAGAGCTGTTTCCACTGAAAAGTCTTTCCGATAAGACTGGGAATTAGATAAGGTTTGTACCTTGAGTTTTGAGCGAATATAATTATCAACTAGTCTTTCCTGAGTTTTCAG
Organism: Brachypalpus laphriformis; assembly: GCA_945910035.1. Classification (NCBI taxonomy): domain Eukaryota; kingdom Metazoa; phylum Arthropoda; class Insecta; order Diptera; family Syrphidae; genus Brachypalpus; species Brachypalpus laphriformis. The sequence goes on from OX246754.1 coordinate 92,538,888, forward strand.
AAGGAAAGAGGAGAGGCTAATTGGTCTGAAATCTTTTGGATTGTAGTGTGAGGTCCTACCGCCTTTCGGTATAAAGACCAGCTTAAATTTTTCCATGAGGGGGTATAGCCGAATTTAAGGCAACTATTGAAGATCTCGTGGCGCCAGGGGGCTCAGAGTTTTATACACTTTTGTAATTCTACTGGTATTATGCCATCTAATCCTGGAGATTTATATGGGAGGAAGCTATTATTGTATCTTGTGGGTCTTAACTATTTCAACGGAGACATCCAAGGTTGGGTGGTGGTGTGATACATATGTGTCTGTATCTATAGAGTTTCCTGGGAAATGAGTGCCCGTGAGTTTGTCTTTCATATATTGCTACAGAATAACCTCCACGATTCTCGTTGAGCTTTCTTTATCTCTCTTTTGTATACCCTGAGACTGTTCTTATAGCTATCCAAGTCTTCTGGGGATCGTGAAGACTTAGCTATGTTCAATTGTTTCCTACTACCATTTCGGAGTTTTGCTATCCTCGCATTCCACCAAGGTGGTTTGGTACCATTTTTGTGTCTGCTGATCGGACAAGCTTTTGAGAAGGCTTTATTCATTGCTTTGGACACTTTGTCTACCATATGATGAGTGAGAAGGTGAGTGTGGTTGGATTATTTCAGTATTAGGCTCTTTGTCAAGATATGAGTTATAAACCTGTCAATTAGTGTTGCTAGAAAAAAAAATTAGTGTTCCTAAGGGATTTTGGTGGAGGTTTGGTAAATTCCAGGTAACATTTATTTTTTTTTTTTTAAGTAGTTTTCATTTCGCGAAAAAATGACGTTTTGCAGGTACCTTCACATTAGAAGTTCCTGGTAGCTCCGCAGTTTAGACGCGGTTACTCATCGCGCTAAGTCTAAAGGTTTGGTTCTTTGTAGACGGCGTAGTAAATTTCTTTCTTCCAAAACTTGGAGGACTGTAATATTTACGTGACTTTCTAGTCGACTTTTATGCTTTCTCGCGTAGTTTTTGATTTCGTCTTCTACAGTTTTAATGCTTAGATCTCTATGGATATCACTATTTCTAATATACAATGGCGCATTAACAATACCTCTTAGCACTTTGTTTTCAAAAGTTTGTAAAATTATAATATTACTTATTTTGGTATTGTACTATCCCAGAGTTGTATACATATGCCCATACGGGCCTTAACACTTGCTTATATAAAAGCAGTTTGTTCTCTATATTATGCTTGGAATATTTTCCAAGTAACCAATAAAATTCTCTATATTTTTTATCTAGTTCTTTGCGTTTTTTCTTTACATGCGCTTTCCATTTCAGCTTTGCATCAAGTGTCATTCCAAGATACTTACCCTCGTTTGAAAAGATGGGCAAATTATTTATTTTCTTATAAGTAAAGATTACATGAACAGATTTGGTCTCGTTGAGTGCGATTCGACAAACCTTTGTCCATTCATTTACTCTATCCAAAGCTTCTTGCAGTTTTTCTGTAATATCTTCGACCGTTTTACCTACTGCCATATCAGTGTCGTCGGCAAATGTAGCTAGCTCAGTAGCTTCTACTTGCGGTATATCACGGGTGTATAATGGATATAAAACTGGACCAAGTATGCTTCCTTGCAGCACCCCAGCCATTATTTCCTTAAAATCTGAATATTCGTTTCCACATTTGACGCGGAATAGTCTATTCGTAAGGTAGTTCTTCAAAATATTATATAGGTGCTCTGGCTGAACTTGTCGTAATTTAAACTTTAAGCCTTCATGCCAGACCTTGTCAAAGGCTTGAGAGACGTCAATGAATACGCTTGAATAAATCGTTTTTTCTTCAAGAGACTTTTCGATTACATGTGTTATACTATGCACTTGTTCAACTGTAGAATGGTTACTTCTGAATCCGAATTGCTGATCCGGAATGAGATTGCTTTCTTCTATAACCGGCTCTATTCACCTAATCAATATTCTCTCGAACACTTTGGATATGATTGAAATCGGTCATTCATTCGGCGGTTTTCCGGGCTTAAGGACCATTATGACTTCGGCCACTTTCCATTGAGTGGGAACATATTCTAGTCTAAGCGCGGCGTTTATAATGTACAGAAGCTTAATTAAAGCTTTTCTTGGTAGTGTTTTAAGAACCTCTCTGGTGATTAGGTCGTATCCAGGAGCCTTCTTAGGTTTAAGTTTCTTTATTACTTCCTTAAGTTTGGTTAGTGTTGCATTTCTTATTACACAGTTGTCAATATACGACGTATTTATATTTTGAATAAGAGCCTGTCCATCAAGCGGTTTGAAAGTTTCATCCAGGTGGGCGACAAAAACTTGCGCTTTCTCTTTATCATGCCTGGCCCATTCGTCTTGATTTTTCCTAATTGGTGCGGCTTGAATTTGAGATTTTCTAATACCTTTTATAGCCTTCCAAAGTGAATAATTAGAATCTTTTTCTGCCGTTAAGCTTTCTGGATAAGTTTGCATTTCATTGTTCTTAAGGTCTTTAATAGATCTTGTTAGTGAGTTGCACAGACGGTTAAAATGTGCTTTATATTGCGGAGCCCGAGTTTATTGCCATTTTTTGCGCGCTTTTCTCTTTTCCTTAATCATCTCTCTTATTTCCTGCGGATACGTTTGAATGTAACTGGCCTGCGTTTTCTTAGGTTTGGGAGTATTCTTCCACGCGGCATTCTGTAGGATTCCGACGAAGCGATCAACGTCAACTTCAAGTTCTTAGCGCGTTTTGAGTGATACGCTCAGTTCAATATTTGCTTCAATATCTTGTTTGAAGCCACCCCAATTAGTTTTCGCGCTGGTTAATTTGGCCGGTCCTACTTTTTTAATCAGAGCATCGCTTATCGTCATAATGATTGGAGAATGATCAGAGGAGAGATCAAAGCTTTCTTCAACTTTTATACAGTTGCCAGATACTCCTTGACCAATAAAGAAATCGATCAGATCTGGTATCTTATTTCTATCAGTCGGCCAGTATGTTGGTTTAACTGTCGAGTGCAAATCACAACTGAATTGCATACCCGCATTATAAAGCTTTCTACCTTTCTGAGAGGCGTACCTTGAACCCCAGAAGGGGTGTTTCGCGTTGAAGTCGCCACCAGTAATAAAATTTGGTTTAAGGAAGTTGAAGATGTTTGTGAAATCATTTTCTGCAAGTTTACATCGTAGTGGACAATAAATAGACGAAATGTTGAAAGCAAAATGTCTATTTCTAACGCGTACCGTGCTTATTTGCATTGCTTCTAATTCAATCTTTACTTCCGCTGAGTGTTCGATACATTCTTTTATAAACAAGGATGATCCGCCTCTGGCTCTTTCCGATGGGTGGAAAGCATGATACACGCTATATCCCCTTATCTTAACATTCGATTGCTTTGTCAGATGAGTTTCGCAGACCAAGCATACCACCTTGATCAAAAAGTTCCCGGAATAAAAACCGTGTGGCGCTCTCATCGTTCCGATTTGAGTTCTGTTTTCTTTGTTAAGTTGGTACATCTGTTGTTGATATTCCCTTCTTAGCGTCATAGCTTGACATTTGCAAAAGTTACGTAGCCAAGAGTACATCTATCTCTGTGTGTGTTGGCGATTTTTTACAATCGAACAATCAATCGCAACAACGAACTTGTATTCAATTTTGAGTAAAAAACGGATTTAATGGTGCTCGAACGTTGGAAATGTTGGAAAAGTGTTTCGGCAACGATTCTCGAAAGAAAACGGTCGTTTACCAGTGGCATGAGTGGTTCAAAAGTGGTCGTGAGTCAATCGAAGATCATGAACGCAGTGGCAGACCATCGGCATCGAAAACCGACGAAAACATTGATAAAGTAAAAGAAATCTTGAGCAATAATCGCAAATTAACCATCAGAGAGATAGCGGATGACTTGAACATTGCCTCTGGATCCGACCAAGACATTTTGGTTAATGATTTGGGTTTCCGTCGTGTAGCAGCAAAGTTGGTACCAAAAGACCTCAATTTCATGCAAAAAAGAAACCGTGTTGACGTCGCAAAAGACATGATTTTTTGACGAGAAATGCAACAAATACCATCCAACAGCCACCGAATTCACCCGATTTGGCTCCCTGTGACTTCTTTCTGTTCAATCGAGTTAAAAAACCATTACGGGGAACGCGTTTCAGCAGCCGAGAGGAAGTAATGGAAAAATCGTAGGAAGCACTGATGGACATACCGAAAACCGAATAAAAAAAATGTTTCGAAGATTGGATCAAGCGCTGGCATAAGTGTGTTGCAGTCGATGGGGATTACTTTGAAGGGGACAATATAGATTTAGATGAATAAACTTGTATTTTTAATTTTCTGAATAAATTCCGGGAACTTTTTGATCAAGGTGTTATATCAATGTCTTTTTCTCGTATAAATATTTCTAACTCGTCGAGTCTTTGTATGAGCCCGTTGGCGTTCCAAGTAAGAATTTTAAGGGTTTTTTCATATTCTGGTTGAAGTGCGCGTGTTATGAATGTTGTTTTCTAAAGCAACTAGTCTCTCGAAAATAAGTTTGTTTGTTTTGCATTGCTCTTCAAGTTTCGCAAGAATTAGGGAATAAACAACGTTTTCCAATGTCGCAGCTTGAGCAGGAGTCTTTACGTTAAAGATTGGAGGATTTCTTGTTTTGATTTCCCATGAGCCTTCGGTCTTGTACTTGCCATTAACTGTCATCTCCGCTTGAGCATAAGACTGCTCCTGTTACCTTTTCTCTACTACGATTGGGTTTTTCCGAAGCTTTTGCTCCTGTTACCTTTTCTCTACTACGATTGGGTTTTTCTTTATTACCCGATCTTAACAGGATATTGACGGATTTTTTATCTTTCGCTGCCTTTTTCGTAGCTATTTTGGGTCTAATCTTAATTGGTTTTGGATTCGTGCCCATGGAATTTTTGGGCGTATCGCGCCTTTTTTGGAGCACTTTCGCCACTTCGCAACCTCGATAGTTCGCAGGGTGTTTTCCTTTACAGTTTATGTAAGTGGCTGGAGTTTGCTTATTTAGGTGACACTCATCTGAGAGATGTTTACCTGCGCATTTCACGCATCGCGGTTCTTTCTGGCAGTAAGTCTGCGTATGATTGAAACCTTGGCAGCGCTTACACTGCGGGATCGATCTGGAGCTCTTGCGTATAGGTTCGATTTTGAAAACGATGTTTAGAATAGTCTTAATGCCATATATAACATATTTATTTTGAACTTCATCAAAAGTTAGCATGAAAAGTGGAGGTCAAATTTCCCGGCTAAATTGTATGTAACGATGATCTGAAAAAGATACATCTTTCGATACCATGCATTTAACAATATTTAGCTTTGGAGAGTTAGTGGCTAAGGTAATATCTTATACTTCTTGCCTGATTTTGTTAATAAAAGTAGATTCAGAACCAATGTTACATATTATGAGATTAGTTCCTAAAATGAAATCAAAAAGATACTCACCTCGAGTATTTGTATCACTACTTCCCCAAAGGTTGTGATGGCCATTGAAGTCTGCGCCTATCACCAGGGGGGTGTTGCCTACTTCGGCTGATTTTATCGCTTCGCGTATATTCGGTTTTGATAAGGGGCCTTTGTCGTCGTAAGGCAGATACGGTGATGATATCCATAACAATAATCTTTTCGTCTTACTCATTTATTTTTTTTTATACACTTTGCGTCCGGTACACGGATGGTGGATTTAGCTGCCTCTTACGACAGGTATGCCTACCTCGGGTATATCCTGACCCCTACCCGAATCGTATAGAGAGAGTAAACGATATTTTCAGTAAAAGTGAATTTGTAAAAACAGTTTAGGTTCAGAGAGATAAAAAATAAAGAGATTTGATCATTTTAAAGTATAACGTATATGAATTTTGTAGTTGCTTATAAATAAATAGTTTAAATACACAGAAGACGGTTCTATTATTTTTTTTTTTTCATTTCATTCATTCATTTATTTATTATATTGTATATATAATTCACAGCTTTTAGTACAATAATGCTATTATTAATAATATTTTATATATAAGCTTACAATACATTTCACCTATTAACATTAAAGTGAGCTACTAAAAGTGTTTTTCATAATGTAGATACAATATTTTTGAAATAAGTAGATACACTCTTTAGTTTAGAAAAACTAGTGTCGAATGTATCGAGTATCATAAAGTATAGCTAATAATATTAAAAAAAAAAACAGTTATGATGAGAGTATTTAAAAACCGATTTTAGCTTAAAACTCTTGTTAGATGATTTATTTCTTTGAAATCAAAATTAAACAACCATTTTTTAACATCTCTGTTGAATGAAAAGGATTTCTTAATAGTCCTGAATTCTAAAGGTAATTTGTTAAATAAAAAAGGTGCGACTGAGGTGTAAAAATTAAGAAATTGATGAGTGTTGTATGGTGGAACAGTAACCAAATTCCTATTTTTACTGCGAAGTGTATACGCAGTTGAATTCTGATTCAATAAGTATCCACTTCTTATAAAAAATATTCTTAAAACTTTGTACAAGTAAGGTGTTTCATAGGAAGAACTTTAGAATGGCAGAAAAGTAGAAAACTATGCTCGTGTCGTCTTTTTTTCCAAATAATTCTTAATATGTGTTTTTGGGTTACAATCAGTGGTTGTAGCTTATTGTCATAAGTACCTCCCCAACAAGCAAGTCCATATTGTAACTTCGATTGGACTAAACCATAATACACCGTTTCTAAAAGGTTACGAGAGCAAAAAAGTCTTAGATGATATAACATGTGTGTCGTAGAAAGAAGATACTTTTTAAGCAAAGAAGTATGTGAGCCCCAGCTCATTATATTGTCAAAGAGTAAACCTAGATACTTAAAATCAGAGACCTGTTCAATGGCAAAGCACTTGGATGACCATTTTGTATTAGCATTACAAGTTTGTGAGCAGTTAGATATGGCACAAATATATATACAGAAGCTGGAACAATCTGCACTATGAAATATTAAATTTGGAAAGTGGAGATCAAGTGCGGGTAAGTGCGGTAAGTAAATAAGAACATAATCATCGTTTTATCGCTTATTACTAGCTTGTGCACGAAACCAATGCCTTAGAACTTCCAAGTTATGACTAACATCGGCAACCATCGGAACTGAATCATTCGAGTATGTACAAGCTACCATATATCGTCTGCAAAGCCAGTTTGTTTACCCTTCAGATTTTGACTAAAAATGGAATTAATGAAGATTAGAAACAAGATAGGGCCAAGTACTGATCCTTGTGGCACACCAACATGAATATTCTAAAATCGGATGAAGTACTAATCAATGATAACTGGGCATTATGATTAAGTCTTGCAAAAATGTGATCAATACAAGTTTGAGAGTTATCGGTGATTCTGGTTGGCTCATTTATGCGAGACTCAAACCCATAACCAGAGAGTAAGGAGACTCTTCTACCAATGACGAATCACATAAAATGTCGATATTCATTCTCCTAGAATAATGGGATTTTTAGAATGCTCATTGCTTAAGAGAGAGGAAATTTCATCCACAAAAACATCTCTACTTATGTCATGCAATCTATAAAAATATATTTTTGGTCATAAATAGTAACAGAAAGTTTAATCATATCAGAACTTACAAGATTAAATCCACAGCACTCAGAATTCAAACTTTCACATATAAAACCAGTAACACCACCAGCAGCATACGGGTTATTACACTTTTGATAAAACTTATAACCAGGTATATTATAGAAATCCTTTTCATGGTCATAGATTCAAATTTCAGTAAGAAAAATTAGTTTAGGCTTGTTTAAGAATGATTCCAAATGCAGCAACAGTGAGTCAAAGTTTTTTCGCAAACTGCGAATATTTTGGTGAATGATATAAAAATCATTTTTGAAGTCATTTGTATGAAAAAAAACTTTAAAAAAACTCTTTATCAAATTTACAGAAGGAAGTTGAGAAGAAATTATTTGAAGGATCTTCACTTAAGGAATTATTATTACTGTTCGACATAAGAATAAAAAAATTAAGATAAAGTCTCTAGATCCTCCAAAGTACATATTTTCATTGCCTTACTACCTTCATTTTCTCTCATAAAAATAACTCTTTTATTGATCCACAGAAACAAGTATTTTTTTTCGATTTTAATTTTTTTGGCTTTATTTAATAATAACCTATTTTTATTAATAAAAGACTCGTTAATGTTTAGATTAGATTAGATTTTATTGATTTCGTATAAAAAGTTTACATAGGTAATTTGTAACCGCACATTTTACATAAGTAATACGATAATTTTTATTATCTTTCTACTTAAATATAGTATATTATTTTATTAAACTATATAAATGACAAAAATTAACTCTGAAGGAAAAAATACGAAAGAAAACCTTCAATTCAAAGAACAAAAAAAAAAACAAAAAAAAAAATATTGTTCGCTTCATAAAAAAGAAAATTGAATATAAAAAAAAAAAAAAATACACTCAAGAGTGAAGAGAGATAAAACAATATGTAAATGAACAAATAAATAATTTATAAATAAATAAATAAATAAGTACATAGATAGATTAATAATACATAAATAAATGAATAAATAAATTGAACAAATAAATAAATAAATTGAACAAATAAATAAATAAATTTAACAAATAAATAAATAAATTTAACAAATAAATAAATAAATTTAACAAATAAATAAATAAATAAATTTAACAAATAAATAAATAAATTTAACAAATAAAAATATAAATTTTTAAAGAACAAATGAATAAATAAATAAATAAATAAAGCAAATAAATATAAATAAATAAATTAAATAAATAAACATATAGAAATAAGTATAGCCAATAATAAGTTAAACAAATTAAAACGCAATAATAAATTAACGATAACAATGACGAGTTTCGATGAGCAAATACATGAATATTTGATGGTTTACACTCTTAAGTATTTAATTCATTGACCAGAGGATTGTCAACAAAACTACATCTTGTGAGAAATTTGTCTCTAAGCTTTTGGATCCTTAGTGAGATCAATTCAACATTCGCCTTTTCATGGAGGTCTAAGGTTGAGTAGCGCCATGGCAAGTTAAGCATCATTTTTAGTATTTTATTTTGCGATACTTGCAATTTTTTTATATGGCAGGCTGCAGAGTCACCCCATACTTGGCAACCATACAGTAAAATTGCCTGAAAGCTAATTTTCTGAAGAATAATTTTATTTTCATTTGAGAGTAAAGACTTTCGATTAATGAACGGATACAACATCTTTATCGCAATGCCGATTTTCTTTACCGTGTTATTAATGTGGCTTTTAAACGTTAATTTAGTGTCCAAATGAATACCTAAGTATCTTATCGACGGTTCCCAATTTATGTTGGTTCCATTTACTTGGAGTTGATTGCTGGGGAGAAAACAGGCTTTTCTTTTTCGCGTGAAAAAGATCGCTTTGGTTTTATCTTCATTTAACTTTATTTTCCATCTGCTGTAATATTTCACTAATATATCCATCCCCTCTTTTAAATTCCTCTCAATATTGAGAGCGAATTGATGGGATGAACGGTAAATTGGGAAAATCTGACGTATATATATTATAGAGCACCGGTCCAAGAACTGAGCCTTGTGGTACACCGGAATTAAAGACAATCAAATCAGAAACGCTGCTATTTACGTGGACATTAAAACAACGATTAGACAAGAAAGACTGCACTATTTTACAAAGAGACGGAGGAAAGCTTAAATTTATCATTTTGTATGTTAGGCCATCGTGCCAAACCGAGTCAAATGCCTTCTCGATGTCTAAAAGTATCATACCTGTAGATTTAGCTTGTGATCGATTATTTCTAACAGCATTACCTGATGGGAAGTATTGTGATACCGTCTAAAGCCAAATTGTTCTTTAGGATAATTGTTATGATTACTGATAAATCTTAAAATTTGTTCTTGTATAACTTTTTCATACAATTTACTTAGATTGCTTAATAAACTAATAGGCCTATAGCTTTCTGGGCACTCTGGAGGCTTACCAGCTTTTGAAATGGGTACCACTTTAGCTTTTTTCCACGCATCGGGGAAGTATTGTAATTTTATGCAAGCGTTTATTATAAAAGTTATATATTTAATCCCAGTCTTAGGTAGGTGTTTTAAATATATATTTCGTATCAGGTCAGTGCCTCCTACTTTTCTGATGCGCAGGTTATTGACAATAAATTCTATGTCGTCTTCATTTATAAACAAATTGGATACGCAATTTTCATTTGCAGCAGTGAAAGCTTGGATCGTGTTAGCTACCAGATTATTCGTATATGCATCACCTAGGTGTTGAGATACTGTATGATTATTTGCAAAACTACGGGCAAGTGCATTTGCTTTCTCAATGTCAGTGAAGTAAGAACTAGATGCGTTTTTGAGAAACGGCACCTGTCGGTTTTTTGTTTTTACCACCTTCACAATATTCCAGAATGGTTTTGCGTTTTTGTCCAAACAATTGAGTTTCCTGTTCCATTCTATGTTTCGATATTGCCGAATTTCATTAGAAACCAGTTTTTTCAAATAAAGCATTTGATAACGAAATATGGGTTGGCGATATTTTTACCAATGTCTTCTGCTAATGTTCCTTAACTTAATGAGCTCCAAGATGTGGGAAGGAAGTTTTCTGGAGTTGTTCGTTAGTGGAATTTTTGGCACCGATTGTTCGACAGAGCTTAAGATATTTTCCGTAAAAACGTTGATAATAGAATCGACATCTTCCTTGCACGTTATATTATCTATGGTCATTGGAATACTACGAAGTCTATATTTGAGTTTTTCCCCTGACCAAAGAAGTTGACAAACAACAGGGTTATGATCAGAGCTAAGTTCATTTAAACATAATGGTTGAGTGATTAGACTAGGCACATTTGTAATAATTAAGTCAAGGACCGAAGGACTACCACGAGAACCAGGAGGGAAATAAGTGGGACAAGCAGGAAACAGGACAGAAATAGGCAACGTGACAGATAGATTAGAAAGTATATTACCCCATGCATTTGCTCGAATACAACCCCAATTTCTATGACGGCAGTTTATGTCTCCTGCAATTAAGAAATCGCCATTCATTGTTACGAGTTTTCTTAAGTCATTTTTAAAACTTAATCGCTTTTCAGCTGATGTAGAACCCCCAGGAAAATAAACACAAAAAGCCTTTATTAATTTCTGATTTTTTAGTTTTATTTCAATACCTACATTTTCCACCTGACGTGTTTTTAGAATAGGCAAAGGCGAATGCTGAATTGAGCTTCTAATAAGTATTGCAACACCACCACCTCTTCGATCAATTCGATCGTTTCGGTAGCATTTGAAATCGGGTGTTGATAAATTTATTTCTTGATTGAGCCCCGTCTCAGTAACAAAAGCAACATCAATGTTGCTACTATTCAAAAAGTTTATAAACTCTACAGTTTTGTTGGGAATCCCTCTGGCATTCCAATTTACAATTTTTATATATTCGTCTACCATATTACTTATTTTTACTATACAAGAACTTACTTGCTAAATGTGCGATTACTTTGAATTGATCATTTTTTGGTTTTGCAAGAAGATAATAAAGTTATCATTTCCATTGCTAAGTTGTGACTCGTTAATGTGAATTGAATGATTTCCATATCTTTCACCAAATAAGCTGGATGTCAGTAGCTTTCTTCGCTTGTTCTTTAATACACTATGCTTGCGCTCAGCTGATCGGAATTTAATGCACACAATGTTCATTGACCTCTCTGGTGATGATGATTGACTATTAATGTTGTTAGCCGGCCTATTGCTTTTTATTGTTTTGACGTAACAACTCTCGACGTCATCAGCACTAAATTTCTCTCCCAAACCCTCATCAAATAATTTGAATTTATCTGAGATATGGCATTAGTAAACATTTCTTTGAGCGAAACAATCTCGATGTACAGCATTTCCAGTGTGATCGTCGCAGTAGACCAGGTTTTCTCTTTATCAGCAACAGTCGGCAGGTTGAGAGAGGAAGGTGGAGCAATCCCATCAGCTGCAGTTTTGGCAGATTTGCTCTTCATCATTGCACTTGAGTTTGATAGTCCCCGATAATCGGGTGGTGGAGAGCGGAGAGAATTACGTCTCTTTTGGGTGCAAGGTTCACAACTGTAGGAAATATTGTTCTTTGTGTAATATGCACTATCACTAGGTTGAAGATTGACACAATTTAAGTGGTAATAAACTTTGCAAAGTGCGCACTGAACTTTGGCGTCAGATCTATCAACTTTTTGATTGCAACGACACGGCATTGTATTTTGTTAAAATGTTATTGCAGATTGGATTCTAGGTATTGAATTTGATTTCCTTAAATTTGAATGGATTCTCTTGTTGTATTGTATTGCTTAAAAAAAAAAAAACCAACGACAAACTCACTGGTCAATTATGAAATGGTTCCCTGGTAGTCTACCCGAGTGATGTATGCGTTCCCGCTCATCCAGCTATAAGATTCAAGGGCGCTAGTACTATAACATTCAGTCTGTGTTGAACAGTTTAACGCTAACAGGAGATGAAGCAAACAAAGAAGAATATAATATCTAGGGCTATTAAAATGAATCTACCCAGTGGAATTCTGAGCAGAATTAACATGGCGCTTTACACATTGGGTCTAGGGTTGAGCTGGGCTTTCGGCCGTTGATGGAACCATTCTCCATTCGTGGTCTGTAATTTGTGTTCGAATTCGATGCCTTTATGTGTTTTGTGTTTTATTTGTGATATTGATATGTTGGGCCAAATGCAGGCTCACTCGAAACGGTGTAGGGCTCTTGTGAAATCGCATGGATCTGCGTATTCTCCAGAGCCACTCGCAGAAACAACAGGAGCTTGTTATAAAGTACAGATGAAAGAGTTTGGTCCTAGGTGCGTTATTCTTTGATTAAAGAGAAGGCGAAGGATCGTTTCCACTCGCTTTTTATCCAAGCAGCTTCTGTATAAATCGCTTGAGTAGATGCCCAGCATATCGGCGTGCCTACCAATAACGCAGTGTCCTGTGATGGCACCTGCAGTTTATACAGTTGGGGCGCTCGTGATCCACCTCAGTCCAGATCTACCTACTAATGTAGCACGTAGTGCAATTTTACCATCTGCGATTGGTGGTATCAATCGCATTCAGTTTGAGTAACAGTTTGAATGTATAGGTAGAGATATGCATATAGAGATTCCTCTTCTCCGGTAGAATCGATTAAGTTGTGCCATGCGTGGGGAGTTCGCCGGCCATACAGCAACAAGAAATGTTCCTACGCCCCGCCACCCTATATAGATGGATTTTAAATTGCTTAGAGATAAAAGGCAGTTCCTGAATTGAAGGTGACAGTTTTTCTGAAACCTAACATCTGTGTTTCAAACCACCAAACCAATCTTTCTCTCTTTCTATGCTTTTCAACGGCCGCACATGTAAAAGATTTTAAGGGCATTCATAACCCTTGGATGCGCTCAAATTACAAAAAAATTACTGAGGCTTGGCTGTCAGTAAAAATGATTATATTCTGCTTGGATATCAGATTATATTGTACTTCAGCCACGACAGAGTCTCTTTGATTTGATGTTGTTTGTAATGATGTTATTAATATGGCTCAGCTTTTAGAGCACGTAGAAACATAATTTTGGACTTAAAAGATGCGTATTTTAGAGCGCTAAAAACTGAACTTAGTTTCATTGAAATAGAAGAAGGAAAAGTTTACTTTTTTTGAGTTTGAAGTTTAATTGTTGAATTTCTTGGTCTTTTACAATCATAATCAAATATTTTTGTGAGCACAAACCTGCTCCTAAATTATCAAAATCCATTCAGTCGTTTGGTGTGCAGGTCCTTGCAAAGAATATTCACTTCCTTTTATATTATTAGGGATTATTGGCGATAGGGATGAAAGGTTATTATCAGTGAAGCATATTTAAGCGAAAAAAAAATACATATATAAAGTTATTGATATACAATTTGACACACATACATAAGTATATAGCTTATAGCGTTTGATTACCAAGCAAAAAAAGAATTTTAGATTTAAATGTGTTACGCGTACAATTACTGAAAAAGTCTACTTCAGTACAAATTGAATTAGCCTCTCTGATGCAACGCGATAATGGTCCGTTGCGACTATAGTTAGTGCGATGAAGTTGCTCGTAGAATAATAACTGTCCGCGCAACATTCTCTATGGGTATTTAAAGGAAATGCATTTCACAAACAAATGAAATGAATAGAAAACTATTGATCAGAAAGCGTGAGATTAGTACGAGAAGGGATAAATGTGAGAGACCGCGTTGAGCTTTTTTTCAGGCGACAGCAGACGAATTCCTTAGACGGAGTCAGCGGTGCCGTCTATAGTTCCAGTTAGGTTGAACTTAGTTAATACCTTGCGCGAGCTGCTTCGACGTATTCGGATCACTTCCAATATTGGTCAGGACCTTAGAATAGAAATGGTGGCGGAGGAGCCCTTAATGCGCTAACAGCAGCGTTCATACTCCCGTAGTGGACTACTGGCACCGGTGTACCTGGCCCCTCGTCCCGCCCACAAGGCTTGTTTCTACGAGCTCCTCGACAAAACAAACGAGCAATGTCCTAATTTCGACGTTAAAATCGTATTGGGCGATTTTAACACCAAAATAGGAAAGGAGGACGTCTTCGGTAGGGCAGTCGGTAAGCATAGCCTACACGACACCACATCTGATAACGGACTAAGGCTAAGGAGCGAAATGTCACCATAGCGAGCACATGGTTTCCTCATCCCAATATTCATAAGCAGACATGGCGGTCCAATGATCATGTAACGATTAACCAAGTTGATCATATTGCGATCGACGCAAGACATGCCTCCAATATTCTGGATGTCCGGACCTTCCGAGCGGCCAACATAGACTCGGATCACTATCCTGTTGTAGCCAAGGTACGAATGCAGATATCCCAAACTGAGCAACGAAGAAGAATCACAATGAACAAATTTAACGTCGGAAACCTACAATCGCAAGAGACCGCCAGACTCTTCGCTGAACGCGTATCCTAAAATCTCTCAATCACCCCTATGCCACCAGCATCAAGTACCAAAGACCAGTGGCAACGCTGCCAACATGCCATAAGAAACACATTTGATGTGCTGGGTCTCGCTCACCCACCACCGTGAAACCCCTGGTTTGACGAACAATGCCGGCGAGTGCATGCAGCAAAACAAGAGGCATATAAAGCGGCGCTGCAAAGGAACACGAAAACTGCTCGTGAGCTGTACGAGCAAAACAGACGGGAAGAACATCGGCTTCTCCAAAAGAAGAAGAAAGTGCATGAGAGCTTATATTCCAGGAACAATGTACAGAAGTCTTATCAAAAGCTAAAAAGAACGTATCAGAGAAGCATTATCCGTACAGAAACCGTAGAGATGAAAATGAAAACCTCGTAGTAGAATCACAGTCGGTGCTGCGAATATGGAAAAACTACTTCTGCAGACTGTATAACGGCGACGAGGACCAACATCCCGCTGTTAGGCAGAATGAACCATTCAACATAGGCGATGATAGTCAACATATCCGTCTACCTGACCAAAACGAGGTGAGGTTAGCAACATCCAAGCTGAAATCCAACAAGGCTGCTGGACCTGCTGGCTTACCGGCCGAACTCAAGGCAGCTGGTGATGAATTGGTAGAGTGCATACCTACACCAACTCATCTCTAAGATTTGGTCAGACGAGTGTATGCCTGATGAATGGAATCTAAGCATCGTTTGCCCGATCCACAAGAACGGGGATCCCCTCAGCTGCGCCAATTATATAGTCATCAGTCTCCTCAACATCGCATATAAGATCTTTTCTGCGATATTGTGTGAACGCCTGAAACCTTTTATCAACAGCCTGATTGGACCCTATCAGTGCGGTTTCAGGCCAGGAAAGTCCACCATCGATCAAATCTTCACACTTCGGCAGATCCTGGAGAAACCCAAGAATTCCAAATCGATACTCACCATCTCTTTATCGATTTCAAGGCCTAGGTTAGGTTAGGTTAGATTGGCTGTCTGCACCACGATTCAGACACACTTAGACCATTAAAGGTCCATTGTGATGCCAAGGATCTACCATTAGACCACTCAGGGACTAATAAAACCAACCGGAGCTTTTGATGAAGCGATGGATGCTCGTGACGTCTAAGGACGCCAAATCGCTGAGGTCGTCAAGGAAGGGAGCTCCTAGATGGAGCATTCTTTTGCGTGATAGAGCAGGACATGTGCGTAGGAAGTGGAGAATGGTTTCCTCCTCCTCCTCGTCCCTACAGCTCCTGCAGAAGTCATTGGAAAAGAGGCCAAGTCTTTTGGCATGTTGGCCGATTAGACAGTGTCCGGTGATGACACCGATAACGCAGCTGATTTGTGATCGCTTTAGTTTAACCAACTCGGCACTACGTTTCTGGTCCAGCTTAGGCCATATCTGCCTCGAAATGAGACACGTAGAGCCACTATCCCACCTAAGGTTGGTCTTACTAATAGCGTTCAGCTTCAGTAGATGCTTACATGTAGCGAGGGGCATACCTAGGGCTTGCCTATCTGAATCCTTAGAGTAGTACCCTGTCTAGCGAGTTCATCCGCCCTACAGTTTCCTGGAATGTCTCTGTGACCTGGCACCCAGCATAGGTGAATGTTGAACTGCTCTGTCATCTTTGTAAGAGATGAACGGCAGTCTAAGACAGTCTTTGAAGTAAAGGAGCACGATTCCAGGGACTTGATAGCAGCTTGACTGTCAGTGAAAATGCTAATATCGCTGACAGATAGTACATTACATTTCAGCCAAGACAGGGCTTCCTTAATCGCCATGATTTCCGCCTGGAAAACGCCACAATGATCAGGGAGGCGAAACGAGATGCTCAGGTTGAGCTTATCGGAGAAAACACCACAGCGCACCCCACCTTCGGTCTTAGAGCCATCTGTGTAGAAGTGCACCGAATTTCCATCATCAGGGGGAGAGCCATCCCACTCATCCCGTTCAGGGATACTCGTACGGAAGTGTCGGTCAAATTTCAGTTTCGGTGGGGTGTAGTCCGTCTTTTCATGTGTGAAGTTGAGAAGATCAAGGATCGAGGAGTGGCCAATGTGATAACTAGACCACTGAGAGGAGGCTTTAAGACGAATAGACGCACTGGAAGCAGTCTGTCTGCCAAGGATATCCAGGGGTAACAGGTTGAACATAATGTTCAGTGCCGCAGAGGGGGTAGTTCCTAGTGCACCACTGATGCACATGCAAGCGGATCGTTGCACTTTAGCTACCTGAGAGAGGTGAACAGCCCTGTCAAGGGCAGGCCACCAAACGATCACGCCATAGAGTAGTATGGGCCTGACAACAGACACGTAAAGCCAGCGAGTGATTTCAGGTTTCATACCCCAGCTCCTACCTATAGCCTTTTTACAGGAATAGAGAGCTACATTGGCTTTCCTTACGCATTCTAGTATATTGGCTTTCCAGTTCAGTTTTCTGTCCAGAATAAGACCCAGGTATTTTGCATTAACAGTGAAGGTGAGACTGGTGCCATTAATCATAGGAGGGTCTACGTGGGGAACTTTATATTTCCTTGTGAAGAGAACAAGTTCCGTTTTATGAGGGTTAACCCCCAATCCACAATTGGAGGCCCACCTAGAGCGCCGAGAGAGAGCATAATGGAGGATTTCCTTGAGAGTGTCTGGGTGCTTGCCAGACGCAGCAATCGCAATGTCATCAGCATAGGCAATAACTCTACAGCCTGACCTGTCCAGGTCTACTAGTAGCTCATTCACTACAAGATTCCACAGGAGGGGGGACAAAACACCACCTTGGGGGGTTCCGCAGCAGGCAAGTCTTCTGGCCGATGCTCCACCCAGCTGTGTGTTGATAGTCCTGCGTGTTAGCAATTGATTGATCAACACTCCGAGCGAAGTATCCACCTTCAGATTTGCAAGTGCGTCTGTGATTGCCTTTGGTTTGACATTGTTAAAAGCTCCCTCAATGTCAAGGAAAGCCACCATAGTATATTCTTTGATGCTCAGAGATTTTTCAATGATGCGCACAAGCGAGTGTAAGGCTGTTTCAACGGATTTGCCTTTGCAGTACGCATGTTGGGACGGCGAGAGCAAAGACGGGCTAATGCTCTGACGGAGGTGAATATCAATCAGCCTTTCCAGCGTTTTCAGTAGAAAGGACGATAGACTGATAGGTCGGAGACCCTTTGGTTCCACATGCGAGCTCTTACCTGCCTTAGAAATGAAGACAACTTCGACCTCAGCCCACGCCTTGGGGATGTAGACCAGATTAAGACAGCTCGATAAGATGACCTTGAGCCATGGAAGCACAATGTCCTCACATTTTTGAAATTCAGCAGGAATAATGCCGTCAGGTCCTGGGGACTTGAAGGGCTTGAAGCTGCGCATGGCCCAGCGGATCTTTTCTGTAGTTACTATAACCAGGGAGCTGCTGCACGGTAGAGAGCAAGTACGGGTAATGCCCGATAATGAAACAGCAACAGGGGAGCTACCAGGGAAGTGAGTATCCAGTAGGATGTCAATGGATTCCTTAGCAGAAGTGGTCCAGTGACCATCTGGATGTAAGAGGTAGCTAGGTGTTGAAGGGCTTTTTGAGAGGATTTTCCGCAACCTAGAGGCTTCCGAGGATTCTTCAATCCTGTCGCAGAAAAGTCTCCAGGAGCGTCGTTGCTCTTTCCTCAGTGAGATTTTATATTTCCTGAGAGACAGTTTATAGGTGTCCCAGTCGGCCGCCTCGCGAGAGCTTTTAGCAATATTAAAGAGGAGTCTGCTGTCCTTCCTAAGAGTACTAAGATTTGCATTCCACCAAGGTGGTTTCTTCTTACCTCAAGGAGTGCGGTTAGGGCACGCCACGGTCAAGGCACCGTTAAGTGCCGATGTAAAGGAGTTGACCAACCTGTCAAGATCAACCGTACTAGTAGGTTCAGTCGGCAGAATGGAGGTAATAAGCGTCAATAAGCGCTTCCTGTATAGGGACCAATTAGTTTTTTTATAGTTTCTAAAAACTTTCTGATGAGGTAGATGGTCGACGATTAGGAATTTGGTCTTTTTCCACGACCTCTAACTGTGCACCTGGCCAAACCTGCCCCAATCTGGAGACAGCAATTTTGTAAAGATCCTTAGATCTTTGATCAGCACAGGCAATGATTTTTACGTGCCTTTGATACCAGCCAGCATCTCTGCAAGAAACATCAGGGCCGGGATGGTCACGTAAGACTTGGAGACAATTGGTGGCGAGCTTCCTTCCTTCCTCCATTTGTCAGCTGTGATGCTACCATCCGGATCGCTGTGGTCAACGACCGCGATCTCCAAGTGTGCCTTAAGTACTTGGTTGAAGGGCTTGGAGGTAGTGTTGGCAAGTACTACCTTGGTTTTTTTTGCTGAGGTGGGAGACTCATCCTGAGATCTTTGGCGTTTGGACGATAAGTCCTTGTTGGATGAGTCGGAGGGGAGCTGGACACGTTTAGTAGCCCAGCTTAAGGACGTTTTATGTTTTTGTGTTCTCTCTCTTTCAGGGATAGCCTGAATGCGGCGAATTAGCTTGTAGGCTAGCCGTCGATCTTAGTAAGAGATCTTGGAGGGAGCGACGTTCCGCGAGCTCGAAGCCGAGCTGTCCGTCGCCCCTGAGAGAGATTTAAGAAGGGGATGTGGATCCTTCGAGGAGCAGGGAGCAGCGTGCTGTAAGCTCGAGGCCGAACAGTTAGCTGTCCCTGAGGGTAAAGAGCTAATGTGGAGGTTGACCCCATGCGCTACATGGTCTGACTTTACGATGGGACCAGGTGTTGAGACCACTGTCCTATCCGCCAGCGTACCAGGCGCGCGTTCAGCAATCATGGGAGCGACCACTTGCTTACAACTGCTCGCATAGCTAGTGCTAGGCTTCAAAGCCAATGCGCCAGCAGGAGTTGCAATAGCAGAGCTTGCAGGTTTGCTTTCCAGGAGGCTGGAAGACGGTTTTTCAAGAGGACCGTCCTCTTTTTGAATATTTATTTTTGTTTTTTTTGCTTGTTTTGATTGTTTTGTTTTTTTGTTGTTCATATTAGGACCCACGAGTGGCAGAGAATGGGAAGGTCGACCTGCACAGAGATCCGCATTGTGCAGGCAAGGCAGGCTAATCCGGAGGTCGCCAGGTATCCGGATACTCCGTTAGCGACTGGGCTATTATTTAGAGTGGGCCCCCAGCCAGGCTGATCCTCGGCACGGGTCGTGTAACACCTTGAATCCGGCCCACCGGAAGGGAGAGGGGAAAGGATAGGATATGACAGGGGGGGTAAGGACGACTGCAACTTAGCTTCATGTCTCATCTGGGGATAGGTACCCGAGAATCCTTGACCTTTACTAGGCCCCTACACCACGGCGAGGTGTGCAGTCAGATAGGGGGATTTCAAGGCCTCCTATGGCAGCATCTATAGAGATGAGCTTTATAGAGCTATGTCTAGTTTTGACATCCCTGCCAAACTTATTCGTCTGTGCAGGAAGACGATGGAGAACGCTCGCTGCTCCATCAAGGTCGGTAATGATCTCACCGAGACCTTTGATGTGTGACGCCCTTTCATGTGACTTCTTTAATATTGTACTTGAGCGGATTGTGCGGAACTCACAAGCCAACATCGGAGGCACAATTTGTTACAAGTCTGTACAACTACTTGCATACGCCGACGATATTGACATTATCAGAGGAACTGAGCGGGCTGTCACCGGTGCGTTCGCAAGCATTGAGGTGGGAACGGCCAAAATGGGTTTAGCGATAAACGAGGGCAAAACCAAGTACATATATGCTGTCAACAAGAAGGGACAACCAACACCGACGATTTGGACAGAACGTCACATTGGGCAGCTATAACTTCGAGGTAGTAAGGGACTTTGTCCACTTTGGCTCTGTTATAAACTCTAAAAACAAGATCAGCGCAGAAACTAAGCGAAGAATAACTCTTGGCAATCGCTGTTTTTTGGGCTTAAAAGGCAATTAAACAGTAAAGCCCTATCTCGAACAACTAAGGAGACTCTGTATAAGACCCTGATCATCCCAGTCCTGCTTTACGGCACTGAAACATGAACTTTATTAAAAGAGGATGAATATAGCCTTGGTCTCTTCGAGAGAAAAATTCTTCGTAAGGTATTCGGTCCCGTTTGCTTTGACGGGTTTTGGAGGAGAAGATTCAATCACGAACTATGCGAGCTGTACAGCGACATTTTTCACTTAGTGAAAAAACTGCGTATTGGACGTCTGAGATGGCTGAGACATGTAGAGCGAATGGACACCAACGCTCTGGCCCGCAGAGTCTTCTAATCTAACCTGGAGCGACGACACAGTAGAGGACCTCCTCGCCGTAGGTGGCGCGCCCAAGATCAAGGGTACCTCGACCAACTTGGAGCGCACAACTGGAGGCAATTAGCGAAAGAGCGAGCTAAATGGACTGGCTTGTTAGTTGAGGCCCAAGTTCACCGCGAAGTGTAGCGCCACCTAAGTAAGTAAGTAAGTAACCGCGATGAGTTAGAGAACTGAAGTTTCTCAAATAAATATCAGGGTTGCTTTGTGCTTATTATTTTATATGACTACTTGAGAGCACAGAATTTTACATAGACATTTAAAGTATAACCTAGAATAAATATTACAACCGTCGTATACGTAAAGAATTATAACGAGTAGTTTCACAATTATTGTTGAAAAAAACTTCACATCCATACATTCTATAATAATTCGAACCAAGAGAGATTTAACCAATTTTTGTCAAATTTTTTCCGACGTGTAGTACTAGATTCCCTATATCGCATGAAGATGAGAAAAGTTCACCGTAGCGTGCGACGCAATAGGTCCAACTGCATACATCAACGCGTTGGCTACAGAAGCAGAAGAAGCTACAAGGAGGTGCAGCAGCAGGACCGTCTACAGAATCATCAAAGAGCTGACAGGTGGTCTCAGCTCCAGCCAACACCCAGTGAAAAGCCTAGACGGTTCCTTGCTCATTTCGGATAGGGACTAACTCATGAGATGGCAGGAGCATTTTGCTACGGTTTTGAACCATGTATTCGCCAGCGGTGTGCCTCCAAATCAGGCTGAGTTGCCCGTGGTAAGAAATGCCGGAATACGTACCACAACCCCCAGTAAGGATAAGATCACTACCGTGTTCAAAGCGCTGAAAATCAACAAGGCTGTTGTGAGCTACTACATCCTCTTGTAGAGAGAGAGCTTTTCTGATGAGTGGAAGAAGGGAAGCTTCCTAAGAAAGGAAATTTAATGGAGTGCGGAAATTGGGGAAGTATCTGTGTGCTGCCTGCTGTAGCTAAGATAATAGCAAAATCATCCTAGAGCGCATTAAACAATATCTTGAAGGTACACTCGATGCCAAAAAAGCAGTTTTCCGCTCTGGATCCTCCTGTCTTGATCACATCAACACGCTGGTGATCATCATCGAGCAATACGTTGAATATCACCTGTTGTTCATGGATTTTGAGGAGAATTTATTTGGTGTACCTTACGCAGGAGAGGTATTCCCAATAAATTAATCGCTATTATCAAAGCTACATAAGTATGTATGATAGGTCACAATTTCACGCACAGAGGAAGTTTGTCTGAGGAATTCGAAACCCAAAGTGGGGTAAGATGTGCTTTTTGCAGCTTTGGCTGATTTCCTGAATACAGAACTGCCTGCATTGTGCATCTGCAAGCATTCCTTAATGTAAACATAGGTATCGTTACATTGCGTCACGTTCCAAAATGCATTGTAAACAGATTTCACTGCGTAAGCAAATGCGAACAGCGCATCGTGAATTAGCACGATGCAGGTGTGATTATTTACGGTTTTATTTTGTTTGATGGTTTTTGTCTATATTGACAAAAGATGAGTGATTCACCGCTAACTTAAGTATTATAGTTTTATTAAATATTTATTGCAATTTTCTTCTTTTTGCAAAATAATCGAGAGTAGTACCAACCATTTACATTTTAATTGTTTTCGTTCATAATTTTGTTAATGTTTTCGTATTATTTTGGCAGTAACTGTTTAAAGGATTATTTCTGAAAATAGTTGCAACCAAATTTCTTGACAACAGCTTTCCAAATTATGACACAAAACACACAGCTGATCATACACATCACACTCCGTTCCAAAATGTCAGGAGACAGAAAGCAACAACAAACACAACAAAGTGAGAGTTCAAAACAAAAGCGATGCTCATTCACAATGCGCATTTTATTTACATTTATGTAGGAATTCAGCCTTTGTCGATGGAAAATGGAGGAATTCGATAGACTCATACATTCCAACTGAAACATCTTGACTACGCTGACGATGTATGCTTACTCTTTCATAGAACTATGGACCTACACCAAATGACAGCAGATGTAGAGAGGGAGGCAGACGTAGTCGGGCTGAAAACTAAACTAACTAAACGTACACAATGGCACCTAGGCATAGCAGAGGCGCTGGGACCCACAATGGGATTCAGGGCATAAGTAAATAAGTAAGTAAAGACATAATAGAGACACTTGTGAACCAAAAGAATATGGAGACATAGAACAGTACATCCAGCCCTATTCAGCCATCAACACAGACACAGAAATTACAAAATAATCCGTAAACTGTAAAAAAAATAAAAATGTTATAATATCTTCATCTTCGCTTGCACCATACAGACTTAATGCACAGTCATGCACGGCAACGAAAACTATGTCTTAACAATAAGACATACATATGTATACTGAAATGTCGAAAGATCAACGATGCTGCAAAAATCCTGGTAAACTCCAAATTCGAAGACCTGTCAAAAACAACCACAGAAACTAATATAAAAAGTACTTTTAAATACTTAAATACAATATTTAAAACTTGAAAACTCTATTAACAGCATTAGAAAGTTTCATTCATCAGTTATTTTAATTACGTAACGAGTCTATTAGTGCTATTAATTTTTGCATTGCTATTTCCAATTTATTTTGACTTAACAGATAAAGAAGATAATAGCCGTATTTTGTTATTACCGATGATCCATATACTTAGATCATCATTGGGTTGCATTCATTACAACAACACTACGAGATCTTACTTTTTATCAGAATCAATGTTTGCGATCTAGAAATTAGTTAGCCCAAGCCATCGTTATGTTACACTTATGACGACAACTGCCAAGACTCACGTTGCCAGATTAGAATATGAAACACCTTTGACATCCCAAATAAAGTCACATTTGAACGCAAATATTTATCTGATTTAAAATTTATAACTATTGAGGGAACATAGCATTTTGAATGAATAAGTATCGGGAAAATATAAAGTTATACAAAAGATCACATATGTATGTACTCTTTGAATTTTATTAAATAAAATTCTATTGCATGACAACTTCGCGTTAGGCGTCAATAATAAGTTAAACGCCAAAAGAAACAAATGTTATCCTGTGTGTGCATATATAGCAATAGGCAATCACAATATCAGCACGAAATAAACCATATTTTGGAAGGAGTTAGACGTGGAAACTAAAACCACAACATAGAACGAACATTTTTCCTTATTCTAGTTTGTTTTATTTTTGTCTATATACTATCATGAGTTATAATAAAACTCGGATATTATTTGCTTCCTGTTGTCAATCTAATGCATCCCGCCATGCGATTCTCCATACAAAGTTATGCGCTAAATGCGTGTGAAGGGACTTTAATGAAACACTTCTTCTTGATTGCCC
The DNA here is from genome assembly GCA_945910035.1 of Brachypalpus laphriformis. Lineage (NCBI taxonomy): Eukaryota > Metazoa > Arthropoda > Insecta > Diptera > Syrphidae > Brachypalpus > Brachypalpus laphriformis. The sequence continues at coordinate 92,563,520 of OX246754.1, forward strand.
CGACATCTATCAGGAAATAGTGAACCATACATGTTGCGAATGTCAAAAGCAGCTGATTGCAATCTCATCTTCAGAAAACAAAGTGGAAAGTGGTGTAAGGTAGATTAGGAGATAACTGAAAAAATTTACTGATTTTCTATCTTCAGGGATTATAGAGCAGTGTCTACATATATTTTATGTACATTCGCAAGATTCTTTTAAAAAGAATGTCACTAAATAGCATCAACATAAGTTGTAAGATTCGTTTTCATTACTTTCTGTCTATGTACACAGTGTGTGTCGTCTGATTTATTGGAAAAGGGCAATTATTTTTTGCAATATTTGTACTGTCCCTCTGAGGGACATTAAACAGTGTGAGGGGCAATATGACAAAAAATTAACAAATTATACGGTGTGAGAACAGGTGAACACAATTTGGTCCTGTGGTCCTGGGAAAACTGCAAAACATAAACTTGACCCGTTGAGTTCGTAAGGTGCCGCACTTAAGAGTATGTACAGTGAATCAAAGCCGGAACGGGAGACGGGGATATTACGATATCCGTGGCGCCACAATTTTTTGATGTTTTCTAATAAATCTCAGCACACTGAACAAAAAATAATAAGTAACATTGTTTGATATCTCGCTTAGTTTTCGATATATCGAACTTTGAAAATTGACTTTTGCCAACCAATATTTCAATAGCCACGGTACATTTCTGGTGTGAAGTGCATAAAAAAAATAATTATTTCAGTGTTGCCAGCTATTGACGATATTTTCTTATAGATCTCTGTTAAAAAAAAAAGGGATATAACATACATAGACCTAGCCCCAGGCGCCTGCCTGACAGTTGTCGAAATATCCTCAGCGGAGCGACAAAGTCGCGTGAGTGGCTAAACCCCTTCGGAAAGCGGAGTATAAATAAATGAATCGCGCGAAGTGCGCCACTTACCCACTGTTGGCAACACTGAAGGTAGTTTCTATTGAAATATTGGCTGTCAAAAGTGAATTTTCAAAGTTTGATATCCCGAAAATTAAGCGAGATACCTATCAAAAAATGTTACTTATTGTTTTTTGTTCAGTGCGCCAAGATCTATTAGAAAACATCAAAAAATCGTGGCGCCACGGATATCGTAATCGTTCACGGGAGACTGCAAATATACTGTGATTTTCGTGTCGAAAGAATAAAACGTAGAAAATAATTGTAGGATTTAAAGGGGCGGGTTTCCATTATGTAAACTGCACTGAACTGAATTTGATGAAATAATAAATTATAATGTTAAAAACAAACGGATATTTCGGTTAGTTTTCAAGATATCGAAGTTTTAAGAAATAGGTTTTTACTAGAGGATTTCTATTACAATTCACTAATGTTTTGCCACAGAATGAAAAAAAAAATTAATATTTATAATTTTAACAAAAATTGTTGCATATTTGTGTTAGCATTTTGATTTCTTTGTTCCTTGATTGCAAAATTAAATAAATCCAGCGGAAATAAATTTCCAAGTTCTCTTATCAAGCGCCCTATATTTTACTGCATTCTAACGACTTTAGAATACAACCGACGCTTTACATAGGGACTCTCGCCCGAAGTAAGTATTAGATTGCAGCTCTAGGTTATATTCACTAATTGGTTCTGATATGATATCGTACTGATTTTAACCTAGTTTATGAAGTGCATTGTAAAATGTACTGAAAATCACTTCATTCGATCATCAGAATTAATCGATAAAACAGACCGCAGTCCGTTATAAAGATAAACACGATTATATTTGAGGCGGTTAAAGTCATAGTGATGTTAGTCATATTTAACTTATTTAAGAACTTGAGATTTGCACAGCTGTAACTTACATCATATCGGCTGTTCCTTTTATCTATCAAACTTGTGTTATCATCTGTCGACGGAGTAAAGAAATTTGAACTTACTTCACATTTTCATGCAACAGATTGGTTTTTATAGTATTCATTTCTGAACTTACGCACACAATTTTGAGAACCGCCTCATATTATAATTTTACATGTTTTTTCTTTTTTATGGTTGGGAACAATGTTGCCACGGTTAAATTTAAAAAATAGAGTTGAGTGGTTCAAACTTCACGTATATAAAATGTTTAAGCACATTAGCTTTAGGGTATGTGGCAGTACAACATTTTCGAATACTTCCTGCAACTCTCCATCACGCAGACGTAATGTTACTCGAAGTGAACGCGACCATTTGTGCAGTTGTAACTAAAAATACATGCACTTGTCTAGTGCTTACTCTGAGCTTAAAAGTGAAAATTTGGCGTTCGATTTTCAGTAAGGCAAAATATCCCCCAAAATTTGAAAATTGCCATAGAAAATGGTACCAATCTTCACTAAAAATTTTTCAAGCAGTTCAGCAAATAAAAAAAGCAAAGAGTATAAGATCGTTTTCCTTCGGCCCGTTCTGTTCCTTTCGTCCAACTGATTGGAGATAAGTTGCTTTCGGAGTATGATGGTGTGGGATATATAATACATATGTACATGTGTAGTTCTTAGAATTATGGGGAAAAAGAGACGATAGTGTAGATTTATTGGGAAAGCGGCGATATGCAAAATAGATGATAACCAGAAATGCCATTTCACTTTTGTATGGTTTGACGGTCGTTCGGTAAAATTGCGTACATCTCTTCTCACACGATCCAACGATCAAATATCATTCATCTCTTACACGGTCAGGTGATCAAATCACGTTCATCTCTTCTCATAAGGTCACACAAGTCAAAATGCTACATATGAAAGTCAAAATGCTACATACATATGTAAGTCAAAATGCTACTTTGTACCCCTCTGTTAAATTATTGCCCCATTTCAGTATATCACATGGCTACCATGTACCTACACACGATGTTTTCACTACGACGCTTTCTTATTAATATTAAACCTTGTTTTTAAGCTCTACGAACGAAGTACAAGGAAAGAAAAGAAGTTTTTCTTGAGGAGAACATAAAAGTTAAGGAGCCAATATCATTATTTAACGAATGGCTGCAGGTTGCATTAAATACGGAGGAAATACTAGAACCTAATGCAGCATGTCTAGCAACAGTTAATAAGTAAGTTGAATCCCTCTAACTCGGACTTCTTCTAAGTCAAATTTCGCTCTATTTTCAATTTTCATGACATATCTTTATACATATATATATGTATGTATTTTTGGCGCAACAGCTCTTTAAATACCTGGGCCTAGCTTCTCGCAACCACTCGTGTTGTGTGCGTTATATTTTTCACACGTACGTATGTATATGGAAGCGACCTACCATACAATTCCATGCAACTACTCGCTTACGCCGATGATATGGACATAGTCGGAAGAACTTAGCGGGGCGTCAGTTGGGCGGTTACGAGTATTGAAACAGAGGCAGCAACAAATGGAAGACAATACCGAAAAATTGCAAGCATTAGACAAAGTAAATGAATGGACAAAGATTTGGCGAATCGCACCGAATGAAACGGAATCCGTTCATGTATTTTACTTATAAAGAAATTAATACTTTACCGGTTTTTTTCAAACTCAGTAATACAAATATTTTACAAGCTTTTGAAAACAAAATGCTAAGAGAAATTGTTACTGCACCATGGTATATCAGAAACAGCGATATTCAAAAAGATCTTGGCATTAAAACAATCAAAGTCGACTTTAAAGTCACATAAATAATACATGCCTTCAAATTTTGGATGACCGATATTGGCTGCACCGTCTACTAGGAACCAAATCTTTAGACTTAGCGCGATGGCGAGTAACCGCGTCTAAACTGCGGAGCTACCAGGAACTCCCAAAGGGAAGGTACTTGCAGAGGAGATGCCGGTTTGCGTTGACTTTAAATGGTTAAAGGTTATAATGATTAGGAAATACAGAGGCTTGTAGATTATTACACAAACGTTCATCAGACATACAGTCGTCTGACCACACCTTAGAGATGAGTTAGTGTATGTTCTCTACCAATTCATCACCAGCTGCCTTGAAAAGTTCTGCCGGTAAGTCGTCAAGTCCAGTAGCCTTGTTTGATTTGGATATTGCTGTCCTTACTTCGCTTTGATCAGGTGGTTTTGCTTGTACTTATTCATTTAGGAGATGATTCTGCTGGCATATAATACTTACTTACTTACTTGCTTTGCTTAGATCCCTTAACCCCTCGGGGGGCATAGTTCTGCAACGCGTTTGAGCTGCCTCCAACTCATTCCTAATGAGCTCGATTAGTCAAAAATCTTTGTTTAATTAAAATAAAAGATGCGGCTCATTATACTGCCAGGTATGCTAGTAGATAAAGAAATATTTGATGGCATTCGTCTTTTCCATGCCCTGGTAGCCTTTGGTTGTTGTTTTGCGCTGAAATTTAACCATTTACACATCAGGTCGCAAGCAAGCACACTACCCAAAGCACTACACCACTGCCACTCATGTACAACACTAAAGTAATATTATGTTATATTCAAATACCAATAAATTATGTGACGTTTTCTTTGTATTTTTTATTTTAGCAAAATTTGTAATAAACGTTATAACTAACTTTTTTTTTTAAGGGATGGTTTTCCATCAAATCGATTCGTTTTGCTTAAAGAAGTTACTCCAGAAGGATTTATATTTTTCACCAATTACGGAAGTCGTAAAGCACAAGATATTCTTAACAACCCAAATGTTGCGATGACTGTTTACTGGTGTCCACTAAGAAGATCAATACGAATAGAGGGAGAAGCTGAACAAATTTCTCGTGATGCTTCGCTGACTTATTTTCGTCAGCGACCCCGTGCGAGTCAGATTGGAGCGCTTGCGAGTGCTCAAAGCTCAATAATTAAGAGCCGCAAAGAATTAGATGATATTGAATCTGGAATTAAATCCCAACTAGAAGGAAAAGAAGTTCCCCTTCCTAATTGGGGTGGTTACCTCATCAGACCACGTTTGGTTGAATTCTGGCAAGGGCAAACCGATCGCCTACATGACAGAATTCGATTTCGTAGAGGATCCAAAATAGAAGAAGTGAGAAAAACATACATTCATGCATACATACATTTTATTCTACTAATTTTTATTTTTTTATTTTACTTAATAGGATGTAGATACGTCATTAGTCCACAGCGGCGATAATGGCTGGGTATATGAACGCTTAGCACCGTAAAATTATCATTGTTCTTATTATATGGGTGGGGGTGGGTGGGTTTTTCAAATGTTAAATAAATATGCATGAACATCTGGACCTAACTTTCTGCACCAAAATTCGCAGCTTGGCACATTTAAAAGAGTGGTTGTAAAAATCTCAGAGAGAGACAAATTTACAAAACATACGTTGTAAAGTCCAAGACCTATAATACTTACACTTCGAAAAATGTCCGGAAAACAGTTTTTTTTACATTATTCCTTGAAGTTTTTTTTATGAAAAATGCTGTTGAATTCATTAGTCCAGATCGGTGCCGTTAAACAAGGCCAAGTGAAATAAGACCGACTTTCAAAAATTGGCCTTATTTCGCTTTCGAAAAGTGAAATAAAGCCAAGTTTCAACAGTTGGTCTTATTTCACTTTAATAAAGTGAAATAGCGCCAAATTATGCTGGGAAATAAGACCAATTTGACCTTATTTCTCTTTTCCAAACTGAAATAAGGCCAACTTTAATAATTTGTAACTATCCGGCTTATCAAGCTACTCGTACAAGTAGGATATATAAGATTGAGGTTGGACTTATTTCATTTTGCAAAAGAGCATTGAGACCAACTGCAAACTGTAAATGACAATTTTCTTACAAGAAGATTGCAACATAACAATGTACTGGTCAACATAAAGACGGATTTACCGTTCGTTGAAGTTGTATCATTTGCAAAATAAAGTTAGGTGAGATAACAACGTACGTTAGTAAAATATTGAAAGTAGTTGTGATTTAGTAGTTTCGTTTGAATTTTGCGAGGGTTTTAGTAAAGGAAATAGTCTTTAGTACATTCCAGAAATCAAGCACCTAAAATTATCGTGAATTTTGAACTATTATTTTCTAAAATTCTTCAAAGTAAAAGCTTCGGCTGTTCCATTTAGAATTTAGAAAATAGTAGTTAAAAATGCTCGCGACATTTTAACCACTATTATCTAAAATTCTTCTTAGTAAAAGGATTCGGCTGTTCCATTAAGAACTATTATTTTCTAAAGTTCTTTATAATAAAAGTTTACGACTGTTCCATTAGGAATTTTAGAAAATAATACTTCAAAATTCGCGCGAATTTATAACGAACTTTGAACTTTGAACTTTTTCAACTCTCTTCTGACAAACATATAAGATTTAAGTAAAACCTAAAGTGGCAGTTGCAAGAATACCAACGATAAAGAAACAATTCTTCACTTCCTTTGCAAGTGTCCGGCTCTAGATAGGGTCACACTAGGTAAGCCCTTTTTTGATAACCTAACAGCGTTAGCAGAGATAAGCATTTGGGACGTAACGGGATGGATTGGAATAATGCTCACTCCTTTTCCCTGTCCCTATTAGTTAACGCCCGTTTTTACATCCGACTGGTTACTTGAGTTGTGCTAAAACAGCGCTTTTGCGCTAATTATGTTTTAGCATATTTATATAAACAAGAATACCCTTAGAACACATTTCAGCATTTGGCCTTATTTCACTGACTTGAAGCGAAATTAAGCCAATTTTATCAATTGGCGCAATAAGACCAAATTGGCGTTATTTCACTTTATCAAAGTGAAATAAGACCAACTGTTGAAATTTAGCTTTATTACACTTTTCAAAAGTGAAATAAGGCCAATTTTTAAAAGTTGTTCACTTGGCCTTTTTTCGCGGCACCGTCCAGATCAATTAGTTACTTGTTAGTAATGATTTGAATAAGTACTGTTCTTGGAAAACTTTAAAAATGGATAAGATTGAATATTGTGCGTTAATGAAATTCATTACAAGGAACAAATAAAGGATGAGCTGAATTCTGTTTATGGGGAATCTGCACCATCACATACAGTCATTAAAGACAGGGCCAAGCGCATTCGTTGGGGACAGTAGTCTTGAAGATGACCCTCGCTCAGGTGGACCATCAACTGTGATCACAGAAGAAAATTAATTTGAATTTATAAAACAAGTTGTTCTGAGTAACCAAAAACTGAAAAGTAAAGAGATTGGAGCACAAACTGGATTATGAAAAACAACGGTTCTCAGGATCCTACATGACCATCTTCGTATGAACAATGTCAGCGCAAGATGGGTGCCACGAATCCTGTGTGCTGTTAAAAACCGGCAAAGGGTAGATTGTGCAAGCGCTTTTTGAAGCTTTGTGGTAAATACGAAAGTGAACTAATCAGGCGGATTGTTACTCAAGACGAAACAATGGTGCTTCATTATGATCCGATAACAAAAAGGGATTTGATGAAGTTCTGATGAGCAGCGCCCCAAAAAAGCAAGGGTATCAAAAAGTGTCGAAGAGGTAATGGAGAAAATTGTTAGGACTGTGAAGGAATCCTTATGATTTATTTTAAAAATCGTAATACAGTTGTGATTTGGTAATTTCGGGTGGTTATAATACAAAAAAGACGAGGAAAAATGCCAAAAGGTGTCCTTTTGCTGAACCCGTTCTCATTACACATTTCGCCATACGCAAATGTGGATTCTCACAAATTGATCTTTCACCTTAGATTTGGCCCCCAGCGACTATTTTTATTCAGCGAATTGAAGTCTGCCCTATGAGGAAAAAAAATTCAACAGCAAGCATAAAATTTCAACTGCCGCCCTTTTTTCGGAATTATTTTTCGATGGCTTCACAGAGAATATATTGAAAAATGAAAGTATTTTTTCGCTTTATTTATACTCCTTATATAATAGGTTGGGAATACTTGGACCTTACGTCGCATGTGAGAAGTAAATATAGTGCACGTGAAGAAATTGAGTTTTTATTGCTTTTTTTAATTCAAAAGATTTCAAAGTCTTGTAGGAGGGTGCAACCGTTACGGAAGACAATCACAAAAACACATACCAATTTCAGAGATCTCATAAAGTTGACCAAAGGAATTTCTTGGACTAGAATTCGCAGGTGACGGGAATTTCTTACTCTCTCGTGAGCTCTCTCTTCTACAAAAAAAAAAACTACGAAATTTTGACATGCGGGAAGAGGATTTCACAATTTTTCATAAAATTTCGTAGAAATTCACAACTTAAGCCAGTACGGGAATAGACCTATTATGTTCAAATGCCTATATAGAACTAAATAAAACTATTTACAAATGTACATTTGAATGTTGTGAGTTTACTATAGGTATATCGATACATATAGAGTTTGTGGAACTCCCCGTGCAGGGACTGATTAAAAATATCTCGCTAAACAAATAGCACTTGACGTAAAAGCCGATTAAGGGTATACACGTGTCAAAGATTTTATTGCAACAACTATAACATTATGGCAATACTTGCTAAAAGGAAAGGCACTACCCCGCCAGGCACTACCCTTGCTGTTACTGATCCTGGACCGAGCAGAAGTTTTTGAGTCCGAGCTATACGCATTTCAGGGGCTAACAATGTAACGAAAGTTAAGGGTCGTGAGTTGGAATATTGGAAGTATGACCGGTCGAAGTTACGAGCTGGAAGAGATGATGCATAGAAGGCGAGTAGATATCTCGTGTGTCCAAGAAACGAAATGGCAAAACGCCGGAAATCGGGCGCGTTTCTTAGATGTTAGGGCAGAAGCTTACAAGATGTCCTACTAGGGAACGGAGTCAGTATCATCCTTGTGGCAGAGCTATCTTGGTAATGCCTTGACCATTTCGGGGCCTTACTATGTATTGCTATTGTACAGTCAAATCACTTGCATTCACAAAATTTGCACTCTTTAATTAAACTCAAATAATTGGTGGTCAAAGTTAGTCCGTGCGATTACATGAAAACACAAGCGTTTTCAGTTAGCCTATGCCTACCAACTCCTACTCTCAACCTTCACGTGGTGACCGCTGGGTGCCTAGTACCTTAATCCGAGAAATGGGTAACCAGCCTATTTGGAAGGTCTTGAAGGCAGCAGACGAGAGAGGGGGGAAGAGTGCTCTCTCACTAGAGCACTTCTTGTTCCAGACGGGAGCGGATGAATTTCCTAAATAGCGTCTAGAGTTCCTTACAGGTCGGTAAGGAATTTCCAATATAAGTTAAGACCTTGGAATAGAGATGGTGGCGGAAGAGCCCTAATTTTTTATTTTTTTTTTTAAAGATAAACAACTGACTTTCAAACCACTACACCACAGCTTTCTCCCCCTCTCTCTCTCTCTCTCTCTCTCTCTCTCTCTCTTTCTTTCTTTCAATCTTTCTCTCTTTCTATCTATCCTTTCCATCCTTTACTGGTGATGCGGGAGATGTGTGGAACATTGTCAGTGCATATAGTATGCTCTCCGTAGTGGGTGGGATCAGAGGGAAAAATATGCATTTCTGCTAGAGATTTAAAATATCCTAAAGGACATCGCCCAGCAACACCGTCTCTTGCTAAGAGAAATTTCTATGGAGACAGCGAAGAACAGCAAACAAACAAACAAGGGTCTCTTGGAAAATCTGTACCTACCTACAATCATGACAAAGAAAAAGACGAGGCTTTTGTTTTGGCAATGAAAAATTACCTCTTATACCATCAACGGAGCTGAGAACAAGGAGTGCAGAGCATAAAATATGTGGGACTTCCTTCAGCGAACTTGCTTAAAGAAGGCCAAATCACTGCTAAAAGCTTCAAAAGGCCAAAGAAAGGTGGTGCTGAAGCGATGAAGCTAAAGAAGTAGTATTGCGAAGGACTTTTGAATAAACAGTTTTCCCGGCTATACTTTCCAAGAACCACCCATAACTATGAAGAAATACTTGGCGAAGAATTTAGCGAGGCGCTCAAATACTCCAAAAGCGATTAGGCCAGTTCCTTAAGCTGCGCGCACAGTGACGCGGCAAAGCGATGCGACATGCGAGATGGTGCGCACAGTGAAGCTGTTCTGTGTCCTGATACTCGTCGCGATGTATCATTTACATACCATATATCAACAATTAGGGAAGGATGAAAAAAAGTTCTTATTTTTTTTTGGTCCCAAAGATGAGACCTTTCAGAAACTGCTAGAATCAGTTGTTCAGCATCCATTTGTCACTTAAAAACTCAAACTCACTATAAAAAATATTATGAAAATTCAGCGCTTTTTTATTTATTTTATTTAAATTACGATTGCAACACATTGCCAACAATACAAAAAATTCGTTTTCTTCTCTTTTTTGTTTTGATTTCCTTTCAAAACAAATAACATTTCATAAGAAGAACCAACAACAACAATGAATACTTCTCGCACGGACTCACGTGAAAAAGTGGTCAGAAGAGTTTGTGTGCGAGAGATTTGCGAGAAGCTCGCATTTGTAGCATAGATCCGCATCGAATATCGCTTCACAGTGCGAACGCACATAAGAATAAATGTAAATACAATAGTTTTCTCGCAAGCAAACGCTTCTCGCATCACACCCCTTTGTCGCGTCACTATGCGCGCAACCTAAGTTTGGAAAATTGCGGGAGGCATCGGATTCAAATGGCTCAGAATTTTTACCTCCAAACTTATGAGAAGTGATTCAATACTGCATCAATGGAGGAAAAGTTGCCTTCTCTCTGTGTAAAAATAGAGGGGTTAAACCCGGGGTCGAATCGCGTCCTCCGTGAACGGTTAACTCGTCACGTAATTTGTATGTATGTTGTTGCTAGATCTACCAACAGCACAATACAAACTACGTAACGAGTTGTACGTTCACGGGAGACACGATTTAACCCCTGATGACACGCACAAAGAAGATCGTTGAGCGGGTATTAGGGGCCGGCTGTGGAAAAGAATACGGCTGTGTGATGATCAGTAAGGGTTTGTCTGGATAAATCAATCACAGATGCAATCCAATGTATAAGGACAATGGAAAAACATTTTCTTCTTTCTATTTCGGCGAGGTTATGATCCGAAAACAAGGGATCATAACCCTCCCACTTCACCGCATTTCTACTGATCCGCATGTGGGGCTGGCCTATTTGACTTCAGAAAATATCAGAAGGCCGTCCGATTTTGAATCACTCGGTTACTGAGGGCAATGAAATACCGATATCGACGCATTTGTGTAATGCGGGTGTTTATAGATCTGCCTCTCCTGCCTTGCGATGTCTTTGGAACGTTCATTGATATGGCCTTTTTAACAGGGTTCAAATGATCTCTTCTTTGAACGTGGCAATACCAGCTGAGTCGGTCGCGCTCTATCTTTCATAAGATGGTTTCCTTGAGGTGAAGGCTTCCACGGACCTTCGAACGTCTTACCCGATCAAGTTTTGTCACTCCTGAAGTCATGCGAAGCATCTTCATCCCAGCTCCCGTTAATTTACTCTCATACTTTTTGTACATCGTCTAACATTGTGAACCGTATGTGAGCGCTGGACGTACAACTGTGGTGTAGAGCCTTCCTTACAACTTAAGGGGCATTTTTCGGTCACAGAAGATAGCGGAGTTTCCTCGCCACTTCATCCACCCTACTCTTACGCAATGATTGATGTTCACCGGTTGTTTTGCTATTGATCATAGATCCCAGAGCTTTGAGCTTTTCGCACTTGGGAAGCACTGTTACATTCAAAAAAATGTCTTCAATAGGCCTGAGTGGATCAGAGAACGGGCAGAATAAGTACTCTGTCTTTTTTGAACTAATGCGTTACCCATTTCCCTCCAAAACGTCCACCCACACACCAAGTGTTCGTTGCTGGGATGTAGGATCCTCACTGATGGTTCCATTGTCAGCAAAGAATAATTGATGTACCTTGGGGTCCGTCACTTTACCTTCAAGCACATAGTGAAGGACTGTAATAAAGAGCAAATGACTTAAGACGCTTCCCTGGTGCACCCCAACATTGATTGGGAACTCTTCGGTTACTCCAGTGGGGCACCTCACTCTTGTCTTTGCCCTTTCGTACATAGGTTTCTGGAACCCCTCGATATCTTAGCGCAACCCATATCAGATCTCGTGGTTGTCTGTCGAATGCTTTTTCAAAGTCAACCAATACAATATGAAAATCCTTTAAGGACTCACGATGTTTTTCCATTATGATCCTTATACTTTGCATTGCATCTGCTGTTGATTTAGCCGCAAAAAACCCGCACTGATCATCAGATAGCCGTATTATATTTCGCAGTCGGCCACCTAATACCTACTCAACGATTTTCATGGTGGTGACATCAGCTTGATCGAACGGTAGTTATCACAGTTTTGCGTGACATGGACATATACGAAGAAGCAAAGAAAAGAGTAAAATGCCCCGCTGGAGTAACCGAAGAGTTTCTAATCAAAGTTGGGGTACACCAGGGAAGCGTCTTTAGTCCTTTGCTCTTCCTTGCACTGCTTGACTATCTGCTTGCAGGTAAAATGACGGAACCCAAAGGTTATAATCCCTTAGTTTAGATCCTAACCTCGCCGAAATAGGAACAAGAAAACGATAGAAATTGTGAAAAACGTCAAAAACTCACCAGCTGTAGTAGAGTTTAGCAGATGCACTAATAGAAAAGTATATGTACACTGTACAATGACATAAATATGAATTATAACATTATTATAATATATGACCGTATGCTGAGTCTGGCGATATATTTGTAGCTGAACACTCAGACCTGCACAAGCACATCTGAGTGCACTTCAGCACGTATATGTGCAACTGGATGAGGTATCTCTTGCGACGGATGAATTCTCCCGATGGAATCAACGGTGACGTCTACAGGCCACTGGATAGCTTACTTGAGCCACTTCGACATATTTGGAGTGCAGGCCTGTAAAGATTTTCAATACTGAGTTAGGATATTAAAAAGGAGATGGTGGCGGATGAACCCTTAATGGGCCAACGGCAGCGCTCATATCCCCCGAAGTGAGTTACTGGCATCGGTGTATCCGACCCCTTATCTTAGGGGCTGCAAAAAAGAATCTGGTCTTCCAGGTTGGGGGTTGTGCGGTCGGGTTAACTTTCCTACCACGTAAAAAAAAAAAACGGGTTACGAAGCAACCAACAGCCTCGAATACAGATGCTTTTACTATTGACGACCCAGGCAAACGTAAAAAGGATAACGATCTTCATGTCCACACGTGGAGTGTTAGGTCCCTCTACAAACCACGTGCAGCCGAACAACTTGCCATAGGCAACCACGTACAGTCTTAGACTGCTACAAAGCAGACAATACCGCCTGCGAAGATGGCCTGGTAATACTTAAATCCAAGAAGTGCTATACAATGGGCCGGCAAAAGAAGGATGAAAAACTGCGACATTTACTACGGCGATGGCTACAGACAACAAGGACAGTGTCTATTCGGGTGCGGATTTGTCATTGGAAGCAGACTTAGTCAAGATGTCTTGATTTTCCGGCATGTGAACGAGCGCCTCATGACTATCCGTACACGGAGAAAAAGAAGTTGTTGAAACTACCGAAACGACAGTCAATTCAAGGATTTCCGGTTTAGATTTTCAGCTAATAGCATAAAATGTTGAATTTACGATTCTGCTTAATTGTTAAATCGATCTGTTGAATTTATCGGTGATCTGATCGTCTTGCAGATACTTCGGCAAAAAACAACTGAAATATCTCTAGATTTGCTGATTCAACTACTGGCACAAAAGAAAATCGGTAGAATCAACAAACTTCTTGTACATTACAGGACTGGACCTACACGATTGAAACTGAAATCAGTAAAAGCAACTAAAAACTAAGTTGTAATTTTATTTTGGTGGTAAATGTATTTCGATAAGATCAACAAACTCTCCGTTGCTTTAACAGGTCCTATTGATTTACTTGAAATTGGCGATTACAGCAGTTTTCATTGTTGATATATATTTTTGAAAGAATTTTTCTACCGATTTACTTTTGTTAACTTTGAGTTGTTTGAATTTACAAATTTTGTTCTCTGTGTATCAAGGCTAAATTCGCCAACATTAGCCTAATATGCACACACGCTCACGCGTGGAAGTGGAACGTCGAACAGCTACAATCGCAAGTGACCGCCAGAGCGTTGCTGATCGAGTTTCTTTTAATCCTAATCTAATTCCTATGCCGCCAGCAGCAAATACGGAAGACCAGCGGCAGCGTTGCGAACAAGCTATCAGAAATGCCGCCTCTGATGTACTGGGTTTCTCTCGGCCACCACAACGAAACCGCTGCTTTGATGAGAAAAGCCGGCAAGCGCATGCAGCAACAGAGGAGGCGTACAAAGCGGCGCTGCATAGAAGGACTAAAGCTGCTCGCGAACTCTATGAGTGGAAGCGAAAAAAGGAACATCGACTTCTCAGAAAGAAGATAAAGTAGCATGAGAAGCACTCGATCCAGGAGATTGAGAGACTTTATTGCATGAATGATGATCGAAAATTTTACCAAAAGGTAAAAATAACCTGCTAGGGTTTCAAAGCCAGAACAGAAGCCTGCAGGGACGAAAACGGTAATATAGTAGTAGAATCGCAGTCGGTGCTGAGGATATGGAAGGAACACTTTTGCAGACTGCTAAACGGCGATGATGACCAACAACAGTGACGACGACAGTCAAGATTCCCGCCAACCCGATCAGAATGAGGTGAGGATAGCGACATCTAAACTTAAGTCCAGCAAAGCTGCTAGAGCTGACGGCCTAATGCGATACCCATTTTCCTCCAAAACGTCCACCCACATATCAAGTGCTCGTTGCTGGGATGTATGATCCTCACTTATGATGGCTCCATCGTCAGCAAAGAATAATTGAAGTACCTTGGGGTCCGTCACTTTACCTTCAAGCAGATAGTGAAAGACTGCAATAAAGAGCAAAGGACTTAAGACGCTTCACTGGTGCACCCCGACTTTGATTGGGAACTCTTCGGTTACTCCAGCGGGGCATCTTACTCTTGTAATTGCTCCTTGGTACATGTCCATGATCATCTGTACATATTAAGTTGTACCAGATGAAAATGTCTGATTTTGGCTCAGTCCGAAATAAGAAGCTCTCGAGTGAATTCCTGTGCCAGAAAGTGCAATTTTCTTTTTCTATAAACTAAAGTTGTACGTGTGCTTGACGTGTGAAACTTTTAGGGTACGTTACTTACTTACTTAGATGGCGCTACGGTCCGGGGTGGACCTGGGCCTCAACCAACAAACCTCTCCAGCCAGCACGATTACGAGCCAGCTGCCTCCAGTTGCGCACGCCAAGTTGGTTGAGGTCCCCCTCCACTTGTTTGCGCCACCTACCGCGAGGTCGTCCTCTACTGCGTCCGCCATCCGGGGTAGATTCGAAAACTTTCTTAGCGGAAACGTTGGGCTCCATCCGCTCTAAATGACCCAGCCATCTTAGTCGCTGTATGTGAACTCTTCTGGCTAAGTCGATGTCCTTGTACATGCCGTATAGCTCGGCATTGTACCTTCTCCTCCACTCACCGTCTATGCAGACGGGACCAAAGATCACTCGAAGAACTTTTCTCTCGAAATAACCAAGGGCATCCTCATCCGGTTTTCTCAAAGCCCATGCCTCTGCGCCATACAGCAGGACTGGGATGATTAGTGTCTTATAAAGAGTTACCTTAGTAGTTCGAGATAGGGCTTTGCTACTCAATTTGCCGTTTTAGCCCATAGAAACAACGATTGGCAAGAGTAATTCTTCGTGTGATCTCCCTACTGATGTCATTTGCGGAATTCACCATAGAGCCTAGGTAGACAAAATCCTTTACTACCTCAAAATTATATCTGTCTATTGTGGCGTTCTGTCCAAGACGCCGATGTTGGGTGTCCTTTTTTGAAGACAGCATATATTTCGTTTTGCTTTCATTGACCGCTAGACCCATCTTTGCTGCCTCGATCTCAATACTCGTAAATGCCCCATTGACGGCCCGCTGAGTTCTTCCGATTATGTAAATGTCATCGGCATAAGCGAGTAGTTGTACAGACTTGTAAAAGATTGTACCTCCGGTGTTGGCTTGTGAGTTTTGTACAATTCTCGCGCGTCACCTTGTCTAAGACCTTTCCTGACATCGAACGGTTCGGTGATGTTCTTACCGACTTTGATGGAGCAGCGAGAGTTCTCCATCGTCATTCTGCACAAACGGACGAGCTTGGCAGGGATGCCAAGACTAGACATGGCTCTGTATAACTCGTCTCTATACACGCTATCATAGGCAACTTTGAAATCGATAAAGAGGTGGTGCGTATCGATTTTGTATTCGTGGGTTTTTTCCAAGATCTGCCGTAGTGTGAATATTTGGTCAATGGTGGACTTTCCAGGCCTGAAACCGCACTGATAAGGACCTATCAGGTTGTTGACGATCGGTTTTAGGCGTTCACACAATACGGCAGACAGGGTTTTATATGCGATGTTGAGGAGACTTATACCTCTGTAATTGGCACAGTTCAGAGGGTCTCCTTTCTTCAGGATCGGGCAAACGATGCTGAGGTTCCATTCATCGGGCATACTTTCGTCCGACCAGATTTTACAGATGAGCTGGTGCATGCTCCTTACCAACTCATCTCCTCCTGCCTTGAAAAGTTCAGCGGCAAGGCCGTCGGCTCCAGCAGCTTTGTTGGATTTGAGTTTAGATATCGCTATCCTCACTTCATTCTGATCGGGTTGACGGGAATCATGACTGCCATCGTCACTGTTGAATGGCTCATTCTACCTGACAGCGGAATATTGGTCATCATCGCCGTTTAGCAGTCTGCAGAAGTGTTCCTTCCATATCCTCAGCACCGACTGCGATTCCACTACTATGTTGCCATTTTCGTCCCTGCAGGCTTCTGTTCAGGCTTTGAAACCCTGGCATGTTCTTTTTACCCTTTGGTAAAATTTTCGAACATTATTCCTGCAATAGAGTCTCTCAATCTCCTCGATCGAGCGCTTCTCATGCTCTTTTTTCTTCTTTCTGAGAAGTCGATGTTCCTCTTTTCTCCTGCTCACGTAGAGCTCGTAAGCAGCTCTAGTCCTTCTATGCAGCGCCGCTTTGTACGCCTCTTGTTTAGCTGCATGTGCTTGCCGTCATTCCTCAGCAAACCAGGGGTTTCGTTGTGGTGGGCGAGAGAAACCCAGTACATCAGAGGCGGCATCTCTGATAGCTTGTTGGCAACGCTGCCACTGGTCTTCCGCATTTGCTGCTGGCGGCATAGGACTAAGATTGAGATTAGAAGAAACACGATCGGCAAAGGTTCTAGCGGTCTCTTGCGATTGTAGCTTTTCGACGTCAAATTTCCTCACAGCATTTTGTTGATTTCGCTCCGTTGTAGATATCCGCATCCGTACCTTGGCTACAACTAGGTAGTGATCCGAGTCCACGTTGGCTCCTCGGAAAGTCCGGACACCCAGAATACTGGAAGAGTGCCTTGCGTCGATCGCAATGTGATCGATTTGGTTGACGATTTTTCGATCAAAGGAGAGCCATGTTCCTTTGTGAATATCGAGACGTGGGAACCGCGTACTAGCTACAACAAAGTTTCGCCCCGCCGCAAAGTCGATTAGCCTGAGTCCGTTGTCGGATGTGTTGTCATGCAGGCTGTGCTTTCCGACCACGCTACTAAAGACGTCCTCTCTTCCTAGCTTTGCCTTAAAATCAGCTAGGATAATTTTAACGTCGTGGCTAGGGCATTGCTCATACGTCTTGTCCAAGAGCTGGTAGAAGTCGTCCTTTGTCGCGTCGTCTTTCTCCTCATGAGGGGCGTGAACGCATATTAGGCTAATGTTGGCAAATTTAGCCTTGATACGGATAGTCATAAGGCGCTCGTTCACATGCCTGAAACTCAAGACTTCTTGCCTAAGTCTGCCTCCAATGACAAATCCGCACCCGAATAGACGCTGTCCTTTTTGTCTGTAGCAATCGCCGTAGTAGATGTCGCAGTTTTTCATACTCCTTTTGCCCGGCCCATCCCATCGCACTTCTTGGATGGCGGTAATGTCTGCTTTGAGACACTCTAGGGCCTCCGCAAGTTGTTCGGCTGCACGTGGTTTGTAGAGGGACCTAACATTCCATGTGCAGACACGAAGATCGTTGTCCTTTTTACGTTTGCATGGGTCGTCAACAGTAAGATCATCCGTATCCGAGGCTGTTGGTTGCTTCGTAACCAAAGGTTTTTTACGTGGTAGGGAAGTTAACCCGACGGCACAACCCCCAACCTGGAGGACCAAATCCTTTTTTTTTGTACCCCTTGGACAAGAGGCCGGATACACCGATGTCAGTAACCCACTTCGGGGATATGAGCGCTGCCGTTGGCCCATTAAGGGTTCATCCGCCACCATCTCTTTTCCAATACCCTGACGTAGTATTGAAAATCCTTACAGACCTCAGCTCCAAATATGTTGAAGTAGCTCCGGTAAGGTATCCCAAAAACGATGGCGCCTAGAAATCTGCTCATCGCTTAGATTAAGAAACAAAGCTGAACCGTTTTTGCACCAGTTATTCATCGGTGATGAAAAGTGGATTCTGTATGACAATCGTAAAGACCTGGGTAGTGGTTGGATGCAGACGAAAAACCAAAACAAACCCCTAAGCCCGATCTTCACCCAAAATAGATTATGGTGACAATCTGGTGGACATCGAAAAGACCAATCCACTTTTAATTTCTTCAACCAGGAGAAACGATAAACGCTAATAAACATTGCATGCAAAATTTGCTTAGAAGCGGCCTGTGTTGGTCAATAGACACGGTTCGATCCTATTGCATGACAATGCTAGACACCATACCTCACGCGAAATGGGTGAACAAAATTTTGCAGTTGGGATTTTAAATTCTTCCGCACCTACCGTACTCTCCTGATCTTTCCCCAACGGACTATCATCTTTTTCGCAATCTGGATTCATTTTGCCTGTAGAAGGTCTTTCGGAACCGAGCAGAGTTCATAAAAGCCTTTGAAGATTTCATTGCCTCAAAAAGTCAGCACTTCTACGAAAAAGGAATATTTGACATTGTATCACGTTACAAGAATGTCATAGATGCCAACGGATTCTATTCTGATTAAATAAAAATTAAAGAAAAAATAATATTAGTTCTTTAATGTTTACTATAGCTCTGTTTTCGAGAGAAGTGTATAGCCACTTCTCAACAAAACGCATATACTCACTTTAATAATCACTTTACTACCAAGATACATTTAATGACATTCGATGCCAGCTGTCGACGACACAGATGAAAAAACAATTATTCTACAAGTTCGCCGTCAAATTTTGTTTGATTAACTGTGTGAGCAGAATATAATTTGATTGACTTCGTTCGCAAAGTTCTCGTATTTTTTAAAGCAACAACTTAGATTCATGTTTCGTAAACATGTATTTTCACTTTTGCTTACTGACTAAATTATCTCCACTTCTATCTCAAATTCTGTTTTGTTGTTGCTTTGTGTGGAAAAATTGGCAAAAGCAGCTATACACTTCTCACGAAAGCAGGGCTTATAAAATCTGACATTTCATGTGGTACAACCTAATAGGTTTCTGGAACCCCGCGATGTCTTACCGCCATCAATATCAGATCTCGTGGTTCTCTGTCGAATGCATTTCAAAGTCCACCAATACAATATGCAAATCCTTTAAGAAATCACGATGTTTTTCTATTATGATCCTTATACTTTTGATTGCATCTGTGGTTGATTTACCCACGACAAACCCGCACGGATCATCAGATACCCGTATTATTTTTCGCAGTTGGCCACCTAATACCCGCTCAACGATCTTCATGGTGTGTGACATCAGCTTGATCGAACGGTAGTTATCACAGTTTCGCGTATCACCCTTCCCTTTGTATACAGGAAGAAGGTAGCTTTCCCTCCATTGATTCGGCATTGGATCACCTCTCATAAATTTGGAGATGAGAATTTTGAGCCATCTGAATCCGATGTCTCCCATCTTTTTCCCGAACTCAGAGGGCATTTCGTCTGACCAAACCGCTTTTCGTTTTTTGGAGTATTTGACCGCCTCACTAACTTCTTCGACTGTAATGTCGGGTATTTCTTCACAGTTAGGAGTGGCTCTTGGAAAGTATAGTCGGGGAAACTGTCCATTCAAAAGATCTTGACAATACTGCCGCCACCTCTGCAGAATTTTAACG
Source organism: Brachypalpus laphriformis (assembly GCA_945910035.1). Taxonomy (NCBI): domain Eukaryota; kingdom Metazoa; phylum Arthropoda; class Insecta; order Diptera; family Syrphidae; genus Brachypalpus; species Brachypalpus laphriformis. The sequence continues at coordinate 92,583,523 of OX246754.1, forward strand.
TCATCCACAAGAAGCTGGATGGACTTTGGCGAACGAATCGCCTGAGCATTCCTCCTTCTTTGGGCGGCTATTTTGAAAATGGTTGTGCTCTTGTTCATATTGTGTCTTCGCAGCTCCTGGATAGCCTGGTTTGCATCAACAACGGGGAAGATATTTTCTCCAGCCCCCGATACAGGCCGTCCGTACTCTCTGCTTGAAGCTGGGCGCACTTCTTCGTTTTTTTATTGTAACATCTATATTCCACATTGAGGTGAGCTTTTTCGTCTCTAACATATTATTAGTTGTGCACTTTGACTAAGCTTTAAAAGCTCATTTATCACTTCCTTAGCTTCATCATTCCACAACATGTTTCTTTGTCGTGTTGGTGGTGGCCTTTCGAAGCTCTTAGCAGTGATTTGGTCTTCTTTAAGCAAGTTCGCTGTAGGGAATCTCACATATTTTGTGCTCTGCACTCTTCATCCTCAGCTCCGTTGATGGTGTAAGGGAGGTCATTTTTCATTACGAAAACAAGCTTTTGTTTTTCCAGATTGCCTTGTTTTGTCCAGATTGTACTACTTGATTTTCTCAGGGACCCTTGTTTGTTTGCTTTTCTTTTGTGTCTTCATAAAAATGTCTTTTAGCAGGAGATGGTGTTGCTGACCGATTGCCTCTCCCAGAATCACTTTGCAATCTTTTACGCGAGGCTTCATGAAACTGTCTACCAAATGGTAGTCAATCTGGGTTTCATATCCACCACTACTGTAGGTAATCAGATGTCGGCTTTGTTTGATGAGCATGGTATTTAACACGATAAGACCGTGTGATTTGCACATGCTTAGGATGTATTCACCAGGAAAATTCCTGGTGCTGTATCCCAGTCCTCCATGACAGCCTTCATAGCCTTCGTTTGACTTCCCGACATGTCCATTCAAATCTCCTCCAACAAACAGAAACTCTTCCTTTGTGTTGTTCTTAAGGAGATTGTGGAAATCTAGCCAAAATGAATCTTTATCGCTCTGATCGCACCACCCAATTTGGGGAGCATATGCACTGACAATATTCCACATCTCTCTTTGTATTACTAGTTTGAGAGACATCAACCGGTCTATGGACTTCGAAATGCTCAAGACGTTACCAAGTAGCTCTGCCGCAAGGATGATACAGATGCCGTTTCTAGTCTTTTCCGTTCCGTAGTAGAACAACTTTTAATCTTTTGTTTAAACTTCCAAGAAACGAGCCCGATGTCCGGTGGAGCGATCCGAAGGGGACATGTGGCGGGAATTTCTGTTCGTTTGCAGTTCTTATATTTGCTCAATATAATCAAATATGGTATACTGCTCTTAAGATTCCTACTTATTATTACTTGCTTAACACGTCGCGTGTCAGTGTATCACCGGTGAACATTTCAAGTATGAACATCCAAAGGTGGGGTGGCGGTGGTTTAGTGGTAACGTCATCGATTACGAAGCTAATGGTTCAAATCCTGATGTCAATAACCATTTATTTATCTCTCATTGGATCGTGTGATCTGATCCAGAGGAAAATAAAACGACCTGGATCTGGATCGAACTTCTTTCGAAATAGGGTTTATTTCGTGCTGAAATTGTTCTCAACTCTTGCGATATGCATCCGGAACAACATTTACTTCTTCTGGCGTACAACTTGTTATTGTTTCATTCAATAATTAGTTATTTAAAAGTAGGAATTATTTTTTCCCCTCTTTTCCATTAGAATTGCACAGCTGAGTTTATTCAAGCGGAGTTGCCATGCGAATTATTTTCCCTTATAAAATTCAGAGAATATGCGATCTTTTTCTTTTACTGTATGTTTTGCCGATCCTAATTCATTCAAATGGTGTATATTTACTCAATAACTATTAATTTGAAAACATTAGAAGTAACTGGGATAAGTATTTACTTTCAGATACGCTTTTATGTGCATAATTCCAATGCAAAGAAAACATAGAAATCATAGAATAATATTTAAAGTGCAGAAAGTATTTCATATTCTAATCTGGCAACATGGGTTTTGACAATTGTCGACAAAAGTGTAGCCTAGCAAGGACTAGGCGAACTAATTTTCAGATCACGAAAATAGACCCAAATGAAAACCAAGATCTCGTATTGTTATTGTAATGCATATGTACATACCAATGATCTGATCTGCATCAGATCAGATAATAAAACACGGCTAATAGCAAAGGCAAAAATAATAAAAGTCTCCCCAGTTATCTGGCCGTCACCCGCGGAGTTTTTCTGAAACAATATCTGAGTTGTAAACCACTACACCATACACCAGTCTTTCTCTCTCCCTATCTATCCTTTCCAACGCCCGAACTGTGTGTAAACATTTAAAAGGGTATTCATAACCCCTTGGGTGTTCGCAAATTATATGTATTCCTTACAAACCAACTTGATTTTTCGAAGTTTAAGGGAAACTAGACGCTTTTTCAATCGCAGTAATCATTTGAGTAACTAGGGAAACCTCTCGAGCATAATTACCACAAGTTGACAGATAACGCAAAGTGAATGTTCTCAGAAAAAAACATGATATAAATTCACTTATTAGCTTTCTGGTTATAAATCGTAGAATGCAAAAATGTATTATAATTACTTTAGGACCGTTGGCATACTTTCCCAGCCAAAAACTAATAAATTGTCGAATATGACATGATGAGAGTAAAAATTCTCAGAGAGCGGAAAATCTAAGCAATAGTACACGAATGAAAAGCGAGCCATTTCGAGAAAACTGTCATTAAAAAAAATTATAATGAACAAATTAAACTCATATGAAAACTAACAGATTCATATAAGTTAAAAAGAAATGTTTTGGGAGAACAATCACACATCACAGCATTTTCTTCAAGATACTCGTACTTTGGAATGGGATCAAAAACTCTTTGACTCATTTGACAATAATTTGGCAATTTTTACCTTAGAGCCGGCAGAAATTCTTCGAGCACATTCAAGCACAGAGGGGAATACTCGTTACTCGTTACTTATAAATTTTTCTCTTTATCTGTCATGTTCGCTCAGTACGCGAATACAATTCGAGCACTTTAGAGCACCTTAAAGCGCTTTAGATTGTGTACGCGAATGGGCCTTTTGTAATAAAAAAAAATGTAAAACATCTGTCACCCACTACAGGTGACACTGGGAATTGAAGAGTAGTGTGTTCATCGGTGATACATTGGCCTACCAGATTGAAAATTATTTTCCATAGGTCAAGTGTAACTCAGGTGAACACAAATAGTTGTCGGTGTGCAGCAATTAGTTTGATGTAAAACAATAAATAATAGGACAAATACAATCTTAAAATTGAAAGAAATACTAGAAGCTGCGGAAAATAGCGGAGATGGTATCGAATTTGTGACCAATAATTACCTATATCTTCAATTTCCTGCCACAATTTCGTACAGATTTCAGCGTGGATGATTCCGAGTAGAGTACTGATGAAACGAGTAGTGAATCCAAAATCGATAGAGATAAAGGTAATAGTGACTCTCAGAGTAAAATACTGCCTAAGTACGTGTGCTGTTAGCTGTTTGCAGCTCTAAAATTCATATTTTCAGATATTATTGTTCCTCCACAGGATTCTTGGATTACTCCAGGGAATGGAACTACATTAAAAAGTTTTTCCGTTTACAACAACTACCAACAATTCATAGAATCATAGTACTCCTTATGACTATTATTGTTATTTTCTTACTGATAGCATCTTAGATCTGATGTCTTAGAAACAAACAGAAACGCTCAAAACTCCATTGCAACGATGCACTTGAATCGAAGCAATCGCCTTAAATCTTGGAGAAAAACTTTTTTTTAAGTCTATATGAAAACCTCTATAGACACTGGGATTAGAAACCCAGAGTAGTGTGGGACTCTAACCGCACTAAAAATACCTCCTTAATCATGACAAACAAAGAAAGATCGACAAATAATTTAATTTTTAATGTTCAGTTGCGTTTGAGAAGGTATTATAGTTTAAATACGTCAGATTATGAGTTCGTGAGGTTTAGTCCTTCTTAATCTACGAATATTATATCGCACATTTAAGAGGTCTGCTATCTCAGGATTAATATGCATCTGCAGACGATCATTGTGACAAACTGCGTTCTTTTTAATTACATTTGTTACAAGATTAATTTGCAAATCACGATGCAAGTCATTATTTCTAATATACTATAGGGCATTTACCATTCCCCGAATGACTTTGTTTTCAAATGTTTGTATTATTTGTACATTTGTTTTCTTTTCTTTTTATTTGTTGAACAACCCCATAATTGGATACCATATATCGAAGCAGAGCGCCATGGCGTAAGTGGTTAGTGTGTCGGATCACTACGAATGAGGTTCCAAGTTCGAATCCCAGAAAACACCAACAAGTTTTTCACGGTCCCACCTCTCGCTAGCGTCTGACAAATATCCGAAAGTATTGTTATCACGAAAAAAATTCTCAAATCGGCGTTCGGATATGGCACTGAACTGTAGGTTCCTTCCATTCGTGTGAAAAATATAACGCACACAACATGAGTGGTTGCGGGAAGCTAGGCCCTGGCACATAAAGAGTTGTTGCGCCAAATACTTACTTACTCACTTAGGTGGCGCTACAGTTCGGGTGAACCTGGGCCTCAACAAACAAGCTTCTCCATTTAGCTCGGTCTTTAGCTAATTGCCTCCAGTTGCGCACTCCAAGTTGGTCGAGGTCCCCTTGAACTTGTGCGCGCCACCTACGGCGATGATTCCCTCTACTGCGTCGTCCCTCGGGGTTAGATTCGAAGACTCTGCGGGCCGGAGCGTTGGTGTCCATTCGCTCTACATGCCCTTGCCATCTCAGACGTCCAATACGCAGTTTTTTGACTAGGTCGATGTCGCTGTACAGCTCGTATAGTTCGCGATTGAATCTTCTCCTCCAAAACCCGTCAACGCAAACGGGACCGAAAATCTTACGAAGAATTTTTCTCTCGAAGCGACCAAGGATATCTTCATCCTCTTTTAATAAAGTCCATGTTTCAGCGCCGTAAAGCAGGACTGGGATGATCAGGGTCTTATACAGAGTCTCCTTAGTTGTTCGAGATAGGTCTTTACTGTTGAATTGCCTTATAAGCCCAAAAAAACAGCGATTGGCAAGAGTTATTCTTCGATTGATTTCTGCACTGATTTTGTTAGAAGAATTTATAGCAGAGCCAAGGTAGACAAAGTCCCTTACTACCTCGAAGTTATAGCTGCCCACGGTGACGTTTTGTCCAATTCGTCGGTGTTGGTTTTCCCTTCTCGTTGACAGCATATACTTGATTTTGCCCTCGTTTATCGCCAAACCCATTTTGGCCGCATCCGCCTCAATGCTTGCAAAAGCACCGGTGACAGCCCGCTGAGATCTTCCGATAATGTCGATATCGTCGGCGTATGCAAGCAGTTGTTCAGACTTGTAATAGATTGTGCCTCCGGTGTTGGCTTGTGAGTTCCGCACAATCCGTTCAAGTACAATATTGAAGAAGTCACATGACAGCGCGTCACCTTGTCTAAAGCCTTTTTTGACATCAAAGGTCTCGGTGAGGTCATTACCGACCTTGATGGAGCAGCGAGCGTTCTCCATCGTCAGCCTGCACAGGCGGACAAGTTTGGCAGGGATGTCAAAACTAGACATGGCTTTATAAAGCTCTTCTCTATAGATGCTGTCATAGGCGGCCTTGAAATCGATAAAGAGGTGGTGAGTATCGATTTGGAGTTTTTGGGTTTCTCCAGGATCTGCCGAAGTGTGAAGATTTGATCGATGGTGGACTTTCCTGGCCTGAAACCGCACTGATAGGGTCCCATCAGGCTGTTGATAAAAGGTTTCAGGCGTTCACACACTATCGCAGAAAAGATCTTGTATGCGATGTTGAGAAGACTGATGCCTCTATAATTGGCGCAATTGAGGAGGTCTCCTTTCTTGTGGATCGGGCAAACGATGCTGAGATTCCATTCATCAGGCATACACTCGTCTGACCAAATATTAGAAATGAGTTGGTGTATGCACTCTACCAATTCATCCCCAGCTGCTTTGAAAAGTTCGGCCGGTAAGCCGTCAGGTCCAGCAGCCTTGTTTGATTTTAGCTTGGATATTGCTATCCTCACTTCGTTTTGGTCAGGTGGACGGAAATTTTGACTATCATCGTCTATGTTGAATGGTTCATTCTGCCTGACAGCGGGATGTTGGTCTTCGTCGCCGTTATACAGTCTGCAGAAGTAGTTTTTCCATATTCTCAGCACTGACTGTGATTCTACTACGAGGTTTCCATTTTCATCTCTACAGGTTTCTGTACGGGTATTACTTCTCTGACACATTCTTTTTACCTTTTGGTAAAACTTCCGTACATTGTTCCTGGAGTATAAACTCTCGATATTCTCAAACGCGCGCTTCTCATGCTCTTTCTTCTTCTTTTGGAGAAGCCGATGTTCTTCCCGTCTCTTTTGCTCGTAGAGCTCACGAGCAGCTCTCGTCTTCCTTTGCAGCGCCGCTTTGTATGCCTCTTGTTTTGCTGCATGCACTCGCCGGCATTCTTCGTCAAACCAGGGGTTTCGCGGTGGTGGTCGAGCGAGACCCAGCACATCAGTCGCGGCGTTTCTGATGGCATGTTGCCAGCGTTGCCACTGGTCTTCGGTACTTGATGCTGGCGGCAAAGGGGTGATTGAGAGATTTCGGGATACGCGTTCAGCGAAGAGTCTTGCGGTCTCTTGCGATTGTAGCTTTTCGACGTTAAATTTTCTCACAGTAATTCTTCTTTGTTGCTCAGATTGGGATATCCGCATTCGTACCTTGGCTACAACAAGGTAATGATCCGAGTCTATGTTGGCCGCTCGGAAGGTCCGGACATCCAGAATACTGGAGGCATGCCTTGCGTCGATCGCAATATGATCAATTTGGTTGATCGTGACATGATCATTGGACCGCCATGTCTGCTTATGAATGTCGAGATGAGGAAACCATGTGCTTGCTATGGTGACATTTCGCTCCACAGCGAAATCAATTAGCCTTAGTCCGTTATCAGACGTGGTGTCGTGTAGGCTATGCTTACCGACTGCCCTACCGAAGACGTCCTCCTTTCCTATTTTGGCGTTAAAATCGCCCAATACGATTTTAACGTCGTATTTAGGACATTGCTCGTATGTTTTGTCGAGGAGCTCGTAGAAACACTCTTTGGAGGCAGGGTCCTTTTCTTCTGTGGGGGCATGAACACTTATTAGGCTTATGTTAGCGAATTTAGCCTTGATCCGGATAGTCATAATACGCTCGCTCACGTGTCGGAAGCTTGAGACTTCTTGTCTAAGTCTGCCGCGTATGACAAATCCGCATCCGAATAAGCGTTGCCTGTTGCCTCTGTAGCAATCACCGTAGTAGATGTCACAGTTTTTCATCCTCTTTTTGCCCGGCCCATCCCATCGCACTTCCTGGATGGCGGTAATATCTGCTTTATAGCAGTCTAGGGCCTCTGCTAGTTGTTCGGCTGCACGTGGTCTGTAAAGGGACAGAGCATTCCACGTACAGATCCGAAGTTCGTTGTCCTTATTTCGTTTGCTGGGGTCGTCATTATTTGAGTCATCCTTATCCGAGGCTTTTGGTTGTTTCGGAACCATGCGCTTTTTACGTGGTAGGGAAGTTACCCCGACGGCACAACCCCCAACCTGGAGGGCCAGTTCCTTAATTATTCCCCTAGGACGAGGGGCCGGGTACACCGGTGCCAGTGGTCCACTACGGGAGTATGAGCGCTGCCGTTGGCCCATTAAGAGCTCCTCCGCCACCATCTCTATTCCAATGTCCTGACCAACATTGGAAATTCCTTATCGACCTGTGATCCGAATACGTCGAAGCAGCTCGCGCAAGGTATTCACTAAGTTCAACCTAACTGGAACTATAGACGCCACCGTTGACTCCGTCTAGGGAATTCGTCCGCTGCCGCCTGGAACAGGAAGAAGTGCTCTAGTGAAAAAAGCACCCTTCCCCCCCCCCCCCCCACCCTCTCTCATCTGCTGCCACCAAGAATCCGCAAAACGGGGTTGGTTACCCATCTCTTGGATTAAGGTACTAGGCACCCGGCTGTCACCGCGTGGAGGTTGAGAGTAGGAGTTGGTAGGCCTCAGCTGAGTGAAAACGCTTGTGTTTTCATATGATCGCATGCACTACCGTTTGACCAGCACCCCGTTGCGCCAAATAGGTACCTATTTATTTATTTTTTATGTCGAAGCAGGTTTTAGTATCTGATTATATAATAAGACTTTATTCTTAATGGACATTTATGATTTATACCCTAACAACCAATAAAGGTTTCTATATCTAATGTTTAGCACTTCTGCTTTCTTTTTAACATGTTCCTTCCATTTCAGTTTAGCATCCAGGTTCATACCCAGATACTGAGCTGATTACGTATTAATAACTACAGGAACATTCGTTATTTTTTTATTTGTGAAATTGAAATGAATGGACTTTGACGTATTAAGTTTAACTCGCCATCGTTGCGTCCAAACCAAATTTTGTAGCTTTTCTGTTGCTTTAGCCATGCATCCATCAGTTAATGGGAGAGCAGTGTCATCTGCGAATGTGGCTATCATCGTGTCATTTGTATGTGGTACGAGTATATCACTAGTAGGTATATAATAATTATAGGGTCTTAGAACACTTTTCCGCGGAACACCTGCTTGTATTTCTTCAAGTTCACAAAACGTTGTACCATAGCGAAATCTAAAGTACCTATTTGCTGTATAAGATTTAAGTATCTCATTATCATAGTACTGTCCAGGTAGATCCCCATGAAGTTTATACTGTAAGCTCCTATGCCAAACTTTATCAAAAGCCTGTGCAACGTCTAGGAATAATGAAGAACAAACATGTTTTTCTTCTAGTGCCTTTTCTATGACGTCAATTATACGATGCACTTGGTCCATCGTCGAGGGATTATTTCTCAACCCTAATTGATGGGTGGGAATAAGCCTTCTTTGCTTTATGATTCTGTCTAGTCTTTTAATAAGCAGTTTCTTGAAAAGTTTTGATAATACCAGTAAAAGTGAGATTGGGATATATGAGGAAACTTCTGATAGAGGCTTACCTTGTTTGGGTATAACAATAAATTCTGCTATCTTCCAGTGATGTGGAACATATCTTTGTTTAAAACAAGCATTGATTATAAGCTTGAGTTTAATCAATGCGATGAAGGATAGTTCTTTCAGGAATGGGGCAGTTATAAGTTCATAACATGGTGATTTTCGATTAGATAATTTATGAATATGTATGTGCTGATCTCTCTTAGCGAAATATAAGGGACGCCTTCATCTACTTTATCAGAGAATTCCAGAGTTTCGTTTGCCACGCTAGGTGGAAAAGGTTTAAATACATTTGTAAGGTGTTCCGAAAAAAGTTTGACCTTTTGTTTTAGGTCACCGATCCAATTCCCATCAGATGTTTTTAACGGGGGAACTTACGCTTGAGGTCTCTTTAAATGTTTGGCAGCCTTAGTCAGCGGTTAGGTTACAAAGATATTTAGTTAGAGATATATTTCCAAATTCACCGATACTCTTATTTAGTCTATTAAATATAGTTTTGTTGCCGGGATATCTTGTCATTTGACATTTCCTGCGAGCTCTTCTCTTATCTAGAATTAGTTCCCTAATTTCCGTGGGATATTTTACCGATGCTTGTTTTTTTTTTTTTTTTTTGATAAGTCGGTGTACTATCTTCTGCTGCCTGTTGTATATCGGCAATGAATTGTTCCACTTCGATGTCAATATGGTTTATTGTGACCAGTGGAAATCTAAGGTTTATGAATCCTTACAGTAATTCTCTAAATTTACACTAGTTCGTTTTTTTGTTGGCAAGTCTTACGTTTTTTATCTGCTCTAATGACATGTCGTTGACCGTTAGGATTACAGGTGTATGATCCGACGACAGATCATCACTGCTTTTAACTTTTCCTTTTTTTTATTAATTCCTTTCGTTATGAATAAGTCGATAAGATCTGGTATTTTCGCTTGGTCAGATGGCCAATAAGTAGGCGATCCAGTTGAAAAGAAATCACATTTAAGATTTTGCGCTGCTTTGTAAAACGTCCTGCCTTTTGTCGTTATTAATCTTGAAACCCAGTAAATGTGTCTTGCACTGAAATCACATCCAATGATAAAATTGTTGCCTAGAGTTTGAAAAAGGTCATTAAGATCTTCCTCTGTTGGCGAATGCTTAGATGGGCAGTATAAGGCAGTTATTTTAAATTCCTTGTTCTTAGTCAAAATGTTTATTGTCGCTACTTGCATGGTTTGTTTTGCTATTTTTGGCAATTCATAAGGTTCCAAAATACGTTTAACAATTAGTAGTAGTAGTAGTAGTTTTTATTTCAATATAAAAAAAAGTACAACATTTTTAATTTAATCTAAAAGGCTTAAATTAAGTCCGTCGGCCAGATTGACAACTTACATACATAGGGTTTTCCTAGTAGAAAATAGTAACTTATTACATTATTCGGTTTGATTTTGCAATAAAATCTTTTTTAAAAACGTTCGCTTAAAATTTGTTCTCTGTATTTCAATGCGGTTTTACAAAAATGCTATAAACTATTCCAGTTCGATCCGTTTAGAATTTCTACGATTTCGTTCTCAGTGAGTATTTTTTTATTTAAGAAAGCTCTTCTATGCTCCTTAAAAATTGGACATATTCCCATGAAGTGCATTATATCCTCTCTCTGGGAAAGATTGCAGTCAGAGCAGTTTAACAATAACAGCACTACCTTTCCTGGCACTTTCAGCTGGATGGGTAACAGAGGTACCCAGGAATTCTAGTCTTTGTTTGAAATCAGGCAAACATCAATGTTTTGATTGCATAGAAATACGTGAAATTCAGAGACGTGTTGGAGTAAATCATTTGCATTCCAGGTTGCGACTTTAAGGTTTTTAATTATTATTATTTTGTTGATTTTTCCGGCTGTGCGAATAACCGTGCAAAACAAAATCGCCTAAATTCCAAAAATTAACAATCGCTCAAATTTGTTGCCCATTTGTGCATAATGAAAGAAAGCCCCAAAAAAGGAACAACCACCCAAAAAGGAATGAATGCCCAAACAATTTTTTTTTTTTTAATAATTTCTTAAAATGATGCATTTAAAAGAGGAAATCTTCGTCGCTCCACTAAGGGGAAGTATGTCAACAACTGCCAGACAGGCGTCTGGGGCTAAGTCTATTCGTTGTCCGCTAAGGGTATTCATTTTGGTCTATGGTCGTCCTTTTTTTTGACCTGACGTTGCAAAGAATTGCTTAAAAACTTTTGGGCGATTGTTTATTTGGGCGATTAATCGCATAATACTCGTATTTTTACGTATTTTCAGTGATCTTACACTATGAACAATAGCTTAACATATAAAAATGCGTAAACGCTCAAATGAAAGTGAATATTCGGGCAAAAAATGTTGAGGTTTTTTTGGGCGATTGTTCATTTTTGGAATTTGAGCGATTTTGTTTTGGGCGGTTATTCACACAGCCGATTTTTCCTGTGGAAACTTCTTTGCTTGGAAGCTTAATTATTTTATCCAATCTTTGAATAATAGCAAAAAGCTGTTACTGAAATTTCTTCTTCTTTGCGTGTATTTTTTTGGGAATACGATTTGCTATTAAAAATTGACGTGTTTTTTTTTTGCAGCAATTCGTATTTTGTTGCTTGTTTTTATTTTTGATTGGGTTTTGCTGATGCTTTCTAGTAGTTTGTTTCTTTTTCCTCTCTTGATATCCTTTTGCAACCGGACAACCTCTGTAATTAGCTGGGTGATTACCATGACCGTTGATATATAATATTTCGTTTTCTCGTCCTTCTTCAATCGACAGGCATCTGTTGGATATTTTCTTCACATTTAACACATGCAAGATCTCTTTGCAATAGCTTTGCGTATGCCCAAAGGCTTGGAATCGTTTTCCAAGCGAACTTCGAACTTCTTTGAAGGGGCTCAATCTTAACAACAATACCCATTTTTGATTTCATAGCGAATACCTTTTCGACATCTTCTTGATTATGAAAGGAAAGCATAAAAAGACGTAATTTTCTGTTTCTTGTCGTTGGTTCTCATCATTACCTTTTATTCTTTCTTTTTTAATTAGGTTTTTCGCTTCCAAAATTTTGTATTTTTTATTAGTCAAGTCTTCGATAATATCGTGTTCATGACACGAGAGGTGAAGACCTCTGGCTACTACTATAAATGGTCTAGTAGCTTTATTTTCATATTTCTAATTCGTCTTAGCTTGTAAAGCAATATGGATTCCAACAAGAGTACTGGCAAACTTCTATCGGAATTTATTAATACCGTCAACGAAAGCCTAAAAAGAAACCATCACGTCCTCGTACCTTTCATGGATTTTAGCAAGCCTTTTGATACGCTAAATCACAAGAAAATGATAGAAATGTTTAATAGACTAGGAATGCGAGGTACTTTGTTGAACTGGCTTGAGGAGTACTTGGCGAACAGATATGTATTTTCGGGTGAAGATCAAATACGCGTACAGCATGGATACACGAATCAAGTATGGAGTCCCACAAGGTTCAAAGCTCTGCCCGATTCTTCACATATTATACATAAATGAGCTGCTTCGCGCATTCCAATAATACACCCTATGCCTACGCTGATGACACGGCGATAGTCGCCCGTCATAGATGTCTCGATACAGCAACAAATATTATTCAAGAAAAATTCAGCAAAGCGGTCAGTTGGTGCCACGACAACGGGCTAATAATGCATCAAGGACGAAGATGATGCACATAAGACGACCACACTACAAAGTAACCCAACAAACTATCCAACTAAAGAAAAACATCTGTACAGCAGCGCTTCCAGATGAACCGATCGAAATTGTAGAAAGTTACAAGTACCTGGGCGTTACCGGCGATAGTTACTTTATTTTGGACAAACATATTGACAAACTACGGTCAGATCTTAAGTAGGCGCTTTTTGAAGTTGTATACCTAAAGAACTATTAACAATCGCAGATTCAAAGACAGGTACACTACGCGCTAGTTGAATCTAAACTAAGGTATGGTATACTTGCTTGAAGTAATGCAGCTAATACCCATCTAGATAAGTTGCAAAGACTTCAAAACACCATATTAAAAAAAATAAACGAAGAAACTCGACGAAATATGCCGGGTGAAAGGACGTTGAACGTACTTGGCATCCGAGGGCTTTCAAGATGGCTACAGCGCTCGAGTACTACGACGACAAAAGGTTCCAGACCACAATAGACCATTAATTTAACACGAAAAGGTGTGCTAGAGGGATGTTTCAAACACCAAGATTTTACAATGCAAGAGAGAGTTAAAGTACAGCATACCCACGATACTGAAGGAACTTCTTCAACCACTTAAGAATATTGTTAGCACTAAAACTAGGAAACTAAAGCTGGAAGAATTTTTTGTTTCATAGTTGCTACAAAAGTTGTTCATATAAAAATTAAACGTTATTTATTATTCTTGTTATTATTTTTCTTAATTTACTAATCTTAATCTTAAGTAATTAACCTAACTTTGAGTGTTATTGTAAATTTGTTATGCCAAATTAAGCTCGCATTAGAATTGCACAGAAAATCAGCCTTTTGCAGATAAGCCGTTTGGACTTCACAGAAAACCTAATGTAAAAACTTAAATTCGATAAAATAAGCATATTTTTTTTGGAAAATCGAAAAAATAAATGTTGGGCTGATTCGGGTTAATATGCAAGGGTCGGATGGTTGTACATCAGTTTCACGACGTAATAACGAAGCGTTTCTACGGAAAAATTCCAAAGCTAACTTACAGCACAGACGATACTCAGTTACAGTTTAGAGCTGCGTTTCGGCGGCAGAGACTAGAAATTTATTTTTTATTGATAAACAATTATAATGAATAAATTTTAATATGTTTATAATCTAATGTAACATGTGAAACCATTTTGTCAAAAATTTGGAATCGTGAACAAGTTTACTTTACATCAGGATATGTTCCCAAACACAAATCACTTATTGTTAGGTGCCAGTTAACATTTAATTGTCCACACGCATTATATACACCAGTCCCTTTACATAATTGAATAGGTTTGGGAAGAAGTTGGGCGTAATGTGTACCAAGAAATCTTTTCGAATAACCGGCAATTTAATGAAGGATTTTTAATGACCTGAAACACCATTACTCTAAAGATTTGTCAAAATTTGGTGAATTCTATGCCATGGAGACTGGAAGAAGACATAGTCAATAAGGGATTTGCGACAAGTTATTGAAATGATTTCAAGAAACATTTATCGGGTTACTCGTGTGAGGTAGAATTTTGATTTTAAGTTCTTATTTTTATCGTGCTGGATAAACGGTTACAGTTTTTGGATTTTCTGTAATAAATAACTACGTACATAGATATTTGGCACAACAGCCCATGATGGGCTTAGGCCTAACTTCTCGCAGCCACTCATGTTGTTATATTTTTCGCACGAATAGAAGAGACCTACAGTTTTGTGCTGTATCTGAAGGGCAATTTTTATTTTGTTTTTGAGAAGCTGTCTCATGGCAACAATACTCTCGGATGTTTGTCAAACGTTTGCGAGAGGTAGAACCGTAAAAAAATGTTTCATGTTTTCTGGGATTCGAACATTGAGTCTCACGCGCAGTGATCCGACACACTAATCACTGTGCCAAGGAGCGCCTGCAATAATTAATTAAATTATATAACATTTTCTTTGAATTTGTATATGTATGACTTGTTAGTATAGCCGCATTGTTTTAATCATAAATATAGAATTAAAATGTATTGTATGTTGTGTCCGGTTCGACTTGTGAGACACTGTACATATCTCATCCATTTCGCATGCAATTTTTCTTGTGTTTTGACCTAACGAATCACCCCGTGGTGATGTATAACTTTTTTGTTTTTAAACCACCCTGCTGTTAACTATATGTCTGAGATAATGTCGCTTTTTGCCATCTGACATACATAAGACTTTTCATAACCCTTATCAACATCATCTGCACCCCACAGTAACTGTCAACATGAAACATGTTGGGCAAATCGACTCCTTGTGCAAAAAATGATATGCCTTACAATATGGAAATGTCCTAAAATCTAAAAGGGAAACAAGACCCAAAACGTGTATATGCATACATATGTATGTACATATTGCATACGTTTGTCATGTCACTGTAAAATAGACCTGTCATATTGATTACAGCCGGAAAATGGTTTCAAAAGGAGTCATCACAAAAACATTTCCTTTATCATTGTGTGGGTTTGCTGTCACTAAAGCTTTTCCATTTTCCAATATAGAGCTTTTCAAATGGGGCTATACTTCAAAACGCACATGTGACCAATTCGTAGCTCTTGCTGTCTTTCACGGCTTCTCGCATTTTTATCACATTCCATTTTAAGTTTAATTTTTCATGTATAACTTGCTTTGGTGTGCTTGATTAAACAACCGCACCCGGCATCAAATTTGAAGAGTTATACACATTAGTTTGCATGATGTTAACTGAAAGTTACTTACGTGTGTGGTAGGGGTAGAGAACGAATGTGCTGGTACGAGTAGAAATGCAAAAATAAAATCCTTTTTTAGTGACCACAATATCTTCAGTAAATAGAAAACGGGTGCTGAAAGGATATTAAAAATGTTGCGGTATTCCTTTCAGGATGTGCTAAAGGCAAAGTGGAAGTGGGAGGAACTTCTTTAGAACATCAAACACATAAGAAGAATCGAATAAAAGCAAGGAAAGTAAAATCATCCTCTCTCCACAAATGCAGTATATTGTGTGTACACTGTTTACATCTATGATATCCGTAAAGTTTTTCTGCTTTCCACTCTCTGCAGGTAAAAGAGAAGAATATCGTTTTATTAAAGTAGTTGCCGGTTGTGCTCATCGTTTCGGTTTTCGTCACCCTTAGTATTCACAGTTGTCTTTTCGTAATTTAGGATAAAATAGAACAAACTTTTAGTTTAAGCAGTAAGCATTTCTTAGTTATCTAGAAGCCTTTATATTTCGCGTTATAGTGAAAGTGTTTTTCGCGAATTTTTTCGTCCCTACTCCTTGTATTCTTTATCCTGAACGAACTGCTAAAAACTCAGTGTTATGGTTTTGTGCAAAGATGTCTGTTTGTAATGCAATTCTGGTATTGGGAAAATATTTCTTTGCAGAATTATAACTAATCTCCTCTCACTCTACCTCTATACAGGGTGTTTAAATTCAAGCTGCAAGTATTGTGGGAGGTGAATTCCTTGGATAAAAAGTGGTTGCACAGTCCAAAGAAAGTAAAGCTCTAGTTTTTCCTTGTGACTATTAGTAAAAAGTTACTCCATTACGTACACAATTAAGAAATATAAAACGGTTATAAACGCCCACATCTTAAATTAGGTTTTATTTTTTTTGATTGATTGTCATTATGTATCCATATAATGCCAATCCACACCATGAATAAAAGTAAATATGTAAATAAAAGCGATTTAAGAAACAAAATTGTTTGCTTGCTGGCAAACAGGTGGATATTTTCTTAAGTGCCTCATACAAGGATATTACTGACTAAATAAATTATGGTCTCCAAAATTGAAAGACGAATGTACAATACATTCAAATAAATTTGTTTAATGATAAGACCTAATCCTCTTGCACAAAATATATGTCAACCTTAGCACCACCAATAAAAATAAATTTCTGAATTGAGTAGAACTGTTCGAGATTTGGGATGTGAGTATTTATAAAGTGAAAATGAATGCTTCAGGTAGTGATTATCATTAAAAAATCACAGTTGCCAGTTTGATATATAATTTTAAGTTTGATAGAAAAAATATCGAGAAATGTCGTAATCTGGTTGAAGCGAATCGTATGATACCATACCACTTGTCATTCAACCGATCACTAATAAAATGCTATGTATGTATGTACAGTACGAACTCGGTAATCGCAACTGAAAGAAATCGGAAGAAATCGGGGTTGTTGCACCTACAGAGGAAAAATTATACAGTGAGCAATATCATAAATAAAGCATCTTTTGCGAGATTTGAAACAGAAAGCTAATATTTTCTTTATTAAAAAGTTTATTTCACTTACTTTATTAAACTTTGATTTTTGAATGAAACTAAATTTCAATTACAGAACTGGTTGTACTTAAGTACACACACTTGTTCATACATAGGTCTACATAAAAAAAAAATCAACATGAAAACGGTCATGTGTGAATTCCTCGTAATACTAGGTATATGAAGATAAATGAGAAAAGAACAAAAGAGACAAGAAACAAAAAACAACATACATATGTATTTGTATATTTACTTACTAAATCATAGGAAGTTGCAGTTGTAGAAGAATTTTTTTGGACCAGTTGCACTTATAAAGGTTATAATGCTATGTTTTATAGTTTTGCAAAAATCGAGGAGTTGCGTGTATCAAGGGTTGCGATTACCGAGTTCGTACTGTATATTGATTTATTATCTGTTTTCCAAAAATGCAATTTACGTACACTGTACCATCTGCCCGATTGACATTAGTTTACAAAGTAAATGGGAATTTTTTTATAACAAAAAAATAATTCAAGAGCAGAAAAATAAAAGAAATTGAAAAATAAAAAAATGTAAAAGGCTTCATTTAAAATTCAATTTCTACTCGTATTTGAGATTGCTTTCTTATAATAGTTATAAAGCTTGCATCACCTTCGCAGTTTAGGATCGCTAGTACTTCTACTTTGGTTTTTAGGTCGCTGCCAAGAAATGTTCACCTTGCTTCTTTCAGGATCGGACATATTCCGATGAAACGAACAACGTCTTCTCTCACTGACAGGTTACAAAGACTCCCTCGCGGTGAGGGACAAAGTTCAACCTTCATTTCCCCTCATTTTGACTATAACTAAAATTAATTTCTGACTATATTAAAATCGAAAATAATTCCGTTCGAATAGATTGTGAACTGGTTAGTGTGTCGGACCACTGCGTGTGAGGTTCAATGTTCGAATTCACCTCTCGCGAACTTTTGACAAACATCCGAGAGTATTGTTGTCACGATAGAGCTTCTCAAAAACGAAACAATAAATTGCCTTTCGGATACGGGACAAAACTGCAGGTAGCTTCCATTTGAAAAATATAACGCCCACAACACGAGTGGAGTGGTTGCGGGAGCTAGACCTAGGCCCTTCGTGGACTATTGCGCCAAATATGGATGTATGTATGCATATAAATTCCACTATTGGTGTTGCCTTGTCGATTTTGAAGTATCGCCTCTATTTTTGGGCCAAGCGTGAGATCTGTTACATAACATATGTATAGTGCCCTTCCACCAAACAAAAATCTGAGATTTCGAAGTCTCATTGAAGTGTTCCCACCGAACGAAAACGCAATTAGATTGATATTGGCTGTCAAGCACTGAATTTATTCGTTTGTGAAATTGTTGTGGTTTGTTGTTAAGGAAAATTATTCACCAAGACTTTTCTTTACTAAACATGATTGTAAACTATTTCAAACATTCTAGCAAGAGCATTTAAAAATGCAACTACGTTTGACATCTGTTTACTTCTTCTTTTCTTCTCAGCACTTTAATATAGGTCTGCTTTTTGAGATTCGACCCAGGATCGACCCAGGTTTTCCTTTGACAACTCTCGGATGTGCCAAAAAAAACCTGGGTTTTCTATTTCTCATAAAATGCACTGGAGCTATCATGCGGACATTTAAGGTCCATTCGCGTTCACAATCTAAAGCGCTTTCATGTGCTTTAAGGTGCTCTTAAGTGCTCGAAGTGTATTCGCGTACTGAGTGAACATGACAGATAAAGAGAAAGATTGATAAGTAACGAGTAGCGAGTATTTCTCCTCTGTGCTTGAATGTGCTCGAAGAATTTCTGGCGGCACGAACGCAAAAATTTCCAAGTGGAATCAGCTAATTGTCAAATGAGTCAAAGAGTTTTTAATTCCATTTCAAAAAGCCAATAGACATAAAATAAATAGATGCAAAGTATCTTGAATAAAGTGCTGTGATGTGTAAATGTTCTCCCAAAACATTTCATTTTAACTTAATATGAATCTTTTGGTTTTCACACGACTTTAATTTGTTCATTGTAATTTTTTTTAATGCAGTTGGCTCGACATCGCTCGAAATGGCTCGCTTTTCATTCGCGTACTTTTGCTTAGATTTTCCGCTCTCTGAGAATTTTTAAACAATTGATAAGTTGTTGGCTCGGAAAGTACGCGAACGGACCTTTATTCTATTATTTCCGCGATACACAAAGTAAATGATAACCACAAATGACACATATGGTTTTGATAGCTCCACTTTCCGTACCTAGGAAAAACCTGGGTTGAATTCAGAGCGACCCCAGGTTTCTCTAAAAAAAAACGGACCTAATGACTTGGTGAATTTATTTAAAGGTTTGTTCGTTGTGATAAACTGCCTATTGAGAGTGGATTTCATTTGAATCTCGTATAAAGTGGGAAATACACTATACAATCGTCGTAGCGACTTGTGTTGTACCGACATCAGCCGAACTATTGTATGCAGCAGACAGACTACACAATCTGCGTACAATTTACGTACAACCAGACATTTTATTAATCCTTAAACCCTACGCTGGGGTCCAGCGCGATGCGCAAATTAAACTTTCGTGAATATTGTTTACCCCTTTGTGGTGAACATAGCCGGGTTGTGTGCTAAGAGTGCCTCGATTCTAAACTTTAATGCCCGGTTTCACAGTGGGAGCTTAAGTCGCAGCTTAGTTAAGTAAAACGCAGAGCTTAAGTTTGTGCTTAAGTTTTTCGGGTTTCACAGTCATTTAAAAAGTGTGGCTTAGCTAAGCCAAGCATAAGAAGTGATTGTGAACAGTTTGTGGGTAATTAAGTACTGTGAATGGATCGGAGATGTCAAATAGACAAATGTCTTGTTAGTGATGTAAATAATTTGTTTTTCTTTTCAATAAAAGAAGAGCGGAACATGTGTGACGACAAAAAAAAAGTGCAAATTTAAGCTCAGCTGAAACAAAAATGAAAAAAATGTTATCCGAATAATGAATAAAAAAATTAAAATATCGCTGTATTTAGCTGCTCTCAAGCAATGGGTATTACATATAACCATAAAACACAAGGGGCGCATGTCTTTAACGAGATTAATAAGTGAATTCCACTCAGGTATGCCTTGCTAATTTGCCTCCATTGTAAGAGAGTAGATATTTATTGAGTAAAGCAATATTCCCACAAACAGAACAAAAAAAAATATTTTGCAAGGTTAGGTTCATGTCCATATATAAAGTAGTTACATTAAACAAAGGTAATGGCTAATGCTGGTAACATCGAATGATGAATTTTGCTCTGGCAGTAGTTAAGCCAATACTTAAGCCACCAAAATCGGCGGCTTAAGTTATTTCAACACTTAAGTGGAGTTTAGCTCTTAAGCCGGCACTGTGAAACACAAAGATGAGTTAAACCGAAGCTTAAGCTCTCACTGTGAAACCGGGCATAAGTTATTTTAAACATCCAGCTATGTGTGTGATTTCAATTAACATTAATTTTTGTTAAAACGTTTTTTTATTTTTAAAATATGAACAAAAATATATTGGGGTTTTCTGGACCCCAGGGTAGTAATAGTGTTCCTCCAGGGATGGGTAGGGTTTAAGGGTTAAATCATTTTACACATAAACACCGTATAATTTGCATACAAACTGTGCATGTGACAGCGGTTGTACAGTCAAGGCCATGCGACCATACGATATCGGTACAACGGTCGGTTGTGTGGATATACACGATACAAATCGCATATAACACCAAAGTTGACAAACCGTTGGTACAAAAGTTGTATAGTGTATTTCTCATTTAAATCTAGAATTTCGAAATCTGAAAAATGTATGTGGGAATCCGAAGGAATAAAGTTGGCTTTGGCGAAAACCCTGATTTCAGTTCGGCTGGACGTCATTGTGATTAGCCAGATTTATCTGACCTTGTTACGATAACTGCCTATATATAGTACAATATATAGCCAATATAAATGCGTTTTTTCCGAGAATACTTTTAAGGTATGTGAGTTTTCCTCAATAATATCTACACGCACAACTGTGAAAACTAACATACGAGTATGTTGCAATATCTATGTAAAAGAATTGAAACTTTTTTTTAAGCACGAATACCTACTGAAGTCACCCATCTTTTGAATGGATGACAAAATTCTGCTTGGGGTAGAGCCAGATAAAGAAAACAGTAACGTACACATGTATGTGTAAGTGCCTCAGACAAAAAAAGGCTAATTTTTATTCACAACGATCACAGCTGCCGAACTGCGAACGAGCGGATATTCGTAAATTTTATTCACAGCAATTTTTTTCATTCTGGTCGCAGTAATCTGCGAATTCTAGTTGTCATTCATTTCGTGACTAGTTGCATATACGTATAAGATAGTCTGCTATTACACGGTGAATCTTGAGTCATGACTCTTTTCTCTATTCTATTTTGAACTTTCATTCTGTGAGGCTCGTGCTATTACACTTTGACTCTTTTCTATGTCTCTAATTTGACAGCTTTCTTATCTTCTTATTTTATTTCTTTCGGTTGTGAAATATTGAAAGCGCAGAATGGCATCAGAAGGCCTAAATATTCACACTGATTACCGTTGGCGTCTTTCGCTTTTCGACGATTGTCGTTTTATTCCTCGGGTGTACCACGAATCCATTTTTATAACTTTTTCAATGTGAACGAGTTGCAACAGTAGTCTAGACGACGAAAAAATTTCCAAGTAACGTTTAACGGTTAGCAGGTCGTAGCTATTAAAATAAAACAACGATTGTCGAAAAGGAAAACATCGACGGTAATCGGGGTGATTGGTCATAATTTACTGGAATGTATAGATACCGATATATAGTAAATAGAGAAATAGTGCTGGAGTTGTTAAGTATGTATAAAGATATTTCGAAGACATTTAATTTAATTTCTTCCATAATGTTCCACGTCTACGCCCTACAGGCAATAGATATGAAGTAAAAGAGAAAAATAACGAACAAGGAAAAGAAGAAACGTCAATGTACCTTCTTTTGTACAAATTTGTATAAATTTCGATAACTTCAAACATAATTACTATTATTTTAAATATTTTATGTTTGGTAAGTCACCAAGAACAATACGTCAATGCGCGAATGTCGAATCCGTTCTGCATACACTCAGAGTCAAAAGAGTCAAATTGAAAATTGTTCCGTAAATCCAAACTGACAGAAGCAAGTCAGGCCAGGTTTCGATAGATCAATTCAAAGGTTCAAGTACTCGTATGATGTGTAAAGGTAAAGGAATTACATAATTCAATAAAAAAAAGGAAAATAGGAGTCAAAAGTGAGTTCACATATTTGTTTAAAGCAATTAGTCATATGCGAAACTGCTTAGTTACTAATATTGTATCTCGTATGCTTTCCTTCGACTTTTAAAATGACTTTCAATCTTCGAGGCATGGATTTAACAAGATTTCTAGTGAAGGGTTCAGAAATGTTAGCCCATTATCTTGTAGGGAATTTGCCAATGTTATCTCTTGTTTGCGTATCTGATGGTCTAAATGTCCCCACAAGTGTTCAATTAGATTCAGAGCCGGTGATTTTGGAGGATGGTGCATTTGTTTTTGGGTATGGTATAAAAGCCATTCTCGAACAAGATAAGATTTATGTTTAGGGTCGTTATCATGTTGGAAGACCCAATTTCTTGGAAGATCCAGTTTTTCATCTAAACTTTCTTAACAATTCTTATTCTTGTCCAGTCAATGAATAGTTAGTTACCCACTACAGGCAAACCATATGCACATCGCAAAACCATCACTGAACCTCGACCATGCTTTACTGTGGATGTATTATAATATTTTGAAACTGATGTACTTTGAGTTCCGTCAGTCCCTGTAACGTTTTGGAGGGAAACGAGTACCGCATTCGTCCAAAAAAGACATACTGCTTGTGCTGCCCATTCTCTGATCCACTCAGACCTATTCTAGACATTTATTTAAATGGAACAATAAATCCCAAGTGCGGAAAGTTCAAATGTCTGTGAACGATGATCAATAGGGGAGCAACCTGTGATGATATCAATCATCGCGTAAGTATAGGGTGGTTGAAGTGGCGGGAAAACTAAGCTATCTTTTGTGACCGAAAAAGGCCCCCAAAGCTGAAAGGAAGGCTCTACACCGCACTTGTGCATCCAACAATCACATACGGTTCACAATGCTGGATAATGTAAGGGTAAATTAACCGCACCTGGGATGAAGATGCTTCCCATTATTACAGCAGAAGTGATAAAACTTGACCGAATAAGAAGTTCGAAGATCTGTGGAAGCCTTCACGTCAATGAAACTGGTATTGCCGTGTTTAAAGAAGATATTGTTTATTTAAAAGGCAAAGATATCGCAAAAGAAAGGCAGGCCTATAAACTCCTGGATCACACAAATGCAACGACACCAACATTTGGTTTGCCCCAGTAAGGAAGTGATCTAAAGTCGAGGGGCCTACCGAAATTTTCTGAGGTTAAACAGATAAACTTAACAGGCGGATTACTAGAAATGCAATGAAGTGGGAGAGTTATGATCTCTTCAGTGCACATCATAGTCTCGATAAAATAGGAAGAAGTAATATGCTAAAGATAGATAGATAGATATAGTTGTTGTGAGGTGCAAGTGCACTGCGACCTTTTGCGTGCCCCTCAAACTAAGGATCTAGTCGATGATATGCTCAGTCTAAAGCACTTCCTCCAGTCCTGCTGCTACAATGAACCGGAGTATCTTGAGTGGATCCAATTCTGATAGGAGATATGCATCTAAGTGGTTCTCTTTTGTGGATCAGTGCTTCGCATTCGATAAGAAGGTGCGCTGGTGTTTCTGCAATGTCCCTGTCTATTCCCAGTTTCCTGAGGTGTTCCTTGAGTCTGCAGTGACCCGTTAATATGTTCGTCAAGATGCGAAGTTGATTCTTGCTAACTCTTAGGCAGGTTCTACTTCTTTTTTGGTTGTATTTTTCCAGAAGTTTTTTCGCCTGTCTTAGTTGGGGCCTATCGTCCCAATGCTTGGCCCATTTGTTCTCTTCTTCTTTTCTTAAGTCGTCCCCTATATTACGGGGTCCTATCTCAAAAAGATTTCTGGTCCAAGGAGCAGAGTGTCTGATCTCCTGCCCCAGTGCCTGTAGATAATTCCGATCCGTCCGTGTACAATTTAATTGTGTGTTGTTTGAATTGGTAGGTACTTATCGGACTCACTGCTCCAATCTCTTTTATTGTTCAGCTTTGATTCAAATTTTATTTCAAAGCAGTCTTTCTTGACTATATCGTCACTGCGCCAGTCCAGAAGCTGCACCGATTTGGGAATAATATGTTGAAACTATAGCCACTTATTTTTACCCCTCCATACTATTCTTCTTTTTTTTTTAATCAATAATTTCGAATTTACTTTCATCACTGAACAGAATGTTTTGCTAGAAAAGTCACCAAAATGTGCATACCTTTTGCGAATTCCAACCTCTTAGGGTTGTTTACTTTTAATAGTAGTAGTAGTAGTAGTAAAGTACTAAATTGTTTATTTATTTTCAGAAAAAATATTACAAGACATTAATACTTGACAAATAGTCGTCTGCGTGAGAAATATACTTCTAATAACGAATAAGCTCAACACTAGTATGCATAAATTTATGAATTGTATTCATCGACTAAACTTTTTCGGTAGTAGTAAGCATCCTTAATATACTTATGTAACGTTCCCCAGCACCTTTCAGCTTCTCCGTTGACTAGGTTGATGATTTCATCCTCAAGCAGTTCCGGCTTTCCAAAAATTTAAGCCGCAACCAATTTAAAATTGTACATTTTCCTACGAAATGGATAACGACTTCTTCCTCTCTCAGGTTGCCGAGAGTATAGATTCTGCTATCACCTTCCCGAAACTTGCTCGCATTTAGTCCTAGGACGCCAGCCCGCACTTTAAAAGTCCACAGTATCAGCTGTCTGTCATATACGTCATCAAAATAGGAGTGACCTTTGCCGGATTTAGTGTTTTGTATATTCCATGTGAGCTCGTTTGCGCATGCTGCAGATTTGATTGGATTTGTCTCATCTTCAGTTAGGCGTGCATCTTATTCCTGCGTCTTCTGCTATGTTACACCATTCTTCCATCCAGTATATTTTTTTTTTTTTGAGAG
The DNA here is from genome assembly GCA_945910035.1 of Brachypalpus laphriformis. NCBI lineage: Eukaryota > Metazoa > Arthropoda > Insecta > Diptera > Syrphidae > Brachypalpus > Brachypalpus laphriformis. The sequence continues at coordinate 92,608,621 of OX246754.1, forward strand.
TATATGTGGTAAGCGAGTTATCTCGTATTTGAATATAGTTTTGTGTTTACTTTTAATATATAATACTATGTTTTTTTCTCGACACTCGGCAATCAAGGCCACATGCATTCAAGGCACGGTGAATTGTGCTTGCACTAACGTTTTTTTTGTTTTGCTCCTAGAAGTATTTTCTGCAATTTTCATGCCACTGGACTTGGGTTTTTTTTTTACTTCCTTTACAATTTCTCGAGGTTTGCGTCCAGTTAATCGCTAGGGTTGTCTTGATCTTTTTGCATTTTCTAAAGTACAATTCCGTATCCACTTTATATTTTTTATTGCATTATGGTGCCTATAGCACCAATTTGGCATTTCTAATAAAGTTACGGTTGTCATTAAACACAAACAAGTTAGCTTTTGACGCAACGACTGCACAACTAATTCTCTCCCTTAAAACTATCAGAAATTTTTTGTTACTACCATTCGAGCCTTTTCCGTCAATTTTCCATGCTATAAATGGACCGCCATATTTAACAGTCATTGATGCATGCAAATGTACACTCACTTTCACATCATACATTATCTTAAGCGTTTTTCAAAATATTTTAACTAGTATCGCGTGTGGTCGAAATTCGACCGAGGGGAAATAAACAAACAGCGAGAGAAACAGCGCTATGTACTCGTATTTGTTGTAATATTCTCCCGTGCAAGGATTTATGCCCATAGAGCGATGAACTTGATCAAAATGCTTTCATTTAAATGCTTAAAGCAATTTGTACGCACATGATTTTTGTTTTCTGCACATCTCTGGCACAGTACCTTTCAAATGATATAAGTTTCATCCCCCTCCTTTTACAATAAATACTAAAAAACCGTACGATAAATTTTGTGTTCACGTATTAGCATACATATAAGATTCTTTGGCGTTTTTTTTTTTTTTTTTAAGGTCAAATGTAGTTTATTTGAGAGTATATATTTGAAGCTTTTCCCAGTGCAGAGACGGGTTAAGAATATCACTGCAGCGCCCCCCAACAACTAGCACTTGTCGTAAAAGGCGACTAAGGGGACAAATCAGATTTAGGCAATATAACACCCAAGTGAGCCTAGCGACACATATACTACCTTAAAAACCCTCCCGCAAGTGTGCATGCGAGTCCGTGGGTTGACACGACTGGAGATCACCGGTGTCATAAAAGAAAGATCAAACAATACTAAAACAGGAGCATGCACGTGTCAAATAACAAACACCATCGCAATATGGTAATATTGCAAAACTGTATCATTATGGTAATACTTGCAAAAAGGAAAGGCACTACCACTGCTGTGCATGGTACTGATCCTGGACCGAGCAGAAATGTTCGGGTCAGAGCTGTACTGATTCCGGGGGCTAGCAAAATAATGAAACACTTTGGAAGAAATTTGAGGGTCGCGAGTTGGAACGTTGGAAGCATAACCGGTCGAAGTTACGAAATGCGGTGAAGTGGGAGGGTTGTGATCCCTCATTTTCGGATCATAACCTCGCTGATAAAAGGAAGAAGAAGATATATTTGATTTTTTTTATGACATTATGATATTTTTTTTTTTTTTATGGCGTATCAATATGTGGCCTTACTTTTTCTGTACATTCGTATTTAAGGAAAATGTTTCAGCTATATGTGTAATGTGAATAAAAGACGATAGTTCGTAAGAAAAAAATGTTATTCGCAGAGGAATTCGCCGAATTAATTTCTTCGCAGCGACTGATTTAAATTTATTTTGTTTATACATTAAACGATAGATGAATTCAATTTTGTTCTTTTAGAATGGTAGAATTGGCAATTGTGTGTTTATAAAAGTGCTTAAAAGTACAATTCGCGCATTCGCAGTTGTTATAAATAATAGATATTGACACTTCGTTGGCTAAATTATGTAAAAAGTAACAATAAATTTATATCCATTCCACGGTCATAAGGAATTTGATGATATGTACGACCCAAAGTTGGCCCGTTAACATTAATTCTTAAGGAATGCGAATAAAAGAATGGTACTCAGAGAAAACAAAGTAAATCTAAATTTATTTGGATATTGTATAAGTGTTAGCCGTACACATTAAAAAACAGTACTTTTTAAAATAATAACAATTCAAACGGCATTATTTCCAAGCATATTATTTTTATCGACACAAAATAATTCTCCCAATACAAATAATTGGCCCTTACCACTAAGTGACGTTTTGGGAGTGCTTCCACTAAATTAAAACTGTATTCAGGGGTTATGCCATCCCAAACTTCTTGGATCTTTTCCTTCAATTCCATCAAGTTTTTAGCCGAATTTGATCTAATTTCTTTTCTTCAATTTGCCACAAAGATTTAATTGGAGACAGGTCGGAGCTATTTGCAAGCCACGTTGAAACTAGAATGTTGTGTTCTCGAATCTATTTCATATTTTGCTTGGCCGTATGGCATAATGCGCCATCTTGCTGAAATATAAAACTGCCATCTTCTTTTTGCAGCCTTGGAATTGAGGGTAAAAGTCGATGATCCAAGATATCTTGATACCTACTAGCATTCATAGTACCGTTGATGAAGCGAAGTCCGCCCACTCTTTGAGCTGGCATACATCCACATATTATTACCGACGCGGTATATTTTGTTTTTCTTCGAAAGTTATTTGTGTGAAATGCTTCAGCTGGCATTCTTAAGACTCTTAATCGCGAGTTTCCAACACAAAACTCAAATCGAGACTCATCGCTCCATATTACACATCTCCATTGCCTTAACGAGATCGAGATGATCAAAACTGGACGCTTCACATTTAGTGCTTCTTTTTTTTGAAAAGGAGTTAATAGTGTTTTTTCTTTGTTTTGTTAGAAAAATTAAATTTCTAAGATAATAAAATATAAAAAAAAAAATGATCAAAATTACTTTATAAAATTCGCATCCCAGTTTCTTCATTTCTCGAATGTAGGTGTTTCTTGAAATTTGTTTTTTAATCTCATTTTTCCATTGTAAGGTGATATTTACCGTTGAAGCACCACGATCTTTCTTGAGAATTTTTCTCAAAGACCTTCTGTCACGATCGGTAGCAATTGGTGGCCCTCCAGTTTTCTTCAGTAGGTTCACATTTCCGGTCTTTTTAAATAAATTAATTATGTTTTGCACTGAAATCCTTGATATTTGCAATATTTTTGCGATATCATATGGCAAAACGTTTTATTTTTTATACTATTTTATTATTGCGTTACGCATGTCTTCCGATAAGAACTTGCCACGCGCCACGGCGAACTGAAAACCAAAACCAGCCAGAGCATAGAAAAAAAAAAAAAAAAAACTGTTAAACACTGGTTCCAAAATTATGGTATGGTATTTCATATCATGGCCCTTTACAAGAAATTGATGGCGTTATGGGCCAAAATGTTTGAACACGATTTTGGCATGACTATTCTTCGACACACCAGAAACGATATTATGTGGTCTCCACCATCACTCCATTCAAGTCTGATCATTTTGTTTTCTTAAGGCAATACTCAGCGGGAGTATTATTCGACGCTGCAGAGAAAGTACCTTGGGGCTCCCAAACCCACCACACTATCCCCACCCGTTAATCTCACCTTCAAAAGCCCGGCTAATTCTCTAGGACAAAATGTAAGATCAGTTAATATAAATCGCTGCTGCAACCCGTTTGTTGATGAAACACAAGCGCAGCTTAAAAATAAAAAAAAATAATGAGGATATATATGTATTTAGTACTTATTGAAAAATATGGTTTGCATAAAGATGTATGCTTTCTTTAGGCGTAAATAATGGTGTCATATACCCATTTATAAAGTTTAATGTAAGGTAAAAAATTGGTAACGATAAAATTGCAGACAAATATAATAAATACGTACGTTGCTACTTAGGTTTTGAGATAGACAAGTAAAAAGAATATTTACAAACGAAAATGGCTTTACTGTTTTTCAAAATATTCTCCATGAAGATGAATACACTTTTGCATGCGTTCGAACCAATTTTCGAAGCACTTTTTCCACTCCGATTGAGGTACCTTCAAAATATGTGATTTGAACGCATCAACCGCTTCTTCAGGCGTCGAAAAACGTTGGTCTGGCATTTAATTTTTGACCTGCGGGAATAAGAAGAAATCACTGGGTGCCAAATCACTACTGTACGGCGGATGACCCGATGTTTTGAATGCTCAAAAATTCACTTCTTTGAGCCGATATGTGAGAGCTTGTATTGTCATGGTGGAGAATGATTCGTCTTCTGCGATGGGTTTCCCTTATTTTTCCGAACACTTCTGGCAAACAAATGGTGGTGTACCATTCAGACACGGTGGCGACATGTCCAATTACTCCGAAACAGTAAATAATAAATAATAAATAATAAATAATAACTAATAAATAATAAATAATAAATAATAAATAATAAATAATAAATAATAAATAATAAATAATAAATAATAAATAATAAATAATAAATAATAAATAACAAATAATAAATAATAAATAATAAATAATAAATAATAAATAATAAATAATAAATAATAAATAATAAATAATAAATAATAAATAATAAATAATAAATAATAAATAATAAATAATAAATAATAAATAATAAATAATAAATAATAAATAATAAATAATAAATAATAAATAATAAATAATAAATAATAAATAATAAATAATAAATAATAAATAATAAATAATAAATAATAAATAATAAATAATAAATAATAAATAATAAATAATAAATAATAAATAATAAATAATAAATAATAAATAATAAATAATAAATAATAAATAATAAATAATAAATAATAAATAATAAATAATAAATAATAAATAATAAATAATAAATAATAAATAATAAATAATAAATAATAAATAATAAATAATAAATAATAAATAATAAATAATAAATAATAAATAATAAATAATAAATAATAAATAATAAATAATAAATAATAAATAATAAATAATAAATAATAAATAATAAATAATAAATAATAAATAATAAATAATAAATAATAAATAATAAATAATAAATAATAAATAATAAATAATAAATAATAAATAATAAATAATAAATAATAAATAATAAATAATAAATAATAAATAATAAATAATAAATAATAAATAATAAATAATAAATAATAAATAATAAATAATAAATAATAAATAATAAATAATAAATAATAAATAATAAATAATAAATAATAAATAATAAATAATAAATAATAAATAATAAATAATAAATAATAAATAATAAATAATAAATATTAAATAATAAATAATAAATAATAAATAATAAATAATAAATAATAAATAATAAATAATAAATAATAAATAATAAATAATAAATAATAAATAATAAATAATAAATAATAAATAATAAATAATAAATAATAAATAATAAATAATAAATAATAAATAATAAATAATAAATAATAAATAATAAATAATAAATAATAAATAATAAATAATAAATAATAAATAATAAATAATAAATAATAAATAATAAATAATAAATAATAAATAATAAATAACAAATAATAAATAATAAATAATAAATAATAAATAATAAATAATACATATTAAATGATAAATAATAAATAATAAATAATAAAAGTGAATTTGAAACGTTAAATATTTCTTTTTAGCAGCCTATGTGCTATCAATATTATATGTATGTAGATATGGGTACATCGTCTATTTGTATATAGTAATCAAGTGTTTTTTAGTGAAGAAAGTTATTTAATACTTTTACGTGATAAACTATCAATGATAAAAGTCAAGTATACACTTTGTCGTATATTTAGATACTACGCATGTAAGATACAAAATATGTATAATTTAATTAACGGTAAAAAACCGTGTTGACCAGTGTTATTTTACTGTTTCACCCGAGGGAATCATCTCCGGAAAACTCGTCGCTTGAATTAAGACATCCTTTATACGTACACAACATAAATCATGCCCTGCTTACAGCATCAATAAATACTTCTTATAGTACAAATGTAGCTTTGACTGAAACAGTTAACACTGCCTATCAGATTATGTTTTGTCTCAAGTAAAACGATTAACATACATTTTCAAATTTATAACACATAGAAATTAATGCAATTCCTTAAAGAATATTTTTATTCTCGAACTCGGTATAAATTTTATGAAAAACATGTCTGAATATATAAACATTTAAGAATATTCCTCTGTGAGGAAAATCAAGGAAAACTAACGAACACCTACATACAATCAAAGATTTTTTTGAGCTGAATCACTGCTATGACTGCCTTAGAACCTGTTATCGCTGTGAGTCCTGCTGACGAATCTTCAGAATCAGATATTGAAATTGAACCGGCGAAAATATTTCAAAGAAGACTCTCAACTAAACGGAATGTGAACAATTCGGTAAATAATCTTGAGTCTTAATATATTTCAATATAAACATATGTATATAATTAACTAGTATCAAGGAGTGAGTATTATAACTTATCATTTTTATTTTAACAAGTATATAATTATTCCGCAAGGTTTGCGACAGGTAAAATGGCACCAGCCTGATCAAGATAAAATTGGTTTATATGATTTCAAGGTCAATGTTATGTAGGCCTAAATGTGTTTAGCGATAAACGAGAGCAAAACCAAGTATATGCCGACACCGACAAATTGGACAGAACGTCACAGTGGGCAGCTATAACTTCGAGGTAGTAAGGGACTTGGTCTACCTTGGCTCTACTACAAACTCTGAGAACAACATCAGCGCAGAAATCAAGCGAAGAATAACTATTGCCAATCGCTGTTTTTTGGGCTTATAAGGCGATTCAACAGTAAAGCCCTATCTCGAACTACTAAGGAGACTCTGTATAAGACCCTGATCATCCCAGTCCTGCTTTACGGCGCTGATACATGGACTTTATTAAAAGAGGATGAAGATATCCTTAGTCGTTTCGAGAAAAAATTCTTCGTAAGATTTTCGGTCCCGTTTGCGTTGATGGGTTTTGGAGGAGAAGATTCAATCACGAACTATACGAGCTGTACAGCGACATCGACCTAGTCAAAAAACTGTGTATTGGACGTCTGAGTTGGCTAGGACATGTAGAGCGAATGGACACCAACGCTCCGGCCCACAGAGTCTTCGAATCTAACCCCGAGGGACGACGCAGTAGAGGGAATCATCGCCGTAGGTGGCGCGCACAAGTTCAAGGTGACCTCGACCAACTTAAAGTGCGCAACTGGAGGCAATTAGCTAAAGACCGAGCTAAATGGAGAGGCTTGTTGGTTGAGGTCCAGGTTCACCCCGAACTGTAGCGCCACCTAAGTAACTAAGTAAGTTATGTAGAGTTTATTGCTGTATTATTGGTTTATGAAAACAGAACTAAGGTAATATATTTCGAAATATCTGCTGACGTGAAAATAAATTTAAAGCGTTCTACGAAACAAAGCACGAGTAAATAGGGTGTAGTGAAGTCCACGTTGAATTTTAAACTCATTGGAAATCTGTTCCATGCCCTATAAAAACAAGGCTGTGTATCAAAAAGATCTTAAATTAGAAAAGTTTTTGAAATATTTTAAGGACCGTATGCCAAAATTTTGTAAAGAACAGCGCTATCAATCAATGTTTGTAAGTTACGGCTTAGTTTATATTTGAAGGGTTTCTCTGCCCTATCACATAGTTATACAACTGAATTTGTCACGCGGTTTATAAAATGGACTATAACGAACAAACACTTTATTTGTCAAGTTTATTGGGGTTAAAAAAACCAGCTAGAAGACTTCAAGAAAGAAGTATTTTTAGGAGTTCCTGCACCACACAAACCATACATCTACATCCTTAAAAAAGGTGGAGAAATTGCCAAGTCAAATGAAAATATAGTCGTCATATGTGCAGATCTTCAGCAAGTGATATTTATACTTTTAGCTCATTCAGATGTACAAGTAAAGGTAATATGTATTCTAATTATAACTTCTCACTACATAGTATGAAGAAATAGAGCTCAACACGTTTTTTGCATGAAAGTATTGCTAAGCCTGACTCGGAGGAAATTTCATCTTGTATTTATACGCATGAATATCACAAATACATTTTTAATTGTAAAGCCTAGAGAAATAAGAAAACACATAATTTGGTCTGACCGATGTGTTGGTGATAATTGGACAATCATTAATTCAGTTTCTTGTTCAACAAATATATTTTACAGAAGTAAACCGAAAATTCGTAGTTTGGTTCATGGGTATAGCTTCTTATCCTGTGATCGTGACTTTGTTTGTTTATGTCCTGTGTCCGCTTGTGGGTCCTAGGGCCTCTACTACGCCTACGCGCCATCGTGTACGGTTTCTGGCAATGTGTCTGAGTTCTCCCCAACTTTTCCCTAACTGCCGTGCCTCCTTCTCGACTGTTCTGCGCCATGTTCTCCTCCGACCGCCAGGTCTTCTGCCATCCTGAGTTAGAGGGTTCCATTGCATAGCATGGTTCGCTATGGAGCTGTCACCCTTTCGGAACGTGTGACCAATCCACTGCCACTTCCGCCGTTGGATAGTTGTGCCTATTGGTTCCTGACCCGTTCTCTCGTAAAGGTGTTCGTTAGAGATACGATTGGGCCAGAAAATCATTAAGATATTGCGCAGACACCTATTAACGAACGTTTGCAGCTTTCTGGTGATAGTAGTGGTCACTCTCCACGTACTGCAACCATATAACAGCACGGATTCAACGTTGGAGCGGAACAGTCTTATTTTGGTGCTCAAACTGATTGCATTGCTTCGCCATATTTTGGACAACATCCCGAACGCGGACTTTGCTTTGGCGATCCTGTTGGCTATATCCAGTTCGGTTCCACCATCGGTCGAGACAATACTCCCAAGATACTGGAAATCCTCTACTCTCTCTACCGGTTGTCCAGCAATGCATATTTGAGCCGATGAGTTTGTTCCGAGGCTGATAATTTTAGTTTTTGACGTATTAATTTTCAGCCCGACGACACCTGCCTCCCTCTCCACATCTGCTGTCATTTGGTGGAGGTCCATAATTCTGTGGGAGAGTAAGCATACATCGTCAGCGTAGTCAAGATGTTTCAGTTGAGATGTAAGAGTCCATCGAATTCCTCCATTTCCCGTCGACAAAGCTGCATGAAGCACATCGCTAATCATCAATAGGAATAATATTGGTGAAAGGATACAGCCTTGTCTTACCCCACTTTGGATCTCAAATTCCTCAGACAACCTTCCTCTGTGCAGAACGTGATATTTGGAGCCTTCATATGTAGCTTTGATAATAGCAATTAGTTTATCGGGAATACCTCTCCTGCGTAAGGCACGCCAAATAAACTCCCTGTTGACACTATCGAATGCCTTCTCAAAATCGATGAACAGCAGGTGCAGTGGCGATCGATATTCAATACACTGTTCGATGATAATCCGTTGATGTAGTCGGCACAGGAGGATCCAGAGCGGAAACCTGATTGTTCGGCATCGAGTGTGTCTTCGAGATGTTGTTTGATTCGCTCAAGGATGATTTTATCTATTATCTTAGCTACAGCAGGCAGCACGCAGATACCCTTCCAGTTTCCGCACTCCATTAAATTTCCTTTCTTATGAAGCTTGACGATCATTCCCTTTTTCCACTCGTTAGGAAAGCTCTCAGCTTCCCAAGCTCTATCTATAAGTGGAAGCAGAAGCTCAGCCGATGTTGTGGGCGCTGCTCGTAAAAGCTCTGCTGGAATACCGTCAAGTCCTACCGCCTTGTTGGTTTTGAGTGCCTTGATCACGGTAATGATCTCATCTTTACTGGGAGTCGTGGTGCGTATTCGGGAACTTCTCACCTCGGACATCTCAGTCTGATTTGGGAGCATATCGCTAGCGAATACACGGTTCAAAACCGTAGCAAAATGCTCTTTCCATCTCTTGAGCTGGTCCTCATCCGAAACGAGCAAGGAGCCGTCTAGGCTTTTCACTGGGTGTTGGCTGGACCACCTATCAGCTCCTGTCACCTGTCACCACCTGTCAGCTCGTTGGCGATTCTGTAGACGGTCTGTCGCACCTCCGTGCAGCTTCCTCTGCTTCTGTAGCCAGCGCGTTGATGTAGTTGCGCTTGTCACGTCGTACGCTACGCTGAACTTCTCTCATCTTCATGCGATATAGGGACTCTAGCTCGCGTAGTTGGCGAGTAGCTATCATAAGATGGTGATCACGTACTATCCCCACATCTGCCCCTCGCCTGTTTCGGACGTCCAGGAGACTACTTCTAAAGCGGCGGCTGATAGCAAAATGGTCAATTTGGTTGGAGGTTGCTTGCCTGTCATTGGAAACCCAGCTGACTTTGTAGCAGGTCTTGTGACCAAACATGGTGCCACCTATCACAAGGCGGTTGGCATTGCAGAAATCTACAAACCTTTCGCCGTTGTCTTTGCGGTTGCCTAGTCCATGCTTTCCGATTACATGTTTGAGCCCTTCGTTGTCGCTGCCTACCTTGGCATTCAAATCCCCCATCACTATGACAATGTCTCCATTTGGTGTTGTGTTGAAGACGGCGCTTAAGAGATTCTAGAAGCTCTCCTTTTCGTCCTCAGACGAACTATTCGTTGGGGCGTAACACTGTATGATGGTGACGCGTCGTACTCTAGTCCGGAATCTGGCCGTCAAAATCCTATCACCATGAGGCTGCCAGGAAATTAGGCCCTTACGTGCTGTTGTTGTTAGCAGTAGTCCGACTCCATATTCCCGCAGACTTCCGGATGGTCTTCCAGAATAGAGTAGTACAGTGTTACGCGTTGGAGACTGGTACTCGCCCGCTTCTAACCATCTTACTTCACTTACCCCCAAATGTTTATATCGCATGAGGAATCCAATTGGAGGAATCTGGCATTGTAAGGACCTTCTCTTCCCGAGTCGAGGAGCGTCTTTACATTCCAGAAACCTATCTTTGTCCGGGTACAATAGCCAAAAGTCGTCAACATGTGATCAGTCCTTATCTGAGGCATAGTGTCGGTTTCTGTAGCGGGCAATATTCGGTAACGCAGGTTGCTGGCCCACGTTACCTAGCCTACAATCAAGGCCCTAGACAACCCGCACTTACAATTTTGGCCTATACGTATAAAGGTTTATACGTATAGTTGCCCGGGAACCACCACTAGGAGGTAAAGTAAGCACTTCATCACGAACTTGATTGTTGCGCTACTGGCCCAAGCCAAGTTTTGGGCAGTCAGTAGTTTCTCGATCTCGCAATGCAAGTCCCCAATCGTGATCGTGACTTTGCGCGCACAGAAAAATAAAAAAAGTGATCTTTACATGTAGTAAATTTAATAAAAAATGTGAAAACAAAAAATCCTTTTGAAGTATATCAAATGCAGGAAAGCAATTTTTATGACTTCAGCAATCTGATCTTTAATCTGGCTTCAAATTTGTTCAGACAGTCCATATGAAAATGATAAATATTTTTGAATGTTGGAAAGATATTGTACTTTTACACATAAAGCAGCATACTAGCTCTCATCTTTCTTGAAACTTAAAAACATCTTCGATATAAACCTGTAAATATAATCTCTGCAAAGTTAAAAGATCTCAAAGATACTCGTATGTGTCAGTTAAATACTGAGCATTATAAGAAATTTTGTTTAAATTGAATATAAATAAGAAAATTTTAATTTGTTTACCGAAATTTTGTTTAGTTAAATGCTTAGGTTTTCGTTTAAGAAATATATTTTCTTCATTTTATTTTATTTTTTTTTGAATTAAATAAATTAGAAAAAAAAAAATTAATTTTTTTTGTTTTATTTCTTTCAACAACATCAGAAATATTGGTTTGAAATTTACTTTTATCTCGAATATTTAAGAATATTTAAGGGACTTAAGAAGATAAGACAACAAAGAGAATATTGTCTTTAAAAATTGAATAACATGAATGAACATCATATTTTTCAAAATAATATAAAATTGATTATTTAAAAATAACAAATTATAAAATCATACTCTACCAATTGGTCTTTTATAATATCTGAAAACCCTCCGCTTAGACAGATGGTCGTCAAGACTAAATTGGAGGTAACGATGGTCTGAAAAAGAGTGCTTTTCAGAGACTCTCCAGTCCCTTACCAAGTTATATATATATGTGATCAGAGACAAGGCTATATCCAGGACTTCTTGTCGGTTACGAGTAATGAAGATATGTTTGGACCCCCGATTACAGATTAGGTGATTAATACTAAGGATAAAATCAAAAAGTTGCTCAACTATTTCATTTATGTCGGAACTGGCCCAGATTGAGTGATGAGCATTCGCAACACAGACAATGATGAAGCCAGTTTTAAGGCTCTCCGCTTTCGTCATGCTATCCAAGATTTACGAGGGGAGTTTGCCCAGTTGATCGTGATCCAAATAGGCCGATACCAGCCAGGAATTTTTTGACCGCAATTTCAGGTTGGTAGCCAAATTATAGAGTAAAAAAATATTAAGATGGGTCTTCGCAAGAATACAAGATCTCGGTTTACCTTCCTTCCATGCGTGGATAAAATTGCAGTTAGGTGTCTTGAGGCCACAAACCCGGTTACCAACAACCCATGGTTTCTGAATCAAAACCATGTCTTCCCCGTTTTTGTTGAGCCGAAGAATAAGGGAGGCCGAAGCCGTGATGGAGTGATACAGATTAATCTGAAGGATCGGCAGCATTGGAACTACTTCCCAATTCAGATACCACTACCACGGTATTGTTAGCTTTCTCTGAATCTGATGACAAGAGGTCGTCTTCGAGAGAAACGTCACTAGGATCACTGTCCATCTCCGTGTCCGTCAACACAAAGTTAACCCCCAGGAGAGATGTTGAGGGAGTAGAAAGACCTGGAAAGCCAAGTTCGAGACGGTTGTCTACCATCTACGTTTCTGTTGACGCGGAGTCGACCCACAGGAGAGACGGAGGGGCGCGAGGGAGCGAGGGAAGGGGCTCGGAAGGAGGGAAGCTCTTAGTAGTTGCAGAAGAGACTGCGTCCTGCTTGCGCGATACTTCCTCGGGATTTTTCTCGTCGCATTTGTATATTTCCATTATTACGGAGGTACGAGTAGAGCCATAACTTGCTACCCCTTTAGAAAATGCCAAGGGGGCAGAGACTCTTCATTGATAACCATGATGACCCTTCTAATGTCTCCTCTCTGCTTATCGACTTTGGCAACCTTCCAATTATTGGTAGGAAGGGAGCTGCTGCTTACCCTGAGGATTTCCAGGATCACCTTAGGATTGGAGGGTTCGACCGAAATCGTAGCATGTGTCCTAGGTCGGTTTAAAATTTGGTCTTTGGCCAAACCTGCCCCAATCTACAGGCAAGAATTTTATACAGATCCTTAGGAGGGAGGTGGCAACTCTGGTTAAGAAGTGAGCTTTATTGGCGTCCGGGAACTTGTAAATAAAGAATTCTGTAATTTAATTTGATTGTTTCGAAGTAAAAGTGCAGCACATAAAAGTGCAAGTAATTTTACATATCAGCCGCTCGAGTGCAGTAATTTTGCTCGGTATTTTGGCTGTCTAAAGACTTTGGTGATTGTGAGTGCTGCTAAAATATAGTATACCCACATATATAGTTAACTGCCTTGGATGTCAGTCTATACGACCTTTGTTCTCTACAAACTAGTTTGACTCTGGTTAAAATCTGTGCTGAAGCTTTGCACCAGTACGAAAGCTTATCCGATACCAAAACCTTTAAGAAAGCCTATTCACAACAGTAGTGACTTATAATTATGCCTGGAGGTACCAACGCACCCCGACAAAAAAAAAAGACCCGATCGGATAGAACCCCAGTACCGAAAAGGAGATTGGCAGAAACATCGCCAAGTGAGATAATACTGGAGGAGGCTGTAGGCAAGTTGGCTGTTAAAGACTTGATGGGGGTGAAACTTTTTCTAATAATATTAACTTAGACTATAATAGTATTTTGAATAAGGCAATTGCAAAAAACTAGTAAATTCTCTTAAAAATAATCCACTTATTGAATTAAGACAAAACAAAAAAAAAAATTAATATTAATGTCAAACAAATTCAAAATAACAATAAAAGTATATTAATGAATTTTAAAATAGTCGCTTATAATATCCATGGTTTAGAAAATAAGTATTTGCACCCTAATTTCTTTGAGTATTCAAAAAAGTTTGAAATATTTGCACTCTTTGAGACACATGCCGATATAAACAAAACTGAAAAAGTAAGGAATAAATTTGAGTTTAAGCCAGCCACAACATCCCTGACAGATCCGCATTGGACGAAGGTGTCATTCTAAATCACACCGCAATCGAAATCTATACAGATGGTTCCAAAACATCGGAGGGCACAGGATTAGGTATATTTTCCGAATCCCCTTTAAACGTAGCTCTCCGACTTCCGGACCACTGTAGCATTTTTCAAGCGGAAATATCGACTGTTCGTGAAGAAGCGCGCAGGCTCTCTATGCACCTGATAGATGGTAAGTCTATCGTTCTTTACATAGACAGTCAGTCAGCGATTAAAGCTCTGGAAACGCCAAGAATAAGATCTAAGTTGGTCAAACATTCCCTCGAATCTCTTAACGAGATTGCGGACAGATGCAATATTACTCTGTGCTGGGTCCCGGGACACAGATATTCCAGGCAACTGTAAAGCGGATGAACTAGCTAAACAGGCACCGTACTACCTCTAGCTGTAAATAGAGAGGTACCGACACCACCAATACAATTGATGAAATTCCGTATGTTTAACGAAGCGCTAACTATTGCAAACAATAGATGGAGTAATCTAGCTACGTGCGTATCGACCAGGAAGATCTGGCCTTTACTAGACGCAAGGAAAACCAAAAAACTCTTTTCATTAAATAGAAGGAACATAAGCCTCACAGTAGGAATAATCAGGAATAATCATAGGACACTGCTTGTTAGGTAGACACGCCCCTAGAATGGGTGTCCCAGCAAACGATTTCTGCAGAAGCTGCAGAGTTTAAGAGGAGGAGGAGAATAGTCTTCACCTCCTCGGCACACGCCCAGCGCTAGCCACACTGAGAAAGAAGCTATTAGGTGAATACTTCTTTGAAGACCTAAGTGACCTGTCTAACATAGACATTAGAAACTACATAGATTCATAGGTAAATCCCAATAAACAAACAAATATTTGGCGCAACAGCTCTTTAAAGTACCAGGGCCTAGCTTCTCGCAACCACTCATGTTGTGGGCGTTATATTTTTTCACGAATGGAATGGACCTACAGTTTAATGCCGAATCTGAACGGCGATTTGAGAAGCTTTTTCGTGACAACAATACTCTCGGATGTTTGTCAGACGGTCGCGAGAGGTGGGACCATGAAAAAACTTTTTGGTGTTTTCTAAATCCCACTGGTTTAGCTGAAATGCGAAATGCGACTCTACTACGCTTATGCACCTCTACACCTACACGGTTATATAACTTACACAACAATATACGGGGTTCGATTGAATTAATTACCCCCAATACTTGTTTGTACAATATACCTTCTCGGTACACTTTGACTTTAGGTTTGACTGAGTCAGTCACCCTCTCTAGCCATTTCAGACATAGCATTCTCAGCCAACACCTTCATGAGAAAGGTTAAGGTTCTCCCGGTAACCGGTGACTCCACCGGTCCCTACTTTATGTGGTATCACAATGGACCCAAGCGGTCTAAGTGTGTCCTGATCCTGTCAGCACAGCCACCTTTACCTCAACTAACCTAACCTAACCCTGATATTGAATTTGTCTTTTCGTCTACCCGACGCGACGTACCAAGGGAGAATGAGATCGTTATTGTGAGTAAAGCACTGTGGTGCGATACGACAGAGTTCTTGCGAAGCTCTTACAAGCCTCGCCCAGAAAATTGGTTGAGCTCTTGCATCCGCTTGTGTAGAGAAATTGAAAATTAGAAGAACGGAGAAAGGAATGATTGTTAAGTTCCATTAAAAAAAGGTAAAATACAGTGCGAAAACTGAAGAGGTATCTGCGTGCTTCCTGCACGTTACTCTGCGTTAGAGCTGTACTTTATTTGCAAGCAGAAATTTTAGTTGTATCGGTAAATGGGCTGTGATAAATGGAAACTAGTAGTGGTAGTAGTAGTAAGGTTCTTCTTTATTTCATAACCATAAGATTTGTTCTCGCTTTGTTTCGTCCGTCTGCTACTTTTAAGCCAAAGAATTATTTCCTTCTAAGACCTTTCTATAGTCCATAGATACCCATATTTCCAGGATTTACTGAAAATGTAAAAAAATAGAGGTATAATAGGAAAAAATATATTCTATTCCTATTGGCGGACTCTACTAAATACCTATTTTCAAAATAACTTTTCGACAAAATATCTGTTTTGATAAACGTTTTAAAAAAATTAAAAATTGGTTCCTTTTGTAGTAAAAACTGATATCGACTCGATACATTCCGCTACATGTTAACCCAGAACCACGACGGGGACGTGATGGGCTAACGGTTCAATTTGTTTATTTTTTTTTTCTTTTTATTATGTATTTATATTTATTTTTTTTCATATCGAACAATTTTTATTTTTCATCATAATTGAGAATAGCTGTACCATCAACTTTAGGTTATACATAGTTAAATTATCACCATAAGTACGATAAGTGAGTCAAAATGGTTCGGTCATAGAGCCTAGAAATCTCACGATATGTTATTTGCTCAATGTTCAGCTCCTGTGCCTGGTGACACTTTTTTTTAACCCTTAAACAAAATACTCAATGCCTCTGCCTTATATCTGAAGAAGTGGAGCTTTCACAGCAGTTACCTGCTATGACAGCTACTTCAAAATATGGCCATCTCCAGATGAGGATGGGGTTATGGGATGTAGCTCGTTATCAAAGGCAGCAGCAATGATCTTCTGAAGCCAATGATAAGGTTATGCGATTTTTCGAAACATTGAAACAACTATTACAAATTTGTCTTATACCTTCAGGCTGACAAAACGTTTCAAATTTGTTCATAAGAACCGTGACCTTTTTTAGCAATGAGTGATAGCCGAATTCATTAGCATTTTCACGAGAAAGTTTTATGGTATGTCACCATATGCGTATAGAAACTTTTTTATGCGGTGAAAAGCTACCGATTTTGTGATCTTCGCGATAGTTTCATCTGTGAAGTCTACTAAATTTTCATTTTTACCACTAAAAACACACTTCTTCATTTTGTATTCATTGAAAAAAAAACCAATCCGAAGATTATTTCCAGAACTTTATTTTGAATCACTGAAGAAAACAAACTGATTGGGTTCAAATGCTTCTTTTTGCCTTTTTGATACAATAGGTACATACCTATGCGCATAGTGCGACGAACAAGCAGCCTATTGATCATTTATAATTATAAGAACAAAATGCATCAATACATTGTTCTAAAACAGCGTGCTATGAGTAATTAGAATATTTGTTTGATGGAATCTCTCACATTTTTGCGGGAGAGCGTTCCGTCAGTTGAGTTGTGAGTGTTGTGGGGTGCACATGCTCAGTGTATTCTTGGCAACTTTTATTTTTGTAATCTTCAAACTGAACTTCCATTCCGGTTTTTTATATTTTTTATTGTTTGGCTTTACTTATCCGCGAAAGCGAAAGTGTATATAGTACAAAACTGCTAATATGCCTTGTACTTGCGGCCATAAAGTCGTTCGGTCTGGTGAAAAAATTCAGTGTACTGGGTGTAAAGAGTTTTTTCACCTTACTTGTGCGAATCTACGCCTAAGCGAGCGTGAGTTCATGAAGACGAACAGCATACCTCATCTCTGTACATCTTGCAAACGTCGCCGAAAAAGCTCTCTACGCTCTCCACCTACGGTTTTCTTACACTGTCCGGTAATCTCAGCCGCCAGTAGCGACACTCGAATTTCGTCACCGATCACTGAGGAGCTTTTTTCGCATTCTTCTTTACACAACGTTCCACCACTGTCACCTTCGCTCGTCACTAAAGAAGTAAGATACACTCCTACCGCAGTTATTACTCTTGAGATGTTGTACAACGAAATTATCTCTCTCAAACAAATGCACTCCGACGATATTCTCATTATTAAGGCTCTCCAAGCAGAAAATAAATCTCTTCCGAGTAAAGTGAGCCATTTACAACAATTAGTAAATACTATTCAGCAGAAACAATTGCGTAAATGTGTTGATATCGTCGGAATACCGAATGTGGATAAAGAAAATGCGTTGAATTCTGCTCTCAAGGTACTAGCAGAAGGTATGGATAATCCTATTACGATGGATGATATAAAGTCTTGTTATGTTAAGACAATAACTAAAAAGATGCCTGCACAAAGCTCCGGTAAAATATCCAGCCCACCATCTTTGCTAAGGAAATCGATGGACATTGTCTGCATCAAATTTAAAAAACTGGAATGTAAACAGAAAGTCGTTGCTGATAAACGTAAGAAGAAGCTGTCATCGGATTTATTTGGCGGCGCTGGTAATAAGCCTATATACATAAATCAAAATTTATCACCCTATAATAGATCTCTGTTTAACAAAGCCAAAAAAATTAAAGTAGATAAAGGGTTCTCATTTTTATGGGTTAGTAATGGAGTAATTTTTATGAGAAAGCAAGAAGGAGATAAGGCTTTTAGAATTTGTTCTTTTGAGGATCTCGATAATTTATCTTGACTCTTTCTACTCTTTTCCTTTTTTCTAAGTGTATAAATTTAATTGTAACTATGGTACGAGTATTAAGTAACGTAGTTGAAGATCCTATAAATAGTTTTCTTTCTCCCTTTTGTAAATACGAAAAAGAATTTTATAAAAGTGTTTTTCATTCTATGGAATTTAAAAATAATTTCTTTATTATTCTCCAAAACATCAGAAGAATTTTGATGTGTTCTTGGCTCACCTGGAATCATTTTTAAATAAGCCAGCCATAATTTTTCTCACAGAAATATGGATTTACGAAAATGAAAAGGTTTTCTATAGTAAACCGGGCTATAAATTGTATTCAAAATGTAACAACTCTTATGCGTCTGGTGGTACTGCGGTCTTTGTCATTGATAGTTTGTTTGTCATATGTGAGTTCTGTAGCTACGAGATGACTAGTTCTGATATGCTGAAGGTTTCGTACTCACTTGATGAACAAAAATTTGTGTTCATGAGCTTCTATAGACGTCATAATGTAAGTAAGGTGGTATTCTTGGAAGAATTATCTTCCCTATGTAGTCAGGAACGTACTAAAAACTTCTTCATTGTTGGGGACATGAACCTAGATATTTTAACCATTCTGCGATTTCTGAAAATTACCTATCGTTAATGTCAGCTAATGGATTAGAGAGTTGTATTAATCATCCCACTAGGCTTTCTAGCTCTTCCCAAACCTGTATCGACCATATTTTTGCCAGACTGGATCGTAATGCTAATTTTTCTTTGATTAGTACGATATCAGATTTTAAAATAACTGACCACTGCATGACATGTCTCTTTTTCAAAGGCTCACAAACGGAGCAATCAACTAATCCTAGCCCTAGTAGAACACCAATTAGAATTCACTTTGATAGTCTCATTGCACGCTTGATACGAGAAAATTGGGCAGCTGTATACAGTGAGAATGATCCATCAATAGCGTTTGATTTGTTTTACAAGCAGTTAAATAATCACGTTGAGATGTGTTCTATAGTGTCTGATATCAGAACAAGAAATATAAAGAGGTTAAAACCGTGGATGTCTGATTTCTTGTTGAATAAAATTCAAAGAAAAAACAAATTACGGCTAAAATGTAAAAAGCAGCCCAATAATGTTCAAATCCGCAAAGCCTATGAGAAACTATCTAAAGAAGTTGCCATTGAGGTTCCTATTTGTAAGGAGAGTTTCTACATGAATAAACTTCACAGATCTAGAGGGGACCTTAAAAAAGAATGGCGCGTTGTGAATGAGCTGTTCAGTAAAAATGTCCTTGCTGATGCACCGACATGCATTAATTATGGGAATAGAGATGTAAGTACTTCCGAAGACATGGCTAATGCATTCAACGAGTTTTTTTTACTACTGCTGCTGCTAATACTCTGGCTTATGCTGGCTTCGGTACAATATCTTATAATGCTTGTGCAGAAGAATGTCTCAGCAAGGATAGAGTACAAGGTAATAGTTTTTCCTTTCTACCTATATCTCCTTCTGAACTGCTTAGGACTATCATGTCACTAAACAAATCGAGCTCATATACTCGAAATAGTTACTCAAATGATTTTTTGAAAAAAATTGCGCCAAATATTGTTGATGTTTTAGCACATATCTTTAACCAAAGTATCTATAATGGAACCTTCCCGATAGCATGAAGACTGCTGAGGTTATACCTATCTTTAAGAAAGGTGATAGAAAAATATTAGACAACTATAGACCGATATCACTCCTTTCAGTATTTTCAAAAATTTTTGAAAAAGTGGTCAAAAGCAGAGTTATGGGTTTTCTTGATAAAAGTTTGTTCTTCAGTCCCAATCAATACGGATTTAGAGCTGGTATGTCGACTGAAGATGCACTTTTGAATTTTTGTAATCATATATATGATAGTTTCAATATCAAAAAATATACTGCTGCGCTATATATAGATATTACAAAGACATTCGATACCGTTGATCATGAAATTCTATTAGTCAAATTAGAAAAGGCTGGTTTTAGAGGCTTTATGCTTGATTGGTTTGCTTCTTATCTGAAGAACAGGAGACAAATGGTTAAGATTCGCGGGACTTTCAGTGAGTGTCTTCATGTTCGAATAGGTGTCCCACAGGGTTCCGTATTGGGCCCCATTTTATTTCTGATCTTCATAAACTCAATATTTAGCCTGCATTTAAAAAGTAACACAACTGGATTTGCTGATGATGTAGGTTGTTCTTTTTCTTGTAATTCGGTGCTCGACTTAGTTGCAGACATTAACCACGATTTGGAGGCCTTAAGGCATTGGTTCTGTATGCACAAACTGGTCATCAGCAATAAAACAAAAATTATGTTTTTTAAATTATCCCCGCCGGATCTTTATGTCCCAAATTTTTGTTTTCATAGTGCTGATTGTGCTGATTGAATGTTTATATGTTAGTTCCAATACTTGTAGTGCTATCAGAACCATGGAAACATATGATGCAAGTATGAGCTGCTCTTCTAAATGCTTCACTATTGAAAATGTTACTGTCTATAAATACTTGGGTTTAAACTTCGATAGTAAAATGAGCTGGGGTGTTCATACGTCTATGCCAAGGAAGTATCTATTATCTGCAACGTATATGATGTACCACCTTAGACAAATTTGCTCTCGAAAGCTTTTAGAAACTGTGTACTACGGCTTGGTTCAATAGAAGTTGCAGTATGGACTGGTATGTTGGGGTGGCACTTATTCCAATAATCTTCAGCCCTTGATTGTAATCCAGAAACATATTCTAAGAATCATTTGGAAGAAACGCCGTCGTGAACATAGCTTCTGTCTTTTCTGTTACTCTAAGATACTTCCTTTAAAGCATCTATATTTTTACAAAGTCCTTAAAATTTTTTTCTTAAGAAGTGGTTATCTACTCAATCAGAACCTTACTGCATATGAACTTCGCAGTAATGATAGATTTCTGGCTACTATTCCACCTCATAATACTTTCATTTTCTTAAATTTCTATACTGCAGTTGCCCCCAGACTATTTAATAGTTTACCAATTGAATTACGGAGTCTCCGAAAATCTTTTACATTCAACAGAGAAATTAAAAAATGGCTGCTTAATTTTAATTTCAACGAAGTCAATAATCTAATCAGGATATATTTGTAATGCCTGTATAAATACCTTTTATCTCTTTTTAAAATATTTAATCGCATGTTGTAAACTTTCACCCCGCAAACAACTTTTTTATTTTACATTGCGCTATGTCTTTTGCTTTGTTTTTATACAACTCGATGCATCCGCCACTAGTTTCTCTAACTAAAGGATGCATCTTTCTATTCCTCAATGAATATTAGTATGAAGAACACTTAAATACTTCCCTTTACTGAATATCCTATTATTAAATTTTAACATTAGTTTGAAGTCAAAGTTGTTAATTGTTATTGTAAAATAATTAAATGGAATAAATATATTTGAATTGAATATTTGAATTGAATATCGTCGCATACAGAGCGTGCAAGTCGCGCGAGTTATGGGTAATTAATTTACACAAACACAATCCTTTTTATTTTGTTAATAACAAATTTATTTTATTTTTATTGTATTATATAAATGTTATACAAATTAAACAAATTTGCATGTGTCAGCATTGACCGCAAGAAATCAACTGAACTAGAAAAGAGACAACTAAAGCGTTCTTCTTAAAAAGAGAGTTAAGCTTGATCATTGCTTGTTGTCAAGCATTATGTGTAATGTTATGTGTAATATTTCGTTAAGTATTTTATGTTGCTAAGCAGTCTATGTGATCTTATGTATAATAGTTACAGTATATAATAAGTACATGTTTCTATGTGGATGTTTTCACAGGGTGTGTATAGTTTTATTTAGAATAATAATTATAATAATAATAATAATAATAATAATAATAATAATAACTCCGCTACGCCGGTGGCAAGCCCGGAGCCCAACTTTCGCGAGAAATAGGGAGGAGGAGCCTATGTGAAGGAACACTGAAAACAAATCAAAAACATGGAAGAGAAAAGGAGTATAAAAAATGTTGCTACGGTGCAGAGAGTCGGATCCCCAGTGCCGGCGTCTGTCAGGGGTGAGCACGGGGGCCCCGGGACGTCGTCATCCTATACCGCATTAACAAAAACAAATGTAAGGATATTACCAACGTATCCCTGGGAGTGGAACACTTGGCCCCCAAGGAACGTATTGCTACAAGTGAGTCTAGAAGAGACCCTTTTGAGAGGAGTTCACGAATGCGGCGGTCACCGCCAACCGCAAAACGCGCTGAACCCAGACCAGAGCAAGGAGAGACCCCGGAAGTACCCTTAAGGTTTCTCCTAGTGGATACTGTCGCGAACGCGACCGAAATGGAAGCTGAGACGACCGATCGCTATGTCGAAAAATCCACCACAACGGAGCTGCAACTGGCGAGAAACACGATGACGAACGAACTGCAAAAGTGCAAAGACATCGTCAAGAAAATGAAAGGAGCCACGTGTAGACAGAAAAATATAAGTATGGAAGTTAAGACGGGACTAGCTGAACTCGAGGAGTCCCTGGATAAAATTAGCTCTCTTAAGAAATTATGGGATAATGTGCAGGGACAACTAAATGAGGACGGATCGAGGCAGAAAACCCCACAGCCCAGCCAAACTAGCCGAAGTGTGGGTGAGAGCCCCGAGGGTAGAGACGGGACACCGATTTCCAGATCTGGGACTACAAAGAGGCCACCATCAAGCCCTCTTATGAATGAGGCAGAGAAGCGAAAAAGGCAAACCCCGATGAATACTACCCCGCAACCAAGCCAACCAAAACCTCGTGGGAAAGACACACTTCAAGAGGGAATGCGCACAGTATCTTCAATTGACCCTGCACAGCGCATGAAACCTCAGTCGAGAGAGAAGGGGATGGAGAACGTGGCCAAAGCGAAGAGGAACCCTCCCAAAAAGAATGTAGAGCTGGGTAGAGGCACGGCATCCAGCCAAAGAAAGAGAAAGAAGAACAGGCAACGAAGCCTAGAGGAGAAGAGACCTACGCTGAGATTTTGCGGGAAATGCGTAGTAAAGTTAGTCCCGATGATACGGAGACTAAAATAAAAACCGTACGCCAAACAAGATCTGGCGACGTTCTTGTGGAATTCGCCGAGAAATCCAAAGGCAAGGAAAGCTTCAGCTCATCTCTGAAAGCAATCCTGGGGGACAGGGTAAACATCCGACAGCTGGAGCCCAAGATAACGCTGGAAATCAGAGACCTGGATGAGATGACGACAGAAGAGGAAGTGAAGGCGGCCGTCAAACGAGGTGTTAATGACTCTGAAATCGACCTTCAGGTCACTTTATTTAAGCCCAACAGAAGAGCACAAAAAATGGCTTTAGTCCAACTAAACAGTGGTGCAGCAAACGCACTGCTGAAAGATTCCCGCCTAAAAATTGGCTGGGTACACTGTAGAGTGCGCCCTAGAATAGTTGTCACGCGCTGCTTCAAATGCTTTGGTTATGGACACATGCAAGCAACGTGCAAAGGGCCGAACCGAAGGAGCCAGGGAATTTGTTTCAACTGCGGAGAAGAAGGTCATCGGAGGGCCGACTGTAAAAAAAAGTGCGAAGTGCTGCCTATGCACAGAGCTAAACCAGTCACCAACCTTGTTAGCTCATGCCCCGGGATCGGGTACGTGCCGGGTGTTCAAGGAGGCACTCGAAAAGGAGAAGAAGAAACCACAACCATGATGCGTATTCTCCAAGGAAATCTTCACAGGAGCCGAACCGCCGATAACTTTCTCAGTCAACTCAGACTTGACCTGAAAATCGATATTGTAGTCATTAGCGAACAATACAAAAACAAAGAAGGCTTGGGCTGGTTTACGGACTCTCTCGGCACTGCTGCTATATGGGTACCGGACGCGAGAGCAGTCTCCATGAAAGGCCACGGTATAGGGAGAGGTTTTGTGTGGGTGAAAGTCGAGAAAGTAACGATAATCAGCTGTTACTTTACACCCAACGAAAGTGTCAGTGATTTCCGACGGAAGTTAGAAGCCCTGGAGGACACCGCACGAGAAATCGGAGGACCGGTCATCGTTGCTGGAGACCTCAATGCCAAGGCGGTCGAGTGGGGGATGCCCAGAACGGACAAAAGAGGGAGGCAATTTTTGGAAATGGCTGCCAGGCTAGGCCTAGACGTGATAAACATCGGCAACGTGTCCACTTTTAGGCGAGCTGGTTACAGCGAATCGATTCCAGATGTATGTAACTCTCGCATCGGAGTCAGTAGCTGGACACATTCAAAACTGGGAAGTCATCGAAGACTATACTGGCAGCGACCACCAATACATCGTGTACGACTTACATGCGAACGGAGACACCCGTAGCGTAAACCAAAGGGGAAGACCTAGGTGGAGGGTTGACGCCCTCAATGAAGCACTACTCGCAAGGGCGATAGAGGATGGGAAGGACGCAGTCCTCGGGACGTTAGGGACAGCGGAGGCAAAGGCAGAAGCAACTATGCGCCTCATACAACGTGCGTGCGACGCCTCAATGCCTCGGAATAGGAGCTCTCATGGCCGCAGGAGCCCGGTTTACTGGTGGACCGAAGAAATTGCTGCGCTCAGAAGAAGATGTCTACACCTTAGACGGAAGGTTACTAGAGGAAGGAGGCGACACGTGGAAGCCACCGTAACTGTTCTGGCGGAATATAGAAACGCGAGGACGGAACTCAAGAGAGCCATAGACACGAGCAAGAGGCAAAAGTGGGAGGAACTCCGACAGGATGTAAAGAGCGACCCTTGGGGGCTCGGCTATAAGGTTGTGATGCGCAAACTTGGGGCACAGGCCGCCTCCCCAAAACTTAGTGCTTGAAAAATTAAGGAGATAGTGGACACACTCTTCCCGACTCACCCGGTCAGATCACTTGACATCTTCTCCATACAACGCGAGGATGTCCCGCTGTTCACACACGATGAACTGACCTCAGCAGCGTCAGATATAAAAAATTAAAAGGCTCCCGAACCCGATGGCATACCAGGAGAAGTGCTGAAAATCATCGCAAGAACGTGCCCACTGCTGCTGCTAAATATGTTCAACAGCTGTCTCTTGGACGGGATTTTCTACAGGAGCTGGAAGATTGGTCCTAATCAGCAAGGGAAAGGGAGACCCGGAATCCCCATCAGCCTACCGGCCTTTGGGCATGCTGGATACCACGGGGAAACTTCTGGAGAAGATGCAGAAGGCCCGACTTACTGCGGCAATCCAGAGTGCAGGTGACCTGTCTGAAAGGCAGCATGGTTTTCGCAAGGGACACTCAACAGTAGGAGCTATCGAGGAAGTGGTTAAGACAGCCCAAATCGCTCAACAAGGCAACCACTACTCGAGAAAAGTCGTCGTGCTGGCAACCCTAGACGTGAGGAACGCCTTCAACTCAGCAAGATGGGTAGATATCCTGGAGCCGCTGAAAAACACCTTCAGGGTACCACAGTATCTTTTGCAGGTGTTGTGGGACTACCTCAAGGATCGAAAACTCCTTTATGATACTGCAGAGGGATGCCGCTGCAAGGACATCACAGCAGGAGCAGCGCAGGGCTCAATACTGGGACCGGACTTGTGGAACGTTTCGTACGATGGAGATGCCTGAAGACACCTTCCTCATAGGATACGCTGACGACATTGGAGCAGTGATCACCGCAAGGGATACAACAGAAGCGCAGCGGAAACTAAACCAGGTCATGAGACGGGTGCAGGAGTGGATGGCCGACCATGGTCTTCGACTGACAGCCGAGAAGACCGAGATAGTTCTGCTAACCAGGAGACGGATCCCGACTGACGTCGATTTCCTAGTAGGTTCAGAGACGATCACCGGCAAGAGCGCAGTAAAGTACCTGGGTATGACCCTTGACTGCAAACTCACCTACTGGGAACAAATTAGATCGGCATCGGAGAGAGCAGCGAATGTCACGACGGCACTCAGCAGGATTATGGCGAACACCGGAGGCCCAGTCATGAGTAAACGGAGGCTGCTTATATCCATCACTCACTTCATCCTCCTGTACGGGTGTGAGGTATGGGCTGAGGCACTCAACCTGCAAAAGTACAGGAAGCAAATGGCTGGAGTACAGAAACGTGGAGCACTCCGAGTCACTAGCTCCTACCGCACAGTGGCCGAACCAGCCGTCCTTGTGGTAGCGGGAGTGACCCTTATAGATCTGCTAGCAGCAGAAAGAAAGTACGTCCACGACAACAAGGCGGAAATAGGGGTTGAAGCCGCATTAGCTGTAGCAAAGGAGCGGACCAAAGAGAGGTGGCAAAGCAGGTGGAATGCTGAAACCAGAGGAAGATGGACCGCCAGGTTAATAAGAGATGTCGCTGCCTGGACGGAAAGGAAACACGGGGAAGTGGACTACTACATCACCCAATTCCTAACCGGACATGGTTACTTTAACCGGTACCTACGCAGAATGGGAAAGAAGGACAGCGCAGCCTGCCAGTACGGAGACTCCGAGGAAGACGACGCTTACCATACCTTCTTTGTTTGCAACAGGTGGGCAGCGCAGAGATCTAGACTTGAGTTGGAGACAGGCGATTTCTCCCCAGACAACGTGGTCCGGAAGATGATCTCTAGTGTCGACAGCTGGAACAGGATCAGCAACTTCATCCAAACGGTCCTAAAGAAGAAGAAGAGAGAGGAAGAAGAAAACATACCCTCAGAAAATTTTGAAAGAAGATAAAGCCTCACCGGTAAGACAAAAAAAACCCGCTAAAGAAGAGAATTATGAAAAAGCCGGCCCCGAAAGGTGGAAGAAAGCGACACCACTCTGAAGTAATGCAATAAGCGGTTCCGGAGTGGATGGTGTCAGGTAGAACAAAGGGGTTAAGGTGGTTTTTTAGTGAGTAGGAGTCTCACACTACCTGAAACAGAGCGGGTTTCTCGTGCGCATCAGCGTTTTTCCACCGCCCCCTAGGCAAAAAAAAAAAAAAAAAAATAATAATAATAATTCGCCAATTCGCTTTGGCCACGTTCTCCATCCCCTTCTCTCTCGACTGAGGTTTCATGCGCTGTGCAGAGTCAATTGGGGATGCTTTGCGCGTTCCCTCTTGAAGTGTGTCTTTCCCGCGAGGTTTTGGTTGGCTTGGTTGCGGGGTAGTATTCATCGGGGTTTGCCTTTTTCACTTCTCTGCCTCCTTCATAAGAGGGCTTGATGGTGGCCTCTTCGTAGTCCCAGGTCTGGAAATAATAATAATAATAATAATAATAATAATGATAATAATAATATTAATAATAATGATGTTGTAATAATATTAATAAAGATTACGTTATGCGTACATAACTCGCGCCAAAAATGGTGGGTTGTCAATATATCTGGGCAAATAATTACAGATAGCCCTATATAGGTGCTAATGGTAAGACATCAGCTTTAATTTGGTATGTGTTCCGACTTTCTTTTTTATGGCTATAGTCAATCAAAAAAAAATGGACGATTTAAAATAGGGTTGTCGGGGGTTAGTGGCCGGATGGGAGCTGCCAACCCAATGGGTTCAAGTACTTTTTAAGGTCAACTATCGAATGGTTACTCATTCATTCTTCTTTTGTATGCCTTTGGAAATCGAAAAAAAAACGTATCGAAAGTTGTCTTTTTTTTATTCCTGGCAAAAAATTCACCGAACCATTGGCGCTTTATCTACATCTACAAGCAAGCTTTAATTTTATATTCAACTCATCCTTCTTTTTTATGTCTTAAGATATCACGCGGTCGGCTCTCCTACTATCAATACGTATACGTATACGTATACGTAATACTTGAGTGCGCGCAAATTATAAAAAAAAACGGTTTGTTGTCTTATTTTTAAGTCCTTTCTTATACTTCATCGAGGAGTTGTATATTGTGAGGCCCAAAAAAATGGAAGAAAACTCTAACTGGCCACTGTCTCGTCTTTGCTTTAATGTGATAATATTCCATCATTTGATCACCTAAGTCCACTCTTCCCATAAACAACTTCTAATCTTGGATGACACCGGTCATCGGTACTGGTAGACGACGCTTTAAACATTTTACCAGCGATTGACCTCCGATTGAATCCTTGCCACATATACAGTGCTGGGACGCTAATTAGCACACCCCAATGAAAGAATAAACAAATGCCTTATTTCATAATATTACGTATTTTTAAATTATTATTTTTCATATATTCAATAATATTACATTCTTAACAATCTCTAACCACATTTTGAAAACTTTAAATTTTGAAATTAGAGTAGGCTTTGCTTTTTGAGAAATATTTTTTAAAACAATGTCCCTTTGCATTGGCATTTTAATTAGCACACCCAAAAAATAAATTGAATTTTATTTAAAGCCTTTATTTTTCATCCATCCATTGTTGTGATGAGTTCTAAAGTATTGGATATTGAAGTGTTTAAGTGAATTTAAAAATAGTAATGGGACGTGACAAGAGCTCTACGGCGGGGGAGAGGAAGTTGATATGGCAAATGTTCCAGAAGGAACAAAATATCAGCAAAATTGCACGAAACATAAATTGTTCGCGAAAAAAAGTGCAAAACGCTTTAAAACATTTTGAAACCCATGGAACATTTGCGGATAAAAGACGAGACAGACACAGAAAAACAACGAAAAGAGAGGATTCCATTTTAGTACGATATGCTCTTAAGGACCCGTTTACCACTTCTTCCGAAATAAGAGCACGATTGGAGGAAGAATACGGTGTAAACATAGCGGCTAGGACGGTGCGAAAACGGCTTTTAGAAAACAACCTTCGAGGATGCCAGAGCCTTAAGAAACCGAAGGTAACTGATGGCAATAGGAAGAAGAGAATTGAGTTCGCAAGAGGCCATTTAGATACTCCTCAATCTTTTTGGAATTCAGTGATATGGAGCGATGAATCAAAGTTTAATCTCTGTGGATCTGATGGAAGAACTTATGTACGACGACCTACAAACAAGCAACTGGATCCCAAGTACACCAAGAGGACGGTAAAGTTGGGTGGAGGCAGCGTTATGGTATGGGGTTGTTTTAGCGCTCATGGTGTTGGACCTCTAGTCCTTATAAAAGGCAAATTAGATGCTCTAGCATACAGAACTTTTTGTTGAACCACTTCATACCATATCTGGAGGATTTGCCGCTTTCATTGTACCGGCAAGTTGTTTTCCAGCAGGACAATGCGCCATGCCATAAGGCCAGGTCTGTAAAGGAGTGGTTTGAAGAACACCAAATATCGCTAATGGATTGGCCCCCTCAGAGCCCAGATTTAAACCCAATCGAAAATTTGTGGGCAATTATTAAGAGACGGGTGATGGCTTTAAAACCGCGGAACGTGAAGGAGTTATGGGACACAATCCACCAAGAATGGTTTAGGATACCGAAGGAAGAGTGCGCACGCCTCACGTGCTCATTGAATAAAAGATGCGCTGCCGTAATTGCTCAAAAAGGATACCCAACTAAATATTAGGTATGTTTACATAATTTACTCTTAATTTTAACTTGTTATTATTTAAATTTTCATATTTTCAGATTTCTTTGACGAGACTGCAGCGTGTTTTTAAAACATCTATTTTTTATTTTCTATTATTTTTATCATTATTATTGTTCTTTTTCCAAAATGTTTAATATATTAAATAAGTATTTATATCAATAAAAGAAATCATTGAAGTTCCTGATCCAAATTTTTAATTCTTACATTCGTTTTATATTATCATAACTTTGTATGATAGGGTGTGCTAATTAGCGTGCCAGCACTGTAGTTGACACAATGGTCACAGATTTTGTATAGCACCATTTGACTGATACCACTTTGCCGTGTTTTTACAAATTGACTTATCGCACTTCGCACCATTTTCTTATCCTTTGGAAAATCATCACCTCATCATCAACAAATTTTGGTTTCTAGGTTTCATTCGGCTGTTAGATCTGTATTGTTTGTATTAACTGATAAACCCTTCGAGTGGGGGTTAGAATATACCCGAGGTAGGCATGCCTGTCGTAAGAGGCGACTAAAATCCACCCTCCGTATACCGAGCGTAGTGTATACACAAAATGTAATGAACAAAACAAAACGATTGATTACCCCAGGTGGCAGCCTAGGTTTACTGGAGAATCCACCCTCTTCGGAGGTCGGCTCTACGGATTCTGGGGAGAGCCAGTTATTGCAATTAATAAATCCCTTCTTAAAAAGTGCAGGGTATATCGATCTCCTCCACCAATATCAACTCCGGGAAAAGAAGTCCACCGGAAGCGCCAGCGCGCGAAATTTAGGACTCAGCGAAATACAAAAGCCTTGAGGAAGAAAATAAAACACTCCGAATCAAGCTTAACGAAATGGATCTACTCTATCAAGATCTTAGGAAAGAGATAGACTTATTAAAAGAAGAAAATAAGGTCCTAAAGAACACGCATTTCGAGAGAGAACGCGAATGTATTCCAGCACGCTTAGCTAGTCTGGAATATCACACAGACGAAGAAGAGCTAGCACGCGAAACGTATCGGGTCCCAAAGAAAAGACCTAGTAAGAAACGGAGAGCCGGTTCATCGCCCGAAGTCGAGCCCGTGAAAGAAGAAAATCATAAAGAACCGCAAGAAAAACAACTTCGAGCGCAATTTCGTCCACCCCCACTAATAAACATCGTCGGGATAACGGAATACAATAAGTTGCAAAGCCTCCTTAAAGGAATAATAACATCCAAGTATAATGTTACATCTTTGAGGGAAAATGCGTGGAAAATCAACGTCGACGTCTACAATGACTACCGAGATCTGTCCCAAAAGCTAAATACCGAAAAGATTCAGTTGTATACTTTCGAAATCAAGTCAGAAAGGCCACATCGTGTTGTTGCAAGGGGACTCCACCCCTCTTGCACCAAAGAAGAGGTTATGACTGACCTTCAAGGCAAAGGCTTTAAAACTCTTGATGCCGCTAATATCATCAAGAAGGAGAAGCAACAAACGGAAATAGATAAAGACGTCTTGGTAAGGCGTGGACTTCCGCTTTTTATGCTTACCTTCGATAAGTCGGATAATATCGACGATATCTACCGAATTAGAGCTATACTAAATATCGTGGTCAAAATCGAGCCCATGCGTAGAAATTTAAGGATGATTCCGCAGTGCAAACGTTGCCCAGGATTTAACCATACACAAATGTACTGCAAAAAAGAACCACGATGTGTAATATGCACCGGAAATCACCTCTCCCAAGTCTGTGCAGTAAATAAACAAACCTCAGCAACATGTGCTAATTGTAAGGGAAAGCACCCGGCAAATTATAGAGGCTGTGAAGTAGCTAAAGAGTTGCAAAAAACGGAGAGATGTGCTCCTTAAGCCACTAAATGCAAAATCTAAGCTGCAAACTAAGCCAAAGCGTAAGAATGCACAGGAGAAACTAGCTAAACTAAAACTACCGGGTTCAGAGCGCAAAACGGTGAGGGAACGAGTGACAACGGAAAAGTCCTCGACCTCAGTTCTCAAAAGAAACGGTACTGAAAAGCTAACATCGAAAAAGCCGCCAGGTAATGGCCCTCGGACAGCAGGAGTGCAGACTTACGCTCAGGCCGCGGCATCCGAAAAATAAAAAAACCTTGAAATTTCGACGAACTCTGTCTCATGCTTTGTCGGTTATTCTCGAGAAATTTGAAGAACAAAGCAAAATAAATAAAATTATTCTCGATAGGCTGGTTAAGCTTGAAAATAATTCTCAGAAAACGCGTACTTCAACTAGAATATGAATAACAAACGCATGTTAAATATATGTACTTGGAATGCAACCGGACTTTTGGAAAAACTCGACGAATTGGAAATATTCATGTGAGAAAAAGATATTGATATTTGCTTGATTTCTGAAACCCACGTAAAAAAGGGATGGCATTTAAAAATAAAAGGCTATAATGATTACCACGCTTGTCACCCTTCAGGAAAAGCGAGAGGCGGATCATCTTTGTTTATTAAAGACTGCATCGAACAATGTGAAGACCTAAAGATAGAGCTTGAAACTTTGCAACTGTGCACGATTCGAGTTAAAAGTATTCAGCGCACTCTTAAAATCTTATCTATCTACTGTCCTACTGTTCCGCGCTTGAAAAATCTGATTTTAATAACTTCTTTGAATCGCTGAAACCTTATTTCATTATTGGCGGCGATTTTAATGCAAAACATACATTCTGGGGCTCAAGATACAGTTCGAAAAAAGGTAGAATGCTCTATGGGGCAGGAATGGAGTACAGTTGTGATTTCCATTCGACGGGTAAACCGACTTACTGGCCAACTAATACTTCGAAAATACCTGACCTGATCGATGTTTTTGTTGTGAAAGGAATATCTACCAACCACATAAAAGTCGAAGACAGCTTTGATCTGTCATCTGATCACTCCCCGGTTGTTTTAACAATCAGCGAAAAACTAGTCTATAACCTAGAGCCAGCGAGATTAACTGGTCGAACAACTAACTGGCTAGGCTTTAGGAATGAAATTGAAGATAATATTGAACTGACTGACGACACCCTATGAACTTGAGGTTGAAGTTGATCACTTCGTTGAGATCGTACAGCTCGACTCTTGGAATAATACACCCAATCCAAGGAAAACGCCGGACAGATACGGTTTACGATATCCTCAGGAAATAAAAGAATTGATCAAGGAAAAAAGAAAAGCTCGTAAAAAATGGCAACAGAGTCGTGCTTCGCAGCATAAAGCACACTTGAATCGTCTGTGCAATTTGTTGAAGAAGACTATTAAGGATTTTAAGAATCGTGCAATAGGCTCTTACCTTGAAAGTTTAACAGCGAAAAAAGATTCCAATTATTCATTTTGGAAAGCTGTAAAAGGCACCAAAATGTCCAAAGTCCCCGCGCCACCAATCAAATTAAATCAAAATGAATGGGCGAGGGAAGATGAAGAAAAAGCGGACGTCTTTGCGGCTCACCTGGAAGAAACATTTAAACCGTACGATGGTCAAGTGGTTTACGATAACCGCAATAGGCTGGATTTACCATCTAACGATTTGACGCTCACAAGTGCAACGCTTAGGGAACTCAAATATGAGATCGAGAATCTAAAACCTAAGAAATCTCCTGGTTATGATTTGATTACCGGAGAAATTCTCAAAGTTTTACCTAGGAAAGCATTGATTAAGCTTCTCCATATTATAAATGCTGCACTCAGATTAAAACACGTGCCGAGCCAATGGAAAGTTGCGGAAGTCATAATGGTTTTAAAACCAGCAAAACCGCTAAGTTATGTAAAATCGTATAGACCAATTTCGCTTCTTCCAATCATATCGAAAAATTTCGAGAGGATATTATTAAGGTGTCTCTAACCGGTAATAGAAGAAAATAATCTTATCCCTGATCACCAGTTTGGGTTCAGAAGTAAGCATTCGATGATTGACCAGGTGCATAGAATTAGTGACGTAATCGAGAAAGCACTTGAAGAAAAAAAAAGATTTGCTCAAGCGTATTTCTTAACGTCTCGCAAGCCTTTGATAAGGTGTGGCATGATGGCTTAAAATGCAAACTACGACAAGTTCTCCCTGTATGCTTATACGATATTTTAGAATCATATCTCGGGAAAAGACTCTTTCGTGTGACATGGAGTCGAATACTCCGAGCTCAAGGAAATTTCGGCCAACGTACCGCATGGAAGTGTTCTTGGGCCGCTTCTCTTTTTGCTATATACTCGTGATATACCGAACGAAGATGGCAATATCCTTGCTACGTTTGCCGATGACACCGCTATCCTAGCAGTAGGTAAAAGAATCGAAGAAACGACTGCAAAACTGCAAAACGCACTGAATAATGTAAATGAATGGACGAGGGACTGGCGGATCGCCCTCAACGAATCTAAATCTGTTCACGTGAATTCCACTTACAAGAAAACTAATGAGGAAGATCGTTATTATCTCCGATAGCCCAAAACAAGTAATTATGTACGGTTGGTTCTTATTCTCCAATAGCTCGATGGTTTTAATGTTCTTGAGGTTTAACTCGTTCAATATTTCCAAAGAAAGGAAGTCCTCGATATTCTTCGCCGCAGATGATGGTTGTGCTACTGCAGGTAAAGGCTTATATCTGGAGACCGTGGTGGATACATAGGCTCTATTTCCAATAATCGCTGTAGCTTTTTCGAAACTCAACAGAAATGTGCCTGTTAGGTGGCTAGTCTCGTTGTTTATAGTCACCGATCCATTTTATTGATTAGGAAATACGATTCCTGATGAAATGTCTTCAAATGTGGGTAAGTGTAGGTTGTTGACTAGGGTGCAATCTACTGGAAGACTTCTTGG
Organism: Brachypalpus laphriformis; assembly: GCA_945910035.1. Lineage (NCBI taxonomy): Eukaryota > Metazoa > Arthropoda > Insecta > Diptera > Syrphidae > Brachypalpus > Brachypalpus laphriformis. The sequence continues at coordinate 92,643,404 of OX246754.1, forward strand.
TAGGTTTGGTATACACGTAATGCTAATGCCCACTAAATTATTATATTACATTCTGATTTACGAGTAATACAATAGATATTACTTGAACATTCTAGGATTTCCATATATTGAATTTTAGCTGCTACATTTTTTCTTTTAAATGGACTGGGTCAATATACTATTATATATATAAATAATCGTTATGATATAAATAATCGTTTCTGCATTTATCGCAATCTTAAGTTCCGCAAAGTCGAATGCTTCTCCTAGATTTTTATATTTAACATTTTCATTTCCCAGTACTCGTAAGTGTATCTTTAATTTCGTTAATTTCAACCATAGATAAAATGTAGGATTTTATTATACCTTCTTTGCCCACTGCACGGCATAATCAATATTTACTAGTTCTTCTTTAAGTGTGTAGTCTTATATTGTATTATATTGTGTACTTAGTACCAAATTATCTTTTATTGTATTATTGTTCTTTAATCTTCTGAATATTTCGTTAGTTACATTGCTTATTTTGTTTATTCTTTCTTTTGATTTTTTGTTAACACTTGTTGATTATTATTTGTTAATACGAGTATAATACTTTATCTTTCCCTGAATAATTTCGAAGTCGTTGTGGTCTGGATTTTCCGCAATCCATTTCCACCTGCTTCCAATGAAGTTAAAAGATCGTTTAGTTCGTCTCGGGGTGAGTTTTTGGAGTAGGTTTTGGAACTGGGATATTTCGTGGGACCGGAAAGGATAAATTGAATAGGTATTACTTACTTATGATGTTGTTGTGTACCGTTTGCGCAATGTTATCAACCAATTTCTGATACGCTCCTAGATCAATATCGTGGGTTAATTTAATATTTCCTGTGTACTTTGGCCATTCCAATTTTGAAAGAGATTTATTGGGAATTCGTATAGTCCAACATTTGGATATCAGCTAAGCACCATACGGCGTACAGCCTAAAAAGGAAGAGAAAAAAAAGGTATTAATTTAACCTGGGTTCCTCGTTTAAGTTTCGTATATGGTTCTTGGAGACTATTTTTCGTGATTTTGTTTTAATTGTGATCCTAAGGTTTTACTCGACTATCTCTTTGGCATATCGTTTCGTTAGTTTGGAACCTAGATTATTATTTTGCTTTACGTAAACTACGTCTCCAGGGGTATATGCGTTAATCTTGGCTCTTTTCTTATTGTGGTTTTAAAACCAGCAAAACCGCTAAGTTATGTAAAATCGTATAGACCAATTTCGCTTCTTCCAATCATATCGAAAAATTTCGAGAGGATATTATTAAGGTGTCTCTAACCGGTAATAGAAGAAAATAATCTTATCCCTGATCACCAGTTTGGGTTCAGAAGTAAGCATTCGATGATTGACCAGGTGCATAGAATTAGTGACGTAATCGAGAAAGCACTTGAAGAAAAAAAAAGATTTGCTCAAGCGTATTTCTTAACGTCTCGCAAGCCTTTGATAAGGTGTGGCATGATGGCTTAAAATGCAAACTACGACAAGTTCTCCCTGTATGCTTATACGATATTTTAGAATCATATCTCGGGAAAAGACTCTTTCGTGTGACATGGAGTCGAATACTCCGAGCTCAAGGAAATTTCGGCCAACGTACCGCATGGAAGTGTTCTTGGGCCGCTTCTCTTTTTGCTATATACTCGTGATATACCGAACGAAGATGGCAATATCCTTGCTACGTTTGCCGATGACACCGCTATCCTAGCAGTAGGTAAAAGAATCGAAGAAACGACTGCAAAACTGCAAAACGCACTGAATAATGTAAATGAATGGACGAGGGACTGGCGGATCGCCCTCAACGAATCTAAATCTGTTCACGTGAATTCCACTTACAAGAAAACTAATGACTTGCCAAATTTCCTAAACTCGGCCCGAATACCTTTTGCAAACGAGGCCAAATACCTGGGAATGACACTCGAAGCGAGGCTGAAATGGAATTCGCACGTGAAAATGAAACGAAAAGAACTCGAAATCAAATATAGAGAAATGTACTGGTTCCTCGGAAAACATTCCCAGCTCTGTACTGAGAACAAACTGCTTTTATACAAGCAAGTGCTAAAGCCGGTGTGGACCTACGGTATACAACTTTGGGGTTGTACCAACAAAATAAATGCCAATATTTTACAAGCTTTTCAAAATAAAATGCTAAGACGACCACAAAGGACGAAACCTTTCGACTTGGCGAGATAATGATTAATCGCGTCTAGATTGCGGAATATGCAGGATCCTTCAGTGAAAAGTAACCTGACAAACGTTTTTATTTCGTGATAGAAAAATTGCTTGATAAGTTATACTTAATTGCGATATCTAACAAATTTATATCGAAGGGTGGTGTTTTTTTAGTCAGTAAGAATCTGACACTACTATGAGCACGCGCTTGATATTCTCATAGCGTCTATGGAAGATTTTTCACCTACCCTCGGGGGAAAAAAAAATTAACTGATACTAATCGTATGAAAATCGCGGGAAAAAAGTACTCGGTACGCAAGTCATACTTATTAATTTAAACAGTTATAAAATGTAAAATGCGCTCATAACAAAAGAAAAGTTACCAAATGATATGCTTCCATTCCCTAAAAAGAACTAAACAACACTGAGAAATTTGTCTATAAATACACGAAATTCTCACTGCTTCCACTTCGCCAACCAAAGAGAATACAAATTAAAACATTTAAGGTGTTTTTATTAAAAAAATATTTTCTTGCGAGCTCAGCTCCTTTGTTTCTCAAAGTTGATTACAAAACTGAAATTTACAATCATAATTTTCTATTGCTTAACCCTCACTTAATCTAGAGTGGGGCGTCACGTACGTGAAATAATGCGGTATACTGAGGAGATGTCATATGCAGACGATAAATAATGAAATGCGCTGAGGGTTTCATGTGCCGACTGGGTGCATGGCACTGTGAATTGTGGGAAACTGTGGGTGGATGATCTATGGGTGGCACTATGGGGTGTGGGAACATGTAATGCCTGTTGAGCGAATGCTCATGGACAGTGTTAGGTGTCCGATGATTTGAGGAATTTGCAGGTGCTGTGTTAACTCTCCCCTGCTGAAATTCAAACGCCCTCGTTTGACCTCAAAAGAGTGCTATTTGACTTATCCTACGAGGCTTAAATGCTAGTCTTTCTTGCTCGGTTTTATCCGGTTGTTCCTCACGTTATCCTATTGACGGCGTTGCTGGTGGTACTCCTTTCGTCAAGCACTATGATTGTGCTATCTTTAGCCTGGTGTGACAAAATCGTATGACCATGGTTATGAGGAAGATCGTTATTATCTCCGATAGCCCAAAACAAGTAATTATGTACGGTTGGTTCTTATTCTCCAATAGCTCGATGGTTTTAATGTTCTTGAGGTTTAACTCGTTCAATATTTCCAAAGAAAGGAAGTCCTCGATATTCTTCGCCGCAGATGATGGTTGTGCTACTGCAGGTAAAGGCTTATATCTGGAGACCGTGGTGGATACATAGGCTCTATTTCCAATAATCGCTGTAGCTTTTTCGAAACTCAACAGAAATGTGCCTGTTAGGTGGCTAGTCTCGTTGTTTATAGTCACCGATCCATTTTATTGATTAGGAAATACGATTCCTGATGAAATGTCTTCAAATGTGGGTAAGTGTAGGTTGTTGACTAGGGTGCAATCTACTGGAAGACTTCTTGGTAGGTTTGGTATACACGTAATGCTAATGCCCACTAAATTATTATATTACATTCTGATTTACGAGTAATACAATAGATATTACTTGAACATTCTAGGATTTCCATATATTGAATTTTAGCTGCTACATTTTTTCTTTTAAATGGACTGGGTCAATATACTATTATATATATAAATAATCGTTATGATATAAATAATCGTTTCTGCATTTATCGCAATCTTAAGTTCCGCAAAGTCGAATGCTTCTCCTAGATTTTTATATTTAACATTTTCATTTCCCAGTACTCGTAAGTGTATCTTTAATTTCGTTAATTTCAACCATAGATAAAATGTAGGATTTTATTATACCTTCTTTGCCCACTGCACGGCATAATCAATATTTACTAGTTCTTCTTTAAGTGTGTAGTCTTATATTGTATTATATTGTGTACTTAGTACCAAATTATCTTTTATTGTATTATTGTTCTTTAATCTTCTGAATATTTCGTTAGTTACATTGCTTATTTTGTTTATTCTTTCTTTTGATTTTTTGTTAACACTTGTTGATTATTATTTGTTAATACGAGTATAATACTTTATCTTTCCCTGAATAATTTCGAAGTCGTTGTGGTCTGGATTTTCCGCAATCCATTTCCACCTGCTTCCAATGAAGTTAAAAGATCGTTTAGTTCGTCTCGGGGTGAGTTTTTGGAGTAGGTTTTGGAACTGGGATATTTCGTGGGACCGGAAAGGATAAATTGAATAGGTATTACTTACTTATGATGTTGTTGTGTACCGTTTGCGCAATGTTATCAACCAATTTCTGATACGCTCCTAGATCAATATCGTGGGTTAATTTAATATTTCCTGTGTACTTTGGCCATTCCAATTTTGAAAGAGATTTATTGGGAATTCGTATAGTCCAACATTTGGATATCAGCTAAGCACCATACGGCGTACAGCCTAAAAAGGAAGAGAAAAAAAAGGTATTAATTTAACCTGGGTTCCTCGTTTAAGTTTCGTATATGGTTCTTGGAGACTATTTTTCGTGATTTTGTTTTAATTGTGATCCTAAGGTTTTACTCGACTATCTCTTTGGCATATCGTTTCGTTAGTTTGGAACCTAGATTATTATTTTGCTTTACGTAAACTACGTCTCCAGGGGTATATGCGTTAATCTTGGCTCTTTTCTTATTGTGGTATCTGAGATATTTTTGTTGTTTCTGCACTAATTTCTCGATATTACTCAGTCGGGTTTTCTCGTAATCTTTTGGTCCGAAATTGACTATTTTTCCAAAAAATAAATCAACCCGTCTCTTTTGAGTGGTGGTATGGAAGGAATGGTTATATTCACTCACTACTCTTTCGAGTAGTTCTTCCAAATGTCTGTTAATAAGGTCCTTTTTTAGACATCTCGTTACTTCTGATAGGGTGGAATGGAACCGTTCCACTTGAACATTTATCTCACTTTATATGGAGGTGTCGTGAAGACAGTGATTTTGAGTTCAGCCTTCAACATGAAAAGAATTGATGCTAAGTTTAAAGACTTTTCATTGTCGAATATTATGCATTGAGTAACGCCGAATTGGAAAATGATTTCTCGGAGGGGTCGTCTTATATCTTCAATCGCTCTTGACTTAATTATCTTGGAAATGGCAAATTTGGTGAACTTGTCTATGGAAATGAGAACCAAATATTTCTCGGCGGAGAAAATATCCAAATGTACATACCCTGATCATTCGGTCCGGGGGTTTCGCCAAATATTTGATAGTTACGGTGGCGATCATATTATATTTATTCCTTTTATATGTTGAACAGAGCCTGGTGAATTGTTTGATTTTCTTAGCCATGCCGGGGAAATAATATTTTTCCATAATTTGGTTCTTGTTTTCGTCCGGACCGCGATGAGCTCTGTTATGGATTTCGATGACTACTTCTTCTTGCCTGTCCGCGGAGGAAATGTCCTCAACAAATGATTGAGTATACCTTGTTTTGTAATTCGAGAAGTACAAAGGGTATAGTTCATGAACTATGCCCATAACCCTCTCTGGGCTAGTAGTCCATTTAGTACGATCAGGTCTAAGAATCGTTTAAAGATGAATGTGGTAAACATATTCAGGTTACATGTTACATGGTTCGATTACATGCTTACCGTAGTTTTTAAATGAGATTTGCATTTGTTTTATGATTTCTGATTTGTTAGTGATATCATGTTCTTGTTCCAGGAGATGAAGGTATTCTTCTAGAGTTTGTTCGTACTCATTCGTATCGGATTCTGGGACCTGATCATGATCGCGATAGGGATCTGTATATATGCGGAAATTTGTCTGCCACTTCTTCTGATAAAATTGACTTAACCCCGATTTTCCTTGCTGGGGCATGGGTGTCTGCCCCCTTGGTGCAAATCGGTTAACCTGCTGTGACTTTGGTGCATACTGTTGGGGTGCATACTGTCCGGGTACTGGTGTCGGTCCCCTTGGTGCTAATTGAAATGGCTGATACCTAGTCTGAAAACTCTGACCTAGGTCGACTGGTTCTGATTTAAATATCGGGTTTGCTGGGGGCAAGGATGGCTGCCTTGATATAAAAGAAGGTCTGTAATTTTCATTTCTGAATTGAGATACGAAGGGTTGACCACGAAATGCGGTATTAAGTTAATTGTGGTACGGATCGCACGTTGGCGCAGCACGAGGTAAAGCTGCTTGATTATTATAGGCATAGTTTGTCCTATAATTTTGGTTCTCTAACTTATTAGGTTTAGCGTGTGAGTCAAATCTAGCGCTTCTCTCATAGCGAGTAAGCGTGGTAGATCACCTCTTAGTCCACGAGTGAATGTATCCAGTGCCTTGTCCCCATACGTTTGGGTCAAAAGGCGCATGGCGTTGGGAGTCGCGTCCATGCAGGATATTCTATTGAGGATTAGAGAGAGATGGGTGTAAACCATTTAGTAAAAATCTTGTACGTATTTATTCCCTTATACAGCCAATTTCATGGATATTCAATTCATTCAATTCAACTCAATTCAATTCAATTTATTCAATAGTTTATGAGTACAATAAGACTGGATCTTTTTTAGTACATAGAGACATTAAAAACATTTTTCTGTTTTGTTTCAATTTAAAGTTCTCCGCCTCTTAAAAAAACACCCTTTATGAGAGATACCATTTGGTATTCCAATGTGGTTATGTCTCTCTTATCGGCGTAGTACGTTGCTAAACACCTCGATATTGACTTCCAGTTGAGTGGAGTATTGTACGACTCCAGCGCTATATCTGCGTTGCCGACGATTCTATTGCATATCGCTTAGAATCCCGTATTAGTTCGGTGTACCTTTCAAGGGTTCATAGATATCAAGGATGCGCTCGACACTCTTTTTCCGAGTGTATCGGACAACGTCTGGAACTCTGTCCATATCATCCAATCGATTTCTGTGCTCACCAGCGATTGCCTGGTCTGTACCAACGAAATTATAAAAATTGGGAATTAACACTAGAAAGCTAACCTTATTTTGTGCATTCATTTTGTAAATTCATTTATATTTTATTAACAAAAGATATTAAAATGAATTAATTCAAAGTAAATTAACAATAGCTTTGGCATTTTTTTTTTTCCGATGTTCTCGACACATGGTCTGTTGCACTACGACATTATGTTGCCTTTTTATTCACATATTTACTTAGGTTAGCTTTCTAGGGTTAAGCAATTATGAACAATGGCCGGAATCTTGGTCTCTACTATGGATGAAATGAGGGTGCTTAAATCGGGAGTAGATACAACATTCCGGGTTGCATCCGATGTTGTGGATTGGAACGCGAGCTATTCTAATTCTGGTCGCCCAGTGAATTCGTGGGGTTGTCCAGTGGCGGGGCATTTGTACCGGAGGCATTCGATGGATTTGGGTCGACAAAATTTTCGTTGGTGCAATTTGTGGGTAGGTGCGCGTGATGTGGACGCGCCTGAAAGAAGATCGGGCATTTTGGGATATTCAGAGTTGAGGAAATTTGAGACGAAACTAAACTTGATACGTCCGACTGTAAATATGGTTAATCATGCTTATTCCAGGTCTCCGTCGACACAGATTTCACTCGAATGAACTTTTCATATTCCGTGTCTCGAGTGAGAGGTGTTCATTATCGAATGAACACGTTATATATATTTTTGCACGAAGAATTAAACAAAATAAAGAGAAGAGCATTAAGAGACAAATCAAATTCACTTAGGCCTACTGTCCACGTAGCTGCGCTTCATACGCACGCTTTCGTCATTTGCAGCTTGTTGTACGCTTGCTTGCAGCTTGTGTATAAACAAACGAAGATCTATCCAAGGAGCGGCAAAGTCGCATTTGCGTAGTCGCAAGCAATCGTCATGCAGCCTGAGTTGCAGCTGGTCATTACTCAAGCGTATTGCAAGACGCATGGACGTTACTTTTTTTCTTAATGGCGGCTTCGGCAGTGAATTTTGTTAATATTATTGAAAAGTATCCTTGTTTGTATAACGATGAAATACCAGAATACTCAAGAAAAGATATGACAGACAAAGCTTAGAGTGATGTGGCACAAAAAACAAACGCGTCTGGTAAGTAGGTAATAAATTTATTTATTCAATTAGACAGTGATTCCATTGCCAGGAAAGTGCACAATCTGGTTTCAAAAAAACACTTCTTCATCATTACTTGATATTTTGATACTTTGAAGAAATGACCTATATTTGTAGCTTGCATGAAGCTTGTATGACGTTTCGTGGACAGTGCTTAGATTCAAAATACGCTTGTCGTTATATGCAGCTTGCATGCAACCTGGAAATGACGCCGTCGTGGACAGTAGGCCTTAATCTAAAAGATGGCATGTTAATCGCAGCTATTCTTATAGTATTCCAGAGGCAGTTTTTTTTTATATTCGCCTTAAATTCGACCCACGCCTAGCAATGGAAAATAAGGAAAATAAATACGCTGTCGGACTTTTCTTGCATTTCCTTTACCTTCGTCAAGCTGGTGACATTCTTGGAACAGGGTACCAAAGTGATCAATTAAATTGCACCCTCTTTTCAAAATGTATCGGAGTTCTGTTTATTGTGGTAAACCGTACCATTCTCAAACTGACCGCGGTTAGTCTTGATTGAGTCCTACCATGTACATACCATATATGTTATGCTACAAAATAAGCAATAGTTTTATAAATAAAACAGTAAAAAACATCAGCTCGACAATAATTTCTGCTCGAATGAAAAATGACATTTAATTCAATTCGTGTGAAACCGAGAATCGAATGGGTAAATGAACAAACACGAATCTCGATCGATATCGAAATCATGACTGGTGGAGGCTAGTTCGGCAAATACGATGTTCAATTACCCAAACGGATAAAGATATAACTTCATCGGAGTAACTTTTAGTAACTTACTAAACCCGCCTCAAATATCACAGGATATGCAATATGCCATAATGCCTCGAGTAGATGATGATTTAGATGGAATGATAACGGTGACAGAAATAAAACAAGTCTTGACGAAAGTAGAACTAAACAAAGCACCTGGAGAAAACCGGATACCGTATGAATTTATTAAAAATGCACAGTATGATTGTCTGATAGAATTGGCAAGAACATACAGTACTCTATTTATTTATTTATTTAGCTTAATACAAGCAAGCTTAAATCTATACTTAAGAACTAACAACGAGGGACCTTAACTCTAAGCTTAACATTTTTTTTTTTTTTTTTTGTTGGGCCCCTTGCTGCCCACACATTTTTTATTAAACTAGGTCTTAAAAACTATCTTAAAAACTAGAGAAAGAACTGGGACTGGTTAGTTCATGAAGAGTTGTAGAGGGACTTTCTAAGGGCGGATAGACTCGAATGAAAGTCTAGGGTGTTCTGTGAGTTATTTGCCAGGCGTAACATTCTGGAAATTGGTTCGAAATTTCCGTAGTTGGTGCGGTGGTGAGGGAGAAGAAAGAGCGGTACGGACCTGAGGTTTCAAGGGTTAGTGCGAAGGGAAATCATTTCCAGTAGTGCGGTGGAGTCGATCATACCGGTTAATAATTGGTGCACGAAAAGTATGTCAGCGACTTCGCGACGTTTTGAAAGGGTTTGCAGGTTAATCAATTTTAGCCGGTCTTCATAGGGAGGTAAGGACAACGACCTTCGGATCTGTACGTGGAATGTTCTGTCCCTTTACAGACCACGTGCAGCCGAACAACTAGCAGAGGCCCTAGACTGCTATAAAGCAGATATTACCGCCATCCAGGAAGTGCGATGGGATGGGCCAGGCAAAAAGAGGATGAAAAACTGTGACATCTACTACGGTGATTGCTACAGAGGCAACAGGCAACGCTTATTCAGATGCGGATTTGTCATACGTGGCAGACTTAGGCAAGAAGTCTTAAGCTTCCGACACGTGAGCGAGCGTATTATGATGATCCGGATCAAGGCTAAATTCGCTAACATAAGCCTAATATGTGTTCATGCCCCCACAGAAGAAAAGGACCCTGCCTCCAAAGAGTGTTTCTACGAGCTCCTCGACAAAACATACGAGCAATGTCCTAAATACGACGTTAAAATCGTATTGGGCGATTTTAACGCCAAAATAGGAAAGGAGGACGTCTTCGGTAGAGCAGTCGGTAAGCATAGCCTACACGACACCACGTCTGATAACGGACTAAGGCTAATTGATTTCGCTGTGGAGCGAAATGTCACCATAGCAAGCACATGGTTTCCTCATCTCGATATTCATAAGCAGACATGGCGGTCCAATGATCATGTAACGATCAACCAAATTGATCATATTGCGATCGACGCAAGGCATGCCTCCAGTATTCTGGATGTCCGGACCTTCCGAGCGGCCAACATAGACTCGGATCATTACCTTGTTGTAGCCAAGGTACGAATGCGGATATCCCAATCTGAGCAACAAAGAAGAATTACTGTGAGAAAATTCAACGTCGAAAAGCTACAATCGCAAGAGACCGCCAGACTCTTCGCTGAACGCGTATCCCGAAATCTCTCAATCACCCCTATACCACCAGCATCAAGTGCCGAAGACCAGTGGCAACGCTGCCAACATGCCATCAGAAACGCCGCGACTGATGTGCTGGGTCTCGCTCGCCCACCACCGCGAAACCCCTGGTTTGACGAAGAATGCCGGCGAGTGCATGCAGCAAAACAAGAGGCATACAAAGCGGTGCTGCAAAGGAAGACGAGAGCTGCTCGTGAGCTCTACGAGCAAAAGAGACGGGAAGAACATCGGCTTCTCCAAAAGAAGAAGAAAAAGCATGAGAAGCGCGCGTTTGAGAATATCGAGAGTCTATACTCCAGGAACAATGTACGGAAGTTTTACCAAAAGGTAAAAAGAACGTGTCAGAGAAGTAATACCCGTACAGAAACCTGTAGAGATGAGAATGGAAACCTCGTAGTAGAATCACAGTCGGTGCTGAGAATATGGAAAAACTACTTCTGCAGACTCTATAACGGCGACGAAGACCAACATCCGGCTCCCAGGCAGAATGAACCATTCAACATGAACGATGATAGTCAAAATTTCCGTCCACCTGACCAAAACGAAGTGAGGATAGCAATATCCAAGCTAAAATCGAACAAGGCTGCTGGACCTGACGGTTTACCGGCCGAACTTTTCAAGACAGCTGGGGATGAATTGGTAGAGTGCATACACCAACTGATTTCTAATATTTGGTCAGAGGAGTGTATGCCTGATGAATGGAATCTCAGCATCGTTTGCCCGATCCACAAGAAAGGAGACCCCTCAACTGCGCCAATTATAGAGGCATCAGTCTTCTCAACATCGCATACAAGATCTTTTCTGCGATATTGTGTGAACGCCTGAAACCTTTTATCAACAGCCTGATTGGACCCTATCAGTGCGGTTTCAGGCCAGGAATGTCCACCATCGATCAAATCTTCACACTTCGGCAGATCCTGGAGAAAACCCAAGAATTCCAAATCGATACTCACCACCTCTTTATCGATTTCAAGGCCGCCTATGACAGCATCTATAGAGAAGAGCTTTATAGAGCCATGTCTAGTTTTGACATCCCTGCCAAACTTGTCCGCCTGTGCAGGCTGACGATGGAGAACGCTCGCTGCTCCATCAAGGTCGGTAATGACCTCACCGAGACCTTTGATGTCAAAAAAGGCTTTAGACAAGGTGACGCGCTGTCATGTGACTTCTTCAATATTGTACTTGAACGGATTGTGCGGAACTCACAAGCCAACACCGGAGGCACAATCTACTACAAGTCTGTACAACTGCTTGCATACGCCGACGATATAGACATTATCGGAAGATCTCAGCGGGCTGTCACCGGTGCTTTTGCAAGCATTGAGGCGGAAGCGGCCAAAATGGGTTTGGCGATAAACGAGGGCAAAACCAAGTATATGCTGTCAACTAGAAGGGAAAACCAACATCGACGAATTGGACAAAACGTCACCGTGGGCAGCTATAACTTCGAGGTAGTAAGGGACTTTGTCTACCTTGGCTCTGCTATAAATTCAGCAAACAAAATCAGCGCAGAAATCAATCGAAGAATAACTCTTGCCAATCGCTGTTTTTTTGGGCTTATAAGGCAATTCAACAGTAAAGCCCTCTCTCGAACAACTAAGGAGACTCTATATAAGACCTTGATCATCCCAGTCCTGCTTTACGGCGCTGAAACATGGACTTTATTAAAAGAGGATGAAGATATCCTTGGTCGCTTCGAGAGAAAAATTCTTCGTAAGATTTTCGGTCCCGTTTGCGTTGACGGGTTTTGGAGGAGAAGATTCAATCACGAACTATACGAGCTATACAGCGACATCGACCTAGTCAAAAAACTGCGTATTGGACGTCTGAGATGGCTAGGACATGTAGAGCGAATGGACACCAACGCTCCGGCCCGCAGAGTCTTCGAACCTAACCCCGAGGGACGACGCAGTAGAGGGAATTATCGCCGTAGGTGGCGCGCACAAGTTCAAGGGGAGCTCGACCAACTTGGAGTGCGCAACTGGAGGCAATTAGCTAAAGACCGAGCTAAATGGAGAGGCTTGTTGGTTGAGGCCCAGGTTCACCCCGAACTGTAGCGCCACCTAAGTAAGTAACATAGGGAGGTAAGATATAGTTGTCGGCCCATGGGAGACCGCGTAAGGCAAACCGGATAAACCTACGCTACACAGCTTCGATTCTAAGTGAGTGTATGTTGTGATAAGGTGACCAAACTTGGCTGGCGTATTCCAGGAGTGGTCTGACAAAGGTGATATAAAGGGATTTAGAAACGTAAGGGTTTGAAAATTCTTTAGACCAGCGTTTTATGAAACCGAGAGAAGAATTGGCCTTGTGTACAATATGATCAATGTGGGAACGGAAGTTTAGCTCCCTGTCACAAATAATACCCAAATCGCATATAGAGGAGACTGAGGGAACGCGCTCGCTAAGAAAGTAATAGGTTCTGAGGGATGGGGGGAGGCGTTTACGAGAGAATGTTATGGATTGACATTTGGCGACGTTAAGTTCTAGAATGTTTTTGTCGCACCATGTGTGGAATGAATTTAGATGAAGTAAGAGAGAATCGGTTGGGGTAGATATTACCTAAGTGATTTTCATATCATCCGCGTAAATAGACAGATCAGAGTCTTTTATGACGTGACCAACATCGTTTATAGTTAAGACAAAGATCAGCGGACCAAGATGACTGCCTTGAGGAACCCCTGAAGTGGCGTTAATGGGGTCAGAGACTGAAAATCTGAAGAGAACCCTGTACTGGCGTTTTTCTAGGTACGATCTCAGCCATGAAATGAAAGAGGGTGGGAAACCGAGGGCTTTAAGTTTAAGGTAAATTGTTAAGTGACAGATTTTGTCAAAGGCCTTGCTGAAGTCGGTGGTAATGACATCCACTTCATTACCTCTCTCTAATGCTTGCAGTGTTTTGGAAACGAATTCAGTCAGGTTAGTTGTAGTGGACCTACTTTTTAAGAAACCGTGCTGTTGTGGGGAAAAAATAAATTTGCAGTGGAAATATAGTGAGTCGTAGACAATGCTTTCGAAAAGCTTAGGGATAGAGGAAAGTTTGGATATGGGTCTATAGTTAGAAATGTCGTTTTTACTGCCTTTTTTATGGATAGAGAAAATAAAAGAGTCCTTCCATAATTTTGGGAAACCGGCTTGAGAGAGTGAGAGACGAAATAGAGTTGTAAGGGGCTGACACAGACATCTACACATTGCTTTAGTAAGATGGCGGGCAGACCATCGGGACCAGGGGAGAAGTCATCTTTGAGCCTATTAATTTTTTCTCGCACAATATCAGACCTAATATCGACTGAAGCTAGAGAGGTTTGAGGACAGTTATTCAGGTAGGAAAAAAAATCTAGGTCCGGTTCGTGTACATGGTCACTATACGATTGGCTGAAAAAAGTTGCAAAGAGGTTGGAGATTACTTTAGGGTCAGCAGATGAAGTATTAAGTAATTTTAGAGTGGAAGGAAAGCCGTCGGACTTTCTTTTGACGTTGATAAATTGGTAAAAGCGCCTAGGATCAGTGATTAGACTTAATTGCATTCTATCGAGGTATTCGAGATAGAGGGATTCGCAGAGGATGGAAAAGCGGGAGTAAGCTTGCTGGTAATATGCGTAATCTGAGGCAGATTTGGATACCAGGTAAGTTTTCCATAATTTGTTTCTGACGTTGCGCAGAGTACGCAATTCCTTATTATACCAAGGAGGTGATGATGAGCAGTTTTTTCGAGGCAGATAAGGGACAGATTGGAGAAGACAGTCAAAGATTGCTGTGTTGAAGAATACGAGAGCGATATCAATGGGTGTGTTAATGTTTAGGAAGAGGCTGAAATTTATGCTAATGAGTAGGTTGTTAAGTTTAACGAAGTCAGCTTTGCGGAAGTTGAAAGAGAGAGAGAGTTCTCAGAATTAACGGTAATGTTGACGTTTTCATACGAAAAGGCAAGAGCTAGAGGGGGGTGATATTGGTCTAGGGTGCAGAGAAGATGGTTACTCGCGGTAACCAAGGAATTATGGGGGTCGGATGAGAAAATCAGATCTAGCTGCCTACCTAAGTTGTTGGTAATGCCACTGATCTGAAAAAGGCCAGAGTCAAAAAGACGATCAGTAAGGAGGATTTCCTTTTCTGAGGAGGAGTTAGTAGGAACAAATGATGATTCGTCCTCCGATGGCGACCATTGTAAAAGGGGAAGGTTGAAGTCACCAACAATTATAAAATCATCATCAGGATCAGCGATATCTAACAGAGAGTCAACTGTATCAACGGCCAGCTGGTATGCTTGGACGGGTTGAGAAGAGCGAATATAACAGCACATAATATATAAGCTCCGTTTGGATACAGATACTTTAGCTGATACGAATTCAAAAGAATTGGAATTTGAGAATTTGACGAGGGTTGCATCAAGACGATTATGTATGGCTTAAAGAATACCGCGGCCGAAGGAGAGGTCTTCATGTTTCTGGCCGTCAGCGCGAAAGACTACGAAGTCAGAAGTGAATAATTCACAGTTCAGAACATTGGGACAAAGGTTGGCTTCAGTTAGGGCAAAAATGTCGTAGGGAAGTGATTGTGATTTCAGGTGCACCATCGAGGTTTCGGTGCGAAGTCCTCTGACATTCTGATAGTAGAGGTTGGCGGAAATATTGACTCGCGAAGCAGGAGAAAATGAAAACACGTCTAAACGGTTGGACAGTTGGATTTGCAACTGATAACAATGGAAAAATTGACAAGACATTTGTAGCCAGCATTATTTTCCCCGTATATAATATAAAAAAGGCGACAACAAACAACCAAATAACTACCGAGGCGTATCGTTTATGAACTGTATAGCAAATATAATGATGGGCATTATAAATGATGGACTGTATAAGTGGGTAGCAAAACACAAAATATTAAATCAATACCAAGCGGGTTTTAGAAAAGGCTACTCCACGGCAAATAATATGATTTATACAACTTGGCAGCAATTGTACACTGGATATTCATGGAAAAGAAGAGAGTCTATGCTTTCTTTGTGGATTTCAAAGCAGCATTTGAAAAGTATCACGAAAGGCGCTTATTTATAAACTGCATGAGCTGCATTTATATCCTCCAAACTGGTAAAGTTTATAGAAACCATATACAGCAATATCACACCGACGAAGAAGAGCTAGCACACGAAACGTATCGGGTCCCAAAGAAAAGACCTAGTAAAAAACGGAGAACCGGTTCATCGCCCGCAGTCGAGCCCCAAAAAGAAGAAAATTACAAAGAACCGCAAGAAAAGCAACTTCGAGAGCACTTTCATCCACCCCCACCAATAAACATCGTCGGGATGACGGAATACAACAGTTGCAAAGCCTCCCAAAGGAACATTTACATCGAAATACAAGGTTACATCTTTGAGCGATAATGCGTGGAAAATTAATGTCGATGACTACAACGACTACCGAGATCTGTCCCAAAAGCTAAATACCGAAAAGATTCAGTGGTATACTTTCGAAATCAAAAAAGGCCACATCGTGTTGTTGCAAGGCGACTCCACCCCTCATGAACCAAAGAAGAGGTTATGACTGATCTTCAGGACAAAGGCTTTAAAATTATTGATGCCGTTAATATTATCAAGAAGGAGAAGCAACAAACGGAAATAGATAAAGACGCCTTGGTAAGGCATGGACTTCCGCTTTTTATACTTACCTTCGACAAGTCTGATATTGGTGCGTTCTGGTGAAACGTCACTTCTCAGTGAAGTAAGATTTACTACAGAGTACAACAACACAAAGTGACTTGGAACCACTTTAACTTTTTTTTTTCAGTCGGAAATGAGTTGCGATGGATGGGAAGAGCTTTTTCCCTGAGAAAAGCTTTTTCATTCAACTGAAATGATTCAGTAGTATTTCATACATTTAAGCACAACTTTTTCAATTTCAATTCAATCACCAATCTTCAAACAATTAAAAAAGTTTTTAACCATATTGACTTAGAATCGTTTTGTGGAGAAGCTTTCACTTTGCTTTGCGTAGTTCTCACGAAAACACACCAGACGATATCTACAGAATTAGAGCTATACTAAACAGCATGGTCAAATTCGAGCTCATGCGTGGAAATTTAAGGATGATTCCGAAGTGCAAATGTTGCCCAGGATTTAACCATACGCAAATGTACTGCAAAAAAGAACGATGTGTAAAATGCTCCGGAAATCACCTCTCCTAAGTTTGTGGAGTAAATAAACAAACCCATGCAACGTGTGCTAATTGTAAGGGAAAGCACCCGGCAAATTATAGAGGCTGTGAAGTAGCTAAGGAGTTGCAAAAACGGAGAGATGCGTTCCTTAAGCCACTAAATGCAAAATCAAAACTGCAAACTAAGCCAAAGCGTAAGACTGCACAGGAGAAAGTAAGCAAACTAAAACTACCAGGGTCAGAGCGAAAAACGGTGGGGGGAAGAGTGACAACCGAAAAGTCCTCGACCTCTGTTCTTAAAAGAAACGGTATTGAAAAGTTAACATTGCAAAAGCCACAGGGTAATGACCTCGGACAGCAGGAGTGCAGACTTACGCTCAGGCCGCGGCATCCGAAAAACCAAAAAACGTACAAATTTTGTCGGACCCTGTGTCTCATGTTTTGTCGGTTATTCTGGAGAAATTTGAAGAACAAAGCAAAATAAATATAATTATTCTCGATAGGCTGGTTAAGCTTGAAAATAATTCACGAAAAACACGTACTTCATCTAGAATATGAATGAAAAACGAATGTTAAATATATGTACTTAGAATGCAAATGGGCTTTTACAAAAACTTGGCGAATTGAAAATCTTCATGCGTGAAAACGATATTGATATTTGCTTGATTTCTGAAACCCACGCAAAAAAGGAATCGCATTTAAAAATAAAAGGCTATAATGATTACCACGCTTGTCACCCTTCGGGAAAAGTGAGAGGCAGATCATCCTTGTTTATTAAAGACTGCATCGAACAATTCGAAGATCGATTGATCGATTTTTTCGTTGTAAAAGGAATATCTACCAACCACATAAAAGTGAAAGAGAGCTTTGATCTGTCGTCTGATCATTCCCCGGTTATTTTAATAATCAGCGAAAAACTAGTCTATTACCTAGAGCCAGCGAGATTAACTGGTCGAACAACTAACTGGGAAGGCTTTAGGAACGAAATTGAAGATAATATTGAACTGAGGGTTCCACTCACGACACCCTATGAACTTGAGATTGAAGTTGATCACTTCGTTGAGATCGTACAGCTCGCCTCTTGGAATAATACACCCAATCCAAGGAAAACGCCGGTCAGATATGATTTACGATGTCCTCTGGAAATAAAAGAATTGATCAAGGAAAAAAGAAAAGAACATAAAAAATTGCAACAGAGTCGTGCTCCGCAGCATAAAGCACACTTGAATCGTCTGTGCAATTTGTTGAAGAAGACTATTAAGGATTTTAAGAATCGTGCAATAGGCTCTTACCTTGAAAGTTTAACAGCGAAAAAAGATTCTAATTATTCATTTTGGAAAGCTGTAAAAGGCACCAAAATGCCCAAAGTCCCCGCGCCACCAATCAAATTAAATCAAAATGAATGGGCGAGGGAAGATGAAGAAAAAGCGGACGTCTTTGCGGCCCACCTGGAAGAAACATTTAAACCGTACGATGGTCAAGTGGTTTACGACAACATCAATAGGCTGGATTTAGCATCTGACGATTTAACACCCACAAGTGCAACGCTTAGGGAACTCAAACATGAGATCGAGAATCTAAAACCTAAGAAATCTCCTGGTTATGATTTGATTACCGGAGAAATTCTCAAAGTTTTACCTAGGAAAGCATTGATTAAGCTTCTCCATATTATAAATGCTGCACTCAGATTAAAACACGTGCCGAGCCAATGGAAAGTTGCGGAAGTCATAATGGTTTTAAAACCAGCAAAACCGCTAAGTTATGTAAAATCGTATAGACCAATTTCGCTTCTTCCAATCATATCGAAAAATTTCGAGAGGATATTATTAAGGTGTCTCTAACCGGTAATAGAAGAAAATAATCTTATCCCTGATCACCAGTTTGGGTTCAGAAGTAAGCATTCGACGATTGACCAGGTGCATAGAATTACTGACGTAATCGAGAAAGCACTTGAAGAAAAAAAAGATTTGCTCAAGCGTATTTCTTAACGTCTCGCAAGCCTTTGATAAGGTGTGGCATGATGGCTTAAAATGCAAACTACGACAAGTTCTCCCTGTATGCTTATACGATATTTAAGAATCATATCTCGGGAAAAGACTCTTTCGTGTGACATGGAGTCGAATACTCCGAGCTCAAGGAAATTTCGGCCAACGTACCGCATGGAAGTGTTCTTGGGCCGCTTCTCTATTTGCTATATACTCGTGATATACCGAACGAAGATGGCAATATCCTTGCTACGTTTGCCGATGACACCGCTATCCTAGCAGTAGGTAAAACAATCGAAGAAACGACTGCAAAACTGCAAAACTGCAAAACGCACTGAATAATGTAAATGAATGGACGAGGGACTGGCGGATCGCCCTCAACGAATCTAAATCTGTTCAGGTGAATTTTACTTACAAGAAAACTAATGACTTGCCAAATTTCCTAAACTCGGCCCGAATACCTTTTGCAAACGAGGCCAAATACCTGGGAATGACACTCGACGCAAGGCTGAAATGAAATTCGCACGTAAAAATGAAAAGTAAAGAACTCGAAATCAAATATAGAGAAATGTACTGGTTCCTCGGAAAACATTCCCAGCTCAGTACTGAGAACAAACTGCTTTTATACAAGCAAGTGCTAAAGCCGGTGTGGACCTACGGTATACAACTTTTGGGGTTGCACCAAGAAAACAAATGCCAATATTTTACAAGCTTTTCAAAATAAAGTGCTAAGAGAAATTTTCCAAGCACCGTGGTATAGTAGAAACGACGATATCCACAGGGATCTCGGAATTCCGATAATCGAAGCTGAAACTAGAGCTTCGCGAGAAAGCATAGAAACCGACTAATCGGACATGTCAACAATACAGTCCTACAAATTTTGGATGAGAACAATTTATTGCGCCGACTACAAAGGACGAAACCATTCGACTTGGCGAGATAAGGATTAATTCTTCGTAAGATTTTCGGTCCCGTTTGCGTTGACGGGTTTTGGAGGAGAAGATTCAATCACGAACTATACGAGCTGTACAGCGACATCGACCTAGTCAAAAAACTGGGTATTGGACGTCTGAGATGGCTAGGACATGTAGAGCGAATGGACACCAACGCTCCGGCCCGCAGAGTCTTCGAATCTAACCCCGAGGGACGACGCAGTAGAGGGAATTATCGCCGTAGGTGGCGCGCACAAGTTCAAGGGGAGCTCGACCAACTTGGAGTGCGCAACTGGAGGCAATTAGCTAAAGACCCAGCTAAATGGAGAGGCTTGTTGGTTGAGGCCCAGGTTCACCCCGAACTGTAGCGCCACCTAAGTAAGTAGTAAGAGATAAGGATTAACCACGTCTAGATTGTAGAATATGCAGGGCCTTTCATTGAAACCTGACAAACGTTTTTATTTCATGATAGAAAAATTGCTTGATAAGTTAATGCTTAGTTGCGATATCTAACAAATTTATATTGAAGGTTGGTGTTTTTTTAGTGAGTAAGAATCTGACACTACTATGAGCATGCGCTTACTATTCTCATAGTGTCTATGGAAGATTTTTCACCTACCCTCGAAGAAAAAAACAAATATACAGCAATACAAAGTCTGCTGTATGGTATGGAGAGGAGCTCTCGGATGACTTTGATAACTGCCATCTGGATTTTTAAAGGATGTTGGCATTCCCTCCTATTTTGCAAGGGCTTTATGTAACCTAGCTGCAGCAGTAGTGCTGTATATTGTCTCGCAGAACTTTCTGAAGCTTTCTTTTTTCGCCCTTCTTAGCTCTTTGTTGTAGTTTGTAAGTGCGGCGCGGTAGCTTTGCCAATCTCGTTTACACTTTGCCCTGTTAAACAACTTGCGTGTATCAGAAAGTAACTTTGTTAGATTGCTGCTCTACCATGGCACATTTTTCCCACCCTTTCTATTTCTTATGGGACAGCTCGATTCTAGCTATATCTAAATCAAACACAATAATTTGGTGGTCAGATAATGACGGCTCATCTGATACTTTCCAGTTTCTGACTAACCTACTGATGCTCGGGCTACACAACGTGAGGTCAAGAACTTTCTTTCTAACTCAAGTAACAAAGGTTGGGGTATTCCCTACATTACATATACCAAGGGATGAAAAAAGAATGAATTCTAGTAAAGACTCACCCCTGGTATTGGTGTCGGTGCTCCCCCATGTAACATTGTGAGCATTGGCGTCACATACAATTAGCAGCGGCATTTGGAGCTTATTACAGTGCTCCACTAAGCGCCGAAAAAATAACCGATACTGAATATTCACTGTCACCAGGGTCCCTGCTCGGGCGCCAATTAAAACATTTAAGTTGTTTTTATTAAAAAAAATATATTTTCTTGGGCTTAGCCTCTTTATTTCTTAAAGTTGATTACAAAACTGAAACTTACAACCATAATTTTCTATTGCTTAACCCTCACTTAATCTAGAGTAGAGCATCGCGAACGTGACAGAATGCGGTTTAATGAGAAGCTTTCTATTTGAGTAAGCAGCTTTTAAGATGCAACATAAATGGAATTTGCTCCCCTTTGGAGGGCCTTCGATATAACAATGACGTATGCTGTTTATCGAAACTTTTTCAAAATGCATTATACATAGTTTAGGCTTTAAATATACATATACCTTGCATCAACGTATATTTATTGATTGCCTTATACATTACATCGTATAGTTTTGTACTTTGACCAGACATCAGTACGTACACCATCGGATAAACTACATTTAAGGTTGCATCATCATCATAGTGGATTGTATAAAGTCGATAAAATAATGATGGTACGACTTTAAATGTGCCATCCATCAACCAAACTTTCTTCCATGTGTTTTAAGCTTTCAATTGTCAACGATTCTACCATCATCTAGTTTAATGCCATAAAAAATAAATAAATAAAGTGTTCTCCTTCTTAATATTTAATGTCATTTGGAATGGTAAAGTCGAAAGTTGGGGGTCAATTATTAAATCAGTGACCTTTTTTCTCTCGTGTTGAATTTGCTGCAATAAAATTGAATTTAAAAAGGAAGAAATACACTTTGGAGGCTCAGGAGGTGATGGTGTCCTGTATTTTCCACTTTTCTCCACACTGCTATTAGCGCACGCTTTTATATTTAATATTAAATCTGCCACTGGCTTTCGTAAAGCAGAAGGTTCATGATTGTGTTCTTCATTCATTGATTTGATTGTGTGTGTTTTATCATCTTAGCAGTGAAGATGTAAAGTAACACTTATAATTTGTATTTTTTTTAGATCACGATACCAGACAAAATTGTAGTTTTTGTCCGAAGCCTCAAAATCGTACGAAAAACCGTCAATGCAAAGTTTATCTGTGTTTTAATGAACTTTTTCAAAATAGTCTATTTTATCACAAATTACTTAAAGCAACACCAACTGAAAATTAGAACTCTCGTAGCTAGTAGCGGTTTACTAAGGAATGAAAAGCAAAGCAACACCAAACTGAAGTAAACAGTTGACAAAGTAACACAACGACAATCAAGCGTTTAGAAGCATCAATAAGCGCAGTGGTGCAGTGATTAATTCGTCGGGTTACTGCGCATGATGTTCAATGTTCGCAGCCAGAAAACGCCAACAAGTTGTTTTCACGGTCCCACTTCTCGCGAACGTTTGACAAACATCCGACAGTATCGTTATCATGAGAAAGCTTCTCAATGAAAATTGCCCTTCGGACACGACAAAAAACTGTGTGTCCCTTTTATTCGTGCGAAGAATATAACGCCTACAACACGAGTGGGGTGGTTCCGAGAAGCTAAGCCCATGCCCTTGATGAGCTGTTGCGTCTCATATATATATAAGTATATGAATATATAATATAAGTCCTTTGCTCTTTATTACGGTCCTTGATTATCTGCTTGAAGGTAAAGTGATGGACCCCAAGGTACATCAGTTATTCTTTGCTGACGATGGAGCCATCATAAGTGAGGATCCTACATCCCTGCAACGAGCACTTGATGTGTGGGTGGACGTTTTGGAGGGAAATGGGTATCGCATTAGTTCAAAAAAGACAGAGTACTTGTGCTGCCCGTTCTCTGATCCACTCAGGTCTATTCCAGACATTTATTTGAATGGAACAGTGCTTCCCAAGTGCGAAAAGTTCAAATATCTGGGATCATCATATATCTGATCAACAGCAAAGCAACTTGTGATGACGACATCAATCATCGTGTAGGCGTAGGGTGGATGAAGTGGCGAGAAAATTCCGCTATCTTCTGTGACAGAAAAATGCCCCCTAAGTTGAAAGGAAGGCTCTACACCGCAGTTGTACGTCCAGCGCTCACATACGGTTCACAATGTTGGACGATGTACAAAAAGTATGAGAGTAAATTAACGGCAGCTGAGATGAAGATGCTCCGCATGACAGCAGGAGTGACAAAGCTTGATCGAATAAGAAGTTCGAAGATCCGTGGAAGCTTTCACATCAAGGAAACCATCGTACAAAAAATAGAGCGTGATCGGCTCAGTTGGTATTGCCACGTTCAAAGAAGAGATCATTTGAAACCTGTTAAAAAGGCAATATCAATGCGCGTTCTAAAGACATCGCGATGTAGGAAAGGCAGGCCTATAAACGCCTGGATCAGACAAATGCGACGACATCGGCATTTCATTGGCCTCAGTAACCGAGTGATCCAAAATCGGCAGGCCTGCCGATATTTTCTGAGGTCAAATAGGCGAACCCCACAGGCGGATCAGTAGAAATGCGGTGAAGTGGGAGGGTTGTGATCCCTTGTTTTCGGATCATGGCCTCGCTGATAAAAGGAAGAAGAAGATGAATATATAATAGACGCACCAGTCTCCTCAACATTGCATACAAGATCTTTTCTGCGATGTTGTGCGAACTGAACCCTTTCATCAACAGCCGCTATCAGCGCGATTTCAGGCCGACAAAGTCCACCATCGATCAAAACTTCACACTTCAGCAGATGAAGGTGATACGCTGTCAATTGACTTCTTTAATATTGTATTTAAACGGATCGTGCGAAACTCACAAGCCAACACCGGAGCATAATCTATCAAAAGTAGAACTGCTTGCATATGCCGTCGATATTAACACAGCGGGTTGTCACCGGTACGTTTTTGTATTGTATATAAGAATTATTTAGCGGTAAATAAGAGAAAAATCAAGTACATGCTGTCAACAAGAAGGAAAAATCAACACCGATGAATTCAACAGAATGTCAGTGTGGGTAGCTACAATTTCGAGGTAGTAAGGGATTTTGTCTACCTTGGCTACCTTTATAGCATATTCTGAAAATAACACCAGCGCAGAAGCAAGCAAAAAAGAGGTCTTGGCAATCGCTATTTTTTTGGACTAGCAAAGCAATTCACTCATTTTTGTCCGAAAAGCTCAACCTGAGCATCTCGTTTCGCCTCCCTGATCACTGTTGCGTTTTTCAGGCGGAAATCATGGCGATTAAGGAAACCCTGTTTTGGATCTCCTGCTCTATCACGTAAAATAATGTTCCATCTAGGGGCTCCCTTCCTTGATGACCTCAACGATTCGGCGTCCTTAGGCGTCATGAGCATCCATCGCTTTATCAAAAGCTCCGGTTGGTTTTATTAGTCCCTGAGTAATCTAATGGTAAATCATTGGCATCACAATGGACCTTTACTGGCCTGAGCGTGTCTACACTGTCGTGCAGACAGCTAATCTAACCTTACCTAACCTAAACAGAAATGCCCTATTCCGAACAATTAAGGAGACTCTACATATGTGTATAAGACCCTGATCATCTCAATCCTACTTCATGGCACTGAAATATGGACTTTATTGAAAGCTGATGAATATGTCCGTGGTTACTTGAGAAAAATCCTTCGTAAGATATTCGGTCCCGATTGTGTTTGCCGGTTTTGGAGGAGAAGATTCAACGACGAACTGTACAAGCTCTACAGCGACATCGACCTAGTCAAAAAACTGCATATTGGATGTTTGAGATGTGTAGGACATATAGAGCGAATAGACAACAACGCTCCGGCGCGCAGAGTTTTTGAATATAGCTCAAAGGGACGACGCAGTAGACAACGTCTTTGCCGTATGTGGTGCTCACAAGTTGAAAGGGAAATACTGAATCAACTTGAAGTGCACAACTGGAAGCAATTAGCTAAGGACCGAGCTAAATGGAGAGGCTTGTTGGTTGAAGCCCCGGTCCATCCTGAATTATATCGCCACTTAAGTAAGTAAATATAAAAGCTGCGTTGTAAGAAATGCGAGTAGATCATACTCTGAAATGACTGAAAAAGCAAACGAAAATTTTCGCAGTAACTATTGCGAATTATTTATTGTATTTTCCAAGTAAAAATTACCAAATGACAAGGACCCTTAAATAAGCTCGAGAATAAGTTTGCTTTCATCGCAAAATGCCCGCCCTTAACTTTCAGTCTCCATTTTAGTTTTTAATTGCATGGCACATTTCTTGCAATGAATTATTTCCGATGGAGACCAATGGTTATATTGAAGACTAGTTGACCCACCCGGCTTCGCTCGTGGCTATAAACCATTTAAGTTGCATATTCTTAGATTCAGTTTTAGGATTATTTTGTTTATATACTCCTGAAACTGTAACAAATGAAGGCCTCTACAATAATTTTTCAGAAAACTTGTCAGTTCCTTGCAAATAAATTTAAAAAAAAAATTGGTAATTTGTTCAGCCTCTAGAATTGCATTACCCCTTAAACCCCTAAAAACAGCTATCTTGAAACACTCACAAAGGTACAACGATTAGCATGCATAAACATAACAGGAGCACAGAGATCAACACCACAAGTGGGCTTAGAGATAATGCTAAATATCCCTCCCCTAGATAAGTACATACGATGCACAGCCAAAAGTGCGATTCATCTCAAACAATCGGGCACATGGAAGCAAAGCTCCTATGGACATGGATCTATACTCAACAGGTATAGTATAACCTCAACAGAACAACAGATTATATCATACCCTATATAGATTTCGACAAGAACTACTCCACTTTTATTCCCGAAAAACAAGAGTGAGACTCCAACACATTAATTAATGTACACGATATTCAACTCTACACTGACGGGTCTAAAATGGATATCGGAACTGGCTCTGGAGTTTTCTGCGAGTCACTTAAAAGAAACGACTCATACAAACTCCCAGATAACTGCAGCATCTTTCAAGATCAGGTCTTCGCCATTGACAGGGCTGCATATGGTAGACTATACATAGCAAAAAGCCAAATCCTTCCAAGATTAACATTTTCGTGGATAGTCAAGCGGCAATCAAAGCACTAGACAGCGAGGAAGTCAGATCACAAACAGTTTCCAGATGCCATAACACGTTGAACAGAATATGCAACACCCATAACGTAAATCTCTGTTGCTAAAAAGGGATCAGCATTGGATTTTCAACACACTCGGATGTCAGTAAAAACTCCAATCAGTGAATGGAAAGGAAAATAGACGAAAAAGCAAGGGAACTGATTAACTTCACTCGGTACTCCAGAAGCGACTGTGTCATCAGTGTTACCGTTTTAAAATTGTGCTTCCTGTCAGATTTGACTGGAAAACAACCAGTCAAAAAACTAAAATCCAGTCAAAAAAAAAAGCAGTCAAAGATTTGTAAACACAAATCCAGCCAGGATTAAAACGAATATTTTATTCGAAATAAAAATAACACACAATCCATTTTCTTTCATATTTGTACATATGTATGTATTAAGAACTAAATGATGCTTAAAAACTTATATATTAATTGCTTCAATCGTCTCATCATTTGGTGCTTCTCAGTGAAGTAAGATTTAACACGGAGTACAACAGCAAAAAGTGACTTCGAACCACTTAAGCTTTTTTTCTCAGTCAAAACTGAGTTGGAATGTTTATTTTGCGCTACAAATTGTAGATGGCGCTGAGAAGAACTGTTTCATTCAACTTGAGTGATTCAGTAGTATTTTACAAATTTAAGCACAACTTTTTCATACTTTTTAATTCAATTTCAATTCAATCACCAATCTTCAAACAATAAAAAAAGTTGTAGGCCAGATTGACTTGGCATCATTTTGTGGAGAAGCTTTCACTTTGCTTTGCATAATTCTCACCAAAATGCACCAATTTAACATCATTTGTATTTGTATGACACACTGTATTGCTGCTTTCGTAAGCAATATTGGTACCAATTTTATTTGTTATTTCCGCCGGTATAGGAAAGTTCAAGCAGCATTCGCTAAACCTCAACTGGTTTCCGATTTATCAGAATCGAATTCGTTAAACGCAGGTTCATCCGATTTCATAATTCTGTTTTTACGATATTTAGTTGACTAAATATTCTCTCCACTACTGCGTTAGATAAAAGGAGCAATAATATTGTAATCGCAAATCTTGCGAGATCGGAGTACGGGTTCTCATCCACAGCATCTTTGTGGTTGAAAACTTTACACCAGAATGATTCTGATTTGTTATATCTATATGTATTTGTGTAAATGGTAGGTAGGGTAGAAACTCGCATTTCGCAAATTACAGTTGATGAATCCTGATTTTGAAACTAGTGTTTGTTAGTCAGCAAATTCAAATGCTTGTGGAGTGGAAACGTATAAATTGGTTCATTATATTGGTGAGAAATGGAAATGTCAAAAATTGGAAGTAAAGAAAAAATACTAATTGGAAAGAAATGCCAGATCAAAAATTTTCAAAAGCTGTCAAAAAAAATTTAACCCAGCTAAAAAACCAGCCGGCTGGATTTAAAAAAATCTTCCAGCTAAATCCATATCATTCCAATCAGATCTAACTGGAAAGCAGTCAAAACGGCAACCCTGTGTGTCATATCTCGCAGCTTATGGCCGACAGTGGATGAAAACAGAACAAAAAGCCTTTTGGCGATGAATAAAAAATAAATTCGTATCTTGACAGGTGCGCTAACACGACACTGCGCGATAGGGGTAATGGCTGATAGATTAGGCGTCAACACATCCGACTACTGCAGGAGCTGTCAAGATATAGAGGAGGCAGAAACCATCGAACACCTGCTATGCGATGGCCCATATCTTCAAAACCGCCGCCTCCGTCATATGGGAAACAGGTTTTTTGATGAACTAGGGGATCTCATACAAGTCCCACTAAGAACATGGTAAAGAGCACAAGCTGGTTAATAGCAGAACCGACCGCAAGATAATAGTTTAAGTATAGGTTCCACACTAAAAAGGGAAACACAGTGGACCGAATGTCCCCCGTGATAAGCACTTAGGTGCACTTCCATCCAACCTAACCTAACTTAACCTAACCTAACCCCTTAAATTCATCAAATAAATCATATCTCATTCTTAGAACATTAAATGTTAAACGCTGGTTCTATCTATTGCCTCGATTGCTCCTCTGTACGATATAGCAGAGTATAAGTTTGCATTCTCGGAGCAGCTGAGCTACACATATGGTATATGATCAAATTCGAAATGCCGCTGGTTTTTCCAAAATGGATCGCCGATTTAATATAACGTTTCTCTGAAGTAGTTGTGTTTGACAGCGGTTTCAGCTGATGCTAAAAGCTCAACTCTTTTTTTTTTGTGCATATTCGGCCAAACTATCTCTGTCCTATTCTCTGTGCTACTCCTAGAGACGTAGTGTACACGACAAGATCAAAAAATACTAAAACAGGAGCATGCACGTGTCAAACAACAAACACCATCGCAATATGGTAATATTGCAAAACTGTATCATTATGGTAATACTTGCAAAAAGGCACTACCCCGCCAGGCACTACCACTGCTGTGCATGGTACTGATGCTGGACCGAGCAGAAATGTTCGGGTCAGAGCTATACGGATTCCGGGGGCTAGCAAAATAATGAAACAGTTTGGAAGAAATTTGAGGGTCGCGAGTTGGAACGTTGGAAGCATGACCGGTCAAAGTTACGAGCTGGAAGAGATGATGAATAGAAGGCGGGTGGATATCTTGTGTGTCCAAGAGACGTAATGGAAAAACACCGGAAATCGGGCGCGTTTCTTGGACGTTAGTACAAAAGATTAGTAGATGTTTTACTACGGAACGGAAAAGGCTAAGAACGGAATCGGTATCATCCTTGCGGCAGAGCTACTTGGAAACGTCTTGAGCATTTCGAAGTCCAGTGACCGTTTGATGTCTCTCAAACTAGTAATACAAGGAGAGGTGTGGAATATTGTCAGTGCATATGCTCCCCAAAATGGATGCAATCAGAGAGATAAAGATGCATTTTGGCTAGATTTCCACAATCTCCTTAAGAACATCCCAAAGGAAGAGATTCTGTTTGTTGAAGGAGATTTGAATGGACATGTCGGGAAATCAAACGAAAACTATGAGGACTGCCATGGAGGACTAGGATATGGCACCAGGAACCTTCCTGGTGAAGACATCCTAAGCATGTGCAAATCACACGGTCTTATCGTGTTCATCAAACAAAGCCGACACCTGATCACTTACAGCAGTGGTGGAGATGAAACTCAGATTGACTACCATTTGGTAGCCAGTTTCATGAAGCCTCGGATAAAAGATTGCAAAGTTATCCAGGGAGAGGCAATCGCTCGGCAATACCGTCTCCTGCTAACAGAAATTTTTATGTAAACACCAAAGAAAAGCAAACAACCAAGGGTCTCAAAGGCGAGGCTTTTGTTTTCGTAATGAAAAATTACCTCTCTCACACCATCAACGGAGTTGAGAATGAAGAGTGCAGAGCACAAAACATGTGGGATTCCCTACAGCGAACTTGCTTAAAGAAGGTCAAATCACTGCTAGGAGCTTCAAAAGGCCACCATCAACACGCCAAAGAAACATGGTGGTGGCGTGATGAAGCTAAGAAAGTGATAAATGAGAAGACAGCGGCTTTCAAAGCTTGGTCAAAGTGCCCCTCTAATAATAATGACGAAAAAGTTCGCCTCGAAATGGAATACAGATGCTGCAAGAAAAAAGCGAAGAAGAAGAGCGCCCAGCTTCAAGCAGAGAGTACGGAGGGCCTGTATCGGGAGCTGGGGAAAATATCTTCCCCGGTTGCTGATGCAAACCAGGCTATCCAGGAGCTGCGAAGACACAATATGAACAAGAGCGCCACTATCTTCAAAATAGCCGCCCAAAGAAGGAGGAATGCTCAGGAGATTCGTTCGCCAAAGTTCATTAGCAATGCTCATGGCCAGCTTCTTGTGGATGACGACAAAATTCTGCAGAGGTGGCGGCAGTATTGTGAAGAGCTTTTGAATGAACAGTTTCCCCGGCTATACTTTCCAAGAGCCACCCCTAACTGTGAAGAAATACCCGACATTACAGTCAAAGAAGTTAGTGAGGCGGTCAAATACTCCAAAAAACGAAAAGCGGTTGGGCCAGACGAGATGCCCTCTGAGTTCTGGAAAAAGATGGGAGACGTCGGGTTCAGATGGCTCAGAATTCTCATCTCCAAATTCGTGAGAGGTGATCCAATGCCGAATGAATGGAGGGAAAGTTACCTTCTCCCTGTATACAAAGGGAAGGGTGATTCGCCAAACTTTGATAACTACCGTTCGATCAAGCTGATGTCACACACCATGAAGATCGTTGAGCGGGTATTAGGTGGCCGACTGCGAAAAATGATACGGCTATCTGATGATCAGTGCGGGTTTGTCTCGGGTAAATCAACCATAGATGCAATCCAAAGTATAAGGATCATAATGGAAAAACATCCTGATTCCTTAAGGGACTTGCATATTGCATTGGTTGACTTTGAAAAGGCATTCGACAGACAACCACGAGATTTGATATGGGTGGCGCTAAGACATCGAGGGGTTCCAGAAACCTATGTACAGGTGATCATGGACATGTACGAGGGAGCAAAGACAAGAGTAAGATGCCCCGCTGGAGTAACCGAAGAGTTCCCAATCAAAGTAGGGGTGCACCAGGGAAGCGTTTTAAGTCCTTTGCTCTTTATTACAGTCCTTGATTATCTGCTTGAAGGTAAAGTGATGGATCCCAAGGTACATCAGTTATTCTTTGCTGACGATGGAGCCATCATAAGTGAGGATCCTACATCGCTGCAACGAACACTTGATGTGTGGGTGGACGTTTTGGAGGGAAATGGGTATCGCATTAGTTCACAAAAGACAGAGTACTTGTGCTGCCCGTTCTCTGATCCACTCAGGCCTATTCCAGACATTTATTTGAATGGAACAGTGCTTCTCAAGTGCGAAAAGTTCAAATATCTGGGAGCTATGATCAATATCAAAGCAACTTGTGATGACGACATCAATCATTGCGTAAGCGTAGGGTGGATGAAGTGGCGAGAAAATTCCGCTATCTTCTGTGACAGAAAAATGCCCCCTAAGTTGAAAGGAAGGCTCTACACCGCAGTTGTGCGTCCAGCGCTCACATACGGTCCACAAATGGACGATGTACAAAAGTATGAGAGTAAATTAACGGCAGCTGAGATGAAGATGCTTCGCATGACAGCAGGAGTGACAAAGCTTGATCGAATAAGAAGTTCGAAGATCCGTGGAAGTTTTCACATCAAGGAAACCATCGTATAAAAAATAGAGCGCGACCGGCTCAGTTGGTATTGCCACGTTCAAAGGAGAGATCATTTGAACCCTGTTAAAAAGGCAATATCAATGCATGTTCCAAAGACATCGCGATGTGGGAAAGGCAGGCCTATAAACGCCTGGGTCAGACAAATGCGACGACATCGGCATTTCATTGGCATCAGTAACCGAGTGATCCAAAATCGGCGGGCCTGCCTATATTTTCTGAGGTCAAATAGGTGAACCCCACAGGCGGATCAGTAGAAATGCGGTGAAGTGGGAGGGTTGTGATCCCTTGTTTTCGGATCATAACCTCGCTGATAAAAAGGAAGAAGAAGACTCCTATACTCTGTCCAACATAAATTGGCAGTACACGTCTTATGGGGAAGCTTTTTCAAAATCAGTAGCGTGCCATATTTTTGGACCATACTAAATTGAAAGAAACCCCCCTTAAAAAGTGTTTACCCGCCAGTGAATTTCCAATTATTATTTTTTATAAATAAAACAAATTAAATGAAAATTTCAATCTAAAAAAAGGACGGTAACCCTACATAATATTCTTTCAGATTTTTGCTAATTTGAAATGCTTACTACGGAAACCCTGTAAGAGCTTTTGTTAGAATAGCACCTTACGCAAAACAAAAGAGTGCGAATGAGAGACAAACATCCCTATCTTCCCTGTACTGCCAATTTATGTTGGATAGAGTATAGAGACGTAGTGTATGCAACCATTTGCAACAAAAAAAAAAGCATTAAAGCAAAATGATGACGTAAATCAAAAACAGAAACTTTTTCCATTGTCTGGCATTAATGTCTTTCAATAAGTTTCGACCCTGGCATGCTGAGTGAAATATAGAATTATCGAGACTCTTAAACTTCAGGAAGCAGAAGACAGAATAGCACTTAATCTTTTTTACTTAAGACTGCCGAGACACTTGTGTTCCCTGTTTTAAATGATGCTCCAATCGGCCTTTGAACTGATGATGTATCATCCGATCTCTTATAATATTACCGTATAATTTTTAATTTTTTTTTAATATAATTACCGCATATTTTTCAAGTGCAAATACTGCTTAGTTCCTTCGCTTCCTAACGTACTGGCATATATGTAGAATACCTGGCCCACCCAGCGATATTCTTTTATTTTGAAAACGTTGGTGAATTTTTATTCCTACAATTTATTTACTAAAAAAAATATAAATTTAGATATCAAAATCAAGGTTAATTAGCAAAGTCTCATATTTAAATTTGTCATTTTATTAAACCATGTAACTATTTAGTTCCAAGTGGTACTGATGAAGCAGACAATTTCAGTGTTAACCAGAATGTACCAGAATGAAGTCTGCGTAGCATTTCGCACCCTTGCTAGGTACTTTTCTAAGCCCAGGTAATTATATGAACGTAAATGGAGCTGTCAACTTAGTCCAAGGTGTTTTGAAAATCTTAGAACTGCCGATGGGTTACCTTACTTCCTCAACAACTCCTTACAAACTATGCTTTTCGTTTTTCCCTCAGACCGTGAGTTGAGCTAACTCTCCAGAATGCCACATATAGTTGGCCATAAGAGAACTCTTAGATCAGCCTTGTTTAAGGACTACCCCTGACCCTTATTTATAGTCATGGCAAAGCAGATCTTCACTGGGAATTCCAGTCGTTGAAACAAAACGGGTAATCAGATGGAATAAGCGGGACGCGAGGAATGAACACAGTTTCTCCTTGGCAGCATCCACTAAGGATTATCGCCTCTATCAAATTCTTTTGGAGAGCTTTTATCTGTAATCTGGTCCCGTTGTACATTTTGGGAGGGTTTAAATTCCTTAAGGGGTGCGCCGACTTTTACTATTATCTTGTGTGAAGCAATGACTGGTGGATTGAGAGTGTGTAAGAATTTCAGTGGGTAATATGTACTATTTAATCTATAAATTTATATTCCATTTCATGAGCATTAAACTAAAGTAAAAGGCGTTTTTTTTAGTATTAATATAGCTCGCTCCTTTAGTTATGTACTATGGGTGCCGTGGCGCAAGCAGCTAGTGCGTCGGACCACTGCACGTGAGGTTCCATGTTCGAATCTCAGAAAACAGAAACAAGTTTTTCCACGGTCCCACCTCTCGCGAACGTCTGACAAACATCCGAGGATATTGTTGTCGCGAGAAAGCTTCTCAACAAAAAATTGCCCCTCGGTTACGGCACTAAACTGTAGGTCCCTTTCATTCGTGTACAAAATATAACGCACACAACACGAGTGGTTGCGAGAAGCTGGGCTCAGGCACTTAAAGAGCTGTTGCGCCAAATATTTTTTTTTTTTTACCCATGTAATTGGTTTGCTACTGATATTTTTCAAATCGGGATAAACATTTTTAATGAGTGCCTATATGTCGCTCACGATGTGACACAAACTACTCGGAATTTCTATTTTTCCACCCTTCTCTTTTAATACGTTTTTGTCCTATCTTTAGAAGTAGTTGCGCAAACTTTTCTCCAAACAAGTCATGTCCCAAATGTACTCTAATTTTTTATTTTTTTTTGAGTTGTAACTGCTTTGTTTTTGGACACAAGTAGGATGATTTTAGGCAGGCCTTTATCTCGTCAGTATGAGATGCCCTTGGAACGACAGGCAACATCTGCCTGAAGTTACCGGCAAGCAAAACAGTGACTCCACCCATCAACAAAGTATTACTTCGTAAATCTTTAAGTGTTCTATCTAATGCTTCGACCGCTCACATGTGTTACTATGCTAGTAAGTAAACTTAATGGACTTAATGGACAGTAAATATAACTCACTGAAAATCTTATTTTGGAACGCAAACGGATTACAACAGCACAAATTAGAACTAAAACACTTTATCAAAGACAACAATATTGACATTTTACTAATATCTGAGACCCATCTCACAGATAAAATCTGTATTAAAATCGGAGACTATAACATCTATAGCACAAATCACCCGGACGGAAGAGCACATGCAGGTACAGCAATCATAATCAAAGACACGATAAAATGTATCAAACTTTCACACTACAAAGAGACCCATATCCAATCCACAACAATACAAATAGAGGACAACGGAGGACCATTATTAGTCTCGGCAATCTAAACATATAATCTCAAAAGAACAATACAGTTCCTACCTGAAAACACTGGGTCCGAGATTTATCCTCGCAGGAGATTTCAATGCTAAACACAAAGACTGAGGCTCAAGACTAACAAATAAGAAAGGCAATAACCTATTAAGAGCATTTCAAGATAACAACTGCAAGTTTATAAGTACTGGAAAACCAAAATACTGGCCAACTGACCAAAAGAAAAAACCCGATTTAGTTGACTTTTGTGTGACAAAAAATATCAGTCATTCAAAACTTAAAATAAACTCCTGCTTAGAACTATCCTCTGACCACTCACCTGTTCTACTAGTATATTCCAGCGACGTTACGGCCATAATAGAACAACCAAAACTGTATAACAACAAGACGGATTGGTGCGCATTCCAAGAATTTTTAGACTTAAACCTACATACAAATATATCCCTAAAATCATGTGACGATATTGAAAGATCTGTCATTTACTTTAACGACACAATAAATGAAGCCGCCTTCTGGACAACACCAAAAATGCTCAAAAAACAAAAGAATCCAACACCCCTGAGCACATCAAGAAATTGATTAAAGAGAAGAGGAAACTTCGGAAAAAGTGGCAAACGACAAAAGCGCCTGCGGATAAATATAACTTAAACCTTGCAATTAAAAAACTAAAACATATCAAAATAACAATTTAAAAAACTACCTAATAAACCTGACACCTACTTCAGAAACAAATTACTCACTATGGAAAGTAGTTAAAAAAATAAAGAGCCAAATACTTTTGGAACAACTTCTCTAATGAAGACGACAGCGTTTGTACTTCACAGCTACATTTCAATAGGACCATGAATATCTCTATAAAAAAAGTGACAATAAACGAAATAATACAATTGATTAGACACAGAGTGGACCACAAAAAAGCCCCAGGATATGACCTTCTAACAGGGGAATTACTTGATAAACTCAAAAGGAAAGCTCTCCAGTATCTCAGAATATATTTTTAACGCAATGATTCGACTACAGCACTTTCCAAAAGTATGAAAAGTTGCTGAAATATTGTAATACCTATACCAAAACCCACAAAAGACGCAAACATACCTACATCATATAGGCTAATAAGCTTACTCCCAGTTCTGTCTAAAGTCTTTGAGCGACTATTATGTGACCGCATGGTTCCGATCCTATCAACACTAAATGTAATACCGGACCACCGTTTGGATTCCGCAAGCAACACTCGACGATACAGCAGATCCATAGAGTGACCAATAAAATCTCAACAGACCTGGAAGAAAAGAGATTCTGCGTTGGAGTATTTCTTTCAAATGCTTTGGCAACGCATTTGACAGCGTGTGGCATCCAGGGCTATTTCAAAAACTTGAAAGCTTTCTTCCTACTGACTATTACTTTATAATCAAAAGTTACCTAACGAATCGACACATCTATGTAAAGTATAAAGACGCATCATCAAAGCTATACGCAATACGAGCTGGAGTACCACAAGGCAGCGTGCTTGGACCACTTCTCTATAATATTTACACCAGAGATATTCCTCTACCTACTCAGACAACATATATGATCGCTACATTCGCTGACGACACCATACTGCTCTACTCAAACAAATGCCTACACACAGCGACCGTCCAACTCCAAAAAATATTAGATGATACAATGAAATGGTTTATGGAGTGGCGCATAAAAGTAAACGATGTAGTGTCCGACCGAAGGTCGATTTTTAGCCGAAGCCGAATATTCGGCTAAACAACAACCTTCGGCCGAAGCCGAAGCTTTAATAACTTAAAGAATTTCCGTTTAAGATTGACTAAAAGTGAATAAAATAATAATTTTTTGGAAGTTTTTCTGGAATGTATGCATGCAATAAGCAAACTAACGGGACAAATTAACTTTTCAAAAATTATAACAAATTAAACTAGTATCAATTTTAATATTTTATTGAAATAGTAAATAGTCCAAAACAAAACAAGAAATAACTCATAAATAACAAAAAAACAAGTTATTCATTAGCAATAATAATAATAATAATTTTCGGCGCCTATCACGACGCACGGCAATCAATGAACCATAAACTAAACCTTCGGCTTCGGCCAAAACTTCGGCCTATTTTAGCCGAAGCCGAAGGTTTAGCCGATTGTTGTTTTTTTAGCCGAATATGACGGAAGCCGAAGCCGAAGCCGAAGCTTCGGTCGGACACTAAAACAATGAGAAAACGGTGCAGGTTATATTCACAACAAAGATAAATTACACACCCGAACCACTAAAAATAAATGTCAAAAGTATCTCTATTGGCAAAGTAGCGAAGTACTTAGGAATGTATTTAGACAGCAAGCTTATATGGAAGCACCATGTACAGCAAAAGAGGAATCAAATGAAGAACAAAAAAAGACATCTTTACTGGCTAATAAGTAAGGACTCTCCATTATCAACCTACAACAAAATGTTGCTTTATAAAACTATAATAAAACCAATATGGACGTACGGATCTCAAATCTGGGACACAGCTAAAAAGTCAAACATAAACATTATTCAGAGACAACAATCAAAAATTCTGCGAACAATAGTAAATGCTGACTGGTACGTCACAAATTTCGACATACACAATGACCTCAAAATTCCTATGGTTGAGGAAGAAATAACCAATATAAGCAAACGGCACCTGACGAGGCTTATTTCTCATACCGACTATGATATCTCAACCCTTCCAGACCAAGAAATTTGAAATAGACGGCGGCTAAAACGAAGAAGAACCATTGATCTCAGTAACCAGTAAAAAAAGAAAAAAATGTTAAGTGCTAATTGCATATATTTGTATTTTTCATTGTACACGTAAGATGAATCTTTTAAATTTACTCAAGTTTTATTGTATTAAAAAAAAATAAAAATGAATTTTATTCAGGAGTTATAAAAATCCATTATAAATATAAAAAAAAAAAAAATTCTTAAACAAATGGTATAAGTGGCATTGGTCGCATACCCTATTTAACCCACTTTCATCACTTATAAAATATGTACTAAGTGTCAACCAGACAGATGTATAAATTAAACTTGGAAAATAAAAAATAAAAATAAAAAATGTGTGACATAGTGCACTCATCCCAGACTATGAGTTTGCATTCTCGAAGCACCTGAGCCATATTACTTTGCTTGGATATATGGTATTACAAAGAGGAGTTTCGAATGTGTTTAAATTAAGATGAAACTTGAATGCTGAATGTGCAGTCCTACCACCCTCCAACAGTGTTGCAGATATTCCAGACGAAGCGACAGCAATGGCAATTTTTCGATTCTCTCTAACCTTAGCAAGCAATAAGTTAATGAGAAAAGTTTTCCCCGTCCCACTGCATCTAAAAAGAAAATGTTACCATCTGTTGTTTTAAGATTTCATCATAAATTTGCTTCTGATTGCAATTGAGTAGTGCTTGGTTTCTCGAAATCCTCTTGGATAGCTCGTCGAAATCATATGACATTTTTCTTAAGTAATCACGGCTGTCAAAATTTTCATCTGATACTAAGGGCTGTAGTTAAACCATAGTGCTTAAGATGTTGGCCTCCCATTCCAATAACTAAGTTCTCGAGCAGTATCAAGCAACAACTGGCAAAAAACCAGCATAATGGCGAGCAGATCTCTTAACTTATGAACTAAATCAGGGGTAGAAGCTTCTTCTAGTGTCTGGTCCCAATGTCTATCGTCTTCCAATAGTCCCAGAGCTCTGCAAGTTGAGCTTAATGTAATCTGAGAAGGATGTAGGCCGTCGGGCCATGCCTGGCGACGGTCTGTGGTAACGCGCAGGCGGAGCTGGACATGACCGATGAATAGTGCACTAGGAGTGGGCTTTCGGTGAATCTTCTTAAAACGAAGGTTGTTCTTTTTATGAGATCTACTCGGCTATGATAAGACCATTCCTCGCATATGCGTCGGTTGTTTGGTGGAAAGGGCTCTCGCGTAAACATGTGATTGCCTTTTGCACGAAACTCCAAAGAACGGCTTGTCTCGGCAGCACGCGAGCTTTTCCGGGTAAGCCTGGGTCTGCTCTAGACGCTTTGCTGAACTTACCTCCCCTCGATACTTATATAATGGGTTGCACTATCAAGGCCATCCATCGTCTAAGGCGGGGCGGTTTTTGGTATACTCCACACTGGAATTTTGATGAACTTGACACTTATCTTACGACACCGGTCTTATGGAGATGCCGTCTGATGCAATGACGCTAGAACTTCAGCTGATGCGCAAATTCAGAGTCGACTTTTCTTGTGTTCAGGACTGACTTCGGCCAGAATCTGAGCCAGGAATGGAATGCAGTCGTATTTTCACGGACGGTTCAAAAACCAGTCAAGGGTCTAGTACTGGTGTCTTCGTGGAAGTCGACAACATTAGACTTCACTTCTCGTTAGGGAACTATGCATCTGTTTTCCAAGCGGAAACTTATGCAATCCTAATGGCCATGAGCTATGTTGTGAAGAACAGGTGTCTGGCCGTGCTTAAGGCCTTGCTTAATCTTTTAACCACTTCCAAAATAGATCGTGAGACTAAAAGCTCTTTGAACTCGCTCGCAAGGTTAAATTCCCTGTCTCTTATCTGGGTCCAAGGTTACACAGCGATTTTGGGAAACGAGTTCTCTAATGAGATTGCTAGACAAGGCTCAGAGGAGGTTTTCTCAGGTCCGGAACCTGCGTTGGGTCTCCCTGCGTCCTCGGTTAGGGCTTCCATTGAAGATTGGGTCTCTTACGAGCACAATTGTGTGTGGCATGACTCTCCAGGATGCAGGTTGACTAAACGTATGCTCGCGGACGTCTGTAAGAAATCAGCGGCATTCTTGTTGTCTCTCAACAGAAAGGACTGTAGACAACTTATTGGCGTCTTGACAGCCCACTTTGCTTTTGCCAAGCACGCTAACGTGCTGGGGTTGAGCGACGACACCGCGGAACATTATCTCTGTGAATGGCCGGCCTTTGCGCGTATCAGGTGGCAGATCCTCGATGCAGATGTGGTGAGTGCTGGTACTGTACGCTCGTCGTCACTGAAGTGCTTGCTTAGCTTTCTTAGAAAGACAAGGAAATTCCAATAAAATGGGTAAATCAGGGTTTGCTCACTGGTAGTATAATGGACGAGTTGCGTCTGAGTGCTCCAATCGAACGTTTCCTATCCCGACAAAAAAAAATAAAAAATGTAGAATGTACATATCGCGCATGTATTTCTAAAGTGACACAACTCATAAAATTAAGTTTTTCAGAAAAGCCGAAAAACTGTTTAGGGAGCGTACCGGCAATTTAACTACAAAGTGAGCAATGTTGACAAGAGAAAATAGATTATGAACCACAGATCAAATAATATTTGCGTCAATATTATTTCTTAATCCTTAAAATCTCATCCTATTATAGTTATGGACTTATATGCTGGACTGAGTTGTGACACTTTTGTTCAAATTTGATTTGAGCTGTGACACTTTTGCTTTGGAATTGTCTACATAGTTTGTTTCTGTGTCAATAATACTACTGTCATGATTATGTTTTGTTGTAAAAAAAAATTCTGAATTTTAGCATTGTAGCAATGTAGTTTCTATTCATTAACCTTCACGAGCCTGAGAAAAGATGTAAATAGTTAAGAAACCAGCTTACCTTTATGAAATTTTTTTATTATGATATAAAAGAACTAGAAACAAAAAAAAAATAACTTTTTGAAATTTATATTAATATTATAGATAATACAAAGGAATGTAATAAATTTATGGAATGATAAGTATTAAAAAGGATTAAAGTATTAATAATAATAAAAAAAAACTTGGAAATTCATATTTTTTAGAATATACAAAGTTACTTAATTTAAATTAAGTACATTTTTATGGAATAGATCGTAATAAGATTTTGGAATTATGTTTTTGTTAATTAGACCCTGTATGTCTCTTTTTTTGTTCGCAGCCAAAAAAATTTTCTTTGCGTAAGCTTGGATCAATCCAAGAGAATAATTCATCACTCCTGATGGTTGGTTTTTCCTCACATTGCGTACGTTCATTCGCTTGTAAGCCAGATCTGGGTGCTGCTTTTCAACGCGAATCATTTTAATATCATGACACTTGTCTTGCATTCTATCAGTATCTACTGTAAACTCATTTCCCCATTCTTCTTGAAGGAAATCCTTAAGATTTACTTCGTGAACACGATGTGTGCCAGTCTTTTTTGCTGTTTGAATAAAGGCAACATACTCATGCGATAAGTAGATTCGGCTAGATCTTAGGTATCTTGTAACCTGTTTTTCTATAACACTATGCACATTATCGCCTTCGTTTTGAGAGTGTCCACGTATGAGAAATTTGTGGGTAATATTTCGAAGGCTGTATTTGTATGTATTTATTGCATATGAGTAAGCAAATAGCAGGTATTTATTTTTCTGTTGCCCGCAACAGTTATATGAGTAAAAAATAATGTCAAAACCTGCATTCCTGGACTTTTCCGACAACATTTTGATGTAATGAAGTAAAGAGTGACCAGATAGCAATGATACTTTTTCCAATTATTATGTTTCAGCAGCTGTCAAAGTTACCAATGACATCCAGCTATCAAAATATTCAATAAGGTTTCCCATTTCATCATGCATCATTTCATGCTTGCCGAACGTGTGGAAATTAAATTAAAAATATTATCGAAATTCCGGCTGAGTTGTAAATACCCAACGTGAATTTCGCCGTTAGGTCGGTCGTCATCATGGTTTCAGTGTGCAGGCAATTCGTCGCACAGTGGAAAAGTTTGAGCGTGAGTTCACTCTTTTCGACCTTAAGCCACCAACCAGACAGAGATTGGTGCGAAATGAAGAAAACATAAGCACCGTAGCGGCCAGCATCGGAAAAGACAAGGAAATATCGGTTCGGTGCCGATCAGCTGAATTGCACATCGCCAGAGAGTCAGCCCGGCTTATTTTGTGGTTGGATTTGGGCATATATCCATATGGGATTGTCATGTCACTTGATACCACTCGATTATTTTCTCTAGGGCTACGTCAAGTCCTTAGTCTACGCTAACAAGCCAACCACTTTGAACGAGCTCGAGGCCCACATTCGAGACGCTATTGCCAGAATAACGCCGTACGTATTGGACCGAGTCATCAAAAACTGGACCGACGGCTTGAAGCAGCCGGCGAGGAGGAGGCGACCATTTAAATTTGAATTTAGCTTCAAAATAAAACCAGAATCAATTTTATATCTCACACCGTTTTTTGTTTTATTTCAATTTTTTTCCTATCGTTCTTATCTGGTCACTCTGTACACAGCTCCCAATTTCCACTACACTACGTTTCCCTTCTATTTCACTCCAAAAGTAACACTCCACGTTTATAAGATTTATATCACTTATATCCGTAGTCAAATTAAAGCAGTTCACTTTACTTTTGTAATAAAATTACGAAACAAGTCCTTTTGGTAATGACATAACCATCTGTAGGTCATACACAGAACGTGTACACCATTCGAGTTTTTTCTTATCATCATATGTCCTTCTCCTTACGAGATAGCTCTTTCTCTTTTTGGTGCGTGTTAAAAGAGTCAAGCAATGATTGTTTCCCTTCTTCATCTACATTTTTGAACGATTCGCAGAGATCACACTGATCCTTCTTTGCTACATAGTGCGAGATGTTAAACTCTCCTCGAAATATACGATTGAACATAGACGAGTGAGCAAGTGATAACTGCAGTTCCTCTCGACTTATTTTATAATCACGGTAAAGATCTGAAAGAGTTTTGCCACTGTCAATAAATTCACGCATTGTTTGTGCTCTTAAATAAAGCGACTCTACTCTAGGAATAGCGTTTATAAAGTTTCTGATACTCTCCTTCATTTCAGGATCAACAGTGGGCTGCTTTCGATGCTTTCCTCTCATTTCACACTGAAGGAATCCGATGTCACTTATCTTCTGTAATGCTGTTCGAATCGGTCTATCATTTATGTGAAGGACAGCTTCGAAAAATGCCTTGCAAACTCTATAACAAGTGGTGTTTACCTCAAAAAAGAAAGCTGAATTCAAATTTCTTAAATCTTGCGTGCTTGAATATCATTATTTTGGTTTAATTCGACTTACCATATGTGCCTGACAATGAATTCCCTTTATTTTTGCGAATCAGCAAGACTCCAGTAGTTTTGGAATATTTCCTCTCTGGCTATGTCAATGATTTTTGAACTGCAACCGAATCTACATTTTTCTCCACAAGGTGGACGCACTTTCTAGCAAAAGATTGTTTCTAAGACTTTGATTACGACATATAGGCTTTTCCAGAATTTCTTAACAGCTTCAATTTATTTTTAGCCCGGTTCGCAGGTTTTCTTTCTCTTTTTTTTTTTTCTTTTACCTCGTTGACAACTTCTGAACAGTCGGAGGAACTACTTGCACTGTTGGAAGAAATGCTTTCACAAACAGAAGGATTATGAAAGAAATTCGAATCCGCGTCTAAATCGTCAACTTCATTTTCATCGCCGTGTATGGGGGAAATGTTGTAACTTCTGTGTTGAAGCCCAGTTAAATGAGTCAAGGTGGAACACTCTGAATTGCACGACATTTCGTAAACATTATTACTTTCAGGATTTTGGGTATTGGGCGATTCAAGAGTATCTTGAGCACTGGTTGAACTTGTGTGAAGTTACTTTGCTGGTTTTCTTCATTATATATAGCATCATCACTTGTCATCGGAATAGATGCCTCGTTTCACAAGGATGTGGTTGCCATTTGAACCATAAATCTTGCCCGACTATTTGAATGCATAATTTATTATACTCTGTCAAACGCTGAAAAGGAACTTATTCAAAATGCATGCATCAAAAGTGTCATAAGTCAAATTATGATCAAATAGTTTATCAAGAGTGACATAACTTTGAAATTAGTATACAGAATATATTTACCACAGTCAGCTATGCCTTCAATGACACTAAAAAAACTAAAATCTTACCTAAATCATCTAAATCGACATAACTCTAAATGTCAATTGATCATTCTTCAACAGTGACATAACTCAAAATACAACCAAATCTTTATACAGTCGACTCCGCTTAACTGAAACACCAATTTGCCACAATTATTTTTACACTAAAGCGGTACTTTCTCTTAAGCGAACTTCAGATAACCGAAAAAAAACTTTCTTTTAACCGGAGTTCGGATAACTGAAAAACAATTTCAGTTATCCAACCTGAAAATCAAAAAAATACCAAAAACATTTTTTTTTACAAAAAAAAAAACCTCGAAACAAAACAAAACTTTGATGACGTGTAATTGAAGAAAAACAGAAAAATGAAAAATAAATATTTTTATGCTAATTTACAGATCACTTTTAGGGATGAGCGCATTCAGTTATTTGATTTCAGTTATGCGCAGTGGTTTGAGTATAAATTAATAATTTCTGTTGTAAAAGTTTTTTCAGTTAACCAGGTTTTTCAGATAAGCGGATTTTAGTTAAGCGGAGTAATTTGTATGAAGATGGTGAAAAAATGCTCCGCGACAAATTTTGCGTTTCAGTAAAACGTAGTTCAGATAAGCGAAGTTGACTGTATTTACCTCAATCGAGTGTAGTGGCTCAACTCAATATAATACAATCTCTTCCTTATATTCAATCGCCTAAACTGCTTTAAACCGAAATATAATACGCCCACTTTTTACTTTTTATTCACATACATAGAGCAACACAAAAAAATTCACTTTTTATCTAAGATTTGTACACCAGTTCGCTATAGGGTCCGGACCAGAACTGAAAATAATGTAATTTTTTTCGAAGGTACTTTGATCTCGTTTGAAAAGTTTATAAAGACATAAGGGTCATCTGCAGGACTAATAATGAATCTAAGTTAATGCAGTTTTGATAAATAGGTTGGGTGGAAGTTTAAAGAGCTTTTGTTGGTGATAACTTAAATATTGTGTTTTTTTTTTGTTATGTCACTTTTGAAATACTTTTTGAAATACATGTGCGATATTATATTCATTAATTCATTAAAATACGAAAAAATTGCGAAAAAAAATATTTACTAATGCCTCACTTTCGTTGAAAAAAATTCTGGACTTAGTCCCGATTGGGTGGAACATAAGTGCATAATTTGATTTTGAACTTACGTCCATTACGGACTTATGTATGTCCCGGGGACTTACATCGCTGCGCCGAAAATTCTTTCGATTACATTATTCGCCTCATCTTTTGGACCTGAATCAAGTTGTTTCGTAAAATGTTATAACATAAATGATTTAAACTTTAAAACTGTAAATTATCGACGAAAAATGTTATGTGTTAATTCTTTTTTTATATTTACAGGTGATAATTAAGGAGGGATTTCTTATGAAACAAACGTGGTCATTTCAAAGATGGCGAAGACGATATTTTAGATTAATTCGTAAAAAAATGTATTATGCTAAGGATCCCAAGGTAATATTTTTTAGTGCATTTTCTACCCCAGATAATTGTTTATGCTTACAATATGCTGAAATAATCTCATATTAAATGCTTTTTGTGCTGTTTAATCAAAGAAAAATTTCTTCACAAAACTTCTCCCAGTAAACTGCAGAAATACATTGCCATTATTTT
Source organism: Brachypalpus laphriformis (assembly GCA_945910035.1). Taxonomy (NCBI): domain Eukaryota; kingdom Metazoa; phylum Arthropoda; class Insecta; order Diptera; family Syrphidae; genus Brachypalpus; species Brachypalpus laphriformis. Next base: position 92,688,304 of record OX246754.1, read on the forward strand.
ATTGGTTATTATTTTATGAAAAGTGAGAAATGAATCTAGGGGAGATTTGTGAGTTGATAAAAACATTTTGAAATGTGATTTTCATTCCCAACTAACCATCCTACAAGTTCACACAAAATTTCTACAAATCTATTCTGTTTGCTTGCCATTATTGTCGGAAGTTTGTAAGCCTGCACACATTTTGTTTTGCTCGAACTAGGCTTAATGCACTTTATTGCAGTGCATTTGTCTGGGCTCTAATCACATAACTTTTCAGACGATCATCGTTTGAATTGTAGCAACCGAGGCGACGAATAGAAAATATTGTTGCACATTTATAAGTGTTAACTTTTCTTACCACAGTTGGTTGCACACTGTTGGTTGTACAACGCCTCAATGGATGGTTGAACGATAGCAAAAACCGCTATCGCCTGTAGTTTACATGCATTTAGGCGTTATAAAACCAACAGTGCCCAACCGACTGTGGAAAGAAGTGTTAAAACCTATATACAGTGGACGCTCGATATAGTGAACATCGATACATCAATATAGTGAACACACAATATTTTATACAGGCTATTCTAAATAGTGAACAAAAAAAATCTCGCTACAGTGAACATAAGTTTTTTTTATTTTCTTAGAACCTTACAGCATGCAAAAAACAGTTAAAACTCCTTAGTGCCACGCAGTCGGCAGTTAGGCCCGGTGGGAAGTACATATGTAATTTCATAGATATGCATACCCATATACAATCGTCGAAATTTACAGTTTGTTCTACTCATCGTGTTGTGCGAGTATCTTGCCCGATTATATGCTACGCAGTTTGGGGTTGTTTGTAGCACAAATGCAAACTGCCTGTTGCTTGTTTTGTTAAAAATAAAATATTCCGATCAATAAATATTGGCTTGTTTTTTAGTAATTGCAAAAAAAAAATTGAATTACAGTAAACTCTCGATAATTCAAATTTCATTGGACCCGGGAAAAACTTCGAATTATAGAGGTTTTTTTTTAATTACGGAGGTTTCAAAGAAAAAAAAAGATTTTTAGAAAACTTAATTTTATTTTTTTGTATACAAATTACAAAATCTGTAATTTTCTTCTGAGTAAGCGACTGCAAACGAGCTCGGTCTAGGGTCTTTTCGATCGTGATTAAAGCTAAAAAAACGTCATCGTCGACATCTGTCTCTCTAAAAGATCGTTTAGAATGTAAAAATTGTAAACTCTACTGTAAACCATCTGTTCAGTAAATACACAGGGCACAAGTTTTCATTGCATACGCACAACGCAACGAACAGTTGAGTAGAAACAAATAGACTTAACTTCGAATTATAGAGGTAAAAAAAGCCAACAAGTTTGAATTAGAAAAGTTTCTAGGTTATCTTGGACAAGAATAAGTTCGAAATAACGGAGAGGACAAATTGCATAGGTTTTCTTTGATTAATAGAGGTTTTCTCATTGGACTTAGGCAGTACTTCTATTTATAGAGGTCTTCAAATTATAGAGGGTCACAGTATCAAGACTTCACTGTATGTTCTATGTTCGATGCATTGTATGTAAAAACATACACATTTTGATGAAATTTGCTTCAAGGAGTACACGCTCATTATAGTGAACAATCTCGTTCCAGTGAACACATTTTTCCATTCGTCGATTACTATCCTTCAAACGATGATCGTCTGAAAACTTACGTGATTAGAGCCCTGGGGTCGAATAACTCGTCACGTAATATGTATGTATGTTATTGCTAGATCTACCAACAACAAAATATAAATTACGTTACCAGTCATCCGTTGACGGAGGACGCGATTCGATCCCTGGAGTATATGTATTCTGCTCTGAGTCTTTCCGCATCCATAATATTAAAACCCTGCAGATCATAAAGAGCAGCGGATCGAATATCGATCGCCAATTCATCTGCTCGATTTCAGAGGCGTACGATATTGTCAGCATGGAATTCTTTAGCTTGCCTAGCGCAGGAGAGGTTTTATTGCTGGATGTTTAAGCATATTTTGCGCGCACTAAAGTTATGCTTCGTCAAATCGACGAAGTCCACGTTAAAGCCTAACTACTCCTTAAACTATGGCAACCTGGAACCTAAAATTGGTAAACAAAACTCTTAAACGTATTTTTTATAGAATAAATTAGATTTATTAAAAATCCTGGTATTTTTACTTTACTTAAAATTAAAATTGAACGTTGGATAGTTAAGAGAGAAATTGTACAAAATAAAAGAGGTGTTCGTTGATTCGATGAAGCATAACCATCCAGGGTTAAGGCGATCGACGTACGATGAGTCCTAAAGTAAGCTGTCAGAAGAATTCGAGACCCAAATTGGTGTTAGGCAAGGATTCGCCGAACGAATATTCCGCAATCTCCGAATCACTTCTATGCCGCCAGCATCAAGTGCCGAAGACCAGTAGTAACGCTGGCAACATACCATCAGAAACGCCACGACTTATGTCCTTGGTTTCGACCGAACAACCCTTTGCTTGACGAAGAACGAAGGTAAGAAGACGAGAGCAAAAGAGACAGGAAGAACACCAGCTGATTCAAAAGAAGACCAAAGAGTACGAAAAGCGCTTACCATCTCTCTATCGATTTTAACGTCGCCTATGGCAGCATCTATAGAGAAGAGCTATATAGAGCCATGTCTAGTTTGACATCCGTGCAAAACTTGTCCGTCTGTGCAGGATGTCGGTGGAGAACGCTCGCTGCTCCATCAAGGTCGCTAATAAACTCACCGAGACCTTTGATGTCAAAACAGGTTTAAGACAAAGTGCCGCGCCACCTAAGTAAGCAAGTAAGTAACTAAATAGTTGAGCACTTGTATAATCCGTCCATATACTATAAAAGGACCTCGCCCACTGTTTGGTTGCATCTGTTTGTTTCAGACAAGTTGTACGCGTATTGTGTGTTTTTATATTTTATTATCAAGAGTGAAACAAATATGCAATACGAATTGAATTTGTTTGTGACACATGTACGAGTATATATGTTATGTTCTGTATATGTATATACATCAGTCTGCAGACTTTAAGGAAGGCATGTTGTGCGACGTCCTTTATGGGTCCTTACGATTAACTCCCTAACACATGTTTTGCCCTATTAAAAACAACTGTACATTGAAGTCAAAAACCCCATAACGATGTGTCGACATTATTATTAGCAATAACAAGGACGGGAAATTTTAAGGACATGTCTTCAAAATGTTTGATGGAGACCGCATTACATGGTGTCTTCACGAGCTACGACACATGCTTGAATATATGACATGTCCTAAAAATGGAAACCGCCTTATGTCGCCATGTTTGCATGGCCTGACATGTATGTTTGGATTTATCGCTTACCATTCCTGTCTGGCATGAAATTGGGCATGAGCTGTCACTTTGAACAAAATTCAGTTATGGCCGAGTGGAAAACAAGGATTCACCCAGAATCGATCTTTTCTTTATTCTGCTCCTTTTCTTCTCTGCTTTGCAGCTTTGAGTGAAAAATGCACCTTAGTTGCCTGTTATGTATACGGCACTATCTTCAGTGAAATGTTCAGACATTAAAAAAAAACAAAAGTAAAATATGGCAGCTGCTTAGGCATTGTCTGACATACGAGTATGTTATGTATATCCACCAAACATAAATCATGGCTCATGGAGACACCGTGTCCTTTGCTTTTGAATTACCAATTAAAGAGAATTGTCTCTTAAAAGCTCTCTATCCTTTGTTTTGTTCTCGTCCATATTTCAATAAGTTATGCTACCAATGCAAGGATAACGAGAGCTTATACTCGTATGTATATCAAATCATTATGTTTCTTTCTCTCTTTCAGTGGTACAACTGACAGGTTCTCGTGTAAAGCTCGTATTTTGCCGTGGTGTGGTGAATAAAAATTTAGGGCCGCAAAGTCTACGAAGTTTGGTATATAAATTCTAAATATTTTTAAGGATTTTCTTAGTTCAGCTAGAACCGACGCCGTGTACATTCACAACGAAGCAAAGCGACAATCGACTGAATTCACTTAAAGAATTTTATCTATACCATGTTTAGCCTTTAGTTAAGTTAACCATTTCTATAAGTAATAAAGTGTATTGTACTAATATATACTTACAAAAAGCAATAAAATTTAATAAGGAAGAAAAAAATGGCGGAAATTGAAGCATTATAATTGTGAAAACCACGTTTTTCCTGGCATTCGCAAGCAATGTTTGTTTTGTGTACAGAAAGTGAATAGAATTTACATGAAAAGTGCCGTAGATTTCTCGGAAATTTTTGTGATTTTTTTTGTCGATGTGTATACAAAGCAGTGCTTAAGTACACTGTACACATATCATATTTCCAATTACACTATTTAAATTGCTGTAGCTTGATATTGAGTCGGGTTTATACCTTTATACATATATTTACGCACGTATATACACGAGTAAGGGCGGAACGTGCGAGATGAACAAAAAAATCTTAACAGGTAAGAAAGATTGAATTCTGCTACCCCTACTGGAGCAGTACAGCTTCCGCACATGAAGGTCATGTAATATAGGTAATGGTTTTGCGTAAGCTGAAAGGGTTCTATTGACTTTTTTATTTGGGTTAATGGGTTAGTGCACGAATAAATTAAATTTCTTGCTTCTCTTTGAAGTGCCTTTCTCTCGGCTCTGGTGTACCACGCGCCTTTTTTTTTTCTCGGAATAGTATCTATAGTAAGAAATCGAATAATTTTCCTTTGTGAAATAATTATGTCCGCGCGCTTATGCGTTTACTTTGTTCTGTAACTTAATTATCATCCTTATAATTTTTAATTTCTTGGGTTTCCAGACACTTTAAAAATTATTTCTAGGTACCTTTAGAAACACTATACTTACTTTATTATTAAAAGGAAAATTATCGCGAGCCTCTTTTGGTGTATATTGGTTCTTTTAATTATAGAAGTTAAATTAATGAATTTTATTTTATATACATTTTATAGGGAATAACGAAGGTGGGCTCCTTTTCTTTAGCTAGAACAACAACTAATTCAAAGTGAAATAGCCTTTGTCAACATTTTCACATGCACTGGGCACCTACACCCATTAATTATATTAGGTACGCACTCGTGCTCTTCGTATTGTAGATTTACAAAATTTTCATTACACTTATCATACAATCCACCGGTGGAATATTTTACCAAAATTCGAAAGTCGGTGTCAATACATTGGTTCATAGCAAATCATTCATTTGGCCTTTCCCCTACAATTAAAAACCGACGAAAACTGAAACGAATGTGTAAGGAGAATTTCCAATCCGTTGAATAATAATAATACAACAAGAATAAAATTCTGTATTTCAAAGATCAGTAACTTGAAATCTTGTATTTGAACTCAATAATTTTGAATACCCTTGCAAACGTAAAAAGGACAACTTCGTATCTGCACGTAGAATGTTAGGTCCCTCTACAAACCACTTGCAGCCGAATAACTTGTGGAGGCCCTATACTGCTGCTGCCAAAGAGACATAACCGCCATCCAAGAAGTGCGATGGGATGGGGCACGCAAAAAGAGGATGAAAAACTACGACATCTACTACCGCGATTGCTACAGACAACAAGGACAGTGTCCATTCGGGTGCGGACTTGTTATTGGAGGCAACATTAGCCTAATATGTACTCACAACCCATCACGAGAAGATAGATGACGGGACGAAAGATGACTTCTACCAGCTATTGGACAAGACGTATGAGCACTGGCTTAGACACGACGTTGAAATTGTCCTACGTGATTTTAACGCAAAGTTAGGAAAGGAGGGCGTCTTTGGTAGCGTGGTCGGCAAGCACAGCAAACACGGCACCACATCCGACAACAAATTCAGGCTAATTGACTTTGCGGTGGGACGAAACGCGGTCGTAGCTAGTACGCAGTTCCCATGTCTTGATATTTAAACGGGGACATAGCTCACTTTTCGTCGAAAAACCGTCAAACAAATCGATCACACTGCGATCGACGCAAGGCACTCTACCAGTATTCTGGGTGTCCGAGCTTTCCAAGGAGCTAATGTGGACTCGGATCACTACATAGTTGTAGCCAAGGTACGGATGCGGATATCCAGAACAGAGCGAAATAAACTAAATACTGTGAGGATGTTTGAGGTCGGACGGCTACAATCGCAGGAGACCACCAGAGGCTTTGCCGATCAAGTCTCTTTTAATTTCTTTCTAAGGACGAAAACGGCAATATAGTAGCATAATCGCAGTCGCTGCTGAGAATACGGAAGGGACACATCTGCAGACTCTTAAACGGTGATGATGATCAATATTCCGCTGTCAGGCAGAATGAGCCATTCAACAGTGACGATGACATTCAAGATTCCCGTCAACCCGAACAGAATGAAGTGAGTATAGCGATATCTAAACTTAAATCCAACAAAGCTGCTGGAGCCGACGGCATTGCCGCTGAATTTTCAAGGCAGGAGGAGATGAGTTGGTAAGGAGCATATACCAGCTCACCTGTAAAATCTGGTTGGACGAAAGTATGTCCGATGAATGGAACAACAGCATCGTTTGCCCGAGACGATATTTATAACGTAAAAAGTATTTTGAATATCGTAGTTAAAATCGAGCCTATGCGTACGAATACACGATCGATACCTCAATGCAAACGCTGTCAAGGTTTCAATCACACCCAGTCGTATTGCCAAAAAGAACCGAAATGTGTAAAATGTGCCGGGAACCACTTATCAGAAAGGTGTGACTTAAATAAGCAGGCTCCGGCGACCTGCATAAACTGCAAAGGCAAGCACCCAGCAAACTATCGAGGTTGTGAAGTAGCAAATGAGCTTCAAAAAAGGCGCGATACTCTCAAGAAACCGATACACCCGAACCCAAGCTTAAGAGATCGTAAAACCGATAAGCCTAAGACCGCTAAGCCAGTTAAAACGACGAGACCGATAAAGGAAAATAAAAAAAATTGCGCAAGAGAACGTCGCTGGTCCAAGTGCAGCGGAAAAACCGCCACAGGTTGACGCGAGATCGTACGCGCAAGTCGCGTCAAACGAAAACAAATCAAGATCAGGTACAACAGATCCGGTCAGGCAAATATTTACCATTATATTGGAAAAATTTGAGGAGCAAACTAAGGTTAATAAAATTATACTTGACAAATTGAGCAAGCTTGAGTTCAAACCTCACAAGACAATCAAAAAAACATGAATATGAAACAGCTACTTAAGATACTGACGTGGAACGCGAACGGCCTTCTGAAAAAAATCGCCGAATTAGAAATGTTTCTACGGAAAAATAACATTGATATATGTTTGGTATCGGAAACGCACTTAAAAAAGGGACTTAGACCCAAAATAAAAGGTTACACCGATTACCATGCGAATCATCCTTCGGAAAATGCGAGAAGCGGGTCCTCTCTTTACATCAAAGACTGTATTAAGCACTCCGAAAACATAGAAATAGAATTTGATTCTATGCAAATAAGCTCAGTCTCCGTAAAAATAAACCACTTAAACTTCAACATCGGATCTAGTTACTTCCCTCCGGGATATAAGCTAGTAGAAAACGACCTCGTTCGTCTCTTTGACTCGCTCGGACCTAATTTTGTCTTAGGTGGTGACTTTAACGCAAAACACACCTTCTGGGGATCAAGATGCAATTCGACAAAAGGCAGATTATTGTACAAAGTCAGCATGAAACGTGTGGTGAACTTATTTTCGACAGGAAAGCCAACATATTGGCCAACTGACAAAAATAAAATCCCTGACCTCGTCGACTTCTTTATCGCAAAAGGGTTAACTAAAAATTTGACTGCTATGATCTATGCTCAGATCACTCAGCAGTCACTCTGAAAATAGGTGGAAGTCTAGTAAAAAAAGAAGGACCGCCTAGGTTAACTAGTATCAAAACTAACTGGGACGCTTTCAGAAGAGACTGCAAGGAAAATGTTGCTTTAAATGTACCGCTAAAGACACCGTTCGAAATAGAAGAAGAAATCGACAAACTCGTCGAAGCCATTCAGAGCTCCGCGTGGAAAAACACTCATTTGCGGAAGACAGAAGCACGGAACAATAAAGTCAAATACCAGCCTGAAATCGAAGAGCTCATACGAGAAAAGAGGAGAGCGCGCAAGAGATGGCAACAATCCCGCGCGCCACCGGATAAAACTTATCTGAACCACCTTTGTAACAAGCTAAAAAATGTGCTGCAGGACCTAAAAAATCACGAGACTTCTACTTACCTCGAGGGTCTGACCGCTGATAAGTATTCAAACTACTCTCTATGGAAAGCCTTGAAGTCCATAAAGAAACCTGTAATGCACTCGCCGCCAATTAGGAAAGCTAACGGCGAATGGGCTAAAGAAGACAAAGAGAAAGCAGAATTATTTGCCGATCACTTAGAGGAAACGTTCAAGCCGTTCGATGGACAACCGTTGATCGAAGATCCGAATGATAATCCGGCACCCGACAACTTTAAAGTAAAAACCGTATCCCTGTCCGAACTTCGAATGATAATAAAAAAATTGAAAAATAACAAGGCTCCGGGATATGATTTAATCACTGGCGAAATTTTGAAAGAGCTACCGAAAAAAGTGCTGGTTAAGTTGCTCTACATTATAAATGCTTCTTTAAGACTGTTATATGTTCCAAGGCAATGGAAAGTCGCCGAAGTTATTATGGTTCCGAAACCGGGGAAATGTGCAAATGACAAGAAATCATATAGACCCATTTCACTTCTGCCAATAATATCTAAGGTCTTCGAGAAACTTCTGCTGAAACGATTGCAACCAGTAATTGAAGAAAAACACTTGATCCCGGATCATCAATTCGGCTTTCGGATCAAACATTCCACAATCGTTCAGGTGTATCGAATAACGAACGAAATTGAAAAAGCTCTAGAAGGGAAAAAAATATGCTCTAGCGCTTTTCTCGACGTATTGCAAGCCTTCGACAAGGTATGGCACGAAGGACTAAGGTATAAGCTAAGGGTAATCTTACCAGAAAAGTTGTACAGAATATTAGAATCTTATCTTGAAAACAGACTTTTCCGTGTTAGACACACACGGGAGTGAAAGTGTTCTCGGTCCAATCCTGTTCCTGCTCTACACAAGAGATATACCACAAGATGAAGGGACTGTTGTAGCAACGTTCGCAGACGACACGGCTATCCTCGTAACGGATGAATCAGTCGAATCATCAACGGGAAAACTCCAACGAGCTTTGAACAAAGTATGCGAATGGACAAAAACCTGGCGAGTAGTCCTCAATGAGACAAAATCAACGCATGTCAATTTTACATTAAGAAAGATAAACAACTTACCTATATCCATTAACTCGGTGCAAATACCGTACGCAAACGAGGCAAAATATCTAAGAATGACCCTAGACACAAAACTTAAGTGGAAACCACACGTTAAAAAGAAGCGCGAAGAGCTCGAAATCAGATTTAGAGAAATGTATTGGCTACTCGGAAGATACTCGAAGTTAAGCATATACAACAAACTGCTTCTGTATAAGCAAGTGCTAAAACCGTCTTGGACATATGGTATACAACTTTGGGGTTGTACCAAACCAAGCAATATGGCTCTACTGCAAGCATTTCAAAACAAAATACTAAGAGCAATCGTGAATGCTCCTTGGTATATAAGAAATAGTGATATTCACAGAGATCCAGGAATTGCTACCGTGAGGGACGAAGTAACAAACTTTGCTCGCAAACTTCGTACCCGTCTTCATTTTCATTGCAATAATGAAATAATCCGTACTATGGACGTGACAAACCTTGAGCGCCGACTACAAAGAACAAGACCTTTCGACCTAGCGCCGTAAGGAAAAACCGCATGCAATGACGGTATTAGTAGGTGCCTTCACTGGAAGGCTACCTACCTAACGCGATTAATACTACAGAAGCGTAAACTACTCGTTAAGGCAACTTAGTCGTAGTCATCACAAAAAATGAAAAAAATGAGAGAAACGAATTTCTACTACTATGAGTATGCGCAGCCGGTTCTCATAGTGCCTCTCTGAGGGGGTGAGGTTTAGCCCGTAGGCATATACTGACTAGCACTGATGGCATTGTCAGATATATGAATCGGGCATAACCAATGGTACGGACCATTGGTATCTTTTGAAGATTCCTGCACCTCCAGGCGCAACCAAAAAAAAAAAAAAAAAATCGTTTGCCCCATCCTGAAGAAAGCAGACCCTGTGAACTGCGTCAACTACAGAGCTATAATATAAGTCTCCTCAACATCGCATATAAGATCCTGTCTGCCGTATTATGTGAACGCCTAAAACCGATCGTCAACGATAAGTCTTCATCAGTGTGGATTTAGGCCGGAAAAGTCCACCATTGACCAAATATTCACACTACGGCAAATCTTGGAAAAACCCATGAATGTAAAATCGATATGTATCACCTATTCATAGATTTCAAATTTACCTATGATAGCGTGTATAAGGACGAGTTATACAGAGCCATATCTACTCTTGACATCCCTGCCAAGCTTGTCCGTTTGTGCAGAATGACGACGGAGAGCTCTCGCTGCTCCATCAAAGTCGGTAAGAACATCACCGAACCGTTCGATGTCAGAAAAGGTCTTAGACAAGGTGACGTGCTATCATGCGATCTCTTTAACATAGTACTTGAGATCAATATTTTTCAAGTCTACAACTACTTGCTTACGCCGATGACATTGACATAGTCGGAAGACCTCAGCGGGCAGTCAATGGGGCATTTGCGAGTATTGAGATCGAGGCAGCAAAGATGGGTTTAGCGGTCAATGAAAGCAAAACAAAATATATGCTGTCTACAAAAAAGGATACCCATCATCGGCATCTTGGACTGAACACCACAATAGATAGATATCATTTTGAGGTAGTAAAGGACTTTGTCTACCTAAGCTCTATGGTGTCCTCTGCAAACGACATCAGCAGGGAGATCAAACAAAGAATTACTCTTGCCAATCGTTCTTTTAATGACCTAAGACGAGATCAATCATTGCGTAAGCGTAGGGTGGATGAAGTGAGAAAAATGCCACCTAAGTTAAAGGGAAGGCTCTTCACCGCAGTTGTGCGTCCAGCCCTCACATACGGTTAACAATGTTGGACAATGTACAAAAAGTATGAGAGTAAATTAACGGCAGCTGAGATGAAGATGCTATGCGACAGCAGGAATGACAAAGCTTGAACGAATAACAAGTTCGAAGATCCGTGGAAGCCTTCATGTCAAGGAAACCATCTTACGAAAGATAGAACGTTACCGGATCAGCTGTTATTGCCACGTTCAAAGAAGAGATCATTTGAACCCTATTAAAAAGGCCACATCAATGAACGTTCCAAAGACATCACGAGACAGGAGAGGCAGGCCTATAAACGCCTGGATCACACAAATGCGACGACATCGGCATTTCGTTGGCCTCAGTAACCGAGTGATCTAAAATCGGGAGGCCTGCCGATATTTTCTGTGGTCAAAAAATGCGAACCTCACAGGCATATCAGTAGAAATGCGGTGAAGTGGAAGGGTTATGATCCCTTGTTTTCGGGTCATAACCTCGCCGAAATAGGAAGAAGCGGAAGAGAGCTGATTTCGCATGCGGGTGCTAAATTTGAAATCCGGGAAACTTCTTCCAGTAGCAAAAAGAAATATAAAAATACAATAGTGTGCAAAATAATAAGTGTGTGCTTAACAATCCTCTAAAATGGAGTAATGAATTATTTTGTACTTTTAAACTATACTATTACTTAAATAAATAAATGTCATCATTATATTTTTTTTTTAAGAACGTTATAAACTCGAATTTCTGCTGTGCAAAAAAATATGTAGGTTATGAAAAAAAGTTCCAAGAAATTATTTTAAGGTCTCAATATGTCACAAATGTACTTCTAGAAGTATCAAGCTTTAATATTTTGTCTTCCATTCAATTCAATTCAATTTAATTTATTTAAGTTTGGGTGTATAAATCCATCCATCCTTCCATCCTTTTCTTTTTATAACCGATCGACATCTTTTTAGCATTGAATTCACAAATTTCTGGCATCTTTTTTTGGAATGGATTTCCAAGATTTTTCTATAGTCTGACACGTTTTTTCCCTATTTTTATATTTCGAGTGGCCGAGAGCCCTCTTGACATCACTCCATAGATTTTCTATGTGTAGTTACATAATCAATATTCAGTTAGTTTTATAGTAAATTATTAATTTTTAGATACAAATTAAGCACAATTTATAAGTTTGAAATTGATATTTTTAACACTTCCCCGCAATTACAAATTTTCAAGCCAAGATCGTCCATATGTCTGTAATGTTTAATCGATGTGAGTCCTTTAGAAAGCATCTTTAGTCATCTGCTTTCGCACCCCAGTCCGAATCCGTGTAACCAATTACATCCTTTCTGGTCCCTCTAAAAACAAGTCCTTAGTCTTTTGTTCCCTTAAGATACCTCAGCACTCTTTTTGTTGTAACTGCTGGGTAAAGTAGAGAACCACTTAATTGCTGATAAGGTAACTTATTAGAATATCCCTCCTTTATTTCAGTATCAGCACACATTTTCTTTTTTAGCTTGCTGTTCGAATATAGTGCTGTATTTACCGGATTTGAATCGTCCATATTGAACCGCTTCAGTAGATCCCGTATATACATACTTCCTTTGACACATAGTAGTATCCCCATTGGCCTTTTGATTGAACTCAATACCCAAAAAGTAATATATACCCATATCTTTCAACTGAAATTTAGACTTAAATTTTTCTTTAAATAATTCTATTTGCTTCACACTATTTGATCCAATAATGATGTCATCAACATAAACTGCGATGATTATGGTATCACAATTTTTCATAGAAGTATAGATACAAGGATCCGCAGCTTACGGTTTCATTCCCATTTTCAAAAGTTCTATCTACCAGATTACTTAAGCGCGTAAATTGCTTTCTGTAAGTGACATACTTTATCTCCTCCAACGTGCTCACCAGTAAGTTTAAAATACATTTCAGGTATTTCCATATAAATTGTTTCATCTACTTTTCCGTTCAAATAGGCGGCAACAACGTCTAATTGGTGTAAGATAAGCCCCTATTCAGCCGCCAGAGCAATCAACATACGAATAGAGCACTGTCGGGCTACTGGAGCAAATGTCTTCTTAAAATCAACGCCTGATCGCTGAGAGCATCCTTTAGCCACCAAACGCGCCTTCCTTCTACATATTCCACCTTTTGAATCTGTTGTTGTCCTATAACGTTTTCCCCTTTCGGACGATCTTCTAAATTCCATGTATTATTCGCTTTATGGGCTGAAGGCTTCTCTTTCATGGCCTTCTTCCATTAAACAGCATATGCATTATTCAAAATATCATTAACACTTTGGGGATCATAAAATAACATACAAGAAGCGTCTATGAAAATGTCAGAGTCCTACGAACCCAAAATCCTATCTTCATTCACGTGCTGTTCTGAGTTATTTCTATACTCATCTTCTCCTACAGTTACCCTGATGTCTTGATCCTCATCAGTTTTACAATTTTCAACTTCGTTTCCAATTTTATCACCACCACTTTCAACTTCATTCGGTTCATACACTATTCCATTATCTTTATCCTCCTTCATAACATATAGCTCTAGCAATACTTCCAATTCTTCATTGTTTGAAACCTCGTAAGAAAATCCTTGACCACCAAGCAAATCTTGTTTGAAAAATACAACATCTCCATTCTTAATTGTCTTTCTAGTTATATATATATTTGGCGCAACAGCTCTTTAAAGTGCCAGGGCCTAGCTTCTCGCAACCACTCATGTTGTGTGCGTTATATTTTTCACACGAATGGAAGGGACCTACAGTTTAATGCCGACTCCGAACGGCGATTTGAGAAGCTTTTTTCATGACAACAATACTCTCGGATGTTTGTCACACGCTCGCGAGAGGTGGGACCGTGGAAAAAACTTTTTGGTGTTTTCTGGGATTCGAACTTGGAACCTCATGCGTAGTGATCCGACACACTAACCACTTACGCCACGGCGCCCACGGGATTGTTGACTGACAATATAACCTATAAGCTTTCGCATTTTAGCAGTATCCCACAAATATGTATTTCTTAGACTTGGCATCAATAAATTACTAATTTTTAGATACAAATTGAGCACAATTTTTTATTTATTTATTTATTTATTTATTGTTAACATTAGTGACATACACATTAAGAAAATAATCCTTATAATTAGTGATGCATATAATTAGGAGTTTTTAAATAAAAGGCAAAAAACATATTCAGTATTATATAAAAAGAAAAGAATGTATAAAATTGTAGAATTCAAATTTCGAGTTTAAGTTAAATTTAAAAAAATTATCTCTTTTTCTTTCTCTTTGCCCATTTACTCAGTAGAAAAATGAACTATCTCGGTGTCTGCAAATATTCTAAAAGTATGTCCCGAAAGTTTCTCAGATGATAGCTTCTCTTTACACGCATAGGTAAATAGTTCCAAGAATTAATAGTGTGATGAAAGAATTGATTTTGTGACGAGGCCGACGTTGATCTCGGTAATATAAAACCCACTACTCGCGACGAATTAGTTTGCTGTAACTTAGAGAACAAGTATGAAGGTTCCTTTGAAGTGATTAATTTGTGAAGAAACATAATCGATCTAAAGTCTAAGTAGTTATCGAGAGAGCAACCCAATATTTTGCATTTATATGTGGATACATGATCATATCGCCTAAGACCATATACATAGCGAGTCACATTATTAAATGCTACGTTCAATTTCCGATTTGAAGCATAGTCCCGTTTAGGAAAGAGTTCGCATCCATAAGTTATCAATGGGACAATTAAAGTTTTAGCTAGCATAGCTCTAGTGGAAACAGGTGTATACGATTGTGAGTGGTATAACGTGCGCAGGGTTGCGTAAATTCGAGAGCAGATTTTGTTAATATGTTCGTCCCACTTCAACGTACGATCAACGACTATACCTAGATTAACTGCTTTATTAACGTAAGTTAATGCAAATGAGGCAAGTTTGACAGGGGTCAATGATAAGGTGTCAATGATTTTTTTATAAATAACTATGCACTGTGACTTTTTAGGGTTCAAGCTTAAGCCATTACTAGCAGCCCACATCGATATTTGCATAAGATCGTAATTAATATGTTCAACAGCAGAATTGATACTATCAATAGGAGACGCCAGGTATAATTGAACATCATCGGCAAACATGTGAACATTACTATATTTAATAACACTTGGAAGATCATTGATATATATTGAAAATAAGAGTGGCCCCAGAATGGATCCTTGCGGAACTCCTCTTGTCAATGGCAGTGCAGAGGATATCTTATCATCCACGAAGACTCTTTGTTTCCTGTTAGTCAAATAGGAGTGTATAAGACCTGCTGCCGAATCGGAGAAGCTGAAGGAGTTCAGAAGTTTATTAGATAGGCTAGCATGATTGACAGTATCAAATGCTTTTGAAAAATCTAGAAGTGTTAGGAGTGAGATTTTCTTGGCGTTCATAGAAACTCGGATATCATCTGTCACCTTAAGCAAAGCAGTAACGCAGCTATGTTTTTCTCTAAACCCTGACTGTAGAGTACATAAGAGATTGTTTCGCTTTATAAATGCAGAGATCTGCCAGAATGCTAACCTTTCGAAGACTTTTGAAAGATATGGAAGGATCGCTACAGGCCTATATTCCACTGCAGCGGAAGGTGATGAACGCTTCTTTGTAGTGGGTATGACTTTCGCATGTTTCCATTGAGTCGCAAAATTAGATGTAAGGAAAATTGTATTATAAATATGTGTTATAAAAGGAAGAATTTTGGGAAGGATCATTTTTATAAACAAAGGATGTATTGTGTCATACCCCATTGCGTTAGATTTTATACTAAGAATTGCCTTAACCACATCAGTTTCATCACATCTGGAGAAGTATAAAGGAGTAGCTCGCATATCTGAGCTCGCTGCTGAAGTCGTTGTATCCAAAACTCCAGATGGAGATACAGATGATATATCAGCAAAAAGTTTGTTTAGCTCATCTACGTCGACAGATTCTGGTGCTGTATTTTGGATCTTTCCCGTGCACGATTCTCTTATATTTCTCCAAAGCATTTTCGATGGTAGTTTACAATTCAATTTCTTTGAGAAATATTTCCGCTTCTCTTTTTTGATAAGATTTGTTACAGAGTTTCTTAGATTTTTATACACCAAGTATAATTCGGGGACTCGGAAACGTTTCCACCGTATGAAAGCACAATCCCTTAGCTTAATCCAATTGACTATTGTATCTGAGATCCATGGGCGTCCAGGATTTTTCAGTAATTTTGATCTGTATGGAACACATTCATTAAAGATACGCCTTATATTATATTGAAGAAACTCCACTTGATCTATGCTTGATGGCATTTGATATATCAGATACCAATGTACACTATCTAATTTGAGTGGCAGATTGTTGCAATCAACACTTCTAAAATCCCAAAAAGATACAATCTGTGGACAGGAGTTTGAAATTGATACTTTTAACACATACCTTCCTCAGCAAATGGCAGTATCACATTTTCCAATATGTTAATGTAACCTTTGGTGTTCAAGACGCCTTTAATCCGGTGAATAGGACCCGTGCTGTCTTCACGGTATATTGTGGTTTAAACTCTTTGCTTTTTGGTCGTCGCACATATCTTTTGGTAAAATCTGATCCAAGATTGATTTTGGACTCGTCAGACCACAGAATATTTTTGCACTTTCCCTTACTCCAATTAATATACTGCCGAGCAAATAGCTTTCGCCTTAGATGGTGACGAGTGGTCAACAAGAGGACACCTAGCGGGCAAATTGTTACTCAGCAACCTTCTTCTTATGGTCGAGGAGTGTACTTGCAGGCCCAGATTTTTATTTTTATTTTGGTAGACGTAACAAACGGATCCTTTTTTGCCATTATGATAATCTGCCGGTCAGTTTGGATGGTGGTTTTTCGTGGTTTGCCTCGCGATTCTTTTGTTTTCCGCCATTTCAGGACATTAGTAACCCCATTCTGAGAGCAGCTAATAGTTGCGGAAACATATTTCTACGCTCTGCCCTGGTACCTCAATTTTCCTATTTCATCGCTGCAAAGCTTCTTGCGTCCCATTTTTGGTCGTTCTATTACCACAAGTAAGTAATTATCATAAAAATAAATTATAAATAAAGTTCCAAGACAAACAATCATCAATTTTACCTTAAATCACGATGCAATAGAAAATTCTTGTAATGCACATATTTTTGAAAATGTACAATCATTCAAAAAAACAATACACACCTATTATTTTGCACACCACGGTATATGTACGAGTATATATTGTAAGAATAAGTTATTTTTTAGAATATCCTGGTAAATTAAAATCTAACCAAGCAAAGTTATATGTACATATGTACCATAGTTAAACTTTAAAAATTCGCCCTTAAGTGCACAATATATTCCTTCGCCGGCTTTCAATACAATCTTACAAATAAACGATTTAGATCTCTTGAACAAAAACATCAAGCTGCTGTGATTGTCTCCAGTTGTAATAAATCAATCCTCCGGAAGCAGCGACGTACCCGGATCCTCGTTCTGGGGGTATAATAAGAGAAACTGCCCCTTCAGGTTGGGGGTTGTGCCGTCGGGATATCTTCCCTACCACATAAAAAGCAATGGTTCCGAAACAACCAATAGCCTAGGATAAGTATGACTTAGCTGTTGACGTCCCCAGCGAACGCAGACCACGTGCAGTCGAACAATTAGCAGAGATCCTATACTGCTATAAAGCAAATATAACCGTCATCCAGGAAGTGCGATGGAATGGGCCGGCCAAAAATAGGATGAAAAATTGTAACATATACTACAGCGATTGCTACTGAGACAACTAGCAGCGCTTATTCGGATGCGGATTGGTATACGCGCAAGAAGTCTTTAGCTTCCGACACATGATCGAGCGTATTATGACAATACGGATCAAGGCTAAATTCACTAAAATTAGCCTGCTATGTTCAAATGCTCCCACGGAACAAAAGTACATTGCCCACAAAGTACATTGGTACATTGGTAAAGCGCGGACTTCCACTATTCATGCTTAGTTTTGATAAAGACGAAAATAAAGATGTTATATATGGTATCAAGACTATTCTAAACATCGTGGTCAAAATCGAACCTATGCATAAGAGCTCCAGATCGATCCCGCAGTGTAAGCGCTGTCAAGGCTTCAATCATACGCAGACTTACTGCCAGAAAGAGCCGCGATGCGTTAAATGCGCAGGCAAACATCTCTCGGAAGAGTGGCACGTAAATAAGCAAACACCAGCCACCTGTACAAACTGCAAAGGTAAACATCCTGCGAACTATCGAGGTTGCGAAGTGGCGAAAGAGCTTCAAAAACGCCGCGATGCGCTAAAAAATTCGATCCGTCCGAATATGAAACCAATCAAGAACAGACCCAAAATAGCTACGAAAAAAGCAGCGAAAGATAGAAAGTCCGTCAATATTGACTTAAGATCGGTTAATGATAAAAAATCCGAAAGTAATAGAGATAAGGTGACAGAAGCCAAATCTCCGAATATTGGCGTGCAGTCTTATGCTCAAGCGGCGAAGACAGTTAAGGGTACGTACACGACCGACAATTCACGGGAGATCAAAGCAAGAAACCGTCCAAACTTTAATGTAAAGACTCCTACTTATGTTGCGACATTGAAAAATGGTGATAGAGGTAGTTCAGAAGATCATGTATCCAATGTTTTTTCCCTAATTCTTGCGAAACTTGAAGAGCAATGCAAAACAAATAAACTAATTTTCGAAACACTAGTTGCACTAGAAAACAACATTCATAACACGCGCACTTCAACCAGAATATGAAAGAAATGCTTAAAATTCTTATTTGGAACGCCAACGGGCTCATACAAAGACTCGACGAGTTAGAAATATTTATCCGAGAAAAAGATATTGATATATACTTAGTCTGTGAAATTCATCTGACAAAGCAATCGAATATTAAGATAAGGGGATATAGCGTGTATCACGCCTTTCACCCATCGGAAAGAGCCAGAGGTGGATCATCCTTGTTTATAAAAGAATCTATCGAACACTTAGCAAAAATAAAGATGGAATTAAAAGCAATGCAAGTAAGCACGGTACGCGTTAGAAATAGACATTTTGCTTTCAACATTTCGTCTACATATTGTCCACTGCGATATAAACTTGAAGAAAGTGATTTCACAAACATCTTCAACTTTCTTAAACCAAATTTTATTATTGGTGGTGACTTCAACGCGAAACACCCCTTCTGGGGCTCAAGGTACGCCTCTCAGAAAGGTAGAAAGCTTTATAATGCGGGTATGCAATTCAGTTGTGATTTTTACTCGACGGGTAAACCAACATATTGGCCAACTGATAGAAATAAAATACCAGATCTGATTGATTTCTTTGTTGTTAAAGGAATATCTGGCAACTGTATAAAAGTTGAAGAAAGCTTTGATATCTCCTCTGATCATTCTCCAATCATTATGACGATAAGCGATGCTCTGATCAAAAAAGTAGGACCGGCCAGATTAACCGGCGCGAAAACTAATTGGGATCGCTTTAAAAAAGATATTGAAGCAAATATTGAGCAGAGCGTATCACTTAAAACACCCTATGAACTTGAAGTTGAAGTAGATCGCTTCGTCGAAATCTTACAGGATGCCGCGTGGAAGAATACTCCCAACCCAAAGAGAACCCCGGCCAGTTACATTCAAACTTATCCGCAGGAAATAAAAGAGATGATTAAGGAGAAGAGAAAAGCGCGTAAAAGATGGCAACAAACTCGGGCTCCGCAACATAAAGCACATCTTAACCGTTTGTGCAACTCACTAAAAAGATCTATTAAAGACCTTAAGAATAATGAAATACAAACTTACCTAGAAAGTTTAACGGCAGAAAAAGATTCTAACTATTCGCTTTGGAAGGCTATAAAAGGTATTAAAAAACCTCAAATTCAAGCCGCGCCAATTAGGAAAAATCAAGACGAATGGGCCAGGCATGATAAAGAGAAAGCGCAAGTTTTTGCCGCCCACCTGGAAGAAACTTTCAAACAGTTTGATGGACAAGCTCTTAATGAAAATATAAATACGTTGTATATAGCGTAATAAGAAATGCAACACTTACCGAACTTAAGGAAGAAATAAAGAAACTTAAACCTAATAAAGCTCCTGGATACGACCTAATTACGGGAGAGGTTCTTAAAGCACTACCAAGAAAAGCTCTTATTAAGCTTCTGTTCATTATAAACGCCGCGATTAGATTAGAATATGTTCCCAGTCAATGGAAAGTCGCGAAGTTATAATGGTCCTTAAGCCTGGAAAACCGCCGAATGAAAAAACGTCTTATAAACCGATTTCGCTTCTTCCAATTATATCCAAAGTGTTCGAGAGAATATTGGTTAGGCGAATACAGCCGGTAATAGAAGAAGGGCATCTCATCCCTGATCATCAATTCGGATTCAGAAGTAAGCATTCTACAGTTGAACAAGTACATCGAATAATACATGTAATCGAAAAATCACTTGAAGAAAAAAAGATTTGTTCAAGCGTATTCCTTGACGTTTCTCAAGCCTTTGACAAGGTCTGGCATGAAGTCTTAATGTTTAAATTACGATAAGTTCTGCCAGAGCATCTATATAATATTTTGAAGAACTACCTTATGAATAGGCTATTCCGCGTCAAATGTGGAAACGAATATTCTGATTTTAAGGAAATAATGGCTGGGGTGCCGCAAAGAAGCGTTCTTGGTCCAGTCTTATATCTATTATACACTCGTGATATCCCGCAAGTAGAAGGCACTGAGCAAGCTACATTTGCCGACGACACTGCTATCTTGACAGTAGGTAAAACGGTCGAAGATACTACAGAAAAACTGCAAGAAGCTTTGGATAGAGTAAATGAATGGACAAAGATTTGGCGAATCGCACTCAACGAGACCAAATCTGTTCATGTAAATTTTACTTATAAAAAAATAAATAATTTGCCGATCTTTTCAAACTCGGTTCAAATCCCGTTTGCAAACGAGGCTAAGTATCTTGGAATGACACTTGATACAAAGCTGAAATGGAAAACGCACGTAAAGAAAAAACGCAAAGAATTAGATAATAAATATAGAGAAATGTATTGGTTACTTGGAAAATATTCCAAGCTTAATATATATAACAAACTACTTTTATATAAGCAGGTGCTAAAGCCTGTATGGACATATGGTATACAACTCTGGGGTTGTACCAAAATAAGTAATATTAAAATTTTACAAACTTTCGAGAACAAAGTGCTAAGGGGTATTGTTAAGGCGCCATGGTATATCCGAAATAGCGATATCCACAGAGATCTTGGCATTAAAACAATCGAAGAGGAAATCAAAAACTACGCGAGAAAGCATAAAAGTCGACTAGAAAGTCAAGCTAATATAACAGTCCTCCAAGTTTTGGATGAAAGAAATTTACTTCGCCGTCTACAAAGAATCAAACCTTTAGACTTAGCGCGTTAAGTAACCGCGTCCAAACTGCGGAGCTAGCAGGAACTTCTAATGGGAAGGTACCTGCAAAACGTCATTATTTCGTGAAACGAAAACTACTTGATAAGTCGAATACTTAGTTGTAGTAAAAATAAAAAAAAAACAAGTCTGTTTTGAAGGGAGGTTTTTTAGTGGGTAAGAATCCCACACTACTATGAGCACGCGCTGTCGATCCTCATAGTGTCTTGTTGAAGATTTTCACCTACCCTCGGAGAAAAAAATTGCTCTTCGACAACGAACAATGTCTCAATGTCCAATATCGTATTGGAGGATTTTAACACCAAAATAGGAAAGGAAGACGTCTTTGGTAGAACAGTCGGTACATACAGTCTTCACGACACCACTTCTGACAACGGACTAAGTACTATGGGTGAGCTAAATGGAGGTGCTTCTTGGGTAAGGCACAGGTTCACCCCGAACTGTTGTGAGTAAGTACTCGTAAGTATGCATCAGAACAATATCAAGAGAAGCGAAATGTACTTTTATTTTCTTTTCCGAAAACACCAAAATACTTTTGAGTTTTTCATTTTGTGAGATTATATTACTTTTCGAAATTCTCTTATTATCTGTCATTCTGTAATTCTGGCATTCATGTAAACGCCAATGTGTCTGCTGTTGTGATTATAAAAATTAAAGTTGTTTTTAAACAATGACACGTAGTGACAAGGGTCTCTGTACGTCATTGTTTTATGTCGTTTGAATGGTAGTGTCACTATGAGTCACTCGTGTAAATCCAACATAAGGCGAGCAACTTAAGGAAACCTGCTGCGAGAAAAATTTGCAAAATATTCTAAAAATGTTTTAAGGAATATTTCCCCCTTTAAAAGATCTTCTTTCTCATTTCTCAGCCTTCGTCTGTAGGGCAGAAGAAAACTTTTGATGGAATGAAAAAGAATTTATTATTTTATTTTAATTGTTTGGTCCCAAAGACTGTGATGATAGTGATAAGAATCATTTAAAAAATAATGATAATGAAAAGCGATGGAAGAAATTTATGGAATAAATTTCATCGTTCTACTTCTCTTTAAGTCCACTTTTGCATGGTTGAATATTGCCAAAGAAGGTATCAATATTCAGATATGTGCTCATCGTATAATCCTATTTTAGAAATTAAAATGAAGGATGATCTTTATTCTTTGAACGTTGGAGAAAGTTAGTTATCATTCAATTTCGGTTATTACTGGATTATGGTTGGACCTTAACACACATGTGTTAAATCGACCGAGGTATCTCTTGTTGACCTGATTGGCTGGCACATGTATTTCAGAAGTCTAGCAATAGTCCCTTAGAAGGCGAACGTGCAGCAGATGAATTCCCCTGATACCACCAAATGCCTTATTTGAGCTACTCCGACATAAGGTGCGTCAGGGTGGTGAAAAAAAAGAAAAGATCGTAGCGGATAAGCCCTTAATGGGTCAACGGGAGCTTTTATATTCTCCAAGCATGTTACTGGCGTCGATACATCCGGCCACTCGTTCTGGGTGCTGGAAACAAGGATCTGTCCATTCAGGAGCATCCATTATACAAAAAAAAAAAAAAAAAGCCGCAAGCCTCAGATGAGGATAATAACACTGTTCTTGACGTTGGTTTTCGAGTCTGCATGTATAATGTTAGGACTCTCTTTAAACCACGTGCAGCCGAACAACTTGCGGAGGCCCTATTAGGGTGCGGATTTGTTGGCTGAAGCAAGAAGTATTTGTATTTATTTCTTTATTCTTAAATCATTAATCTTAAAAAAACCTAACAATAGGTGCTATACATTTAACAATATTGAAGGTAAGAATAAATTTAATATTTGTATTAAAATAGGGTTGTCAATGTCACTTCAAAATTGAAAAAAGGCTAGGTATACACAACTTTATTTATAAATGTCTTAAAATTATCAAATAAATTTAAAATGTTCTATTGTTTGAGCTTAAGTCAGTCATACTTATGAGCGAACGTCTGATGATAACTTGCATTAAAGCTAGATTCTTCAACATCAGCCTTAAATGCGTTGTCACACCCATAGATGAAATTGACGATGCTGCCAAAGAAAGCTTCTATAATCTCCTGAGCAGAGCGTTGAAAGAAAGTCCTAAGTACGACCTCAAAGCAAAGAATAGAACATAATGGATATTTAGTAGAACGATCATGTACAGGGTGGGCAGAAAGAACTCTCCAATTTGGGATGCTAATATAACAAAAAACAAACAAGATATCAAAGATATAACTTTATTTCTAAATAATACACATAATGCAGTTTTTAAATTAAGTTTTAAAAATTACGTCACTCAACTGACGGCTCATGGTGAAGAATTCTGCGAACACTTCGATTCGATAAGCTCAATGCCGCTGCGTGTTTGCGTGCAGAACGCCGTGGAGATTGTTGAATCGAAGCCCTGACAGCGGCCACATTTTCCGCTCCTGTTGAAGTAGGAGGTCGTCCAGGAGACTTCGTTTTGAGTGCAAAGCCTGTTTCTCTAAAGTTTGACACCCAATGGCGTATTGTTTTTTTGTCAGGAAGGGACTGAGTGCGAAGTGTATGCGAAAAGCACGCTGCGTTGCAGTTGGCGACCCGCCATTTTTAATGAATTCTTCGACAACAAACGCACGGTGTATTCCCGTCCAAACCATTATGACAACTGAAAACCGCATGATTGCCGCTGCCTATCGCCGCCTCCCGCGCTTTGCTATTCCCACCCTGACCTTATCTACGTTCTCTTTAAATCAGGAAGTTCTTTCTGCCCCACCCTGTACTCTACATGCATCCGCTCTACATGACCCAGCCATCTTAGTCGCTGTATATGAACTTTTCTCGCTAAGTCGATGTTGTTGTATAACCTATATATAATAGTTCGCCATTGGACCTTCTCCTGCCTCTACGCCATACAGCAGGACTAAGATTAATAGTGTCTTATACAGAGTTACCTTGGTGGGAAAAATCGCATCATCACCTCCCCGTGGTGCCGCTGGATAGCTATCTGATAGTGAACTAACGATGAGCGTATGCTGAGTCTGACGATATATGGGTAGCTGAACACTCGGACCTGCGTAAGCACATCTGGGTGAACTTCAGCGCGCATATGTTTAACCGGACGAGGCATCTCTTGTTGACCTGATCGGCTGAAATATGCGTCTCAGAAGTCTGACAAGAGGTCCTCGGAAGGAACCGCACAGATAAGGAACTATCAGGCTGTTGACGATCGGTTGTAGGCGTTCGCATAATACGGCAGGCAAGATCCTATATGCGATGTTGAGAAGACTTGTACTTTCGTAGTTGACGCAGTTCAGAGGGTCTCCTTTCTTTAGGATTGGAAAAACGATGCTGAGATTCCATTCATCGGGTATACTTTCGTGCGACCAAATTTTACCGTCGGCCGTCGGCTTCAGTCGCTTTGTTGGATATTGGTCATCGTCGCCGTTTATCAGTCTACAGAAGTGTTCCTTCCATATCCTCAGCACAGACTGCGATTTTTACTTACTTTACTTATGCCCTGTATCACTGTGGGTCCCAGAGCCTCTAATACGCCTACGCCCCATCGTGCAGGGTTTCTGGCAATGTATCTCAGCTCTCCCCAACGTTTCCTCAATTGCCGTGCCTCCTTCTCGACTATTCTGCGTCATGTGCTCCTCGGCCCGACAGGTCTTCTACCATCCTGGGTTAAAGAGTTCCATTGCATAGCATGGTTCGCTATGGAACTGTCACCTTTTCGGAACGAGTGCCCAATCCACTGCCACTTCCGTCGTTGAATGGTTGTGCCTATTGGTTCCTAACCCATTCTCTGGTAGAGATGTTAATTAGAGATACGATTTTGCCAGAAAGTCCTTAAGATATTGCGCAGGCATCTATTGACGAACGTTTGCAGCTTTCTGCGATTCTGCTATTATACTACCCGTATATTACCATTTTCGTCCCTGCAGGTTTCTGTCCTAGTTTTGAGTCTCTTAATCTCCTCGGCAGTAAGTAAGTAAGTACTTAGAGCTCCCGAGCTTATACGCAAAGCCTTATACTAGCAAAGCCGCTTTGTACGAATTTTATTTTTCCGCATGTGCTTGCCGGTGTTATGAACTCTTAAAAAATACAAAAACGAAACACTTAGAATGAACTTCACTTTATTACATTTAACTTACGACTAACTTATTAACATAATGAAATTAATGATGAGACTTCAAGTTAACAGAACATATACAGTAAAAGATGCTGGAGCTGGTGATGCTAAGCAGTTTTTTGTATGTACTACACAGGGCGTTGGAGATGTGCAGTTAGGTATGGAGCACATATGCAACTCCGGCATTCTTCATCAAATCAGGGGTTTCATTGTGGTGACTGAGAGAATTGCAATACATCAGAGGCGGCATCTCTGATGGGTTGTTGGCCACGTTGTCACTGGTCTTCCGCATTTGCTACTATTTGCTACTGTTGGTAAAGGACTTAAATTGATATTAAAAGATACTCTCCCTTGTCGAGGAGATGTGCTGCTGTCATTTAAAATAAGGAACACTGCACAAAATATTGATAAGTTACTTATATTTTGCACAGCCGATTTCAAACTTCTTTATGTTCTACATGAAAGAAATTGGAGGTGGCAATGGACACAGTGTGAACACTACTGCAAAGGCGTAACACTGGCAGTAGCTTGGTCATATCGCTGGAAAAATTGTATAAAAAAAAATATTGGATGATTGATTTGTCTATAACGTCGGTAATCGCAAAAAAAAATACTGTGAATCAGAAGCAGAGGCAAAAAATAATAGAAAATCTACCCAGTTATCTGGATGCCATCCCCGAAGTTTCAATGAAGCATAAACAGCTGAACGTCAGACCACTTCACCAAACCTTTCTCTCTCTATCTATCCTTTCCAAGGCACGCACTGTGTAAGAACATGTTAAGGGTATTCATAACCCCTTGAGTGCGCGCAAATTAAAAAAATTAATTATAAAACTGTGAAATGAAACAATGTAAAAGTTTCCGAATGTTTTCCTTCCCTAGCACGAAAAATGTAGGAACACAATTTTACTGAGGTGCTGAAATTAACGGTTTGTTTATATTTTGCACAATACTGTATACACGAGTATATAGAAAGTGTCGAGTGAGATTTTAAATCTTTTTTTTTTGCACACAGTACGTCATAAAGAGAATCTTTCCAACACATTAAAACGTATGCACCAGGCTGCCATATGAACATATGGTAGTACATTTGTGCCCATTTGCGTTTACCTTTAACATTTTTTTATGTTGCTGCTATTTCAACGAACTGACATTCGTCCTTCTGCCTTACACAAAATCATAATATACATACATATGTGCTTACTTCTGAATGCATGTTATTCGTAACACATAATATTATTTAAAAAAGTATATGTGTTTCTTGAAAGTGGTTGGAAAAGCGCTAAAATAAAATTTCCATGCGATGAACACGATTAATTTCAAAGTTTTGCTTCCTTCATTATTTTTTATTTATTTTCTTAACATTTGCAGATAGTGCAATTCAAATTTTCGTAGAGCTGTAAAGTTTCTTAAACTTTGCCAGGAAAACACATCAAAGTTTGAATCTTACCTCAAAACTGAATGGTTAGAATCCATCCGAAGGCCTTCCTTGCAAGAAACGTGTTTGACGTTCTCTGATCCTACTGGGTGATGTACATATTTATCATAGTGTACAATTTTCTGTGTTGCACAGAAAAAAGGCTGTCGGTATAGTTTGACCTCCAGATGAATTCTTACTTTTTCGCGTTTTGAATAGACATCATAAAAAGTTGCACTGTACAGGGGGTTTTTGTTTAAGAAGGAAACCGACGCACGGGAGAATAATACTTGAGTTGAGACAAAAAAAAAATAAAAAAATTATAATAATACCGGGTATAAGGAGCCTTAATCTCTCACACTTCTCCGGAATATGGGTACAAGTCTCATTTGAGTTAAATGACTTACGATTTTATAATTTCTTAATGAAAAACAGAATTTTATTCGTTATAATAAAGCTGTATATAGTCAGATGGAGAATATAATTGGCTTTTCAGGTATACCTCGTGAATAAAATTTCGTTACTGATATAATTCCTAATTATTCAAGAAGTTATAGCACCATAAGTACTTAGTTTCACTTAAAACTGACTTCTACTCGCTACAACGGGGCCTTTTCTGTCCGATTTAACTGAAACTCATTTTATGAGTAATAGCATTTGAGGGTAGTTTCTTAAAACAAAAAGAAAACTGATTTTAATAAATATTCTCAAGAATCTATAAAACTGGATTTTTTTTTTTTATAAAAACTAAATCCAAATTTCAGAGCACTCAGATTTTTTGGTCCTACTACCAGGCAGAAACCTTTTTTGGTGCAGAGTTTGGGAAAATTTCGATGTTTTCGATTTTAACTACTTCATTCCACCGTCTAATTTTTTATTTTTTATTTTGTAGTCATCGTCGTAGACACTGTAGTCGGTCTGGTCATGCAGATTAAGAGCTATAAGCTAAGCATAAGGTGATTTCGGTGATGCCTCCCGTAGCGTAGCTTTGGCGCTTAAGATAAGATGTCATTGTTTACTGTATGCCGCTGTTATTCAAGCGATCCCTGCGGAAACTAGCTTGATTCGGCTCAGTACTACTTTAACTATTATTTTAAAAACCGCTGGGAAAACAAAAATAGCTCTACAGTTTCCGCTCCCTGCTAAGTTTTCCTTCTTTGTAAGTTTAATTATCATCCTTCTTTTCCCCACTTCGGGAAGCTTTCGTTGATGCCTCCCGTTGTACTCTGTATGAGAAAAAACAAATGTCGTCAGCGTAGTTTTGACCAGCGTTGCCTTTATGCGACTTTAGTCGCAATTTGGACCTTTTTTGACGGAAAGAGACTTTTTAAAAAACACCTCTTTTTGACCCTTTTTATTTATTTTTTGACACTTTTGGAGACTTTTTCGTATAAAAATATAAATTTGTGAATAATCTGATAAAGGGCGAGCCTACTACGCATTCAAATATTCATTAGTGTTGATTCATAATTGCTTGTTTTTTTTTTGTGCATGAGACTGTGGATGGTTCGTGTTTAGCGAATGATTCACAACTGCAAATGAGTGGATTCATGCAGTTCTCTGGTTCTAACGTCGTTACAATTTTTACGTTATTTGTTTTTGTTCCGACTTTTTTTGCTCCGTAACCCTTTTTTTGCGACTTTTTCAAATCTTTCAGCGGCAACCCTGGTTTTGGCGCTTAAGATAAGATATCATTGTTCACTGTATGCCGCTGTTGTTCGAAGAAATCCCTGCGAACATCTACTTGATTCGGTTCAGTACTACTTTAGCTATTATTTTAAAAACCGCCGGGAGAACTAAAATAGCTCTCCAGTTTCTGCACCCTGCTAAGTTTCCCTTCTTTGTAAGTTTAATTATCATTCCCTATCTTTTCCCCACTTCGGGAAAGCTTTCGTTTCACAAGCTATACAGCTGTGCGGCAATGCCATCAACTGACTGACTGAAGTAGTGACGGTATAGTCTAAGTGGCTTAAGACCGCGGCGAAATGCTTCAAATATTGAGCCGGTCCTCAAAGTTAACACGGGACTGTTTGGGCTCTTCAGAAGATGTGAAAATCTGATCACTTTCTAGTTCCTTTTTGATCCTATTGTTACATCTTACTGCTGCTTCCTTTACGTTTGCCACGTTTCACTCTATGGTGATCTTCCTTCTTTTTGATGAGGCATTGGGATTCCAGCTCAACTTTCACCACTGCTGAGACTCCTACAATTTGAGCCTTGGACTCTTCTACCAAAAATCTTCTTTGTTCTGTTTGCATAAACGTTATTCACAGCTATTTACAATGGTCGCTTAAATCCGGTAGAACTGCGTTGTTGATCATTTCTACTTCTTTGTCGAGATGATCCCTAAATTGTTAGCACACTTTGAAATCCCACCAATACATTTCGCTGGAATTATTTCGGACGGATACAGTATGAAGGTGAAAGTAAACTTTTATAAAACGGTGATCACGTAGTGCACCAGTATCAGCCTCACGCTTATTTCGGATATCTTAAATACAACTTTTAAAACCCCTGGTCCTTTTAAAACAAAGTGATCAATCTGATTGGATGTTCGCTGCCTTCCGCTTAAAACACATCTGATCTTATGGCAGGTGTTGTGCTCAAACAAAGTGCTTCCAATAACAAGGCAATTGACGCTGCAAAAATACACATGCGTTTGCCGTTGTTATTTCGCTCCTCGAGGCCATGTGTTCCATCACTTATTTGAGGTCTGTGCTATCGTTGCCACTTTGGCATTGAAATCTCTTATTACTGTAGTATCATGATGTCCTCGTTTAGTGTCTAGTTGTGTACAGCATTTAGCTGACTACAAGTCTTATCTTTTTCTTTCTCCTGGGTAGGGTTCTACTCTGCTCTGAAATCTGGCCGTCAATATCCTGTCGCTAGGATGGCTCCACAATATGAGGCTTTTAAGTGCCGTTGGAGGCAGCAGCAGTCCCACGCAGGGTTCGCGTTTACTTCAACCCATATAGATTGTGTCTTTCATTGAGAATTGACACTTGCCCACATCTAACTATCTAATTTCACTCAATTCCAATCTTTATTTTCACGATTGCGGCTCGCTGGGCAATAAACCAACATTTTGTGGCTAGAAAGCTCGCCATTCGTCCTATCCCATTTGCAGTTTCGGGAACAGGCCTTACTAACAGAGCTGCAAGACTGCAAGGTTTGCCCTCGTCATACATACATATATATGTTGTTAATCATAATTGTTTTTGTAACTATATATGAAATGTTTTGAAAGCTGTGTGTGTTGTATGGGTTTAATTAAATGTTTTTTGTTTAATTCAAAATTAAGAAATATAATAATTTTGCAACGTTTATTCAATGTTACCGCATATGTCCAAAGTGAACAACCGCACGCAGTGATGGTACTAAGAAGAAAGAGGCTGGTAAGATATTAAATAGCTAAAGTATAATACAAGATCAAAAAGCATACATAATAATGTTATTAAATACCACATTTGAGCATACAAAAATAAATGAATATTTCGCACCACAGCTCTTTAAGTGCCAGGGCCTAGCTTCTCACAACCACTCATGTTGTGTGCGTTATATTTTTCACACGAATGGAAGGGACCTACAGTTTAGTGCCGTATCCGAACGGCGATGTGAAAAGCTTTTTCGTGAGAACAAAACTCTCGGATGGTTGCAAGACGCTCGCGAGACGTGGGACCGTGAAAGAACTTTTTGGTGTTTTCTGGGATTCGAACTTAGAACCTCATGCGCAGTGATCCGAAACACTAACCACTTACGCCACATAGAGCATAGGAGATTATTATTGATGTTAACAGAACTTACTAGAAAAAGAATTACGGTTGATAAAAAAAGGACAATAGAAAGCAATTTCATGTTATTAACATATTGTACCTAACATTAATTAAATCTTCCCATAAACTCCAAAAAAAGGGAGCTGAAGGAAATATCTTCCTCGGTTGCTTATATAAACCATGCTATCCAGCTTCTTCGACAACAAAATACAAATAAGGGTGCAACCATCTTCAAAATAGCCACTTAAAGACGGAAGAATACTCTTAAGATTCGGTCGCCAAAGTTCATTAACAATGCTCAGAGCCAGCTTTTTGTGTGGAGGACGAACAAATTCTACATAGGTGGCGACAGCATTGCGAAGGACTTTTAAATGAACAGTTTCTCCGGCTATACTTTCCAAGGGGCACCCATAACTACGGAGAATACCCGACGAAGAGTCTGGTGAGGCGGTCAAATATTCCAAAAAAATAAAAAACGGTTGAGTCAGACGAGATGCCACCTGAGTTCTAATTGGGTTCTTCTGTTCTAAGAAGAACCTACACACCTACCTACCTGCTAGTGATTGTGTAACTTCTGAACCACTTGACCGATTGAGGTCATATTCCCACAATATATTTGTTTTGTCGAGGCAATTGTTCCTAGGATCCGGCAAGTGGCGCAAGTGATTTCAATCTAACCTCAACAATCATTTAATGCAATAAAAATTTGTCATTTTCAGATAATTGAAGTATCCATTTGTGAAGTGCAAAACGATTTGCAGAATATTAAACAACGTGCAAGTTTGTTCAATATATTAACTTAAGACATAAAAAGGAAGTACTGCTTTCTTATATTAATATTATTATTTATAGAAACATGCCAAAAGAAAGAACACAATAAAATATTGGTCGACGCACACGTCACAATTGAAATGCACGGTTCCGTGATTCTACGCGCTTGATCGTGGCGCGACCATTTTTCGACCCCCTTGCCTATTCTCCAATCACCCCAGCGACTTTTTCTGGCCAGACTTTCTTATACAGGGACTTTAATCAAATCAAACTCATCAACCTACCTACCAACCTACCAGAAAGGGCAGAACAAAGTCTGCCGGGCAGCATTCGACAGACAACCACGAGATCTGATACAGGTTACGCTAGGACATCGAGGGGTTGCAGAAACCTATTTACAGATAATCATGGACATGTACGAGCCGCTGGAGAACCAACGTACTAGCTTACGGAGAGGAAAAAGTTTCCTGAGCTTATAGACGTCAGTATCATTAAAATAAAAAAAACAGATGACCTGACAATAAAATCTTGCCTAGAACTGTCATCTGACCATTCCTCAGTTATAATCTGCTACAGAACGAACACAAAATCGACAATTAAACCAACAAAATTGTGCAACAAATACACTGACTGGGACACTTTCAGGAAATTATAAACATACAATTAAGGAACCAATACTCTTTAAAAACACCAAATGAACTGGATGAGATCAAAGTTCACTTCCACGATATAATCCTTGAAGCAGCTGACAGATCTGCTCCTACTATAACTGTTAATAAAGAAAATACCTATACGCCTGCGCAAATACTAAAGAAAAAAGGAAACTCAGGAAAAGATGCCAAACAACCATAGCTCACGAGGATAAAGCAAACTTAATAAAACTATAAAGGAACTAAAAGGACTTCTAAAAGACAATAAGAATAAAAAACTCAACAACTACTTAAGGAATTCGACAGCAACGAAAGCGATAAACTACTCTCTATGGAGTAGTGATGGCGTTAAACTCGTTAAAAATCCTTAAAGGCACGGGAATCACTGTTCAAAACAACTTACCACTATCAGTACGCACGAAGAGAGGAAAGTTGCTGCAGATTCGCCGAATCATCAAGCAACATGCTAGAGATGTATGGGTTGGCTGGCATTGGCGACGACCGAATGTACTTCGGTGGTAAGGTTTTTAGCTGGAGCAGTGCAATTGGGTTAAAATGTAGTGAGCTTGACGGCTACCGTGTCTTGAACGATTTGCTTGCTAAAGTTCGTGTTGAGATGAA
This sequence comes from Brachypalpus laphriformis, assembly GCA_945910035.1. Classification (NCBI taxonomy): domain Eukaryota; kingdom Metazoa; phylum Arthropoda; class Insecta; order Diptera; family Syrphidae; genus Brachypalpus; species Brachypalpus laphriformis. Next base: position 92,721,097 of record OX246754.1, read on the forward strand.
TTTTGAGCAATATAATGAGATGAAAGATACATTTATTGTGGCAAATCAATCTTAAAACAATCCGAATGTCATCGAACGTGATGTCAAACGTAATGTCTACAATACCAGCGAAGTTAGAAGTCTTTCAAATGCTGCGTCTACTAAAACTATGCATCGCACTACTGCAGCAAATCAGTCCGTTCAATTCAAATTTATGTAAATGAAGTATCTTAGCATATAATGTTTTTGTTTTAAGTAATAAGCTATTATTCCCAGACTTTTATATTTTTATAACTCAAATGGATTTTATTATTCTCTTCGAAACTTTTTTAGTAGAAGAAATTTTTCAAAAGTTCGAAAACAAATTTTTGAATTATAATTTCAAATGGCTGCCAGCAATAAGAAACCTCAATTGTGGGCGTGCATCCGAAGGCTGCTAATTCAGAATTAAAAAAAGGGTTGCAACAAATTTCCAATACGGCTTCAAATCAGCCGACAATGGAATAGTGTATGTTGAACTACAAAGGCATTCACAAGAGCTAATCATTGTTCCAATTTATGTTAATTGCAAAGGCGACTGATGGCAAAGGGAATTAATTTGCTCGAAAAATGTTTATACACTACACAAAATAAAAACCTTCTGGTAATTGGTGATTTAAACGCTCGAACTGGCACTCTGGAAGGTGTAATCAATGGTGCTGATGGAGCACAGCGGAGGTCAAAGGATCCGACAGTTAATACTTGTGGAAGAAAAATGCTTGACCTGATGGACTCAATGGGACTTAAGTTATTTAATGGGTGCATTAAATCTGATGTCAACTGGGAATTTATCTACATAAAATCGGGATGTGCATCCACCATCGACTACTGCTTCGCCGGAGGAGACTGGTGCTCTTTAATTACAGACTTTGAGGTGAAGGCTCTTCCATACTCGGACATCTCCCTATTGTTACAACGATATGGCTAGAAAGGGTTGAAGTTAATCAAGTACAGGATCTTAAACTACTTCCCAAGCTCATATGGAAAACAGAGGCCGCAATCACGTACAGGAACAATCTGAACAGCCAGCTACGTAATCCGGGCACCGTTGCTGAGTTATCGATGGGTGATTTAGAGGACCTCATCGAATTGTCGGCTCTAATTTCGAAGCAAGATACTAATTCCAAGTAGAGACAAGACAATAAACAACCATGGTTTGATGCAGATTGCTTTAAAGGGAGAAAGTGTTCAGTCGCCTATCTCCGGCTGTTCAGAAGGTATAACCACTCTTGTTCAAAGAACTGTACGGGAGATCCAAATGTCAGTACAAGGAACTATGTGGACAGAAGAGATGGGAACACTTTAAAAACAAAGCTAGAAAACTTGGAAACTGCTAAACTTTAGCAGATTTCTGGAAATCTGCAAGAAAACTTAACGGCACTCATCTAAAAATCAGGCCCAAGTCTTACAAACCCATTTTGAAAACCATTTGAACCCGCCTTATAGCCGAAGCCCTATTCTGTATGCAGGGCAATTTCTTAACAATGACCTGTTAGATGGTCCAATCTTAAAACAGGAAGTTAAAAGTGCCCTCTTGCGACCTAAGGATTCTAAAGCCACCGGACTTGATGGAATTCCTGCTGAATTTTATAAAAAAAGCTCAAATGAATTTGTCGCGGCCCTTAACACCGTATTAAATTCTGAAAATGTGCCAGAGAGCTTTAAACAAGCAATTATATTCCCAATCTTTAAGAAAGGTGACCGTAAGACCCCTCTAACTATCGCGGAATCACACTTTTTAATGCTTCAGCAAACCTTTTTACGAGTATTTTACAAACTCGCTTAATGCGCTAGATTCAGCAAATGCACTTCTTGGAGAATTTCAAGCTGGTTTTCAACCTGCAGACCACATATTTGTACTGCGATATATTGCCGAGAATTTTGTTGAAAGAAAAAAAAAAGCTGCACGGCTTCACTGATTTTAGAACTGCATTTGATACCATAGAACGTCAAAAACTCTTTTACGAACTCTACCAATATGGAATGTGGCGGAAATTTGGAAAGGTAATGGAGAATTTATACACCAACACTAAAGAAGTAGTATGGAACTGAGATGGTTTATCGGAATGGCTTCCTACAGAGGTAGGAGTCAGGCCGTGCTGCAATGCAAGTCTAACGCGATTTGCTCTCTTTATCGAAGGCATTGTCGATTGCTTACTAGGTGGTATTATGTTTGCAGATACACATATCAAAGTTGGCCTTTATGCCGACGATCTTGTGCTATTACCGAGTTCTCCAGACATATTGCAGCTCAGGATTAATCGGCTATACGATTAGAAATAAATCTAAATAAATCGAAGATCATGATCTTCGGTAAAGGTGGGGGCAGATGGGCAAGGATGGAAAGGTGGTCATATAATAGTGAACCAATCGAGGTCGTGAAACTGTATAGATGCTTGGGAATTAGCATCTCTAGTAACCTTAGCATGGAACCTGACTTGAAAGAAATGCTTTTGGTGTCTAAGAGAGCATTGAGCTCAACTTGTAGGAACTGTTTTCAAAACCGGTACATACCTCACAGTGCTAAGTATCGGGTCTTCGAAGCATTATCTTAGTCCATACTTTTCTACGGATCACAAATATGGGGTCATGTGAGATTCGAAACAGTGGAAAAGCTGCAACGGTTTTATTTGCGGGGAGTATTTCGAATGTCCACAACTGCTCCTAACTACATGCTGTTGCTGGAAACAGGACTGGCACCTCTTTTCTTACAAACGCTAAAATTAAGCATCGACTACATCCTTAACAGAGTTAAATTAGGGGAGGCTCTGCCAAAGAAGGTTGTTAAATTCGCAATAATTAATCGAGTACTGTGGTATAAGGAAATCTTGGATTTGTCTGAAAGTTATGGATATACATAGTTTGGACTTCGACTGGAATTTGCAGAGTAGTTGGAAGAGAAAGCTCTATGATTTATTATCACATTTGGATATATGTATTCGCCAAAAGTATATCGAAGATGCGGAAGCATCGACCCACAGAGAAATATACAGCACTTTAAACTTCAACTTAGGTGCGCTGAACTACTTTAACGGCAATTCTAGAAGTTTTATCTCTATTATTTTTCGCGCAAGGGAGTTGCTGCCATTAAACTTCGTGCCGCACAGAGATGATCTGCCTGTTGTATGTTCCTTATGCAATCTGTCGGAAAGGGAAAACATTGTCTATTTCCTGGGAGTCTGTCCAATATTTCGCGATGTAAGAAGGTCCTGCTTTGGGAATGCCCATTTGTCAGTTGATGAAGTTCTAGAACAACTGAATGGTTACGACTGGAAAGCGCTAGAATTGTATTGCAAAATAGCGTTAGCATACAGAAAAAGAATTGTTGAGGAAGTTTTTTTTAGTAATTTAAAATGATTAACAATTATAATATATAATACTTATAGTCAGAAACAAAAAAAAACAAAAAGATGACAGAACTTGGCAGGCGTCTTTATACTATGTTACATTATAGATATTGTACCCAAACATTGGTTTTATATATAAAATGAATATAAATCTAAATAAATGAATGAAAATGAATGACTCCCTATGGAAGGCAACAAAAGAAATTAAGGACTCAAAAACACACTTTCCCCCACTAAGGACCAAAAACGATGAATGGGGTCGATCTGACAAAGAAAAAGCGACTATTCGTATATTAGGTGAACAATTTAGAGATACATTTAACGACAAAACCAATATCGACATTATCTTATTTTATCTTAAAAAATTACATACAATACAGAACGAAGGCGAAGAAAACCCCGGATATCACCTTATTACCGGAAAAATAAATAAATCGCATTAGTCTACCTCCGGAATCTCTTCAATGCGATATTTTCATTAAAATACTTTCCGAAGGTTTGGAAAGTACCCAAAATAATAGCCATCCCAAGGCCCGGGAAGGATGCTACCAAAACCGCGAACTGCATCTAAACTAAATCTATTGCCGATACTATCCAAGCTATTTGAAAAGATACTTATAGACAAACTACAACCAATAATGGAAGAAAATAATATAATTCCTAGTCACCAGTTTGGATTTAGACGTAAGCATTCAACTGTACAATGAATACACCGAATAGTCAATAAGATTCTCGTATCTAAAGAGTTGGTCGAGATGAGGTATAGCGCTGCAACTTATTGATATATCAAAGGCATTTGACAAACTTTGGCACAAAGGGCTTCTATAGGGGAGGGTGGGGCACATTTGAACACGGGACACATTTGAACACTGCTATAAAATTTTATTTTAATGCTCTTTTTTAAAAGTAATTTAATATTTTAACCTGGCAATACCATATCGGTAAACGTCATTGTCTTTCCGTGATTCTCTCAGATTTACAGGTGAAAGATGCTTTTTATAGTGGTAGTGCATTATTTTCGTTTTTCAGTTGTGTGTAAAAAAAATTTAGTGCGCGATTTTAAAACGGAAGAACATTTTTGTAAAGAGGAATTAAACTAGGAATTAAATCGCGGTAAGTTTTTGAATGAATATATAAAAGTTTAATATTTATGCAAAATATTATGTCGCTGGAACAGTTAGGGCAGATTTGAACAAGTGTGTTGGGGCACGTTTGAACATGTTCAAAACTGCCCCGATTATGTTTCATTCAATAAGTCGTTTTATGTTTCATTCAATAAATCGGTTGCTCATTATTTTCTTTTGTTTTTAAGTGAATAATGGTGCGCACTTACAAGAGAAAAAAATCTGCTGTAGTCAATGAGGATGACGTTAAAAGTGCCATAACAGCAGTTTTGGAAAAAACAATGCCGTTAAGAGGGGCTGCCACTGCATTCGGAATATTGCCAACGACATTGTATTACCGAATTAAATACTACAAAAGTAATAAGAAGCTACAAAATTTTAAATTTTCAAGCAAATATTCAACACAGCAAGTTTTTACCACTAATGGGGAAAAAATGCTTGAAGAATATTTGATCCGAAGCTCCAAGATGAATTACGGATTGACTAAAATGCAAGCTCAAGTATTAGCATTTGAGTATGCCACATTGCTAAAGAAATATCCCGAATCGTGGGGTGAAAATAAAATGGCTGGAATTGAATGGATACATGGCTTTATGAAGCGACAATCAAGACTTTCAATACGACAACCGGAGAGTACAGGTTTGTCAAGGGCGACTAGTTTTAACACGAATAATATTGAAGAATTTCATTCAAATTATCACAGAGCACTCGGTAAGTTTAACTTTACTGCTGATCGGACTTTCAATTTGGATGTAACAGGTGTTACCACAGTAGTCCAAGCCCAAAACGTGATTGCACAAAAAAGGGCTAAAACAGGTTGGACAATCTGTTTCTGTTGAGAGAGGCCAGCTAATTACTATGTGTGCTATTGTGAGTACAATTGGAAATACTATACCTCCCGTGTTCATATTTCAGCGCGCTAGATTTCATGACACAATGCTTAATGGAGCACCGGCTGGTAGCGTAAGTTATGCTAACAGCCCAACGAGTGGTTGGATAACTGGAGCGCTTTTTATTAAAGTTATTGAGCATATTCAGAGATCCACGACGTGCACTAAAACAGACATGATATTACTTTTGTTGGACAATCACGAAAGCCATTGCTCAATTAAGGCCATACACTTTTGCCGTGATCATGGCATCGTCCTTGTTACTTTTCCTTCCCATTGCACTCATCGCCTTCATCCACTTGATGTTGCTGTCTTGGGACCCTTCAAGCAAAAACTATCGATAGCACAAAATGACTGGCTACTTAACAACCCTGGCAAAACAATAAGAATACACGATCTTCCATCTATTGCAAACACTGCTTATTTGGCTGCATACACTCAAAAAAATATAACTTCTGGGTTTGCCAAGCCAGGCATTTTTCCATTTTCAAGGCATGCATTCACCGAAGAAGACTCAATGTTCAGAGGTCACAAACCGAACATTAACTGAGTCTGCTGAAGTTCCTGCGAATGAAGTCACTAATGAAAATATTGTTCGACTAGCTGATGAAGCTGATCTGCCATCTGATGAATTTATTATAACGCCAACTGACATCGTTTCACCTGAAATTGCAAGGCTTTATCCGAAAGTTTCTCCAAGTAAAACCATCACTGGAGGGCGAAAGAAAGGAAAGAAAGGAAAGTCGCGGATACTTACCGAAACCCCTGAAAAAAATGAAATTGAAGATGCATATCTAAAACGTCAAAAGCGTCTGAAACAAACCCCAATACCGCCATTAAATATACGCCGTAAAGATAAAAACTCCAAACCGCAAACCAAAGCTAAAAACCTAATGGAATCCAGCTCGGGTTCAGATAAAAGTTTCTCGGTATATGATGACACCGATCTCGATTTTTATTTTGCTGGCGATTCTTCCTCTGAAGAAGGGCAAGTAACGAAACCAGTAGAAAACGAGGAATCATATGACTTGAGTTATGGGAACTTAAATCAAGACGACTTCATTTTGGCAGAATGTTCTAATAAAAATAACAATAAAAAAGTGGTTTTTGTGGGCAAAATTAAAGAAAAAAATGGAAATATGTACAACATAAACTTTTTAAAAGAGATGCCTGAATACTTCAAGTTCTACTTTCCTGATCTCGAAGACAACTCGTTTATAAGCGGCATAGAAATTAAAGCCAAGCTGCCTACACCAATTAACGCTCCAGGTACATCAAGAACATCTGATAACTTTTGCGTTCGATTTTTCGAAATATCGGTTGCGTTGAACACAAAATAAATATTTTCCTACTTTACTCTAAGAAGCTAAAATGGTATGATTTCTATGTTTTCTATGTTAAGTTTTTTTATGAATCTTTGTTGTTTTTTATATCAAATATCAATTTTGAGTTTGTGGTTGATAACTTTTTTTTATGTTCTTATTAAAAAATTAATAAAAAAAATTAAATTTAAGTGTTTTTTATTCACTAAAAAAAATTAACATTGTTTAACAAAAGTTTTGTACAAAAGATCCTATATTGGATGAAAATAATAATGTAATATAAATATATCGTTAAATTAACCAAATATTATTTGAAATCGAGGTTCAATACCACTGTTCAATGTGAGTAAAATTTACAGGCCGATAAATCGAATATAAAAGGTTTTATCAGTTTCGAAAGCAAAAAGTGTTCAAATGTGCCCCACTCTCCCCTATACGTTACAACGGCTACTACAAAAAAATAAAAATATGCATTAAAAAAACTAATGAAAATATACCAAGTGTATAAAAATCGCACCTATAGTGTAAGTCTTGAGAACCCCTGTGGTCAGATACTTAAAGTTATAATTATATAGTTTTTGAGTTTATTTAAACAATAAAATATGTAATAAGTGGATAAATAAACAGACGAAAAAAAAAACTGACTTTTATTTTCTTATTAAAAGCTTAATTGACGACCGCCGCTTTTACGTAAAATTCAGGGACCATTCAACTCTCCATAAAGCTGAAGCGAAAGTACCAGCGGGAGCGTCCTCGTACCTCTGTTATATCTTGTATATCGTCGGCTTACAAACAAAACTGACAAAATGCCAAAAATTGTATTTTGTATTATTGATGACAAGTATAATAAAACAGCAAGTAGAAAATTCTGTAAAAACTGCCTTGTGCATATTTTAAATAATAATATTTAACAAAACCCAAATAAAAGACAACACCAATATAAAATACTTTCTAGGTTTATTTTGTGGGTCCTTTATGTACACCGGCCACTTTTGTAATGCCAAACATTTTTCTTAGATTTCGCTACCTCTCTCCCTCTCTATGGGCATTGCCAGGTCATCTTTTGTTACAGCTTCGGCCGTCCTGACATCTTCGACGTCCTCGTCGAGTTCCTTATCGAACATTATCCAACGCTTCATTCTACCTGCTGACCATACTGCCGAATAGGATTTTTGGCATCTCTGGGCAAACGAAATGTCGGCTACTTGATAGCGATCGTGAGGAAGTACTGCTGTCACTGTGTAGGGTCCACGATATTTTGCTTCCACGGAATTACTACATCGTCCATATAGCCAATAATTTTATCTGGTTTCATCTTTCGTACTATGCTGTTCATGAGTTTCTGAAAGACGGCCGGGGCGTTGACGAGACCAAAAGGCATGGATGTGAACTCGTACAAACCATCTGGAGTAATGAAGGCTGTGTAATGCGTATGCTCGGTCTTGATTGGTATCTGATAATATCCCGAGGCTAAGTCCAGCAGAGTGTAGTATTTCTAGCCTATCAAATCGTTCAGTTGTTCTTCAATCAAGTGCATGGGATACCGTATTTTCTTTGTGATGGAATTCAGCTTCCGCTAGTCTACGCATATTCTATCTTCCCCGTTCTTCTTTTTGACTAGAATTACCGGTGACGCATAGTCGGATTGCGATTCTATAACAACCCCACATTCCATCAGATCATAAATCATCGAAGATAGTACCTGCCTTTTGGCAAACGGCACCTTATATGGGTGATGTACGATCGGATCTTGTTTGACTAAATCGATTTTCATCTCGATCAGCTTTGTTCGACCCAATTCTTTTTGGTTCATGGCAATACATTGACGATACTTATTAAGAAGTTTAACTAGAACTTCTGCCTCTAGGACTTCACCTACTTGGATGTCAATAGCAGAGATTTGTTTGTCCGTTACAACGCTTGTGTCCATCCTCTGCAATGTCAGGATGCTGCCTTGTTTACGCAAATCATACGCAGGATTATTGAGGATGTCTCTTCCGATTAGTACAGGCATTGGTAGACAACTGTCTTCGACTACAATGGCACGAACTAGAAAATGAGCACCATCTATTAAAATTTTACATGTTATACTACCTATGGCCTGGCAGCTTCCGCCTCCAATCCATGCCATGTAGATTGGCACTTGTCCATAATACATTTTATCTCTGTTGCTACTGTTTTTGACAAAATGGTTTGTTCACTACCCGAATCCAGTAGGGCTGCATACTGCTTACCATGTATAACAAAATTCTTATGGTAACAGTCTGTTTCTGCTTTGTTGCAAACGACATTAACGCGATAATTTTTCTCTTGCATCTTTTCGGTCTTAGTTGCTGTACGTACATTGTCTTTGCTATTCGCCCACTGACTCTTCCTAGATTGCGGGCAATTTCTTGCGTAATGTCCTGTTTGATTGCAATTATAGCAAGTAACGGAATTTTTTTGCACCGTAGATCGCTGAGGTTGCCATTTTGTATGCTCGCTAGTTGAAGGCCGACTTGAAGTTACCTGCTTTGGTATACCTATCGTACTCCTTGCTCGAGAACTTGTACGAATACCATCATACCATTTGATCTTTTCCACTAGTTCCGCAATGTCCTTAAAATTTCCTGCAGCTAAATTCGAACTCATTTGCGAATCGTTCAAACCCGTAGGGATATATTGGATCATAATTCTGTCTGAAAGTTCAATCCTTTTACCCAACATGTTCATCTCAAAGCAATAGTTTTCAATTGTTTCTGTTGGTTTTCTAATCCTGCTCATCAACTGCTGATGTATTTCTACTTCGCTGTAGTGATGTGGGAAGTTCGTTTTTAGTCCCGACGCTAACTGAGTCCAGGATACTGACACTTCCTGAGTTGTGTCCCACCAGTATCTTGCAGGGCCATGCATTTTCGATGCCACCGCCATCAGTAGTGCCCTCTCATCCCAGTCATATATTTTCGTCAATCCATCAACACGGCTGACCCAGCACTCAGCCGACATTGAAGATATGTCACCTGGTGAGAAAACTGGTAGCGCATCCGCAATTTCTCTTATCGTGCAGTGAACCCTCGATTTTTCTGCAAAAGTGGTTCTCGGTAGTCGGGCTGATTCTAAATGTTTAAGATTCTCAGCTATTTCACGCTCTTTTGTGAACATGATTCGTTTCTTTTCTAGCAGATCCTTTTCTCTCTTTATTATTGCCCATTCCCACGCAAAGGCCGATTAAGAGAACTGAATATTATTCAAACTTTATCATAAATTACTACAAACAAAATATTACTCTGAGAGATGATTGCAGTGTACGATAAAAGAAACACTCGGAGCATAACTTGCAAAACCATACTGTTCATAATCATAACGTGGGTACACATATACGAGTATCATTTCTGGTCAGACTACTCACACTAGTCCAAAGTCGGATAAAGACAGATGTCTGCTCTTTCGTACACCGAAAACACAGAGCTATATCTTTACAGATCCATAAGTATTCTCCCTTTAATCTTGTACCAGTTTTCCAAATTTATCCAACTACACATCGCGGCCAAGCCAGACAGAGATGACTATGTGCTTTTCCGTATACCGAAAACGCGAATGTATATTCTGTACTGCAGCCATAGGCAACTGCGCTGTCTATTAATTTGAAATTGTAATGCGACTATCTCCTTTCCGCATACATTTCATCCCAGAGTAGCAACGACCATGTACATATTTCACAGATATATGCTGTTCCACTGATATGCACATACACCATCTAAAGCAGACACAGCATTTTCCATGTACTGAAAACGCAATCTGTCTCTGCTTTATTTTAAAATAACGGTTATTCTTGCGCTTCGACTAACAACGATTAAAATTTCATCTCGAACAAGATAGAAACGCATCAATTCAATTAAAGCAGCACTATACACACACTTTACACCTACATATTGACCATTTTAACAGGACAACACCACAATTCATCCACACATTATGCTCCGAGTATCAATGCAATCAATATAAGCCCATACATAAATATTCTTACTCTCAAAATGCGCAACCGAATGTAAAGATTAACTTAACTTCTCAAGGTCCAATATCCCGCTTCTGATCTTTAACAAAACTCAAATAAAAGACAACACCAATAAAATACTTCCTAGGTTTATTTTGTGCGTCCTTTATGTACAACGGCCACTTTTGTAATGCCAAACGTTTATCTTACATTTCGCTACCTCTCTCCATCTCTATGGGCATTGCCAGGTCATCTTTTGTTACAAATATAAAAAAATCTAAGAGAATCGCAGTTATCATCATAAAAATACTAAGATTTAAAGAAAACAAAAACTTCGTTTTTACAGTTAGCCGTTTTTGTTTTTGTTTTGCTTGTAAGCCGACGATATACATTTGACATTCCAACACCTTTGACAAGAAATTCAATGATCGCGACTTTCACAGATGACACGGAAATACTCTCCTCGCACAAAAATATAGAATGAGCAACCAATGAACTCGAAAGACAACTAGAAGATTTAACAAACTGGTTCAAAAACTGGTAGTCATACACACAACAAGAAAAATAACAAATCCTCCAACTTTAAAAATCAACAGCAAAATAGTATCTATATCTAAGGAAGCCAAATACTTGGGAATGCACACACACCAAAAGCTAAGTTAGACACAACATATGTACGTTTATAATCAAAAAACGAAATCGAATCCAGGACAAATTTAGACAACTCTACTGGATGCTAGGAAAAAATTCTGTACTATCAATAGATAACAAGCTGCTTATATACAAAACAATTATCAAACCAATATGGACATATGTACAGACTCCAAATATAGAGAACAGCGAGTACATCAAACATAAAAATTATCCAGAGACAACAATCAAAAATTTGAAAAACGGTAGTCAATGCACCATGGTATGCTTCCAGTGACGACATTTACAAATACCGAAAATAATGCATTTCCTTTCACAATACAAAAGATGAGAAACACCAAATCCGACTGTTAAATCATGACAACAATGAAATAAATTAAATTCCACTAGAAGAAATAATCGATCAAATCTTCCTGCTTCGACAGATCCTGAAGAAAGCTCAAGAAGTCCAAATCGATACTCATTATCTGTTTATCGATTTTAAGGCCGCCTATGACAGCATCTATAGAAAAGAGCTATATGGAGCCATGTCTAGTTCTGACATCCTTGTCAAATTTGTCCGTCTTCGCAGGATGACGATGAAGAACGCTCGCTGCTCTATCAAGGTTGTTAACCCTTTCGACCCCGAATTATTTTTCTGTGACTTAAAAATTTGTTTTTACTTCTAATCATATTATACTTATTCTAGAAGTGTCAAGGCAAAATTTCAAGTTGCTACGCCCATCCGTTTGGGCGCTAAAGGAAGTTGCCTGTGAGCAACGTTGGGTAATGGTGGTATACAATTTATTTGAAACAATAATTTTTTTTAATCAAATATTTAACTTAGCGTTTGCTGATAAATATTTGATTTACAGATTTATAATTACTATTATAATTATTAAAAAAAATCGTATATTTAAAAACGCCTTCATGAAGTCAATTCAATTATCCAATTTCCAATCCAATTTTTTCGCCATCACTGCTGTAGTTTTTTGACAATAACTTTGCTAAATGATTCACAAATGAGTTATTATTTAATCATACTTCGTGCAGACATATATGACTATCGTTATCATTACGGTTCTTCAAACAAAAACAAAAAGAACGCGGATGGTAAGCATATAAACATGCGAAATTGCTCTCAAGCAACGTTGGGGTCGAAAGGGTTAATGATCTCGCCGAGACCTTTGATGTTTTAGACAATGTGACGCGCTGTCATGTGACTTCTTTAATATTGTACTTGAACGGAACCTGTGCGGAACTCACAAGCCAACACCGGAGGCTCAATCTATCAAAACCCCTTACAGCTGCTTGCATACGCCGGCGATATTGACATTATTGGAAGAACTCAGCGGGCTGTTACCCGTTGCGTTTGCAAGCATTTAAGTAGAAGTAGCCAAAATGAGTTTAACGATAAACAAAGCAAAACCAAGTATATGATGTCGAAAAGAAGAAACAATCAACATCAACGAATTGGACAGAGCGTCACAGTGGGCAGCTACATCTTCAAGGTAGTAAAGGACTCTGCCTACCTTGGCTCTGCTGTAAATTCTAAAAATGACATCAGCTCTTGCCAATCGCTGTTTTTTGAGCTAATAAGGCAATTCAGATAGTGTGTCGGATCACTGCGCGTGAGGTTCCAAGTTCGAATCCAAGAAAACACCACCAATTTTTTTCACAGTACCACCTCTCGCGAGCGTCTGACAAACATCCGAGAGTATTGCTGTCTCAAAAAAGCTTCTCAAAACAAATTGCCCTTCGGATACGGCGTTAAACTGTAGGTCCCTTCCAGTCATGTAAAAAATATAACGCACACAACATGAGTGGTTGCGAGAAGCTAAGCCCTGGCACTTAAAGAGCTGTTGCGCCAATTATGTATATTCACCATCATACAGTGTTACGCCCCAACGAATAGTTCGTCTGAGGACGAAAAGGAGAGCTTCTACAATCTCTTAAGCGCCGTCTTCAACACAACACCAAATGGAGACATTGTCATAGTGATGGGGGATTTGAATGCCAAGGTAGGCAGCGACAACGAAGGGCTCAAGCATGTAATCGGGAAGCATGGACTAGGCAACCGCAATGACAACGGCGAAAGGTTTGTGGATTTCTGCAATGCCAACCGCCTTGTGATAGGTGGCACCATGTTTGAGCACAAGACCTGCCACAAAGTCAGCTGGGTTTCCAATGACAGGCAAGCAACCTCCAACCAAATTGACCATTTTGCTATCAGCCGCCGCTTTAGAAGCAGTCTCCTGGACGTCCGAAACAGACGAGGGGCAGATGTGGGGATAGTACGTGATCACCATCTTATGATAGCTACTCTCCAACTACGCACTGCTGCAGTTCGAAGATCCCACGACAACACAAGAATGCCCAGGTTCAACATCGATAGACTTAGTGATCCCTCAGTGCGCCAACAATTAAGGGAGCACTTTTCGCAAGGTGTGGAAGCAATCAGCAGCTCAATGCCCGCAACCATCCAAGACCATTGGTGTGCTGTGAAAAATGTTTTTACATCTGGTGCTGAAAGAATTGTCGGTCGATCGCAGGGAAGACATAGGGCGTGGCTTTCCGAGGATACCTGGAGACGGATTGACGAACGAAAACAGCTAAAAGCTCGCATTGCAGCTACCCCAGCAGCAGGGAGAAGCGAGCTAGAGTCCCTATATCGCATGAAGATGAGAGAAGTTCAGCGTAGCGTACGACGTGACAAGCGCAACTACATCAACGCGCTGGCTACAGAAGCAGAAGAAGCTGCACGGAGGTGCGACAGCAGGACTGTCTACAGAATCACGAAAGAGCTGACAGGTGGTCGCAGCTCCAGCCAATACCTAGTGAAAAGCCTAGACGGCTCCTTGCTCATTTCGGATGAGGACCAGCTCAAGAGATGGAAAGAGCATTTTGCTACGGTTTTGAACCGTGTATTCGCTAGCGATATGCTCCCAAATCAGACTGAGATGCCCGAGGTGAGAAGTTCCCGAATACGCACCACGACTCCCAGTAAAGATGAGATCATTACCGCGATCAAGGCACTCAAAACCAACAAGGCGGTAGGACTTGACGGTATTCCAGCAGAGCTCTTACGAGCAACGCCAACAACATCGGCTGAGCTTCTGCTTCCACTTATAGATAGAGCTTGGGAAGCTGAGAGCTTTCCTAACGAGTGGAAAAAGGGAATGATCGTCAAGCTTACTAAGAAAGGAAATTTAATGGAGTGCGGAAACTGGAGGGGTATCTGCGTGCTGCCTGCTGTAGCTAAGATAATAGCTAAAATCATCCTTGAGCGAATCAAACAACATCTCGAAGACACACTCGATGCCGAACAAGCAGGTTTCCGCTCTGGATCCTCCTGTGCCGACCACATCAACACCCTGCGGATTATCATCGAACAGTGTGTCGAATATCGATCGCCACTGCACCTGCTGTTCATCGATTTTGAGAAGGCGTTCGATAGTGTCAACAGGGAGTTTATTTGGCGTGCCTTACGCAGGAGAGGCATTCCCGATAAACTAATTGCTATTATCAAAGCTACATATGAAGGCTCCAAATGTCACGTTCTGCACAGGGGAAGGTTGTCTGAGGAATTTGAGATCCAAAGTGGGGTAAGACAAGGCTGTATCCTTTCACCAATGTTATTCCTATTGGTGATTAGCGATGTGCTTCATGCAGCTTTGTCGACGGGAAACGGAGGAATTCGATGGACTCTTACATCTCAACTGAAGCATCTTGACTACGCAGACGATGTATGCTTACTCTCCCACAGAATTATGGACCTCCACCAAATGACAGCAGATGTGGAGAGGGAGGCAGGTGTCGTCGGGCTGAAAATTAATACGACAAAAACTAAAATCATCAGCCTTGGAACTAACTCATCGGCTCAAATATGCATTGCTGGACAACCGGTAGAGAGAGTAGAGGATTTCCAGTATCTTGGGAGTATTGTCTCGACCGATGGTGGAACCGAACTGGATATAGCCAACAGGATCGCCAAAGCAAAGTCCGCGTTCGGGATGTTGTCCAAAATATGGCGAAGCAATGCAATCAGTTTGAGCACCAAAATAAGACTGTTCCGCTCCAACGTTGAATCCGTGCTGCTATATGGTTGCAGCACGTGGAGAGTGACCACTACTATCACCAGAAAGCTGCAAACGTTCGTTAATAGGTGTCTGCGCAATATCTTAAGGATTTTCTGGCCCAATCGTATCTCTAACGAACACCTTTACGAGAGAACGGGTCAGGAACCAATAGGCACAACTATCCAACGGCGGAAGTGGCAGTGGATTGGTCACACGTTCCGAAAGGGTGACAGCTCCATAGCGAACCATGCTATGCAATGGAACCCTCTAACTCAGGATGGCAGAAGACCTGGCGGTCGGAGGAGAACATGGCGCAGAACAGTCGAGAAGGAGGCACGGCAGTTAGGGAAAAGTTGGGGAGAACTCAGACACATTGCCAGAAACCGTACACGATGGCGCGTAGGCGTAGTAGAGGCCCTAGGACCCACAAGGGGATACAGGACATAAGTAAGTAAAGTAAGTAATTATGTATATAAGGCAATTCAATAGAAAAGCCCTATCTCGAACAACTAAGGAGACTCTATATAAAACCCTGATCATCCCAGTCCTGCTTTACTGCGCTGAAACATGGACTTTATTGAAAGCGGATAAAGACATCCTTGGTTACTTCGAGTGAAAATTTGTTCGTAAAATATTCGGTTCCGTTTGCGTTCACGGGTTTTCGAGGAAAAGATTCATCGACGAACTATACGTTCTGTACAGCGACATCGACTTAGTCATAAAACTGTGTATTGGACGCTTGAGATGGCTTGGACATGTAGAGCGAATGAACACCAACGCCCCGGCTTGCAGAGTCTTCCAATCTATGCGAAGAAGCAAAGACAGGAGGAAGATGTCCCACTAGAATACCCGAAGAGTTCCCAGTCAAAGTCGGCGTGCACCAGGGAAGAGTCCTAAGTTCTTTGCTCTTTATTACAGTCCTTGATTATGAAAAGGTCAACTATTTGGAATAGCGATGCCATCTGTGATGGTGACATCAATCATCGCGTAAGTGTAGGATGGATGAAATGGCGGGAATACTCCGCTATCTTCTGTGACCTAAAAATGCCCCTCCTGGATCACACCAATGCAACAACACCAGCACTTGGCTTGGCTTAGTAACGAAGTGATCCAAAATCGGGAGGCCTGCCGATATTTTCTGGGGTCAAACAGGCGAACCCCACAAGCGTATCAGTAGAAATGTAATGAAGTAGGAAGGGTATGATTCCTTGAGTTCAGATCATAACCTCGCCGAAATAGGAAGAAGAAGAAAACTAAAATTATTTCTAATTATTGAAATCAACAACGGTAATCGTTACATACGACAGACGTGATGAGGTATCATATGGCTATATATGAACTTTCAGGGGCTGGGACCATTATGTCCATATATTTATATTTAACATATATGTGTTAATATGTATATACGTATTTATGTTTATCCTAGTGGGATAGGATATACAAAAAACGATTTTCTTCGACGCGGCTATAATGACTTTTAATTAAGGTTCCAACCACTGAAGCGGTACGTGCATTATCTCTGGCTTACCGGAAAGTAATTTAAAGGGAATATTTAGTAAATTACGTTCTCTTTTACCTTTTCACCAACGGCAAAGAAACCGTAATCTTTTCAAGATTACAGTAATGAAGGAAGGGATTATTCTTGTAAAAAATACATGAATCTAATCAAAGTATTGTGATAGAATATCTTCTTTTCATTTTAATTTCTATTAGAGACAACGTTCCTATGCCTTGTCACAGATTTATTGAAGTCTCGCGGCCAAAAAATCTAATTTAAATTTCACTGAGCTCCATTGAAATAAAAAAGAAAGGAAATTAATTTATTGGTTCATTGAACTTCAATGCTTAGGAACCCTTATCTTAACTTCTATTATCGTCATCGAAGGGGAATGGAATTGTTAAACAAACGAAAATCTCAAGAATTACCGAGTTTATCAGATCAGAGATTTGTTTATTTCAATAATGCTCACGAACATTTTCAAAGCGAATGAAAATATAGAACATAGTATTATTGTCCTTTGCTGTTCAATCAATCACCTTTTAACGCGTGAGGCGAAATACTTATTGTTCAGTCAGATGTGGCCCATATAGACCTTCTTGCTTAACTTGATTGAGCAAATGATGTGGGTAAGCCATGGGTTAGTGTCAATTATAACACTGAATGATTTTGTGTTCCTTTTTTTTTATTTATTTATTTGAAAATTAATAAAACAATATTGTTTAACACCTTTAACAATAATTATATCGTGCAATACCTTAACATACTACAACAAATAAAGTGTTTTTTTAAGAGCTTTAGAACTTTTTTTTAAATAATAACGACAGGTGTTGAGATTGAATTAAAAATCTTTATTCATTATAGAGAATGATTCATGACATTATGTTCGAAACACGACATCAGGCATATTGCTTCCTCGGCTGTTTTTGACGAAGCGATAGAATGTCGGTCCAATTTCGGGCCATTCTTTCGACTATTTGGGGCTTTGTCTCACCAATAAAGCGGTGGATATTGGCTTCCATGGCCTGAATAGTTTTCTGTTTATTAGCATACACCAACGACTTTACATAGCCCTTCTTGTCGCTGGTTCATGATAATGATCGCCGCTAGGGCACTTATAGCGTTCCAACTATCTTCAGAGCTAATCATCTAATCATATTTTCTGGGGTTCAAAATTCTCTCAGTCTCTGCTACAGCAAATACCGTTCTGGTTCGTAATGCGGACAATGGAACGTGATATGTTCTGCGTCTTCAATTGATCCCGGGCAGGTTGGACAATCAGAAGTGTCGTCGTGTCCAAACCTGTTAAGATACGTCGTAAAGTATCTGTGTCCTGTAAGACACTGCGTCAGATAAAAGTTTAAATCTTGATCCACACTTCGATATTAGATATAATTTAATGCGTCCAGCGCCTTTTTTCAGAGCAATTCCATCTCTGTTGTCATTTCCACCAATTCATTTTCGTTACACTTCTAAGTTATTAAATCACTTTATTCTTTATTAATCTCAACTTAAACAGTCTCTACAAATTCACTTTTAATCACAATATCGTTTACTCTGAACACCAATATGCAAGTAATTTACTTTCACAGTAATCGCACTTGTTTTTCCCTATTTTCCCCTCTATCGACTGTGTTTCCCCGCTTTTGGTTGATGTATTTACACCAACTACAAGAACCTCTAGAGCGTTTTTGAATACGCTTGAAGCCTCTGTTCGAAAATGCTATATGTCTCTAGTCATGAATTGTGGAATGTGAGATGTGGAACAAACTGATGTGCATGATGACGGGTTTGGCAGATAGTAATAGTGTTACAACACTCCGCTCATCGATAATGCAGTTCGAAAAGTACTTTTTGTGAATACTACAATATTTCTATAATAGACTATAGCTCCAGGTGTCTGCCTGACAGTTGTTGACATATCCTTAGCGGAGCGACAAAGTCGTGTGAGCTGCTTAGCCACTTACCTACTGTTGGCGCCTCCCCTACCAATACATATATTATACAATATTTAACAAAAAACAAAAGAAAATGTTGCTCAAATCCTTCCGGGTTGAGTCGCCAAAAATTATTTTAGATGTTAATTTCAGGTGATATAGAGCGTGTAAAAAAAATGAGAAGACAATCGGAGGTCTCCTCCCACTGCTTTTTGGAGCTAGGTGTCTAAGGTGTCTGACATCAGTTCAATATCGTCTGCAATGCTTATATGTACATATATACTCGAACACTCGGCTTGCTTGCAGGTCCCGCATACTTCATCAAGGATTATGTTGACGAGTAGCGGGCTGTCTTCTTGCCTTAGACATTTTGCAATGCTGAAGGCCCCTGACAGTTCCCCATCAAAACGCAGTGCTCCGACGGTTGTCGTCGGCACTTTCTATGGCACTGTTAAGTCTCATTGGAACTCCTTTCGCTTCTAGTGTCTTACTGTATACGGTCCTCAAGGTGAATATGTGTTACTGAGTCTGCACCTTGGGCGAAATGTTAGCTGTTCCTCTTCTTCTATTATTCCTTTAAGACGGCTTTTTATCACTTTGGTATAGAGTTTGCAGGTGATACATGATAGGCAGATGGGTCTGTAGTTCCCCAATTCATAGGGACTCACCTTCTTTTACAGCAAGACGATCAGAGGCTATTAGATTGAAAGAGGTAAGTTTTCGGTCCTATAAAGCCAACAAATCTGAGGAAAACCGAAAGAAGTTTAAACAATCCAGAAATGACTGTAATGCCCACATTCGACGTGTAAAATTCTTACATGACCAGAAACTGAGACAAAAAATTCTACAATGTCCCAAAGGTAGTAAAAATTGTTGGTCATTCGTCAAAAATATTAAAAATTCTGTCTCGTCTTCCATCCCAACGCTCATTTACAATGACATTCCAGCTGTCAGCTCCTTAGACAAAGCTAATTTGCTTGCTGCTCACTTTGCAGCGAACTCCATCATGCCAGATAGTGCTTTGTCTCCGCCTGTACTTGAGAGCGTCGAATTTTCCATGGGACAAGTCCACTTTCGCACTCGTACAGTTGCAGGAGTACTCAAAGGTCTTAACATACACAAATCCGCTGGTCCAGATGGTATCTCCCCCATAGTTATGAAGAGGTGCTCTTCCACGCTGGCAAAACCTCTGCGTAAGCTTTTCTGTCTGTCCTACTCTTCTGGGCTCTTTCCGAGTAGATGGAAAATATCATTTGTCCAGCCTGTCCCTAAAAAAGGCGAATCTTCCTCCTCCAATTACCGACCCATTGCACTTACGTCCCTTCTTTCCAAGGTTATGGAAACGCTGATAAATCGTCAGCTTATGAAATATTTTGATTCACGAAAACTCCTCAATGACCGGCAGTATGGTTTTCGTAGCAACAGGCCCACTGGTGATTTGATGGCATATCTCACCGAGAAGTGGAACCAATCTCTCCATCACTTCGGCGAAACAAAGATGGTTGCGCTCGATATTTCTAAGGCATTTGACAGAGTTTGGCATCAGGCTCTTTTGTCGAAAATGCGTGCATATGGCATCGATGAGTCTCTTCTTCAATGGATTAGAAATTACCTTTCGGGCCGTTCAATACAGGTTGTCTTGGACGGCTTCAAGTCTGCAATTCACCATATAAATGCTCGTGTTCCCCAGGGCTCCGTTTTGTCTCCGACTCTCTTCCTCACTTTTATAAATGACCTCTTGTCTGCAACTCCTAATCCAATCAATTCCTTCGCTGATGACAGTACCCTCAGTTTTTCATATTCGTTCCCTAACTCACGTCCCTGCTCTTCGGCCGTAGAAGAGGAACTACAACGTATGTTAAACACATTAAATTCCGACCTGGACAGCATAACCAAATGGGGTTCAATCAATAGAGTGGAATTTAATGCATCCAAAACTCAATGCTGTCTTCTGTCTCTCAAGCGAAACCAAGACCCTCAACCATTATCCATGAATGGTACTTGCATCGCTGAATCCGAAAGACTTGCCATTCTCGGTATGTGCATCAATAACCGCCTTCGATGGAACGATCACATATTCGAAGTCGCCAAAAATGCTGCAAAATGTCTAAAATTCCTTAAGCGGTGCAAGCCATTCATCCGCCCAAAGCTGGAATATAACGCCCACATCTGGTCTGGTGCACCCAAGACCGTTCCGCACATTCAGGGTACAGAATCGCGCGTTAAAACTGACAGGTGATAGAGACATCATGAGCTCCATAGTCTCACTTGAACATCGTAGTCTCGTGTCTTTCTCTTTTTTATGGCTTTTTTTATAAAAAAAATGCTCCAGCGAAATAGCCAGCTGCATTCCTCCCCTTCTAAACTTCACCCGCAATACGCGTCATGCTTCGAATGTACATCAGTTCACCCTCAAGCCTATCTTCGGACGTACTGTCAAATATAGGGATTCGTTTATGAGTCGAACAGCACGTTTATGGAACGAATTACCAGCCTCTGTATTTCCTAATCATTACAACCTTCAAACATTTAAGGCCAACACAAACCGGCATCTCCTCTGTCTTCTCCCCCCCTCTTCCTATCCGCCCGTGCCCTGAGAACCAGCATAAGGTTATTAATAATCCCTTTGGCACGCGCAAATTATAAAAAAAAAAAAAAAAATCTACTTGCTTATGTCAAACATTGTTCCAAATCATTTTCAAACAAAATCGACCGACGACGCTATGTTTAGTTTTTCAGAACCCGAATTGAACCAGAAAACTTTTCATGCTTTTTCTCATATGCTTCCAATAAAACAATCTCGTTAGGTCTCATTAAAATGTAACTTTTCCTTGTATTTTAAGCTTAATATCACTGTACTATCTAAATAACTTTTCTTTTATTATTTTACAGAGCGAAGTGTTCGACGAAATCGAGCTTTCCGATTTATGTTTTGCTGAATGCAGCATTAAGAACATAAACCACAGCTTTCAGGTACGTAGTATATTAGTATCTAATACTAGGGTTTATACCAAAAACGATAGATACTAGCCATGTTTTATTACCACGTATGATTCATGCACATATGTATGTAGATCACACGCTGCAAATAAAATGATCAGGATTTGGATCAACGAATACTTTTTGTGATATGGTTATAGTTTCTACATTGAACTCCTTTCAAAATATAGTTTATTTCATGCTGAAATTGTGCTTGCCTCTTGCTATATACACCCAGGATAACATTTGTTTCTTCTGGCGGACAACTTATACTGTTTTTATTCAATAATTAGTTAAAGCACTAACTATACTCGTATCTTTTCCTGTTCTCCATTAGAATTGCACAGCTGGTTTTCTTAATGCGGAGTTGCCATGCGATTGATTTATAAGATTAAAGGAGAATGTGATCTTATTCTCTTACTTTATGTTTTTTGCAAATTTCTTTAAAATAGTGTATATTTACTCAATAATTAAATCTGAAGTCATTACGAGTAATTAGAATAACTATTTACTTTCATGTGCTCTTTTATGTGCGTAATTCCAATGCGGAGAAAACATAGAAATAATAGAATAGTAGGTCCGTTCGCGTACTTTTTGTACTAAAATTCGTAGATTGTCGAATTTCAAAGAATGGGGGTAAAATTTTCTCAAAGAGAGGTAAAGTTACGAAAAGTAAACGAACCACGAAAGCTGCCCACTTTTTAAACGTCAAACCTCAAATCCATTTTTACGCGAAAGAAAGAAAGAAAAGGATCAAGACAACAAAAAATTACGTATGTATACATCGATTTGTCAGATTTCACAAACCAGCCCAAAGAAATTTCTTGCAGTAAAATTCGCAGCATGGGGAAATTTCTTACTCTCTCGTGAGCCCTCTCTTCTGTGAAACACTACGAAAATTCTCCGTACTCAAACAGGTTTTCGTAAAAATTCGTAACTTTTCGTAAAAATTTACTGTTTTAGGAGGGTACGCAAACGGACCTAGTATTTGGAGTGTGAAGACTATTTCATCTGGCAACAGGAGTTTTGAAAATTGTCGACAAAGTGTAATCTAGCGAAGAACAGTGCGAACTAATTTCCAGATCACGAAAATTGCTCCTGATAAAAAGTAAGATTTTGTATTGTTGTAATGAATGTAAACCACTGATCTATATGCATCATCGGTGATGATAATATAAATCAGTAAATAATAAAACGCGGCTGCTATAAACAAGTACCTGGTCAAAATGCCAATTTAAGAATATAAGTTTATTTCTGTACCACGAAAATTGAAGAATGCAAAGAAAAAGTTTTCTAGGCAGGATTTTTACGATCTAAGCACCTGTCATTTTATAATACTAAATTCATTGTTATTTGTAAGTTAATTTTGATCTTTTTTTGTAACTTTTAACCTTTTTTAAGCCATTTTACAATATAATAAGATAATAATAAAATAATTTTATTGAATAGTATGGTAATTTATTTTCCGAGGATAGGCGAACATTTTTCACTCAACTTACCTCCCTGTGAGAACCGACTAAAATTGTTAAATCAATGGGTATATATACATATATACAGTGGAAGTCGCTTATAACGACGGTGAAGGGACCAATCAAATGTAGTCGTTATAACCGGTGGTCGTTATATCCGACTGCACTCCACAAGTACATATAATATAAAAAACCAACAAAATGAAAGGAAAGTCGTCGTTATAGGTACGTAAATGATCAGCACAAGCAATCGATTGATTGAGCTGTGTTCGTCTGTTCGTCTGTGTGCAACTTCTTTTTTGGCCTTACATTTTTAGCTAAGAAGATAAACTATCACATAGGGGGTTCTGAGAGATCGAAACAGTGCAAGTGTAAGCATTTTTGATATTTATTCACCCACCCACTTTTTGAAGAAGGTTTTGTTTTCAACAATTTTATTAAAAACTACTTAGCTGACCCGAACGACGTTGTCCTGTCCAAATTTTAATAAATTTGTTTGAGTTCATACAGCGGCATTATTTTACCTTGGAATGTATTGTGCGTGATGTTTGATACTATTTTTTTTAAAACGCATCCGCAGTTCTTAAGAGCCACATTACCATTAGAAAATCTGGCAAATGCGACTATGAATTTGCTATTTGCGAGTATACCATCTAATTTGGCTATTTAAAAGCAAACTAAAAAGCATTCAGAATGGTTACAATCCATCTGAAACGGATTGTTTTATATCATATCCGTTGTGGCTTACCCAAATATATTTAAAGTGAGCTTGGAATTGTGAAATGAAAACTTTCTACTGAAATGTAGGTACTTTTCTTGCCTTTTTTAAGGTCTCATTACAACTTGGTTTTGTTGAAGAAAACGTCCTACAAAAGTGTGCGTGGCCCTGTGGACTATAGAGGAGTTATTTAAAAAAATATGTACCCACATATACACTCGTACTGATTCGTGCTCAAAATGTATATATGGTATGTAAAGCCAATTTCTTTACATTTTGTTACAATTTTTATTTAAGAAGGTTGACATTGTACGTGTCAGTAGGCTGGTACTGTCTCTTTTAGAAAAAGATTGAGTGAATTTCCTTACTAGCCAAAATCAAGTTCACGTAAAAAGCTTACGATTTTTTAAGCTGAGGAAAAGACAACGTCAGATGGGGAGGTGACCCCCTTTGCGAGGCATAAGATATGTTCGGCAGATTCCATGCCTTCAGGACAAATCCTGCATATATAAGGATGACTGATGCCAATTTTCATCATTCGGTGTTTGAGATAGTAATGAGCAGTAAGGAAATTAGTTAATATCTTGGTATAATGTTTGCTCAGTGATGGATTTGTAGAAATGCACACAAGGCACCGGCCTAGGGCATCACCACAGAGGGGGCATCACAAAAAGAGACAACTCTTTTTTTCTAGATATAAATATTAGACGGTTATTAGACTTCTGATTAAAAATTGTATATTTGTAGCGAACTTTTCCGTTTACTTTGTTTCTTCATGAATAAATGATTCCATCCATCCTTTGGAAGTAAATATATCTAAAAACAAAAAGAGAATAACTAGGGCACTGTTCACTATACAAACCTAGGGCACACAAAGTTGAATCCAGCCCTATATAGAGCTAACAGGAAACTTCAAGCAGGAGAGTGGGTGGGAGATGTGCAGCGTGGACCCCATTCTAGCGAGTTAGTCTACTCTTTCCATATCCGGTATATATATGTATATGTTCTAGTATTTAGTCCCCTTAGATTAACTTCAGAAGTTGCACCTCATGCACCACACCGCAATGGTATCGCAACTGCACCGCAACGGCAACGCAGCCGTACCGCAGCGGCACCGCACTTGCACCGCACTTGCACCACACTTGCACCGCAATAGCAACGCAACTGCACCTTAACAGCACCGCAGCCACATCGCAGCTGTACCGCGGCGGCACCACAACGGTGCAACTGCACCGCAGGGGCACCACACCTACACCGCAAGAACACCACAACTGCACCGCAACAGCACCGCACCCGCACTCCTGCGCCACCGCAACTGCACGGCAATTGCACCGCAACAACACCCAACGTTACGATGTCGTTGCGGTTCAGCTGCGGTGCCATTACGGTGCCATTGCGGTGCCTTTTCGGTGCAGTTGCGGCGTCGTTGCGATGCAGCCACGGTGCCGCGGCGGTGCCGTTGCGTACGGCTGCGGTGCAGTTGCGGTGCCATTGCCGTGCGGCTGAGGTGCAGTTGCGGTGCAGTTTCGGCGCAGTGCTGTGCGGTTGCCGTCCCATCTATAAAGGAGGGGAAAAATAATAGTGGGAAATTACAGACAAATATCAATTCTGTCGGTAATTGAGAAGTGGCTCGAAGAGATAGTAGTAAAGCAACTTGTGCGATTTATGGGCAAACATAATATTATACATTCAAAGCAGTACGACTTTCAAAAGAATAAAAGTACTGGTAAGCTGATCGCGGTATTCATGAATGTGGTAAACGGAAGTCTTAATAAAGATCATCATGTCTTGGTAGTTTTCATGGACATCGGTAAGGCCTTCGGCACGCTTAATTATTGAAAAATTATGTCCACACTGGAAAGACTAGAAATTCGTGGGATGTTAGCTGACTGGCTGAAGTACTACCTAAGAAATATATCTGTTCGCGTTAAGGTGAAGAAAAAATTCAGCGATGATAAAAATGTTAAGTATGGCGTCATCTTGTACACAAATGAATTTCGAAAATAGTATTATATTTGCGTATGTAAACGACACGGTGATAGTGGTGGAGCATAGTTGCCTCGATAATATTAAGCAAGGGGAGCTCAATAAGGCATTTGAATGGCGCCACGACAACGGCTTGGTTATAAATTTATGGAAAACGAAAATAATGCATATTCGTGGACCTCATCACAAACCCACACAACAAGGGATGTATTTGAAGAACTACAGCTGTGCTGGAAGTCATCAGGACGATCCTGTTGAGAGAGTCGAAAGCTATAAATTCCTAGGTGTAACGATCAACAGCCATTTTATATAGGATGAGGATATCAACAAACTCCGATCTGACCTTAAGAATTCTCTGTTCGCGCCGGCCTACCACAAAAATTACTCAACCTTGCAGGTCCAAAAGCAAGTTTACCATACGCTTGCCATCTTTTTTGGCCGAAAAAAAGGAAAACTACTAAATTCGGCAATTTCGCGGGATATTGAAATAAAAAAAAGGATATCAAATATAAAGAAAATTCGCCGCAAATTCATATTTTATTCGTCAAAAATACTTATACACTTAAACCAACCAACCAACATTGTTACAACTTCGTCGCCTATAACGTCAATCGCACTCGCATCAGTTTTGGTGGAATATTTCTCCTTTCTAGCAATTTGGAGGAGTAAATCTGGCCTCGTTTTCAAAAAGTGGTAGAACTCTACGTATAAATATGCCAAATTGCATTTCACCGTGAGAATCGCTTTCAATGTGCCGACTCTCGCGAACTTTTGCGTGGAAGATGCATTTTCTTTTCAGTTTCGACATTCTTTCGACCGAATCCATTCGCTCTTTCATACGAAAATTTAACAGTTGCACAGCTGTGAATGGCTATGAACCACGCAATTACTTGCAAACACATACACCTAAGATGGGCCACTTTTGCAATTGACAGTACTGAAGGAAACTTAACACAGAATTATGACATTAGCTTCCGATTGCTTCCGACTATTATAATTCAGCCTTTACTCGGTCGCTGTGAACGTGTATAATATTCGCCTGCTGTCATCGTACAGTCTAACAGTCTAATGTTCGCCACATCTTAAATTCCAAATATTATATACGTTAGGAACTTTGCATGAAAAAAAGGATTTAGAACATTTTCGCGGGATAGGTTTTTGGGAGCTGAAAAAAAGGAGTATCCGGCGAAAAACAGGATAGATGGCAACTTTAGGCAATCCCCATCTGGAGAAGTTGTAAAAGTTCCAAAATAATTCATTAAAAAAACTAACAGCGAGACTCGACGGAATCCATCTGGCAAAAGATGTTTTTAAGTTCTTGGTGTCAAGCAAATCTTCAAGATGACTCTAACTCTGGAGAATTATGACGACGTGCGTTTCAATAGAGCTATTGACCACAAGGTCAACATAAGGAGGCGTGCTCAAGGTATGCTGTAAGAACCAAGGCTTTTAAATACCTACGGCAGAAGACAGCTGAAGTACTGCCTCCCAACAACACTAAACGAACTTCCACAAGCACAGAGCAATTATATATGCATATATGGTACATATTTGGCGCAACATCTCTTTGAGTGCCTGGGCCTAGCTTCTCGCAGTCACTCATGTTGTGTGCGTTATATTTTTCACACGAATGGAAGGGACCTACAGTTTAATGCCGTATCCGAACGGCGATTTGAGAAACTTTTTCGTGAGAACAATACTCTCGGATGTTTGTCAAACGCTCGCGAGAGGTGGGACCGTGAAAAAACTTTTTGGTGTTTTCTGGGATTCGAACTTGGAACCTCATGCGTAGTAATCCTAACCACTTACGCCACGGCGCCCACAGAGCAATTAGTAGTGAAAAAAAAAACTAGAAAAAAGAAAATCAAAGATTTCTTTATAAAGTAGTATTCTTAATTTAATTTTCAATTTTAATTTTAGTATTCTTTTCGTTTCACCAGACTTAGTTGTATTTTTCTTTAAAGCACCTATGAGTTAAGCTATTGAATGAAAACTAGGGCATCGTTCACTATAAAAACCTAGGACACCATAAAGTTAAATGCGGTGCTGTGTTTGCTCATTGCTAGAATCTCTTAGGATCTTTTGTTTGAGAAATTTTTGAATTTCTTAGCATGTTTTAGGCCAGATTGTGAGCCGCAATATATGTATGAACTTTTCTTTCTTTTCCCATTGATTTAGCTCAATCTATATTTGGTAGTTGGGAAAGCCACAAAAAGGGTCAGGGCCAATGAACGAAGATTGGAAATTAGTTCTGGGTAATTCGTCAGCAGCTTCATTTCCAGTAATGCCGAGGGACACATGTTAGTGTGATTTTGTTGTGTACAGCAAGCTCCATTAGTGTTTGCAGATACTTCCAAACTAGCTTAGACCAAAGTTGTAGGACATGAGAGCTTTAAGTGATGCTTGGCTGTCTGAAAGAATGTTTATGTAAGATCTACGGAGGTTTCTTCTGATGCAATCTCTGGCGCAAAGTTCAATAGCATGAACCCCGGCTTAGAAAATTGAAGTAGATCATCCCAGTGGTTTTGGCAGTTTTAAATGGGGCCGAAACTCCAGCGCCCGCCCCGTTTTTTATTCTTGAACCGCCGGAATAATACCAGTTAGATGGATAGATGAATATTTATTTTTCCCTTTTTTTGTACAATTTACAATATTTTTGGGTTCTACGCAGAGATGATAAATAAAATGTTATCTTACTACTGGAAGGTATTGTTTAGATATAAAATTGCAGATTTGTAACATTAAAACTACATTGAAGGAAAAACTATAAGAAAAAAACCTTCACATAATTTTACAAATTTGGATTGTGAATTAGAATGCTATGGCATTCTTGTCACAATCAAAGAAAAACTAAACACAAAATTATATAAAGTAACAATTTTTAAAAATAAATTAATAAGAATAAATTAACAGAAAGGCTTAAATAAATAAATGAATGCACAGTATTAATTGAAACAAAAGAAAAAAACTCTGAAAGTTAAAATAATTAAGCTAGTACATAGAGATAAATATATAAATATATATTAATAAATATATATATAAATAAATATATGAATAAATAAATATATAAATAAGTAAATAAATATATAATATAAGTAAATATACGAACAAACATACAGGCGTACAAATAAATAATTAATATGTGAGTGAATAAACAATAAATAAACAAGCAAATAAGTGAGTAAATCAAGAGATTAATAAATAATTTAATAACACAAAATATAAGTGTAATTAAACAGCAAGTTCATTAATTAATAAGTTTTCAATATTGTTTCATGTTTTGACAAACATTTTGCATTAAGTACTATATTTCAATTCTCCTTGCACGTTCAATTCTCCTTGTACGTCAAGCACACCGGCTCTTTTATGCAATATTAGAGTACAAAAGTCACGCGGCAGATCCAAACTCATTTTTAAGACTTTATTTTGGGAAATTTGATTTTTTTTTATATGAGTTTTGGCACAATTTCCCCAAACTGGTGAAGCATATTTTAATAGCCAGACTTATTTTACTTAGGGTGTTTTTAGTGTGTTCACTTCACTGAAGGTTAATTTTTTATCCAGATATACTCCAAGGTACTTAACTGAATCAACCCAGGGTATCTCGTAATTGTTAATTCGAATACAATTTGATGGAAAGAAACTAATCTTTCTTTTTCCCGAGAAAAAGGTAGCTTGGCTCTTACCAACATTAATCTTTACCTTCCAATGCTTGTAATACTCAAATATAGTATTTAATTCATTTTGGAGGTATTCTTCGACCAAAGAACCATATTCATCGGAAGCATAAACTGCCGTGTGATCTGCATACATAGCAATTTTGCAGTTAAGGATAACTGGAAAATCAGATGTAAAAATGTTGAACAAGATTGGAGCTAAGACAGATCCCTGAGGAACTCCAGCTGGAATTAGTTTCGCTGAAGAATAGGTTTCTTTTATTGAGTTTGATTAAATATTTCGGGCAATCAAATTTTAATAGCTTGTATATTAGCCCTTCATGTCAAACTGAATGGAAAGCTTTTTCGATGTCAAGCAGAACCAAGCTTGTGGATATATTGTCGCAAAAGTTCGTTTTTACGTCCCTACAGATCCTCAATATTTGATTCGAGGTACTGTGATTCTGGCGAAATCCAAATTGATAAGGCGGTAAGATATCCTTTTCTTGTAAAAATTATTGCAACTTCAATCTTAGAACCTTTTAATAGGCTAAGGCTAGTTGGATCACTTCGAGGTTTTCCTTGCTGTAAAAGTGGGATAACTTTTGCTGTTTTCCATTTAATCGGAAAATACTGTAATTTCATACATCAATTGATGACAAATGTCAAAACACTAAGGGCTCTTAATGGGAGTTGTTTAAGGGCCATATTATTTATTTTATCTAGACCAGGAGATTTTCGATTTCTTACTCGTAGGTCAGAGTTAAAAAAATACAATGTCATCAGTTGACACTAACTCATTAAAGGCAAGACTAACTTGCGCTTCCTTGAATAGACGAATTTCGTTTTCGACCTCCTTTTCAAACACCGAAGATGTGAAATTTAGCAATGCGTTGTGATTTTGCAAAAATGTGTCGGCTAAAGAATAGTACCAGTTGTTTTGATGATCAGATTGAGGGATTTGATAATTACTCCAGAAGATTCGTTCGGGGATAATCACTTCACAAGAGCGACTCAGATGGATCTTTTTGGGCATGTAGTTAGTCATGCATACTGCTGGTGAGGGGAACAGAGAGAATTGTTCAAGTATCTTCATGCGTATATGCCCATCTAGGTCCGATGTTTTAATGTTGTATAGAACATGGATCCTTAAGGCGCTGGTACCCGCAGTCTTTATAATTCTTCTATGCAGAAGTGGGAGGTCTAGGAAAACATCCATCGCTTCGGTTGGACAGCTGCGCATCGCACTCGTAATGCCTACGCAGACCATTCTTTGCATTTTTTGCAGGGCGGGTAGTGATGCGTACGTGATGATTAATGTGGCGATGGTTAGGTAAGTCCAGTAAATCATTTTATTCTTTAGACCCCATTTTTAAGTAAAAAGTCTGGAACAGGCCCGGAAGAATTTGGTTGCCTTATCGATGGTTCTGTCCAGATGAGTTTACCAGTTTTTGGTCTAGAGTTACTCTTAAATATTTTGTTTCGTTTAAGAAATTAAGTTAAACGCCATTTACTAACAATGTTTAGAGATTTAGTTTAGTTCTTCTGGTAAATGGAATAATGACTGTTTTGGTGGGGTTTACTTTTAACCCTTCTGACTGGTACCATTCATTTATATTGCAAATGGCATTTTACATTTTTCCAGTGATTCTGGACTCTTGAGTGCCTTTTATCATTATGATAAGATTCGATTTAGATTAGATTGATTTTATTATATTATATAATATAGTGCATGTCACTGCCGTCTCCCAAATTGACAACTAAATTAATAACTTGTTTTTAATATTCAGAATAACAAATAAAATAACACTTAATAATATGCATCTATCACAATAAGATAATGAATTTTCCTTTAGAGGTTCTCATTTAATATCCTTCCTCTGTACACTAGGGCAGCTTTACAGTACTTATAGAGTTTGGGTACTTACTTCCAATTCGTTGAGTAAAACTAAGGTTTCATTATCACTTATTATATCACAGGTGAAGAAATACCTCCTTATTTCTTTCAGGACTGAGCACCTTCCATTAAAATGCAGAAGGTCTTCTCTTTCGCTATGGTACAACGTTTTCTGAACTTAAAGAAATACAAGCAGGTGTTCCGCGGAGAAGTGTTCTAGGACCCTATATTTGTTATATACTAGTGATATACCACATGCAAATGACAGCTGCATTCGCAGATGACACTACTCTCCTATTAACTGATGGATACGTGGTTAAAGCAACAGAAAAGCTACAAAATTCGGGTTGGACGCAACTATGGCGAGTTAAACTTAATGCGTCAAAGTCCATTCATATCAATTTCACAAATAAAAAAAACGTAGTTATTAATACGTAATCAAGTATTTCCTTATTCTAACACAGCTAAGTATCTGGGCATGAATCTGGATGCTAAACTGAAATGGAAGGAACATGTGAAAAAGAAAGTAGAAGAACTAAACATTAGATATAGAAATCTTTATTGGTTGTTAGGGTATAATTCATAAATGTACATTAAGAATAAAATCTCATTATATAGTCAGATACTAAAACCTGCTTCGACATATGGTATCCAATTATGGGGTTGTACAAAGAAAACGAATGTAGAAATAATACAAACATTTGAAAACAAAGTCCTTCGGGAAATAGTAAATGCCCTATGGTATATTAGGAATAACGATTTGCATCGTGATTTGCAGATTAATCTTGTAACAGATGTAATTAATTTTATAATTTGCGCGCACTCAAAGGGTTATGTATACCTTTAACATGTTTACACACAGTGCGGGCCTTGAAAAGGATAGCCAGAGAGAGAGAGAGAGAGAAAGATTTTTGGTGTAGTGGTTCCTGGAGCTTAGTTCTTTATGCTTCAGAGATTCTCCTGGGTGGCGTCCAGATAACTGAGGAGATTTTTGTTATTTTTTGTCTTTGCTTCTGATTCACAGTACCTTTTTCCCGATAACCGATGTCAAGGGCAAATCATCATCAACAGAGCGAACAATTTCTCCAGCCACATGACCAAGCTACTGCCAGTGTTATGCCTTCGCAGTAGTGTTTACGCAAGCTTTCGCAAATGATCGGACTGACTTTATATATTTCATGAGAAATAAATAAATGCTTGCTGACATCAGGATTTGAACCATGAACCATTAGCGTGGCAATTGACGAAATTACCACTACACCATTGCCACCCGTGCAATTCGTCACAACGATCGTTTGCAGATGCATATTAATCCTGAGATAGCAGACGTCTTAAATGTACGATATAATCAGGGTTATCGTGAATAAAATTTCCATCGGAATTTTTCCCCCAAACAAAAATTAGGTATCTTCAAAAAAGAGGAAGGAAACAATTCCGCGGTATCACGAAAGACAATTTAAGAGAATTTTCAACGTAATCTCGATATTTAATATTTTCTTGATTAATTTTTTCCCATTTTTGAAGATACCTAATATTTGTTCGAGGGAAAATTTATTCACGATAACCCTGAATATTCGTAGATTAAGAAGAACTAAACCTCATGAACTCATAATCTGGCGTATTTAAACTATAATACCTTCTCAAACGCAACTGAACATTGAAGTAAAATCATTTGTCGATCTTTCTTTGTTTGTCATGATTAAGTAGGCATTTTTAGTGCGGTTAGAGTCCCACACTACTCTGGGTTTCTAACCCCAGTGTCTATCGAGATTTTTACATTCACTAAATTTTTGAGGTTAGGGCATAATCTGCTGTAAATCATCCTGTGCTATGATTCGAAGCTTTGTTTAGGTAACGTTCTCTATATTGCATGTCTGTTGCTGCGATTAGTTGACAAAGTGCTGGTTTTTAATCTGCTATTTCTCCGATATTCAAACTTAGTTGGATTCCACAGCCCTTTGCTAATTCCAGCCAATCGCCGTACCAACTGGCCCCGTTCTGAATACTTTGAAGAGCTGCTTTTTTCTGTAGCCGGTCATTACTCATCTTTAGTACATTTATTATACATATAATCTACCTGCAGCTTAAGTGTTCTTACAAACAGTGGGGGCAAGCCGGTTTCCAGCATAATCACGTAATTAGGTGTGCTTGATGGTAAGTGAAAAATTCGTTTGATGAAAGTTTGAGTTTGACAGCTGACGTGAAGACAAAAAGCCGATTGAAAAATTTGCTCCACAATAATTAAAAAATAATAGTACAGCAATTGAAAAGTGCTTAAAAGTCAAACTTATCATAATGATAATCATCGGCGTAAACTTATCAGAACTCTATTAATGTTTAGGTCGTTAAGGAGTTGGTCTACTACGATAGACCATAGAGAGGGGATAGAACACCGCCTTAAGGACAACCTTTGGTGGTACTAATCGAAATCGAGATTTGTCCAAGCTTAGCAGAGATGAGTCTGCTACTTAGCATGGAGCAGCATTTTTTATTGTCCTTTTTTGTCTGTGTTCTTATGTCTAAGAAGGCGCACAGAGTGATTTCCTTTTTCACAACGCCTTTTTAATTGTACCGACAAGATAATGCAAGGCTATTGTTGATTTTCCTGGTTGATATGGAAATTGGTAGTTGTTGAGGGGGTATTCAATAAGGGTAGTATTACGGATATGCAGATAAAAGCCCTTGGGTCTAAGGGAGATCTGCTGCCAGTTTAAGGAATGAACACTACATTAACTTTCCTCCAAGTTTTAGCTCATAACTGAATCTGAAGACTCGAATGAAGGTGTCGATTAAAGTACCAGTTCTGTGCTGTATGCGGGCTGGGACAATCCCATCCCCACCAGGTGCTTTGTAGGGCTTTTGACTCGATATGGGCTATCTAATAGAGTCAAGGGAAAAGATTCTCCTTGATAAACCTCTGGTGTATGTTTGAGAGCTGATGTTCAACTTTAGATATTGGAGGAGTGGATGAATCAGTTAACTCAGAGTCAGGAAAGTGAGTTTAAAGTAATAAGCCTATTGTTTCGCTGTTATTTTTATATATTAATTACAGAAGAAATGAGGTGTACTTGCTGAGAAATAGACAGACTGTAGTCGTCCCAACAGTCAACAAAGAGCACAGTAGGCGTTTTCTCAGTTCCATTGTACCTTATATATTCAACAAACTGCCGTCGGAAATATCTAGTCAAATTGCACACGGTTACCGGTTTCTTAACCTCCTCAAAAATTGGCTACTCTCTAGATCTGAGGTAGAGACCCTTATGCAAGTTACGATCTAATAAACAAAATGTATCCACTGCAGGTTTTATTCTCATTTTTCATATCTCGTTTAATTCATTCTACTACTTCGACACCCGCCACAAATCTTTTTGTCACCTTCGTACTGTGAACTACATACACCGCATTCTTTTCTTTTCCTTTCCTTTCGGCTTTTACCCTTAAAATATTTTAATAATAATTAATGAATTCACACTTGTCACTGTTTTTTTTTTTAGTACCACAAAGTGTGTTATCATATTATATGCTATATATATTATTAAATACCGAAAATATGTTTTATATAAGTATAACGGGTGGGCCATCTAGTGATTTCTTTTTAAATCATAGGTTATTTTGACACTGACAGATGTTTCCCGCTCGAAATCTTGACAGAAAGTCAGTATCATACCTCCGAGGAACGAAATGAGTCGTTTTGCGCTTCAACAACATTGGGAAATATTGAAAACTTATTTCCAAAGTGAGTGCTGTGTAGCCCAAACAGTGCGTTTTTTGAAAAGAAGTTTTGGCCGAAATGAAGCACCCACTTGCTGTACGCAAGTTTGTGGAAAAAGTTCGTGAGACTGGTATGCTAGTGGACAACACTGACGGTCCCGTCGTCGTACAGACAGGGTTGCCAGAAACTCCAAAGCTTTAAGAGCTCAATTTTAGAAATTTTGTCGCCCAAAATCGTTGCCTGATAAGTAGCCCAAATATCGTAAGAAAGAACATTTTGGTTTTGAAGTTTTTGTATTTTATATTCAGAAAAACTTCAATAGAAATAATAAATAAACAATTTACTTTTCAAAAACAGCAAAATATAAATGAATAAATTATTCAATACAGTTAGGCTGTAGTTATTTGAAAATATTGTACACAAATTAGCCAAGTGTTTGAAGGCAACATTTTTAGTTTTTTAACAAAAATAGTAGAAACAATTAATAAAAGTCGATATCCTCTTCATTGTACTCATTGGCATTATCATCTCCCTCTTGTAAGTTTCTGAAGTACATTTTGCTACCGTATCCGGTGTTGGCTCGAAGTCATTGCAACATATGTTTTTAACGGTGGAATCAATACGTATGCGCATAATTGCATCAAGAGATGGCAAACACAATCTATTTCTAGGTTTGATTTTTACGGCATCTAAAACTAAAAAGGCCCATTCTACAACAGCATTACTTACTGGTAGAGATAGTAACTGCATAGCAAAATGACCATTGTCTCTAAAAATCAACTCATCTGCAGCATTTCTCACGTTGGTCAGTACATTTATCCAAAATTGTTCTGGATCTGTAGATATACGGAAATACAGACTTTACTTATATCGAATAATGATAACATATTCCATTGATCACCCCCTTCGGGTAGGGGGTAGAATATACCCGAGGTAGGCATGCCTGTCGTAAGAGGCGACTAAAATCCACCGTCCGTATACCGAGTATGGCGTATACAAAAAACATGCAATGAACAAAACAAAAGATTTAAATACCCCAGGTGGCAGTCCAGGTAAACTGGAAAATCCACCCTCTTCGGAGGTCGGCGCTACGGATTCTGGGGAGAGCCATTTATTGCACCTTATAAATCCCTTCTCAAAAAGTACAAGGGTATCTCGATCTCCACCAACAAGATCGAACGTCTCCGGAAAAAGAAGTCCGCCGGAAGCGCAAACGCGTGAAAAACGGGACTCAGCGAAATCTAAAAGCATTGAGGAGGAAAACGACGTACTCCGTACCAAGCTTAGCGAAATGGAGCTACTCTATCGTGAGCTCAAGAAAGAGGTAGATTTACTCAGGCAAGAAAATAATGCCCTAAAAAACACGTACCTACAAAAAGGAAATACAGTTAGCCCACATCGCTCACCTAGTCGCGAATATCAGACGGATGAAGAAGAGCTAACACGCAAAATGAATTGGGTCGAAAAGAAACGACCTAGCAAAAAACGCAAAGCTGGTTCCTCACCGGAAGTCGAGCCACAAAAAGATGAAAAGCGCAAGGAGATGCAAGAAAAGCAACAACAACCAAAATTACGTCCTCCGCCACCGATAAACGTCGTTGGAATTACGGACTATAATAAGTTGCATTGCCTCCTTAAAGGAACTCTGGCATCGAAGTTTAAGGTGACATCTCTGCGAAACAATACGTGGAAAATCAATGTCGATGATGCCGACGGTTACCGATCAGTATCTAAAAAATTGAATGCCGAAAAGATGGTGGTATGCTTATGAAAATAAGTTAGAAAGACCACTGCGTGTTGTAGCAAGGGGACTCCACCCCTCGTGCACTAAAGAAGATGTAATGCACGACCTTCAAGGCAAAGGCTTTAAAATTCCTGATATCGTCAATATTATCAAGAAGGAGAAGCAACAGTCGGAGGGAGATCATGAAAAATTGGTAAAGCGCGGACTTCCACTATTCATGCTTAGTTTTGATAAAGACGAAAATAAAGATATTATATATGGTATCAAGACTATTCTAAACATCGTGGTCAAAATCGAACCCATGTGTAAGACCTCCAGATCGATACCGCAGTGTAAGCGCTGTCAAGGCTTCAATCATACACAGACTTACTGCCAGAAAGAGCCGCGATGCGTCAAATGCGCAGGTAAACATCTCTCGGAAGAGTGTCACCTAAACAAGCAAACCCCAGCCACTTGTATAAATTGCAAAGGAAAACATCCTGCGAACTATCGAGGTTACGGAGTGGCGAAAGAGCTTCAAAAACGCCGCGATACGCTAAAAAATTCGATGCGTCCGAATATGAAACCAATCAAGAACAGACCCAAAATAGCTACGAAAAAAGCAGCGAAAGATAGAAAGTCCGTCAATATTAACTTAAGATCGGTTAATGATAAAATATCCGAAAGTAATAGAGATAAGGTGACAGAAGCTAAATCTCCGAATATTGGCGTGCAGTCTTATGCTCAAGCGGCGAAGACAGTTAAGGGTACGTACACGACCGACAACTCACGGGAGATCAAAGCAAGAAACCGTCCAAACTTTAATGTAAAGACTCCTTCTCAAGTTGCGACATTGAAAAATGGTGATAGAGGTAGTTCAGAAGATCATGTATCCAATGTTTTTTCCCTAATTCTTGCGAAACTTGAAGAGCAATGCAAAACAAATAAACTAATTTTCGAGAGACTAGTTGCACTAGAAAACAACATTCATAACACGCTCACTTCAACCAGAATATGAAAGAAACGCTTAAAATTCTTACTTGGAACTCTAACGGGCTCATACAAAGACTCGACGAGTTAGAAATATTTATCCGAGAAAAAGATATTGATATATGCTTAGTCTGTGAAACTCATCTGACAAAGCAATCGAATATTAAGATAAGGGGATATAGCGTGTATCACGCCTTTCACCCATCGGAAAGAGCCAGAGGTGGATCATCTTTGTTTATAAAAGAATCTATCGAACACTCAGCAGAAATAAAGATGGAATTAAAAGCAATGCAAGTAAGCACGGTACGCGTTAGAAATAGACATTTTGCTTTCAACATTTCGTCTATATATTGTCCACTGCGATATAAACTTGAAGAAAGTGATTTCACAAACATCTTCAACTTTCTTAAACCAAATTTTATTATTAGTGGCGACTTCAACGCGAACCACCCCTTCTGGGGCTCAAGATACGCCTCTCAGAAAGGTAGAAAGCTTTATAATGCGGGTATGCAGTTCAGTTGTGATTTTTACTCGACGGGTAAACCAACATATTGGCCAACTGATAGAAATAAGATACCAGATCTGATTGATTTCTTTGTTGTTAAAGGAATATCTAGCAACTGTATAAAAGTTGAAGAAAGCTTTGATCTCTCCTCTGATCATTCTCCAATCATTATGACGATAAGCGAAGCTTTGATTAAAAAAGTAGGACCGGCCAGATTAACTGGCGCGAAAACTAATTGGGAT
The DNA here is from genome assembly GCA_945910035.1 of Brachypalpus laphriformis. NCBI lineage: Eukaryota > Metazoa > Arthropoda > Insecta > Diptera > Syrphidae > Brachypalpus > Brachypalpus laphriformis. The sequence goes on from OX246754.1 coordinate 92,759,792, forward strand.
GGCTTTAAAAAAGATATTGAAGCAAATATTGAGCTGAGCGTATCACTTAAAACGCCCTATGAACTTGAAGTTGAAGTTGATCGCTTCGTCGAAATCTTACAGGATGCCGCGTGGAAGAATACTCCCAAACTAAAGAGAACCCCGGCCAGTTACATTAAAATTTATCCGCAGGAAATAAAAGAGATGATTAAGGAGAAGAGAATAGCGCGTAAAAGATGGCAACAAACTCGGGCTCCGCAACATAAAGCACATCTTAACCGCTTGTGCAACTCACTAAAAAGATCTATTAAAGACCTTAAGATAATGAAATACAAACTTACCTAGAAAGCTTAACGGCAGAAAAAGATTCTAACTATTCGCTTTGGAAGGCTATAAAAGGTATTAAAAAACCTCAAATTCAAGCCGCACCAATTAGGAAAAATCAAGACGAATGGGCCAGGCATGATAAAGAGAAAGCGCAAGTTTTTGCCGCCCACCTGGAAGAAACTTTCAAACAGTTTGATGGACAAGCTCTTAATGAAAATATAAATACGTTGTATATAGCGTAATAAGAAATGCAACACTTACCGAACTTAAGGAAGAAATAAAGAAACTTAAACCTAATAAAGCTCCTGGATACGACCTAATTACGGGAGAGGTTCTTAAAGCACTACCAAGAAAAGCTCTAATTAAGCTTCTGTTCATTATAAACGCCGCGATTAGACTAGAATATGTTCCCAGTCAATGGAAAGTCGCCGAAGTTATAATGGTCCTTAAGCCTGGAAAACCGCCGAATGAAAAAACCTCTTATAGACCGATTTCGCTTCTTCCAATTATATCCAAAGGGTTCGAGAGAATATTGGTTAGGCGAATACAGCCGGTTATAGAAGAAGGGCATCTCATCCCTGATCATCAATTCGGATTTAGAAGTAAGCATTCTACAGTTGAACAAGTACATCGAATAACACATGTAATCGAAAAATCACTTGAAGAAAAAAAGATTTGTTCAAGCGTATTCCTTGACGTTTCTCAAGCCTTTGACAAGGTCTGGCACGAAGGCTTAAAGTTTAAATTACGACAAGTTCTGCCAGAGCACCAATATAATATTTTGAAGAACTACCTTACGAATAGGCTATTCCGCGTCAAATGTGGAAACGAATATTCTGATTTTAAGGAAATAATGGCTGGGGTGCCGCAAGGAAGCGTTCATGGTCCAGTCTTATATCTATTATACACTCGTGATATACCACAAGTAGAAGGCACTGAGCAAGCTACATTTGCCGACGACACTGGTATCTTGACAGTAGGTAAAACGGTCGAAGATACTACAGAAAAACTGCAAGAAGCTTTGGATAGAGTAAATGAATGGACAAAGATTTGGCGAATCGCACTCAACGAGACCAAATCTGTTCATGTAAATTTTACTTATAAAAAAATAAATAATTTGCCGATCTTTTCAAACTCGGTTCAAATCCCGTTTGCAAACGAGGCTAAGTATCTTGGAATGACACTTGATACAAAGCTGAAATGGAAAACGCACGTTAAGAAAAAACGCAAAGAACTAGATAACAAATATCGAGAAATGTATTGGTTACTTGGAAAATATTCCAAGCTTAATATATATAACAAACTGCTTTTATATAAGCAAGTGCTAAAGCCTGTATGGACATATGGTATACAACTCTGGGGTTGTACCAAAATAAGTAATATTAAAATTTTACAAACTTTTGAAAACAAAGTGCTAAGAGGTATTGTAAATGCGCCATGGTATATCAGAAATAGCGATATCCACAGAGACCTTGGCATTAAAACAATTGAAGACGAAATTCAAACCTACGCGAGAAAGCATAGAAGTCGACTAGAAAGTCACGTAAATATTACAGTCCTCCAACTTTTGGAAGAAAGAAATTTACTGCGCCGTCTACAAAGAACCAAACCTTTAGACTTAGCGCGATAAGTAACCGCGTCTAAACTGCGGAGCTGGCAGGAACTTCTAATGGGAAGGTACTTGCAAAACGTCATTATTCCGCGAAACGAAAACTACTTGATAAGTCGAATACTTAGTTGTAGTAAAAATAAAAACAAGTCTGTTTTGAAGGGAGGTTTTTTAGTGGGTAAGAATCCCACACTACTATGAGCACGCGCTGTCGATCCTCATAGTGTCTTGTTGAATATTTTCACCTACCCTCGGAAAAAAAAAAAAAAAAAAAAAAAAAAGCCTGAGGAGAATTCTGCACAAAGATCTGGGATTATTCGCTTACAAGGTCCAATTGATTCAGCAATTGAAAGCGCATGACCATCCGCTTCGTTATCGCTTCGGAGTTTGGGCCTTAGAGCAGCTTGAATTGGACAACGATTTTGGGCGAAAGATCATCTTTTCTGACGAGGCACATTTTCATCTCGGCGGCTACGTTAACAAACAAAATTGCCGCGTCTGGGGCTCGGAAAACCCGCACGTTATTGTCGAGAAGCCAATGCATCCACAGAGAGTGACAGTTTTGTGCGGATTGTGGAGTGGTGGCATCATTGGACCATTTTTCTTCGAAAATGAGGCTGGGAACAACGTTTCAGTCAACGGTGGGCGTTACAGAGCCATGTTAACGACTTTTTTTTTTTACTGAAATTGAAACCATGGATTTGGACGACCTCTGGTTCATGCAAGATGGCGCACTATGCCACATAGCCCATGCCACAATCGGCCTTTTGCGCACCAAATTCCCAAATCGTGTTATCAGCCGTCTTGGCGATGTCAATTAGCCGCCTCGGAGCTGCGATTTGACCCCTTTGGACTTTTTTTTTTGTGGGGAACCGCGAAGGATCGATGTTATGCCAATAATGCGAAAACGATTCAAGCACTAAGGCCAATATCATCCAAGCAATCCGTAAGCTACAGCCTGAAACCATCAACAAGGTCTTGGAAAATTGGAGTGATAGAATGCGCTACTGCGAAGCCAGCCGAGGCAGCCGCTTGAACGACGTTGTATTCCATAATTAATGGGAATGTTTGCTCTTACTAATAAAGCCATAATACATGGAAACAATTTAATTTTGTTAATTTTATTGCATTTTTAAAAAGAAACTTGTAGTTGGCCCACCCGTATATTTACATATATTAGCTTTATAGAAATCTTTTTGTGAAAATTTAAATTGTAAACTACAACAGTATTTGGAAAATTGAAAATTATAAATTGAAATAAAATTGAATTGAATGGAACTGGAACTTTGTGTGCAAATACCATCAGATTTTTGTAGGAGACCGATTCTATTGCTGTTGTTCTTGAAGAGTTAATTGGACCTTAATGGCTGGTGGTAGATCATAATTTCCATCACAGAAAGTTCGCCAGGAATGTCTTCGATTTTCTAATAGCAGAGTCGTAGGTCGCTGTTTGTATTCACTTCATGAGTTGGAGTGCTTGGATTTGTTGAAAAGTTTTCTGACCTTTCTGTTTAGAGATTGAAGAACATTGGTCCACCAGGGCACTACCCGATCAATAGCTTTGTTTTTGGCCTGATAGCTAGTTTTGTATGTGATTTGAGAGCTAAAATTAGAAGATCCTTCATCAAGTAATTGAGTGCAGTCTATGCTTCACCATGACGGATAGAATTCGCACCTGAGAGTCTCTGAGTGAAGGTTTCAGTTGGTCGGAGGACGGGTTCAAAAGTAACATATTTTTACTAAATGTAATGCATCTCTTACGCCCGATTTCTTCACCGAGTACTAGCGCTAGTACCGGTATTAGAGCAAAAGTTGGTACTCAAATCGGTATCAAGTTATTTCTTCAGAAAGTACTAACGCCGATTTGGTACCGAGTATTTGCTGGTACTCGGTATTAGCTTAGCTCTCGAAATCAGTATTAGACCAGTTGGTAGTACTCAAATCGGTATCAAGTCATTTCTTCACAAAGTACTAATGTCAATTTGGTACCGAGTATTAGTTGGTACTCAGTATTAGCTGGACCCTCAAAATCGGTAGTCTAGCGTCGTTAATACCAGGATTAGGCCAATTTCAATTATTTATCATGAGAGATAGTACTCTATTTTGACATTTTCTTGGCTGTCATTGTGAAAAAAGTAAATGCATACACGTGTGTTCTATTTTGGATTCATTTGATTTTTTATTCTATTTTCTGGAAAATGGATTTGATTTTTGGTGGGCATAGTTTGTTTCGTGATTTCGAGGACAATATCGAGTACGAGAGCGATGAAGAAGGGGTGGAAGTTCGTAGATTTGAGCGCCGTATCTACCATATGCCACAACGGAGTACAATAAATACTTGGGACGATGTGAACTTTTCGCTTCATCGCTATCGTTTTTTAATTCTTGTTTCTTCATTCTTCATTGGTACCAAACATAAAGTAAAGAAAAGAAAAAACAACTAATCACACACTCTTCCACACGATACCGCATACCTACCACCATACTTATGTCTACAAGCCCGGCGCAAATTCCAACGATCAAGAAGGAGGGCGGATTTCCAACAATGCCTGGACACCCTTAGACTGGCGAGACGTAACTTAAGTAGAGCCATCAAGGAAAGCGAAACTGCATGTTTTAAACGTCTCTGTCAAGAAGCCGACATTAACCCATGGGGCTCGGCATACAGAATAGTGATGACGAAATTGAAGGGCTATAGGACTCCTCAAATAACATGTCCGATAATGCTGAGATCCATAGTAGAGCACCTCTTCCTTCAAAGGCCTGCTACTATGTGCAATATTATACGAGAAGTCAATCCAGAAGATATTCCTTTAATTACTCACGAAGAACTGCAAAGGGCATGCAGCAAGATAGGTGACAACAAGGCGCCGGGACCCGACGGCATCCCGAAAAAGGCAGTAAAGGCAGCTGTAAAAAAAAGACCAGACCTCTTCATATCAACAATGCAGAAGTGCCTTGAAGAAGGAAACTTTCCCGAAAAATGGAAGACGCAGCTTTTGGTCCTACTGCCAAAAGAAAAGAAGCCTCCAGAAGAACCATCATCCTATCGTCCAATATGCCTATTGGACACCATGGGAAAGATCCTCAAGAAGATAATCTATAATAGATTACTCGCAGTAGCAGAAGAGAAAGGAGCCCTCTCAGATCACCAATTTGGCTTCAGAAGAGCACGATTTACTGTTGATGCCATAAGAGCGGTAGTTGATATCGCCAAAGGTGCCATCGAAGGCGAAAGATGGCTCTATGGTACAAAGGAGTATTGTGCAGTAGTAACGCTGGACGTTAAAAACGCATTTAACTCTGCGGACTGATCGTTAATTAGAAGGTCACTTGCCAGGATGAATACGCCATATTACCTGCTACGGATAGTGACGAACTACTTCAACAACAGGAAGCTGCGGTACAATACCGATGATGGGGTAAAATACTACAATGTAACTGCGGGAGTTCCACAGAGATCGGTTTTAGGGCCACTATTGTGGAACATCGTGTACGCCGGAGTCCTACGATTAACGCTACCTGGGGGAGTAACGATAATTGGATTCGCCGACGACATTGCAATCGTGCCAGTAGCTAAACAGATCCATGCAGTAGAATCAGCTACAAATGAAGTAATTGCGCGGATAAAAGATTGGCTAATATCCGCCGGACTAGAACTAGCTGACCATAAAACAGAAGCTGTTCTTATAACCAGCCGGAAAACCGTCGAATTTGCCAACTTTCAGGTTGGTAACCAAACCATCAGGTCGAAAGAGGCGGTTCAATACCTTGGAGTATTGCTGGACAACAAGCTACGGTTTAAAACGCATGTTGATCTTGTTACCAAAAAAGCATCGCGAATGCAGGGAGCTCTCTCGCGTATCATGCCTAACATCGGTGGACCTGCATACGCTAGAAGGATTCTACTCTCTAGAGTTATCACCTCAGTTCTGTTATATGCCGCCCCAGTCTGGGCGGAGGCACTGAGGACGAAGGAGACCAAAAGCAGACTATCGTCATCATACAGACTCTGTGCGCTACGGACAATCAGCGACTTTCGAACCATCTCTGACGAAGCTGCATTTGTCATAGCTGGAATGGTCCCCATCGATATTCTCGCAGATGAAATGCTGAGGATATATAACAGAAGAGCATTGAGTCATAACGACGCCACTGGTATCAAGGTGATAAAAATTGAAGAAAGGGCAGCGTCCGCAGCTATGTAGCAAGCTCGTTGGGTTAATACACCAAAAGGCAGATGGACATATAAACTTATACCGACAATCCAAGACTGGATAAGTCGAAAGCATGGAGACTGCAACTACCATCTAACGCAGTTCCTGTCTGGCCACGGTGGCTACCGCAAATATCTACACCGATTTGGACACGACAACTCACCGTCCTACCCGGAATGCCCAGGTGAAGATGAAGATACGGAGCACGCAGTGTTTTACTGCACCCGTTTCACGGCATGGAGAATTACTCTGCCAAGTCCGTCATTACTGCTCGACCATATGGCATGGTCGGAAGAGAATTGGATGGCAATATGTTCCTTCGTAACAACTCTACAAAAAGAGCTGCGGAGAATAGAAAAGCTAAGAAGAGCAGCTGAAGCAGCGGAAGAAGCTGACACAAGAAGCATAGCATAAATTGCTAACCAGCCCCGCGAAGTAATACCTAACAGCAGTCCCGCGGGGAGAGTGGTTGAAGTGTGTAGGGTGTGTGTATAGTACGTAGGCGTATTTCTGGCATCGATTACTCAGGTTTGCGAATCGTGCATGCTAGTAGCACTCGGGCTATTAGTATCTATGAAGATTGCACATCCCTGGTGCAATCCAAAAAAAAAAAACCATACTCACATCATTCACAACAGTAAAGCAACACAAATATTAAAAAACAAAAACTTCACTAATGAATAAAATACGAATATAATTCGAAATAATTGTCTAACGGCCGACAAATGCCAAAATAGTGTCAAAATCAGTATTAGACCAGTTTTTAGACGTATTAGCTGCTAGTACTGCTTGGTGAACTTAGATCCAGTATTAGTGATGTGAAGAAATGTACAAGTACTATCTTTTCGTTGGTACCGAGTATCAGAGCTAGTACCTGGTCTAGCTAGACCGGGTATTAAGGCAGCTTAGTACTCATGTGAAGAAATCGAGCGTTAATGTTTTTAGTCAATCAAACAAGTTCTTACTTATAGAATGATATTCTAGCTACAAAGTCCAAAAGAAACGTTGTTTGGCAAAATATGCCAGTTGTTACAAATTACCCCGGCTATGGGGTTAGTTGTAACATAGGTTAAGGTAAGATGTAACATAAATTATTTTCATATTTTGTTCACAAAAAAAAGCAGCAAAATAAAGTAACAATTCATTTAGAAGAGAAAAAAATATTTTAAATTATTTAAGAGCTCGACTCATCTGTATCATAATTTATGCAAATATGGAGAAGAGTGGCCCCCTTTGTGTACCTAATGTCATTTTGCTGTCCTTGCATGTTATTAAATATGTAAAAATGCCCTTAAAAATGCAAAAAAAAATGTTCGAGGTTACAAGTACCATGTTACAACTTACTTAAAAAAAAAATAACAAAAATAGTTATAAACCTGTCGATTTCACGGACCACTGCCACAACTTCCTTCACCGACGTCCGAAGGATACGTGAAGCTTGGAGTACACAAGTATCTTTCTCTTTGACGCGACTCTTAATTAACATCCTAACTCCTTGTCTTAGAGCTGTTACAACTTACCCGTCCTCCCCTACGTTTGGGCGTTCACAAATTTAGTAAGTAATCGTAGAATGACTAGTTCCGAATGCAGTAAGCCACTACATAACCACCTTTGCCAAAAGATTTCTGCAAGTTCTTACTTTTCCGACCGACCTACATGTAGGACATCAAGCATGTCTTCGTTAATCAGCATTACCAAATCATCTACATAAGCTACAATTTTTACTCTTTTCTCTACGAAGAAGCCAAAGGAACAATACAATTTTAGTGAAAATCAGGTCTCATGTTAAATTATTTTAATTATCACCAACTGTGAAAACTCCCAACTTCTGGCTGTTTATTCTGGAGTACCACAAGAATCTACTTTAGGTCCACTTTTGTTCTCTATTTTCATTAACGGCATGCCAGATGTGTGCCTTGATGCGTTCGTTCACCTTTACGCAGATGATGCCCAGGTGTATTTATCCAGACCAATTGGTTTAGTAAAAGACAGTGTCGCAAGGTTAAATAAAGACTTAGAACGAATCTATAAATGGTCCACCCTAAATAAATTATCCTTAAATCCAACAAAATCAAAAGCAATAGTTATTTCAAAACCTATAATCGATAGTCATTCTTTACCACCACTAAATCTAATGGGGCAGTTAGTTCCTTTTGAAGACGAGTTTGAAAACTTGGGTATTTATATTAACCGTGCACTATCCTGCGAAACTCATATTAATTATGTCATAAAAAAAATTTGTTGTGGTCTACGTCAACTCTACATCTTGTCTGCTTTTGTACCAATAACTACTAAGCTAAAACTCGTAAGAGCTCTTTTTATTCCAATTATTAACTTCAGCTCGATAGTATTTAGTAATCCTGACGCATTATCTTTTAGAAAACTCGAGTTAGCATTTAATTCTGCAATACGGTATGTATATGGGCTCCGTAAATATGACCACATTTCGAGATTTTTCCTCAAACTCACCGGTTGTACTGCACTTTACTATATAACATACTCAAAACTCAGCAACTAAATTATCTCTATGAAGAACTTAGCATAACTCAGTCACAACGTACTAGAAATATTAATGTTCCTCATTTCAACTATTTGAACAGTCAACGCTTTTTTTTCACACCATAAGACTAGAATTCTTTACCGCTAAATATACGCCAATCTAATTCGCTCTTCAACTTTAAAAAGACAGTTCTTTCTTTTGTAAATAATAATAATCAAAACAACAATATTTTCAATTAATTATTACCTTATGTTTCCAATCGCAAATCTATACATTACTATCTCTATAATGTGAACTTTGCCATTTTCTCACCTCCATAATGTGACCTTTTCCTCAATATTTCGCATTCTTCTCTTGTTATTCTTCTGATATTTGCAGTTATTTCTCTAGACATGTTTTTAAATTTCGTACCACCTGTTATTTATTGGGGGAAGAACCTTTTTCATCTTATAATCAGCATCGTTATTCGAAAATTTAGTTGAAAAAAATGTTCCAATAATGTGAACCCTTCCAAAATGTGAACAGGCCCTTGTTTTAATTAGTTCACATTATCGAGGTAGTATTGTGCCTTCTTTTTATTTTATGTTTATTTAAGTACAATTAATGAGAATTTAATTTCTTAATGTACAATCCAAAAAAAAGTTTAATAATAATAATAATAAAGGAAAGGACTTCTTCTTGTGGCGTGCTTCTTGTTGTCATTTTCCTTACAGAATTTGACCCATTGGCTGAGTTGACGATTCTACAATTAAACATGTTTTAAACCCAGTTTATGATGGACCTATTTACTGATAAATCTTCCATGGCTTTCTCATTCCTAACAAATTTAATTTCAGAAATGTATAGCCATTTAATTGCGTCCATTCTCCAAATATGCCTTAAAACTGGCCCCTATTTGACAATACTAAAACAAACGGATTCGAACTTTTCTTTTGCAAAACAAATAAAAAAATCAGCTTTAAAAAAATATTTTTGGTGTGGAAGTTGAAGAAAGGAATAATATTCCCAATTCCTTGCCAAGTTCACATGGATAACCAGGCGCGGTATATTCTCATTTCGTTACTCGTATATCAACGGACATGTAAAAGAATACACATTTGATGAGGAAATAGCCCCTGGGTATTTTCCTTCACACGCCAGAACCCTTCTACCTTTCGCAATTCTTCCGTATCCATATACATATGTACTTATATCCAGTGACCTTCAATTTTCTCCCATCTTAATGTTTGTGCCATTAAAGTTTTATGATTTCATCCTGATGATATAAAAAGGGCAAAATACGAAACAGTAAAGAAAGCACCATAACGAGAGTAACACGTTCCGTTGCTGTGAAAACACGGTGTCGAATGGCTATATACATATGTATCCACGTTTACTTCTGTTGATATCTTAAACAATCCTATATGTATGTACAATAAGGACGTTGTTACTACAAGTAATCAGGTGATTCGTTTACATAGGTGATTTAAAATGAAGGCTTTCTCTGTTTTTTTTTGCCTTTAATGACCTGTCATAAGATGAATAATACAAATTTAATAGAGAACAACCGAAAGCTATAATCCAAGGGAAATATGCACATATGTACCTAAAGTCTTGGTCTACATGTATTCATACCTAGTGGACGGGATACCCCCTTGGCACCCGATGGATACAACCGCACACACTAGGATTACTTTTCGAAGCTTAGAAGATGGGCCGGTGCAAACAGGATGGAAAACAACAGTTATACATATTTTCACGAAGAATTTGATATACCTTTTAATATTATATGTCTGAACTAATCCAGAAGTGAAATTTGAATAAACGACTTGTTTTCGGCTTCAAGTAGGGGGTTTGAATAAGAATTATGATTCCGCCTGAAGTTCTGCCATTACAATACGTAGATCATAGAGTTTGACGTAAGTCCGTCTAGTTGTAAAGCTCGCGATCATACTGAATAACGGTCAGGCGGTAGGCGATCAGGCAGACAGAGAGAATTGCCAAGACCAAATTGTTGAGTTCCTCTATGAAGTAGTACCAAGATTGAACAAAATCTCAAGATCAACAAATTTTCGGGGAATCAATGCTTGTCCAAGTTATAAATATGTAACTAGGTGCAAGCAAAAAGAAGTGTGAAGCAGAGCTTTATATCGTGTTTACTTTAAATTATATAATCTAATCATTTTTGCAGTAAATTCAATAACTCAACTCATCTTAAAATAACTATATCCCACCAAAAACATACTCGTAGAAAAATAGGCCAACTTCTCGTCAGGACTGTTTGTTTTGCTATCTGAAAAGAAATAAGTGAAATGTACAAATTAGGCCCAGTTCCTTGCCTACATGTTATTAGCAGTGTTTTGATAAGCACAGACAAATATTGCGTGAATTGATAAATTTATCGACCAAAGTTGGCAAGTTTTCATTAAAGAACTGAGCAATATTGAGACCATTAAAAACTTGTTTGTTTACAAAATAATTTAAATAAACTGGATGTGTTCGGATTTTAGTTGCTGGTCTTTATTGTTTTCTGGAGGTGTTCTTCTTCGACTGGCTGTTTTTTTTTTTGTAAGTGAACAATAAATCGATCTGAAGTTGGGTCGCACCAACCAGTTATTTTTTACTAAATAACTTAATGGAACTTTGATGGCAGTCACAGGAATGAGCGCGTTCAATTAAAAGAGATTATAAAAATGCTTACAACTCGGGCGATCTGATAATTGGTCGACCACGAACAAAATATTAGAAAAATCAAATTATAACAATGGTACAGAACTGTAAGTCTAAATTACATACTGCCTTTAATCTATTTTTGGAGTGTTACCCGGTTATAGATATCTACAGCCTTGTTGTCAGGTTTCGAATGCCACTTTCGCATTCTATTGGCTTCAACGACCCCATCGTAAGGTAGTTGAGTCAATTGGCAACAACAACAGCTCGTAGTTTAGTTTAGTTTATTCAATTTATTTGGCTAAGTAGTCATTTCTTAAAAAATACATATATTTTAGCAACTTTTTAGTATATTTCTATCATTTCCCAAAACGTTATGTACAACATAAGGTCCACGGAACTTCGACAAAAGCTTTTTATTCATCCCCGTCGTAGTATCAACATTCAACATGACAACAAAATCACCAACCTGATAATTTTTTACTTTCTTGCTGTGCCTAAGAAAATAACTCAAATTAAATTCTTCAGAATTATCAATTCCCGCTGAAGCGTTTGCCCTGATTCGCAGGAGATCACGCGGAGTATCCGAACGCTATTTATCGTCTAAATGTTCCGTAAGTCCATCTATTAATGGCCCTCGCTGCTCAACGCCGAACAACAACATACTAGGGGAGTTTCTCGTCGCCTTGTCAACAGATTTATAAACTGCAAATTCTTCCTATAGTAACTTACAAGACCAATCGGCATGATTGATGATGATAATTTTCCCAGCATGGCTTTAATCACCCGATTCGCTCTACTTGCCCATTCGCCTGGGGTAAAGCCACTGTTGCACTATATTCCGTTTCAGCAAGAATTCCTCAAACTCAAGTGACGTAAAACACGTACCTCTATCAGTCACAACTCGTCTAGGGCGACTGTAGTACTGGAAGTATTTTTTCAGCGCAGCTAGCACTTCTACGTTTTAACGAATTTCGTAAAGGCATCTACGACAACTAGGATATGTTTTCTTTTCGAATTTACGGACGGCGGCGGACCAAAATGGTCCAAATGGATAGTATGGAACGGCAGTGGCTTTTTGGGTATAATATACAAATTCCTTCGGTAGAGCGAACAGGAGCGGCATGCATAATCCATTCGAGGCAGTTTTGAATAAACCTTTCTATCTTCTGGCGCATATTCGGAAACCAATAACAAGTGGCAATCTTATCAAAACACTTATCAACCGCCTGATACCCGAATTTTTCATTCGGGATATATAACGCTTTGCGGCCATTTCTTCTTACTTTTCAAGTCCGTCCATCAACTCAAAGTCCTTAACTTCCTCTATCTCCATACGATCCCGCAGATTTTTAATTGCCTCGTCTCGCCCTTGCGCAAGCTGAATTTGAAAATCAACATCATCTGCATCCCAAATGGCTGCAATCTGACATCGGTTCAGGGCATCGACGTTGCCCCATGGAAACACCGCTACGGTGCTGAATCTTATAATTATAATTCTCAAGCTCTAATGCCCAGCGGGCAATCCATGGATTAACTTTTTTTTATCTAACGTCATCGCCAATGAACTACAGTCCGTCATAATCTTGAAGGGTAATCCTTCTAAATAAACCCGGAATCGTCTCAATGCATAAATTATAGCAAGCAACATTATAGCAGCTCAAAGCTGTGGTACCTAGATTCGGCAGCGGAGGCAGTTTTCGAAAAGTATGATACCGGATGGAGTTTCCCATCGTCCTCTGTCTTCGCAGCAAAACGGCTCCAAATTTAATTGAGTTGGCATCGCAATGTAGTTCCGTCTCTTTCGCAGGGTCTTATATGGCAAGAACAGGCGCCTCGACCAGTCTAGACTTCAGTTCTATAAACGCAATACGGCATTGGAAACGATAAGGGGTAAAATTTATTTGTCAAAATCATTTGCATGAATAAGCGGTACCTGAAAATGTATTACATATTTTCGATATGTTTAGTGCTACCCACCTTCTTTTGTTTTTTTTTGTCGGGATAGGAAACGCTCGACTGGAGCACTCAGACGCAACTGGTCCATTGTACTACCAGAGAACAAACCCTAATTTACCCTTTTTATTGGAATATCCTTGTCTTTCTAAGAAAGCGAAGCAAGCACTTCAGTGACGAGGAGCTTACAGTACCAGCACTCACCACATCAGCACCGAACGTTTTTCGGACACCTACTAGTACTTCAGTTTTTGGATGACACACGCTCCGAAGAGGAACCTCCAGCTTTCCGATATGTTCCTGTAATTTCACTCGTTAACGCGAAATAATTTACTAAGACACGTTTTTATATTGTATAAAAAAAAATATATTTATATTATTTTAAAAGTCTTAGGAGTTATAAAAAAAATTAGTTATACCTAGTCATTTTTCTATAGTTTACAAAATAAGGAGATCTCTCCTGTGATGCTAAATCTATATTAACTAAAAGAAATCGAGCTTCTTCCATATACATATGTATATACGCTGATAATTATTAGTATCACTGGTAAATGGTAGTGCAGTGGTTTTGTTGCATGAAGTTTTATAGTTAACTCTTAATGTATTTGCCTCGCTGATTTCAAATTTGAAGTTCCTTTTCCAATGGCAGCTCTAGCTATTGAGATATGAAGGGGAGACATTTTTACAGAAAATATACCAGTTTTCAAGCTAAAATCTTTTATTACACAGAATTAATTTGAATAAAACTTTCTTTTATACGACTTTCTTCCATGAGTCGACCCACGAGTATCGTTCTCCTAGATCTTCGCTTAAATCACCCATATTTTCAGGAAAGCGATCTAAATGACCGAAGAGGAAATCTAGCTTAAAGCTCATGATGGATTCAAGTTGCTGAAAGTGCAGCATTACTTGCTCAAAGTATTGAGGGTAGTCGGCCGACTTTTTATTTCCAAAAAAGTGTTCACTACCCAAACGAACTAATTCCACGCAGATTTTTCAACAGCTGTCATGTAATTGGTGAAATTTGGATCACTTATTAATTTTCTTATCGGAGGACCATCAAAAATACCAGCTTTTGTCTTTTCAGTACTCAATTTTGCAAACTTTTTTGTAATGTACTTGAAACACTCCCTATCTTTGTTAAGAGCTTTTACATACTGTTTCATTAACCTTAATTTAATGCGTAAATGAGGCAATATTATACGGTGTCTTCACACTATTGGAACGTTTATCACATTCAGCCGCCCGAGACCAAAGCCTCCTTCAAAGGCCAATCTTTCTTAATCCATTGTTCAGATTTAGCTCTGATGTCCTATAAGCATATAAAACAGGGATGTTTCGTATAACCACCTTACTGACCCAAGAAGAAGTTTACCATTTTCAGATCTGCGCATATAACCCAGTTATGTTCTATGCACTTTTTTTTTCATGCACATTCAAGCGACATTCTTTAAACACGTATTCACCACAAACGCAATAAAAAATATTTGGATTGTTTACACAAGTTCTTCTTGATAACGACATCACGGAAAATTTATAAAATCTGGTTAATTACTTCGCCGTTCGTAACAATTTGTCGACTACTCGTAAGAAGTAAAATTCTTAGGGGTACTTGTATCCCAAAAACTCGAGCTGCTAGATAAAAAGTAACGGTAGAATCGAAATCAGCAACGTCAATTAGTCAAATTAGATCACGGCCTTAGCTTAGCAGGATGGTCTCGAGTATCGACATGTGGACTAAAATATCATTATTCATTGAGACGGTATTCAGATCGAAAAAGAGAGAGGAGGAAGTAAATATACCCTCAGTAAGTTAATAAATTGATGAAAGCCTTGCCGGCAAGATATTATAAGCCCGCACCAGGAGAAAAATGTGAAAAAGCCGGTCCCCAGAGGGGAAAGAAAACGACACCACTCTGAAGTAGTGCTAAAGCGGTTCCGGAGTGGATGGTGTCAGGTTGAAAAGGGGTTAAAGGTGTTTTTTTAGTGAGTAGGAGTCTCACACTACTTAAAACAGAGCGGGACTGTTTCTCGTGCGCATCAGCGTTCAAATTAAAAAGAAAAACCTCATGCAACAGAAAAAAAGTTTGATTTTGTTTATCAGTATAATGAACGCTGATCGATCTTATGGATCCCTTTTGTAAGCCATCTTCTACAAATTATCTCTTTAATGGTTTGCAGCTGTACACAGAGTGTCATATTACAGATTGGTTTGGATCATTTGATTTATGCGTTTGTGCATTATTTAGATTTGCCTTCTAAGAAACGTACTTGGGACGTCCTTTATGGTACTTATGTATTGCATGGGTACTGCATCGTCTGAGATACTATGTGTGGCCTGTAATATAACTCGCACATATTCGAGTATGATGCCGACTGGTGTGCACTAGTGTAAGGCTCCTACTTTGGATATTGCATCGTTAGTCAAGGGGCAGATTTTATTCAGCCTTCGTGTAAGATCGTTAACAATTTTCTTCATTTTCCCGCTGCTGAAGCGGTATTCGCATTCTTGTCCCCGTCCGGTAGATCAAGCAACGCAGGTATGCAAGATTCTACATGCGTATTAAAACAGCCGTCCGCCGAAACCGAAGTTGTCTCTATATCTAAGTCCGGCACCTCCGACGAAGACGCAACTACCCGTTAAGACGCAAGGTGTTGACAATATTTCCGCGGAAACCGATCTAGTAGGTTCTATGTAATCTTGGCATATCGGAGTGTTGCACGTAGCACCCCCTTCTGACAAACCTATCGAAAACAGCTGCCTCACCTGATTTCGCAATCATCTTTATGTTACTGGATTTCGCGCTACCGAATTCACTAAAGTTCATGCTGCGATTATTCCTGAGAAATAGTTCTTCTTGAAAGTTGATTGCAGTTTCGTCTTCAGATTCTGACAGCTCTATGCTAGGTTTCACAAGCTCCCTCAAGTTTTTCTCCGCGAAGGGTTTACTGTGTTCATCTTCCATAGCGAATTTTTTTGTATTTGTTTTTATTAGACAATATCCAGAAAAGAATAGAATAAAAATTAAAGAACAGAAACTCTTTCAGCTCTGAACTCAGGTAATCGAATAAAAATCGGACGCTCTGATTTTTATTCAATAGAAAAAATTATGCAGAGTTTACATAGGTGGTATTTCTAGAATAATCAAAGTGGGGTGTTGCCAAAAAACAAAAACTATAAAATTATTAGGAATCGTTCACATAAAATAAACGTTTCTAACACTCCCACTTTTGGTTAATGTATAGTAAACGAAATTAATTATAAAACAACGCTTTGTCGTTTACGCCGATAAGCTCTCTTAAGAACTGGAAACGTTCACATGGCAATCCTTTTGTGAATATGTCTGCTAGTTGTTCATTGCTCGGCACGTAGCTATTCAAGCTCAAAAACACCATCATTGAGTTTCTCCCGGATGAAGTGATGTCTGACATGTGCTTAGTACGTTTATGAAACTCGGGATTGCGATTCAATTTCATCGCGCTTTGGTTATTCACGAAAAGTTTTGGTACGCCCATATCAGACGAAGGCAATCCAGCTATACTCTGTTCAATTTATATTTTCAGTACAGTGCTTATGGAAGAGCTTCTTCAAACACACTGGTGCCTGCTGGTGTTTGCATGGCACTCTACTTAAGAAATTGGCACTGAAATTAAAAACAGAACCCTGAGTTACATTAAAATTGTTTTTGTAATATTCCATAAACCCACGTACATCCCACCATAAGCTGTCTGCTCCCCGGCTATGAGGAGACTGATCGACAATTTGCCTCTCGCTTATTGTGTTTATTAAAAAAAAAACACATTGATTCAGAGTTACCATTCGTCCGTTGATGAAAATTATAATACCTTTTTCTTTGGTTTTTGCTGTGGAGATTTCAGAATTGAAGCTTTCTTAGAGCTTTTGGGATCATATATTTTAAGTTTAAGGAAAAACGTGTTGTCGCTGCGTGTTTTTCTGCTTGTAAGCAGATGTATCTTTTCGTTTTTTTTTCTTGAAAAAACGATTAAAATGCAGCTGTACAATATTTGTTGGCTATTTGTTTTAAGGAAGAATTACTATTTGAGCAAGTTTTTGATGGAGTTCGGTTCATTAATTAATTGCAATTTTGATTTTGAAGTGCTAAATAGTTCTTTTGTTCATGAAAATAAAAATAAAAAGAAGAGGGTTTTGTGTATAATATTTAAAATAGTGCAGTGCAATAAACATTTACATACATTACATACATTTACGTTTTTTTACGTTTTTTTTTTTCTGTGATTTATTTTTACTTTAAAAGAGATTAGGCCTTTTGGGGGACTCTTAAAAAAACGCGCCTACTATCTTACCTCTTGGTGGTGTAGAAAAATATAGATTTAATTTAATTTACATTTAGTTTAATTTTTTTAGATTTAGTTTACGGTCTACATGTTTCTGTTCATGAAATCTTAATAAATAGTTGGTAACCCTACCGAGATTTATGACAGAATTATGCCAATTTAGAATGCTCACTACGGCAACCATGTGCGAGCTTTGAAATGGAGATAGCTTATTGAAATCCATAATAGTAAGGGTGAAAGGCAAATATCCTATCTTCCCTGTACTGAAAATATAAATTAAACAGAGTATACTAGTGCAAGCATCAAGACTAACTGCTGCACAGTATTATAAGCTGCAATGTACTCTGACTCGGTTCCAGCGTAATCAGCATTGCTATAGGCACTCATATGCGTGTTGTCACTTGTAGCTTTGAAAAACAGACCGCAGTCTACAGTCCCTTTAAGTTATCTTAGAATTCGCTTTACTGCATTCCAGTTTACCCTAGTGTGCTTCTCAAGGTATCTGCTCACGTTTCCCAAACGAAATGTCTGGTCTCGTACCGATCGCCAAGTATATCAAGCTCCCAACCACTTCTCTATAGGGCACGTCATCTAAGAAAGTTCTGGCGCTCTCTGAAAGGTTAGCCATGTTTAACGATGAGCTTACGTCGCATGGTGTAGATACAGGATTCGCATCCGCCATCTTGAACTTATCCAATATTCGTCGAGTGTAGGATGACTGGTTAACGAAAATTGGCCCATCTCTGACTCGATGAACCTCCAGACCAATGTAGCATTTAATATCTCCAGAAGTAATCAGAGAATGTGTTTTTTCAGATATTCCAACAGTTCCTGTGCACACGATTCGTCAGTTGCAGTAATTAGGCTATCATCTACGTAGATACCCAAGATGATTGCTCGATTTATGCTGTCGAAGGCCTTCTCGATTTATACTCGACGCATTGCTCTACAGTGATCCGTTAGGTGCTTATGTGGTAGACGTATGAGGATCCCAAGCGGACACCTGCTTGTTCAACATTGGGAGTTGGAGAACCGTGGCGAGATGCTCCCTCCACCGTATAAGTTGATCCTCATCCGAATTCTGTAGCGAACCGTTTAAACTTTTCACCGGGAGCTCTGACCACCTATTAGCCCCTTGGTGATACAATAAACAGTCCTACTGTCGCATCTACTTGCTGCTTCCTTAGCCTATGCGGCGAGGGCGTTAACGCGATTGTGTTTGTCATGTCTCACACTACGCTGAACTTCCTTCTTCTTCATGCGGTATTGGGATTCTAGTTCAGCTTTCTTTACTACTGAGGCAGCTGCAATTTGAGCTTTAAATGAAATACGCTCTTCGATCCGTTTCCAAGTCTCTGTAGATAGCCATGTGCTGTGGTGTTTCTCCCTTATACCGACAAACTATTCCGCTCCAGCTACAAAAAAAGGTTTTCACATCTAAAACAATCAAGGGGCTGACATCGGCTCGGCGTTCGGCGGCTCGCTGGGCACTAATTCAACACATTCACGCATTGAAATTTCACACGTTCATATATTGAAGATCATGCATTCACAAACTGAGAGCACGTAAGCACATTCATCGGTGGAAGCATTGAGCGAATGTTAAGAAACTATCATCCAAAATGAGAGCAAGAACATTCATTGGTGAACGCATTGTAAGAATGTTGAGAAAATGTCATCGGCAGTGTGACCATAGTGGAATATAATATTCCACTTGTGGAATATTATAGATACGAGGAGAATATAATATTTTCTTTTTCCAAAAATATCCATATATATATTTATATTTATATTATATTAGTTGAATATAAAAATAATGAAGTGGAATATAAATATTCAATTTTCGTACTTTTGAGAAAAGTTAATGGTCCCATTGGTCATCTGCTGTCATTTTGTCAAGGCAGGTATGCGACGGATTCTATCGGACTGGTCTCTCCGGCAATATGTCAATTTCAACGACAATCATCAACGGAACGACGTCGACGGATTCTATGGTCTGGAGCCTTTAAGCGGCCCTTACACGATCAATCGATTGACGTCAATCACTTACATGTGTTTGTGAAAATGTGTCTGTATTTGCCACACACATTAGGTGAAGGTTGATTGACGAAAATCAAAACGAGTTTGATTTTGCATGACCATCGTAATGCTGATTGATGTGTGTAAGGGTTGGATTGACGTAATTACTGCAGTGTGCAGTTTCGTGGAAAAGGAAACATGTCTGTCGCTAGCGGCAAATTGAGGGATGATGAAGACCGAGCATTTGTATCGGAATTGATTGAAACGTATCGGTCATTACCGTGTTTATGGGATGTAAAGGAAAGATTACAGCGACCTAAACAAAAAATCGCGACAATATGAAGTTTTAGTACATTTTTTTTTTTCTCTTTACGCAAAGTGCAAGAGCGATATATGAAATACAAACGTCCGTTTCACTCATCGCACATTTGTACACCACGAAAACTCACAAAAACTAAAAATTTTCCGTCAATCGATTGATATGTGTAAGGGGTAGCATCAATCTACACATACCATAACACGATGCTTGATGTCAATCGATTGAGCGTGTAAGGGCCGCTTTACTTAACAGAGCTGCAAGGTGTTCAGCTACAGTAGTTCTTTCTCTTTACTTAACGAAACTAACATTCATCGGGAGATGCTGCTTCTACGTCTGTTAGTTAAGTATGCATTTGCTGGTCTTCAGTACTAAGCTAAGTGTCTACCATTCTACAATATATGGACACGACACGTGCCCGTTAGCGCTGGCACGAAAAGGTGCGATATTAATTTTGTCGCCTTTCGTATTTCGGAATCTAGTGATTTTAGGGAACGTTGGAAATTGTATTGGGATTCGTTATTAGATATACATATGTAACGTATGTTGGATTATTTAGATATAATTTGGATATCTTTGGATATTTTGTGGATATTCTTCGTATACCTATTGCAATCCTTATACTTATAAGTACCAATATTGGGGTATTTTGCATTATTTGGCGTAAAATGGGATATAATTGAGATGGTCTGGGACAATAAATGTTTAATGGATTCTTTTAAGTATCTTAGGTTGTTCGTGATTACTTCGATGGACATGGATGAGTTGTGGTAATTTTGATGTCTTTATGTATGTTTATGGGAAATTATAATGTCATAAGTTTCGAAGATGACAAAGATGCTCTTATAAAGATAATTTTTATATAATAATGTCACTTGACACCCGGAAGCAATTATAAAATTAACATGTGATGCATTGATATTGTTCAATTTTCATTCAATACAAATGTAAACAGAGTAAAGGGTGCTTCATAATAACATGAAAATAAAAAAAAAACATGGAATTACTTCGTAAAAGCGTATAACAGGTATAAAATATGTACGTTGCGATATCTTTTCTAAACCGTCTGCACGTTATATAGCGCCATGCCTACTTTTTGGAGGCATTCTCTTCAAAACCGACTTTTTAATAATATCTCTGATAAATCAAAGAACTTACTTTCGAGTGCAAATTTTTCATTTCACAACTCCGCGCTCACTTTTAGAACGTTAGACAGACCATGTTTGATAAGGTATCATACGAACAGTTTCAGACGGTTTGTAAACATTATGCTTTTGCTAAATTTTGATGTATGTAAACTAGTAGTATAGTATAAGGAATCAGTGAAGACAGACCCTATAAACAATATTAATAAATTATCAATACCAACATCAATTCAATTAAGCCATGCCCGTCTGTCCATTCGTCCGTCAACATACAATCTGTTTTTGCGACTTAAATTTCGACCTAGAAAATTGAAACTTCACATTTTGGCTTTCGAGCGGTAGAGTAAAAATGTAAAGTCAAACTAGGGCTTATTTACCATTAGAGATCTAAGGGTATTCCATAGACTTTCGACGATAATGGTAAGGACACCCATATTTTCAAGTATTTCTCCACAGCACGGTGAATATGTTCATCGAAAATCCAGCCAGAATTATTTTTCGTTCGTTATGGCATTATTTTAACGTGGATTTTTCGATATAAATAAAATATTATTATTTAAATAAATTAATTAAAAAAAATATATACATACAATATATTAATCTTTTATTTTTTAATAATTTTTTTTTTTTTTGTTTAAATTTACGTTTAAATTAGTCGGATGTTTTTTCATCAAATTAATCTCCATAATCTTTACCTAGAGACACACGGTTTTCAAAGTTGTATGAGATAAGTTATGAGATGATCAGAGCTCAAAAACAATCTGTTGAGGACATTATTATGTAAGAGTCTGTCTCAGAGAACTTTCTTGCAAAATTTAATATATATAACCTGAAAGTCAAACAATTTTTTTGTTATCATTTATTTGATGTTAATATTTAATGAATTAAGAAACCAACCTGAAGTGTTTGTCCCTGGCTTCTGCTGCTTTCTCTGACAACTGACCTATTGGCAGTGAGGAATTTTCTGTAATAATAGATCCGCGCATTAAAATTGTATGCATAGTGAAAGTCATAGGATGCCACGAGTATACTCCACGTAGAGTTCTACTATATCCATGGTCTATATACCAAATTTTAAAGTATCGATTTTGAATCTACGAGAAAGTGTCTTCAAAATTATTTTCAATCGGAATATGAACTGAGCATCAATGTCAATTACATATTTCAGCGACAATTCCTAGCCTGCTAAAAAAAATCGTCCCATCATTTGTATTCTCACACCCAGCTGGCTTCGAAACACTCGTTGAATTTTAGTTTTGCATTCCCTAGCCTTGTGTTTATACTCTTGCAATTGAATGTGCTACTATTTTTTTACTATGTACTATCTATTTTTTTCTACAAAAATACCTATGTCACTATTATTTCTTTTATTGCTACTATTATATCATTCTTGTTTAAAATATTGTTAAATCCTTTTTTGAGAAATAATAAAAAATAAATATACATACATACATACTTTTTACTGTGATTTTATATGCAATGTGAAGAAGGTTATCAAAAAGTCAAATTCGCGTTTGTAATATTGATATTCCAAATTGTAACGCACTTGCATTGACTTCCATATTATTATATTTATTTATTTATGTCCTTTAACCCCTCGGGGGGCATAGGGCGTCAACCACGCCTGCGCGCCATCGTGTTCGGAGTTCTGCAACGCGTTTGAGCTGCCTCCAACTCATTCCTAAAAAGCTCGATTCCTCCTCAACTGTTCTGCGCCACGTTTGCCTAGGGCGTCCCGCTTTTCTGCCTGCCTGGGTGAGCGGATTCCACTGCATAGCGTATTTCGCAATGGAGTTGTCTTCGCGCCGTAGGGTGTGTCCAATCCATTGCCACTTACTTCTTCGTATAGTAATGCTTATAGGTTCTTGGCCCGTTCTCAGATAAAGCTGTTCGTTGGAGATGCGGTTCGGCCAAAAAATCCTCAAGATGATTCTTAAGCATTTGTTTACGAAGACTTGCAGCTTGCGTGTGTTAATGTGTCCACCTTCCAGGTACTGCACCCATAAAGCAGCACTGATTCTACGTTGGAGCGGAACAGTCGTAGCTTGGTTCTTAAGCTAATAACATTGCTTCTCCAGATTTTGGACAGCATTCCGAACGCAGCTTTAGCCTTCCCGATTCTGCTGCACACATCCAGTTCGGTGCCACCGCGATTAGCCGAGACGACACTTCCTAAATATAGAAAGTTATCAACTTTCTCGACTTGCTTTCCGGCAATGTTAAGTTGAGCGCGGGTATTGGAAGTACTCAGGGCTTTTGTTTTGGCTGTGTTTATTTTTAGCCCCACTTTGTTTGCCTCAGCTTCTAGATTTTGGGCCATCAAATGAAGATCCATTATCCGATGTGAAAGTAGACAAACATCGTCAGCGTAATCTAGGTGTTTAAGGTAAGATGTCATAGTCCAACGAATTCCAGAATTAGCTTCCGTCAATGCTGCACGGAGTACATCGCTGATAACCACCAAGAACAATAGTGGGGACAGTATGCACCCTTGACGGACTCCACTTTGGACTACAAAGTCCTCCGACACCTTACCATTGTGCACGACGTGACACTTGCCGCCCTCATATGTAGCCTTGATAATAGCTATAAGCTTTTCTGGAATGCCTCTCCTGCGCAAGGCCAGCCAGATAGCATCTCGATTCAAGCTGTCGAAAGCCTTCTCGAAGTCGATAAACAGTAAATGTAGCGGAGACCTATACTCAACGCATTGTTCGATTATGATCCGTAAGGTGTTTATGTGGTCGATGCAGGAGGATCCAGCGCGAAAGCCTGCCTGTTCGACATCGAGAGTTGAATCTAAATGATCTTTAGTTCGTTCTAGAATTATTCTAGCTATTATTTTGGCTACAGCTGGAAGAACACATATACCTCTCCAGTTACCGCACTCCATCAAGTTACCCTTCTTTGGAAGCTTAATGATCATCCCCCTTTTCCACTCCTGTGGAAATTGTTCACTATCCCAAGCTCTCCGTATTAGCGGATGCAGCAAATCTGCCGATGTATTTGGCGCCGCTTGAAATAGCTCGGCAGGGATGCCATCAATACCCACCGCTTTGTTTTTCTTGAGGGACTTGATTGCTGTTATTATTTCAGCTTTACTGGGAGGTACGGTGCGAATTCGGGAATTTGTTGCTTCGAACTGCTCATTCGAATTCAAGATCATACCGCCGTCGTCTAAGTGATTTAGCACTGCAGCAAAATGTTCTCTCCATCTAGTGAGCTGATCCTCATCCGAAATCAGAAGGTCACCGTCTAGACTCTTCACTGGATGTTGTTTGGAGTTTCGACCACCAATGAGCTCCTTAGTGATGTTGTAAACAGTCCTACTGTCGCACCTACTCGCTGCTTCTTCAGCCCTTGAGGCCAGTGAGTTGACATGTTGACGCTTGTCACGTCTCACACTACGCTGCACTTCTTTCTTCTTCGCACGGTATTGGGCTTCAAGCTCGGTTCTCTCTACTGCTGAGGCCGCTGCAATCCGAGCCTTGATTGCTGTACGCTCATCGATCCGTCTCCAGGTGTCTGTAGAAAGCCATGTGCGGTGGTGTTGCTGCTTTTTACCGACATAAGTGCGTGCCCCAGTCGCAAAAGCATTTTTCACAGCACTCCAGTGGTCATCCATGTTCTCTATGCTGCTGATTGCTTCTGCTTCTAAGGCAAGATGGTCCCTGAACTGTTGGCGCACTTGGGGAACCTTGAGCCTGTCGATATTAAACCTGGTGATGTTAAGCAGGTTTGAGCGGTTGCTGTTGACGGATGCAGTACGAAGGCGTAAATGAGCTACCATAAGATGGTGATCTCGTTCTTGTCCGACGTCAGCTCCACGTCTGTTTCGGACGTCCAGGAGACAATTTCTAAAGCGGCGACTGATCGCAATGTGGTCGATCTGGTTGGATGTTCGTTGCCTATCAGTAGAGACCCAACTGATCTTATGGCAGGTGTTATGCTTAAACAGCGTACCTCCGATGACTAGGCGGTTGGTATTGCAGAAGTCCACAAACCGCTCACCATTGTCATTACGGTCTCCCACGCCGTGAACTCCCATCACGTGCTTAAGCATGGTGTTGTCGCTACCCACCTTGGCATTGAGATCTCCCATTACCATTGCGATGTCTCCATTAGGCGTTTGGTTGTAGGCGGCACCTAAGTGGCTATAAAAATGATCCTTTTCATCCTCAGTCGCGTCTAGAGTCGGAGCATAACACTGTGTGATGGTAATTTTTCTAACTCTACTCTGGAACCTAGCCGTCAATATCCGGTCACTATGGGGTTTCCAGGATATGAGGCTACTACGTGCTGCTGGAGTTAGCATGAGTCCTACGCCAGAACTCCGTGCACTTCCAGCTGGTTTACCAGAGTATAGCATGACAGTGCTTTTTGTTGGGGAGATGTATTCCCCAGCATCGTACCATCTTATCTCGCTCAGCCCTAAGATGTCGATTTTATACCGTGCGAATTCGCGCTCCAATTGGAGGAATCTGGCGTTATAAGGCCCTTCCTTGAGTGAGTCCAGGAGGGTCTTAACGTTCCAGAATCCGATCGTTGTCCGTGTCCGATAGCCAAAAGTCGTCAACAAATGATCAGTCCGTATCCGAGGCGTATGTTTCCGTTTCGGAGCAATAGTTTGTTTTTACGGTTGCGGCTCGCTGGGCCACAGACCAACCGACACTTATCCTGTTTTTTGGCGCAGGAAGCTCGCCATTCGTCCTCTCCCGTTAGCAATTTCCGAAGAAATTCCCAGATGGCACCACGAGGAGGTGGGAGTAGGGCTTACTAACAGAGCTGCTAGGTTTTCGGCTGCAGTGGCTCCTACTCGTTACTTAGCGGACCAGCACCTATCGGGAGATGCTGCCCCTACGAGGCCTTTGTTAGTCGTTTGCCATCCATTGGCTTCCATAGATTTACTTGAATCGTTGAAGTCTTTTGATATATGTGTGCATATAGGTAGATCCGCATACAAAGCATTTGATTGTTGATTTTGTTTCGGTTGCTGCATTACATACTCGTATTTTCCCGTCGACCATAGTAGATGTCAATATTTGCTTCGCTTCCATAGTTCTAGGTATATCATACGTAATTATCGTTTTATTGAGTGAATCAATTTTCGTTTGAATGTTATTTATTTTGCTTTTAGTTATATCTGTAGTTTCCTCAGCAAAATTTATTCGAATAGGTAGGTCTATATAATTAGAGAGAAGATTTTATTGGATGATTTTGTTAGATGATTTTTGAAACACAAACGAATTGCAGAGGTAGAGGTGAACTTTGGATATGTAAGTATCACAGGCGTACTGTTTCATTTCATTTCATTTTATTTATTTAAGTTTAAATCTTTTACATTAGACCAATTGATCTCTTTAATTGCAAAAGTACAAGTTAATCATTTCACAAACTCAATAAAAAATGAAGCTACAAAATCGATTTAAGACATTAATAAGAAAATAATACATAAGTAATAACATTATAAAAGCAAAACTTGACAAATAAATCCACAAATAAACCTTAATTCTAATATAACTCTAATATAACTCACTAGACAAATACGTGAATAAAACAGCATCAAAATTATCCGTCTTCTTACGT
Source organism: Brachypalpus laphriformis (assembly GCA_945910035.1). Taxonomy (NCBI): domain Eukaryota; kingdom Metazoa; phylum Arthropoda; class Insecta; order Diptera; family Syrphidae; genus Brachypalpus; species Brachypalpus laphriformis. The sequence goes on from OX246754.1 coordinate 92,786,412, forward strand.
CGAGAGGTAACGAATTCCACAGACGAATGGCATTTACGAAAAATTGACGCTCGGAAGATAAACATTTAAAATTAGGATGAATAAGAACAAGTGAACGTGAAAAGTTTGAGAAATGCAATTTATTATAAAGGTATGCAGGTTCTCTTGTTATAATTACTTTGCGCAATAACTTTAAACTACAGTAGTCAAAATAGGAATACAAGCTACACCCAAGTATTGTTTTTACGTATCTGGAGACATGATCGTAGCGCCTGAGATCATATACGTATCGAACTATATTGTTGAACGCCACATTTAGCTTCCGTTTGGTGTCTGCACTATGGTTACAAAATATTTCGCATCCATAGGATATCATAGGAATTATGAGGGCTCTCACGAGCATCAATCTGGTACCAAAAGGCGTATAATGCTGAGAAAGGGAGAGGTTCCTTAAACAACCGTAAACTTTGCCAATCACTGTACGGACGTGATAATCCCAGGAAAGCGTTCTGTTGAACCAGACGCCGAGATTTTTGACCTTATCAATATATTCAATTGGGGTGGCTCCGAGAGAAATGGTAGGGAAGTAGCTCAAATCAAGTTTGTTTCTAAAAATGACTAGGCATTTAGATTTGGTTGGATTTAGCCGCAAGCGATTACTCTCGGACCAATTTAAAATCCTTTGCAAATCATGGTTCAGTTTACTAGCACCATCCTCTATAAGTCCTAGCCGGCAACTCATATAGAGCTGTACATCATCAGCATACATATGTACGGATGAAGTTTTTATACAGCGAGGAAGGTCATTTATAAAAATAGAAAACAGCAAGGGACCTAAAATAGAACCTTGCGGAACCCCGCTCAGAATGTTAGCTAGTTGAGACTTACTGTTGTTTATGACGACTGTTTGTTTCCTTTCATATAGGTACGACTGTATTAAATTCACTGCGGACGACGAGAATCTGAAATCAGTTTTAAGCTTATCTAATAGTTTTACGTGATCCACAGTGTCAAATGCCTTAGAGAAATCTAGGAGTGTCAGAAATGTGATTAAATCATTATCGATTGCAATTCTTATATCATCACTTACTTTTAACAGAGCAGATATAGAGCTGTGCTTTGGTCTGAAACCTGACTGGTTATTACATATTAGCATATTCGAATGCAAGAAACTCGACAATTGATAGAAAAGTAGTTTTTCCATAACTTTCGACAGATACGGAAGAATTGAAATTGGCCTGTATTCTGGCGGTGAAAGTCGTGTTCCTGGATTTTTTAGAATTGGAACAACTTTGGCCAACTTCCATGCTATGGGAAAATATGATGCCGAGATCAACAAATTGAATGTATGTGTGATCACTGGGAGTATATGGGGAAGTACAATTTTAATGAAGAGTGGATGAATGTCATCAATACCTACTGACTTCGATTTTATGCTGAGAATAGCTCTAACCACATCTGTTTGCTCAATTCCTGAAAATTGAAATTCATCTGCTCCAGCCGCTGCTATGTTTGAGATATTTGAAATTGCAGATGTTGACCTTGTTGTTTGAAATTTCAAAAATTCAGCATTTAAGGCATCCGGATCTACCGCACCTAAGCTTCGTTTTTTCTTTCTTCCTACACCAAGATCGCCCAAATTTTTCCATAAGGTAGTGGATGGGAGATTATGATTTAGTCTAGCCGAATAAAATATTTTCTTGGCCTGTTTTATTTTGGAAACAACCTCATTGCGCAACAAGCGGAAATCGTTATACAAGTCAGGAAGTTTGAAACGCTTCCATCTTTTGTATGCTATGTCACGTTGATTTCTGAGCCGAAGGATTTCAGAGGTGAACCAAGGATTGTTTAGATATTTAACAATTTTGCTTTTAAGTGGAACATGATTATTGAACAAATGTCGTATGTTATTCTGCAAACATTCTACTTTTTCCTCGGGGCATGTCATAAAATATATTTGTTGCCAGTTAGTCTCAAGCAGATCTTGCTCCAGAGCACTATTAATTATACGTTTGAAATCCCTATACGTGTATTTCAAAGGCATATTACACACGTCTCGTTTCAAGGTTACGAAAATAAGATCGTGCTTGGAGAAAACTGGAGACGACAGTTGACTGTTGACTGTGACAGTTTTCAAACTTTTGTTTGTATCGAATTTGTTGGGATACATCAGTACTCGGGTAATAGCGTGATCCAAGAAATCCAGTTACATTCTGCGTTCTTCCCGGAGATGGAAATATTTCATTCAATACTTTTGAAGCATCTGCCTCTCCAAATTCTCTTAGTTTTATCTGAGTGGCAAACGCTAGTTCTTCAGTTTGGAGGCTTTTGGAAATATTTTGCGTTTTTCTACCCTTGCTCATTGCGCACAAATCTTCAAAACATTTGACACGTCGTCCTGCCCTGGCAGTTGTATTTGGCAGTTCAAAACATCCTTGAAGCCATCATTTATTATTTCTATAAAAATAAAACCTTTTCCCTGTCCACTTCTGCCAATTTTTGCTTCAAATACATCAAAAGCAATGCGATTTTAGGCTCAACAAATTTAAGTTGTTTCATTGGACAAAAAGTACCTTTAAGCAGGTAGTTTTTTTTTCTTTCTTATAGTGTATAAATAATTTCCCAATAGCACCCAATACTACCTTAGGGTGGTTAGTGCTTTGCGATGCATGTCACAGCTCACTTAGACCAACAAGGGTCCATTGTGCTCATTTTAATTTACTCTGGGAACCAGCAAAGAAAAACTGGTGAATTTTTACCCATCTAGATGCATATCCTTGCATCTCAGAGGGTCTGTCAGCTCGGAAAGAGAAGCCGCTGGTTTAGAACCACCTAGAAAGGGATATTAATCTCAGGAGGTCGTTCAGCTGAGTGTGACGTAGGTCGCCCAACTCTGTGAAAAAGTACATAACTACAAAGGGTCCTCATTTTTCTGTCAGCGAAGGCGAACAGATTCAATTTCTTCCTCGTCACTGCAACTCCTGTAGAAGTCGTTGTGATGTACATCGATACGCACTGTATGATTCTCAACGGCACAGTGCCCCGTGATTATGCCAGAGATGACCGGCGCACAGTGGCTCCTTTTGACTTTTTTGGTTGCAAAAATCATAACTCTTAAACGAATAAAGATATCGTGACAGTTTTCTTTTCCGCTTAAATGAAATTCCCAGGGCAATGAAATTTGTGAGCTTTGAGTAAAATGCTTCACAGGGTGTTCCAGAATCTTCTGTTGAAATAAAACTTTCTCACTGCAGGTGATAAACATAATGTTTTACTTTTCTAATATTCAAAAGTTCATGATTGAAGTAACAACAGGGTGTCTAAAAGCTAATTCGAGCAAAACAGTTGAAAAAAGTAAACGAACCATTTGTAAAAGTTTTTTTTTATGTGTATCAAACCAGAATTTTTTTCATTTTGTGTTACATCAGATTGTATAAAAAAATATTTCAGTAATTCATTTTAAGTCAAAAAGTGAAGAAAATTAGATTGCTTGGAAACTTTCGTCAATATCCGGGGTAATGTCTAATAAATTTATCATTTCTGGAGAGCATTGTGCTGTGAGATCTTTTTTGGTAATTACGAGGCTTGAAGTAATATTTGATATTGATTTGAATTGCAGGGAAAAGCACAATACTCTCCAAAAATCATAAGTTTATCAGACATAACTCCGAATGTTGACGAAATTTTTGAAGAAATCTGATATTTTTATTTAAATTTTTGGTCCGTTTACTTTTTTTTTACTGTTTGAGTTAAAATGAATCACAGAAATATTTTATTATGTACTATAATCTGATGTGCCACAAAATAAAAAAAAAATTTTCTTTTGATACACAAAAAAAAACAGTAAAACGGTTCGTTTACTTTTGTTAACCATGTTTTCCTCGAACTAGCTTTTAGACGCTCTGTTATTACTTCAATCACAAACTTTTGAATATTCTTAAAGTAAAATATTATGTATATCACCTGTGGTGAGAAAGTCTTCCTTCAGCAGAAGATCCTGAAACACCCTGTAAAACATTTTTCTCAAAATTCACGAATTTCGTAACTCTGGAAATTTCCTTTAAACGAAAAAAAAAACGATCTGATATCTTTATTCTTTTAAGAGTTACGATTTTTGGAAGCAAAAAAAGGCAAAATGAGCACTGCACTTCTCCAATGAGCGAGCGATAAAAAAAATTAAATTTGGCTAACCTCGTCAAATCAAATATCTCTAGCATAAAGTTCCCACAAGTTTCTGCACCTGAGTTTTTTAATACATATTTACAAATATATAAAAATGAATTACCCGTTGGATTCATAGAACCGAACAAATTGGGATTTTCAATAAATCGTAGAAGAAAAAAACAATATTTCGTTACAACTCCTAACGTTGTCAAAAAGTTCAAACAAACTGTTGTATGGTATATCCATTTTAAACAATATTTCTTATGCAACTGCTCGACCGCTCGTTTAAGTTTAAAATGATAATTTCATACTAATGTTTCATCCTTTTATGCCTTAAAAATAAATACCTGCACTAAAAAAACACAGAAAAAATTGACCGACTTCTTCAAATCAAATCTGTCGAGCGCAGCTCCATCAACTTTACGCAGCTGAGGGTTTGGATTTATGCTAAGAAATATATATGGATTTATTATCCGTCGAGTTTGGTTTAATGACTCTTAAATGGTTTTTTTTCTGCTCAATTTAAAGTCGAAAAAGTGTGCAAAAAGTGGTGTTTCAAAAAACATTAAATTCAACAGCTTACAAAAATGTATCGATTTTTTTATTTTAGTTACTAACAAGTACATATATAAAAAAAAACAGTTTTTTTTTACGCTCTTTTCCTAGTTTGTACACTCAAAGCTAAAAACAAAAATTTAAAAAAAAAATGTTTTTTTTCTTACCATAAAAATTTATCAACTTTGATTCGCTCTACAAGCCAAACCATTCATCCAAATGAAATAATTTTTTCGATTACTAGAGCTCCAAACATTTCTTAATTCCGTTAATTTAAAAGTTTTGCATTATAGACCCACCCGAAAAATGAATTTCGCAAGCATTTTCGCATAAACGGACCACTGTGCGGCGTACTATTACGAATAGGCCTAAGCAGAGAACATGTTCTCCTTAAATCATAAGCCGGCTCCAGTGACGCACGTATCCAGATGGATTCATCGTCTGTTGGCTTCGCTAGCAGCTTAATCTCCGACGGGTTTATTTATACAACTAATAGCAACTTTCACGCAGGGGAGGGCTTGCGAGATGTGCAGCGCCGACCCCATTCTAAGAGTTCTTCTGCTCTTTCACTACGCGGTATGCCCATATGCCCTGATACCGGGCATAGGGTCACCTTGTTGTGTTGTGATACCTCATTGAGATGTCTTTTGTACATTCTTACGAGTTTAGATCTAATTACTGTGGATTCCAGAGCCTAAACGACTGCCTGGTTGTCAATGTACACAGTAATTGATTTACCAACGATGCTATCATTGGTGATAGTTTTCACAGCCTGGCTAACGGCTGTGATTTCGACTTGGAAGAAGTTGCATTCGTTGTTAATTCTGAACCAGTAGTTGACCGCTAGTTTTTTGCAGTAAATCTCAGCTCCGACACTAACATCCATTTGAGTTGTCAGTCTAAACGGGCTATTCCTCATTACTAGTCATTTTTGTCAGGACTTCTGATAGTGAATCTTCTGTCGAATGTCAACAACGGAGTTATGAAATTGGTTGCTACCTGCCTCCTTGTGACCGTAAGGTACAGACCACCGTATTTTTTACGTATATTTTATGTAAGGATCCCATCTTAGTGGGGCTTGAAAGCTGGTATTGCTTCTCCAGTGCCTTCCACTAGACTAACGAGCCATAAGTTAAAATAGGTCGCACAACCGCCGTGTGTAGTCAATGTAACACAGAGGGCTTGAAATCACAAGTGTTGCTGAATGTTTTTTTAGAAGCGTAAAACGCTGCAGACAGTTTTTTTTATGCAATCCTCAAAACCATATTGTCCTTCCAATTGAATTTAGAATCTAGAATTACCATCATGTATCGTGCTGACTTTAAGAGATGTAAGAAATAATTAAAAAAAAAAAATAAAATAAAAAAATTCGATACGATACGATATGATGTTTGGAGCCCAACTGCACGTCGACCTATAAGATCTATTGTGCTGGCCTAATGGTTAACCAGAAGTAAAATTGAAGCTTTTGATAAACCTCAGTAACCTCTTCCATGTTCTAGGTATCCCCTGGGCTGATCGAGACCCGCGTTAGGTGGAGTAATCGATTCTTTGCGGCCCCTGGTCATTCACAAAAAATGTGTTCTGCTGTTCCTCTTTGTTCCCCACAGAGTCTGCATATGGCTGTATCTGAAAGTTTTATTTTATTCAAATGGTACTTGAGTGGACAATGTCCAGTTAGGTAGCCCATTAGAGTTCGCAAATCGTCTTTCTGAATTCAAGTAGCTTCTTTACTCTATTTTAGTTGGGAAATTAAATTTTTCGCTTGTCCTAGGCCCTTTTGGTTGGCCCAGTGTTCGGCGAATCCTCCATTTCGTAGTTGTGGAGTGGATACCACTGGGGGTACCCCGAAGTAGGGTTCAGGGACGATGAGTGGGATAGTTTTTCCGGGTTGGTGGTTACGCCATTGGTTCTACACCATTTTGAGTCAGGTTGAAATCACCTTGATCATTTCCGACATGATGTTTTCAAATTTGCCACAACGCTGACGGTAACATCATCTGCGTATCCTTGTACTCTGTAACCAGATGTGCTTAGTAGCTCTAGGAGTTCGTCTATAGCTAAAGTCCAAAGCAGAGGAGACAGTACTCCCCCTGCGGACAGCCTCTAGTGGCTGTAGGCTGTAATAGTTTTCAGCGATCCTCCGCAGTCTAGTTTTATTTTTCTGCTTTGTAGCATGGATACAATCCAATTTATGATCAGGGATGCGATACCTTTCCTATTCATGGCCTAATAGATTGCTTCACAAGAAGTATTGTCAAGGGCTTCCTGTATGTCAATCACAAAGGGCGGTTTATTTTACAGCCAGGGTTTTGTTAATTTGTGAAACCAGGCTGTGCGTGGCGGTCTCTGTGGATTTGCCGGGTTGGTATGCAAATTGGTGTGCATGTGATGGATTAAGAATTGGGATCTTTCCAACTGTTTAGTATGTAGCCTAGGGTTAGTTTGGGTCTGAATATCCGTAGAAGGGAAGGAGTCAATAATGCCTGTCCCTGTAGGAGGCAGAGGAAGATGGCATATTCACCTGGTGATTTGAATGAACTAAAAGTGGAAAGAGCTCTTTTTATATGGTTGTCTTTAAAGATGGATGGGCTATAGTCTTGTCTAGAGGAGTTGAGAACAAGGTTCCTTAATTGTGCTGAAAAGATCGCGCTACCGGGGATACATCCTGGGAAGCGGGTATCGAGTAAAAGTTGACAGGTTTCCTTAGGATTGCTTGTGAGCTCGCCACTTTGTTTCTTTAAGGACCCGAGTGGCTCTATGCTAGGGCTTTTTGCAGTCGAACCGCCACTGGGAAGCTTTCAATTTTCTCACAGTGAGATCTTCGAGAGTCTTGTTTAGCTTTACGAAGTTCTTTAATAAAGTTTGTTAGAGTTTCTTTGTAACGGCACTAGTCGCCATTATGCTTGGCGCTATTGAATAGAGGAAAGGTATATATTTCCCAATTTATGAATCTAGAGTTTTTGTAAGAAGCATGGTGGTGGAGGCCTACTTCTATTACATAATGCCTTCTAGGGACTTTATTTGTCTCCCTGAGCAGTGCCGATTTCTTTGCGGGGCATTCCGATAGCCTACGTGAACGATTAGTTGAGGGCACGTTCGTGGCTTCAGGGATTTCTACAGCTTTCGTCTTACTTTTGTCAATAGTCGCCTCGGCGCTGGTGCTGGGGCCCTGATAGGCCCTACTGCCGCTGGTTACTCTCTGGAGTCCGCGGGTACATTAGTGGCTTCAAGGATTTTAGCAGTTTTTGGCTTAACCTTATCCGTAGCAATTTCAACACTAGTGCTGGGGCCCAGATTGTTCCAATGCCGGTGGATTTCCCCAAATTTTCCCTTGAGTTCCTGGTTATTGGGATCTCTAGCCTTGTAGTTCGACCTTGAGTTCGTGGGCTTTGCGGCTTCTTTGATTTTGGATCTCAAGTGGGCGAAGCTGAAGCCAAAACTGAGCATACCCTCCATCTTGTTTAACTGTTGAGCCGACATGATGTCAAGTGAGCTCGATGTCGTTTGCTCTCTGGACGCTGTTTTTTTTCCCGAGGGTAGGTGATAGACCATAGACACTATGAGAATAGCAAGCGCATGCTCATAGTAGTGTCAGATTCTTACTGACTAAAAAAAACCACCCCTCGATATAAATTTGTTAGATATCGCAAATAAGTAATAGCTTATCAAGCAATTTTTCTATCACGAAATAAAAACGTTTGGCAGGTTACTTTCCACTGAAAGATCCTGCATATTCCGCAATCTAGACGTGGTTAATCATTATCTCACCAAGTCGAAAGGTTTCGTCCTTTGTAGTCGGCGCAATAAATTGCTCTCATACAAAATTTGTGGGACTGTATTGTTGACATGTCCGATTAGTCGGTTTCTATGTTATGCTTTCTCGCAAAGCTTCTAGTTTCAGCTTTGGTTTTCGGAATTCCGAGATCTCTGTGGATATCATCGTTTCTACTATACCACGGTGCTTTGAAAATTTCTCTTAGCACTTTATTTTGAAAAGTTTGTAAAATATTTGCATTTGTTTTCTTGGTGCAACCCCAAAGTTGTATACCGTAGGTCCACACCGGCTTTAGCACTTGCTTGTATAAAAGCAGTTTGTTCTCAGTACTAAGCTGGGAGTGTTTTCCGAGTAACCAGTACATTTCTCTCTGGACCCTGTTGAGTACTCTCCAGTCATCGACTCACAATCCCGCGTTGTGTCCTTTGACGAGATCCAGAATGCGTTCTGACGCAGTGTTCTTGTCAGGAAAATAGCCAACGTATATTTGTGGGCGGGGAACTTCTCCCTCATCCACAGCTCTTAATCGTGCATTCTTCCAGGGATGTAGCCTGAGCACCGTTGACTTGAGCCAGTCTGGCGTAATTTTATTTTTGCGGGTAAAATGTAGCCAGCCTGCTTTGAAGGTGCACCCGATGGCCTGTGGTTTGGTGGATCCCTCATATTGCTGCACGATTTTTTTCAAAGCGGTATCTTGTACTTGCCTGAGCTGCTCCGTTGTCCAGATGGTGGCAGGGTAGTCATCAGGAATGACACCAATTTTTGCACTGGCTGCTGTATCACACTGTAGGTGGGCACAGGGCTCATGAGTTTAGGTGATCTTGTCCACCTTTTACCAGCGTTATCCGGTGGTGTGGTGCTGTCTCCTCTGGGAAGCTTTAAGGGACATTCCCGTAGCGGAACTTGGGCCATTTCGCGAGCCTGTTCTAAGTTGAAGCTGTCCCTGACATATTGCTTGAGGCATCGTCGTCCAGTCTCCGAAAGTTTAACTTTGTCAGAAATATGACTCTTAGCATCACTGGTTTCAGCCTCAATCATCGTTACACCCGGTAGCAGGAAATCAGTCATTCATGACTTGATTTCGCTTTATTCATTGTCTACGATAGGACCAAGTGCCCTCTCTGTAGAGTTTGAGACGTCCAATGTGACCTCGGTTGCACTTTAGGAGGTTTGATTTCCTCTTCATTGTTGTTTTTTATGTTATTATCTTTCATTGGTTTTCATAACCGGGGAAGGGTTGTTAGCCTGGAGCAGAGCCCTATGCACCGGGAAGGCTGGTTGAAGTCAGAGGACGCCTGGTATCCGAAGTCCGCCGTTAGAAGACGCGGTCACGTTTTGCCATTCATCCCTTGGGCATGGTCGTTCAACAACTGGGATTACGGGTTTATTCAAGTTTTCGTCTTTAGATCCGCCATATTTTGTTCACAGCAAGGATACCTCGTACTTTTTAATGTACATTTCACAAGGACAGAAGGATTAGAAGCAGGTGATAGTAAATAACGGAAAACTATAATACCATAACTCTTTAACAGTAAAAACCAAGAAATATTAATTTCCGATTTTTTTCCTTAAAGTAACCCTTACTACACTTTACTTAAATACTGTCATGAAGCAATTAAATGTAATTTAGAATGAAAACCCATACATACTCTCTTAGAAAGACATCAATGTTTGTATATATGTACAGTACAGTCATGTGCATTTGTAAAACTGGTTCTGGATGTATGTATGTCGTACATTGTCGCATTTTTTACTTTAATTAAATTCCTTGTGCTGAGATATACAATAGATTCCCAAATAATTATGGATACATACATAAATGTAATCAGAAATATTGTATTACATAAAATTATGTTTTATAGTGCTTCGAGGAATTTTCATTCGTTTCTGATGACTCATGGTCTTGAATTTTTGTACACATGATTTCTTTGTCTTACCATTTCGTATTTTGCCCGCAAGATTAAAGAGCCTTGAAAATTCATTAAAACTTATATCTGTATACATAGGCATAGCCGGGATCAAACTTAGGGGTTGGTAAGAGGAGATTTTTGCTTTCAGAGAATATCATGCTAAGGCACAAGTGAACATGTATTTATATACTTTATTCAGAAAAAAATCGTTTAAGGGTGGCGAAAAAATATATAGCTTTTTTTTCTTCTCGTAATTGTATAATAATAAGTAAGGAGCGGTTGTTTCATCAATTGAATCGGTGAGATCATTACCGGAAATGGTTTTAATGTGTAAATTATTTCCATATACTTATACGATACGATACGATGATTGGGGCCCAAGTGCACTGCGACCTATAAGATCTATTGTGCTGGCCCAATGGTTAACCAGATTTAAAAATTAAGGCTCTTGATTAACCTCAATAATGTCTTGGGTCCCATGTTCCAGGTATCCGCTGGGCCCATCGAGACCCACGTTAGATGGAGTAATCGTTTCTTTGCGGCCCCTGGGCATTCACAAAGAATGTGTTCTGTTTCTCTTACTTATACGGGTACAGCATTAAAACTGTGTACATACATATATATATTCGATGACTCAATGTGGTCAATTTGTAATCAATCATAACTTAAATTCATGGTAATCGCATCGAATTTTCTAATATGTAGTGTGTGTCGGCGGCCTGGAGGTGCATCATAATCAATGCGAATTTAATGAGAGTATTGCTGGAGAAATCGGACATACTCGCACATACCTCAATTCCACCTAGTAAAACTAATTTAGCGAAGAAAAGAGAGGAGATGAGCCACACATTTTTTTTACTTCATTAATCCGAACCACTTTAGGTGCCGTGGCGCAAGTGGTCAGTGTGTCGGACCACTGCTCGTAAGGTTCCATGTTTGAATCCCAAAAAAATACCAACAAGTTTTTTCACGGTCCCACCTCTCGCGGACGTTTGACATCCGAGAGCATTGTTGTCACGAGAAAGCTTCTCAAAACAAATTGCCCTTCGGATACGGCACTAAACTGTAGGTCCCTTCTATTCGTCTGAAAAATATAACGCACACAATACGAGTGTCTTCGACGACGCTGGGAATTCCCAGATCTCGATAAATATCTTCGTTACGGACATACCACGGTGCGTTGACGATCGTTCTAAGAAAGTTTGTATGATGTTTCTTTTGCTTTTCTTGGTAGGTACAACCCCATAGTTGTATACCATACGTCCACACAGACTTTAGCGCTTGCCTATAGATAAGCAGTTTGTTATGTAAGCTCAACTTCGAATGTTTTCCGAGTAGCCAGTACATTTGTCGGTACTTGTTTTCGAGCTCGTCGTGTTTCTTTTTTACGTGCGATTTCCATTTAAGCTTAGCATCTAGAGTCATTCCTAGATATTTTGCTTCGTTCGCGTACGGTATTTGAGCCGAGTTAAGATCTACAGGCAATCTATCCACTTCTTTGTAGGTAAGGTAGAGTAGATTTGCTTTCGTTCAGCACAATACGCCAAGAATTCGCCCAAGCATGGACTTTATTAATAGCATGTTGAAGCTTTCCAGTTGCTGCTTCAATAGTATCGCCCGTTGTCAATATTGCCGTATCGTCCTCAAACGTGGCGATGACACAGTTTCTTTCTTGTGGGATATCACGCGTATAGAGTACATATAGAAGTGGGCCAAGGACACTTCCTTGTGGAACACCGGTCGCAATCTCCTTGAAGTCAGAGTAATCATTTTCGTGCTTAACACGAAGAGTCTTTCAGTGAGGTACGATCGCAAGATTAGAAGCCTTCGTGCCAAACCTTATCGAAAGGTTGTGAGACGTCAATAAATACACCACAACAAATCTTTTTTCAATTCAATTACGTCAGTTAATTTGTGGACTTGGTCGATTGTAGAATGTTTGATTCTAAATCCAAACTGATGGTCAGGAATGAGACGTCTTTCGTCGATTACTGCTTGTAGACGTTTTGGAAGTAGCTTTTCGAATATTTTTGAGATAACCGGCAATAGAAAATAGGCCGATATGATTTCTTCTGATTTAGCGGTTTGCCTGGTTTCGGGACCATTATAATCTCCGCGACTTTCCAGTGTCTCGGAACGTAGAGCAATTTGAGCGAAGCGTTGATCAAGTAGAGCAGTTTTATAAGAGCTTTATTCGGCAATTCCTTGACCACCTGCGCCGTTATCAAGTCGTAACCCGGTGCTTTTTTCGTCTTTAAATTTTTGACCACTTCTTTCAGTGATCAAATAGCAAATAGTGATCATTATCATCATCAAATTAATTTTTATAGCAATTGCTGTAGCTAAATTCAGTGTGCTTCCACGTTGTTCCACAAAATAATTTATAGTTCAATTAACTACTGTAGGAACTGACATGCCTACAGCGGCACGAATCCATAAATCGCTCGCAAACGATCATGTCAACTGTGTAGGGTTACTGAAGAAGAATGACGAACCTACATGATAGACCGTGTGGATACACTTAGAACCTTACTTCAGGTACATTTCCCAGGCTCGTCTGTTAACACATCTCATGTGTACTCGAACACAGTTAACCACAGGGTTTATGTGGACAGTATAGTTAATAGTTTATCTGGAAAAATATTCAGTTCAGAGAAAGGACGGTAGGCACATTCAAACCTTTTAAAGCCCCCGGCGGTGACGGTCGGTTTCCAGCACTTCTCTAAAAGTCAATTGACCTCATCCTGCCGGGGTTGACAGCTTTATTTAGAGCCAGCTATAATTGGGGATACATACCACCCACCTGGAGGCAGGTTAATGTGGTTTTCATCCCCAAGCCGGGCAATAGGCCTAGTGAGCTGCCTAAATCATACAGACCTATAAGTCTAACATCATTCGTCCTTAAGATAATGGAGAGACTCATAGATATCCATATTAGAGACCGGTTAGATCTGTCTAACCCTCTGCACTCGAATCAGTACACATACAGGAAAGGCAAATCTACAGTAGGTGCGCTTCACTATCTCGTCAAAAAGATAGAGGGAACACTCAGTTCAAGGGAGATAGCCTTCTGTGCTTTTCTTGACATCGAGGGCGCGTTCGATAACACGGGTTACGACTCGATCGCAAGGACGATCAGTAGCAGAGGTATCGAAGAATCGACCAACCAATGGATCAGGGCCATGCTGGTAAGTCGATTCATTACTTCCTCCTCTGGGGAAGTGTCGGTGTCCATAACTGCAGCCAAAGGCTGTCCTCAAGGAGGAGTTCTTTCCCCCCTGTTATGGTCTATAGTCATCGACAACTTGTTAGTAGATCTTCACAGATCAGGCTACACCACCGTCGGTTATGTTGATGACTTGGCGGTTTTTATCAGAGGTAAACACAGCACGACAATTTCCAAAGTCATGCAAAGTGCAATATCTCAAGTTGTAGAATGGTGTAACAAAGAAGGACTATCCATAAATCCTAGTAAAACAGTTCTGGTACCTTTTACAAGGAAGACACAGATCAACCTTGAACCAATCACAATCAAAGGCACCACACTAGTTTATTCCAGCGAGGTCAAATATCTTGGTGTAATTCTTGACAAACGACTCACATAGCAAGTCCGCCACTGAGCGCGCTACTAGAGCACTGTGGGCCAGTAAACGCCTATATCGGAGAACTTGGGGTCTCTCTCCTAAGATGATACATTGGTTGTACATAATGATGGTTAGACCCATTATCACATACGCGGGCATCGTCTGGTGGCCAAAAACTCTCCAGCAGACAACGGCAAACAAGTCGCAGAAGTTGCAAAGAATTGCCTGTCTTGGCATTACAGGTGCGATGCGCACCTGCCCTACGACAGCTCTGGAAGCTATTGTTGGGCTTACACCCTTACCAATCTTCATTAGGAAGGTGGCTGCTAGATATGCCATCAGGCTGCAGCTAGATCACCAGTATAAACCAGGTGACCTTGTGGGACATTTAAAGATACTCAACTCAATCCCTAAAAGAGACATGTTCTGCACTTTACCAGATATTATGGTCAGGCAACACTGCTTTGGTAGGTTATTCGAGGTCGAAATATTGGACCGCGAAAACTGGTCCAATGGTGCTCCAACACTGGACCCTAGAAGTCTGATCTGGTTCACCGACGGTTCAAAGATGGATTCTGGAGTTGGAGCTGGGGTTTTTGGACCCAACACAAAGATTTCGGTACCTATGGGTACGACTCCCACTGTGATTCAGGCTGAAATCCATGCCATTGAGATTTGCGCCAGACACAATCTCCGCAAGGGGATCAAAGGCTCTAGAATACATATCTTCTCAGATAGCCAAGCAGCACTTATGGCACTGTCGTCCAACCAAATGGACTCCAGAACCGTGAAATGCTGCTACGATGCATTACAAGACCTTGCCAAATATAACAGGGTAAAACTCGGTTGGGCACCTGGACACCAAGGGATTGAGGACAACGAATCTGCAGATGAGCTTGCTAGGGCTGGCTCAGAATCTGTGTTCATAGGTCCTGAACCTTATTGTGGCGTCTATTGGGCGACAGCTACAACGCTGATTAACGAATGGGAAAACAAACTTCGTCTAGACCACTGAACTAGTGGGCCAGGTCTAAGACAATAAACAAAAAAAACAAATATTTGGCGCAACAGCTCTTTAAAGTGCCAGGGCCTAGCTTCTCGCAACCACTCATGTTGTGTGCGTTATATTTTTCACACGAATGGAAGGGACCTACAGTTTGATGCCGACTCCGAACGGCAATTCGAGAAGCTTTTTCGTGACAACAATACTCTCGGATGTTTGTCAGACGCTCGCGAGGGGTGGTACCGTGAAAAAACTTTTTGGTGTTTTCTGGGATTCGAACTTGGAACCTCATGAGTAGTGATCCGACACACTAACCACTTACGCCACGGCGCCCACGGTCTAAGACAATCCAAACGATTAATCAAGCCTTACTCCTATAAGGAAATCCTTAACCTAGATAGGGAAAGCATTAAGAAGCTTGTGGGCTTTCTTACTGGCCATTGCGGCTTGAGATACCACCCTAACAAAATGAACCTGTGCCAAGAGAAGGATTGTTGGTTCTGTTTAGAGGAGGATGAAACTTCCGAACACATTCTTTGTGAATGCCCGGCACTACATCTGGTTAAGGAAACGTATTCTCCGCAAGGAGATACTTACTTCAGTGGAACTGAAATGCTCCGCTACTAAAGACATACTCACTTTCATAAGGGAGGTAGTACGTCTGTTAGATTAACTCCAACCCTCCGATACAATAGATCTTTCAGGTCGCAGTGTCGTTGCCACGCGGGCATGGGTTGTACAAGAGGGAAAAAAATAAAAAATTACTGTAGGAATAACTATAATCACAAAAAATTAGCTGATTACACAGGGGAACAAAACAATTTTTTTTTCTGTGGCCATAGTTTAAAACGTTTTCCGGAACCACGAAGCTGCAAATTATACCAAAATAGTCGCCAAATTGCTTGTGAATTTTCAAAAACTGGGAGCAATATGAATATCAAATTACATTATTTGCATAGCCATTTGGATAGATTTTCAAGCAACCTGGGTGATTACAGTGAAGAACAGGGAGAACGGTTCCACCAGGATATAAAGACCATGGAAAAAAATATCAAGGCCAGTGGGATCGACATATGATGGCAAACTACTGTCGGATCTTACTAAGGGATTGTTCTGATAAAACATACAGCAGAAGGTCACGTACAAAAAGTTTTTTCTAACTTATTTATATGAATTGAAGTTTATTCTAATCAATATTATAAGATGTATCATTTGAAACATTTTTCCCTTTGAAAATAAAAGTTTTTGAATATAAAAAACAAAAAACAAATATTTGGCGCAACAGCTCTTTAAAGTGCCAGGGCCTAGCTTCTCGCAATCACTCATGTTGTGTGCGTTATATTTTTCACACGAATGGAAGGGACCTACAGTTTGATGCCGAATCCGAACGGCGATTTGAGAAGCTTTTTCCTGACAACAATACTCTCGGATGTTTGTCAGACGCTCGCGAGAGGTGGGACCGTGAAAAAACTTTTTGGTATTTTCTGGGAATCGAACCTCATGCGTAGTGATCCGACACACTAATCACTTACGCCACGGCGAATAATATATATTCATAATTTTTATTTCATTTTATACCCATTTTGTCAGTATCACAAAAAGTAGAGTCAACCCCACGCCGCAAAATCTTTTTTCCCCTGTGCTATAATATTGATTGTTCGTCGTCGCCTTTTTTATATGCTCATATGGGGAAAATAATGCTGGTCACAAATGCCTTGTTCCATTGTTTTATAGATTTCTGTACGCTGATGCTAATTCTGTCAGAAAGTCATCTCCATTATTTATCTATGCCCGAAGATATGTGTTAAACTGAATAAGGTCTAAACAGAAAGAATAAATTATATTTAAATCAGGGAGAAAAGCTTGCATTTCCTGGAGTAAACTAACGAGTAAATGACTTACATGAATGCATTCGTATATTGGTATATTATGTATGCATATATCTTAGAATTACAATAATTGCTCTTAAATAATTCATTGTATTACAATTTGGTTTATATTTTTCAGGTCATCACACCCACTCGTTCTATAGTTTTATGTGCGGAATCGCGCCCGGAAATGGAAGACTGGTTATCGTCACTTAAATCCGCATCGAGTCGGGAATTTTTCGAATCTGGCCTGGACCAACATGACATACTCTCCAATCATCATCACTGGTATTCGACATCACACGCCAGACCAACATATTGCAATGTATGTCGTGACGCCTTATCTGGAGTGACATCGCATGGGCTCTCGTGTGAAGTATGCAAATGTAAGGTGCACAAACGATGTGCAGCCAAAGCAATAGCAAATTGCAAATGGACGACATTAGCCACCGTTGGCAAGGATATTATCGAGGAGAGAGATGGAAGCATTGTTATGCCACATCAATGGATGGAGGGTAATTTACCCGTATCGTCAGCATGCTTAGTGTGCAAAAAGACATGCGGGTCGGTACTGCGGTTACAGGACTGGCGATGTTTGTGGTGTCGTGCTACGGTACATACTGCTTGCAGACCACAAATGGCAGAGTCGTGTCCGATAGGAGCGGCAAAAGTATCAATTGTACCGCCTACAAGCGTGCACTCAATTGGTGTCGACGAAGCATGGGATGTAGTCAGTCCTAAAGGAAATTTCTCACCTCTATTAGTTTTCGTCAATTCCAAATCCGGTGATAATCAGGGCGTGAAATTTTTGAGACGATTTAAACAATTGTTAAATCCAGCACAAGTTTTCGACTTGATATCTACCGGACCTAGTTTAGGATTGAGACTATTTCGGCATTTTGACATCTTTCGCATCTTAGTATGTTCAGGCGACGGCTCTGTCGGATGGGTGCTCAGCGAGATTGATAGATTTAATATGCATGTAAGTTTTCAAAATTTAATTTGACTTTTGAACATATATTTATGAGGCAATCCTTATTCTTCTCAGAAACAATGCCAGGTAGCTGTACTTCCATTAGGAACAGGCAACGATCTAGCTCGAGTGCTGGGATGGGGTTCATCTTGCGACGATGACGCACATTTGCCGCAGATTCTTGAGCGTTATGAATCTGCTAGTACGAAAATGTTAGACCGATGGAGTATTATGGTTTTCGAAAAAGCAATTTCCGTTAAGGCACCCAAAATGTCATTATCTAGCGCGCAAGAAGCTCTACTAACCGGAATGGTAACTTTAGCTAACGATCACCTTCGGTCAATTGTCGAAACTGATGACATTCAGATATTGGTGTCATCGACAAAAATCTTATGTGAAACTATTGATGAACTTTTGGTTAAGATCTGTGAAAATCGGAAGGATGATGAGCAATTGACAATGAAATGTGATATGCTGAGACAAAAATTGAATATGCTTTTAGATGCTTTGAAAGAAGAGGAGAGTGGTGAACACTCGGGCGACGATTTGTTGACTACGATCAGGAACATAATCTCTCGGAGCTCTTCGGAATACATGTAAGTATCTCGTTGCCTATTTTCTTCGTCCTTTTCGGAGTCATTTATAGCAACTTGTATCGCGTGTGGTTGAAACTCGACCAAAGGGAAATAAACAAACAGCGAGAGAAACAACGCTATGTAACATAATTTTTTTTGTTATATTCTCCCGTGCAGGGAACGCAAATGGATTTAAGCTCATACAGCCACGAACCTAACCAAAGTGCTTTCATTTAATTTAGTTAAAGCGTTTTGTATAGGGAAATCATGTGTGTATGTTCCCTTTACTTTACCTAAAAAAACAGCAACATACACATATGATTTTTTGTTGTGCACATCTATGGCACAGTACATTTCGAATGATATAAGTTTCATTCCCCTGCTTTTATAATATAATAAATACTAAAAAAACGTACGATAAATTTCGTGTTCACGTATTAATACATAAGATGTAGCATTTGTGAAAAAAAGCTTATGAAAAATCTAGATATTTCGCGAAAGTTTACTGCACTATGTATTACGTGTATAACGTGAAATATTTAAACTTTATAAAATACTTTATAAATTATTACGGGGAGTACGAGTATAATCGCAATAAAAGTAAATTTATTTTTTTTGATTCGAAAATTCAAGTCAGATAAATACATACGAGCATGTACATATCGCTCATTTACTTGAAGACTCTCATAACTCAAAAAACGCTATTTTTGAGTTAAGGATGCAGACTTATTTGCTCTATCATGCTTCATATTGTGTAGAAATTTCATATTAATATCTTGTAGACTCTTCGCGTTAGAATGATAAGATGTGTTCTTTTTTCTGCAAGGTTGTAGTCAATTGAAAACTTTAAACGCGTTTTCTGCAAAATCGCTTTTTTTGAGTTATGACAGTCTTCAAGTAAATGAGCGATATGTATATACAAAATGAGTGCCTCGAGCCTATAGCTGGTTAGAGAATTCTGTAAAAGCGTAAATAAATCGGTTCATAAGTTTTCGATTTCAGAAGTTCACACTACAAAGTGGTGAGAAACTAACAGATACATAGGCGGGCATCGTGTTAAATCCATGTCTTCTGTACTTACCTTTCAGATCAGGCACACTAAAAATGTGACTACGGTCGACTACGGTATGTGCTATCGAACTTCAATTTAAAGACGTTAATCCTACATTTTAACGGAAAGGTACAATTCTAGTTATCGCACATTTTATTTATATGCAAGTGGATGACCATACGGAGGGCCTCGACCTCATTGAAATCTTTTGTGCTGTCCCCTATAGAGACGCATTGTATGAATTTGCTTCCCGGCTGGAATTAAGTTCACGTAGAAAGCTTATGATTTTTTGAGTTGAGGAAGAGAAGCATTAGATGGAGAAGTGAACCCTTTATGAAAGTATTTAATTCTAGTCCGAGCAATAACGAGACATTAGCATAAGATATGTTCGGTAGTTTCGGTGTCATCAAGACAAATACTGCATGAATCAGAATGACTGATGCCGATTTTCTTGAGGTGCTATTTGAAAGAGCAATGACCAGTAAGGAAGACAGATCTGGTCATTATATTTACCAATTGCTAGAATCTCTTTTGTTCCTTTGATTGTGAAATCTATGAATTTCGTGACATTTTTAATGCCATTTTGTGCGTCTCAATATGTGAGCTTTTCTTTCTTTTCACAAGTGTAGACAGGCTTGGCATATTCCCAGGCCTTCTCAAGAACCATTCTGAGAGTGAAAAACTGGTCGGTTGTGTTTTTACCGGGACGAAAACCACACTGCTCATCCCCCAAACCGTCCTCAACCACAGCTCTGGAACGCTTTTCTAGCACCTTAGCGAAGACTTTTCCAGGGAGACTTAAAAGAGATATACCCCTATAGTTGGCGCAATCTCTTTTGTCCCCTTTTTTAAAAAGAGGAACTATCACCCCCATTTGCCAATCACCAGGTGTTTCACCGCATTCCCAGGCCACTTTAATGACACGCGAGAGCCATTGAACTCCCTCTTTACCTAAAGCCTTGAGCATTTCTGGCCGAATTTCATCCACACTAGCAGATTTGCCAACTTTTAGTGCTTTGATCGCCAAAGTTACTTCCTCTACCGTAGGACTACTTTCCGCCCAACTCTCGACCATAGGTCTGTCATCTTCGGTGCCCTGTTCGGGATTGAGCAATTCTGAAAGTGCTCGCTCCATCTGCGTAAGATGTCCTCCTCATTGGAAAGAAGTCTACCGTCTTTGGATTTGACTCCTTCAACGATATTCAAATTTTTTCCTCTGAGTCGGCGGACGGTCTGCCAGAACATCTTATTTGCAGATCTGTGGTCACGTTCCAATTTCTTGCCAAACTCCTTCCAAGACTGTTCTTTCGCTGTTTTCACAGCTAATTTGCAAGTTCTTCGCGCCTCAGTGTACCGATTTCGAGAATCGGAGTTCCCCAAGTGAATCCACATCTTAAAGACTCTCTTCTTCTCTCTGATGGCTTCTTGAACTCCGGGCGTTTTAAACCAAGCAGTTCTTTTCTCACCACCAGCCGCCACACCAAGCCGCTTCACTCCACAAACATCTCTGTTGAAAACAGTTGCCATTCTTCCTCTACATTTGATGGAACAGTTGGAATTCGTTTAAACCTCTCAGATATTTGCCGTGCAAATGTCTTCCATATCTCATCGTCCTGTAACCTCTCCCATCGCATGCGTGTAACCATCCTTGGTTTACGCTTTGGTAGGGGAGGCACTCTCTCGCTGAGATACAATTTGCACAGCACTAAGTGATGATCAGTTGACAGTTCGGCCCATCTCAATACGCGAACATCACAAACCATTCTCTTCAGACACGATGGTACCACAAAAAAATCGATCAGCGACTTCTGCTGAAGACTCTGACGGTACCACGTGTATTTGTGAATGTCTTTGTGCGGAAAGATAGTGTCCATAATGGATAAGCCATTTTCACAACAAAAATCCAACAATCCGTTCGCGTTTTGATCAGGATCACCGTTCCTCCCAATCAAAAATGGCTCCATAATTAGGAAATTATTTTTATAATAAAAAATGGCCCCCAATTAAAAAATGGAAATGTGACCCCAAACAAAATGAAAAAGAAACCCCAATATTGAAAAATGTAAAATCCAAAAATGAAAAAACACCACAAACAAGTAGATCCCATAAGCAGTGCAATGTGTATGGGGGGCATACTGCCCTCCTGCAACCTCCTGCTGGGGACCGCTGTTGGATATGGAGTACGTGCGAGGTTGGGTGTATGTAAGGGTTCTGTATATCCATGTTATTTGCTTATTTACTTAAAGGGCTCCCGACCTTTGAAGAGTCTCTGCCTGCGACACGACTGCTTTCTATCCTGTGCGGTCCCGGGCACGCTGCCTCCAGTTGTGAAGGCCAAGTGTTCTGGCATCCACGACAGCTTCGTCTTCGGTCTTTTACGCCGTCTCGAACCCGGGGGCTGAGATTCAAAGATTCTCTTGGCTGGACTGTTGTTATCCATTCGCTCAACATGGCCGAGCCAATGTACTCCACGTGTCTTGGCTTTTTGGACTACATCCTCATACTGATTCAATTCATAGAGTTCGTTGTTCTCCTCCATTCGCCCTCTTTGCACATGGGACATAATATCCAATGAAGTATTTTTCGTTCAAAGGTACCTAATATTTGGTCAGCTTTCTTACTTATCGGGCGCCGTGGCGTAAGTGGTTAGTGTGTCGGATCACTACGCATGAGGTTTCAAGTTCGATTCCCAGAAAATACCAAAAAGTTTTTTCACGGTCCCACCTCTCGCGAGCGTCTGACAAACATCCGAGAGTATTGTTGTCACGAGAAAGCTACTCAACTCGCCGTTCGGATACGGCACTAAACTGTAGGTCCCTTCCATTCGTGTGAAAAATATAACGCACACAACATGAGTGGTTGCGAGAAGCTTGGCCCTGCCACTTAAAGAGCTGTTGCGCCAAATATCAAAGGCATAAAGCAAGACTGGTAGGATGAGCGTTCTATAGAGCATTAAATTGGTCCGTCGATTTAGGAGTTTTGAACCCATGTTACGCATAGATTTAAAGAAACTTTGCATATCGTAGGATTTGGAGTAGGTGCGAGGTTATGCAAGGTTTCTTTATATCCATGTTTCGCATGAATTTAAGGAAACTTTGCATATACCCAACATCGCACCTACTCCAAATCCAATAGTGACCCCAAGCAGGGGGCAAAATGCCCCCATACATGTATTCCAATGTTTATGCATTGTGGACTTAAAACTAAAGCTGCCGTTGTGATAATAATTTCTTTTGTCATGTCTTGGGTGACTTGCATCATCTTTGCGTGAATTAGAAAAATGAAAAAAGGCCCAAAATGTTGAAGATATTTTTTACAATGAAAAATCACTCCAAACTGAAAAACGAAAAAAGGCCCCAAAATATGAAATATCACCCCAATAAAAAAAAAAATGAATCTAATTTTTTGTTGTTGTTGGGTTTCATATACACCTCCCGCGAACGTTTGACAAACGTTGTTAGGAGTATTGTTGTCTTGAGAAAGCTTTTAAAAAAACAGAATAAGAATTGCCCTTTGGATACGGCACAAAGCTGTAGGTCCCTTCCATTCCTGCGAAAAAACATACTGCACACAACACGAGTGGTTCCGAGAAGACCCTTCATAGGCTGTTTGCGCCAAATATATATGTTTAATGTATAGAGGTTGTATTTGGTGTATGTTTTTAGTCAGACAGCGTTTTTCATTAGCAAAGCATTGAGCAAAGATGCATTCAAATTAAATTATTGATACAAGTGAACTGAGATCTTTAAGAATACTATGAAGATGTTTGTGTCCAGCGAGAAGAAGCAGAATAGGTAAAATTAAGCTTGATTAGTTTAGATGTAGGGATAACTTACGAGTATAGAAGAAGAATGTTCGATTTTTCTTTCACATGTGCCTATAAAAGCCTATCATGATGGTACCTTTACGTACGAGATTTAAATTGTTTGGAGTATATGAAACTAACGCAAAAAAGCTGTCTGCACTCGGAAGTATAAATGTGGTAGCCTTTTGACACAGGCAGCAAATCGTGAAAAGTCTGGAATTTCGCCAATTGGCGATTTATTATTTATGAACATTTCATGAAATGTGGAAAAAAATTTACGGATATTCGATTATTTCTGGTAGACTTTCACGAAATGTTCAGACCTTTCAGGATATGCTTGAATGTAATAAGTCCCTTAGACATATTATATTTATGTGTTATATGTACCTTGCAGTGTCCTTACGCCAAAGGGGCGTGATTACAAACCTAAAAAAAAAAAGATGTGTGCCTTTATGAACAGATTATTGCTTGAGCTTGCTTGTCTTGTTTTTTTTTTTTTCTGAATCCGGTCATACTTGTTAGTGAAGCTGGAAAATTGGATAAAGGTATGTTCTTTGTTTTCTTGCTTTTTACTGCAACTGGGAAGAAATGGAGAGTTATCATGTCCAAATCAATATAAATAAGGACGAAAGAGCCCAGCATCCGTCAGTTGTTGAGTCAGATAGAGGTCTACTTGTCATGAGCCGATCAAACCATTGGCATTTTCATTTTTGCAGTCAATAACTAACAACCTTACTTTGTGCTCTTCCCTGTTTTTGCGTGCCGTAAAACTTTGCTCTTCCTCTCTATGGCCATTATAGGTTCGGTTAGGTCAGGTTAGGGTGGCTATCTATAGCAAG
The DNA here is from genome assembly GCA_945910035.1 of Brachypalpus laphriformis. Taxonomy (NCBI): domain Eukaryota; kingdom Metazoa; phylum Arthropoda; class Insecta; order Diptera; family Syrphidae; genus Brachypalpus; species Brachypalpus laphriformis. The sequence goes on from OX246754.1 coordinate 92,810,496, forward strand.
ATGTAGACACATTTTGACCAGAAGGGGTCCATTGTAATGCCACCGGATCTATCACTAGTCGAGGCTACTCAAGCCAAGACTGGTTAATTGAGTAAATAAAGTGTAAAGTGTGTTCGCCAATTCGCCGAGATCATGGAAAAGAAGAGCTACTAGATGGAGCAGTCTTTTTTTTTTAATAGGACTGGACAAACGCAGACGAAATGGAGGATGGTTTTTCCTCCTCTCCATCACTACTCTCTCCATCACTACTCTATCCATCACTTCTCTCTCCTGTTTGGATATATTGCACTTCGTCCCAAACTCCCGGCCGCGGTTTGCCTTGCTAATTTCATCCAGCTTAAGTAGAAATTTGCACTCATAACAAATGTTACATTACATTTTAGATAGGACACGGCTACTTTAACAATCATACTTACTTACATAGGTGGCGCTACAGTTCGGGGTGAACCTGGGCCTCAACCAACAAGCCTGTCCATTTAGCTCGGTCTTTAGCTAATTGCCTCCAGTTGCGCACTCCAAGTTGGTCGAGGTCCCCTTGAACTTGTGCGCGCCACCTACGGCGATAATTCCCTCTACTGCGTCGTCCCTCGGGGTTAGATTCGAAGACTCTGCGGGCCGGAGCGTTGGTGTCCATTCGCTCTACATGTCCTAGCCATCTCAGACGTCCAATACGCAGTTTTTTGACTAGGTCGATGTCGCTGTACAGCTCGTATAGTTCGTGATTGAATCTTCTCCTCCAAAACCCGTCAACGCAAACGGGACCGAAAATCTTACGAAGAATTTTTCTCTCGAAGCGACCAAGGATATCTTCATCCTCTTTTAATAAAGTCCATGTTTCAGCGCCGTAAAGCAGGACTGGGATGATCAAGGTCTTACATAGAGTCTCCTTAGTTGTTCGAGATAGGGCTTTACTGTTGAATTGCCTTATAAGCCCAAAAAAACAGCGATTGGCAAGAGTTATTCTTCGATTGATTTCTGCACTGATTTTGTTAGTAGAATTTATAGCAGAGCCAAGGTAGACAAAGTCCCTTACTACCTCGAAGTTATAGCTGCTCACGGTGACGTTTTGTCCAATTCGTCGGTGTTGGTTTTCCCTTCTAGTTGACAGCATATACTTGGTTTTGCCCTCGTTTATCGCTAAACCCATTTTGGCCGCTTCCGCCTCAATGCTTGCAAAAGCACCGGTGACAGCCCGCTGAGATCTTCCGATAATGTCTATATCGTCGGCGTATGCAAGCAGTTGTACAGACTTGTAATAGATTGTGCCTCCGGTGTTGGCTTGTGAGTTCCGCACAATCCGTTCAAGTACAATATTGAAGAAGTCACATGACAGCGCGTCACCTTGTCTAAAGCCTTTTTTGACATCAAAGGTCTCGGTGAGGTTATTACCGACCTTGATGGAGCAGCGAGCGTTCTCCATCGTCAGCCTGCACAGACGGACAAGTTTGGCAGGGATGTCAAAACTAGACATGGCTCTATAAAGCTCTTCTCTATAGATGCTGTCATAGGCGGCCTTGAAATCGATAAAGAGGTGGTGAGTATCGATTTGGAATTCTTGGGTTTTCTCCAGGATCTGCCGAAGTGTGAAGATTTGATCCATGGTGGACTTTCCTGGCCTGAAACCGCACTGATAGGGTCCAATCAGGCTGTTGATAAAAGGTTTCAGGCGTTCACACAATATCGCAGAAAAGATCTTGTATGCGATGTTGAGGAGACTGATGCCTCTATAATTGGCGCAGTTGAGGGGGTCTCCTTTCTTGTGGATCGGGCAAATTTCAATTCCATTCATCAGGCATACACTCGTCTGACCAAATATTAGAAATGAGTTGGTGTATGCACTCTACCAATTCATCCCCAGCTGCTTTGAAAAGTTCGGCCGGTAAGCCGTCAGGTCCAGCAGCCTTGTTTGATTTTAGCTTGGATATTGCTATCCTCACTTCGTTTTGGTCTCACTTCATTGAGACCCAGCACATCAGTCGCGGCGTTTCTGATGGCATGTTGGCAGCGTTGCCACTGGTCTTCGGTACTTGATGCTGGCGGCAAAGGGGTGATTGAGAGATTTCGGGATACGCGTTCAGCGAAGAGTCTGGCGGTCTCTTGCCATTGTAGCTTTTCGACGTTAAATTTTCTCACAGTAATTCTTCTTTGTTGCTCAGATTGGGATATCCGCATTCGTACCTTGGCTACAACAAGGTAGTGATCCGAGTCTATGTTGGCCGCTCGGAAGGTCCGGACATCCAGAATACTGGAGGCATGCCTTGCGTCGATCACTATATGATCAATTTGGTTGATCGTTACATGTTTATTGGACCGCCATGTCTGCTTATGAATATCGAGATGAGGAAACCATGTGCTTGCTATGGTGACATTTCGCTCCACAGCGAAATCAATTAGCCTTAGTCCGTTATCAGACGTGGTGTCGTGTAGGCTATGCTTACCGACTGCCCTACCAAAGACGTCCTCCTTTCCTATTTTGGCGTTAAAATCGCCCAATACGATTTTAACGTCGTATTTAGGACATTGCTCGTATGTTTTGTCGAGGAGCTCGTAGAAACACTCTTTGGTGGCAGGGTCCTTTTCTTCCGTGGGGGCATGAACACATATTAGGCTTGTGTTAGCGAATTTAGCCTTGATTCGGATAGTCATAATACGCTCGCTCACGTGTCGGAAGCTTAAGACTTCTTGCCTAAGTCTGCCGCGTATGACAAATCCGCATCCGAATAAGCGTTGCCTGTTGCCTCTGTAGCAATCACCGTAGTAGATGTCACAGTTTTTCATCCTCTTTTTGCCCGGCCCATCCCATCGCACTTCCTGGATGGCGGTAATATCTGGTTTATAGCAGTCTAGGGCCTCTGCTAGTTGTTCGGCTGCACGTGGTCTGTAAATCCAACTGTCCAACCGTTTAGACGTGTTTTCATTTTCTCCTGCTTCGCGAGTCAATATTTCCGCCAAATCACTCTAAACCGCTTTTTCGCCAACTAAATATTCAGTGCATTACCCCAAGTGTCGCCCGGTTTTGCAATTAATTTCAATTAAGTGACCTACTAACTGTATTCAAGTGCGCTACCTCAAGTGCTGACATTCGCCCCACTTTCATCTGACTTTGATAAAAGTGTTCCCATTAAATTTGTGCATAGATCTGCAGTAATTATCGTGCTCTGTGTCACTGTGCCACCAATTCCATTCACCCCATTTTCGCTGACGCGCTTGTTCACCCTATAATTCGCCATGTCTTGCGGTATTATCAACTGCCCAATCACTGACAATAATGCTGATTGGGTTTCTTGTAAAGGAATCTGCGGAAAATCTTTCCATGCCATATGTGTCGGTCTTAACAAAAGAAATACGGTATATGTAAAAGCACTTTCGGACAACCTCCTTTTCTTTTGTGATGAGTGTAAGAATATCTCACTCTCGCACGTTCTCCTCGCGATAAAGTGCCTTAGCGACTCAAATGACTCCCACCAAAAAAATTTCTCTAAAAAGATTATGGGTGAACTCTCCAACTTAGATAGCAGTGTTAGATGTGTTGACGATTTAGGCAACTCGGTTCAGAACTCAACCGAGGATATCAAATCCAAACTATGTAACATTGAAAAAAAAATTGCTGGTCTGACGGAGTTATTTCTTGCCAGTCCCACGAAGGAAGAATCCACCATGCACCATCTCAACAAAGTGTTTTGTGATCTCAAAGCTAATTATACCTCGCAGATCAGTTCTTTCGATAAATTGCGCGAATGTGTAAACTCCCTACGGGAAGACTTTGACATCCTCTTCCAATCGTCAGGCAAGCATTCATCTCCTAGGCAACCTGATCCCATGTTTGACGTAATTTTCGATCGAATCAATGGTGTCGGCGACGAAATCACTGCAACGCGCTCAATCATTGTGAATGGAATTGAATCGGTATGCCACAAAATCGACGGTCTACCTATCCATACCCAACATAACCCAAACATCCATTACAACACATCAATTTTGGATGAATTACTGGATGCAGATGTCGACTCACGCTCAACTCCACCTTCCCTTTTACTGCCGACGGACGAATCATCAAAATCTCTCGCTGCCCCTACTGTCCAAGAGTCCGAAACTCCCCCCGTCGCTGCCCCCCGGAAACTCATCAAGCATTTTGGAACAACCTGGACACCTTCTGAGTGGCAGCGTAGGCTGAATAAATTAAGTCCTGACAACCTCCAGGTTACTACCTTCCTCATCAAAGGTAGCCCTCGTAATGTTGATGTCTCGTGGATTACGAATTTGTTTTTAAAGAAATACGGTATCACCATCTCCCGATGCGAACTGATCCTGCCTTCTCACCACAGAAGTCTTCGCAACTTTAAATTCGACCTCCCGGCTAGATACGAATGGCTATTCCAAAACCCTGCTAGTTTAAATTTCAACCTCGGAAAGATGCGTATCTGCAAATGGACGGACAAGTCTACTAACATAGATAAGTTAATTAATAATAGACTTAGTAACAACCTCACCCATAGAGATAAGTTAATTAATAATAAGTTGTACCCACTCTCTGCCCACTCTTCTCATAACAAATCCACCATTTCAAAGAATGGACCTACCACCCACCAAAAATCCAGCAGTACTCATCTCCCGTCCTTTAACAAGTCTAAACCCGACACAAATTGGTCTTTCAAAATGGGTATCTTCCCTAACTTCAACTTTAAAATGGCAGCCGTACTGTCTAAGTCTGCTACCAAATTGCCGAATATCAAGCGAGTTTCTTTCGATGTCCCGCCGGTCCCCTCTCCCTCTCCAAACACCAAGGCCACTCCCTCAGTCAACTACCCCAATAGAATTTCAAGTAACCGCGTCTCTTTCAATCTGTCACCTGATTCCTGTCCTCCTTCAAACCATAGCACTTCTTCTAATAACATTCCCCCCACCGTTAATTACCCGAATTTCACCCACTCCCACACTCTCAATCCTTCCTCGTTAACCACCCCCAGTTGCACCTCTGCCCATACTTCGTCCTCGGTCTCTCTTAACAATTCCATCTCGGCCAATTTGCCATCTACTGCATCTCCCCCCACTTTCGATCCAATGCTTCCTCCCACCGTCAAACTCACGTCTAAATTAATAGACCCAACGTCAACAATCAATGACCTCGATGGCCGCTACATTATGTCAAGATTGCGCGATAACCGGCTTTTTGAAAATGTGCGCCTTTACCTAGCCTATTTACATGACAAGCCTGACTCCGTCTGCATCGACGGAAAAACAAAGACTAATGTCATGGTCTTGATCCAAAAAGAAGGCCTCCCAACTGACCCTATAGCCCTGAAGAATATCTACACGCGTTTTCATGAGAGTTTTAATATCTCCTCTTCCACTGTGGCTAAAGACCTATCAACCTATGGCTCTCATATTGGTTCCAAACGTCTCTCGTATCTCCAAAAAACTCGCAGCAATCATAATAAATATTTTCGTCCCTAACTCCATCACAGTCGATCCATCTCACTCCATTGAAATTGCCCCAAAGCTCCTTTCCCTCTACTATCAGAATGTCAGAGGACTTCGCACCAAAACCTCGATGGTGCACCTGAAATCACAATCACTTCCCTACGACATTTTTGCCCTAACTGAAACCAACCTTTGTCCCAATGTTCTTAACTGTGAATTATTCACTTCTGACTTCGTAGTCTTTCGCGCTGACGGCCAGAAACATGAAGACCTCTCCTTCGGCCGCGGTGTTCTTTTAGCCATACATAATCGTCTTGATGCAACCCTCGTCAAATTCTCAAATTCCACTTCTTTTGAATTCGTATCAGCTAAATTATCTGTATCCAAACGGAGCGTATATATTGTTTGCTGTTATATTCGCCCTTCTCAACCCGTCCAAGCATACCAGCTGGCCGTTGATACAGTTGACTCTCTGTTAGATATCGCTAATCCTGATGACGATTTTATAATTGTTGGCGACTTCAACCTTCCCCTTTTACAATGGTCTCCATCTGAGGACGAATCATCATTTGTTCCTACTAACTCCTCCTCAGAAAAGGAAATCCTCCTTACTGATCGTCTTTTTGACTCTGGCCTTTTTCAGATCAGTGGCATTACCAACAACTTAGGTAGGCAGCTAGATCTGATTTTCTCATCCGACCCCCATAATTCCTTGGTTACCGCGAGTAACCATCTTCTCTGCACCCTAGACCAATATCACCCCCCTCTAGCTCTTGCCTTTTCGTATAAAAACGTCAACATTACCGTTAATTCTGAGAACTCTCTCTCTCTTTCAACTTCCGCAAAGCTGACTTCGTTAAACTTAACAACCTACTCATTAGCATAAATTTCAGCCTCTTCCTAAACATTAACACACCCATTGATATCGCTCTCGTATTCTTCTACACAGCAATCTTTGACTGTCTTCTCCAATCTGTCCCTTATCTGCCTCGAAAAAACTGCTCATCATCACCTCCTTGGTATAATAAGGCATTGCGTACTCTTCGCAACGTCAGAAACAAATTATGGAAAACTTACCTGGTATCTAAATCTGCCTCAGATTACGCATATTACCAGCAAGCTTACTCCCGCTTTTCCATCCTCTGCGAATCCCTCTATCTCGAATACCTCGATAGAATGCAATTAAGTCTAATCACTGATCATCCTAGGCGCTTTTACCAATTTATCAACATCAAAAGAAAGTCCGACGGCTTTCCTTCCACTCTGCTGACCCTAAAGTAATCTCCAACCTCTTTGCAACCTTTTTCAGCCAATCGTATAGTGACCATGTACACGAACCGGACCTAGATTTTTTCTCCTACCTGAATAACTGTCCTCAAACCTCTCTAGCTTCAGTCGATATTAGGTCTGATATTGCGCGAGAAAAAATTAATAGGCTCAAAGATGACTTCTCCCCTGGTCCCGATGGTCTGCCCGCCATCTTACTAAAGCAATGTGTGGATGTCCTGTGTCAGCCCCTTACAACTCTATTTCGTCTCTCACTCTCTCAAGCCGTTTTCCCAAAATTATGGAAGGATTTTTTTATTTTCCCTATCCATAAAAAAGGCAGTAAAAACGACATTTCTAACTATAGACCCATAGCCAAACTTTCCTCTATCCCCAAGCTCTTCGAAAGCATTGTCTACGACTCGCTGTATTTCTACTGCAAATCCATTTTTTCCCCACAACAGCACGGTTTCTTAAAAAGTAGGTCCACTACGACTAACCTGACCGAATTCGTTTCCAAAATACTACAAGCATTAGAGAAAGGTAATGAAGTGGATGTCATTACCACCAACTTCAGCAAGGCCTTTGACAAAATCTGTCACCGAACTATTTACCTTAAACTTAAAGCCCTCGGTTTCCCACCCTCTTTCATTTCATGGCTGAGATCGTACCTAGAAAAACGCCAGTACAGGGTTCTCTTCAGATTTTCAGTCTCTGACCCCATTAACGCCACTTCAGGGGTTCCTCAAGGCAGTCATCTTGGTCCGCTGATCTTTGTCTTAACTATAAACGATGTTGGTCACGTCATAAAAGACTCTGATTTGTCTATTTACGCGGATGATATGAAAATCACTAAGGTAATATCTACCCCCACCGATTCTCTCTTACTTCAAATCGATCTAAATTCATTCCACACATGGTGCGACAAAAACTTTCTAGAACTTAACGTCGCCAAATGTCAATCCATAACATTCTCTCGTAAACGCCTCCCCCCATCCCTCAGAACCTATTACTTTCTTAGCGAGCCCGTTCCCTCAGTCTCCTCTATATGCGATTTGGGTATTATTTGTGACAGGGAGCTAAACTTCCGTTCCCACATTGATCATATTGTACACAAGGCCAATTCTTCTCTCGGTTTCATAAAACGCTGGTCTAAAGAATTTTCAAACCCCTACGTTTCTAAATCCCTTTATATCACCTTTGTCCGACCACTCCTGGAATACGCCAGCCAAGTTTGGTCACCTTATCACAACATACACTCCCTTAGAATCGAAGCTGTGCAGCGTAGGTTTATCCGGTTTGCCTTACGCGGTCTCCCATTGGCCGACAACTATATCTTACCTCCCTATGAAGACCGGCTAAAATTGATTAACCTGCAAACCCTTACAAAACGTCGCGAAGTCGCTGACATACTTTTCGTGCACCAATTATTAACCGGTATGATCGATTCCACCGCACTACTGGAAATGATTTCCCTTCGCACTAACCCTCGAAACCTCAGGTCCGTACCGCTCTTTCTTCTCCCTCACCACCGCACCAACTACGGAAATTTCGAACCAATTTCCGGAATGTTACGCCTGGCAAATAACTCACAGAACACCCTAGACTTTTATTCGAGTCTATCCGCCCTTAGAAAGTCCCTGTACACCTCTTCATGAACTAACCAGTCCCAGTTCCCTCTCTAGTTTTTAAAATAGTTTTTAAGACCTAGTTTAATAAGAAATGTTGTGGGCCCCCAGGGGCCCAAAAAAAAAAAAAAAATAAAAAAATAAAAAAAAAAAATAAATAAATAAAAAATAAAAAAAAAAAAATAAAAAAATAAAAAAATAAAAAAAATAAAAAAATAAAATAAAAATAAAAAAAAAATGTTAAGCTTAGAGTTAAGGTCCCTCGTTGTTAGTTCTTAAGTTTAGATTTAAGCTTGCTTGTATTAAGCTAAATAAATAAATAAATAAAGGGACAGAACATTCCACGTACAGATCCAAAAGCCGTTGTCCTTATTTCGCTTGCTGGGGTCGTCATTAGTTGAGTCATCCTTATCCGAGGCTTTTGGTTGTTTCGGAACCATGAGTTTTTTACGTGGTAGGGAAGTTACCCCGACGGCACAACCCCCAACCTGGAGGGCCAGTTCCTTAATTATTTCCCTGGGACGAGGGGCCGGGTACACCGGTGCCAGTAGTCCACTACGGGAGTATGAGCGCTGCCGTTAGCCCATTAAGGGCTCCTCCGCCACCATCTCTATTCCAATGTCCTGACCAACATTGGAAATTCCTTATCGACCTGTGATCCGAATACGTCGAAGCAGCTCGCGCAAGGTATTCACTAAGTTCAACCTAACTGGAACTATAGACGCCACCGTTGACTCCGTCTAGGGAATTCGTCCGCTGCCGCCTGGAACAGGAAGAAGTGCTCTAGTGAGAAAAGCACTCTTCCCCCCCTCTCTCATCTGCTGCCACCAAGAATCCGCCAAACAATCATACTTTTCTCCTGAAACATGATACAGTGATATGGGAAGCGGAAGTAGATGTTCAAGTTGAGCTTTCCGGAGAGCAAAGTAGCACCCACCCCACTTAAGTCCGCCTTTATAGAATTAAATCGGAATTGTTTCTACGTGTGTGGTTGCGACATTGTCTCACTCATTGTGAGCAGGAATAGTTGCACGGGAATTCCTATAAAATCTAGTTCTCAGTGTTTTCGGAAGTGAAGTTAAGTAGATCTAGGATCGACGAATGGGTAGTTTGAAAACTAGACTAGTACGAGGAAGTTTCTAGACTAATGGTTGCACTAGCAGCCATCTGTTTGCAAAATATACATATTTAGGACATCAGGTGGAAAATAATGTCTAATGCTGCGTAGGGGGTGATTCTTAGCGCGGCACCGGTGCACATGCATGGAGATCTTTGTCTTTCCGCCGAAGTTGTACAACTTTTTCAAAATTTGACCACCACCACCCTGAAGTTTACCGCAGGTAACACATCATCTGATGCTCCCCGCCGGTTTGTGTCAACAATCCTGCCTGTATACAATTGATTGATAAGTACCCTAAGCAAATTATCGATTAATAGTCGCGGCATTTCAACCACGCCGATGTCGCCTGGCACTGACTAATACCCCGCTTTAAAGCATACCTATTAGTAGGGTTCTCATTGAACGATTTGCTTGACGACCAAATAATGCTTAGCTTTCGAATTGTACTACATACTTGATAGACTTCATTTGTGATATATAGGTAGATTTCGAACTGTGCACATAGCGGTGAATGTTTTAGTTGCGGCTCTTGTCATCGATGAGATATTTATTGGAAACTGAAGAAATTGAGAGAAAAAAAAAACCGAATGTGGGATAAAAAAAAGGAATACCTAAATTTTTTTTTTTTTTTTAGAGAATTGGAAGAAAATTCGCCTGACGATTTTTGGAATTACTTAAGGATGGACACGGTGACGTCCGTTTTGGCTTGGGTCAAAAACTGTGGTCTTGGTGTCAACTTGAGCAAAACTAAACTGATGCTCTTCACCACTAAAACCAAAATACCGGATTTCACATTTCCTCGGCTAAATGGTCAACCGCTCTCTTTATCATCCAGTGCTAGGTATTTAGACGTGTTATCCTAGATCCTAAACTCAACTAGAAGCTAAACATAGAACAATGGGTAAAGACGGCATGTATAGCTTTCTATGCTTGTAGCAATCATCACGAGTCACTGGCCTATAGGAGGTCATGTAGTCAAACTAGGCGTCTTACACAACATACACTGTCGCAGTTGCAATATCACAACTGAAAAAGAAACCCTTATCCACTTTTTATGCGCCTAGGATTAGACAACGAGCTTTATGAAAACCCCTTTTCAATTTCCTTGAGGAAGCCTCAGAGAAAAACATTAAAGTTTTAATAATCTTCTTAAACTCCACATGTTGGATCTAGAGACTCTTCATCAACACACCTTCACATCCTTCACATTCAGGTTACATGAGTTTGTGGTATCAAAATGGCACCTAGTGCTAATTGGGTTCTTCTTTTCTAAGAAGAACCACCACACCTACCTACCTACCTACCAAACAAAAATAAGACCGCATATGAAAAGTTAAAATGCACTTTTAAGAGACGTAATATCGTCTCACGAACGTTTGCCTGCGACAATAAGATTTTCACTGGAAGAAGTTTCTCGGATTTAAAATTCGGCATCCTCATAGCGATATTTTCTCATCGAAATCAGAAACAAAAATAAAGAAATGCTCCGAAGTTGTATGGTAAACGTTCACAGGCAAAGCGTTTGCCAACCAAAGCAAAGCAAAAAGTTCAAAAATTTGACAACCTATACTAGGTTTACTATAAATTGAATGACTTGCTTGATGGGCATTCAAATTGAACGATTTGGTTGGTCGTCAAGCAAATCGTTCATGTTGAACCCCGCTATTCGTACGAGTAGATGTAAATGATTTTAATCTTGCAAACTAAAGGAATCTCCTTAGAATGAAATACTGCTTATTTTCAGCTGTCTTAATATGTATGTTAGGATGTATGGCTCTGGTATAAGGAGACGTCCCTTTGGTCTAGTTAGGTAGACTCCTGTCCCTCGATTACTCAAAGGCCGATGTTTGCCAAGAAGTCCCTGTTCGCGCTATAATTTCTTTTAGCCATTAAAGAGTTTTTTTTTTTATGTTAGGCGGTAACCTACCCCGGTTAATACCGTTGGTTAGGCTCGGATGGAGCACAGTCCACGTTCTGTGCTATTCGATGATATTGCGATCTAGTCACCTGGACTAATTAGCAATTTTTTTTCAGATCTCTATGGTCTTTGTTTTCGATTCGAGAGTTCCGCCCATTGGCGTCTCTCGACAGATGATAATGTCTTCTTATGTATATAAGTAAGTGCATAGAACATAAGTGGGATTTAATCCACTCAAAACGTTGGGGGATGGATTCACACCGAGCGCCCCGACGCCCGTTGTTGTCGTTCCATTACACTTATATATACATATTTTCGAATGTTAGGTAGATATCCAGATACCTACTATACCTACTATATATATATATATTTCTACATGTGTGTGTTCTGATACACCTTCGCACTATGTTTGCGTTGTCTAAAAGTTGTACTACCTCAGGGTTAGTGTTTTGTTGAAGCCTTGATTCATGCCTTCGTGCATTTTTCCTAGTTTCATCTGTGACACATTCCACTCCTAAATCCCTGTGGAGGTCATTATTCCTTATGTACCAGGGTGCATTAACGATATTCCTTAGCACTTTGTTTTGAAATCTTTGGATGATGTCTGCGTTGCTCTTTTTGGTACAGCCCCATAGTTGAATACCATATGTCCATATTGGCTTCAATGATTGCTTATATACAATAATAAAAGCTTATTATAGATTGTAGTGACTAATCCTTTCCTATCAGCCAATACATGTTTCTGTATTTTATTCCATTAAAGAGTGAACTCGTTGAATCGCTTCATGGCGTACAGCTATACAAAACGCGCGCTGGATGGAACCTGCTCACTTGGTGATAGCATTATTCACACCATCCAGGATTTTCAGCTCTAGCAGTATCTATTGATCATTTGTCCATTTGCACTCGAGGTCTCTGAAGTCTGCTATCGCAACCTGATGACTTTTCACGACGACAAAAGAAGATTGACACTGTTCCTGTTCAGCAATCGACTCGGGGTTGGATTGTGAACCCAGCTTTAAGTTATTTCGGTTTATCCTATGTTTGAAGTATGGCATGGCACAATCCTTACTAGCCACGGATAATGTTTTACCTGTTGCAAAAGGCGTGTGCTTGTTTCGCCCGACTTACGGTGTTTTTTGTTATTTCACGTTCCTTCCTAATCATACTTGTAGTGAAAAGCAGCGATTCTTAAAAGTTGTTGGCTCTATCCAGATCTTCTTCCGTGTTGGTTTCAGGATCTCTTTTGTCGAGTCGTTGTATCCGTCATATTACGTTGTGTCGTCGGCTGTGAATAAAAATGTCCCTAGAAGCCGTTTTCCCTTAATTACCACATACTACGGCTCTGTTGGTGAGACTAGCAGACACCATCGACCTGCTGTTGGTATTCTTCTCTATGGAGACATTCAGACTGCCTTGCCCAAGTTGAAGAGATGTTTAACTTTCTTGTGTGGCTCCCTTCCTCATCTAGCCTCTCGCTAGTACTTACTGATCATTCGGTCTCATCAGTTGTTTTCTCTTCGGAGTAGTTGATGAGTCCAAACTTCTTCCTAACTAACTAACGCTAATCAACGAATCTAGCGATCCCAGGAACCTCTACTCGCGCTTGCCTAGATGCACCCTTCGACAGCCCTTCGGCTTGGACTTTGACTCGAGCATCTCCCGAAGGTATGCATATGTGTTGGTAAGTAATTTTTTGTCCTTGTCATTTAGTTCATTCCATGTCTTCTTACCTAGTCTCGTTTTTGTCAGTTTGTGTCTTGAGGGTACTGACATACTATCGTCGAAACATAAACTCGTAATACCAGAACCAATTGTTCCACTGCTTTCCACATCGAAGACTCCCGTATTAGCAGAGGGGTTTAGGAGAAGGTCTGGTCATTCTAGGGATCGTTTTTTTCTTTTTTTTTAAGATAGAAGTGCTCGATCTTCACACTTTGGTTATAATAATAATAAATTTGGCGCAACAGTTTCTCGTAACCACTCGTATTGTGTGCGAATGGAAGGTATCTCTAGTCGTGCCATATGCGAAGGGCATTTTTGTTTTTGAGAAGCTTTCTCAGAGGTGGGACCGTGAAAAAACTTGTTGGTGTTTTCTGGGATTCGAACACGGAACCTCACATGTAGTGGTCCGACACACTAACCACTGCGCTCACTTTTCTTGTTGACGTTTGATTACGCTAGTATAGGGAAAAACTGAGCTTGTCTGGTTTCCCAATACTTCGATCGCGATTGAGCTATTTGATTCGTAATAAAAAAAAGATACAATAGCCGTATTATATTATCACCCAAGATCCATATAAATCACACGACGAAAATAAAACGATCCGGATCTGGATCAACGAAATTATTTTCCTTGTGTCTTGTAGTGTGGTTGTGTAACCTACCAAGGAATAAAAAAAAAAAAATTCTAGATCACGAAATTAATCCTGGTAAAAAGCAAGATCTCGTATTGTTGTTGTATTGCATAGAAACCAATGATCCGTATGGATCATGAGTGATAATAAAATACGGCTAATATCAATGATTTACAGTAATGTGTTCAACTTTAATTTGTTTTTAATTTATTTCGCAACAGGAATTCTCATTTGTCAATGGAGAAAACGGAAAAAGATCAACTCAATACCAAGGAGCGCAGAAACAGCCGTAGCCTACGATCCAACGAAAAGGAAGCCCTGCAATGTCGAGCAAATAGTGTAAAACGTGCTATTTATAACGTAATTGAGCACTCTGAACCTGGCCGCCCTAAGCGGTATCAAAGAAAGCTGTCTGTCACACCTTTCGAAGCCTTGAAATTGCCAACTGCATCCACAGATACTTCGCCTTGTTCCTCACCTCTTCCTATTCCACCAATAAATATTATTTCACCATCTGTCTCAACAACTCGATTGACATGCATATCTCCATTACCGGATAACCGTCGTGATTCGGTTGATGAAAACTTCTTCAATACTATTAGCTTACCTGTTCCAAGACAATTTGCAGACAGTCGTCGCAGCTCAGGTGTGCCAGAGAGCATACAGGAAATTGAGGAAACACCACAAGCACCAGCAATTGGTAACGACTGCAGGTCGTATTATCATGATTCAACAATGGATGTTAGGAAAACTGATTTCCTCAGCGTCCCGATAATTGCCGGTGAACAAATTATTGATCCATTATCTGATTACCGCCCTATAGAAGTCTTTGAGAGAAACTTATACATGACACGAGAGTTATTGGCTAATAAACTGCCTAGTGGCGGCGTTGATGATTACTCGGCTGACTTTGGATATGATCGTGGAGATAGAAAGGTAGAAGATGTAAATCAGGACAGTGATATCGCTGATGGTTCCAAAAGTGGAGCAACTCTTCAGGTACCACAAGTAGTTGCCCCTAGAAAAGATTCCAATGTATACATAGGTGAAAGCATGACAATCATAGATATCGATGCCCAAGTATGTTTGTTTCCTAACTCTTGTTTTTAAATTAATGCCATAACTAAAGTGGACGATATTTTCTTTATAACCTATTTGCGCAGGATCTATCATCAGAAGAAGAGTTACCAGGGGAACCAAGTGACGTGCTATCGGCAATCAGCAACGAGGAATGTAGCGTGGGTTCAGAAATACTGGATAAAAATTTGGATTCCTATCAGCCTTTACAGTTGGGCGAAATCTTACAGGTATGACATTTAAAACTATTTATTTCTTATTTCTTATGGGTCCTAGGGTCTCCACTAAGCCTACACGCCATTGTGTACGGTTTCCGGGAAATTTTCCCCAACTGCGGTTCCTCCTTTTCACTATTCTGCGCCACGTTCTCCTCGGAGCGCCAGGTATTCTGCCATACTGGGTTCCATTGCATAGTATGGTTAGCTATGGAATTGTCAACCTTTCGGAACGTGTGACCAATCCACTACCACTTCCGTCGTTGGATGGTTGTGCCTATTGGTTCCTGACCCGTTCTCTGGTAGAGGTGTTCTTTAGAGATAGGTTGTGGTAGAACATTTTTAAGATGTTAAGCAAGCGCTTGCGGTTTTCTAATAATGTAATAGTAATGATCACTCTCCGTGTGCTGCATCCATATAATAGCACGGATTCAACGTTGAGTGGAACATTCTTAGTTTGGGGTTCAAACTGATTGCATTGCTTCGCCATATTTTGGACAACATCCCGAACGCGGACTTTGCTTTGGCAATATTCAGTTCGGTTCCACCATCGATTGAGATAGTACTTGTTTGATTCACTCCAGGATAATTTTAGCTATTATCTTAGGAAAAAGTAGCACGCAGATACCCCTCCAGCCTTCGCACTCTATTAGATTTCCTTTCTTAGGAAGCTTCACGATCATTCCCTTCTTCCACTCGTCAGGAAAGCTAGCAGCTTGCTAAGCTCTCGCTATAAGTGGGAGCAGTAGCTCAGCCGATGTTGTTGGCGCTGTTCGTTGGAGCTCCGCCGGAATACAGTCGAGTCCTACCGCCTTGTTTGTTTCACTGAAGATGATATTCAAATGTTTGCCTCCATCGTTTATACAAATTTGTGCGCTTTTTATTGTATTTTTCATCTCTTTGTACATATTGACCAAAGGCTTAAAATAACCCCAGAGAAAGAAGTTTGGAATAGTCAGATCGAGTGATCTTGCGAGCCAACGGGAGCTAACACGGCATGGAAAAGTGTCCTTCACTAAATCCATTGCATCGCCCACTGCGTGTGCAGTGCAATTAGTTATAGCTTTATTGATTTACTTAAAGTCAAAATAGGTGGTATTAGCACATCTGAATGAAAATCAATTCGGGTTTATGAATCCTCGAAAGTTTGAAAATACGTAGATATATTTGTTCATTTTTAAGAACAAAAACTTAGTCAAAGTGTAAGAAACTGTTTTTCGTTTCAGTCCTTCTACAGCTTGCGTAAAATATTATTTAGAGTAAGAATTATTTTTTACTCTTAACCAATTAACCACTGTTTTATTAAAAAAACGATTTAGCATTTTTCCGAGCTTACACTTGCGAATAAAGTTCCGACCTATTTTGGCATGTTTGTTTTGTTATTAAGTATATTATAACACCCCAAAATATGGACCGATTTTTTTTTATTCATTTTATTTATGCAACTACTTCTTGCTTTAACTTCAAAAAACCTGTTTTCTTTTTTATCTTCAACATGATCAAGAACTTGGAATCAGACACGTTCACACATATCGATTCACCTGAAACAAGTGACGAGACCGAGGCAATGCCTGGTGAAAGTATAATGGATGACATAAGCTCAGTCTTGGGAAACGACATCATAGGTGCTCTTCAGGATAATACTCTAACAGAAGATACAACAACAATATGTTCAGAAGCAGCGAAACCATCTAGCCGAAAGAAATTATTTTCCCGTAGGTCATCTTCACCACCAAAAATTGCCCGCATAGATAGTTTGGAAGACAATCCACAGCAGTTTGGTTTCGAAAATATAGTTTTTGAAATAGATAATCGCTGCGATGACCAAAAAATACGTGAACCACCCAGGTACTGTAGTCTAGCACAGTTTGTCGAGGGAAACGATATTGCAAGGAAGAGCTTTAAGGTTTGTATTACATACATGTAGGTATATATGTATAAAATCACTATATACATACATATTTTTAAGGAATAAATTAAACTGCGTATTTACTTTTTCTAGCGACGAAAGTCACAGCCTACCAACCAAAAGCACGCACCAAGCGCAATTGGTCATTCTGAAGACGAACTTTCCCCGTGTTCGATAAAAATTGAAATTCAAGGATCACATTCTGACTTATCGGACACGGAAACGATCAAGCAAATATCGCCAAAGAAACAATTGAAAACACCTGGTGGCATCAATCAAGATGTAAAACGAATAACATTTGATGAGTCGTGTAAAAAAGAATCATTTGATGATGATAATCCAAAATATCCACAGATAAGTGTGGTAGTACGACCACCAACCCCTTTGCGAGGAGACAGTGTTAAACTATCAGCAAAACTGCCGTTTGATTCACGCAGGCACTCAAGCCATTCACCTAGTTTAACAGTTCGGGAATTTGAAAAAGAAAAGGATCGTAGGCACTCTGGATACAGTCCGAATCTTTTGAGTCTGGATCCAGTACACATGAAGTTCTTAAATAGCTCCCCAGCAGCAAGTAGAAGAATCAGTTGTGGCAGCCTCTTTAAGGTTTGTAATAAGAAGCAAAAATTACATTTCGTCGAAATGTGCCGAGCTACAGCTTTTTTGTATTATGTCATACCCTTAAAATCGCACATACTTATATTTTTTATAACCTACTCGTACACTATTTTTTCTTTTGGGCAGTTGTATCTTACCACTATATTTCAAGAACATGCTACTGTCTTCGAGTTCGTTGAAAAATGATATGGTTTAGAAGCTCCCTTTTACGCGTAAAATAAAGATTTTGATATTGAAGGCAGATGGCAAGCGAAAGCAATTAACACAAAAAAGGAATATAATTAGTTTTTAAAATTCTTTGAAGAATTGGAATATATGTATACCCGATTGTGCGCGATAAGAACTTCAACTACCCGAGACCTGCATTCCCATTCTATTGAAGTTTATAATCCATTTAGAGGACGAACAAGCGAGTGGTACCCTTCAGTACATCTATATGCAGATGATGCACAACTTCATTCAGCCAAACCGTTTAACAACTTAAAGGAACTTATTTCTTTACTTAATGAAGATCTATAAACATTTGGTCTTTATCTAATGGATTACAACAAAATCCTGAAAAGTCTCAAGTAATTACAATCTCAAACGCGATTTTCAACCCCAACCTATTACCTGAGATATGGGTTTCGCACAAAAAAATTAAAGCTGTAGAATCTGCCACTAGCCTTCATTATGTAATCAATCGTAATTTATCTGGCTATAATCACACCAACGTGGTTATCGATCGAATATAGGGACGACTCCGCAAAATGTGGCTTACGGCATACTTGACTCCTAAACAAACTCGGTAAAAGCTTATAACAACCCTTATTTTACCTTTTATCTCTAATGCGGAGGTTGTATATTGTTTGTTTAATTTCTCATCTCAGCGAAAATTACAAGTGGAATTGGTGCAGTTCGGTATATTCATGGACCTCGTAAATATGACAATACTTACTTACTTAGATGGCGCTACAGTCCGGGGTGGACCTGGGCCTCAACCAACAAACCTCTCCAGCCAGGGTTACGAGCCAGCTGCCTCCAGTTGCGCACGCCAAGTTGGTTGAGGTCCCCCTCCACTTGTTTGCGCCACCTACCACGAGGTCGTCCTCTACTGCGCCGTCCGTCCGGGTTGGATTCGAAGACTTTCTTAGCGGGAAGGTTGGGCTCCATCCGCTCTAAATGACCCAGCCATCTTAGTCGCTGTATGTGAACTCTTCTGGCTAAGTCGATGTCCTTGTACAGGCCGTATAGTTCGGCATTGTACCTTCTCCTCCACTCACCGTCTATGCAGACGGGACCAAAGATCGCTCGAAGAACTTTTCTCTCGAAATAACCAAGGGCATCCTCATCCGGTTTTTTCAAAGCCCATGCCTCTGCGCCATACAGCAGGACTGGGATGATTAATGTCTTATAAAGAGTTACCTTAGTAGTTCGAGATAGGGCTTTGCTACTCAATTGCCGTTTTAGCCCATAGAAACAACGATTGGCAAGAGTAATTCTCCGTGTGATCTCTCCACTCATGTCATTTGCGGAGCTGACCATAGAGCCTAGGTAGACAAAATCCTTTACTACCTCAAAATTGTATCTGTCTATTGTGGCATAAGCGGCATAAGCGAGTAGTTGTACAGACTTGAAGAAGATTGTACCTCCGGGGTTGGCTTGTGAGTTTCGTACAATTCTCTCAAGTATTATGTTAAAGAGATCGCATGATAGCGCGTCGCCTTGTCTAAGACCTTTCCTGACATCGAACGGTTCGATGATGTTCTTACCGATTTTGATGGAGCAGCGAGAGTTCTCCATCGTCATTCTGCACAAACGGACGAGCTTGGCAGGGATGCCAAGACTAGACATGGCTCTGTATAACTCGTCTCTATACACGCTATCATAGGCAACTTTGAAATCGATGAAAAGGTGGTGCGTATCGATTTTATATTCATGGGTTTTTTCCAAGATCTGCCGTAGTGTGAATATTTGGTCAATGGTGGACTTTCCAGGCCTGAAACCGCACTGATAAGGACCTATCAGGTTGTTGACGATCGGTTTTAGGCGTTCACATAGTACGGCAGACAGGATCTTATATGCGATGTTGAGGAGACTTATACCTCTGTAGTTGGCGCAGTTCAGAGGGTCTCCTTTCTTCAGGATCGGGCAAACGATGCTGAGGTTCCATTCATCGGGCATACTTTCGTCCGACCAGATTTTACAGATGAGCTGGTACATGCTCCTTACCAACTCATCTCCTCCTGACAATATCTCGGTATATTCTGCAATGCTTCTGGGTTTCACTTTGCAAGAATTCATTAATGCCAGGAACTGTATGTTTTACATACAATTATTCACAATAAGTGCCCTCCGTATCTGTCTTGCAAACTTAAGTTCACTCGTTCAACAAGAACCATTACCAGTATCCACTCTTGTTACTAATATCTTAATTCTTCGAGTTTGTTTTTTATTCACGCTGCCAAACTATTGAACTCGTTACTGTTATGTATTAGAAATATTTCTTCTTCTTCCTATTTTGGACAAGGTTATGATCCGAAAGCAAGATATCATAACCCTCCAACTTCACCGCATTTCTACTGATCCGCCTGTGGGGCTCGCCTATTTGACCTCAGAAAATATCGGCAGGCCTCCCGATTTTGGATCACTCGGTTACTGAGGCCAACGAAATGCCGATGTCGTCGCATTTGTGTGATCCACGCGTTTATAGGCCTGCCTCTCCTGCCTTGCGATGTCTTTAGAACGGTCATTGATATTGCCCTTTAACTGAGTTCAAGTGATCTCTTCTTTGAACGTGGCAATACCAGCTGAGCCGGTCGTGCTGTATTTTTCGTGAGATGGTTTCCATAAATGTTTCCACGGATCTTCGAACTTGTTATTCGATCATTTTTCCTGCTGTCATGCGAAGCATCTTCATCCAAGCTGCCCTTAATTTACTCTCATACTTTTTGTACATCGTCGTCCAACATTGTGAACCATATGTGAGCGCTGGATGCACAACTGTAGTGTAGAGTCTTTCTTTCAACTTAGGGGCATTTTTCTGTCACAGTAGACAGTGGAGTTTTCTCGCTACTTCATCTACCCCACGCTTACGCGCTGTTTGATGTCGTCATCACAAGTTGCTTTGCTATTGATCAAAGATCCCAGATATTTGAACTTTTCGCACTCGGGAAGCACTGTTCCATTCAAATAAATGTCTGAAATAAGCCTGAGTGGATCATTGGCAATCCTGCCAATTTGAAAAGTACAAAACTTCTGTTTTCATCTTCTACACCTCTAAACAAATTTGTTTCTTTCGGTTTCCTATTTCACTTTTCCAATTACTCCTTTCCTCCTCCCCCAATTACTTTTCTGTATGTCTTCTGAAGGAGGTTTTAGTTTTAAGTCACATATGTACGTGTATTTATTCAAAAATCTACTAATTTAAAATACTAAGTGCTATAAAAGATCTTATATTACTGCACGACCCTTTTAATGAAAAACATGACAAGAAATGAAATGAAATTAAACAGTGCTTGGGTAGCCCTATTCGCGCGTTAAAAGGATTTCGCACAATGGAATATTCTTCGACTCATACACCGGACAGCTTTCGGCCTCATATTGCAGGTTCTCAGGACGCCGCTACGTGCCATACACACTTATGTACATACAGTGACGAGAATAATTTTTCATACATGACAACGCTTTGGAAAAACGTTCCCATCTGAGCCGAACAACACCCAATTAGAAAGGGTTTCGCAATTATTTGTGTTGACTCATATGATATATTAAAACAGTTTTTATAAAACAAGAAAATTAAATTTTGTTTGTAATTAAAGCGTAAGAGCAATTTTTCGAAAATAGCCAAAAAGGGTAGAAACGGGTTAAGAATATCACTGCAGCGCCCCCAACAAATAGCGCTTGTCGTAAAAGTCGACTAAGGGGACAAATAAGATCTAAGCAATAAAACACCCAAGTGAGCCCAGCGACACACACAATACCTTAAAAACTCTCCCACAAGTGTGAATGCGAATCCGTGGGTTGACACGACTTGAGATCACCGGTGTCATAGAAGAAAGATCAAACGATAATAAAACAGGAGCATGCACGTGTCAAACACCATCGCAATTAAATTGCAAAAACTGTAATATTGTAATATTGCCCCCCTGGCAGCTGACCTCCTCGTGGTGGGGGGCGGGCAACGTGACTGGGAAGTGCGGATGGGGTAACTTAAATAGTTACTCCCATCCATACAATCCAGTCACGGCTAACAAAGCGCACACCCCATGATGACAAGAAGAAGACGACCGGCCTCGGATATTGCCAAGCCTGGTAAACCAGGGCATCCTTTGGAGCCAGGCCTGAAGGATGTCAGGATGCAAACGTCTGGTGGTCGGCTTGTCCCGCTCGGCAGCCGGCCGGGTCAAACCCGAAATGGCTACGAGCTTCCTGTTAATGGTCTCGCAAACCATTACGGGGGTCAAGGGGTGAGCGCGCTGTGCATCGATAGGGGCACAGATGGACTCTCTGAAATTCGACAACGGCATCGACTTAGGATAGGCACATGGAACGTCTCATCGCTCACAGGGAAGGATCTTGAGCTTGTTGGGGAGGCTGTTAAAAGTCGACTAGATATAGTTGGCGTCTCTTCAACAAAGCAGAGAGGTTCTAAAACTATGGACCTTTCGAGTGGGGATACTCACAAGTCCCAGGTTGACAGACAGAGTATTGGAGTGGATACCATTAGGAGGGAGAGTTGCGATCTTAAAGCTCAAGTTTGAAAGATCAACTCTAGCATTGGTGCAGGTGTATGCACCGAACCTTCAGTCAGAGTACGCAGCTTTCTTAGATGAAGTTGATGTTGCCCTTGAAAAGGTTGCAGATATGGATTCTTTTGTCCTGATGGGTTACTTCAATGCTCATGTGGGTGTAGATGTTATGACATGGGGGAGTGTGATTGAGAGGAACGGTGATCCTGATCAAAACGCGAACGGAGAGAGGTTGTTGGATTTTTGTTGTGAAAATGGCTTATCCATTATGGACACTATCTTTCCGCACAAAGACATTCACAAATACACGTGGTACCGTCAGAGTCTTCAGCAGAAGTCGCTGATCGATTTCTTTGTGGTACCATCGTGTCTGAAGAGAATGGTTTGTGATGTTCGCGTATTGAGAGGGGCCGAACTGTCAACTGATCATCACTTAGTGCTGTGCAAATTGCATCTTAGCGATAGAGTGCCTCCCCTACCAAAGCGTAAACCAAGGATGGTTACACGCATACGATGGGAGAGGTTATAGGACGATGAGATACGGGAGACATTTGCGCGGCAAATATCTGAGAGGTTTGAACAAATTCCAACTGTTCCATCAAATGTAGAGGAAGAATGGCAACTGTTTTCAACAGAGATGTTTGTGGAGTGAAGCGGCTTGGTGTGGCGGCTGGTGGTGAGAAAAGAACTGCTTGGTTTAAAACGCCCGGAGTTCAAGAAGCCATCAGAGAGAAGAAGAGAGTCTTTAAGGTGTGGATTCACTTGGGGAACTCCGAATCTCGAAATCGGTACACTGAGGCGCGAAGAACTTAAAAATTAGCTGTGAAAACAGCGAAAGAGCAGTCTTGGAAGGAGTTTGGCGAGAAATTGGAACGTGACCACAGATCTGCAAATAAGATGTTCTGGCAGACCGTCCGCCGACTCAGAGGAAAAAGTTGAATATCGTTGAAGGAGTCAAATCCAAAGACGGTAGACTTCTTACCAATGAGGAGGACATCTTACGCAGATGGAGCGAGCACATTTCAGAATTGCTCAATCCCGAACAGGGCACCGAAGATGACAGACCTATGGTCGAGAGTTGGGCGGAAAGTACTCCTACGGTAGAGTAAGCAACTTTGGCGATAAAATCGCTAAAAGTTGGCAAATCTGCTGGTGTGGATGAAATTCGGCCAGAAATGCTCAAGGCTTTAGGTAAAGAGGGAGTGCAATGGCTCTCGCGTGTCATTAAAGTGGCCTGGGAATGCGGTGAAACACCTGGTGATTGGCAAATGGGGGTGATAGTTCCTCTTTTTAAAAAAGGGGACAAAAGAGATTGCGCCAACTATAGGGGTATATCTCTTTTAAGTCTCCCTGGAAAAGTCTTCGCTAAGGTGCTAGAAAAGCGTTCCAGAGCTGTGGTTGAGGACGGTTTGGGGGATGAGCAGTGCGGTTTTCGTCCCGGTAGAAAAACAACCGACCAGTTGTTCACTCTCAGAATGGTCCTTGAGAAGGCCTGGGAATATGCCAAACCTGTCTACACTTGTTTTGTGGATTTGGAAAAAGCATATGATAGGGTTCCTCGAGGCAAACTCTGGAGTGTCCTGCAGGAGTATGGGGTTGCTGGTTCCCTGTTAAGGGCGATTCAGTCTTTGTATACAAACTGTAGAAGCTGTGTTCGGATAAACGGTGTTAAATCAATACCTTTCACTGTGGGCGTTGGACTCCGCCAGGGGTGCGTTTTGTCACCTCTCCTCTTCATTGTATATATGGATTGGATGTTGCAGCGCAGCCGTGGCGGGGAATGTTTCAAAGTGGGAGACCTAAGGATTAGTCATCTGCTCTTTGCGGATGATTTGGTCATCCTTGGGTCTTCTCAAACCGAACTTCAGCGCACACTCGAAAGGTTTGTAGCCGTTTGTGAAGATGCTGGAATGAAGATCAACGTGAACAAATCGGAAGTAATGGTCGTTTCCAAAAAACCCATTCAGTGCACTCTGCATGTTAGTGGAGTCCCACTGAAGCAGGTGGAGAAGTTTAAGTACCTCGGGGTTTTATTCACGAGTGATGGGAGGAGCAATGCCGAGTTATCCTGTAGAATTGGTCAGGCTGGATCAATTTTGAGAGAGCTTGGCCAATCTGTTATAAGGAAGGCCGAACTTAGTGTTCAAGCTAAGCTATCGGTTTTTAACTCTGTGTATGTTCCAAACCTCAACTATGGTCATGAAATTTGGGTAGTGACCGAAAGAATAAGATCGCGGATACAAGCTGCCGAAATGAGGTTCCTTCGCAGTGTTGTTGGAATAACTCGTAGAGATCGAGTGCGCAACACCAGAGTACGCGAGGCGCCCAACGTTGAGCAGCTACTTCTCCGAACGGAACGATCTATGCTTCGATGGTTTGGTCACGTAGTGCGTATGCCCCCAAACCGGCTTCCAAGACGTGCGATGGTTGCCGTGCCATCAGGTAGTCGACTTCGCGGAAGGCCTAGAAATAGATGGTTGGATCAAGTCCGACATCTCTCCTGGAGCCGCTTAGGGATTGCCCCTGATGAACTGGAGTCAATGGCGGAGGATCGAGAAGGATGGAGAGTCCACCTGGGCATCCTAGCCCCGCGACCCTCATGAAGGATTAGCGGGCCATTGAAAATGAATGAATGAAAAACTGTAATATTATGGAAATACTTGCTAAAAGGAAAGGCAATACCACTGCTGCGCATGGTACTAATCCTCGACCGATCAGATATGTTCGGGTCAGAGCTAAGAGGATTCCGGGGACTATCAAGGTAGTGTAATAGTTTACACGAACGATGAAGTTCGCGAGTTGGAACGTTGAAAGTATGGCGGGCTGAAGTTACGAGCTAGAAGAGATAATGCATAGAAAGTGGTTGGACATCTTGTGTATCCAAGAAACGGAATGGCAAAACATCGCAAGTCGGGCGCTTTTCTTGGACGTTGGGACAAAGCTTACAAGCTGTTCTACTACGCAACGGAAAAGAGTAGGAACGGAATCAGTATCATCCTTGAGGCAGAGCTACTTGATAACGTCTTGAGCACTTCGAACTCCAGCGATCGTTTGATATTTCTAAAACGAGTAATACAAGGAGAGGCGTGGAATATTGTCAGTGCATATGCTCCCCATAGTGGCCACGATCAGAAGGAAAAAGATTCATTTTGGCTAGATTTTCAAAATCTCCAAAACTGCGATACGGCACCAGGACCCTCCTGGTAAAGACATGTGCAGACCACACGGTCTTATCGTGTTAAATGCCACGTTCATCAAACAAAGCCGACACATGATCACTTACAGCAGTGGTGGAAGTGAAAACTCGATTGACTACCGTTTGGTTGCTTCGGGTAAACGCTTGTAAAGTAATCTCGGGAGAAGAGAAAGGTCAGCAACTTCGTCTCCAGAAAATTTTATGGAGACACCGAAGAAAAGCAAACAAACAAGGGTCTCCGGGAAAATCAAGTGGTACAGTCTGGACAAAGAAGAATACGAGGCTTTTGTTTTCGTGATGAAAAATGACCTCTCTCTCACCATCAACGGTGCTGAGAATGAAGAGTGCAGAGCACCAAATATATTATTATACAACGAACTTGCTTAAAAAAGGTCAAATCACTGCTAGGAACTTCACAAGACAATCAGCAACACACCAAAGAAACTTGGTGGAGTGGTGAAGCTAAGGAAGTGATAAATGAGAAGATAGCGGCTTTTAAAGCTTGGTCAAAGTGCCCCTCTAATAATAGAGACGAAAAAGCTCACCTCGAAGTGGAATACAAATGTTGCAAGTGATAAGCGAAGGAGAGGGGCGCCCAGCTTCAATCAGAGAGTATGGAGGGCCTGTACCGGGAGCTGGAGAAAATATCTTCTCCAGTTGCTGATATAAATCAGGCTATCCAATAACCGCCCAAAGAAGGAGAAATGCTCCGGAGATTCGTTCGCCAAAGTTTACTAACAATGCTCACGGCCAGCTTCTTGTGGATGACGACAAAATTCTGCAGATGTGGCGGCAGTTTTGTGAACGACTTTTAAATGAACAGTTTCCCCGGCTATACTTTCTAAGAGCCACCCCTAACTGTGAAGAAATACCTGACATTACAGTCGAAGAAGTTAGTGAGGCGGTCAAATACTCCGAAAAACGAAAAGCAGTTGAGCCGGACGACATTCCCTCTGAGATCTGGATAAAGATGAGAGATACTGGATTCAGATGGCTTAGAATTCTCATCTCAAAATTTATGAGAGGTAACCCAATATCCATTTGCTTTGAGTGCATTTGTGAAAGAAACAATAATTGATGATTATCGTGGATTTTTTTTGTTCGTTCGATAAATGTCAGTAACGGTGTATTGTCTATTTCACAGTCAATTTCATGATCATCTGAAGGTACATTAGTTTCTGGAACCCCTCGATGTCTTAGCGCCACCCATATCAGATCTTGTGATTGTCTGTCGAATGCCTTTTCAAAGTCAACCAATACAATATGCAAATCTTTTAAGGAATCGAGATGTTTTTCCATTATGATCCTTATTCTTTGGATTACATCTTTAGTTGATTTACCTGCGACAAATCCGCATTGCTCATCAGATAGCCGTATTATATTTCGCCCCTAACCCGCTCAACGATCTTCATGGTGAGTGACATCAGCTTGATCGAACGGTAGTTATCACAGTTTCGCGTATCACCCTCCCCTTTGTATACAGGGAGAAGGTAACTTTCCCTCCATTGATTTGATATTGGGCTTTTTTTTTTTTTTTTATTTGGCGCAACAGCTCTTTAAAGTGCCAGGGCCTAGCTTCTCGCAACCACTCATGTTGTGTGCGTTATATTTTTCACACGAATGGAAGGGACCTACAGTTTAATGCCGAATCCGAACGGCGATTTGAGAAGCTTTTTCATGACAACAATACTCTCGGATGTTTGTCAGACGCTCGCGAGAGGTGGGACCTTCAAAAAAACTTTTTGGTGTTTTCTGGGATTCGAATTTGGAACCTCATGCGTAGTGATCCGACACTCTAACCACTTACGCCACGGCGCTCACGGAGTTAGATACGCATATAAAAAATAGAAGACAGGTAATAATTCTGAAGGAGAAAACTGCAATTGAAAAGTCTGGTCGAATCCACCAAAATAAAGTCAATCAACTGATTGAGCAGACTAACTGGCAACATTTGTTCGATGAAGTTGATGTCGAACGACTTTACAATACTTTTGTTCACAAAATGACAGACATATACACACACAATCAAGAAAGATAACAACTAACGGAAAGTGAGAGCAAATAAGCCATGTATAACGTCAGATGTAGTTCAAATATGCAAGAGAAGAGATGAGCTCTACAAAAGGTGGAAAAATAAGCCACTAAGCCAAAGCTGTGCGGACGCGTACAAACACTTTGGAAACTTCGCAAATAAAAAAATTCAAGCGGTGACGGCAAACTATACTATAAGATTCAATTTTTTAGAGCTAGGAACGACCCTAGAAAAACATGGAGTATTTTGAATAAAGTCCTAGGGCGAAGAAAACGATCTATAAATGAAATAATTCTGAACAGCTTTACCGGTAACAAGAAACTATCATCCACCGTTAACGAATTTGTTGCTATATTTTGAAGTCAGGCATCTAAAATCATACATAAATGCAATCAGAAAACTTCGAATCTCCAAAATATGTATCTTGTCCAGTCTATGTACTAAGAAGAAGCCAATGAAGCGGAAGTCTTTAGAATGCTGTCTTGTGTATAGGTACAAACCAATCAAAGTCCAGGGGCAGATAACATAAGACCAATTGATCTGAAGATGAATGCAACAAATCTTATTCCAATTATAAGGACAATTTCTAATAGAAGTTTTGAACAGTGTTGTATTCCTAGCTTACTAAAAACGTTGATAATTCGGGCGATTTATAAAGGCGGAATCAAAAGCAACATATAAAACTATAGGCCCATATCAATTTTACCTGTTATCGAAAAGTATGGATGACATTTTATTTTTTTCTTAATCACTTAGACAATTTCATCAGGAAAAACAAAGTTCTAAAATCAAACCAGTATGGTTTCTAAAAGCGAAAGAGCACTGGAAAATTGCTAGGAGAATTCTCGAACTTGGTAAATGTAGGTCTAAATAAGAGCGACCACATGCTAGTGATGTTCGTAGATTTCAGTAAGGCTTTCGATACACTGGCACATGACAAACTTTTAGATAGGCCATACAGGATCGGAATAAAAGGAAATTTGGCAAAATGGATAAAGAATTATTTAACAAGATATTTAAGAGCAGTATGGGTAAATATATCCAATACAATAAGGAAGGGAAAACAGAGTCTCTGCGGTGTACCACAAGTGTCTAAATTAGGTCTAATATTGTTTATTCTCCTTACCAATGAGCTTCTATGTGTATTCGAAAAAAGTATGGCATTCATATTGCTATTGTTGTAAAGCACAGTGTCTTGACACCGCGATATCTATACTGCAGAAGGAGTTTGATAGGGTGTCGCGATGGTGCCACGATCACAGTTTACTAATAAATCCAAAGAAAACTAAGATAGTGCACATACGCTCACTTAACAAACCAACAGCTGCTAAACGCATTTACCACAGAACCGGAGACTGTTCAACTGCAATAAGAAGCGAAGCCATTGAGGTCGTCAAAAGTATCAAACATCTGGGAATTTCCATTAACGATAATTTCATTTGGCATGAACAGATACATCGATTGCGACTGCAACTAAAAAGTGCTGTTTTGTGATGGCTTACCTGAAGAGATACACTACCACAGATATCCAGAAACAGGTTTACTATTCTCTTGCTGAGTCTCATGTGAGATGCATCAAAAACACACATCGATAAGATTCTGAGTTTTCAACAAAGTTTAGTTAAAATCATTAATGGCAACAATAATCATTTTAAAGATCTAGATGTCACGGGTATACTCAAGATGACAACAGTACTAGAATATTATGGTGACCCCGTCTTCAACAACATAT
This sequence comes from Brachypalpus laphriformis, assembly GCA_945910035.1. Lineage (NCBI taxonomy): Eukaryota > Metazoa > Arthropoda > Insecta > Diptera > Syrphidae > Brachypalpus > Brachypalpus laphriformis. Next base: position 92,839,715 of record OX246754.1, read on the forward strand.
ACGCCATAAACAAAACACAAGAAGACGAGCTCAACAACTGGCGAAAATTCCTGCAATCTACAACTACGGACGAAGACAGCTCTTCTGCATTATGCCAACAATAATAAATACACTTCCAAGCAACCGAAGAAAATATTTTGAATTTTAAAAAGCGTAAAAAAGAAATAAAATTGCATTTTATTTAGCTACACTTAATTGTTTAAAACCGTAAAATAACTAAATTTGTAGCTAAACTTAATGGCGCAAAATTATAGTCGGATAAAGCACTTTAAAATTATTTTAGTACGTACCAAGGCTAAAATTGTGTTATCTTAATCCACATCCTTGCGCATTAAACATAGTGCAAATGTCATTTGTAGCATTCTGTCACATTGAACTTACGTAAATAGTGCGCACATTTTTTTGTTGTAAGGAACTCCACGCATGCTTAAGGTGACCACTTACTGCCGAGCAAATTTCGGCATGATATTGTAGTATCGTGTACATCGTCAGGTACTGCGTGCAACGACATCTATTGCCAAAACCTGCTAGCAGTAAATATTCCCACCTGATGTGCTTACGTTCCACACAATATCCCAATTATTCCAGGATGATCAATTCATCCCGAGCGACATCTAGCATTTTCTAGAAGGACTTGTATTTTATATAAATACCCATACCACAACCATCGTCGGTACAGTTGTTTATAAGTGAATACAGCGATTACAAGAGATATTCGACCAGTGATGAAAACAAGCGACATATTGAAAGTAAATCTGTAGCGGCAGTTTAATTTGAAATAAATAAAGAATAAAGTGATTGAATATTGTGTTTAAGTAAAGTTAGTAGTTGACAAAAAATAAACAGTGAAATACACAAAAGACAGTTTTATTTAAGCGAACCCCAGCAAGAATATTACAATATTTTCACGTTGTACCTGACGCACAGAATGTCTCTCAATGTTTCAATGGTCAACCGAGTTTTATCTCTGGACTATATTTCGTTAATTAAAGAGAACACTCTCAATGGTGGCCGAAGTGTCCGTTATACGGAGAATGTACGCGACGATCTTCAGCAACGGTTGTAAGGAATATAATTTTTTAAGTGTTAGGACCATTCCACCCATCTTCTGTCGGTAGCCACGCTATTTTCTTCCCATGATTGAATCTTCTCGTTCGTAACATATTTAGTCAAAAACGTAAATTGGTCGAACAATTCATTATCGCACGATTCGATGTCAAAACTATTCGTCGATAAAATGAATTTCGCGGAGGTTTCAACATATTCCCATTTTTGCTGTTGGTCGAGTGCGTACCAAAGGAAGATCAAGAGGTGATCATATTGAACAATCCACTTGTGGATGTATTCGACGCAGTACGCTAATAAGTAAATTGAAAAAAAAAAAAAACATCAGACAACAGATAACACTCAACATATTAAAAAATGTTAATACGAACTGTATAATGGTCGAACTGTTATTAAAACTCGCTCTTTCGTTACGGTGTCGTCATTTGCAGCTCTTTTACTTTCGTTTTGCATGGCTGTAGACAAAAATAAGTTTTTCTGTCGCGATCGCGATTGAAGCGATTCTATGAAATACTGAGTTGTGTCCAACTTTCATCACCGAGGCGGAGTCGCCTTCAATTAATTTAAATGTACAATTGAATAATGCTTCCTACACAAATAAATTCAATAAATCAAAGAGTCGATGGAGATGCAGACGTACGAGTATGTATGTATTTTATTTTTGGCATTATTATTGCAAATTATTTACATAGGTACTTGATTGCGAAGAAAAAGCAGGCACGTTTTCGCCAACGGTTTCTCAAAGAAGTTTTTCACCAATATTGGGCTACTACCGTCATTCAGAAAATCTTTTAATCCTTCAAAATTCGTAAAATCGCATCGACAGCCGACATAGTATCAAAAAGCCATTTTTGGTATTCAACATCAACTCAATCGCAAAATTCCTTCAGTTTTGCTACTCGCAAGTAAACTACTAGAAATGTAGATACATATATTCTCAGACGACACACTCTCCGTCGAATGGCATTTGGTCGCAGGTTTTCTTCGGGGCGTTGTGTGCCGCACATCCAACACCAACCGTACCGTACAGCTGATTCAAGTTGTAGAATATTTTCTCAAATTGTCGTGTTTTGGTGAGACGTTGCTTCTCAGTGAAGTAAGATTTAGCACGGAGTACAACAACAAAAATGACTGGCAAGCATTTTAGCTTTTTTCTCCAGTCAAAACTGAGTTGGGATGTTTAGTTTGCGCTACTTGATTTCAGAGGGCGCTGAAAAGAGCTTTTTCATTCAATTTGATTCAAGTTGAATAATTCAGTAGTATTTCACAAATTTAAGCACAACTTTTTCAGACGTTTCAATTCAATTTCAATTCAATCACCAATCTTCAAAAAAAAAGTTTTTAACCAGATTGGCTGGATATCGTTTTGTTGAAAAGCCTTCACTTTACTTTGCATAATACTCACCAAAACACGCCAAATACCAAATATTATGATCGCGATTGCCAAAATTGCACGGCGCGTTATCCCCACACAAAGTAGCTATTTTGCATTTGATGCCGAATTTTTCCATTGTACCATTCAACAAGGCGACGATCACGTCAGATGTTTCACGGCTTTCAGATGTCAGCTCGTCGATTTTAATTTTTACGTCATTTTTAAATTGGTCCATCTTTTTTCACGAGCCTACCTCTGAAAAGTACCTTACTTGCTTCCTTCCATAATACCCATTTCTTCTTTGTAACAAAAAACACTAAAAGTGGCTTTACACTATCCTATAAAGTAGAAACACATGTCAAAAATGTAGGGAGAAAAATACAACAAATCGTAATTTTCTTTTTTGACAAGTGCTCATACCTTATGGGCTAATGTAAAGGCATTTTAAGAAGCCAGTTTTCAAAAATTTTAAGTTTTTTATTAGATTGAAACAGGTTCAAATAATATTTTTTCATGAATTTTATCATCTTTTTTACCATGTGGGAAATTTTGTTGAACTCAAAATAGTCACTGCTGAGAGCCGGAGGCTTTGTTGAAAAAAAGAGACATTAAATCATTGTATTTGAGGTCCGTGATGGGATGTCCTGGAGGGTAACCCAATTGTAGCTTTATAGCACCTGCGCTTAGGCTTCTTGAGGTCCTCTTAGAGCTATCAACCGTTCTAAAAATTTCACATTCAAATGACTCCTTACTGATATATATAAGGATTTTTTTTTTTTTTAAATTGGAACCAAGACATTTTTTGCATTAGCATTGTTGCTTTCGATATGTTGGTTTTCCGCATGGTAAGGTTTTAATCAACAAATCTCTTTCAATCGATGAAGTCATCCGAAGTAATGTCATGTACGATGTACGGCTTGTCCCCTCTTTTTCTGGCACCACGCGCTATTGCCTTCCAATCTCCAGGCCAAAAAGCTAAAAAGCTAAACGTTTTGCTTCGGTACCAATCGCTGAATGAATTGAATCGCATTCCATTTCGCTATGCTCGGGAATGGTATTTAAATTTGGAATAACTTGGACAGCGGATGTACGCATCGCGAAAACAAACTGATTTAAAATCTGACCACCACATCGGTCGGTAAAAAATAACAACTTACAATTTTGAAGTTACTTTCCGCTGTTTCATACTTATCATTTTTTCCTGCATTATGATCACTCACTTCGATTTCATTTGGACTCGAGCTGCTTTGAAAAGCTACACATAGTCGACACTGATCTTTTTTTGGTCTGTGAAATCCTAGATTGAATTTGTCTTTGAAAATTGTCCTATACATTGACAGTCTTCCGAATAGTAAACCATTATCTTCACAATATTTTTGATACAATCTGTACATGGTTGCAACATTAAGTGACGAGTCCAAACATTTTCGAGGAGTCCCTTCTCGGCAGTAATGTGACGGAACGCAAGAGAACCTCATGATAAGCTCTTTAATCTCTTGAATAAGCTTCTCGTCCAGGCGGAGGCTAGCGCTTCTTCCTCTTACGCCAGACAAAGCCACGTTTTCTGAAGATCTCTTTTGCATGGCGATATCGACAACTCCTTTTTTGATTCCCAAGGTGTTTAAGAACATCGTTTTTCGCATCTTCTTTTTGTCTCCATTTAATGTTAGAAAATACTTAACCGTATGCTTTCTTCTGGAATCATTGACCGTAGTTATTGCTTTTTTTAAAATGTTTTTCAGTGTTAGCGTGGATTAAGGCTCGCTGGCGAGAGTAATCAGCCAATCCGTAAATAACTTTAAAAAATTCTACTTCTATCTTCTTTGGAAATGTTTGATGAACATTTAAACCTGCATGAAGTATTGCAAGTCGCCTTCATTGAAACAGCTGGAACAATCCTGCCTTTAGTACTTACGTACTTTTCTACTCCCAGCATTCTTTTTTATTGATATTTGTTTTTTTTCAAAGCCATTATCAGCAGAATTATTCAACTCTGGAACTCCACCGAGATCTGGAACAGCCACCATAGCCATCGAGTTACATAACCTCTCTTCAAAATCTAAATCATTCATTTTCACGATCACCCACGAACTTCGAGCATAAAAGGTATATAGGAATACCTTTTTGCTTTTTCTTTTGTTGTGCCAATTGTACAAGATATTTAGCTCTTGCAATCATAGTTATTCTTACTTTATGGAAAAGTCACGTTTGAAACTTTGAAAGTTAAAATACGGGATGAGATGTGGGCGCCGTGGCGTAAGTGGTTAGTGTGTCGGATCACTACGCATGAGGTTGCAAGTTCGAATCTGAGAAAATACCAAAAAGTTTTTTCACGGTCCCACCTCTCGCGAGCGTCTGACAAACATCCGAGAGTATTGTTGTCACGAAAAAGCTTCTCAAATCGCTGTTCGGATTCGGCATTAAACTGTAGGTCCCTTCCATTCGTGTGAAAAATAAAACGCACACAACGAGTGGTTGCGAGAAGCTAGGCCCTGTGCACTCTAAAAGCTGTTGCGCCAAATATTTGTTTCTGTTTGTTGATGAGACAGACGAAAACTATAATCTGGTGCAAAAGACATCAAACGTATAGCTTTGTTCTTAAGATTCTCTTAATTGCTTGGCTCGGCTAATGAAATAAGTGCATTCTTCTTCTTACTTTTTCAGCGAGGCTATGATCCGAAAACAAGGGATCACAACCCTCCCACTTCACCGCATTTCTACTGATCCGCCTGTGGGGTTCGCCTGTTTGACCTCAGAAAATATCGGCAGGCCTGCCGATTTTGGATCACTCGGTTACTGAGGCCAATGAAATGCCGATGTCGTCGCATTTGTCTGATCCAGGCGTTTATAGGCCTGCCTTTCCTACATCGCGATGTCTTTAGAACGCGCATTGATATTGCCTTTTTAACAGGTTTCAAATGATCTCTTCTTTGAACGTGGCAATACCAACTGAGCCGATCACGCTCTATTTTTTGTACGATGGTTTCCTTGATGTGAAAGCTTCCACGGATCTTCGAACTTCTTATTCGATCAAGCTTTGTCACTCCTGCTGTCATGCGAAGCATCTTCATCTCAGCTGCCGTTAATTTACTCTCATACGTTTTGTACATCGTTCAACATTGTGAACCGTACGTGAGCGCTGGACGCACAACTGCGGTGTAGAGCCATCCTTTCAACTTCCTTTGCATTTTTCTGTCACAGAAGATAGCGGCATTTTCTCGCCACTTCATCCACCCTACGCTTACGCGATGATTGATGTCGTTATCACAGGTTTCTTTGTTATTGATCATAGATCCCAGATATTTGATTTTTTCACACCTGGGAAGCACTCTTCCATTCAAATAAATGTCTGAAATAGGCCTGAGTGGATCAGAGAACGGGCAGCACAAGTACTCTGTCTTTTTTGAACTAATGCGATACCCGTTTCCCTCCAAAACGTCCACTCACAAATCAAGTGCTCGTTGCAGGGATATAGGATCCTCACTTATGATGGCTCCATCGTCAGCAAAGAATAACTTATGTACCTTGGGGTTCGTCACTTTACCTTCAAGCAGATAGTCAAGGACTGTAATAAAGAACAAAGGACTTAAAACGCTTCCCTCTTGCACCCCGACTTTGATTGGGAACTCTTCGGCTACTCCAGTGTGGCATCTTTGTTCTTTGCTCTTTCATACATATCCATGATCCCATAGGTTTCTGGAAACCCTCGATTTCTTATTGCCACCCATATCAGATCTCGTGGTTGTCTGTCGAATGCTTTTTCAAAGTCAACCAATACATTATGCAAATCCTTTAAGGAATCACGATGTTTTTCCATTATGGTCATTATACTTCGGATTGCATCTGTGGTTGATTTACGCGCGACAAATCTGCACTACTCATCAGATAGCCGGATTATTTTTCGCAGTTGGCCACCTAATACCCGCTCAACGATCTTCATGGTGTGTGACATCAGCTTGATCGAATGGTAGTTATCACTGTTTCGCATATCACTCTTCACTTTGTATACAGGGGGAAGGTAACTTTCCCTCCCTTGATTCGGCATTGGATCACCTCTCACAAATTTTGAGATGAGAATTCTGAGCCATCTGAACCCGACGTCTCCCATCTTTTTCCAGAACTCAGAGGGCATCTCGTCTGGCCCAACCGCCTTTCGTTTTTTGGAGTACTTGATCGCCTCACTTACTTCTTCGACTGTAATGTCGGATATTTCTTCACAGTTAGGGGTGGCTAATGAAGCGAATGCATATACATAACTGTTAGAAATTGTTATCAAGATAATATTTAAATCCGAAATTGAGAAATATTATACCAATATACACATACTCGTACATTTGAAAAAAAAATGTCTAAGCATTTTAACGAAATGACTATACGATAGGTCAAAACATTTCCAAATCAAAAAGCTATTTAAAAAAAATATACTATGTGTCAATAGACAGATGTATGTGTAAACCTTTGGAAAAAAAAAATGTTTCCATGACTATGATTCCATCTAACTGTGATTATTGTGACGAAAATTCACGAAAAACATATTGTGCGATCACATCCGTTGCAATGGACTCACACTTTGTTGCTGCTACCCTGTGGAGAAATAAAAAGAACTTATAATGTGTAGCAGTTTTCTGTACTGGAACTTACCTCAAGACCCACAGGAAGTAAGCATATGTATCTTGAAATGCATTCACATGTCGTATCTTCATCCAACTTTAGAGCTGGCAAGTGGCTCCGAAACAAGTAAATACAACTTCGTTTGTACGCAAGTAAACTTTACCAAAGCAAATCAACTGGAATAACTTCGGAGGCACAGTAAGCAGAACGAAAACTTTGGTTTGATCGTAATAGTGATATGCCCACACGTCCTCGCAAGATGCTATTTCCGAATCAGGGGTCGAATCGCGTCGTCCGTCAACGGATGACTGGTAACGTAATTTGTATTATGTTGTTGGTAGATCTAGCAACAACATACACACAAATTAAGTGACGAGTTATCTGTTCACGGAGGACGCGATCCGACCTCAGATTTACTCATCGTAGCACTTTTAAAGGATTTCGTCATTGATCAACGGGACGAAGCGACACTCAATACTTTTTGGCGATGTCTCTATTTAAAGTGCGATGATATCCGATTTGCCGCCGTGAAAAATATTAAATTCGGTGTTACACACATTGCAGCGAACATCACTATCACTCTTCGTTTTTTTTTAATAAAATTATGTTTTTCGCTTAAGCTGTCGTTGAGTAGGTACATTAATTCCACGCTTTCTCGACTTTTCGTTCAGTCCATTTTAATTTTGCAGAATCAAAAGCAATCAAAAGAAAATGATTCGCTTAAAAGTCAGCTTAGTCTGCTATTTCACTGCGAATCTTGAGTCATGACACTTTTCTTTATTCTATTTTGAACTTTCATTCTGTGAGGCTCGTACTATTACACGTTGACTCTTTTCCATGCCTCTAATTTGATAGGTCTCTTTTATTTTTTCCATCAGTTGTGAAGTGTTGAAAGCGCGGAATGACATCATCGTATCTCCTTCTTAGATCCTTTAACCTCTCCGAGGGCATAGGGCGTCAACCACGCCTGCGCGCCATCTTGTTCGAAGTTCTGAAACGCATTGGAGCTGCCTCCAACTCATTCCTAAAGAACTCGATTCCTCCTCAACTGTTCTGCGCCACGTTTGCCTAGGGCGCCCGGCAATTCTGCCTGCCTGGGTGAGCGGATTCCACTGCATGGCGTATTTCGCAATGGAGTTGTTTTCGCGCCGTAGGGTGTGTCTAATCCATTGCCACTTTCTTCTTCGTTTAGTAATGCTTATATGTTCTTGGCCCGTTCTCAGGTAAAGTTGTTCGTTGGAGATGCGGTTCGGCCAAAAAATCTTCAAGATGATTCTTAAGCATTTGTTTACAAAGACTTGCAGCTTACGTGTGTTAATGGTGTCCACCTTCTAAGTACTGCACCCATAAAGCAGCACTGATTCTACGTTGGAGCAGAACAGTCGCAGCTTAGTTCTTAAGCTGATAATATTGCTTCTACAGATTTTGGATAGCATTCCGAACGCAGCTTTAGCCTTCCCGATTCTGCTACACACATCCAGGTCAGTGCCACCACGATAAGCCGGGACCACAGTTCCGTAATAAAAAAAGTTATCAACTTTCTCGACTTCCTGTCGGGCAATGTTAGGTTGAGCGCGGGTATTAGAATTGCTCAGGGCTTTTGTTTTGGCTGTGTTTATTTTTAGCCCCACTTTGTTTGCCTCAGCTTCTAGATTGTGGGCCATCAGATGAAGGTCCATTATCCGATGTGAAAGTAGACAAACATCGTCAGCATAATCTAGGTATTTAAGGTAAGATGTCATAGTTCAACGAATTCCATAGTTACCTTCCGACAATGCTGCACGGAATACATCGCTGATAACTACCAAGAACAATAGTGACGACAGTATGCACCCTTAACGTACTCCACTTTGGACTTCAAAATCCTCCGACACCTTACCATTGTGCACGACGTGACACTTACCGCACTGTAGCCAATTATGATCCGGAATGACATCAGAAGACCTAAATATTGTTCATAATTTACTGGATTATCCATTAATGGGTATGAAATGTATGGATACCGGCGACAGTATGGATAGAGAAATAGTATTTGAGTTGTTAAATATGTATTTAAAAAAAAATAAAAAATAAAAAAATTGATATTTGGCGCAACAGCTCTTTAACTGCCAGGGCTTAGCTTCTCGCAACCACTCATGTTGTGTGCGTTATATTTTTCACACGAATGGAAGGGACCTACAGTTTAGTGCCGTATCCGAACAGCGATTTGAGAAGCTTTTTCGTGACAACAATACTCTCGGATGTTTGTCAGACGCTCGCGAGAGGTGGGACCGTGAAAAACTTGTTGGTGTTTTCTGGGATTCGAACTTGGAACCTCATGCGTAGTGATCCGACACACTAACCACTTACGCCACGGCGCCCAAATATGTATTTACAACGATTTAATTTCTTCCGTTATTTGTCACGTCTAAGGCAACGAATAGAAATAAAGTAAAAAAGAAAAATATCAAATAAGGAGAAGGTGAAACGTCAAAAGGGGGAACGAAATTCTACCCACGACTCTCTGGGTTGGTGTTTTTTTTTCCCCTTTTGCATTTGTGTAATTCAAAAGAGTCATGACTCAGGAGTCATCGTGTAATACCAGACTAGCATTCAACAAATGTCAACTCAACGATAATAATCAAATAGAGAACAATGTTACGCAATCTAGAGTCAAATATCACGGAATGCAGAGTAGTAACGGTCGTGAATATTCTTTTTCTTATTTTCTTCTAATCAAATCGCTTGCGAAAAATTTCGTTATACAAATTTGCTTTGACATGGTGACATTTCGGAAAATTTGAATATACATCGGTACCCGACGCCAAATTTCGGTACTGTACCAGCCATTTCGGTACAGATGGTCACCTTAAGCATTGTTGAATGAGAGTCGATTCAACCCTTTGATTTTATTACTAAGAAGTTTCTCATTGATGGATTAAATTCGACCAAGGACTGCTGCTAAGGTTAATGCAATTGTGGCCTGTGCGTTTGGAAGTAACATTTACCATCCAAATCTCAATACTGCGAAATCTGTACAGTTTACCTAACAATATTATCAAAATATCAGTTTCCGAAGCCTTTAGAATGATTTTTGATTTTCCAGCACACTTACTATAATAGTAGGATAAATAAATCCTCGTATCCGCTTCCTAGTAGTGACACTCGAAAACATTTTCGTTGGTTTTAATAATGGAATCGCCTTCTGAACGGTGTAAACAACATCGTTCATCAACTGTGATAAAACCTTTTTTATTTTGTTTTATGGATTCCGTCGAACTGTTTCCTCAGTGATACGCGATTGGGGACTAATTTATCTGAGGCAGGTAATCTATTTTTTGAACTTCGCTGTTGTCTACAACAGTTTTGTAATTGTATCCAATCCACATTGGAGCAGTACTGATTTGTGATAAGGAAATTACCCACATCAAATCTTTGAGGGCATTTTCTTTTGCGATTTCGCATGGTACATCACTTCTATTATATTGTGAATTGGTAGTACCTGCATACGTTTCGAAGGTTTTCGGAAGTAGGATTGTGTATCATGTGGAATCTCTTTAAATCGTCTCCTCTTGCGAGGCACACTATATTCAACTACATCGTTTTCATTAAAATCGGTTAACGGTATTTTAATTGCATTAGTTATTGCAGAAAGTGCATTTGCAGCAGGTACCACACTATCTAATTGACAGAATTAATATATGATTCCTACTGTATTGTGCAGATGTCCTTACGAGGAAAAGTGTTTACAAAACGGTCATATAATTAATGCGAATGTTTGCTCTTATTAATAAAGCCATAACACATGGAACAAATTTCATTTTGTTCATTTTATTGCATTTTTAAAAAGAAACTTGTAGTTGGCTCACCCTGTAGTTATCGAACGCTAAGTGCGTGCATTGTCCACTAACCGCATTGACACCAGCTGGTATTAACTGATTTTCTTCATACGCTGCAAATGCCATTCCCGTTTCTATTTCTTCAGCAAGAGTATACCCCACCGTGCGACCATATTTACTTAGGTTAGGTTAGGTTGAAGTGGCTGCCAGCTGAGAATCACCAACACACTTAGACCGACAGAAGATCAATTGTGATACCACGTGGATCATAGAAAAAAGTTTTTCTCTGCCTACTCGTTAAACCATTTTGAGCTTCTGATGGGGAAAGGCGAAGACATCGAGGAAAGGGATTTGAAAATAAAACAACTTCTTCACTCTTGCACCGTCGAAAATCTAAATTATTTTATTGCTCTACTTACAAAACTTAACAATTCTTTATTCTTACTCGATTGACCCACTTACTCATATTACGCATGCTATTCGCGACATGCGAAACTGCTGCGCCAGTGTATTGCACAACCTGCACAACGTGAACCCAATTAAAGTGCAAGCAATTACGCAAAATGCTTTCATTGTAATTTCAACTCCAATTCGGATTCAGCGCGAGCAATCACCTGAAGCGCAATACACTTCCAATGCTAACTCCGCATTTCGCAAATAACGAGCAATACAAGGGTGGGTGAACGGGAGGCACAACACTTCTTATGAAGGGTAAGAGGCTCTTAATATCTGTGTCTTTTAGATCGCCTATATCATTATAGTAGAAGGCTCCTAAGTGAAGTTTCCTTCTCCGGGAGAGAGTTGGGCAGCTTCTACAAAAGTCGTTTGCAAAAAGACCCAGCCTTGTAGCATACTTGCCTATTAGACAGTGCCCAGTTATGACACCTATTGTAGTGCCAATATGCAATCTGTTGAGAGAAATCAAATTCTTAGAACGTTTTAGATCCAGCCTTAGCTAAATCCGTTTTGTCGCCAGACATGTTGATCCACTTGTCCACATAAGATTTGTACTCTCGATAGCACCCAGCTTAATTTTAAGTTTGTGTGCCTAAAGTGCTTTTATCTGGCAGGTTGGGTATAGTTGTTCCTATTCTGGCGAGTTCATCGGCCTTACAATTCCCTAGAATGTATGTCTATGCCCCGACAACCAACGCAGTTGAATATTGAACTGCTCAGCCATCTGCGCGAAAGACGATCGGCAGTCTAGAGCTACTAATGAATTTATAGAGGTAGATTCCAAGGACTTAATGTCTGAAAAGATGCGGATATCTCTAGCAGATATCACGTTTTTCTTAACCCAAGATAAGACTTCTTTAATCGCCATAATTTCCGCCTGGAACACGCTACAGTGGTTTGGTAGATGAAAGGAGAGCTTCAGGCTTAGCCTGTCAGAGAAAACACCTTCACCAACTCCATCCTTAATTTTCAACCGTCATCTTCTAAAAATGCATCGTCATTCCAGAATGGTCTGGAAGGGATGGTAACGAAGAAGTTCTTGTAAAAATTTGGACGTGGGATGATGTAGTCAGTGTTTCCAGGAGAGATTTTGAATTTTTTTCGGAATGGAAACGTGGCCAAATTCCTTTCTTGACCACTATTGGGTAGCTTCGAGGCAAACGGCTGCATTCGCTGCCATTTGCTTGCTGAATATATCGAGGGGTATCAGATGAAACATGATGTCCAGTGCCGCAGAGGGAGTTGTCCGAATTGTACGACAAGCTGTACACTGGACCTTGTTTAGATAATCGCGATTAGTAGTTTCCTGTCCTGGCTGTCCACCAGGCAATCACCCCGTATGTAAGTATCGGTCTAATGACCGAGATGTAGAGGCAGTGAGTGATTTGAGGTTGTAAACCGCATTTATTCCCGAAAGCTTTTTTGCAAGAGAAAAGTGCTACGATAGCTTTCTTTACTCTTTCTTGAATATTAGGCTCCCAGCTTAATTTCTTATCCAGGATAAGACCCAAATACTTTGCTGAGAAAGTTAAGCTGATACCATCGAGAGAAGAAAAGTCGACTAACGGAATATTATATTTCCTGGAGAAGAGTACTAGTTCAGTTTTGTGGGGGTTTATACCCAATCCACACCGAACCGCCCATCTAGTGAGTTTATTTAAAGCGTTTTGTAGAAGTTCTTTTAAAGTATTGCTTTTCCGAGCCAGCCAAAGCAACATCATCTGCAAAAGCGATCGCCGTGCGTCCCTCGCCTTCCATGATTTATCAATAGTTCATTGACTAGTAAATTCCACAAAAGAGGGGATAGAACACCTCCTTGCGGAGTGCCCCTACTGACAGATATTCTAGTAGACGCCCAACCCAGCTTAGACTTGATAATCCGACCATTAAGCAGTAGATTGATTCTACAGGTCTGATAGTGCATCTGCTATCGCTGATGTATTGACATTGTTGAAAGCGTCTTCTATATCCAGAAAAGCAACCATTGTATGCTCCTTATGAAACAATAAGTATTCGATATTATGCTGTAAATACGTAATACCTTCTTCACTGGTTTACCTTTGCAATATACATGTTGGGCTGCTGACAGTAGTTTCTTATCAATACTGTTGCGTAAGTGGATATCAATCAGTCGTTCTAATGTTTTTAAGAGGAATGATGATAGACTAATAGGTCTGAAATCTTTTGGGTTAGTATGAGAGCATTTACCCCTTTTGGGTATGCAGACAACTTTAACTTATCTTTGGGATATATACCAGATATAGACAGCTTTTTAACATTGTCTTAAGCACCGGTAAGATTATGTCCGATGACTTCTGCAGCTCGGCAGGTATTATGCCATCTGATCCCGCGGAATTATATGGTTTGAAACTATTTAGTGCCCAATGGTGTTTGCTCTGTGTAATCAATTTTATGGAATTGGTTATTTGTGCAGATGGTCTGTTGAAAAGCATATTGCTAACATCTTGAGAACTACCTGAGAAATGAATGTCAAGCAGTAACTTTAGCGAATATTCACTGGAAGCCGTCCAAGACCCATCAGTTTTGGTGTTATTGGATTTGAAGAGAAAATTTTCCTTAGCATAGATGCCTCAGAGGCTTCTTCTATTTTACCATAGAAGAGTCTCCAAGAATTACGTTGGGCTTTCCCTTATTCTTTTTTGTATATGTTTAGGGATACCTTGTACAAGTCCCAATTTAGCGCGTCTCCTGTACTTTTGGTATTATTGAATAGGTGTCTACACTTGTTTCTCAAAGGACCTAGACCTGCAGTCCATACTCGTAAACGCGGCTTTTTTTTGTCCCTAGGTTGAATTATAGAGCAGGAGGAAGCTATCGCTTTTTTTATCGATGATGTTAAATCCTCAACTATGTGATCAAGCACTTGGGGGTTGAAGGGGGGCTTAAGGTGATTTGAGGTAACTAAATTACTTAAAGTTGACCTGTACTTGAGCCAATCAGTTTTACGGTAATTCCTTAAAACTGGCGGAATCTACAAACAAAGAAAATTGGAGATACCTGTCATCCGAGAATGCGGGTTCGCTTGATATCTTCCAATTCCTGATGCGTTGAATGATACCAGTACCAGACCAGTACTTCATACCTGTTTCTGGTGACGAAATTTGGCTCGTTACCTATGTTGCAAAGAATAAGGTTTGTACTTAAAATAAAATCAAAAAGTAGCTCATCTCTTTTGTTGATATCGGAAATGCCCCATACAGTATGGTGAGCATTAGCATCACAGCCTATAACGAGATCAGTTTTCTGCCTCCGCGCAACAGCGATCAATCCTTCCAGGTTATACCCAAAAAGAGAGTCCATGTTGTCATGGACGAGATACGCCGATACCAAAAAGTAAGAACCGGTGGGTGTTTCTATTCTTACTGCGGTTGTATCTCGATCGCTGCAATTAGAGAGTAACGTTACTTTTAGGTTACTTGTACCAGTATAAACGATCTGGGTTTACCTTCGTCACGCACATACTAGGTGTAGTAATTTGGGTCTTGAGTCCACATATCAAGTCGTCCACAACCCAAGGTTCCTGGACCAAGACAATATCTTCCCTGTCCTTTGAGAGACGAAGAAGAGGGCGGGCAGATGCTGTAATCGAGTGGTGGAGGCTAACCTGAACCAACTGCAGCATTAGCGCTACAATCAGGCAGAGAAACCTCCACCAATATATTTACTTAGAATCGTTAATACTTTCCTACTACTAGTTATTGATTTCATTGCCAACCCTTACGTTAAGTGCTCAGAAGGTTTGACTCTAGCTTTTATGGCAATATCAATTATCTAAGCACAATGATTTCATTTTTGTGTAATCGTCATCTGAACGTTTTCTGCATATGTCAGGTCTTTTAAAAAGATTACTAATGAAATTAAGCAATAGGTATAAGAATGTATCAGGAATATAAAATTCTCCGCTAATAATATCTTCAACTTTCAATTTATCAGGAAATGTTTCTTGTTTAGAATACAAATTTCGTCTCGGAACATAAATCCATAGGAGAGGTCACAGTTATGCACAAGAATATACACCATTTTGGAATATTCACTCATTGGCTAATAGTTCGAAGTGCATTCTCATATAACCGGACCCTTATTAAGAATCCAAAAAAAAAAAAAAAAAGTAGGAAATATTTTGATTTCGACTTCTTGTGTTCTTTACTGCCGGAACACAATGGTGAAGAAGAAGCTGTAGTGCGAAAAAAAATCGCGCGCTGATGTTGGTAATAGACTCTTTCGTGTGAGACATGGAATGGAATACTCCGAGTTCAAAGAAGCGTTCTTGGGCCGCTTCTCTATTTGCTATATACTCGAGATATACCGAAAGAAGATGGCAATATCCTTGCTGCGTTTGCCGACGACACCGCTATCGTAGCAGTAGGTAAAACAATCGAAGAAACGACTGCAAAACTGCAAAACACACTGAATAATGTAAATGAATGGACGAGGGACTGGCGGATCGCCCTCAACGAATCTAAATCTGTTCACGTGAATTTCACTTATAAGAAAACTAATGTCTTGCCAATTTTTCTAAACTCGCCCCGAATACCTTTTGCAAACGAGGCCAAATACCTGGAAATGTCACTCGACGCAAGGCTGAAAAGGAATTCGCACGTGAAAATGAAACGTAAAGAACTCGAAATCAAATATAGAGAAATGTACTGGTTACTCGGAAAACATTCACAGCTCAGTACTAAGAACAAACTGCTTTTATAAAAGCAAGTGCTAAAGCCGGTGTGGACCTACGGTATACAACTTTGGGGTTGTACCAAGAAAACGAATGCCAATATTTTACAATTTTTTCAAAATAAAGTGCTAAGAGAAATTGTCCAAGCACCGTGGTATAGTAGAAACGACGATATCCACAGGGATCTCGGAATTCCGATAATCGAATTTGAAACTAGAAGCTTCGCGAGAAAGCATAACATAGAAACCGACTAATCGGACATGTCAACAATACAGTCCTACAAATTTTGTATGAGAGCAATTTATTGCGCCGACGACAAAGGACGAAATCTTTCGACTTGGCGAGATAAGTATTAACCGCGTCTAGATTGCGGAACATGCAAGATCTTTCAGTGGAAAGTAGCCTGCCAAACGTTTTTATTTCGTGATAGACAAATTGGTTGATAAGTCAATACTTAGTTGCGATATCTAACAAGTTTATATCGAAGGGTGGTGATTTTTAGTCAGTAAGAATCTGACACTACTATGAGTACGCGCTTGCTATTCTCATAGTGTCTATGAAAGATTTGTCGCCTGCCCTGGGGAAAAAAAACTGATGTAGCTGAGTACGAACACAATGGTGAAGCGCTGCGTGGGTGTTTGTTCTTAGTATTCCAAATGCTTCGGAATTTTTTTTTTTTTTTCACACATTGTTTTTTTATAGTATTTACTTAAATCCCACGCTACGCTTTTTTTTTTATAGTAGAACAGTTCTCATGTGTCTGTGATCTTCAATTAAGAAAATGTGAGTCCTTTTTTTTCACAAGGGTTCATTTGCCACCAGCGTTTTCTTCTAAAAAAATAAATTCTGAAGCTCATGGACGTCTGGGGCCTGTAACACAACGCCACAAGTGAAATTCAACAACTTGTAAACAATTGTGTAACACAAAACGACAAGTCCGTGAACACTTCGACAATTGTCGCGATGCAAGATGATAATTGGGAAATTATAGAATTTTCCACTTTCTGTAACAGAACACAAGCGTCAAGAAACACTTGTAGAACTGTAGTTCAATGATGACAGGTGATTTGAATGTTGTCAAAAGCAGACAAGTGCATATTTTATGTAATATCTTTGGAAAAGCAGAATACAAATACAGAAATAAAATAATATTTACTTAAAATGTACATTTCGCCGAAATACGTCCCTTATATATGCCCAAGTCTTCAATTCTTTGACGGATAAGTAAATCACGTCAAGCAATATCTTGGGAAGTGCTTTTCAGGAGTTATTACTAGACAGCGAGGAAGGCACACGTGAAACGTTCATGAGACAAAGCCAGCAAAGCCAAACAAGAAATATGTATAAAGTTCTTCAGCATGACCTTTATGATAAGAAATATTTCCATGATCGTAACAGCTTGGATGTAAATTCAACAATTTTTTTAAGCCAGAGGTAAACTGTTACGCTTGAATTATCTGCCACACAGATCAAAAGGAAATTCTGAATATTCTTTGTGTAACCAAAGAGCTAGAGAAGACATCTATCATTTAATTGGAATCTGCCCTATACTCTGCTAAATCAGAAGATCCAGTTGGGGGAAAAATACTCTTACGTCGGAAGAATTCATCTGCACTTTAAATGGTGAAAATTGGACTGTCTACTACAATTACCTAAAATCCGCACTAAATTACCGACAACAAATAATAAACGAAGCTTTTTAATTAATATAAATAAACAAAATGAGTTGAAAAATATAAATGAACATATATAAAAGATTAAACAATACATTGTAATACATAGCAAAAATAATAATAATAATAATTCCACATATTAAATTAGTTACAATCTAAAAAAGTCACACTATTACTTTCTTACTATACACCCAATTCTTGTTTTGAGGAACAACATTCAGGCTTTATATTTCCTCCCATTTTTCACATTTATTTTCTTTTGTTAGGACATAACTGAAAGCCCAAAAGGGATATCTTTTCCTCTCTTATTTTAGTTAAAATAGCATTTTTTTGTTTGGAGTGATTTTTGCTATTTTCACTTGTTAAACACTTGTCGAAGAAATCCGACAAGTCAAGGGAAATTAATTCTTTTGACAAGTGCAGCGGTTTGCGTTCTGTTATAGAACTAATTTGTACTTGTCAGATAAGCATAGTTCGACAAGTGAATTTAAACTTGTTGACTTGTCGTTGTGTTATAGTTTCGAATACGTCAAAATATCCAAAGTCTCTTCTTGCAGTCGGCTCTGTTGCGAACCAGCCTGTGCTCTTTATGAAGCCTATCATGCTCCTTAGTGGGACTTGTATGAGATCCCCTAGTTTGTCAAAAAACCTGTTTTCCATATGACGGAGGCGGCAGTTTTGAAGATTTGGGCAATTGCATAGCAGGTGTTCGATGGTTTCTGTCTCCTCTATATCTTGATAGTTCTTGCATTGGTCGGGTGTGTTGATACCTAATCTAGCAGCCATTACCCCTATCGCGCAGTGTCCTGATAGCTCACCTGTCAAGATTCGAATCTCTTCTTTATTCATCGCCAAAAGGCAATTCTTCGGGGAAAAAAGGCATATCGTGATTGTGTTGAAAATTCTCTTGAATTGTTATTCATGCTACTAATTTGTTTTCTGAAAAATTATTTCCTCCATTTTAAAGATACATAATGTTCGTTCGGAGAAAAAATTTCGACGGAAAATTTGTTAATGGTAAGAATGAGTATGTTTCCTACCAAGATCTCACGGTGAAAATCTGCCCAAATTCCTAACTGCTACTGCAGTCGTTTCTAGCATACCTTCAAAAGGTTGACCTTCAAATAGCCCCCAAATGAGCTGAATATATATTTTTATATACAAAAAAAAGTTTATATAAATGACCTAAATAATTAGCAAAAACAACATTTGAAATAATAAACAAAACTAAAATACTTACTTACTTAGTTGGCGCTACAGTCCGGGGTGGACCCGGGCCTCAACCAACAAACCTCTCCGGCCAGCACGGTTACGAGCCAGCTGCCTCCAGTTGCGCACGTCAAGTTGGTTGAGGTCCCCCTCCACTTGTTTGCGCCACCTACCGCGAGGTCGTCCTCTACTGCGCCGTCCGTCCAGGGTGGATTCAAAGACTTTCTTAGCGGGAAGGTTGGGCTCCATCCGCTCTAAGTGACCCAGCCATCTTAGTCGCTGTATGTGAACTCTTCTGGCTAAGGCGATGTCCTTGTACAGGCCGTATAGTTCGGCATTGTACCTTCTCCTCCACTCACCGTCTATGCAGACGGGACCAAAGATCACTCGAAGAACTTTTCTCTCGAAATAACCAAGGGCATCCTCATCCGGTTTTATCAAAGCCCATGCCTCTGCGCCATACAGCAGGACTGGGATGATTAATGTCTTATAAAGAGTTACCTTAGTAGTTCGAGATAGAGATTTGCTACTCAATTGTCGTTTTAGCCCATAGAACAACGATTGGCAAGAGTAATTCTTCCTGTGATCTCTCTACTGATGTCATTTGCGGAGTTCACCATAGAGCCTAGGTAGAGAAAATCCTTTACTACCTCAAAATTGTATCTGTCTATTGTGCCGTTTTGTCCAAGACGCCGATGTTGGGTGTCCTTTTTTGTAGACAGCATATATTTTGTTTTGCTTTCATTGACCGCTAGATCCATCTTTGCTGCCTCGATCTCAATTCTCGTAAATGCCCCATTGACGGCCCGCTGAGTTCTTCCGATTATGTCAATGTCATCGGCTTGGCAGGGATGCCAAGACTAGACATGGCTCTGTATAACTCGTCTCTATACACGCTATCATAGGCAACTTTGAAATCGATAAAGAGGTGGTGCGTATCGATTTTGTATTCATGGGTTTTTTCCAAGATCTACCGTAGTGTGAATATTTGGTCAATGGTGGACTTTCCCGGCCTGAAACCGCACTGATAAGGACCTAATACGGCAGACAGGATTTTATATGCGATGTTGAGGAGACTTATACCTCTGTAATTGGCGCAGTTCAGAGGGTCTCCTTTCTTCAGGATCGGGCAAACGATGCTGAGGTTCCATTCATCGGGCATTCTTTCGTCCGACCAGATTTTACAGATGAGCTGGTGCATGCTCCTTACCAACTCATCTCCTCCTGCCTTGAAAAGTTCAGCGGCAAGGCCGTCGGCTCCAGCAGCTTTGTTGGATTTGAGTTTAGATATCGCTATCCTCACTTCATTCTAATCGGGTTGACGGGAATCTTGACTGCCATCGTCACTGTTGAATGGCTTATTCTGCCTGACAGTGGAATATTGGTCATCATCGCCGTTTAACAGTCTGCAGAAGTGTTCCTTCCATAACCTCAGCACCGACTGCGATTCTACTACTATATTGCCATTTTCGTCCCTGCAGGCTTCTGTCCTGGCTTTGAAACCCTGGCATGTATTTTTTACCTTTTGGTAAAATTTTCGAACATCATTCCTGCAATAAAGTCTCTCAATCTCCTCGATCGAACGCTTCTCATGCTCCTTTTTCTTCTTTCTGAGAAGTCGATGTTCCTCTTTTCTTCTGCTCACGTAAAGCTCGTAAGCAGCTCTAGTCCTTCTATGCAGCGCCGCTTGTACGCCTCTTGTTTACCTGCATGTGCTTGCCGGCATTCCTCATCAAACCAGGGGTTTCGTTGTGGTGGCCGAGATAAACCCAGTACATCAGAAGCGGCATCTCTGATGGCTTGTTGGCAACGCTGCCACTGGTCTTCCGCATTTGCTGCTGGCGGCATAGGACTTAGATTAAGATCAAAAGAAACTCGATCGGCAAAGATTCTGGCGGTCTCTTGCGATTGTAGCTTTTCGACGTCAAATTTCCTCACAGCATTTCGTTGATTTCGCTCCATTGCGGATATCCGCATCCGTATCTTGGCTACAACTAGGTAGTGATCCGAGTCCACGTTGGCTCCTCGGAAAGTCCGGACACCCAGAATACTGGAAGAGTGCCTTGCGTCGATCGCAATGTGATCGATTTGATTGACGATTTTTCGATCAAAGGAGAGCCATGTTCCTTTGTGAATGTCGAGACGTGGGAACCGCGTACTAGCTACGACAAAGTTTCGCCCCGCCGCAAGGTCGATTAGCCTGAGTCCGTTGCCGGATGTGATGTCGTGCAGGCTGTGCTTTCCGACCACGCTACTAAAGACTTCCTCTCTTCCTAGCTTTGCGTTAAAATCACCTAGGATAATTTTAACGTCGTGGCTAGGGCATTGCTCATACGTCTTGTCCAAGAGCTGGTAGAAGTCATCCTTTGACGCGTCGTCCTTCTCCTCGTGAGGGGCTAATGTTGGCAAATTTAGCCTTGATACGGATAGTCATGAGGCGCTCGTTCACATGCCGGAAACTCAAGACTTCTTGCCTAAGTCAGCCTCCAATGACTAATCCGCACCCGAATAGACGCTGTCCTTGTTGTCTGTAGCAGTCGCCGTAGTAGATGTCGCAGTTTTTCATCTTCCTTTTGCCCGGCCCATCCCATCGCACTTCTTGGGTGGCAGTAATGTCTGCTTTAAAACACTCTAGGGTCTCCTCAAGTTATTCGGCTGCACGTGGTTTGTAGAGGGACCTAACATTCCACGTGCAGACACGAAGATCGTTGTCCTTTTTACGTTTGCATGGGTCATCCGTATCCGAGGCTGTTGGTTGCTTCGTAACCAAAGGTTTTTTACGTGGTATGAAAGTTAACCCAACGGCACAACCCCTAACCTGGAGTGCCAGATCCTTTTTTCTTTTGTACCCCTAGGACAAGAGGTCGGATACACCGATGTCAGTAACCCACTTCGGGGATATGAGCGCTGCCGTTGGCCCATTAAAGGTTCATCCGCCACCATCTCTTTTTCAATACCCTGACGTAGTATTGAAAATCCATACAGACCTCAGCTCCAAATATGTTGAAGTAGCTTCAGTAAGGTATCCGCTAGTCTATAGACGTCACCGTTGATTCCATCGAGAGAATTCATCCGCCGCACGTCCTCCCTCTGAGGAGCTCTTGCTAGACTTCTGAGACGCATATTTCAGCCGATCAGGTCAACAAGAGATGCCTCGTCTGGTTAGACATATGCGCGCTGAAGTTCTGCCAGATGTGCCTACGCAGGTCTGAGGGCTCAGCTGCACATATATCGACAGACTCAGCATACGCTCATCGTTAGTTCAGATAGCTATCCAGCGGGCACCGCGAGAAGGTGATGATGCGATTTTGCCCACCACAAAACTAAAATACGAGTATTAAAAAATTCCATCATTGGCAGTTAAATGTTATAACACATTTATTCTTAAAGTTCATTATTTGTTTGACTAAATATAGTGCACATTTTATAAGCATTTCTCGTATTGTTGTTGTATTGCATAGAAATCAATGATCCATATGCATCATGAGTGATAATAAAATACGGGTATTATATCTAATAATAATTTTGTTCGATTGTAGCAATGTATAATACATACATAGCACGAGCTTAACCTTCATCCCACCCTTGTGTAGAAAACTGCACATAGACTACCTCTTTTCTTGTTTTTTTCAAAAACCACTAATTGCTGACTTCCGGAATTTTCGGACTTTATTATAAGCTTTCCACGATCACGTAGACCATTTCATATTTGAATAATTCCAGTTGCATTGAATCTTTTCGCAAGTGAACATCGTGCGTATATATTGTGAATTTAATAATAATAATAAAAAAAACTATGTCGAGACTAAGATATCTTACAGTTGAAGAAATGGAAACATTTTTGAATGAAAGTGATGGTGATGATGATGATGACGAATTTGTGCGAGAAGAAAATGTTGGTGATGACGATGACTTGTATTCAGACGACAGTGATTCTGACGTTGAGGAGGAAGTTATTGCTTTCTATGATTCAAATGATTTTTGACATATGGTATGTACATACTTGTTTGTAGATCGAAAAACGAAACTGCAATTGATTTATTTGATGCTGAAAGAGTTCGTCCAGTGTTTAGAGCAATAATGTCAAAGAAAACGTTTAAATACATGAAGCAAGTTATTCGTTTTGATGATGTTATAAGTAGAAGACAGCATATATAAATATTCGATAAATGGTCTAACTTATTGGCAGATTACTATAATCCACATGAATGTGTTACAATTGACGAGCAATTACTTGGTTTTCGTGGACGATGTAAATTTCGTCAATACATGCCGTCGAAACCAGTAAAATATTGATTGAAATTCTGGTTGCTGGTATGTTCTTCTACATGTTATGTTTGGAAAATTCAATCATATTTGGGAAAAGCAATTGGTGCCAGTTCGTGTGAAAAAAGACAAGGCCGTGTTGAACGCGTTGTTTTGGATTTCGTTGATGGTTTGAAAGGTCACAACATAACAATGGATTACTTCTTTTCTTCGTATGATTTTGGTCAAAAATTAATGTCAAAAGGTCTAATAATGGTTAGCACTATGAGAAAAAATAAAAGAAGCATTCCACCAAAGCTTCTTGAATGTAAAAAAAAGCCATTGTATCAATCTACATTTGCATTACCGACAACATAGCACTTGTTTCGTACATTGGAAGGAAAAATAAATGTACTGTATTGCAAACTACAATGCATAACTCTATTGAAATTGGATCTGGTGAAAAAAGTTACCATCAATTATAGAGTATTACAATAAAACAAAAGGTTTGTTCATATACACTGACTCTTTAAATTTCAAGTCCTCTAATGATTTTTGTTTTCATTCCATATAGGCGGTGTAGATACATTTGACAAAATGCTTTCTTGCTACAGCTGTAAAGAAAAAACAAATAGATGGCCAATGGCTCTATTTGCAAATATGATTGATGTTTCTGCTTTAAATTCATTAATTATTTTCAAAGAAGTGAGTCCGAATTGGCAAGCAACACAAAAAACAACAATACGAAGGAATTTTCTACGTGAACTTGGATTTTCACTTGCAAAACCACATACGGCAGCTAGAAGTAGTAAACCAAGATCGACAATATCAGCATCTTTGCTTGCAACTGTTTCAGGAGAAAGTTCAGCAGGACAATCTTTAGATGATATTTCTGCATCATCTTCATCAAATCCACCAAAAAGGTCAAGAAGCGTTCTACTACAAACAAAGGCAGAGCAAGATGTCACGTTTGCTATAAAGAAAAGTCCGCCACCAAAAATAATATATTGTAATAATCTTGCTGCGGTTCGTTTAAATAAAACTGTCCTTTGTGTATTTTAATCGTTTATTTATTATCAAACACCAACTTTACTTTAACACAATACTCAATCACTTTATTCCTTATTTTCAAATTTCAAATTGAACTGTCGCTACAGATTTACTTTCACAATGTCGCTTGTTTTCATCACTGGTCGAATATCTCTTGTAATCGCTGTATTAACTTATAAACAGCTGTGTCGACGATGGTTGTGGTATGGGTATTTATATAAAATACAAGTCCTTCTAGAATATGCTAGATGTCGCTCGGGATGAATTGATGATCCTGGAATAATTGGGATATTGTGTGGAACAATTGTGGAACGTAAGCACATCAGGTGGGAATATTTACTGCTAGCAGGCTTTGGCAATAGATGTCGTTGCACGCAGTAGCTGACGATGTACTTGATACTACAATATGTATATGAGACAATTTGTTATTTTTGCACAAAAGCTGCTTGTAAAAATCAACATAATCGAAATGTTTGTGTAAAATGCATTCAAGAAAAACTTATTTATATTTATTTTCACTTGTTTCCTTAGAATAAAATTAAAAAAAGTTATTTTCTTGTTTATCTTAATTAAGAAAAAAAAAAACATTCATGGAAAACACACTAAAATCCCATATGTGTAGAAATCTACGCACAAGGGTAAACAATGTTTTTTTTTTTTGAGGTTGAGATGAAGGTTAAACCCCGCCCGCTTCGCCAGGCACACAAAAATGTTAAAGTTTTTTTTTTCAATGGTTTTGTAATTTTTTTTTTTGCCTATCACCTTTCTACCGTAATTATCTGCATTAAAAAAAAAAACAACTAAATTGGTTGAAAATTACGGGCGGTAAAGGGAAACATACGCATTTTGCCACTTAGTTTTATATATATGTACATATGTGCTAACCTTACTTTGAACTAATATGTATGTATGAATATGTATATATAGTGCCAATAAAAAAAGATTTAGAACCGGATAAAGGGCCAAATGTGGGCAAAATGGACCAAATAATGGGCAAAATCGCATCATCACCTCCCCGTGGTCCCCACTGGATAGCTATCTGATAGTGAACTAACGATGAGCGTATGCTGAGTCTGACGATATATGTGTAGCTGAACACTCGGACCAAGCACATCTGGGTGAACTTCAGCGCGCATATGTTTAACTGGACGAGGCATCTCTTGTTGCCCTGATCGGCTGAAATATGCGTCTCAGAAGTCTAACAAGAGGTCCTCAGAAGGAGGACGTGCGGCGGATGAATTCTCCCGATGGAATCAACGGTGACGTCTACAGTCCAGCGGAAACCTTACCGGAGCTACTTCGACATATTTGGAGCTGAGGTCTGTAAGGACTTTCAATACTACGTCAGGGTATTGGAAAAGAGATGGTGGCGGATGAACCCTTAATGGGCCAACGGCAGCGCTCAAAGCGCTTTCCGAGGAGCCAACGTGGACTCGGATCACTACCTAGTTGTAGCCACGGTACGGATGCGGATATCCAGAACGGAGCGAAATCAATGAAATACTGTGAGGAAATTTGACGTCGGGCGGCTACAATCGCAAGAGACCGCCAGAATCTTTGCCGATCGAGTTTCTTCTGATCTTAATCTAAGTCCTATGCCGCCAGCAGCAAATGCGGAAGACCAGTGGCAGCGTTGCCAACAAGCCATCAGAGATGCCGCTTCTGATGTACTGGGTTTATCTCGGCCACCACAACGAAACCCCTGGTTTGATGAGGAATGCCGGCAAGCACATGCAGGTAAACAAGAGGAGTACAAAGCGGCGCTGCATAGAAGGACTAGAGCTGCTTACGAGCTTTACGTGAGCAGAAGAAAAGAGGAACATCGACTTCTCAGAAAGAAGAAAAAGGAGCATGAAAAGCGCTCGATCGAGGAGATTGAGAGACTTTATTGCAGGAATGATGTTCGAAAATTTTACCAAAAGGTAAAAAATACATGCCAGGATTTCAAAGCCAGGACAGAAGCCTGCAGGGACGAAAATGGCAATATAGTAGTAGAATCGCAGTCGGTGCTGAGGATATGGAAGGAACACTTCTGCAGACTGTTAAACGGCGATGATGACCAATATTCCACTGTCAGGCAGAATAAGCCATTCAACAGTGACGATGGCAGTCAAGATTCCCGTCAACCCGATTAGAATGAAGTGAGGATAGCGATATCTAAACTCAAATCCAATAAAGCTGCTGGAGCCGACGGCCTTGCCGCTGAACTTTTCAAGGCAGGAGGAGATGAGTTGGTAAGAGCATGCACCAGCTCATCTGTAAAATCTGGTCGGACGAAAGAATGCCCGATGAATGGAACCTTAGCATCGTTTGCCCGATCCTGAAGAAAGGAGGCACTCTGAACTGTGCCAATTACAGAGGTATAAGTCTCCTCAACATCGCATATAAAATCCTGTCTGCCGTATTATGTGAACGCCTAAAACCGATCGTCAACAACCTAATAGGTCCTTATCAGTGCGGTTTCAGGCCGGGAAAGTCCACCATTGACCAAATATTCACACTACGGTAGATCTTGGAAAAAACCCATGAATATAAAATCAATACGCACCACCTCTTTATCGATTTCAAAGTTGCCTATGATAGCGTGTATAGAGACGAGTTATACAGAGCCATGTCTAGTTTTGGCATCCCTGCCAAGCTCGTCCGTTTGTGCAGAATGACGATGGAGGACTCTCGATGCTCCATCAAAGTCGGTAAGAACATCACCGAACAGTTCGATGTCAGGAAAGGTCTTAGACAAGGTGACGCGCTATCATGCGATCTCTTTAATATAGTACTTGAGAGAATTGTACGAAACTCACAAGCCAACACCGGAGGTACAATCTTTTACAAGTCTGTACAACTACCGGCTTATGCCGATGACATTGACATAATCGGAAGAACTCAGCGGGCCGTCAATGGGGCATTTACGAGTATTGAGATCGAGGCAGCAAAGATGGGTTTAGCGGTCAACGAAAGCAAAACAAAATATATGCTGTCTACATAAAAGGACACCCAACATCGGCGTCTTGGACAAAACGCCACAATAGACAGATACAATTTTGAGGTAGTAAAGGATTTTCTCTACCTAGGCTCTATGGTGAACTCCGCAAATGACATCAGTAGAGAGATCACAGGAAGAATTACTCTTGCCAATCGTTGTTTCTATGGGCTAAAACGGCAATTGAGTAGCAAAGCCCTATCTCGAACTACTAAGGTAACTCTTTATAAGACACTAATCATCCCAGTCCTGCTGTATGGCGCAGAGGCATGGGCTTTGACAAAACCGGATGAGGATGCCCTTGGTTATTTCGAGAGAACAGTTCTTCGAGCGATCTTTGGTCCCGTCTGCATAGACGGTGAGTGGAAGAGAAGGTACAATGCCGAGCTATACGGCCTGTACAAGGACATCGACTTAGCCAGAAGAGTTCACATACAGCGACTAAGATGGCTGGGTCATTTAGATCGGATGGCGCCCAACGTTCCCGCTAAGAAAGTTTTCGAATCCACCCCGGATGGACGACGCAGTAGAGGACGACCTCGCGGTAGGTGGCGCAAACAAGTGGACGGGGACCTCAACCAACTTGACGTGCGCAACTGGAGACAGCTGGCTCGTAATCGTGCTAGCTGGAGAGGTTTGTTGGTTGAGGCCTAGGTCCACCCCGGACCGTAGCGCCATCTAAGTAAGTAAAGGACCAAATATATAATAGATGAAGCCTTCACGTCAAGGAAACCGTCTTAAAAAATAGAGCGCGACCGGCTAAGCTGGTATTGCCACGTTCAATTGAACTTTCCAAAGACATCGCGAGGCAGGAGAGGCCTATAAAAACCTGGATCACAAAAATGCGACGACATCGGCATTCCATTGGCCTCAGTAATCGAGTGATCCAAAATCGGGAGGCCTGCCGATATTTTCTGAAGTCAAATAGGCGAATCCCACCGGCGGATTAGTAGATATGCGGTCAAGTGGGAGGGTTATGATCCCTTGTTTTCGGGTCATAACCTCTCCGAAATAGGAAGAAGAAGCTAATAGATCGTGCCGTTTGTGAATTAGTGCTTCACATTCTAGCGAGTTTCCGACCCGTTTCTCCGCTGCTTTGTTTCCGCTGCATCATTTTCCTCTACTCCTACATGTCCCGGAACCCAGTAGAGGATTACTTTATCGACCTAGCCCAACCAGTTTGGATGCAATCTTATGTGAGTTTTGTGCTTTAATTGCGTCCTAGCTATCTGACAGTATTGGGATGACTTGTCGAAAATATTTAGTTCTTGAAGCATCTTTCTAATCCGTGAAACTCTGCTTTAAAAATACTGCGGCAAGTTCCCAGAGGTTTAAGTATCTGGTCCTAGGTCCGTACATACCTGACTCAGTTCCTGTCGATATTTTGTGTCAGTTTGTATAGCATTAAATTGTTCGCTGTTCGCATTTGTACTTGTCGGATTTACTGCTTCAGTCCCTTCTGTTGTTCAGCTTTGTGTTAAATTTCCCTTCAAAGCAGTATTTCTTGACCATATCATCTCTGGGCCAGTCCAGAAGCGGGACTGTTTTGAAAGGGGATTCTCGTTCTTCATAATATTTTGAATAGCAAACAAGGATTTATCAATCGCTTCTAACAGCCTTCGTGTAAATAAAACTCAAAACTAACTACTTTATCCTTCACCTCAACGCTTTGATGCTAAGTAACAACAATGCTACAAGGTTATGTTTTTTTGGGAAACAGTTATCATTATCACTAAGCAGACAAGTGGTAATTTGAAAAATGATATTGAGTCAAATCTAAAATGCTGTCGTGCTATTTATTTGATTATTTGCTTAGTGATAAGCTTTTGGTGCAATACGGCCTAGCTTTCATTGGCAGTCTTTCTACCCGTTCCTGAATATAGTAATTTTTAGTTTTACATGGTCAACTTGCAGGTTCAATCTGTCAAATAAATTTCTAAGCTGTTTATTACAGTTTGTAATGTTGCACGTTTATCTTATTATTTTTATTTCTCCCAGCGGACCCTACCGGCTTCGCTGGTGTACTTAGTTAAAAAATTGTAAAAAAAATTGTCCGGCCCCATAAGAGACATGTCCCCTGGTATGAACGGGGGCCTAAAATCACAACAGGACACAAATTCAGGCCGAACATTTTCCAATCATACCTAATTTGGCTACTTGAGTGTGCGCGGTCAGGGCAATATGGCGATTACAAAATCCTCATTATTCTCTTGAACATGATATTCAGATAATTTTTTATTTTTTATTTTTTTTGCAGCCAAATGAGGGCCTAACTATGCCAACGCTCAAAGGCTCTAAGTCAAGTCTGTTCATGGGTTCATCCTTGTTTAATTTTGACCATGGTGAAGGTAGAGAAAAAGATGAGCGAAATTGCAAGGAAAAGGATCAATGCGACGATTCAAATAAAAAGCTTCCGATCATTAATCCACTTGTTCGACTTCCTACTTGGCCAAGTAATTTAATGAAGTCACATTGTTATTTTATTTTCTTTTTCAATTTGTTAATTTTAACTGTTTTCATATTCAAGACATCACAAATGGTACCGGATTTATTTCAAAATGTCTTCTCGCTAATGCCGATACTCTGTGCGCAGCAGTCAGTCCTTTGATGGATCCTGATGAAACTCTTCTTGAAGGTTACCACGAAAAATGTGTAATGAACAATTACTTTGGTATAGGAATCGATGCGAAAATCTCACTGGACTTTCACAACAAACGAGAAGAGCATCCTGAGAAGTGCCGATCCAGAGCTAAGAACTACATGTGGTATGGAGTTTTGGGGTCAAAGCAGTTGTTACAGAAAACATATAAGAATCTCGAACAGCGAGTTCAATTAGAATGTGATGGGCAGCGAATTCCACTTCCTTCATTGCAGGGGATTGTTATACTTAATATTCCAAGGTAAGAGAAGAGATAGACAGAAATAAAATGATTTATACGTAATATATTGTAACATATCACGTTTCAGTTTTATGGGAGGTACAAACTTTTGGGGGGGTACCAAAAAAGACGATATCTTCCTAGCTCCCAGTTTCGACGACCGCATTCTTGAGGTGGTCGCTGTCTTTGGGTCAGTTCAAATGGCAGCATCTAGACTTATCAACTTACAACATCATCGTATAGCCCAATGCCAAAGCGTACAAATAAACATTCTTGGCGATGAAGAAATGCCGATACAGGTTGATGGGGAAGCTTGGTTACAGCCACCCGGAATGATACGTATCATTCATAAGAATAGAGTGCAAATGCTTTGCAGGAATCGGAACCTGGAAGTATCCTTGAAGCAGTGGCAGGAGAAACAGCGCCAGCACAGCATATCAATTCAAAGGGATCAGGCATCGACGGCTTCCGAGCAACCTTCACCTAGCTCTGAAGATCTTCTTTCGGAACGCGAATGCTATGTTCTCCTTAATTTTATTGAAGCAGTCAGCTCTTTGGTGAAATGGGTTAAATTCCTCATCATTTCACATCCATCTTTGCAGCACAATTTGTATGGTGTTGCATGCAGGACTGGTGATGCTTTGGAGACGATTCATCCAAATGGGAAACTCCTCGAGGGTCCAACTCTACGAACAAAATTGGTCGAAGTAATAGATTCTTCACGACAATTGTATGACGATGCATGCAGTCTTCTTCGAGATCGGGGACATAGTTTGATATTAAGAGAGGACTTAGAGTCAAAATTAAGTGCAGCGTTAGCCAATATGGAAATGGAACTGAAGAAGTGCTCTGTTCAGAAGTGCATCGACGGTAAAATACGAGCTTACTTTAATTCAGTGGTACCCAACGAGGATGTAAGAAACAATAAATTGCTTATAAGTATATGTAACACATTTCTCGAATTTTCAGCTTGACGCTCGAAAGAAGTCAAAACCGTTTTGGGTACGACTTCGAAGTGGATCAACGGCAGGTACTCAAATATTTAAGCCGACTACTAACACCAGAGACGCCGTATGCAATTGGAGTGTCAATGAAGTTGTGACTTGGCTTGAAACAATGCAGCTATCGGAGTATGTAGACACGTTCCTTAAGAACGACATTCGTGGCAAGGAACTTTTAACACTAGGACGGCGAGATCTCAAGGACTTGGGTGTTGTAAAAGTTGGTCACGTCAAACGAATTTTACAGGCAATTAAAGACCTCTGCGAAAACTAGACAAGCAGTTAAGTTAAATTAAATTTTTTGTCAAATGAATTTAATATTTTATTATGCATAAGTATCACCAATTATACATAGTAATAACAGAAAACAATGAAGATATTACAAAGAAACAAACTCAATAGATCAAATCGAGAACAATCATAATTCTAGAACGAATTAATATTACAATTTATCACCTCTACTTTTTAATATTAGGTTTGCTAATATCGCGGAATAGAATACGACTTTAATAAAAGGATAGTTTAACTAGAAAAAAACGAACAATTTTCGATGAATTCTAAATTTATAAGCAATTTAATTTATATTAAGGATAATTAATTAATAATTCAAACAATGGTTAAAAATTAATTGCAACTTTTAAGACAAGCAATTGTTTTTTTCTAAATGCATTTTCCAATGGAAATAACATACTTATATTCAAGTGGGTATTTATATGAAAAGGGTAGACTAGTTAACATTTTTGGAGTTTCCTT
The DNA here is from genome assembly GCA_945910035.1 of Brachypalpus laphriformis. NCBI lineage: Eukaryota > Metazoa > Arthropoda > Insecta > Diptera > Syrphidae > Brachypalpus > Brachypalpus laphriformis. The sequence goes on from OX246754.1 coordinate 92,871,523, forward strand.
ATGTCTCCAAGAGGATATTCCAAAAAAAAACAAAATGTTTTTTTTTTTTTTATTAATAATGAATTGTTTTTTTTTCTATAAATAATATGATTTGGATTTCAAGCAATTAACATTCTTACGATCTTTAAGAAACAAAAATATTATGTGATAAAGCAATCAAACAAACCGTGGATTAAGAATTGGTGTCCTCAAAATATTTAACTTATCAAGCGAAAACACTGCAGCCTGTCAATTTTGAGTGAAAGGCTCCACCTTGTTGTACTAAAAGAAACTGTAATTTAATCAGTATTACATTTTTGTATTTATATTCTTATTCTTATAATATTTCTATAATTGACGTCAAAAACAATTATTTTCGAACTACCATTCTTATTTACTTACAAATTCAGTGGTATGAGTGAATTTGTTATATTCATCACTAGGATACAAAAAAATGCTGAACTGTTATCTTGGGGAAAGCAAAACCTCGCTTATGCACTTTATAGTAACCATGTTGTCTAACCTTTGGTTCGTCATTAATACAGCCATTTGGGCCCATTGACAAAACTCACAATCCTGTATACACTAATACAAGGTAAACCAAAAATATTATGTGGATTTTAAATTTTAATAACTTGTATTTGATCAACGGATTTTAACAAAACCGGAAGAATATTGAAGGTCAGTTAATCTTTGCTTTTTCATGATGCTAAGCATTGAAAATAGTATCTTTTAGGAGATTGCCATTTTGGTTTTCGGAAGTCTTACTTTTATGAAATTTTCCATCACATTTTCAAACTTTATGGTGTCGAGACCAATATATGGGACTTCATGTTCCTTTAATGGTCTGCAAGAGAACGGGATTGGTCTCGTGAGCCTTTTCTTTTACTTAACTCCATAGAAAGAAGCCTGAAGCTGTAAGGTTCGGAGAACGAACCGGCCAATCAATGTCTCCATATTTTGGGATTATCGGTCCAAGGAACATTTCACAAAGAATCGTCAAGTACGAGTATCACTGACTATATGGGCAGCATCGCAGTTTTGTTGAAACCCCATACGGGCGCTGGGTAGGTGACCCAGCTAATAAGAATCCACATGTGTGGTCTCTGGAAATCAGTTGCTGACTAAATTGAATACTTTATGCGGAAAATAATGCAAATCCATTTCTAAAAATCATCTGCAAAGTCGCCTGGTCGATGTCGAAGGATGTTCGTCAGCAGATGCTTGTAGTTGATTTATATTGTCTTGGGAACGTCTCGTCTATGATTGAACACAGCTCTTTCTCGCCGAAAACGGACAACAAAACGCACGATAGCATCTCTAGACGGGGGCGTTCTTATATTAAAATGACTCTCGTTGTATCCTTACAATTGAGGAGTTGTGACGAATGTATGATTCGACAGCGAAAATCCGTTGTGGAATCATTCAGTGCACCATTATTCACAATGGGAATATTGAATCTAAAAGAAAAAAAAAGGAAAAATGTTGAAAAATATTAATTCGTTCCAAAGTTATGAATTTTTAAAATTCCATTTAATATTTTTGGGATACCTTTTATATGGCAGGCGGTTTAGGTTATTTAATAACTGCTCACCCAGGGTTTTCCTTCTTAGAGTGGATAAGGTAGGCCAAGTCTCCCCCGTGTCCACAACTTTGGCTTAAATCGTTTAAGGATATTCCCATTTTATATACTCTCAACCATAACACTTTTCGTACTTATTGAAATAAGTTTGGTTGACCTTCTAAGACTACATACATACATACATATGTCGATACTACCCCACCTGACATCACCAACTTTAATGCCATCGGTGTTTAGGTAGAGTTTAAATCTAGTCAATAGCGCCAGATAGAAAAGAATCGGACTGTTACTTTCTTTTGTTAGCTCATCCTTCCAGTTACCTGGAACATCGCTGTGTCTAGGAACCCAGCATAGGGATAAGTCGTGTTTTTAGTAGCAGTCTTTGATTTTACCTTGACCCTCCAGTAGTAGGCTAGGTGTGTGCAAGGATAGCGCTTGAATTTGCGATTTTCTGGTTGACGTAACTTAGACACTCCTTAAACGATAATCTTCCATCTACCGGGTCTTCTAGATATAAAATGTGCGATTTGGATGTAATTTCATTACCGCCAGCTGTGAAGGTAATAGCATTTACCTTTACAGTAATAGCATTTTAAAATCATAAAATTTTGGACTGCTCAAGTATTGGGAGTAATTCGTCACAATTTCGGTAGTGAAAATCGAATACCATATGCATATAATGTTTCCTTCATGCCGTTTCAACTACCACTTGTACTGCATCGTTCGTTGAGTGTGCCTTCGCAAAACTGTATTGCTGTACCGAGAGTTCTAAATACCTCTTCTTCTGCTGCTACTTTAAGTCTATTGCAGACGATCGCTACGAGTGATCGCTACGACTAGGGCACATTTGGTAACTGGTAAGAGCATAAAGCAATTGCTCGAATCCGTATGAATAAGACTTTACTTTACTGCTGAAAGTTCGAATACTCGAGCTAAGCAATTGCTTGATATTTGGCAGCAAACGACATGTCAAAAGCCATTTATCTCGTGCGCGTTTATTCGGAATAAAATGAAACGCAATGAAATCATCAGACGCTGAAGTGGAGTAGTTTAAACCTTTCAATACGGATTTTTTTTTACAGTAGCAAAATCTTTTATTAGGTCCATTCGCGTACACAATCTAGAGCACTTTAAGGTACCCTAAAGTGTTCGAAGTGTATTCGCGTACTGAGCGAACATGACAGATAAAGAGAAAAATTGATAAGTAACGAGTTGCGAGTATTTCCTCTACGTGGTTGAATGTGCTCGAAGAATTTCTACCGGCACGAACGTAGAAACTGCCAAGTGGAATCAACTGATTGTCAAATGAGTCAAAGAGTTTTGGACTCCATTTCAAAAAGTCAATAGACATAAAAAATAGAGCAAAGCATCTTCAAGAAAATGCTGTGATGTGTGAATGTTCTCCCAAAACATTTCTTTTTAACTTAATATCAATCTTTTGGTTTTCACACGAGTTTAATTTGTTCATTATAATTTTTTTTAATAACAAATGGCTCGACATGACTTGGAATGGCTCGCTTTTCATTCGCGTACTTTTGCTTAGATTTTCCACTCTCTGAGAGTTTTTACTCTCATCATGTCATATTTGACAATTGATTAGTTTTTGACTCGGAAAGTACGCGTACGGACCTATTATATGTTGGTATGTTCGGTTGTTATAGTAAAAGTAGAATGGAAAATCTAAATAGAAAAAGGATATCTAAGGATAGAGAAAATGCCCTGGGACAATAATATCCCAAATGTCAGCGGGAAACCAATTAATGGTAAATACTTTCGTATGCGTCGTTTCCTGAAAAAAATTCAAGAATTAAATGCGCAATCAATGAGCACCTTATAGAAGTGTTTGCCTTTAAGTAAAACGAGAACACCTAATGGGACATACATATCTGTCCCGTCAGCATTGAAAGGGTTAAAGATTACATCTTTTGCACACTAGGAGCGCCACCGCATGTTTAATTTTCAGGCAAAAATTGATTTGTCAAATAATCCACATATCAACGTTCTTTTTTTTCCACTATGAAAATAGCAAGCGCGTGCTCATAGTAGTGTCCGATTCTTACTGACTAAAAAAAAAACACCACCCTTCGATATACATTTGTTAGATATCGCAACTAAGTAGTGACTTATCAACCAATTTTTCTATCACGAAATAAAAACGTTTGACAGGTTACTTTGCTGATCCTGCATGTTCCGCAATCTAGACGCGGTTAAAACGTATCTCGCCAAGTCGAAAGGTTTCGTCGTTGTCGTCGGCGCAATAAATTGCTCTCATACAAAATTTGTAGGACTGTGTTGTTGACATGTCCGATTAGTCGGTTTCTATGATTTCTCGCGAAGCTTCTAGTTTCAGATTCGATTATCGGAGTTCCGAGATCCCTGTGGATATCGTCGTTTCTACTATACCACGGTGCTTGGACAATTTCTCATAGCACTTTATTTTGAAAAGCTTGTAAAATATTTCCATTTGTTTTCTTGGTGCAACCACAAAGTTCTATACCGTAGGTCCACACCGGCCTTAGCACTTGCTTGTATAAAAGCAGTTTGTTCTTAGTACTGAGCTGTGAATGTTTTCCGAGTAACCAGTAGATTTCTCTATATTGGATTTCGAGTTCTTTACGTTTCATTTTCACGTGCGAATTCCATTTCAGCCTTGCGTCGAGTGTCATTTCCAGGTATTTGGCCTCGTTTGCAAAAGGTATTCGGGGCGAGTTTAGAAAAATTGGCAAGTTATTAGTTTTCTTATAAGTGAAATTCACGTGAACAGATTTAGATTCGTTGAGGGCGATCAGACAGTCCCTCGTCCATTCATTGCAGTTTTGCAGTCGTTTCTTCGATTGTTTTACCTACTGCTATTGCCATCTTCTTCCGGTATATCACGAGTATATAACAAATAGAGAAGCGACCCAAGATCGCCTCCTTGCGGTACGGCGGCCGAAATTTCTTTGAGCTCGAGTATTCGATTCCATGTCTAACACGAAAGAGTCTATTCCCGAGATATGATTCTAGAATATCGTATAAGCATACAGGGAGAACTTGTCGTAGTTTGAATTTCAAGCCATCCTTATCAAAGGCTTGCGAGACGTCAAGAAATACGCTTGAGCAAATCTTTTTTTCTTCAAGTGCTTTCTCGATAACGTCAGTAATTATATGCACCTGGTCAATCGTCGAATGCTTACTTCTGAACCCAAACTGGTGATCAGGGATAAGATTATTTTCTTCTATAACCAGTTGGAGACGCCTTAGTAATATCCTCTCGATCATTTTGGATAGGACTGAAAGAAGCGAAAATGGTCTATACAATTTTACCTCATTTGGCGGTTTTCCTGGTTTTAAAACCATTATGACTTCCGCAACTTTCCATTGGCTCGGCACGTGTTTTAGTCTGAGCACAGAAATATGGAGAAGCTTAATCAATGCTTTTTTAGGTACAACTTTTAGAATTTCTCCGGTAATCAAATCATAACCAGGAGATTTCTTAGGTTTTAGATTCTCGATCTCATGTTTGAGTTCCCTTAGCGTTGCACTTGTGAGTGTTAAATCGTCCGATGGTATATCCAGCCTGGTGATGATGTCGTAAAACACTTGACCATCGTACGGTTAAAAGGTTTCTTCCAGATGGAACGCAAAGACGTCCGCTTTTTCTTTATCTTGTCCATTCATTTTGATTTAACTTAATTAGCGGTGCGGGGACTTTGGGCCTTTTGGTGCCCTTTACAGCTTTCCAAAGAGAATAATTGGAATCTTTTTTCGCTGTTAAACTTTCAAGGTAAGAGGGTATTGCACGATTCTTAAAATCCTTAATTGTCTTCTTCAACAAATTGCACAGACGATTCAAGTGTGCTTTATGCTGCGGAGCACGACTCTGTTGCCATTTTTTACGCGCTTTCTTTTTTCTTTGAGCAATTCTTTTATTTCCGGAGGATATCGTAAACCGTATCTGTCCGGCGTTTTCCTTGGATTGGGAGTATTATTCCTTCGCTCAGTTCAACATTATTTCCAATTTCGTTCCTAAAGCTTTCCCCGTTCGATGCAGTCTTTAATAAACAAGGATGATCCGCCTCTCGATTTTCCTGAAGGGTGATAAGCGTGGTAATCATTATAGCCTTTTATTTTTAAATGCGATTCCTTTTTTTTTAATTGGGTTTCAGAAATCAAGCAAATATCAATATCCTTTTCTCGCATGAATATTTCCAATTCATCAAGTTTTTGCAAAAGTCCGTTTGCATTCCAAGTACATATTTTTAACATTTGTTTTTCATTCATATTCTAAATGAAGTACGCGTTTTCCGTGAATTATTTTCAAGCTTAACCAGCCTATCGAGAATTATTTTATTTATTTTGATTTGTTCTTCGAATTTCATGAGAGTAACTGAGAAAACATGAGAGACAGGGTCCGTCGAAATTTCAACGTTTTTTGGTTCTTCGGATGCCGCGGCCTGAGCGTAAGTCTGCACTCCTGTTGTCCGAGGGTCATTACCCGGTGGTTTTTCGAATGGTAGCTTTTCAGTACCGTTTGTTTTAAGAACAGAGGTCGACAACTTTTCTTTTGTCACACTTTCCCTCACCCTTTTGCGTTCTGAACCCGGCAGTTTTAGTTTGCCTACTTTCTCCTGCGCGATCTTACGCTTTGGCTTAGTTTGCAGTTTTGATTTTGCATTTAGGGGCTTAAGGACCGCATCTCTCCGTTTTTGCAACTCTTTTTTCACAGCCTCTATAATTCGCCGGGTGCTTTCCCCTACAATTACCACAGGTTGCAGAGGTTTGTTTGTTCACTCCACAAACTTGGGAGAAGTGATTTCCGGAGTATTTCACACATTGCGGTTCTTTTTTGCAGTACATTTGCGTATGATTAAATCCTTGGCAACGTTTGCACTGCGGAATCATTCTTAAATTTCTACGCATGGGCTTGAGAAGGTAAGCATAGAAAACGGAAGTCCACGCCTTACCAAGACGTCTTTATCTATTTTCATTTGTTGTTTTTCCTTCTTGATGATATTTGATATTTATTGGATAAAGTATAATTTCACATTAAGATTAATCTTATATTCTGTGATTGGCTTAAGAAAAACAATTTAAGATACATACAATAATCGGTATTTACTTATAAATGAATTTCGGTTTCGAGTTTGCAAATTTAAGAAGAGGAAAAATTAGATTCAAATTATCGTATAAAGTTCTAAGTTTACAATATTTATTGCTGAAAATTTAGCAAGCCTTATCATCTAATCTTATGCAATCCTAGCGAAGTACTTAAAAAGATCAGTTTTAAATGTGTTTGCGTTTGTGATTCTCCTAAGGTGTGCGGGTAATGAGTTCCACTGGCGTGTAATATGGACAAAAAATTTACGTTCGGATTGTAAACAGGTAAACCTCGGTTGTATAAAACGGTTGTTCTTTGGGAGTGAGAACGATTAAGCCTGTTGTACAAATAGTCAGGTTGATGTGATTGCATGATGCCATAAAGTAATATCAGTGATCTAAATGTAACTAGATCATCAAATCTCAAACCTGTTATTTGCCTGGAGTAAGCAGATATATGGTCGAAATATTTTTTATTAAATACATATCGAGCTAAATTATTGTAAATTAAGTTCAGTTTCCGCTTAGTGTTGTAATCAACACTACAAAACACTTCACAGCAGTACGTGAGGATAGGCAAGAGTAAAGATTTTACGAGTAGCATTTTGGTAGCGGTTGGAATAGATCTTTGAGTACGCCAAAGCAATCGAAGACCATTATAGACTTTTCCAACTGTTGTTGCTATGTGATCTGTCCAGGTTAGATTTTCATTAAAGACGAGACCCAAGTTTTTTGCAGTATGGACGTATTTTATTGCTGATATTCCTAGTATTAGGGGTGGAAAGCTGGAGGTGTCTAAGCGATGTTTGTATATGCATAATGTTTTTGACTTCCCAGGATTTAAGGACAGGTTGTGCTTAAGTGCCCACTGTTGAATAACTTTTAAATCCTCATTAATTTCACCTAATGCACTTGCAATATTAGTCAACGGGCAACTCCGGTATAACTGGACATCATCAGCGAACATGTGAACTGAACAATGTCTGACCAATCCAGGAAGTTCATTCACATACAAGGAGAACACTAGTGGGCCAAGGACAGAACCCTGGGGTACACCTGCTGTTATCTTAAGAAATGAAGACAATCTATCGCCCACTGCCAGTTAAGTAGGAGTACAATAGTCTTACTGCAGATTTAGAGAGTCCAAAGTTATTTGACAGCTTTTTGCAGAGTACAAGGTGGTCTACAGTGTCAAATGCTTTAGAGAAATCAAGCAAAAATGTACAACATCTATTATCCATAGCTTTACGAATGTCATGATATTAATGGAATCAAGAATTTTAAAGGGTGCATGAGGGGTTGAGTCCCCTTGCAACTACACGTTGTGGCCTTTATGACTTGATTTCAAAAGTATACCACTGAATCTTTTCGGTATTTAACTTTTGGGACACAGCTCGGTAGTCATTGTAGTCATCGACGTTCATTTTTTACACATTATCCCTCAAAGATGTAACCTTATATTTCAATGTAAACGTTCCTTTAAGGAGGCTTTGCAACTTATTATATTCCGTTACCACACGATGTTTATTGGTGGGGGTGGACGATGCCCAGGTCCACCCCGGACTGTAGCACCATCTAAGTAAGTAAGTAAGGACGATATTGCGCTCGAAGTTGCTTTTCTTGCGGTTCTTTGTGATTTTTTTCTTTGAGAGGCTCGACTTCGGGCGATGAACCGGCTCTCCGTTTCTTATTAGGTTTTTTCTTTTGGGACCCGATGCGTTTCGCGTGCTAGCTCCTCTTCGTCGGTGTGATATTCCCGACTAGCTAAGCGTGCTGGAGTACATTCGCGTTCTTTCTGGATATGTGTGTTCCTTAGGGACTTATTTTCTTCTTTTAATAAGTCTATCTCTTTCTTAAGGTCTTGATGGAGTAGATCCATTTCGTTAAGCTTGATTTGGAGTGTTTTATTTTCTTCCTCAAGACTTATATTTCGGTGAGTTGTAAATTTCGTGGGCTGGTGCTCTCGGTGGACTTCTTTTCCCGGAGTTATTTGATCTTGGTGGAGTAGATCGAGATACCCTTGAACTTTTTGAATACAAATCCATTTCCAATAAAATTTATTTGCTTATTTTTTTTAAAGGAAATGCATGGAAACTAAAATCGGATAACAATTCAATCGAATTGATTTATCACTTATGTCTTAAAAGTGGGCGCCGTGGCACAGTGGTTACTGTGTCCGACCACTACGCGTGAAGTACAATATTAGAATCCGTCTGACAAACATCCAAGAGTATTGTTGTCACGAAAAAGCTTATCAAATAAAAATAAAAATTGCTCTTCCGATACGCCACAAAACTGTAGGTCTCTTCCATTCGTGCAAAAAATATAACGCACCTACACGAGTGGTTGCAAGAATCTAGGCCAATGTTCTTCATGGGCTATTGCGCCAAATATGTATGTATGTATGTATGTCTCAAGAGTATGTAGCAAATGCTCTTAGTCAGCCAAATAGCAGACTTGGTATTTTCCTAGCAAATGCTTAGTTTTATATCTGCCGCCAGGCACATCAAAATGTCTAAGTTTTTTTTTTCGATGTTTTTGCAATTTTTTTTTGCCTATCACCTTTGTACCGTAATTACAAAAAAAAAAAAATCAACTAAATTGGTTGAAAATTGTGGGCGGTAGAGGGAAACATACGCATTTTGAAACTTAGTTTTATATGTATATGCACTAAACCACCCACATACGCAATCTCAGCATACGCGATTAAGTTTTTCCGAAATTCCCTCTACATACACGGTACTTATACGCAATTCAACGTGATTCAATTCGTGTTGGGGAAAATGAAAACATAAAAAAAATCATTTTTATTAAATTTTATTACTGTTTTTAAGTTTCTTCTTAAAAACAAACAAACTGAATAAAATATTTATTTTAAAATTGCTTGTCTTGGAACGCATATCTATATGTACGTACATATTTTCATACAGTTTTAAGTCTCAACATACGCGAATTCGTCATACGCTGTGTTTTTTTTTGGAACGCAACCCTCGCGTATGTGGGGGGATTGCTGTATAGATTCATACCAGTTTGAGCTAACTCAATTTTTGAACATAGCTAAAGTTAGTTTTTTATCTTTCAAAAGTAAGTAAATGCTACAAATGGTAACTTTTTTTTAGAAATTGCTTCATGTTTTAGCAAAGTCAGTTTTTATTAATACCACCCAATGTGTGAAGTGTTCTGCTGATTCTTCTGGCTTAAACATTTCGTGTGATGAAACCATCAGAAACATTAACATTGATAACTTTAAGGAATTCATAGATAGTTTTCATTTAAGAAATAAATTCTCATTCTGGTAATGTTTGTAGATATCTCTGAAGAACCTTTGAAATAAAGTTAAAAAGCAACAAGTGAATTTGAAATTAAAGTACACAGGAGTTTCATTACTGAATACTGACCTACAGTTTTAATTTCAAAAGGTAGCTTCAGGCAACTTTGGCTCGTTCTCTAGACGTTAAAAAATACAGTTACACAGTATTGAAATTAATCCATTCAATATTGTTATTAGAATTAAAATTTTTTTGGGAAATATTACTATTTTAGCACATCTAAAAAGCGTAGATTTTAGTAGCAACACTACAAAAGCAAAGTACTATAAACACAACATAATATTGTAATTCAATACCTTCTAATAATTTAAAAATAATGTTCTAACGAACTTAATGAGAATGCTTGAAATACAAATCAATTGAAGCTTGTATGAATAAAATGTGAGGTCGTAAATCGGCGCTTGCAAAGAAGAAAATAATATGAATATACTTTTTTTTAAATAAATGTTTCCGCAATGTTAATAATGTATACAGATGTATATGTTATAAATTAGACACTTACAATTAATATAAATTTTGCATGTTATTGTGTGTATGTATGTGCATGTTTAATATATATAAACTGCATAAAAAATATCAGGTGCGATATTGAAGAACAATCATAAAATTTAGGTAATAAGACCACGTCTTAACAATGCATTAATATAAGTATTTGAATAGTTAGATTTTTAAGATGTAACAAAGATATTTACCATAAAAGAGTATGTAACGAAGTGAAATCTTAAAAATATTTGGTATTCGCTGAATTTAACGAAAGTTTAGAATGATAAAAGAAAATCTTTTGCATCGCATCAATAGACGTTAACTATTAGTCTAAAAAACACAATTTTTGTTCTAAATTCTTAGCGCATTCACTTCCAAGTTAATATCGACCTAATGCAACAATCTACTTATTTGCATCTGCATATATGTACTGATTTCAATCAAAATTGATATTATGATTATGGAGAAACTAAACAAATCTATTTTCGTGTTTCTGTCTATTTGTTTTTCTCTTCTCTACCTAGGTCTACTGCCTAAAAGACTGTAAGGATTTACTTTAGACTTTATATCGTGGCTCGTTTGACCTTATTCTTCGGCTGTATCATATATTTGAGCCAGCTTGGGCTCATATTATTGGATGACATACCAAATTACTGTCTCAAATTCATATATTGCTACTTTTCTAAAGTCCGTTTTGAAAATCCTCACTATTTCTCGACTGGTTTATTTACTTAATTAAACGGCGCTACAGTTCGAGACTTACCTAGGCTTCAACCAACAAGCCTCTCCATTTACCTCGGTCTTTAACTAATTGCCTCCAGTTGTACATTCCAAGTTAGCTGACGTCCCCTTGAACTTGTGCGCGCCACCTACGTCAAGAAGACCCTCTATTGCGTCGCCCTTCCGACATAGATTCGAAGACTCTGCGGGCCGGAGTGTTGGTGACCATTCGCTCTACATGTCCTAGCCATCTCAAACGTCCAACACGTAGTTTCTTTTTTCAGTGCGATGTCGCTGTGCACTTCGTATAGCTCGCCATTAAATCTTCTCCTCCAAACCTCGCCAACACAAACGGGGCCGAATATCTTACGAAGAATTTATCTCTCGGAGCGACCAATGATATCTTTATCCGCTTTCAATAAAGTCCATGTTTCAGCGCCGTAAAGCAGGACGGACTGGGATGATCAGGGTCTTATACAGAGTCTCCTTAGTTGTTCGAGATAGGCCTCTGCTATAGAACTGCCTTATTAGCCCAAAAAAAAAAAAAAAACAACGATTGGCAAGAGTTGTTCTTCGCTTGATTTTTGCGCTGGTATCATTGTCAGAAATTAACAGTATAATATGTAGTAGAGCCAAGGTAGACTACCTTCAATTGTAGCTGCCGACTATGACCTTCTGTTCAATTCGTCGGTATTCATTGTCCCTTCTTGCTGACAGTATACACTTGATTTTGCCTTTGTTTACCGCTAAGACCGTTTTGAGCGCTTCTGCTTCAATGCTTGTAAACGCATCGGTGACAACCCTCTCAGCTCTTTCAATTATGTGAATATCGTCGGCATTTGCAAGCAGTTGAACAGACATTTCATAGATTGTGGCTCCTGTGTTGGCTTGTGAGTTCGGCACAATAAGTTCAAGTGCAATATTAAAGAAGTCACAAGACAGCGCGCCATCTTGTTTAAAAAGTTTTTTGACACCAAATGTCTTGGTGATTTCATTACTGACCTTGTAATTAGCGCAATCAAGGGGTTCTTCTTTCTTTTGGATCTCGGCCACTTTGGTTCAAAATGATCATATTGTAATATCTTGATAACATTATGACATACAAAAGGGCGTGGTATGTAAAGTTTCATAAGACAAAAAAATCGTTTGCTTATTGAGAGATTGGATTTGGGACGGTTTTGCTTACATTTTAGTTTTGAATAATTTGCAAAGAAAGCGCAGCAAATAGAGGTGCAATTACGTGCAGCCCAGTCATACCCTTTAGTTTATTTCCATCGTAGAGCAGTTGATGTATTTGTTATATAGACGTCTTATGTCTAGCGTTTATATCTTATTTCATAGGATATCGGTGAGCTTACTTCCTTACTTAGGTGGCGCTACAGTCCGGGGTCGACCTGGGCATCAACAAACAGACCTGCCCAACCAGCCCGGTTACGAAGCAGCTGCCTTCAGGTGCGCACGCCAAGTTGGTTGAGGTCCCCCTTCACTTGCTTGCGCCACCTACCGCGAGGTCATCCTATACTGCGCCGTCCATCCGGGGTGGACGCGCAGTCTTTCTTAGTGGGAACGTTGGGCTCCATCCGCTCTAAATGACCCAGCCATCTTAGTCGCTGTATGTGAACTCTTTTGGCTAAGCCAATGTCATTACATAGGCCGTGTAGTTCGGCATTATACCTTCTGCACCACTCGTTGTCAATGCAGATGGGACCAAAGATCCCTTAAAGAACTTTTCTCTCAAAATAACCAAGGGCATCCTCATCCGATTTTGACTAAGTCCATAGATCTGCGCCATACAGCAGGACTGGGATGATTAGTGTCTTATAAAGAGTTACCTTAGTAGTTCGAGATAGGGTTTTGTTACTCAATTGTTTTCTCAGACCATAAAAATAGCGATTGGCAAGAGTGATCCTTCGTCTGATCTCCCCATTGGTGTCATTTGCGAAGCTCACCATAGAGCCTAGGTAGACAGTCCTTCACTAGCTCAAAATTATATCTGTCTATTGTAGCGTTCTGTCCAAGACGTCGATGTTGGGTGTCCTTTTCTGTAGACCGCATATATTTTGTTTTGTGATAATTGACCACTAGGCCCATCTTCGCTGCCTCGATCTCAATACTCACAAACGCCCCACTGACGGCCCGCTACTCGAAAGCGAGTAGTTGTACAGGCTTGTAAATGATTGTACCTACGGTGTTGGCTTCTGAGTTCTTAAAAGCATTATGTTAAGGAGATCGCATGATAGCGCGTCACCTTGTCTAAGAGCTTTCCTGTCAACTAACGGTTCGGTGGTGATTTTTTTTACTTTGATAGAGCAGCGAGAGTTCTCCATCGTCATCTTGCACAGACGGACGAGGTTGGCAGGGATGTCGATACTAAACATGGGTCTATATAACCTCACTCTGTACACACTATCATAGGCAACTTTGAAATCGATGAAGAGGTGATGCGTATGGATATTATATTCATGGAATTTTTTCCAAGATCTGCCTTAGAGTGAATATTTATTTGGTCAATGAGATAAAACTTAATATTCTCATTTAAAAAAAAAAAGAAGCCTTTCTGGACAGATTTTCTTATTAAAGTGTGAATGTAAATGATAATTTTCTTCTTTCAGTAGAAAGAGCAGAGTTTCATGAGGAGAAAGATGCTGATCTTTACTCACAATTTTCTGCAAACTATAAAGTCTGGTGCTCTGATCTCGAATGAATAAACTAGTTGCATATAGGCACATACGCACACATACATTATGGATATATTAATCCGCGACTTTAATTGCTGGCAAGTAAATAATAGCGCAAAAGCAACTAACATATCGTGGACTGTTGATCCCTGCAATTACTATCTTTGATTTCAAAACTAAATACTCCCTTTCTATTCTATGTAAAGGGAAGTGGAAGGAATATTCTCGAATATGTAAAAAACTGATTATTTTTCAATGATTTCACTTTTTTACCATATACTGAAACCATTAAAAAAAACGAAATTTGTAACAGTCAAAGGATTAACCAATTTGAAAGACCAAATAATATGAATTACGCTTAGCTCTGACATCAGTAAAAAGATATACAAATTTTCAATTAAGTAATTAAAACATTAGTAAAACAAATTAAAATCCAAAAAGGAGGAACATTTATTAATCTTGTACTTAATTAGTTTATGTCCCTTTGGAAATATTAGAAATATTTTCATGTTAATTTGAACTCCTTTTGATGAAAAAATTCTCAAAGACTGCTAAATTGCAAAATCTGTGATATTTTTGCAGTCACTACTCAAATTCAAAATAAAAAAAACCTAAGGACTAATGTTGAATAAAAAAAATTACAAGTTTAATTAAATTCAATTTAATAAAAGCAAATATATTTATAACAATCAGAAATCATAAATGTGAATAAATTAAATATTTTTTTTCTTATTATTAAAGCGAAAAGCAGATTGCAAAAGCCAAAAATGGGCTACATCTAATTTAAGACTTGTTCTAAGACTGTAGCTGCTGATGTTGCATTATGTAAAATAGGCCAAGCTTTTGGCGGTTGATTGTGTTGGTGGCATATGTAATCTGTTTTATGCTAAACACCTAGTTTAGATAGGCAACTTCTTTGTTTTTAGTGAAATGGAAATGAAAAAGTTAAAAATTTTTTTTTTCAATATATACTTGTAGTACTCAGTTCAATCCAGAAAAGAAAAACAAAAAATTTACGAAAATTACTAGTGGATAAAAATTTAGTTTTAATAAAACTCACATAGATTAATTGCAGTTAGTATTTGTTTTACATCTGTTTCAATTTTCGGTAAAACCAATGTTCTAGATTTTGAAATACTACTTCTAATAGAACTAACAACCAAATTATTGAGAAAATTTAATAAATGTGTTTTAATTAGTGTTAAAAATTTCAGTGTCAACAATTTTAAAAATAAACCAAAACAAGTTAATTCTTTCCATTTACACACTTTATTTATTTGTATTCGTTGCGTATATATCCGTATAGATACATTTGCATAGGTACGTATATAACATACAAATATTTTCCAATAGAAAAAGGTGATGCTGTTTCTTAAGATGCGGCTAACCATGTGGTTATAGGTTTGAAAGATGTTGTATTCGAATTGTTTGTTTGTAAAGAAGTATTATGGTTTGTATTAAAGTAAAATATTGCAAGGAAATGAACAATTTGAAATCACTCTAATATGTAGTCTCTATGGCGTTCTTCATTTGGAAAAGCATGCGAGAGTGAGACCGATTTATTTACAATAAATCTGTTTTAAAGGTTGTTGCGAGGTTGTATTCTGGTTCCTTGTTCACTTGTTAATATCTCCTTAATTTTTTTTCATAATAATAAATGATACTACAAGAGAACATTTCCTACTAACTTGGTGGACAAATCTAATCACTCTACTGTTTGCCACTTAACCGAACAAATCATTTTTTCACCGAAGTTCACCTAATTCAAACATGAGCCACTTTTCATGTTCAAAATAGATTGTATAAGTAACAACACTTAAGGCTGAACTATAACTGAATTAACCCTTTGAACACTGCCATACGTAATGATGCGAATCTGAATTTGCATATTGCACTCATAGTTACCTTTTGCTCTGTTTCGTCAAGTTTTCGTTCACTTTTGATTCCGTACGTAATGAGCGGTTTCATTCTCTCATTACGTACGGAGCAACAAGAGTTATATAATATATCTGAGGTAATTTTGTGTTTTTATTTATGTTTTATAAAAATAGGTAAATGAAATGAAATTCGGAAAAAAACAATTCAACTGAGACAGACAAAACGATTTGACATATGATCGCGATCGCTTAATGTAATTATGGTTACTGCTTGGTTTTGACAGTACGCGCGCTGAATGTTCGTTCAATTATGACACTAGTTAACGCACATTTAATGCAATTATGGTTGGCCCTTTAGTTTTGTAGCAAGTACTAGGAACACTAAATAAATAAATATTTGGCGCAACAGCTCTTTAAGTGTCAGGGCCTAGCTTCTCGCAATCACATACGTATATTACGTATGTTGTGTGCGTTATATTCTTCACACGAATGGAAGGGACCTACAGTTAAGTGCCGTATCCGAAGGGCAATTTGTTTTGAGAAGCTTTTCCGAGACAATAAAAAAAACTTTTTGGTGTTTTCTGGGGTTCGAACTTAGAACCTCACGCGCAGTGATTCTTATTCCTGTTCCAGGCGGCGGCGGACGAATTCCCTAGACGAAATCAACGGTAGCGTCTATAGTTCCAGTTAGGTTGAGCTTAGTGAATACCTTGCGCGAGCTGCTTTGACGTATTCGGATCACAGGTCGGTAAGGAATTTCCAATGTTGGGCAGGACATTGGAATAGAGATGGTGGCGGAGGAGCCTTTAATGGGCCAACGGCAGCGCTCATACTCCCGTAGTGGACTACTGGCACCGGTGTTCCCGGCCCCTCGTCCTAGGGGATTAATTAAGGAACTGGCCCTTCAGGTTGGGGGTTGTGCCGTCGGGGTAACTTCCCTACCACGTAAAAAATCGATGGTTCCGAAACAACCACAAGCCTCGGATAAGGATGACTCAACTAATGACGGCCCCAGCAAACGAAATAAGAACAACGACCTTCGGATCTGTACGTGGAATGTTCTGTCCCTTTACAGACCACGTGCAGCCGAACAACTAGCAGAGGCCCTAGACTGCTATAAAGCAGATATTACCGCCATCCAGGAAGTGCGATGGAATGAGCCGGGCAAAAAGAGCATGAAAAACTGTGACATCTACTACGGTGATTGCTACGCTTATTCGGATGCGGATTTGTCATACGCGGCAGACTTAGGCAAGAAGTCTTAAGCTTGCAACACGTAAACGAGCGTATTATGACTATCCGGATCAAGGCTAAATTCGCTAACATAAGCCTTATATGTGTTCATGCCCCCACAGAAGAAAAGGACCCTGCCACCAAAGAGTGTTTCTACGAGCTCCGACGTTAAAATCATATTGGCCTATTTAAACGCGAAAATAGGAAAGGAGGACGTCTTTGGTAAGGCAGTCGGTAAGCATAGCCGACGACACCACGTCTGATAACGGACTTAGGCTAATTGATTTCGCCGTGGAGCAAAATGTCATCATAGCAAGCACATGCTTTCCTCGTCTCAATATCCATAAGCATGCATGGCGGTCCAATGATCATGTAACGATCAACCAAGTTGATCATATTGCGATCGACGCAAGGCATGCCTCCAGTATTCTGGATGTCCGGACCTTCCGAGCGGCCAACATAGACTCGGATCATTACCTTATTGTAGCCAAGGTACGAATGCGGATATCCCAATCTGAGCAACCAAGAAGAATTACTGCGCGAAAATTTAACGTCGAAAAGCTACAATCACAAGAGACCGCCAGACTCTTCGCTGAACGCGTATCCCGAAATCTCTCAGTCACCCCTATGCCGCCAGCATTAAGTGAGGAAGACCAGTGGCAACGCTGCCAACATGCCATCAGAAACGCCGCGACTGATGTGCTGGGTCTCTCTCGCCCACCACCGCGAAACCCCTGGTTTGACGAAGAATGCCGGCGAGTGCATGCAGCAAAACAAGAGGCATACAAAGCGGCGCGCAAAGGAAAACGAGAGCTGCTCGTGAGCTCTACGAGCAAAAGAAACGGGAAGAACATCGGCTTCTCAAAAGAAGAAGAAAGAGCATGAGAAGCGCGTTTGAGAATATCGAGAGTTTATACTCCAGGAACAATGTACGGAAGTTTTACCAAAAGGTAAAAAGAACGTATCAGGGAAGCAATACCCGTACAGAAACTTGTAGAGATGAAAATGGATACCTCGTAGTAGAATCACAGTCGGTGTTGAGAATATGGAAAAACTACTTCTGCAGACTGCATAACGGCGACGGAGACCAACATTCCGCTGTCAGGCAGAATGAACCATTCAACATAGACAATGATAGTCAAAATTCCGTCCACCTGACCAAAACGAAGTGAGGATAGCAATATCCAAGCTAAAATCGAACAAGGCTGCTGGACCTGACGGCTTACCGACCGAACTTTTCAATGCAGCTGGGGATGAATTGGTAGAGTGTATACACCAGCTCATCTCTAAGATTTGGTCAGACGAGTGCGTGCCCGATCCACAAGAAAGGAGACCCCTCAACTGCGCCAATTATAGAGGCATCAGTCTTCTGAACATCGCATACCAAATCTTTTCCGCGATATTGTGTGAACGCCTGAAACCTTTCATTAACAGCCCGATTGGACCCTATCACTGCGGTTTCAGGCCAGGAAAGTCCACCATCGATCAAATCATCACACTTCGGCAGATCTTGGAGAAAACCCAAGAATTCCAAATCGATACTCACCACCTCTTTATCGATTTCAAGGCCGCCTATGACAGCATCTATGGAGAAGAGCTTTATAGAGTTGTGTCTAGTTTTGACATCCCTACCAAACTTGTCCGTCTGTGCAGGCTGACGATGGAGAACGCTCGCTGCTCCATTAAGGTCAGTAATGATCTCACCGAGACCTTTGATGTCAAAAAAGGTTTTATACAAGGTGACGCGCTGTCATGTAACTTCTTTAATATTGTACTTGAACGGATTGTGTGGAACTCACAAGCCAACACCGGAGACACAAACTATTACAAGTCTGTACATCTGCTTGCATACGCCGACGATGTAGACATTATTGGAAGAAATCAGTGGGCTGTCACTGGAGCGTTTGCAAGCATTGAGGCGGAAGCGGCCAAAATGGGTTTAGCGATACACGACGGTAAAACCAAGTATATGCTGTCAACAAGAAGGGACAGCCAACACCGATGAATTGGACAAAACGTCACCGTGAGCAGCTATAACTTCGAGGTAGTAAAGGACTTTGTCTACCTTGGCTCTGCTATAAATTCTACAAACAAGATCAGCGCAGAAATCAAGTGAAGAATAACTCTTGCCAATCGCTGTTTTTTTGGGCTTATAAGGCAATTCAACAGTAAAGCCCTATCTCGAACAACTAAAGACCCTGATCATCCCAGTCCTACTTTACGGCACTGAAACATGGACTTTATTAAAAGAGGATGAAGATATCCTTGGTCGCTTTGAGAGAAAAATTCTTCATAAGATTTTCGGTCCCGTTTGCGTTGACGGGTTTTGGGAGGAGAAGATTCAATCACGAACTATACCCAGCTGTACAGCGACATCGACCTAGTCAAAAAACTACGTATTGAACGTCTGAGATGGCTAGGACATGTAGAGCGAATGGACACAAACGCTCTGACCCGCAGAGTCTTCGAATCTAACCCCGTGGGACGACGCAGTAGAGGGAATCATCGCCGTAGGTGGCGCGCAAAAGTTCAAGGGGACCTCGACCAACTTGGAGTGCGCAACTGGAGGCAATTAGCTAAAGACCGAGCTAAATGGAGAGGCTTGTTGGTTGAGGCCCAGGTTCACCCCGAACTGTAGCGCCACCTATGTAAGTAAGTATCTCACTCGTAAATCCTTAAACGTTATATCTGCTGGTTAAATCTATTGCCTCGTTTCTCCCTTGTGTGAAATACTTACTTGCTGAGATTCCATTCATCAGGCATACACTCGTCTGACCAAATATTAGAAATGAGTTGGTGTATGCACTATACCAATTCATCCCCAGCTGCCTTGAAAAGTTCGGCCGGTAAGCCGTCAGGTCCAGCAGCCTTGTTCGATTTTAGCTTGGATATTGCTATCCTCACTTCGTTTTGGTCAGGTGGACGGAAATTTTGACTATCATCGTCTATGTTGAATGGTTCATTCTGCCTGACAGCGGGATGTTGGCCTTCGTCGCCGTTATACAGTCTGCAGAAGTAGTTTTTCCATATTCTCAGCACCGACTGTGATTCTACTACGAGGTTTCCATTTTCATCTCTACAGGTTTCTGTACGGGTATTACTTCTCTGACACGTTCTTTTTACCTTTTGGTAAAACTTCCGTACATTGTTCCTGGAGTATAGACTCTCGATATTCTCAAACGCGCGCTTCTCATGCTCTTTCTTCTTCTTTTGGAGAAGCCGATGTTCTTCCCGTCTCTTTTGCTCGTAGAGCTCACGAGCAGCTCTCGTCTTCCTTTGCAGCGCCGCTTTGTATGCCTCTTGTTTTGCTGCATGCACTCGCCGGCATTCTTCGTCAAACCAGGGGTTTCGCGGTGGTGGTCGAGCGAGACCCAGCACATCAGTCGCGGCGTTTCTGATGGCATGTTGGCAGCGTTGCCACTGGTCTTCGGTACTTGATGCTGGCGGCAAAGGGGTGATTGAGAGATTTCGGGATACGCGTTCAGCGAAGAGTCTGGCGGTCTCTTGCGATTGTAGCTTTTCGACGTTAAATTTTCTCACAGTAATTCTTCTTTGTTGCTCAGATTGGGATATCCGCATTCGTACCTTGGCTACAACAAGGTAATGATCCGAGTCTATGTTGGCCGCTCGGAAGGTCCGGACATCCAGAATACTGGAGGCATGCCTTGCGTCGATCGCAATATGATCAATTAGGTTGATCGTTACATGATCATTGGACCGCCATGTCTGCTTATGAATGTCGAGATGAGGAAACCATGTGCTTGCTATGGTGACATTTCGCTCCACAGCGAAATCAATTAACCTTAGTCCGTTATCAGACGTGGTGTCGTGTAGGCTATGCTTACCGACTGCCCTACCAAAAACGTCCTCCTTTCCTATTTTAGCGTTAAAATCGCCCAATACGATTTTAAGGTCGTATTTAGGACATTGCTCGTATGTTTTGTCGAGGAGCTCGTAGAAACACTCTTTGGTGGCAGGGTCCTTTTCTTCTGTGGGGGCATGAACACATATTAGGCTTCATTTTCATTTTCAATGGACCGCTAATCCTTCATGAGGGTCGCGGGGGTAGGATGCTCAGGTGGACTCTCCATCCTTCTCGATCCTCCGCCATTGACTCCAATTCATCAGGGAGAGGCTCATATTAGGCTTATGTTAGCGAATTTAGCCTTGATCCGAATAGTCATAATACGCTCGCTCACGTGTCGGAAGCTTAAGACTTCTTGCCTAAGTCTGCCGCGTATGACAAATCCGCATCCGAATAAGCGTTGCCTGTTGCCTCTGTAGCAATCACCGTAGTAGATGTCACAGTTTTTCATCCTCTTTTTGCCCGGCCCATCCCATCGCACTTCCTGGATGGCGGTAATATCTGCTTTATAGAAGTCTAGGGCCTCTGCTAGTTGTTCGGCTGCACGTGGTCTGTAAAGGGACAGAACATTCCACGTACAGATCCGAAGGTCGTTGTTCTTATTTCGTTTGCTGGGGTCGTCATTAGTTGAGTCATCCTTATCCGAGGCTGTTGGTTGTTTCGGAACCATAGGCTTTTTACGTGGTAGGGAAGTTACCCCGACGGCACAACCCCCAACCTGGAGGGCCAGTTCCTTAATTATTCCCCTAGGACGAGGGGCCGGGTACACCGGTGCCAGTAGGCCACTACGGGAGTATGAGCGCTGCCATTGGCCCATTAAGGGCTCCTCCGCCACCATCTCTATTCCAATGTCCTGACCAACATTGGAAATTCCTTATCGACCTGTGATCCGAATACGTCGAAGCAGCTCGCGCAAGGTATTCACTAAGTTCAACCTAACTGGAACTATAGACGCCACCGTTGACTCCGTCTAGGGAATTCGTCAGCTGCCGCCTGGAACAGGAAGAAGTGCTCTAGTGAGAAAAGCACTCTTCCCCCCCTCTCTCATCTGCTGCCACCAAGAATCCGCCAAACGGGGTTGGTTACCCATTTCTTGGATTAAGGTACTAGGCACCCGGCTGTCACCGCGTGGAGGTTGAGAGTAGGAGTTGGTAGGCCTCAGCTGAGTGAAAACGCTTGTGTTTTCATATGATCGCATGCACTACCGTTTTGACCGTTTGACTTGTGTGATATAGCGAAGTATAAGTATTCCAAAATAGATCGCCGATTTTTAATTGTAGTTGACAGGTGTTTCAGCTGATACTAAGAGCTCAACTCAATTTTTTTGTGTATATTCGGCCAAACTATCATTTTTATAAGCTGTGTAACTATTTAGTTCGAAGACGTACTAATAAAGCAGACAATTTTAGTGTTAGCCGGAATGCACCACGAGGAGGTAAAGCCTGCGTAGCATTCCGCACCCTTGGCAGGTACTTTTCTAAGCCCCGGTATTTATATGAATACTAATGGAGCTGTCGAATTAATCCAAGTTGCTTTATAAATCTTAGAACTGCCGTTGGGTTACCTTATTTCTTCAACACCTCCCTGTAAACTGTGTTTGTCGTTTTTCCCTCAGGCTGTAGAATGGACAGACTGCGAGGTGAGCAAACTCTCGAGTATGCCACATATAGTTGGCCATGAGAGAAGCAGTCTGCCCTTAAATCAACCCCAGCCTTCTTTAAGGACTGACCCTGAGCCTTATTTATCATCAGGGTTAGGATTTTGTTGACATAAAAAAGTAAAAAAAGGCAAAACAAAGCACTTAAAAAGGCAAAAAAAGGCATTTATTAAAAAATAAGAAAAGGAAAGTAAATGCATATTTAGTTATAGTAGCAATGAACTACCAAAAGCTTTTTGAAATTTTCTGGTAAAAATCTTCTCTGGTTGTTTCTTAGAAGTGCCTTTAATGAGCTAAATGACCTTTCTACTTCAGCTGAAACGAGTGGAGCCCATTTAAAACTTTCAACATTATTAACACTAATATTTTCTGGAAGTTTGGAATCCAAGTCGCCGTTCATTATAAAAAAGGGCAGTAAACTTCTTCAGGACTTCCTTTGCAATCGCCCCTTTTGCTTTTTTTCAAGTTTTGCTGAATGTTCTTTAAAACCGGCAAACACTTCGCCAATTGATGTTCCTTGATCAGAATAATGCTAGTTAAAAATATAAGTACAGACTCTCAAAAATACATGTTTTTTTGTAAGTCTTCGAAAATTCTTTTTTTGGGTCGACTAAAAGCCTAAAATTGACTTTGATGTACGCTAGCTGCGCTTGTACTGCTTCATCTTCAATCAATTCCTTTGCAAACACAACACAGCTTGCATCGTCTTCAAGAACGCTGACGATTTTTTCAATCCGAGCAAAATAATCCGCATAATATGTATTGTATACAAACAAGAAATATGTAATAGAGTTATACACAGTAACGTCTGCGGTCACATACAAGTGCAAACCGTCTGTGGTCATGTACATATGTACATATTTCCGTGTTGACTCTCCCCACAGACTAGACGTTTTAAATTTTAATGCGTCAAGGAATTTAGGTATGCGTATTACGTAGTGTGAGTAAGAAGCAATCAGATATACATATAAGATAATCTTCTATAATTTGTTTCAGAGGGCACGGCAATAAAGACACATTTGAGTTTCTCCTGTAACAAGAGCTTTTATTATTTTTACAAATACTATTTACATTTACTTTTAAAATTTACCTGTAATAAGAGAAACGACATTAAATGTCTATTATTGGCAATGACTTTTCTCTAATTACAATATAAAGCAATCTTTCTTTAGTTAAATAAATTTCAATCAAGTCATCCTGACACTTCGCAATGTCATGATGACTTCTTCGTCTTTCTCTTCGTCTTCCTCTTCCTCTTTCTCTATATTCTTGTTTAGGTTGTGGCCTGCTTACATCTTACATACATACATGCAAACGCGCATTTTTCTACAATTTTTTTTAGCGAACAAACTTTGAGAAAAAAGCAAAAAAGGCAGAAAAAGGCAACAACGGAAAAAAAAGGCAAAAAAGGCAATAATGATAAAAAAAAAGGCAAAATAAAATACATATATTTGGAATCACGAGGATATGAAACGTGTTTGTGTAAAATCGATACTATTTTCCGATTAAGCAAAAAAATGAGGCAAAGTTAGCAAAATCCTATCCCTGTTTATCATCATGGCAAAACAAACCTTCACTGAGCATTGCAGTCGTTTGAAACAAAACGGATAATCAGATGAAATAAGCGGGATGCGAGGAATGAACACAGTTTCTCCTTGGCCGCATCCAGTAAGAATTATCGCTTCTATCAAATTCTTTTGGAGAACTTTTATCTGCAATCTAGTACCGTTAAACATTTTGGGAGGGTTTAAATTCCTTAAGAGCATAGCGGGTGCGCCGACATTTAATGTTAGCTTGTGTGAAGGAATGCCTGGGATATTGAGAGTGTGTAGGAATTCCAGTGTGTAATGCACTACTTCTTCCACATGTACTACTGAATCTATAGATTTGTATTCCATGTCAAGAGCATTAAACTTAAGTAAAAGGGAAGCATTGATTTCATTAGCTGCATCATTTTTTGGTGTTAATATAGCTCGCTCCTTTAGCCATGTATGTATGTAGTTGGTTTGCTACTGATGTTTTTCAAATTGGGATAAACATTTTCAGTAAGTGCCTTTATGTAGCTTACGATGCGGCACAAACTATTGGGAATTTCTATTCTTCTATCCTTCTCTTCTATACTTCCCTCACCTATCTTTAGAAGTAGTTGTGCCAACTCTTCTCCACACAAGTCGTATCCCAAATGTACTCTCATATTTTTTGGGGGTGTCTCTGTTTCGTTTTTGGCCACAAGTAGGATGATTTTAGGCTGGCCCTTATCTCATCAGTACGAGTTCCCCTTGGAACAACCGGCAGCGTTTGTATAAAGTCATCGGCAAGAAGTACAGTGACTCCACCCATCAGCATAGTCTTACTTCGCAAATCCTTTAGCGTTCTATCTAATGCTTGGATGGCTCCCTTGTGTAACATAGTGCACTCATCCGAAACTAAGAGCATACATTCTCGAAGCACCTGAGCCATATTACTTTGCTTAGATACTTTACAAAGAGGAGTTTCGAAAGTGTTTAAATTAGGAGGTAACTTGAATGCTGAATGCGCAGTCCTGCGTCTCTCCAACAGTGTCGCAGCTATTCCAGAAGAAGCAATTAACAGGTTAATGGGAAAAGTTTTTCCCGTCCCACCTGGAGCGTCTAAAAAGAAAATTTACCATCTGCTGCTATAAAGCTTTCAATGATTTCATCATAAATTTGCTTCTGATCGCAATTGACTAGTGGCTGGTTTTCCAGAATCCTCTTGGATAGGTCGTCGATATCATATAACCTTTCTCTTAAGTAATCACGGTTGTCAAAAGTTTCAGCTGATAATAAGGGCTGTGGTAAACCTTAGTGCTTAAGATGTTGGCCTCCCATCCCAATTACTGAGTTATAGTTGTTATAGACCACATCTGTACTATGTTGATTATCCAGGCTCACAAATTCTTTTTGCTACTGTTTTTTTAAGATCTTCAGCCAAACTCTCTCTGTACTTCTTCCAGAGGCGAAGTGGATCGAATAGCTGACAGAAAACCAGCATAATGGCGAACAGATCCCTTATCTTATGAGGTAAATCGGAGGCAGAAGCTTCTTCTAGTGTCTGGTCCCAATGTCTATCGTCTTCCAATAGTCCCAGAGCCCTGCAAGCTGAGTGGAATGTAGGATGAACCTGACCAGAGTCTGAGAAGGATGTAGCCCCTCTAACTTCGTGAAGCAGGACGGAGGTAATAGCACTCTGCATTATTAGGATGAACAGTATACCCCTCCCGAGTACTTGGTCTTTTTTTTTATCCCGGAGTGTCCGGGTACTTTTACTCCCTGTTTCTTTCTGCAAAATGTATTATTTCTAAAGACATAATAAAATGGTACCTCGCAATACAGAAGCTGTTTAGCGTAGTCATCGTTTTTGCATAACTTGAAGAATGCCATCAAAGTTGTCTTTGGAGTATTGTTGATTCTTTCCATAACGTTGTCTGTAGAAAAGTACACTCTTTGGCCATTTTCCATATAAACACTTAGATGCATAACTGATGGGAAGCGTTCGTGTATGGGAAAGCAAAGGATACGCCAAATGGCTTCTGAACTGCTGATGTACCGCCCAATCTCATATAATGTTACCTCATCATTATTCTTTTCAAGAGCAAATGCAGCTTGGTCACTTGCCTTATTAATATATTGTACTTGTACAAGGTGGCGCAAAATTAATCACCCTATCGGAAGAAGTGGGCGCCGTGGCGTAAGTGGTTAGTGTGTCGGATCACTACGCATGAGGTTCCAAGTTCGAATCCTACAAAACACCAAAAAGTTTTTTTCACGGTCCCACCTCTCGCGAGCGTCTGACAAACATCCGAGAGTATTGTTGTCTCGAAAAAGCTTCTCAAATCGCCGTTCGGATACGGCACTAAACTGTAGGTCCCTTCCATTCGTGTGAAAAATATAACGCACACAACATGAGTGGTTGCGAGAAGCTAGGCCTTGGCACTTAAAGAGCTGTTGCGCCAAATATTTATTTATTTATTTTATCGGAAGATTACCCTTTTTGCAAATAGCGTCATACGTCAATCATATTTGACATTTGTGGCCTAGACAGCTGCAGTATACAACAGCAGTATACTCCGGAAATAAAGATTTCCATCACTCAAAATCATTTTTTTTTAGTGAAAAAGTAATCCAAAAACAAAATTGGATAATTAATTTTGCGCCACCTTGTATATATATTCAATAGATTTTACTGAATTGCAAAACTCAACGTTAATATGAGCCAAGAAAGCACGAGAAAGGACGGGGTTGTAAGGAACCACCCATCGATTATCGAGATCTGTGCCATTTATATGCACTGTAAACCCACCATTTTCGGGAGACCGCCTTCTGTAATGGGGGTAGCCATCATCACCAATCTGTGTATTTTTAATCAATGGTCGGGGAAATCGCTTGCATAAAGAACCATTCAACATGCAGGGCGAATTAGCATTAAAGGTCCCACAAGGACTTGGTATCATATTACTTTTGACTATATTGTAGAGTGCAGGGTCTTTATGGGGATCTGGGATTTCGGCTCTTAAGATGTCAATAATTTGATTGGGTTTAATGTTTACCCTTTAACCAAAGTAAGATGTGAACCAGGGCTACCGTTTTGAAGTTATTAATGGGAGTATTTCAGAAGTAGTAGTAGAGGGGAGTATTTTCTGTCCGAGGGGAGCACAAAAAATAAACAATGCAAGCCAAATATGTGTATCATTTGAAAATATATCTTTATTGCATTTGTTTTTTTAATTTGATTTAAACATTAGAAAACATTAAATAAAAAATAATTATAAAAGAAAAATCAACAAAAAACATAAATAACATAACTCACATTCAATGTGAAACTTATTATAAAAAATTCAGACTTGAGAAATTCACACAACATCTCACATAAAAAAATATGTAAATATATAGTATAAAGTAGCTTCATTTATGGTAATTTAACATAAGTTCATTTGAGGGAACCTACTGTGATGCATGTTCGTTCTCAAGCAGTTCTTTTGCCATCAGTATTGCATTTACAGTCTCTACATTTAGACAGTTTCTATTTTTCATTTTTATTAAAAATAATTGCGAAAATACCATTTCTGTATTCGCACTGCTATGTGGTAAACAGATAACTGAACCAATAAATGTTCTTAAGGTGTTAAACATCGGTTCCCCAAGTGCATTCTTGTATTTTTGTATTTTGTATTTGAATAGCGTTTAACACTTCGTCAACAAAGTGTATGCGAGATCTTATTTCGGTACATAGCACTATATAGTACATGCGGCAATAGTCTAAAATGCCATTAACATCTTTGGGCGAAAGCTCTTCTTTAATCAACAATAGGCTGGCCTTTGCCCCTATGTACGTTTTCTCAAGGAAAATGTTATTATTTGAAAAGTCAGTATTATTTAGGGCCTCGTCATCAATACAATTTGGTTTTACAAAATTTGATAAAATAGTTTTGTAATACATTTTAATTGTTGGAAGGAGCGTATGTATTCTTGGCTGTTCTGATTGAAACTCAACATTAATCTTATTTGTAAATTTTAAAATACATGCAAGGAAATGTAAGTAAATTTGGGTTTTTATATTCATTTCTGAAAAAATTTGATGAACCATGACTGCGTTTTTATCTAACTGATAAGGCAAAAAATAGTGATATAAGGCATTCCATTGTTCAAGAATTCTTCCTACACATGCTCTAATGAAAGCCATCTCGTTGAAGACGTTTTTAATATTTTGTGAATTTCTACAGTGAAACATTCTTGAAACTCTTTGTATTCTATGTCTTTTGCTACTGTGTAAAAAGAAATCGTAAATATTCCTTGCAAATATCTCGATTTGTTCTGGAAGTTCTTTTGCAGCTGCGCTTGAGCATAAATGCAAGGAGTAGCAAGTACATCCGATAACATAAATGTGGGGAAGTATTTTTTTGAACAAAGCCCTAACACCTTTTTTATCACCCATCATCACTGTAGCATTGTCAGCAGCGAATCCGATAATATTGCTCATTGGTATCTCCGCCTTTTGAAAATATGACACCATAGCATCAAAAATAGATTGCGCATTTGATTTTTGCAGTTCGATTAAGCCAAAAAAAAAACGATCAGTTACCTTCTGACGAATATTATTGAAATACCTAACAACTAATACTAAACTCTTTTTACAGCTTGCGTCCGTAGTTTCGTCATTAACCCTCTACTGCATGAATTATTGCGCGTGCAGAAAAAAAAACAAAAAACGCTTAAAATAGATTCTTTTCGTTGTAAGAATAACTTTACCGTTCCCATTCTTTAGCTGCCTTGACGTGGCGGAACGGCTTGAGATTCAATGACCCTAAGGGTCCGAAAGGACCCAAGGTGAGACATCGAACTTAAGGCTGAAGACGTCTTGAATGTGACGCAAAACCTGTTGACAGTATGATGGAAGAAACTTGTACGGTATCTACTCCAGGTGGTACTCGTGAAAACGATAATCCACCCGTGGTCTTTTTGACTACGGCCGGGACGAGGATTCTGGAGGTGCCAACCACCATACTTTTACCCCCCGCCTCTGGCGTTGAATCAGAAGTAGTAGCGGCACTTGTTTCAGAAGACTCCTGCAGCTCTGTCTCCGACTCGTTTGGTAGACTTGTAGACTGGGCTGGAATGGCAAAGAAAGTGGCGGAAAGGCTTCGGCTGGAATGTCTAATCTATGTCTCAATAGACGGGTAGCTGGTCGAAGTTGTGTCGGTGACGGTTTGAGTCGGGAAACCAATAAGGCTGAACGAGCTCCCGAAGCGGCGCACTCCGATGGGCTCCTGACTAAGAGCCAACTGAAAAGGAGAAGAAGGAAGGCGGCGATGGCGCGGTGCAAAGAGGCTGCAGAGTCAGCTGAAGGCGCAAGCGCCGAAAGCAGTCATCCTTCAGTAGCGACAGGAAAGAAGCCTAGGTCGGCAGAAAGTACTCCAACTGGAGCCGATCAATCCCTCAGACCTAACGCTGGCTCCTTTTCGGTCGGCTCGAACAGGTCCAATCTGACGGAGCAAGTTTCGCCTGCTCTTCTTTGTGGAAGCGTGTGCGCATCTGATGCGCGCTCTTCTGCTGGGCACACTCTTACCGCTGGCGTTATCTGCGCACAAAATCTGGTGGATACTGGTGCTGTTACCCTTAAAGGGTCCCAGCACTAGCGGACAGAAAATGGCTGACGCAGGCAATGCCACGGGTAGGGGTGCTCACCTCGCCGGAAGCATGTGCGCACCTGGTGCGCGCCCTTCTGCTAATAAAACTGCGACTATATCTTTGATATTTTCGCAGATAAACCTCCACCACTGAAAGGCTGCTACCGCTCTCTTAAGTAGCAGACTTTCCGTGGTGCGTACAAAACCCCACATAACATCTATCCGGGAGCCTTACGTGCGGAACAAGCGCATATGTGATTTTGGGGGTGTTCGTGGAGTAACGGTGCTATGTGACGAGCGATCTGAATGACCGAGAGCTTGTCTAATTGTGCCGAATTTCCTCTCAGTAACCAAGCTTGGACAATTCTGTGGACAGGACCTGGTTGCTGCAGCTGTAAGCTACGAAACGACCGGAAGTTGGAAAACCTTCATCGTTGCATCGGCTTACTTCCCTTATGATTCGGTAATGCCTCCACCACCGAAGGCGGTTGCCGAACTCATAAAGTACTGTGACACTCGGGAGATGGGACTAGCCATGTGTTGCGACGCGAATGCTCAGACTACAGTCTGGGGCAGCAGCAAATGTAACATACGAGAAAACCATCTCCTAGACTTTATACTATCGTCTGGCATGGTAATTAACAATGTTGGCTCCCAGCCAACTTTTGTTACGGCAAGGAGGCAGGAGGTAATTGATTTGACTTTATCTAATAGGTATTTCAAGTCAATTGCTAACTGGAGGGTACTGCCGGAGGTGTCCTTGTCAGACCATAGATACATCGCTTTCCAAATGCGAGGCCATAACTTTGCAGGAGAGGAGGAATCCGAGGAAAACCAACTGGGTGCGGTTTAGGGAAGAGCTAGACAGATCTGTCAAAACTCCAACTAAACTCAGAACGAAACGAAAGGTTGAGAATGCTGTTCAAAACCTGACTAGTGTCCTTACCAGCTGTTATGAACTGACGTGCCCATTGACAAAAACCCCCTGCAGAACTCCGGTTCCCTGGTGGAACCCAGAACTGCAGCGACTTAGGAAAGAATCCAGAAAACTTCTAAATAGGTCACTCAAGACAAATTTAGAAGGTGACTGGGATCTTTTTAGATCGAAGCAAAAAGACTACAAGAAGTTAATTCGGTTGTCGAAAAGTGCTTCTTATAGAGATTTTTGTGAAAAGATCGAGACACTCGGTGAAACCAGCAGGTTGGTTAAAGTTCTCAAAAGGGGCAAGCCGACCAAACCGGAGTCACTGAGAAAGTCTGATGGCAAGTTTACTGAGACAAAAGCGGAAACTTTTAGTCTTCTGCTGAAGACTCACTTTCCTGGCAATCGGATAATCACTAGGTCGCAGCTTGGCCCGCTTACCCAGGCTGAGCTTGATCTAAGTCAGAAAACTCAGCGCAGCTGGTATATTGCATCAGCCGTGGTAACAGATGAGGCCATCAAATATGCTGTGGCATCTTTTGATGGTTTCAAATCGCCTGGCACCGATGGAATATATCCAGCTATGCTGCAACAGGGTATAGATCAGCTATTGCCAACTCTGAAAAGAATTTTCACCGCTGGCTTGGCGCTGGCATATATTCCTACACCTTGGCGGACAGTCAGAGTAGCTTTCATACAGAAAATTGGTAAGGAAGACTATTCGCTCCCCAAGAGTTTCAGACCTATAAGTTTGACAACCTTCTTACTGAAAAGTATGGAGAGACTGGTAGAATTTCACGTGCATGCCTATCAGCGTGGGAAATCCTGTGAGACCGCACTTCAAAATCTAGTGGCCAGAATTGAATGCGCGCTTGATAGGAGAGAATACGCGATGGGTATCTTCATCGACATTGAGGGTACTTTTGACAATGCGACTTTTGACTGCATGTACGACTCTGCCAGACAACACGGGGTAGATGAAACATTAGTGTTGTGGATTAAAGCAATGCTAATGAATAGAACTCTGGTAGTGGGTGAGGATATGTTATGACAGGGGTAAACAGGGGCTGTCCGCAAGGTGGCGTTCTGTCTCCATTGTTATGGAGCATGGTGGTCGACTCTCTGTTGAACACTCTAAATAGTTCTAACGTATACGTTCAGGTATATGCGGATGATGTCGCCGTACTTTCTGTCGGGCCATGCCTGGCTCTGGACATGATCGATGAATGGTGTACTAGGAGTGGGCTTTCGGTGAATCCTCTTAAGACTGAGGTTGTTCTTTTAACGAGAAGGAGGATTTTGACCGGTCTGACTCTGCCAGTACTAAAAGGCGTCACCATTCGCATTTCCAATGAAGCCAAATATCTGGGAGTGATTTTAGATAAGAAACTTCATTGGTCCAAACACGTCGAGTCGAAAATATCCAAGGCGCTCTCAGTCTTCTGGCAGTGTAAGGGTACTTTTGGCAAGACTTGGGGCTTATCACCGAATAAGGTTCTCTGGATCTACACGGCTATGATAAGACCATTCCTCGCATACGCGTCGGTTGTTTGGTGGAAAGGGCTCTCGCGTAAATATGTGGTTGCTTTTTGCGCGAAACTCCAAAGAACGGCTTGTCTCGGCTGCTCGGGAGCTTTCCCGAGTACGCCTGGCTCTGCTCTAGACGTTTTGCTGAACTTACCTCCCCTTGATACTTATATCATGGGTTGCAATATCAAAGCCATCCATCGTCTTAGGCGAGGCGGTTTTTGGTATACTCCACACTGGAACTTTGATGAACTTGTGCGACACTTATCTTACGACTCCGGGAAACAGCAATCATAAGCCACCCGAGTAAAAAGAGGAAAACAGATTACATCTAAGTTTTTCCAACCACTGCACCAAAGAAAGGTTCCTGCCTGGTAGTACAATGGACTGGAGAGTCTGAGTGCTCTGGGATTTAGGTTTCCTTTAAAAAAAAAAAAATCTTACGACTCCTGTCTTATGGATATGCCGTCTGATGCAATGACACCAGAACTCCAGCTGATGCTCAAATTCAGAGTCGACTTTCCTTGTGTCCAGGACTGGCTTCGGTCAGAGTCTGAGCCGGGAATGGAATGTAGTCGTATTTTCACGGATGGTTCCAAAACCAGTCAAGGGTCTGGCGCTGGGGTCTTCGTGGAAGTCGACAATATTAGACTTCACTTCTCGTTAGGCAAATATGCGTCTGTTTTCCAAGCGGAAACTTATGCAATCCTAATGGCCATGAACTATGTTGTGAAGAACAGGTGGAAGGGACGTAGCATTTGTGTCTGTAGTGACAGTTAAGCCGCGCTTAAGGCCTTGCTTAACCTTTTAACCACTTCCAAAATAGTTCGTGAAACCAAAAACTCTTTGAACTCGGTCGCAAGGCTGAATTCTCTGTCTCTTATCTGGGTCCCAGGTCACACTGGGATCTTGGGGAACGAGATCTCCGATGAGATTGCTAGGCAAGGCTCAGAGGAGGCTTTCTCAGGTCCCGAACCCGCGTTGGGTCTTCCAGCGTCTTCGATTAGGGTTTCCATTAACGATTGGGTCTCTCACGAGCACAATTGTGTGTGGCATGACTCTCCAGGTTGCAGGTTAACTAAACGCATGCTCCCGGACGTTTGTAAGAAATCAGCGGCATTCTTGCTGTCTCTCATCAGAAAAGACTATAGATAACTTATCGGCGTCTTGACAGGCCACTTCGCTTTTGCCAAGCACCTTAACGTGTTAGGCTTAAGTGACACTTATGTCCTATCCCGACAAAAAAAAAAAAAAGAATAACTTTTATTTAAAAAAAAGGTAAAAAAAAAATATTTGTTAAAGAAATAAAGGACCAGAAATTCAGTAATAAAATTGCTCGCACCGCTAAACTATTACTTATTTTTTATTCAAAATACTTGTATAACAAACACCATTAAATACACTATTCAAATGTATTTTTCTATTTATTGTACTTAACGATTAATTGAAGTAATTGACATTTGAAATCGGCTGTCGCTCTTTTTCACTGTTTTTTTTAATGCACTAGCGTGATGGACTTGAGTGCAAACATAAATATCCTCGGCAGTCGTTTTATGTCAGACAGAAAAATTTAAATTTTCTTTGTCTAAGGATACCTTCTAAAGGAATCTGTTGTTTTTTTTTTATCACTGTGAATGATCTAAGTTAGAGAAAACAGTCAAAAACATGCAAAGCCATATATGGCTTCGTATGCAGTAGAGGGATAATTAACGAGCATTTTTGATTCCTTAGCACACGCGCTATTTTTTCCTGACGCTCGGATAAGAGTATAGTATTTGTAGTTTGAGTCGCTTTGTTCTACCACATTTAAGGCTTTTTACAATATCTGAATCGATGGCAACGGATTTAATCAGAAATATTAATGGACTCAAAGAAAAAAATGGTAAGTTATGTTCTAAAAGGAACATGATTAATTTTAACACAGCAGTCTTAATTTGTTTCTTATCCCTATTTGTTTCCTCCTTTCTTCTTCATGTTGGCTTGAAAAAATACTCTCTTGGTTTTTAAGGACTTCATCCTTTGTGAATGAAAG
Organism: Brachypalpus laphriformis; assembly: GCA_945910035.1. Classification (NCBI taxonomy): domain Eukaryota; kingdom Metazoa; phylum Arthropoda; class Insecta; order Diptera; family Syrphidae; genus Brachypalpus; species Brachypalpus laphriformis. The sequence goes on from OX246754.1 coordinate 92,905,630, forward strand.
TCCGAATTTGCGTGTTTTATGTTGTTTGTTTGAACCTTATTGCAATGTTTTCAATAAGGTTTTTCAACGTTATTTGGGTTACTTAACTTCTCCATCCATTTGAATACATCTAGCCACACTTTTCGAATTTGCTGCCGTGGTTTATGTGCGGCTGCTCTATTGGCTTAATTTCCATTACGGATAGATTCAACTTGTGTTCGTTTTCTTGACTTTGTTGATCGTGGTGGAATTTTTGTTGTTGTTACTGCCGCAGAAGTTCTTGCAACTGGTTCAGATAGAGGTGTTAGGATTTTTGGATAAGATGATTCCACCATTTCTTTTAAAGAAGAGGGTAGTATTTTCTCAACTACCAGCGGCGTTTCTGAAGTAGCAGTAGTAGCGCTCTTTTTATAATTTAAAAGAAACCTAGATATGAAAACAATAAACGGAGTTTACGTTTTCACCTATTTGTCTACTTACTTTTCCATTTTCGCATTTTACAAGAAGCTCTCACGATTAGCCAAAAGTAATTTTGAGACAGACAAACGACGCACGATGCAGTTTTCACAGGAATTTATTTTTTTTTTTGACAATCTGGCTGACAGAACTATATGAATTTAAGACTTGCAAAATTAATTCATTCATTGAAATAAGGATGACAACATACTAAATACAATTAGAGTTACCATGTTAGTATTTTAACAAAGTACGATTTAATAAACAAAATACTCAAATTAGTACGTATCTGTTTGAAAAAATTCTGAATATTTTAAAGGGAGTAAAATCATGCAGAGAGGAGTACAGGAGTACAGTGCATGAGAGCGGAGTACAAATACTCCCTTAAGAGTAACTTCGGCAGCCCTGATGTGAACATGTGGTAAACCCCGTTTCTGCCATTCAATTCAATACATGTAACACCTCGCCGCTCCGAAAATAGCACCTTTCGTGCTTTTTCACTTCTAAATGGAAAACATGGGCTATCAAGTCATGACGGTGATTAGCCTTTTGATGTTTATGTAGGTTTTCTGTTATTTCAATCCATGTGGGATTGCACGTAAATGTTATGAAAAGGTCTGGTTTTCCATAATGCCGAGCGTATGCTGCGTACATTCGTGCATATATCGTGGTCCCCCAGCGAAGCTCGATGGTAATACAACCATTTTACTAAGATTAGTCACTTGAGCATCAGTTTTTTTCATGGCATCCCGCAGAAGTATGTAGTTCTCTACTCTTAATTTTGTTTGGTTGTTCCTAATGAAGTTTAGTCTCTCAGTTTCTATTTTGGCATACATATCACCCAAGAATTGGTTGAAAAGGTTGCAAAAATAAATGAGATGATTGTATTGTCCTTTCTCTCTCCATAATGCGGCACGAATAAAAATGAGCAGCTGATATAGTTTTCTTAAGAAGTGCTTTTGTTGTTGGGTCGCACATAGGTTTACTTATAGTGTAGCCGTCTTCACCATGTCAAAATATAAGAGGATACTGGAGGGCGTCGTAAGCACGATGAGTCTCACAGATTCGTGATAGCTTGTTGTCTGTGCTTTGAAGAACGATGTCCTTTTTCTCGAAAGCCTGTCCAACAATAAAAATGGGTATCCCATTGGTTATAGGTGCATTGAATTGACCTTTGTGTGCATTTGCTGGTTTCTTATCAGCATGTATCACAACCTTGAATTCGGTTCCTTCGGGAACACTCTCTATTGCTGTTTTGAGATCCTTCACGTACGTATTGTTATTGTGGAGCATTTTTTGTAGCTGGGAAACCAGACCAGGCCTAACATCTGAGAAATAGCTGCACCTAATATCCTTTTGTTTTTCGTCATCAATAACGAAATAAATGTGGAGATATTTAACTTGATGTTGTGATGCATGTAGTAAGCAAATAAGTAATCCGATCCTGATGGTAGACCTGCACCTGAACTTTAAATGTTGGCATGAAATTACCCTCTCTAACCGCCTTAGCTCCAAAAGAAGTCATTTGAAAGCAAGCATTATACTTTCTAGCCATATTAAGAAAATGCTCTGACTGGGGATGATGATGAGTGATGAGACTTTGAAGAGGTTCAGGCAGCATCTGAAATTGGGGCAGTTGTACCTTGCCGCTGTTACAGCACATTCCTACACTTTCATCTTTCCACTTTTTGGCCTTGCACCATCTACAAATGTTGCGCAATTTTCCCAAGTTAACACTTTTTTCACCGAGATAGTCAACAAAAACACTATAATTAAAGGCTGAAAGTGATTTCTGTTCCCACTGCCTGATTTCAATGGCGTTAGAATCTGTTGGATTACGAACTTGAGGAATGGATTTTAAGAATTCGGTCATTCTTTTGCGATATATGGCCGTGGATTGTCTAATTCTTGTCCTGCGTATGGCGTCATTAACTCTTACTATACTCCATTTTGATGGTAAGGATGTTGGTATGGTTTGCAGAGAAGCTATATGCTTTGACGTGCAGGTGGTGCTTAGCTCTTCGGCTGGAATTAAAATATCGTCCCCCAAACAATTCTCCAGAAAACCGAAGTCGAACGTAACCTTCTACAGGCTCTCCAAACTGCGCAAACATGACGCCAATCCTAAAAATCTGAAACTCATAAGTGAAAATTTCTCCCACTTACAAGATGTGCCAAATGTCCGCAATATACTCTTCTTTTGTCGAATAATTGTTGCCGTTCGATATTGCCGTTAAAATTGCGAACCTATTCCGCTTGGCTGAGACGTAATCAACAACTTCCTGACGCACCTCGAGTGACATCACTTCCGTTCCATATACACCGTAAGATATGGAAGAAAAGAGGCAGTCGCCATTGCCTCTCATAAGCACCACATGGTGAAGCACCTTTCCACCATCAACCAATAAAATTTCTTGATACACGTCCATAATTATTTTTCATCAAAATCATACACTGCATAAGAATTCTTCTGTCAAGTAGTAACAGGAGTAAAACATTTTTTCACACTTACATCGTTTTTATTAGTGCACATGCATAAGTACATAGATATGTATATGTGAAAATATCTACCTGTCCTTAATAAATATATTAGTATGGAAAGGAGATAAAAACGAACGTGCATGAAACTTTTACGCGTTGGAAGTGAAGCTTCTTATTTACTTTACTTTACTATCGCTCCTAAATTTACTTAAACGGCAATACCTTTCCCTTGGCCCTGATTTATAACCTAAACACTACTTTATTATTAATGCTTTTAACAATAAATCCAAAAAAAAAAAGAAGTAAAATACCGGGCGCGTCCGCTACCCTTAGCAAGCGGTTCGCCGAAGAAGATATAACCCTTAGTCTCATTCAGGAACCCTGGGTTATTTGCGGACAGGTTAAAGGTCTCCGGAATAGGGTAAGTAAGTTGATTTCCAAGTGTGGAGAGCCAGCGCCGAGAGCGGCCTGCTTAATTAGCAATAATTTAAACTTTCTCCCTATTCCAGAATTTATAACAAGAGACCTGGTGGCCCTACTACTGGAAATCCCCACTGGAGGAGGTACACAGAACATCGTGTGTGCCTCAGTGTACTTCCCTCACGACAGTGGTGATATCCCGCTGAAAGACGTCCAGAGCCTCGTTGACTACTGTCAGGAGAAAAACCTCCACTACATCATTGGATGCGATACCAACGCACATCATGAGGTCTGGGGTAGTAGCAACATCAACAGAAGGGGTGAGTGTCTTTTAGAATACTTTGTAAGTAGACAAATAGATATTTTGAACAAAGGCTCTAAACCTACCTTCATAAATGCGATTCGCGAGGAGGTACTTGACCTCACGCTCGCTAGTCCATTTATTTCTAATTTTATTGAAAATTGGCACGTATCAGATGAGGCCTCTCTGTCAGACCATCAGCACATCAGGTTTGACATACCTGGCCAACTCTCATATGTCTCTAATAGATACGATCCCAAACGGATTGGCATCGGATTGGCATCGCTATCGTGAACTAGTTTTCTCAAAAAAACAAAAAAATATATGCTTCTCACATCTATCGAGTCCATAGAAGACCTGGATGAAGCTGCATACCAGCTTAATAATATACTGCTTGATTCCTACCACGACAGCTGTGTCCCAAAGACACATGTTAGCAAACGCAAAGTGCCTTGGTGGAATGACCAACTGGCGGAAGAAAGTCAGAAAAGTCTTCAACTCTGCAAAGCGAACGAAGAGGTGGGACGAATACAGGTTTGCTCTCACAGAATACAATCTAGTATTGAGACGATCTAAGCGAGCTGCTTGGAGGAAAAGCTGCGAAACAATCGCTGACATGCCTACAGCGGCACGAATCCATTAATCACTCGCAAACGATCATGTCAACTGTGTAGGGTTATAGAAGCAAAATGACGGAACCTACACGACGGACCGTGTGGATACACTTAAAACCTTACTTCAGGTACATTTCCCAGGCTCGTCTCTTAACACATCTCATGTGTACTCGAACACAGTTAACCACAGGGTTTATGTGGACAGGAGAGTTAATAGTTTATCTGGAAAAATATTCAGTCCAGAGAAAGTTGAATGGGCGGTAGGCACATTTAAACCTTTTAAAGCCCCCGGCGGTGACGGTCGGTTTCCAGCACTTCTCCAAAAGTTAATTGACCTCATCCTGTCGGGGTTGACAGCTTTATTTAGTGCCTGCTACAATTGGGGATACATACCACCCACCTGGAGGCAGGTTAATGTGGTTTTCATCCCCAAGCAGGGCAATAGGCCTAGTGAGCTGCCTAAATCATACAGACCTATAAGTCTAACATCATTCGTCCTTAAGATAATGGAGAGACTCATAGATATCCATATTAGAGACCGGTTAGATCTCTCTAACCCTCTGCACTCGAATCAGTACACATACAGGAAAGGCAAATCTACAGTAGGTGCCCTTCACTATCTCGTCAAAAAGATAGAGGGAACACTCAGTTCAAGGGAGATAGCCTTGTGTGCATTTCTTGATATCGAGGGCGCATTCGACAACACTGGTTACGACTCGATCGCAAGGGCGATCAGTAGCAGAGGTATCGAAGAATCGACCAACCAATGGATCAGGGCCATGCTGGTAAGTCGATTCATTACTTCCTCCTCTGGGGAAGTGTCGGTGTCCATAACTGCAGCCAAAGGCTGTCCTCAAGGGGGAGTTCTTTCCCCCTGTTATGGTCTATAGTCATCGACAACTTGTTAGTAGATCTTCACAGATCAGGCTACACCACCGTCGGTTATGCTGGCGACTTGGCGGTTTTTATCAGAGCTAAACACAGCACGACAATTTCCAACGTCATGCAAAGTGCAATATCTCAAGTTATAGAATGGTGTAACAAAGACTATCCATAAATCCTAGTAAAACAGTTCTGGTGCCTTTTACAAGGAAGACACAGGTCAACCTTGAACCTATCACAATCAAAGGCACCACACTAGTTTATTCTAGCGAGGTCAAATATCTTGGTGTAATTCTTGACAAACGACTAAATTGGAATTTACATATCAAGTCCGCCACTGAGCGCGCTACTAGAGCACTGTGGGCCAGTAAACGCCTATACGGCAGAACTTGGGGTCTCTCTCCTAAGATGATACATTGGTTGTATATAATGATGGTTAGACCCATTATCACATACGCGGGCATCGTCTGGTGGCCAAAAACTCTCCAGCAGACAACGGCAAACAAGTTGCAGAAGTTGCAAAGAATTTCCTGTCTTGGCATTACAGGTGCGATGCGCACCTACCCTACGACAGCTCTGGAAGCTATTGTTGGGCTTACACCCTTACCAATCTTCATCAGGAAGATGGCTGCTAGATATGCCATCAGGCTGCAGCTAGATCACGAGTATAAACCAGGTGACCTTGTGGGACATTTAAAGATACTCAACTCAATCCCTAAAAGAGACATGTTTTGCACTTTACCAGATATTATGGTCAGGCAACACTGCTTTGGTAGGCTATTCGAAGTTGAAATATTGGACCGCGAAAACTGGCCCAATGGTGCTCCAACACTGGACCCTAGAAGTTTGCTCTGGTTCACCGACGGTTCGAAAATGGATTTTGGAGTTGGAGCTGGGGTTTTTGGACCCAACACAAAGATTTCGGTACCTATGGGTACGACTCCTACTGTATTTCAGGCTGAAATCCATGCCATTGAGATTTGCGCCAGACACAATCTCCGCAAGGGGATCAAAGGCGCTAGAATACATATCTTCTCAGATAGCCATGCAGCACTTATGACACTGTCGTCCAACCAAATGGACTCCAGAACCGTGAAATGCTGCTACGATGCATTACAAGACCTTGCCAAATACAACAGGGTAAACAACAGGGTACCCGGACACCAAAGGATTGTGGGCAACGAATCTGCAGATGAGCTTGCTAGGGCTGGCTCAGAATCTGCATTCATAGGTCCTGAACCTTATTGTGGCGTCTATTGGGCGACAGCTACAACGCTGATTAACGAATGGGAAAACAAACTTCGTCTAGACCACTGGACTAGTGGGCCAGGTCTAAGACAATCCAAACGATTAATCAAGCCTTACTCCTATAAGGAAATCCTTAACTTAGATAGGGAAAGCATCAAGAAGCTTGTGAGCTTTCTTACTGGCCATTGCGGCTTGAAATACCACCTTAACAAGATGAACCTGTGCCAAGAGAAGGACTGTCGGTTCTGCTTAGAGGAGGATGAAACCTCCGAACACATTCTTTGTGAATGCCCGGCACTACATCTGGTTAAGGAAACGTATTCTCCACAAGGAGATACTTACTTCAGTGGAACTGAAATGCTCCGCTACTAGAGACATACTTACTTTCATAAGGGAGGTAGTACGTCTGTTAGATTAACTCCAACCCTCCGATACTATAGATCTTTCAGGTCGCAGTGTCGTTGCCACACGGGCATGGGTTGTACAAGAGGAACAAAAAAAAAAAAAAAAAATTCTGCTATCCGTGGTCTGCACTGAAAGAAAATTATGGGCGATGATTTGATTAATTGTTTTTAGCATTGCTCAGCTTCAGGATAACGCAGATGGATGTTCTGTACCTTAAATGAATCAGCGGCGAATTTACTAAATTCATCTATTTTTATTTTTTTAATCCGGAGAGCCAGTACTGAGCTGGAATCAATATTTACAGATGGAAAATTCGATCTCAACCCCCTTTATGCCACTTAGACCTTGAATTTCGAAAAATCCGAATCTTAACCCGCATCTAGGCAAAATAAGGAATAACTGTGCAAAATTTCAAGTACCTAAAAAAAATCCGAATCTTAACTCGCATCTAGGCAAAATAAGGAATAACTGTGCAAAATTTCAAGTACCTAGTAGTTCCAAGCCTAGTAGTTTTCGAGAAACTGTGTTTACAAGGAAAATCGACTTTGTTTTTATAGTATTTAAGATATAAATTTGGCGCAAAAGCTCATTAAGTACCTAGGCCTAGCTTCTCACAACCACTCCTGTTGTATGCGTTATATTTTTCGCACGAATGGAAGGGATCTACAGTTTTGTACCGTATCCGAAGGGGGTTTTTTTTTTCTTTTTTGGGAAGCTTTCTCAGGACAACAAATTTTCTGGGATGTTTGTCAGACGGTCACGAGTGGTGGAACCGAGAAAAAGCTTGTTGGTGTTTTATGGGATTCGAACATGGAACCTCACGTGCAGTGGTCCAATACACTAATAACTGGCCCAGCATTATAAATATAATACTTACTTGGAAAGTTTATTAGGGGGGAGATGGGGTACATTGATACATGGGGCACACATACAATCGACATTATTTGAAAACAAAACGCAGCAGGCCACTCAACGAAGCACACAGCGCAACATGTCTATCAACGCAAAAACATATCTGGTTGACATCACTGTTCAGTCATCGCTTTGGGACCAAAATTCACAAACGTGTTTCGCACGTCTGCAAGTAAATTTTTGTCTTTTTTTCGAGTGAGTTTGTTTTTAGTATATTTGTGTTAACAGTTTCATATAAAGTTATTTGGTGAGTATATGTCCTTCTTAATGTGATATTTACTTAAAATGTTGTTATAAAACATTGCTTTTACTGCATTTAATATTTATTTTCTGTGAAGTAAGTTGGGGCACATTGATACATACGACGCCGGGGTAATTTGATGCGTATCAATGTGCCCCACAAATCTTCTTTATATAAAATACAACGTAATATTTTTATTTTTTCAAAGGAAAATGGTGCAATACCTAAAGAAATGATAATAAATCAAGAGCTTCTCAGGTAAATAACGAAGAGTCAACGTCAAAACAATGCATAACACCTGAAACTGTAAGGCCCTATGTAAAAATGATTAAAAAAACGGCAGCTCAAAAGGGAAAAGAAAAGGGTAAATTGAGAATCTACACAGATACTCCAGAGTAGAATAGACTAGAAGAACTACAGAGGTCTAAACATGAAACGAACTTAAAAAAAAGAACAAAGAAGACGTGCAAAAGATTTTAAAAGTGCTCAGAAATTGCTTGGCATAGTTTCAAATCCCATTAAGAAGTTAAACAGGAATTCTAAAAAGGCTAGTTCAATGTGTTCAGATTCATCAAACTGATGAAGTTGAATTGCAAGAATCATTCGATTCCGAAGAATACAATATGGAATTGTCTGATGATGGCACTGTTAATACTCCCCCACCTGTAGCCAGTGATCTGCAGGAAGGGGATTATGTTATAATAAAGATAATGAACTTAGAAAAGAAGCGACCATATAAGCATTTTTTTGGGAAAATTATATTCAGATACGAAGAGGGTCGAGGAAATGATTTTCAAGTATCTTTTTTGAAGCGTAAGCCTACTGGAACTTGTGTATTCACAGATATAAAAGATGAGGCTTTCGTGAATATTTTCAAAATTGTCCTTAAGGTACCAAATCCTATAGTTAAGAAAGGCACCTGCAGAACAGCTTCCCTATTTAATTTTAAAATCAATTTTTGTCCTTATAACATTTCTATGTAAGACGCTGACTTAATACTTGAATATTAAAAATGCTAATTATATTTATCCGAAAGACTGTTTATTTTACGCTTTAAATACCAAGTTCCTTGTTTTGAGTTCTTTTGTTTACGTTATTTATATAAAAAGATGAGGAAATCATTTATTTTTAATTAAAACTAATTTTAACTTAAGTTAATATGAATTACCAAATACCTAAATACTGTTTGTATTATTATGTGTTATTAAAATAATAAAAAAATGTTTTAATAATTGAAGTTTTTCAATAAATACTGATTAATTGGCTATGAATCAAAGTATCCCTGACATGTACCAATGTACCCCGTGAGTGGGGCAGTTTTATACAAATTCCATTTTCTAATAAATAGGTCCTAATATTTTTTGTGAATGGATCTGAGAATAAGTTCGTCTGATATAAGCTAGTTAGAAACACTGACCATGAACACATCAAATACTTTACCTTGTTATTTCTGTCAATATGCTGCCTTTTTTTTTGAGTCCGAACAAAAATCGTATCAAGGTGCCCCAACTCCCCCTATAACAACCATTTAATCCTATAGCTCTGCATTTTTTCAGAAGTCTTTCCTTTTCATGTCCCACAATGGTGCTCGATTTTTTACTTCGTAAATTAGTTTCTCCGAATCCATTTAGCACGAAATTCAGTACACAACTAGGCGCAAATCCTTTAAAACTCGAAATAATTCGCTTGAATTCGTTTACTTCTCGCGAGTTAGGCTGCGGTTCTGGTGCCAGCGAATGTAAGCGAATATCACTCGCGCAAATTCGCAAAGTTCGCAAAAATCATTCAAAAGCACGCATTTCCTATGTTGTGGTTCTACTGCACAAAATTAACTCGCGCGAACTTAGCGAATCTAAGCGAGTAAAATGTTCGATAGTTTCATTTCTATTTTACTCGCGCGAGCAAAGCGAATTCTAGATATATTTTTAAGTAGGATTTGTGCTTACTGCTTAGTTGTGTACCGATTTTTGTGCAAAAATGGATTCGGAAAAATTAATCTATGAAGTTAGAAATCGAGCACCGTTATGGGACATGAACAGAAAAGACTTTTGCAAAAATGCGAAACTCTGGGATGAAATAGCTCATGTAATGAAATTTCCAAGTAAGTACTTTTAATAGTTTTTATTACTTTATTTATGTATTTGTATGTTTTATTTATTTAAGTTGTAAAAAAAATAAGATTTATATAAGTCACGTACTCCCAATGCATTTAAAGAAGATCGATTTTGGTTAGCTCTCTGCGCTTGCGCTTCTGTTCCGGTTACTATGGAATTCATAGTTTCTAATAAAATTTGTTTGTCGATACCTTCCTTATCAGTTATAATATTATGAAGAAGGCAGACACATTTTGTAATGGTTTTAGCAGTTTCAACATTTGTCGCAATTGCCTTCCCTAATATGCGCCATTTGCTGGTTATATGTCCAAAAGCGCACTATATAGTTTTCCTTGCTCTTGAAAGATGGTCGTTAAATATTATTTTGTTATTCGTTAAATTACTTTTGGGATATGGTCGTAGCAAATATGATCTTTAAGGCTACGCTTCGTTACCAATCAATACAAATGGCGCTTCTATATCATATCCCGGCAACAAACGGGGGTCTGGGACGTTAAATTTACCAGTTTCAATAAGATCATATATCATATGTTCCCACTTCAATGCACACAAACCTATAGTTTGTATCAGAAACTGCTTGTAACACAATCGAAAACAAGTGTTTGTAGTTGAAATACATGCTTCCTGTCTGCGGAAATTTTTTTTCACGTACATATGTGTTTTCCGTCTATTGAGCCAAAACAATTTGGAAATCCCCATTTTGTATAAAAGCTATCCGCGATGTTAAAGATGTCCTTCTGACTAGGTGGTTACAAGTGAATTGGTGATAATTTATTCCAAATAGCTTCAGTAACTTCCCTTATTATTAGAGAAATCGTACAATGTGCTACACGAAAACTAAATGCCAAGCTTCTGTACGACATTCCTGTAGAAAGATATCTAAAAAAAATTGACGAAAAAGTATTGCATTTTATTATTATTTACTCAGCATTTTTTGTAAAATTAATATTTACCATATTTTTTTTTTTTTGAAACTGAAGTTCAGGAAAAGTGGAAGAATTTGGGAGATACCTACAGAATTGAATTGAAAAAAGTCGCTAAAAACTTCAAATTGGACAGTGCCCTAAAAAACAAAAACAGTGGCCTTATTTTGAACAAATGTCATTTCTTCAGAAAATCATGGAACCAGCACCACTTTCTGGTAGTTTTGGCGACGATGATAACAGAAATGTACGTGGCTTTGAAGAACTGCAATCGGAAGCTAATGATTTCGTAGAAGCTGAAGATATTGGTACCAACTGTGAAAACGTAGATTCAGATGGCTTAGGAGACAAAAGTCAAAGCGAAATCATAACACATCAGATGGAACATCATGAAACTGTGTCCCAGAAGACGAAGAAAGGAAGTCGCAAAAGGAAATCTGGAGAAGATCACTTCTTAGAAATAGAGAACGAAAAGTTAAACATTGTTAAAAATAACCAGGAATTAAAGTTAGATGGCGACTACAATTTCTTGATCAGTTTCCTTCCCATCATGAAAAACATGAGAGAAATGCAAAAGCTTGTATTTATAATATAGGATAATAGAAGTTCTTCAACCCCCACAACGAGTTGGCTTAGTAGTCCTGAAGTTCATCATAATTTTTCAAAAGTACAAAATGAGTACGGTTCACATTCCAATGATTTGTTTCAATTATAAGTTATATACGAGTAACGTTTTCATTTTACTTACCTTAAAGTAATAGCCAGCTTCTCTTTAGGTGAAATCGGCGTAACAAAATTTGTTGACATTTTCTCTGTTGTAGGCTCTATACTTGTCAAAATATAGTGAAATGTATCTGGAGACAACGCTTTTTAATGTATTTGTACTTCAAGAAGCTATTTTCTAAAGAAAATTGTTCTTCACAAAGCGACAATGACATGATAAAACTTTTCCAAATCACAACACTTCAAAACACGACTACTTAGCAGTACTTCCTGCAGATAAATGTTTCGTTCCCACTACATACGACTATTTGGATAAATAAATTCGCTTACTTCGCTTGAGTAAACTCGCTTGCACCGGAACCACTCTGTTCGCGCGAATGTGCGCGAGTTTATTCGTTTACATTCGCTAAGTTCATGCGAGTAAAATTCGGTTGCACCGGAACCGCACCCTAAAATAGAAATGAAAACATCGTAAATTTCACTCGCTCAAATTCGCTTAGTTCGCGCTAGTCAATTTTATGAACCCGAACCATAATATAGGAAATGCGTACTTTTGAATTAGTTTTTCAATGAGTTTAGCGAACTTTGCGAATTCGGGCGAGTGAAATTCGCTTACGTTCGCCTGCACCGGAACCACAGCCTAAAGTGGGAAATACACGAAACAACCGTCGTACCGACTTGTGTTGTACCGAAACCACCCGAACTGTTGTATGCAGCACACACATTATACAATCTGCGTACGATTTACGTACAACCAGACATTTTATTCAGCCACATACACCATATGATTTCCATACAATCTGTGCATGTGACAGCAGTTGAACAATCAAGACCATGCGACCATACGATATCGGTACAACGGTCGGTTGTGTGGATACACACGATATAATTATTGCATACAACACCAAAGCTGTCAAACCGTTGGTACAATAGTTGTACACATTACTTTTCACTCCTTGATGTACATTAAAGAAATAAGAAAACGATTGCCCATCCCACACTGTTGGATGGTTAACGACTAACAAAGGCCTCGTACGGGCAGCATCTCCCGATAGGTGTTGTTCCGCTAAGTAACGAGAAAGAGCCACTGCAGCCGAACAACTTGCAGCTCTTTTAGTAAGTCCTACTTGCACATACTCCTGGTGCCATCTGGGAATTTCTCTGGAAATTGCGAACGCAAGAGGACGAATGGCGAGCCCTCTGCGCCAGAAAACAGGATAAGTGTCGGTTGGTCTGTGACCCAGCGAGCCGCAGCAGTAAAAACAAATCATTGCTCAGAAACGAAAACCAACGCCTCGGATACGGACGGATAATTTGATGACGACCTTTGGCTATCGAAGATGGACAGCGATCGGATTCTGGAACGTTAAGACCCTCCTGCACTCACTCAAGGACGGCAGATTCCTGGTATAAAATAGACATCTTAGGGCTCAGCGAGGTAAGATGGTTCGATACTGGGGAATACATCTCCCCAACAAAAGGCACTGTGTTGCTCTACTCTGGTAAACTAGCTGGAAGTGAACGGAGTTCCGGAGCAGGACTAATGCTAGCTCCAGCAGCACGTAGTAGCCTCATATATGGAAACCTCATAGTGATCGGATATTGACAGCTAGGTTCCAGAGTAGAGTTAGAAAAATTACAATCATACTGTGTTATGCTCCGACTCTAGACGCGACTGACGATGAAAAGGATGATTTTTATAGCCACTTAGGCGCCGCCTACAACCAAACGGCTAATGCGGACATCGTAATGGTGATGGGAGATCTCAATGCCAAGGTGGGTAGCGATGCTACCATGCTTAAGCACGTGATGGGAGTTCACGGAATGGGAGACCGTAATGATAACGGTGAGCGGTTTGTGGACTTCTGCAATACCAACCGCCTAGTCATCGGAGGTAGGCTATTTAAGCATAACATCTGCCACAAAATCAGTTGGGTCCCTACTGATAGGCAATGAACATCCAACCAGATCGACCACGTTGCGATCAGTCGCCGCTTTAGAAATTGTCTCCTGGACGTCCAAAACAGACGTGGAGCTGACATCGGAGAAGAACGAGATCACCATCTTATGGTAGCTTATATACGCCTTCGTACTGCACCCGTCAATAGCAACCGCTCAAACTTACTTAACATCACCAGGTTTAATATCGACAGACTCAAGGTTCCTCAAGTGCGCCAACAGTTCAGGGACCACCTTGCCTTAGAAGTAGAAACAATCAGCAGCATAATGCGGGAGAGCTGTGAAAAATGCTTTTACGGCTGGGGCACGGACCTGTGTCGATAAAAGGCAGAAAAACCACCGCACATGTTTATCTGCAGACACCTGGAGACGGATCGATGAGCGTACAGCAATCAAGGCTCGGATTGCAGCGGCCTCAGCAGTAGAGAGAACCGAGCTTGAAGCCCAATACCGTGCGAAAAAGAAAGAAGTGCAGCGTAGTGTGGGACGTGACAAACGTCAATATATCAACTCACTGGCCTCAAGGGCTGAAGAAGACTATTTACATCATCACTAAGGAGCTCATTGGTGGTCGAAACTCCAAACAACATCCAGTGAAGAGTCTAGACGGTAACCTTCTGATTTCGGATGAGGATCAGCTCACTAAATGGAGAGAACATTTTGCTACAGTGCTAAACCATTTAGACGATGGCGGTATGATCTCGAATTCGAATGAGAATTGAGTATGCCCCCCGAGGGGTTAAAGGATCTAAGTAAGTAAGTTGATTTGGTATTACTATAAGGAAGTTATAGTATCCTTATCATTTTCGTTGATATACCGGTGTACATCAGTTTGAAAAATAGCGCATTTCTTGAGATTGTATCGAAAGATAATTTAAAATTAGGAAAGAAAGTGTAGACTTTTTAATTTTTCTTTAATTTTAAATGCTGTTCATTGGTGTTATACCATAATTAAATGTATTGTCTACCGTAGAATATCCTCTTTGGAAGCCAGCTTGAAACTCTCGAGTATGTGATTTCCATCCAACCAACAGTTAATGCGGTTCAGTAGCACACTGATAAATATTGTGTAAATTGCTTCCGAGAGTGACAAGCCACGATAGTTAGATACATCATTAATATTTCCTTTTTTTGAAAATCGGAACAATAACAGATTAAAGAAAAGAGCTAGAATATTCTTCGTTTCAAAATTTTGTGAAAATGTACTAAAACTCCATTTATAAAATTCGAATCCAATTCGTTCCATAATGTTATCTTTACTACGAGTATTACGCAGAATAACACATAGTTCAAGTAATGTGATAGGCTGATCCAAGATTGAGCTAGTCACGTAAAGTTGGTGATATATTGGCGACAAAAGGTTACAGAAGTGATTTCTAAAGTCTTCTAATTGTATATTTTAACTAACAAACATTTTTTTATTTTTGATTGAGTTAGCTAGAGACTACAGTCTTTACTCTTTACTCTTTAGAGTCTTTACTATTTCTTACATATTTCAGTTGTAAGAAAATATTATTTTCGCCTCATTTCTCTACAAAGCTTTTTAAAAAAGTTCGCACTTTTTCTGCAATTGAGTTCAAAACAATCAATTTTATGCTTCTTATACATTCGTAGGGACTTACATTTTTGTCCTAGCATTTGAACATTGAGCATCGAACCATTCATTCTTGGGATCAAAATGTTTCAGTGCTTGATTGGAGTTAGAAAAGGCAGTACTATACTTTACTATACTAGCGGCTTGTTCGCACTGCGACCTCAAAGATCTATTGTGACAGTCGGGGTGTTTATCCGAGAACTGGGTTAAGGCTCTTAATAAACCTCAACAAAGCTCCAGGCTCAATGTTCCAAAAGTCAGAGGGGTCCAATAAGGCCCTCCCGAGGTGGAGAAGTCTTTTTCTGGTGGCCATGGGGCATTCACAAAGAATATGTTCTGCCGCCCCCAGAACCATAGCCGGCATGCGTTTGAGTCTGCTACTCCTATCTTGTGCAGTGGGCAACGACCAGTCAAGTAGCCTGTTAAATTCTTAAGTCTGTTTTCCAAAGCTGAAGTAGCTTCTTAGCCTTACAACGGTTGAGGTTGATGAACTTTTTTGGCTGTCTTAGACCCTTGAATTTAGCCCAGTACTCTGCATGAAGATCAGCTTCCCATTTTTTTATTTTGAGGTTAGTGCTACTCCGTGTAACTCCAGAATAGGGTTCACGACCGATTATTTGTGGGCGACTAGCGCCACTTCTCGCTAAGTAGTCCGACCGTTCATTACCCTTGAAGCCTTCGTGTCCTTTACCCAGGCCACAGTGACGGGATTGGATTCTACCGTGTAAGATTTCAGAGCCATAAGTACTGCCTGGCTGTCCGAGAGGATGTAAATTCGGGTGCCCTCGACCCATCTTCGCAGGCATTGTCGTACACAGGGCTCGATTGCATGGACTTCCGCCTGAAATACTGTTGGCAATTTCCCAAGCGCTGCTGCACGTTGGAACCTGGGTCCATAAGCCCCTACATCAGTGCTACCATTTTCCAATTTGGAACCATCTGTGTACCAAGTTTGAGAGTTTGGTAAGACTACAAGCCCTTCATTCCTCTATGTGTGGAGGTTACCTTTGACCACATTGAATCTTCTGGAGATCCCCTATTTCTTGAGCATGGTATCTAAAATTTTGAGAATATGGTCATTTTGAATGTACTCTAGAATCTTCAGATGGCCTGTAAAGTTTCCGATTTTTAGGTCCGAAATCTTGGGTAGCCTAAGAGCACTCAGCATAGTCTGAATTTGTATTTGCAGGTTTGTTGCGCATACCGTGCATAAAATATGTTGTCAATACATTTAACACAGTAACAGCTGCATGAGTGCAGTCATCATGCTTTCGTATAAAATGAATTCATAAATGTTAAAATAACAGACAAACAAAATATGATGGGAATTAACTTTTTTTTTTCAAAATGACAGCAATTAAAACAGTTTTGTTATAGCCCATTGATTCGTGTACATGTGCGCTTAAGACTTGTAATTTACAAAGTCTAACAAGAAAATTATTTTACGACTTATCGCTTTCACTCTCTTGGAAGGATTCGATTTTGATAGTATGCAAACAAAATTTTCGGAAAGAGGGGGTACAAAAACTCATAGCAAAAGGAAAATATTATTGATCACAAACACTGGATAATGATGTTAAAAGATACAAAACAAATATTCATTTTAAAAAAATAATTAGAGTTTCCGGATGATATTTTTAGAGAAAATTTTCGAATGTTCGGATTCTTTGTGCAGTTTCATTCCAAGGGAAGATGAATTATTTATTTCATATATTATAATAAAAGCAAGCAAATGAATATTTTACCGATATGAAATTAATTCTTGCTTATATTTTCTCTCCTACTGTTTTCATGCAATCCTGCAACACAATAAACACACATGTCAAATTGAGGTCATATTGACTGTAATTTTACTTTTGTGAATACAAATGCTGCCACATTCATGGAAAAATAATGCAGTTCGTTGATAATTATGAACGCAAATTTTGCAGAACTGCAGCATATTTACATTTATGAATTCAACCATAGCTTCTATTTCTACTACAAGGTACAGCGGTGCGAGGCTAAGAATTGCTGCCGTAGGGCACGTTCTCGTTGCTCCTATGATACTCAGACAGGCTGTATGACGAATTTTTTTGAACTGTTCCTGAGTCTTGACCTGTAACATTTTTGGCCGCCAAGCCAATGATGCATAAGTGACCATGGGTTTGATAATGGTCCTGTACGTCTAATCTATTATCTTGGATTTTAGCCACCAACTTTACCGTGTAGGCGCTGGCACATAAAGATTGCTCTTCTCGCTTTCTCGGTAACCTTGTTTAGGTGTGAATTCCAAGTGAACTCTAGGAGTTCGCCAATAACTAAGGTCCAGAGCAGGGAGAGAGGACTCCTTCTTGCGGGCATCCTCTGGTAGTTGTTATGGTTTTATGCGAGCATCCGTACTCAATTCCTATTTTCCTGCTACATAGCATGATTAGGATCCAGTTCATGACCAGCGGAGCGATATTTTTTGTAAAGGCACCATTCGCCATTGATTTTAGCTCTAGGTATTGAATAACTTTTTAGTTTCGCGCCTAACTGACTCCAAATGCTTATTCCACCAGGGGGCATCGCGGCTGGTCATTTTCCCTGTTTCGGCAGAACTGCTTTCGTACGGGGCAGAAATGGTTTTTCAAAGGTGTTTTGCCTCGAATTTCAACTCTGGAATGGTATACATAGGGTTCGAGGCACGATTCAGTTCTGCCTCGAGGATAAACCGATAGGTATCGGAATTTGTGTGCCTAGGGTTGTTACGAGACTACTCACCAACCTATTAAAAAAAATGCATTTGTCTGATTGTTGCTCCCATGGCAATGGCGGCTGTGTTCGACGTTAGAAATTGCTGCAGTCCGATTACACTTTATAAGGCCTTTGTGGACATGTCACATACCAAATGAAAGCCACATTTGCGAGGAACCCGGAAAATGCGACGGTTTTGGTGACAAATATGCGTGGGCAGACCTTGTAGCCCAGGAATCTTTACCGCAAATAACCAACATTCAATCCCAGGACATGGATATCACCGGAATGAGAGATAGAACAAGTTTGGAACAGTTTGGATCAAGCTAAGAACACTCAAGGTGAGTTCGTGCTACAATCCTAATCTTAATATTCGAATATATGTACATCACGAATAATAAATTTAAACCCGCCAAACGGAAGCGCTCCCCATCTTGCACCAGAAAACCCTGGAGCACAACCGATTTTTTATCGTTGGGAATACTTTTGCCTGGTGAGAAGTGCTTCATATTCAACTTAGAAAAGTTATTTTCCTTCTTTGTTTTTCTTTGTTCTATTTCGCTGTCGGAACCACTTACTAATTGGTCGTTGACCAGAAAGCAAACAGAGTATATCGTCAACTACAAAAGCTGCGCTTATAGCGGTTTGTGCCTCGACTAAGCACGGCCGCTAGTGCCTTTTTGGCATGCTCAGCTAGCTGCCAAAAAGTATGCAACACTTCTTTCAAAATCCAAGCCTAAAGAGAAAGAAACAATTGAGACTTAACTTCAAACTCTCGCTTTAACAAACGAGATCTCGCAGTAATCGCAAATCAATATGAGTGTTCTAAGATCACCCCCGAGTGAGCGTGATTTAAATGCATTCCTGGACCTCAGCGTCCACAATAATTTCCTCATAACGCTGTCAACAGCAACCGCAACATCAACTAGCGTCATAACATATTTTGCTCCAGCTAGAACCACATCAACAATGACAACAAGCACAGGACAAACTACAACTACACATTACATCACAAGTTGGCAGACTCAAACAGAAGAACCAAGCATCAAAAGAACATCCACCAACTGCTCTAAAGAAGATATTACAACCCCAAACTCGAAAAACTAACGAACAAGAAACTCAGCAAACAAAACAGCTGACATATCAAACAAACAACTTAAAACAACAAATCAGCCAACTATCAACTATTGGCTAAACAAACAAGACAACCCGTCAAACCGCTTTGACATCCTTGCTGTAGATGACGACGACGACGAAGAAAACCCCAGTAACAAAAAAAAAGAAAGAAAACATAATAGAACATACCCTAAAAACAAACAAACCACCGCCAATCTATGTTCAAGAAGTCAAATGCATAAAGACTCTAACAAAAACTCTTGACATGGAGGCAAGGCAGGAATATGAACTTTAAGTCCTTATGAAAAGCCAAGTAGGAGTTGTAATAGGTATTAAGGGAGGTTGTGGAAGTGAGGATGTGGATGGGACGGAAAAGGAAAGGAGAGTCGACTGCGAGAGACGTGGCATGCTTGCGTTGCTCGACTTCGGAAATGGGGCGGTTCTTGCCGACGCAGATCGACTAAACCTACTACGAATACATATGTATAACATGGCAAAATTACTAACTCATTCTTTTTAACGGACGGACAGCCACCACACAGATGGCGCTGTTGGTGTTGTTGCAGCGTTGGCCTTTACCTTCCCAACCATGAAGTCTCGTGGCCATTTTTTTTGGACTTCCCAACATTGCTGCTGCTGTAACTCAAGCCGTTGTCGCCGAAAGGGTCTTAACCAACCCTTCCGCACCCCCCTGAAATCTTGTTTACCAAGCCATGAAATCTATTTATCAATTAAAACACTCAGGTTTCCACTAATGTGGCGTGACTCACAAACAAAAAAATTTTATTAGAGATTGAATGCTAATGGCTTACAATATAAAACATAGTTTTTTAAATTTTTGTCAAAATAAAATCTTATACAAAAAGTCAATTTAAACTAAAATAACAAGATAAAATAAATTAAATAAATAAACAAAAAGCAAAACAATTAAAGGCAAAGTAAACTTAAAGATGACTTAAAAATACAAGATAACAAAAGAAAAAACCAATAAAAAAATCATTAAAATACAAAACTAAAAGAAAGAACAGGAAAATTGACCGAACCACGGCCATTTACTCTAGATTAGGTTTCCCTCCTTCGTAACCCAATTCAACCATGGGTACGCCTCCTACTGCGATTCAGAATCCTACCTAGCTAGAGCTCTAATTAGGTCGTTATTTATGTGCCATAAAATCGGCACGCACACTATAAAACGCGAACAGACGGGAAACGAAATTTTTACAGAAAAAAACAAATTAATCAAAAAAAAAAGAATCAACCAAAACGAGAAAAAAGAAAATAAGGAAAAACTAATTTAAACTTAAGAAAAAAAAGAAGAAAAATACGTCACGCCAGAAAAAATATAAAAAAATACACATAACGACGAATTCTGCTAATTCCTTTGGAAAAGTATAAGGAGCCGCTGGGGAACGGTGATCTTGACTATTTCCGCTCGTAGCCGATTCTCTTGCGGGCCGGATACGGACCCGGAGCATCGATGATCCCGTTGTATTTGACTTATAAATTTAAAGTTCAAAATTTCCCCAAATCACTATTCTATTGTAGTTTTCCTGTACAGTTTTTGGTTTTTTTAGGGGACCGAATTTCCTCAGAAATACAAAAAAAAGTATTGGCGGCCACTTTGTAGGTTTTTATTTGAGGGATTTACCCTATTCTGCTTTCGGGATATATGTGACCGCCAATTACGTTTGTGTTTTGCCTATGTTTTGAAATTAAAATTTTTCTATTACACTTCCTTTTTTAATCTTACTGAATGAGTGTTCGAGGTTGCACGTCCAAAAAAAAAGGAAACTTTTGAAAGTAGTTTAAAGAAAATTCACTTTATTAAATTCTGCCAGCCGACACTCAAAATGATAAAAACAAGAAGAGAGAAAAGTTATGGCTGCGCCGGTTTTATACAAAAAAAATTAATGCTGTCAACTTCGTCTAGTGGGATCGCCCTCTAGTGACATTTTACAACTTGAGGGTCGTATCACACTAGACCCAGCATTATTATTCTTTACTTTTACTTTGAACATTACCGCCCGCTTTGCCGCAATGCGACTAAATAAAATACTTCTTCTTCCTTTTATCAGCGAGGCTATGATCCGAAAACAAGGGATCACAACCCTCCCACTTCACCGCATTTCTACTGATCCGCCTGTGGGGTTCGCCTATTTGACCTCAGAAAATATCGGCAGGCCTGCCGATTTTGGATCACTCGGTTACTGAGGCCAATGAAATGCCGATGTCGTCGCATTTGTCTGATCCAGGCGTTTATAGGCCTGCCTTTCCTACATCGCGATGTCTTTGGAACGTGCATTGATATTGCCTTTTTAACAGGGTTCAAATGATCTCTTCTTTGAACGTGGCAATACCAACTGAGCCGGTCACGCTCTATTTTTTGTACGATGGTTTCCTTGATGTGAAAGCTTCCACGGATCTTCGAACTTCTTATTCGATCAAGCTTTGTCACTCCTGCTGCCATGCGAAGCATCTTCATCTCAGCTGCCGTTAATTTACTCCCATACTTTTTGTACATCGTCCAACATTGTGAACCGTATGTGAGCGCTGGACGTACAACTGCGGTGTAGAGCCTTCCTTTCAACTTAGGGGGCATTTTTCTGTCACAAAAGAATTTTCTCGCCACTTCATCCACCCTACGCTTACACGATGATTGATGTCGTCATCACAAGTTGCTTTGCTATTGATCATAGATCCCAGATATTTGAACTTTTCGCACTTGGGAAGCACTGTTCCATTCAAATAAATGTCTGGAATAGACCTGAGTGGATCAGAGAACGGGCAGCACAAGTACTCTGTCTTTTTTGAACTAATGCGATACCCATTTCCCTCCAAAACGTCCACCCACACATCAAGTGCTCGTTGCAGGGATGTAGGATCCTCACTTATGATGGCTCCATCGTCAGCAAAGAATAACTGATGTACCTTGGGGTCCATCACTTTACCTTCAAGCAGATAATCAAGGACTGTAATAAAGAGCAAAGGACTTAAAACGCTTCCCTGGTGTACCCCGACTTTGATTGGGAACTCTTCGGTTACTCCAGTGGGGCATCTTACCTTTGTCTTTGCTCCTTCGTACATGTCCATAATCATCTGTACATAGGTTTCTGGAACCCCTCGATGTCTTAGCGCCACCCATATCAGATCTCGTGGTTGTCTGTCGAATGCCTTTTCAAAGTCAACCAATACAATATGCAAATCCCTTAAGGAATCACGATGTTTTTCCATTATGATCCTTATACTTTGGATTGCATCTGTGGTTGATTTACCCGAGACAAACCCGCACTGATCATCAGATAGCCGTATTATTTTTCGCAGTCGGCCACCTAATACCCGCTCAACGATCTTCATGGTGTGAGACATCAGCTTGATCGAACGGTAGTTATCACAGTTTCGCGTATCACCCTTCCCTTTGTATACAGGGAGAAGGTAACTTTCCCTCCATTCATTCGGCATTGGATCACCTCTCACGAATTTGGAGATGAGAATTCTGAGCCATCTGAACCCGATGTCTCCCATCTTTTTCCAGAACTCAGAGGGTATCTCGTCTGGCCCAACCGCTTTTCGTTTTTTGGAGTATTTGACCGCCTCACTAACTTCTTCGACTGTAATGTCAGGTATTTCTTCACAGTTAGGGGTGGCTCTTGGAAAGTATAGCCGGGGAAACTGTTCATTCAAAAGCTCTTCACAATACTGCCGCCACCTCTGCAGAATTTTGTCGTCATCCACAAGAAGCTGGCCATGAGCATTGCTAATGAACTTTGGCGAACGAATCTCCTGAGCAATCTTCCTTCTTTGGGCGGCTATTTTGAAGATAGTGGCACTCTTGTTCATATTGTGTCTTCGCAGCTCCTGGATAGCCTGGTTTGCATCAGCAACCGGGGAAAATATTTTCTCCAGCTCCCGATACAGGCCCTCGTACTCTCTGCTTGAAGCTGAGCGCACTTCTTCTTCGCTTTTTTCTTGCAGCATCTGTATTCCATTTCGAGGCGAGGTTTTTCGTCACTATTATTAGAGGGCCACTTTGACCAAGCTTTGAAAGCCGCTTTCTTTTCATTTATCATTTTCTTAGCTTCATCACTCCACCCACCATGTTTCTTTGGCGTGTTGATGGTGGCCTTTTGAAGCTCCTAGCAGTGATTTGGCCTTCTTTAAGCAAGTTCGCTGTAGGGAATCCCACATATTTTGTGCTCTGCACTCTTCATCCTCAGCTCCGTTGATGGTGTGAGAGAGGTAATTTTTCATTAGGAAAACAAAAGCCTCGCCTTTTTCTTTGTCCAGATTGTACCACTTGATTTTCTCAGAGACCCTTGTTTGTTTGCTTTTCTTTGGTGTTTTCATAAAAATTTCTGTTAGCAGGAGACGGTGTTGACGAGCGATTGCCTCTCCCAGGATCACTTTGCAATCTTTTACCCGAGGCTTCATGAAACTGCCTACCAAATGGTAGTCAATCTGAGTTTCATCTCCACCACTGCTGTAAGTGATCAGGTGTCGGCTTTGTTTGATGAACATGGTATTTAACACGATAATACCGTGTGATTTGCACATGCTTAGGATGTCTTCACCAGGAAGGTTCCTGGTGCCATATCCTAGTCCTCCATGGCAGTCTTCATAGTCTTCGTTTGACATGTCCATTCAAATCTCCTCCAACAAACAGAAATTCTTCCTTTGGGATGTTCTTAAGGAGATTGTGGAAATCTAGCCAAAATGCATCTTTATCTATCTGATTGCACCCATTGTGGGGAGCATATGCACTGACAATATTCCACACCTCTCCTTGTATTACTAGTTTGAGAGACATCAAACGGTCGCTGGACTTCGAAACGCTCAAGACGTTTCCAAGTAGCTCTGCCGCAAGGATGATACCGATTCCGTTCCTAGCCTTTTACGTTCCGTAGTAGCGACTAAATAAAATACATACGTAGGTTATTATTATAATTTATAAGGTTTTGTAATTAGTAATATGTAATTCAAAAATAGTATAGTGCATTCGAAATGTATTGTGTAGGAGTTTATAGATACTTCATCTAAAATACATATACATAAAAAAAAAGAAATTGTAGTTAATTTTGATGTTTAACGATTTTGCTAGCAATTTGGTAATACGCAAACTTTAACAATGGGTCTGGTATTATTTCCAAGCTGGGTTTTTATCATTACCACTCTCACTCTGCCATCTGAACCGGGATGAGTTTGGATAATACGTCCAAGACGCCACTCCGTTGGAGGTAGGTTTTCATTTTTAATCGCGACAAGATCGTTTACTTTCACGTCAGTTTGAGGATACTTCCATTTATGTCTTTTGTATAACTCCTTTAGGTATTCCTCCTTCCAGCGTCGACAAAACTCTTGTTGCAAACATTTGAGTTTTTCCCAATGGTTGATGATGGAAAAGGCTTCAGTATTTCTGGTTCAGGTAGTTCGAGCAATAGACTACCGCGCAAAAAATGACCAGGTGTAAGGGCTAGCAAATCAGCTGGATTCTCGGACATCGTCGAGATTGGCCTTGAATTGAGGCAAGCTTCTTTTCGAGCTAATAACGTCGAGAACTCTTCAAAAGTGAACTTATTTGAACTGGCAACTTTTCTGAACTGGGTTTTGAAACTTTAAACGCCGGCTTCCCACAAGCCGCCGATGTGTGGAGCGCCAGGTGGTGAAATTCCAGATAACCCCCTGAAGCCCGTATTTTGCAGTGACGGTATTACCAGCGGTTTTAAGCAACGTCTTAAACTCCCTTTGAATTAGGGTATTGGCACCAACCCAATTAGTACCATGATCAGTGAATACCTCTTTTGGTAAGCCACGGCGAGCTACAAAGCGAGCGTAACCTGACAAGAAAACTTGGGATGATAAGCCACTAGCAGCTTCAAGATGGATTGCTTTAGTTGAGAAACATACAAATGCGCATCTATATCCTTTGGTAATACGGCAGTTCCGCCCGTTAAAGATTTTGATATCGAACGGACCTGCAAAGTCAATGCCGGTATAAGTAAAAGGGGCAGCGCTCAGCAGGTAGAGGTGCCATTAGTTTCTTACTCATTTTTTTGTTTGTGAATAACACACGTTTTGCAACGATTTATACGAGTCTTTATGAGCGTTTTCAACCGCGGAATCCAAAATTCCTGCCTGACCATACGTAACACCAGCGCGTTACCGCCATGCAGCGATAATGTGTGAAGAAAGTCAATAAGAAGGGAGGAGTACGGCGAGGCGTACAGCAGTATGATTGGATAAGCTCATTATAAGAGTGATCGGCATTGATTAATCTGCCATTCACACAGAGTGTCTTATGAGAATCCAGAAACGGATTGAGGGTGATCAAGTACTGATGTGTTCTCCCTTGGATATTAAATGAAATTCGGCAGAAAAGCATCTGCGTTGTGCCACATGAATAAGTTTAAGTTTTGCCCTCTCTACGTCCTTCAAAGAGAATTGTCCTTTAGATTAAGAGGGAGGATGCCACTAGTAGCGAGATCTGCGGGCTTATCGAGAGATTTAACGTGACGCCATTGAGGATTTCCTACATTGTCCAAATAGTCTAAGAGCCCACAGCAAATTTTGGGTGTGATATGATAACCAAAATATGCGTATATTAGTGTGAAGGTATGCACGATACGATATCAAATCCGGAAGTCTGGCAGCGATTCGTCGCAGCTGAGGTTAGTAATAGTAGGGTGAAAAAGTGATTTTTTCCAAAGTCTAGATTTTTGTGATAACCACTTGAATTTAGTATCAAATGAAAGAATAGACTGCCCTGATCACAAAAGTGTGGGTACCAGACGTTTTACACGCAGCCAAACTCTTGCCAGACGTGCTAATAGTATGCAAAAAATCACTTTTTGAAATAATTGTGATAACCAAATATGGAGTACACCAAAATGTTTGTGCGAGTATCCTGATAACAAATCTGTGGGTCCCAGACGTTTTACACACAGCCAAACCCTTGCCAGACACAATTTTAATATGTGAAAATAACCTTTTTTAAGCAATTCTCATAACAATCTTGCGATAGAACAAACACATCTGATAACAGCAATGACTAAAATAAATAATTTTAATATACTTCACGTATTGCTATAAAAGTGTAATTATTTTGTACATAAAATAAAAATACGTTCACATTATCATATAAGAACTATTAACTAAGATCTGAGAAGTAAGAACTAATAGTATTTCAATGTTTTAAACTTGAAATTGAAACTGAAATAAATCAAAACTAATTCATAACTACTATTCCTCATCAGATTGATCCGATGAATCGCTAGTATCTAAGTATCTTCATCAACAGATACATCTTTTTTATCCTCGTCATTAAGTAAAATGTCTTCTAATCTATTAGGAGCGACATTTCCATCGAACCATTTGACGATGTACTTGTTGTCTTCTAACAACCAACCACTATCTGATGGTGATAACTGAATAGCCTCGTTTTTAACAGCATTCCTCCATACGTGACATACCATATATAGTAACATCTATTTACTTGCTGTAGTAATACCGATTTATTCGGGGGCAAAAGACTTACTTTAAAACCTAAGGCAAGCAAATTAATTCAACTATGTATTTACTAGTAAAACATGTTACTTACTTTTAATATTTTTAAAAATTTTGTTTGATGTGGGCTTGCAAGTTTTATAGAAAATTTCATATCTCGTACAGACAAATTCTTCAATAGTGACTAAATGCTCTGCTGTATTTCTTATGTTCCCAAATTGAGAAAAAGTGTTTTGAAAGTCTGTTCTGCGTTTTAAGATTTTGATTGGCTTAATTTTTCCTTTTTTGAAAAAGGAAGGCGTGTAGTCGCATCCAGTGAAGCTGTAAAAACCAGGCAGCGAGGAACAAAGTGTGGAGCCCAATTCCTGATAGATCTTGTTTACATCAATATGTCTAAGATTGTTCTTGGACATAGTTCCAACTTCAATCCAGACTTTAATGTCATTTCTAAGGTGGGGTAGATTGAAGAGAGCTATTACAAGTACATCTGTATCAGAGGACTTTATGACAACAGAACAGTTTCTTGGCAAAAAAGATAAATGCAGCATCATGCGAGTGTCAGCCTCTTCCTGAAAGCTCATCAGCTCATTGACATTTTGTCGAAAAACTTTCTCATTTGCTGCTTTGAAATTAAAACATTTTTCGTTGCATGTTACGTCCGAGTATTTAAAATTTCTAATTTTCCGGCACTTTTCTAAAGTTTGTACATTAAACAAAATAATTTTGCCACATTGTTTGGGACTTTCACTTGAATGCAGAACACATTTACTTTCAACTTGTTTCGACAATTTCACTTCACGGGCAGAAAAATGCAACTACTCAACACAATTGTAGTTTTATCAGCAAACTTGCTTGTTTTGCCACTACCCATAATTTAAAGCAATTGTACAAAACAGTTATACGTTTTGCATAATAAATCAAAGGCTTCTACTTTATTTCAACATTTTTGGTCATTGCTGTTATCAGATGTGTTTGTTCTATCGCAAGATTGTTATGAGAATTGCTTAAAAAAAGTTATTTTCACATATTAAAATTGTGTCTGGCAAGGGTTTGGCTGCGTGTAAAACGTCTGGGACCCACAGATTTGTAATCAGGATACTCGCACAAACATTTTGGTGTACTCCATATTTGGTTATCACAATTATTTCAAAAAGTGATTTTTTGCATACTATTAGCACGTCTGGCAAGGGTTTGGCTGCGTGTAAAACGTCTGGTACCCACACTTTTGTGATCAGGGCAGTCTATTCTTTCATTTGATACTAAATTCAAGTGGTTATCACAAAAATCTAGACTTTCGAAAAAATAACTTTTTCAACCTACTATTACTAACCTCAGCTGCGACGAATCGCTGCCAGACTTCCGGATTTGATATCGTATCGTGCATACCTTCACACTAATATACGCATATTTTGGTTATCATATCACACCCAAAATTTGCTGTTGGCTCTTGGTCTAAAAATGATTGTTATGCGATTGGCAGTGAAAGTCTTCCAAGAACGATCGATAAATCAGTCCATAAAAACAGCTGGTAGGATTCCACCGGGAAATTGGGAAGATAAAAATTAACAAGCTTCGACAGAAGAACAGCACCGCATAATTCTAAACGCGGTAATGAAATTTGTTGAAGTCGTGCTACTTTTGTCTTAGCGCATATCAGATTCGAAAAAATGGTGGAATCTTCTCGTGACACATGTATGTATAATGCAGCCGAAAACGCGCTTTCGGACGCATCAGAGAACCCGTGGAATCGTACAGTATAAGAGGGATGAAAATGAACCCAGCGGTTAATTTTCAGAGTTTGAATGTCCGGTAAGGTTTTGATAAATGCGTTCCATCGTTCAGCTGATTCGTTTTTCAGAGGCTCGTCCCAATCAGTGCCCTCAGACCAGATCTCTTGCATAAGGATTTTAGCCAATACAATAACTGTTTCAAGCCAGCCGGCAGGGTTAAGTAGTTGAACGGTAAAGTAGAAGTAATCGCCATTGGCATTCCATCGGATGCCAAGCGTCTTAACCGTACTATCCTCGTCGAGGTTAAGAAAATGTTCATTGAGGATATGCTCAGGAGGCAAATGTTTCAACAAATCTATAGAATTTGAGGTCCACTTCCGGATTGAAAATCCAGCGAAAGAAAGATCTTCAACCAATTCTAATTGAGAACTTCGAGCTGTAGGAAGATCATGGGCGACATTAAGTCGTCAACATAAAATTATTCCTCTATGATTTTGGAAGCAATGGGGAGTGCAAGTGCAAGTGCATTGTACGGAGTGCAAGATAGGATGCGCAGTTAACACCGAATGTGATCGTAAGTAATTCAGAATCCTCTATCTCCGCGTCGGAGGATTGTCGAAAAAGTATTCGTTGGAACGATGTCTCTTCTGGATGTACAGTCAACTCCGCTTATCCGAACTACGGTTTACTAAAATAATCGGTTAACTGAAGCATACATTTGTCACGGAGCTTCATACAAATTAATCCGCTTAACTAAAATCTGCTTAACTGAAAAACCTGGTTAACTGAAAAAACTTTGCAACAGAAATCATTAATTTATACTCAAACCACTCCGCATAACAGAAATCAAATAACTGAATGCGCCCATCCTTAAAATTGAGCTGTAAATTAGCATAAAAATATTTATTTTTTCTTTTTTTCTTTTTCTTCATTTACACGTTATCAAAGTTTTGTTTTGTTTAAATTTTTTTTTTATAAAATATTGACATATTACAAATGATGTAGTTGGTATTTTTTTGATTATCAGGTTTGATAACTGAAATTGTTTCTCAGTTATCCGAACTCCGGTTAAATGAAAGCTTTTTCCAGTTATCCGAAGTTCGCTTAAGAGAAAATACCGCTTAAGTGAAAAAATAATTGTGGAAAACTGGTGTTTCAGTTAAGCGGAGTCGACTGTACCAAAATTTGGCGATACATTTTTTCAATGTCTCCGTTACTTACTTACTTAGATGGCGCTACGATCCGGGGTGGACCTCGGACTCAACCAACGAACCCCTCCAGCTAGCACGATTACGAGCCAGCTGCCTCCAGTTGCGCACGCCGAGTTGGTTGAGGTCCCCCTCCACTTGTTTGCGCCACCTACCGCGAGGTCGTCCATCCGGGGTGGATTCGAAAACTTTCTTAGCGGGAACGTTGGGCTCCATCCGCTCTAAATGACCCAGCCATCTTAGTCGCTGTATGTGAACTCTTCTGGCTAAGTCGATGTCCTTGTACAGGCCGCATAGCTCGGCATTGTACCTTCTCCTCCACTCACCGTCCATGCAGACGGGACCAAAGATCGCTCGAAGAACTTTTCTCTCGAAATAACCAAGGGCATCCTCATCCGGTTTTGTTAAAGCCCATGCCTCTGCGCCATACAGCAGGACTTGGATGATTAGTGTCTTATAAAAAGTTACCTTAGTAGTTCGAGATAGGGCTTTGCTACTCGATTGCCGTTTTAGCCCATAGAAACAACGATTGGCAAGAGTAATTCTTCGTGTGATCTCCCTACTGATGTCATTTGCGGAGCTCACCATAGAGCCTAGGTAGACAAAATCCTTTACTACCTCGAAATTATATCTGTCTATTGTGGCGTTCTGTCCAAGACGCCGATGTTGGGTGTCATTTTTTCTAGACAGCATATATTTTGTTTTGCTTTCATTGACCGCTAGACCCATCTTTGCTGCCTCGTTCTCAATACTCGTAAATGCCCCATTGACGGCCCGCTGAGTTCTTCCGATTATGTCAATGTCATCGGCATAAGCGAGTAGTTGTACAGGCTTGTAAAAGATTGTACCTCCGGTGTTGGCTTGCGAGTTTCGTACAATTTTCTCAAGTACTATATTAAAGAGATCGCATGATAGCGCGTCACCTTGTCTAAGACCTTTCCTGACATCGAACGGTTCAGTGATGTTCTTACCGACTTTGATGGAGCAGCGAGAGTTCTCCATCGTCATTCTGCACAAACGGACGAGCTTGGCAGGGATGCCAAGACTAGACATGGCTCTGTATAACTCGTCTCTATACACGCTATCATAGGCAACTTTGAAATCGATGAAAAGGTGGTGCGTATCGATTTTATATTCATGGGTTTTTTCCAAGATCTGCCGTAGTGTGAATATTTGGTCAATGGTGGACTTTCCAGGCCTGAAACCGCACTGATAAGGACCTATCAGGTTGTTGACGATCGGTTTTAGGCGTTCACATAGTACGGCAGACAGGATCTTATATGCGATATTTAGGAGACTTATACCTCTGTAGTTGGCGCAGTTCAGAGGGTCTCCTTTCTTCAGGATCGGGCAAACGATGCTGAGGTTCCATTCATCGGGCATACTTTCATCCGAGCAGATTTTACAGATGAGCTGGTGCATGCTCCTTACCAACTCATCTCCTCCTGCCTTGAAAAGTTCAGCGGCAAGGCCGTCGGCTCCAGCAGCTTTGTTGGATTTGAGTTTAGATATCGCTATCCTCACTTCATTCTGATCGGGTTGACGGGAATCTTGACTGCCATCGTCACTGTTGAATGGCTCATTATGCCTGACAGCGGAATATTGGTCATCATCGTCGTTTAACAGTCTCCAGAAGTGTTCCTTCCATATCCTCAGCACCGACTGCGATTCCACTACTATATTGCCATTTTCGTCCCCGCAGGCTTCTGTTCTGGCTTTGAAACCCTGGCATGTTCTTTTTACCCTTTGGGAAAATGTTCGAATATTATTCCTGCAATAAAGTCTCTCAATCTCCTCGATCGAGCACTTCTCACGCTCCTTTTTCTTCTTTCTGAGAAGTCGATGTTCCTCTTTTCTCCTGCGCACGTAGAGCTCGTAAGCAGCTCTAGTCCTTCTATGCAGCGCCGCTTTGTACGCCTCTTGTTTGGCTGCATGTGTTTGCCGGCATTCCTCATCAAACCAGGGGTTTCGTTGTGGTGGGCGAGAGAAACCCAGTACATCAGAGGCGGCATCTCTGCGATCTATTGCGATTGTAGCTTTTCGGCGTCAAATTTCCTCACAGTATTTCGTTGATTTCGCTCCGCTCTGGATATCCACATCCGTACCTTGGCTACAACTAGGTAGTGATCCGAGTCCACGTTGGCTCCTCGGAAAGTCCGGACACCCAGAATACTAGAAGAGTGCCTTGCGTCGATCGCAATGTGATCGATTTGGTTGACAGTTCTTCGATCAAAGGAGAGCCATGTTCCTTTGTGAATGTCGAGACGTGGGAACCGCGTACTACGCTACGCTACGACAAAGTTTCGCCCCGCTGCAAAGTCGATTAGCCTGAGTCCGTTGTCGGATGTGTTGTCGTGCAGGCTGTGCTTTCCGACGACTCTACTAAAGACGTCCTCTCTTCCTAGCTTTGCGTTAAAATCACCCAGGATAATTTTAACGTCGTGGCTAGGGCATTGCTCATACGTCTTGTCCAAGAGCTGGTAGAAGTCGTCATTTGTCGCGTCGTCCTTCTCCTCGTGAGGGGCGTGAACGCATATTAGGCTAATGTTGGCAAATTTAGGCTTGATACGGATAGTCATGAGGCGCTCGTTCACATGCCGGAAACTCAAGACTTCTTGCCTAAGTCTGCCTCCAATGACAAATCCGCACCCGAATAGACGCTGTCCTTTTGGTCTGTAGCAATTGCCGTAGTAGATGTCGCAGTTTTTCATACTCATTTTGCCCGGCCCATCCCATCGCACTTCTTGGATGGCGGTAATGTCTGCTTTGAGACACTCTAGGGCCTCCGCAAGTTGTTCGGCTGCACGTGGTTTGTAGAGGGACCTAACATTCCACGTGCAGACACGAAGATCGTTGTCCTTTTTACGTTTGCTTGGGTCGTCAACAGTAAATTCATCCGTATCCGAGGCTGTGAGAATTTCACATACAGCGACTAAGATGGCTGGGTCATTTAGAGCGGATGGAGCCCAACCTTCCCGCTAAGAAAGTCTTCGAATCCACCCCGGACGGACGGCGCAGTAGAGGACGACCTCGCGGTAGGTGGCGCAAACAAGTGGAGGGGGACCTCAACCAACTTGGCGTGCGCAACTGGAGGCAGCTGGCTCGTAACCGTGCTGGCTGGAGAGGTTTGTTGGTTGAGGCCCAGGTCCACCCCGGACTGTAGCGCCATCTAAGTAAGTAAGTAAGTAAGTATCCGAGGCTGTTGGTTGCTTCGTAACCGAAGGTTTTTTACGTGATAGGGAGTTAACCCGACGGCACAACCCCCAACCTGGAGGACCAGATCCTTTTTTAGCAACCCCTAGGACGAGGGGCCGGATACACCGATGTCAGTAACCCACTTCGGGGATATGAGCGCTGCCGTGGGCCCATTAAGGGTTCATCCGCCACCATCTCTTTTTCAATACCCTGACGTAGTATTAAAAATCCTTACAGACCTCAGCTTCAAATATGTCGAAGTGGCTCCGGTAAGGTTTCCGCTGGCCTGTAGACGTCACCGTTGATTTCATCGGGAGAATTCATCCGCCGCACGTCCTCCTTCTGAGGACCTCTTGTTAGACTTCTGAGACGAATATTTCAGCCGATCAGGTCAACAAGAGATGCCTCGTCCAGCTAAACATATGCGCGCTGAAGTTCACCCAGATGTGCTTACGCAGGTCCGAGTGTTCAGCTACCCATATTTCGTCAGACTCAGCATACACTCATCGTTATTTCACTATCAGATAGCTATCCAGCGGACACCACGGGGAGGTGATAATGCGATTTTGCCCACCAAATGTCTCCGTTAAAGACTAACTTAAAAAGTCTCCATCGCATAATAAGCGATGTGAGGTCCCGTTGAAGAGCAGGTCCGGTATATGATAGGTCATTTAGACTGTTTCCATTACTGGATGGACTTGATGCGTTAAATACAACATACTTATTTATTTGTATCATTGTCAACCGTTTGCCGTATTCTTATCGCGCCTACAATATGGTACTATACCTATGGACATTTTAAACTACATAAAACACAAAGGCATTAACACTGATGCCATTAGATGTCATAGCCTAACACCCGACAACCTGTCTGATCGAATATCAGCATCATTCAAATTACTTGCTCCTTCAGATATTGGAAACACTCTAGTTAATCCTAGCTTTTGGCCTAAAAATATGATTGTCAAAGAATTTACAAATCGTCCTAGCAACTTAAACAGAAAGTCAAAAAACTTACCGAGCTTGCCTTCTTCTATCAAAACGTGAGAGGGCTAAGAACAAAATGCACAAACTTTTTGTTAAATGTCTACAGCTCTACATCAGATATAATTGTCCTCACAGAAACTGGATTAGATGAAACCTTTCCTGATGCTGTTATATTTCCTGATTACTTCAATGTCAACCGATGTGATAGATCACCAGCAAATAGTGTATTTGTCAGATTGGGTGGTGTTCTTATAGCAATCAGGAAAGAATTACATCCTATAGAACAAAACCTCGATAAATTCTCGGATATCGAAATGTGCTGCAGCAAATTTGATCTCGCATCATCAAAAGTCTACATCGTTTGCATCTATATACCACCTAGGTCTCAGCTGGCAGTAGTGATTAGATACTTGGATGCAATTCGCTATGTTGAAAGTCTCTTATCTGCTTCAGACAAGTTTTATGTCTTTGGCGACTTTAACCAAACAAAAATTGAATAGGCTCCTGGCGATATGGATTGTACGTTTCTCACACCTGCCAATACCTTATCGACTGTTGGTGCGGAAATCATTGACTCCTTTCAATGCCTTGGACTGCTTCAACTCAATCCTATTAAAAACCACCAAAATCGTTCGTTGGATCTTATATTTTCAAATCACAGTGATGATAGCCATGTCACAAGAAGTCTAACCCCACTGGTTCCTGAAGACATCTACCATCCCTCACTATATTTATTTTGTAATTTGGATTTTAATTCTTCAAATATATCTAGTTCTTATAAATTTGATTTTAAAAATGCAAACTATAATAATATTTGTAATGAGCTTTGCAATTTTGACTGGAATCCTTTCTTATCTTTAGAAATTGATGATCTTTGTTCCGTATTTTATCGGGTTATTAATAACTTAATTTTTGATTTTGTTCCTATTGTTCAAGCTAAAAACTTTTTTAACGGTATTTGTCCTTGGGACAATGATATAACACGAAGAATAAAGATTCTTAAAAATAGAGCCTATAAGAAGTGGCGCTCTAGTATGTTGAATGAGGACTACACTTTGTACCGTGCGCTTAGAACTGAGTTTATAACTTCTTTACACCATGCCCACTCAGCTTATATTAATGATATTGAATCCAAAATAAAATCATCGCCAAACAGTTTTTGGAATTTTATAAATTCTCAAAAAAGCACTGATGGTTTTCCTGTTTCTTTCTTCTACGAAGGTAAGCCAATAGAAAATCCCCGCATTATCTCTAACAGTTTTGCTTCATTTTTCCAATCAGTTTACTCGAACACTGATT
This sequence comes from Brachypalpus laphriformis, assembly GCA_945910035.1. Taxonomy (NCBI): domain Eukaryota; kingdom Metazoa; phylum Arthropoda; class Insecta; order Diptera; family Syrphidae; genus Brachypalpus; species Brachypalpus laphriformis. The sequence goes on from OX246754.1 coordinate 92,940,632, forward strand.
CAATTATAGATGACAATTTTTTTTCCTATTTAGGCGCATCCTCCCTTATTTTCAGCCGTATTGAATTTTCTGAGGACATTGTCCTTAGTGGACTCAAGCGATTGGAATCCAATTTTAATCCTGGACCCGATGGTATTCCGTCGGGTTTCTTAAAAATGTGTGCCTTCCCTTTACAAACTATTTTGTGTCACATATTTAACTTATCGTTGAAGACTGGAATCTTTCCAACCATATGGAAAAACTCTTTTATAGTCCCAATATTTAAATCCGGCAGGAAAAATAAAATTGAAAATTATACGGGGATCTGTAAGCAATCGTCCATCCCTAAACTGTTTGATTCATTAGTTACTGAGAAATTAAATTTTTTTTGTAAAAATATAATTTGCAATAACCAACATGGCTTTGTAAAAAACAGATCAGCAGTTACAAATCTTCTCCTTTTTACAAATTTTGTAATCAGTGAGATCTGTAATGGTAATCAAGTCGATGCAATTTACACCGACTTCAGCAAAGCATTTGATCGTGTTGACCACAGGCTTCTTCTCTACAAACTTGAACGACTTGGATTTCCTCTAGTTTTTCTAAAATGGCTTTCGTCGTATTTAAAAAACAGATACCAATTTGTGAAGTTTCGATGCCAAATATCTAAAGAAATCGTGGTAACATCTGGTGTCCCACAAGGAAGCCACATTGGTCCTCTTTTATTTATTTTATTTGTTAATGACGTTGTAAAATTTTTACCGCAATGTAATATCCTGATGTTTGCCGATGATTTTAAAATATACTCTTCGTGCAATGATTCTACCAGTTTTCATCGTTTGAATGGACATCTTCAAAAATTTGTTTTGTGGTGCTCTAAAAACTACTTGTCTCTTAATGTTAGTAAATGCTCGGTCATTACTTTTTCTCGCCGTATCTCACCATGTATTCATGATTATTCCATTGATCATAGTGTTATCTCTCGTGTCTCTTTAATAAAAGACTTGGGTGTCATGTTGGATAGTAACCTAACCTTCAATAACCATATTGAATATGCAACTAACAAAGCGAACAGAGCATGGGGAATGTTAAAACGTTATGCTAGAGTATTCTCCGACCCTTATGCTCTAAAAACGTTATATGTTGTGTTTGTTCGATCATTGTTGGAATATGCATCGGTTGTTTGGTATCCCTATTACAGCACTCACATCGCGAGAATAGAAGCAACTCAAAAAAGATTCCTAAGGTTTGCCCTCAGGGGTCTTCTTTGGTCTGATTTGCATAACTTACCCCCCTATTCAGATCGATTACACCTAATTAGTCTCGTATCACTTGAGGTTAGAAGAAAGGTGTCAAGAGTTGTTTTCCTTGACAGAGTACTGATTGGCGAGATTGACTGCCTGGAAATCTTAAGTCTTGTTAATCTTAATGTTCCATTTCTCAATTTGCGTAATAACAGATTCTTTTATGTAGCCCGTTCTCGTACTAATTATGGCCGATCGTCTTCTATAAATGGTTTACTGTTATTGTATAATGATTGTGCGTCTTTAATTGACTTTAATATGTCGATATCCTTAATAAAATCGAATTTGATAAATTATTTTCAGTCATAATTGTTTGCTCAATGTATTAAGCTTTTTTTTAAACTGTTGGTTTTTTGTTTTTTTTTTTTTTTCTTTTTCTATTCTTTTCTTATTTTATCGTTTCTTTATCTTTATATTATATTTAACAAGCATTATTGTATTAACTTTTTTTCCACTATCCGTAATTCTAATGTCTTAGAAAGCCCATGTACTTTGTTGACAATGATACAAATAAATAAATACAACGCGCAAATTTGTCGAAGTACTCTCTGGTTTGAGCACTGTGTGGTGGGGGAGATAGAACGTTGAAACAACGTTATCGTTTAATTTCTCTTGCGAATTAAATTTACGCATCTGGCCTAAAGTTAGATATTCTTGGATGACTTTGGAATAAGTGGAATGTAGATCTGGGTTTTTGGCAAGAGATTTCTCAGAACATAGAAATTGGTTTAAGGCAATGTGTTGCGAAAGCCCAAGTTTATTATTATTATCAGCTTCAGTTTTAAATGGTAATCTGACAATATATCTTCCTTCAGGACTCCTTACGGTGATACTCTGGTAAAGGTCTTCGCAGTATTGATTTGCGTCAGAGAGAGAGGGAGTAATAATTGGTACCTCCTTCTGTCCCCAAAATTTCTTTATTTGGCTATCCAGTGTTGAAGACGTGTAGTTCACAGCGGTAGCGAATGAATTGAAACGTTTAGGAAAAGGACCTGATATAATCCAACCGAAAACAGTCTTCTGCGCTACTAAGGAATCTGATACATTTAGAGCTCCAGGGCGAATGATGGTTGGATAAAGATCTGCTCCAACCAGAAATTAAACCTGAGATGACTTGTGAAATGTAGGGTCAGCTAGCTTGAGTCCCGATAATTGACTCGTATCACTTACATAGCTGAAAGGAAGATGGCCAATTCAAGTTTTTAGAACGATGGATTGAGCAAGGGTAGGCTCATTTCGGTTATCATCATTAACAAGTGAAAGCGAACACATTTTTGTTGACGTAGCAGCGTGCGTTGAGTCAATATCCGATATTTGAGCATTAATAGGTTGAACAGGCAATCTAAGACATTTCTGAACTGCTTCGGAAACAAACGAAGCCCGGATCAACCATAGCCCTTATAACGAAAGTGTATTATTGATGAATTATTTTTATCAACGCGGTTGCGAGAAGAACAGCTCTACCGTTGACCGTGAAAAATGTTTGAAGTGCTGGAGCGTTACTCCATTGATTAGAAGTGGACTGTAAGTTTATATGAGATGAGTTAGCATTGGGGGGCTGATTAGCGCCTGTGTTATTAGAAGTGAATATTTGAGGGGGGAAGTGGAATCTGAAGCGACATGCAATAGCGAATGGTGTCGACCTTTGCATATGCTACAACTGTACGAACTTGCACAGTCTTTGCTTAAATGGGTTACTGCATAAGAGGGAACTTGCTTACAATATTAAACGCAGCGCCTTGGGTTTTTGCTCGTAAGTGAAAAAGTTTTTCAACTAGTCCAAGTTTGGGATGCTGCCAGTAAACACCATCGAACATGTCCCGAAGGGACGACCATGAGATATAATCGCCATGGAAAACCTCAGTGTCGCAAGGAGGAAGTTTAACGCACTAAAAGGAGGACTATCGTAATCAGTTGCACAAGAGGATGTACCGTTACTAACTGTAGTGGAAGTAGCACCATTATTAACTGTAGAGCAAGACGCACCACGGTAAAGGAAGACTCACCGTTGTTAACTGTAGAGCAAGATGCACCACGGTAGAGGAAGACTCACCGTTGTTAACTGTAGAGGAAGACGAACCATTATTGCAAGGAGGAGACGCCTTTACAATTGGATGTGGCTCTTTAAATTGCGACATAGTATGATACCGAGACAGGAAATATACGTTTCGTTTGAAAACGTGTATTTCGATTTAAGAATACCAATATCCAAATCTTCTTTCTCTAATTCAGTGGCATCGCGAGTGCATTCGGCGTACGTTAATTTAACCGCGCTCCACAATTCTTTTAATTCAATTCGACGCGCTTCCAAAGTCGAAGCTGTATGTTTAGATCCCACGATCTCTTTGAAATGCGCCAAAAAAATCGACCAATTGGTCAGCGGCAAAAATAAAATTCGAAATTCCCGTACTCATTTTGAATCAAAAGAGCTATCTGAGCACTGCACTAAACCGAACTTGAAAATGATACCAGGAAACGTACCCGAAAACGTTAAAGAAAAAAGTAAAAAGTACTATTTTGGCACCTTGGCAACACTAAATGTCACAAAAAAAAAAATCCACAATCTCATGCAATTTGTAATCTCTTTTTTTTTATTATTATGAAATAATAATTTAATTGAAGTATAAAATGAATGCACTACACTAACCTGGATGTTGATGTTTCGGCTCGGGATGAAGACTCTGGTGGTGGCTGCTGCTTGTTTGTGTGGCGGCTGTGTCTGCTCGAGGTGGTGACTGCAGTGTGTTGGTGAGGTTATGTCGGCTCCGGGTGGCGACACGGGTGGAGACTGCAGCGTGACTGCAGGTTGCTGGTGTGGCGTCTGTGTCGGCTCGGAGAGGCGACTGCAGCGTCTTGATGAGGTTATGTCTGCTCGGGGTGGCGACACGGGTGGAGACTGCAGCGTGACTGCAGGGTGCTGATGTGCCGTCTGTGTCGGCTCGGAGAGGCGACTGCAGCGTGATGGTGTTGGATTTTGTCGGCTCGGGGAGGCGACACTGGTGGAGACTGCAGCGTGACTGCAGGATGCTGTTACGTAGTGGCTGTGTCGACACGGGGTGGTGACACGTGCTGTACGTGATGGTTGTGTCGGCTCGGAGAGAAAGAAACTACACTCTATTAAATTTAATATGGGGTTTGCCAGCCGCCACTCAAAATGATAAAAACAGGAAGAGAGAAAAGTTATGGCGGCGCCGGTTTTATACAAAAAAATTCAATGCTGCTAACTTGGTGTAGTGTGATCCCCCTCTAGTGACATTTTACAACTTGAGGGTCGTATCACACTAGACCCAGTATTTTATTCTTTACTTTTACTTTGAACACTTACGCTAGCACTTACCCCCAAAAAAATATTAAACACTCAATAATTTCACCCGAAATACTAACTTCGTAATATAATACTGATATGGTAGATACACTATTGGATGTAAGATGCGCATATGCACTATACTTGTTTTTTTTTTTGTGGTACTGCCCATTAGAGGGTCTTTAAAAAAACTGTGCTGTAACGTGTGTCTCCATGGACTTTCGTCTCTTTTCTGACGTGAACTGACTTTGTCCAGTTCCACAACTCTTCCAAAAATATCCCTCTAGCCTACGGATTATTCCACTGGCCGTTTTGGAGTTCTCTCAGCTAGAGGAATTTCAATCCATAACGGCCTCTCCAATCTGAATTCTTGCTTAATGTACTTTAATGTACTGTAACGTAATGTTAACATAATGCTTTAGTACATCGAGTTGAACCATGGTATGGCCAAGGCGAAACAGGAGGAATGTGAACAAAACAAATGTCAAAATGAATAGAGGCGGCAAGTTCCAGAGGTAAGTTCCAAAGTTTTATTTACATTTCCGTTCCTAAATATCTTATTTATTTCTTATAGCATGGCTTCCTGACTACTATTACTCCTACTTTGACAGCAAGAGCAGAAACGGCAAGTTAATTGTAAATATCTATAGATATATATGTAATTCGCTTCTGTTTACATTTTGACTGCATTTCTCGGAGCCGCTTGCCAGTGGTAATGGTGGATGGCGGACAAGCAGATGGGCGGACGGATATAGATGCTCGCTTCCAGTGTATCGTAAGTTAAGTTCTACTCAAATAAATCTCTTTTCATTTTAATATATTTTATTTTTTTCCGGCGTAGCTGATACTTCGACCTTGTTGAAGTGCAAAGGATGACAGGGGCGAAGAGAGGCAGATCCCCGAATCAAAACGTGGGGAAGAAACCCACCCTCTGCAAGCCGGGAACTATTCAAGTAGTTGGTATGTACTTTAAGGTGCTTGACCTTCGATAATACTTAACTTATTCCTATTCCGCCATGATATACCTATCTCACTAAATAAATTTTTCAATCCTTACAACTAAATACACGACATACATAAAAGAAAAACTTCATCAAATGAATGCAATGCAGAACACGCATCTTGTAGAACACTCCATCCTGTAGTAGCTATGGCCATTTCATCGCAGTGAGTCGGATTTTATTCTGGTATGCATGCATTATTCTCGTATGTACATAGATATGTGTAGATACTTAGGAATTCATTATGTCGATTAAGATTTCATAAATATATAACATAAAAGAAAAAAAAAAAGAAAAACTGAATATACAGGTTAAAATAGGTGCTATAAAAAAAATAAATAATTGATTCGATACGTACACAACATAGTTAATAGTCATAGGAAAAATTTAAGTAAATAAACAAATAGAGGTACAAAAGTAATATTTTCATTTTCATTTATTAATTTAATATAATCATTTTTTACATTAGACTAACAGTCTTTACAAGTAAAAGTTAAATCGGTTAGATAAACCTCCATCTTTTTCCGCCTCCCACTCACAGATGACTTCAGAATTTTTCAGACGTAAATTATGGCGCCTAAGGAAGCCCTGACGTAAGCAAAATCGCATCATCACCTCTTCATGGTACCAGCTGGATAGTTATCTGACAGCGAACTAACGATGAGCGTATGTAGGGCCTGACGATATTATGTGTAGCTGAACACTCGGACCTGCGTAAGCACATCTGAGTGAACTTCAGCACACATATGTATGTTTAACCAGACGAGCCATCTCTTGTTGACCCGATTGGCTGCGTCTCAGAAGTCTTGCAAGAGCTTCTCAGAAGGAGAACGTAGGGCGAATGAATTCTCCCGATGGAATCAACGGTGACATCTACAGGTAAGCGGATACCTTACCGGAGCTATTATACTTCGACATAGGAGCGGAGGTCTGTAAGGATTTTCAATACTGGGTCAAGGTATTGAAAAAGAGATGGTGGCGGATGAATCCTTAATGGTCAACGGGAGCGCTCGTATCCAGGAAGTGGATTACTGGCACCGGTGTATCCGGCCCCTCGTCCTAGGGGTTGCAAAAAAAGATCTCGTCGATCTCGTCTCGGCACAACAAAAGGTTGTGCCGTCAGGTTAACTTCTTTCCCACGTAAAAAAAAAGACGGTTACGAAGCAATCAACAGCCTCGGATAGAGATGTCTTTACTGTTGACGACCCAAGCAAACGTAAAAAGGACATCGATCTTCCTGTCTGTACGTGGAATGTTAGATCCCTCTACAAACCACGTGCAGCCGAACAACTTGCGGAGGCCTTAGACTGCTACAAAGCAGACATTACCGCTCTCCAAGAAGTGTGATAGGATGGGGCGGGCAAAATGAGAACGAAAAACTGCGACCTCTACTACGGCGATTGCTACGAACAACAAGGACAATCGGGTGCGGATTTGTCATTGGAGGCAGACTTAGGCAAGAAGTCTTGAGTTTCTGGCATGTGAACGAGCGTCTCATGGCCATCCGTATCAAGGCTAAATTCGCCAACATTAGCCTAAAATGCACTCACGCCCCTCACGAGAAGATGGACGACGCGGCAAAGGATAGCTTCTACCAGCTCTTGGACAAGACGTATGAGCCCTAGACGTATGATGCCCTAGCCACGACGTTAAAAAAGTCCTAGGTGATTTCAACGCGAAGCTAGGAAGAGAGGACGTCTTTAGTAGAGTGGTCGGAAAGCACAGCCTGCACAGCCGGATTCCGATAACGGACTCAGGCTAGTCGACTTTGCGGTGGGATGAAACGTCGTAGCTAGTGCGCGGTTCTCACGTCTCGATATTCATAAGGGAACATGGCTGTCCTTTGAGCGAAAAACAGTCAACCAAATCAATCACACTGCGATCGATGCAAGGTACTCTTCCAGTATTCTGGGTGTCCGGACGTTCCAAGGAGCCAACGTGGACTCGGATTGCTACAAAGTTGTAACCAAGGTAGGGATATGGATATCAAGAATGGAGCGAAGTCAAGGAAATACTGTGAGGAAGTTTGACGTTGGACGGCTACAATAGCAAGAAATCGCCAGAGCCTTTGCCCATCGAATCTTATTTAATCTCAACCAAAGTCATATGACAGCAGCAAAAGCGGAAAACCAGTGGCAGCGTTGCCAACAAGCCATCAGAGATGCCGCCTCTGATGCACTGGGTTTCTCTCGGCCACCACAACGAAATCCCTGGTTTGATGAGGAATACCGGCAAGCACATGCAGCTAAACAAGAGGCGTACAAAGCGGCGCTGCATAGAAGGGCTAGAGCTGCTCGCGAGCTCTACGAGCGGAGGAGAAAAAAGCAACATCGACTTCCCAGAAAGAAGAAAAAGGAGCATGAGAAGCGCTCGATCGAGCAGATTCAGAGACTTTATTGTAGGAATGATGTTCGAAAATTTGCCAAAAGGTAAAAAGAACATGCCAGGGTTTCAAAGCCAGAACAGAAGCATGCAGGGACGAAAATGGCAATATAGTAGTAAAATCGCAGATGATGCTGAGAATATGGAAGGAACACTTCTGCAGACTGTTAAACGGCGATGAGTTAGTTAGTTAGTTAGTTAGACTTTTTATTAACTTCATATAATTTTCACAAACAGTATATACATAGTCGTTTATGGTTTGGCTTAAGGCCGTCTACCAGATTGACAATATGGTTGCTATTTCTGTTTAAAAATCGCCTTCCAAAATACGGGCTCTGTAGCGGATTGCAGCTGTAGCATAGTTGTACAAAACATCCCAACCATGACTTCCGTTCAGTACGTTGATCACCTCATCCAAGTCTAGCGAAATTACTCCGAAGTATCTCGCGCGAAATTCTCCTAAAATGGGACATCTTCCGATGAAATGGTAAACATCCTCCCTCTCTTTAAGGTTGCACAGGTCACATAAAATTGGCAGATCGGGTCGATGTGGAATAAAATAAAGACTTGTTAGTTCACCTCTAAGTTTGAATATTGTGCTTATCATATGCAGAGAGTAACGATTGAGGAAGTACGTTGAGTCGCTTTCAATGTGGTTAAAATTCAGCCTACTGTAGATCAGCCTATGTTGCGATGAATGTGCTTCAGCTACAAATCTCTCATACATGGAATTACCTGCATTTTTCAAAACATTTGTAAGCATAGGTTTTATCATTGAAAGTTGTATATCAGATGCAATATTTAAGCTCGCGCCATAATTTGCTGCCAACTCCTCCCACTTTTGAACCAAGTGCCCTCTTGTCAAAAGTATATGCTTCAGAACAATCCTGGGCAGTCTTCCATCATCCATCTCCACTACTTTAACAATATAATCTATATGCAGCTTTAGGGTATCTAAGAAGAGAGGAGGGACTCCAGTTTCTAGATGCAGCATATAGTTCGGTGTACATATTGGAAGTCGAAAGATTCGTTTCAAAAAGTACCTTAGAAATTTTTCAACTTCTTCAAAAAAGCAATAACCCCAAATTTGGGCTCCGTACAGCAGTATAGAGGCAGCAGTTGTACGAAATAGTTTATTCTTCGCTGTGTGATCGATAAACTTATTATCGACGCAACGTCCCCAAACTGATGAAATAGCTCTTTTAGCTGCTGCTAGCTGACATTCAAAGTGTTTTTTCATATTGAGGTTGGATGTAATTAGCACACCTAAATATTTATACTCTTTCACTATTTCAACGTTTTCACCTCGGTAGAACCACTTTTCGTTGCGAGAGTATCTTCCACCGCCATTTCTAAAAATCATCATCTTTGATTTTGATAAATTCACCGTCAAATTCCATTGCTTACAGTAATTTTCAAGACGGTTCATAGTAAGCTGCATCCCTTCAACTTCAACGGCGATGATGACCAATATTCCGCTGTCAGGCAGAATGAGCCATTTAACAGTGACGGTGATAGATAAGACTCCCGTCAACCCGATCAAAATGAAGTGAGGATACCGATATCTAAACTCAAATCCAACAAAGCTGCTGGAGCCGACGGCCTTGCCGCTGAACTTTTCAAGGCAGGAGGTAAGGAGCATGCACCAGCTCATCTGTAAAATCTGGTCGGACGATGAATGGAACATCAATATCATTTGCCCGATCTTGAAGAAATGAGACCCTCTAAACTGCATCAACTACAGAGGTAAAAGTCTCCTCAACATCGCACGTAAGATCTTGTCTGCCTTATAATGTGAACGCCTAAAACCGATCGTCAGCAACCTGATAGGTCCTTATCAGTGCGGCTTCAGGCCAGGAAAGTTCACCATTGACCAAATATTCTCACTGCGGCAGATCTTGGAAAAAAACCCATGAATATAAAATCGATACGCACCACCTCTTTATCGATTTCAAAGTTGCCTATGATAGCGTGTATAGAGACGAGCTATACAGAGCCATGTCTAGTCTTGACATCCCTGCCAAGTACGTCCGTTTGTGCGATGGAGAACTCTCGCTGCTCCATCAAAGTCGGCAAGAACATCACCGAACCGTTCGATGTCAGGAAAGGTCGTAGACAAGGTGATGCGCTATCATGTGTTCTCTTTAACATAGTAGTTGAGAGAATTGTACGAAACTCACAAGCCAACACCGGATGTACAATCTTTTACAAGTCTGTACAACTACTCGCTTATGCCGATGACATTGACATAATCGGAAGAATTCAGGGGGCCGTTAGTGGGTCATTTACGAGTATTGAGATCGAGGCAGCAAAGATGGGTTTAGCGGTCAATGAAAACAAAACAAAATATATGCTGTCCACAAAAAAGGGCATCCAACATCGGCGTCTTGGACACAATAGACAGATATAATTTTAAGGTAGTAAAGGATTTTGTCTAACTAGGCTCTATGGTGAGCTCCGCAAATGACATCAGTAGGGAGATCACACGAAAAATTACTCTTGCCAATCGTTGTTTCTATGGGCTAAGAAGGGAATTGAGGAGCAAAGCCCTATCTCGAACTACTAAGGTAACTCTTTATAAGACATTAATCATCCCAGTCCTGCTGTATGGCGCAGAGGCATGGGCATTGACAAAACCGGTTGAGGATGCCCTTGGCAATTTTTAGAGAAAAGTTGTTCGAGCGATCTTTGGTCCCGTCTGCATAGACGGTGAATGGAGGAGAAGGTACAATGCCGAACTATACTGCCTATATAAGGACATCGACTTAGGTAGAAGAGTTCACATACAGCGACTAAGATGGCTGGGTCATGTAGAGTGGATAGAGCCCAACGTTCCCACCAAGAAAGTCTTCGAATCTACCCCGGATGAACGGCGCAGTAGAGGACGACCTCGCGGTAGGTGGCGCAAACAAGTGGAGGGGGACCTCAACCAACTTGGCGTGCGCAACTGGGGGCAGATGGGTCGTAACCGTGCTGGGTGGAGGGGTTTGTTCGTTGAGGCCCAGCTTCACCCCGGACTGTAACACCACCTATGTAAGTAAGTAAGTAAGGAAGCCCTTACCTGACTGAAATGTAATGTAATATCTGTCAGGGATATTAGCATTTTGACGGACAGCCAAGCGGGTATTAAGTCCCTGGAGTAGTTCTCTTTTACTTCACAGGTCGAACTAGACGGCCGCTCGTCTCTCATGGAGATGGCAGAGTAGTTCAGCATTCACTTATTCTGGGTATCAGGCCACGGAGACATTCCAGGTAACTGCAAGGTGGACGAGCTCGCCAGACTTGGGACTAACCTTAATATCGTACCGAATAGACAGGTTGTGGGTATGCCGCTCACTGCCTGTAGACTCTTACTTAAGCGTAACCCACTCAGCAAGATAAATCGCACATAGCAAGATGACACGACGTGCCAAATATCTAGACGGATCTGGCCAAGACTGCACCAGAATCGCTCAAATTGTTTGATCTTGCTGAAGCGATCAGATATCAGCTCTACTCTCGGTGTCCTCACAGGACACTGTCCAATATGCCTACATGCGAAAAGGTTGGATCTCCTATTTCTCCAATTTCTGTAGAAGCTGCATGAATAAAGAGGAGTAAGAAAACATCCTCTTTTTCTCTGCACCCCTCCAGCCCTCTCCAAAGGAAGATTACTTTCTCTTGGACCACTTCTCTTCTATAAGCTTGACGCCCTGGCAAATTCAAACGTCAGAACTATCCTTCGCTTTATAAAAATCTCCGGTTGGTTCTCTTAATAAGTCCACGTGTAGCTGATTATGTACTAGATCCAGAAGTATCAAGATGGACCTCTTCGGGTCTAAGTTTGTCTGTATTTTGGTACAGACAGCCACCTTAACCTAACCTAACCGTAGTCAATCTTAGCCAATAAACGTCCAAGAGGAGACAGCGCTACACCACCAGACAACACAGCAAAGAGGATGGCCACCACTTCAAGAGTTGAACTCGGACCATCCAGCCCTGTTAAAACATACAGAGATGCCGTTGATAGCGCCAAGATTGGTGTCTTACCAGCCGACTTCCCGGGCACCATCTGGACTACAGACCAGCTTAGACGGGTACAGGACAAAGTACTGGACATCATCCTGCAGCAGAGGGAAAGTTCCACAAAACCGCAGTTCCTTGGCTGTACCTTTAAACCCGGCTGGCCACACAGGGCCCCACCACCAACGCCGAGGCGGTATCTGCAAATAAACCGCCGCCAGAGAGAACATCAGCTGGAGCTTCAAGCGAGCTACCGAAGCATCCGCGCAACCCTTATCCACATCCACCCTCGTCCCTCAGACCCAGACATAAACCACGTCGAGAGGTGGATTACACCCCTAGTTACAGCGAGAGACGCTACATCCCTCCCTCTGGAAGGTTAAAGAAGTGGGAGAGAAGGAAGCTGAGCTACTGAATAGCAGCAGGGCCAGAAAAACGGGCCACCGGGACAAGGGGCGTAAACGATAGATGAGACCTCCACCACTCATCAGAAGCCACTTCAAGTACCTTCAAATCAACTTGCACCATGCTGGGGTAGCATCTTCCGTGCTGAATAGACGGTTCATCAAGAAAGATGTTGACTTGGCACTGATGCAAGAGCCATTAGTGCTCGAAGGAGCCATTAAAGGGCTCCCAACGAAGAACTGTAAGTTAATCTATTCTGACTCGTGGAGCAATCCTAGGGCAGCTATTTTAACTAAAAATACTTATAATATATTTCCCATCACAGAGTTCATTACTAGGGACCTGGTGGCGATAGTGGCAGAAGTGCTGCTAACAACTGGAACCACGAAAATTGTTTTTGCCTCCGCTTACTTTCCCGGGGACACAGCCGAGGCACCACCGAACGAGATAGGGTACTTGATGGCTTACTGCCATGCCAAAAAGTTATCATGGATCATCGGATGTGACTCTAACGCTCATCACACCGCCTGGGGCAGTTCGGACATCAACAAAAGAGGTGAATCGCTTTTTGAATTTGTATGTACTAACAACATGGTGGTAGTAAATAGGGGGAACGTTCCTACTTTTACTAACATTATCCGCCAGCAGGTATTAGATCTCACTTTGGCAAGCCCTTTTATATACAATTTCATCACAAACTGGCACGTGTCTGACGAAGTCTCCATTTCGGACCATAATCACATTAGATTCGATATAGAGATCTCCATGAATGACACGCTAAATTACAGAAACCCTAGGCACACTAATTGGGACTCCTATCGGTTTATCCCCGAGGCAGAACTAAATTGTGCTTCGAATCCTATACATACCATTCCAGAGTTGGAATTCGAGGCAGAAAACCTTCGAAAAACCATTTCCGTCGCTTACGAAGTTGTGCCGAAACACAGAAAAAGACAAACCGCGATGCCCCCTGGTTGAATAAGCGTCTTGAGTCACTTAGGCGTGAAACTAGGAAGCTATTCAATAGAGCAAAAATCAATGGCGATTGGTGCCTTTACAAAGAAACTCTAACAAGTTATGATAAAGAACTTAGAAAATCTAAACGCAAATCTTGGAGAACTCACTGCGAAAGAATTGAAAGCTTTCCCGCCGCGGCTCGCCTTCAAAAGGCCCTAGCCCAGAGTCACTCCAAGCATCTTGGCTCCCTAAAGAACCAAAATGTGGAATTCACTAGCAGTCCGGAGGAAACCTGTCAAGCTTTACTTGATACCCACTTTCCAGGCTGTATATTCGATTCTGCTGTCTCTCCAGAACACCTGGGGAACGACGTTCTCACTGCTTCTAAACCAGATTATAGCCTATCTGGAAAAATCTTCACTGCCAACCATATTAGGTGGGATCTATCTACCTTTAGCCCATTTAAATCACCAGCTATAGATGGCATATTTCCCTGCCTACTACAACAAGGAGCAAACCTGTTAATTCCGTCCCTCATAAGAATTTTCAGATCCAGCCTTACACTAGTCTACATATCAAAAAGTTGGAAGGAGGTTAAGGTGTACTTCATCCCAAAGGCAGAAAAGCAGGCGGAGCAATCGCCCAAACCCTTTCGACCCATTAGTCTCAGTTCCTTTCTCTTAAAAACGATGGAGAAAATTGTCGATCATCATATAAGAGAAATGTTCCTTATACATGATCCTCTGCATGCAAACCAATTTGCTTATCAACTTGGGAAGTCTACGGAGACAGCCATTCATAGCTTAACGCTATTGATTTAAAAATCATTAGCTGCTAAAGAAACAGCCCTATGTGCCCTCATAGATATACAGGGAGCATTCGACAACACTTCATATGAGGCTATCAAAAAAACTATGATCAGAAAAAGTATCGCTCCTCTGATCATAAACTGGATCCTAACCATGCTATGTAGCAGGAAAATAAAAATCGAGTGCGGAGGCTCGCATAAAACTATAACAGCTACCAAAGGTTGCCCGCAGGGAGCAGTCCTCTCTCCCCTACTCTAGACTTAGGTTATTGACGAATTCCTAGAGCTACTTGAAAAATCGGGTTACAAGGTACAAGGATATGCATACGACATTGTCATCAGCGTCAGAGGAAATTTTGAGGACATAATTTCTCAACTAATGCAAGTTGCCCTCAATTTAACTACCGATTGGTGCAGGACAAAAGGACTTATCCTCAACCCCGGATTTATTTATTTATCGCATGGGTATAACAAGCTATAAATACAAATAGCAGATTAACAATTGCACAAAGAGATGGCTTTAAGCCATGAGTAAGAAACACTTAAGTACATAGAATGATAAAGTAAGAGACATACATAAGTACAATATAAATCGTAGAAGAAACACATTATATTTATATTTAGCGTCAGAGAATAGTTTTTAAGCTGATTAGCCAGAGAAGGGCATCAGGTGTGATATTGTGGATGTCATTGGGGTTGCCGTTAAACATAGAGAGGAGACAACTGGAAACAATGTGTCTTATCGTTTGGGTAGTTTCCCCGCAGTCACATGCACTAGATACTGTTGCTCCCCATTTGAACAGAAAGTCTCTGCAGCGGCCGTGCTGGGTTCTTATCCTATTTAGTTGTGTCCACGTTTTTCGGTGTAGGTTGAATCCTGGTACGCGAACAGTAGAGTTAACTATGTTACTTCAGGTTTTTGGGGCAAAGTTCCTCCAGTCTTTTTCCACTCTTCGTTGATGTTGAAGTTAGACAAATGCAGTCTAGTCGCTGTCCTCAGAGGTGGATGTGAATTGGAAGGTTCGGGTTGTTTTGAATTTTGGTAAATTCTCTGACGAGTGCGTTCTTTCGTCTAAGTGATGGTGGGGCAATGTTGCTCAAGACTGGGAGCCATTGGATTGGGGTGGACCTTATTGTTCCAGAGATTAGGCGCATTGCGATGTGGAGTTGGCTATCAATTTTCGTAGCAAAACCAGTCCTAAAGCAGCAGTTCAAAGTGTACTGGCTGATGATCCCCAGGAGCTGGACGCAAGTTTTTGAAGCAGGTTGTTCCTTGTTTTCAGCTTGACTGCGGTGTTGAGACAGTGCTGCTTAAAGGTAAGGGATCTATCGATGGTTACTTCGAGATACTTGGGGCTCTTATTATGTCGCAGGAGCGTACCATTCAAGCAAATTTCGAGCGGCATGTGTGCAAGTTGGCTATTAAGGTGAAAGCACGCTGACTCAGTTTTAGCCTTGATGGGTGTCAGCCTCCATTTCTTAAAGTATTTTCCCAGGCAGCCAAGATCTGCTGAGAGTGTGGCCTCAATTGAGTCCATGCCCTGGTGTTGTGTGGCTATAGCCAGATCGACCGCATACGAAAATTGTTTGGATGTAGTGTTTGGTAAATCGTGAGTATATAGGTTGAAGAGAAGTAGGTCCAAGACCGATCCTTGTGGGAGGCCGTCGTTGAGTTTTTTGGATTGGCTAACGCTATTGTTGAGGAATACTTGGAAGGAGCGATTATTCAGCATGTTGTTGATCAGGTTTGCTGTTGTTTTGCAACGTACCGTCTTCAAAAGTTTGTAGACCATTCCAGTACGCCAGATCGTATCATATGCAGCAGTAAGGTCTACGAACACAGCGCCAGTCTTAAGCCTGTTTTCGAAGGCATCCTCAATATAAGTTATTAGGGCGAGTATTTGGTCAGTGCAACTACGACCTTTTCGGAATCCAGCTTGTTCTATAGGGATAACTTCGTTAATGGGTACCTCTATTCTGTTATATATTAATTGTTCAAGGATCTTATAGCATACACTTAAGAGAGAAATTGGTCGGTAGCTGTCGGCCTTGTCGGCTGGTTTCCCCGGTTTAAGTATCGCAATTATTTTTGACTTCTTCAACTCAATGGGCAGGTTACCGGATGATAGAATGCTGTTAAAAAATTTGCATAGCCAGATCTTAGTGTTTTTCCCGCAATTTTTAATTAATTCAGGATAGATTCCATCAGCTCTAGCGGCTTTTCCATGCTTACAGCAGGCTATGGCTATTTCTAGTTCGGAAATTGTAAAAGGTCGAGAGTATGCAGAGGTTAAAGGGGTCACCTTTTTAAGCTCTTTTAATATGCTTTTAATGTGTTGGGTGTGGGCTTTGTCCGACTTTGGAAACCGACTTTGGAAACCTCGACAATCCGATTTGACCTCGACAATCCGATTTGCAATCAGGTCTGGATGGATATTAGGTTGGTGTGATGGGAAGGAATTTGATCCTCCAAGCTTGCGGATGAGGCTCCAAGCCTTTCTACTTGATCGGGTAAAGTCCAGGTTTTGTGTAGTTTTTATCCACTTTTCTTTTCGTGCATTATTCAGAGATTGTAAGAGTTCCTCTGCAATTTCGGTGTCACCACTCTCCTAAAATTCTTTATATAGCCGGTCACTATCAGAGCTCCAACCGGGAACATATTCTTTTCGATATCGGCGTGGGATGTGCTTCTTTGCTGTGGCTATTACGCTGCCAACAAAGCGCCCATAGTTCTTGGGAGTCGGAGGGATCCAGCGGACGTTGGAGTCGAGGCCTTTGGTGAAATCTTGCCATGGTGACTTCTGAAAGTTCCACCTTTGCCGCTGAATGGAGTTTACCAACGGGATATTTATTCCGGTTTCTAGGACAATTGGCCGGTGTTGGTTTCGAGGAAAATCAGGTAAGACCCGTCTGGACACTTGTTGTACACGTCCGGAGCAATTGGATGAAGGGAAGCACAGATCTGGGTTGTAGTCGTGGTTTCAGCGTCTAGAGTGGAAGGTTCCTCTGTCTTTGGCATCAAAAATAAGTGTCAGATTGTTTATGTCAGCCCAGTCTGCCAGTTTTGCGCCGTTATCATCATCCGCGTGGTACCTCCAGAGAGTGTGGTGGCTGTTAAAATCACCGGCATATAGGGCAGGGTGTTCGTATACTGGAATCATCTCTACAGGCTAGGAGCTATTGGGAGGTTTGTAGATGTTAGCGATTTTAAGGTCACCTTTCAATATCATTACGATGAACACGTTGTCGCTTTCCATAGTTTGAATCAGGCTCACATTTTCGATTGAGGACCTGACATATGTTGCTATGCCGTACGCATGATGATAGACGGCGCCTATTAAGGAGAAACCGCTTATTTTACCTCGAGATGAGACAGTTAATTCATCTACGCAGGAGTACCACATCAATGTTATTTTCTTCCAAAGTCTTGTGTAAATAGTCACACTTTGCTCTGCTGATGCCTTCAATATTTAGTTGACAGATACGGTCAGAAGGTCCTATATCTCTAGTCCCCACAAAAACTACACTTGTACACTTTTCCAGGATCAAATTGAATAAGTCCAAGTCAGTCCATATTGATTTTACTAATAAAAAGGTTCAACATATACCAATCATTATAAACGAAAAAATAGTTCCATACGCTAATACAGCGAAATATTTAGGTATGACACTAGATGCTAAGCTGCGATGGAAAGAGCACATAAAAGAGAAAAAAGAAGAGTTAGAGATGAAATATAGAAAATTGCACTGGCTGATAGGAAGAAACTCAACCGTATCAATTGGAAATAAATAATATAATATATGCTAATATACAATCAAATTCTGAAACCAACATGGACATATGGAATCCAACTATGGGGTTGTGCCAAAAAGACAAACGTAGACATAACACAACGATTCCAGAATAAGGTGCTTAGAAATATAGTAAATGCACCTTGGTTCATAAGGAACACGGATCTTCATCGAGATTTGAAGATAGAAAGTGTAAGTTCGGAAATTCTTAAACATGCAAAAAAACACAAAGAAAAGCTAGAAGAGCATATAAACTTAGACGCGAGAAAACTTTTGAATAATGAAAATCAATTACGAAGGCTCAAAAGAATAAAACCTCTCGATTTAACTTAACTTCGAAGTATAATAGCATACCCGAAGAAAAAAAGATACACCAGACGGTGGATCTCATTCAAAGACGTAGATGTCAGGAAAAAATTGCTTATTAGTCCAAGTGACTAGATCGCAATTAGGCTGGTTCCTCCCCGCCCTGCGATGAAAAGCAAAGATGGTGTTACCGCGTGGGAAACGGGAAGAAGGGTAAAAATCCCACACTGTTACTGAGTACGGGCTCAGTTTCGTCTTTCAAAGATTACCACCTCCCAGCGTAAAAAAAAAAAAAAAAAAAAAGGAAGAGAAACCATACTCTCAAACAAATTACACTGGAAAACGTCCAATTGACATATCCAAGGAAGCGAAATACTTAGGTGTTACACTTGACAAGACGCTCACCTGGAATTCACACCTGAACAAGGTTACCGAGAAAGCGACAAGAGCAATGTTTATGTGCCAGCGCCTACATGGTTAAACTTGGGGTCTAAAGCCCAAGATAATATGTTGGACGCACAGCGCCACTATCAAGCCCATGGTCACCTATGCATCGTTGGCTTGGTGGCCAAAAACCTTACAGGCCAAGACTCAGGAACAGTTGAATAAAATACATCATCTAGCCTGTCTGAGTATCACAGGAGCAATGAGAACGTGCCCCACGGCAGCAATGGGTGCAATGCTTAGCCTCACACCATTGCACATTGCAGTACAGAAAGAAGCTATGCTGAGTGCTCTTAGGTTGCCCAAGATCTCGGAACTTAAAATCGGCAAGTTTATGGATCATTTGAAGATTCTAGAGTATATTCAAAATGACACCATTCTCAAAATCCCAGATACTATGCTCAAGAAATACCCGTTCTCCAGGAAATTCAATTTGGTCATAGGTGACCGCCACACATGGAGGAATGAAGGACTTGTAGTCTTACCAAACTTTAAAACTTGGTACACAGATGGTTCCGAATTGGAAAATGGCAGTACTGGCGCAGGGGTTTATGGACCCAGACGCTTGGGAAATCACCAACAATATTTCAGGCAGAAGTCCATGCAATCGAGCCCTGTGTACGAGAATGTCTGCGAAGAAGGGTCGAGGATACTCGTATCTATGTCCTCTCGGACAGCGGCAGCACTTATGGCTCTGAAATCGTACACGGTAGAATCAAAACTTGTATGGGACTGTCTAAACCTACTCGAAGATCTCGCATCGAAAAACACCGTCACTGTGGCCTGGATACCAGGACAAGAAAGCTTCGAGGATAATGAACGGGCAGACTGCTAAGCGAGAAGAGGCGCTTGTCGCTCACAAGTCGGTCCTGAACCCTATTTTGGAGCCACGCGGAGTAGCGCAAACATCAAAATAAAGAAATGGGAGGATGATCATCATGCAGAGTACTGGGCTAAACTCAAGTACCTAAGACAGGCAAGGAAGTTCATAAATCTCAACCGTTGTAAGGCTAAAAAGAAACTCGAGCTTAGGAAAGCCGACTTAAGAACCTTAACAGGCTACTTGACTGGTCATTGCCCACTCAGGTACCATCTGCACAAGGTAGGAGTAGCAGATACTGACGAATGCCGGCTATGTGGAGAGCAAAAAGAGACGGCAGAACATATTCCTTGTGAATGCCCCATGACTGCAAGAAAAAGACTTTGTTGAGGTTTATCAAGAGCCTTAACCAAGTTCTCAGCTAAAAACCGGGCTGGCACAATAGATCTCATAGGTCGCAGTGCGCACAAGGCCCTAGTATTTTATAGTATAGTATAGCCAATAATACCAAAGCGCTCGGTTGCTTATGAGAGGGTGAAGAACCGATAGCGGAACACAATATTCTCCGCTGGTTGCCACTAGTATTAGTATTAGGACTGTTAAACATTGTTCACTTTATTTCAGACAGCTTACTAAACAGAAGGCGTATTAAAAAAATAACTTGTTAAAGCGGTTAATTAATTTTATTATGGTAATGCTTTTATGTTATTTTATAAGGTATTAACCTAGAAATTTTGAAAATTGTTCATGATTGGAGACAATCTACATCGTAGGGTAGATTTTAATGCACAATACTTAACTCAATTTCATAAACAAGTCACTTAACATATTGTTACGAATGGAATCAATGTCCAATATCATATTTTCCGCAAGCTGTCTTCTCCCCTGATGGATGATATCCGCCACTGTTGTTGCTGAAAGGGAAGAAAGGCATGGCTTAGCACGTTGTCTGCTTATCTTTCCTGGTGCTTCTTTCATTCGCAAATGCCAACCCCGTCTTTTTTCTTTTTCGAGTCTCATTTATTTCCACTAACTAAACATATGTACATTTGTTTATAAGTAAAAATAAGGGACCAGTTGGATGGTTCTCATTACATGAACTTTAATATAAATTATGTTTTTTTAGTTTTACTACTCCTTATTGTATTTTTGTTTGAAATATTTTATTAATTTTTATTACACATATTAGCTTAAAGAAAATGTGGAGCGAAAAAACTTTTTTAGCAGTATTATTTTTTTTTGTAAATCTAAACTAAAACAACTTAAGATACTAAAAAGAAGAAAACTAAACTAACTTAGCCTAAGCTTCAGCTTCAACCCAATCAAGCACCAATATTTCTCGTTATTGATTCTGCTTTCATTGATAACATCCCTTTCAGGCACGTTTGTGCAGTATCTCAGATCACTATATTCGTCCGCCGAGCGTCCAGGCACATAGAGAATTCTCTTGTCGGTGGTTCTTGTAGCAACATGATAAATAATGGGAACATTTCTCGAGTTTGATAAGTAACTATGTGCGTCCAGATACAAAAATGCTTCAGGCGGTATTTGTCAATTTTCTAACGAATTTCGAAAATACTAAGGGTTAGGATAAAACAACCCCGAAATTAGTTCGTTCTCAGTGACATTCGCTGACCGTGCAACTTCTGGACACGCTAGAATCATCCAGTAGCCACTCCCGTCCACCACCATTAACGCCTTCACCACGATTCATAATTTCGCACTCCCCATCTTTTCTATATGTCACCAGGATGCCACAGACGACGCACGAGGACTGGAACGACCGTTACCGCATGGGTTAAAAAGCGACGGATAACCGTTGGGTGTTCCAGGTGAATAAATGCAGTCGGTGAATCTAGATGGCTGTTGTAGGTGCGATCCCACTAAAACAAAATGTTTTAGATCTCAGACATCTTGGGAATCAAAAGGAATTTTACGAGGAAGACGGAAAAAATAATGATTTTAGTGGAAATTGCGTCTGGTCGGAGAAGTGAACGTTTTTTTTTTTTTTCAAAAACCCTCTCAGAAACCAAACCAGTGTTTAAATTCCTATCTTCCTTTCCTCCTCAGGTCATATTCGGCATCCCCCCTTCGGGTAGGGGTTAGAATATACCCGAGGTAGGCATGCCTGTCGTAAGAGGCGAATAAAATCCACCCTCCGTATACCGAGTATGGCGAATACAAAAAACATGCAATGAACAAAACAAAAGATTTGAATACCCCAGGTGGCAGTCCAGGTAAACTGGAAAATCCACCCTCTTCGGAGGTCGGCTCTACGGATTCTGGGGAGAGCCATTTATTGCACCTTATAAATCCCTTCTCAAAAAGTACAAGGGTATCTCGATTTCCACCAACAAGATCAAACGTCTCCGGAAAAAGAAGTCCGCCGGAAGCGCAAACGCGTGAAAAACGGGACTCAGCGAAATCTAAAAGCATTGAGGAGGAAAACGACGTACTCCGTACCAAGCTTAGCGAAATGGAGCTACTCTATCGTGAGCTCAAGAAAGAGGTAGATTTACTCAGGCAAGAAAATAATGCCCTAAAAAACACGTACCTACAAAAAGAAAATACAGTTAGCCCACATCGCTCACCTAGTCGCGAATATCAGACGGATGAAGAAGAGCTAACACGCAAAATGAATTGGGTCGAAAAGAAACGACCTAGCAAAAAACGTAAAGCTGGTTCCTCACCGGAAGTCGAGCCACAAAAAGATGAAAAGCGCAAGGAGATGCAAGAAAAGCAACAACAACCAAAATTACGTCCTCCGCCACCGATAAACGTCGTTGGAATTACGGACTATAATAAGTTGCATTGCCTCCTTAAAGGAACTCTGGCATCGAAGTTTAAGGTGACATCTCTGCGAAACAATACGTGGAAAATCAATGTCGATGATGCCGACGGTTACCGATCAGTATCTAAAAACTTGAATGCCGAAAAGATTCAGTGGTATGCTTATGAAAATAAGTTAGAAAGACCACTGCGTGTTGTAGCAAGGGGACTCCACCCCTCGTGCACTAAAGAAGATGTAATGCACGACCTTCAAGGCAAAGGCTTTAAAATTCCTGATACCGTCAATATTATCAAGAAGGAGAAGCAACAGTCGGAGGGAGATCATGAAAAATTGGTAAAGCGCGGACTTCCACTATTCATGCTTAGTTTTGATAAAGACGAAAATAAAGATATTATATATGGTATCAAGACTATTCTAAACATCGTGGTCAAAATCGAACCCATGCGTAAGACCTCCAGATCGATCCCGCAGTGTAAGCGCTGTCAAGGCTTCAATCATACACAGACTTACTGCCAGAAAGAGCCGCGATGCGTCAAATGCGCAGGTAAACATCTCTCGGAAGAGTGTCACCTAAACAAGCAAACCCCAGCCACTTGTATAAATTGCAAAGGAAAACATCCTGCGAACTATCGAGGTTACGGAGTGGCGAAAGAGCTTCAAAAACGCCGCGATACGCTAAAAAATTCGATGCGTCCGAATATGAAACCAATCAAGAACAGACCCAAGATAGCTACGAAAAAAGCAGCGAAAGATAGAAAGTCCGTCAATATTAACTTAAGATCGGTTAATGATAAAATATCCGAAAGTAATAGAGATAAGGTGACAGAAGCTAAATCTCCGAATATTGGCGTGCAGTCTTATGCTCAAGCGGCGAAGACAGTTAAGGGTACGTACACGACCGACAACTCACGGGAGATCAAAGCAAGAAACCGTCCAAACTTTAATGTAAAGACTCCTTCTCAAGTTGCGACATTGAAAAATGGTGATAGAGGTAGTTCAGAAGATCATGTATCCAATGTTTTTTCCCTAATTCTTGCGAAACTTGAAGAGCAATGCAAAACAAATAAACTAATTTTCGAGAGACTAGTTGCACTAGAAAACAACATTCATAACACGCGCATTTCAACCAGAATATGAAAGAAACGCTTAAAATTCTTACTTGGAACGCTAACGGGCTCATACAAAGACTCGACGAGTTAGAAATATTTATGCGTGAGAAAGATATTGATATATGCTTAGTCTGTGAAACTCATCTGACAAAGCAATCGAATATTAAGATAAGGGGATATAGCGTGTATCACGCCTTTCACCCATCGGAAAGAGCCAGAGGCGGATCATCTTTGTTTACAAAAGAATCTATCGAACACTCAGCAGAAATAAAGATTGAATTAGAAGCAATGCAAGTAAGCACGGTACGCGTTAGAAATAGACATTTTGCTTTCAACATTTCGTCTATATATTGTCCACTGCGATGTAAACTTGAAGAAAGTGATTTCACAAACATCTTCAACTTCCTTAAACCAAATTTTATTATTGGTGGTGACTTCAACGCGAAACACCCCTTCTGGGGCTCAAGGTACGCCTCTCAGAAAGGTAGAAAGCTTTATAATGCGGGTATGCAATTCAGTTGTGATTTTTACTCGACGGGTAAACCAACATATTGGCCAACTGATAGAAATAAGATACCAGTTCTGACTGATTTCTTTGTTGTTAAAGGAATATCTGGCAACTGTATAAAAGTTGAAGAAAGCTTTGATTTCTCCTCTGATCATTCTCCAATCATTATGACGATAAGCGAAGCTTTGATTAAAAAAGTAGGACCGGCCAGATTAACCGGCGCGAAAACTAATTGGGATCGCTTTAAAAAAGATATTGAAGCAAATATTGAGCAGAGCGTATCACTTAAAACACCCTATGAACTTGAAGTTGAAGTAGATCGCTTCGTCGAAATCTTACAGGATGCCACGTGGAAGAATACTCCCAACCCAAAGAGAACCCCGGCCAGTTACATTCAAACTTATCCGCAGGAAATAAAAGAGATGATTAAGGAGAAGAGAAAAGCGCGTAAAAGATGGCAACAAACTCGGGCTCCGCAACATAAAGCACATCTTAACCGTTTGTGCAACTCACTAAAAAGATCTATTAAAGACCTTAAGAAAAATGAAATACAAACTTACCTAGAAAGTTTAACGGCAGAAAAAGATTCTAACTATTCGCTTTGGAAGGCTATAAAAGGTATTAAAAAACTTCAAATTCAAGCCGCGCCAATTAGGAAAAATCAAGACGAATGGGCCAGGCATGATAAAGAGAAAGCGCAAGTTTTTGCCGGCCACCTGGAAGAAACTTTCAAACAGTTTGATGGACAAGCTCTTAATGAAAATATAAATACGTTGTATATAGCGTAATAAGAAATGCAACACTTACCGAAATTAAGGAAGAAATAAAGAAACTTAAACCTAATAAGGCTCCTGGATACGACCTAATTACGGGAGAGGTTCTTAAAGCACTACCAAGAAAAGCTCTTATTAAGCTTCTGTTCATTATAAACGCCGCGATTAGACTAGAATATGTTCCCAGTCAATGGAAAGTCGCGAAGTTATAATGGTCCTTAAGCCTGGAAAACCGCCGAATGAAAAAACGTCTTATAGACCGATTTCGCTTCTTCCAATTATATCCAAAGTGTTCGAGAGAATATTGGTTAGGCGAATACAGCCGGTAATAGAAGAAGGGCATCTCATCCCTGATCATCAATTCGGATTCAGAAGTAAGCATTCTACAGTTGAAGAAGTACATCGAATAACACATGTAATCGAAAAATTACTTGAAGAAAAAAAGATTTGTTCAAGCGTATTCCTTGACGTCTCTCAAGCCTTTGACAAGGTCTGGCACGAAGGCTTAAAGTTTAAATTACGACAAGTTCTGCCAGAGCACCTATATAATATTTTGAAGAACTACTTTACGAATAGACTATTCCGCGTCAAATGTGGAAACGAATATTCAGATTTTAAGGAAATAATGGCTGGGGTGCCGCAAGGAAGCGTTCTTGGTCCAGTCTTATATCTATTATACACTCGTGATATACCGCAACTAGAAGGCACTGAGCTAGCTACATTTGCCGACGACACTGCTATCTTGACAGTAGGTAAAACGGTCGAAGATACTGCAGAAAAACTGCAAGAAGCTTTGAATAGAGTAAATGAATGGACAAAGATTTGGCGAATTGCACTCAACGAGACCAAATCTGTTCATGTAAATTTTACTTATAAGAAAATAAATAAATTGCCGATCTTTTCAAAATCGGTTCAAATCCCGTTTGCAAACGAGGCTAAGTATCTTGGAATGACACTTGATACAAAGCTGAAATGGAAAACGCACGTAAAGAAAAAACGCAAAGAATTAGATAATAAATATAGAGAAATGTATTGGTTACTTGGAAAATATTCCAAGCTTAATAGAATAGAATAGAATAGAATTTATTTTCACCGAATTATGTTAATGTACATCGGTTTACAAATTCATTTAAAGCAATGGCAAAAGCCGTCAGCCAGAATGACAGTTATAATTCGAGTAATAAATCGGTTGAAAGAAAAAAAAATAATAATAACAATAACATAAAAATAAAGTTAAATGTGTATAACTATATTTCTAAATATTGCTTTCTGTACTCCAATGCAGCCGAGACGTAGTAGAAAAGTACTTTCCAGTTACTACCATTCAAGATTTGAATTACCTCCTCCCTCGATAGCACGGACTGATTCCAATAGAGTCTCCTCAGTTCCTGCAGAATAGGACATCTTCCCAGAAAGTGGTATACATCTTCTCTCTCCTTTAAATTGCACAGTGAGCAAAAGATTGGCAAATCGTTCCAACGAGGTCTGAAATTCAGTGGTAACAACTCTCCTCTCGCTTTAAAGGCTATGCTCATCTGCTGTATCGTTTTTTTTATCGTTGAAATAGTTTCTCTCCTTCAGGCTATGATTTAGAACTCTATATATACTGCGACTCCCGGATTGAGAAGCCCTTTGCATGAAAGCTGCATGTTTCCTTTCAACAAGGGTCCTTAATATAATATTCATAGCTGCACTCCAGCTACTTTTGTCTTCCCATCTTAATGACATATCCGCACTGCAATATTCACTAAGTTCTTCCCACTTATGGAACAGTAGAGCTTTTCTGTTGAGAAGATAGCGAAGCATTATTTTTGGCAGTGGATGGTCTGGCATATCTACTACTTTTAGTATAGATTTGAAGTGCAATCCCAAGGCATAAAGGCTCAAAATAGGCAGTCCTATCTCAACATATAGCATATAATTTGGGGTATTTAGCGGAAGTTTGAAGATGTGCTTTAAAAAATATCTTTGTAGCGCCTCGACTTCATCATAGTCCTCATAACCCCATACTTGGCTTGCGTAACACATAATAGATTTAGCTGTGGCTTCAAAGAGTTTATACTTTGATTTCGTTGATACATCGTTTCTTCCGAAAACCCTTTTCCAGGTGCTGCTTATGACTCTTTTCGACTCTTCTCCTTTAGGTGACTTGCATATGACAGTCTTGGTGTAAGTGTTACCCCTAGGTAGCGATATTGCTTAACTACTTCTAGTTGCTCATGAGCAAACGACCATTTCTCCTCTCTGGCGTATCTTCCTGAATTATTTGGAAATATCAAGACTTTCGATTTATCGGTGTTTACACTGAGGTTCCATAGCTTGCAGTACTCCTCCAGCTTGTTGCTCATAAGCTGCAGCATATTTGGCGATTCTGCTAGAATGACGATATCGTCAGCATAGAAGAGAACTTTAATGATACAGTCCTCGAACTCAATTCCACCTGGCAAGTAGGATGCTAGATCATCTAGGTATAAACTAAGCAATAGCGGACTTAACATGCAACCTTGCTTGACACCTGTATTTGTGGAAAACCATTCTGATAGCGTGACACCGTCCCATACTGCCGTCTGATTATCGTTGTATAGGCTTGGTATTATCCTTAACATTTTCGACGATATACCCAGTAATCTTAGCTTATAAAAAAGCGATTGCCTCCGTACCGTATCAAAGGCAG
Organism: Brachypalpus laphriformis; assembly: GCA_945910035.1. Taxonomy (NCBI): domain Eukaryota; kingdom Metazoa; phylum Arthropoda; class Insecta; order Diptera; family Syrphidae; genus Brachypalpus; species Brachypalpus laphriformis. The sequence goes on from OX246754.1 coordinate 92,967,991, forward strand.
CACGAAAATCCACAAAAAATGCATACAGTTTTTTCCCCTTGCTGAGATACAATTTCGCTAAGTTGGTTAATACAAATATGTTGTCGAACGTTGAGTAGTTCGCTCTAAAGCCAGCCTGAAACTCACTCAAAAGTCCTCTTGATTCTACCCATGTGGACAACTGTTGCAGCAAAACACTCGTAAACAGTTTCAGAGGAGTATTCAGGAAGGAAATACCCCTGTAGTTACCTGGGTTGTTAGCATCTCCCTTTTTAAATAGTGGGAATATTATATTCTTCTTGAAGCTTTCCGGAACTGTACCTGCGTTATAAATCATGTTGAAACCTTCCGTAACCAGATGCATAAAGCTCGTTGATGCATTTTTAAAAAAATTAAGGTGATCCTGTCCTCCCCTGGAGCTTTGTTGTTTTTGCTTCCAATGATTGCCTTTTGTACTTCCGCAAATTAGATTTCTTGATCCATTGATTCTACTGATATCCATGGCAAGGCATACTGGTGCACAGTTACGAGGTTATTTGCATTCAGCAGATTTTGGAAATGTGCTGCTAAAGCATTAGCATCTAACTTCAAACCTTTGATGCATTTTACACCATTCAGCCTCCTTATTACTCTCCAGTACGTTTTGGGATCATTTGTTGTCGCGAGCTCATTTGTAAGGTCATGGATGTGATGAATGCGCTTTTGTTTGCATAACTCTTTGTAAGCTTTATTACTATCTTGGTGTAGCTTTTTTATAATATCAGAGTTTAAACTTCTGGTCAGCTTGAGATACGCAAAAGACTTCCTTCTTGCTTTCATACAATCTACATCGAACCAGGCTTCTCGCTTGCTTATCCGGGACTGTCTTTGTAAAAAACCCGAAGCTTCCTTAATGATACTTGCACACACATCTGCCACATTTCCTGGCACTAGGGAATCCGTCGCGACTTTGGAATACTTCAATGTTAAGGTTGTTCCGATATCTCTCACTGCCGACGCTTCTCCACTTCAGTTTTGGAGACAAGCACAACGTGTTTGCTACGGTATCGCCTGACCCAGTATTTAGCTGCAGTACTAGGGGCATATGGTCCGAGTGCGTTAGCAGCTCTATCTTAAGGTCTGTTGCATACTTAAACCATTCACCCTGTATTAAACAGAAGTCTATTGTTGAACAGCTGGAACCTCTGATGAAGGTATAATTACCCTGCACGTCGCTGTGGCTTCGTCCATTTAGCAGCACAAGTCCAAAAGCGTCACACATTTCAATGAATGACTTACTTCGCCTGTCCACCACTTTATCTGTCGCTTTCCTTTCAAATGTGAAATTCGGGTTGCAAAATTCCTGCTCCAAATTTTGGATTTGCGCCTCTCCTACTCTGGTGTTGCAGTCGCCTATAATCATAAGATTACTGGGGTTAAACGCTATCATGAAGTTATGTAACATGTTGAAATCGTTGGACCAATTCGAAGAGTTAATATAGACTGGTATAATATACAGCTTTTCCTTGTTTAGCGAGCATTCTACCACAATTTTTTCGTTTATATTGCGAAATTTGCAAAATGAGGTACTAAAAAGCTCCTTCTTAATACCATAGATAGCACCTCCACTTGCTCTTCCTTTTATATGGGTTCTTCTTGCTGGGATCCAGTGCAGTAAAAAATTTGGAAATTTATATTCATATAACTATAAATCCTTTTCTTCAATAAACGTTTCAAATAAGAAAAATATTTCATGATTCGTTACAAATTCAAAAAAATCATTAAAAAGCAACTTATTCTTAATTCCTGCAACATTATACGCTAATATTTTTAAACAATTATTTAAATGTAATGTACTTAAATTTACTTTATGGCTGACGGCATTACTATTAAAAACATTTTTTTTATTTTCTGCAAAAGATTGCTCAACTCTAGGCGAAACCGCAATTTTTCTAGATGTGCTGCAGCCTGCCCTAATGATGATTTGGTTTGTGTTGTTGTTCCAAGCTTAATATATACAACAAACTGCTTTTATATAAGCAGGTGCTAAAGCCTGTATGGACATATGGTATACAACTCTGGGGTTGTACCAAAATAAGTAACATTAAAATTTTACAAACTTTTGAGAACAAAGTGCTAAGGGGTATTGTTAATGCGCCATGGTATATCCGAAATAGCGACATCCACAGAGATCTTGGCATTAAAACAATCGAAGACGAAATCAAAAACTACGCGACAAAGCATAAAAGTCGTCTAGAAAGTCACGCTAATATAACAGTCCTCCAAGTTTTGGATGAAAGAAATTTACTTCGCCGTCTACAAAGAATCAAACCTTTAGACTTAGCGCGTTAAGTAACCGCGTCTAAACTGCGGAGCTAGCAGGAACTTCTAATGGGAAGGTACCTGCAAAACGTCATTATTTGCGAAACGAAAACTACTTGATAAGTCGAATACTTAGTTGTAGTAAAAATAAAAAGAAGTCTGTTTTGAAGGGAGGTTTTTTAGTGGTTAAGAATCCCACACTACTATGAGCACGCGCTGTCTATCCTCATAGTGTCTTGTTGAAGATTTTCACCTACCCTCGAAAAAAAAAAAAAAAATATTCGGCATCCGCCCCTATAGTTTTGTAACAACATACAATATACATAAGTCTGTAGTCCAAGATGATAGACAAAATGATGATATAGTAAAATAGCAGATTTTCTATTTTTAATTAAAACCCACAAAAATTCGCCAGAACATTCTTTTTATTTCATACATACATGCATACATACCTACAGGGGCATAGCTCTTTCCATCACTTATGAATAAGACCCCGAGGTACAAACCTATCCACCTGCTTCAGTGGGGCTCCACTAACATGCAAAGTCCACTGAATGGGCGTTCTGGAAACGACTATTAATTCCGATTTGTTCACGTTTACCATCATTCCAGCATCATCACAAATGGCTACAAAACGTTCGAGTGGCCGCTGAAGTTCGGTTTGAGAGGACCCAAGGATGAGACCAGGTCATCCGCAAAGAGCAGACGACCAATCCTTAAGTCTCCCACTTTGAAACATTCTCCACCACAGCAGCGCTGCAACATCCATTCCATATATACAATTAACTGACCAGTGCTTGCCCTGCTTCGCACGCATTTTAGTTTATGCTTACTTTACTTAGGTAGCGCTACAGTTCGGGGTAAACCTGGGCCTCAACCAACAAGCCTCTCCATTTAGCTCGGTCTTAGCTAATTGCCTCCAGTTGCGCACTCCAAGGATAATTTCCTCTACTGCGTCGTCCGTCGAGGTTAGATTCGAAGACACTGCAGGCCGGAGCGTTGGTGTCCATTCGCTCTACATGTCCTAGCCATCTCAGACGTCCAATACACAGTTTTTTTACAAGGTCGATGTCGCTGTACAGCTGGTAGAGTTCGTGATTGAATCTTCTCCAACAATTTTTCTCTCGAAGAGACCAAGGATATCTTCATCCTCTTTTAATGAAGTCCATGTTTCAGCGCCGTAAAGCAGGACATGGATGATCAGGGTCTTATACAGAGTCTCCTTAGTTGTTCGAGATATGACTTTACTGTTGAATTGCATTATAAGCCCAAAAAAAACAGCGATTGGCAAGAGTTATTCTTCGATTGATTTCTGCGCTGATCTTGTTTTTCGAGTTTATAGCAGAGCCAAGGTAGACAAAGTCCCTTACTACCTCGAAGTTATAGCTGCCCACTATGACGTTCTGTCCAATTCGTCGGTGTTGGCTGTCCCTTCTTATTGACAGCATATACTTGGTTTTGCCCTCGTATATCGCTAAACCCATTTTGGCCGCTTCCGCCTCAATGCTTGCAAACGCACCGGTGACAGCCCGCTGAGTTTTTCCGATAATGTCTATATCGTCGGCGTATGCAAGCAGTTGTACAGACTTGTAACAGATTGTGCCTCCGGTGTTGGCTTGTGGGTTCCGCACAATCCGTTCAAGTACAATATTAAAGAAGTCACATGACAGCGCGTCACCTTGTCTAAAACCTTTTTTGACATCAAAGGTCTCGATGAGCGTGAGCGTTCTCCATCGTCAGCCTGCACAGACGGACAAGTTTGGCAGAGATGTCAAATCTAGACATGGCTCTATAAAGCTCTTCTCTATAGATGCTGTCATAGGCGGCCTTGAAATCGATAAAGAGGTGATGAGTATCGATTTGGAATTCTTGGGTTTTCTCCAGGATCTGCCGAAGTGTGAAGATTTGATCGATGGTGGACTTTCCTTTACGTTTACGCTCTTATACTTATTTTTTTTAAATATAATTGCCAACTGGATACAATACTAAAAATGTGTAAACCAATTATAATTTCTACAGTGGAAATCTCAACCAGAGCATATACAAACCCGCTAACAAAATACAAACACAACCCGCCGGACAGTTAAAACAGAAAGAATAAGAAAACATGAAGAGTACCATACCACCGCGTTCCATCAGCCGCTCGAGCCTGCTTTTAAAGATTGCGAAGAGGCAGCGAAAGGAAAATAAAGAAAAAAAAATATATGATCTCCACTGAGTGCAGATTCAAGATCATGATCAAGAAAAAAATAAGAAATAAATCCCGAATCTAGGCAAAATAAGGAATAACTGTGCGAAATTTGAAGTACCTACGTCTAGAAGTTTTAGAGAAACTGTGTTCACAAGGAAAATCGTCTTTGCTTTTATAGTATTTAAAGATAAGATAAGATGAAGTGGAGAGGTGACAAAACGCACCCTTGGCGGAGTCCAACGCCCGCAGTGAAAGGTATTGCTCGAACTTGGTTGAATTTAGTAACTTTTGCTCCAGGGCAATGGAAAGCCATTATGAAGTTCAAGTAGTTTACACTTTTTGAAAGAAATTTTTGTTGCTTCCGGTGTTCCATAAGGGAGTCATTTGAGGCCTCCCTATTTTTGCTTTTTCTTAATGATCTGCCCTCAATTTTAAAGTTTCGTCATTGCCTCCTGTACACTGCTGATGTAAAATTCTTTTCCTGCATTAATAGCATAAATGACAGTCATTAATTTCAGCTGGACCTATATCGCTTTTCAGAGTGGTGTCGTTTTAACGGTTTGATTGTGAATACTGATAAATGTGCTTCAATGTCTTTCAGTCGTTTACTGTTGAACATTCAACCAAGTTATTTAATTGATAATAATTTGATAAAGATTGTTAACGGTTTCAAGGATCTGGGGTAATTTTTGATTCTAAGCTAAATTTCGACCTACATAACAAATATTTAACATCGAAAGCAAGTTCTTTGCTTAGTTTCCTTAAGCGAAATGCAACGGATTTTAAGGACCCATATACACGAAAGGCAATATATAGTAGCACGAGTATATAATACTTCGCCCAATTCTCGAATATTGTTCTGTTGTCTGGAATCCTATTGCTTTAAAACATATGTATTAATTGAATTGAGAGGGTGAAAAAAACTTTCTTCGCTTTGCCCTACGCACATTTTTTTATGATACCAATACATCAAAATGTATGCTGCTCGGGATGCAATCTCTCGAATTCAGACAGAAAATGTTTGGTATTATGTTCATCAGCGATTTACTTTGTGCTTTGTTCGACTGTGAGAGTTTACTCAGGCACACAAATATCTATGCTCCACAAAGGGTTCTTAGTGTGGCTTTACACTTTCGTTCTTTTACCCGGTGTACGTTTTTCGTTGTTAAACGTACGCGGAACAACGAAAGTGTAAATGGCAAAACCGAACAACGAACGAAGAATGAATGAACAACGAACACGTACGAAAAAAAATCAGAGCTGGTTGGAATTTTCGGTGTATGGTTTTACTGGTAGAACACAATGGTGTCGTTGTCGTAGTCGTAGTTGCTGTCACTTAACTTTGCGCACACTTTTCAGCCTTGTCGTACTACAAATATTGAAAATTGTTCAACTTTATACGACTACGACTACGGCTACGACCACGACAGCGACTTATTGTATTCACTTTTATTCATTTATGTGTGTGTATTGTGTTTATTTTTTTCATTTTTATTTCAAAAAAAAAAATTTTAACAATACTATTGACCTGCGAAGCCGCATGTCTTATCTGCAGGAGATTGAGTATATATTTGTTTTTTAAATCATCAAAGTGAATGAATTTATACATGTTAGGTTAATATAAGAAAAAAGTGTTTTGTTTTCGTAAAATTGCAATATTTAGACTTTAGTATAGATAAATTTATATTTTAATGAAATTGAATTGAATTAACTATTTGTCTTAATATATGAAATTCAGGTTATAGATTCTAGAAAATATTGCTTTATTTTACTTTTTCTAACATTTGTTTGGTTTATGTTGCGAAGATGTTGAGGAAGATTGTTGAGTACATTTGGCACTATGTAATTCAATCTTCTTCTACCGTACTCATTTATGATCGCTGGAAGTTGAAGTAGACCCTCAGCTCGTCTCCTTGTATTCACCTGGTGAGTAATTGGCGTTTGGAAACTTAGATCATCGTAGTACTCCAGAGCTGCACTCAACTCAAAGATCTGCCTTACTCTAAGAACGCGTACGATGTGAGTTGTTATGGCGCCTTTCGACATCAACTTTAACGCCCTGTCTTGGATCTGTTGTAGCTTCTCGATGTGCGTTTCCGCTGCACCTCCCCAAGCTAACATGCCATACCGCAGTCTAGACTCTATAAGAGCATAGTAGACTTGCTTTTGTACAGACGTCGTGGATTTGTACTGTAGGCAGGCCAGTGCAAACAGTGACCCTTTCAATTTGTTTCGCGGTTCGCTGACGTGAGCCTCCCAAAGGAAATGACAGTCAATTGTGATGCCTAGATACTTGTACGTGTCAAACATTTGAATATCCCCACAACTGGACGCATTCGCACATCTGTAGCTCTTCAGCAAAACTTGCGACGCTGGAAAATTTGGGCTCCGGATGTGCATGAGCTTTGTTTTTATGGCATTGATAACTAGCCCATTGTCGTGACACCATTTTCCAGCTTCATCTAGTTTATTTTTTTTTTTTTTATTTATTTATATATTATACTAAATAATTTAACTAGATACTACAAGCTATCTTATCTTTAATTAAGTATCTAAAATTGAGATTACAAATATGAAATTTAATCAGAAAAAAAAAGAGTGAAAAATAAAAATTAATGAAAATCAGTGATAATCAGAGGAGTCAGTTTTCTGCCGTGAGCAAATCATTCCTAAAGTCTTTAAAAGATTGAGTCTAAGATTATTAAAATCTGACCACCGTTGTATATTTACAAGATCCTCATTTATACGGGCTACACAATCTTCTATTAAGCCAACAGACTGACATAGATAGATAAGGACATCGTCCGCGTACATATGCACTTGACAATTTACAATAGAGTCTGGAAGATCGTTTATAAACATAGAGAATAGTAACGGGCCCAACACAGATCCTTGTGGAACACCTGAGTTAACGGAAATAGGACTTGATGTTCCCTGGTTCGTCTTAACTACCTGTTTAAGATTGCTTAGATATTGTGCAAGAAGTCTCAGTGACGCACTGTGAAAACCAAAATAATTTTTCAGCTTAGAAATTAAAATTGAATGGTCAATATAGTCAAAGGCTTTGGAATAGTCAAGTAGAACCATAATCCCGATTTTGTTTAAGTCAAGTGCTATACGCAAATCTGTAGTTACTTTGATAACTGCAGATTCGCAGCTATGCTTATGACGAAACCCCGATTGCCACTTGGATAAGTGATTACCAGCGTCTAAAAACCTTTTTATTTGGTTAGCCATAATCTTTTCAAAAACTTTAGCTGGAAAATAAAGCAAACTGATTGGCCTAAAATCGGACGGAGCTGAAGGGTTAGGTTTTTTTGGGATCGGAACAATTGTAGCTTCTTTCAATTTCTCGGGAAATCGACTGCTATAAAAACAAAAATTGAAGACATGCAACATATATGGAAGTATTAGGGGCAAGACTAACTTTAAAAACTTAGGCGACACACAGTCAGGACCAGTAGCATTCGATTTAATACTACGAATCGCATCATGAACATCAATTGACTGGACACACTCAAAATTAAAACCTTCACTTAAGTCCTCTAAACTTGCGGGAAGTATTGATGGAGCTGTAGAGAGAGGAGCAAAAACAGAGCTCATTGTATTGGGGCTAAAAGAACATTCAGCTACATTCTTCTCAGCAGCCACTCCAAGGTTTTTCAAACTCTTCCATAACTCCTTAGAACCTTGTTTAGGGTCAAGTTTTCGAACGATATATGCCCGTTTATGGATGCGAATCGTGGCAACTGTCTTATTCCGAGCAACGTTATATTGTCGTCTATTGTAGTCCGACGGATTTCTTTAAAAAATCTTAAAAAAGCGTTATCTTTCCTGAATCTGCTGTTTAACAAAATTGTTATACCATGGACAGGGCTTGGGCTTAACTATCTTAGTCACTCTTGGTACACAAACGTCATAAAGTTCATTTAATAAATTATTAAAAATACTAATTTTACTATCTATGTCAGGTGCAAAATATATAGAGTCCCAAATATGAGAGTCGCAGTTTCTTTGTACGTCAGTGAAATTAAAATGTCGGTAGGATCTATAATTAATTATTTTGTCATTACTTGGGACAGTATGGTTATATTTAATACAACAAAACAGAAAATCGTGAATAAACTCTGATGTAGGTCTAACCTGATCGTTTCCCAATACAGTGCGTCGTGAATTTGTCAAAAACATATCAATCAAAGACGGGTTACTACTAGACTTAAAACAGGGGGGCCAACGAGAATTGACAACATGAAGACTAGTTTTATCACAGAAATATTTAAATAGTTCAGTCTTGTTGTTGCTGACTAGATAGTTTACATTACAATCGCCACCAATTAAGATGCTATTATATCTGGGGCTTAACCTCGTTAAAGTTTCTTCAAGCTCGTGTAAGTTTTCTTCCTTAAAGCTTTTAGGTGGACAATACACTACAACTAACAAATGTTTTTCTACGCGATCATTCAACTCAACACACAGAAACTGAATAACAGACATGGATGACACATAAACACATTTTGTGGAGATGTGTTTTTTAACATACATACATACACCACCACCAATCCTGTTGACACGATCGTTTCTAAATAATTTGTAATTCGGAATATTCACTAGTTGAGGTAAAATATTGCAATTAAGCCAAGATTCTGATATCATAATAACATCTAGCTTTGAAGTGCTAAGTATTTGGTAGAGGTCTGTAAACTTAGGACGAATGCTTCCTGCGTTCAGATGACACACATTCAACCCATTATGGGCGCCACACAACACGTTGAGAACGGCCCTGACTATATCAGGATCGGATTGATTCATCATTAATCATTAAACAAGTTTTTAAAAACATCACCACACATTCAGCAGAAAAGAAATGTGTATAAATCAGAGCTAATGGCTCCACGAGGCCATAGTGTACAAATTTAAAAATAGAGTTGAAAAGAAAAAATAAATAACAATAATAATAATAAAAAGAAAAAAATACAAATGAATAAAAACCATAAATTGGCAACACTAACAACATTTGAAAAAATAATATAAAGAAAATAAGAGAAACAAAAAGTATGACAAAAAAGAGATTAGTTGAAGTCAGCATCAGCATTAACGGCAACGGCAGATTCATTGAAGACATCAGACATACTGCATTCACCATCAGAGCGAAAAGAATCCAGTGAGAGCATGTCAACAATGTAAATTGGTGGCTTATCAGCTGCTTCCTTGACGTAGACTCTCCCACTTCTCGTGAAAACAGAATGTAAACATTTGTTTCGTCGCAATTCGTTCGCTCTTCGAAAAAGAGCATGATTGAGTTTAGTCAGACTCTCATAGGCACGTACAAACCGTGTACTGTTGAACCCAAGATCGTTTAGCGTAACTGACTTAGAGTTGTTTTTGTAATACTCAGCGGCTTTCCTTAATATGTGAGTTTTCATTTGTACATGCGGTAATTTAACAATGACGGCACTGCTCGTAGAATTTCTCAACGGCTTTGTGCGTAAAATAAAGTTCGGTGTTGCTGAATTCACGTTAATCGTTGCACAAAATTTCGTAAATATTTCGGAGAGATTCTCATCAGCAGTCATTGGAATGCCATGCAGAACAAGATCTCCCGATATGTTTTTTCTAGCCAGAGCATCAATTTGCGACTTAAGCTGTGAGTTGTCGCTTTTAAGCTGTTGTGCCCTTACCATGGAAATTTCATTTTGCAGTGCATCGATATGAGTGCATTGACTTTCCACAGTGTCAATACTTCTTTGGCAGTTTAAAACCATGGTGTTGAAAGAGGTGCATCTCTCATTAAAATCACCCTCAAGCAGTTTTAGTTTCGTGTTGAAGTCACTTTCCAACGCAGACATACGCTCCAAAACGGTGGTGAACATTGAGTTGAATTCTGTTTTCAGTTCAGAAACAACTGATGCTGTTATAGTTTTTGTAAGCTCCTCAAAACGGCTTTCAATTTTACTCCAGAGTTTGGCTGACGACAGCGCCGTTGCTAGAGACTCAGAGCGCAGAGCAAGAGAGATGGAGCTTTTCTCGGCCGATCTCAGTTTTCTTTGTTGTTCATTTGTGTTGGTGTTAGACATGATTGTTTGTTATATGTATGTACTCACGAATTATAATTCGAAAAATAAAATTTGTATTTTATGGAAAATAAGGAGGACTTTGTTGAAACAATTTGGGGGTTTTAAGTTAAATAATCACTAGAGACAATGTGCAGCCCAGTACAACACTTTATTTAACAAATAAAACTAAAAATTTGTAGAGCTAAAACTTTTGGAACCTTCATTAGAAGTAGTTAGTTCGGCTTGCATTATCCTTGCTGCTTCTTCTGGGGATTGATGACACACAACAATTGCCGTGTCATCTGCGTAGGCGAACGGGAAACTCTTTTTGAAACATTTCAGCAATTCATTAGTGTACAAGATGAAAAGTAGAGGACCCAACTTGCTACCTTGTGGAACGCCATACTGCACTCTATGAGCCCTGCTGCAACAATCTTTGACTCTCTCCCTAAATGTCCTGTCTGCCAAATAGTATGCTATCCAGTATGCCAGCCTTAATTCCAACTCTTTGAATTGCATTGATAAGTTTTTTATGGTCGAGGGTATCAAATGCTTTGCTGAAGTCTAAAAACAGACCTAGGGTGTGGTGACGTTGGCTGAGGCTGGTGTTGATGACATTCGCCAATTCGCCAAGGAGCTGGTTAGTATTTCTGCCCTTTGGAAGCCATACTGATGCTTGCTTATTAGATCGTTTGTGGATGAAGTCCCATATTCGATTTGACACGATCTATTCCATGATCGTATCGATAGCTGGCAAGATTGCTATCGGACGATAGTTCTCCGACTGTTTTTTGCTACCTCCCTTGTGTATCGGTCGAACAATTGCTTCCTTCAGTTTCTCTGGTACAGTCAAAGTGTCAAAGCTTATTATTGGAGCAAAGATATCAGCGTTTGTTCTTAAATCTATGGCTCTGATGCCATCAGCCCCTGGCACCTTTCGAACATTCAAACGATACAATAGATTAGCTACTTCAGTGCAGCTGATATCTGCTAAATATATGGAGTCTCATAGAACAGCGTTACGATGCGTAGACTCGGCAATGTTACACGCGTGGATAATGGATGCTGCCTGACTCGAAAAAAGGTCGCCAAATTCATCCGATAGTTGTACCGTGCTAACATTAGGCGAAAAGTTGTTCCTAATAACATCATCTAAATTTAGTTTCTTTCGACCTAGCACTTCGTTTATTAACGCCCACGTTTTCTTTAGATCGCATCTCACTTCTTCAAACTTATTCTTATAATATTGATTCCTAGTCACTCTAATTTTTTTGTTAACTTGATTCCGTAACGTTTTGTAATCTCTTTCATATGTTAGGTTATTCCGGTTACTTTTCCACCTACGATATCTCTAGTAACCCATGGGGCATTCTTTCGGCTTTTTTCCTGTGTATGCTTTTTGAGCTTGTATATATTTCACTCATTTTTTCAATTAACGAGCTTAAGAGCGATACCGGGTCGTTTTTTTCTGCCACTTGTGTCCAATCATTGGCTCGAATCAGCTGCTTTACTTTACTCGTTATTATAGTTGGTTGCAAATGAGTATCCTTTGCCTCAGATGTATGGTCGTAGACCCCGTAAAGCGTGCTATAATGGTCAGATATGTCACTTTCTACTATAGCTGAAAACATTTTGACCTTTGGTAAATTCAGCAAAATATGGTCAATAAGTATGCGTGTGCCTCTATTTAAGTCGACCCTAGTATCTCCTTTAATGACATTGTACAACCCTTCTGAAGCTAGCATTTCGTGGTAGTTGAGGACAGAATTGTTTATGTCGTTCCCTATATCTATGTCCATGTCGCTCAGAGCCCAGAGTGTGACTACGGCTACGACGACGATACTATTGTGTTCTACCAGGTACTCAAACACCGAACAACGTGTGTGTAAATGATGATGCCCGTTAAACGTACGTTCTTGTGCAGTGTCGTTTCTCTTGTTTATAAAAATGTGTGATTTAAGAAGTCTGTGAAGAGAATTTCTTGAGGAATTTATAGAACTTTATGTTACCTTTATGTAACCTTGAAGAACTTTTGTTATAGCCGCACATGTTTCTGGAATAATATTACTTAAGGATGGCGCGGAAATTATTGTTGAGAACTTTAGATCACTATATTTTTATCCTGTCGCAAGAAATCGCAGTGTAGCAGACAGACGTTCATGCGGTGAAAAAGATTTTCTTAACCGAGTGTTTGATTTCTCAATTAATGGTATGGTCAAATCAAGAAGTTCAATATATATGGTATTTCTTCTGACATCCTTAAATAATTCCGGAAGTCATTTGGGTGCAGTCTCAACTCACTAAGCACATTCATATGTGATAAGTGCCTTATCATATATTTCTTATATCATAATAATGCTATATGTGTGGATTTATGTTAATCGTAGACTGGAACAAATAAACAAATAAACAAATAAACGAATATGTTTTTTCCAAATGCACAAAACAGGTGTAGACAGGTTAAGTTTACTCCCAGGCCTTCTCAAGAACCATTCTGAGAGTGAATAACTGGGCGGTTGTGCTTCTACCGGGACGAAAACCGTATTGCTCATCCCCCAAATTATCCTCAACCACAACTCTGGAACGCATTTTTAACACCTTAGAAATAACGTTTCCAGTGAGACTTAAAAAAAATATACCCCTGTAGTTGGTGCAATCTCGTTTGTCCCCTTTTATTAAAAAGAGCGGCAATCATCCCCATTTGTTAATCACCAGGTGTTTCACCGTATTCCCAGGCCACTTCAATGACATGCGAGAGTCATTGCACTCCCTCTTTACCTAAAGCCTTGAGCATTCCTGGTCGAATTTCATCCACACCAGCAGATTTGCCAGCTTTTAGCGATTCGATCGCCAAAGTTATTTCCTCTACATTACTCGTGGGACTACTTTCCGTCCTACACTTGATTATTTCATTGTGATCATGAGACTATGCCATTTACATATGTAGGAAACACAACATCCAACAAATGCCCATCACGACTCCTCTGGCAACACAGAATGAACGTATCAAAATTTTCCATGACTTTTTGGCATAATTCAGGCTGTACTCGTATCTCTTTAATAACGGACATGATTTCATGCTTCAGCTCTGAAATCATTTTGGGTTCTTTGGCATAGACCTTACTTTTCACGTAGCCCCAGAGAAAGTATTCCAAGATCTCGGCGGCCATTTGACCTAATTATTTTGTGAGATAATGCGTTCTGGGAAATTCTTCATTGCTTGACGCGCTGTGTGACAAGTGGCACCATCATGTTGAAACAATTCAAGTCATAAAAGTGTTGTTAACATGTCACGATCACGATCACCGATCACCGTAACAGCGTCGTCGGCATCATTTTCGCAGAAGTACGGTTCGATGACTCCGTCATCCCAAAAACCGCATCAAACAGTGAGCTGTATAGGCTTTTCTTAAATACCTTATAAACTTACGCCAAAATGTTGTAGTTTTTATATTAATGTATCCATTTAGGTGGAAATGTGCTTCATCGCTGAAGACGATTTTTTTTTAAATCGGCATCAACTGCTTATTGTTCAGGCATCCAATAGGTAACTATACGGCACTGCAAATTATCTGTAGGCTTCAGGTCCTGTGTTCTTTTGTAGGCCTGTAACAATAGGTCTTTTGTTAAAATTCGCTAAATGGTGCTGTAGGAAAGGTTCACTTGCTGTGCACAAGAAGTCCAAATCGATACTCATCATATCCTTATCGATTTCGAGGCCGTCTATGACAGTATTTATAGAGATTAACTATATAGTGCCACGTCTGGTTTTGACATCCCTGCCAAATTTGTCCGTCTGTGTAAGATGACGATGGAGAACGCTCGCTGCTCCATCAAGGTCGGCAATGACCTCACTGAGAAATTTGAAGAAATCAAGCAAAAAATAGCTCTTGCCAATCACTGTTTTTTTTTTTTTTTTGGGCTAATAAGGCAATTCAACAGTAAGGCCCTATTTTGAACAACTAAGGAGACTATATATTATGACCCTAATCATCCCAGTCCTGCTTTACGGCGCTAAAACATTGACTTTATTGGTCGCTTCGAGAGAAAAATTCTTCGTACAATAATATATTCGGTCCCATTTACGTTTACGGGTTTTGGAGGAGAATAGTCAAAAAACGGCGAACTCGACGTTTGAGATGCCTAGGACATGTAGAGCAAATAGGCATCAAAGCTTCGGCCCGAAGAGTCTTCGAATCTAACCCGGAGGGACGACGCAGTAGAGGGCCTCCTCGCCATAGGTAGCGCGCACAAGTTCAAGGGGAAGCTAAAATTATCAAATCCCTGTATTGTAAAATGTGCGGTAACAAACCTAAATGTAAATTATTGTACGGAATAAATATCTATCTATCTTCGATCACTTTTACGTGATGTTCTACTGTATATCGCTGCATGAGTAAGTTTACCAAAACATGTACCTATAGATGACATTTGCCTCAACAAGTATCAAAAACACATAGTCATCTCTGCCGCTGTCAAAAATCTGCGTTACTATTGAACCACCATATACAACAGACTTTCGTCAACTGCCGAAGTGAAAACTACCTCGTCTCGAAATCGTCTCAATTATAATGCAAAATATAAAACCTCCAGGCTTGACTTATATGCGTTTATTTACCTTTTTTTATATATTGAAAACGTGGGCATGTTTTTTTTTATTAATTACCTTGGTTTTTTAGTTTTAAATTGTGTGGCAATGCTCTTAAGATTCTCTTCAAACAAATACATCAGATTATTTTGAAAAACGTATGTACTCGTATGATCATAGAAATTATTGTTTTTTTTTTCTATTTTTTGTTTTAGTAAATTTCAATTTGTTGTTTGTTTGATTTTAGACTTCCTATTTAATTAAGCTAGAACTTACATTCATAATGAATACATATTACTAAAATGTTTAATCACTATTTTTCATTTTTTTATTTTTTAAACGGTTATATTTGTTGTCTGCTTTTGTCTGTTCAGTTAATGCTTTGCTTGTTAAATTTATTTCAGTGTTTCGTGTATTCGATTTGATATAATATTTTGTTTATGTATATATAAATGTAATAATAATACTTTTTATATGGATTATGTGCTTTTGTTTTGAACTTGTTTTAATCTAACTAATTTACAGTGAAATTAAGTACATGTATTAAAATAGGCGGGTGCCCTTTTTATTCGTATAATATCTGCATTCGTTTTAATAGTAAGGATCATAATTATAGCAAATATAGCAGTAATATATTTTTTAAATATAATTTTCAACAAATCTATGAGCACATACAATAATAAAATATATATATATTTTTATGTATATTATTTAATTTTAAATTCAATAAAGACACAATTATAACACTTAATACATAAGTAATGATTACAAGGGCCTAATGCATTAAAGCAAAGGTATTTTTCCACTGAATGTGAAAACATAATGCAGCAAACTTTAGCACATTTTATCGCACCTACTTAACGAATAGGTGCAATTGTAAAGAAAACATTTAAGTAAAATCATAAAAATTATACAAATACAAGCCCAAAAGATATTAAGAATCCATGAAATATAACATTGCAAGACCACTTATTATTAACTAGGCTCAAAAATTAATCTACTCGTACACTGAAGTTTAAGGCCCTGTCATAAAAAAAAACCGTATTATGAAAGTCTCGTTCGACAATATTATCGCTGACGGCAGAAGACTGCACTCTATGCTCTGCAATTATTATAGATTTACAAATGCTTCCGGAGCAGAAAAGAATACATAAAATTAAACGAAAGGTAATTAAAGACAAAATTTAATAGATATGACAATAAATAAGTACTATAATTAAGAGAAACCGAAGTATGTACATACATATGTATACATTTGTAATCGTAAATAAAATTCCAATCAATGATTCATCTAGAATCCCATGTACATACATATGAACGTATAGACTCCATACTTCACCAATTTAGTTTGATTATAAAATTGGATAATCTTAAGTAAAATATTGTAATTCAAAAATAAGCTTGTTTTCATAAATTTTACAAACCAATTTATATAAATTTTTTATTCAACCTTAATCTCGTTGTTGAATTGATCTATGTAGCAGTACCTTGTCTCTACTATCCTTGTTGGGTGTACTCATTTTTTGTATAGAAATAACTGCTGTTTTATGCCGTATCCGAAGGGCGGAAATATCGAAGCTTTCTCATAATAGTAGCGAGACGTATTTGGTCCTTTTAGGGATTTGAAGATTTTATTTTTATATTTTCATAGTCATATTTGTATTTTCTATGTACCAAACCCAGTATTAACATAGAACGAGTATTATTGAGCGTCCAAGCATAGTGAAATTAAGAGTACTACCGCCAACGAAGCAAACCATCCACGCCAAGATAAATCCCTTTGGACATCAGTCTTGTTCAACATCTCGATTTTGGCATAAAGCTATCTTTAATGAACAAGTAAAAAGATATACTGAAGAGACGTGATAATAAAAATGGCTAAGGTAACATAAGAGTAAATGCAGTTTTTGTTTGATAAGCTTGCTCATCCATTACTTCAAAAGTACAAAACCTCAGTTTTGATAAAAAATTTCAAGGCAAAGTGGACGTTGATTAGGAAAATTTCAAATATATTAATTACATTTTCCGATGCCTATTAGGCATATGCGAGAGGTGATAGTGAAAGTAAACTTTATTATTTTGTAAAAAAAAAAGTTATTTTCAGTAAGGATTTCGAAATATAATGCTGAATAAATCAATAGTTTTCAGCATATAAAACGTATCAAATAAAAGAAAATCGAAGTATCGGATTGATGCCGATTATTTTACCAGCAAATAGTAAAAAGAAAAAACAATTTTCATGCATGCTTAAGAAAAATTAGTGTGAAAAGGAAAACACACAATAATCGAAGGCTTGAAAATATATCTGTAATCATAAAGTATAGCGTCGTTGTCACATTTCATAATTCCCTTTTCGATTGCCCATTTTCGTCGAAATTTTACAATTTCCAATAATTTTTCGTATTTATTCCTACGAACAAATTATATGGATATTTTCGATCAAATGTACAATCCTCGGGATGAGTTGGAGTCGATGGCGGAGAATCGAGAAAGATGAAGAGTTAACTTGAGCTAAAATGCCCCGCGACTTTAATGAAGGATAAACGGATCATTGAAAATGTATGTATGCATGTATAATGTATGTATGTATGTATGTATAATGTGTGTATTGTTATATGGATGCATAAATGACTGCATGTATTTGTAAAAAAAATGTCAAAACGATCTGCGACTCTTAGCCTTTACAGGATTTCGACACTCGACTGTCACTGTATCGAAAACATGTCATTCTATTGAGAGCTAAATGCACATTTCGTCTCTTACGAGATATATGTACATACACCTAGAGTTTCCTTTCATTTTTATATGGATTCGAATTAGTGGTATCGTCTAGTATCCATATTTTTTACTAACCGGTTATATGTTACTTTCACCCCTTTTTTGTCTTGTAAACCATTACGGGAAATAATATTTTCTAACTGCAACCAACTTGCAATGATGCATTTAAAAATAAATAATACCTACCTATATACTTATGTATGCATATAAATATCTGGTTACTCCTGCAACATTTTTAAAAGTTGCATTCTTTAAATCGCGCACAGAACCATCAAGCCATACCTAGTATTATGTTTTCTTTTTCTTTTTTAATTCAGCTGAAGATTATTTCCATTACTACGGCACTTACTTTAATTTCATATTAATATTAATTTCTTTTGTTTTCCATTATTCGAATGTGTAAACATGACGGAAAATATATACCCTATACAAAGAATTTAGCGATTTGTTTCTTTTATTCGAGTTGGACGGGTTTTTATGTCTATTGTTGCTGATAATGATGCAAAGTGGTTAATGAAAAAAAAAGAAGGTATAACTAAGTCAATGTTGTTTTATGTCGTGGTTAAAAAAAATTGAGGCTTCAATGAATTTTATCAAGTTTTTAATAAGGATTGAGAAATTATTATGTTTAGCTGCTTACATTCTGAATATTTTTAGCACTTCGTATGAAAAGTTTTTTTTTTTTTTTTTCAATATTCCATTAATAAGTGTTGCATTTTGCAATTATTTCAGAGAACTTGTGTTTGGATTTGTTTCGAAGGTTAGTTCATTTTTTCCTTTGCTTAAAAATACACATACTACCCTGTAGTAGGAGTAATTAATTTACTCGTAGTTAGATTTTACTAAAATTTTAAGTATAAAAAATTCGACTTAAACATTGTCTTCCTTACTACCACCCCAGAAGCGATCAAAACGATCACGAGCCTTTTCCAAAACATCTGTTGCAGCGCTGCGTGCTGTCGATGAAGATGTATCAGTATCAAATGTCGGATCATCTAAGCAGCGAAGGGTTGAACCAGGCACAGGCTTATCATATCGAAGACCAGCAGCTGTTGATCCGGTTGAAATATTCGTTTTTGGTGTACCAGTTGTTGGACTACTTGATGACTTTGGCTCATTGAAATCAGATCCTTTCCAAGCTATTTGAGTTCAAATTAAAATAAAAATAATTTATTTTATTGAATCGTAATGTGAATAATTCCTTACCATCCATTTTTGCTTGCTCAGTTAATTCTGGCGGTGCGGATTGAGGGGCTGGTGGCGGCTTTTCAACTGGAGTAGAAGCCTTAATTTCACTCTGAGGTCGGCTATAATTTTCTCCTTGAGATAATAAAATATAAAATTACTTATAAATATTATAAGCTATTCCAACATGGTAAAAAAAATGACGCAGTTTCCCCAAGCGATTTTTCAGAGTAATTTCCGCGAAATCTGTTATATATCAGTGAGTTTTGAGTTTGTAAAATCAATGCCATTGCTAACTATAGAAAAGAACTATAGTACTTAAGACAAACTACGAGTATAAAACATACAAGCAAATTAAATTTGTCAATTTCGTAGAGGCGCTCCTTTAGAAACTGTCGGTCAGTTTCGGATACCACTCTTATTAATCTTTTTATTGTGTTCTATGTACGCATCTCCTAAGCTACAAATACACGATGTTTACAAAGTTTATGCAGAATATTCATATATCAGATGCCTTCGACTCAACTGTCACATATATAAATCGAATGTACATATATTTTTATACATAATAAAATAAATAAAGGTCCAAAGAATGTGTTTAGAAATAAACAAGGAACACGTCATGTGCCATTTCCCTGGGCCAACAATTCCAGTAAGACAGTACATCTTTGTATAATATATAATCCGCTGACTAAACTATAAAAAAAAAAATGCAATGAGCGAAAAAGAAATACTATCCGCATAGGATTAAGATGGCACTGGTGTGATAAAAAGTGAATAAATCGCTCGTGGTGTTGAATGCATTGACGTGAAACCAATAACAGTTAAAACACAATCAAACTACATCAAACTACAATTAAAACATTCCTAACTACTGGACTGGTTGGTCAAACGGTAGTGCATGGGATCATATGAAAACACAAGCGTTTTCACTCACCTGAGGCCTACCAACTCCTACTCTCAACCTCCACGCGGTGACAGCCGGGTGCCTAGTACCTTAATCCAAGAAATGGGTAACCAGCCCCGTTTGGCGGATTCTTGGCGGCAGCAGATGAGAGAGGGGGGAAGAGTGCTTTCTCACTAGAGCACTTCTTCCTGTTCCAGGTGGCAGCGGACGAATTCCCTAGACGGAGTCAACGGTGGGGTCTATAGTTCCAGTAAGGTTGACCTAAGTGAATACCTTGCGCGAGCTGCTTCGACATATTCGGATCACAGGTCAGTAAGGAATTTCTAATGTTGGTCAGGACCTTGGAATAGAGATGGTGACGAAGGAGCCTTTAATGGGCCAACGGCAGCGCTCATACTCCCGTTGTGGACTACTGGCACCGGTGTACCCGGCCCCTCGTCCTAGGGGAATAATTAAGGAACTGGCCCTTCAGGTTGGGGGTTGTGCCATCGGGGTGACTTCCCTACCACGTAAAAAATCCTTGATTTGAGAATGACTCAACTAATGACGACCCCAGCAAACGAAATAAGGACAACGACCTTCGGATCTGTACGTGGAATGTTTTGTCCCTTTACAAACCACATGCAGCCGAACAACTAGTAGAGGCCCTAGACTGTTATAAAGCAGATATTACCGCCATCCAGGAAGTGCGATGGGATGGGCCGGGCAAAAAGAGGATGAAAAACGGTGACATCTACTACGGTGATTGCTTCAGAGGCAACAGACAACGCTTATTCGAATGCGGATTTGTCATACGCGGCACACTTAGGCAAGAAGTCTTAAGCTTCCGACACGTGAGCGAGCGTATTATGACTATCCGGATCAAGGCTAAATTCGCTAACATGACCCTGATATGCGTTTATGCCCCTACGGAAGAAAAGGACCCTGCCACCAAAGAGTGTTTCTACGAGCTCTTCGACAAAACATACAAGCAATGTCCTAAATACGACAATAAAATCGTATTGGGCGGTTTTAACGCCAAAATTGGAAAGGAGGACGTCTTTGGTAGGGCAGTCGGTAAGCATAGGCTACCCGATACCACGTCTGATAACGGACTAAGGCTAATTGATTTCGCTGTGGAGCGAAATGTCACCATAGCAAGCACATGGTTTCCTCATCTCGATATTCATAAGCAGACATGGCGGTCCAATGATCATGTAACGATCAACCAAATTGATCATATTGCGATCGACGCAAGGCATACCTCCAGTATTCTGGATGTCCGGACCTTCCGAGCGGCCAACATAGACTCGGATCATTACCTTGTTGTAGGCAAGGTACGAATGCGGATATCCCAATCTGAGCATCAAAGAAAGATCACTGTGAGAATATTTAAAGTCGAAAAGCTGCAATCGCAAGACCGCCAGACTCTTCGCTGAACGCGTATCCCGAAATCTCTCAATCCCCACTATGCTGCCAGCATCAAGTACCGAAGACCAGTGGCAACGCTGCCAACATGCCATCAGAAACGCCGCGACTGATGTGCTGGGTCTCGCTCGCCCACCACCGCGAAACCCCTGGTTTGACGAAGAATGCCGGCGAGTGCATGCAGCAAAACAAGAGGCATATGAAGCGGCGCTGCAAAGGAAGACGAGAGCTGCTCGTGAGCTCTACGAACAAAAGAGACGGGAAGAACATCCACTTCTCCAAAAAAAAAAGAAAAAGAAAGAGCATGAGAAGCGCGCGTTTGAGAATATCGAGAGCTTATACTTCAGGAACAATGTACGGAAGTTTTACCAAAAGGTAAAAAGAACGTGTCAGAGAAGCAATACCCGTACAGAAACCTGTAGAGATGGAAACGAAATCACAGTCGGTGCTGAGAATATGGAGAAACTACTTCTGCAGACTGTATAACGGCGACGAAGACCAACATCCCGCTGTCAGGCAGAATGAACCATTCAACATAGACGATGATAGTCAAAATTTCCGTCCACTTGACCAAAACGAAGTGAGGATAACAATATCCAAGCTAAAGTCCAACAAGGCTGTTGGGCCTGACGGCTTACCGGCCGAACTTTTTAAGGCAGCTAGGGATGAATTGGTATAGTGCATACACAAACTCATTTGGTCAGACGAGTGTATGCCTGATGAATGGAATGCCAGCGTCGTTTGCCCGATCCACAAGAAAGGAGACCCCCTCAACTGCGCCAATTATAGAGGCATCAGTCTCCTAAACATCGCATACAAGATCTTTTCTGCGATATTGTGTGACCGACTGGAACCTTTTATCAATAGCCTGATTGGACCCTATCAGTGCGGTTTCAGGCCAGGAAAGTCCACCATCGATCAAATCTTCAAACTTCGGCAGATCTTGAAGAAAACCCAAGAATTCCAAATCGATACTCACCACCTCTTTATCGATTTCAAGGCCGCCTATGACAGCATCTATAGAGAAGAGCTTTATAGAGCCATGTCTAGTTTTGACATCCCTGCCAAACTTGTCCGTCTGTGCAGGCTGACGATGGAGAACGCTCGCTGCTCCATCAAGGTCAGTAATGACCTCACCGAGACCTTTGATGTCAAAAAAGGTTTTAGACAAGGCGACGTGCTGTCATGTGACTTCTTTAACATTGTACTTGAACGAATTGTGCGGAACTCACAAGCCAACACCGGAGGCACAATCTATTTACAGTCTGTACAACTGCTTGCATACGCCGACGATATAGACATTATCGGAAAAACTCAGCGGGCTGTCACCGGTGCGTTTGCAAGCATTGAGGCGGAAGCGGCCAAAATGAGTTTAGCGATATACGAGGGCAAAACTAAGTATATCCTATCAACCAGAAGGGACAGCCAACACCGACGAATTGAACAGAACTTCACAGTGGGCAGCTATAGCTTCGAGGTAGTAAGGGACTTTGTCTACATTGGCTCTGCTGTAAACTCGAAAAACAAGATTAGCGCAGAAATCAATCGAGGAATAACTCTTGCCAATCGCTGTTTTTTTGGGCTTATAAGGCAATCCAACAGTAAAGCCCTATCTCGAACAACTAAAGATACTCCGTATAAGACCTCGACCATCCCAATCCTGCTTTACGGCGCTGAAACATGGACTTTAGTAAAAGAGGATGAAGATATCCTTGGTCGCTTCGAGAGAAAAATTGTTCGTAAGATTTTCGGTCCAGTTTGCGTTGACGGGTTTTGGAGGAGAAGATTCAATCACGAACTATACGAGCTGTACAGCGACATCGACCTAGTCAAAAAACTGGGTATTGGACGTCTGTGATGGCTAGGACATGTAGAGCGAATGGACACCAACGCTCTGGCCCGCAGAGTCTTCAAATCTAACCCCGAGGGACGACGCAATAGAGGGAATCATCGCCGTGGCGCCCACAAGTTCAAGGGGGCCTTGACCAACTTGGAGTGCGCAACTGGAGGCAATTAGCTAAAGACCGAGCTAAATGGAGAGGCTTGTTGGTTGAGGCCCAGGTTCACCCCGAACTGTAGCACCACCTAAGTTAGTAGAAGTAACTACTGGACTGATGCTTGACGTAATTTAATATATTAACTGGTACAATAAATGTTCCAGTCAACACTGACAGTAACGAAGAACTTATTTATCCAAAATAAATACTTTATCAAACGAAGCTATGTCGAAGCTTTGTTCATGTTGTTCTAAATCTGAACAAACCATAAACTGTAATTACTACTTCAACTATAAAGTATGCTTATAGTCAAAATAATGTTATAACCTTAACATTTTGAATTGGAATGCCAGTGGCATCCGCCACAAGTGTTTAGAATTTTTCTAATTCCCTAAAAAAATACTAACATTGGCATAACTCCCGTAACTGAAACTGGTATAGGAAGCGACATTCAATTTGCACACACCAACTATGAATGCTACAAATTGGATGAAGAATCCATGCGAGATGGTGGTGTTTCAGTTGTTATAAATAAGCAAATAAAGCGTTCCGTTAAAAAAAACTCCAAACCTCCACGTCATTAAAGCGTTTAGCATGAAAGTTTGCTTAGAAGCTTCTTCGAAATTTGCAATATTTTTTGTTTATTTCTGTGGTGGAAGGGGCAGTAATGAAAAAAGCGGGTTTCGAAGAGGCATTTTAAAATCATACAGGCAGAAATCTAACTGATGATGGTTTTAATTCTAGACACCAACCCTGGGGTTCCCTTAGAGCAAGTTGTTGGGGAAATATCTTAAGTACGAAATATACGATACAATCGTGTTACCAATGGTTGGACAGATTTCGTGTTGTATACAACAATCGTATCATGTGTTTCCACATAACCGACCGTTGTACCGGTAAATGTATGGTCACGTTCTCTTGAATGTACAACCGCTGGCGCATGCACATATTGTATGGAAGCTGTAGGGTGTGTATTTGTAAAATGACTAAATAAAATGTCTGGTTGTACGTAAATCGTACGCAGATTGTATAATGTGTGTGCTGCATACAACAGTTGGGCCGATATCGGCACAACGCAAGTCGGTACAACGATTTCGTACTTAAAATGACATAAACATAGTTTGCATGGGCTATTGTATCCAACCGAATCAATATTTACACCTGGTATAGCTCCCCCAATTTTACTACGGGGGCGCGTTTAATGCGTTTTAACTTTGTTTTCTCAACCAGTTACACAAAACTCTCTTACCTCAGACAATCTGCCAGTGTGCACTATTATAAACATTGGGCAAAAATTTTGTCAGAAAATGTAAGTATTCGGCTGCAGATTGGAGCAAGTTTCGGTCTGCTATCTCGAGGAATATTGGCGCAAATTCATAGTCGCCTTTGATTAGGGTATAAAACCGATTCCATTTAAAACCGGTTTTAAATTTAAAACCATATTTTAAGTTTTCTTAAGGCCCCGGCCCATAGAATCCGTTGATTCCTTGCTCCGTCATTCCGTTGAAGGTTGTCGTTGAAGTTGACGTATTGACAGAGAGAACAGTCCCATAGAATCCGTCGCATACGTTGAGCCTGTTTCATTTAGTTGTGCGGAAATTACCAAATAATTATTAAAAAAAAAATGAGTATGGACAACGAATTATTTTTAACGATTATTTTCATACTGCTTTTATCAGAAGCATTTGAGTACATGAAAATAATCATGGGTAACAGTCGCCGGTTTTGGGTTCGTCGATTGTATACTTACTTACTTACTTAGATCCTTTAACCCCTCGGGGGGCATAGGGCGTCAACCACGCCTGCGCGCCATCGTGTTCGAAGTTCTGCAACGCGTTTGAGCTGCCTCCAACTCATTCCTAAAGAGCTCGATTCCTCCTCAACTGTTCTGCGCCACGTTTGCCTATGGCGTCCCGCTATTCTGCCTGCCTGGGTGAGCGGATTCCACTGCATGGCGTATTTCGCAATGGAGTTGTCTTCGCGCCGTAGGGTGTGTCTAATCCATTGCTACTTTCTTCTTCGTATAGTAATCCTTATAGGTTCTTGGCCCGTTCTCAGATAAAGCTGTTCGTTAGAGATGCGGTTCGGCCAAAAAATCCTCAAGATGATTCTTAAGCATTTGTTTACAAAGACTTGCAGCTTCCGTGTGTTAATGGTGTCCACCTTCCAAGTACTGCACCCATAAAGCAGCACTGATTCTACGTTGGAGCGGAACAGTCGCAGCTTGGTTCTTAAGCTGATAACATTGCTTCTCCAGATTTTAGATAGCATTCCGAACGCAGCTTTAGCCTTCCCGATTCTGCTGCACACATCCAGTTCGGTGCCACCGTGATTAGCCGAGACCACACTTCCTAAATAAAGAAAGTTATCTACTTTCTCGACTTCCTGTCCGGCAATGTTAAGTTGAGCGCGGTTGTTAGAAGAAGTGCTCAGGGCTTTTGTTTTGGCTGTGTTTACTTTTAGCCCCACTTTGTTTGCCCCAGCTTCTAGATTTTGGGCCATCAGATGAAGATCCATTATCCGATGTGAAAGTAGACAAACATCGTCAGCGTAATCTAGGTGTTTAAGGTAAGATGTCATAGTCCAACGAATTCCATAGTTGCCTTCCGTCAATGCTGCACGGAGTACATCGCTGATAACCACCAAAAACAATAGTGGTGACAGTATGCACCCTTGACGTACTCCACTTTGGACTGCAAAATCCTCCGACACCTTACCATTGTGCACGACGTGACACTTACCGCCCTCGTATGTAGCCTTGATAATAGCTATAAGTTTTTCTGGGATGCCTCTCCTGCGCAAGGCCAACCAGATAGCATCTCGATTCAATCTGTCGAAAGCTTTCTCGAAGTCGATAAACATTAAATGTAGCGGAGACCTATACTCAACGCATTGCTCGATAATGATCAGTAAGGTGTTTATGTGGTCAATGCAGGAGGATCCAGCGCGAAAGCCTGCCTGTTCGACATCGAGAGTTGAATCTAAATGTTCTTTAATTCGTTCTAGAATTATTTTAGCTATGATTTTAGCCACGGCTGGAAGAACGCATATACCTCTCCAGTTACCGCAATCCATCAAGTTTCCCTTCTTTGGAAGTTTAATGATCATCCCCCTTTTCCACTCCTGTGGAAATTGTTCACTATCCCAAGCTCTCCGTATTAGGGGATGCAGCAAATCTGCCGATGTATTTGGCGCCGCTTGAAATAGCTCGGCAGGGATGCCATCAATACCCACCGCCTTGTTCTTCTTGAGGGACTTGATTGCTGTAATTATCTCGGTTTTACTGGGAGGTGCGGTGCGAATTCGGGAGTTTGTTGC
Source organism: Brachypalpus laphriformis (assembly GCA_945910035.1). Classification (NCBI taxonomy): domain Eukaryota; kingdom Metazoa; phylum Arthropoda; class Insecta; order Diptera; family Syrphidae; genus Brachypalpus; species Brachypalpus laphriformis. The sequence goes on from OX246754.1 coordinate 92,994,695, forward strand.
TTCGAACTGCTCATTCGAATTCGAGATCATACCGCCATCGTCTATGTGATTTAGCACTGTAGCAAAATGTTCTCTCCATCTAGTGAGCTGATCCTCATCCGAAATCAGAAGGTTACCGTCTAGACTTTTCACTGGATGTTGTTTGGAGTTTCGACCACCGATGAGCTCCTTAGTGATGCTATACACACTCCTACTGTCGCACCTGCTCGCTGCTTCTTCAGCCCTTGAGGCCAGTGAGTTGATATACTGACGTTTGTCACGTCTCACACTACGCTGCACTTCTTTCTTCTTCGCACGGTATTGGGCTTCAAGCTCGGTTCTCTCTACTGCTGAGGCCGCTGCAATCCGAGCCTTGATTGCTGTACGCTCATCGATCCGTCTCCAGGTGTCTGTAGAAAGCCATGTGCGGTGGTGTTTCTGCTTTTTACCGACATACGTGCGTGCCCCAATCGCAAAAGCATTTTTCACAGCACTCCAGTGGTCATCCATGTTCTCTATGCTGCTGATTGCTTCTGCTTCTAAGGCAAGATGGTCCCTGAACTGTTGGCGCACTTGGGGAACCTTGAGCCTGTCGATATTAAACCTGGTGATGTTAAGTAGGTTTGAGCGGTTGCTGTTGACGGATGCAGTACGAAGGCGTAAATGAGCTACCATAAGATGGTGATCTCGTTCTAGTCCGACGTCAGCTCCACGTCTGTTTCGGACGTCCAGGAAACAATTTCTAAAGCGGCGACTGATCGCAATGTGGTCGATCTGGTTGGATGTTCGTTGCCTATCAGTAGAGACCCAACTGATTTTGTGGCAGGTGTTAGGCTTAAACAGCGTACCTCCGATGACTAGGCGGTTGGTATTGCAGAAGTCCACAAACCGCTCACCGTTATCATTACGGTCTCCCACGTCGTGAACTCCCATCACTCCCGAACTCCTTTTCGTCCTAAGTCGCGTCTAGAGTCGGAGCATAACACTGTATGATGGTAATTTTTCTAACTCTACTCTGGAACCTAGCCGTCAATATCCGGTCATTATGGGGTTTCCAGGATATGAGGCTACTACGTGCTGCTGGAGTTAGCATGAGTCCTACTCCGGAACTCCGTGCACTTCCAGCTGGTTTCCCGGAGTAGAGCATGACAGTGTTTTTGGTTGGGGAGATGAATTCCCCAGCATCGAACCATCTTATCTCGCTCAGCCCTAAGATGTGTATTTTATACCTTGCGAATTCGCGTTCCAATTAGAGGAATCTGGCGTTATAAGGCCCTTCCTTGAGTGAGTCCAGGAGGGTCTTAACGTTCCAGAATCCGATCGTTGTCCGTGTCCGATAGCCAAAGGTCGTCATCGAATTATCCGTCCGTATCCGAGGCGTTGGTTTTCGTTTCGGAGCAGTAAAAGTTTTTACGGTTGCGGCTCGCTGGGCCACAGACCCACCGACACTTATCCTGTTTTTTGGCGCAGGAAGCTCGCCATTCGTTCTCTCCCGTTAGCAATTTCCGAAGAAATCCCCAGATGGCACCACGAGGAGGTGGGAGTAGGGCTTACTAACAGAGCTGCTAGGTTTTCGGCTGCAGTGGCTCTTTCTCGTTACTTAGTGGACCAACACCTATCGGGAGATGCTGCCCCTACGAGGCCTTTGTTAGTCGTTTGCCATCCTGAGATCTTCATGGATTATATCTGCAAAGTGCAGGCTCTTTTTGACTCTCTTGTGAGTGGAAAAATATTTCCAATTAAAAGATTACCTTCTGTACAGTTAAGAGTGTCTGAATCTCTGTATTTTCATACTTTTTTATATAAAACAGTAAAAAAAATTCGTTTTGTATTTTTTCAATTTTTTAAACGCACAGAACTTGAATATTTCAAATTGAATGTCAACCGATTTTCAACGGTGATGACAATATCTCGTCATTCTGTCAATGCTTCCATCAATGAAAATGCTTACTCTCAATTTGTGAATTCATGCTTCCACCAATGAAAGTGCTTACTCTCAATTTGTGAATGCATGAACTACAATTTTTGAATGTGTGAACCTTAAATGCGTGAATGTGTGAAACTATCAACGAATCAACGGTCGGAAAAACTAAAAAAGTAAACCAAATTTCATCCGTTAAAGTTGACGTATCCGTTGGTATAGGCCACTTTCATAAGAATGTGTGTATTTTATCTAGGTGTAAGTTAAAAACGAAGGAGAAACGGATCAACGGATTCTATGGGCCGGGGACTTTATTCATTGATACGTTTTTCCCATACTCTAACGAGTTCCTACTTTGAAACTTTAAATTTTTTTGATCAAACACACCCAAACGTCAACATACTCTCACAGAAATCGAGTACATTCACATAACAAAATAGTTCAAACTTAAAAATCGATTAAAAAAAAAAAAAGAAGGTAGTTTCTTCGGTCACAAGGCGTAACAGCATAAGTATACTTATGCCAAAATTAAAATATTTTTTGTTTTTGATATTTTTTATATAATCTTCTCTCGAGAAAGGCGAACCTTGGGTAGGATAGGTAGGTAGGTGTGTTTGTGTAATTAGCACTAGGTGCCGTATTAATACCACAAAACACGTGTACCTGCATGTAAAAGGTGTGTTGGTGGGGAGTCTCTAGATCCAGCATGTGGCGTTTAGAAAGATTATTAAATCTTTAAGGTTTCTCTCTGAGACTTCCTTAAGAGAATTGAAAAAAGATTTTCCTAAAGCTCGTTGTTTAGCGCTAGCTAGTGCCAGACAGGCGCATACAAAGTGGATAAGGGTTTCTTTCTCAGTTGCAACATCGCAACAGCGACAGTGTGTGTTATGTGGGATACCTAGTTTGACTGCATGGTCTCCTATAGGCCAGTGACCCGTGGTGGTTTCTCTTATCCTGGCGATGTCCCTATGCGTTCTGTTTAAGAAGTCGGTTGTTTTTGATTTGTTGTAGTTTGGCCACATCTTTCTAGATATGACAGTTTATTAGCATAGTCCATTTGAGGTTGGCTTCTTTTTTTTTTTTTTAAATAAGGGAAACCTAAATCCCAGAGCACTCAGACTCCCCGGTCTATTATACTACCAGGCAGGAACCTTTCTTTGGTCCGGTGGTTGCAAAAACTTCGATGTAATTCGTTTTCCTTTATACTCGGGTGGCCCATGATTGCGGTTCCCCGCTGGGGCTTGAACCTGCACACATCAGTTAACGAGCAAACACACTAGCCACTGCACCATTGCCACCTCCTTGAGATTGGCTTGGGCAAGGAATTTTGAGGATATTTTTGCTTTGACTGCTCCAATCGGAATCTGAACTGATGACACAAGAGAGCCGGCTGAGGGAAGGATGAGCCTTTCCTAGCCAATTCATCCACAAGTTCGTTTCTATAAATGTTACTGTGCCCTGGAAACCAAATCAAGGTTACCTGAGTTGCCTATCTAGCGAAGCTCGTTTATTTTGGCATTCAAGCACCACCTTAAAGTGAAGCCCTTTTGGAATACGTAAGCGGGTTGAGAGAACACCCCCATCTAAAAAAGATGATAACGAAACAATGAAAGCTAAATATTCAAAAGCCTGTGAAAATAGAGATGAGGTCAAGCAACTCAATGTGACACTGCTTAAAGAAATAAATAATCTTAAGCAAGAGTTGCAATTATTGAAAGAGCAAATCAACAGTCAAAAAAGAGAATGTCCAACTGATGAAGAAGAACTAAAAAACGAGACGAAAGGACATCGTCATATGGGGAATACGAATAAAAAACGTAAAATGAGTACATCCCCCAAAAAAATCTCATCCCCAAAAGAGAACCGCACAGTTACCTACTGAGTATGCTTCAACTAAAGAGAGCAAAAAGCAAAAATGAACTAAACCCCCACCAATTATAGCACTTCAGATAAATAAAGCTTCAGATGAAAGCTTGGTCAAGTTATTGGAGGAAAATATAATAAATGCAAGTACAGCGCTGATTATTAACAATGACATGCAATTAATTTGCTTGAAGAGGAATCGTACAGAAACCTCACGAAAATTCTGAATCAAAACAAAGTGCAATGATACTCTTATGAGAGCAAGCAATCCAGGCCAATAAAGGTTGTTGAGAAAAAATTGCATTACTCATGCTCGCCTGAAAGCATTAGAAAAGACTTAAAAGAGAAAAAAGATAATAGAAGTCGTCAATGTGCTTAAGTTCAAAAGCAAAATACCGCTTCCAATTTTTATGCTGTTTTGAGCATGACGAAGACATAAGGAAGATATGCAATTAAGGACATACTTGTAATGAAGGTTGAAATCCATACTCTACGGAAATCTAAGCTAGTTCTGCAATGTAGAAAGTGTCAAAAGTATGGACATGCGCATAAATACTGTAGTGCAAACCCAAGATACGTAAGGTGTGCGAGAAGTCACAATACTAAAGACCGTATGAAAAAACTGATGAACCGCCTAAATGTGCAAATTGCAATGAAACCATCCCGCTGGCTTTAGAGAATGTTTAGTTGCAAAAAAAATTCAACTTACAAAGGACAAGAAACAAAAGAAAACTTACACATGCTCAGGCAGCATCAAAAACTTCAGGAAAACCAGCTGGAAAAGCTGAAATAAATAAAGTGAAGCCAAGCACTGCATTGGAAACTCTGATCAAACAAATTCTAAATAGAATGGATTCCATGAAAAAAAGCAATAAAATAATATTAGAAAGAATATCCTTGAAAAATAGAACAATAGAACATCAACAGAGAGCTGTACCAAAAAGACAGACTGATGGATAAAATAAAAATCCTTGAATGGAATGCTATCGGTATTGAGAACCGCAAGCAAGAGATGCAAGTAACTCTCCACATAAACCAGATAGATATACGTCTTATTTCAAAGACTCATTTTAAAATGACAACTGACTTTAGACTGCAAGGGTATAAATTATATCACTCATCTCATCTTCATAATTGTGCAATAGGTGGGGCTGCATCTTAATAAAGAATACGATTGAGCACGATATAGAATCTAAATTCCAATCATATGAGATCCAAGAAATTTCCATAAATATAAAAACGAACAGTGAGCAAATATTAGTTGCATCAGTTTACTGTTCTCCTAGCTACAGCATAAAGAAAAATGAATTTGAAAGCCTTTTCCACATATTTCAGAATAGGTTGATCGCAGGAGGAGATTTTAATGCCAAGAATAGATACTGGGGATCTAGATTGACGAATACTAGGGGACGAGCATTATATGAAACATTTAAAGAAGATGGCGGCAAATATCACTCAACGGAAAAACCCACCTACTGGCCATATATATAGATATGAATAAGACGCCAGATCTTGTCGACTTCTTTAGTACAAAAAATATCTCTTCAAATAAAATAAATGAAGAAGAAGGGCTAGATCTACAACCAGATCACTCTACAGTACCTCACACTCTTGGCGATAAAATAATAATGAAAGAACATAGGCCGAAACTAGTTAATAGGCTGACTGATTGGAACTACTTCAGACAGAAGTTGAAAGAAAGTATCCAATTATCATCAGCTATTCAAATAGAAGATCAACTAGAACTAGCAGTGCAAATATTAACACTCAATATACAAAGGACTGCATGCGCTGCAACTCCCAAAACAACAAACAAAATAAAACAAAACTCTTCAAGAAATTTGTGAAACGATTGCAGAAAAGAGGAGAACCAGAAAACAGTGGCAACTTATAAGGGCGCCAAGCGAATAACTCTATACAGCGGAAATTCTAAAACAATTTCCAGGTAAAGGTTTTCCGGTTAAGGTGCCAAGCAAGTGTAAAGTCGCGGGGGTAATAATGATTCCAAAACCAGCTAAACCACCTAGCGAAGTAACGTCATATCACCTAATACCGATACTACCAATGTTGTTTAAGTTATTCGAGAAGAACCTGGCGAAACGCCTGCAAAAAATAGTTTAAGAAAAATCGCTAGTGCTAAACTATCAATTTGGCTTTAGAAGTAAGTACACTACGATTGATCAAGTGGCATAAAATCACAGATAAAATCGAAAAAGTATTTGAAGAGGAAAAGTTCGGCACAAAGGACTGATCCATAAAATAGAAAAATAACTGCCGAAGCAGTATTCGGAAGTTCTAGAGTTTTATATATAAAACAATTTTTCAGAATTAAACAAGAAACAAGTGCACAACATTAAGAGAAATTAGAGCTGATGTACCACAAGGCAGTGTACAAGGTCCGGTACTATATCTTTTACTTACTAGTGATCTACCAGAAAGTGAAGAAATCACTATATGTAGCAACTTATGCAGATGATACTGTTGTACTTGCTGTGGGAGAAACTGTCGAAGTAGCAAAAAAAAGCTTCAAAAGCAGTAAATAATATTTCAGAATGGACAAAAAAATGAAAGATCAGATTAACTGATCTAAAATCAGTCCATGTAAATTTTACGTATAAAAATGTACCACACATTTCACTATACATAAATGATAATGTAGTGGAATAAGTATGGTATTCAAATACAGCCAAATATCTAGGCATGACTCTAGACGCTTAACTGCGCATGCACATGCAAAAAAAAAGAGAGATCAACTAAACATGCCTTACAAAAAAAAAGTATTGACTTATTGGAGATATTCATTTCTCTCCAACTACAATAAGTTATTACTATATAAGCAAATTCTGAAACTAGTATGGACCTACAAGCTCCAGTTGTGGGCATTCACATGCCAGACAAATTTACGAAAAATGTAAACCTTCCAAAATAAATGACTGTGAAACATAGTTAATGCACCGCCCTCAGTATTTCGAACGCAGAATTCTACAAAACGCTTTTTGTGTTACAGAAATTGTGAAATTCAGTATAATACATAGAAAGGAGTGTTTGGAAAGTTCAACTCGTCGTTGAGAACGCTCCCTGTTTGTCGAAACCCTTAAAGCGGAGGTTGCAACTGGGCCGCACTCAAATAAACTCTGATGTATACCCCGTCCGTTCTGGTCACCGTACTTTCGAAATGACCGCACAATCAGCATCCAATTTCTCGAAAACCAAAAGACTTAAAGTGCTGGAATATATAGTCTTTAACTCACGCAAATGCACGGATGTCTTAAACGTTTAATATTTCCCCTTCTGTTAGGAGAGCTAGCATCCAACAATACACCTCACCTAATAATCGCAAGAGTGAAATATCAATTTAATAAAGAAAAACGGGTTTACCTGTCACGTTAGCGAGCGAACATAGGATAAAACAAGGTATACGACTTAGTGTTACAAACTTCTACCATTGTTCGTTAAAAATGTTAGATTTACTCAATTTAGATATCGAACAATATCCTACCAAAGAACGTACTTTTATGTGAAGAGCGTGAGGGGGATATCCGAAGGTTGCTGCACATTAAGAAATTCTACCTAATAAATATTGAGTTTTTCCGGTTTCCTGTTTTTTAAAGCACTGATGCCCCTATTTGCGAAGAGATCTACTACGCAACAATTTCATCTCTCGAGGCCTTACATTTCTTGAGATATTTTTGGCTGGATAATCAAACATAAAGTGAAAGTTAGTATGCTCGTATGAGTTTGATACATAGGTATATTGCACGAGTAGTGTTTTGTACCGCTGATTTTTCAACGGGCTGTAACCTAGTAAAGTATATAACCCTTAAAAATAAGTCTATAATTTTACTTAGGTTAGTTGTAGCTCGTCAGATTATATACGTATATATATATATATATATATATATATATTCTTTTTTTGATAGATAACGCTCGACTGGAGCACTCAGACGCAACTGGTCCATTGTACTTCAGATTATATCTTATGGAATATCTTGATAAGGTACAATTCTTACCTTCTTTAACATTTTGAGTAACCGTAAATGTTTTTCCAGTATCTAGTGGTACAGTCCAGTTTACTGGATCTGGCGATCGCATAATAATTTGCTCCGGCGATTTAACTCTAGTTGGTTCTGGGGGCGATTTCACAATAGGCTCCTCAGGAATTTCCGGTGCTGGTTGAGGACTGCAGCTGGAAATCGAAATTCCAGTATCCTTTTCGCCAATTTCTCCATCATCTAAACATAAATATCCAAAAATCATAGACGTTTATACAATTACTCCAAGCTACTTAAAAGCAATAGATAAAATGGATATTCACTTTAAATGTGCCCTTCTTTTTTAACCGCGATATTGAAAAAATTGAGAGAAACGTGTTAAATTTTTTTTTTCTACTTTACCTCATAAAACAGTTTTTTTTTCTCACAAAAACTCGTAGTCGTTCCCTTGATTCAATTATTATAAGTCAAAGTTCTAATAGAGTTCTAATACGCCTTGATTCTACATACTGGTTTATAAAGAGATTAAAAAAAAAACATAAAGTAACAAATTCGCCAAGTCTCCCCAGATAAGTAATACTTAGCCAGTCCATTTCGGTATTTTATAGATAAAATATTACTATTGCAAAAATTGATTTTTTTGTATACCATATAATAAAATATGAATCTTAATACCGTCGGATTCATAGTGGTGTCTTTCTCTATAACAAATTAAGAAAGAAATCATTTGAGTATATCTTTTTTTATTCATTTTTCTAAATCAATACAAACAAATCCTTATAGCTAGACAGTTGTAAATAGGGTCAATCAACAAAAACCATTAAGAGAAACGTGTAATGAAAACAAGAAAAAAGTCATAAATTACAGCGCCAAAAGATTCCTGAACAGAAAACCTCGACAGAAATGTTTTCGAATGACCGTTTCGCCGAATGACTTTTTTCTAAATTATACTTAAAGTTATTAGTTGCGTAAATGCTAAAAAAGATAAGGGATCGACTTGCTCATGGCAAAGGTTCTTAACTCAATGACGTATCTTTTTCGGGTAAGACGATCGAACGAGAATCATCGGTTCAATCCAAAATTGTTTCTGTTCGCAATATGAATAACATTTTATTCAAGGATTTTTGCTTTTATGTTGGAAATTAAATTGAAATGTTAATGTTATCAAAATCTGACGCACCGTCAATTATTTTTTTGTCAACGCAGGGAGAGATTAAACCGCCTGGTCAAAGATAGGAGCACAAATAATCAATTCGACCTTTAACTAGTAATTACCCGATGTGCTTCTATAGTTTTCTATTTATTTATTCAATAATTTAAAATTGTTCTATGCACTCAATCATGTTTCTTTAATTTTTGTATCACTCATAACTATTGGTGCATACGAACTTTGAAACTTAAGACATTTGTAAATGAAACTTTGCAATAAATGATTAAATTTATACAAGTCATACCTACAAGACCTTTTTTTTAAGAATAGGGTAAAATGGAGGAATGGCAGTTAGCGGGTAAAGCCGGTCACTGTCAAGTACCTTACTTCCCGGAATATTTCAATAAAAATACGAGTGCTGCACTCTAGTATACGTCCGAGTAAACTTATTTACGAGGGGCCGCCTTTGCGTTACTTGAGTGTTCGTGTTTTGTTGTAAGAATTTGAAATTTTCAATCAAAGATAATATACTTTATACCGATGGATATGTTTCAGTTAACAATTAATACAAATGTGTTAGTACATCTAATGTTAGATGAAACTGACGACCAAAGGAAACGTTTTAGTAGTTTTGGCGTTATGTCAGTCATTCGAAGGGGTTTAAATTATATCGGTCACCGATCGGCATAACCCTACCTATATACGTATATGAACATATACGGACATTATTATCTTAAGTTTGAATATTTTTCCGACAAACGAACAAGAAACATCTTTCATCTATAAAGAGATCGAAAAGAACGAAGTTTGGTATAGATGAATAGTATAGATGCTTCTGATAAATATATATGTGATTATTGTGACCGCAAACATATGGCTCTAAAGCGTCTTGATTTGAAACTTTTTATGTACGAAGTTTAACTAATTTCTCTTATTTTGTTAAAATAACCTTGCATTACTCTTCTTCCATTTTTTTTTTTATTTTTTTTTAAGTTATTGAAATATAAAATTTAAACCTTTTATCCTTGGATATCACCCGTCCTTGCAAATTGAACATAAATTTGTTTTCTTTATATGTACTGGGCCGGATGACGTAATTTCAAATAACTCATTGAGAAGTATAGTTAGCTCATATGGATTGTTACAAAATAAAAAAAGCAAGTTTTCAAAATTGAACTAAGGATATCACACACTTAGGTCGTACAGTACCTACGACTGACTAAGACTATGTGTTGTAAATTGTCAAACAAAGTTTGGCAAATATCATACTTACTGCCTACTGCCAAGACTAACTCAACATGCACTCTTAAGAAATAACACAAATCAAAACCGAATGCAAGAGTTACAGTCAATTCTCCTCGATTAGTTCGGACGGCATCAACCCCACATAACGCCAGCCAGCACAAGCAAAGTTTGTCTCATGTGGGTGCCAGGACAAAGCGGACACGAAGGAAATAAAAATACTGACCTGCTAGCCAAAACAGGGACTGCATCAAGCTTTATGATGCCAAGACCATTCTGTGGAATATCAGTTAGTACCATGATATGCTAAAAGAAAAAGCATATCAATATTGAATGGAAATTGAAGACAATCCAAAAACCTCCCACAAAATAAATGAGACAACTACTACAGCTAACTAGGGCTTAGATTCGAATAGCCACAGGATTCCTCAACTCCCACTTTCTAGTCAAAAAACATCTCATGGCTTTGGGGATAGCACAAGATAACATATGCAGAATATGCAACGAAGACGAAGAATCGAACATATCCTATGCCACTATGACTGACTAACCAGAACACTACATTGTTACTCAAATATATTCTACCTTGAGGTAGAAGGCAAAAATATATTCGAATTCATCACCAACTATGGCGTTTTGAAAGTGCTCTAAGATTAGAGGAAATCACAATAGGATCAATCGTTTTAGTGATAAGGCTACCTGATCCCAATATACAAATCTAGTTCGGACACAAAACATGCACTGAAAATTGATACAATTTTAGTTTCAAACCACTATGCTAAACCTATGCTACTTTCTTGAATGTTCCTTTCATTTTTCATGTACTTTATGCAGTTGTATTGAAAAGGCTAAACTCTTAGGCATAAGCATAATATTTCAATAGTAGAATATTTTTACATAGCTGAGTAGAGGAAACCCGGGGCGATTCACAAGACAAGTTTGTTATATTTGGCGTGTTTTGGTGAGAATTATGCAAAGCAAAGTGAAAGCTTCTCCACAAAACAATCCCCAGTCAATCTCGTTTAAAACGTTTTTTTTTTTATTGTTTGAAGATTGGTAGTTGAATTGAAAAGTATGAAAAAGTTGTGCTTAAATTTGTGAAATACTACTGAATCATTCAACTTGAATCAAATTGAATGAAAAAGCTCTTTTCAGCCCCCTCTAAAAATTAGTAGTGCAAACTAAACATCCCAACTCAGTTTTGACTGGAGAAAAAAGCTAAAGTGGTTGCACGTCATTTGTTGTTGTTATACTCCGTGCTAAATCTTACTTCACTGAGAAGCGACGTCTCACCAAAACACGCCAATTGTCAATTGAAAAATCGCTGAAATGGGATTTAATAATCTCTTCAGAAACACAAATTTTTACATTTTCTGAATAAAAGGCTTAAGGCAAATCAGATTTAAAAGTTTTTCAAAAACACATCTAACCAACGCCTGTGCTGGGTTGGGGAGAGTTGTCTAGCGGCATTGTGTTGGTTGAATATGTACGAATTAACTGCACCTTCACTAAAACTGATCATTTTTTGTAAGTGTATTAAAAAAAGATAAAATTCTGGTTGCAAAGTGGAAAACATAAATACAGTGCAGCATTTTGTTTGGTATGCCTTGGTCATGGCAAACAGTTCGGGTACTTCTGTCTGTCAAAGCAGACCACTCCAAAGACTTATTTTTCATGAAAACCTATGGCATCGAGATAGAGGACAAAAGTAGTGTCAAATAAAAGCTTTCAGTGTATGGTATTCTATACGAATTTTTTGGTTTGCCTTGCTGCACCAGGTCTTTTTCGCTGTAAAATATATCGTCCTCTATAAATCTGGCTTACATTTTCTTGCCGCAATTATGCGGGAGACTGTACCTTGTATCACATTTAGAGCACAGTATAATTGATGACACATGGAATGACATCCATCACCATAAATCTAAATTTCAAGGCAGGAGGAGATGAATTGCTGAGGAGCATGCACGAGTCGAATTTGGTCGGATGAAAGTATGCCCGATGAATGGAACCTGAACATCGTTTGTCCTATCCTGAAAAAAGGAGATCGTCTGAACTGCGCCAACTACAGAGGTACAAATCTTCTCAACATCGCATATAAAATCCTGTCTGCTGTATTATGCGAATGCATAAAACCGATCGTCAACAACCTGATATGTCCTTATCAGTGTGGTTTCAGGCCAAGAAAGTTCACACATGAATATAATAAAATCGATACACATCACCTCTTCTCCGATTTCAAAATTGCCTATGATTGCGCGTATAGGGACGGGTTATACAGAACCATGTCTAACCACGTCTAACAAACATCCGAGAGTATTGTTGCCACGAGAAAGCTTCTCAAAAACAAAACTTAAAATTTCCCTTCGGATACGGTACAAAACTGTAGGTCCCTTCCATTCGTGCGAAGAATATAAAGCACACAACACGAGTGGTTGTGAGAAGCTAGGCATTGGCACTTGATAAGCTGTTGCGCCAAATATATATGCATATATATATATAATGTAATAATTAATAAAACAGTGAGTTGTAAGCTTTATTTGTATGTTGAAAATATTTCCTTTGTAACTGGTTGCATAGCTCGGTGTAACTTCTAAAGTATGTAGTAAGTATTAGCTGTATACACATTTTTGACTCTCATTGTATATGGTTAAAAAGAAGAGTACCGTTGCATTTTTTCTTTATGATACTAAATTAAAAGGGAATAGGTAAGAAAAAAAACAGTTATCAAAACTATTATCATCAATAAAAAGAAAATCAGTAGATAAACTTACTGCATTCGTCTAAAAACAAAATTGAAATATTTACTTTCTGCAATCAAAAGAAACTAGATAATGTCTTCTACGTTTAAAAATATAAAAATTGATCAAAAGGTAGTATTAATAAACCAAAGTTTTTCTCTTCAAAAGTACTTTCTCTCATATTTTTCAATATCTTTCGCGATTAAATAGATATACATAGGTAGACATTAGCTCCATATAAAGTGGATACCCCAGTATTGCTTACACGTATATAATATATTTTTAGTTTGTCTTAAATAATATTATTTATTTAGCGAAATTAATGGAAAAGAATAATAATACTTATAAAAAAAAGGTCATAAACATGCTTTGGCATTGTGTAAATTGTGTAGTTTTATTGTGTAGTAAAGGTCTTTTTGTTTACGAATATTAAAGCAGTTTCTTCATTCCATTCTTGTATGTAGTTTGTAAACAGCGCATTATTGTTTTGTTGTGTTAAATATAGTAGAAGTAGGTATCCTTTCTGCAGTATTTGTATGCACTAAGATTAAATTACGACTACATACATGGTCAAGAGCTAACGCACAAAGTGGTACAGAAAACTATTTACAAAGAGATACAAATAGGACACAATAGAAACAGATGACAACTACATACAAAGAAAGTGGGATTTTAAATTCAAATAAACCGTTCAGTTACATACATAATACAAATAAATGCTTAAGTTACACGAAACAAAACAACATACAAAATCCAGCAACGTTACAATACAAATTTGTTAGTTTTAAAATACACAGATACATATATAATACATAGGTACACATGTTTGAAGCTTCGTGTTTTATTTAGTTAGTTAACTGGAATATTTTTGCTATTGTTTTAGGTGAACTTCCTTGTCTTTGACACTCATATAGGTTACTCACTTTCTGCCAATGCCAATTTATTGTCCTGACTTTTCGGTATTAAAAAATCGATGGTATCTGGTTTTATTTCACCATGAGGCAGTCCCACTTTATTTTGATTCGTATTTGAAGCGGTGTTAAGCGAGGCTGTGGCAGCAATTGTTGACTTTGGCCTGATTTGTTTCGAGGCTCTACTACTATTGTCTTTCTTACGCAATATCGGTTGTGGTGACTTATTTGTATCGGTATGTGGTATTTGAATATGATGATTACCAGGAACTGAATGAGCTCTACCACTAGGAGGTAAGGAACTACTTTTCGTACGGGATGGGGTTGATGTGGAAAGGGTTGCTAAAAATAATCATAATTTGTTTTTAATCAAATGTTCTTATAGTTCCATTGTGAAATGAAATAACAATATGCAAGTATTTATAAATATGGTCCTAACTATGGCACTGCCTCTCTTTCAATTCTCGGTTTACATATTTACTGTATAAGTACGCACATTCTGCTAGTGAAATATAACAAATTTAGATATGCCATTACTGTTTTTGAATAAATGTCGTTTATGTAAAAACCTATCAAGAAATATTTTCGCATATAAAAAGATAAAAATTATTATAAGAGTTCGAACATATTTTACATATTGAACCGACTTGAATTTCTAGATTATTCACTTGCTACATCTTGTCATGTACTTCGCCGGATAATGACTTCATCCTATACTCAATTCATTTAATTTTATTATTTATGTACTATGTATTGTATTATAATTACGTAACTTATTAATTTAAGTATTATTTATGCGGAATATTCCGAAAGGGTTGGGCTAGCTATGAGTAGTGATGTATTTTTAATTGATCTTATATCTTTATACATATAGGTATTTAGTCATTATCAAGCTTATGGCGTCAGTAGGAAACGCAGCTACCTATAGGGCTTCTGTGATGAAATGAAAATGTGTAAATTTGTCCGGTACAGTAGAATCTCGAAAAGATTAACGCATTAAAAACATTGCCCATTCATCTTCTCAAATGTTCATCTTATCGAGCCATCACATTTTGTCACAAAGACGAATTATGAACTTAACAGAAAAAAAAAATTAATAAACAAAAGAAAGCCAACTTATTCTAAAAATAATATGACTGCACTCTTATTAGCGCTAAGTTTTTCTCCGCTGATTGATAACATACATATGGTATGTATAAATTCCAAAACTTGCTTTGAAATTTTGTATCCAGTCGTTACTCACATTAAACGAGATTTTCTCTTTGAAATACGATTCCATCTTTTTGGCTCTCCCTCTTATCATGTTCTCTGAACATGACGATCACGTAGTTTCAAAAACCAGCGATATAAATTAGCCTCCATTTTTGCCATTTGTGATTTTTTCAAAGTCTTAAGTTTTTCTGTTACTTTAATGGAGACTTGGCACACCCTGCATTTATAAGTTGGCTTTTCTTTTTTATTCCCACAATCGTAGAATTGCTATTCCATATTTGTCGGCAATGATGTTCTAATACGTGCAGTTTTCAATTTCCTTCAAAACTTCACACCCTTTTTTTTAAAGTAAAAAACTTAACTCGTCCATTTACTGGAGATATCTTTTTTATATATGAATATGAAGTCCAGAACAAGCAAACACAGAAAGAGTACGGCCCTTCTCCAAACAAAGAGTGTTCATCTGTCCGAGCAGTTCATCTTTATGAAATTCTACCGTATGTGGACTTATTCCGGCGTAGCATGTCGAAACTACATAATGTATAAGCTGTTAATATTTTTAAAATTATTCAAAACTCTTTTTTATATTTTCTGTACTTTATAGATGTCAAAGTCGAATATGATTTGGTCTTACTTTAACAATATTGTTGAATTTTGCCGATATCCTGCAACTCAAAGCCTTGAAATTTGAACTTCGTTTAACAGGGGCAGTAAACGAATACAGATTCATCTTATCGTATATAACAATGATCGCTTAGCTTTAAAATGAATGGTTGGTAATCATAATCAAAATAGTTTTATGAACATCTTTCGAAAATAGTGGTGTACGAATTCGGATTCGTTTTTCTACATCTAATGAAATTAAACAACTTTTGGGATATCATGGAACCCTTGCTTTAAATTAGTACTGAATCATGAAATTGGTTTAATAGTTCCGCTTAAAAATGTTCATATACGAATACAGAATGTTTGTATTTTACTTTGCAAAAATAATTAATTAGGAGAGATATCTTGTCACCACAATTTTTAAATTCGGCGTTCAATCAGGAAAATCGATCTATTAGTTTCCCTTGAAGTGGTAGTGTACAAATAGGATTTTTTTGTTGTGTTTTACAAAGTTAAAAAATTTGCGAATATCCTGAGACCCTTTTAAGTAATGAGTCAGTCATTAAAATTGATACAGTATTTTTTTTACAATATTAAAGAACCGGAAAATGACTTAAGAAATAATTTATTATAAGACGATAAGATTACTGCTCTATCTATTGCTGGTTAATTTCATCCAAATTTAACAAATATATTTATTCATTTGCTCTGTATAAAGCTTTGTTTTCTTTCTTTCCTAAAAAAAAATGCTTTAATTTTATAAAAGCTGCAATTTTTCCTTCCAAGCATTTTTGATGTGAATCTGTGATACACTAATAGCAATTTGTACCTAATAGCTTTAAAAAAAACCGCTACGAAGAAGATCTATCTATACTTACATATCGCCGATAGACTGGAAAAATTGACCAAATTTAATTGATATTTAAATGTCAATTAAATTGAAAATTCTTCGCAAAATAATACCTACATATGAACTTCATCAATACGTTCACATTCCCCAAGGTTATGACAACTTTTCTATGGACTCCGATAACTTTTATACCTAGATGTAATTTTACCTAACAGTGGACTTAATTAATTCTTTCAGTATACGGACGACGCATAAAAAAAAGTCCTACATAAGGATTACAATCCGTCTTTTATAACTAAAAACCGACAAAAAATCTTAGATAAAGTAAGGCATCTAGCAGACTGCAAAGTCATCCCAGGTGAACGTATTTCCACCCAGCATACTCGTAGGATGCTAATTACAGAATTAAAAATAAAAGAACAACCTGTAAACGGCAGGTCAAAGCAAAAAAATAAAAACTGAATTGGTTCAATTTACGTAAACCGAAAGTATTTATTGAAAAGTATTATAAATGATGACTTAGGATATAAGCTATCACTATGCCAAGTTTCATAAAAATCCGTTCAGTAGTTTCCGCGTAATGCGTGCACAGACAGACAGATAGGCAAAAATAGTTTTTGTTTTTTTTTTGTTTCTACGGGTTCCAAATAGTCCCGCGAATATATTTTTTCTTAATTAAATTTAATGTACTCATAAGAAAGCTAATATTACCAAAAATTAGTGTGTGTTCGTGAAAGGTGTTCCCACTATGGATGCTATACAGACATTAAGAGTAATCACTGAGAATTTTCAACATAAGAAGCAAGATATTCACATGGTTTTCATAAAGCTAGAGAAAGCGTTCAACAGAGTCTCACGTGAGCTTATATAAAAAGCTCTAAGCAAGCAAAATATCCATGAAGAGTACAGGAGGTTTATAGAGGACATGTGTCTGGGACTGCAGCAGTAAGGAGCGTATATGGCAGGGCACAAACAGCGACGTAACTCATCGGCACAAACGACGACGTAACTCATCGCATTAACTCAAGGTGGCTCAAATGGCGCTCAGTATCAGGAGTCATGTGTAATCGTAAAATACCGCTCAAAATCAAGAGCTAAATCTATAAGACGATACTTCGGGCAGTATTGATGTATGGCTCTGAATGCAGGATTGCACTGAATACCCGTGAGTGAAAACTTCACACATCAGAAATGCAGATTGCGAGATGGTCCTTTGGCGTTACCCTTATGGACAAGATAAGAAATACGCACATAAGGGTTCGCTCAAAGTAGCGCCTATCTAAGAAAAACTTAAAGAACACAGGCTACGATAGTACGACCATGTATCAGGAAGAGAAGGCTCTCATGTGGTATAGAAACCCCTAAAAATCGAAGAAGGATGAAAAACCAAAGGAACTTGGCTAAGCGCAATCAAACGTGATATGAGGATCGAATATCCTGCAGGCTACCGTCTAGGAGACCCGACTCCAAGTACTTTAGGAACAGGAACGGAAAATTAAGAAGCCGTTGATATAACATGAGAAAGGAGTTGGGAAAAAACTCAACAAATTTACTGGACATCACATCTCTGCAGTAACAGCCGATAGTGCAGTCAAGACATTTACAAGTACATGTGAGCTTTCCCCATCTTTTGAGATACCATGCCTATTTAGCAGTAGCAGCGAAGGAAACCATCCACTCTAGTGGATTGCGAAAATTGCACAGCTTATTCATAATTCGCGAATAAGTTGGAAGCTCGCTAACGAAGAGGTCATGAGTAGTCCTTTGACTTTTAAAGAGAGTGTAAATCTCGTAAAAAAAGAACTTAAGGGGGCATTTTTATGGGTCTATTGAATCAACCACTGAAGCGTCTCGTCTGGGGAAAGTTCTAGCCAAAACACCAAAGCCGACATCTACTATCAAGAAAAGCGGTGGTACCTAAACGGACTCACATAAAGAGTCGTCTAACATTCTAATGACATCACTTCTGTGACCGATTTTTTCGAAGTTGGGCTAGCGATTCTAGAAACCACGGAAAAGTTGAATGCGAGTAAAATATATTCCGTTTATCGACGGATAAAAAAAAATTATTTAAATCGTTTGCTGCACATAAAACACCATTATTCGCATAGCTATCATCGACAGTAGAAAAGTCTCTCCGTCACGAGACGTTACTCCATTGTTAATACAGCCTCTGGCAATATACAACGCACCGAATTTAACTTTGTACCAGACTTTGTGGTTGGATTGCACTGATACTTACACAAAGTGACATAAGGCCAAATTATTTTGAGACATAAGACCAAATGTGGGTTTTATTTTTTCAGTGGCAATAACTTGCTTTCGCGCAACTTCGTTGCTCTGCTAAGGGTAAATACTTATTATCTTGCAGGTACCTATGTATATCTTAGCATTTCCTACTTTTTCGCAAATGTCTAAAATTCGCGCGAATTTTTAAACTATTACCTTGTCAAATTCTCAAAATCTAAATTTTTACGGGCTAAAAGGAATTCACCCTTTTCTCCGCAGGGTTTAGCCAGTCACGTGCGAATTTTTAAACTATTACATTGCCAAATTCTCATAAACAAAATCTTCGCAGGGTAAAAGGAATTCACCATTTTCTCGGCGAAATTCGCGCAAATTTGAAAACTATTGCTTTCTCAAATTCTCAAAAACAAAACGCTTTCGTGATTTGGATTCCATTACTCAGTCTTTAAAATACATTTAAGACAATACATAGCATAGATTTTGGTGTGTGTTTTGATTTTTGTACTATTTGAAACAATGTCATGCTGTGCTGTAAACTATTTCTCACATGAATTCATTTTTTGTTCGCATTTCTTCAAAATAAAAAGATTTGAATCCATTGTAGATTTATAGTTATTACGCCTTAAAATGTTGCAACTTTTCAGAGTGGTAAAGGGATCTTTCCGTAATTTGATAAGGAAAGAAAGATATATTGAAAAGTGACATAAAGCCAAATTGGCCTTATGTAACTTTCAGAAAGCTAAAATTTGGCCTTATGTCACGGCACCACTTATGTTTTGGCACCGCGAGTATGTCGGGTACGAAAAACTAAACATTGGGAAATATAAGCAGAAGAAGGAAAGTGTGCAGGGAAATGGAAAATGGACTATGCTGATTGATGCTATAGTCATACTGATGTCTGATAAAGTCTTTCTAGTCTTAAATGAACTGGATTACCCACGACTACTAATTAATAATTGGGTCAGTAGCCGAGATCTGGGAGTTAATCCTTTATTTTCACTAAGAAAAACAATAGCTATTCCTGCGGTCAAACCCTCACAAGTCGGAGGAATTAAATAAAACCTGTCAAGGTCACCAAGATACTTGGACGTAGTATGACAAAGAGTTAAGAAAATAGCACATACATTCAAACCAATTTTACGGGTTATGTGTTGCGATTGTGAAAATATAATATAATAATATTTCAAACATCATTAAGCTTCAAGGGGTTCTCTGTATTGGAATCATAGAATTCATACTAAGTTTTATTACACTAGATCTCTCTTGTTGTCTCAGGGTGAAGAAAGCAGGATTGCGGATATTAGCACCATACGCCCATGTCTCGAAAAACAGCAAACAAGCTAGAAGAGACCGATTATATGACTCCAATTCGACAAGAGATTCACTATTAGAATTACGGACAAAGAAAAGTTGACCTTCTTACGGCTCCAAAATTTTAGTGCATGTGCCAGGCCTTACTGGGAAACCTTCTGAGTCAACTACACTTTAAAAATAAGTAGCGATTCCACGTCTTCCAACCGAAATCACAAAAAAAAAATGAGTGGAAAAATGATTACCCATATATCAATAGCCAGGCATCCGTTTAAGCTCGGAACTTTGCAGTAATTAGGTCAAGGCTATTAAGTATGTATCTGCAAACGACATTTGACGTTTGCTCATCTGGAGCCAACATGATGACGCTATGTTAAGTATCAGGGCGCATGAAGATCCCATATACACCCAAATACGAGTTTATACAGTGTGTTCCCGGAATACGGGTCAACCTTTGTACCACGCATAGTGTAGGTCATTCTGAGCAAAAAATTATTAAGAAACAAGGTCCGATATTTCACCATTATTGAGTTATTACAGGTTTTATATTTTTCACTACCATCTTCCGTTTTTGGTTCTATCTTCACCTAATCTATCTTTTACCGGTTTTTCTTTTGGTGGAATACAAATTACCAAGCGCCTAAGTTCTTTGAATATTGTGAATAATTTGGGCTCACGCTTTCCTTTTAAATAAGAAACAAGTATGAATTTTTGTAACTTTCTCTTTATTTTTTATTAATTTTTTTTTTTTAATTTTAAGGCATAAAAAATGTGTATTCAACTAGGATATTTTAAATGATAATCTCCGAGGAATAATATAAGCAATACATTTTACGAAACAAGTTAATACCAAAAATATAAGTTTTATAAGTTAGAAGTGAAGTGAATTTTAAAAAAAATATTAACAGCTAACAAAATTATAATTTTCCGAAACACATTGAAGTTTTTGTGTAAAAATTGTATTGTTCTTCATTCTTAACTTTTTGACCTGTTCGCTCATTACCTTGTAAATTATGGAATTTATAATACATTTTTGGTATGTATTGACTTGTTTCGTAAAATTGTTTGCTTTTGTTACTGTTAATGAAATTATTGTTTAAAATATCCTAGTTAGTAACACATTGTTCATGAAATAGTTGTATTTTTTGGATTTATATAAACTTATACTTTACAGGGTTAAGTACTTGTTCGCTTGGTGATGCCTAAGGCAAATTAATTGAAAATACGCTTGCAGTTTTAAATTCCCTGCTTCCCATATACTCGTAATGCACTCACTCATACACCTCTGTGATGAATTTCGTATGAAACGAAAATTGGAAACTCAATTTAAAAAACAAAATGAATAAAAATGGGTGTGCTGAATTCGAACGAAAAGAAAAGCCTTACAAATGCGATTTCGAAAACAAAAACAGATGTTGTCGACTAAGAGCTGTCAGACGGAGAATTTTTATTCAAAATATTGTCGTATTCCGAAATAAATCAAGCCAATATAATTATTTCCCCCCTTCGGGTAGGGGATAGAATATATCCGAGGTAGGCATGCCTGTCGTAAGAGGCGACTAAAATCCAATCTCCGTATACCGAGTGTATAGTGTATACAAGAAATGCAATGAACAAAACGAAAAGATATATTACCGCAGGTGCCAGTCCAGCTTTACTGGAAAATCCACCCTCTTCGTAGGTCGGCTCTACGGATTCTGGGGCGAGCCGCTTATTGCAATCCAATGACCCTTTATCAAAAAATTCAAGGGTATCTCGATCTCCTCCAACAAGATCGAATAACTCCGGGAAAAGAAGTCCGCCGGGAGCGATCGCGCGAAGTTCAGGACTCAACAAAATATAAAAGTCTTGAGGAAGAAAATAAAACACTCCAAATCAAGCTTAACGAAATGGATCTACTCTATCGAGACCTTACGAAAAAGAGATAGACTTATTAAAAGAAGAAAATAAGTCCCTAAGGAACACACATATCCAGAAAGAACGCGAATGTACTCCAGCACGCTTAGCTAGTCGGGAATATCACACCGACGAAGAAGAGCTAGCACGCGAAACGTATCGGGTCCCAAAGAAAAGACCTAGTAAAAAACGGAGAGCCGGTTCATCGCCCGAAAACGAGCCCCTATAAGAAGAAAATCATAAAGAACCGCAAGAAAAGCAACTTCGAGCGCAATTTCGTCCACCCCCACCAATAAACATCGTCGGGATAACGGAATACAATAAGTTGCAAAGCCTCCTTAAATGAACATTTACATTGAAATATAAGGTTACATCTTTGAGGGATAATGCGTGGAAAATTAACGTCGATGACTACAATGACTACCGAGATCTGTCCCAAAAGCTAAATACCGAAAAGATTCAGTGGTATAGTTTCGAGATCAGGTCGTGTTGTTGCAAGGGGACTCCACCCCCCATGCACCAAAAAAGAGGTTATGACTGATCTTCAAGCCAAAGGCTTTCAAATTCTTGATGCCTTTGATATTATCAAGAAGGATAAGCAACAAACGGAAATAGATAAAGACGTCTTGGTAAGGCGTGGACTTCCGCTTTTTATGCTTACTTTCGACGAGTCTGATAATATCGACGAACTCTACCGAATTAAGGCTATACTAAATATCGTGGTCAAAATCGAGCCCATGCGTAGAAATTTAAGGATGATTCCGCAGTGCAAACGTTGCCAAGGATTTAACCATACGCAAATGTACTGCAAAAAAGAACCGCGATGTGTGAAATGCTCCGGAAATCACTTCTCCCAAGTTTGTGGAGTAAACAAACAAACTTCTGCAACCTGTGCCAATTGTAAGGGAAAGCACCCGCCAAATTATAGAGGCTATGAAGTAGCTAAGGAGTTGCAAGAACGGTGAGATGCGCTCCTTAAGCCACTAAATGCAAAATCCAAACTGTAAACTAAGCCAAAGCATAAGATCGCACAGGAGAAAGTAGCCAAACTAAAGCTACCGGGTTCAGAGCGGAAAATTGTGAGGGAAAGAGTGACAACAGAAAAGTCCTCGACCTCTGTTCTTAAAAGAAACGGTACTTAAAAGTTAACATTGTAAAACCCACCGGGTAATGACCTTCGGACAGCAGGAGTGCAGACATACGCTCAGGCCGCGGCATCCGAAAAACCAAAAAACCTTGAAATTTCGACGGACCCTGTCTCTCATGTTTTGTCGGTTATTCTCGAAAAATTTGAAGAACAAAGCAAAATAAATAAAATTATTCTCGATAGGCTGGTTAAGCTTGAAAATAATTCACGGAAAACGCGCACTTCATTTAGAATATGAATGAAAAACGAATGCAAACGGACTTTTGCAAAAACTTGACTCAATTGGAAATATTCATGCGAGAAAAAGATATTGATATTTGCTTAATATAACCCACGTAAAAAACGAATCGCATTTAAAAATATAATGACTACCACGCTTGTCACACTTCGGGAAAAGCGAGAGGCGGATCATCCTTGTTTATTAAAGACTGCATCGAACAATCCGAAGACCTAAAGATAGAGCTTGAAACTTTGCAACTGTGCACGATTCGAGTTAAAAATAGTCAGCGTACTCTTAAAATCTCATCTATCTACTGTCCACCGCGTTCAGCGCTTCAAAAAAGTGATTTTACTAACTTGTTTGAATCGCTGAAACCTAATTTTATTATTGGCATTTTAATGCGAAGCATACGGTCTGGGGCTCAAGATAAAGCTCGAAAAAAGATAGAATACTCTATGGGGCACGTATGGAGTACAGTTGTGATTTCCATTCGACGGGTAAACCGACTTACTGGCCAACTGATACTTCGAAAATACCTGACCTGATCGATTTTTTCGTTGTGAAAGTTAAAGAGAGCTTTGATCTGTCGTCTGTTCATTCCGCGGTTATATTAACATTAACAATCAGCGAAAAACTGGTCTATAACCTAGAGCGAGTGAAATGAACCGGTCGAACAACTAACTGGGAAGGCTTTAGGAACGAAATTGAAGATAATGTTGCACTGAGCATTCCACTTACCACACCCTATGAACTTGAGGTTGAAGTTGCTCGCTTCGCTGAGATCGTACAGGTCGCCTCTTGAAATAATACGCCCAATCCAAGGAAAACGCCGGTCGGAAATAAAAGAATTGGTCAAGGAAAAAAGAAAAGCGCGTAAAAAATGGCAACAGAGTCGTGCTCCGCAGCATAAAGTACACTTGAATCGTACCATATGTGCAATTTGTTGAAGAAGACTATTAAGGATTTTAAGAATCGTGCAATAGGCTCTTACCTTGAAAGTTTAACAGCGAAAAAAGATTTCAATTATTCTCTTTGGAAAGCTGTAAAAGGCATCAAAAAGTCCCCGCGCCGCTAAATAAATTAAATCAAAATGAATGGGCAAGGGAAGATAAAGAAAAAGCGGACGTCTTTGCGGTCCATCTGGAAGAAACCTTTTAACCGTACTCTGGTCAAGTGTTTTACGACATCATCATGTTAGACATCGGACGATTTAACACTTACAAGTGCAACGCTAAGGGAACTCAAACATGAGATCGATAATCTAAAGCTTAAGAAATTTCCTGGTTATGATTTGATTACCGGAGAAATTCTCAAATTTTACCTAGAAAAGCATTGATTAAGCTTCTTCATATTGTAAATGCTGCACTCAGATTAAAACACGTGCCGAGCCAAAGGAAAGTTGCGGAAGTGATAATGGTTTTAAAACCAGGAAAACCGCCAAATGCGGCAAAATCGTACAGACCAATTTCGCTTCTTCCAATCATATCGAAAGTTTTGGAGAGGATATTACTAAGGCGTCTCCAACAGGATATAGAAGAAAATAATCTTATCCCTGATCACCAGTTTGGGTTCAGAAGTAAGCATTCGACGATTGACCAGGTGCATATAATTACTGACGTTATCGAGAAAGCACTTGAAGAAAAAAAGATTTGCTCAAGCGTATTTCTTGACGTCTCGCAAGCCTTTGATAAGGATGGCTTGAAATTCAAACTACGACAAGTTCTCCCTGTATGCCTATACGATATTCTAGAATCATATCTCGGGAATAGACTCTTTCGTGTTAGACATGGAGTCGAATTCTTCGAGCTCAGAGAAATTTCGGCCGGCGTACCGCAAGGAAGCGTTCTTGGGCCGCTTCTCTATTTGTTATATACCCGTGATATACCGAACGAAGATGGCACTATCCTTGCTACAACTACGAAGAAACGACTGCAAAACTGCAAAACGCACTGAATAATGTAAATGAATGGACAAGGGACTGGCGGATCGCCCTCAACGAATCTAAGTCTGTTCACGTGAATTTCGCTTACAAGAAAACTAATAAGTTGCCAATTTTTCTAAACTCGGCCCCTATACCTTTTGCAAACGATGCCAAATACCTAGGAATGACACTCGATGCAAGGCTGAAATGGAATTCGCAAGTGAAAATGAAACGTAAAGAACTCGAAATCAAATATAGAGAAATGTGCTGGTTACTCGGAAAACATTCCCAGCTCAGTACTGAGAACAAACTGCTTTTATACAAGCAAGTGCTAAGGCTGGTGTGGACCTACGGTATACAACTTTGGGGTTGTACCAAGAAAGCAAATATTTTACAAACTTTTCAAAATTGAGTGCTAAGAGAAATTGTCCAAGTACCGTGGTATAGTAGAAACGACGATATCCACAGGGATCTCGGAATTTCGACAATTGAAGCTGAAACTGGAAGCTTCGCGAGAAAGCATAGAAACTGACTAATCGGACATCTCAACAATACAGCCCTACAAATTTTGGATGAGAGCAATTTATTGCGCCGACTATAAAGGACGAAACCTTTCGACTTGGCGAGATACGTATTAACCGCGTCTAAATTGCGGAACACAGTTTATTGAGGAAAATTGAGCATTCACTGGATATAAAAGAATACACAATGGAAGCGTTTCTTGACATTGAGGGGACTTGCAATAAGGTAAAGATTGATTCAATAATGAAAGTCCTGGAGGACTTAACAGTAAACAGGTCGAAAAGATGCTTAATTTCAGGATCATCAACTCAGCCATTGGGCCAAGTTCTGTAAGGAAAATGACAACAAGAGGCACGCCACCAGGAGGAGTCCTTTCGCCACTGCGTTGGTTTCTTACCGTCAACGAAGTCCTAAAAATCTTCAAGGAGAAGAGGGTAAAATTCGTAGCTTATGCAGATGCTGACTCAAGGCAAATTCTTGCCAGCTATCATTGATCTAATGGAATCTGCTCTAAATGAGCTCTGTATGTGGGCAAAACAAAACGATTTACAGGTTAAGCCTCTGAAAATCCAGTTAGTCCTGTTCACTAGGAAGAGAAAGGAAGCACCGCAATAGATCTCTCACCTGAGGCGAAAAATCTCGGCGTCATTCTAAACTGAAACATCCATATTGCCAAAGATTGCGAAACTGTGTCATACTACACACGGCATAATAGAGAAAGAGGTCAACTAGTCCTGGCTATTCGGAAATGACTGTGCCACCTCTCGTACATTATAGCCAAGCCGAAATCAAACAAAACGAAAACAAAGAACCTTCTGGCAAATCCATCCTCTGTCCATATCTTAACTGGAATAATCACAGGGCACTGCGCCATTGGAGTAATGCTTTGGAAATAGAAAGTAGAGCCCAAGAATTTATGCGGAAGCTGCGGAGATGAGGAAGAAGTGGGGTCAACGCAACATCTACTATCCCACTGCCTTGTATTTTAGGATCCAGGTTCTTCGCAAACATCGCAGAGGTAACAGGAGCTTAGAGATCGAATCTACTTCACTTCATAAAGTGTACCAACTGGTTTCAAGTCAGTCTTTAATAGGACAGGTTTGTTTCCTTTCGCTTTTTTTTTTTTTTTGTATCCAGTAAAGGGATTCACAATGGGTTAGGTCTCCGAATGAACCTAATTAGTCCTTATCTATCACACACCCTTCCATAATCTAACCTAACCTAATCTTCGCCAACGAAAAAATAGCCGAATTGTAAACATACATTTCTTTACTTTTTAAAATTCTGCTCGTTCGTTAGCATACCCTCGAATTCGTTCGAATTAAAAAAAATGCGAAATTAATCGCACCGAAAATTGAAAAACGGCGCGAATTCGTATTCTGAATTAAGAGCCCCCGCTGAGATTTTGTGCAATAGCCAAAAATAACGAAAACGATACGCGTGTATGTAAAGCTAATAGCGAAGCGAGTGAAACCATTTATAAAGCGTATTCAAGAACTAAATTTTGTCTACAAAATACGTTACCAGATTTTTCAAAAAGTTCGTTGTTGTTTAATTGATGAAAGTCTCAGAGAACTTTTCGCCTTTTGTGTAAAAATAATAGATGTACGAGTAAGTGTGCGGGCCAATTTGTGTCGATTATTAACGATGTATCGGATTTTTATATGAAAGAATATTTTCAATGCATTTGCCATCAATTTGCAAACATTATTTTGGCCACAGTACAATGACTTGTCTTTACATACATTCATCAGTGAAATATAGACGATTTACATAAAGGCGTATGCAACTGTATTTACAATAATGTTGTATAAGTTGTAGTGTTGAAAAATTAAAAGAACTATGTACGTAAATAAAGAAAACAAAAATTGATTTCTGGCTAATTTAAGAATTCAAAAGTTTCATTCACAAATTTTTTTACGCAGATTGTGGGAGTAATCAGACAAATGGTTGCCGTCATTTCATCAAAATTTACTCAGCACGAAGTTTCTTCAATGTGCTTCCAAACTTTTGACATGCCTTACTATAGAGCTGAGAAATAGCCAATTTTCCAACACGGGTTACCAAGTAACGTAAGGTCCTACGAATGTTTTACGAGAAACCTATGTGCCACCTTTTAGCATATGCCTCATTTAACACAAATATAAAGTCTCAACAAAATCATTTGGGCCTGTTTTCGAGGTAATGGCTTTTCTTGAAAGTAAAGTACCGTTATTTTAATGACTTTTCAGTATTTAGTACAATATCTTGAATATTGCTCAAACATTAATTTTAAACAGAATGGCCAATTTTTTAAGACTGCCTATGTACTGTAATATAGTCATTTAGGCCGCCGTGGAAAGTATACACACAGACAGACAAATTGACAGAATTTGTAGACCTTCTTTTTCGAGTTATATTGTAGAGAATAGTAATACTAAAATTTATCAAAATCTGGAGATCGAGATATTTCGCTAGACAAGAGGGAGCTTTTAACAATATTGCACCTGCCGCAATTATGCTGGTACTCACAAACATTGGAATTACGGTGCCAAACAAACAGGACAAACAGAATTATCAACTCTAAGCTGGGCCAGACCGTAGCTCGAAAGTTTGTGAGCAAGCGCACTCCGCAAGGCGGTGTGCTTTCTCCCCTTCTTTGGAACCTAGTGGTGAATGAAGTGCTTCTAATTCTGGAAGAAGAAGGATAGGAATTGCTTGTGCGAACAGCATTGCTATAGGTGACATTGCTATCGGGTAAAAACTTCAATACACTCAGAGATCTTTTGCGAAACGCTCTCCTTAAGCTCTCAAATGGACTAAAGGTTGTCGTATTGGTGTCAAAGCACAAAAACCAGTGCTGGTCCTCTTCACAAGGGAATACAAAATTCCGTATTTTGATCCCCCAAACTATGTGGCACTTGTCCGACACTTCTAGACCAAGCTATATATTTGGGTATCATTCTTGGCAAACAACTTAACTGGAAGCCCAATATCCTAGAACGTGTAAAGAAAGCCACTACAGCTCTACACTGCTGTCAGAAAGCAATAGGAAATGAATGAATAAATACTGGCTCGATATATCCGTCATCAGGCCCATACTAACGTATGGCGTAATCGTCTGCTGGACAGCCTTGGAGAAAGTTGTTCATTTAACCTATCTTGGTTGTGTACATTTAGGTATCACACCATCTGATAGAAAAAAAGTTACTCAAGAGAATTTTAATTTGCGAATCGCTGGTGAATCGGAACGAAATTTGAAATTTTTTGAAAAGATTCATACTGCTGATGAAAAGTAGAACACGTGCAACAATGTGATGTGAATAAGATCGTGATCGAAGAAGTTTGAAGCTCCCCAAACTATTGCAAAGTAGGGACTGACGCCAAAGAAGGTGATGCTGAGTATTTGGTGAAACTGGAAGGGTCCCATACACTATGAGCTGCTGCTGCCTGTCGAAACAATTAATTCAGAGCTTTAGTGTCACCAGTAAACAAGATTAAAAGAAGCGATTCAGGAAAAGCAGCCAGAGTTGATCAACAGAAAGGGAGTTGTCTTCCATCAAGACAATGCCAGGCCACATACTCTTTTGCTGACCCGCCTAAAACTGAGAGAGCTTGGCTGGGCAGTTTTGATTCATCTTCCGTATAGCCCAGGCCTTGCAGCTTCGGATTACTATTTTTTTGGGTCCATGCAGAATTATCTTAATGGTGTAAAGTTGTATTTCATAGGGACTGCGAACATCACTTGTCAGAGTTTTTCTCCAACAAATCCCAGAAGTCCTATAAGGATGCACTTATGACTCTATTAGTTTCAAGTCATCCATATTGAAAGTTACTTACTTAGGTGGAGCTGCAGGTCGGGGTGAACCTTGGCCTCAACCAACAAGCTTCATTTAGCTCGGTCTTTGGCTAATTGCCTCCAGTTGCGCACTCCAAGTTGGTCGAGGTCCCCTTGAACTTGTGCGCGCCATCTACGGCGAGCAGGTCCTCTACTGCGTCGACCCTCCGGGTTAACTTCGAAGACTCGAAGACCATTTTGAAAGTGTACGATTACAAAGGTGTATCGTCGGTAATGGCGTAGGAACTCTCCTCTCTGTATCTCTTCCGTTCCACAAGGTACAAGGAAAGCAGCATTCGATTAAAGCGAAATATTCTCTTTTAGGCTTTCATATAATTTCTGTTTGTAGTCCACAATAAACCGCTTCTCACCATTTTCAACCTCATGCAATATGTATATAACCCTCTAACAAAAAACGTTCCTACGCTGCCCAATAACGCATTTGACCAAGGCGTTCTAATTAGAATCGCTCCAGTGTGCATTTTTTTCTTTCCTCAAAACATTACCTATCCCCATTCAGCTCGACAACTGCAATAACAGATTAACGTCTTAATGCGTCGGCTGGTACTCCTCCAATAACATTGCCAATTGGGCGGTCTAATATCTCACACCTCATAGGTTGACCGCATTCTTTAATTGTGGGATACAAATGTAAGCCCAATAAAGCGAGGTAAAACAAAAGTTAAGTAGCAACCCAAAAAGGCTTACAAAACAAACCAATAAATCGTAAATTGGTTTCATTGCGCAATCCTGAGCTGGACGAGTACAGCGACGAGTACAGATACACCAACGCCAACAGATTCCAGTGAGGATAATAACTTGAGTGTAGTATTTACTGGTGTAGGCCCGCGCCGTGGCGTAGTGGGTAGTGTGTCAGACCACTGCACGTGAGGTTCCATGTTCGAATCCCAGCAAAAACCAACAAGGTTTTCCACGGTCCCACCTCTCATGAACGTTTGACAAACATCCGGAGTATTTGTTGTTACGAAAAAGCTTCTCAAAAATAAAATAAAAATTGACCTTCGGATATGGCACAAAATTGTAGGTCCCTTCCATTCGTGCGAAACATATACTTTACTATACGTATATAGCGCACACAACACGAGTGGCTGTGAGAAGCTAGTCTTAGGCGCTTCAAATATGTATGTATGTACGTATGTATGTATAATAATTGTGCTCTGCAAGCGATGTCTTTCAAGTCATGTTGTAGCCTGGAAGTAGGAACTTGTTTTCAGGCGAAATTTCAAAGAGTACAACTCTGTACTCCACCTTATAAGGAGAGATTTTCAGTGATCACACAAAAGTATTAATATAAGCAATGATTTAATAACTCTTAAGAGCACAATCAGAGTTCAATTACCTTTGGTGCACAGTACAAAATAAAAGACGCGACATTGCGATTTGATATTTAAAAAAGTTAATATGTACTCTGAGCACTGAGTAGAACAATCGCAATTACAACTGTACTCTGTGATTTGGTATGCACCTGCTCTAAACACTGAGCAGCCGAGAAGCTATACCTTAGAGCAATAACCCTCTCAATTATACTCTGCGATTTTGTATGCACCTACCCTGAGCTCTGAACAGCCGAGCACTATACCACATAACATTCAGAATGATAAACAAAGTGTGTGATACACAAGATCGAGCATATTGAGATCTCCATCTGTTTAGGATTTAAAATGTGCAGCTGATAAAAACAAGTCCATACGCTCAGCATCAACCTGTTTTCATCAAAGCCACTCATAATCGACACGGGTACTCATGCAGATAACAGCGCAGTTGACAAGAAGCCGTAGACGAGAGTGGGTCAATCAGCATATGGATAATTCTCTTAATCTCTTTTTTTGTATCAGTATGCTATCGCAAACATATTATAATAAATAAAGTGAATAAAACGAACATTTTAATCTTAACATACATTTTGGTCCTTCGCAGCCAGATCTCTTTAAGAATTTCGTGTGTTTGTAACCGTGTAATCTGATTAAACTCTGATAACGGTTCCGTATCAAATTGATTCAATTCAATCCAAAGACAAAAAAACATGATGAAAGTGTTAAGGGCTAAGCGGTCGGTGGTCAATGGTTCTTTTACACGCATTTGGAACTTCGCATTGAAACTTGATGACAAAACTGCTTTAGAAGAGTGCGATTCACGTTTGGAGAAATTATCACAGGTATGGGCAGACTACCACGCGCTTGTTAATCTGATGGTATAAAAGGTCAGTGAGGATAATGCAGCTTTAGAAGAATTGGAGACTGATTTAGCGGATTTCGAAGAGAAGTATCACAATGTTATATCGCTCATCAAGAAGCACGTGGCAACCACCAAGGAGAAAGGTATGATTTCTATTTCAAAGAGTGTAACGGCATCTGTTGCAGAAAGTTCTAGCTCAACGGGGAATTCGTCGATTGGACATTTACCTAAAATTGATATAAAGCCATTCTCAGGTGATTTTACTGAATGGAAACCGTTTCATGACATGTTTGTTAGCTCAGTAGATAAGGATAAAGTGTTGACACCATGTCAGAAATTTCATTTTCTCAAGACTTTCTTAGTTGATGAACCCGCTAACTTGCTGAAGCACATTGCTATAACGGACGACAACTATAAAGAGGCATGGGAGAAACTTAAGGAACGTTATGACAAGTCAGGTATTATAGCAGGTGCACTAATTCGTAAATTTATGAACATCTCGTCGGTTAGCAATCCTACAGCAACAACCCTAAGGAGATTTACGGACTGCGCAGATGAGGTGTTGAGAGGACTTAAGGCATTAGGGGAAGATGCTGAAAAACGCGACGTTTGGTTAATTTCAATTCTGCTATCCAGGTTAGACTCAGAAACTTGTCAAAATTGGGCAAAAAAGGAAAAGAAAAATGCGGATTTTCCTACTATTAAAGAATTTTTGGACTTTTTACAAAGTTCGTGCTCTGTTCTTGAGGCAAGCCATCAAAGCGATAAATCTCGTTCGCAGTCTTCGCGCCACAATTTAATAAGGGTTCATCAAGCTTCTATAACCAATCTATGTCCTAAATGTAAAGGTGATCACGAAGTTAGTCGTTGTGATCAATTTTTGGCAATGAGCAATTCAACTCGTCGAGATTTTATCAATAAAACCATGCTGTGCTTTAATTGCCTGCGTGCAGGTCATCGCGTATCTACATGTAGATCCAAGTTTAGCTGTCGCACTTGTCAGAGGAAACACCACTCTCTCTTGCATCCAGCATCCAGTCAGTCATCTTTGCATTCGTCCTCTACAGTTCATTTATCAACTCCATCTTCGAAACCCTCGTCTTCTTCGCATAACCCCTCTCACTCAAGATCATCGGTTGTAACACATTTCAGTCAGAAGGATACATCTTTATCGTCTACATCGTCTTCAACGCTACTCCCAACGACTCTTGTCAAGGTTAGTGACTCTTTCGAAAATTATCAGCTGTGCCGAATATTATTGGATTGTGGCTCACAAGTCTCATTTGTTTCGGAAGCCTGCGTACAACGATTGGGATTGAAACGCAAACATGCTCGTATTCAGGTTAACTCAGTTTCGGCAACAGGGATTGGTAATACTAGGGGATGCGTAAGCTTACATATGGAGTCCTTGGTAAATGACAAGTCCATCGATCTCAATGCATATATTCTTCCTACCGTAACATCTTGCTTGCCAAATCAGACATTCCACTTTGACGTTTCTCCATATATCACTTTGGAGCTGGCAGATCCCGAGTTCAACGTTTCTTCGAAAATCGATATACTTTTGGGAATGGATAAAGTTTTCCATATACTTGAGGGATCTAAACTATCAGGAAAACCGGGATATCCAGATGCGATTTCAACTATCTTTGGGTGGGTGATAGGGGGAGACATTTCTTCAATTTCTTCGATTAAGCCTTTGGACTCTGGGGTCTCCAGTTATCACACTAATCTGGAAATCGATAAAACACTAGCTCGGTTCTGGGAATTGGAGGATGTTCCCATAACAAATTCGCATTCGAACGACGACCTTCAAACAGAGGAACATTTTCTTGCTAACTACGCCCGCGGTAGTGATGGTAAATTCTGCGTTGCGCTACCCTTTAAGGTTCCTCCACCTATTGAGTTTGGAAATTCTATTAATGCTGCTTTCAAACGCCTTTGCCAAACAGAGAATCGTCTTCGTTCAAATCCTTCCTTAAAGGAAAAGTATTGTTCTTTCATGAATGACTATCTTAACCTTGGGCATATGGAAAAGATACCCATATTGGAGATCAACAAACCCACATCAGAGTGCTTTTACTTGCCCCATCACCCTGTTTTTAAAGAGGATAGTACTACCACTAGCTTGCGAGTTGTTTTCGATGCTTCGTCTAAAACTGACAATTATCCTGCTCTAAATGATACCTTGTTGATAGGACCACCCATCCAAAGAGATCTTGTTTCTGTTCTTCTTCGATTTCGCTGCCATCGCTACGCTATATCAGGTGATATAGAGAAAATGTTTAGACAAATCTGGGTTCAAGGAAATCACTGCGATTATCAACGCGTTCTTTGGAGGGATCCTGTGAATAATGAAATAACTCACTACCGACTGAAGACTGTGACTTACGGAACATCCTGTGCGCCATATCTGTCAGTAAGGACACTAGAAGAACTGGGTAACCTTAGTAAGGAACATCATCCAATAGCATCCAGGGTCATCTTGAACGATTTTTACGTCGATGACGTAATGACGGGAGCAGATAGTATTCAGGAGCTGCAAACGTTACATAAGGAGCTAGTTTCGACTCTACTCTCGGCTGGTTTCAATTTACGTGAATGGAGCAATTACTGCTGGGACTTTTTACAGTCTTTACCGGAAGAATCGCGAGAAATGTCGCCCTTAGATTTTCAGTCATCGAAAACTGAAAGTTTTAGGATTAAGATGGATGCCTCTACACGATAGTTTCGTTTTCTCAGTTTCTCTTCTCGAATTACTAGGCGCATCATATTGTCGGAAGGGTCTAGGATCTTTGATCCCCTAGGATTTCTAACTCCATCTACTGTCATGATAAAGATGCTGTTCCAGGAATTGTGGCCAATGAAGTTAAGTTGGGATGATGAAGTACCGGAATATGTTGCACATCGTTGGGTCAAAATTCGCTCTGATTTTCTAAACATCGAAGCTCTGGAGATTCCTCGGTCACTTCAAATCTTTTCTGGAAGAAATCAGTTTCATGGGTTTTGTGATGCATCTAAGAGTGCATATGCTGCAGTGGTATATTGCCGATCAGAGACCAGCGAGGGCATCACTACAAGTTTCATAGCTGCCAAGAGCAGAGTTTCTCCGATAGAGCCCGTGACAATTCCTCGTCTTGAGCTTTGTGCCGCTCTTCTCCTTACAAAGTTGATGAAGAGCATAGTTGGTATCCTCAATATTGACATGTCTCAGATATTTTTGTGGACAGACTCTCTCATCGTA
Source organism: Brachypalpus laphriformis (assembly GCA_945910035.1). Classification (NCBI taxonomy): domain Eukaryota; kingdom Metazoa; phylum Arthropoda; class Insecta; order Diptera; family Syrphidae; genus Brachypalpus; species Brachypalpus laphriformis. Next base: position 93,029,680 of record OX246754.1, read on the forward strand.
TTACATTGGTTGTCCTCATCTCCTAAGCGTTGGGCTCCTTTCATTTCAAATCGAACTGCAGAAATTCTACAAACATTTGGCCGCCTTCATTGGAATCATGTCCGTTCAGCCGACAATCCAGCTGATTGTGCCTCACGAGGGATTCATTTAACTTCACTTCTCAAAAGGAACATTTGGTGGACAGGCCCAACTTGGCTTAGGCAGTCACAATCTTATTGGCCAGATCAGTATACAACGGGGACGAGTTTTGAAAGTATCGATCTCGAAGAAAGGAAAACTGGTCTCAACACACATACACAATCATTTCATATCACTGTTCGAAATAGTACTCTTCATGCAGGGCTTTCGCGGATATCAACATGGATTAAATTGATTCGAGTACTAGCATATTGTTTTCGTATTTTCGTAAGGTCTCAACGCTCATCTTCAACACACTCATCATTCTTAACAACCGAGGAGCTCTCAAAATCTCGCACCTTTATCCTGCAGGAGGTTCAAAAGGAAATGTTTACGACCGAATTATCAACACTTCAAAGTAACCTGGAGCTTTCTGTTAAAAGCAAACTTTCTTCGTTAACTCCCTTCATTGACCAGCATGGGTTGCTTCGCGTAGGTGGGCGCATTGGAAACTCGTCAGCAACATTTATGACTAAGCATCCTATAATCCTATTTCATAAACACATCGTATCTGAAATCATTTCATCATCTTCATCATTTACATGTTGGCGTATCAGAGCTAATCTATTTAGTTCGCCAGGAGTATTGGATATTGGGTATACGAAGTCTAGCTAAACGAATCGTCCATCAATGCGTTACCTGCTTCAAGCTAAGGAAATCGACAACATCTCAATTAATGAGCAGCCTTCCAGCCGAGAGGGTGACGTACGCTAGTCCATTCAGTAGGGTAGGATGTGATTACGCCGGTCCTTTTAGTCTGAAGCTGTGCAAAGGTAGGAACCCCAAACACGTTAAGGCATATGTTTCGCTCTTTGTTTGTTTTATAACCAAAGCAATACATATAGAGCTAGTGGGGGATTTGACAACTCAAACATTTATCGGAGCTTTAGATAGATTTATTGCACGACGTGGGAAACCCATTGAAATCTGGTCGGATAACGGCACCAATTTTCGTGGTGCACAGCGTAGCCTGGATCAAATGCGGCATCTTCTTTATTCTCAGACCTTCAACGACTGTGTTAGCGATCATTTAACTTTCGAGGGCATATCTTGGCGATTTATTCCACCTGCCTCCCCACATTTTGGTGGGTTATGGGAGGGAGGTGTAAAGTCTATCAAAACTCATTTGCGGAGAGTTATTGGCGATCACTGTCTGACATATGAAGAATTCTATACACTGCTCACCCGTATAGAAGCACTCCTCAACTCTCGTCCACTCTGTGCCAGTCATGATGCAGAAATCGATGCCTTACACCATCACACTTTTTAATCGGGGAAGCATATACCTCAAGGCCAGAACCATTCATTGAAGAAAAAGACTTTACTTACTTGCAACGTTGGGAAAGAGTCAAGCACATGTGTCAAGGTTTTTGGAAACGCTGGCACTCTGAATATTTAACTAGTCTACAGCATCGTGGGAAATGGAGATCTACAAGTCCTGATGTTAAGCTTAATCAAATAGTATTACTTCGAGAGCCTAACCTATCGCAGTCTAAGTGGATTCTAGGCAAGATCATCAAACTTCTTCCTGGGGATGGTAATAAAATTCGAGTTGTAACCGTTCAGACTTCAAGAGGCACATACACCAGACCAATCGTGAAGATTTCACCACTGCCGATTCCTGAAAGATGTTCATCTTCCAGCGGGGGGAGAATGTTTAGGATTTAAAATGTGCAGCTGATAAAAACAAGTCCATACGCTCAGCATCAACCTGTTTTCATCAAAGCCACTCATAATCGACACCGGTACTCATGCAGATAACAGCGCAGTTGACAAGAAGCCGTAGACGAGAGTGGATAATTCTCTTAATCTCTTTTTTTGTACAGTATTCATTTTTTTGTATCAGTATGCTATCGCAAACATATTATAATAAATAAAGTGAATAAAGTGAACATTTTAATCTTAACACTATCAGTGTGTAGTTCTCTACTGGCAATACGTAAAAAAAATATATATATACAGCACCAGCTCGTAACACAGACTCGGCTTAATTGTGCAAACGCGTTGGTCCTTGAAGGTGAATGATTTATTTCACATTCTTTTTTGACCAAACACATTTCTTCTTGTGTGGACTTAAGATATTTTATGTAAACAATGATTATTTTTGGAGAATTGATCAAAGAAGAAAACATTTTTCCAGAGGCAGGAGACGAACCTGCGATAGTTATGGTTTTAGCCACCAACGCTCTACCACTGTCTGGATATTTTTCTTCTCCGGTCAATTCTCCAACATCACATTTGTGTCTTATGTACTCTCTGCTATGAGTTGTAGCTGAGATGTCAAAGTCCTACCAGTCTTCTGCAGAAAATGCAATAATAACGTTCAGCTTAACATATTTTAGCAAATGTTAGTATGAATTTTTTGCACTAAGGATGAAAAACTTTTTTAAATAAATCGGGATACAAGTTTGATACAAACACGAGGATACAGCTACGCGTATCGAAATGGTGAACACCATGCATTAAAATGGGAGAAATTCACTTAAGTCGATTTAGGGCAGTTTACCTTTTCAGCAGAGAATTCATACAAATGGTCACTCTTTGGCGCGTTTTCTCAAAAGAGTCCAGTTTTACATAAAACCTGGATAAACGAAAAAAATACATTTGAGGAGCAAGTATTAAATACACTATACTACTCTAAAAAGGGCTTGGTTGAAAGATAAGAGATAGGGTAAATATCTTGGGCGCCATGGAGCAGTGGTAAGTGTGTCAGAAAATCGCGCGTGAGGTTATATTTGAGTCCCAGAAAATACCAAAATTACAAGTTGCATCTACTAAACTATTAAAAAGCTGGAAGAAAACGGTTTACTATATTGTCGTTTATCCTAGCCCGTATACTCGACGCCAGATACACATTCTTTTGACGGAGTTTTTGTTTCGAACTGCAATAAGTTTACGTACTTGGGCTCAATCGTAGATAACCAAGGAAATTATAGCCGCGATATTGCATATCAATTGAGTGTGGTGTGTCTAAAATAGCGAGAAAGCTCCGCAGTCTTCTCTGACCGAATAATACCATTTAATCTCAATGGTCTGCTTTCTGCGACAGTCGTATGTTTCGCTTCAACATACGTAGCGCAATGTTGGACGATGTATAACAAATATAAAGCAAGAATGAGAGCCATTGAAATGAAAATATTAGGAATGTCAACGGGAGTATTAAAACTAAACCTAAGTAGATATAAGCGTATTCGCAAAAGCATTCATGTAAGAAAATCGATTGTAGAAAAACTCCAAGTAGTTCGTGGGAAAATCTCGTCCTAAAAGCAACAGCGACTCAAGCTGTTGGATAGGAGGCAAGTTCAAATAACAGGCGAAGTTCAAATAAGAAGCAAAAGGAAAAATAATTGGATCACTCAAATGCAAAAACAACAGCAAAATCCAGGTCTCTGTAATCATGCGATCCAAAATAGAGCGGCCTGTAGAACGACATTGAGATCCGCATACCTAGCCAACTCCATAAGCGTTTCAAAAAAAAAAAAAAAATGGGTTTTAAGAAAACTCGGAAAAAATGTACATTTTAGTAGAAAGTTTTTATTTCACACCTCCGCACCCACTCTAATAGGGCGTGGTTAAATCATAAAGGCTTGTATCATATGATCTGTTTTAGATGGGTTCTAACCATTTTGTGTTTTAAAATCGGTTCCGACTTTACTAATTAAAATACAAAAAAAAAAAAGTAAATTGGTAAAGAAACCGAACATTGCTCTTACAGTCATCTCATTTTGATAACAAGATTGACAGAAAGGTAATAGACAAAAATATATACAAAAGCTAATAGTGTGTTATATCATATTCTCACCTTACCAAAACCTAGAGGTTTCGATGAACTTTTATCGAAACCTCTGTAGACGTTCCCACTGAGTTGAAATGATTTCAAATGTCAATGATAGTCAATTTTGAAGTGGCTGGTATATAATATGTTGACATAAACTCAACACCAAAGTTCACGCTTTAGGATTGCTCGGTTTCACAACCTCTCACGGAAGGATGAACTCAGGGGGATTTCGACTACATTTCGGTGAAATCAAGAGGTTTAGAAACCTCGAAAAATGTATAGGAAAACCTCGGAGGTTTGATGTTATATTTTTCTATAATAGATATCGGGTAGACTCGAATTTCGGTGGTCTTGTTCGAAACGGAAGGAATATTTTTGAAAAAAATGCAGTGGTTACTAAAAAAATTAACGAAAAACAACGATTCTCAGTATTTCGAGTGTATATAAGGACTTATGTTTGGCGCCAAACATCTAAAATACTGAGAATCGTTGTTTGGCGATTTTGTATTTGGGGATTTTGAATTTGGGGATTTTGGGGATATTGACTTGGGGATTTCGTAACCAACCCGTCACTGGATCGAATATCGTAATCGGGGCTACTGTAAGTGTGACAAATTGCTTTGCAGAATTTGGCAAACGGCAAAGTGTAAAAGTTTTGCAAAAAAAAAATATTCGTTAAGCTATGTTCAGACGATTGCCATATCTGACAATATTGTCAGGTCTGCCAATGTTCTGACAATGAGCTGCAAATGAGCTGACAATAGCGAACTACCTTACAATGCTAAATTGTCAGTTCACACGGTTGCCAGATTCTGTCCTAAACTCTGACAATTTCATTGCCAGATGGTTGGCCTGGCAACAGTTTGTCTGACAACGTTGTCAGGTTGAAAATTGTCAGTTCACACGGTTGGCAGACGTTTGTTTACAAAAAAAAATTGGCGGATCCGTTTGCAGGCATGGTCAGACAAATTAAATATTGTTTTGTTCATTCTGCACTAAGTGAAGTGAAGTGTTTGTTGAGAAGTTGAAATACTTCCAGGTAATAGGAACTTATTCGCTAGCACCTTTACCTGATTTTTTTTTTTTGCGATATTTGTCAAGGTTGTATTGAATGTGATGCAAAGATTCGACCATTTGCCCTTAAAGTCGTTGTAATTAATACATCCCCACTGCATTACCGTCATCATGTATACAGAGCTGGCAGATCCACTGAGATGGCTCTTTATCAGCTGGCGGAAACCATCCAAAGAGCTCTCGAAACAAGAGAGATAGTAATCTGCGCCTTCCTAGACATCGAAGCGGCATTTGATAACACTTCGCAAGCTATTAAACGAGCCCTTGACAGAAAGGGAGTTAGCAGTATCTAAGTGGATGTACGAGTTGCTGAGAACAAGATCAGAAGAAATTCAGACATCATGTAGAACTATCAAGGTCAACACAAGGAAGAGTGTTATCTCCCCTAATGTGGAGTCTTGTTGTGGATGAGCTACTTGAAAAGTTAACAAACCTTCGAATTAATTGTCAAGACTACGCTGATGACATTGTACTGATTGCCAGGGGGAAATTTGAAGAAACCCTATGTGATATTATGCAAAGGGGCCTAATAAGGACTGAACCGAATAAAATCTGTAAATATTAATAAGGGCAATACGTCTCATTTGTAAATAACTAAACACCAATTTTTTTCCTAAATTGTCCTTCTTACTCTATAGTACATTTTATATTTGATTTTGGTTAAGAGTAGTTCTTAATATTTATAAAAGATGAATCAAGAGGAACGCCGTAAAAAGATGGCGACAAATGGCTCGAAAGTCCGTCGCGATCAAACCATTTTATTGCGAAAAATTTTAACGTAGCGCGTAGTACAGTTGATTCCGTTATGAAAAGATATTTGGAGACGTTGACTGTTAAGCGAAAACAGAAAAGTGGAGGAAAAAGCGGAGCACGTGAAAAAAGTTTGGACAAAAAAATAGTGGGTGTCATCGCTAAAAACCGGGCCATGTCATCCAGAGATGTTGCTCGGAAATGTAATACCAACCAAACTATGGTACAAAGATGTAAAAAACGGGCTGGTTTAAAATCACGGAAAAAACAAAAAATTCCAAAAGTTACCGAAAACCAAAAATAAAGACAATAAAAACACGAGCTCGAAATTTGTACGACTTGATTAGAAGTAAGAAAACGTGCTTGGTTTGGACGATGAAACCAACGTTAAAGCCGACTTTAGTACTCTTCCAAGTGATCAGTTTCATAATTCTTTTGAAGGAGAGATTCTTTCGCAATCAGTAACATCGATTGAGTGGAGAAGTTTGGATCGAAATATTTCGTGTGGCAAGCTCTTTGCCAATGCGGACACAGAAGCACACCGTTTCTTACAACTGGCACCACCGCCGCGGAAATTTATATCAATAAGTGCCTAAAAAAAAACGGTTAATTCCATTTATAAACAAACACGAGGGTTCAACATTATTTTGGCCAGATTTGGCTTTAGCTTACTATGCTAAAGCGACATTCAATTTTCTTGTGGCTAAAAACATAGATTTTGTCCCAAAAACATGAACCCACCTAATGTTCCACAGTGTCGTCCCATTAAAATGTATTGGGCCTTAGTTAAGGCAAAATTGAGGAAAAGCGAGCAGTGTGCTAAGGACCCAAAGATTTTATTATCAAATGGAAAAAAGCATCCAAAGAGGTCACAGATATAACTGTCATCAACCTCTTGAAGGACATCCGAGGGAAGTTAAGAAAAAATTGGGAACCCAAATCATTTTTTTATATTCATTAACTGTAAATTAATTTTAAAAAATATAACTATATTAAAGCAAGTAAAAATCAGAAAATATTTTTTTTTTTTGCTTTGAAATTACTAAATTTTATTCGCTTCAGTCCTTAGTAACTCAAGAATGGTGCAGCACGGCTGGGCTCAATATAAACCCGGCTTAAACCATAATAGTACCGTTCACGAGAAAGAGAAAACTTGAACTGGAGCCAATCCGACTGTCGGGCACGATACTGACGCCGGTAAAGGAAGTGAAGTATCTAGGACTACACCTAGATAGTAAACTCTTGTGGAAGAAAGACACAGAGGAGATATCCAAAAAGGCTAGCCGTGCTCTATTGATATGTAGAAGCCTAGCGGGTAAGTCTTGGGGGTTTAGTCCAAACATTCTAAGATGGATGCATATTGCCATTGTGAGACCAATGATCACTTCTGGAGCAATAGCACGGACAAAGCAAACTAGTCTAGTCTCAACGAGGGAGACACTCACTGAAGTGCAAAGACTTGCGTGCCTCTAGAACATGTCCAACTGCAGCCATGGAAGTACTTCTGGAGCTAACACCGCTCAATCTCCTTGCGGTGCAAAATGCAAAGCGGATGATCCTAAGGATGGCAAAAGAAGGTATTGGAAGGGAGAAATGCGTTGGTTCGAGAGAAAACGATGCACTTCTCAAGAAACTTCCCCTTCTGGCAGTCACCACGGACGCCAATATCAGAAAATTTAACTTTGGGAAAAAACTTTAGTACAAAGTTAAGTAACAACAAAGAGTGGAGCAACGAATCCACGATATACGGACTGGGCAACCACACGATAAAGTGGTATACAGACGATTCGAGAAACGAGGAAGGAACAGAGGCAGGGGTGTTTGGACCAAGAACGAAGTACTTAGAACCCATGGGGCAAGAGTACCATCATCTTTCAAGCTGAAATATGTACTATAGATAGATGCATCCAATTCAATCTCGAAAGAAGATACAGCAGCTGCGACATAGCAATACTGTCAGACAGTCATTAACTCGAAACTTGTGAATGCGTTGGGAATGTGTACAGAAACTCAATGAATTGGGTAAAAACAACAAAGCTAGGCTCTATTGAATACCCGGTCATGTCGGGACAAAGGTAATGAAGCAGCGGACTCCTTGGCAAGACAAGGAGCTGCAGAACACTTCATTGGACTATTCTGCTGAATAGGGGAACATACCATACGCGAAGAATTCTGAAAAATGGAGAAAGAAGACAGGGCAAGAACCTGGAATAATACCACAGGTCTGAGGCAAGCTAAGAAACTACTGGGATGTTACAACTGGAAAAGATTCGAAGCCTGTATCTGCCTTACCAAGAATAACCTAGGAATCCTAACAGGCTTCCTAGCGGGGCAATGCAAACTCAAGGAGCATTTACGGAAACTAGGTATAACAAAGTAAGAGTGTATGACCTTTAAACAATTCCGAAGGAATTGCAATGCGAGGGGAACTCTAACGAGGGAACAAGGTATTGGCAGGGGGCACAATAGATAATAATAATACAGTCGTTGAAGGTCATATGGATGGCGTCCGCGACTTCCTGCTATAAGGCATCCTTCGGCAGTTTATATTCTGCGCATCCAGCATCCCACAAACTGCGTCGCGTCTCGATTTCCTGAATCAAAATCAAATCAAAAAAAAAAAATATCAAAAATATGGCAAATAATTATCTGACAATGAAGAAATTGTCAGACAACATAAACACAGCACATTTGACAATAGCAAATGACTCAGCAAATATCCCAAACGTCTGACAATGGTACAGTTGTATGTTCAGACGATTGCCAGATACCTGACAATTTCATTGTTAGATGGCGGTCTGACAATGCTCCGACAATGTTTTTCCTGCAAATATGGTCAGACAAAATTGTAAGTTCAAACAGTTGTAAGACATGTGGGACAATTTGTTCACTAACAGATCTGCAATCGTCTGAACATAGCTTTAGCAAACATTTCTAAACATTTGGCAAGATTACAACAAGTATAAATATAGCTTGATTATTTGTACCAGAAATCCAAAAATCTGCTCAACCACATTAGGGATTCCCTAAAGTAATTTTAAAAATTCAAAGATATCTATGTACATAAATGGTAGGATTTCAGTTTAAATATTGAATTTCCACGCCAACCTTAATAGAAATGAATGAATGAGACTAGGGATATGATCATAGGATCTGTGCCAGACGGTATTTCATTGTGAAGTTCTGGATATTTTGTGTTTGTCTTTCACTAGTCCAAAGTCCACACGTTAATAGTATATTTAAGAACCACCTACTCTTATAGCCCACATAGGTTAGCCATAAATTCATTATGAGCTTACAATATATGGACTTAAAGCTCTGCCGTAAACATAGCTGAAAGGTAGGCTACTGATTTCTTCTTAAAGAGGTACATATCTAGCTAGATTCACTGTACAAAAAAGCAATTTTATCAACTTAAAATGAGATATAAACGATAAGCTAATTATGTTAGCTAGTTAGGTTAGTGCCTAAAATATATACTTACATAGGTACTATTTTAAATGAGAAAACTTTTTTAAAATAAAAAAATTTACTTATGGGAATAAGAGGAATTTAAAGTTACATGTTAAATGAATCGTAGTCAAAAATACCTATATAACTGACGATGAACTCCAATATATTTTGTTGTACCGGTTTTCTAAGCAACGTAATAACATTGCATAGTGTTTTCTTTTCGTACACCTACGATGCTAATATCTATTCTCACGGGCTTAAGAATAAGAGTTGCTGCTTGAAAATGTTGAGTAACATTAAAACTATCTAAACATCGATTCAAGACACTGTTATCTACCATAGATAACATATTAAATATTGTACAGCCAATTTTTAATTACAGATTTTACTAAAAGAATTTGCATGCTCAATTTAGATATTCCGATTGCATACTCAGTACATCACAAAACATGAGGTTATCAACAGAAGTTTTAATTAGTAGGTAACTTTTTAACATAAATACAAATCACTTAAACTGGGAATAAGGTTGGTTCGCTTAAGAAATAGTTATGTATAATACTTTTTTAGTAATATTTTTTATATGGACATGAAATTAAACTATTTTTTTTTTCTAAACACGAGAACAAAAGAAAGAGCTGATAATAACTATGGTATAAAATTCTTAAAAACGGTCTAAACGATTATACTTACATGGCCTAGGTTTTCTTTCAGTCGTCGTTGTCGAGGTCGGAGTCGAAACAGGGGTTTTCTTTCCTGTTGTTTTAGAGGCTGGTGCTGTGCTAGAGGACCGAATTTGCCGTTTTGGCGATTCATTTTCAATAACACCTGGACCAACGGATTGAGAACGGGCTAAAACGTTGGAAATATTTTAGTTCTCGTTTTTTGCTTTTTGTATTTTTTGAAAAGTGTACTATGTATGTACAATCACTACACAAGGATTATTTAACTTCGTGCTGAAGAGTTCTCAAATAGAATCTGCTAAATTCAACATTAAATCATATTTATTGAAAGACGGAGGGCTTGGAATGGCACTTACAACATTAAAATTCCTCATTTGTATCCCAAACGTTTTTTTTTTTTTTTTGTATTAGCAATTTTCAAGCGCAGTTTTCTTATTTTATTAAATAAAGCAGAAAAGCATGAGCAGTCTAACTCAACTTTATAAAGTGCTACTACTAAAACTGTGTAAGGGAACAAACAAAAAAAAAAAACTTAAATAAAGATGAAATAATTGCTCATAAAAATAAAATTGCGTGGATGCGTACTATTTATTGTTGCTTTAAAAATCGTTACATCAATCATGATCATTCTCAACTTAAAAATTGTGTACCAAACATTAGCTTCAGCTTTGGGTTTACATTTATCAACTATGCTACCACGTAAAAAAAAAATCAGCATAGAAATTCAATGGAGCCAGTCCTCTAAACGTGGACAAAAAAAAAATTAATCAGTACCAAAGACAGGTCTTTTGGGCCTTGTCCTTCCGTCTGTATGCAGCAGCTTAGTAGGATCTTAAATTGCAAACTAACAAAATAGCTCCACAGGTTTACAAGAACATAATGGGCTTACCATGATATACTGAAGAACGACATCTGTCGCAATAAGTTAAACTTCATCTCTTTAGTCAAGTGATGTCAAAATTTAGTTTGTTTCACTAAATTGTTTCCGATTTTGTATTGTATATTTTCTCACATTTTAGTTTAATATGCCACGGGTGTGGTGTTATGGTATCGGAACAGTAGCGCAATTTTATTATTTTATACGATTTATACATGAGTGAAACGTCGCCCCAGAAAGTTTGTAAAAATTAACTTACCAACTTTAACTTATTGCCACGTAACTCGATATACATACGTATAACATAACTCGTTATATTGAACATTAAATCGGGATGATAACATTATTCAGAAAAGGCAAAAGTAGAAAAAACTTCGAATGCAAACATTTTTAAAACAAAAAAAAACAGAAAAACGAAATTCTGAAAATTTTCGAAAACAATAACTGAAAATGGTTTCAAAATTAAATCAAATTAATATCTTTCGTCCCATTTTTTTATAGATTAGATAGATTTGATTTTACTTATGTCGCTTATAAAAATTACAATCTTGTATTTAAGATACAATCAATAAATGCATGGCATTGCCGTCTGCCTTATTTTTTATATTACTTATACTTGAGATAAGTTCCAATAATATGGAAACAAATTGAATTATCGCACATGCTACATAAGACGCGTTTTATTATCACCCGTGATCTATGTATGCACACACGACTCACGACAAAAATAAAATAGACTAGATCAAAAAAACATTTTTAGTTCTCTATTGTAGTAATAGTTTGATATTTAAGGTCCATTCACCGCTCAGTGATCTGAGCGCAATTAGTCACAAAACAAATGTCAACTAAAATTCGCAGATTCCTGCGACCAGATAAAATAAAAGTTGCTGTGAATGAAATATCACAATTGGCGATAATTTCTTTCGTTCGCAAGTCCGCTATTACACGGTGACTCTTGAGTCATGACTCTTTTCTCTATTTTATTTTGAATTTTTATACTGTGAGGCTCGCGCTATTACACGTTGACTCTTTTCCATGACTCTAATTTGACAGCTCTCTTTTCTTTTTTTCTTTCGTCGTAAAGTGTTTAGAGCTCTCGAAACAAATTTTTTTAACATTTTGCTGTGAAATGTATGGATACCGACAGCAGTATGGATAGAGAAATAGTTCTTGAGTTATTAAACATGCAGAAATATATGGTATTCCGAAGACATTTGTTTTAATTTATTCCGTACTTTCTACGTCTACGCTCTCTAAATGAAGAAAAATAGAAAAATAACGAACAAGGAAACGGAGAAACGTCAAAAAGAGTCACCGAAATTCTACCCACAACTCTCCGGGTTGCTGTTTTCCTATCTCATCTTTTTTCTCTTTTGCACTTGAGTGATTTCAAGAGTCATGACTTGCCAACCATCTTGAATTTCTCCATAGAATGACAGAGACACCTCTTGGGTCTGTGTGGATTTGCTAAGTAAAACGGTCGAAATTCAAACTGTTGAGGCATTGTTTGCAACAGATGTCACCTCAAAAATGTGCTCTAGTTCGAATAATTAATGATAGATGCAACAAAAAAAATTTAATAAAAAATCGTAATATATGGATTTTATTGCCCCATAAATTGCACAATATTCGTATATTTATTGCGAATAAAATTTTTATGTTGTTTTACATTAGTCTGTTTGGAAATATTATTTAATATCACTTTTGCGTATATTTCAACCACAGTGTGAATTCCCAATGCTTTTCCGCTCTGAACCAAGAGCGCTAGCGTTAATATTGGAACCAACACGGAGTTGGCTACTAGCAGTCCATATGTAATATGTCAATGGTACTAGCATTCACGAAGAAAAGTGTAACCTAGCTGAAAATAGTGCGAATTAATTTGTAGACCAAGAAAATTGATCCTGGTCAAAAGCAAGATCTCGTATTGTTGTTGTGATTAAGGTAAACAAGTGATCTGTATGGAAATGGAGTAATAATAAAATGCGGCTATATAAACACAATTTCATCTACTAAAGTTCGAAAATAAATATTTAACCGATTCCCTCCAAAGCAGTACCAATTGATTTGTTTTGGTTTATTGTGTAATACTTTGCCGTTTTAGAGATATTTAGAAAAGAAATGCTATGTAAAAAGCTTTGTTTGATTTGAATGCAATATTTTTTTTCTAATTATAAAATTGGATTAGCTTTATACAAAAATATTATTTAACATAAAAACATGAAAACATGAAACTACTACTTCTTCGGCACTGCGGTTATTGACATGGACTGAGCTCAGGTCAACTTTCGAAAAGACTGATAGATAAACAAAAAACTTCGTCTTCGGATGAAGACAACAACAATGCAGTGCATATTTTGAACAAATGACTGAAATCCTTATGTTTAAGGATACTGTATTTTTGTTTGCATTTTTCCTTCATCATTATTACTTCCTTTTCTTTCTTATTTTATTTGCCTGTCAAATAATATTTCAGAAGAAAACAAAAAAAGTTGGAAATCTCGATTGCTTTGTATGATATCCTATGATATTTTCTTAGTCCTATTGAAGTGATGTTACTTTGTGTTTTCAACAAACTCACCTAAAAATAAGCTTGGATACGAGTAGATAGATATAAGTACAAATATAAAGGATCTTTCATTAAAAGCTTTTATTTAAAATTTTGCAGTATTTCTAATATTTCAAACTGTCATTCCTTAACAGCTCTCAACTAAAAACTATACCCTTCAAGAAAATGGAACAATATACGCGTAAGTAGTGCACAGAAATTTTGAAAATTCACTACAAAAATTGTAAAAATTTCGCGAAGACATTTTGTAACGTTCGAACTTTGTTCAGTCGCTATGAAGCACTTAAAATTTTCTCGCCCAGCTTCTGTAAACCTATTAATAAACATTGCTACTGTGAATGAATGTGCAGCTCAAGTTTGCCAATTAAAAGACGTTTGCCACAATGACGCATATCCCAAACCAGCCTACAGAGCATTTTGCATAAGAATCTTGGAATACATACTTACAAAGTTCAGCTGACTCAAGAATTGAAGACAGAGGATCATGAACAAGCCCGTACATTCGCTGATTGCAGGCAGATGCTAATTTTTTCAAGAAAATAATCGAGAGCGACGAGGTCCATTTTCACCTGCAATGCTTCGGTAATAAGCAGAACTGCTACATCTAGTGTCAATGTAGATGGCGATATTCTTATCGGATATTGATCCCATCTCAAGTAATTCCGCAGCTTTGAGTACAGGTAGAATCTCAGTTTGGAATACACTGAGTATTCTCTCTCTCGAGTGTACGAGTATACCCAACCCCTTTCCCTCACCAGTTTTGGAACCGTCTGTGTATATTGCTATTTCATAGTGAAAAGAGACTACATTCCATTGCCAACCCTCCCTAACAGGGTACATTACATCGCATGGTGTGTCGAAGCCGATGAGGGTATCGCCCTATTTGTCAGGGATAATGGGGAATGATTCCTTAAGAATGGAGCCAAGCACCACATTACTGGTTTTAAAGAACCCTACCCTACACATTTAGGTAATATAACTACTATACATACGAGTACTGTAATATTTAGTGTTAATGTAATGAAAACCGAAAAATGTATCTGTCCGCCTGTTTGTAGGCTAAACGACAGTTTTTAGCGCGAAATTGATGTTTTGAATCTGATGCCAACATCGATAGTACATTATTTAGAGCTTTCGTACCTTTAGCTATAAAAAGCCAAACCTGTAGAACGACAAATGGAGCGAGTCATAGCTGCGCATTCCAAAATTCTGTATGAATAAAATTCTCTAAATTCTGTATTTTAAGATTCTGTTTTTTTTTTAATCTGCAATATTATAATTAAATGTCAGCTTTGCTCGAAAAGACCTTAACGACTTGGTTCAAAATCAGTTTACGTTAATTAAATACAATAAATTCGTGGATCGATCTTTTACCAAATAACCGTATATTAGCGCTGCTTATCGAAGGTTTTGTTAACTTACTCCACTCTTTTTAATATCATATGTTCATAATACAGCCACGGGTGACGTTGTTTATAAAATAATCAAAATAAATGAATTGATTTGTGACGGATATTTAAAAAAAAAAAGGAAAATGTTGGTGTATTATTTAAGAAAAAGTGAATAAAAACGTGCGCACTTTTTTATATTATCAAGAGTTTAAACGTAGACTTTTTTTGAGGCCACCGTGGCGCAAGTGGTTAGTGTGTCGAACCACTACGCGTGAGGTTCCAAGATCGAATCCCAGAAAACACCAAAATGTTTCTTTCACGGTCCCACCTCTCGCGAACGTCTGAAAAACATCCGAGATTATTGTTGTCACGAGAAAGCTTCTCAAAATAAAATGCCCTTCGGATGCGGCATTAAACTGTAGGTCCATTCCATTCGTGTGGAAACTATAACGCGCACAACACGAGTGGTTGCGAGAAGCTAGGCCCAGGCACATAAAGAACTGTTGCGCCAAATATTTATTTATTTATATATTTTTAAATGTAGAATTTTGGATATAGAATTTTGAACAAACCCAAGTTTTAACTTTAACCCCATCCCAATACTAGGGTATACAAACTTCGGCCCGATGCAGCACAAATATGCTACTGAGGTTCTTTGCTCATTTCGGATGAGGACCAGTTCAAAATATAGACGGAGCATTTTGCTATGGTTTTACTTCCTGTATTCGCTAGCGATATGCTCCCAAATCAGATTGAAGTGCCCGAGGCAAGAAATGCCCGAATATTCACCACAACCCCCCGTACGGATGAGACCACTATCGCAATCAAAAAAGCAGTAAGACGGTAGGACTTTGTGGTATTCCCGCCGACCTCTTAGGAGCAGCCCTGGCAACAGCGGCTGAGCTGCTGTTTCCACTTGTAGAGAGAGGTTGGGAAGCTGAGAATTTTCCTAACGAGTGAAGGAAGGGAATGATCGTCAAGCTTCCTAAGAAAGGATATTTAATGGATCGCGAAAACTGGAGGGGTATCTACATGCTGCCTATTGTAGCTAAGTTCATAGCTGAAATCATCCTGGAGCGAATCAAATAACATCTCGAATACACACTCGATGCCAAACAAGCAGATTTCCGATCTAGATCCACCTATGTATGTCGACCATATCAATAGTATCAACAGGGAGTTTATTTACCGTACCTTACGCGGAAGAGGTATTCCACACAAATAAGTTAATATTATCAAGGCTGCATATAATGGGAGCAAATGTCTCTTTCTGCACAGAGGAAGGATGTCTGAGGAAGTTAAGGTTCAAAGTGGGGTACGACAAGGCTGCATTCTTTCACCAATGCTATTCATAATGATTATTAACGATATGATTCGTGCAGATCTGTCGCCGGGAAACGGAGGAATTCGATGGGCTCTTACATCCCAACTGAAAAATCTTGATTACGCGGACGATGCACATATGTTGACTCTCTCACAAAATTATAGAGCTCTACAAAATCACAGCGAATATGGAGAGGGAGGAAAGCATCGTGCGTCGGGTGGAAAATTAATACGACAAAAACTAAAATTATCAGCCTTAGAACAAACTCATCAACTCAAATATGCATTGTTGGACAACCGGTAGAGAGAGTAGATGAGAAATCTGCAAACGTTCGTTAACAGTTGCCGGCACAACATCTCAAAGATTTTCTGGCCCAACTGTGTCTGTAACGAACAACCATCCAATGACGGAACTGGCAATGGATTAGTCACACGTTTCGAAAAGGTGACAGTTCCATAGCTAACTATGCTACGCAATGGAGCCAGTTAACGAAGAATAGCGGGATACCTGGCGGCCCGAAGAGCTATGACGGCTGGGGAAAAGTTGGGGAGAGTTCAAGCAGATTGTTGGAAACCATATACGATGGCGCGTAGGCGTAGTAGAAGCCCTGAGACCCACAAAGTGATACAGGATACAAGTAACTCACCTTTAGAAGGATTTTTCTAAGAAAAAAGGGAAATCCTTATACAAAAATTTCTGCAAATGCTTCAACGATTAAGATTAAAATAAATTATGAATTAATAGAGATACGATTTCAAATGTGGAAATGTATTATAAAAAGCAGATATTCTACAAATTAATTTATTATTGTTCTATTGCTATTTATTTCTTATTTTCTACTTCAAATTAAGAATTACAATTTTAGCTCTTAAAGAAAGACTCATGGAGACAGAGTTTTCGAGTCGTGAACGCAGCGAGCGGTTCACGTTTTAAAGGTCATCAAATACATAAAATGTAATATTTATGCGAAAGTATACAATTATGCAAACAACATATAAATGAAAATAATATTTTAAAATGAAATTTGTATAAGCAGGTCCGGGGAAGTGAATGAATGTAAATTAAAAAATTTGAAATAATCTTCTAACTGGCCTTACAAAAACCGAAATGACTTTCAGTTTAGCTAAGCAAACAAATATTTTTGCTTGAAACGTTTTTAAGGACTCTTAACTTGGTTTAAAAGATTCAAATAAGCTTCAAGCTTAGCTAATTCAAAATATTAAGAGCAAAGATAAAAAATATAATTGCAATAGATCCGAAATAAAATAATAGAATGAGTTAGAAGTAGGATAAAAAAATCTACGTGAGTATTGCGGTACTGCATTGCGTGTGTAAGATTTCGAACTGCTGCAACCATTTAAAATTTAAATAATTCCTCGTACCATAAAAAACTTCTGGCAAAGTACTTACAGTCTAAACTTTTTCTGTAGGATTGGGTACAATGCTAAAAAAACGAAAACATCATCGTTTTGATTAAGGTTAGTAGCTACAAACTGAGTTAATATCTAACCGATGAGCTCTATAATTGAGTTCCGGCAATTCACGGCAACCGTGCATTCATGAATGACCTGGATACCTGATTGAGCTGTCTGAAAATCAGTCTAGACTGCGACTGTCGCTCCCGATTTAAACATATTTAATAAAAATTACTGCGCCATTCGTAAGAGTGACGAGATTATACGTAAGGTAGATCACACTACTCTTTGAAAAGCAACAATAAGTTATTAGTGAAACAAATTTGTTGAAGTAGCATAAACAGCCATTAACTAGGTTTTACATTAAACGGCTTACAGTTTTTGTAGGATAATAGTTTTACCGACGACTTTTTAAGACGTAATGTTTTTACGCTTAAAGATCCCTTATCTAAAGAGATATGGCAAAGTGAACGAATTGTTACTGTTCTTTCTGCAGATTGCGAAGAATAGTCTTCTGAAGGCCCATTCACAACTCAACGAGCTGCGAATCATTGATATACTATATATGGACTGCTGGTAGCCAACTTCGCGTTGGTTCCAACATTAGCGCTAGCTCTCTTGGTTCGGAGCGGTACAAAATTGAAACTAACATTGGTTTCAATTTTCTTTGGATGCAGTTGGATGTGCAAAGACAATGTTTTCATTGATATATTACATAAACAATGGATTCGATATAAATATACGAATATTGTACAATTTAGGGGCAGTCAAATGCATATATAACGATTTTTTATTCAAATGTTGTTGGGTCCATCTATCGGTAATTATTTGAACTTGCACATTTTCGCGGTGACATCTGCTGCAAACAAGTATAAGACATTAAGCAAATTAAACACTAGCTCGTAGGACGGCCAGTCTGATCCTATATTAGCTATGAGCTCTCACCTCATTGGTGGCCTCTATTAGAAATGTAGTTGCTGTCAAAAAACTACAACGCCTCATCACCAAAGACTGATTTGGAAAGTGCTATCCCTTTCTTGTTTTGACTATTAAGCCTCATACAAAATCGTATGTAAAAACAAAATTCTGAACTTGCAACTTTATGCTACTAATCTGAAGGCAAATGCTTAAGGGAGAATTCGCTTTACGTGGTAGAATTTCCATTTCTCTATCTGGCAGTTCACAAAAGTTCTCCACAGTGGAAAGGTAATGTGACTTTACTCACTGTTCTTGGAAATGTGAGAATTTGAACATTTTTCGTCAATCGTCTTACTTTTCCTGCATATTACCCACTACCACGTAGCGTCCTCTTTTAGTTTTAAATTACTTGTTTGCTTTTACGGACTGAAGCGTCGATGTTGTTCAACCAATTTCTTCCTTGGCTGCATAAATTGTTGCCAATATGCCTCGCAAACTTTTTAAGTCTAAAATATTTGACCTCTCAACTTATATTAAAGAAAGTCCATACGTAATCGAATTAGTAGTGCCTTTCAGGTGTAATCTTGTACATTCGTCGGCAATCAATGTATTGCCTGCACATAACCACCTGCCATTCCGTTTGTTTTTAGCTTTAAGTTACTTGTTTGCTTCATCATCGTGGTGTAGGGGACTAGTACAGGTCAATGATTCTAGGATATCATTCCCTAACTGAGGCATAAGGCTAAATTGTAGTCGACCTTCACCCTTCCCCCCTCTCATCATGACCCCATGGTGCTACACGACCTGAGCCGAGTATCAGCCTGGCTGAGAGCCCACCTAAAAAAAAAACTAGGTCAGTCGCGAACGGAATATCCGGATACTTGATGACCTCCGGATTAGCTGTGCAGGTTGACATTCCATTCTCCACGACTTGTGGGTTTAAAACGTGAATAACAACAAAAGGTAAAAGAAGGCGGTCGTCTTGAAAAACAGTCTTCTAATGCACTGATACTGCAATTCCTGCTAGCGCATTGACTTTGAAGCCTAGAACTAGCTACACGAGCAGAAAAACGTCGCTCCCAGGATTGCTGAACACGTCTCTGTAACACTGGCGGATAAGACAAATTTACATACCGCATTTTTAAAGCGCAAAATACTGCCTAGAACATTTTAGGAAAATTTAGTAAATGCGAAAATGTTTATGAAACTTTTTTTACCTGTAGACATCCCTTTGTCCCTTTAAAATGAGCAGTATCACCTCCTATATATAATTATTTATTGGTTTAGTGTACAACTCATACATACAATATATAATTTCATTGATTTTTATTAACTAATTCATTAATTTTATGAAATCCATTCATTTATTTTTGGGCCGAGTCCTTTAGACGGAAATTCAATGAACTAATTTCAGGGAACTTTTTCATAAACGTATGAACAATAAATCATCAACTTATGGTAGTTTTGTTTTATTTTATTTGAAATCAACGATAAGGATATTTAGCTCTATGAACAGTTTCACACAAAGTTAAAACTATATATAGGGTAATGAAAACTTTTATAATGACTCTGTATGAACTTGATTCCTATAAACAAAATCACACAGTTCATAGATTTGCGATTGTGAATTGTTCCGTGCCATTAACGGCCAAGTACATATTTTGACATCACCTTGTGTAACACAGGGTTGGGCGAATTGGTAAAGTATTGTACAACCACCCCAGCTCAATAGGGAGGTCCCAAGTTCACACACGAGTACATACATATTAAGTGTTATGTTGCAGTGTAAAGTGTAGAAGTGAGAAGTAATGCAAATTAATGTTCGTATTTTCAATAATTTTCCTAAGTTTTTTTTTTTCAAATATGAACTTAAAACATGAAAGAAACTTAATGATAGGTACAGAATTAAAGTATTTCAAATGAGCATGATCGAATATAGCTTATATACATAATACATATTATAAAACAAATTTAAGTACAATACATGTATAACTCACATTTGATGGTTTTCTTAGGGCTTCCTTTTTGTGGGCTACCCTTCTGCGGACTTCCATGCCTAGAAGTCGCGCTCTTCTTAGGGCTTCCGCGTTGTGATTCTGATTCTCTAGATTTTGGAATGGCTGGCATTAACTTCTCCCGTGTTGGAGAAGGTAATAAAGCACCTTCTTCTATATCTTCATTGAAAGAAATTGAAAATATTTCAGAAACAGGCTAACCTTAAGATTTGACTCACCTTGACCAGTTGTCCTTTCTAAGTGATGGCGAATACTACTATAACGAGCTGGCAGTGAAGATTCATCTTTGTTATCAATCAAATGTGCTTGTCCAGGAACTCTAGGTTTGTTAATTGATTTTAACGGAATAAATTTCTTATTATTCTCCTGTTCCTTTTCTTCTTTGGTAATAGGCCTGTGTTTAACAAAAAAAAGAAATAGATATTAATATACATGAAACGATTTCTAATGGAGCGATTTTCTTTTAATGAAGTCAATTTCGGGGGCTTGGAAATATTACTCTAGTAAATAAAACAAAATTTTATAGACATTTAATAGCCTTGCGCTGCTGCATTGAAGACTGAAAGATGCCATGATCCAAGGCATAAAGGCATTTTTTAAAATGCCACCATAGGCCCCTTGATTCGACATATCTTTCAGTATCGCCTGTAGAGAAAAATATGTTTGGATACTGCATGTAGTAAACAATGTTAGAGACGACACATTCTCCGAATCTCGTTTCTGTACAACTTGCCTGTGTTCGTGGAGCAGTACCAAATTCCTACAGTGAAAGAATTGATACACACTCTATATTTTTCTAAAATTTACCCTTCTGGTGATTATTTGCACGTCGAACTCGACTCGACTAAAAGTCGAAGAGTATTACGGTTGTCTATACCCCACAGGGTTGACGTTTGGAGTTGCCAGGGCATCGGCTATTTTCCAGCGGTTGCTAGAGTAAGTAATTTCTGATATTCTGAATTGTATTAACTACCTGGATGAAAATAAATAATTCACTGAAAGAAATTTACCAACAGCTGCAGGCAAATGGATTAGTGTGTAATAGACGTAAGTGCTACTTTTTCCAACCTCGAATAAATTATAGTGGACATACTATTGGTTCATCCATTATAACTCCTTATGAGTGTCAGTGCTATTAAATGGTTGTAAGGACCTTCCAACCTAAAGGAATTGCAAGCTTTTTCTGGCAAAATTAATTATTATAACAAATTTTTTAAAAAATGTGTCGCAAACAGCTACCACGCTTAATCGACTACGTCAGCAGAATATGCTATATGTACAATATTATACATACTCGTATGTGGAAATAAGCAAGAGCATGCCCTCCAAACGTTGTAGATCCAGTAAGTAGATGCAACTGTACTGTCATATTTAAATGATGATTAACACATTGTCCTAGCCACTGACTCCTCTTCCCATGACATTGGAGCAGTAGTTTCACACATAATTATAAATAAATAGATAGATAGATAGATAGATAGATACAATTTTATTTCATATATATATTGATGGTTCCGACATTCCAATAGCTCACGCTTCGAAGATATAAGACGTCTAGCAGCAACGTTTTAGCCAAATAGAGAAAAAAAACGCTCGCTTTGTCACACTCGAAAATGAAACCAATACTATCTTTCAAGCAGAGCTCCATGCGGTAGAACTATGCATCCGGGAATGCCTGCGGAGAAAAATACACCGGAACTTGCATCTATTATATTTATATCTAGTCAGAAAGTCATGCAGCACTAAAGGCCCTTAATTCCTATAGCGTAGGGTCAAGGCTCGTGTGGGACTGTCTCGACCTCCTTGACATCATATCATCCACAAATCAGGTTACTATAACATGAATTCTGAGACACGAAGGCTTTAGGTAGAAGGAATGAGCAGACTATCTGGCGAGGAGAGGCACTGGAGGCGCTACTCGTCAGCCATGGACCCTACTTCGGGGTACCATGCAGTGATATCCACTATACAATTACATATTGATAATCTAAAGGACTCTCCGAATACTAACCCAACTAAAGGGGCCTAAGACAAGCGTGAACGTTCATAAAACCCAACAAAATTAGACCAGACAAGCTAGCTCTTTAGCCCCAGCGGGGAACAGCAATCATCAGCCACCCAAGTATAAAGGAAAAACGAATTACATCGAAGTTTTCCCAACCACTGCACCAAAGAAAGGTTCCTGCCTGGTAGTACAATGGACTAGAGAAGTCTGAGTGCTTTGGGATTTGGGTTTCCTTTAAAAAAAAAAAAAGCAAGCTACGTGAACTCAGCAAAGAGGATTTGCGAGCTCTAACGGGCTATCTATCAGATACAGCCATGTGCAGACTGCAAGGAACAAAGAGACAGAGCAAAACACATTCTTTGTGAATGCCCGGGGACCGTAAAGAAACAGTTACTCCATCTAACGCGGGACTCGATGGGCCTGGTGGATACCTGGAACCTGGAAGCCAAGCCATTAGTGAGGTTTATCAGAAGCCTCAATTTTGCTTCTGGTTAACCATTGGGCCAGCACAATAAAACTTATAGGTCGCAGTGCACTTGGACCCCAAAGATCGTATCGTATCGTATACGGTCATCGATTTATTTTGTACACAGACTACAAACCTTTAGTGACCATATTGAGTCCCTCCGAAAACCTACCTTTACTATCAGCACAGCGATTCGAGATTCATTCGGAACGGATAAGTCCTCTACCGCAGTTTCTTCATACCAGGAGGAACTAGGCAAGCTCAACAACGTTCTTTCTTCTATCTTTAACTCAGGTTTCATCGAATCGTGAAATTTAACCACACGGAAGGCAGGCAGTCACACGCCATGGTGGCAAAACTCAACAGTCCCCGGTGAAAAGCAGAAAAACTTTAAATAGAGCCAAGTTAATGCGGTACCCCTGCACTGAGAGATCCATAAGGATAAATTACGCGTCTCAATCAGACTGAGTAAATCCCTCTCCAAAACACCAATGATATGATCAAGTGTCTTGATTAATTCCTGCAAATACTGAGCTGATTCTGATTCTTGTTCAATTTGCCATTTGTTAATGGACACTCACTTCCCCGACTGCACTCCATCACCGATAAATCAGTCAAACATACCCCCAGGACCGGAGTATGTTGTACTCCCGCCAACTTCTCCCAACCCAATCTTTTAAGAGAAGTTGGAGTCAGCGGGCGGTGAACACATTCGAACCATTACCTACAGGACCGAAGAGAATTGTTCATAAGGTGGAACCTGTACTTTATTTTGGTGGGCTGGCGAGCTTGGCCGGCTGATTCATCCGCGTTCCCCGTTCCTTACCACTGAGCGTCAATTTTTCACTAACTACATTCGTTTCAGCTCATAATGATGCTAAAACTGATACAGATTAATCTCCACCATTCTTCCTTAGCATCCGCTAACCTGTTACTTCGCCTCAGTGAACGAGGCTTTGACATCGCCCTGATCCAAGAACCTTGGATAAGAGATGACACCGTCATAGAATTGAGGGTCCCAGGATATACGCTATACCACGCGAGAATGTAGATAGAACCCGAGCTTGCATTCTTGCTAAAACCTCCTTAAACTTAACTTTTCTTCCCCACCATAGCACAAGAGACCTAGCAGTAACACTGCTTAAATCAAAAAACACCACCATCTGGATGGCGTCAGGATACCTACCCTATGAAGACCCCGAGTCTGCTCCATCCAAGGAAGTGAAAGAAGTGATAGATGAAGCAAGGAGGAGAAGAGAAGCAAGGAGGAGAAGAGAAGCCATCTTATTGGGGTGCGACACCAACATTTGGAAGGAGAATGTCGTCGAACGGGCCAGGAAATCGCTGGCCGCTCTATACATCTGCAAGAAAGCAGTAGGCTCCACCTGGGGCCTTAAACCAAGCATCATGCACTGGCTATACACGTCGGTCATAAAACCGATTCTCATGTATGGAGTATTGGTATGGTGGCCCGTCTTGGAGAAGAAATCCAACCTATCCATAATGGAAAAAACTCAGCGAGTTGCATGTCTCAGTATTACCGGTGCACTGAGAACTTCTCCCACAGCGGCGCTCCAAACCATGCTCCACCTGCTTCCGATTGACATCGTCAGTAAGCAATTGGCTGTCAGCTCGGCAATAAGACTGAGAGGGTCCAGGCAGTGAAAGGAGCAACACACGGGACATGCCAATATACTTTCGATGCACCGTCATCTTCCCAATTCCACTAACCATCTGCCCACTGAATATGATTCTAACAAGGGCCACACGCACTCAATACCGGACAGAAGTGAGTGGACGAAACGCAATGTCCTTTACAACGAATCGCTGTCAGTCTTCACGGACGCGCCCAAAACCAAGGACGGAGTCGGTGCCGGAATTTTCTCAGAAGATCTGGACATACACCTCTCTTTTAACCTTCCAGACTACTGCAGCGTTTTTCAAGCCGAAATCACCGCAGTTCGCAAAGCTGCTGACTGGCTGGCGGCTAGCACACTATCCACACCTGATATTGTTATTTATGTCGACAGTCAGGCAGCCATCAAATCCCTCGCATCCAGCACTACGAGATCTAAGGCAGTGAAAGACTGTCGCATATCTCTTAACGAGATAGCTGGTCAGTACAACCTCACCCTTTGCTGGGTATCAGGTCACTGTGACATACCGGGGAATTGTGCAGCCGACGAACTAGCACGACAAGGCTCCTCTGGTACAGATAGCATAAGCATCACCGACATCGAAGCGCCAGCGTCTTATGTTAAGTAGCTTATTCAAATTGATGCCGAGAAAGTAGCCAATCATCGATGGCAACATCTAGACCAATATCATACCGCCAGACAGCTCTGACCGATACTCAATAAATCCAGGTCCATCGGACTCTTGAAGCACAAGAGAGGAACCCTCTCAAAAATAACAAATGTCTTCACTGGACACTGCATCATAGGAAGACATGCCCAGAGATTAGGTATCCCTCATAACGACTTCTGCAGAAGCTGCAGAGATGAAGAGGAAGAAGAGACCATCAGTCATCTCCTGTGCGCCTGCCCTGCGCTCGCCAACATCAGGAAGGCCACTCTGGGTGAATACTTCTACAATGATCTTAATGATCTCGGCAACGCCTGCACGGCTAAAATTCTAGACTTCATTCAACGAAGCAAATGGTTCCAAGAGTAAGAGGGTGATCCACCCGCCTTACATATCGGCAGTACAATGGACCTGCTTTCTGGCCTAAGTACATCCTCATCGAGGGCCGATCCTAACCTAACCTTACCTATCACAGAATTGCGGAAATATGTACATGGCATCTCAAAAGCTACAGTATGCAGTTCTGTGAACCGCGTTTGCACAGCAATTGTTGATTACTATGGTCCCATGCTTTATATTTAGCTAAGCAATGTTCCGAATATATTTTCAATCCTTATTACCTAAAGCACCCCGAGATCCGAGGGTATTTAAAATATTTTTCCATTCACTTGTTTTGTCATCGTGCATCAATTTGTCATTAAATTTTTCAAATAAAATCTCCCTTTTAGTCTTAATTTTCCCTCATTAGTAACATTTTGATTGGTTTGTCCATTATGACTTATTTCCACGAGCTCCAACAAATTTGTGAGAAAACGCTTGTAGTTTACAAGTTAAGAAAAAACTTGGTGAAATAGTTAATTGCAGCACTTGTTATTCGCACAAGTTTTGTCCTATATTTTTTTTTACAATAAAAATTTGTAAAGCATTTATTCGCGCTTTGTGAACCCAAAATCAGTTTTACAAATTTGCAATCGCGAATCACGAGTACAAATTTGTGCTTGTAATTTATAGTTGGTGAAAAAGGCCCCAGAATGACGGAATACTTCTACAATCAGGGGCTTATTTCACCAAATTACAAATTGTGAATTACGAGTGTTTTTTCACAAAATTTGTAGAAAAAGTGGCAAATTTGGTTTCACCATATTTATGCTCCACAAATTTTTAGTTGTGTTTCACAAGAAATAATTTGTGGGAATTTTCCGCGTTTTGTTTCACCAAAAACAATTTATTGATGTAGTTTACATGTCACTCGCAAGTTTTGTATGATTTGTGAAAATTGTTCACACGACCAAAGACGTCTGTAATTTTAACTACAAATTTTGTTTTGCATCAAAAAGTGATCGGAATATGGCTTTGCGGCGTAGGCACAGCAAATGATAGAAGTAATAACGATGAAATTGTTCTAAATGTCAGAAGAAAATTATACTATCCGTATTTTTCTCTCAGCCGCTGCAAAGCGAAAGAAATCATTTTGGTTTGTGAGAAACAAATTTGTCACACAACTGAAAAAAAAGTGCATTATCCCCAAGGCTCATGTTTGGGGACCTGCATTGCGATTGATCGGGAAACTACTGATTGCCCAAAACTTGGCTTGGGCCAGTAGCGTAACAATCAAGTTCGTGATGAAGTGCTTACTCTACCTCCTAGTGGTGGTCCCCGAGCAGCTATACGTATAAACCCTTATACGTGTAGGCTAAAGTTGTAAGTGCGGGTTGTCTGTGGCCTTGATTCTAGTTTAGGTAACGTGGGCCAACAACCTGCGTTACTGAAAACCGACCGCTACAGAAACCGACACTACGCCTCGGATAAGGAATTATAACATGTTGACGGCTTTTGGCTATTGTACCCGGACAAAAATAAGTTTCTGGAATGTAAAGACGCTCCTCGACTCGGGAAGCGAAGGTCATTACAATGCCAGATTCATCCAATTGGAAAGGAATTTATGCAATATAAACTGGACATTTTGGGGGTAAGTGAAATAAGATGGTTAGAAGCGGGCGAGTACCAGTCTCCAACGCGTAACACTGTACTACTCTATTCTGGAAGACCATCCGGAAGACCGCGGGAATATGGAATCGGACTAATGCTAACAACAACAGCACGCAAGGGCCTAATTTCCTGGCAGCCTCATTGTGATAGGATTATGACGGCCAGATTTCGGACTAGAGTACGACGCGTCACCATCATACAGTGTTACGCCCCAACGAATAGTTCGTCTGAGGAAAAGGAGAGCTTCTACAATCTCTTTAGTGCCGTCTTCAACACAACACCAAATGGAGACATTGTCATAGTGATGGGGGATTTAAATGCCGAGGTAGGCAACGACAACGAAGGGCTCAAACATGTAATCGGGAAGCAATGACAACGGCGAAAGGTTTGTGGATTTCTGTAATGCTTACCGCCTTGTGATAGGTGGCGCCATGTTTGAGCACAAGACCTGCCACAAAGTCAGCTGGGTTTCCAACGACAGGCAAGCAACCTCCAACCAAATTAACCATTTTGCCATCAGCCGCCGCTTAAGAAGTAGTCTCCTGGACGTCCGAAACAGGCGAGGGGCAGATGTGGGGATAATACTTGATCAACATCTTATGATAGCTACTCTCCAACTACGCACTGCTGCAGTTCGAAAATCCCACGACAACACAAGAATGCCCAGGTTCAACATCGATAGACTTAGTGATCCCTCAGTGCGCCAACAATTAAGGGAGCACTTATCGCAAGGTGTGTAATCAATCAGCAGCTCAATGCCCGCAACCATCCAAGAGCATTGGTGTGCTGTGAAAAATGTTTTTACTTCTGGTGCTGAAAGAATTGTCGGTCGATCGCAGGGAAGACATAGGATGTGGCTTCCCGAGGATACCTGGAGACGAATTGTCGAACGATCTCAGCTGAAAGCTCGCGTTGTAGCTACCCCAGCAGCAGGGAGAAGCGAGCTAGAGTCCCTATATCGCATGAAGATGAGAAAAGTTCAGCGTAGCGTGCGACGTGACAAGCGCAACTACATCAACGCGCTGGCCACAGAAGCAGAAGAAGCTGCACGGAGGTGCGACAGCAGGACCGTCTACAGAATCACCAAAGAGCTGACAGGTGGTCGCAGCTCCAGCCAACACCAAGTAAAAAGCCGGCTGCTTGCTCATTTCGGATGAGGACCAGCTCAAGAGATGGAAAGAACATTTTGCTATGGTTTTGAATGACGTATTCGCTAGCGATATGCTCCCAAATCAGACTGAGATGCCCGAGGTGAGAAGTTCCCGAATACGCACCACGACTCCCAGTAATGACGAGATCACTACCGCGATCAAGGCACTCAAAACCAACAAGGCGGTAGGACTTGACGGTATTCCAGCAGAGCTCTTACGAGCAGCACCAACAACATCGGCTGCAAGCTTCCTAAGAAAGGAAATTTATGGAGTGCGGAAACTGGAGGGGTATCTGCGTGCTGTCTGCCATAGCTAAGATAATGGCTAAAATCATTCTTGAACGAATCAAACAATATCTCGAAGACACACTTGATGCCGAACAAGCAGGTTTCTGCTTTGGATGCTCCTGTACCGACCACATCAAAACCCTGCGGATTATCATCGAACAGTGCGTTGAATATCGATCGCCACTCCACCTGCTATTCATCGATTTTGAGAAGGCGTTCGATAGTGTCAACAGGGAGTTTATTTGGCGTGCCTTAGGCAGGAGAGGTATCCCCAATAAACTAATTGCTATTATCAAAGCTACATATGAAGGCTCCAAATGTCACGTTCTGCACATGAGGAGGTTGTCTGAGGAATTTGAGATCCAAAGTGGGGTAAGACAAGGCTGTATCATTTCACCAACATTATTCCTATTGGTGATTAGCGATGTGCTTCATGCAGCTTTGTCGACGGGAAACGGAGGAATTCGATGTACTCTTACATCTCAACTGAAACATCTTGACTACGCTGACGATGTGTGCTTACTCTCCCACAGAATTATGGACCTCCACCAAATGCCAGCAGATGTGGAGAGGGAGGCAGGCGTCGTCGGGCTGAAAATTAATACGACAAAAACTAAAATTATCAGCCTTGGAACTAACTCATCGGTTCAAATATGCATTGCTGGACAACCGGTAGAGAGAGTAGAGGATTTCCAGTATCTTGGGAGTATTGTCTCGACCGATGGTGGAACCGAACTGGATATAGCCAACAGGATCGCCAAAGCAAAGTCCGCGTTCGGGATGTTGCCCAAAATATGGCGAAGCAATGCAATCAGTTTGAACACCAAGAAAAGATTGTTCCGCTCCAACGTTGAATCCTTGCTGTTATATGGTTGCAGCACGTGGAGAATGACAACTACTATCACCAGAAAGCTGCAAACGTTCTTTAATAGTTGCCTGTGCAATATCTTAAGGGTTTTCTGGCCCACTCGTATCTCTAACGAAGACCTTTACGAGAGAACGGGTTATCAACCAATAGGCACAAACATCCAACGACGGAAGTGGCAGTGGATTGCTCACACATTTCGTAAGGGTGACAGTTCCATAGCGAACCATGTTATGCAATGGAACCCTTTAACTCGGGATGGCGGTCCAAGGAAAACATGGCGCAGAACAGTCGTTGTTGGGGAGAACTCAGACACATTGCCAGAAACCGTACACGATGGCGCGTAGGCGTAGTAGAGACCCTAGGACCCACAAGGGAATACAGGACATAACGAACGAAGGCTCATGTTTTACATTGGACTGGTAATAGTAGACAGTATTGCGGAATTGCAGCCATGCATGGAATATATAAATCGAGCTTATGCAGATGTGTCTGTCGTTATTGTTAACTTACTGTTTGAAAATGCCGCACAAAACCAATTTTTTTAGCATTATTAAGCTTAAGTTAAAAAATAAAAACATTAAAACAATAAAGGACTATCTGAATCACCCGGCAAATTTCTTGAAATAATTCATTTCATTTGCGGTCTCCATTGGAAATTTCGATTGTTTGACACATTTCTTGCAATGAATTATTGCCAGTGGAGGCTAGGGGTAACATCGCTCATTACTCCTTCACAAGAAAGTCTTTTGTCGACACCCCAACTATTCTGATTACATCATCGTCGCCAGTTGTTTTTCTCGATTCAAACTCAACTGCCTTCTGCGTCTCCGAAAATTATATTTATTTTCTTTTGTGGTGAAATAAACAAGAATAGGTTACTTTAACGGAAAGTCTTTTATTGCAACCCCATACATCTTCCAATACCGGAAGAAACACATATAGATTTCGCGGACAACATTGCTCGTTGTGGCTCCCAAGTTACTGGAAGAGGTGGAAGATATATGTACATAAATAATTCCACAATAAGGATCGTACGGAAATGGTTGAACTTGGCTGACCTCGGCTGACCTCGGCTGGCCTCACGCCGGCAAAACACAGAATAGAAGGAAGATGGAAACAGTCAACATTACTGTGGGTGGCCACACATAAAATACATCGGAGTTGTGCAAAATACGAGGTTCTCTTTCAAAAAACACCTCAAGTTCATGAATCACAAGGCAGCGAACGCCAGCGCTACTTTCGCACAAATCATGCCCACCACAGGAGGCCCACGGCACAGTCGAAACTATTTTCGGTCGGAGTAATATCGTCACTGCGGTGAGGTTGCATACTAGAAAACACCAAAAATTGTTTGCCCGGTCCTATCTCTTGCGAACGTTTTACATCCCAGAGTACTGTTGTCACGAGAAAGCTTCTCAAAAACAAAAAATGCCATTGGGATACGGCACAAAACTGTAGGTTATTCCATTGGTGCAAAAAAATACAACGAGTGATTGCGAGAAGCTAGGGCTAGGCACTGAATAAGCTGGTGCGCCAAGTTTATATTATTATTATATCATCCATAATCCTCTACGCCGCACCAATCTGGGCGAGATTCATTCCGGTTAGAGCAAACAGGATTAATACTGCCTCAGAGGATCGAATTTGCACAAAAAGAGTGTGCTACGCATACCGTACCACCTCCAGTGATGCAGGCTGTGCGATAACAAAAATGCTACCAAAAGACATCCTGGCAGAGGAGCAGCGATAACACTACGAGCTGAAGTACTCAGAACGAGAGCATAACTCCCCAATCGGCAATGCCAGGCAGATGTCATTAAGGATTCATAGAATAGGAGACTGGCAAGAACACTTGAATATCTGCGGGAAAAACTATGCGTGTCACTAACCCGCGAAACATAGTTGATGAACTGCTTAATAGTCAAAAGGCTTGGGATGCAGTGGCTGAAAATACAAAGGTTAGCGTGAGCAAATTAAGAGTACTGGAACGTGAGATAAAAGTATCCAATGAATCTAAATGACACCCAAGTCAGAAAACCCCGCTGCGATGAAATACTAAGAAGGTGGTACCGCAGGGAGAAATGGTAAGAAAGAAGAAGGGGTTAGTGAGTACAAATCTCATACAGCTACTGAGTACTGGGTCAGTTTCGTCTTTTGGAGAATACCACCTCCCAACGAAAAAAAAAAACAGCTGCTCGCTAGCGCAGCCACTCGGAAACCAAACCCTTTTTAAAATAAATCGCGAACGTTTAATTTGGAATTAACGCTCGCACTCGTGTGCCCTTTAAAAACGGCTTTAGTTAGTGAGCCAAGAGTGAGTAGCGAGCCGTTGGCGAACAGCTTGTCAGACGCGAACTGTTGGTGAGCAACTTGTTAGCCAAATGCGAACAATTATTTTTAAAGTAGACCTTTCAAGACGTTATTTTATGTCATAATTAGTTTTTTACGAACGATTTTTTATTACATAAGTAAATAAGAAAACTTTTATTCTCCCCAAGCAACCCTATTTTATAAATATTGTTTAAACATCGTAATACTGTTATGTGAATACTATAAAATCGACCATTATGTTACCTATGAATGGAAGAAGCTAATGATAAGGCTGATAAAGAACTACGTTTCGAGACTTGATCCCAGAGTTCTTTCTGCTTTTTGTATAGGCTAGGATCAATTTCTATTCCCCATCCACGACACTGAAATAAAGAAAAGAAAAATAGTTTTACTATTAATTAAACTAAATTTTAACACGTGGTTTAAAGTCTCTACCTTGTATTCTCCAGCTTTTTTTCTAAGTTCAACAACTTCCTTGTACCATTCATCTAAGTTTGGTGGCGGCACAGTGCCGTTTAACAGTGCATGCTTATTATCAATCTCATCAGCAACAGGTTTTTCCTTTTTCTGTTCAAATCCAAAATTTTCCTTTCTTGTTATAAAATGATTATTTCGATCGTGATCGAAAGTTTGTGAAAATGGACGAATTGTTTTCTTTTCCACAATAGTAACTTGCCTTTGATTTTTATTAAAACGAGAAAAAATGGTTAATGAAATTAAATAAAATTTTAATTAAATTAAAATCTATTCTTGTTTTGTTTTCGAACCCATACTTTTCAGTAGGCTTTCGTTCTTCGACTTCGGTAACCAGTGGCTCCAATTCATGTAATGTAGCTGAAAGCATATAAATAAGTTTCTGTTGATTGGGAATCTTTTACTTAACTTAGTAGTTTTTTTTTTTTATTATTTTAAGCAACTTCTACGGAAAATTATTTGCAAAAAAGCATTGTTGTATTGTATTGATTGTGGATGCTTATTATATGCAGAACGAATTTATCTTAAGTGAATTCGTCGAAGCTATATAACATTTCTAATGTAATTTATTTATGAAATATTAATGTTATGAATACCATTCAAGATATAGTACCACAGTAACAGTAGTTATTATGAAACTACCCAATTCGTACGGAGACTTTTTTTGTATTTCGAGAATTCGTTTCGACAATTTGCTAAAACAGATAAAATGCACGACTGGGTCGCACCTAAAGGATGTTTTTTTAAGAGCTATAGACCGTTTTTTAAATAATAACGACAGGAATTGAGTTCGAATCAACATTTTTTATTAATTATGAAGAATATTTTAGTTTATGACATTGTTTTAAACATGACTTCAGGCAAATAACTTTCTCGGCTGTTTTTGACGAAGCGCATTTGTTCGGTCCAATTTCGGGCCACTCAATCGAGAATTTGGAACTCTATCTCACCAAGACCACACCAAACAGTGCACTTTTGCGGGTGAAATTGAGTTTCATGAGTCCCTTCTGAATTTACTTCACCCCAGAAACGCCAATTTTGCTTTTTCATAAACCCATTGAGCTTTTTTCGATATAAATAAGGGTCGACTTCAAGCTGCTTAAGAGCCTAATTCGCAAACTCCCGATACAAGCCATCGTCTCGTGGCTTTATTTCCAGCACCAGCTAGATCTTATGCAAGCGTAGGCTGATTTTTTTTCGCAAATATTCCACATAGTGGACGGACAAAGCGCAAACTATTGCGATCGACGCCGAATTGACAATTCCGGAACATCCACCACACTTTCACTCACAGCGGCTACAGTTTCTTCTGCACGCACATTACGTTGACGTGTTGTTGGCTTGCATCAGGTAGAGTGTTTGTGGTATGAAATATTTCTACAACAGGACGAATAGCGAGCTCAGTTGGTCGTTTATGCGGACCAAAAGAATATTCTGTACGTTTCGCAAACTGAAGACCGATTTTCAAAATAAGTCTTAATGATACGGAAGCGTTCTTTTAGTTTAAGTCTATTCATGATGACTCGTAAAAAATACTTAACATAAATGTGAAAGAACTGTCAAAAATGATAGTACGGTTCGAAAGTTATCCCTATTGGAAGGTCTATCAGTCTTAAAAAAACACCCTTTACTTGCACTTATTCGTTGGTTTGCAACTGATTTTGATTTAAAATTTCCACAGCTCCTTGCATAAATATCCGATATATTCTTCAAATGATTATGAAATAGGAATTTTTTTAAAACCAGCCATAAGGTAAAGTTCTGTTTTTAGCATATGCTTCAATTAAATTAAATATGGGATTCGAGAAAAATTTTTAGAGCTGTTTTCGAATAAATTTTTTAAAAGTAATAGGTATACCGGTATTTTGGCAATGTTTTAAAACTTGGTGTGCAATATCCTTCACATTTCACGAATTGCTCAAATATGAAACGAAACAAAAACAAAGTACCGTTAAACGAATTATTCAATCAAATATAAGAGATATGGCATACATCGTTCTGTAAAAATAGGTGTCATAACGAAAAATATAAATTCAAATAGCAGACATAAGAAAATCTTTAAAATTTGATGTATTTCTATTTCATTTTTTTTGTATTATGTACATAAAGGCGTTCCAATGAAAGAGAAAATAATTTAATAAAATGCATTGGCATATGTATGTATGTAGAAATGTCCAATAATTTCCGTGCCCTACTGACCATGGACATTTATAAACATTTTTACCGCTAATTCTAATCTAATCTGAAAATTCAATTTCTTCCAAAGCGGACATTTCTCTTCTTGTATTCAAAAACATAAACGTGTTTGTAGGTTATTTTAGGTAGAATCGCTGCACTAATCTAAAGATAGGACTCAGTTAGGCTAATCTGAAGGACCATTGTGGTACCATATACTGGTATAAGCAGTCCGGAGCCTCCGATACTCTTAAACTTATCTCTACGTGGCCCTGCGAAGAAAGTTCTTAGATCATAAGGAAATCATGCGGAACACAAATATATCAATTTTTAACACTTAGATGATAGTCAGCAGGTAAACAAAATTTGAAAAGCAACAAAAACAGCAAAAATAAAGGTAAACAGAAAAAGAGGAAAGCCCAAAACGACCTGGAACAACACCATCGAAGAAATATTAGGGGAATCTGGAGAAAATTGGTCCTCAGCCAAGCAACTAGGCAGAGACAGAAGCACTTGAAGGAACTTCGAGAGGATCGAGTTAAAATATAGATGCAACCTCGGCACGCACACAGCTCAGCGACCTGCGAATGCGAACAAGCGAATATTATACATTTATGAAGAGGCTTCCTTTTGGGGTCAAATCGGCTGCCGCCATTTTTCAAGAAACAATTGAGTCCTTACTCAGAGAAATACCGAACGTGACTTGTTATGTGGACGACATTGTCGGATTTTTAGTATTTTGTAAAAGTAAGGACCGGGTTGAGTCGGTTTTGAAGGCGCCCGTACCTAAAACTATATCGGAATTAAGGGCCTTTATTGGAATGGTTAACCACTGTTCAAAGTTTATTTCTGGCTACGCGCAAAAAATGACACCGTTGTATAACTTGCTGCAAAAAGAAAATGAGTTTGCTTGGAGTGATGATTGTCAGAATGCATACGAACGTATGAAACAAGAAGTTACTTCAGACCAAGTTTTGGTTCATTTTGACCCCAAGCGCCCGATTGTCCTAACTACTGACGCTAGTCAAAGTGCGGTAGCGGGAGTATTATTTCACGTTTTTTAAAATAAAGTTTTGAGACCGATAGCATTTGTGTCTCGTGCCCTAAACAAAGGTGAAACTAATTATAGCACAATTGGGAAAGAAGCATTAGCTATCATTTTTAATGTTTCAAAGTTACGTCAGTATCTTTTAGGTATACCTTTCGAATTGTATACTGACCATAAACCACTTTTGCCTTTTTTTGGGCAAAGAAAAGGATTGCCAGTAATGGTAGCAGCGCGCATGCAGCGATGGGCCTTTTTGCTCTCAGGTCTCCAATACCAAATTAAGCATGTAAAAGGGTTTCAAAATCTGGCCGATAGCCTTTCACGTATGCCGCAGCACGAGACAAACGAGGTATGTCAGGGGAGTAGTTACATTAATTACATCGTTTGTGATAGTGGATTGCATTTCAAACGTATTGCAATCGAAACGAGAAAAGACGCGATTTTGTCGAAACTTTTAGAAGCTATCCAGAGAGGTTCAGTCAAAGATCTAAAAGAATTGGGTTTTGAGCCATTTAAAAATAAAAGCAATGAACTGTCGGTAAAATCCCGATGTGTTTTATGGGGTTACCGCACAGTGGTTCGTGAGAAATTACGTGAAACTTTATTAAATGGGATACATAAGTCTCATTTAGGGATTGTGAAAACGAAATCATTGCCTACATCATACTTTTGCTGGCCCAAGTTAGATAGCGATATCGAAAACTTAATAAAAAAATGTCATTCATGTCAAGTGACACAAGCCAGTCCCGAGAAAGGCGCTTTAACTCCTTGGAAAGTAACAGACGCTCCCTGGAAGCGCATACATATTGATTTCACGGGTCCTATAAAAGGATATCAGTTGTTCATTATTATCGACTCGTTTTCCAAATGGATGGAGGTATTCAAAACCAAAAATGAAACGTGAAACTTTTTGCCGTTTTGGTCTTGTAGATACAATAGTGAGTGACAATGGCTCACAATTTACGTCAAAAGATTTTAAAAATTTCGTAAGGACCAATGCTATTGGCCACGTTTTAACAGCGCCAGGACACCCAGCATCTAA
Organism: Brachypalpus laphriformis; assembly: GCA_945910035.1. Lineage (NCBI taxonomy): Eukaryota > Metazoa > Arthropoda > Insecta > Diptera > Syrphidae > Brachypalpus > Brachypalpus laphriformis. The sequence goes on from OX246754.1 coordinate 93,066,241, forward strand.
CGGCCAAGCCGAAAACCTTATAAAAACATTAAAAAAGTCAATATATGCGAATCTCAAAGATAAAAACTCGACAGATTTTGCCCTTATAATAAATCGGTTTTTAATAGATTATCGTTCAGTTAGACATAGTTCGACTAATGAGTCACCAGCAAGACTATGAATGGGTCGCGAAATCAAAACAAGATTTTCACAAGTAAGACCACCTATTTCGAAAGAGGCAATTGAACAAAATTAAATTAAGAACATAACAAATTTTAAAGGCAAACGCGATACGGAATTTAAAGAGGGTCAAAAGGTATATATCCGGGATTACACTGATGTTAACCAACCAAGCTGGACACCGGCAGTAATACAGAAAAAGCTCGGCCCACGTAATTATTGTTGCATCATTACTCGTACTAAACGCTTTATAAAAGAACATCTTAATCAAATACGAAATCAAGTAAATGCCGAGACGGGTAATCTCGACGATAGTGATGGGAGGGGAGCAGCGGTGCCGGCGGACGATCCTATTTCGACAGAGTCATGTAAGAATGTCTCTTCAACTACTGTGGAAGCAGGTGCTACCTCTCCTAGGCGACTACGGCCAAAGAAGCAAATTAGTTATAAATTATAGTAATAAAAACAAAAACAAAAAATGAAGTTAACACTGTACATATCAAACATATAGTATAAAGCTAGTTATTGTAATTAAAGGAATGAATGAAAGTAAATAAAAGGAATTATATAAGTATGTCTAACTTGGTGAGGGGGATGTACAGTTTGGGAATGTTAGTTAGACTAAAAACATAGATCTAGTATTGTACTATAACACAATGTTAAGCATAATGTAGTAATGAATAAAGAAATGATTCTCATCTGGTCCGTCTACGAACGAGCGTGTTCACTTCCTTTGCCGAGACATCACATTGAGTGAACGCCTGAAACCTCTCATTGACAGCCTGATTGGACCCTATCAGTCCAGTTTCAGGTCAGGAAAGTCCACCATCGATCAAATCTTCACACTCCGACAGATCCTGGAGAAAACCCAAGAAGTCCAAATCGATACTCATCATCTCTTTATCGATTTCAAGACCAGCTATGGCAGCATCTGTAGAGAATAGCTTTATCCGTCCATGCAGGATGACGATGGAGAACGCTCGCTGGTCTATCAAGGTCGGTTATGAGCTCACCGAGACCTTTGATGCCAACAAATATTAAGAAAAGGTGACGCGCTGTCGTGTGACTTTAATATTGTACTTGAACGGATTGTGCAGAACTCACAAGCCAACACCAGAGGCGCACTCCATCAAAAGTCCGTACAACTGCTTGCATACGCCGACAATATTGGCATTATTGGAAGAACTCAGCGGGCTGTCGCCGGTGCGTTTGCAAGCATTGAAGCAGAAGCGACCAAATGGGGGTACGGATACACGCGGGCAAAACCAAGTATGTGTTGTCAACAAGAAGGGACAATCAACATCGACGAATTGGACAGAACGTCACAGTGGGCAGCTACAACTTCGAGGTAGTAATGGACTTTGCCTTCCTTACAAATACAAATATTTGGCGCAACAGCTCTTTAAAGTGCCAGGGCCTAGCTTTTCGCCACCACTCATGTTGTGTGCGTTATATTTTTTACACAAGTGGAAGGGACCTACAGTTTAATGCCGAATCCGAACGGCGATTTGAGAAGCTTTTTCGTGACAACAATACTCTCGGAAGTTTGTCAGACGCTCGCGAGAGGTGGGACCGTGAAAAAACTATTTGGTATTTTCTGGGATTCTAACATGGAACCTCATGCGTAGTGATCCGACATACTAACCACTTACGCCACGGCGCCCACTTACCTTGTGTTGCGAAATGAAACTGCGCTGGTTCGAATACAAAAATGCGATGTGTCTTTATTGAGAACAGAACTAGAACTACATATAATCGGAAAAAGGCGGGAAAAAAGAGATGTCACAAAAGTCATGGGAGAATAGAAACGAAAAGCGTGTGCTGCCAAATCGCGTCATCTTGTTGGTCCAAGTTGATGGTTTGGCGTTAACATTCCGCCGGCCGTGAACTAACTGGAGGGTTAGTTCAATCATCGAGGACATCGACGTCGTCTTTGAAGGTCAAAAGCGGTGATATCTTGACGATAGGGCGCGTAAGTGTGCCGTCCGCAGTCTTTAAAATCACGACCCGAACTCTGCCATCAGCTCCCGCGTGAACTTCCGCTACCCTTCCCATTCTCCATTTGTTAGGTGGGGCGTTGTCCTCCCTAAGGACAACAAGATCTCCCACGTTGAAATTCGGAAATGATTTGTTCCACTTGGCGCGTTGTTGGAGTTGATTCAAATATTCTCTGTGCCACCTTTTCCAGAAATGCTGGCGCAGTTGACTGATTAAATTCCACCGGTTTACTGGGTTGACTTTGGCATCTGTTATCTCAGGTTTCGGAATGGATTTAAGAGGCTCTCCAACCAAGAAATGTCCGGGTGTCAGAGCTGTAAAGTCGTCGACGTCAGTTGGTGCAGAGCACAGTGACCTCGAATTGACGCAGGCTTCTATTTCTGCCAATAGGGTTGTAAACTCCTCAAACATAAAAAGGCGGTCACCAAGAGTCCGTCGTAGATGGAACTTCACTCGTTTAACAGCAGCTTCCCAGTACCCGCCCATATGAGGTGCTGCTGGCGGGTTGAAATACCAAACTATTCCTTCGTCCCTCAAATATCTTGCCAACTGCTCATCTCGGGTTGCTTTTACGAAGAGGTTTCCGAGCTCCTTTTCAGCGCCAACAAAATTGGTTCCGTTGTCACTGAACAACTCCTTGCAATGTCCTCTACGAGACACGAACCGCTTCAGTACTGCGATGAAGGTACCAGATGACAAGTCACTTGCTAGTTCCAGGTGCATGACACCTGTCGCCATGCATATAAAGATGGATATGTAGTCCTTTACAGCCTTGCAACCACGCCCTTTCGATAAGCAAAGCAAAACCGGACCAGCGAAATCCACACCGCTGCGAAGAAAGGGCCGACAATATGCACCCTGGGTCTAGGCAGGTCACTCATCAGCAGCTGCTGGTCGAAATTCTGATATCTCCGGCACTTCACACAAGACCTAAAGATTTTTCGCAATAGATTGCGGGCGTTGGTTATCCAGAATCGTTCCTGTAGTACAACGAGCATGGTCGCAGGGCCTGCGTGAAGCGACATTCGATGAACATCTTGACAGATCATCACGGCGAGTTTTGCGGTGGCTGGGAGCAGAATAGGATGCTTCCTATCGGGCTGCAAAGGCGCATTCCTAAGCCTTCCACCTACACGAAGAAGCCGATTTTCATCCAAGAACGGATTTATCTTCAACAGCTTGCTTTGCCTTCTAAGAGCGGTTTTTGCCTGAAGTCGCTGAATATCGTCATTGAAAGAACATGTCTGCGTGGCTCTTATCCAAAAGTAAAGCGCTTCATTGAGTTCCTTCAGGCTGAGGAACTTATCCGAAAGGCAGGAAATCGTTTTACACCCTTTACGACTTGAGATACAAGAACGTATATTGTTGATGAACCTGAAGATAAAGGCGGTAACATGCTTTAGTTATGATATGGAAGAATACTTATCGGTGAGATCCCAAATCCGATGCGGCTGTGCAATGGTCACTAGGCTGACGTTATCAGTGTTTGACTTCTGATCAATCACGGTGGTAAAAAGTTGCTGTGAAGGCCATGTGTCTGGAGGCTGCTTCAGCCATGGTGGACCATCCCACCATAGATTGAAATGCTTTAGCTCCTGGGGTAACAAGCCTCGAGACGCGCAGTCGGCAGGATTTTCCAGCGATGGAACATGCAACCAGCGCTCAGGTGGTATAATCTCTTGCGCTTGCGCCACACGGTTAGCAACGAACGTGCACCACCTGCTAGGATGCTGATGAAGCCAGGCTATCGTTACAGATGAGTCAGTCCATCCGTATATATTGCGAACGTGCTGATATAATGCTTTCTTTGAATGCATCATTAGTTGCGCCAACAGAGCAACAGCGCATAACTCCAGACGTGGCAACGATATCGGTTTTATGGGAGCCACTCTCGTTTTTGCTGTGAAGAGACGAACGACGACGCCATTAGCGCTTGAAGTTCTGACGTAAACGACAGCAGCGTATGCGGATTGCGAAGCGTCCGCAAAACCATGGAGATCTGTTACCGCATCTGGGTTACCAACTCCTAACCACCTCGGTATCCGTATAGCTGCCAAGCAAGGTAGGTTTGCGCGATAGTCTAGCCATTTTTTCCTCAGTGATGATGGTACCTCTTCGTCCCAGTCGACTTTCGGTTTCCAAAGACGTTGAAACATTATTTTGGGAATGACTGTGGTGGGAGCGAGCAATCCCAGCGGGTCGAATAACTTTGCGGCATCTGAAAGTAGCAGACGTTTAGTAAAATTAGCTGTGTCTATACTATGAACCTGCACGCTGTATGCGAAGACGTCCGTAGATGGATGCCATTGAAGCCCCAATGTTTTTACACTTTCAGAATCAGTTAGATCCAAAGTCGATTTTATTTCGCGTTCCTCTGCTGCTATGGAATTCAAAACCATAGGAGAATTCGAAGACCATTTGCGCAAATGAAATCCACCACGATTTAGCATGCTAGAAATTTCGGTTTGTAGACGGCGTAGCTCTAATTCGTCGAAAGATCCTGTCAGAAGGTCGTCCATATAAAAATCGCATTGTACAATAGGTGCGGCTGCTGGAAAATCATGGCCTTCGTTGACGGCTGTTTGCTGCAACGCTTTGACGGCAAGATGAGATGCAGATGCTACGCCATACGTCACCGTCAGCAAGCGATAATCTTTGACTGGGTCTGATGGTGTGCGACGCCAGACGATGCGTTGGAAGTCAACGTGATCTTGGTCGACTCTCACCTGTCTATACATTTTTGCAACGTCACCGGTTAAAGCAAATCGATGACCACGAAATCGGAGCAATGTTGTGAAGAGGTTTGACTGAAGCTGGGGACCTACTAATTGCGCATCATTGAAGGAAAATCCAGACGACGTTTTTGCCGAGGCTTGACTCCTTGACAACTGCCCTATGTGGCATATAATAATGCTTTCCCGGAGCTGGAGTATCATGGACTTCCTCCATATGTCCCAGATCGATGAATTCTTGCATGAAATCAACATATTGGGATTGTAGTTGTCGATCTTTGGAGAATATTTTTTCCATGCGGTTCAAAGCTCGAATTGCGCCTTCACGGGAACTTCCAAGTGGAATTGCTTGCTTAAAGGGAAGCTTAACCACATAGCGTCCATCATCTTGACGTGAATGAGTTTGGGAGAATAGCTCTTCGCACAAGCGCTCTTCGTCGGTAAGGTATTTGGTTTCTGGAAGCTCCTCTAGATGCCAGAACTTCGCCACTGCCATGGTTAGAGTGGAATCTGAACGAGTAGAGATGACTGTTGAAAATGCGTATGTGGTATCCAGCGCGACCACTTTTCCGAACAGTACCCAGCCGAGTGTTGATTGCTGTGCAATTGGAGTATCCTTCGGGCCTCGAATTAACCCATCGAGAAGAAACCTTCCTAGTTGGTCACAGCCGAGGAGAATGTCAACTGCTGCGGGCACGTTGAAGTTGGGGTCGGCTAAGATTAGACCAATGTGTTGCCATGATCCTTTACGGATACGAGCAGGCGGTAAAGCGTTGGTTATCTTCGGCAGTATGTTCGCTTGAATGGTTTCAACGAAGCCGTCGTCGAGCGAAGATAACGCGAATTGAACAATTCCTTTGGAGCGGCCAGTGACAATAGCACCTATTCCTTCGATCGTAGTTGTTGCGGGCAAAGCTTTGAGCTGAAGTCTCTCGGCGCATGCCTTCGTGATGAAGCTTAGATGTGAAGCGTTATCGAACAAAATTCGAACTGGCTGAAACCGTCCGGAACTATCCTTGACTTTAGCGAGCGCGGTGCCTAAGAGAATTTGGTGGTCTGTGCTAACCACGTTGGACGAAGACGTGTTTGAAACAGACGGCGAAGACTTTTCGGTGTGCAGCAACGTATGGTGATTTGCTTGACACATGCGGCAAGTGTTCGTACTGCGACAAGTTGACTAAAGGTGTACATTCGAGAGACAATTGCTGCACAAAGACTTTTCCTTTGCGATGGAAATTCTGCGTGGAACTGATAGAGCTCGAAACTGCTCACAACCGTAGATCTTGTGTTTTCCACCGCAAAAAAAAACATATTATTTCATTTTTCTTGGGAAGGGTGAAAACAGTTGTGGATTTGAATTTGGACTTGGGTGATGGGACTGGTTGCACACTGTTGGTATTATGGGACCTGATTGCATCTAGACAACGACATCTGGGCTCTAGAAATTCTACCAACTCTTTGAAAGTGGATACTTTGTCGTTTGTCTGCGAGAGCTCCCACTGTCGATGAGTTTCCAGGTCCAGTTTGGTAACGGTCAGGTGCACAAGCCAGTCATCCCAGTTGGTAACAGGTCTGCCCAGTGCTTTCAGCGAACGATAGTTCTCTTGGACGTCATCTAGCAATGCTCTTATACCTGTGGGTGACTCAGAAGAAAGCTTTCGTAGTGAAAACAATGCCCGAAAATGGGAATCAACAATGATGCGCTCTACGTTATACCTTTTTGCCAGCAACTCCCACGCTTCAGCGTAGTTGCTGTTAGTAATAGCGAACGTTTTGATGACTTTGAGAGCTTCGCCCCGCAAACTGCATCGTAGGTAATGGAGCTTTTGTGAGCCCGTCAAGGATGATTCCTTTTGGAATTCCACGTGGTGATGAGATTCGATCGGCTCACCGCTACTGGCGTCAGCTTTGAGCTTATATTTCGCCCTCGTGAAGTTAGAGACTGCCACTCTGTACCATTCTTCGGTTTGCTCACGTTGAGCTTCCTCTGTTGCCAAACCAGTCTCACCGCAAGCGCACTCCACCGCACTCTGTGCCTCGTCGAATTTCTGCCACTGGTCACACAGAAGTTGCGAGAATGATTGAATGTCTGCTTCATCGTACTTTTCTGCTTTTTTGCTTGTGTTCATGAGACGTTTAATTGAGTTTCTGAGAACGTCTCGTTTGATGGTAGACATTTTGCGAAACAAAGCAAATATGTGTGCAGAAAATACTTTTCAATACACGTTGTTAAATTGTATTTTACAAAGCGAATACGTAGATTGTTTTAACGTAAAAATTACTGTATTATTCGGCGTAGAAGGACCAAAAATGTTGCGAAATGAAACTGCGCTGGTTCGAATACAAAAATGCGATGTGTCTTTATTGAGAACAGAACTAGAACTACATATAATCGGAAAAAGGCGGGCAAAAAGGCGGGAAAAAAGAGATGTCACAAAAGTCATGGGAGAATAGAAACGAAAAGCGTGTGCTGCCAAATCGCGTCATCTTGTTGGTCCAAGTTGATGGTTTGGCGTTAACACCTTGGCTGTACTATAAATTCTGAAAACGACACCAGCTTAGAAATCAAGCGAAAAATAAGTCTTGCCAATCGCTGTCTTTTGGGCTAATAAGGCAATCCAGCAGTAAAGCTTTATTTCGATCAACTAAGGAGACTATGTATAAGACTCACTTACGGCGCTGAAATATGGACTTAATTGAAAGCGGATGAAGATATCCTTAATCGCTTCGAGGGAAAAATTCCTGGTTATATATTTGGTCCCGTTTCCGTTGATAGGTTTTGTAGGAGAAAATTCAATGAAAAACTATGCCAGCTCTACCGAAAAACTGCGTATTGAACGTCTGAGACCGCTAGAACATATAGAGTGAATGGACACAAACGGCTCCGTCCCGCAGAGTCTTTGAATCTACCTGGGAGGGACGATACAGTAGTGGGCCTTCTCGCCCTAGGTGGTGTGTACAAGTTCAAGTGGACCTCAATCAACTTATAGTGGGCAATTGGAGGCAATTAGCTAAAGACCGAGCTAAATGGGGAGGCTTGTTGGCTAAGGCGTAGATTCACCCCGAACTGTGGCTCCACCTAAGTAAGCAAATATCTCTCGTGTTCTGTCTTAGCTCCGACCATCTGACAGACCATAACAGAAATGCATGTCCACCAATTCAAGAAAACTGAGCCGAAGCCTAAAAGAAGTAAGTAGGGGGTGGTATGATGCAGTGGTAACGTCGTCAATTGCCACGCTAATGGTTCATGGTTCAAATCCTGATGTCAGCAAGCATTTATTTATTTCTCAAGAAATATATAAAGTCAGTCCGACCTGCGAAGCTTTCGCAATTAGCTTCTGTAAACACTACCGTGAAGGCATAACACTGGCAGTAGCTTGGTCATATGACTGGAAAAATTGTTCGCTTTGTTGATGATGATTTGCCTATGACATCGGTCATCGGGAAAAAAATATTGCGAAACAGAAGCAAAGACAGAAAATAACAAGAATCTCCCCAGTTATCTGGACGCCACCCCCGGAGTTTCTATGAAGCATAAACAACTGAGCTTCAAAACCACTACACCAAATCGTTCTCTCTATCTATCTATTTTTTCCAACGCCCGCACTGTGTGTAAACATGTTAAGGGTATTCATAATCCCTCCAGTGCATGTAAATTATAAAACAAAAAAAAAAATTTTTGACTTTGAAGTCAAATACTTCTTTTAGTGTTAATGATAGAATAATGAATCAGACACTGTTAATTATCGTAAATACCAATTTTCTACCATTATAATGCAATAAATATTTTTCAAGATAAGGCATGAAAATGTTGGTTTAAGAAATGTCTCTACATTCATCCCTAAAGTGTTGACTAATATTGTGTGGGACACCCTGTATAAGCTTGATAGAATCCGAAGAAATCCAATTTTTTTTTTTCAATCCAACCAGTGACACGCTCATTTTTCGCAAAATGCGCCTTGACATATTTTAATTAGAAATTGTAAAGCAGAAATTCATATAATTTTCAAAACATCTACAGTGGTGGAAAACTAATTAGAAATATATCGATATTTGCTACATTTATCCCAAGATTTTTGTACCAGTAAATACCCGTTGGTGCAAACTGTCTGTCTGCCACTTATTCCCTTTTGTATTGGTCATTCATGTATGCACATAAGGATATATTTTACAAAAGCTTAGTGTCGTTCTATAAGTAGTATAAAATTTGTGGAAAAATAATTAGAAACAAGTAGAAAATTACTGAAAAAATATAAGAATATTTGGGTAAATTAATCTGATTTCTTATTTTTAGAATGTTTATATAAATCTAATTTACTATTTAGCAAAAAATGGGAAAAAGCAAAAGCTGTACACCAGAAATGAGGAAACTGATTGCACAAAAGTACTGCCATCAGGGAGCCTCTATGGATGCTATTGCATCAGAATTGTTATGCTACAAAAAGATGGTCTACGGTGCTATTAAGGTGTACACAGAATCCCACAAGAAAACAAAGGGCTAAAAAAACGACGTCTAAAAAGTATAGACTTATTTATCGGTAGAGTAAGACGAATCCTTTTTTGACCAGCAAGGCAATCCATTTGACTGTATCTTCCCAATTGAGTGCACAGATAACACCGAGAACCATAAGGAATCGTCTCCTAGAAGTGGGATTGCGGGGCTGGATTGCCGGTAAAAAGCCTTAAACGTCGGTTACAATTTGCAAAAGAGCATGCACAGAAACCGCTCTCATTTTGGAAAAGAGTACTCTGGAGCGACGAATCGAAGTTCAATACCTTTGGTTCTGATGGTAAACGCTATGTCCGACTGCCCCCAAATAAACAACTAGACCCTAAGTACGCCATTAAGACCATTAAACATGGTGGAGGAAGTGTGATGGTGTGCGATGCATTTTCCTGGTATGGCGTTGGCCATATTGTCCAAATCTGTGGACGTATGGATCGACATGTGTACAGGCACATTCTGCAAAGCCATATGGAGCCATATTCATTCGAATATGTACCGGTAACGTTCATATTTCAGCAGGAAAATGATTCCAAACGCACCTCACGGCTTGTGAAGAGTTGGTTTAAGGAGAATAAAATAAATGTTTTGAGTTCTCCAGCGCAAAGTTCCGACCACAATCCTATTGAGAACTTTTGGGCCGATGTCGAAAGAGTTTTGGCTTCGAAAAAAGCAGCAAATGAAGCCCAACTTTTCAAGAATACCGAGGAGGCATGGCAAAACATTCCTCTTAGAGATCTAAGGGATGCCAGTACTTGGTAGCTAGCTTGCCAAGACGATGCCTAGCTGTACTTACCAAGGGAGGTTATCCTACCAAATATTAGTTTTTTTCAAATTATTTTTGCATTTCATTGTATTTTTATTCATTATTTTGTACCCACTTCGTTTTTGTTTTTAATTATAATTCCACCCTTGAATGTGTATATTACTAAAATTCCTTTATTTTCTTTAATTTTGTTCTATTTTTATTACTTTTTTTTTATGAATTTATTAAGTGATTGTAATGAACAATACGATTTGATTTCATATAGAAATGCAAGTTTGTTGTTGATTTTCTACAAAAAATTGTTTGTTTCTAATTAGTTTTCCACCACTTTAAGCAGCAAGTAACCACACAACACCACGCTTGCCTTAGCCTAAAAGACAAGGTATGGTATATCATATAATTGGTTTCAGACGGATTGTAACTTTTCTATTTATTTTTCAATAGTTTTACTCAAAGGGTGGCAATGGTGCAGCGGGTAGTGCGTTTACTTGTTAACCGATGAGTACAGGTTCACATCAGCAACCAACCGATTATAAAAGTCAAACGTATAAAAACGAATTATGTATTTCCAACCACTGTACTAAAGAAAAGTTCCTGCCCGGCAGCACAATTTACCGAAAGGTCTCTGAGTGCTCTACGATTAGGTTTTCCTTTAAAAAATATATAAATATGTGGGACTGGGGCCAAACAACAAACGCAATATACTAAGTCATTAGGTGGCAATATACGAAGACTACGGACAACGGGGAAAGAAGCACACGACATAATTTAACTTTGCCTTGCAGAGTCGTCACCAAATACTCGAGCACTGAGCAGCAGTTTTATAAGTATAACATTTAAAGTGAAGTAAAGTTTATACCGTTTATCGAACAATTGTCTTTTATTTCAAATATCCTATATATAATATATATTCTTGATTGATTATTCTCCCCAAGAAACCACGATCACGGGGGTCTGCTACAACTCACTTCTTGAAAACAAATGCCTGACATCATCCTTTCGAAAAAAACTGAACTCATCTAGATTGGCTTTTTCGCACTAACACGCATTTCGCATTGTACACTGAGCGCGCCTTAGGGACTGTTGGCTACCAAGTGGTTACCAACTCACCGTATTCCCCAGAACCTACTCTACCGTGATTTACCTACAGTCAGTAACAGATCCTGAGAAAACTCAAAAACAAGTGAATTTCGTCCAACGAGTTCCATGTTGAACCTCACACGCAGTGGTTAGTGCGTGTGGGGTTCAATGTTCGAATCACAGAAAGCACCTAAAAGTTGGTTCAGGATCCCATCTCTCGCGAACGTGTGACAAACATCCAAAAGTATTGTTGTCACGAGAAACCTTCTCAAAAAAAATAAAAAAATAAAAATTGCACTTCGGGACATTCGCCTAAGCTCCCAAAAGAACAATCGCAAAAAAGCAAAAAAAAATAAAAATTTGGACGATTGTTCACAGTGAAAAAAGACAAAATAAAAAAAGGGAAAAGTCGCCCAAGAGTGAATGAACAATCACCCATAGACCAAAATGAAAAATCGCCCAATATTTGCGTTTTTATTCCTAATGAATAATCGCCCACAAAATTGAATAAAAATGGCCCAAATTAATAAAGGTAGTGAAATTTGTATGCTTTTACAGGATGCAGCGCTTACAGCGTTCTACCACGGAAAATTTTCGAATCCACCCCGGATGAACTTCGCAATAGATAATGGCCTCATGGCAGGTGGCGCAAACATGTAGAGGGGGACCTCAACCCGGCTGGCTGGAGAGGTTTGTTGGTTGAGGCCCAAGTCCACCGTGGACTGTAGCGCCATCTAAATAAGTAAGTAAGTAACTCTGTCTTCATAATTCTTATTCTACGAACAATTTAAAAAAATGCACAAGTACCGGGTGCAGCTACTCGTAAGTAGGATATCCCACTGTAATTTATGAGAATATGTAACCATATTTAATAGTAAAATTTTAGCATCGACTTCCCAACCAAAGTGTTTACTCTTTCACTCTGTGCAGACAAATGCTGACTGAATAGTTAGAAATTGATCAACTAGTCGTAAATATCATATTAGCATATCATATTAGTTGTTGAAATTGCTTTTTATTTATTTGAATAGGTTTGGAGTTTCTGGATTCGTTCCAAACACGAAGTGGCGTATCTGCAAAAATGGACATTTTGAGATATTTGGCGTATATTATCTACCGATCGTTATTTATCATCACACGAAGTGGCGTATCTGTATCTCAAACCTTTTTTATTTTTTTATTAATGGTTTGAGACATGTTTTTTTTCTTCGCAACTATTCCGCCAAATAGAATTACTCGTAGGTACATATCTTCAAAAGAAAGGGAACAAATTCATCGGGGAATAAACAGATATCGCGATCTTGAAATTCAATTACAGACAATATTTAAGCAACCTACAACTAGCATCGACCTTAGAACTGACTTACAGCAAATTTTAGTCAAACAAACCCAAAAATCGTAAGTTTGAGGAACAATATTATATCTAATTTAAATGAATTTGACAGATTGAACAGAAATCAAACACATTTGTTGATCGTTTACATCCGTTGGTTTGATGAAATTTGAGTTTAAAATGACAGATGGTTCAACCATCTAAAAGATAAAAGGTACTTTTGGTGGTTTTAAAGTTAATGCGAGCTGATAACTACATATAAAGTGGGTATTATGTCGACTATAAATAATAAAGGACTAATCTTGACTTTGTTACGTGCTTAAATGTTTTTAAAGTGTGCCTTATGCGACTATAATTTTGTGCCAATAGATCTATTTAGGTCACAGAGCATTGCGACCCAACACACACATCTATCACCTGCCTATAGAGGGATTGTAGAAGAGATCAGTATCTGTTTTTATTTTATTAATACTAATTGTTTTAATTTCAAATAAAATTTTCGAAACGAAGGCATATTTCAAAATATGGTTGTGTCAGTGGGCAGATTTCAATGAAGTATACATTCGTACTGCTTCTAGAAGGCGATGTTTCATCTTTTTAGCCCAATACTTAAGGCGCAAACAGATGTCACATACGCATCGACGGACGAACGGACGGACTGACCGACGGACATGGCTTGTTTGTATTCGTCATTGATGTGTATTCTTAATAGGATCTATCTGCATTATTCCTCTATGTTACAAATTATTAACATTAATAAGGGGTAGGGAGAGAAAAGAATTTGTTGCTTTTTGTTCAATGAAGAAGAAGTGTGTCATGGAAGAAGAAGTGTGTCATGGAAGAAGAAGTGTGTCATGGAAGAAGAAGAAGCCTGGATAAAAGTAGAGCTTGCCTTTAACTCCAATATACTCGTATTTGAAAATGGTTTCAGAAACCTAGAGGTTCAAGAAAAATAGATATATTAATGAAAGAGTAGACACTCTTAAAACTGTAGGATAACCAAAATATAAAGCTGTCGACTCTAATGTTGAGCTAGCCGTATGAATTATTTCATCAGAAAAAGGAAATTAGTCGGAATTTGCCAGGAGAACACAATTGCTACAGGATAAGAATAAAATAAGTGAAAACACAGGCTAGAATTTCTTGAATTTGTCTATTAATGCTAGTCATAGTCTAACGAAGTAATTTTAAATTACATTTGATCTCTTCTGAGCTCCAAATAAATTTAGATTTACGGTTTGTGTTGACTTTAAAAGTTTAAATAATTTCACAAACGTGTTTTTTTTGGCTTATAAACGAATCCCTATATATTGTTTTTTTTACGTCCGAAGATGGGCTTGAGGATGAACTGATATGCAGAATATGCTGAACGGTCTTGGGTGCAGCAGACCAGATGTTGGCGTTATATACCAGCTTTGGGCAGATGAATGCCTTATAGATTGAGGCCAGATCAGACGGGGTAAAGTATTTTTTGCACCGCTTAAGGAATCATTGACATTTTACAGCATTTTTGGCGACTTCAAATATGTGATCGTTCCATCGAAGATGGTTATTGATGCACATAGCAAGAATGGAAAGCGATGCTAGATGGTTGATGGTCTTCGTTTCGCTTAAGAGACAGAAGACAGAATTATGTTTTGGATGCATTAAATTCAACTCTAATGCTGGAATCTCATTTGATTATGATGCCCAGATCGGAATTTAATGTGTTTAATATACGTTGCCGTTCCTCTTCTACGGCCGAAGATCAGGGACGTGTGTTGGTGTATGAAAAACTAAGAGTACTGTCTTCAGCGAAGGAATGGATTGGATTAGAGGTTGCAGACAAGAGGTCATTTATAAAAATTAGAAAGAGAGTCGGAGACAAAAAAGATCCTTGGGAACACCACCATTTATATATATGGTGAATTGCGGACTTAAAGTCGTCAAAGACAACTTGTATTGAACGACCCGAAAAGTAATTTCTAATCCACAAGAGACTCATCGATGCTATATGCACGCATTTTCGACAAAAGGACCTGATGCCAAACTATGTCAAAAGCCTTAGAAATATCGAGCGCAACTTTCTTTGTTTCACCGAAGTGGTGGAAAGATTGGTTGCGCTGGACACTGAAGTCCAACCTGCTTGTCATATTCGAAGGAACACGTGTAGCAACAATTATCATTGGCACCGGTGGTGTCTTCAACTTCGGCTTCATGTGGTTATATCGAAAATGTTCATTTCCAAATCCCAACATTTTTATTATTATTCTTTAGGCTTAAATTAAGACTTATTATGTAATTTTGTTCAGGGGGAGTGCTGGAATTTAAAAGTTTGTCATCATATTCGGTTTAGTTGCGTAAGCAGACTCGTTTGAATTATGTAGCTTTGGAATTTGTGTGATCTTTTGTATTATGGTAATACAAGTACTTTGTATTATTGGTAATACTTTTTATTACCAAGTAGAATATTATTTTGATATCTGCCTTTTTCATAGCCGCACGAAAGTTAGCAAAAATGGTGGTATCATAAGTTGATGATGGCTATCTTGCAACCGAATCAATAAAATCCATGTTTACGTAACATATTGTCTACGTCATATTGTCTAAGATGGTAGGCCTAGAAATAGATGGTTGGATCAAGCCCGACATCTCTCCTGGAGCTGTCTAGGGATTCCTCCTGATCAGTTGGAGTCAATGGCGGAGGATCGAGAAGAATGGAAGGTCCCCCTAAGCATCCTACCCCCGCTACCCTCATGAAGGATTAGCAGGCCATTGAAAATGTATGTACATGTACATGTATGTATGGTATGTATGTATTGTCTATAAGCACCAGAAGAAGACAGTTTTTCGTACAATTTTTTCTAACACGGTTATATAAGTTCCTGAGAAAACTTACAGTGGTGTACAGCCTCAATTTCGATGTGTGTGAAGTACTTGACAGTTTAAGACGGAATACAATTTTCGACATATGTATTTAAAAAGGGAGATCACACTGACAGTGACAACTATAGCTGTATATCAATTCTGAAGGCAGTAATGAAAGTAAATTCAGTAAATTCACGAGCATCATTTTAGAACATTTCACAGGTTTGGTACAGGCAAATGACATAGGGTCAGTTGGGGTAAATGTGAAAACTTTTTGCAATTCGGATGAAGACGAAATTTCAAAAAAAACAATTTTAAAACAACAAGGTAGTTCCTTTCTTACTTTTAACAAAGGACATCTTTTTGAAAAAGGCCACAAATGCTATTGCTGATGCCTTAATCATGTTACTCGTATAATAAATGTGCAAGGTAGTACTGTAACGTTAACATTCCGAGGTAAATGTCCTTTCCACTGAACAGTATGGACTTAAGAATGGCGTATATGTAAACAGACGTGTTAAAAACTTTCTCCCACACATTCTGTTTACGACTGAATTTTGCACCGACAACGGCAAGTGTGAAAAATGGATTTGGATTTAATTTGTTTATTTTGTAAATGGTGTGCCATCCATTTGTTTCTTTTTTAAATTGCCATTAAAACTAAACATATATTTCAATAGTTTTCAGTGACTGTTGCTTTATTCATTGCAGTACACCTTACAATTTATTAATGGAAAATAATGTCATTCAACTGTCTGCCGTGGCTGCCTTTGCAGTAGCCCATCCTGTTAACTCGATTTTGCAGTACATTGCCTATTGTTTATGGCTTTATTACGTGAATAGCTCGATGGATGCTTTTCTTAAGTACATCTTCTCATAAAAAAAAGTCTAATGACATAAAATCACAGCTTCGTGATGGTCAAGGCACGTCCACGAAACTGATAACATTTTCATAGTGTGCAAGAGATCAATTAGTGCAGCACGTTGCGCTACCCTGTTGGAACTAAAGCCCGTCCAAGCTCAAATCGTCCAATTGCGGTAGCAAAAACTCAGCGTGTGCCTGTAACTCCGTTCACCGTGACTCTGTTGCCATATTCATTATCAAAGAAGTAGGGACCAATTATACCACCACTCCAAAACTCAGACCAAACAGTCACCCTTCGAGGGTTTGTTGCATTCTCTACGACTACGTGTGATTTTTCGGAACTCCAGATCCTACAGTTTTACTTGTAGCCTTTGAGATGAAAATTAACTTTGTCCGAAAAGAAGATCTTATGATCAAAATCGAAGTCATTTAAAGGAAGCAGAGAGCAACAATAACGAAGCAGATAGTAATTTTGCTTCAGCTCTTGAGTGAGGTAAACGTTGTAATATTCTACTCAAAGAAAGGCGCCTACACACTTTGGGCAACAACAGCAATTCTTTCTGTGCTCACCGTACGAGCACGCGGATAGATTATGCTATCCACAAGTTTTACTACCTTTCTTTATGAATTTGTCTTGTGCTATTCCCGTAGCCATGAGGTGTTTATTCACTCGACAGCGGCCTGTAAGGAAACCTGTGGCTATTCGAATCGAACTTTTAGTTAATTGTAGGAATTGTTTCGGGGGAAGTATTTGGAAGAAAGATCTTGGCTTGTTTGTTACCATCCAGTAATGATGCGCTTTTTCCTTAACCCAATTTTTGATACAGCTTTTTGCCATACTCACTGGTCTCCACAGAATGGTCTTGGCTTCATAAAGTTGGACGCAAGTCCTGTTCTAGCTAGCAGGTCAGCTTTTTCATTTCCTTCATATCCGCTGTGTCATGGCACCCAAATGAGATGAACTTTGTTTGTCTTGGCTAGTGATATGAGTAGTTGAAGACAGTCCCATACTAGTTTGGATGTTATTTCATAAGCCTTAATTGCCAGTAGAGCAGCCTTGCTATCTGATAGAATATAGATGTTCTTGTTGGTTACAGATCGGTTTATATTTTCTCTGATGCATAGTTCTATAGCGAATACTTCAGCTTAGAATACGCAGTTACTTTTTCCCATGCACGAGTGAATAGCGCCGTATGTTCCAGCGCCTACTCCTTCACCTGTCTTGGATCCGTCTGTGTAACATACATGAGAACTATTGGCAAATGTGGGTTTGTTCTGTTCCCAGTTATTTCGATCTAGGAATGTAACCTTGAAGTTTTGGCTGAAATTGAATCTTGGCAGACATTTGTCCCTAACTGTTATTCCTAGTTATTCTTTATATGAAGATGTAGAGGTGGTAGGTTTAGAATAACCTCCAACGCTAGAGTAGGAGCAATGTACTCTTCTGATTTCTTTTAATATTGAGCATACTCCTATAAAGTGGTGGACGTCTTCAATAGCTCGTAGATTGTAGATTGATTTCTCAGTATTATCCAGTGGGCCCTCTCGAACTGAACTTCAGTGCGTATTCGAAAGGTTTGTAGCCGTTTGTAATGATGCTGGAAGGAAGGGAAACGTGAACATATCGGGAGTAATGGTCGTTTCTAGAACGCCCATTCAGTGCGCTCTGAATGTTAGTGGAATCCCACTGAAGCAGGTGGGGAAGTTTAAGTATCTAGGGATCCTATTCACTGGTGATGGAAAGAGCAATGGCGGATTATCCTGTAGTACTGGTCAGGCTAGATGAATTTTAAGAGAGCTGTTATGAGGAAGGCCGAACTTAGTGTTCAAGCTAAATTATCGGTCTTTAACTCGGTATTTGTATGTTCACTCACCAATGGTCATGAAATTTGAATAGTGGCCGAAAAGATAAGATCATGGATTGGATACAACCTGCCAAAATGACGTTTTTATCTAGTGTGCTGCTGGTAGGGATAGAATTGCCACTACCAGAGTACACGAGACTCTAAATGTTAAGCAACTACTTCCTCGAATAGAACGACCTATGCGTCGATGGTTTGGTGACGTAGTGCGTATGTCCCCAAATCGGCGTCCAAGGAATTTTATGATTGCCGTGCCATCACATAAGCGACCCCTTGGCCTAGGAATAAATGGTTAGATCAAGTCCGGAATCTCTCTGGAGCCGTTTAGGGATTCCTGATGAGTTAGAGTCAATGACGGAGAATCGATAAGGATGGAGAGTCTACTTGAGCATCTTAACCCCGCCGCCCACATGAAGGATAAGCTCCCCATTGAAAATGTATGTATGTATGTAGCTATATTCTGACGTTTCCCTAAATGTTGACGGTGAATGGGTTTTTGTGAAAAATTTGTCCTTACACTTTAACGTCCACCATGTCCAATATTATGTTTTATTAACATTTTAACCTTAATGACGCAGTGGTTAGTGTGCCGGACCACTGCGCGTAAAGTTCAATGTTCGAATCCCAAAAAACATCAAAATGTTTTTTCACGGTCCATTCATTCGAGAATTGTTGTCATGAGAAAGCTTCTCAAAAACAAAATTGCCCTTCGGATACGGCAAAAAACGATATGCTAAGCCTAGGCCCTTAATGAGCTGTTGCGCCAGATTTATATTATATTATATATAACCTTTTACCCCCTCAAACCCTATAAAAGTAAAATTAAGATTTTTATTTTTCCTATTTCTTTGGAGGAAGAGGAAATATTTGATTGACTCCCACATGGACAAGTACATACATTACATACATATGCATTTTCCTTACTTAATTTTGTTAATAATGTTTCGTAATAAAAAAAATCCCTTTCGAGTATAGTTGGATGTGTATGCAGTGTAAGCAGTGTCGCCAGTCTTATATACATAAAGTATTCTACTTGCTAGTGAACACAGCATGTAATTTCCTTTAAAAGTAAAGTTCAAATGTTGCTTGCAAAATGATATGTAATAAATGTTAGTATTGTCTACGCACTAATATGACGAGTACATAAAAAACTTATTTAATCAAGATTTTGTTTTTGTTCTCCTGCTTTTTTCTTCACAACATTGCTTTGTATTAATATGTTGCTAGTTAGAAGTTAAAGAATTATACTTTGTTTCTTCAAAATGTAAAATAATAGAATCTACTACCAAGTAGATTTCTATTTAATATCTATATACTATGAATGCAAAAAAAAGGACAAGGATCAAATGAATTATAGTAAATCTCATATTTGGCAAAATCAGATCGTTATTAGTAGTTAAATTAGTTAATTTGGTTTGTAAACAAATTTATATTAATTTTGAATTAAATTTTAATTGTGAATTAATAGCGACAACTTATTGTCGCACCTTCTTTTTGATTAGTTGTTCGTTTTTTATGAACCGTTGGCATTGCACTCGTTTGTGATGATTTGATTGCACCCATTGATTGGGACTTTTTTGGTACTTCCACAGCATCGTTTGGCTGCCCTTTAATAGTTTTGCGGACATTTGGCCAAACGAATTGCAGACGATATTCTGTACTCAATTTTGAGATTGTCTTTTTGAACAGTCCACTAGACTCACCCGGCTGGAATGAAAAAAAGAAAAATTTTAAATAGAAAGCGTTTAGTTGGGAAATAATGTCGTTCAAATAATTATGTACAGGTTATAGTTAATAAATGACAGAAAAGTGATTGTGAGTTTAAAAAATGAATTAAAATATGCAAATTAATTTCATTTCCCGAATATATACATAAGTACATGCATACTTAAATAACAGTTACTACAGTCTATACCTACAGTAGTCTACTTATTAAAATTGAGCCCCTTTCAAAGTTCAAGTCTCACCATTAACCTAGCTTATGTATCTTAATTCTATGCCGCGTTGTTTTTCACATGGACCTTAGTCGAACACATGGCATATTGTTTTTTTTTTAATTGAGTAATTACTTATGTAGTGCGAAACGCATTCAATACACTTTTGCAAGTTATCTAATTTCTCATTCTCTGAACGCTTTCCAAGGAAAAATAGAGCGCTCATGCTCTTTGCTTACTTCCATTGTCATAATATAGTACTAGGCTTCAAAAAGGAATAGCATGTGAAGAAAATTTATAGATTTAAGTTATGTCTACATTGCTATGGAATTAAGATATTCTAATTAATTTCGACTAATTTGTATTAGGAAAACAGGACCACCTCTAACTCGTAATGAATCATGGGTTTTTTTTTTACCTCATCAACATACATAGATATAAATCCGACGTACTTACATCTATCGAGAAAGAACCCATCCGTGGTATGATGATGAATCCTTACAATTAAATATGGTGGTAGAAGATACACACAAACAAACGCTGCAGCGCAAAACAGCAAGAGATTATGACGAACCAGAAAAGAGGGAAGAGAAGAAAATCCTGCGCAGAAGAAAAACGCCCACGCAGCCTCCCAGCTCAAGGAAATCGAAGAGTCTAGCGGACGCAACAGCATGCGAATATTCTATCGAAATGCCAAGCAACTGACAGCGGACTTTTAAAGCAGCATTTCGAGCAGCTTCTAAGCGAGCATCAATTAGAGAGAGTGATAGGGCAAGAAAAGAACCCACGTCCAGCCAATGAAGAAGTAGTTCCTCACCCAGTTTAGAAGAGGTTGGCGCAGTTATTAGGAAGCTGGAAAACATCAAAGCCGCTGGCTCTGATGGCCTACCCGCGGAGCTTTTTAAATATGGAGGGGATGCCTTGGTTGGGTGCATGTACCAAGTCATTGGCCAAATATGGGTGGACGAAAGCATGCCCGATGACTGAAGTATCAGCTCTATATATATGCCCCATCTTTAAAAAGTCGATCCCATCTGTTGCAAGAACTACCGAGGCGTATCCCAGCTAAATGTCTCATACAAGATCGTATCCAGCGTATTGTGCGAACGTGGTAAAACCATTCTGCAGCACAATAATAGTCACGAACCAGTATGACTTACCATCACCTTACCAGTCCTGCTATATGGCGCCGATTGCTGGACCATAAGGAAAAAAGCGAAGCTAATATTGAACTCTTTCGAGAGAAAAATACTTCATTGGATATTAGGTCCCGTGTGCGAGGAGGGCGAATGGATGAGGAAATTTAACCGCGAACTCTATGAGCTGTACTAAGATGTGGATGTGGTCCCAATAGCTATGAAACGTCCACTACATCGGGCGAATGGAGAACAATGCTCCAGCTAAGAGAAGCTTCGAATCAGCTCCCCCATATTTGAGACGACGAAAACCGCCCAACCTCTGGTATAAAGACCGCGTAATCGCGGATGCCAGAAAACTTGGTCTACGTAACTGGAAAAGGCGTGCCCGGGTTCGATGAAAATGAAAGAGTGCTGTGTCTCAGGCAGAGACTCTACATGGATCGGGAGCCCATTAAGTAAGTAAGTAAGCAAGTAAGTACTTCCACCTATTTCTAAATAATACTTTTGATATTCGATCCAATCAATTGAAACTCAAATTTGAAAAATTGAAAGAAAGTTGGAACTTGTCTTAGTCGCTTCATTACAAGAAAGTATCAGGTTTCTTGTATACTGAGAGGCGACTCAAGATTTTACTGTCCAATATAATCAAAGGTTTTTACAAAATATTTCGTAAAATGGATCTATTTCGAGATAAAGCTGTCAGAAGTCTAAGAGTACTTGACACTCTAAGATCTCGTCATATGTAGAGTATTAAGTTTCAAGCAAGATTATAAGTTAGGAGAGTGGTTATCCACTTCCTCTCCATTTTAAGCTATAGAAGGCAAAATGTTTTTTTGTTTAATATTAAGAGCGCACAAAATTTGATTTGATACAACAGATAATGGTAGCATTATGCTTAGAAAACCAACTTAAATTCTTATCCTATATTTCTTCCATTGCAAAAATACCGCATTTTTCCGATTATTGGGATACAATATTATTCTATATCAATTATTGTTAGTTTGTTTGTCAAGAGAAAAGTTTCTCATTAAAAATAATTCAAATAATAGCTGTACTTCATCATAAATACGAGAGTTGTAGGATAAGTTTTAGAATGTGGCAGTACTGATTCTTTTAACGATTCCAAATATCATATTTATAAAATTCAACATTGTTTTATGGCAAGAAACATGAACACGTCAAAGAGCGGTAAGTGGTTTCGTTTATACAGTGAAAAAATGAAAGTTTCTCGTGAACTTTTTTGTTGGATGATTTTGTATGACTTTGAGTGTAGTCTACCTCAACAACAATGCATAGATGAACTTCGCCCGGCTTTTGGGGATGAAGTACTCGTACCATCCAAACTCGTACCAACGTTTTAACTGGTTTGCAGAATTAAAACGTGAGCGTGCTAACGTCAGTGATAAATTCCATGAATGATGCAAAAAAATATTCAAGGAATTCGACCGTAATGCTTCAAAAAAACTCGTACTCGTATGAGCCCGCATCTAAGTCACAATCGGCTATTTGGGTATTCCAAAGTGAGCTAAAATCGGCAAAAGTGACTGACTAAAATCGCCGTGTTCTCCATCATGACAATCAAAAATAAAATGCGAAGAATTGAAAGTACTTAAAATGAATTAAAAAAAACTTAAGTACAATTCAATTCATATTTCAATTACATCGAAGGAATTGAAAGTACAAGTAGTACTGGTATTTAAAATTTCTAAGTACGAGTACCAAGGAATTAAACTTATACTTAAAAAAATAAGTACAAGCTAATTGTACTTAAGTTGTACTTCAGTCCCAAAATACTTAATTAACTTACAGGTCTGGGTGAAAGTAAAAAATAATCCTAATTGCCGCGTCAATATCCACTTCAGTCAATAATACGATGTGACCGCCTTGTCCTTCACCTGCATCGCGAAACTTGGTAGAGAAACCACGTCTCAACAAGAGTCAATACAACTTCACGACAAGGACTAACAAACAAGGGTGTTGAAATATACGAGTACGTAGATATACTGAATCTAGTCCCCTTTTTAAAGATTTATACATGTATGTATTCCTCAAAAAATAAAGGTGTGCAGTCCGCCCTCTTGTAAAATTATGGTTAAATTTTTTTTCTTGAACATTTTTTTTTTTTTTTTCGAAAACCAACGACTCGACTGTAAAAAAAATTGTCTACACAAAAGTCTTTAACGAAGTTACTATTTATAAATTTCATTGGACAAATTGACCTTAAACTATTCTCTATACAAATAGCACTGTGAGCCTCCTCATTTGGCCTGTTTTAGTTTTCGCAGTGTCAGCAAGTCACCAGAAGGCTAACAGAGCTAAAACTTTGCACACTTATAGAAAATTAAGGACTTTGAATCCTGTGCTTTATTTTACGGTAGTAAAATACTAGCCAAAAGAGTTCACATACAGCGACTAAGATGGATGGGTCATGTAGAGCGGATGGAGCCCAACGTCACAGCCTGGAAAATTTTCCAATTCACCCCGGATGGACGGCGCAGTAGAGGACGGCCTCGGGCGAGGGAGATCTCAACCGACCTACGCTTTTCTGCAGTGTCCGAAAAATTACGATAAGTTCTGCCCGAGTCCTTATATAATATATTGAAAACTTATATCATGAATTTGGAGAAACAAATATTCAGACTTTAAGGGGATAATGGCTCGGGTACCACAAGGAAGCGTCATTGGTCCCCTTTTACATCTATTATACGCTCTATCTATCTATTATACCGCAAGTAGATGGCCTTGCGTTAGCTGCAACATTTATTGACGACACTTTGCAGTAGGCAAGCGAGACTAAATATCTTGGAATGACGATCGATTCAAAGTTGAAATGGAAGTCGCACGTAAAGTAAAAATGCAAGGAGCGAGAAAATAAATACAAAGAAATGTATTGGTTGCTTGGCAAATATTCCAAGCTTAATATAGAGAACAAACTGCATTTTATACTCTTGATAGTCCCATTGTCCATTAGCTTTGAATTCAACATGCGCCTCTCTTATGTAGATGGACGCAATATTGATGTTGACTAAGTATGTATATGTATGTATGTATAACTTATTACATATCAATTTCAATTTGTAGAACTTGTAGACTGAAATTCAAATTCAGCTTATGTAAACCGCACTCTAGTTCGGTTGTCTTCTTTTTTTTTTATTGAAATGAGCTCAATTTTTTCAAGAACAATATATTTAAAATATTCCGGTACAAGTTATTCTTAGATACACTTAAAAACAAATACGTTTTCTAACAACCAAACCTTAACGAATATCATGGTAAAATAAGTCAACCCCATAATTAACATTCATTATAAATAATTATTTGTTTTGTTGGTAGAGTCTCTTATTTGAAACGGATACAACTTTATAATGTAAACACACAAAAGTTGAAAATGCATATACCTGTACAGTAGAATTCCCAACGCCCGTTCCATTGACCTCGGACGCAATTGGATAAGCCCTGCCATTCGGTACAGCTGGAGGTCCCTCAGATTTACTCCTTCGTGAGGGAGTTCCCCGTTCTTCGGACTGAAATTAAAATGAATACATATTTTCTGCAAAATTATATTTACATGTAAAATTTTATATGAGATGAGTTCTTTCATAGTATCTTTTTTCGAAACGTCCGTTTTATTAGAAATGCACCGAAAAAAATAATCAGGCTTTTCCATTACACAAGCGTACAGAATTTAGAAAAAAAAACAATTTGTCAATTTGTACTAGGTTTCGTTTTTTTTTTTTTTTTAGATTTATTGTGCAGATGCATGCAAGACGTATTCATTTTAATTTGCATTTATTTCGTAAGCGGTAGTTGAAAGCGTTATAATCTACCTATTCTAGTTAAAAGTTAAGCATTTTACTAGAACAGGACGTTAACAAGACAAATGCCTTGCAAAAGTTTGATATAGTTAGTTTTTTAGTTTCATAGTATTACAAATCAAACTTAAGTAAAACATAGAATACATGTATATACATATGTACATAGTATATGTATGTACATAACAAAATTAAGATTTGGAAACCAATTAAAATCTATTCATGTAGTTCATACATATTTGTTTTCTTATTTAATTTTTTGGAATATTTAAATTTTTAGATAAAAAATATATTTTTTTAAATATTTTTAACCATACATACAAAACTCTCTTAAATCATATGGGTACGTATTAACAAACAATAACTAATGCATTTTTCTAGTACTCGTAAGTTGGATGCTATTTTAGAATGAGATTGTAGAGAAAGATAATAGTTTGGTAGTTGAAGACATTTCAGAAGTTACCTCCTAGAGTTCTGTGAGCGAAAACAAAGTATACTCGTAAGTCATGGTCCCTGCCACTATGGGAGCTTTAATCAGTCTTAATTCTGCTCTCATAGGAAGGAAAATTCCGATAACAGAAATATGGTAAGCGAAGCAGTTGATGAAAATGAAGCAGAGCACATCATACGCAGACCTCTCAACAGGTTCGCGATCAATGGCAATGTCTGATAAATACATTCATACACACATCTATTTCTTAGATTCAGGACCAAGTACAAAATGCTCTGACTTTAAATCTTTGGCGATAAATCCTCCAAGCAGTGGTGAAGACGTTTTGACATCGTTTTGGCTAGAAGTTAGCTTCGTGATTAGCTTCTTAATATTTTATTGGGACACTATATTAAGATATTTTAATCGGGATGATACATACCTAAGACTTCTTCTTGGCAAATAAACTAAGGTAGCTCCTCGATGTAGAGAAAATTGGTAAAGCGAACAATCTAATGGACGGAACACACAACATTTTACATATTATATTATGTTAGACTGTTCCACGGAATAAACAAAGTAAGTTCCGATGGAGTAGACATTCATACTCGTATGTTTCTTTGACGCGCGTTTTTTATAAGTTGTATTAACTACCTCAAAATCTAAATCTCATTCATATTACCCTAAACAAAGCTGTGGTATTGGCATTACTACGTACATATAATCGAGAAACTCAAGAGTTAAGTATTATAATTATGTCCATCTATACTTTGGTTCATAAAATAAAACATACTTCATTTGCAGACTTTTATTCTCTGAGTTTATTAATTAGACTTTAAATTCTGACTTTACTATCCACTAATTGATTTTCTAAAACATCTCTAACAATTTTGTTGAAATGCCGTATTAAGAGTAAAGGGTTTAAAATAAAATAAAACAAATACAATTTGTGCCCTAATATTAGAGTTTAGCAATGCGGATTTAATTTTTTAAAGACAACAGGGTTATCGTGAATAAATTTTCCCTCGGAATTTCTCCTCCGAGCAAAAACTACGTTTCTTTACAAAAGAGGAAATAATTTCCCGGAAAATAAATAGGTATCATGAATGACAATTCAAGAGAATTTTCAACGCAGTCGCGATATCTAATTTATTCCCTGATGATTTTTTTTCCCCTTTTTTTAAGATATCTAACTTTTGTTCAAGGTACAAATTACGAAGGAAAATTTAGTCACGATAACCCTGAATAACTTCTAAATGACGTTCGATTCTTCCAAGGCATTCTTCCAGCTGGACTCTTATATTCGTAAATATATGAGAGCAAAGCGTAAGTACAATGGCCGCAACTTCGCGGCCGATATTTTGCTGTAGGGTCTTAATCGTTCGAGGATTGTTATTGTAAACTTTCGACTTGAGGTACACCCATAAAAAAAAGGTAAAATGTTGTGAAGTCCGGCGAGCGAGGAGGTCAGGGAATGTCTCCATACGTGCTAATTACTCGGAAAAATTGCTCTCAACTTCTCCATTGAGACCCTAGGAGTGTGCGGAATGGCACCGTCTTCCGGAAATAGCGTTCTGTTGTTACACACGGGAAACAGCTGCAGCTGCGGCAACAGAAACTCATCGATAATTCGGCAATACAATTCAGCAGTGACCGTTTTCCCTGGTTAAAAAAAAATAAGAGACACTCCCTCAGGCAGAAGCCGCAAACCACACTATGGTTTTTGAACAATGTAAACGTTTTTGATGGCGTTCTCTAGGGTTGTTGAGACACCAGTAATGCATATTCTCTATAAGTATAGTACTAGTATATATATATAGTATAGTACAGTATAGATATATATATATAGTATATACAGTATATATAGTATATATACCTATATACGCACGAAGAGTATAAGCGTTCTTACTGTTCAAAAACGATTCAGCATTGTTCTTGCGTTCGTTAAGACCCTGCAGGATTTGCATCTTGTATGGGTGGAACTTTAATTTATTTTTCAAAACAACGTGCACTGTTGATTTTTTTTTAATTCCAGTGGAAGCTGCAACCTTTCTTATCGATTTACGTGGATTCCGAGTAATTTCGTCTAGAACTTGAGCCACATCTTCTGGCGTATAAGTATACATTTACAAGATTTATAAACAAATACATCATACCGCAGCAAAATAAAAGTGCATATCAAATGTAGATGTATGGCAAATGATTAATAAAGGCCCCGTAGAAGCAATATTTCTCGATAGATTTTGGCTCGCTAAATGACAAGAAAGAGCTACTGCAATCAAAGATTTTGCAACTCTGTTAGTAAGGCGAGAAGTAGAAGAAGGCTACGTAGGAGAATAGGCACCAAATGGGAACATCGTCATACTAACGGTGATTTCAATGCCAAGGTATGCAACGATAACACAATGGTCACAACGGTCAAAAATGTGGTGAGACGCCATGGCATCGGAAAATGAAATAACAAGGTACAATTCCGACATGCTTAGGGACCCCGCACTACGCTAACAACTTAGCACAGCTCAAACGAACATAAGTAGATTAGCAAAAATGAGCTCTGAAAAACGTTTTTGCAGCTGGAGCACAACGGTTTGTCGGTATAAAGCAGAAACACCACAGCACATGGCTATGCACACAGGCCTGAAAATGGATCGAAGAGCGTATTTTACTTAAGGCTCAAATTGCAGCTGTTTCAGCAGCAGCAAAAATTCAGCTAGAATCACAGTACCGCATAAAAGAGAAGGAAGTGCAGCGTGGTTTAAGACGAGACAGACGGAATCACGTGAACGCCCTTGCCTCAGAAGTTGACGAAACAGCAAATAGATGCGACAGCAGGACCGTTTATAGAATCTCGAAGTACTGAAGTAGTCTGTATTAATTGCTTGTTCTAAAACCGATGGCTGTTGCATCTATTGCTAATGGGTCAGATGTTGATTTCACTGAAATAAATGCCCCAGATGTGGACCCTACTGCTATCATTGCATCTAATGCTGATGTCGTTCATGACATGCTGCTTCGGTAAAGAATTATTTGTATCCACCAAAACTCAAAGCATTCAAGCATTTTCAATGCCGGTTATTCGCTGGGCAGTTTCTTATGTACATTGAAGTCAAATGAATCAATTGATCCTTTCACCTCCAGTATTTTTTTGTTCCTTTCCGTTGCGTATACTTTTTTTTTTTAAAGCATCTTGTGATCCGACCAGACGTCCACCAAGTTACATCTTTGCAAGGTGATCCTAGGCTATTAAGTGCTCTGTTATGTTGTTCCATAAAGTTTTTACATCGAGTGCTCTGTTTGCCGTTTTTGCAAAAAAGAGGTTTTTTGAGCTCATAGAAATTTACCAGAACAGAAATCTGAGATGATTTTGTATGTTTTCCCCCATATAAGATATATGTATACATTTTTTTATAATTTGCGCGCGCGTTTTTACACAGTGCGGGCGTTGGAAAGAAGAAACTCCGGGGTTGGGGTCCAAATAACTGAGGAGATTTTTTTTATATTTTTTGAACTTGCTTCTGATTCACAGTATTTTTTTTTTTTTGCGATTACCGACGTCATAGGCAAATCAGTCATCCAATAGAGTGAACAATTTTTTCAGACATATGACCAAGCTACTGCCAGTGTTATGCCTTCGCAGTAGTGTTCACACAAGCTTTCGCAATTGATCGGACTGACTTTATACAGGGTGCGCCATATTTTATGTCTGTATGTGAATATTGAATAACTTAAAAAAAAAATAAAAAACCGATTTCCATATATGAGGTATTTTTATTTAATTTGGTCCTTTGCAATTTATTTGGACTAGTTTTTGAATACAACATCAATCAAGTGGCCGGCTCTATTGACCAAAGCAAAATGTGCCCGTTTTGCTGCGTTTTCCATCACTTTTTCGAGCATCTCGGGCGGAATAGTGATGATTTCGGCACGAATGTTTGCTTTTCAAATAACCCCACAAAAAGAAGTCCGGAGGGGTCAAATCTGGAGATCTGGGTGGCCAGTCAATGTCGCCATTTTTTGACAGCACACGTCCAGGGAATTTTCGTTACAGAAACTTCATTGTTTGATTTGCAATGTGGCATGGCGCACCGTCTTGTTGAAACCAGTAACCGTCCAGACCTTTTTCACACATTTGTGGGCAGACATAATGAGCCAACATATCTGACTGTTCACTTTCTCTCAAGAAAAATAGCCCAATGATGGTTTTGGCGCAAACGCCGCCCCAAACTGTCGCTTTTTGGTCATGCAATGGTGTTTCATGGATCTCGTGTGGATTTTCCGTTCCCCAAATGCGGCAATTTTGCTTGTTAACGGCGCCAGAGAGTGTAAAATGGGCCTTGTCGGTCATCAAAATTTGCTTCAAAAAATCAGGTTCAGTGCCAACCATTCGAATGACTGTTTGGCCGTATTTCAAGTGACGTGGACGATCTGTCGGCAATATTCTTTGCAGCCCCGAAACCAGGTGGAAAATACTGGACATGCGCTTGAAGCATAGAGAAAAGAAAAGAACAATCGACAGTTCTAAAATCTAGTTTAGCTTGGTTTGTTTTAGTTTTTTTTTTGTCATGTAAACTTATTTTTAAAATAATTGCACCTTCCGATCTTTTGCACCTTCGAATCGTCGTAATATGATCATTTTATCCACGCTCTGTACTTCATTAGACTCAAACGCTAGAAATGTTAGGTCTCGCAATCGCTGACTGGACATTGACATTCGGTTGAAAGTTCCAACTCGTGATAAAGACGAAAACGTAACTTCGTTCACGGCTGTGCTGCAGCCAATAGTTTCAACGGCCTCTAACATTTGGTACACGAGTGGAAAAGCGATTTTAACTGAATTGAAAATTTGCAAAATTGACTTGTTTTGCCATTCTGCTTCCTGCTTTTGTCTGTCGAGATATGATTTCGCTGAAGAAACTTCACATTCTTCCGGTAACTTAATTATTTTGGAAAGAGGTTGCAAGGACTTAAAATCCATTTCCTGAACACATGATACGGCGATTAAGATATCGCTGTTTTCTGTGAAGCACCCCGTCAACTCATTGACAACAATGTCAACACATTTGTAGAATACAGATCTCAGTGAATCTTGCCTATTGGTGGCCGTCCTCTACGCACAGGCTCTGTCAATTCTAGATGTTCTCGAATCTCTGCTACCGACGACAGTATGCGATTAAATATTTCGTTAATTCGAAATTGTTAGACGTCCTCAATCAGTGAGTTGATCATGGGTATTGCTGCTCCATATCCGACTTTACGTGGCTGCATCAATGAATCCACTGGTTGAATGATCTGTAGCAACTTTTTAAACATATGAGCGAGAAACAAAAAATGTTGCGTAGTGACTGTCGAATAGATTCCATTTGCTGTAGCGATTTAGTCGCCGTCAAATTTAATTTCCTGGTCATGCCCACTTTCTGTTGACGATCGGATTTCTTTTAGCTCCAATATGATCTCTTTGTAATTGTTGCATACCGCGACGGTGGATTTAATGTGCCCAGCCCAGCGAATTTCAATCAGATTTTTCAGCTTGCACCCGCCATAAACTTTCGCAACGCGATTTTTTTTTAAAAACTTATAGATCAATTGAATTTGATCGAAAAAAAGTCGACCATCGTTGACGGTGTCACATATTTTTTTTATAACAAGATCCAATTTGTGGTTAAAGCAGTGTATATATGGACTTTCTCGTTGCAATTCTTGTGCAATCACTACGTACACGCCTCCCAATTCTCCACTCAAGACATTTGCTCCGCCATAGCATTGCACCACAATTTTATTAACGTCAACTCCGTAAATTTTCAATGCATT
The DNA here is from genome assembly GCA_945910035.1 of Brachypalpus laphriformis. Classification (NCBI taxonomy): domain Eukaryota; kingdom Metazoa; phylum Arthropoda; class Insecta; order Diptera; family Syrphidae; genus Brachypalpus; species Brachypalpus laphriformis. The sequence goes on from OX246754.1 coordinate 93,097,510, forward strand.
CACGATGACATTGCCAATCGCTACCGCTTTCAAATCGTTGGTACTTTCCATACCGATAAGAGATTCGTATGGTTTTCCATCGATGACGTATCGAAGTGTGATGGAGAGTACTTCGAGCCCGTTTCTGTCCTTTGTGCCATCTGCAAATAACGTTATATATTCACTGGTGTTGATCTTTTACACCATTTCGTCTCGAACACACTGTGCGATGGTCGAAATTATTTCATTTTGGATTGACGCCGTATAACAGACGTATAAAGCATTTCGTGGCATTATTTCATGGCATTTCCTCAATTTTTCGTCTTTCTCGAGCGTATATTTGAATAAAACGTTGAATAATCCATCTTCCTCGCTTGTATCCTTATCCCAGCTGCCTCTAAATGCTATTTCGCGTGACAACAAAACCCTAATTATATCAATAATGGAGTTGATATAATAAGGACGTTTTTCAAATAAAGTTTCGCCGACCAATACAGAGACATTTTTATTCGAATCCACTCGTTTGTTCGATTCAATCTGGTCGAGAAAAGCGTTTCAGTGTATTTTTGAATGTTGATGCTTTTCGAGGCCTCTATTTTGCTGCATCTGACCAATTCTTAAATCCTCGATGAGTAAATGTTTTGTCTCTTACCACATGTCTGCGCTGCGTAATTACGACACGCGTTGCAAAATATTGCATCTCTGGAAAAGGAGTATTCGATCCAGTTGTAAGTTTTACACCAATTCTGATGGAAAGATCGCTTGTATTTGGTGTCGTCTTTTGGAAATGTCTTGTTTGCGAATTTTTGGCCAGAAAATTTGACGCCAATTGGCGTCATGTCCAATGGCGCCGATGTTGAATCTTCCGATTTGGGATAACTTGTGGCATCATTCGAGGTTGATACTATAGCAGTAGCTGACGTCGTCGCCGACTCTGTTGAAAAGTTGATAGATTGATACATTTAATGGATGGTCTGTTCTCACTGATAATGAAATACAAACACTTACGCGAGTCGACACTTTCAGTGTTCATATCGATTGCGACAGTCATACTGATTCGATTAAAGTTGATTAAAGTTGATACAAATGAATCTGCTACTATTGTAGTTATATAAAATTCATGAATAGAGTTCGATAGTCGTCAATAAACAGTAAACTTACAGGTTACGGAAGGTGCGCGAGCTTGTTTCTTCATTATCATTGAATTGGAGTTTCGTGCTGTTGTTGCAGATACAATAGCTGATGCCGACACAATTGCCGGCGCCGGTGTTATGGGGTTTTGATCGCTCGGTGGTTGAGAGTGGATCGAAGAACAGACAAGCACACCTGAAATGAAGGTGCCTTGTTAAAATCCCGACTCTAAATCGACTTACACCATTTTGCGATTATGCGCAGAAATATGCAAAAAGGTTTTACAGCGTGCCCTTTTACCTGAGTTCGTGTCGGCTTCTCCATTTCTGCTTGGGAAAAATGTTTCCAATTTTGGCTGATTTGCGATTTTCGCTTTAAGTCTCCTCGGCATGCTTTAGTGTTTTTTAATATACGTATTCATTTAGCTTAAATTACGGAACGGAAAACAACTACACCGATTGCACAAAGAAAACCTTAATTAATGGCGGTCAGTTTGACACTTCGCTCATTTTGACATTTGACATTTCATTCCCGTGCTTACTGCTCACACCCAAGGCCTGGTCAGATGACACTGTGTGATTTGTATTGAAATTTGAAAGGCTCATGTCTTAAGGCTTGTCTACACTAAAGAAACATTTTTATAAATACTTTTAAGAAATAAAAATACAGTCAAATCTGGACATGCGAGAATATTTTTTCCTGGTCATGCGCAGCCGTACCACGCCGTACTGTGGATACGGGGTTAATTCTTTGAGTCAATTGCACTTTATACGGAAATAAATGCAAATCATCCTTCAAAATGCGCCGCAAGGTTCCACTGACACCAAATTCCTGAGCGCGGAGACGATGCGACACATGTGGATTCTCGGCAACACTCTCTCTTACCGCTTCAAGCAGTTCATTGGGACGTTTTGGGCGTTGAAAAAATGATCTCCCACTGTTCCGTTCTCAACAAAATTCGACACCAAACGACGATTAGAATTCTCAGACGGTGCTTGTTGGCCACGATATTTTTGACGATATGCACGTTCAATTAACAGAACTGAACGACTATTTTCTATGTACAGAGTTAGTATTTCATCGCTTTGTTTCGGTGTGAAGCGATTCATGGTTAAAATTATAAAAAATTGGCATGTCTACTCAAGTCAATCGGTTGATAAATGTCAAAGCTTGAATCACCGATATAAAAGATGATACACCCGCATATTTCATAAGGAATAAATAAATGCTTGCTTACATCAGAATTTGACCGATGAACCATTAGCTTGACAATTGCCGACGTTACCACTACACCATTGCCATCCACAAAGAAAAATATATTACTATAATATTTGCAGTTATTTCAGTTTATTGCAGTTTTCCCGCCACTTCATCCACCCCACACTTGATTGATATCATCATCACAGGTTGCTTCGCTATAGATCATATATCCCACACATTTTAACTCTTCGCACTTGGGAATCATTGATCCATTCATAATTGTCTGGAATAGGCCTGAGTGGATCAGAGAACGGGCAGCACAAGTACTCGGTCTTTTTTGGACCAATGCGGTGACCACTGCCCTCAAAACGTCCACTTATACGTCAAGTGCTCGTTGCAGGGACGTAGGAGCCTTATCCCGATCCCTACTTATGATGACTTGGGAACGCTACGAATTCCTATTAGAACAAAATTCATCACAGGGGTGTTAATCAAAAATTGTTTTTTTATTCGAAAGACTAGTTCATGGTATTAATATTTAAAAATGATTTTGGGGATATAACCACCGCGGCTGCTCTTAATGAAGCACATTCTATCTGTCAAATTGAAATCACTTTTTAGAGCAATACTTGCCGTATGTCACGGATAACACCAGCAACGTTAGCTTTCAAGGCGCAATTGTTGCCGGTTTATTGACATAAAATAGTGGCCTAACGAAACTAGTCAGAAAATGATCGAAAAGTGTTAGTTAAATTAATCTATCTTGAAGGCCAACTGACAGTTCTATTTCTCGAAATCAACAAATTGCCAAATTGCGATTTCAATAAGTCAATGGTTTCGGTAGCTGTTCGTCACGTATCGCCTATTGCAACTACATATCATTCGGATCGATGTCATCCATATGTTCAAAGATATATTTCTCGATCATGGCCCGGTAACCAAGCCATAACACTGGTTTCAATTTTAAAGAAATAACGTTGAATTTTTCTTGTGTTATGGGGTCTTTAGGATATCTTTGAGCTTCATTTCTGAACACAATTTTGCTATAAAACAACGGTTCAGCTTGCTGCTCTAGAACCGAATTATCGAAGGAATGACACATATGATGGTCTCGTGGCTTTATATTCTACACCAGCTGGATCTTATACGGGGGTAGGCTAAGATTTGTGTGCAAAATTGTCCACGTATTGGACGGACAGAGCCACCAGAAGACCTACGAAGCTATAACACTATAATCTTATAGATAATGCCATAAAGTATAGTAGCAGTAGTAGTCGGGATGAGTTTAGATTTCAACTCTGTTGCTTGCATGCAATTTTTTTAAAACACTGCTTAAAGGATTTTTCAATTGGGACCCCCCATTTTTCCACTAGGGTTTCTCGGCTATGCGTGAATTTAGCTGGTGGGTTGTTTGACTATATAACTCGTCTATATTTATTTTATCATGGAAAAATACACACTTCAACAACGTTTGTAAAATATCCAATTATTTTATTAAAGTTCGCGTTCGATTGCGACAACTTTACATACACTAGCTCCAATTTTCTCACCCTTAGCGATTAAGCCCATTGACTTATTAGCTTTGTGAATAATCAAAATTGTCGCATTTGAGGAAGTCAGCAACCCGAAGCTATTAAAAATAATGCAATTAACCCACAAAATTTGACTGTTTCGTGAGGGTTTTTTTTAAATTAGAAGAGGATAACTTGAAGCATATGCATGTGGTTTTTAAAAGATGGCACCACATGAAACATATCTGGTTAAACAATCGAGTTATTGTGTGTTTTGACGCCTCCGGACTTTTTTTCTTTGGGGCTGTGTCAAGTCCATGGTCTATGCCAATAAGCTAGACTTTAGATGACCTCAGGACCAATATCGAACGCGAAATTGCGGACATATCGTCCGATTTGCGCGAAAAAGTCATAAAAAATTATGTTTAGCGCATTCACTCGTTATAAAAATAATTATTTGTTTTTATATCTCAAACAAAAGATTTATTTATAAAACAAATCGGGACTCTCTTAATGAAAAACCCTATATAATAAAATGTTTCCAGTTATATAAAGCATTTTCAACTATTTTTAGCCCAATTTATTAGCAGCGCAGTCTGAATATTTCATACATTCTTCATGTGAATGAAAATCTTGAACGCATCTGTTGAAAAACCGTAAAACTTGAAAACAGTCAATTATATTTTAAAGTGAGGGTAATACTCCGGAAGTAGCACTTTCGATCAGAACTAGTTGCGACTATCAATCTCGCCCTAAATACCTTTTTACACAGAATAAAGCCGACTTTTTGGCACCACTATTGACGGACTTTTTCAGTACATTTTATTCCGAAAATTAATCTGTATCTTATAAGTTCGAAATCATTTTTTGCATGTCTTTCCTGAAAGGTGATGGATGTTTTCGACGGACTATGAGTTTCCCGTTTGAGAAACGCTTGAATTTACATATGTATGCTTTTAGTGAATGTATTTTGATATCGTATACTTTGTGCTCTATTGTTAATAGATTTACTCAGAAATGATGGGTTTTGCTAGCGGCATAGAAAGCCTGTATGAAGTACAGAGAAAGGCTCGCAATGGTTTTAAAAAAAAAAATTAGCTATAAGCGCATAGTTCATAAAAATTTACCTTAGGATAATAATAATGAATAAATTGCATGGATAACATTCTTTTTTTTTTTTACAATTTGCGCGCACTCAATGAGTTATGAATACTCTTTAAAACACGTTGGCCGCCAGTGTATCACCGGTGATAACAACAAAAGTCATCCCCCAGAGGCCAGTGTACCACCAGTCATCACATCAAACATCTTTGCTCAGATGCTAAGCAGAAATATATTATATACGTTAGAATGAGTTGGTGGCTGAAATCTTTTGCACAAGCAATAATGCGTATGTCAAGACATGTTTGAACATATTTTCATATACAATATTTCATATTTTCATTATTTATATCAGCGGTGATACATTTGTGTTTATGTTTTATGCACGTGTATCACCCGTGATCACACGGCGGAAGAAGTGATTCAGTGTAAAGTTAGAGCTGAGACTGTGGTGTATTATAAAGTGTATAGAGAAATGGATGAATTTAATAATTTTTTGTTAATTTTCAAAATAAAATAAAATATGTTTACTAATAAAATATGTTTACTCTTCAATTTAATCTACATATACATTTCCATAAACTCTTTTCACTTTCGTGGTAGAACCGAAATTCTAGAGGTCTATGAATGTATAACCCGTGACATGTAGGTACATTGGCACCTGGGGAAAGATGTTTTATGTGATCACCGGTGATACACTGGCCTCTGCGGGGTGAACTTTGTTGTAATCACCGGTGATACACTGCCAGCCAAGGTATTAAATGTTTTTACATAGTCGCACTATGCGAATACGAGTCAAATTTTTAGATCGACGTTATTTTCAAAACCAATCAGGAATTATGTATACGTACAATCGTTCCCGATTTCAAGCCAGTAAACATTTTATAGGCGGAATTCGGAATAATAAGCTGGAGGTTTAAGGTTAAAATCGTAGAAAGTACCAAACATATTTTGTACGTTCCCACCTCTCCAGAATGTCTGGCAAACTTCGCAGATTACAAGTGTCATAACCAAGTATTCTTGTCAAATACTGCCCTTCGTCATATTATAAATTTATTATTGCTTCTGCATACTGTAAATGCCGCGCTAAGATTATTATACGTTCCAAGACAATGAAAAGTCGCCGAGGCTATGATGGTTCCAAAACCGGGAAAGCCTCAAACACAGAAAATCGTACAGACCAATATCGCTCCTGCCGATAGTATATTAGGTATTTGAAAAGATTTTGTTAAAGCGCCTACAACCGGTCATTGAAGAAACCCGTTTGATTCCCGACCATCAATTTGGTTTCAGAACCAAACATTCCACAATTTATCAGGTTTATAGAATAACAAATAAAATAGAGAAAACCTTAGGGAGGAAAAAGATATGTTCTAGCTCTTTTCTGGACGTCTCTCAAGCCTTCGACAAGGTATGGCACGAAGGCTTGAAGTTTAAGTTAAGACAGGTTCTTCCGGAACAATTATATGAGATTCTAGAATCTTACCTTGCGAACAGACTATTTTGTGTTAAACACGGATCGGATTACTCCAAATTTAAGGAAATCGCTGGCGGAGTACTGCAAGGAAGTGTTCTTGGTCCGGTCTTGTTTTTACTTTACACTCGAGATATACCGCAAGAAGAAGGCACTGTCGCAGCTACGTTCGCCGACGATACGGCTATATTAACAACAGACAAATCAGTCGAGTCAGCAACTATAAAGCTCCAACGAGCTTTGGACAAAATTTGCCAGTGAACATAGATTTGCCGCATTGGTCTCCACGAGACCAAATCAACTCATGTTAACTTTACTTACAGAAAAATTAACAACCTACCCATTTTCATTAACTCGGTACAAATACCGTATGCATACGAGGCAAAGTATCTAGGAATGACACTAGACTCGAAACACAAATGGAAGTCACACGTTTAAAAGAAATGCGACGAGCTTGAAAATAGATTCAGACAAATGTATTGACTACTAACTTGGAAGACATTCCAAATTAAGCATATAACAAACTGCTACTATGCAAGCAAGTGCTTAAACCTGTTTGGACGTATGGTTGTATTGTACTAAACGAGCCCATAAATAAATAAATATTTGGCGCAACAGCTCTTTAAGTGCCAGGGCCTAGCTTCACGGAACCACTCATGTTATGTGCGTTATATTTTTCACACGAATGGAAAGGACCTACAGTTTAGTGCCGTATTCGAAAAGCAATTTGTTTTGAGAAGCTTCCTCGAGACAATAATACTCTCGGATGTTTGTCAGACATTCGTGAGAGGTGGGACCATGAAAAAACTTTTTGGTGTTTTCTGGGTTTCGAACTTGGAACCTCACGCGTAGTGGTCTGGCATACTAACCACTTAGCCACGGAGCCCACAAACGAACCCATAGAGATATCCTAAAATGTTTTCAAAACAAAGTGCTAAGAGTAATAGTAAATGGTATATTAGAAACAGTGATATCCACAGAGACCAAAGAGTAACTACCGTCGATGACGAAATAACGAACTTTGCTCGAAAACTCCGTATTCGTCTACATGGTCATTGCAACAATATTATACTCCAAATTCGGGAAGAGACAAACTTTATGTCCCGACTACAAAGAACGAAACCATTTGATTTAGCGCAATAAAGACCGGTCGCATTTAATAGCGGGTTTTAGCAGGTGCTTTTGCTGGAAAGCTACCTGCCCGCGAATATTTTTGAAACTAAAACTACTTGATAAGGAAACTTAGTCGTAGTAAACCAGTAAAAGGGAGGTGTTGTTTAGTGAGTAAAAATCGCACATTATTATGAGAACCGGGCACATAGTGACTATTAATATTTTTCACCTACCCACGAAAAAAAAAAATATTTCCTTTCGGATACGGCTTGAAAATGTAGACGTTTTACCATACATTCCCGCAAAAAATGTAACGAATGGATGCGAGAAGTTATGTCATAAGTTCTCTATGAGCTTCATTCGGACCCATACGACTTGATGGCACTCTACTATAAGTCTCGAACAAAATGCGGTATTAAGGGTCCATACTTGTATATTGCGTACGAATTTTCCGATAAAATCTGGACCCAAACCTGCCATCATTCACTGGATCTACACAGCCATAGTCAGACCCATTCTTACATATGGGTGCATTGTCTGCTGGCCAATAGCAGAAAAATCACGTATATCAAGGAACTGACAAAAATCCAGAGGCTTGCTTGCATACCAAACACTGGCGCCATCAGAACCACAGCCATTTAAACAAATCTCGCATTGATTCCACTAGACTTATAGGTTAAGAAATCAGCCGCGATGAGTGCTATGGAGCTAAAAGAATCCAACTTGTAAAGAAATGGCCACATGGGCCACCATACTATTGCAAGGTGGGCTCACTTAGACCCCACCACAGACTACCTTCCACCATCCCCCGACTTCAGCATAAACGTCAGAACGGTCATCCCATCAAAGGAACACTGGGCAGACGGTGGGGCCATCAACCCTATTTATATTTCAGCCTTGACTGACGGGTCCAAAACAATGAGTGCCCTGCGTCTAAAAGAATCCAAGTTGTGAAGAAATGGCCACATGGGCCACCGTACTATTGCAAGGCGGGCTCACTTGAACTCCACCACCAAATCCGTCTAAAACTGAAATAGTACTTTTACTAGGAAGTACAAAATCCCGTTCATAGCTCCACCTAAGCTTAGAAACACGGAACTCAGCTTTACAAACAAAGCTAAATACTTAGGGTTAACCCTTGATAGTAAACTTTACTGGAAACAGAACATTCTAGACCAAACCAAACAGAAAGCAGAAATCGCCATCTACACCTGTAAAAAGGCTATAGGTCCTAAATGGGGTCTTCAACCAAATATAGTTCACCGGTTGTACCTGGGGGTGGTCAGACCAATCCTGGTTTATGGCGTTCTCGTCTGGTGGCCTGCACTTGAAACAAGGTGCAAAACAAATCCTATCGAAAGAGTGCAACGATTAGCGTGCAGGTGCGTTACAGGGGCTCTCAGGTCCACTCCCACATCTGCCTTAGAATCCCTACTTAACATTTATCCCATAGATATCTTTGGGAAAATGGTAGCATCTAAAGCAGCCCTAAGACTTGGAGAATCTCTCCAGTGGTCAAGCTCACAAATCGGCCACATTAAAATTCTACAAAACTCCATTCTCAGAGAAACAGATTACGTATCCCCATTTATCGATTTCAATATCAAATATAACACCACCATCCCTGATAGATCCGCATGGGATGACGGCATCATTTTAAATGACGCCTCTATCGAAATCTATAAAGATGGTTCCAAAATATCGGAGGACACAGGATTGGGTATATTTTCCGAAGCACCTTTGATAAACGTAGCTCTCCGACTACTGGACCACTGCAGTATTTTTCAAGCGGAAATATCGGCTGTTCGTGAAGCAGCGCGCAGACTCTCTATGCACCCGATAGATGGTAAGTCTATCGTCCTTCACATAGATAGTCAGTCAGCGATTAAAGCTCTGGAAACGCCAACAATAAGATCTAAGTTGGTCAAACATTGCCGCGTATCTCTTAACGAGATTGCGGATAGATGCAATATTACTCTGTGCTGGGTTCCAGGACGCAGAAATATTCCAGGCAACTGTAACTGTAAAGCAGATGAAGTAGCTAAACAAAGCACCGTACTACCTCTAGCTGTCAATAGAGAGGTACCAGCACCCCCAATATAATTGATGAAACTTCATATGTTTAACGAAGCGCATGTTATTGCAAACAGTAGATGGAGTAATCTAGCTACGTGCGTATCGACCAGGAAGATCTGGCCTTTACTAGAAGCAAAAAAAAAAAAAAAAAAACCCCTTTCATTAAATAGAAGGAACATAAGCCTCACAGTAGGAATAAGACTTCCGAACCACGGCAGTGTGTTCCCAGCTGAAATCCTAGCAATAGCAGACACGCCATGAAGCTTGTTACTAAAAAAGAGATTGCCATTTACATAGATAGTCAAGCTGCTATAAAAGTAACACTCTGCTGTGTCCAAGGACACAAAGGAAATCCTGAGAATGAAATGGCAAGAAAGAGATTAGAACGAGACCTGTCAATAGTTCAAAACTCAGACCTTCCTTCCCTAAAATTCGCTAAGTCAAACATAGCACTCGATTTCAAACGACAAGCAGACGAAATATGGAGAGCGTTTCCATCGTGCTGCGTCTCCAAAAACATCTTGGTGAAAACCAAGCTTATCCTCACTCAAAACCAGCCAAAACCTATTGGTGGCCCCCTGAAAAAGAATGCGACTAAATACAGATGAAGTTTGCAGAGGGTGTCGCAATACAGACGCAGAAAAGGATACGGACCATTTCCTAGTCTCTGCATTACCAAAAAGACAGCCCTCGGAGAGTACTTATTCAATCATCTGGGCGACCTGTCCGAAAAGCCAATAACCACCATCCTGAAATTCATAACTTCTTCAAGATAGTTTTGAGGAGGCTGCTCCAACACCACAGATCTCTACTCAGTTTGTTCCTTTTCTATCCTCAGTGTTTCAGGCAGGAAATTCCACGTCAGGAGAGCACAATGAATCCTTTTGATATACAAGTGCAGGCTACACCCATTCGATGCAGCTAACCCGTTAAACCTAACCTAACATATGGGCAGCTTACGTGGAATTCTAAGTTTATTTCTTACATTTTATATGTGACCTTATTTGGGGTTACTTTTTTTTACTGTGACATTCAAAATCGATATTCCGAAATCAGGCGATTCGCTTTGCGTTCAAAGCGATTGTATTTTATGAATACTAACGTTCGATCCGAGCTTATAAGCGAATTAGAGGCGAAATTTACTTAAATTCAAAACAAAAGCAATTAATTTTTAAAATATAGGTATGTTAAAAAGTGTCTTTTTTTACAATTTCCTAAAGTTGGGTATTCCATAAGGCCATCGATCGTTCCTCTTCTTCCTATTTCGGTGAGAAAACAAGAGATCATAACCCCGTTTTTTTATCACAGAAGATAGCGGAATTTTCTCGCCACTTCATCCACCCTACGCTTACGCGATGATTAATGTCGTCATCACAGGTTGCTTTGCTATTGATCATAGATCCCAGATATTTGAACCTTCGCACTTGGGAAGAACTGTTTCAATCAAATAAATGTGTGGAATAGGCCTGAGCGGATCAGAGAACGGGCAGCACAAGTACTCTGTCTTTTTTTAACTAATGCGATATGCATTTCCCTCCAAAACGTCTACCCACACATCAAGTAATGATGATTATGATGGCTCCATCGTCAGCAAAGAATAACTGATGTACCTTGGGGTCCGTCACTTTACCTTCAAGCAGATAGTCAAGGACTGTAATAAAGAGCAAAGGACTTAAAACGCTTCCCTAGTGCACCCCGACTTTGATTGGGAACTCTTCGGTTACTCCAGCGGGGCATCTTACTCTTGTCTTTATTCTTTCGTACATGTCCATGATCATCTGTACATAGGTTTCTGGAACCCCTCGGTGTCTTAGCGCCACCCATATCAGATCTCGTGGTTGTCTGTCGAATGCCTTTTCAAAGTCAACCAATACAATATGCAAATCCCTTAAGGAATCACGATGTTTTTCCATTATGACCCTTATACTTTGGATTGCATCTGTGGTTGATTTACCCGAGACAAACCCACACTGATCATCAGATAGCCGTATTATTTTTCGCAGTCGGCCACCTAATACCCGCTCAACGATCTTCATGGTGTGTGACATCAGCTTGATCGAACGGTAGTTATCACAGTTTCGCGTATCACCCTTCCCTTTGTATACAGGGAGAAGGTAACTTTCCCTCCATTGATTCGGCATTGGAACACCTCTCACGAATTAAGACATGAGAATTCTGAACCATCTGAACCCGACGTCTCCCATCTTTTTCCAGAACTCAGAGGGCATCTCGTCTGGCCCAACCGCTTTTCGTTTTTTGGAGTATTTGACCGCCTCACTAACTTCTTCGACTGTAATGTGGGGTATTTCTTCACAGTTAGGGGTGGCTCTTGAAAAGTATAGCCGGGGAAACTGTTCATTCAAAATTTCTTCACAATACTGCCGCCACCTCTGCAGAATTTTGTCGTCATCCACAAGAAGCGGGCCATGAGCATTGTTAATGAACTTTGGCGAACGAATTTCCTGAGCATTCCTTCTTCTTTGGGCGGCTATTTTGAAGATGGTTGCGCTCTTGTTCATATTATGTCTTCGCAGCTCCTGGATAGCCTGGTTTGCATCAGTAACCGGAGAAGATATTTTCTCCAGCTCCCGATACAGGCCCTCCGTACACTCTGCTTGAAGCTGGGCACACTTCTTCTTCGCTTTTTTCTTGCAACATCTTTCCACTTCGAGGCGAGCTTTTTCATCTCTATTATAACAGGGGCACTTCGACCAAGCTTTGAAAGCGGTTTTCTTCTCATTTATAACCTTCTTAGCTTCATCACTCCACCACCATGTTTCTTTGGCGTGTTGATGGGCCACCTAGATCGTTATAGTAGAAAACTCCGAAGTGAAGTTTTGTGAGAGAGAGCAGGGCGGATACAAAAAGGGTGCTTCTACAGAAAGTGCTTCTACTACACTTACTGTAGTGATGATATGCAATCTGTTGAGAGAAATTCACTTCTTAGATCGTTTCAGATCCAGATTTGGCAGAATCTGTTTTGTCTTTAATCGCCATTATTTCCGAGTAGAATACGTTACAACGATTTGAAAGAGGAAAAGAGAGACTGATATTAAGCCTAAAAGAGAAAACACCCCCACCTACCCTGTATTCAGTTTTTGATCAGTCAATGTAGAAGTGAATCGACTTATCTTCTAAAAATCGATCTTGTAAGTTTTCGTCAAAATTTAGCTTGCCAGTTGGTGTAGTCTATTTTGTCGGTATAGATTTTGAAATTATTCGAAATGGAGGCGAGGTCAAATTCTTTCTGGACCACTGAGAGATTGTTTTAAGACGAACGGCTGCACTAGCTGCCATTTGCCTACCAAAGATTTCAAAAAGTGTCATATGAAACAAAATATGCTGCAGAGGGTGTCGTTCGAAGCGATCCGCTTATGCACAAACAAGCTCGTTGGACTTTGCTTAGATTTATGACTTTACCTAAGGCCAGACAACCACCACGTACGTAAGTATCGGTCTTATAACGGAGATGTAGAGCCAGTGAGTTATAGGAGGTTGAAAGCCCCTTTTGCTCCCGATAGCTTCCATGCAAGAGAAAAGTGCAAAATAAGCTTTCTTGTCTCTTTCTTGAATGTTGGGTTTCCAGCTTAATTTCAAATCCAAAATAAGACCGAAATATTTCGGCTCGTTTGAAAAAGTTGAACTTATACCATTTAGGGAGAGAGGGTCAATAAACGGAATTTTACATTTCCTAGAAAAGAGTACCAGTTCAGTTTTGTGGGGGTTCACACCGAAACCAGAGCGAACTGCTTGATTTTGAGGTTAGAATGCAAATTCCGATTCTTGACATGAACTTTAGAGCATCCGTTCAGCAGTTTAGGCTACTGAAAGACATACAGAAAGTGGGGGAGTCATTTTTTCGACCTTGTAATGCTGTTCTTGATTGATGATCGAAAAGCGATATTTTATCACGAAACTTATACCTGACCTACAGTTATAGATGTAAGTTAAAAATGCAAAAAGCATGCCCAAAAATCAGGCATTAAATCAACTGTCTTTTGGCTCAAGTTCCTTATAATTAGGTTTCTTATATGACCTTCACCTTGTCGATATAAAGTCCGTTATTTTTTAACTGATTTTACTCGTACAACCGCTTCTGTTCAGTGACTAATGAAAATCACAAAGTTAATAAGCAAATCATTTATTTATCTTGCTTTTTTTATATTTTTTATACTTCCATCACATTAGTTCTTTTCAAAACTTCTTGGGTCATGTTTTTTTGTATATTATAAATTATTGAAATATCAATTTGGAGCCAAATAGACTGAAAAACCGGTGAGGAATGACCGATCTTTAAAAAGTAAGAACATTTTTAAAAAGCAAAGTAACGTGAAACGAATCTTTCGCGAAAAACCTGAACGAAATCGTTGACGCCGTTTTCGACAAAACAATTTTTTTTCCTAAATATCGTATCTACGTAAAGAAACGTTAATTTTAAAATCGAAATGAAAAATCCGATTTGTCTCGGGATATAAGGCTCACTGGCTCCACAAATTAAGTTTGAATACCGGGGTACAGACGGAAAAAATTGTGAAACCTACTTTTTCCAGTTTCACTTACAATCATATCTCATTTGATTAAAATTCCGAGGTCTAATTTTTTTCATGAATATGAAACTTGCTATATATAGGCAGTTCTAGATGCAAGTAAAAAGGACTAAGTGGTTTACAATCGAATCTTCTAAGAAATCCATAATAAAGAAAGCTTACTAAAATTTGTAGGCCATACGCACGAATTCTGGATGCATTAATTTTATGCATCTATGTGTGAGATGCACGGCTACATGGGAGCTTTTCCGAGTACGCCTGGCTCTGCTCTAGACGCTTTGCTGAACTTACCTCCCCTCGATACTTATATCATGGGTTGCACTATCAAAGCCATCCACCGTCTAAGGCGGGGTGGTTTTTCGTATGCTCCACACTGGAATTTTGATGAACTTGTGCGACACTTATCTTACGACTCTTGTCTTATTGATATGCCACCTGACGCAATGACACCAGAACTTCAGCTAATGTGCAAATTCAGAGTCGACTGTCCTTGTGTTTAGGAGTGGCTTCGGCTAGAGTCTGAACCAGAAATAGAATGCAGTCGTATTTTCACGGACGGTTCCAAAACCAGTCAAGGGTCTGGGGCTGATGTCTTCGTGGAAGTCGACAACATTAGACTTCTTTTCTCGTTAGGAAAATATTCGTCTGCTTTCCAAGCGGAAACTTATGCAATCCTAATGGCCATGAACTATTGTGTGAAGAACTGGTGGAAGGGCCGTCTGTAATGACAGTCAGGCTACGCTTTAGGACTTGCTTAACCCTTTAACCACTTCCAAAATAGTTCGTGAAACCGAACTCTTTGAACTCGGTCGCAAGGCTGAATTCTCTGTCTCTTATCTGGGTCCCAGGTCACACTGGGACCATGGAGAACGAGATCTCCGATGAGATTTCTAGACAAGGCTCAGAGGAGGCTTTCTCAGGTCCCGAACCCGCGTTGGGTCTCCCTGCGTCCTCGGTTAGGGCTTCCATTGACGATTGGGTCTCTCACTAGCGCAATTGTGTGTGGCATGACTCGCCAGGATGCAGGTGGACTAAAGGTATGCCCCCGGACGTCTGTAAGAAATCAGCGGGATTCTTGCTGTCTCTCAGCAGAAAAGGCTGTAGACAACTTATTGGCGTCTTGACAAGCGGCTTAACGTACTGGGCTTGAGTGACACTTCAATCTGCGACGCTTGTGGAGGGAGCGACGACACGGCGGAACATTATCTCTGTGAGTGTCCGGACTTTGATCGTATCAAGTGGGAGATCTTCGGTGCTGATGTGGTGAGTGCTGGTACTGTAAGCTACTCATCACTGAAGTGCTTGCTTGGCTTTCATAGAAAAACAAGGAAATTCCAATAAAATGGGTAAATCGGGGTCTGCTCTCTGGTAGTACAATGGACCAGTTGCATCTGAGTGCTTCAATCGAGCGTTTCCTATCCCGACAAAAACAAAAAACAAAATGCCTGAGTAGCAAATCCATTGACTATTCCTATTAGTTTTCTTATTGTTTTGTGTTATTTTTGGTTAAAAACGTACGTTTATAAATAAATCAAACCTTACCGAAAGCTGTTGGTGTAATTGGCCTAACTATTTAACTGAATAATAGAAAAGAGATATATATGTGGTTGGCTAAAAATATCAGCAATTGCAGTAAAATTGTTTTCAAGGCGTTCTGTATCAAGTTTTCTACAAATCACTCAAACGTTGTTCTATAATGAAAGAATACTTAACAGAATTTCCAAAGGATACAAATAGATTTGTCTGACTGCCAGCGAAAATACTTCGTTTTCTGCGTGGCCGAACCTCAATAACTACACTGTACTTAACTCTGTATATCTGACTGCAGCCTTAACAGCTAGAAATATCTATGGTCTGGGGGACACAATTCTAGGCGCAATCGAAATTTGTATCCCGACTTTACTTAGAACCGATTTGAAAATAAAAAAAAAGGAGAAATCGGCTCAAACGATTCTATTCAAATTTCTTATTTGAATTAGCTTTTATGTTACTATAATGGACGTCGTACCAGGTTTAACGCGCAAGATGTGTGAAACAGTGCTTTACTTATTGGTCAGTATTCGAAAACTAGCTATTTTTGGCCTATTTTTGTATCATGTTCATGAATGTTCATAATGTACCAAGATTTGCCAAATTGTAAAATATATTTCTTTGATTTTTAAAGGAAATTTCAAAAATGTTCAATTGAATGAATGCGAATTATTGTCGCAGTATGTACACTTTAAAAAGAGTTTAGCAAGTTACAAAGTCAAGATTAGTGTTTTCCTATTTATAGTCGACATAAAACCCACTTTATAGCAATCAACGCTAACTTTAAAACCACCACTTTTAACAATCTGTCATTTCAAATTCAAATTCAACCAACCAATGGATGTAAACAATCAACAAGTGTCTTCGGTTTCTGTTGGATCTGTCAAATTCATTAATATTTGACACAGCATTGTCCTTTAAACTGTGTTTTTGTTCTCAAACTTTAAATTATTGGGCTTGTTTGACTAAAATTAGCTGTAAGTCAGTTCTAAGGTCGATACTATGATAGTTTTAAGTAGGTTAACAATTGTTTATAATTCAATTCAAAGTTAGGTACTGGCTTTAAAGTTAAAGGGATGTTAGTTATAACATTCTTTAAAATCAGATGACTATAATTTTGCTCCAATTTGTTCAAGTTTTGAATCTAAATAATTCGCAAGTACGTGCGTTGTGCCCTTTATTAACGTTTGTGTTCTAATTGGTTCTTTTAAATATTATTTTCTAAAAAAAGGATACACTGTGTTCTATCGATTTTACTTGTGAATTCTGAATTACTGGACCTAATTTAGTGAATTGATGAGATTTTAGTTAAAAATGTGCTTCATCAGGACGCCACTATCTATAGCCTCACAATGTCAAAACCACCACGGCATAACTGTGAGTCGCTTTATTTTCAACTACGACGACTGACTTATCAATAATTTAACCTATTTGGACTGTATTTACACTATATAAGCACTGACATAATCTATACACCTCTACACTATGCGTAGATATGTATGTCTAAGCGGTAAAAATTAACGTTTATCTATACTAGTAGGTATGTCTCCTATAATTTCAATATTATTGAGAGCAATATAGGTATATTGTGAAGAAACATAATGTGCAAAATGTACTAAGAAAAGGACAAAAAGGACAAAAAAAGAAAAATCAAATAAATTCAAATAAGGAACTTACCCTTGCACGATTGGCAATAACATTGTTGCGTGAGTCTGATGTTTGGTCAGATCCTATAATGAATTCATGTGACTTATAGGCTAACTCAGGGCACTTCTTTCTTCTTGGTAATGGTGGCTCATTCGATGGGCCTATGGGCAAACAAGAATCTTCTTTGATTGGTTACGTTAGTTAACATGTCATAGCAGCAATAATTTCAGAAACACATATAACAATATTTACTAAAACTTACCGAATTGATTCGGAACGGGAGCCCTGCGCACCACTTCTGGTCGAGAGTTGCCGGTGAATTCATGCCAACGATAAGTGCTCCTATACTCCGAGTGGAGCTGCTGAAAAAAAGTAGAATTCAAATGTGTTTATTTTCTATTATATTGAATTATATTATATTATTTATACGAGCAATATTATTTATACAACAAAATATATAACTGATTAATTTAATATGATTTTTTAGGAGATGAAAATGTTAAAGATATAGATACTCGTTTGTATGTACAATATTTCACGAGAATTTAAAAGAATTACGCTATCAAATAGGATCTTCTTAATTCTCGAATAAAACGTAATAGGTAAAGAGTGTCCAAAGTAGAAGTGAAGATTTAAGTACAGAGCAGGATGCAACAAACGCATACTATATTTGATATAAACTTATTCCAGACACACAAAGGAATTACGATAGGTCTGGAACGAAATACGAAACAACCTTAATACCACGGCAGTAGAAGTAATTTGGTGGTTAAAAGTTAGTGCTTGCGATTACATGAAAACACAAGCGTTTTCACTTAGCTTAGGCCTACCAAGTCTTTCCCTCCACCTCCACGCTGGCGGCTGCTAGGTGCCTAGTATCTTAATCGGAGATAGGATAAGCAACCCCTTTGGAAGTTCTTGAAGGCAGCAGAGTGCTTTCCCGCTAGAGCATCTTCTTGTCCTAGGTGGCAGCGGAAGATTTCCTTAGTTGAACTCAACGGTGGAGTCTACAGTTCCAGTACGTTTGAACTTAGTGAATGCGTTGCGTGAGCTGCTTTGACGTATTCGGATCACAGGTCGGTAAGGAATTTTCAAGGTTAGTCAGGACCTTGGAATAGAGATGGTGGCAGATGAATCCTCCTAGCACCGGTGTACTCCCCCTTTAGTTCTGGAAGTAAAACAAGTGGAATTGGCCCTCTAGGTTGGGCTATATGTCGTTGGGGTAACTTCCCTACCACGTAAACACCAATGCTTTCAAAACAACCAAAAGCCTCGGACAAGAATGGCCCAACTGTTGGCGATTCCAACGAAATAATGACAACGACCCTCGGATCCGTACGTGGAATGTTCGGACCCTTAACAGACTATGTGCAGCCGAACAACTAGCAGAGGCCCTAGACTGCTATAAAGCAGATATAACAACTATCCAGGAAGAGCGATGGGATGGGTCAGCCAAATGGATGAAAAACTGTTACATCAACGGCGATTGCTACAGAGACAACAAGCAGAGAAATGAGATTCCGACACGTGAGCGAGCGTATTATGACAATAGGGACCAAGTCTAAATTCGCCAACATAAGCCTGATATGTACTCAGGCCACCACAGAGCAAAATGGTCGTGTCACCAAAAATTATTTTTACCCGCTCCTCACGAAAACATATAAGCTATGTCCTATATACGACGCCAAAATAGGAAAGAACGACGTCTTTGGTAGGGCAGTCGGTAAACATAGCCTACACGACACCACGTCTGACAACGGACTAAGACTAATTCATTTTGCTGTGGACTGAAGCATCACTATGGCACATCTACATTGTTTCCACACCTCAATATTCATAAGCAGGCATGGCGATAAAATGATCATGTAACAATCAACTAAGTTCATCATATCCCTATTGATGCAGGACATGCCTCCAGTATTCTAGATGTCTCAACCTTCCGAGCGGTCAACATTCACTCTTTTTCTAGAACTCAGAGGGCATCTCGTCTAGAACAAGCACTTTTGATTTTTTGGAGTATTTGACATCCTAAATAACTTCATCGACTGTAATGTCGAGTATTTCTTTACAGTTAGGGGTGGCTCTTGGAAAGTATAGCCGGCGAAACAGTTTATTCGAAAGTTAATTTGTTGATCGTTCGCTAAAAAAAATAAAGGCTCCACGACATCTAACATCCCTGTGCATATCTGCAACGACAAGAATATCACTGACTCAAAAGAAAGAAATCGAATTTGCTGGCTGCTTTGTTCACAGCTACTTCTACCTATCTCTCTTTTTTCATCTACACTGAGCCCGGTTCCTAGGACCTCTTTAAAATAGATGGAAACCCTCCTTTTCTAACTACCGACTCATAGATGTAACGCTAGTGTTTTTCCAGGTCAGGGAGACCATTTTCAAACCATACCTTGTAAGTTATCTCAAAAGAAGCCATCTCCTGTACCTGTCGGAAAAACAATAGCATTTACTGTCATGGTGAGTGCAGAGTAGTTACTCTTGATATGACGGCAATCCCATGTTTTTCATATAGTCGATCAACACAAGTTGTACTTAATTGATTTACTTCAACCCCATTCTTTACCAATGATGGTGTTCCCCAGGGCTTTGTCCTAAATCAAAAAGAGGGTGGTAGATACCCTCTTTTTGATTTATATCAATGACCGATCCAATCCTGTGCGGATGGCTGCACTTCCGACTTCGCCTATTTATCAACGATAGTGTGGCGGCATGGCAGTTCGCGTTCGATGACGATAGTCAAAGTTACCATTACCCACGATGTCATTCTGCAATTTGGTGAAATCTCCGATATCCTGCTTATAGATTTTTATCTGGGATGGCCTCTTGTTTGAAGCCGCTGATATTATTGGGTTCTTATGCGATGCATTTATGTCACCACTGCTCTTCATTTTTGATGTTGTTACATCGCTTAGTGTCGCCCTTTTTCGCGATCAAGTTCGTTGTCGCAGCTTTTTGTTGTATTTGTATATAGAACCACTGTTTTTATTAAATATTCACCTGTAAGTAATGCGAAGGACTTGCAATTTTTTCGTTTTTGTACTCTAACCGTTTTTTTTTTTTTTTTCTTATTTTACCTTTTTTTTTAATTCCGTCATCACTATCACTCAAAATTTTTGTTCTATTGTTTAAAGCTAAGTTCCTCATTCAAATCCTTACAAGGAATGTCTGTGAGTTGCATTAGCTCATTGTCCCCCACATTTGCAGAGGGCTGCATTGTTGCATATACAAATCTTTTCCACTAGTTTGCTTTGTATTGCACTTTACTTATTATTTATGTAATACTAGCTGACTGATGCCCGCGACATTGTCTACGTGGTCCACAATAATGTTAACATATACATATGTATTTAAGCTACAGAAATAAAAGCATCGAACCCCGTACTTATCGCATATAATACGGTTATCGTTATTGCCTGTTATGCAGTATAAGCTCGAAATCTTTGGACTGTCTGAGATAAGGTTGGTCAATGCGGGTGAGTTCCAATCTCCAGCAAGTAGGTTAGGTTAGGTTAGGTTAGGTTGGCTGTCTGGTTGGCACGAAAAAGCATACCAGTAAAGATCGATTGTGATGCCATGGATCTATCATTAGACCACTCAGGGACTAATTAAAACTAACTAGAGCTTTTGATAAAGCGATAGATGCTCATGACACTTAAGGACGCCAAATCGCCGAAGTCATCAAGGAAGGGGGCCCCTAGATGGAGCATTCTTTAACGTGATAAAGCTGGACATGTGCATAGGAGGTGAAGGATGGTTTCCTATTCTTCCTCGTTCCTACAGCTCTTACAGAAGTTGTTTCCAATGAGGACACCGATAACGCAGCTAATCTATTATCACTTTAGCTTAAGCATCTCGGGGCTACGTTTCTGGTTCAGCTTGGGCCAGATCTGTCTCGAAATACGGCAGGTTGAGTCATTCTCCCAAGTTTTTGTAATAGCGTCTAGCTGTAGTAGATGCTTACATGTATCATGGGGCATACCCAGGGCTTGCCGATTAGACAGAACCTTAGTGCTGTAACCTGTCTGGCGACCTCGTCCGCCCTGCAGTTTCCCGGAATATCCCTGTGGCCTGGCACCCAATATAGGTGAATGTTGAACCGCTCTGTCATCTCTATAAGAGACAAATGGCATTTTAAGGCGGTCTTTGAAGTGAAGGAGGACGATTCTAAGGACTTGATTACCGCTTGACTGTCATTGAAAATGCTACAGGGAAGAGATGTTCCATTCATCACGTTCAGGAATACTCGTACGGAAATTTCGGTCAAATCTCAGTTTCGGCGGGGTATAGTGCGTATTTTCATGGGTGAAGTTGAAAAGATCAAGGATCGATAGAGATCCTTTGATTCCACACGCGAGCTTTTTTCTGCCTCAGGTATGCAGACGACTTCAACCTCGGTCCACAATTTGGGAATATAGACTAGGTATAGACAGCCCGACATAATGACTTTGAGCCATGGAAGCGCAATGTCCTCATGATGTTGAATCTGAGCAGGAATGATACCATCAGGTCTGGGGACTTGAAGGACTCGAAGCTGCACGTGGCCCAACGAATTTCTTCTGTATTTATCTCCAATAGGTAACACTGTCTTACTCTACTCGGGAAAACCGTCGGGAAGTGCGCAAGAACTTGGGGTAGAGTTACTTTTAACTCCGAACGCACGCAAAGGCCTCATATCCTGCAAACCTCTCAACGAAAGAATGTTGACGGCCAAATTCAGGACAAGAGTAAGAAACATCACGATCATGCCATGACAAAAATAAGTTCTACGGCCAACTGCAAGCTGCCCAAAATACAACACCCAGTGGAGATATCGTCATTTTGATGCGTGACCTCAATGCTAAGGTAGGCAACAATAGTGCGAACTTCCGACATCTTGTCGTAAGTCATGACCTCGGTGCCCGCAACGATAATGGTGAAAGGTTCAACGATTATTGTAACACTAATTGCCTTTTACTAGCCTATTAGTCGGCGTTTTAGAAGTTCCCTCTTGAATATTCGAAACAGGCAAGCAGCCGACAATGGACTGGAACGAGATCACCACCTTATGGTAACTTGCATCCGCCTTCGAACTAATACCGTCCGTCCAAGCAATAACACCGCGCTTCGTGTAACCATATATGGCACCGATAGACTAAGGGGTCCTGTAGCTTGCCAACAACTTACTTAGATACCATATTGTTCAAGGGACTGCAGCAATCAGCAGCGCCATGCCGCCGAATATTAATGAGCACTGAAGTGCTGTGAAAAATGTACTCGCTACCGGAGCAGAAAGTCTTATCGGAAGAAATTTGTATTGCAGCCACCCATGCAGACGGTAGAAGTGAGCTTGTGTCCCTGTACTGCATGAAGATGGGAGAAGTCCAGCGTACCATGCGCCAGGACAAAAGAAATGCAATCAACGCACTGGCGGAACAACCTGAAGGAGCAGCAAGTACATGCGAAAGCAGAACCGTGTACAGAATCACAAAAGACTTAATAGGTAGTCACAGCTTGCACCGATAAGGAGTTTGGACGGGTCTCTGCTGATTTTTGATGAGGATCAACTAAGAAGATGGGAGAAACACATCTCTGCTGTTTTAAACAGCATGATAGACAAAGGTTTGCCTTAGAATCAAAAAGAGGTGTCCGATGCCCATAACTCCAGAATTCGGATCTCTCCTCCCAGTAACGACGAAATCGTAGCTGCGATTAAAGTACTCAAACCAAACAAGGCGGCAGGACTGGACGGCCTTTTCGTGGAGCTCTGTAAGGCTTCATCCATAGTAACAGCAGACCTTCTGCATTTGCATGCTTCCTCTAGTTCAAAAATAATAAGCAACATAATCCTCGGGCGCATTAAAGAGAATCTAAAAAGTACTCTCGAGAGTGATGCGTTGACCATATTACCACCTTGGGGATCATCTTCGAACAATGCGTCGAATATAGATCTTCGCTACACTTGCATTGGTTTTTAAAAAACGTTAGACTGTATAAACAGAGTTTATACGACATGACTTACACAGACTTACCAAATAAATGTTTGGCTATTATAAAAGCAAGCTATGAAGGTGTGAAGTGTAACGTACTGCATAGGGATAGGTTATAGGCGGTCTAATATCTCACTCCTCATAGGTTGATCGCATTCCTTAATTGTGGGATCGATGCAAGTGTAAACCCCCTAAAGCGAGCTACAACAAAAGTTAAGTAGCAACCCATAAATGCTTACAAAACAAACCAATAAAAGCTTAATTTAAAATCGTAAATCGTTGGGGGTAGGTTATTGGAAGAATTTGAGCAGCGGTGTTCGGCAAGGTTGCATACTATCACCTCTACTCTTTTTAGTGGTGATCCGCGATGTTTTGCGGAGCTTTCTGTTGACAAGAAGTGGCGGAATCCAATGGAACTTTACAACCTATCTCGACTATGCTGACGATGTTTGCCTATTATCGCACAGAATCATGGACCTGTACCAAATGGCTAGAGGATTAACTCCGCCAAAACTAAAATCCCAAGCCTTTCTTCGAACTCATCAATAACTCGCATCAGCATTGCAGGACAACAGATTGAGGGAGTAGAAAACTTCCGTTAGCTTGGAAGTGTAATCTCGGCTGACTGTGGTACCGAATTAGACGTTTATAGCCGCATATCTATAGCTAAGGCGTATGTTGTCTAAGATATGGTGGAAGGGAGCAGTGCAATAAGCTTAAACACCAAGCTGTAATTCTTCCGCTCTAACGTTTAATCGGTACTGTTATATGGCTGTAGTACCTAGAAAGCGACTTTCAATATTACAAAAAAGCTGGAAACTTCTGTTAATCGCTGCCTAAGAAACATAATAATAATAATAATAAAATAATAATAAATAATAAATTGTTTTGTTTATTTTTTCAAAAAAAGTTTACAAAACATTACAACTATGGCATATTGTCGTCTGTTGGAGAGAGAGAGAGGCTAGTTCTATAATAAGAACTTATGAGTTAAACTCGTCTATCAAAGTTTTGCGGTACCAAAATGCTTCTGCAATAAATTTATGCAGTGTTACCCATTTGCTTTCAACTGTTCCATTGAGTAGAGTTATTATTTCGTCTTCCTCCAAGAGTGATTTTCCTAAAAATCGATGACGAATGCGTTTTAAAATTAGACATTTTCCTATGAAATGTACGATACTTTCTTCCTCATACAAATTACATAGAGTGCAGATTCTTCATTCACATATCCTTAACCGGTTAGCATTGAGTCCAATCAATCCAGCACGCGCTTTAAACGTCCATGCAATTTAACTTTTGCTGCTTGCAACATCGAAATACGAGTAGCCTGCGGAGTGATTCAATTTTGCGTAGATTCCGTGCGAGCTAAATAATGCATCTTGCAAATTTTGTTGAATTTGGGCATTTCTTAGGTTCTCGAGTGTTTTTTCTATCTTTTTTTTTCTATATATCTTGATGTAAAGGCAGCTCTGTTCATCGAATATTCGCATTGTCTCCCATTCTACACCAGACCTCGTACCGGAAAATCTTCTTCTCCATAACTTGCTTCGATAGAATGTGCGGCAAACGATTAACCCCATATTTGAACAGAGTTTTGTGGACATACTCCATATGCAACTTTAAAGTATTCAGATGCATATCCGGCGCTCCAGTTTCTAGGCTTATAATATAATTCGGCGTGAAGACCGGCAGCCCAAAAACTCGTTTTATAAAATATCTTTGAATTTCATCAACCTGATCGAAGTTCAAAAAACCCCAGACCTGAGCTGCATAGCAGTAAATTGCTTTCGCGACTGCATTAAACATTTTATATTTTGCAGAGAACTTTACTTCCTTTTTTTCCATAAACGCTTTACAGGTACTGCTTAAGCTACCTTCGGCTTTTGCTTCTCTTTCTTTGAGTTGATCCACTAGAGAGAGTCTTGGCGTCATAATTACGCCTAACTACTTATATTTGCTAACTACTTCTATTTCCACGCCATTATAAAACCACTTTTCATCTTTAGCTCTTCTGCCACCTCTAATAAAAATCATAATTTTTGATTTATCAAGATTTATAGTGAAATTCCATATTTGGAGTAGTTTTCAAGCCTCTGTATCATTTCTTTTAATACTTTTGGATCTTCCGCTAATATTATAATGTCATCTGCGTACATGAGAAGTCGAACAAGGACACCATCCAGCAACAAACCGCCTCCCAAAGCATCATGTAAGTCATTAAGCAACAGCGCAAACAGCAGTGGACCTAGTAAACAGCCCTGCTTTACACCCATAGAAGTGGAGAAATATTCTGATAGATGCTCTCCATCCCAAACTGCTGCAGTTGTTTTTGCATACAAGCTTTTTAAGAGTGTGAGATATTTAGTAGAAACTCCCATATTACTTAGTTTAAAGAATAGTGCTCTTCGGTCGATTCCATCGCAGGCGGCTTTAAAATCGACAAAGAAACCACACACCTTCTTTTTCTCGCTATTTTTGATGTTGATTATGCACATTAAGTTGTAGACATTGTCTACGGTGGAGTACTGCTCTCTAAACCCTGCCTGATATTCATTTACTATTTTGTGCTTCTTTTCCCATTTAGAAAGTCTGTTTTCCAAAATTCCCATTCATATTTTGGCCAAACAGTCCATAATGAAATTCCTCTATAATTCCCTACTTCGTTTGGGTTCCCTTTTTTAAAGATAGTGAAGATAATTGTTTTACGGAAGCTGTCCTCGACAATTCCTGTTTCCATCATATTGGTAAATGCTCTGGCTAGCAGTTTTATGTAATTATCGGGTGCGTTTATAAAAACCTCATACGGCAACCTATCCACTCCTGGTGCTTTATTTTCTTTCACATTCTTCAGCATTTCTAGTATCTCGAAAAGCGTAATCCCACTTTCAAGGTCGTCATCAAGCGTTAGGGGTTCTGCCCACTGCATTGGTACTAATAAATTTTCGAAATACTGTTCATACTTCTCTGCATCCAGTTTTGATCCTACTTTGAAGCTCACTTGCCTCAGTTCTCGTGCGAACTTCCACCAGCTTCTTGAATCTTTTACAGTGTTCAGTTTCATTTCTAGGGCTTCAAAATATTCTTTCCGTTAATTCTGCATTTAAGTTTGTATCTTACTTACTTACTTCGGTGGCGCTGCAGTTCGGGGTGAACCTGGGCCTCAACCAACAAGCCTCTCCATTTACCTCAGTCTTTAGATAATTGCCTCCAGTTGCGCACTCCAAGTTGGTCGAGGTCCCCTTGAACTTGTGCGCGCCACCTATGTCGATGATTCCCTATACTGCGTCGTCCCTCGGGGTTAGATTCGAAGACTCTGCGGGCCGGAGCGTTGGTGTCCATTCGCTCTACATGTCCTAGCCATTTCAGACGTCCAATACGCAGTTTTTTGACTAGGTCGATGTCGCTGTACAGCTCGTATAGTTCGTGATTGAATCTTCTCCTCAAAAACCCGTCAACGCAAACGGGACCGAAAATCTTACGAAGAATTTTTCTCTCGAAGCGACCAAGGATATCTTCATCCTCTTTTAATAAAGTCCATGTTTCAGCGCCGTAAAGCAGGACTGGGATGATCAAGGTCTTATATAGAGTCTCCTTAGTTGTTCGAGATAGGGCTTTACTGTTGAATTGCCTTATAAGCCCAAAAAAACAGCGATTGGCAAGAGTTATTCTTCGATTGATTTCTGCGTTGATCTTGTTTGTAGAATTTATAGCAGAGCCAAGGTAGACAAAGTCCCTTACTACCTCGAAGTTATAGCTGCCCACTGTGACGTTTTGTCCAATTCGTCGGTGTTGGAGTTCCCTTCTTGTTGACAGCATATACTTGGTTTTGCCCTCGTTTATCGCTAAACCCATTTTGGCCGCTTCCGCCTCAATGCTTGCAAAAGCACCGGTGACAACCCGCTGAGTTCTTCCGATAATGTCAATATCGTCGGCGTATGCAAGCTGTTGTACAGACTTGTAATAGATTGTGCTCCCGGTGTTGGTTTGTGAGTTTGTATCTTCGAACCATGTTATTATATTCTAGCTTTATGTTATTATCATTTGTTCTTCTCTATAACTTTATTAATTTAAATGACTTTACTCTATCATTGTAGCACGAGTAATCATACCATTTCTGCAGGAAATTAATGTTTCTTCTTTTGTCCGGATTGCTGTTAATAACTTCTTTTATCAAGTTAGTGAGGTCTTGCACCTTAATTGTTTCGTTATTTTCTTCACACCGTCTTGCTTTGTCTTGCAGCTTTCTCCTATAGTTTGCAATATCATTTTTATTCCACGTACATTTGGGCAGTGTTTTAAATTTGTTCATTCCCCATGTCGATGGATATACCTGGAGTTAAAGTACAATAGGTAGATAATCCGAATGAACTTGTGCATACACCCTAAAACTCATCACTTGTTCAGTTATTTCCCCAGACACTGCGCAGATATCATTCACAGATTCTCCCACTGTAGAAACAAAAGTCATCCCGCCATCTTCATCCCCGTCAGTTCTGCCATTCAGGATTATAAACCCATAATCGTGTCAAAACTCAATGAACTCTTTTCCCAATCGATTCGTAACTTTATCTTTCGAAGATCTTTCAGGTAATATTTTGTGGTTGTTCAGCAAATAATTTTCAACAGCTTGTGCTTTCTCCCCAATGCGTATATTCATATCACCCATTAGTGTTACGCTCTTAAGATTGTGTTGAGTAAAAATATTGTAGCATTGACTACAGGATGGTTTGTGTACCAAAAACTGAAACACTGTAGCAACTATTGCAAAACATTCTAGCAGTAAATATTCCAACCTGATGTGCTTACGTTCCACAATTGTTCCACACAATATCCCAATATTCCATGATCCTCAATTCACCCGGAGAAACATCAAGTATGTTCTAGAACCCCTAGCGATTTACTATAAATACCCATACCACAACCATCGTCGATACAGTTGTTCATAAGTGAATACAGCGATTACAAGAGATATTCGACCAGTGGTGAAAGCAAGCGACATTGTGAAAATAAGTCTGTAGCGACCGTTTGATTTGAAATAATAAAGTGATTGAATATTGTGTTAAAGTGAAGTTGGTATTTGATAATAAGTAAACGATTAAAATACACAAAAGACGGTTTTATTTAAAAAACGAACCCCAGAAAGAATACTACATTGGTGTCAGAAAAGTGGAATAAAACAAATTTTGTGTATTGCGTTTTGTGTAAGTGAAAAATAAAAATGGTTCGGAAATTGCTAGAAGATTTGTCATTGCCGCAACTAAAGGAAGTACTGAGCCAGCGGGAGCAACCTACGACTGGTACAAAAAGAGAATTGATTATTAAGTTGCGGAAAATAGTGACGGACGAGGGTGCAGATCCTGAAACAGCTTTGTTTGACGTCGAAGAAGAACAAGTAAGTACGACGAGTGACATGTCGGCTTTAATGAAATGGCTATCTGAGAAATTCGACGATCAGAATAGAAAATTCGAGAAGCTAGACAATTCTCTAGACGCCAAGCTCAATGAACAAAAGAATTGTCTAGACGCCAAGTTCGATGAGCAGAAGAATTCTCTAGATGCTAAGCTTGACGAACAAAAGAACTCTCTGGAACATCAGCTATTCGATCAAAGGAGTGTTCTCGAAAGCAAATTCGTTGAACAAAATAAAAGTTTGGAAACCAGATTCGGGACAATCGACGAGAAAATTGGAAATGTAGAGACCAAAATTGAGACATTTGAAACAAAATTCGAGAACATTCAAACAAAATTCGAGGCTGTTGAAGGAAGATTCGAGAATTTGGCAAAGGAACTCGAATGCGTGAAGAAACAGAAAGTTCGGGAGTATTCAACCGACTGCCCGAGAAGGAAAGAGATGCAGCCTCCCGTCTTCGATGGACAGACATCATGGCCAATATATAAGAGGCAGTTCGAAGCTGCGGCAATGACGAACAACTGGGACGATGAAGAGAGGTCCATTGCCCTCACGCTTGCGCTTAGAGGATCAGCTGCAGAGTTACTACAAACTATTCCCGAGGACAAACAACGCAACTACGACAGTCTGGTGAAAGCCATTGAGATGCGATTTGGGGACGACCACATGCAGCAAGTATATAGGGTCCAGTTGCGCAGAAGGTCCCAGATGAAGGGTGAGACGCTCCAGCAGTTGCAAGCAGACATCGAGCGACTGGCACATTTGTCCTATCCAAACACCGGCGAGGAGATCATTAACGAGATGGCAACCGAAGCGTTCACCCATGCCATAGCTGATTCGAAACTACAAATGGCGGTAAGAATGGCTGGAAGGAAAACGCTCGCCGAAGCTTTGGCGTTTGCTCTGACAATGGAGGCCGCAGACCAGGCCTGTCAGGGAATACACCGTGTGAGGGAAGTAGCCGCTATCGAATGCTCTTGCCAGAGGATGGACGTCGAAGACCGAAACAACGCTCGCGGAGGACAAATTCGTTGCTGGAACTGCAACAAAATGGGACACCTACAACGGCAATGTAGAAATCCACCCAGACGTGGAAACTGTCCACATTGCGCGAACAGGCGACGCAACGAAGAACCATCCAACAGGGACAACATCCATCTTGTTGGCCAGGCTCCTCGAAACCAGGAGTCGGGAAACGCCTAAGAGCCAGCTTTGCGAGGCAAAAGTTGGCTAATGGAATCGACGCCCCCAAGACCACCATCTAGGTCTCCCAAACCAAACGATGCAACAAGAGTCTAACAGTGGAAGCATTCATCGGCAAAAACAACTGCGTGGCTACTATCGATACCGGCGCCACGGCTTCCATTGTAAGAAGAGATCTCGTCCGGAAGTCTTGGCTGCACAACACCAGCTGCTACTGTCTTAGAACTGCGACAGGGGAAGCGGCGAAAGTATACGGAGAAGTTCGCCTCACGTTACAACTAGCAGGGTTGGCCTTTTCTCATGCGTTCCTGGTAGCCGACGTATGTGATGAATGCATCATCGGAGTGGACTTTATGAAAGAACATGACGTAATCATCGACATCGGGATGCAAGTTCTGCGGTACAGGAACGTAGAAATTCCAATGGTGTACGGGAACGAGAATGCAGCACATTTAAGGACAATACTCAGCAAGGACGAAGTCTTACCACCATCTTCCGAGACTATCATTTGGACAAAACTAGAGGGTGATCCTGGGAGCCACCGATTCTACCTATTGGAGCCGGATTTAGGAAGGACTTCCCCAAACTACATCCTGGGGAAAGTTTTAGTGGAGCCAAAGAACAGCCTGGTCCCAGTAAGGCTCATGAACTTAAAGAGCCATAGCGTCAAACTAAAACAAGGGGAGGTTATTGGTAAATGTGCGCCGATATGTTCAATTTCAACAATAACCGAAAAGGAATCTGCGAAGCCCGTTTCATCAGCCAGGTTGGCCGAAGTAAGGGACATGATCCTCAAGCATTGCGAACTGGATCAGGATCAGCAAGCCAAGGCAGAAAATCTAATCGGTGAGTACGCTGATATATTTGCCTCACAGGATGGAGAGTATGGCCGAACACATCTGGTGCAACATCGCATAGACACTGGGGACGCCAGACCAATTCGCCAGCCTGCCAGACGACTACCATTGGCAAAACAGACAGAGGTTGCAGATATGGTGCCAACGATGGAGAAGGAAGGGCTCATCGAAAGTTCTAAGAGTCCGTGGGCCTCACCTGTTGTACTGGTTAAGAAGAAAGACGGCAGCACACGATTCTGCGTGGACTATCGCAGACTTAATGATGTCACCAAAAAGGATAGCTACCCTCTGCCACGGATCGATGACACATTGGACACACTCTCAGGAGCTCGATGGTTTTCCACCCTTGACTTAAAGAGCGGTTACTGGCAGGTACAGATCGATCCAAAGGACCGAGAGAAAACTGCGTTCACTGCAGGAAATGGGCTGTGGCAGTTTACAGTAATGCCATTTGGATTGTGCAACGCTCCGGCAACTTTTGAGCGCCTAATGGAACACGTCCTGCGTGGATTGACCTGGAAAACTTGCTTGGTGTATCTGGACGATGTGATCGTTATAGGAAAAACATTCGAGGAACATCACGACAACCTGAAGAATGTGCTAGAACGGCTTCGAAGCGCTCACCTGAAGCTAAACCCAAAGAAATGTGACCTCTTCAGATCCGAAGTCAAGTACCTGGGCCACGTTATCTCATCAGAAGGAGTGCGAACAGATCCAGACAAGGTGGAAGCTGTGAAAAACTGGCCAGTTCCAAAAGACAAACACCAACTCAGGAGCTTTTTGGGTCTCGCCACGTACTACCGACGATTCGTAAAGGACTTTGCCGGAGTCGCGAAGAGCCTGCACCAACTGACAGAAAAAGGAAGGCAATTCAAGTGGTCAGGTGAGTGCGACAAAAGCTTCAAGAACCTTAAGCACCAACTATGCGAAGCACCAACACTAGCATATCCCATTCCCGGAGAAATGTTCATCGTGGATGCAGATGCAAGTAACGTCGGCGTCGGAGCGGTTCTTTCGCAAGTACACAATGGCCAAGAGAAGGTAGTAGCATACTTCAGCAAAGTGCTCTCCAAGCCGGAAAGGAACTACTGCGTGACCAGGCGAGAACTTCTGGCGCTGCTTCTGGCGACAAGACACTTCCATAAATACCTCTACGGCCAAAAGTTCCTTTTGCGCACAGACCACGCGGCTCTAAAATGGCTGCTGCAGTTCAAGAATCCAGAGGGCCAGGTCGCAAGATGGATTGAACGGCTGCAGATGTACGATTATGAAATACAGCATCGTAAGGGGAAACTTCATTCTAATGCGGATGCCTTATCCCGGCGACCATGTAAAAGCGACTGCAAGCATTGTGTGCGGCAGGAAGAGAAGAACCTTCTTTCCGTCCAAAGGGTAAGAGCTGAGCCTATCGCTGGTTGGAGTGCAGAAGAAATCCGCAACGCTCAAAAAGAAGACCCGGACATCGAGCCGATATTAGCGTGGAAGGAGTTTATGGAAAAGCCAACCGGACAAGATATCTCGGACAGGAGCCCCACTCTCAAGGCATACTGGGCTCAGTGGGACTCCCTTCATGTGCAAGATGGTGTACTGAAAAGGAAATGGGAAAGGCCGGACGGGAAAGATTTCATAATGCAGCTTGTCTTGCCGCGATCAAAAGTACACGGGAGATGCATGATGGAGCATCCGGAGGTCATTTGGGTGCAAACAAGACCCTGGAGAAGGTGCGAGAACGTTTCTATTGGCTCAGCGCAAGGGTAGACGTAGAGAGTTGGTGCCGAAAATGCGTCGTGTGTGCCGCCAGCAAGGGACCCAGAACGAAAACGCGAGGCAAGATGCACCAGTACAACGTGGGCGCACCCTTTGAACGGATTGCCGCTGACATCGCTGGTCCATTTCCCGAAACCGACAATGGTAACCGTTACATCCTAGTCGTCATGGACTACTTCAGCAAATGGCCGGAAGCGTTCGCCATCCCTAACCAGGAAGCGAAGACCATCGTGGAACAGATCGTCAACAACTGGGTGAGCAGATTCGGCGTGCCTATGGAACTGCATTCTGACCAGGGACGAAACTTCGAATCAAAGATATTCCAAGAGGTATGCCAACAACTAGGAATTAAAAAGACGAGGACGACTCCGCTTCATCCGCAATCCGACGGGATGGTAGAGCGCTTCAACAGAACCTTAAACGAACATCTCTCCAAGGTCGTAGAAGACCACCAGCGCGATTGGGATCGACAAATTCCTCTTTTCTTGATGGCCTACCGAAATGCAGTGCACAGTACTACTGGACATACTCCATCCGAAGTCTTGTTTGGTCGAGCAGTTCGGCTACCTAGTGAGTTGAAGTTTGGATCCCCTAACGATGAGCCCAAGAGTGAAGAGGATTACGTGGCAGACCTCAGGGAAAGGATCCGAGACATACATCAGAGGACCAGGACGAGGATAAGGGTAGCGAGTGACCGCATGAAAACCAGGTACGACACAAAGGCAACAACGTCCAGCTTCCACGAGGGAGACCTAGTATGGCTGTACAACCCACACCGGCAAAAGGGGAGGTCACCCAAGCTGCAGCAAGACTGGGAGGGCCCTTATAAAGTGGTCACACGCATCAATGACGTCGTCTTCCGGATCCAGCGTGGAGTAAGAGGCAAGATGAAAATTGTCCACCTGGATCGTCTTCATCGTTACCATGGCAGTAATCCAGATGATCTTGTTCGGGACGAACAAGTTTAAGAGGGGGGCAGTGTAGCATTGACTACAGGATGGTTTGTGTACCAAAAACTGAAACACTGTAGCAACTATTGCAAAACATTCTAGCAGTAAATATTCCAACCTGATGTGCTTACGTTCCACAATTGTTCCACACAATATCCCAATATTCCATGATCCTCAATTCACCCGGAGAAACATCAAGTATGTTCTAGAACCCCTAGCGATTTACTATAAATACCCATACCACAACCATCGTCGATACAGTTGTTCATAAGTGAATACAGCGATTACAAGAGATATTCGACCAGTGGTGAAAGCAAGCGACATTGTGAAAATAAGTCTGTAGCGACCGTTTGATTTGAAATAATAAAGTGATTGAATATTGTGTTAAAGTGAAGTTGGTATTTGATAATAAATAAACGATTAAAATACACAAAAGACGGTTTTATTTAAAAAACGAACCCCAGAAAGAATACTACAATATCTTTTAACTCGTTAAACTGTTCACTCCATGTCTCCTGCCTTAGATACATTGGAATAATATTGAATTTACCATTTCCAGTAGCCACTTCGATTATGCTCCATTGGTTACTAGTGCTCACTTCTACCTTTATATTGAGTTCCTTTAAGCTGTCCTTAAAACCGTAAAGTCCACCTCCGATAGCTCGTCCGCGCGAGCTATTACGACAAGCTGATTTGCAGTCTAGAGTAAGTCCGCCGAAGAAACATTCCGACCAAATCGTATCTCAAACAAACAGCTTTATAAGAGAATGAGCCAGGAACGTATAAATGTGATTATACAAAAGCGAAAGTGGCAGTGGATTAGCCACACCCTATGTAACTACGAAAATTGCATTGCCCTACAAGCCATTCAATGGAACCCAACAAAGGCGAATATTTCGAGGTTCTCGTACGATGTAGCATAGAACAGGAATCTCGGCAACTGGAAAAAAAAGCGCGAAGACGTGGTTGATGCCTTCATAACTATAAGGGAACACAGGATTTAAGAAGAAGATCGGTATCGCCTGTTATACTATACCTATATATATGCCATATGCCATAATGTAATATGTTTATTTATTTTATATTACACCCCTAAGTATGCAAGGAAATTTTAAGTTTTCACTAAACCAAACTTAAATAATGTGTAATTTTATAATGCCTGGTTTTGCCTGTTTTTCTAAACCCGTGTGTTTATTTATTTTAATATCTTCATCTTCTTGAGGAATATCGTGATAATTCTAATTGGAGGTAAGGTCAAAGTTTTATTAAAATCCGTAGAGCAAACGTGATACGTGCCGGTATACGAACTTAGTTATCATTTTATTACATGTAGGCATATATTTATTAGGTATAATAGATATATGTCGATAGATAGACATACGAGTATGTGCATTGTGCATACACTTTTTTAACCTACCCAACATAACACACATACTTGAATCGTCTGTGCAATTTGTTGAGACGACTATTAAGGATTTTAAGAATCGTGCAATAGGCTCTTACCTTGAAAGTTTAACAGCGAAAAAAGATTCCAATTATTCACTTTGGAAAGCCGTAAAAGGCCCAAAGTCCCCGCCCCACCAATTAAATTAAATCAAAAAGAATGGACAAGGGAAGATAAAGAAAAAGCTGACGTCTTTGCGGCCCACTTGGAAACCTTTAAGCCGTACAATGGTCAAGTGGTGTACGATAACATCAATAGGTCGGATTTACCATCTGACGATTTAACACTCACAAATTCAACGCGAAGGGAACTCAAACAAATTAAAACCTAAGAAATCTCCTGGTTATGATTTAATTACCGGAGAAATTCTCAAAGTTCTACCTAGAAAAGCATTGATTAAGCTCCTCCATATTATAAATGCTGCGCTCAGATTAAAACACGTGCCAGCCAATGGAAAGTTGCGGAAGTCATTATGGTTTTAAAACCAGGAAAACCGCCAAATGAGGTAAAATCGTATAGAAGAATTTCGTTTCTTCCAGTCATAACTAAAATTTTCGAGAGGATATTACTAAGGCGTCTCCAACTGGTTATAGAAGAAAATAATCTTATCCCTGATCACCAGTTTGGGTTCAGAAGCAATAATTCGACGATTGACCAGGTGCATAGAATTACTGACGTAATCAAGAAAGCACTTGAAGAAAAAAAGATTTGGTCAAGCGTATTTCTTGACATCTCGTAAGCCTTTGATAAAGTGTGGCATGATGGCTTGAAATGCAAACTACGACAAGTTCTCCCTGTATGCTTATACGATATTCTAGAATCATATCTCGGTAAAAGACTCTTTCGTGTTAGACATGAAATCAAATACTCCGAGCACAAAGAAAATTCGGCCGGAGTACCGTAAGAAAGGGTTCTTGCGCCGCTTCTCTATTTGTTATATAATCGTGATATACCGAATGAAGATGGCACTATCCTTGCTACATTGGCCGATGACACTGCTATCCTAGCAGTAGGTAAAACAATTGAAGAAACGACTGCAAAACTGCAAAACGCGCTGAATATTGTAAATGAATGGACGAGGGACTGGCGGATCCCCCTCAACGAATCTAAACCTGTTCACGTAAATTTCACTTACAAGAAAACTAATGACTTGCCAATTTTCCTAAACTCGGCCCGAATACCTTTTGCAAACGAGGCCAAATACCTGGGAATGACACTCGACGCAAGGCTGAAATGGAATTAGCACGTGAAAATGAAACGTAAAGAACTCGAAATCAAATAGAGAGAAATGTAATGGTTACCCGGAAAACATTCCCAGCTCAAACTGTTTTTATACAAGCTAGTGATAAAGCCGGTGTGGACCTACGGTATACAACTTTGGGGTTGTACGAAGAAAACAAATGTAAATATTTTACAAGCTTTTCAAAATAAAGTGGTAAGAGAAATTGTCCAAGCACTGTGGTATCTGTGGTATATTAGAAACGACGATATCCACAGAGATCTCGGAATTCCGACAATCGAAGCTGGAACTAGAAGCTTCGGGAGAAAGCATAAAAACCGACTAATCGGACATGTCAACAATATAGTCCTACAAATTTTGGATGAGAACAATTTATTGCGCCGACTACAGAGGATGAAACCTTTTGACTTGGCGAGATAAGGATTAACCGCGTCTTAACCGCGTCATCTGCCAAACGTTTTTACTTTATGATAGAAAAATTGCTCGGTAAGTTATTACTTAGTTGCGATATCTAACAAATTTATATCGAAGGGTGGTGTTTTTTTAGTCAGTAAGGATATGACACTACTATGAGCACGCGCTTGCTATTCTCACAGTGTCCATGAAAGATTTTTCACCTACCCTCGGGAAAAAAAAAATAAAAAAAAAAACTTTTTTCTTTAATTTTCATTTTTTGTACTATTTTGAAATTTTTTCCACAACAAAAAAAGCTAAGCCACTCGACTGAAAATTCAACTACTCCAGCTGAGGTGGGTCGGAATATCAATAGCGCATTTGGTCCATGTACAGTTAATGAGCGCACAGTGCAAAGTTGGTGGTGGAGATGAGCGCCTCCAAGATGAAGAGTATCACGGATCATTGACGACGACCACTTTAAGGTGTTGGTTACGGCAAATTGACGCACATCGGTTCGAGAGCTTGCAAGAGATCTTGGTGTAAGTAAATTAACTGATTCTGATCACCTGGAGCGACTTGAAAAACCAAAAAAAGGTTGAAATGGGTGCCACATCAGTTGAATGATTTTCAGAAAAAGAGACGTCTTCTGCATCTTTTGCGTAACAGAAACAAATCATTTCTCTATCGAATTGAGATGTGCGATTAAAAACAGATTCTGTACGACAACCGATGCTGTTCGGCGCTGTGGTTGCACTTTAGTTTTTTTAATCCAGGCCATACCAGCAGAAAAGTACTGTCAAGAAATTGATATAATGCCACGTCTACGTCCGAGGAAAGGTCCAATCCTAGAATACGACAATGCACCACCAAACGTTGCGCAACTGATGCCGCTAAAGTTAAATCAACTGGGCTACGAAACACTGTCGCACCCACCATACTCACTGAACATATCACAAACCGATTACTATTTCGTCAAACATCTCGACCATTTCTTGCGCTGGGAGCCTAGTACCTTGACCGGAGATTGGGTAACCAACCTCATTGGAAGATATTGAGGCAAAAAATTGGAGAAGAGTGCTTTTTCACTAGAACACTTTTTCTTGTTCCAGACGGCAGCGGACGAATTTCCTAAATGGAATCAATGGTGCGTTTACAGGTCCAGTTAGGTTAATCTTAGTGAACCCCTGCGCAAGCTGCTACGACGCATTCGGATCACAAGTCGGTAATGGATTTCCTGTGTTAGTCAGGACCTAGGAATAGAGACGGTGGCGGAGGTGCACTTAATGCGCTAACGGTAGCGCTCATACTCTCGAACTGGCCCTCCAGAACGGGGGTTGTGCTTTCGGGGTAGCTTCCCTACCAAGTAAAAAAAAAATAACTGGCTTAGAAACAACCAAATGCCTCGGATAAGGACTAGTAATGGGCATAATCGAATGATGTAAAGAATCGAGACATTATTAATCGAGTGATCCATATAATCGAATGATCATTCGAGATATGAGTGCTATATGCATACGAGAACACACAACCAAAATTCTCGATTCCACTCATATTACAATTCGAGATATGAGATGTGTATCCGGGTAAAATAGTACTCGATTCATTCGCTTGCTACTATCCGCCTTTAAAATGGATCGGGTACTATTTTACTCGGATACAAATCTCATATCTCGATTCTTGAGGAGTGTGTTCTCATACGCATATACTCGTAGTGGTCATACGAGTATCTCGAATGATCATTCGACTTTATGTTTTGTGTTTACCCTTTATTCTCGTTCTCGGCTCTCTATACTTCGACAGAAGTAGTATAGTAGTATAGCAAATCATTCGAATAATTTTAGACGATGTCTCGAGATATCTCGAGACATTGGAAGAATCGATTATAATCGAATATATCATTTGGGGACCTGCATTGCGATTGATCGGGAAACTACTGACTGCTCAAAACTTGGCTTGGGCCAGTAGCGCAACAATCAAGTTCGTGATGGAGTGCTTGCTTCCTATCTAATAGTGGTGGTCCCCGGGCAACTATACATATAAACCCTTATACGTGTAGGCTAAAATTGCAAGTGCGGGTTGTCTAGGGCCTTGATTCTAGACTAGGTAACGTGGGCCAGCAACCTGCGTTGCCGAACTCTGCTCGCTATAGAAACCGACACTACGCCTCGGATAAGGAATGATCACATGTTGACGACTTTTGGCTATTGTACCGGGACAAAGATAAGTTTCTGGAACGCTCCTCGACTCGGGAAGCGAAGGTCCTTACAATGCCAGATTCTTTCAGTTGGAAAAAGAATTCATGCGATATAGACTGGACATTTTGGCGATAAGTGAAACCATGTGGTTAGAAGCGGACGAGTATCAGTCCCCAATGCGTAACACTGTACTACTCTATTCTGGAAGACCATCCGGAAGTCCGCGGGAATATGCAGTCGGACTACTGTTAGCAACAACAGCTCGCAAGGGGCTAATTTCCTGGCAGCCTCATGGTGATAGGATTATGCCGGCCAGATTCCGGACTAGAGTATGAGGCGTCACCATCATACAGTGTTATGCCCCAACGAATGGCTCGTCTGTGGACGAAAAGGAGAGCTTCTACAATCTCTTGAGTGCCGTCTTCAATACAACACCAAATGGAGACATTGTCATAGTGATGGGGGATTTGAAGGCTCAATCGTGTAATCGAGAAGCATGGACTAGGCAACCGCAATGACAACGGCGAAAGGTTTGTAGATTTCTGCAATGCCAACCGCCTTGAGCACAAGACCTGCCATAAAGTCAGCTGGGTTTCCAATGACAGGCAATCAACTTCCAACCAAATTGACCATTTTGCCATCAGAAACCACTTTAGAAGTAGTCTCCTGGACGTCCGAAACAGGCGAGGGACAGATGTGGGGATAGTACGAGATCACTATCTTATGAAAGCTACTCTCCAACTACGCACTGCTGCAGTTCGAAGATCCCACGACAACACAAGAATGCCCAGGTTCAACATCGATAGACTTAGTGATCCCTCAGTGCGCCAACAATTAAGGGGGCACTTTTCGCAAGATGTGGAAGCAATCAGGAGCTCGCTGCCCGCAACCACCCAAGACCATTGGTGTGCTGTGAAAAATGTTTTACATCTGGTGCTGAAAGAATTGTCGGTCGATCGCAGGGAAGACATAGGGTGTGGCTTTCCGAGGATACCTGGAGACGGATTAACGAACGAAGACAGCTGAAAGCTCGCGTTGCAGCTTCTCCAGCAGCAGAGAATCGAGCTAGAGTCCCTACATCGCATGAAGATGAGAGAAGTTCAGCGTAGCGTGCGATATGACAGGCGAAACTACATCAATGCGCTGGCTATAGAAGCAGAAGAAACTGCACAGAGGTGAGACAGCAGGACCGTCTACAGAATCACCAAAGAGCTGACAGGTGGTCGCAGCTCTACCCAACACCCAGTGAAAAGCCTAGACGGCTTCTTGCTCATTTCGGATGAGGACCAGCTCAAGAAATGGAAAGAGCATTTCACTACGGTTTTGAACCGCGTATTCGCTAGCGATATGCTCCCAAATCAGACTCAGGTGCCCGAGGTCAGCAGTTCCCGAATACGCACCATGACTCCCAGTAATGATGAGATCACTACCGCGATCAAGGCACTCAAATCCAACAAGGCGGTAGGACTTGACGATATTCCAGCAGAGCTCTTACGAGCAGCGCCAACAACATCGGCTGAGCTTCTGCTCCCTTTATAGAGAGACCTTGGGAAGCTGAAAGCTTTCCTAACGAGTGGAAAAAGAGAATGATCGTCAAGCTTCCTAAGAAAGGAAATTTAATGGAGTGCGGAAACTAGAGGTGTATCTGCGTGCTGCTTGCTGTAGCCAAAATCTAAAAAGGCACACTCGATGCCGAACAAGCAGGTTTCCGCTCCGGATCCTCCTGTGTCGACCACATCAACACCCTGTGGATTATCATCGAACAGTGCGTTGAATATCGATCGCCACTTCACATTCTGTCCATCGATTTTGAGAAGGCGTTCGATAGTGTCAACAGGGAGTTTAATTGGTGTGCCTTACGCAGGAAAGGTATTCCCGATAAACTAATTGCTATTATCAAAGCTACGTATGAAGGCTCCAAATGTCACGTTCTGCACAGAGGAAGGTTGTCTGAGGATACTATTCCCATTGGTGATTAGCGATGTGATTTGTGCAGCTTTGTCGACGGGAAACGGAGGAATGCGATGGACTCTTACATCTCAACTGCAACATCTTGACTACGCTGACGATGTATGCTTACTTTCTCACAGAATTATGGACCTCCACTAAATGACAGCAGATGTGGAGCGAGAGTCGGGCTGGAAATGAGTACGGCAAAAACCAAAATTATCAGCCTCGGAACAAACTCAACGGCTCAAATATGCCTTACTGGACAACCGGTAGAGAGAGTCGAGGATTTCCAGTATCTCGACCGATGGTGGAACCGAACTGGATATAGGATCGCCAAAGCAAAGTCCGCGTTCGGTATGTTGCCCAAAATATGGCGAAGCAATGCAATCAGTTTGAACACCAAGCTAAGACTGTTCCGCTCCAATGTTGAATTCGTTCTGTTATATAGATGCAGCACGTGGAGGGTGACCACTATTATCACCAGGAAGCTGCAAACGTTCGTTAATAGGTGCCTGCGTAATATCTTAAGGATTTTCTGGCCCAATCGTATCTCTAGCGAACACGTTTACGAGAGAACAGGTCAGGAACCAATAGGCACAACCAGCCAACGACGGAAGTGCCAGTGGGTTGGTCACACGTTCCGAAAGGGTGACAGTTCCATAACGAACTATGCTATGCAATGGAACCCTTTAACTCAGGATGGATATGTGCGTCCGTTACTAATAAGGACGATTCATCTGATGACGACCCCAGCAAATGAAATAAGGACAACGACCTTCGGATCTGTACGTGGAATATTCGGACCCATAATAGACAGACGTGCAGCCGAACAACTAGCAAAATCCCCAGACATCTGTAAAGCAGATATAACCACCACACAGGAAGTGTGATGGGATGGGCCGGGTAAAAAGAGGATGAAAAAATGAGACATATTCTACGGCGATTGCTACAGAGACAACAAGTAGCGCTTGTCCGGATGCGGATTTGCTATCCGCAGCAGATTTAGGCGAGAAGTCTTAAGCTTCCGACGTGTGAGCGAGTGTATTATGATAATCTGGATCAGGTCTAAATTCGCTAACATAAGCCTGATATGTGCTCAGGCCCCACGGAACAAAACTACCCTGCGATCAAAGTATGTTGCTATGAGCTGCTCGACAAAACATACGAGCAATATCCTAAATACGACAATCAAATCGTATTGGGCGATTTTAACGCCAAAATAGGAAAGCACAATGTCTTTGGTAGGGCAGTAAGTAAATGTAGCCTACACGACACCACGTCTATCAACGGACTAAGGTTGATTGATTTCGGTGTGGAGCGGCCAACCTAGTCTCGATTCATTACCTCGTTGTAGCTAATACCAGCGCGGATATCCCAAGCAGCACAACAAGGAAGAATCACTATGAGAATTTTTAACGTCGAAAAGCTACAGTCGCAAGAAACCGCCCGAGTCATCGCCGAACGCACATCCCAAAATTTATCAATCATTCCTATGCCACCAGCATTAAGTGCCGAAGACCAATAGCAACGCTGCGAACACGTCATCATAAGCCCCGCAACTGATGTGCTGGGTTTCGCACGACCAATACTTCGAAACTCCTGGCTTGACGAAGAATGCCGTCGAGTAAATGCAGCAAAACAAGACGCAAATAAAGCGACTCTGTGAAGGAAAACGGGAGCTGGTCTTGAGCTCTACGTAAAGCCCTATCTCGAACAACTAAGGAGGCTCTATTTAAGACCCTGATCATTCCAATCCTGATTTAAGCCGCTGAATCATGGACGTTATTGAAGGCGGATGAAGATACCCTTGGTCGCTTTAAGAGAAAAATTGTTCGTAATATATTCGGTCCCGTTTGTGTTGACAGGTTTTGGAGGAGAAGATTGAATGGCGAGCAATATGAACGGTACAGCGACATCGACCTAGTCAAAAAACTGCGTATTGGACGTTTGAAATGGCTAGGACATGTAGAGCAAAGACCAATGCTCAGGCCCGCAGAGTCTTCGAATATAACCCGTAGGGACGACTTAGTAGGAAAGCTCCTCGCGCACAAGTTCAAGGGAACCTCAACCAACTTGGAGTGCGTAACTGGAGGCAATTAGCCAAAGAATGAGCTAAGTGCAGAGGCTTTGTTGGTTGAGGTGCAGGTTTACCCCGAACTGTAGCGCCGCCTAAGTACTTAAGTAAATTAAATTAACGGCAGCTGAGATAAAAATGCTTCGCATGACAACAGGAGTTACAAAGCTTACTCGAGTAAGAAGTTCGATATTCCGTGGAAGCCTTCACGTCAAAGAAACCATTCTCATAAAAATTAAACGTGTCTGGCTCAGCTGGTATTGCTATGTTCAAAGAAGAGATCATTTGAACCCTGTTCAAAATCAACATCAGTGAATGTTCCAAAGATATCGCGAAAGAAATGC
Source organism: Brachypalpus laphriformis (assembly GCA_945910035.1). NCBI lineage: Eukaryota > Metazoa > Arthropoda > Insecta > Diptera > Syrphidae > Brachypalpus > Brachypalpus laphriformis. Next base: position 93,140,630 of record OX246754.1, read on the forward strand.
TGGCCTAAAAATTCCTCAATCACACAAATGCAACGACACTAACATTTGGTTTGCCTCAGTAACGAATTGATCCAAAATCGGGAGGCATTCTGATATTTTCTGAAGTCAAACAGGCGAACCCCACGGACCGATCAGAAATACAGTGAAGTGGGAGGGTTGTGATCCCTTTGAGTTCAGATTATAACCTCACCGTCATATGAAGAAGAAGAAGAAGATCATATTGAAATTAGAAGATGGGGAATGTTTTTTGTTTGAATATAAGTGCCCATGCAGATCACAAGGTTCCAGACGACATTTAAGATACGCAAATAAAATAAAACTTCGTTTCTTTTAAATAACTCCATACCGAACTTAATCGCTGGGCACGCTGTAGAGAGAATGTGTTTATTTATTTCAGTGAAAGGTTGAAGGTTTAAGTTCCAGCCACACCCAATTAATCGTGCTTGTTATAAGATTAAAAGACGCGACAGCAAACCACCTCGAGTAAAAAAAAACACGTTGTCGAAAACAAATACCAGGAATCAAAACCGAATGCAAAAAGTAGTAACGATTCTCCACGATTAATTCGGACATGACCCTTGAAGTAATAAAAACTGAGTTTCAAACCACTACACGAATCACTTCTTTCATTTCCAACTAATATCACGCAAACTCTTGGTGGCATTAGGAGAGTCATACTCTTAGGCGTAAGTTAATATTTAAAATCAAATAAGCACAATATTCACATGAATATTTTTACTGCAAATTCAATAGTTGTTCAGCCGGAGGTGTGCTAGTTTCACACATTTTTATTTTATTTTTTTTATATCTAATAAAAAGTTAGTCACATTATCTAAGTTCTGTTTGATTTAAGTTGAATTTTATTCGTAATTAGTTTTTTTTTTATTATTCTGATTTTGAAAAATCCAGCACCCTTGGATGAGTAAGACGGTGAGTTATAAAACCTAGAATATGTAGTTTATTTTATATTGTGTTCGGTTGTACATACATACATATGTATATACATAAATATGCTGCAATCTAAAATAATTAACCTTAAATTAAAACACAAGGGTGCATTATTTTCCAATTTTAGTAGTACCTTCACACATTCTTAATATTATAAAATTGTGTCTTCGTGACTAACCTGCCTTCGATCATAGGATGGACAGTTTTTGTCATTACGATGTTTTTTCACTTTTTCTTGCGACACAATTCGATTCCAATGCATGTTCATCTAATATCGATTCTTAATGTAGCATGCTGTCGTATTCATATCGATTTTCCCGCACGACACTCATTATACTAAGAGGTTGTAAAGTTTAAATAATTTGTCGCATTCGTGAAGGAGCCCATTTTCCCTGCCAGATTTATGTAGTATCTTAAGACAGTATTTCAGTACAGCATAAAAATCACCTTATTCACCCAAAGAATTAGGAAATTGCTCGTCTTTCGAGAAGTTCAGAGAATTTGTGCATACATATGTGTGTGCACATTTATATCCTTTTCATTAAAAAAAGACTAACGGCTTTTCTACATAACACCATCTTCACTAACCCGCAAACAACTATTCGAATCTATATATACCGCTGGGGTGCTATAAAAGGGGGCGAACCCATATGGTATTGATTTTTTACCCTTCCCTCGAAAGAATATTACGAAATAAAAAGGACGATGAGAATGAAGAGAAAAAAAGAGAGTGCGGTGCGGTGCGGTGCCGTGTACAAAAAAGTACTGCCGCAGTATGAAATCATATTGTGGATTTTGGCCATTGAAGTTGACCCCGTAGCCTGCAGCAAGAATAACACTCTAACGACTTAAAAATTGTGCTATTTTAACTTAAAAAAATATGAGTTTTTGAGGATAATGAGGACTTACCTTGTCTACAGGCATTGATGGACACGCTCTACACAAGTTCCAAAATGATCCAATCATAAGGAAATTTATTTACTTTGTATCTCGATTATCACGTAAAATTTAATAAACCGCTGCAAAAAGTAATCCTTTTTTTACTTTGCTTAAATTAGGTTTCCTTTTAGTGTTGTATATTGCAATCGTACTGATTGGAATCGCTACTTTTCTATATATGTATGTACTTCGAATTGCAGGCAAATTTTAAGGTGTAAGGGAAATGATTTTTTTAAATATACGACAGAACGATAGGAGGAGAAGGATTAAACAATTTTATAGCAGAAGATTTGCCTGAACCCAAAAAGACGAAAGTCTTGGGGAATGAAGCCACTTAAACGATTTAACGATTATTTCCTTTTTTTGCTGCTTTCGAATTTTAAAAATTCCTTTTTTTCGTCTTCGTTAGCAAAATACTTTAAGTATTTGCTTTCGAAATTGGATACATTTTAGATGGAGCTTTTATGATTTATGTCTTTGTAGCACATTTATAGTTTAAGATTGATTTTTTCACTTGGAATATCCTACTTTCTTAAAAATTTGTTAAGCACTGCGATCTGAGCACACCGAACTTTTTCACTGTGATGAAGGCAAATGCGAGACTGACCACTGTCAAGAGGGGAAATCAATATGTAGCTATTTCGAAATCTAATATGAGCGCTGGTTTCAATTGGAAAAATAACTTCCTTTTACGGCGCATGGTAGTAGTGGCATTTCTTATTGGAACACTTCCTTGTTTCACTCGAAACATGAAGGTGGGTATTGGAAGGAACTTCGAGACTCGAAACAAGCAAGGGTGCGATTGGGGAAATTTATTGACATCATATACCATCGGCCCGGTATGCCCGCACATGGAGTGCTGTTTGTGTTAGTTGATTGGAATGTGATACTTTTATGGCATCTGGAAATTGTCTGGTTGCAATGCGGTAGTCTGTTGAAAGTGTTGATTCATGGTTTGGTTGAAATGTAACCTTAGCAGGTGAAAGGGAAGTTTTTCGAATGATGGTATAGCTGAAATGTCACTATGAGTAAATGGTATAAAATTACGCAATAACGACGAGTTAATAGTGGCTGTTATTTTTGAAAGTGTTCAGTTATCGCAAAATAAATTCAGGAACCGTGATTTTGTGGTCAGGGGTTTGGAACCCGTTGCACAGTAGTCAACAATAACAATCCAGTTGATTCTGGTTGTTTCAAAATTAGATTATTTTCAGGGCGGAATTACAGCATGGAGAATTCGCTAAAAACAGTGTTTTTTTTTATTGTAAAAACGCCTAAAAAGCATAAAAATAATTTTTTTTTTGGGATAGTTAATACATAATATGTACTACAAAAAAAAATGTTTTTTTCTTTGAAATTCAGGAAGTTCGTTAAATTTTTTTTTAATTAGTATAAAAAGCCGTAAAAAACATTTTAAAAAATTGCAGAAAAAGTTAATAATATAGGTAATCTAATATAGGTATAGATACTAAAAAAAAGTTCCTCGAAATTCTAATATCAATTCATGTTGGTTATTGCTTAAAAGCTATAAACAAATAGATAGATAGATAGATAGATATTTGGTATAAATTTACAAAATTGGTTTGTTACCGCACATTTAAAATACAGAGATATGATATTATCTTATATCTTCCAACTGAAATATTTATGTATGCTGCAATCAATGGTACATGTTAAATAAAAAATTATTTGAACTCTGAAGGAAATTACCATTAAAACCTTCAATTAAACACAAAAAAAAAAAAGAATAAATGAATAAATAAATAAATAAATACAAATAGAAAATATGTAAATTAATAAATAAATTAATAATTCATAAATAAATAAATAAATAAACAAATCAATAAATAAGCAAATAAATGAATAAATAAATAAATAAATAAATAAATAAAATAAATAAATAAATAAATAGATAAATAAGTAAATAAATAGAACAATAGATAAATAAGTATACGCGACATATATTATAAATAACAATAAATAAATGAACATAAGTGAATAAAGAAAGTAAATAGATAAATTAATATATATAAAAAAAAATTAATAAATAACACATAACGAGCAGAGACATAAATAAATATAACAAATGTATTTGAACATTGATATGCACATGTAAATTAGAAAAATAACACTCGGCTTTCTTATTGAAATAAGTGGTTTATGAGCTCATTGTCAGCCAAAGCGTAGCGCATAACAAATTTACTTTTAAGCTTTTGGATTCTATCAGAGAACAATTCAACATTCCCTTTTTTGTGAACGTCTACAGTAGAGTGATGCCAGGCGAGGTTTAGCATCATTTTAAGTAATTTATTTTGAGAGACTTGCAACCGTTTAATATGACATTTTGTACAGTCTCCCCATACTTGGCATCCATACAGCAATATCGCTTGGAAGACGACTTTGTGAATTATAATTTTATTATCATTGCTAAGTAAAGACTTCCTGTTTATTAATGGGAAGGTATAACATTTTAGTAGCAATATTTACTTTTTTAATTGTTTTGGTAATTTGCTAACTAAATGTTAGTCTGGTGTCAAGAGTTACTCCAAGGTATTGCACGTATGATTCCCACTGCACCTCAGTACCATTAACTCGGATTCGGCCTCGAGGAAGATAGCCTGCATTTTATTTTCATTCACTTTCATTTTCCATTTATGGTAATATCTTATTAGTATTTCCATCGCATTGATTAAATCTGTCTCGATGGTAAGAGCAAACTCATGCGATGAGAAAATAGCAGTGTCATCAGCATAAATAGCTGCATTGCACTCTGGAAGGCTAGGAAAATCCGACGTGTATATATTATACAAAACAGGACCGAGGACAGAACCTTGGGGCACACCAACATAAAAATTGTTTAAATCGGAACACGGAAACTCTAAAACGACGACCAGACAAGAAACTTTGAAGTATTTTACGCAAATAAACAGGAAATCTTAACTTTAACATTTTGAATATAAGAGCGTTATGCCATACCGAGTCAAATGCCTTCACTATATCCAACAGCAGCATACCCGTAGATTTCCCTACTGCGCGGTTAAGCTTTACGTGCCTACAAATTCTGTATACTTGATGTGCAGTGGAGTGGTATCTCCTGAAACCAAATTGTTCATCAGGAAATATCTTCTGATCACTGACAATTTGCAATATTTTTTCTTTTATAATTTTTTCGTACACTTTGCTTAAACTGCTGAGTAAACTGATTGGTCTGTAACTTGCAGGATCTTCTGCGGGCTTACCCGCTTTCAGCAAGGGAACTACCTTAGCAGTCCTCCAACCTTCAGGAAAGTACTGCATTTTAAGGCATGCATTAATGATAAATTCTAGGAACCTGTAACCTACTTTTGGTAGTTTTTAATGTAGATATTCCTATTGCCGTCCAAACCTCCGACTTTTTTCAGTTGCAGATTGCCTACAACAAACTCAATATCTTCCTCTGTAACAAACTCGCCAGTAGGAAATTCGCTCGTTGACAGTACGTACACAGTATTATTAACAAGTGCGTTTGTTATAGCGTCTCTAAGATTTTGGGACACTTCATGATTTTTCAAAAAAGTACTTAAGAATAGGTTAGCTTTCTCCAGGTAAGTAAAGTCAGTACTACCGGAGAAATGAAGGCCAGGGATTTGTCTGTATTTATTTTTAATTATTTTGGCTATGTTCCAAAACGGTTTTGCACCTTTATCCAGATCACCCAGACGACGATTCCAGACTGCATTACGATGACTCTGAACAAGATGAGAAATTATTTTGTTAAGATACAAAAACTGATGCTTGTATATTGTGTGGCGATATCTTTGCCAATTTCTTCGTTGCACATTTCTGATTTTAATAAGCTCTAAAATAAAGCTTGGGAGCTTCGTACAGAAATTACTCTTAGTGACTTTTGGTGTACATGCATCAACTGAACTTAAGATATCATCACAGAACTGCCGAATAATGCAATCAACGTTTTCTTTGTGGGTAACATCTTCTAGACTATTTGATTTGTTCCGAAGCTTTGATTTCATATCTGCTTGAAAATGCCTCCAATTAGCATTTTTGATATCAAGAAAGTATTCAACCTTTCTTGTTCCTGGCATAAGAATTTCACACAGAACAGGATAATGGTCAGAGCTAAGAGCATTGATTGATATTGGCTGAGTGATGAAAGACGGGACATTAGTAAGAAATATATCTAGAACAGATGGACTACCACGACAGCCAGCAGGGACATAAGTAGGACTAGAAGGCTACAAAACAGAAACCGGATACGTCACAAGTAGATTGGAAAGTAAATTGCCGCAGGCATTTACTCGGGTACAACCCCAGTCTCTGTGCCTACAGTTAAGATCTCCTCCAATTAAAAATTCCCCACCTAAGCTTAAAAGTTTCCTAAGATCACTTTGCAGACTTAGGCGTTTAGCTGCCGGGCTAGAGCCACCAGGATAGTACACGCAAACCACCTTAATCGAAATTCTCAAGCTTAATTTTACCTCAATAACTAAATTTTCCACTACTTCTGTTCTTATTATAGGCAACAGAGAATATTGAATTGATCTTCTGACAAGAATGGCAACACCCCCACCTCTCCTACCGGCTCTATCAACACGATAGGATTTAAAACCGGAGGTGGAAAGATTAATGTTTGAATCTAGCCAAGTAACTATTGCGATAATTACTAGTTAAAAATTTCAAAAATTCAATTTGTTTTGCGCGAATACCTCTGGCATTCCAATTTACAATTCGTACTTTTCTATCTATCATAATTACTTATTATTAGAATATAAAACTATAAACAAATAAAAAAACATATATAAATATATATATGGAATGAACAAAATAAGAAAAAATATTTTTTTTTACAATTATTTATTAAAATGTCCGTTAACATATGGAACGGTTTATAATTCTAATTGATCTTATAAAAAAAATACAAATATTTGGCGCAACAGCTCTTTAAAGTGCCAGGGCCTAGCTTCTCGCAACCACTCATGTTGTGTGCGTTATATTTTTCACACGAATGGAAGGGACCTACAGTTTAATGCCGAGTCCGAACGGCGATTTGAGAAGCTTTTTCGTGACAACAATACTCTCGGAAGTTTGTCAGACGCTCGCGAGATCTTGAGCATACATTTTATTGATTCGGAATTTAAAGACTTTTCATTGTCTATGACTATCATTTCTGGTAGTCCAAAGCAGAATAGTAATTCTCTAAGTAGTTGTCGGATGTCCTCGATAACTCTGGATTTTAAGATTCTTGCCTGAGCATATTTTGAGAATTTATCAGGAGCTGTAAGGACTAATTTTCTCTCTGTTGTATAGATATCAATATGTTTTATCTGCCCTGGGAACTGTGGAATAGGTGTTACTTGAAGCTCTGGTTGTCTATCATAATTATGCTACTTACATACCACACATTGTTTGACTAAATTTTTGATCTTGGCACTCATTCTTGGGAAGTAAAATTGCCCCAACAATTGAATTTTGTTCTCAAGAGCGTTTCTATGTGCACGGTTGTGTGTTTTTAGAATCTGTTCTTCTTGTTCTACCTCATTAGTTAGATCGTCTACCTTAGTTTGAGTAAAGCATAGCTTGTAACGGATGAAATATAAGGAAAATACCTCCTGTATCTTTCCCATGGTTTCTTCTGTTGTCATAAGGCCATTAACAGAGTAGGGATTTAAAAATCTCTTGAAAAGTGGGATTATACCTTCCTTAGTGAATGTAGGTCGAACAATAGAGTGTTTAAAGTAGCCTGGGAAAGGCCAGGTAGATTCGCAGATATCTCTGTTGCTTGTGGATAAAATATGTTGGGTTCTAAAAACGTTTATTGGAACTTCTACAGTGGGAATTGTCCTGTGTGCTGAGCTCTCATGACTGTGTTGAGTTTAAGTCATTGAGTTAATTTGTGATATGGGCGGTACTCTGGAAAGGGCATCGACGACTACATTAGTCTTGTCTTGTTTGTACTGTAATACATAATCATACTCCTTCCACCTCTTCATATTACTGTTATGGTTTTTATTGCTTAAAGCAAATGTCAGCGGCTGGTGATCGGTAATGATTCTTACCTTTGCTGAGCCATATAAATAACTCCTAAGTGAACTCAACGCCCAAACTATGGCCAACATAGTTTGTGGCATAGCTTCGTTCGGCCCTGTTGAGAGTTCTGGAGATAAATGTCATGCCGACTTGTCATCTTGCGACAATAAGGCTCCAATTGCAAATTGAGACGGGTCTGTCGTAAGCTGGAAGACTTTCCCAAAATCAGGGTACACCAAAGTGTTTGCCAAGTGGAATTTGATAGCGATCTGCGATTCCCATAATCAATCACTACCCTACACTGTTTGTTACCCTTAGCATCTGCTTTTTTTTGAAGAACCCAAACAGGTGAGTTGTAGAGTGATCTGGATGGTCTGATTATTCCATCTTCGAGAATCTTGCTAATTTGAGTCTCTACCTCCCCTTTGAATGGCATGGGGTAAGGATAGTATCTAGTATAGACAGGAGAGTCTGTGGTAGTGCAAATTTCGCCCACGACTTTAGTCGAATAAGTTAATTTCTCATCTGGCTTTGAAAATAAAGAAGCACATTCTTTTGCGAGCAAGTTAACAGCTTACAAATATTTGGCGCAACAGCTCTTTAAAGTACCAGGGCCTAGTTTCTCGCAACCACTCATGTTGTGTGCGTTATATTTTCCACACGAATGGAAGGGACCTACAGTTTAATGCCGAATCCGAACGGCGATTTGAGAAGCTTTTTCGTGACAACAATACTCTCGGATGTTTGTCAGACGCTCGCGAGAGGTGGGACCGTGAAAAACCTTGTTGGTGTTTTCTGGGATTCGAACTTGGAACCTCATGCGTAGTGATCCGGCACAATAACCATTTACGCCACGGCGTCCACCAAGTTAACAGCTTTTTTTGGGAATCGGACATATGGTCAGTTTGAATGTCTAGCTTATTTACGAAGAGATTTGTTTCTACGTGGTGGCTAATTTTGATGCTGCCGCCACCTGAGTTGGCGTGGAAGCATTGGTTATTAGGAATTGGGTAAGGGGCAAGTGAGGGTTGGATATAATTTCAATTAGATCCCGTATCTATTAGAATCTTCAGAGTTTGTCCGCTCTTTGTTTTTACTTCGAAATAGGGCAAGGATAGGATATCAGCAAAATCGACGGTTTCATCACTATTCGTATACACATCAGCTTCTACTTCTTCTTCTGGCATATATTGTTCGAGAGTTTGTTCAAAGGTTGGATTTTCAGATTCCAATGCCGCGTTATAATCGGAATATTCGTCTGTATCAATGTGAAAATTGCATTGCTCTCTAACCATATTGGGAGCTTGTTGAGGTCTTGGCGTGAAAATTCTTGGCATGAATCCGCCTGGTTGTTGCCTGGTTTGAGAACTCAAAGGTGGTGTCCGTGTTGCCCTTGATCTTGTTCCGAATCACGCTTAAAATCCCATAGTATTTTGGCGTGCTTTTGACAGGTATTTGGAGAATGCGCTCTACGCTCTTTCTCCATGAACTAAATTCGCCGGGGTCACTCGAAAAATCTCGTAGGCACCGAACTACCTGGGGAATCCTGTCTAAATCCGATCGATTTGCCCTGTGTTCCACAGATATTTTCTGGTCAACGGCAGTAAAGTAATCAGCATTCGGATTTAATATGCTTTGGACCAGAGAGGGACCTCTGTCGCCTAGAACTTGGTTTACCATGGCAACGATAAGCGCGTCCAGTGGGGGGTTTGATGCAACTCCCTGATTTAAGTCGGGCGATATTAATTGAAACGAACTGTTTGCATTTTGATCACCGGTGCTTATACCTGGTGCACTTCTGGGCGGATTGCTATTGGTACCGGTAGTCTCATCCACTGGATTGGCGGTTGCACCTGAACGGAGCTCTCGCATGTTTTGCTTTTAGTCTTAAATATAATTAGGATTATTTACTTAATGTTATCACTTTGCCAACACTTCTTAAATTAACTCTAATAGCTCAATAATTTCTTTTTCTGTTTTCTAAAATTTTCCTTATATTAAAATTTATTTTTGTTTCACTTGGTTAAAATTTATTAATATTAAGTATTTCTTAAAGTATGATTTAATAGCTCAAACGAATTTCTCTTTTTTAAAATAAAATGTTGTTTATGTTAAGATTTTTTTTGTTTCACTTAATAAAAATGTATTAGCATTAAGTACTTTTCAAATTATGATTTAATAGCTCAATCGAATTTATTTTTAAAATGTTTCTTATGTTTAGATTTCAATTGTTTAACTTTCACTTAATTACAAATTCTATAACTTAATTCTACGCCTACATTAACGCTAATGTTGTCATCATCGTGGTGAGCGGCTAGCGGTCATTGCGCTTCCTGTTCCTCCGTCCTGTTAACGGCTGCTGGGGGGCCCTTGGTTTCTCACTGACTAGCTAGATTGAGACGCACGGGAACTACTTAAGGTCACTGGCGAGATTAAGGCAAATATCCTTGTGAACCGATGAGTTCACTACTTCCACTTGTGGAGCTACTTGAAGTCACTGAATATGTGGACGAAAAGTTTGCGAGGCACGGGAACTACTTGAGGTCACTGGCTAGATTAAGAGGCGCGGGAACTACTTTAGGTCACTTGCAAGATTTAAAAAAATCGTTCTTCTCAGTCGCGTCTTTACTAATAGAAATCACCGGTCCTTGCTCGGGCGCCAATGAAGAAAATAGATTATTTTCTTTTTAAAAAAAATTAACTTTATTTATTGAAAGCAAAGCACAAAATGAATTTAAAATATAACATAAAATTATCTTAAAGTCTAAAGCGGCTGTGGGAAGATGATGGGAATGAGAAAGGAATACGGGCAATGGGAAACTGTCTGGAGGTGTCATGTTGGATGATGGAATGTGGAGTGCATCTGCAACGATCATGTGGACATTTCATTTCATTTTCATTGCATTTTATTAATTCAATTCATTATGACTTACATGCTAACAAAAACGCTTAAAATTAGCTTAATTAACTTAAACCATCTTATGCTAACTTACTGTCCCCATGCGTGCGCTCTAAGCTAAGCCTAATGCTTAATTTATATCTTTCGACCTTATCTAACTTAAACTAACTTTATTTTTTTATAACTAATTTAACGAACTCAGAAAAATGTTTTATCGCAAAAAACTTAGTATACCGACTTTTTGTTTATAAATAAATAAAACTTATAAACTATCTTACAATAATCTTAACTAACTTAACTCTCTTGCGTAATTAAATACTCTTTTTTTTTTTAGCAGAGTGCTGTGCAAATATTTTTTTTTTTAAGCCAAGTGCTGTGCTTTTTTTTTTTATTATTATAACGTATACCTAGAAACTATGTAAGCCGGCCATGACTGGTATGAATAACAATACACACCCCGCTTTGCCCAGTTAGAGGCTACCCCGGATTGGAGGGAAACGACGACGATGTTCCCTCTCCTTCAATAAGCCAAAAACAAAATTGATCATGCTGCCTATTAACGTCTTCAATATCGCGGTCTGAAACCGCCCTACTGTACTGGAGACACTCTAGACAACTCTGTGCGACGTCTCGGTCCTAGTTGAGCCGGCTATCCACAGCTGTTCTAGCGACGTGAAAGATTAGCGGCACCGCTAACTTATCCTGGATCAGACCTCTTTGGTCGAAATATAGAAACGCTTCTGGAGGGACAATGCCGTTAAGGCGCACTCTCTCGTGATAGAGATTGTTGGCGTAATAAGCCCCAAAGATCAGGCTATTCATCGAGGTCATTGCTCTTGCAATGTGCCTTCGAATAATCTTGATCTCTGATCAGATTCGCCCTGTTGTACAGGAACTCATTACGGTAGAATTTTATATACTCAGATTCTGGTGTTCTGTACAAACGAAGGCAAGCCCTAAGGCAGGCCCTCTCAAACACCCGCATCTTTTCCAACAAGCTTGGCCCCACGTTCAACCACACGGGACATCCATATTCGAGCACACGCGACATCTATATTCGAGCACACGGCACATCCATATTCGAATGAGGGCCATGTAGCAGATTACCTTCACCCTCGCATCGAGTTGGCTGCTATAAAACAGTCCCTTTGTAAGGGCGAAAGCAACTTTGGCTCTGGCCAGAGCAAGATTCAAGATTCAAGATTCAAGATTTTTTTATTTCCATTTCAATATAACAATTCATTAAAGATATAATAAAAGAATTTAAATGTAATACATTATGATAATAGATACATATATAATAATATAGACGAATTCTGGGTATAATAATCACGAAATATGGAAATAATACACTTTGTGGTATAATACAACCAGTACCAAGTGTATGACTAATAATAATATTAAGAACGATAGGATTAAAGCCGAAAAGGGAAGACGAGAAAGGAGAACGCGATGTACAGCGAGATGCAAATATCATTTTTTATCATGCAAATAATTTTTTTTTGGAAAACAAAGATGAATATACCAAGAGAAGAACAATCGTAAAATGTGAATTAAACATAAATAAATAGTACGTTAAGATATAACTTGAAGTAGAGTCTCAACCTCAGATCTAGAAAGTAACCAAACTTTAAGTTTGTTTAAGAATTGGTTTCCATGTGTCACTAAAGTGGATATATCTGACGGCAGTTTGTTAAAAATGTAAGTTGCTATAGAAGTCAGAAAACGTCGATTGTGCTCTTTATTAACCCTAGGAACATCAACTGTAGACCGATTTCTCAACGATATACTCCATTTCGTCTAAAGTGAATATTACCACTTCTAACAAAAAATACTTTAAGATAAAGAGGTAATGAAGTGGTAGTATTTTCGCTGATTGAAATAGGGGCAATGAGGGCTCAAATCTGTTTTTACATAGTAATAACCGAATTATTTTTTTCTGAGCTGTAATAATAGGACTCAGGTTACTTATATAGGCACAGCCCCAACAAGCAAGACCATACTCAAGCCGTGATTGGACCAATGCGTAGTAGATAGCTGAGAGTAGACTATGAGGAACAAGCTTGCGCAAGTGATACATTTTGTTTAAAGATATGTATAGAATTTTTTTTAGGGACATTATGTGTGACTTCCAGTTTAATTTGTTATCTATAATAACTCCTAGGTACTTAAACTCCTTCACGAACTCAAAAGAAAAGCATTTGTTTGTGCAGTGCAGCTTATTACAACTAAGATGATGAGATGTAATGCCTTCCATTACTATATTAGGGTTGGACAAGGAAAAACACATAGCCTTAGACTTTGTGCTAAGTATAAGTTGATGGTAATTAAGCCAGTTACTTAGTAAATGTAGATCATAATTAATTTGGTCTCGAATAGTAATTAAAGAATTTTCTGCATATGAAAGTGCTAAATCATCTGCATAACCAATTAAATGGCCGTTGACAGGTAGGTTGAATATGGAGTTAATGTAAACAAGGAAAAGGATTGGTCCTAGAACTGACCCCTGTGGGACACCAGTATTTGGACAGACTTCTTTCTTGCTTACAAATTCATTTACCCTAACGCACTGTTTTCGATTAAGCAAGTAGGACTTAAACCATTCGGATATATTGCCTCTAAAACCAGCGTTATTGAGTTTCTGAATTAATAAGTCCTGATTAACTAAATCAAAGGCTTTTGTTAAATCAAGAAATAGTGCAACTGTTTTTTGATTATTATCTAGAGCACTATAAATTCTCTTTAAAAAGGCCACAATTGCATCTTCAGTGCACTTACCTTTCATAAAACCAAATTGCAAGTTATTAAAAAATCGAGTCTTTTCAAAAAAGCTAAGCATTTTGCTAACTATTACCTTTTCAAAAATCTTTGAGAAGACCGATAGCAAGCATATCGGCCTATAGTTATTTGGGTCACTTGGATCACCTTTTTTAAAAATCGGAATAATTAACGAGGTTGTAAACCATTCGGATATATTGCCTCTAAAACCAGCGTTATTGAGTTTCTGAATTAATAAGTCCTGATTAACTAAATCAAAGGCTTTTGTTAAATCAAGAAATAGTGCAACTGTTTTTTGATTATTATCTAGAGCACTATAAATTCTCTTTAAAAAGGCCACAATTGCATCTTCAGTGCACTTACCTTTCATAAAACCAAATTGCAAGTTATTAAAAAATCGAGTCTTTTCAAAAAGCAAAAAAGCATTTTGCTAACTATTACCTTTTCAAAAATCTTTGAGAAGACCGATAGCAAGCATATCGGCCTATAGTTATTTGGGTCACTTGGATCACCTTTTTTAAAAATCGGAATAATTAACGAGGTTGTAAGGCAATCAGGAAATATTCCGCATTGAAAGCTTTGGTTAACAATGTGCCTCAAGGGATTTAATATTAACTTTCCTATCTTCTTGATGATAACGTTACTAATGCCATCTATTCCACATGAGTTCTTAGCTTTCAAGCTGTTAATAATAGCGAGACGTTCTGAATTACTAATGGGCCCAAAATAAAAAGAAAGTGAACTCGTATTATCAAGTAAAAATCTCCCATTACTCTCATTTAATTGAACACATACATCTGGCTTACATTTTTCAGCGACATTTTTAAAGAAAGCGTTCATTCCGTTACCTAAGTCCTCATTACTACTGACGATTTGATTGCCTAGTTTAAGAAACTTTAAATTTGGGTCTTTTTTGTCTTTGCCTAATATGTTATTGACAATACGCCATTGCTCTTTAGGATTATACCGACTTTCTGCAAATTTGATCCCGCACATTAGTTTGTAGCTCTCTATACATCTGTTTAACTAAAGGCTGGTTCATTCTGCTCTTATTTTTTGCATAGAATTTATTTTTTTCTTCTATTTTTGCGCAAATTCCATCATTGATCCAAGGTTTAATTTTATTAAATTTATTCCTTTGCTTAGCACTTTTGCAGGCGCTTATATATCCTTTAAGTTTTTCTAAAAAAATTGAAAAAGCACTATCAGGACATTCGGAACTAAGCACAGAATCCCATCTTTCTATAGACAGACACCGAATTAGTTTAGAAAATTTAATTTGAAAAGTTTCTTTTTCACAAGTACTAGAAGATTGGTCCGAATTATTAACAGCGGAAGCTTTTCTTAAAGCATTCTTAAAAGCAACGCCGATTGAGTAATGGTCAGTTATAACAAGTTCCAAAATATACGGATAGACATTGGTAAAATCTCTGGACTTGAGAACGAGGTGGTCAATGCATGACTTTGTTTTATCACTTATTCTTGTAGGAAGATTTATAAGCGAATGAAAACCTAGTGAGGATAACAAAAGCATATAGTCATCAGAATCCCTTGGAAGATTAAGTATGTTGATATTTATGTCCCCCACTAAGCAAACATTCCCGCAGTTAATAGAGCACAATAAACCTTCGAGCTGATTAAGAAAAATACTACTATGCACAAACTGCAGTCGATAAACACAAACAAAAGTCACAAATAAATTCTTACCCAATTTTAATTTTAAAACTACACAATCTGCACTTTCAATATCTGGAGTGAATGTATCTTCTACTTCAAGATCACTTTTAACAAACACAACCGTGCCACCCGATGGATAAGTTTTGTTACAATTTGGATACACACAATAGCCGGGAATAGAAAAATTACAGACTTCGTTATCAAAAAACCCAGATTTCCATTAAGACAATAATTTGAGGCAATGTAGCAAAGCAATTATGTAAGTGAGCACAAAAGTTATCGAAATTCATTCTCATACTTCTTATATTTTGATGCACAATTGTTAAGTCTAAGTTTGAACTACAAAATCTCGTACCAACATAAGTTTCATTACAGTCATTCACACAAATTGGATCATAGAGGTCATTAAAGTTACGTAACATATTAAATTTTAAGATAGGATTTGGATTTAGATTTACTATAATTGTCTAAGATCTTCTAGACTCCTTATATATTTGACCTCAGTTCCATTTGATCGTCTCATCATAATTCTTCTACGGCGCACCCAGAGAAACTCATAATTGAACTGCTTCTTTGCTGTTTTAGCTTCCTTAAGAAGATATTTCAACTCGCCAGGTAACCAGTCGTTTATATAAATATTCCCCTTAGCAGAAGTCGTGATGAAATTAGCTTTTATCGGTTTCCTATTAGCATACATCGTAGTGAGAATTTTCTCCTTAGTACATGTTCGCAGCGTTTTCAGTACCAACACATCAGAATCAGAAAGCTTGCCGTTCACTCGCAGTTTTTTTAGCAGAGGTCAATGTCTTCTTTGTTTACTTGCAGTCCCAACCCAGTGTTAATAATGTTTACAGCTGTGTCGATGACGCATTCACTGTCGATTGCCGGTACGTTGCGGATCTCCAAACAGTTGGCATGAATCAACCAGTCTGCGCTGCTGAGACGTTCGTTGCATTCGTCTAGCTGTATTTTCAGATTTTCGTTCTCCTTTTTGATTGCATTCGTAATTTTTGCCGACTCCTCCAGTGCAGTGAGACGGCTGTTCATTGCATTAAGCGTAATCTCGGTGGAAGAGAGTGTTTTTCTTAGCTCAATGATTTGGTCATAGACTTCTTTGAGAGTGATGTTGGTGGTGTCGCCTTCATATGACGTTGTCGATGACAAAGATAATCTCCCCGTATCATTGCGCCTTTTAAGAGTGCACACAGAACAATTCCACACTTTTTTATTTTTTATGATGTATTCAATATCGGCTGGTTTCAATTTCGCGCACTCTGCATGCAATAAGTTGCTGCACTCATTGCATTTTATTTTACTTTAAACCCTGACAATTTTCACTTTGCAAACTAAACAACTCGACATTTTTTCGTCTTTCCTCTTTGGCGGCTAAACTCAGAATCTATATGTTTGTTTAAATATAGATATTGATCTAGCCAGACCCCAAGGTACCTGACTACACTTCGACTCGCAAGTGGCTGACCGTGTTGTCCGACAATAGAGAACTTTCGCCAATTCTTTCTGGTGTCCCAAGAGGCCCCAGACAACGGCGTTCTCAACAGGATGGTCTCCGACTTCTGAAAGTTGATCTTTAGATCATGTGGACATGTGAGCATGACGTACAAATAATGCTGCGCATGCAGGTAATACTGAACGTGCAATGCTGGCTATGCCGTTCAAGTTATGTGGGCTGGAGACGTGAGCAGATATCTCGGTGGATTTGCTGATGTGGCGTTAACTTTTTTTTTTTTTTTTTTTTAATTTTTAAAAGGAAACCCAAATCCCAGAGCACTCAGACTCTCCGGTCCATTGTACTACCAGGCAGGAACCTTTCTTTGGTGCAGTGGTTGGAAAAAAAACTTCGATGTAATTCGTTTTTCCTTTATACTTGGGTGGCCCATGATTGCTGTTCCCCGCTGGGGCTTGAACCTGCACACATCGGTTAACGAGCAAACACACTACCCACTGCACCATTGCCACCCCCTGTGGCGTTAACTTGCTTAAATTCATAGAAAAGGGCTAAGAACAATGTTACTTAGTCCAAATTAAGTCCCAAAATTCTAATTGTAAAAATAAATATTAGGTCTCTTTTTCTAAGACAGATGTATTTATTACATTGGAAAAATAAAATAAAAATTTATTATCAAGAATCAGGCCCAGATACTTTGCGTTTTCCGACAATTTAAGCACAGAGCCTTCAAGTATCGGTAGTCTGGAATAGATTTTTTGTAAGTGAATAAAACTAGTTCAGTTCTCTATGGATTTACTCTTAGACCACAAGATGTTGTCCACTCATTGAGATCGTTCAGTCCAGATTGCATTAATTCACTTAAGGTCGACAGAAATTTGCCACAGACTATAAGTACTATATCGTCGTCATAGGCGAGGGCTTTCAGGGCTGAATTTTCCAGTTTCATTAAGATCTCCTTTATAACTAGTAGCCAGAGAAGTGGAGAAAGTACCCTTCCTTGTGGAGTTCCTCTAGTTGTAGATACTTTCTTTGTGTATTCTCCCAAACTTAAATGCTATTTTTTAGCATTACAAACGGCAGTTTTGGCTAGCGCGTCTTCTATCGCTTCCGTTTCAACGTTGTTGAAAGCACCTTCGATGTCGAGGAAAGCGCAGAGGGTATATTCTTTAACTTGCATAGATTTTTCCACTGTCGATACAACATTATGCAGTACCGTTTCAACCGATTTGCCTTTGACATACCATATGCATTTTGGTTGCAGAATATGCCCATGGTATGAAGATAACATTAACTTCGCCCCAGGATTATACTTTTTTCTATACTTGCTCTGTCGCCGGGATTTGCTCCAAATGTATGAATGTTGGAAGAATTTGACGGCAAAAATTTCCCAATCAGTTCTTTTAGGATTACGGTAAGGTTGCGGTGGATTTGAGGTATGTCTGATGAAGAGTTTAATAATTTTGTGATCGTAGTAAAACTGCGTTGTTCAGAGACTTTCCAGTTATTAACAAATAGGGTCGTGGGATTCTATAAAATCGTGAGATCGAGGATTTCTTGTCTGTTTTTGACAACAAAGATTGACTCATCCCCCCAATTATGGATAACAAGATTGTTTTTTTATAATGAAAAGGAGTAAAGACTCACTACTGCTCCAGGTGAGTAATGGGCATTCGCATGACATCCAACTAGAAGGTCCCAGCTTTTTGCTTCTGCATAGCGTGCGAGTTCTTAACAGTTTCGATGGTGGCAGATCTACCGAGTCGAATGGCATGTAGATCGAACATATATGTAAATAGAGGTTTCTGCTGTTTTCTTTCCATAAGGACTGTCGTCTGATCCTTATAATTAAGCTGTGGTAAAAAGAATAGGTTAATGTTTTTCTTTGCACAAATACAACTGCTAGTAATATTTTTGCTATAAATTATATTGAACGAATCATACTTTAGTCCACCAATTCGACCTTGGGATACCCAGGGCTGTTGGAGTAGGGCGACGTCAATGTTGTGTTTTTAGAGATGTTGGAGGAGATTAGTACTGGCTACCTTACTCTGATGAAGGTTTAGCTGTAATAATCATTGTGCATCCGTAGGTTTTCTTGGCCTGTGTTGCTCAGGTAGCCTTTCTAGTGTTTGATTTTTCAGGGCACTGTGATCTCCTGTCCAACAGTAGTTATTTCCTCCGTATTTATAATTGCCCAAAATTTGCTTTCTAAGTTAATTTCAATTACGAAACCCGTTTGCTGACGGTAAATATAACATTAAAACAGAATTTGAGAAAGCAAATTGATTTTTTTATGAACTTTTGATTAACGCACATAAGACGCACTTAAATTTAAAGAAAAGTAGAACTTTGGTTATGCTTTTAAATTAAGCGTCCAAAAGCATCCAGCCAAGTTTTTGTGTTTTACTAAGACTAAATAATAAACTAATCACACATAAATACTGGCGGGCCGATTCAAAATTTATGATATTTTGTTTCGGATTATAACCATATGTCTAGAAAAGAATTATTCGAAGAGTGGAAGAAAGGAAGTTGTAGTGATAAGATAAACCTGAGTTTTGTTCTGAGAAAGACTGGCATTGAATAATGTTTACTGCAAAAGAAGAACGAGCTTTTGTGTATTATAAAGATATTCGATCGGTTTGTTGAAGAAAAAATGGAAAATGTGCCATAGAACCTCCAAGAAATTCATGAGAAAGCATGAAAGGTGGTGAGATGGATATGTTGTACTACCACTAGTTGAAAAAAAAATTGCTTCTTCATAAAGTCCTACGCTTACACTTGGTCCATCAAATATTTCTTTGGTAGCCAGACGACGAAAACTATTCGGCGATTCATGTCAGAAGAAAACTACAACTAAGCGCATCCAAAACTGATATCTGTTGTTTCCATCTCAATCATAGAGAGGCCCGAAGAGAACTGAGAGTGAACCTAAGACGCAACTTTACTCAAAAATACCTGAGTATCACCTTAGATCGAGCTCTGACATATGTATAAGTCACATCTAAGCAAAGCGGGGACCTGCATTGCGATTGATCGGGAAACTACTGACTGCCCAAAACTTGGCTTGGGCCAGTAGCGCAACAATCAAGTTCGTGATGAAGTGCTTACTTTACCTCCTAGTGGTGGTCCCCGGGCAACTATACGTATAAACCCTTATACGTATAGGCCAAAATTGTAAGTGCGGGTTGTCTAGGGCCTTGATTCTAGGCTAGGTAACGTGGGCCAGCAACTTGCGTTACTGAAACCAGCTCGCTACTGAAACCGACACTATGCCTCGGATAAGGACTGATCACATGTTGACCACTTTTGACTATTGTACCCGGACAAAGATAGGTTTCTGGAATGTAAAGACGCTCCTCGACTTTAAGAGGAGGTCCTTACAATGCCAGATTCCTCCAACTGGAAAAGGAATTCATGCGATATAAACTGGACATTTTGGGGGTAAGTGAAGTAAGATGGTTAGAAGCGGGCGAGTACCAGTCTCCAACGCGTAACACTGTACTACTCTATTCTGGAAGACCATCCGGAAGTCCGCGAGAATATGGAGTCGGACTACTGCTAACAACAACAGCACGCAAGGGCCTGATTTCCCGGCAGCCTCATGGTGATAGGATTTTGACGGCCAGATTCCGGACTAGAGTACGACGTGTCACCATCATACAGTGTTACGCCCCAACGAATAGTTCGTCTGAGGACGAAAAGGAGAGTTTCTACAATCTCTTAAGCGCCGTCTTCAACACAACACCAAATGGAGACATTGTCATAGTGATGGGGGATTTGAATGCCAAGGTAGGCAGCGACAACGAAGGGCTCAAGCATGTAATCGGGAAACATGGTCTAGGCAACCGCAATGACAACGGCGAAAGGTTTGTGGATTTCTGCAATGCCAACCGCCTTGTGATAGGTGGCACCATGTTTGAGCACAAGACCTGCCACAAAGTCAGCTGGGTTTCCAACGACAGGCAAGCAACCTCCAACCAAATTGAACATTTTGCTATCAGCCGCCGCTTTAGAAGCAGTCTCCTGGACGTCCGAAACAGACGAGGGGCAGATGTGGGGATAGTACGTGATCACCATCTTATAATAGCTACTCTCCAACTACGCACTGCTGCAGTTCGAAGATCCCACGACAACACAAGAATGCCCAGGTTCAACATCGATAGACTTAGTGATCCCTCAGTGCGCCAACAATTAAGGGAGCACTTTTCGCAAGGTGTGGAAGCAATCAGCAGCTCAATGCCCGCAACCATCCAAGACAATTGGTGTGCTGTGAAAAATGTTTTTACATCTGGTGCTGAAAGAATTGTCGGTCGATCGCAGGGAAGACATAGGGCGTGGCTTTCCGAGGATACCTGGAGAAGGATTGACGAACGAAAACAGCTAAAAGCTCGCGTTGCAGCTACCCCAGCAGCAGGGAGAAGCGAGCTATATCGCATGAAGATGAGAGAAGTTCAGCGTAGCGTACGACGTGACAAGCGCAACTACATCAACGCGCTGGCTACAGAAGCAGAAGAAGCTGCACGGAGGTGCGACAGCAGGACTGTCTACAGAATCACGAAAGAGCTGACAGGTGGTCGCAGCTCCAGCCAATACCCAGTGAAAAGCCTAGACGGCTCCTTGCTCATTTCGGATGAGGACCAGCTCAAGAGATGAAGAGAGCATTTTGCTACGGTTTTGAACCGTGTATTCGCTAGCGATATGCTCCCATCCCAAGTCAGACTGAGATGCCCGAGGTGAGAAGTTCCCGAATACGCACCACGACTCCCAGTAAAGATGAGATCATTACCGCGATCAAGGCACTCAAAACCAACAAGGCGGTAGGACTTGACGGTATTCCAGCAGAGCTCTTACGAGCAGCGCCAACAACATCGGCTGAGCTTCTGCTTCCACTTATAGATAGAGCTTGGGAAGCTGAGAGCTTTCCTAACGAGTGGAAAAAGGGAATGATCGTCAAGCTTCCTAAGAAAGGAAATTTATTGGAGTGCGGAAACTGGAGGGGTATCTGCGTGCTACCTGCTGTAGCTAAGATAATAGCTAAAATAATCCTTGAGCGAATCAAACAACATCTCGAAGACACACTCGATGCCGAACAAGCAGGTTTCCGCTCTGGATCCTCCTGTGCCGACCACATCAACACCCTGCGGATTATCATCGAACAGTGTGTTGAATATCGATCGCCACTCCACCTGCTGTTCATCGATTTTGAGAAGGCGTTCGATAGTGTCAACAGGGAGTTTATTTGGCGTGCCTTACGCAGGAGAGGCATTCCCGATAAACTAATTGCTATTATCAAAGCTACATATGAAGGCTCCAAATGTCACGTTCTGCACAGGGGGAGGTTGTCTGAGGAATTTGAGATCCAAAGTGGGGTAAGACAAGGCTGTATCCTTTCACCAATATTATTCCTATTGGTGATTAGCGATGTGCTTCATGCAGCTTTGTCGACGGGAAACGGAGGAATTCGATGGACTCTTACATCTCAACTGAAACATCTTGACTACGCAGACGATGTATGCTTACTCTCCCACAGAATTATGGACCTCCACCAAATGACAGCAGATGTGGAGAGGGAGGCAGGTGTCGTCGGGCTGAAAATCAATACGACAAAAACTAAAATCATCAGCCTTGGAACTAACTCATCGGCTCAAATATGCATTGCTGGACAACCGGTAGAGAGAGTAGAGGATTTCCAGTATCTTGGGAGTATTGTCTCGACCGATGGTGGAACCGAACTGGATATAACCAACAGGATCGCCAAAGCAAAGTTCGCGTTCGGAATGTTGTCCAAAATATGGCGAAGCAATGCAATCAGTTTGAGCACCAAAATAAGACAGTTCCGCTCCAACGTTGAATCCGTGCTGCTATATGGTTGCAGCACGTGGAGAGTGACCACTACTATCACCAGAAAGCTGCAAACGTTCGTTAATAGGTGTCTGCGCAATATCTTAAGGATTTTCTGGCCCAATCGTATCTCTAACGAACACCTTTACGAGAGGACGGGTCAGGAACCAATAGGCACAACTATCCAACGGCGGAAGTGGCAGTGGATTGGTCACACGTTCCGAAAGGGTGACAGCTCCATAGCGAACCATGCTATGCAATGGAACCCTCTAACTCAGGATGGCAGAAGACCTGGCGGTCCGAGAAGAACATGGCGCAGAACAGTCGAGAAGGAGGCACGGCAGTTAGGGAAAAGTTGGGGAGAACTCAGACACATTGCCAGAAACCGTACACGATGGCGCGTAGGCGTAGTAGAGGCCCTAGGACCCACAAGGGGATACAGGACATAAGTAAGTAAGCAAAGCGGCGTAATACATAATGACAAGGATTAAGGTGATCCACACCAACAAGATCGACCCCCTGGCCCCTACTGAGCACCACCATGAGGTTAATCTCTGGCACCCTAAGGTCAACCGCAGTTGAATGGCCCCCATGCTTTGCAAGATAGCCTCACCTGACCTTGATCAAAGAATTCCACAAAATCCGATGAAATGCGAGAATCACACTTTGTGCAAACATCGGAAACACCACCACACTGAGACTGCGCTCAAGACAACCTCCAATAGAACTTGCAAAAAAGTTGAGTGCTTAAAACTTCTCGCTGGAAGAATCCTGGTCATCCTCATGGGCAAATTCCGTCAGACCAAGACGATAATTCAGAAATGAAAACAGACAACCTGAGGTCGCGTCCTTCATCAACGGATGACTGGTAACGTAATTTGTATTGTGTTGTTGGTAGATCTAGCAACAACATAAGTACGTAAAAATTACGTGATGAGTTATCTGCTCACGAAGGACGCGATTCGGCCCCTGATTTTGAACTACCGAGAAAAGCGTGGTGCAAGCTAAACCGGAAATGCACTTCAACTGGGAGAAGCAACGGTTCCTTCGCTAGATGGGATAAAACTACTGACCCGACCTGCCAATGTGGTGCTCTCGTTCAAACTACGGAACATATCCTGCTCGACTGCTCAGAGCTGTTATATAATATATACCTAGATGATAAGAACAGCAAGCCAACATAAGCTGTCTCCTGACTTCAAGCACTGCATCTGTAAAATCTACCTATGGATTGTAATTTCCTTTTTCTTCTGTATCCACACGCTAAATAAATAAAATAAATGCATGGTGTCATTGTATACACAATGATAGATATATAGATAGATGTATATACAATGATAGTATGTAATGTTATTAGGCGTAAAAATATCTGAGCGCAATAAAAAAAAATGCAAACCTTTTTTATTACATTTTGGCGGCTCGCCATCACTATTGACATTTTTATTGTACTCGTACTGTGGCTATGGTCCATTCAATTCATATTACTCTGACAATGCTGTTCCTTGAATTTGCTGTGAAAATCAGGGTGAGCATGGTGCAGCATATTGCGGGCATTGCAGTCGGTCGAAATTTGATGATGTTGAAGAAGCAAGAGGGACTTGATAAAATAGGGCTTGTGGCAATGATAGAAAATGATATCTCAAATTAGAAATCAGTATGATGATGCTGTGAATAAGTTCTCGTACATGAGTATGTTGTGATAATCGAATTTGACAGTTGATATGAGATGGAATGTTATCAATGGAATTCAAATTTCAAAGACGGGAAAGATGTATAAATACATATTTAACATGGACAGGGGTAAATGTTGATCAACTGGAGATCAAAATAAATTGTCTATGGGATGGGAATACTTACTTAGATGGCGCTATAGTTCGGGGTGGACCTGGGGATCAACCAATAAGCCTCTCTAAGTGGCTCGGTGATTAGCCAGCTGCCGCCCTTTGGGCGATAATTGTTCGTAACACCTAAGGTGAGACCTTACTCTACTGCTTCGTCCTTCGGGAATGGATTTGAAAACTTTTCGGGCCGAGGCGTTGATGTCCATCTCCTCTACATGTCCTAGCCATCTCAGTCTCTGTATGCGCACTCTTCTGGCTAGGTATCTGCACAGCCCATACAGTTCTTCGCCTCCACTCCTCGTCTAGGCCATATTTTCAGACTGTACCACTAAAGACGCTTTCTTTTCCCAGCTTTGCCTTAAAGTTGCTCAACATAGTCTTAACGTCATGTCTAGGAGAGTGCTCATGGGTTTGGTCGAAGAGCTTGTAAGAGTCATCTTTAAATAAATAAATCATCTTTGGTGTCGCTATCACTCTTCTCTGTGGGGGGTTTGCTACGCCTCAAAAATGTGATACATGACAATTGGTGTCGCTCTATAATCATTGTATTTGGAGATATCAAAAGAAGTTGAAAAAGTCGTAGTTGAACTATCCTAAGTTTGTGCTGGACATGCAACTCATACGTGGTAAACATTTCATAACGATCGGTTGAGCGGTTAAAGTGCCCATTCGGAACATACAGACTGACTTTCGCTTTTATATATAATACGAGTATGTATATCTATAACATACTAGTACCGCGTGTGGTCGAAATTCGACAGAGAGGAAATAAACAAACAGCGAAAGAAACAACGCTATCTATGTATTTGCTTGCATAGCTTTGTTTTGGTGCAATATTCTCCCTTGCAAGGAAGGTAAAGGGATCTTAGATCATACAGCCATGAACGTGATCAAAATGCGTCCATTTAATTGGTTAAAGTACAGGGTGTCCGCCGGGAACGTATACTACTTTGTTTTGCCGCCATTTTGGTAAACATTAGTCTTGACAGTTCATATTTGGCAGTCGTGAAGTAGACACGTGGCAAATTTATTATGGAAAAATATTCGATAAACCAACGTGTTTTAATCGTTAAAACATTTTATCAAAATCAATCATCGATTACTGTGACGATGAGAAAGTTACGTGAAATTTTTGGGAGAAACAACGTGCCAACAAAACGCACTATTTATCGTGTAGTGAATGATTTAGAAGAAAGAGGGTCTGTAGGTGATAGGCCCAAGCATGGGCCACAACGTACTGCAAGATCGGCTGAAAACATTACTGCTGTTCATTACCTCCTGTGCAATTTGGTCAGGAGGAATAATTGGACCTTACTTCTTTGAAAATGAAAACGGCGTAACGGTAACTGTGAATGGGGAGCGATATCGTGATATGATTGAAAACTTTTTAACGCCACAACTGCATGCTTTGGGCTTGATTAACATGTGGTATCAACAAGACGGTGCCACATCACATACAGCCAGGATTACAATGGAATTACTGCGAGACCTCTTTCCACAACAAGTTATTTAAAAAAATGGTGATGTTGATTGGCCTCCACGGTCGCCTGATTTGACTGCTCCTGACTTCTTTTTGTGGGGATATCTGAAAAGCAAGGTTTATGCAAACAAACCAGAAACGCTTGAGCAACTCAAACAAAATATTCGTGAGGAAATTAATGAAATACCGCGTGAAATGTGTGAGAATGTAATGAAAAATGTGCTCAAAAGGGCTCGCATTTGTGAGACTAGCAGAGGCGGACATTTACCTGATATTGTATTCCATACATAATTGCTGACATTAAATAAAACATTTATCAATATAAGATCCATTCTCTTTCATTTAATCAAAAATTATAAACAAACAAAGTAGTATACCTTCCCGGCGGACACCCTGTATTTGTATGGGGAAATCATGTGATGTGTGTATGTTCACTTAATTTTATCTGACATAACTACAACGTACATACATAATTTCTTTTCTCATCTATGGTACAGTACCTTTCGAATGATATAAATTTCATTTCCCTCCTTTTATAACAAATACTAAAAAACGTACGATAAATTTCGTGTTCACGTATTAATATATAAGATTTCAGTGTAAAAATATTCTTTCTTTCCATTGATATTGTATAATTTAGGATACTTGGTCCAGATAAATTATTGATATTCGTATATCTAACAACAATTGATTTGGTTACAAATCAAAACACGATTCAGATCTGGGTCATCATTCTAAGAATTTTGATCAATCTTGGTATCACTATGATTATAAAAAAGAATAAAGAAACTCGATAATACTCCAGAGTTAGAAAACCCGGCCCAATATCAGCAAACAAGATCGAAATAAATGAAGCGCTTGAATTCTAAACGTCAATTGTTTATTCAACTTAAAAATCTTACAATGAACCAATACATTAGTGTGAGTGAGAACACTGTTTAAGATTACTTGTATGTATATTACTTTTTTTTCTTGGCCGAATGGGCCAAACATAACGTAATTTGCTACAATGTTTTTGTTTAAGTGTTAATACAGTGAAGAGCCGATTAACCGGGATGGTCGGGACCGAGCTCATCATGGAAAATCGAAAAACCCGAATAAACGATTTTCTTTCTATAAAACAAAAAAATAATAAAAGCCAACAAAAACTAATTTATTATGTCAATAAAGTAAGAGCAAAACAAAAATAAATAAAATTCATTAGCAACAATTCATAAAATATATACGTAAAAGGTATAAATAAATACGCGGTTATCCAATAGCATGATAAAATAACTTTACTGTCTTTCCCGAGATTGGTATTTTCCAAATGCTCTTTGACTTCGGGTATAAAGTTTTGGTTGAACCACTACAGGCAAATTGTTTGCGCTACCCGAGACATCTTGTTGGCCTTATATATGACAGGAGAGCGAAATCTCTTACCAATTACCACTAACGTGCATTTGTGAGTCCCTGCAGCATTGGAGCAAACTAGCACAGTGAATCGGTCCTTGGAATCTTTATAGCCCTTAACAACATGTATTTCGTAGTAAGCACCTCCTTGTTCGCGTTGTATATTTGTCCACTTATCAAATATTCTTTTTTTATGAGTTCAGCTAGTTCTTCAAAAAAAAAAGACAACCTAGCAAATTCATAATCAGCTGATCCTTTTTCATCTGAACTTTTGAGACAATGAATTCCATACTTAATTAGGTGGCGCTACAGTCCGGGGTGGACCTGGGCCTCAACCAACAAACCTCGCCAGCCAGCACGATTACGAGCCAGCTGCCTCCAGTTGCGCATGCCAAGTTGGTTGTGGTCCCCCTTCACTTGTTTGCGCCACCTACCACGAGGTCGTCCTATACCGCGCTGTCCATCCGCGGTGGATTCGAAGACTTTCTTGGCGGGAAAGTTGGGCTCCATCCGCTCTACATAACCCAGCCATCTTAGTCGCTGTATGTGAACTCTTCTGGCTAAGTCGATGTCCTTATATAGGCCGTTTAGTTCGGCATTGTAACTTCTCCTACACTCACCGTCTAAGCAGAAGAACTTTTCTCTCGAAATAACCAAGGGCATCTTCATCCGGTTTTGTCAAAGCCCATGCCTCTGCGCCATACAGCAGGACTGGGATGATTAGTGTCTTATAAAAAGTTACCTTAGTAGTTCGAGATAGGGCTTTGCTACTCACTTGCCGTTTTAGCCCATAGAAACAACGATTGGCAAGAGTAATTCTTCGTGTGATCTCTCTAGTGATGTCATTTGCGGAGTTCACCATAGAGCCTAGGTAGACAAAATCCTTTACTACCTCAAAATTATATCTGTCTATTGTGGCGGTCTCTCCAAGACGGCGATGTTGGTGTCCTTTTTTGTAGACATCATATATTTTGTTTTGCTTTCATTGACCGCTAAGCCCATCTTTGCTGCCTCGTTCTCAATACTCGCAAAACCCCCATTGACGGCCCGCTGAGCTCTTCCGATTATGTCAATGTCATCAGCGTAAGCGAGTAGTTGTACAGACTTGTAAAAGATTGTACCTCCGGTGTTGGCTTGCGAGTTTCGTACAATTCTCTCAAGTACTATGTTAAAGAGATCGCATGATAGCGCGTCACCTTGTCTAAGACCTTTCCTAACATCGAACGGTTCGGTGATGTTCTTACCGACTTTGATGGAGCAGCGAGAGTTCTCCATCGTCATTCTGCACAAACGGACGAGCTTGGCAGGGATGCCAAGACTAGACATGGCTCTGTAAAACTCGCCTCGATACACGCTATCATAGGCAACTTTGAAATCGATGAAGAGGTGGTGAGTATCGATTTTATATTCATGGTTTTTTTCCAAGATCTGCCGTAGTGTGAATATTTGGTCAATGGTGGTCTTTCCCAGCCTAAAACCGCACTGATAAGGCCCTATCAGATGGTTGACGATCGGTTTTAGGCGTTCACATAATACGGCAGACAGGATCTTGTATGCGATGTTGAGGAGACTTATACCTCTGTAGTTGGCGCAATTCAGAGGGTCTCCTTTCTTCAGCATCGGGCAAACGATGCTGAGGTTCCATTCATCTGGCATACTTTCGTCCGACCAGATTTTACAGATGAGCTGGTGCATGCTCCTTACCTCCTGCCTTGAAAAGTTCAGCGGCAAGGCCGTCGGCTCCGGCAGCTTTGTTGAATTTGAGTTTAGATATCGCTATCCTCACTTCATTCTGATCGGGTTGACGGGAATCTTGACTGTCATCATCAATGTTGAATGGCTCATTCTGCCTGATAGCGGAATATTGGTCATCATTGCTGTTTAAAAGTCTGCAGAAGTGTTCCTTCCATATTCTCAGCACCGACTGCGATTCTACTACTATGTTACCAGTTTCATCCCTGCAGGCTTCAGTTCTGGCTTTGAAACCCTGGCATGTTCTTTTTACCTTTTGGTAAAATTTTCGAACATCTTTCCTGCAATGACGTCTCTCAATCTCCTCGATCAAGCGCTTCTTATGCTCCTTTTTCTTCTTTCTGAGAAGTCGATGTTCCTCTTTTCTCCTGCTCACGTAGAGCTCGTAAGCAGCTCTAGTCCTTCTATGCAGCGCCGCTTTGTACGCCTCTTGTTTTGCTGCATGTGCTTGCCGGCATTCCTCATCAAACCAGGGGTTTCGTTGTGGTGGTCGAGAGAAACCCGGTACATCAGAGGCGGCATATCTGATGGCTTGTTGGCAACGCTGCCACTGGTCTTCTGCATTTGCTGCTGGCGGTATAGGACTTAGGTTAAGATAAAGAAAAACTCGATCGGCAAAGGCTCTGGCGGTCTCTTGCGATTGTAGCCACCCGATGTCAAATTTTCTCACAGTACCATATTTCGATGATTTCGCTCCGTTCTGGAAATCCGTATCAGTACCTTGGCTACAACTAGGTAGTGATCCGAGTCCACACTGGCTCCTCGGAAAGTCCGGACATCCAGAATACTGGAAGAGTGCCTTGCGGGATCGCAATGTGATCGATTTGGTTGACAGTTTTTCGATCAATAGAGAGCCATGTTCGCTTGTGAATATCGAGACGTGGGAACCGCGTACTATCTTCGACAAAGTTTCGTCCTGCCGCAAAGTCGACTAGCCTGAGTCTGTTGTCGGATGTGATGTCGTGCAGGCTGTGCTTTCCGACCACGTTTCTAAAGACGTCCTCTCTTCCTAGCTTTGCGTTAAAATCACCTAGGATAATTTTAATATCGTGGCTAGGGCATTGCTCATACGTCTGGTCCAAGAGTTGGTAGAAGTCATCCTTCGTCGCATCGTCCATCTACTCGTGAGGGGCGTGAACGCATATTAGGCTAATGTTAACAAATTTTGCTTTGATACGGACAGGCATGAGGCGCTCGTTCACATGCCGGAAACTCAAGACTTCTTGCCTAAGTCTGCCTCTAATGACAAATCCGCACCCGAATAGACGCTGACCTTGTTGTCTGTAGCAATCTGGAAGTTAACCCGACGGCACAACCCTCAACCTGGAGGACCAGATCCTTTTTTTTGCAACCCCTAGGACGAGGGGGCGGATACACCGATGCCAGTAACCCGCTTCGGGGATATGAGTGCTGCCGTTGGCCCATTAAGGGTTCATCCGCCACGATCTCTGTTTTAATACCCTGACGCAGTATTGAAAATCCTTACAGACCTCAGCTCCAAATATGTTGAAGTAGCTCCGGTAAGGTATACGCTGGTCTGTAGATGTCAGCGTTGATTCCATCGAGAGAATTCTTCCGCCGCACGCCTCCTTCTGAGGAGCTCTTGCTAGACTTCTGAGACGCATATTTGAGCCAATCAAGTCAACAAGAGATGCCTCGTCCGGTTAAACATATGAGCGCTGAAGTTTACCCAGATGTGCTTGCGCAGGTGTGAGTGTTCAGCTACACATACATCGTCAGACTCAGCATACGCTCATCGTTAGTTCACTATCAGATAGCTATCCAGCGGGCACCACGGGGAGGTGATGATGCGATTTTGCAACGCCATTTGCCAATGAATTCCATAACGGTTTTTGAAATTTCTTAGCCAGCCAGATGAACACAAACATTCAGAGTCTTGACCCAACTCGACGTGAAAATATTTTGCCTTTTCCACAATCATTTCGCCAGAAAATGGAATTCCTTTAAGTCTTTGCTGATGTACCCTTTCATATGTTACACTTCCACTTTTCGGCGCTCAGCTTTCTTAAATGTTTTACGTTTCTGCTAACCTTTGATGGAATCACTTTTGGCAAAAAATTTTAGAATCCTATCTTTATTTTTAAGCAAGTCGTATACGGTTTGTGCACCTATTTCATATTTTTGAGCCGAATTTTTTTTTGTATATGATCGTTTATTAAGTCTTATCAAAGTAATTAAGTCTTTGTCTCTAATGGATCAGTTACAGTTACATCAATAACGCACAAAACCAATGTACATATGTACTCGTAAGCGCGAAGAATCTGCACAAATGAACATCTAACAGGATTGTGTTCTGTTTTCGTTATGACTTGATTTAAGCTTGCATCCCGGAAAATGGAGTCTTTTCCAGTTAATCGAATTTCAATGGGAAAGAAACATTTTTTTTTAAATATCCCGGTTTATTGGGTCTCTCGGTTAATTGGACCCTGGTTAATCGGCTCTCCACTGTAGTTACTTGTTTCTTTTTTCATCAACCTGTTTTAAAATAAACTTTTCTTTCGTAATTTATATCGCAGACACCTATTGAAAAAACATCAGTATCAAATAAATCGTTCATCGTTCTGGAACTTCTCGTTTTTCTTCTAGTTCTTTTCGTTAATTTTCTCTGTGGTTCTTTTTCGAATTGTGTCGTATGAATCACAAATATCTTTTGGTCCAAATTCGAGTCGGATTTTCCTTTCACTAAAAGACAATTCGTTTGAATCTTTTCGTTTAAATTAGTTATATTTAATGTTTGTGATTGACAGTACCTAGAACTGTTCGGGTGGTACATAATTCAACTCATGACCAATTTTTCAGAAGGATCAAATTCTACTCATCTTAATCTTGTTCTTTCATTCGGTAATCTGCGGTATAAGAAAGAAATCTACGTCTGAAATAATCTATCCGCTAATTCGTTCGGTAAAGGCAATTTCATCGAAAAATTATTTAAAATGGCGGAGTCAATGACATTGCCCGTGCTCCGTGCTACTCGTGGTCATTTGAAGGGTTCGCTAACGAAATTATTAACCTACACAGAAACTATTTCGGATACAACTTTGTTAACGGATCTCAATAAAGTGGATGATTTATGGAAAGAGTTCGCGGCTTCCCAATAACTTTATTATACGTTTGCTGACGATGGAAAATATACAGATCCTGGGCCAGAATTTGAAGAATTCGAGGCAAAGGTCTTAGTAGTCAAATCAGGTCTCCTATCGGCAATATCTGGTCGCGAAAAGGTCGAGAAAGAGAATGATCTCGTTGGTCAATTAACCACGCAGCAAAAGGCTTTAACCTAGACTTTAAGTCAATGTATTTCCGCCGGGAGTTTGTTAAAATTAGCAAACTTTGTTTTAACTGCCTTCGGAGTGGGCACTCCTCAGTTCACTGCCAATCCAAATGTAGATGCAGATCGTGCAATATGCGCCACCATAGTTTGGTTCATGACCATTCAGTGAATACAACCACTAATCACTCGGTTAATCCACCAGCAAACAACACTTCGTTTAATCGTGGCTAAACTATAGATTCCATTCCTCAAAACAAGATCACTTACCATTTGTTCAATTCACAATTGAACACCACTTCACCTCGTCCTGTCCAAACCACTTCGCCTTACTTATGTCCTGTATCCCCTTGTGGGTCCTAGGGCCTCTACTACGCCTACCGAGGCATAGTGTCGGTTTCCGTAGCGGGCAATATTCGGTAACGCAGGTTGCTGGCCCACGTTACCTAGCCTAGAATCAAGGCCCTAGACAACCCGCACTTACAATTTTGGCCTATACGTATAAGGGTTTATACGTATAGTTGCCCGGGGACCACCACTAGGAGGTAAAGTAAGCACTTCATCACGAACTTGATTGTTGCGCTACTGGCCCAAGCCAAGTTTTGGGCAGTCAGTAGTTTCCGGATCAATCGCAATGCAGGTCCCCAAACTCGCCTTGTCCTACTCAAACTACTAACTTCGATTTTCAAAACTCGTATCAACGTTACGCACCCTATAACTCAAACATTACTTCCCACAGCGCTAGGAAAAGATTTGCACGCCAACGGAAAATACCAGCTACGAGTAGTTCGGATTCTGGTTAATTCAGGCTCACTCGCTCGCTTTCGTTCCTGAGTCATGCGCCCAAAAAAGAAGAATAAAACGATGAAACGCTCGTGCATCAATAAACGGTATTGGATCTACGAGTACCAGTGCTGGTAAATCCAGAGGCTTTATTTCGTTGGTTATCATATCACGTTGCGATTTATATAGTATCCCAGTTGATACTTATATTTTATCAAGTGTAACAAGAAATTTGCCAACTACTTCATTTACCATCAAAGATTGGAATCACTCGATGCCGAACAAGCAGGTTTCCGCTCCGGATCCTCCTGTGTCGACCACATCAACACCCTACGGATTATCACCGAACAGTGTGTTGAATATCGATCGCCACTCCACCTGCTGTTCATCGATTTGAGAAGGCGTTCGATAGTGTCAACAGGGAGTTTATTTGGTGTGCCTTACGCAGGAGACGTATCCCCGATAAATTAATTGCTATTGTCAAAGCTACATATGAAGGCTCCAAGTGTCACGTTCTGCCCCATCGGCTCCTCACTTCCGCGGTTTGTGGGAGGCCGGAGTATCGATGAAGCAGCACCTTCGGCGTGTGTTAAGTACCGACATCTTAGCATACGAACAGCTTTACACTCTTCTGACCCAAATCGAGGCGATTCTAAACTCGCGACTGTTGTGTCCAATCTCGGACACAGAACTCGACCCACTAATACCTGCTCATTTTCTTTAAGGCGAATCCCATGTTGTCATTCTGGAACCAATGATTGATGTACCAACGAATCGACTATCATGCTGGCAACAACTGCAATCCAAAATCCAATGATATTGGAAACGCTGTAGCACTTGACGTCATTGCAACATCGTCCTCGTTGGCAACAGATTCAACCCGACATCAAAGTAAATGATCTAGTGGTTATAAAGGAGGAGGAAGGCTGTCTGAGAAATTTGAGATCCAAAGTGGGGTAAGACAAGGCTGTATCCTTTCACCAATATTATTCCTATTGGTGATTAGCGCTGTGCTTCGTGCAGCTTTGTCGACGGGAAACGGAGGAATTCGATGGACTCTTACATCTCAACTGAAACATCTTTACTACGCAGACGATGTGTGCTTACTCTCCCACAGAATTATGGGCCTCCACCAAATAACTGCAGATGTGGAGGGGGAGGCAGGCGTCGTGGGACGGAAAATTATTACGGCAAAAACTAAAGTAATCAGCCTTGGAACAAACTCATCGGCTCAAATATGCATTGCTGGACAACCGGTAGAGAGAGTAGAGGATTTCCAGTATCTTGGGAGTATTATCTCGACCAATAGTGGCACCGAACTGGATATAGCCAACAAGATCACCAAAGCAAAGTCCGCGTTCGGGATGTTGTCCAAAATATGGCGAAGCAATTCAATTAGTTTGAACACCAAGATAAGACTGTTCCGCTCCAACGTTGAATCCGTGCTGTTATATGGCTTCAGCACGTGGAGAGTGACCACTTCTATCACCAGAAAGCTGCAAACGTTTGTTAATAGGTGCCTGCGCAATATCTTAACGATTTTTTGGCCCAATCGTAACTCTAACGAACACCTTTACGAGAGAACGGATCAGGAACCAACAGGCACAACCATCCAACGACGGAAGTGGCAGTGGATTGGTCACACGTTCCGAAAGAGTAACAGTTCCATAGCGAACCATGCTATGCAATGGAACCCTTTAACTCAGGATGGCAGAAGACCTGGCGGTCCTAGAAGAACATGTCGCGGAACAGTCGAGAAGGAGGCACGACAGTTGGGGAAAAGTTGGGGGGAACTCAGACACATTGCCAGAAATCGTACACGATGGCGCGTAGGCGTAGTAGAGGCCCTAGGACCCAAAAAGGGATACAGGATATAAGTAAGGAAAAATTGGAATCACTAGCATCGACTGAACTTAGCGGATCCTTCGTTCAATAAATCTGACCCCGTTGACATATTGCTGGGCGCAGATAAAGTTTGGGAAATTTTGCAAGGGCAATGCGTCAACAGTGACCAAGGCTATCCAATAGTACAAAAAACTATTTTCGGTTGGGTTTTGGATGGATCATTACTATTCGCCAATGAACCTCACATTACTTCGCATCATGTCCATTTAGATATCGATTCGATTTTGCAATCGTTTTGGACCATCGAAGAGGTTGATCCAAAATCAGTCATATCAACTGAATATAGACAAATCGAAGAACATTTTCTACAAACTCATCGTTGAGATGCATGTGGGAAATATATCACTAACTTGCCTTTTAAATCACCACCACGATTTGGTGAAACTTTGAACGAAGTGATTTCGCGTCTAAAATGGATGGAGAAAAAGTTTTCTAAAAACTTGGGTCTATTCCAAAGCTATTCACGGTTTCTCGACGAATATTTGACATTAGGCCATATGTCGAAAGTTCCCACCCCGGATATCTCGAAACAAAATTTATTTTATCTTCCCCAACATGCTGTCTTGAAACCAGACAGCAGTACAACTAAACTTCGGGCCGTGTTTGAGGGGTCCTTCAAGGACACAAACGGTAACTGCTTAAATGATGCGCTCGTGATTGATCCACCTATCCAACGTAATCTTTTCTCTGTTTGCTTACGATTTCGCCAACATCAATTCGTCTTTACAGCAGACATACAGCTATCCACAAAAGTCTGCGTACAGCGACGAAACTTTGGAAAACAGAGTCGTTGTGGCCAAATAGTAAATAATATATCTTTCAAATTGCAATATTTCACTAAAAGAGCATTAAACCCATTCATTTTGAACAATATTTTCACTTTTTTTTTATTTTCTTAAGAAAAAATTAACAAAAACAAAAAAAAAGTCATTGAACACATTCCACAAAAGTTTGCGTACAGCACTGAAATAAAATGGAAAACATTAGTTCAATTGAATAAAAAGTAATTATTTCTTTTTACTTTTATGGTTAATATTTTGTCGGATATCCCCTCTTCTTAATTACTTCCTTCAAACGGTTTTGCATAGAAGAAACTAGTTTTTCTGTACACGAACTAGTAATATTTCTCCATTCTGCTAGTAAGGCTTCCTTAAGTTGCATTTTATTCCGAATCTCACGCGTTCGGATCCTGCGTTCTAATTCATCCCACAAGTGCTCAATGGGATTGAGGTCTGGACTCTGCGGGGCGTTCGCAGCATGTGGGGAACGTTGAACAAAAGTCACATACGCACATTATGGGCCGTATGTTTTGGGTCATTATCTTGCTGGAAGTAAAAATCATCCGAGACTCCCAGTATTTCAGCACTGTCTCTTAAATTTCTTTTGAGGATATCAATGTAGTTGAACTGGTCCATGATTCCTTCGATTATTTCCAACTTTCCGACCCCCGATGCAGACATACAGCCCCATACCATCAAACCTCCACCTCCATGTTTCACTGTCTTGACGGTATACTTGGGATTTAGTGCATTGTTTTGACTTCGCCAGACTCTCAAGCGGCCATCCAAACCAAAAATGTTATATTTTGACTCGTCCGAAAATATAACCTTGCGCCAGAAGTCTGGAGATTTATTCACGTATTCCTTTGCGAACATGAGACGTTTCTGACGGTTAATTTTATTCACAAAAGGTTTTTTTCTGGGTGTGCACGACTTAAATCCCATATCGACGATGACCCTTCGTACTGTTTCTGGATGCACTGTGGTGTTATTGTGAATTTTGAAATGCGAACTTAGCTTTTGAGCGCTAATGAAGGGCTCCTGCTCCACAATCCGCTTGATCGCCCGCTTATCCCTCAGAGTTAGCTTCGGTGGTCTCCCAGATCTTGGCTTTGACTCAATTTCACCTTCATCCCTAAAGCGACTTATTGTTCTCTGGATCGTTGACCGGGGTCTTGAAGTTATTTCAGATATTTAAGAGTACGACTTTTGCTGCTGTATGTACATATAAATTCAAAATCAACTGCCTTTCAGACACACTTAATTCTTTTTTTCCCATTTTTTGAATTAATTTTAACCGAATCTCAAAGAAAACTATTCCCTCTACAAGCACTACAAGCAGACAACCACGCAACTTATTCATATCCTACAAAAAGAAATGTCCCGTTATTTAAACGGAATTCTGGGAAGGAAAATCTGTAGCTGTACGCAAACTTTTGTGGAATGAATTCAATGACTTTTTTTGTTTTTGTTAACTTTTTCTTAAGAAAATAAAAAAATATATGTAAATATTGTTCCAAATGAATGGGTTTAATGCTCTTTAACTGAAATATTGCAATTTGAAAGATATATTATTTACTATTTGGCCACAACGCCTCTGTTTTCCAAAGTTTCATCGTTGTACGCAGACTTTTGTGGATAACTGTACATAGTTAAGATGTTCCGCCAAATCTGGGTGTCCGATTCAGATGTTGACTTTCAGCGCATAGTGTGCCGGAAATCACCAACGGAGCCTTTACAACATTTTCGGTTACGCACGGTAACATACGGGACTTCGTGCGCAAGCAAGAGACTATCGTGAAGAGTTTCCAATCGCGTCCGATATTGTGTTGAATGACTTCTACGTAGGCGATGTCGCTTCGGGTGGAGGCACTTTAGCTGAAGCCATTTTTAAACTAATTCTTTAATTGAACTCCTCGAGAAGGGCGGTATGCGGTTAAGTAAATGGCAAAGCAATTGTGTCGAACTTCGCCAATACACCGATAATGTTGCTTGGTCTCTATTGGAACTCGAGGAGTGATATATTCAGTTTTCGGCTAAATTACAATCCCGATGATGCAATAACAAAACGACAGATCCTAAGAGACATAGCGCACATCTTCGACCCCTTCGGTTTCCTTGTCCCTTCAGCCGTACAATTAAAAATTCTCCTACAGGAATTGTGGTAACGAAATGTTAAACTCCCATACTCAATTGCTTGCCAGTGGAGAAAATACCGTGAGGAACTTCCAGGCCTCACAAACATCGAAATACCACGAAACATCGGTCTTGGAAATGCGTCGTGTCAATTACACGTTTTTTTTTTCAGATGCATCGGCATCCGCGTACGCCGCAGTTATTTATTCGCGCTACCAGTTATCCAATGGAACCTTCGAAACAAATATTCTCGCCGCAAAATTCTGCTTAACTCCATTGAACAACTCAGCATCCCGCGGGTAGAGCTATGTAGTGCCGTTTTGCTTGCAAGACTACTCGTTGCGGCGCAAAAATCACTTAACGTCACTTTTAATAACGTCTATGCCTGGTCAGACTCAAAAGTAGTGTTATCATGGCTTTCATTTCCTCCTCGTCGCTGGAATATTTTCGTAGGCAATCGTACTTCAGAAATCCTTAATACGATCCCAAGGAATAGGTGGTTTCACGTCAGACCGAAATGCAATCCAGCGGACTATGCATCTAACGTATCTCACCATCGCAACTTCGCGAACACGCAATTTGGTGGACCGGTCCACATTGGTTGAAGAAGGTACTGAGAGTTGGCCGATAGTCAGCGATTTTCAGGACGATCCTAGCTGTAACCAGGAGGAGAAGAAAATTGCCAATCAGTCATCTTCTTGTCACTGACGATCACCCATTCGAGTCGCACGAATCCAACGCTTCATCCTTAAATGTCACAAGCATACCCTACCGTCTTCACTTCATCTCAAACCACAAGAAATCTACAGTGCTAAAAGGACGATTATAAAATGGTTGCAGGATCGGTATTTTGGTGAATTTATTAAATCGTTTCATCAACATGGTTGGAAAATCACGCATGATTGCATGCACTGCATTCGTCAACGGAAAGCAAGAAAAAATCAGCTGATGAGCAATCTACCTCCTCAACGAATCCAAGCTAACAGACCCTTCGTGCATTGCGGTTGTGATTATGCGGGGCCTATAACATTAAAATTTAAATCGGGTAGAAAATCCACGTTTTCTAAAGGATACATATCGCTTTTTGTTAGCCTAGTGATGAAGGCAATCCACTTAGATCTTGTCAGTGACTTAACTACGGATGCCTTTCTGGCGGCTCTCCGTCGGTTTGTTGCGTGCCGTGGAAAACCATCGCATCTCTATTCCGACAACGGAGCAAACTTTCGTGGATCAGTTCGTTCGTTATCAGAGATGCACGAACTCCTTCTATCACAAACCCACAACTCGCTCGTAGCAGATTCCTTGGCTCGCGATGCCATTTCGTGGCACTTTATTCCCCCATCGGCTCCTCACTTCCACGGTTTGTGGAAGGCCGGAGTAAAATCGATAAAGCAGCACCTTCGGCGTGTGATAAGTACCGACATCTTAGCATACGAATAGCTCTACACTCTTCTGCCGCAAATCGAGGCGCTTCTAAACTCGCGACCGTTGTGTCCAATCTCGGACACAGAACTCGACCAACTAACACCTGCTCATTTTCCTTTAAGCGAATCCCTTGTTGCCATTCTGGAACCAATGATTGATGTACCAACGAATCGACTATCATGCTGGCAACAACTGCAATCCAAAATCCAAAGCTATTTGAAACGCTGGCATATAGAGCACTTGACGTCATTGCAACATCGTCCTCGTTGGCAACAGATTCAACCCAACATCAAAGTAAATGATCTGGTGGTTATAAAGGGCACCAATTTACCTCCTGGAAAGTGGGCAATGGGCCGAATTATTAAAACACATCCTTGAAAAGATGGCCATGTTCGAGTCGTCACGATAAAAACGACCAACGGCAACTTAGTCCGCCCTATTCACAAACTGGCTATACTTCCGTGTTCTGAAACTGTACCTCAGGGGCGGCGGAATGCTTAAGATTACTTGCATGTATATCACTTTCTTATCTTGGTCGAATGTGCCAAACATAAGGTAATTTGACACAATGTTTTTGTTTAATTGTTAATAGCTACTTGTTTCTTGTTTCATCAACCTGTTTAAAAATAAACTTTTCTTTCGTTATTTATATCGCAGACACCTATTGAAAAAATATCAGTATCAAATAAATTGTTCATCATTTTAGAACTTCTCGTTTTTCTTTTAGTTCTTTTCGCTAATTTTCCCTGTGGTTCTTTTTCGAATTGTGTCGTACGAATCACAAACAAACACCCTGGTGTTCAATTTTTATTGTATCTTTTCAACAATGATAGAGGAACTCTATCAATTCTTCCCTTTTAAACTTCATAAATTTTCCACGAATATTTATAGGTACATAACCTGAATGTTTTATTCTTTGAGCAACTCTCTAACATTCCTAATTGTTTAATCAAAGACTAAGTAAGTGGTGCTGGTGATGGTAAAATCCATACATCTCTGAAAAGCAATGTTAAAAACCCGCAGTTAGCTGAGTAAACTAGAAAACCATTGCTACTATAGTGTAACGGTTCCTCCGGCGTATAGATAATCGAAGTCGAAGCTCAAAACATAAAATTGAAATTTTTTTGCTGAGACAAAATAGAAATGTCGCACTAAGACTCCCTTAATAGCAACAAGATTAACGTATCCATGAATTTATCTTAATTTTTACATTACTTTTATCCTTAACTTGTTGTTCCTTGGCAACAAGGAAACAACAAAATTCAATCTGGTGAAGAAAGTTTCAACGGCATTAAAACCCCATTAATTTATATAGCTTTTCAAATACCATAAACATCAAATGCATACATTACATTTGCACAAAATACGAGGTATACCTGTGGCAATAAGTTAAATTGGCTTTAGTCGACTTAAGTGAAAAATGAATTAATTATAGCAAACTGTTGCCAATTACATAAAGTATTCTTCTTCAATTTTTTAATTGCATATCTGTACAGACTGCCGAATTTAAT
The DNA here is from genome assembly GCA_945910035.1 of Brachypalpus laphriformis. Classification (NCBI taxonomy): domain Eukaryota; kingdom Metazoa; phylum Arthropoda; class Insecta; order Diptera; family Syrphidae; genus Brachypalpus; species Brachypalpus laphriformis. Next base: position 93,181,500 of record OX246754.1, read on the forward strand.
TTAATTTAATTAAATGGCTCTCCTGAAAAATCGTACAAATGGACTTAATACCTTGTTCCCGGGCCTATCAATTTTGATGAAACCTGCATTAAGAATAATAAATATAATTTTAAAAATGTCGTATTAATTTTTGCAAGGCTTTTTTAAGCCACCTAAGTTTAAAAAAAGCGGTTTCAGCACGTAACCAGTAGGAAACTAAGTAAAACGCAGGACGAAAAGTGTATTTTATTCTTATTTTTATTTTATTTTATTTTATTTTATACATGCTAACACAGTAAGAATTCACTTGTATATCTGTGAAAGATAAGCAAAATTGCGCTTAAGCTTTAATTTTGAATTTATATTTTAATTTTATAGAAATTATTTATTTAAAGTGAAAGTAAGTTAAATTTAATACCAAAATGACTATTAGTTTTAGATTTTGTCTTTGAATTGAATAATTAATTATTAATTGAAACTGAAAGGATTGGGTAAAACTAGTTGCTCTGATTATTAAGGAAATGCTGAAGTTCGTTTCTAAATCGTCGTGCGTCATCTAGCTCTCGTATGTTACGTGGGAGTGTATAGCAGCAATATAAAATTGTGTCTCCGATGTTAAACATGAATATCTCGGAAGCAATAAACAGGCAGATCTGTTAGACACCGGAAACTGGATTTTTTCATACAGATATGTCGGTTGCCTACTCTTAATAATGCTGAAGAGAAGTAGAAGCGTGTGAAATTTAATATAATTTGAAAATGACATGTTTACTAAGTTTTTAGCTAAGTGTGAGACGTGGTCATATCTTGTGATAAACATATCGAATGGTGGTCTTAAATCCAACTTGTAGTTTTCCTTTGCTCTCAGCGTCACACTCATAAAAAATTTCGCATCCGTAGATTAGCTGGGGAATAACTAAGGCTTTGGCAAGTAGCAGTCTTGTTTTAGTTGGTGTGCACTTTTGGGCAGTCCATAGTGTTCGAAGAACGCCATATGTTTTTCCCACTATGGAATTTATATGGGTGTTCCACGTTAGTGTTCGATTGAAGACTGTACCTAGATTTTTCGAAGAGTCAACGAATTCAATTTTTGAGCCGTTTAGCATTAAATGTGGGAAATAGGAAATATCTAGAGTAGTTTTAGAAATAACTAAACATTTACATTTTCCCGGATTGAGTACTAAATTACTTTTGACGACCAATTTGAAATTCATTGAAGCTCTTCATTTAAATCATTAGCGCAATTCTCAATGAGACCTAAGAGACAAGTTTTATAAATTTGAATGTCATCAGCGTAAATGTGTTTCGATGAGTTCAATATTACAGAAGCTATATCATTGATATAGACTAAAAATAAGAGAGGCCCTAAGATCGATCCTTGGGGAACGCCTTTAATTAAGGGAAGAAAATCGAATAGGACACCCTCTATGGACACAGCCTGTTTTCTTTCACTAAGGTATGATGACATTAATTTAATTGAAAAAGAAGAAATGGAAAAGTAGTGCCGTAATTTACTGATCAACATAGAGTGCTCTACCATATCAAAAGCCTTAGAGAAGTCCAACAGCACTAAAAACGTAACATTGTTATTATCTTATGTCTTCAACTAGATTCAGCAAAGCTGAAATACAACTATGTTTCGCACGGAATCCTGACTGAACCGGAAGCAGTCAATTATTGATAATAAGAAATTCATTTAGTTGTTTATGCATAATGCTTTCACATATCTTTGAGAGAAAAGGCAGGATTGATATAGGCCTGAATTCATCACCTATAGAGTTTTTAGGGATTGGAATTATTTTTGCCAATTTCCATTGGTAAAGAAAAATGCCAGTCATAAAAATGGTATTAATGCGTTTACGTGCGTTATAAATGGAAGCAATGATGGTAAAATTGCTTTGACAAAAATTGGATGAATATCATCAACTTCTGTAGCATTGGACCTAACAGACAGGAAACTTTCTACTATGTCCGTATCATCTACCCTTTTAAAAGCAAAAGGTGTTGCATGTGGTAAAACAGTATCATCAAACACACAATTAGCAACTAAGGCACTTGAACTTGGTGTTCGCGCTATGATGACGAAACATGCGTAAAGAAAATGAAAATGCTGCGATTATTAAAAACTGTTTATTAAATCTAAAGCGGAGCAAAAGACAACCGTCGTCGACGAAGTTAGCACACAGACTGACTGCTAAATATGATATTTGGCGGCAATATTCCGCCCGCCTTGGAACGAATTGATAAATTTGTTCAAAAAAGTGAATACATTAATAAATATAAATGCTTTAGTTAGGTTTTATAGATATCTTTTAGAGATATCTTCACGATGGGACGAGTTAGCATTCCATCAGCTGTCTTGAGTGTAACGACTCTCACATTACCGTCTATTCCGGGATGAATGTTTATAACCCTTCCTAGCTTCCATTTGGTAGGAGGCAGCTTCTCATCGCGAATGACGACTAGGTCACCCAGATTGGCGTTACAGCTCGCACGAGTTCACTTGGAGCGCTGTTGAAGTTGTAATAAATACTCCGAGCTCCACCTTCTCCAGAAATGCTGTCTCATGTTCGTGATAAGATGCCACCTGCTTGTTAGGTTTCCCTTGAAATCGGCCGTGTCGGGCTCAGGTATTACTTTGAGAGGTTCTCCGATTAAAAAATGTCCCGGAGTGAGAGCGAGGAAATCGTTTACATCCGAAGATACCGAGCATAGAGGCCGTGAATTAACGCAAGCCTCGATCTCCGTTAAAAGCGTTGTGAATTCTTCGTAAGTTAACAGATTTTCTCCCAATGTTCGGTGCAAGTGAAATTTTACGCGCTTCACTGCAGCTTCCCAGTACCCACCCATGTGGGGTGACGCTGGAGGGTTGAAGTGCCAAGTAGTACCGTCGTCAGTAAGATATTTGGCTAGATGTTCATCCTTGATAGCGTTCTTGAGTAAGTTGCTGAGCTCTTTTTCAGCACCAACAAAATTGGTGCCATTGTCGCTATATAGCTCCTTGCAATGGCCACGGCGAGATACAAAACGTTTGAAGACAGCGATGAAAGTAGCTGCGGATAAATCACTTGCAAGTTCCAAATGCATAGCGCCAGTTGTCATACAGATGAATACAGATATGTACCCCTTCACGGACTTCGAACCACGGCCTTTGGAGAAACGAAGGTTTACAGGTCCGGCGAAATCGACCCCGCTACGTAGGAAAGGTCGGCATGCCACGACGCGAGGCTTTGGTAAATCACCCATTAATTGTTGCTGAATCACGTGGGAGCGTCTGCGACATTTTACACATGATCTGAATATTTTCCGTAAAATCTTGCGTGCACCGATAACCCAGAAGCGACTTTGAAGCATAGCGTGCATAACTTGGGGTCCTGCATGTAGGGTTATGCGATGTATATCTTCACAAATGAGAGTGGTGAGTATTGCGGATGTTGGTAACAGGAGGGGATGTTTTTTATCTTGTTGAAGTGAGGTATGAGACAGTCTTCCACCCACCCTAAGCAATCCTTTTTCGTCCATAAACGGATGTAACCTCAGAAGTTTGCTGTTGCGTCTAACTGGCTTATTAGACAACAGGCGTTGAATATCGTCGGCGAAGAAATACTGTTGGGTGAGTTTTATCCAAAAAGAGAATGCTTCGTCCAATTCAGAAAGATGAAGATGTTTACTCATTCGGCGGGTCAATTGATTTCCGCTCTCATGGTTTTGCAGGGCAACTCGGACATTATGCTGGAACCTCAGAACATAGGCTGTTACACGTTTTAACTTTCTGAGCGACGAATAGCGATCTATTAGCTCCCAAATCGGCGGTACTTTAGGGCTGGTTGCTAAATTTGTTGACTCCGATCGGCGGTCTAGGTTTGTTACGAAAAGCTGTTGCGAAGGCCATGACGACTCGTTTTGCTTGATCCAAGGTGGACCGTCCCACCAGAGTAAATGTTCAGCTAGGTCCTGTGGTAGTACACCGCGCGTGGCACAGTCAGCAGGGTTTTGCGATGATTGAACGTGGAACCAATTGTTTGCAGGTATGGCTTCTTGGATTTGTGATACACGATTCGCTACGAATGTACACCATTTGCCCGGGTGTTGACGAATCCAATCAAGAGCTACTGATGAATCCGTCCATCCAAATACGCTACGGATTGGGTATTCCAGCGGCGATCTAACTTGTGATATTAGCTGTGTTAACAAGGCAGCGCCACATAACTCCAAGCGGGGTAGAGACAACGTCGTCTGTTTTAGTGGGGCGACTCTGGCTTTTGCTGTGAGCAAATTAACGGTGACCTTGCCATCAAGGGTTGTTGTGCGGACGTACACGACAGCGGCGTATGCTGCTTGGGATGCGTCTGCAAAGCCGTGCAAGTCAGTTGCAGCATTCGGAACACCAGTACCGACCCACCTCGGTACTTGAATTACTGCGAGGCTGGTGATATGGTTCCTGTAATTTAGCCACTGCCGTTTCACATCGCCTGGTACAGCTTCAACCCAATCGTTTTTGGGAGTCCAAAGCCATTGGAAAAGCATCTTGGGGATGATGGTGCCAGGGGAAAGCAAGCCCAAAGGATCAAACCGCTTACAGGCATCTGAAAGAAGTAAGCGTTTAGTTAAATTTGCGATATCTATCTCATGAACCTGAACAGTGAACGTTAGATTGTCGAGGAGCGGTTCCCATTGGAGTCCTAAAGTTCGGACGCTATCCGTTTCGGAAAAATCCAAAGAGTGTGTGCCTTCACGTTCATCTTCTGGTACAGCACTAATAACCCGAAGAGAGTTTGAGGACCATTTCCTGAGATGGAATCCACCTCGATTGAGTATAGATGATGTCTGAACTTGTAGACGCTGCAGTTCTGCTTCTTCGAAACACCCAGTCAACAGATCGTCCATGTAGAAGTCACGTAGTATAACTTGCTTTGCTGTAGGACAACCTTCGGCTTCGTCTAAGGCAGTCTGCTGAAGGGCCTTTACTGCTAAGTGAGAAGCTGAAGCGACCCCGTAAGTGACAGTTAACAGCCGGTAGTCCTTGATGTCATCCTGTGGAGTATTACGCCAAACAATCCGTTGGTAGTCGATGTGTTCCTCGTCCACTCGTACTTGGCGATACATTTTCGCCACGTCTGCACTCATAGCAAAGCGATGAGAACGTACTCGAAGAAGTGTTGAAAAAAGATCTGCTTGTAGCTGCGGACCGACCATTTGCGAATCGTTGAGTGAAAACCCAGTAGTAGTGCGGCAAGAGGCATTGAAAACAACCCTCAATTTGGTCGTGGTACTTGTCTCCTTTACTACAGCTCTATGCGGCATATAGTAGTGCTTACCTAGTTTCGGAGATTGAGTCGCTTCCTCCATATGGCCTAGGCTGATAAATTCTTCGATGAAGTCTTTATACTGATCATAGAGGTGTTTGCCTTTTGCGAAGAGCGCTTCCATTCGGATTAATGCACGAACGGCGGCTTGACGGGAGTTTCCCAGAGGGCAATCAGGCTTGAATGGTAGTTTGACCACGTACCGACCATCCTCTCGGCGATAATGCGTGTCGACAAAGAATTTCTCACACAGCTGTTCCTCGATGGTTAAATGTTTGATTGCGGGTAATGATTCGATTTGCCAGAACTTGGAGACAGCCTTTGTAAGCGAGGCGTCTGTGTACATACAGACTGCGGTAGAAGCGGTGCATTTGGGTTTCGTATCGGCTATTTTCCCGAAGAGAATCCACCCAAGTGTAGATTGTTGTGCGATTGGAGTTCCGATGGGACCCTTAATCAAGCCAGTTAGTATAAACTGACCCAGTTCATCCGAGCCTAAGAGGATATCAATCGCAGCGGGTGTGTGGAAAAGAGGATCGGCTAGTTTAAGCCTGTTGATGTGCGACCAATCGGTTTGGGGTAACTGAACCGGCGGTAGATTGCTTGTTATTTTAGGCAAAATGTGTGCGCGAATTGTTGTTGTAAAGGTGACGTCATGCGATGAGATGGTAAGTTCAACTTCACCCTTGGAGTTTCCAGCTGCGGTAGCGCCAATTCCTTCAATCGCCGTGGATGCTGAAGTTCTTCTTAGCTTAAGTCTTTGAACGCAACTTTCACTGATGAACTTGAGATGAGATCCGTTGTCGAAAAGGAGTCTGGCTGGCTGGTATCTTGCAGAATTATCCATTATTTTGACAATGGCCGGCCTAGAAGAACGTGATGTGCAGCGTGTGCGCCAAGCGATGGTATTAAACCGGTGTTTGAGGTTACGGCACTGGAAATCGGCACTTCACGATGCAGCAACGTGTGGTGACGTATTTGGCACACACGACAAGCATTTGAACTTCGGCACTTATCTTGCTCATGACCAGCGCAAAGGCAATTAACGCAAAGATTTTTCTCGCGGACAAACGAAGCTCTTTTAGTTGTTTCAAGAGACCGGAATTTGTCACAGCTGTAAATTTTGTGATTGGCTGAACAAAAGGCGCATGCATTCCGTTGAAATTTGGAAACTGTATGTTGATCGGTCTGTATAGCGGGGATTGCAGTGTGGAGAGAACCAGAGGCGGACTTGGCTTTGCTTTTTGATTGATGACCGGAATGTTTAAAGATGTGAGATGAGGTTTGCTGGTGTGAATCAATCGCGTCAAGAGAACGGCACCTCATTTCTATAAAAGTTACAAGAGTGTCGAAGTCCGCTACCTTATCGTCCTTCTGCGAGAGCTCCCATTGTCTGTGAGTTTCGACGTCTAGTTTACTTACTGTTAAATGGACTAGCCAATCATCCCAATTCGTAACAGGTCTGCCGAGCGCTTTTAGACTTTGGTAGTGCTCCTGAGTGGCGTCTAGCAGAGCTTTCAAAGCAGTTGATGTTTCGCTATTTACCCTTTTTAAAGCGAAAAGGGCTCGAAAGTGGGAATCAATTATTGCGCGTTGCACATTATAGCGTTTAGTCAAAAGTTGCCACGCTTCATCGTAGTTATTGTCTGTAATTGGAAAACCTTTAATTACCTGCATGGCCTCCCCTTGTAGGCTGCAACGCAAGTAATGGAGCTTTTGGGATCCAGAAAGCGATACTTCCTTGTGGACGAACGATGTGAAAGCGTCCCGAAAAGGTGTCCATTCTTTGGGATCACCAGCAAATTGTGGAAGTTCCATCCGGGGAAGTGTGATGTCTGCACGTGTTGACTGCGGCATGTTGTCTGATTTGGATTCCACCTTGGCTTTTAACTTGTTTGCGGCACGAGTTAAATTAGCGAATGCTTCGCGGTACCACTGCTCACCTTGCTCCCTCTCTGCTTCCTGGTCTTTTAGTACTTCGTCGCCACAAGAAAGCTCCACCTTTTCTTGTGCTTGAGAAAAACCAGTCCAATGTTCAGATAGGAGGTGAAAATATGATTCCAATTCAGCTGCGTCATATGATTCCGCTTTTTTACTAGCGATTAAGAGCCGTTTGATGGAATTTCGATAAATATCGCGTTTTGTTAAATTATTTTTTGTCATGTTGACTGTTGACTGACTCTAAACACTTTTTATGTACAACTATGAAGAAACTGCGACAGCTCGTTCCGTCTGTCGAAAACAGAAGAGAAAAAACCACTAGCAAAAACTAACTGTCCTTTTGATGGTGCCTCGCAATAGCGTTGTATGCGTAAACGAAAGTGGTGAAAAGGAAAACGGGAAATGTTTATCAGTTATGCGTTTGCGGGAAAATATGTGTGCGTAGATATGTAATGTGCTTGTGCATATACATGTGCTAAATTATGCTGGTTCTTTGATTATATTTGGCGTAGAAGGACCAATGTTCGTGCTATGATGACGAAACATGCGTAAAGAAAATGAAAATGCTGCGATTATTAAAAACTGTTTATTAAATCTAAAGCGGAGCAAAAGACAACCGTCGTCGACGAGGTTCGCACACAGACTGACTGCTAAATATGATATTTGGCGGCAATACTTGGATTTGATAAAAACTTTCAATTTAGGTCGCAATGCATATGCAATGCATATCTGAGCCGATGAGTTTGTTCCAAGGCTGATAATTTTAGTTTTTGCCGTATTAATTTTCAGCCCGACGACACCTGCCTCCCTCTCCACATCTGCTGTCATTTGGTGGAGGTCCATAATTCTGTGGGAGAGTAAGCATACATCGTCTGCGTAGTCAAGATGTTTCAGTTGAGATGTAAGAGTCCATCGAATTCCTCCGTTTCCCGTCGACAAAGCTGCATGAAGCACATCGCTAATCACTAATAGGAATAATATTGGTGAAAGGATACAGCCTTGTCTTACCCCAATTTGGATTTCAAATTCCTTAGACAACCTTCCCCTGTGCAGAACGTGACATTTGTAGCCTTCATATGCAGCTTTGATAATAGCAATTAGTTTATCGGGAATACCTATCCTGCGTAAGGCACGCCAAATAAACTCCCTGTTGACATTATCGAACGCCTTCTCAAAATCGATGAACAGCAGGTGGAGTGGCGATCGATATTCAACGCACTGTTCGATGATAATCCGCAGGGTGTTGATGTGGTCGACACAGGAGGATCCAGAGCGAAAACCTGCTTATTCGGCATCGAGTGTGTCTTCGAGATGTTGTTTGATTCGCTCAAGGATGATTTTAGCTATTATCTTAGCTACAGCAGGCAGCACGCAGATACCCCTCCAGTTTCCGCACTCCATTAAATTTCCTTTCTTAGGAAGCTTGTCGATCATTCCCTTTTTCCACTCGTTAGGAAAGTTCTCAGCTTCCCAAGCTCTATCTATAAGTGGAAGCAGAAACTCAGCCGATGTTGTTGGCGCTGCTCGTAAGAGCTCTGCTGGAATACCGTCAAGTCCTACCGCCTTGTTGGTTTTGAGTGCCTTGATCGCGGTAATGATCTCATCTTTACTGGGAGTCGTGGTGCGTATTCGGGAGCTTCTCACCTCGGGCATCTCAGTCTGACTTGGGATGGGAGCATATCGCCAGCGAATACACGGTTCAAAACCGTAGCAAAATGCTCTTTCCATCTCTTGAGCTAGTCCTCATCCGAAATGAGCAAGGATCCGTCTAGGCTTTTCACTGGGTATTGGCTGGAGCTGCAACCACCTGTCAGCTCTTTCGTGATTCTTTAGACGGTCCTGCTGTCGCACCTCCGTGCAGCTTCTTCTGCTTCTGTAGCCAACGCGTTGATGTAGTTGCGCTTGTCACGTCGCACGCTACGCTGAACTTCTCTCATCTTCATGCGATATAGGGACTCTAGCTTGCTCCTCCCTGCTACTGGGGTAGCTGCAACGCGAGCTTTCATCTGTTTTCGTTCGTCAATCCGTCTCCAGGTATCGTCGGAAAGCCACGCCCTATGTCTTCCCTGCGATCGACCGACAATTCTTTCAGCAGAAGTAAAAACATTTTTCACAGCACACCAATGGTCTTGGATGGTTGCGGGCATTGAGCTGCTGATTGCTTCCACACCTTGCGAAAAGTGCTCCCTTAATTGTTGGCGCACTGAGGGATCACTAAGTCTATCGATGTTGAACCTGGGCATTCTTGTGTTGTCGTGGGATCTTCGAACTGCAACAGTGCGTAGTTGGAGAGTAGCTGTCATAAGATGGTGATCACGTATTATCCCCACATCTGCCCCTCGCCTGCTTCGGACGCCCAGGAGACTACTTCTAAAGCGGCGGCTGATGGCAAAATGGTCAATTTGGTTGGAGGTTGCTTGCCTGTCATTGGAAACCCAGCTGACTTTGTGGCAGGTCTTGTGCGCAAACATGGTGCCACCTATCACAAGGCGGTTGGCATTGCAGAAATCTACAAACCTTTCGCCGTTGTCATTGCGGTTGCCTAGTCCATGCTTCCCTGCCTACCTTGGCATTCAAATCCCCCATCACTATGACAATGTCTCCAATTAGTGTTGTGTTGAAGACGGCGCTTAAGAGATTGTAGAAACTCTCCTTTTCGTCCTCAGACGAACTATTCGTTGGGGCGTAACTCTGTATGATGGTGACGCGTCGTACTCTAGTCCGGAATCTGGCCGTTAAAATCCTATCACCATGAGGCTGCCAGGAAATTAGGCCCTTGCGTGCTGTTGTTAGCAGTAGTCCGACTCCATATTCCCGCGGACTTCTGGATGGTCTTCCAGAATAGAGTAGTACAGTGTTACGCGTTGGAGACTGGCACTTGCCCGCTTCTAACCATCTTACTTCACACTCAGTTTATATCGCATGAATTCGTTTTCCAATTGGAGGAATCTGGCATTGTAAGGAACTTCTCTTCCCGAGTCGAGGAGCGTCTTTACATTCCAGAAACCTATCTTTGTCCGGGTACAATAGTCAAAAGTCGTCAACATGTGATCATTCCTTGTCCGAGGCATAGTGTCGGTTTCTGTAGCGGGCAGTTGGCGTAGATTTGTTTATACTGCCATTTCTGTCAGCTGGGATGGTGTTTAGCTTCGGTGTTTTTATAGATTCTTGATTCGCTGTTGTTGGCATCGACTGTTTCTCTTTTTCAAGAGTTGTAGATCGCGTTTTACCCGCCATTATGTTCATAGGAGTACGTTACAAGAAACGGAAACGAGAGCGCCCTTCCTAATTGTAATTGAAATGATCAATAAAACTAAAATTATGAAACCACTTTTCTTTGTGATATGGACCCAATTTTAAAAACTATTAAAAGATATGCAGCAGGACGCTCTTTAATTTTATCGCAGAAAAATGAAAGATATTCAAAAGTTTTGTCGGACGAGACTGTCGATACGTCTACTTACTTTCAATAATCGATTACGAATGTGTATTGTATTAATTATGTTTCTGCATTTATTATTTTAAATATTGTGATACAAGGAAAAACAAACCGCATTGTTCTAGTCCCTGAGTTGAAGCATAGAAGGCCAGTAATCGCAATAACTGGGAAGCTTTCTGATGTCCATTGGTAAGTTTATTGCCAGCAACACTTTTATTTCCTCTGGATTTATTGGAAATGCACTTACGTTCAATAAATTCATTCGAAAATATATGAAGGAACATGTCGGGTTTTGTCTCTTACTCATCTGGAATGTGAGGACCTGTTTCCTCGTCAAACTCTTTTTTTGTTCACTTTGCACATTTTGTGTGGACGTAGTCCAAATGGTTTGTTTAGTCCTTTCTATGTTTCGTATAACAGACAGAGGACGATCATTTTCGCTATTCCATCCTTCGTCATATTCTTCCCAAGGTTCGTGAACAAAAATTTATTTCGCAAGGATTTCCAAAATTTGCTTCAGAATCAGATGACTTTCCCTCACCACTCTCAGATTTCATTTCTGAAGGCATTTCCTCAAAAAATACTTGGAATTGCTCCGAATCCATCGCTGCTAGCTCAGGAAATGAAAAATGTTCTTTCCCTAAAAAATAAAAAAAAAATACGTTTATTTCCTATTGGTTTCATGGCTAAGCCACATTGAAAAAGCTTTACAAATGTTACAGATTTCATATATTGCAACAAGATAAATTTTTTGATAACAATAAAATAACAGATTCTTGCATTTATGTAGTTGAATTATACGTCATTTTCGCAAAAATCCAATTTTTCGTTTACTATTCACTGAACAAATAAAGCACTCCGACTGACACGAGCAATCAAACTATACTCTGTCCAACATAAATTGGCAGTACAGGGAAGATAGGGATGTTTGTCTCTCATTCGCACTCTTTTGTTTTCCGTAAGGTGCTATTCTAACAAAAGCTCTTACAGGGTTTCCGTAGTAAGCATTTCAAATTAGCAAAAATCTGAAAGAATATTGTGTAGGGTTACCGTCCTTCTTTTTAGATTGAAATTTTTATAAATTTTTTTTTTGTTGCGTCAACAATTTCTTGTTTTTTTTCGGCACTTAAGTCTTTGGATGAATTTGAAGCCATTTCTAACTACTAAGATTAAGCACAAAATACACGACTTAAAAATACAAATTGCACAAAACTTAAAAGAAATTTTTTTTTTTTTTTTTTTTTTTTTTTTTTTTTTTTTTTTTTTTTTTTTTTTTTTTTCGTGGGTAGGTGAAAATCTTCATGAGACACTATGAGACCGTGTACTCATAGTAGTGTCAGATTTCTACTGACTAAAAACACCCTTCCCTTCGTTTTGTTTACTACGACTAAGTTTGACCTTATCAAGTAGTTTAAGCTTCAGATTTATATTCGCGTGAGGCAGGTAGATTTTCAATAAAAGCACCTGCTGAAACCGTCATGACATGCGGCTTTTTGTCTTATAGCGCTAATTCGAACGGTTTCGTTCTTTGAAGTCGGCGCGTAAGATTTGTCACATCCAAAGTTTGGAGTATGGCACAGTTGCAATGGCCATGAAGACGAATACGAAGCTTGCGAGCGAAGTTTTTTATTTCGTCCTCCACGGTAGCTATCCCTAAGTCTCTGTGGATATCATTGTTTCTGATATACCAGGGAGCGTTCACGATTATTCTTATAATTTTATTTTGCAATGATTGTATGAGATTCCTATTGCTTGGTTTGGTACAACCCCAGAGTTGTATACCGTACGTCCACACGGGTTTAAGCACTTGCTTATACAGAAGCAGTTTGTTATATACGCTTAGTTTGGAATATCTTCCAATTAGCCAATACATTTCTCTAAGTCGATTTTCGACTTCGTCACGTTTCTTTTTAACGTGAGGTTTCCATTTAAGTTTCGCGTCTAGTGTCATTCCCAGATATTTAGCTTCGTTTGCATGCGGTATTTGTACCGAGTTAATGAAAACGGGAAGGTTGATTATTTTCTTGTAAGTGAAGTTAACATGCGTCGATTTGGTCTCGTTAAGAACAATGCGCCAAGTTTTTGTCCACTCACAGATTTTATCCAAGGCTCGTTGGAGTTTTATGGTTGCTGACTCGATTGAACTTTCCGTTGCCAAAATAGCCGTATCGTCCGCGAACGTAGCTACAATAGTGCCTTCAGTTTGAGGTATGTCCCGAGTGTACAGCAAGAATAAGATAGGCCCAAGGACACTTCCTTGCGGAACTCCGGCGGCGATTTCTTTAAAATCAGAATATTCAGTTCCGTGCTTAACACGAAAAAGTCTGTTTTTAAGGTACGATTCTAAGATCTTATGAAGTTGCTCCGGAAGGATTCGTCTTAGCTTATAATTCAATCCATCGTGCCAAACCCTGTCGAAGGCTTGAGATACGTCAAGAAAAGCGCTAGAACAAATCTTTTTCTCCTCAAGGGCTTTTTCAATTTCGTCGGTTATTCTATAAACCTGGTCAATTGTGGAATGCTTGATTCTGAACCCGAATTGGTGGTCAGGTATTAGGCGTCTCTCTTCAATGACCGGAAGAATCCGTTTCAGAAGGAGTTTTTCAAATACCTTCGATATTATTGGTAGTAGCGATATCGGTCTGTACGATTTTTTGTCATTTGGAGATTTTCCCGGTTTCGGAACCATTATGACTTCTGCGACTTTCCATTGATTTGGAACGTATAATACTCTAATGGAAGCATTTATTAAATAAAGCAATTTTAATAGTGCCTTTTTTGGTAATTCCTTGAGGATTTGTCCGGTTATTAAATCATAGCCAGGAGCTTTATTGTTCTTCAGGTTTCTTATTGCCTGGCAAAGTTCTATAAGTGACACACTTTTTATTCTAAGGTTGTCAGATGTCGTAGTCGTACCGGTAAAATCGTCTACCAATGTTTCTCCATCAAATGGCTTAAAAGTTTCTTCTAAGTGCTCGGCAAATAGATCCGCTTTTTCTTTGTCACCTTTTGCCCATTTGTCGTTGTTTTTTCTTATCGGTGGCGAATGTATTTGCGGTTTTTTAATTCTTTTGACAGCTTTCCAGAGCGAGTAATTAGTAGTTTTTTCGGCGGTTAAACCTTCAAGATAAGCTGAAGTCTCTCGGTTTTTTAGGTCTTGGATCGCTTTTTTAAGCTTATTGCATAAGAAATTCGAGTGGGTTTTATGCTGGGGAGCGCGAGTTTGTTGCCATATTTTGCGTGCTCTCCTCTTTTCTCGAATAAGTTCTTTTATTTCCGGCGGATAATAAGCTTCATTGCATGGGACTTCTTTCCTCCTTAAAGGTGTATTTTTCCACGCGGCATTTTGTATTGATTCAATAAATTTGCCGAGCTCATCTTCTATTTCGAAGGGTGTTTTGAGCGATACATTTAAGACAATATTTTCTTCGCAATCAGTTCTAAAGTCGCGCCAGTTAGTTTTTTTGTTAGTTAATCTAGGCACAGCTTCTACTGTCATTAGTCGGTCACTTATTGTCAAGATTACCGGCGAGTGATCTGAGGAGAGATCAAAGCTTTCCTCTACTTTCGCAAAATTTGAAGATACTCCTTTCGCTACGAAGAAGTCTATTAGGTCCGGTGTTTTTGCTGTATCAGAGGGCCAATACGTCGGTTTCCCCGTCGAAAAGAAATCAACCCCGAATTGCATACCGGCTTCGTACAGAAGTCTGCCTTTCCGTGAATTGGATCTGGAACCCCAAAAGGTGTGTTTTGCGTTGAAATCGCCACCTATAATGAAATTCGGTCCAAGTGAGTCAAGGAGACGTAAAAAGTCGTTACTTCGAAACGTGCATCGCGGAGGACAATAAATGGACGCGATGTTGAAATATGAGTGCCTATTCTTAACTCGAACTGAGCTTGTTTGCATTGTATCGATTTCAATCGTCGTATTTATGGAGTGCTCAATGCAGTCTTTAATGAATAAGGAGGATCCGCCTCTAGCTCTTCCGGAAGGGTGGTATGCGTGATAAGCACGATACCCTCTTATTTTTACTCCGGATTCCTTTGTCAAATGAGTTTCAGAGATCAAGCAAATGTCAATGTTGTCATTCCGTAAGAATACTTCTAATTCGGCGTTTTTTTGTAGAAGGCCGTTTGCGTTCCATGTTAAAATTTTTAGTAACTGATTCATATTCATATGGGAGTTCTTTTCTGGCGAGGTTTTAACTCGAGCTTGCTCAATTTATCAAATATGACTTTGTTTACCTTCGTTTGCTCCTCAAGTTTCGCAAGAATTATAGAGAAGACTTGGGAGACTGGGTCTACCGTAACACCGCTTTGCTTGTTTTCTAGCGACGCAGCTTGAGCATATGTTAGCGTCTCTGGAGATTGTGGCTTTTCCTTTGATTTTGCCGAAGGAACTTTACTTTGCTCGACTCTCGTCTTAAGTTTGACGTGTTTATTGACGGTCGTTACCCTTGGCTTAGCGATTTCACGACTATTTTTAACCGGTTCTGCGTTCTGGCGTTGAATATTTTTAAATGTGTCTCGCCTTTTTTGAAGCTCTTTTGCCACTTCGCAACCTCGATAGTTCGCTGGGTGCTTTCCTTTGCAGTTAATGCAGGTAGCCGGGGCCTGCTTATTTAGGTCACACTTTTCTGAGAGATGGTTACCAGCACATTTTACGCATCTCGGCTCTTTTTGACAATACGACTGTGTGTGATTAAAGCCTTGACAGCGTTTACACTGAGGTATCGATCTCGTACTCGTACGCATAGGCTCAATCTTGACTACGATATTCAGAATAGTTTTAACGTTATAAATATCGTCTACATTTTCGCTCCTGTCAAAGGTAAGCATAAAGAGCGGAAGTCCATGCTTGACCATGATTTCCTGGCCTTGTTCCGTTTGTTGCTTCACCTTTTTGAGAATATTGACGGCATTAAGAATTTTCAAACCTTTAGCTTTGAGGTCGTTCATTACGTCGTCTTTTGTGCACGAGGGGTGGAGACCCCTTGCTATAACACGCAGTGGTCTTTCTGACTTATTTTCATAAGTATACCACTGGATTTTTTCCGTGTTTAATTTTTGTGATATTGCTCGGTAGCCATCGGAGTCATCAACGTTAATTTTCCACGCATTGTTCCTGAGTGACGTTACCTTGAATTTCGATGTCGTCGTACCTTTAAGAAGGCAATGTAGCTTACTGTAGTCCGTTATGCCAACGACGTTTATTGCAGGCGGAGGACGTGCTTTAGCTTGAGTTTGTTTTGGCTTCGGCTCATTTTGCTTGTCTTCTTTTCGCGGCTCGATTTCGGGCGAAGAGCCGGCTCTGCGTTTTTTGCTAGGTCTTTTCTTTAAGACGCAATTCGTTTCGCGTGCAAGCTCTTCTTCGTCCGTGTGATATTGTGGATTAGCTGCGCGGGGAGGGGAATCTTCGCGTTCTTTTTGTAAAAGCGAGTTCTTTAGAAGCTTGTTTTCCTCTCTCAGCATGTCTACCTCTTTTTTGAGCTCTTGGTAGAGCCGATCCATTTCATCAAGCCTATTGCGAAGTTCGTTATTTTCCTTCTCAAAGCTTTTACATTTCTCTAAGTCCTGTTTCTTGTGCGCTTGCACTTCCGGCGGACTTTTTTTCCCGGAGACATTCGGTCTTGATGGTGGAGACCGAGGTACCCTTGAACTTTTTATAAAGGGATTTATCAATTGCAATAATTGGCTCTCCCCAGAATCCGTAGAGCCTACCTCCGAAGAGGGTGGATTTTCCAGTGAACCTGGACTGCCACCTGGGGTATTAAATCTTTTCGTTTTACTCATTGCATTTTTTTGTATACACTTTAAGCCCGGTATACGAAGGGTGGATTTTAGTCGCCTCTTACGACAGGCATGCCTACCTCGGGTATATTCTAACCCCTACCCGAAGGGGGTACTTAAAAGAAATGCACCTCTTCAAAAAACAATTTGCAAACAATTCTTAAAAAACTACCCGTCTTAAAAACACAAATTGCACAAAACTCAAAAAAAATACACCTCTTAAAAATACAATTTACATAAAAACACTTAATTTCACATTAGTACCACAAACCAAATTTAAAAAAATTCACGTAACATCAAAAAACTGACCGCGCGCTACGAAAACCTACGCAAATAAACTTTTTCCTTAAAGAAAACAGCTTACAATTTTGTAACTGCATTTTAACGTATTTTCCACACATTAAAAGAAATGCAAAAGATCAAAACAAGATCTCCACGATAACACTTATCATTAAGAACTTTTTTCAAAGCACTAAAACCAAAAGCTCCTCAACAGAAACCCAAGGAAAAAAAAACTGAACGAGTAACCAAACGGACACTGGTAACTCTGAATGCGCATCAATTTAATGGGGGTTGAATAGCAGCAGCCACAGGCCACAGCCAATCAGTGCACACTCAGATGTGCGCTGAATAATACGTTTTTAATCTACGTCAGATGCAATTGGAAATTCACTGGCGGGTAAACACTTTTTACGTGGGGTTTCTTTTAATTTAGTATGGTGCAAAAATATGGCACGCTACTGATTTTGAAAAAGCTTCCCCATAAGACGTGTACTCAGTGCTGCCAGACTTTTTTCAAGAAAAATACCACATGATGGATGAAAATTTACCATTTCCACCAAAAATTTCCCACACAAGTACAAAATGACTTTCAAGGTCATAAGAGCACCACAAAAGCACGAAACGGAATTAAAGTAAAACCACAAAATTAAAAAAAAAAAAAATATTTTGCCATTGCAAAAAATACAACTGTAAAAAATGAGCGATAAGGCGCCAAGCGATCTTCTGCAAACCAAAATTAAATTTTTTTTTGAAACCTGCATCTAAATTTTGGATAAATGATTTTATTTATAAAAATAAAATTCTTAAATGTAATGTCCGATTCGACACAGAAATCAACACAAGAAATATTTTTTGCATGAAAGGAAGATCTTATTTTACAATTACTGTTAAGCAAACCATCATTCAAACTATTCTTTTTTTTATTTTTTAAATCTGCTACAGTTTAAAGAATCCTTGTATTGCTAGAAGAATGACTCTCAAAATAAAATCTATGCTGTTGTGTACCGTGTGTACATGCAACTTATAATTCCATATTCCCTTACATGTATTAATAATTGCTACACAACAATAGTAGATCGCTACGCATACAATCACCAAATACGTAGGATCGGAGAAACTACCCCTTTCAAGTCATGGGCTGAATTCATTACTGACTATTGCAGTCAGAATGAGTGAGAAGACGAATATGTCAGTAGAATTTCCCTTTTTTGTATGGAAAATGGAAAATATTACCTTTTTACCATATGTTGAAAATTGTGCTTGAAATTTACCATGAAAAGGTAAATTTACCACGATCTGGCAGCACTGCGTGTACTGCCAATTTATGTTGGACAGAGTATAAATGCACAGATTATCACTTTCGACACATTCACAGCTGTTCAATTCCTAGAAATCCAATTGGTTTCATCACAAAACCACTAGGGAAATAGAGAAATGGTTTCACTGTAAAACCACTAGGAAGCAAAGGGTTAGGCTACTTTAACTTATTGCCACAGATACTTGTATATTTGTAAAGAAAAAGAAAATTTCACCTCCGTCCAAGCCGCAACACAAAAGCTCATAATGCGGCGAGCATTCGTCAAGCATGTTCAACAACCAGCAGCTACCGCATCTACCTTCACTCAGTACCTGAACCACAGATATAAAAGTTCACAGCGCATTCAACAACCAATAGCCACCACATCCACCCATCTTCTCTCACTACATTCATCCAACATTTATTTCAATCATCTTAAATATGGTTCAATGGGGAATTACTATTTTTGAGAATTGATCAAACAAAACACAGGGTTTCGGCTGTGCCTTATATACATTTCTTTTTGCAAAATTACGCAACTAACACGAAAATCAAAGTTATTTTGCCCAGGAAAATTATTAACAAAGTTTTAATTAAAAGCAGAAGTTACTGAAATTAGTTAATTTTTGACAAATTGCAGTTTTCTTTTAAGTTTCGTTTTCATAGCATATTTATTGTTAAGAACCTATTGTATATAATAAGCAATTAGAAATAAGTTAATAAAAGTAGTAAAGAAATAAACCATGATATTTGAAAATGTCAGCCACTAAACACCTGAAAGTATGCAAGTGTAAATGGTGAAAAGTAAAGACAACCGAAAGTATGCACGCCTAAATATGTGGTATAACCATTGGTATAACTTTAAATCATTTTTTTTTTCGGAAAATATCTTTGGTGTTCGTGCTGATTAAGTTATTTTGCGAATTTGTGACGCTGGCCCCAAAAGTACCCAGTGAAGCTGGATCAAATCACGCTTTTTAGCGAAAGTAGGAATATATGTACATTATATACACATATACCTATATAATGTTTGTATGTATTTTTATTCAAGGGTTCATCTGATTCTTTATTTGCGTTGGTTGGTAGGTTGAAATGCAGTTCGGCGATCTGCTTTACGTACCTACAATATCTTAGAACTAAATGATATCGGAAAAGCCCGTCTTAGTCAACACCACGAAGACCCCACGTGTAATCAATAAAAACGCAACTGCGCACAAGTTAAGGCTAAACTACAATATAATAGAAGAAACAGTGCGAATACGAAGGATTTGCATTGTGTGACCAAATAGCTTTTTGCCTCGATTCGTTAAGTTTTCGTTCACTTTTGGTCACTTATACTATTATACGAGTAAAATAGTTCAGCATTTAGAACTATTTTTTAACTGCTCTCACTCGCCGAGTATCACGGATAACATTCGAACTAATTACAGTGCCACCTATGGAAGAGAAAATATATTAACAGCAGAAAAAATAGACACAAGCCCATAGTTCCCCTTAGAACCACTGGAAACGTACCAAAATCGACGTCTGGGGTGTGGTGGGTGTATATGTTAAAATTGACGAAGATTGCCTGCGACACCTGGTGGAAAAGAAAGGTGGCTAGTAATACAAAAGTCTGCCTTGATTTGACGAATGGTAAAGTCATTGAATAATTGAGGAAGGGTAGTCCGCCCTCTAACTGATTTTTTTATGAAACAAGAGTAATTTTCAGACAGCGATTTAAAGAAAAGTGATTAAGCGTAAAAAAAGAGTACTTTTGTGTTAAATTCTCGCTATTTTGTGTAGGCAAAAACTGTGTTCTACTTTGTACACTGTACTACCAATAAAGACCTCCTCCTTCTTCTGCTTTTGGTAAAATCAAGCGGCTGTATTTTTCTTTTGCTGCTTCGCTCCAAAGCAATTTTATAATAATGTTCCACTGAGAGACCAATTGGTACCATTTTGTCGTTAGATTGGTTCTCATTTAATTGACGATTCGATAAGTTGTCCTGCGATTCCTGATGGCGATAAAAAGAATAGTGCTAATACCATAGGAATTTGACAGTATGGATTTCAGTGAGAAACAGCGAAAATGAGTGGAAATTACAGCGAAAATTAAGTACCTTATGAATGAAAAAGTAACTAAATGCTTAAAGATATAGTTGGATAGACCAACTAAAGTGCTTAAGATAAATAAGAACATGTGTTATAAGCAGGATTCGAAGTGGAAAACATGTGAAGATTGTGATTTGAAAATTGGATTGGATTCTTCTTTGTAATTCCATTTGCTCTGTAGGAATCCCATTGAAGAACGCCACAACGCGAGGATTTATTACATATTCTTTGTTCCCATCGCATAATCTGAAAACTAAGCAGCACTCACAAGAAGCTAAATCACTTTTACAATAACCACTCACTTTGTCCGCGTAAAGAGTTCTAAATATGTTCACAAAAGATATTAAAAAAAAATAAAAAATTTGGCGCAACAGCTCTTTGACTGCCAGGGCCTAGCTTCTAGCAACCACTCATGTTGTGTGCGTTATATTTTTCACATAAGTGAAAGGGACCTACAGTTAGTGCCGTATCCGAACGGCAATTTGAGATGCTTTTTCGTGACAACAATACTCTCGGATGTTTGTCAGACGCTCGCGAGATGTGGGACCCTGAAAAAAACTTTTTGGTGTTTTCTGGGATTCGAACTTGGAACCTCATGCATAGTGATTCGACACACTAACCACTTACGCCATGGCGCCCACAAAAGATATTGCGTAATGTTTAAACTTTATTTCTATATTTTTTTCTTTGTTTTTTTTTTCCACTAAACAGTAATAAGTACCCTTTTTATTGTTTACTTTTTTCGTTATGCGTTTTCTATACAATTGTGACTGAGCTGTCAAATTCGATGGTATTGTAATATTTTAGCTGGGGTTCGTACAAATAAAACCGTCTTTTGTGTAATTCAACTGTTTATTTATTGGCAATGATCAACGTCTCTTTAACATGCTCGTAATATTCGAATCATTTTAATCTCCATTTATTTCAAGTTAAACGGTCTCTACAAATTTACTTTCAATCACAATATCGTTTATTTTCAGCACTGTTTGAATCTCTCTTTTAATCGCTGTATTCACCCTATTATCAAATGTCTCGACTGTGGTTGTGGTCGGTGTTTTTATACCAAATACAAGAAGTTCTCAAACATGCCAGATGTCAATGGGGATGAATTGATGACTGCGGCGAAGGCGAAATATGGAGTAAACCGATTGGCACGCTAGCAGATTTGGGGAATAGGTGGCGTTGCTTCAGTTCGTTTGGTACACAAACCATGCAGTGCGGTAGTACTTTTTGTCGATGCTACACTGCACCTGGATTATTACCATGAAACGATAAAGACGATCCAGGTGAACAATTGTAATCTTGCCTTTTACTCTACGCTGGATCTGATAGACAACATCATTGATGCGTTTGTGTGGCCCTCCTAGTCTTGCTGCAGCTTAGGTGACCTCCCATTTTGCCGGTGTGGGTTGTACAACCATACTAGGTCTCCCTCATGAAGGCTGGATGTTGTTGCGTTGTGTCGTACCTGGTTTTCATACGGTCACTCACTATCCTTATCCTCATCCTGGTCCTCTGATGTATGTCTCGGATCCTTTCTCTGAGTTCTGCCACGTAGTCCTCTTCACGCTTGGACTCATCGTCTGCGGATCCAGACTTCACCTCACTAGGTAGCCGGACTGCTCGACCAAAGAAGATTTCAGATGGAGTATGTCCAGTAGTACTGTGCACTGCATTTCGGTAGCCCATCAATAAGAGGGGCATTTGTCGATCCCAATCGCGCTGGTAGTCTCTTACGACCTTGCAGAGATGTTCTCCGAAGCGCTTCACAATCCAGTCAGATTGTGGATGAAACGGAGTTGTCCTCGTCTTTTTAATTCCTAGTTGTTGACATACCTCTTGGAATATCTTCGATTCGAAATTTCGTCCCTGGTCAGAATGCAGTTCCATAGGCACGCCGAATCTGTTCACACAGTTGTTGACGATCTGTTCTATGATGGTCCTCGCTTCCTGATTAGGGATTGCGAACGCTTCCGGCCATTTGCTGAAGTAGTCCATGACAGCCATTGTCGGTTTCCGGAAATGGGCCAGTGATGTCAGTGGCGATTCGTTCAAAGGTTGCGCCCACGTTGTACTGGTGCATCTTGCCTCGCGTCTTCATTCTGGGTCCCTTGCTGGCTGCACACATGACGCAATTTCGGCACCAACTTTCTACATCTTCCCTTGCCAATAGAAATGATCTCGCACCTTCTCCAGTGTCTTGTTTGCACCCAAATTACCTCCAGATACTCCATCATGCATCTCCCGTAGCACTTCGTGTACTTTTGATCGCGGCAAGACAAGCTGCATTATGAAATCTTTCCCGTCCGGCCTCTCCCCGTTTTCAGCACACCATCTTGTACATGAAGGAAGTCCCACTGAGCCCAGTATGCCTTGAGAGTGGGGCTTCTGTCCGAGATATCCTGTCCGTTTGGCTTTTCCATAAACTCCTTCCACGTTAATATCGGCTAGACGTCCGGGTCTTCTTTTTGAGCGTTGCGGATTTCCTCTGCACTCCAACCGGCGATAGATTCAGCTCTTACCCTTTGGATGGAAAGAAGGTTCTTCTCTTCCTGCCGCACACAATGCTTGCAGTCGATCTTACATTGTCGCCGGGATAACGCATCCGCATTAGAATGAAGTTTCCCTTTACGATGCTGTATTTCGTAGTCGTACATCTGCAATCGTTCAATCCATTTTGCGACCTGGCCCTCCGAATTCTTGAACTGCAGCAGCCATTTTAGAGCCGTATGGTCTGTGCGCAAAAGGACATTTTTTAGAGGTATCTATGGAAGTGTTTCGTCGCCAGAAGTAACGCCAGAAGTTCTCGACTGATCACACAGTAGTTCCTTTCTGGCTTGGAGAGCACTTTGCTGAAGTATGCTACTACCTTCTCTTGGCCATTGTGTACTTGCGAACGACCGCTCTGACACCGACGTTACTTGCATCTGCATTCACGATAAACATTTCTCCGGGAGTGAGGTGTGCTAGAATTAGTGCTTCGCCTAGTTGTTGCTTAAGATTCTTGAAGTTTTTACCACAATCACCTAACCATTTGAATTGCCTTCCTATTTCCGTCAGTTGGTGCAAGCTCTTCGCGATTCCGGCAAAGTCCTTAACCGTCTGTAGTACGTGGCAAGCCCTAAAAAGCTCTTGAGTTGGTGTTCGTCTTTTGGGACTGGCCACTTTTTCACAGCTTCCACTTTTCCTGGGTCCGTTCGCACTCCTTCTGATGAAATTGCGTGGCCAAGGTACTTGACTTCGAATCCAAAGAGGGTTCATTTCTTTGGGTTCAGCTTCAGGTGAGCACTTCGAATTCATTCTAGCACATTCTTCAGGTTGTCGCGATGTTATTCGTCATTGCCACAGCTTCTTATATATCGGCCATGATGCTTGACCATCGAAGACGGGGAGTTGCATCTCTTTCCTTCTCGGGCAGTCGGTTGAATACTCCCGAACTTTCTGTTTCTTCATACGTTCGAGTTTCTTTGTCAAATTTTTGAATCTTCCTTCAACAGCCTCGAGTTTTGTTTCAACATTCTCGAATATTCCTTCAACGGCTGTTTCAAATGTCCCAATTTTGGCATCTACAATTCTAGAGAATTCTTTTGCTCATCGAGTTTAGCATTTAGAGAATTCTTCTGCTTAACCAAAGAATTATCTAGCTTTTCGGATTTTTCATTTTGGTCATTCTCCAGCTTCTCGAACTTTTCGGAAAGCAATTTCATGAGGGTCGACATGTTACTCGTCGTACTTACTTGTTCTTCTTCTACGTCGAAGAAAGTCGTATCAGGATCTGCACCTTCGTCCGGCATTATTTTCCGCAACTTAATGATCAATTCTCTTTTCGTTCCAGGCGTATGTTGATCCGCTGGCTCAGTACTTCCTTTAGTTGCACTAATGACAAATCTTCCAGCAATTTCCGAACCATTGCTTTTTTTTCAATTACACAATAAGCAATACACAAAATTTGTTTTATTCCACTTTTCTGACACAAATGTAATATGCCAGGTGGGGTTCGTACAAATAAAACCGTCTTTTGTGTATTTCAACTGTTTATTTATTGGCAATGGTCAACGTCACTTTAACATAATATTCGAATCATTTTAATCTCCATTTATTTCAAATTAAACGGTTTCTACAATTTTGCTTTCAATCACAATATCGTTTATTTTCAGCACTGTTCGAATCTTTCTTTTAATCGCTGTATTCATCTTATTATCAACTGTATCGACTGTGGTTGTGGTCGGTGTATTTATACCAAATACAAGAAGTTCTCGAACATGTTAGATGTCAATGGGGATGAATTGATGACTACGACGAAGGCGAAATATGGAGTTGTGGCGCCGTCCCGAATCACGTCGGACGGATTCTCATCGTGGCGTCGTTCGCCTGAATCACGTCGGATGGATCCAATTTGCAAGCGTCGTTCACCAGAATTACGGCGGACAGGACATTAGGTTGTACATAGTGTCGTCGTGCTACAGTTCATTGTGGGAAAACGATGGTAGAGAAAAGTATGTTCCCGCGAATGACTCACACGGCATATATGTCAAGATCTTTATTAGGGAAAACTATAACAAACAAACTCTATGATGGCGGCGAGGATGTTCGGTCGACGGTGGTTGTTGTTCGGGTCGAGATATGTTATTGTCCTCGAAGTCGACTGCCAACTGCGATGTCCTTTGTTAAGTCACGTGGGCCCAACTGCTCGGTACACACTTTCGTGTTTTTAGTGCACGTCAGTGGTGAAAGTGTGGGGTTCACACTTTTTAGTGTTCGGTGCAGCTTCGTCTCACCACACCTCGATGTCGCTGTGAAGTTCGTCCCCCACGGAGTGAACCGATTGGCACGCTAGCAGGTTTGGCGAATAGGTGGCGTTGTTTCAGTTCGTTTGGTATACAAACCATGCAATGCGGTGGTACTTTTTGTTGACACTACAGTATTGTATTGTTCTTCCTGGGGTTCGTAATAATAAAACCGCCTTTTGTGTATTTGAACTGTTTATTTATTCATAATTATCACTTTCGTTGTATTTCAAAATCAAATCAGTTTATTCTTTACTTATTCCAACTTAAACTGTCTCTACAAATTTACTTTCAATCACAATATCGCTTATTTTCACCATCGTTTGAGTCTCGCTTTTTATTCGCTGTATTCACCTTTATCAACTGTATCAACTGTGGTGGTGGTTTGTGTATTTATACCAAATAGAAGAAACTCTGGAATATTGTTGAACATGCTAGATATCACTAGCAATGAATTGATAAATTATGGAAGGTGAACTGAGGAACAAACCGATGTGCATGATAACAGTTCTGACCGACAGGTGGCGTTAATTCTGTTAATTGGTAAACACACCATGCTCGTTATTAATCTACTGCGATCATTGACGTATTATATATTAAAACGTCAATGACAGCTATGGTACTTTCTGTAGATGCTACAGTTTTAACTCACTTCTAAACATCGCCACTAAAGGTTTGCTTCCAATCGTCAATTGGTGTGAATACAATAGATACGTATCCCTCAACTCTACAACTATTCTCTCTTTTGTTGATAGAGGTTTATTATGCAAATATGGTTTTAATTCGCGTGTTTATATTTATTTAGGGGTGGCAAGGGTGTTAGTGGTAACGTCGTCAATTGCCACGCTAATGGTTCATGTTTCAAATGCTGATGTCAGCGAGCATTTATTAATTTCTCACGAAATATATAAAGTCAGTCCGAACAATTGCGAAAGCTTGTGTGAATACTACTGCAAAGACATAACACGGGCAGTAGCTTGGTGTTATGCCTCGAAACATTTTTCGCTCTGTTGGATGATTGATATGCCTATGACATCGGTGGACGGGAAATACTGTGAATCAGAAGCAAAGACAAAAAATAACAAAAATCTCCCCAGTTATCTGGACACCATCGGGGGTTGACTCCTCGTCGACAGACACCGAGATGGTTGACGCTCTTTTGAAACTGGACTTCTCTGGTCCTCCCTCTCCCTCTCCATCACTCCTGGACAGTGACCCATGTGGCCTCTCTCTCGAGGATGACCTTCTGTCATCAGATTCAGAGGAAGCCAATAATACCGTGGTAATGGTATCTGTAGCGAGAAGTAGCCCCAATGCTGCGGATCCTACAGATTAACCTGCATCACTCCATCACGGCTTCGGCCTCCCTCATTCTCCGGCTCAGCAAATACGGGGAAGACTTAGTCTTGATCCAGGAACCATGGGTTGTTGGAAACCGGGTTTGTGGACTCAAGACTCCAAACTACATATTAATCTACGCAAGAAAAGAAGGTAAACCGAGATCCTGTATCCTTGCGAAGACCCATCTAAACATTCATTTACTCTCTAATTTCAGCAATCAAGACATAGTCGCTACCAACCTGGAATTGCGATCAAGAAATTACTGGTTGGTATCGGCTTATTTAGGTCACGATCTTGCGGGCCCACTCCCCCCGGACATCTTGGGGAGCTTGATTGCTGTAGCAGAGAGCCGAAACACTGGTCTCATCATTGGCTGTGATGCGAATGCCCATCACTCAATCTGGGGCAGTTCCGACATAAATGTAAGAGGTGAGCAACTTTTTGACTTTATCCTTAGTACTAAACTCCTAATCTGTAACAGGGGGTCCAAACCGACCTTCATTACTCGAAACCGACAAGAAGTCCTGGACATCACTCTTGTCTCCGATCATTTATATAACTTGGTTAAGGACTGGAGAGTCTCTGATGAGCACTCTTTTTCAGACCACCGTTACCTCCAATTTAGTCTTGATGACTATCTGCCTGACCAGAAGGCTTTTAGAAATTATAGAAAAACCAACTGGTCCCTTTATAGGAAACGTTTATTAACGCTTATTCCCTCCCATCTGCCTACTGAACCTTCTTGCACTGAAGACCTCGACGATTTAGTCAACACCCTAACATCGGCACTAAATGGTGCCATGGCCGAGGCCTGTCCACTCCGCAAACCTCGAGGTAGAATGAAACCTCCCTGGTGGAATGCAAATCTCAGTACTCTTAGGAAAGACAGTAGGCTCCTTTTTAATACTGCTAAAAGCTCCCGTGAGACGGCCGACTGGGACTCCTATAAACTGTCTCTCAGAAAATACAAAATCTCACTGAGGAAGGAGCAACGACGCTCCTGGAGACTTTTCTGCGACAGCATTGAAGAGTCCTCGGAAGCTTCCAGGTTGCGGAAAATCCTCTCTAAAAGCCCTGCTACACCCAGCTTCCTTTTGCATCCGGATGGTTACTGGACCTCCTCTGCGGAGGAATCCATTGACATCTTACTGGATACCCACTTTCCTGGTAGTTCCCCTGTTGCTATATCGCGAGAGGGAAATCCCCCCCTCAACGTTGCAGCAACTCGCTAGTCTTGATAACTACAGAAAAGATCCGTTGGGCCATGCGCAGTTTCAAACCCTTCAAGTCCCCAGGACCTAACGGTGTTATTCCAGCTGAAATTCAGCAATGCGAGGACATTGTGCTTCCATGGCTCAAAGTCATCTTGTCGGGCTGTCTAAATCTGGTCTATATTCCCAAACTATGGACCGAGGTTGAAGTCATATTCATACCTAAGGCAGGAAAGAGCTCGCACGTGGAACCAAAGGATCTCCGACCTATCAGTCTATCGTCCTTTCTGCTCAAAACGTTAGAAAGGTTAATAGATATCCATCTTCGGCAAAGTATTAGCCCAGCTCTGCTCTCGCCGTCCCAACATGCGTACTGCAAAGGCAAATCGGTTGAGACTGCCTTACATTCGCTTGTGCGCATCATCGAAAAATCATTGAGCATCAAAGAATACACCATGGTGGCTTTCCTTGACATTGAGGGAGCTTTTAACAATGTCAAACCAAAGGCAATTACCGACGCACTTGTAAATCTGAAATTGGATACCTCGCTCGGAGTGTTGATCAATCAATTGCTTACATGCAGGATTATTAACACGCAGCTGGGCGGAGCATCGGCCAGAAGAATTGCTCGCTGCGGTACACCTCAAGGTGGAGTCTTATCACCTCTTCTGTGGAACCTGGTAGTTAATGAACTACTGTTGGACCTGGATACGTCAGGTTGTAGAGTGATCGCCTATGCTGATGACATTGCTATTGCTTCCTCCGGTAAACACGCGGACACTCTCAGGGATATCCTCCAATATGCTCTCCTTCGGCTCACCAAATGGGCCTCCAATTGTGGACTGGGGGTTAACCCCCATAAAACGGAACTCGTTCTCTTCACGAGGAAATATAAAGTTCCCCTCATAGACCCTCCTTTGATAAATGGCACCAGTCTCACCTTCTCTGAAAACGCAAAATATTTGGGTCTTATTTTGGATAGGAAATTAAACTGGAAGGCCAATCTACTAGAGCGCGTCAAGAAGGCTAATGTAGCTCTCTATTCCTGTAAAAAGGCTATAGGTAGGAGCTGGGGTATTAAACCTCAAATCACCCATTGGCTATACGTGTCCGTTATCAGGCCTATACTACTATATGGCGTGATCGTATGGTGGCCTGCTCTTGAAAGGGCTGTCCACCTCACTCAACTAGCTAAGGTGCAAAGATCTGCATGCATCTGCATCAGTGGTGCACTTAGAACTACTCCCTCCGCGGCACTGGACATCTTGTTCAACCTGCTACCCTTAGATATTTTCGGCAAACAGATGGCAGCCTGTGCGGCCATCCGCTTGAAAGCCTCCTCTCAGTGGTCTAGCTATCGCTTTGGCCACTCCTCGATCCTTGATCTTCTCAACTTCAAACACGAAAACACGGACTACACCCCGCCGAAACTGAGATTTGACCGTAACTTCAGTACGGGCATCCCTAACCGGGATGTATGGGACACCTCCCCCCCTGTCGATGCTAGTTCGGTTCACTTCTTTACAGATGGATCTAAGACGGAGGGTGGGGTGGGTTGTGGTGTTTTCTCCGAACAGCTCAATCTGAGCATCTCTTTCCGCCTCCCCGATCATTGTAGCGTTTTCCAGGCGGAAATCATGGCGATTAAAGAAGCCCTGTCCTGGCTGAAATGTAATGTATTATCTGTCAGGGATATTAGCATTTTCACTGACAGCCAAGCGGCAATCAAGTCCCTGGAATCGTTCTCCTTCACTTCAAAGGCTGCCTTAAACTGTCGTCTATCTCTTATGGAGATGACAGAGCAGTTCAACATTCACCTATGCTGGGTGCCGGGCCATAGAGACATTCCAGGTAACTGCAGGGCTGACGACCTCGCCAGACAGGGTACCACTCTAAGGATTTTGCCTGAAAGGCAAGCCCTGGGTATGCCCCTCGCTACATGTAAGTATCTACTAAAGCTGAACGCTATTAGCGCGACCAACCTTATATGGGGAAACGGCTCAACGTGTCACATTTCGAGACAGATCTGGCCTAAGCTGGATCAAAAACGCAGTGCCGATCTGATCAAGTTAAAGCGTACACAAATCAGCTGCGTTGTCGGTGTTCTCACTGGACACTGTCTTATAGGCCAGCACGCCAAAAGACTTGGCCTCTTCTCCAATGACTTCTGCAGAAGCTGTAGGGACGACGAGGAGGAGGAAACCATCCTTCACCTCCTATGCACATGTCCAGCCCTGTCGCATAAAAGAATGCTCCATCTAGGGTCCCCCTTCCTTGACGACCTCTGCGAAAAATGCGAAAACAGTTCTGAGCTACCAAACGCGAGACATTGTAGAGAGAAGCTTGGGCGTTGATAATAACTTTACGATATTTAGGATCAAAAGTCGACACAAACGCTTGAAGTCACATTTCGTTGTAACCCGTATGCAGACGTTGTTTTACACAGTTTGTAAGGATGCGAACGCCCCAATGCCACATTAGAGATTGGCTTTTACCCTAATTTTTAATAAAAAAAAATCTTCGGGCATAATTTTCTTTTACAAGAAACCACATTCAACAAACCATAATAAAGTACATTCAATGCAGATTTCAGTTTGGTGGAAACGCACTATCTATCTCCCTGTGTCTATCTATCTGTATCTATCTATCTATATATCTATCTTTTATCGATAGATAGATAGAAACTATCTATTTCAATATTTATCTATCTATCTATCATCTATCTATCTATCTATCTATGTATCTATCTATCTATCTATCTATATATCTGCCTATCTATTTATCTATCTATCTATCTATCTATCTTGTCTCGTTGCTATGATTACAATTTGGTTTAGCATCTTTTCATATTAGCTAGATATATATGCCTTTAACTTTTACCCACACGAATCCGTCTTCTCTTCCTCTCATTACTTCTTGAGGAGGATAGTTTCCCCACATCACTATTCCTGCGTTTTGTGTATTGTCGGCGACCCAAGCAGTGCTGTCTGGGATTCTAAATGGCTCTGAAAGTGCTGCTACTTCGGCTCTCATTTCATCGACGGTTTTGACAGGAGATCCTGGGCTGCTTCACAGTTTAGGTTGAGCTGAATAAATTTTATCATTAGGCATTATTTTCTGCTCTCAAACGTTCCGGGCATCCACGATTTCCTGCAATATGGTTGTTTAGAAATATTTCAAAGATTATTCATCCTTAAATTTCTTTATTAAATCCTACTCTCTAACTAGTAAATATTTGCCAAATCAAACATAAGTTACGCTATGTAAATTCTATTCTCTAGTTGTACTCTCTTTACATTGTATAACAGTTTGCTTTAGTATTATAAATTAATGTAAAAACAAATTTTCTTGCTCTCGGTCACTTGGATCTTAGCTGCCTCCCAATAAAGACCTCCAGTCTTTGGACTCGGTATTGTATGGATTTTTTTGTTTAATTTATTTTAATCGCATAAAAGTTGTTCATAGCCTTTCGTCGACAATTATCTACTTCGTTCTTTATCATACATTTTTTGGTCCAAATCGAGCCGGATTTCGATTTTGGATTTCGTACTCTCGTATTCATTGAACCAATTTTCTTTCGTTTGGAATTAACAGAGATCGGGTTGATTCAATTCTTCATGAACAGTTTCCAATAATCCCGTACAACGCATGCAAATCTGATTTGATCAAAGTGTGGCTAATTATACTGTGATTTATTAGACAATTTTGCTGTGGGTGCAGTTAAGAACAAGTGTATGAACTAATGAACTATGTACCTATGCATGAAATTTTATGCACATACTTGCACGTGTCTGAACAATTTTTCGCATGCTTATATTATTACTAAAATAATTCTTAAATAGTTCTTAAATTTCTTTCGATACCGGAGCAACACTTGAACACGTGTTTTCGTATTCGTTGAGATAGACATTTCATTCATTTCTATAAAGATGTCTCATACATTTTCGGCTTTACGCGCGTATCGCGGTCACTTAAAAGGATCTCTAACAAGAATAGCTAATTTTTCTGAGAAAATTACAGAAGACGTTAGTTTGGAAGCGCTGCAGGTGCGCTTGGAGAAAATAAATGAGCTTTGGGAAAAGTTTTGTTCTACTCAAGAGCGCATGTATGACTTTCTTGAGGAGGAAGGTTATCTCGATCCTGAACCTGAATTCGAACAATTTGAAACAAAATTCCTACTCGTAAAGTCCGTTTTACTTTCTTCATCTCGGGAAAGATCGAAACCTGAATCAGACACAGTCTCCACGGTTCCCATTAATCGACCACCTATTGAGCAGTCACAGGAAGCTGAAAAAGATACGGTACATTCAGTTCCAGCACTTTCCACAGTTCCCGAAATTTCTACAGTTCCCGAAATTTCCACAGTTCCTGCTGCTACTACAACTACTCCACAAGCTCTTCAATCACAGCAGCAAATAAATTCAAACAGATTGCCTTATTACGATAACTAACTTCCAAAAATTCATTTTGAGCCTTTCTCTGGTAGCTATCGCGAGTGGCCAGCTTTCCGCGATATGTATGAAAGTACAGTCCACAACAAAGATAGCTTATCCCCTGTGCAGAAGTTCCATTTTCTGCGTTCTTCGCTTCGTGGAGAAGCTTTGAACTTGCTTACTCACTTGCCAGTCTCTGATGCTACATATGAGCTAGCATGGGAAAGGTTAATTAAACGATACGATAGGCCGCGTTATCTTATCACCAGTTTAATAGAAACATTCATGCAATTGCCTTTTGTTGCAAATCGAAATGTGAGAGTTCTTCGCAAGATATCAGATGGCGCTGACGAGGTACTAAGGGGTCTCAATTCATTTAACTCTCTTGAAAGGGATCCTTGGATGATTTTTACCCTTTTGTCTAAGGTAGATCCTGAAACTAGACAAGCTTGGTCAGCTGATAGTGTAGACAAAGACTATCCCACCATCGAGGAGTTCCTTGTGTTTTTAGAGCGCCGTTGTGAGGCGCTAGAATCGTGCAAATCTCTTATTCGCGAAGGAAGCAGAAGCAAGCCCGTAGTCTTGCGAAGTATGCACGCGTCGTCGACTAATCAATGTCCTAAATGCAATGCAATACATCTTCTCCCACAATGTGCTGATTTTCTTTCAATGATGGTAGAAGATAAGCGCAATTTCATCAAATCCAAAGGGTTATGTTTTAATTGCACAATTCATATCGGTGCCACTCAAAGTTTCGGTGCAAGACTTGTAACTCTCGCCACCATAGCCTGGTGCATCTCGTCGCGGCTAGCATAGACAATAATCGTCCACAGTCGGAAATACCCTCATCATCTCGGTTTCATTTGCATTCCTCAAATCGTGCATCAACTACATTGCAGTCTAATCAGCTCATCACAAATCACTCGGTTAATTCTACATTTTCCATCCCTCAAACTTTGCTACCCACCGCGATTGGTAAAGTGAAAGATACGCATGGAAACTACCAACAAGTTCGAATTTTAATAGACTCGGGATCGCAGGTCTCATTTGTTAGCGAAGCTTGTGTACAAAGACTCGGGCTTAGGCGAACAAATGCTCGAATACCAATAAGTGGAATCGGTTCGACCTGCGCAGGAATGTCTAGGGGTCTGGTCTCAATGGCCATCGTATCTCGGTTTGATGCGGGTAGTATCCTGGTAGATACTTACATTCTATCAAACGTCACTTCAACATTACCCACCATTCCATTCGACGTCAAAGATTGGAAATACATCTTTGATTTGGATCTAGCAGATCCTTCTTTCAATAAGCCCAATCCCATAGACATTTTACTTGGTGCGGATAAAGTTTGGGATATACTGCAAGGTGAAATCGTTAAAGGCACTCAAGATCAACCTATTGCGCAAAAAACGATCTTCAGTTGGGTTCTCGCTGGGAAATTATTCTCAGGCGGTGGACAAACTATTCGATCCAATCACACTCTTATCGACATCGACACCACTTTGCAAGCGTTCTGGAATATTGAAAAGATTGATCCAAAATCGATTTCTTCACAGGAGGATAGAACGATTGAAGAGCATTTCCTGCAAACTCATCGAAGGGATAAACAGGGAAGGTATATAGTCAATTTACCCTTCAAGGCTACCCCGCGTTTCGCTGCCACCTTCGGGGGTGCATACTCGCGGCTAAAGTCGATGGAAAGAAAATTTTCACACAATGAAACGCTATCTCGATCTTACTCCCAGTTCATGAAGGAATACTTAGACTTGGGGCATATGTCTAAGATCCCTCCGAGTGAAATTTCCAAACCAAATGTATTTTATCTGCCTCATCAGGCGGTATTCAAACCAGATAGTGCTACAACCAAACTCCGCCTTGTGTTCGACGGCTCATTTAAAGATTCTGACGGAAATTCGCTCAATGAATCACTTATAATCGGTCCGCCCATCCAGCGTAATCTCTTTTCGGTGTGTCTTAGATTTCGTAGGCATCAATACGTCTTTACTGCTGACATAATAAAAATGTTTCGTCAAATCTGGGTGACGGATAAAGACACTGATTTCCAAAGGATTGTCTGGCGAAAATACCCAACAGATCCCCTAGAACATTTCCGTTTGTGTACAGTAACATATGGGACATCGTGTGCGCCATATTTGTCGGTTCGCGTGTTAGAACAATTAGCTAAAGACTATCGCGAAGAATTTCCGATAGCGTCAGAAATTCTTCTTAATGACTTCTACGTGGACGATGTGGTATCAGGCGGAGATTCGCTACCTGAAGCCATTCGTAAAAAGAAATGTTTAGTGAAGCTCTTATCAAAAGCCGGTTTAAATTTAAGTAAATGGCAAAGTAATTGTCCCGAGCTTCTACAGGATGAAGAACATCTGCAAGGTGATATAGTATTGTTTGAAAATGAATCAGATTCGTGGGTTAAAGTTCTTGGGTTATACTGGAATGCACAGCTAGACTTTTTTTCGTTTCGGTTTAATCTGGTTACCAATGAACCCGTCACAAAACGCAATATTCTCAAAGACGTTGCAAGAATTTTCGATCCTCTCGGTTTCATTGCTCCCTCGGTGGTGCAGCTGAAAATTATACTTCAAGAACTCTGGCATAAAAAACTTGATTGGGACGATCTTCTTCCGGAAGAAATCGTAAAGAAATGGTGTAAAAGTCGTGAAAAACTCCCCATGCTGACTGAAATTCGCGTTCCTCGTTTTATCGGTATCGCAGAAGCCACGTTTCAGCTACACGGATTTTCGGATGCATTGGCATCCGCGTATGCCGCCGTTATCTACTCGCGACGGATACTCCCTAATGGTCTTATCACAACCAATATCGTTGCAGCTAAAACTCGAGTTGCTCCTATTAAGCAACTTAGCATTCCTCGAGCTTTGTGGAGCACTCTTGCTTTCACGTCTACTCAATGCTGTTCAAGAATCCTTAAATATTACCTGCTCAAACGTCTTCGCCTGGTGCGATTCAAAAGTTGTTCTTTCTTGGCTGTCGTCACCAGCTCGGCGTTGGGACATTTTTGTCGGAAATCGAACAGCTGAGATCTTGAATACCATACCTCGGAATCGGTGGTTCCACATCAGATCTGATCAGAATCCTGCAGACTGTGCTTCGCGCGGTATAGCACCGTCAAGTCTTATCTCACACCCTATTTGGTGGGCTGGCCCACTTTGGCTAGGAAAAAGTGATGACAATTGGCCTATTATGCTAAACTTCGAAGAACATCCAGACTGCAAGCAGGAGGAGAAAAGGCAGCACAAGCAGTCCTACTTCGTAACTAATCATGATCACCCCCTCGATGTTCTATCCTCCGGTATTTCCTCGTGGAATCGATTGATTCGAACTGTTGCCTACATGCGTCGGTTTATTCTAAAGTGTCGACACCTATCGGAGGCCACTCCATATGAACTTCTTCCATGCGAAATCTATAATGCCAAGCGAGAGGTAATAAGATGGCTACAGAATCTGCACTTTAGAGAAAACATAACCTACTATTTGAAGCATGGTCACTTCACCAAAACCTGTAGTATCTCTAATTTGAATCCATTTTTAGATGACGAAAAAATTCTACGTGTTGGAGGTCGCATCCAGGAAGCTGATATCTCGTTCAACGCGAAACATCCCATCATCATTCCCAAAGGACACGTCGTAACTAAGCTGATCGCACTTGACGCTCATAAACGGTGGCTACATCCTGGAGTGTCAACACTATTTGTTGTGGATGTGACTATGCCGGCCCCATCCTAATCAAATCCAAACATGGCCGAAAAACCTACACTACCAAAGGATACATCCCTTTATTTCTATGTATGGTAACAAAGGGAATACATTTGGAGTTGGTAAGTGATCTGACTACCGAAGCCTTCCTAGCAGCGTTACGCCGCTTTGTAGCGTGACGAGGAAAACCATCGCACATATACTCGGACAACGGAACTCGTGGTTCAGCTAGAGTATTGTCCGAATTACATCTTCTCACCTTGTCAGAGCACCATAACACTCTCGTAGCACAGTCTCTTGCTCGTGACTCCATCACCTGGCACTTCATTCCCCCTTCAGCACCACATTTCGGCGGTTTGTGGGAGGCGGGGGTGAAGTCGGTTAAAAGACATCTTCATCGCGTAATCGGTTCTGACAGTTTAACCTTCGAAGAACTCTATACCCTTCTCACACAAATTGAAGCTCTATTGAACTCTCGCCCACTTTGCCAAAATTCAGACAATGATTTTGACCCACTAACACCTGACCATTTCATTATATGTGAGCCATATTCTGCTGTTCCTGTACCATATGAAGAAGTATCGCTCGATCGTGTATCCGGGTGGAAAGCCTTACAATCAAAGATCCAGAGCTATTGGAATCGATGGAGTATGGAGCACCTGTCCTCCTTACAACAACGGCCACGCTGGTTGCAACCGCAACAAAATCTTCAGCTCAATGACTTGGTTGCTATCAAAGAAGACAAACTACCACCGGGAAAACGGGCGCTGGGAAGAGTTACTGCAATCCACCCTGGCAAGGACGGACGGACGGACGAACCGCGAACGGGAATC
The DNA here is from genome assembly GCA_945910035.1 of Brachypalpus laphriformis. NCBI lineage: Eukaryota > Metazoa > Arthropoda > Insecta > Diptera > Syrphidae > Brachypalpus > Brachypalpus laphriformis. The sequence continues at coordinate 93,217,965 of OX246754.1, forward strand.
TCGTTCGACCAGTACACAAATTGGCTCTGCTTCCCACTTGCTGAAACTACGTTCCAGGGGCGGGGGAAGGTTTAGAAATATTTCAAAGATTATTCATCCTTAAATTTCTTTATTAAATCCTACTCTCTAACTAGTAAATATTTGCCAAATCAAACATAAGTTACGCTATGTAAATTCTATTCTCTAGTTGTACTCTCTTTACATTGTATAACAGTTTGCTTTAGTATTATAAATTAATGTAAAAACAAATTTTCTTGCTCTCGGTCACTTGGATCTTAGCTGCCTCCCAATAAAGACCTACAGTCTTTGGACTCGGTATTGTATGGATTTTTTTTGTTTAATTTATTTTAATCGCATAAAAGTTGTTCATAGCCTTTCGTCGACAATTATCTACTTCGTTCTTTATCATACAATGGTTTTTGATTCTTTTCATAGCATGCATTCAGGTTTCTTGTTGCATGTCTTCGTTATGTGGCCTTCTTCTCCGCATCTTCTACACAGTTTTGATCTGTCTGGATTTTTGCAGATTCTGGGTAGATGTCAAAACCCCAGACATCTAAAGCATTTCCTCAGTTGTACATGCTCTCTTTGTTGGCCACTTCTATTCGTAGGCTTAGAAGTGCTGTCTGAGTACCGCCATACGATACCTGCAAGTCACGTATCTCGAACTGTTCACTTTATGCGGATACAATATTTGCTTGGTCGTTATTTCATCGAAATCTTTACATTCGACCATTATTTCGTGTGTCAATGATTTTATTTTCGCTTGTTCGCCCAGATCTTTTCCTATAAGCTCTTATGTTGACAGCTCTTTACGCCTGCCTTTGTGTGTTACCCTTTCTGCGAGCTCCTTAAGGTGTGTGTCGCTTTATATTTGCCGCAGAATATCCGCATACCACGTGTTCCCACTTGTTTATATCACTATGGCATCCGGTGTTTGTCTCTTCAGAATTTATGCCTTGTGCTCTTCTGTATGGGTTTAATTCTTCTGGTGATTTTTGACCACTGGATATGAGTCTGCTCCTACTTATTGCTAAGAGGTTTACCAGCCTCTTTGAGTGACGTTGTTCGCCCTACCTTACTTACTTGTTGGCGCTCTGGTCCTAACTTCTCCTTCTTTGATGGTTGTCCTGTGGTGTCGTCCAAGTTCGCCCTTCTTCTTTTAGCCGAATCCATCTTTTAATGGCATGGATGCCTTTACTGATGTCGTGGCTATGATCCGTCTGACAATTCGGGTTTGCATTAGTCGTTGGCTTCACAGTACCTCTGTTTGCGAAGATCACGACTTTCCTTCTTGTTGCGATACTTACTTTTTCGTTAAGCTCGTCTTGGTTTGTCCCTCCAGGTATCTATCTTTTTTTTTTTTGATGCACAGGTAGGGGTAAAAACCGTTTATAGATACTTGAAACCCGTGCTACGAGTTATGCCCGACTCCATGCTCCTGCATTATTACGTGCTAAAAAGCCCTTCTATTTCTCTGTCCTGCTTGTTCCCCTGCAGCACCGCCAGTCAAGGCATTCCTTCGCAGGGGCAAGTTGACATTTCGTCACTTCTTTTTCAGCTGCCAGGATTGGCAGGATTTTTGTTTCTCCTTGCACGTTCCTCTACGTATATACGCAGTTTCTGCAGCAAACTTTTCTTTAAATATTTGCGTGTTGTTGTGTGCGAATGTATGTGCGTATGTCCGTCTGCCTGTACGTTTGCGTAGATATATTTTGGTACATACTACCTGTGTGTCTACTCGCGTTCACGATGTTAATCTTTGTCGCTGGAATTGTGGGCAGAAAAGAATGCATAGTGCACATCTTCGGGAGTATCACTATATGATGGACAATTGGGGAAGTCAGCGTTCTTAAAGCGGTATAGGTATGACCAAAAGCAATCATGTCCCGTTAGTAGTTGTGTTAAGTAAAAGTTAACTTCACCATGTCTGCGTTTTGTTCAAATCTCAATAATTGAGATAAGACGGTAAGTCCATCGGTCCTTAGAAGAAAGGCTCCAGTGCTGCTGTCACTCCCTCAAACTTGTATTTCTTTCTTTAGTGCCCGCAATAGTATATGTTAAGATGGCCATCCCTCCTGTCTATTCTTTAGAAAATTTCTCTGCAACTCTTTCGCTGGTATATCGATTGGTAGCATTCCTCTGTTTTTTGATCGGGGAAAACTCCCGCTCTGAAGCAGGCATTATAGATGTCCACAAATAAACTATCTATCTATCCATCTGTCTACGAGTACATATCTATCTATCTATTATACATACATTTATCTATCTATCTATTGTATCTATAAAAAAAAATATTTGGCACAACAGCTCTTTAAGTGCTTGAGCCCAGTTTCTCGCAACCTTTCGTGTTGTGTGCGTTATATTTTTTCACACGAATGGAAATGACCTAGAGTTTAGTGCCGTATCAGAAGGGCAATTTGTTTTGAGAAGCTTTCTCGCGACAACAATACTCTCGGATGTTTGTAAAACGTTCGCGAGAGGTGGGATCGTCAAAAAACTTGTTGGTGTTTTCTGGGATTCGAACATTGAACCTCACGCACAGTGGTCTGACACACTCTACATTTTTTTTCTCTACATTTTTTTTCTCTACATTTTTTTAATGCATTTTATTACTTCAATTTATTATATCTTACTTGCTTACAAAAACACTTAAAAACTAGCTTAATTAACTTAACTATCTTATTCTAACTTACTGGCGCCATGCGGGCGCTCTAAGCTAAACTTAACACTTAACCTATGTCTTTCGACGTAACCTAACTAAATTTATTTATTGTAACTTAACTAATTAGCAAAATAAGAACTAAGAAAAATGTTTATTGTATAAAAACTTAGTAGATGGACTGTTTTTTTTTTGTAAACTATTAGTTAAAACTTATAAACTACCTTCAAAAATAAACTAAAGCTAACTTAACTACGGAGTGTAATTAAATACACTTTTTTTTTAAGCCAAGTGCCGTGCTTCATTTTTTATTTGTTTTTTTTTTAGCCAAGTGCTGTGCTTTTTTTTTTTTTTTTATATATTATACAAACTTAAGACTACCTTAAAACTGTGTAAGCCGGCCATTGCTATTATATGCAATAAAATAGACGACCCACTCTGTGGTCTGACACACTAACCGGTTGCGCCACGGCACCCATCTATCTATGCGTATAACGGGTGGGCCATCTAGTGATTTCTTTTTCAATCATAGGTTATTTTAACACTGACAGCTGTTTGCCGCTCGAAATCTTGACAGAAAGTCAGTATCATACCTCCGCCGAACGAAATGAGTCGCTTTACGTTTGAACAACATTGGGAAATATTGAAAACTTATTTCCAAAGTGAGTGCTGTGTAGCCCAAACAGTGCGTTTTTTGAAAAGAAGTTTTGGCCGAAATGAAGCACCCACCGCGCCTGCTGTACGCAAGTTTGTGCAAAAAGTTCGTGAGACTGATATGCTAGTGGACAACACTCATGGTCCCCGTCATCGTACGGTGCGCACAGACGAGAATGTGGCTGCTGTAGCCGAGAGTGTGAGACTCAATTCACGAACATCAACTCGTCATCGATCTCAACAGCTCAACATTTCATGCATTAGCCTGAGGAGAATTCTGCACAAAGATCTGGGATTATTCGCTTACAAGATCCAATTGATTCAGCAATTGAAAGCGCACGACCGTCCGCTTCGTTATCGCTTCGCAGTTTGGGCCTTAGAGCAGCTTGAATTGGACACAACGATTTTGGGCGAAAAATCATCTTTTCTGACGAGGCACATTTTCATCTCGACGGCTACGTTAACAAACAAAATTGCCGCATCTGGGGCTCGGAAAACTCGCACGTTATTGTCGAGAAGCCAATGCATTCACAGAGAGTGACAGTTTGGTGCGGATTGTGGAGTGGTGGCATCATTGGACCATTTTTCTTCGAAAATGAGGCTGGGAACAACGTTTCGGTCAACGGTGGGCGTTACAGAGCCATATTAACGAGTTTTTTTTTTACTGAAATTGAAGACATGGATTTGGACGACCACTGGTTCATGCAGGATGGAGCGCCATGCCACACAGCCCATGCCACAATCGGTCTTTTGCGCACCAAATTCCCAAATCGTGTTATCAGCCGTCTTGGCGATGTCAATTTTCCGCCTCGGAGCTGCGATTTGACCGCTTTGGACTTTTTTTTTTTGGGGAACCGTGAAGGACCAATGTTATGCCAACAATCCGGAAACGATTCAAACACTTAAGGCCAATATCATCCAAGCAATTCGCGAGCTACAGCCCGAAACCATCAACAAGGTCTTGGAAAATTGGAGCGATAGAATGCGCTACTGCGAGCTACTACGAACTTGAATGACGTTACTGGGCCTCAACCAACAAGCCTCTCCATTTAGCTCGGTCTTTAGCTAATTGCCTCCAGTTGCGCACTCCAAGTTGGTCGAGGTCCCCTTGAACTTGTGCGCGCCACCTACGGCGATAATTCCCTCTACTGCGTCGTCCCTCGGGGTTAGATTCGAAGACTCTGCGGGCCGGAGCGTTGGTGTCCATTCGCTCTACATGTCCTAGCCATCTCAGACGCGCAATACGCAGTTTTTTGACTAGGTCGATGTCGCTGTACAGCTCGTATAGTTCGTGATTGAATCTTCTCCTCCAAAACCCGTCAACGCAAACGGGACCGAAAATCTTACGAAGAATTTTTCTCTCGAAGCGACCAAGGATATCTTCATCCTCTTTTAATAAAGTCCATGTTTCAGCGCCGTAAAGCAGGACTGGGATGATCAAGGTCTTATATAGAGTCTCCTTAGTTGTTCGAGAGAGGGCTTTACTGTTGAATTGCCTTATAAGCCCAAAAAAACAGCGATTGGCAAGAGTTATTCTTCGATTGATTTCTGCGCTGATTTTGTTTGCTGAATTTATAGCAGAGCCAAGGTAGACAAAGTCCCTTACTACCGCGAAGTTATAGCTGCCCACTGTGACGTTTTGTCCAATTCGTCGATGTTGGTTTTCCCTTCTAGTTGACAGCATATACTTGGTTTTGCCCTCGTTTATCGCCAAACCCATTTTGGCCGCTTCCGCCTCAATGCTTGCAAAAGCACCGGTGACAGCCCGCTGAGATCTTCCGATAATGTCTATATCGTCGGCGTATGCAAGCAGTTGTACAGACTTGTAATAGATTGTGCCTCCGGTGTTGGCTTGTGAGTTCCGCACAATCCGTTCAAGTACAATATTGAAGAAGTCACATGACAGCGCGTCACCTTGTCTAAAGCCTTTTTTGACATCAAAGGTCTCGGTGAGGTCATTACCGACCTTGATGGAGCAGCGAGCGTTCTCCATCGTCAGCCTGCACAGGCGGACAAGTTTGGCAGGGATGTCAAAACTAGACATGGCTCTATAAAGCTCTTCTCTATAGATGCTGTCATAGGCGGCCTTGAAATCGATAAAGAGGTGGTGAGTATCGATTTGGAATTCTTGGGTTTTCTCCAGGATCTGCCGAAGTGTGAAGATTTGATCGATGGTGGACTTTCCTGGCCTGAAACCGCACTGATAGGGTCCAATCAGGCTGTTGATAAAAGGTTTCAGGCGTTCACACAATATCGCAGAAAAGATCTTGTACGCGATGTTGAGGAGACTGATGCCTCTATAATTGGCGCAGTTGAGGGGGTCTCCTTTCTTGTGGATCGGGCAAACGATGCTGAGATTCCATTCATCAGGCATACACTCCTCTGACCAAATATTAGAAATGAGTTGGTGTATGCACTCTACCAATTCATCCCCAGCTGCCTTGAAAAGTTCGGCCGGTAAACCGTCAGGTCCAGCAGCCTTGTTCGATTTTAGCTTGGATATTGCTATCCTCACTTCGTTTTGGTCAGGTGGACGGAAATTTTGACTATCATCGTCCATGTTGAATGGTTCATTCTGCCTGACAGCGGGATGTTGGTCTTCGTCGCCGTTATACAGTCTGCAGAAGTAGTTTTTCCATATTCTCAGCACCGACTGTGATTCTACTACGAGGTTTCCATTCTCATCTCTACAGGTTTCTGTACGGGTATTACTTCTCTGACACGTTCTTTTTACCTTTTGGTAAAACTTCCGTACATTGTTCCTGGAGTATAGACTCTCGATATTCTCAAACGCGCGCTTCTCATGCTCTTTCTTCTTCTTTTGGAGAAGCCGATGTTCTTCCCGTCTCTTTTGCTCATAGAGCTCACGAGCAGCTCTCGTCTTCCTTTGCGCGCCGCTTTGTATGCCTCTTGTTTTGCTGCATGCACTCGCCGGCATTCTTCGTCAAACCAGGGGTTTCGCGGTGGTGGGCGAGCGAGACCCAGCACATCAGTCGCGGCGTTTCTGATGGCATGTTGGCAGCGTTGCCACTGGTCTTCGGCACTTGATGCTTGCGGTATAGGGGTGATTAAAAGATTTCGGGATACGCGTTCAGCGAAGAGTCTGGCGGTCTCTTGCGATTGTAGCTTTTCGACGTTGAATTTTCTCACAGTAATTCTTCTTTGTTGCTCAGATTGGGATATCCGCATTCGTACCTTGGCTACAACAAGGTAATGATCCGAGTCTATGTTGGCCGCTCGGAAGGTCCGGACATCCAGAATACTGGAGGCATGCCTTGCGTCGATCGCAATATGATCAATTTGGTTGATCGTGACATGATCATTGGACCGCCATGTCTGCTTATGAATATCGAGATGAGGAAACCATGTGCTTGCTATGGTGACATTTCGCTCCACAGCGAAATCAATTAGCCTTAGTCCGTTATCAGACGTGGTGTCGTGTAGGCTATGCTTACCGACTGCTCTACCGAAGACGTCCTCCTTTCCTATTTTGGCGTTAAAATCGCCCAATACGATCCTAACGTCGTATTTAGGACATTGCTCGTATGTTTTGTCGAGGAGCTCGTAGAAACACTCTTTGGAGGCAGGGTCCTTTTCTTCTGTGGGGGCATGAACACATATTAGGCTTATGTTAGCGAATTTAGCCTTGATCCGGATAGTCATAATACGCTCGCTCACGTGTCGGAAGCTTAAGACTTCTTGCCTAAGTCTGCCGCGTATGACAAATCCGCATCCGAATAAGCGTTGCCTGTTGCCTCTGTAGCAATCACCGTAGTAGATGTCACAGTTTTTCATCCTCTTTTTGCCCGGCCCATCCCATCGCACTTCCTGGATGGCGGTAATATCTGCTTTATAGCAGTCTAGGGCCTCTGCTAGTTGTTCGGCTGCACGTGGTCTGTAAAGGGACAGAACATTCCACGTACAGATCCGAAGGCCGTTGTCCTTATTTCGTTTGCTGGGGTCGTCATTAGTTGGGTCATCCTTATCCGAGGCTTTTGGTTGTTTCGGAACCATGCGTTTTTTACGTGGTAGGGAAGTTACCCCGACGGCACAACCCCCAACCTGGAGGGCCAGTCCCTTAATTATTCCCCTAGGACGAGGGGCCGGGTACACCGGTGCCAGTAGTCCACTACGGGAGTATGAGCGCTGCCGTTGGCCCATTAAGGGCTCCTCCGCCACCATCTCTATTCCAATGTCCTGACCAACATTGGAAATTCCTTACCGACCTGTGATCCGAATACGTCGAAGCAGCTCGCGCAAGGTATTCACTAAGTTCAACCTAACTGGAACTATAGACGCCACCGTTGACTCCGTCTAGGGAATTCATCCGCTGCCGCCTGGAACAGGAAGAAGTGCTCTAGTGAGAAAAGCACTCTTCCCCCCCTCTCTCATCTGCTGCCACCAAGAATCCGCCAAACGGGGTTGGTTACCCATCTCTTGGATTAAGGTACTAGGCACCCGGCTGTCACCGCGTGGAGGTTGAGAGTAGGAGTTGGTAGGCCTCAGCTGAGTGAAAACGCTTGTGTTTTCATATGATCGCATGCACTACCGTTTGACTAGCCAATGACGTTGTATTCCATAATTAATGGGAATTTTTGCTCTTACTAATAAAGCCATAATACATGGAAAAACTGTAATTTTGTTTATTTTATTGCACTTTTAAAAAGAAACTTCCTGTATATATAATAAAATTATATCTGGAGTCGTCTTCCAGCACGTATCACGCAAAAACTAGTTGACAGATTTTAATCAAACATTCTATAGCTTAAGCTTTGTTCTTATCTCCAATTAGAATTATTAGCCGCGTTTTGTTATCCTCGTGAGCTGAACTAGTTCATCTCAAAATAAAAAAACGCTCCTGGTTCACATGGAAATTTTATTTTCTCAAGTTGGTAGCAGCAGCTACACACTGACGTTTCGTATGGACTAAAAATGGCGAGAAAATGGCAATCGAAGTGAGAAAAGCGCTTAATATTTTTATATTTCTTTAATAATTAAGTATTTTTAGATACATATGTCAGAAAGTGAGAATACAACAAATAACTATGATTTACTTCTGCCATTCAGCAGAGCTGCCAAGCCTTACATATAACTTTTTTTATGGAAAGCCATCTAGTGGTGAGATATGGGTTTAGAAATTATGGTTCACGAAAATTGAATGAGCTCAAGTGCTGGTTCAATTGTTGTTTTTGCATCCTGTGTAAAAATATGAACTGAACCAGTTCACGGGGAAAACAAAACGCAGCTATTGCGATATCGCTAAAGGGGATTAAAATATTATAATAAATAAACATAGAAATTGAAAAAAAATTGCAGAGCAGGCATTATAAAACTATATATTCGAACAGTTTGGGAAGTGCTGATTTTTGGTGTGTGTGTTTTGGGCGCAATAGTGGGTATTTTGACGTATACAATAACGATTGCGTTTGATGTTTTCCTTCTTTTAGCTTAATACATACATATATTATTGTGGCCCAAGCAGACAAAGTCGCGGGCATCTGCTAATAAGTGAATACTGAATTTAGTACCAAAATATATTGCTTCAGATAGTAGGATTTCGATAACGATATATTGAAATTTCAATTAGACGGCCGATATATCGCTTAGGAACATCGTTGTGTTGCGTTATATCGATATTGTTATGCATCCCTAGGTAGTTTTGATTTGGTTGTCAAAATTGCGATGGCGAGTTCGAGTAGTTTGTTCGCGCATTCTGAATCGTTAAAGTTGTGTCGATTGTCGTCTCAGTGAAGGAAACAGATATAAGTGTAAATAATTTTTGTTTTAGAATAATCCTCGACAGTACGACATCAAAATTATTTTTCATACGCCACTGACAAACTAATGTTTGTCCTTTCTGTTCCTTTATTCGTTTTTCCAAAAGTGATGGCATAGTTCAAGAACAAAGCATCCACCGTGAAAGGAGCATCAACATCTAAATTCCTTGTCCAAATCCAAAGAAAAAAAAAACCTACCTGGCCAGGAGGGGCTCATCTTGTAATTGCCACTCACGGTCGCAGTGCTATTTATATAAAAACAAGAAATTTGTGGTTGTATTTAAAATCGAACAGAAGAACTAAGTTGCAATGATTTCGGTAAGTTTATTCCTTTTTGCTTGCTACTGAGGAGGCCCTTTTCTACATAATTTGAGTATTCTAGTCGCTTTTCTGACCCAGTTGTGTGTACTGAAACGTGCTTAAAATTTTGGATAATGCCTCGCAGTGGAAATTAGAACTGCTTTTGTTTTACCATTTAGTCTGTTTAATTATTACTGAAAGGCATGGCCCGACTGTCAGCAGGAAAAATCCATTATTGTCCATCACCATGGGGTATTTTGGGATGGGAAAATAACCTGCATCGGATTTGTGTTGCATTGTGCACTGGAGGGTCTTCTCACTGAATCTGCTGCGCTTACCTTCGCAGATGCTGTACTCACATTATAAATACGACTATATACTTATGTTTATATTTTTCTGGATTTCTTTAGTTCATTGTCAAGTACGGCTTGCAAAATCGATAAAATCCGAACCTTTTATACATAAAGGAGGAAGAGCTAATCAAACGGCACAATTGCAGTGGAGCAATTAAGGGTACGAGTATAAGTGGCAAAGATTTGTCGGCGATGAAAGCATTTTCGTTTTGAAGAAATGGTTAAGAAAGTATGTAAATCGTAAAATTTTATGAACTTGTTATTCGCGGAGCATCCAGAGCGGAAAATAAGATGCTATTGCCAGTACCTATTGCCGAGACATGTACAGTTGATCAAATTCATATTCGTACAGCTGATATATTTTTTTTTTTTAGATTTTCAAGAGCAGTACAGTGGTGGAAAAAATAATTCCTTTAATTTAAAGTTCGTAGAACTTGTACCCTATAATTGTACACATTTGTATTGGGTTGGTCAATAAGTTCCCTCTGCTTTTTTAGGCGGAATGAAAGATTAAATATTCACCCTGATTGTCGTTGGCGTTTGTCGTTTTTCGACGATTGTCGTTTTGTTCATAGCTACGACCTGCTGACCGTTAAACATTACTAAGCAGTTTGTTTGTCGTGTAGAACACTATTACAACTCTTTCACGTTGTAAAGCTTATGAAAATGAATTCGTGCTACATCTGAAGAATAAAACGACAATCGTCGAAAACCGACAAACGCCAACGACAATCAGGGTGATTTATTGTTAGGAAAAACTTTAATCAGTTATACATATGTATGTGCACCATTATTTTCTACCACTTTATGCCATCTTTCGGACAATTTCATAATGCACCTTTCGTAGAACGTTTGATTTTTATTGGCGAAGAATTGCTCCAAGTGGATTTTACAAGCTTCTAGCGAGACGAATTTTTTTTTCATTAAGTAAGTTCTGCAGGGACCGGAATAAATGGTAATCGAAAGGTGCAAGACCAGGTGAATACGCCGGGTGAGGTAAAACATCCCATCCAAACTGCACCAACTTCTGCCGAGTCTGCAAAGAGACATGCGGTCTAGCGTTGCCTTGATGGAACACGACACCCTTCCGGTTAGCCAGTTCCGGTCGGTTTTCGGTGATTGCATTCTTCAGTTTATCCAATTGAGAGCAGTATTTATCGGAATCAATGGCGCGTTCCGCGTTATTGTAAAGTATCCACGTTTTAAAAATTGTTCACTTTCGTTGCGTTTCTGCGGGGAATCGTTGATGGAGATACGATCCAATAAATTTTGTTCTCTTAAATTGTGCGGCAGCCAAATATCGTATCTATTTACGTATTGCAGTTTACGCAAGTGATTTTCTACACTTGATTTCGATATATCCATATATATATCAGCTATGTGCCTGGTTGTGTAGTGTGTATTATTTTCAACTAGAGCTTTAATTTGTTCAACATCAATTCTCAACCGGTCGTCCAGAATAGGACAAGTCAGAACATGTGAAATCTCTGTCACGAAAACCCCGGAACCACTCGCGAACAGTCCAAGCGCTTACAGATTTATTTCCGTGTACAGCGCAAATCTTCGTATGTGTTTGTGCAGCGTGTTTTCCTTTCCGAAAATAAAGGAGCATATTATGCCTTAAGTACTCCTTATTTGCCTCCATTTTCAAAAGTTTACCAAATGCGTAAAACGCAATCGATCGCTATGGACTTTCTTTCACATATGCACTGCAATGTGTATTTAAAGAAGAAAAAATTACAAGCTCGAAGCAACATTTACAAACGGCGTCATTCAAGGTTAACGGGAACAGTAACGATAAACAGAGGGAATTTATTGGACAACCCAATACATTAAAACGTTATACCCCTTTCCGCGAATGCGATCTTCGATTTAACAGAAAAACCGAATATTTACCTTAACCGTTTGCTAAGTCTGGAATAAATAATAGGAACAGCTGTCGAAAATTTAACTAATCGCAGTTGTCACAATCAATTGATGAAAGAAAATTGTGTTTTTGTGAAGAAGCATCCAGTGTTTATTTTTGTAATTGAGTTTTAAACAATTTATTTTATTATCGGTAGAAATAAGCATTGTTCGGTTGAATACCGCTTAAGAATTAAGAAACTTGACAAAAAAGGGGCTAATTGTGCGAAAAATAGCGAATCTTCTGTATTTCTCAAAAACAAAAGTTCATAATGCTATCAGGGGACAAAATAAGCCGGAAACTCGTGGATGACCAAGGAAAACTACGGCAGCTTTTGATTGACAATTGTTAAACGGATACACGAAAACTCCGTTTGCTTCTTCCAAGGACTTAAGAACAGAGTTCAATGCCCCAGTCTGTAGCCGGACAATAAGAAACCATCTCGTAGAAGGTGGATTACATGAAAGGGTAGCAAGAAAAGTTTCATATCTCAGCACAGCATCAAGAAGAGAATAGACTTTGCAGAATGGAATCTGCACCGCCCGTACTGGAAAAACATTTTATCGTCAGATGAAACCAAGACAAAACTTTTTGGATCTGCTGGCAAAATTTATGTGCGACGTCCTAAAAACCAGGAGCTTCTACATACACCACGAAGACAGTGAAGCAAAAAAAAAAAACAAATATTTGGCGCAACAGCTCTTTAAAGTACCAGGGCCTAGCTTCTCGCAACTACTCATCTTGTGTGCGTTATATTTTTTCACATGAATGGAAGGGACCTACAGGTTAATGCCGACTCCGAACGGCGGTTTGAGAAGCTTTTTCGTGACAACAATACTCTCGGATGCTTGTCAGACTTTGGTGTTTTCTGGGATTCGAACTTGGAACCTCATGCGTAGTGATCCGACACACTAACCACTTACGCCACGGCGCCCACAGACAGTGAAGCATCAGTGACATTTTCATCATTTGGGATTGTATTTCGTGGTATAGCGTTGTTCCTCTGTTTTGAATTAAAGACACTATGAACGCTGTGGTATACAAAGACATAATGCAGAAAACCATGCTATAATATGCTGAGGAAAGCATGCCGCTTAAGTGGGAATACCAGCAAGATAACGACCCTAAGCACTGTTCAAATTTTGTAAAAACATGTTTCCAAGGAAATGGCAATAAGTTAATGAACTGGCCGTCGCAATCACCGGACCTAAACCCAATTGAACATCTTTGGGGAGTCTTGAATGCCGATGTCTTGCTGTACTCAAAAAAAGCGGAGGGGCCACTAAATATTGAGAAAAAAAAAAATGATTCAGTGCAGACTATACATATACAGTTGCGAACATAAAAATAGCAGTAATCAAACAAACTTTAGAAAAACTTATATATTTATAGAATCATTTACTTTTTTATAAATTCATATTACTCAGTAGCCAGATTGCTTTGTTGTTTTAGGAAAAATAGTCTAATAACATAACATTACGGAAAAGAAAATAAAATAAAAAAATATGTTTATCAAAAGTAGTAAAAAGAAGTGAACATAAAAATAGCAGTAGAAGCTAAGGACTTTAATTTTTACATTTATTTACCGAAAAAATGGAAGTGATAATTCATCAAAAACTTAAGGTAATATTAACATTTTGTGGCACTACCAGATTTGTCAATTCGGCCTGCCACCGTCGCGGCATCGAATCGACCAACCGCTGGCACCGTTGTCTGGGTATTGCGTACCACGCATTTCTTACAACGTCCCAGAGCTGTAAGTTGTTGGTCAGTTTTGATTTGTACACAGCCTTCTTTACATCCACCCAAAGATTTTCAATGGGATTCAGGTCAGGAGACTGTGCTGGCCAGTCCATGACCTGAATCCTATTAACCCGAAACCATTCTTTTGCCTTTCGACTCGTATGCTTCAGGTCATTATCTTGCTGGAAGACCCATTTCAGTGGCATTTCTTCGCAAGCTGTAAGGCAACATAATGTTTTCTAAGATATCAACGTAAACATTTTGATCCATTATGCCATCAATCTTGTGGATCGGACCAACTCCATAGTAGGAGAAACGTCCCCACACCATGATCTTGGAACCACCGCTTTTTGTCGTGTATTTCGGCTGTAGTTCTGTATTCGGCGGACGTCTTACATATTGGCGAGAACCAACGCCTCCATACAGAACAACTTTGGACTCATCTGTCCACAAAATATTCCGCCATTTGTGATCTGGCCAACTGACAAAGTTTTTGGCAAATTCGACCCGTCTATCTCTGTGCTTTTTTGTGAGCAATGGCTTTTTCCTTGGACTGCGAGCAGCCAAATTGGCTTCCAGTAATCTTCTACGCACTGTCATACCACTTATAGGAATATCCATTTCTTTTCTTATCTGGACAGCCGATTTTGATGGTTCCATCTTAGACATCCGAACAACTTTTCGATCTTTCTGAGTGGTTGTTTTCCTTTTCGGACCTCTGTTTTCTGGTTTTTCGACATACTTAATTGCATTGGATACCATTTTCACAGAACATGAAAAAAGTTTTTGAATTTCTGCGTATGTTTTCCCTTCCTCCCTCAGTTTTACTATCAACTTTCGTTGTTCACCGGTACCGGTACGGTACCGACCCACTTATGATCGTAGAAAAGAAAAAAATGATTTATATTTATTTTTTCCGCTTACTCTTAAGTTAAAACTTACTTTTTATATCGCTTAGAGAGAAAATATTGTTGATTTCGATATTTCTGTAATTCAAGATCTACAGACTGCTATTTTTATGTTCGATGAAAAAGTAACATTGAACAATAAAAATGACCGTAATGTGTCTAAAAGAGGGGAACCACATACATTCTACTCCTTTCAACATAGCTATAGCTTAGCGCTGAATGATTCCATACATTGAGCGAATAGTCAAGTTCAGGATTTCAAATAAAATGTATTTACAATTTTGGTACCTAAGCACTGCTATTTTTATGTTCACAGCTGTAAGTAACATTTTAATAAATTGAAAATATTTCAACTGTCCATATTATTTTTCCAGCCTAAGCAAAAGGTTTAGGTAAATATTCGGTTTTCCTGTTAAAACGAAGATCGCATTAGCAGAAAGGGGTATAACGTTTTAGTCAGCAAATTAATACTATTATGTGGTATTTATTTTGTTCAATTTTAAGTTAAAGAAATTTCATAGAAAATAAAAAAACAGTTTTTTTTGAGTGATCTTGTCCCTATCATTTTTGCCACCACTGTATGTACATATATTATTCGTAGCTAAGTACGGTGTGGCCGTGTGAGACATTAGTAGATTTAACAGTGCAACCGTGCGTCCGGGGATAAACCCTGGACATGGGGTTTGAAAACTTAGTAACTTCTTTGGGGGACGATTAGTGTCTTATATAGAGTTACCATAGTAGTTCGAGATAGGGCTTTGTTACTCAATTGCCTTCTTAGCCCATAAAAACACCGATTGGCAAGAGTAATTCTTCGTTTGATCAGCTCACTGGGGTCTTATTCTGTACTGCTTTCGGATTCGAATTGCCATTCGGAAATGTAATCCGATTCTAAAATGAATTGGTATTTTGTATGATTCTCGGATTGGGTGTAAGTGCTTCCAACTCAAAATCAAACATTTCGGAAAGTTTGATTGTCAAAACATCTACCAAACGTCACTTAAATTACTTGGAAATTGGGTTTGTATACATTTGCTATAGAAACGCAATAAAAAATAAGGCCCCTGGTGTCATTTGCGGATCTCATATAGCCTAGGTAGCCAAAGTCTTTTACTACCTCAAAAATATATCTGTCTTTTGTGGCGTTCTGTCCACGAAGCTGATATTGGGTGTCTTTTTTTGTAAACAGCATATACGAGCATGCATTTGATTTTGCTTCCATTGACCGCTAAAAGATTAAAGATCGCAAAGATCGAAAAGTTAAAAAGATCGCATGGTAGCGTGTCACCTTGTCTAGGACCTTTCCTGACATCGAACGGTTCGGTGGTGTTTTTATCGACTTCTATGGAGGAGCGAGAGTTCTCCATCATCATCCTGCACAAACGGATAAGCTTAGCAGGGATGCCGAGACTAGACATGGCTCTGTATAACTCGTCTCTATACACGCTATCATAGGCAACTTTGAAATCGATAAAAAATATGCGTATCGGTTTTATTTTCATGGGTTTTTTTTTCCAAGATCTGCCGTAGTGTGAATTAAAAATGTAATATGCCTTCCATATTCATTTGAGTATTTCTCAACTTCAGGACAACGTACTTAAATTATCTATAGTTTTAAAACTTTGATTTTGACTTTATTATGATCATATATTTAGTTATTCGTTACATTTCGACGGATAGCTGAGATTTACCTATCCAAACTGAATTTCTCCACCTATTGTTCTATAGGTCATTTGAATAATTTTTTATTAGTTCCACGAACTTTAAAAATAACAAATTTATGAATATAAATATAATAGTACAAAAGCTGTTGAATATAGGTACATAATTAAAAAGATATTCCAACGTGCACATATAGATTTACTACTGCATCAGCATCATAACTAACAATATAATTAAACTAACAATTCTAACTAATTAAACATCAATAATTGCTTTTAATAAATAAGAGAATTAAGTTTCTCTTTAAACACTAAAATTATTTGCTCAGTCTTTACTTCCTTTGTAAGCTTTTGACTACGTCTATTCTCCCTTGTACATTAATAAGCTACTGCTGCTACTTCAGTTCGGCATAAGGTTGAACATCACCGACACTGACAAGATGTGATTGCAAATATTCGGGCAGCATGTTATTTCTTATTTTATAGATGAACATCATAAGACTGAGTAATAACCTCTTTTCAATATTCATGCATTTGAGAGTATCGATCATTACTCTAATTGGAGTATAAATACTGAACTCTTAAATACGCATAGCTTTGTTTTGCAAGTTACTTACTTTGGTGGCGCTACAGTTCGGGATGAACTTGAGCCTCAACGAACAATCCTCTCCATTCAGCTCGGTCTTAAGCTAATTGCCTCCAGTTTCGCATTCCAAGTTCGTCGAGGTCGCCTTGTGCGCGCCACCTACGGCGAGGAGGTACTCTACTGCGTCGTCCCTACGAGTTAGATTCGAAGACTCTACGGCCGGAGCGTTGGTGTCCATCCGGTCTACATGTCCTAGCCATCGCAAACGTCCAATACGCAGTTTTTTGTCGGATGTCGGCGTACACCTCGTATAGTTCGTCATTGAATCTTCTCCTCCAAAATCCGTCAACGCAAACGGGACCGAATGTCTTATCAAGATTTTTTCTCTCAAAGCGACCAACGATATCTTCATCCGCTTTCAATAAAGTCCATGTTAAAGCGCCGTAAAACAGGACTGTGATGATCAGTGTCGTATATGGAGTGTCCTTAGTTGTTCGAGATTGAGCAATTCAACAGGAATTGCCTTAAAAATAAATAAATATTTGGAGCAACAGCTCTTCAAGTGCCACGGCCTAGCTTCTCGCAACCATCTTGCCTTATTAGTCAATAAAACAACGATTGGCAAGAGTTATTCTTCGTTTTATTTCTTACTACCTATGACGTTCTGTCCAATTCGTCGATATTGATTGTCCCTTCTTGTTGACAGCAAATACTTGATTTTGCCGTCGATTATTTCCGTTTCAATGCTTGCAAACACACCGGTGACAGTCCGCTGAGTTCCTTCAATAATGCCAATATCGTCGACGTATGCAAGAAGTTGTACGAACATTTAATAGATTGTGCCTCTGGTGTTGGCTTGTGATTTCCGCACAATCCAAGTGTTCAAGTACAATATTGAAGAAGTCACATGACAGCGCGTCACCTTGTCTAAAATCTTTTTTGACATCAAAGGTCTCGGTAAGGTCATTACCGATCTTAATGAAGCAGGGAGCGTTCTCTATCGTCATCCTGCACAGACGAACAAGTTTGGCAGGGATATCAAAACTAGACATAGCTCTATAAAGCTCTTCTCTATAGATGCTGTCGTAGGCGGCCTTGAAATCGATAAAGAGATGGTGAGTATCGATTTGGACTTTTTGGGTTTTCTCCAGGATCTGTCGAAGTGTGAAGATTTGATCGATGGTGGACTTTCCTGGCCTAAAACCGTGCTGACAGGGGCCAATCAGGCTGTTGATAAGATGTTTTAGGCGTTCACAAAATATCACAGAAAAGATCTTGTATGTGATGTTGAGGAGATTGATGCCTCCATAATTTGCGCAGTTGAGGGGTTCTTCTTTCTTGTTTTACAACAATTGAAGTCTATCTTTTGTACATGGTTGACTAGCATATAACAGGGTGGACCAATAGTTAGAAAGTGGTAAAGGATAGTATTGTTAAATAAAATTTTACTTTCAAACGTTACGTCCTTTCTTATCCTTCTCAAGAATACATCTATGTATAGCCTGTATGATTTGTAAAATTCAGCTTAGAATCTAGCACTACAACAAGGTACTCAATCAGGCTTATTATGAATGAATTGTCCCTCTGAGTCTTTCCCTCGAACAAAAATTAGGTATCTGCAAAACAAGGGAGAAAATTCATCAGAAAAAATTAGATCGCAACGCAATTGAGATTCGTTGAAAATTCTCTTGAATTGTCATTCATGATACATATTTCTTTTCCGAGGAATTGTTTCCTCTTATTTCAAAATACCTAATTTTTGTCCGGGCAATACATTCAATAATATTGCTATCCATTCGTACCGTGATAGGTTCAGCCAACTTAAATTTCATACACTTTTTCACATTTGATTTGAATTTCTTCACTTTAAGTCACTTATTGGTATTCACTAAGTCAACATTCAATCTCCGACGCATACACTCCATACTTTTTCGGATTAAATAGCAAGATCTTATAATACTGCATGCAGTGCTTAATGTCATTAATGTACAACAAGAAAAGAATTACTCTCAACACGGATCCTTGAGGCACACCCAGTCCAACATCCACTGGGTCCGACAACATATCGTTTACCTTTGTCCTCTGTGATCTTCCCAATAAATAAACCACTTGAGTTTAGTATCTTTAACACCATACAATTACAGTTTTCGTGCTAAAATGTCCCTATCAATCGTTTCGAAGGCTCTTTTAAAATCCAAGAATATACATAGCTATCACTATCTAATTCTTTCTTCCAGTTAAATAAAAACCAATTTAATGCTGTCTCACATGAGTGTGAGTAAGTTTTACCCAAGTAATTAAATATGAAATATCCCTTTTATGTATGTATTTTGTGTGCGGGTTAGTTAAAAATAAAAATTTCTAACTATTTTTTGCGTATATAAAAGCGCGAACATGTACATAATCAGGGTTATCGGGAATAAATTTTCCCTCGGAATTTTTCCCCCGAACAAAAATTAGGTATGTTCAAAAATAGGGAAAAAATTCATCGGGGAGAAATTAAATACCGCGATCGCGTTGAAAATTCTCCCGAATTGTCATTTATGATACCTATTTCTTTTCCGCGGAATTATTTCCTGTTTTTTGAAGATACCTAATTTTTGTTCGGGGGAAAAATTCCGAGGGAAAATTTATTCACGATAACCCTGAATAAGTGCTATTGCATTAAAAAAAAACATCTAATAAATAAATATATATATTTAATTAAAAAAAACACATGCTTTCATATTTTCGAATTTTCCATACCCATATTTTCAAGCCAAATTCATATGAGCAAAACATTCTTTCTTCTCCTTAACACAATAACTGAGGGCTAACCATTCTTCCATCAAATTGTCATTACCCACTTCACTAAAAAAATAATGATTGCATACTCCGCACATTCTCTTTACACTCATTTTTCACATTTTTCACATTTGGCAACGGCGACTTCTCATTTTCTCTATACATTTAACACCTTATCAACCAATCGTATTCAAGAAATTGATCAGTCTGCGTTGATAACTCACGCAGTAAACATCAAAGTGAGGGTATATGCGATTTTTCTTCTGTTTTGGGTGGAATTCCTGGAAAAGAGAAAACATGCGCGAACTTACTGCATACTCAGTTGAAACGATCTATACACATATGTACCTATGCGATCGCGTTATTCATAATCAATTCATGATCGCGATGTATCGACTATTCTTGTATAAGACAACCTTATTTCTATTAGACATTGGTCTGTATAATACTATCTACCATTTGCATTTTGTTACCGTCGTTTGCAAGTAAATTACTATTAAAGCCTGCCATAACAGGAACAATAACAATAACAGCATACCAATTCGTATAAAAGTCCATAAAATCATTCACAGATGAGCTCGGTGACCTAAACACAACAACAAATAACAATTTTTGCTTATCACTTCGTACAAAATAATCCACTTTAGATACACACAGCCACTTCATATTGCATTCTTTTTTTATGTAAATCATAACTCCCCGTATGTCTTGAATTTGAAATATTGTACAATTTACACAATTTTAGTTCACAATTCTATACTCTGATCGATATCAACTCTGATTCGCATTTCTGACAATAACCATAGTTTTGGTCTATACTTTTTCAACAGCACAACTTTAGACAATAAACTTAGAACATTCATATAGTACATCATATTTTATTACTGCTATGTAATTGCTACAAATGTCGATTTCTTTCTCCATTAAGCTTACGTTTGAAAACTTCGCAGTCCTGGTCAATCGTATTGTGAGTTACATTTAATTTTAACTCACTATTCATTTTGACACAATTTACGCACTTCTGATGTTCAGACCCCACATGCATTTCACCGCATTTGATTAGGAGCTACCTACCTATTACATGAAGATTGTAATAAGCATTTTTATTCTACCCTGGTGAAGCTGAGTATCAGTGCCAGTGATTAATACTGCTTTATCAACGCACACGATCATGGCGTGAATTATTATTTGCACAAAAAAAAAAAAAGATTGAAAAACAGTATACTTTGAACCCCGATTTCGTTCATTTAGGGGTTGCATTTTATAAAACCCTTAGTAGTTGCCTACGTATTATAAGTCACCTCAGTGCGAGTTTCTAGATCCGATGGTTAGCCAGTCAGTAGATTTCGTTTTTTTTTTTTATAAATATGCGCCCCTCCAGTATTATATATTTTGTGCGGGATTAAAAAATATTCTATATGCTAATCCAAGACATCGACTATTTATTTACAAAGTTTCATACAAATGGGTTCAGTTGTTGAGGCGTAATTGAGTAACAAACATCTAAACATCCAAACTTTTGCATTTATATAGTAGTAGGAAGGATTGGATTGGATTTATTTAATTCAATTTTGTTGTTTTAATTCAAACTATCATCTGCTATGGATTTTGATTCAAATTAGGGGAAGTTTTAAAACCCTTTGAGAAATGAGAATTTTCGAATATAAATCATAAGACAAGATATGTACAATACTAAATCAAATTATTAATGCAGTTTATGTGTTTGTCTTTTTTGAGATGAGATGGAAAACAATAACAATAATGTCTTCTTCTTCCTTTTATCAGCGAGGCTATGATCCGAAAACAAGGGATCACAACCCTCCCACTTCGCCGCATTTCTACTGATCCGCATGTGGGGTTCGCCTATTTGACCTCAGAAAATATCGGCAGGCCTGCCGATTTTGGATCACTCGGTTACTGAGGCCAATGAAATGCCGATGTCGTCGCATTTGTCTGATCCAGGCGTTTATAGGCCTACCTTTCCTACATCGCGATGTCTTTGGAACGTGCATTGATATTGCCTTTTTAACAGGGTTCAAATGATCTCTTCTTTGAACGTGGCAATACCAACTGAGCCGGTCACGCTCTATTTTTTGTACGATGGTTTCCTTGATGTGAAAGCTTCCACGGATCTTCGAACTTCTTATTCGATCAAGCTTTGTCACTCCTGCTGTCATGCGAAGCATCTTCATCTCAGCTTCCGTTAATTTACTCTCATACTTTTTGTACATCGTCCAACATTGTGAACCGTATGTGAGCGCTGGACATACAACTGCGGTGTAGAGCCTTCCTTTCAACTTAGGGGGCATTTTTCTGTCACAGAAGATAGCGGAATTTTCTCGCCACTTCATCCACCCTACGCTTACACGATGATTGATGTCGTCATCACAAGTTGCTTTGCTATTGATCATAGATCCCAGATATTTGAACTTTTCGCACTTGGGAAGCACTGTTCCATTCAAATAAATGTCTGGAATAGGCCTGAGTGGATCAGAGAACGGGCAGCACAAGTACTCTGTCTTTTTTGAACTAATGCGATACCCATTTCCCTCCAAAACGTCCACCCACACATCAAGTGCTCGTTGCAGGGATGTAGGATCCTCACTTATGATGGCTCCATCGTCAGCAAAGAATAACTGATGTACCTTGGGGTCCATCACTTTACCTTCAAGCAGATAATCAAGGACTGTAATAAAGAGCAAAGGACTTAAAACGCTTCCCTGGTGTACCCCGACTTTGATTGGGAACTCTTCGGTTACTCCAGCGGGGCATCTTACTTTTGTCTTTGCTCCTTCGTACATGTCCATAATCATCTGTACATAGGTTTCTGGAACCCCTCAATGTCTTAGCGCCACCCATATCAGATCTCGTGGTTGTCTGTCGAATGCCTTTTCAAAGTCAACCAATACAATATGCAAATCCCTTAAGGAATCACGATGTTTTTCCATTATGATCCTTATACTTTGGATTGCATCTGTGGTTGATTTACCCGAGACAAACCCGCACTGATCATCAGATAGCCGTATTATTTTTCGCAGTCGGCCACCTAATACCCGCTCAACGATCTTCATGGTGTGTGACATCAGCTTGATCGAACGGTAGTTATCACAGTTTCGCGTATCACCCTTCCCTTTGTATACAGGGAGAAGGTAACTTTCCCTCCATTCATTCGGCATTGGATCACCTCTCACGAATTTGGAGATGAGAATTCTGAGCCATCTGAACCCGATATCTCCCATCTTTTTCCAGAACTCAGAGGGTATTTCGTCTGGCCCAATCGCTTTTCGTTTTTTGGAGTATTTGACCGCCTCACTAACTTCTTCGACTGTAATGTCGGGTATTTGTTCACAGTTAGGGGTGGCTCTTGGAAAGTATAGCCGGGGAAACTGTTCATTCAAAAGCTCTTCACAATACTGCCGCCACCTCTGCAGAATTTTGTCGTCATCCACAAGAAGCTGGCCATGAGCATTGCTAATGAACTTTGGCGAACGAATCTCCTGAGCATTCTTCCTTCTTTGGGCGGCTATTTTGAAGATAGTGGCACTCTTGTTCATATTGTGTCTTCGCAGCTCCTGGATAGCCTGGTTTGCATCAGCAACCGGGGAAAATATTTTCTCCAGCTCCCGATACAGGACCTCCGTACTCTCTGCTTGAAGCTGAGCGCACTTCTTCTTCGCTTTTTTCTTGCAGCATCTGTATTCCATTTCGAGGCGAGCTTTTTCGTCACTATTATTAGAGGGGCACTTTGACCAAGCTTTGAAAGCCGCTTTCTTCTCATTTATCACTTTCTTAGCTTCATCACTCCACCACCATGTTTCTTTGGCGTGTTGATGGTGGCCTCTTGAAGCTCCTAGCAGTGATTTGGCCTTCTTTAAGCAAGTTCGCTGTAGGGAATCCCACATATTTTGTGCTCTGCACTCTTCATCCTCAGCTCCGTTGATGGTGTGAGAGAGGTAATTTTTCATTACGAAAACAAAAGCTTCGCCTTTTTCTTTGTCCAGATTGTACCACTTGATTTTCTCAGAGACCCTTGTTTGTTTGCTTTTCTTTGGTGTTTTCATAAAAATTTCTGTTAGCAGGAGACGGTGTTGTCGAGCGATTGCCTCTCCCAGGATCACTTTGCAATCTTTTACCCGAGGCTTCATGAAACTGCCTACCAAATGGTAGTCAATCTGAGTTTCATCTCCACCACTGCTGTAAGTGATCAGGTGTCGGCTTTGTTTGATGAACATGGTATTTAACACGATAAGACCGTGTGATTTGCACATGCTTAGGATGTCTTCACCAGGAAGGTTCCTGGTGCCATATCCTAGTCCTCCATGGCAGTCTTCATAGTCTTCGTTTGATTTCCCGACATGTCCATTCAAATCTCCTCCAACAAACAGAAATTCTTCCTTTGGGATGTCCTTAAGGAGATTGTGGAAATCTAGCCAAAATGCATCTTTATCTCTCTGATTGTACCCATCGTGGGGAGCATATGCACTGACAATATTCCACACCTCTCCTTGTATTACTAGTTTGAGAGACATCAAACGGTCGCTGGACTTCGAAATGCTCAAGACGTTTCCAAGTAGCTCTGCCGCAAGGATGATACCGATTCCGTTCCTAGCCTTTTCCGTTCCGTAGTAGAACATCTTGTAATCTTTTGTCCTAACGTCCAAGAAACGTGCCCGATTCTCGGTGTTTTTCCATTTCGTCTCTTGGACACACAAGATGTCCACCCGCCTTCTATTCATCATCTCTTCCAGCTCGTAACTTCGACCGGTCATGCTTCCAACGTTCCAACTCGCGACCCTTAAATTGCGTCCAAACTGTTTCATTATGTTGCTAGCCCCCGGAATCCGTATAGCTCTGACCCGAACATTTCTGCTCGGTCCAGGATCAGTACCATGCACAGCAGTGGTAGTGCCTGGCGGGGTAGTGCCTTTCCTTTTTGCAAGTATTATCATAATGATACAGTTTTGCAATACAATTTTTGCACCATATTGCGATGGTGTTTGTTGTTTGACACGTGCATGCTCCTGTTTTAGTATTGTTTGATCTTTCTTTTATGACACCGGTGATCTCCAGTCGTGTCAACCCACGGACTCGCATGCACACTTGTGGGAGGGTTTTTATGGTAGTATATGTGTCGCTAGGCTCACTTGGGTGTTATATTGCCTAGATCTGATTTGTCCCCTTAGTCGCCTTTTACGACAAGCGCTAGTTGTTGGGGGGCGCTGCAGTGATATTCTTAACCCGTCCCTGCACGGGCAACAATAACAATAATGTATTATTTATTATGCGGTTTTCTTCAACTGCAATGACCTATATAAGTAGAAAAAGAAAATACATTTTTCTTATATATTTTTCGATGTAGGTCCTCGCTATCGCTATCGAAATGCTTTGATATATCCTTATCGATGACCACAATTTACTTACTTACTTAGGTGGCGCTACAGTCCGGGGTGGACTTGGGCCTCAACCAACAAACCTCTCCGGCCAGATAGGTTACGAACCAGCTGCCTCCAGTTGTGCACGCTAAGTTGCTTGAGGTCCCCCTCCACTTGTTTGCGCCACCTACCGCGAGGTTGTCCTCTACTGCGCCGTCCATCCGGGGTGGATTCGAAGATTTTCCGGGCTGCAACATCTTAGTTGTTGTATATGAACTCTTCTGGCTAAGCAGATGTCACTTAATAGACCGTATACTTCGGCATTGTACCTCCTCCTTCACTCGCCGTCTATGCAGACCAGATTGGACCAATCAGTCGAAGAATTTTTCTCTCAAATTAACCAAGGGCATCCTCATCCGATTTTGACAAAATCCATGCCTCTGCGCCATATAGCAGGGCTGGGATGATTAATGTCTTATACATGGTTGCCTTATTAGTTCGAGATAGGACTTTGTTACTCAAATGCCTTGTTTGCCCATAGAAATAGCGATCATGTCATTTACGGAGCTTCCTATTGAACCTAGGTAGGCAAAGTCCTTTACTACCTCAAAATTATATCTGCCTATTGTGGCGTTCTGTCTAAGAAGCTGATGTTGGGTGTCCTTTTTTGTAAGCAGCATATACGAGTATGAGTATGTATTTTGTTTTGCTTTCATTGATCGCTAAACCCATATTCGCTGCCTCGATCTCAATACTCGCAAATACACCACCACTGATAGCCCGCTGAGTTTTTCCGACTATGTCAATGTCATCGGCGAAAGCGAGTAGTTGTACAGACTTACAATACATCGTACCTCCGGTGTTGGCTTGTGAGCTTCGTACAATTCTTTCAAGTATTATGTTAAAGAGATCACATGGTAGTGCGTCACCTTGTCTAGGACCTTTCCTCACATCGAATGGTTCGGTGGTGCTTTTCCCGACTTTTATGGAGTAGTGAGAGTTCTTCATCATCATCCTGCACAAACGTACAAGCTTAACACGGATGCCGTGTCTAGACATGGCTCTATATAACTTGTCTCTATACACGCTATTATAGGCAACTTTAAAATCGATGAAGAGGTGATGCGTATCGATTTTATATTCATGGGTTTTTTTTTTCAAAATCTGTCGTAGTGTTAATATTTGGTCAATGGCCTGGAACCCCACTGATAAGGTCCTATCAGGTTATTGACGATCGGTTTGAGGCCTTCACATAATACGGCAGACAAGATTTTATATGCGATGTTGAGGAGACTTATACCCCTGTAGTTGGCGCAGTTCAGAGAGTCTCCTTTCTTAGGGATCGGGCAAACGATGCCTAGGTTCCATTCATCGGGCATTATTTTTTCCAACCAGATTTTAGAGATGATCTTGTGTATGCTCCTTACCAACTCATCTCCTCCTGCTTTGAAAAGTTCGGCGGCAAGGCCGTCGTCTCCAGCAGCTTTGTTGGATTTAAGTTTAGATATCGCTATCCTCACTTCATTCTGATCGGCTTGACGGGAATCTTGACTATCGTCGTCACTGTTGAATGGCTCATTCTGCCTGACAGCGGAATATTTGTCATCGTCGACGTTTAGCAGTCTGCAAAAGTGTTCTTTCCTCAGCATCGACTGCGATTCTACTACTATATTACAATTTTCGTCCCTGCGGGCTTCTGTTCTGGCTTTGAAACCCTGGCATGTTCTTTTAACCTTTTGGTAAAATTTTCGAACATCATTCCAGCAATAAAGTCTCAATGTCCTCGATCGAGCGCTTCTCATGTTCCTTCTTCTTCTTTCTGAGAAGTCGATGTTCCTCTTTTCTCCTCCGCTCGTAAAGCTCGCGAGTAGCTCTATTTCTTCTATGCAGCGCCGCTTTGTACGTCTCTTGTTTTGATGCATGACCTTGTCGACATTCCTCATCAAAGCAATGGTTTAGTTGTTGTGGCCGAGAGAAATACAGAACACCAAAAAGTCATCTCTGGTGGCTTTTTAGCAACTCTGCCACTGGTTTTCCATATTTGCTGCTGGCGGCGTAGGACTTGGATTGAGATTAAAAGAGACTCAATCGGCAAAGGCTTTTGCGATCTCTTACGATTGTAGCCGTTCGCCGTCAAACTTCCTCAGAGTACCTTCGTTGATTTCGCTCCGTTCTGCATATTCACATGCGTACCTTAGTTACAACTAGGTAGTGATCCGAATCCACGTTGGCTTCTCGGAAATTTCGGACACCCAGAATACTGGAAGATAGCTTCGATCGCAGTGTGATCCATTTGGTTGACGGTTTTGCGATCAAAACGTCGTGGCTAGAGCATTGCTCATACGTGTTGTCCAAGAGCTGGTAGAAGTCATCCTTCGGCGGGTCGTTCATCTTCTTGTGAGGGGCGTGAGAGCATATTAGGCTAATGGTTCCGAATTTAACCTCGATGCGGATAGCTATGCGCTCGTTCACATGCCGGAAACTTGCCTAAGTCTGCATTTAATAACAAATCCACACCCGGATGGACGCTTTCCTTGTAGAAATCGCCGTATTAGATCTCGCAGTTTTTCATCCTCGTTTTGCCCAGCCCATCCTATCGCACTTCTTGGACGGCAGTAATGTTTGCTTTGTAGCAGTCTAGGGCCTCCGCAACTTGTTCGGCTGCACGTGGTTTATAGAGGGACCTAACATTCTGCAGACACGAAGATCATTGTCCTTTTTACGTTTGTAAGAGTCGTCAACAGTAAAATCATCCGTATCTGAAGTGCCAGGCACTCAGCAGTCACCAACGTGAAGGCTGAAAGTAGGAATTGGTAAGCCTAAGCTAAGTGAAAACGCTTGTGTCTTCATATAATCGCATTCACTACCGTTTGGCCACCAACTCCATAAATGTTATCCCAGAGTCCTCCCCGTATATTGAATTCATCTATTCTACACAAAATTTTGCTCTAATTCGCGGTTCTCCATCTCTTTTGCTTTTAAAGTAAATAATGCATCAATGTCTTCATCTTCCACTCCCGCCACTGACTAAAACCTGTTTTCTTAAAGCAATTTGAATTTGTTGTGGGCTTAACATTAGCAGACCAAGCAGCAACAATTTCTCTTGCGCAATCCAGAAGCGTTATTACACATTTCTGGCTATCGTCTAGACATTTTTAATTCTTTTTCAAAATTCTGGTTCTGTAGAAATCCTTCAAATTCTGTATAATTCCCGTATCCATTGACTGTAATTTCGATGTCACATTTGGTGGAAAAAACTCAATTTTAATTAACTTTTGTTTATCAATTATTCGTTTGGGATGTGATGGGCAGTTGTCCATAAAAATCAGCACTTGTCTGCGCTGAAAAGCAAAAACACCATCCAATTTCAATAACCAGTTTTCTAAAAGATCACTGATCATCCAGTTCTCTATTTCTGTTCTTAAAAATAGTTCAAGTTGGAGATGTTCACGTTGGAATTGGGTGCAGGCTCGTTAAAAATTTGGTTCAATTTAGGGGAAAGTTCACTTTATTAAAAATCATATTGCGGAAAGTTTTTTCTTTACATTTCCTTTCAAATATACACGGGTCAAACAATTAGTTCACGTTAAGGAAAGTTCAAATTAGAGAAGTTTGACTATACACAAAATTAATTTTTTTTAAATGACTGCTATTAGCGGCTTCGTAATGATGCGCAAAATTTAAAGCATTTTCCACAAAATTTTTCAAAGTTTCTGGATGAGGCGCTCGAATTTTTGGTGTCAAAATTGGCCTTGAGCTCGGGGATTGTCACGGGCTTGCTCACATGCACGCGCTTTTTCTGCTTACCCCAAAGTAAAAAGTCGTCTGCCATCGTATCTGGCGAACGAGGTGGCGAATTAATTTAATATTTTTTTCAAAAGTATTCGCTTTCCAAGAATGTACCTTAAAATTACCATTTTGGCTCGATTAGTATGAGTAGTGCTGAAATCAAATTGCAGGTTTCTATTATTCTGGTCCTTTGTTCAGTTGTGAATCTGTCCACATGTTATTCATACAAATTAAATTAAAAAAATATATAAACGAAAGGTTATTCAATTTTTGAACACCATTGTGACTTATGGCACACCCTGTAAAATGACAGGACCGTGCGAATTCGAATTTGATTATTCCTTTTTCTATTTAGCTGCGGCCTATTTTTATACAACATATATATCGTGATTCCGTGGGCGCTGTGGCGTAAGTGGTTAGTGTGTCGGATCACTACGCTTGAGGTTCCAAGTTCGAATCCCAGAAAACAGCAAACAGTTTTTTCATGGTCCCACCTCTCGCGAGCGTCTGATAAACGTCCGAGAGTATTGTTGTCACGAAAAAGCTTCTCAAATTGCCCTTCGGGTACGGCACTAAAACTGTAGGTCCCTTCTATTCGTGTGAAAAATATAACGCACACAACATGAGTGGTTGCGGGAAGCTAGGCCCTAGCACTTAAAGAGCTGTTGCGCCAAATATTTTTTTTTATATCGTGATTCCTTAAAGGATTTGCATGCTGTATTGGTTAACCTTGAAAAGGCATTCGACAGACAACCACGAGATCTGATATGGGTGGCTCTAAGGCATCAAGGGGTTCCAGAAACTATGTACAGATGATTATGAACATGTACGAAAGAGCAAAGACAAAAGTAAGATGCCCAGCTGGAGTAACCGAAGAGTTCCCAATCAAAGTCGGGGTGCACCAGGGAAGCGTATTAGGTCCTTTGCTCTTTATTACAGTCCTTGACAATCTGCTTGAAGGTTAAGTGACGGACCCCAGTGAGTATACTACATCCCTGCAACGAGCACTTGATGTGTGGGTGAACGATTTGGAGGGAAATGGGTATCGCATTAGTTCAAAAAAGACAGAGTACTTGTGCTGCCCGTTCTCAGGTCTATTCCAGACATTTATTTAAATGGAACAGTGCTTTCCAAGTGCGAAAAGTTCAAATATCAGGGATCTATGATCAATAGCAAAGCAACCTGTGATGATGACATCAATCATCGTGTAAGCGTATAGGGTGGACGAAGTGGCGAGAAAACTCCACTATCTCCTGTGGCCCCTAAGTTGAAAGGAAGGCTCTACACCGCAGTTGTGCGTCCAGCGCTTGCATACGGTTCACAATGTTGGACGATGTACAAAAATATGAAAGTAAATTAACGGCAGCTGAGATGAAGATGCTTCGCATGACAGCAGCAGTGACAAAGCTTGATCGAATAAGAAGTTCGAAGATGCGTTAAAGCATTCACGTCAAGGAAACAACGAAACATAGAGCGCGATCGGCTCAGCTGGGAAGAGATCATTTGAACCCTGCTAAAAAGGTAATATCAATGAACGTTCCAAAGACATCGCGAGGCAGAAGAGTCGGGCCTATAAACGCCTGGATCACACAAATGCGACGACATCGGAATATCATTGGCCTCTGTAACCGAGTGATCCAAAATCGGCAGGCCTGCCGATATTTTCTGAGGTCAAATAGGCGAACCCCACAGGCGGATCAGTAGAAATGCAGTGAAGTGGGGGGGGTTATGATCTCTTGACCCGGTAGTTACACATAAAATATTAATACAATATTTACAATAGTTGACTAATTATAAGTTTTATTAATATTCAAAATAAACATATTATCATAACGTTATATATAGTATAATATAAATTTGGCGCAACAGTCTAGGTCTAGCTTCTCGCCACCACTCGTGTTGTGTGCGTAATATTTGTCGCACGAATGGAAGGAACCTACAGTTTTGTGCCGTATCCGAAGGGCATTTTTTTTGTTTTTGAGAAGCTTTCTCGTGACAACAAATACTCTCGGATGTTTGTCAAACGTTTGCAAGAGTTGGGACCGTGGAAAAAACTTTTTGGAGTTTTCTGGAATTCGAGTATGAAACCTCACGCCCAGTGGTCCGACACACTTACCACTGCGCCGCAGCGCCCATCGCGTTACATAATGAACTAAGCTAATTCAAAACCCTGTGTAGTAAAAATTGTGCGATCTACTCATATTAGTTGAATAATAAGGTATTCTAAAATTCAGTTTGGTTCTTAAGTTATATGTAAGTCTGTACGTCGGCAACATAAACTAATCGGCCAACTAAGCCGACAAAATCTGATAAGTTTTGAAACAGCACACCGATTGTGAAATTGTTTTCATGCCAGAGAATTAAAATAAGTGCTAAAACACGCACTTTGAAATGCTTTAGTGCAGAGCAGAACAAAGTGAAGTTGTTCTCGTCGGACCAAATGTCTCCAATCCTCTGCTATCCAAGACTTTTTTCCTTTTCGGAGACTGTGGTGGTTTTTTTAGTAGGTCTTCTTCCATATCCACCCTTTCGCAACCAGCCTCTAATGGTTTCCGCACTAAGCTAAATGCCATTAAACAGTGAAACTTCAGACCGAATCTAGATAGCGCTTATGAACCGGTCTGTCACTAAATTTAATTTTTTTGGAAAACATCGGTTCCTTATGTTGCCGTATTAAAAAAGGACATAAACTGATCTACTCATGTTTGAGGGTGCTGCAGTTTCTATTGACCACTACTGTAGATAGTAAATCGCCAAGGACTTTGAAAAAGCATTGAATAAAGAGAAGAAACCATTTTACGTTTGAAATCCACCACAGCTGCTGGGGTCCAATTAAAACCAAAATCATATGTCCCCGAGTCCAAATGAAGACGAACATTTTACAAAAAAAGCATTACATGTTCCGTGTTGAAAACGTTATCATGAATGATAGCGATAAGCTTTACAAAGTTAACAGTATTTTGAAATCTGTAAAAATAGAACTCAACTCAACTCAACTGTTATTATTCATAACTCAATAATAACTGTATTTTCAAAGCTACACATACGATTGCAACAGATACTCCTTTTTATGGTAGTACAATACTATATCATTATTAGAAATTAGATGAATTTCATTTCGTTATTTCATTATGTATCTATAGTCAAATAAAAATTTATTACGTTCTCGGGAATATTGAAGAGATTGCTGCTACAAACGTATATACATAGTCTCCATACAAGATTCAGTAAATATGACAACTTGATTCCATTTTTAATACAACTGCTACTACTTCCGCTACAGCTACACCATTGTGTTAAGGCAGTTATCGCAGCTAGGTAATCAATAACCACCAACTATCTAACACGCCACTGACACGCATGTAATTTCTAATCATTTTTCTAATAGGAAATTAAATTGTTGAAAATGGTAGTAGATTAATGATAAATAAAACATCTCCGAAATAATGTGAACACCTATTTTGTCTAAATTTTGATTAAATTCTGTTTAATAGTTTAGGTCTCCACTACATACTTACTTAAGTGGCGCTACAACAGTTCGGCGCTAACCAACAAGCTTTTCCATTTAGCTCGGTCTTTGGGTAATTGCCTCCAGTTGCGCACTCCAAGTTGATTGAGGTTCCCTTGAACTTGTGTGCTCCACCTATGGCATGAAGGTCCTCTACTGCGTCATCCCTCTGGCTTAGATTCGAAGACTCTGGGCCAGAGCGTTGGTTTCCATTTGCTCTACATGTCCCAGCCATCTCAAACGTCCAATACGCAGTTTTTGACAAGGTCGATGTCGCTGTACAACTCGTCACTGAATCTTTTCCTCAAAAGCCCGTCAACGCAAATGGGACCGAATATCTCTAGAAGAATTCTCTCAAAGCGACCAAAGATATCTTCATGAAGCTGAAGCTCTTACTATCTCGAAGTTGTAGCTGCCTGCTATGACGTTCTATCTAATTCCCTTCTTGCTGACAGCATATACTTGATTTTGCCCAGATTTACCTCTAACCCCATTTTAGCCGCTTCTCCTTCAACGCACCGGTGAAAGCCCACTGAGTTCTTCCAATTATGTCGATATCGTCAGCTTATGCACGAAGTTGTATAGACTTTTGATAGATTTAAGTTTCGCACAATCCGTTCAAGTGCAATATCACATGACAGCCCGTCACCGCGGAATTTATCCGCAGGAAATGAAAGAGATGATTAAGGAGAAGAGAAAAGCACGTAAAAGATGGCAACAAACTCGGGCTCCGCAACATAAAGCACATCTTAACCGTTTGTGCAACTCACTAAAACGATCTATTAAAGACCTTAAGAATAATGAAATACAAACTTACCTAGAAAGCTTAACGGCAGAAAAAGATTCTAATTACTCGCTTTGGAAGGCTATAAAAGGTATTAAAAAACCTCAAATTCAAGCCGCGCCAATTAGGAAAAATCAAGACGAATGGGCCAGGCATGATAAAGAGAAAGCGCAATTTTTCGCCGCCCACCTGGAAGAAACTTTCAAACCGTTTGATGGACAAGCTCTTATTGAAAATATAAATACGTCGTATATAGACAATAGCGTAATAAGAAATGCAACGCTTACCGAACTTAAGGAAGAAATAAAGAAACTTAAACCTAAGAAAGCTCCTGGATACGACCTAATTACGGGAGAGGTTCTTAAAGCACTACCAAGAAAAGCTCTAATTAAGCTTCTGTTCATTATAAACGCCGCGATTAGACTAGAATATGTTCCCAGTCAATGGAAAGTCGCCGAAGTTATAATGGTCCTTAAGCCTGGAAAACCGACGAATGAAAAAACCTCTTATAGACCGATTTCGCTTCTTCCAATTATATCCAAAGTGTTCGAGAGAATATTGGTTAGGCGAATACAGCCGGTTATAGAAGAAGGGCATCTCATCCCTGATCATCAATTCGGATTTAGAAGTAAGCATTCTACAGTTGAACAAGTACATCGAATAACACATGTAATCGAAAAATCACTTGAAGAAAAAAAGATTTGTTCAAGCGTATTCCTTGACGTTTCTCAAGCCTTTGACAAGGTCTGGCACGAAGGCTTAAAGTTTAAATTACGACAAGTTCTGCCAGAGCACCTATATAATATTTTGAAGAACTACCTTACGAATAGGCTATTCCGCGTCAAATGTGGTAACGAATATTCAGATTTTAAGGAAATAATGGCTGGGGTGCCGCAAGGAAGCGTTCTTGGTCCAGTCGTATCTATCTATTAGACACTCGTGACATACCGCAAGTAGAAGGCACTGAGCTAGCTACATTTGCCGACGACACTGCTATCTTGACAGTAGGTAAAACGGTCGAAGATACTACAGAAAAACTGCAAGAAGCTTTGAATAGAGTAAATGAATGGACAAAGATTTGGCGAATCGCACTCAACGAGACCAAATCTGTTCATGTAAATTTTACTTATAAGAAAATAAATAATTTGCCGATCTTTTCAAACTCGGTTCAAATCCCGTTTGCAAACGAGGCTAAGTATCTTGGAATGACACTTGATGCAAAGCTGAAATGGAAAACGCACGTTAAGAAAAAACGCAAAGAACTAGATAACAAATATCGGGAAATGTATTGGTTACTTGGAAAATATTCCAAGCTTAATATATAAAACAAACTGCTTTTATATAAGCAAGTGCTAAAGCCTGTATGGACATATGGTATACAACTCTGGGGTTGTACCAAAATAAGTAATATTAAAATTTTACAAACTTTTGAAAACAAAGTGCTAAGAGGTATTGTAAATGCGCCATGGTATATCAGAAATAGCGATATCCACAGAGATCTTGGCATTAAAACAATCGAAGACGAAATTCAAACCTACGCGAGAAAGCATAGAAGTCGACTAGAAAGTCACGTAAATATTACAGTCCTCCAACTTTTGGAAGAAAGAAATTTACTGCGCCGTCTACAAAGAACCAAACCTTTAGACCTAGCGCGATAAGTAACCGCGTCTAAACTGCGGAGCTGGCAGGAACTTCTAATGGGAAGGCACCTGCAAAACGTCATTATTTCGCGAAACGAAAACTACTTGATAAGTCGAATACTTAGTTGTAGTAAAAATAAAAACAAGTCTGTTTTGAAGGGAGGTTTTTTAGTGGGTAAGAATCCCACACTACTATGAGCACGCGCTGTCGATCCTCATAGTGTCTTGTTGAAGATTTTCACCTACCCTCGGAAAAAAAAAAAAAAAAAAAAAAAAAGCGCGTCACCTTGTCTAAAACCTGTTTTGACATCAAAGGTCTCGGTGAGGCCATTACCGACCTTGATGGAGCAGCGAGCGATCTCCATCCTCATCCTGCACAGACGCACAAGTATGGCAGCGATGCCAAAACTAGACTTGGCTCTACATGACTCCTCTTTATCGATGCTGTCATAGGCGGTTTTAAAATCGAGAAGGAGATGGTGAATATCGATTTGGAATTCTTGAGTTTTCTCCAGCATCTGCCGAAGTGTGAAGTTTTGATCGAATTTGAACTTTCTTGGCCTGAAACCGCACTGATAGGGCTCAATCAGGCTGTTGATGAACGTTTTCAGACGTTCACACAATGTCGCAGAAAAGATCTTGTATCCAATGTTGAGGAGACTTATGCCTCTATGATTGGCGCAGTTGAGGTGGCCTCCTTTCTTGTGGATCGGACAAAAGACGCTGAGATTCATCAAACATATACTCTACTGCCTTGAGAAGTTCGGCCGGTAAGCCGTCAGGTCCAGCAGCCTTGTTGGATTTTAGTTTGGATATTGCTATCCTCACTTCACTTTGATCAGGTGAATGGAAATTTTGACTACGATCGTCTATGTTGAATGGTTCATTCTGCCTGCAGAAGTGGTTTTTCCCTATTCTCAGCGTCGGTTGTGATTCTACTACGCGGATTTCTTCTTCATCTCTACAGATTTTTGTACGGGTTTTTTTATTTTTTTTTTTTTTTATACTTTCTTTTTATCTTTTGGTAAAACTTACGTACAATGTGCCTGAAGCTCCCAAGATCCTCGATCGCGCGCATCTCATGCTCTTTCATCGTTCTTTGGGAGCTGATGGTCTCCCTAACTCTTTTGCTCGTAGAGCTCACGAGCAGTTCTCGTCTTCCTTTGCAGCGTCGCTTTATATGACTCTGATTTTGCTGCATTTACTCGCGGGCATTCTACGTCAAACCATGGGTTCCGAGATCTTGGTCGGGCGAAAGCTAGCACATCAGTTGCGACGTTTCTGATGGCGTATTGGCAGCGTTGCCGCTGGTCTTCGTCACTTGATGCTGGCGACATAGGAGTCATTGAGAGAATTCGGGATACGCCTTCGGCAAAGACTGACTTTCTTGCGATTGTAGCTTTACACGTCGTAAATTTTCTTACAATGATTCTTCTTTGTTGTGTCGTTTTGGATATCCGCATTTGTATCTTGGCTACAACAAGGTAATGATCCGAGTCTATGTTGGCGGCTGGGAAGATTCAGGCATCCATAATACTGGATGTATGGTATGTCTTGCGTCGATCACAATATGATCAATTTGGTTGATCATTACATGATCATTGGACCGCCATATCTGTTTGTGAATATTGAGATGAGGAAACCAAGAGCGAAATTAATAAGCCTTAGTCTGTTGCAGACGTGGTGCCGTGTAGGCAATGTTTACTGACTGCCTTGCCAAAGACATCCTCCTTTTGACCATTACAAAAGAAAACTTTGGTTGTTAATGCAAAATTAGCATTACCTGGCTCAACTTGAAACATCCAGTTGTCTATAATATCTTAACTCAAGACAGCTCCAAATATTCGGTCGACCAACGTGTTGGTTCCTTGTTGTCTCAAGTTTTTAGTTTTTGTATTATTATATGGTAAACAACTTCAGTGTTTATTGAAGAAAACTACTAAAGGTGGATATATAATATGGGATTAGATAGGTGAGAAAAGTTAAGTTTCGTGATACAATAACGATAAAATAAGTTTTATTGTCTCAGATGAGTTGACTTATTGACAACACGACTTAGTTGAGTTGTGTTTTATAATAGATGGGTTAGAGTCTGACAAACATACAGAGTTTATAACATACATTACTTGGAGTACCATATCAAAACCACTTCTTTAAATTATCAGGAGTTTAGTTCTACATTTAGAATCATAGTAAACAAAAGCTTGTGTTTGATTACAGCAACTTTATCCTGATCGATTTGAACTTTAGAGAATCTTAATCTGTCTATTTTTGTTTCATTCATTTTTCTTCTTGTACCGTATAGTGATCAGATTCATGAACAAACTCTATCTTGATAGGTCTGCAGTATCTAGTAGATGATGGTCGTGGATAATGCCATATTATTTTCATATCATCTGAATTCAGTTGGCCACAACAAGCTGTATTGGGACAAAGGGCGTAAGAAAATGCTGAAATTGTTCAGAGTCTTACTTTCAAAGCTTTGCTTAGGTATATTGACTTTGATCAGAGCCATCAAAGCCCCATTTGGAAACAAGGCTTAAGCTTTTCATTTGATCAAATGTTGAAGATTTTAAGACCTCTTTTTGAACTTTAAACAATCATTCTACTGTGTGATCTAATAACGCCTGAAGGTCTATCTCAGCCAAAGTCGGAGCTATAAAAGATCTGTTTGGATAGCAATTTAACTTTGCAGCTTGCACCACTTTGTAGGATGTACATTTTTCTTTGT
Source organism: Brachypalpus laphriformis (assembly GCA_945910035.1). Lineage (NCBI taxonomy): Eukaryota > Metazoa > Arthropoda > Insecta > Diptera > Syrphidae > Brachypalpus > Brachypalpus laphriformis. The sequence continues at coordinate 93,255,123 of OX246754.1, forward strand.
CTATTGATCTTATAATATTACAATATACTGGTGAGTGGTAAGCTTGGCTTCTAATAGAACTGACAAGGCTTCTTCTGCAGAAAGTAGAGAATTGGAATGGCTTTGCATTTTAATTGCCTTTCTATAGCGATTGCCTCTTTGCGGTAAAGAAAAAGTAACTTCTTTTATGATTTTGGAAGCTTCTATCTGTCCAGATGAACATAAGCTTATTTGAGTAGCATAGGCCAATTTCTGAAGACTTAAACTTGATCTTATTTCCTCAGTTTTGCGACGTTTGGATCGTTCGGAACTGTCTGTGAACTCCGAAGAAGGACGACCAACTTTTTTAGAGTGAGATTGAAGTTTTAAGCCATTCGCTATGCCTTAGGACAAATCTAGCAGTTGTTCATTTTGTTTTAAAATCAGAAATGAAATGCGACAATCTATGTCCTAGAATGCTAATAGACTCTTCAGGACAATTGGTGGCCTTAATCTAATTATTTTTCAAATAATCAATCTGTTCTTAAATTTTTTTTCGATTCTGATTGTTTCATTACGTCTAACAATTTTTGCCTTGTAAAGAACAAATCGTTATGGCCCGACCCTAGAATAATAAAAAAAAACAAACGAATTGAAATTTCCTTTTTTTGGTCTAAACTTGGCAACACTTTTTTGTAAAAAAAAAATATGTGCAAACATGGAAAGGATTTTTCTTTGAATCTGAAATGTCACATATGTACCGCAGATGACAATTAGGGCGTTTCGGTGAGAATTATGCAAAGCAAAGTGAAAGCTTCCCCACAAAACGGTTCCAAGTCAATCTGGTTTAAAACTTTTTTATTGTTTGAAGATTGGTGATTGAATTGAAATTGAATTGAAAATGAGTATGAAAAAGTTGTGCTTAAATGTGTGAAATACTACTGAATCATTCCAGTTGAATGAAAAAGCTCTTCCCATCCATCCCAACTCATTTTCGACTGAGAAAAAAAGTTAAAGTGGTGGTCACTTTGTGTTCTTGTACTCCGTATTAAATCTTACTTCACTGAGAAGCGACGTTTCACCACAACGCACCAAATGTAAGAACTTAAGGCCGGAGAGGCCCGGAAGACAACTTTAAGTCCAATGTTTTTTTTTTTCATATCAACCACATGATTTGAACACACTTTTAAAAAGTGTAAAAACCTTTTAAAAAAATGTCACCAAAAAATAATTATTTATAAGAAATAGAAGGAAATACCTCCTGGAATTACATCCATTGCCGAAAAATAATTTAAAAAATGTTATCTTGAAGTACTGAGCTATTGAAACGCAACTTATTTCGCGAACGCTTTAAACTTTTAAACAAGTTGTGTTTAATAACTAAAATTTGGCCAGACGTACTGAGTAGGCAAGTCATTATTTTGGAATAACGGGATTGGTAAACAATGCTCAAACATGTCTTTTGTGGCAAAAGAGCGTTCAGGGCATTTAAAAAAAAAAAGACTTTGGCCAACTTTTAGTTGTTCCTGCCTCACTGTGAAACGTGTCATGGTGTTGTGAAAATGTTGGCAATGTGTTCCTTAACATTATTTTGTTTGAATTTGTACTTTCACTTGTAACTATACGTATAGGGCAAATATTGTAATCATAATAAAGTGCCCAAGTGAGTTCCACCCATGCACTTACACCTTTATATTAACTGCAATTTATTCAGATTTAAATTAAAATTAAATTTTTTTTTTATTTGCTAAACAATTTTTTACGCGGCGGCCGGCGGCTGGCGGCGGTAAGATTATTTTAACGCGACGTTCTAACTGCCGCGTTAGAGACGTCAAACAGATAGCTGTCCGCACTGTGTATAAATATTGGAGTCTTGTTTTTCTTTTTCCCACGAAATGTCAAGCAGCTCGGATGAAGAATTATTAATTTTATTTGCCATGCTACGTAATTCCCGAGAAAGGAAAATAATTTGGGTGCACGACGTTAACAAAAAGAGAAATGAAGTTGGAGAATACCACCGGTTGTGTCTATAGCTGGAATCAGACGAAAAAAACTTTTTTTTTCTATTTCCGCATGTCTCAAAATTGTTTTTGCTTCGCCCTAAAATTGAAAAAAAAAAAAAAAACAAACAGGCGTAAAACGAAATTGAAATAGTAACAAGATTTGCACCTTCTGGGCTCTATACCTACCTACCTCTATACCATGGACTGCTGTTTGGTTTCCGGGTCGTACTTGTAAAACCAAGATTCACCACCTGTAACAATCTTATTGAAGCAGCTTGACTCTCCATTTTCAAACTTATCCAGGAAATATTGAGTAAAACGAACACGAGCCTCTTTTTGCTCTCCATTCACAATTTTTGGAACCCATCGAGCTGACTTCTTCGAATATTTCAGATAATAATTTTAAATTCGTGACATAGCCATGGGATCCAAGCCCAGTTCATCCGCTATCATCTCCTGTGTCATCCTGGCATCTTCGTCAATTTTAGACTTCACCAAGGCCACATTTGTATCGTCGGTCGAGGATTGGGCCGACCTTCACGAGATTCGTCCTCCACAGAAAAATGGCCAGTCTGGAATCTTCCAAACCACTTTGAAATAGTAACAAGAGATGGTGCATTTATTCCGTATGCATTTTGGCATTCATGCAGAATCTTGACTGGCGTGAGTTGACGTCGCAATCCGAAGAGAATGACAAAACGAATTTCTTCCTGTGTTGGCGGTGGAACTTCAACCGAGTTAACGCCACTAATTTTTCTCTTTCTCGTCTCCATTTTTACTTATTGTTCTGAAATTTGGAAATAAATATTGTTAGATTATAAGCTACAGAAATGCATCCTTTTTTTTTTTTTTTTTTTTTCAAAAACTACTAAATTGACACCAACTAAGCGAACTTTTATTAGTCCCTCCGTATAGCATCTTTAGATATTATAGTATATATTTTGAGCCAAATCGACTCAGACAAAAATTCGACGTATCCAACTTTCAAAAAGCGGTCATTAACTAAAGTGCATTTTCTGGCAAAACTTACTATGCTCAAAGTAATCTGAATATGAAATTTAAACAAAATTTCTTTGCAAAAACCTAAGTAGCTGAACGGATTTACTTTATACATATAGTACATATTTGGCGAGTGTGGGATTATACGTCGAGGAGAAATCGGAATTGTCGTTCTAACCCCAAAATTAACCATATTTTACTAAGGCAATTGAACGGTACTAGTATTGCGTGTGGTCGAAGTTCGACCGAGTGGAAATAAACGAACAGCGAGAGAACAACGCTGTTTATTTGTAATATTCTCCCCTGCAGGGAAGGCAAAGAGATCCAAGCTCATACAGCCATGAACGTGATCAAAATGCTTTCATTTAATTGGTTAAAGCGTTTTGTATGGGGAAATCATGTGTGTATTTTCACTTTATTTTGCCTGACATAAGGGCAACGTACTCGTACGCACGTGATTTTTTTTTTCTGCACATCTATGGCACAGTACCTTTCGAATGATATAAATTTTATTCCCCTCCTTTTATAATAAATACAAAGAAAAAAACGTACGATAAATTTCGTGTTCACATACGAGTATTAATAAGTATAATATTTTTTTGTAAAATTTCATATTGGGCTAGTTTGAACATACGAGTAGGTATGCACTTATACTTTTAAATGGCATACAAGGGTTAATATTTTCTTTATTAATCGGCTGTAGAAATTACCAATGACGGGAAGGTACATATTTTTAAGAGAAGCACTATGCGATTTGCTTGAAGAAGAAAACATCTGGCATTACGTCGGAAAATGCCAAATTTTAGAGTTCATAATGTCCGAAATTTCTCGGAAAGCATTTTATGGAGGAAGATGAAGTTACAGCCCTATTCAACGGAGGTGATGCAGCAATTGGGGAACCTAATTCATCTTGTCAACGAATTCAATTCTTAAATTTATATACAGGGTGATTTAAGCCAGTACTAACTTTGATTTTGAACAAAACACATAAAATTTCATTAAATAGCCATTTATTTGTGTTCACAATCTACATTCTGCAATTCATTTTTAAACACAACTTCGGGCATATGCCCACCACGGTTGAATCTAATGAATGTCATCCGAGAGACAAAGTTTTCGATCACTTTTTCAAGCATTTGTGGCCGTATGTCTTCAATAACACGAATAATGTTGGCTTCCAATGCGTTGTTGATTTTGGACCCATTCTCCGAAATTTCGACGCAAACGGTGGTCATTCGGGTTCAATTCTTGCACGAGCTGGATCTTGTAAGCCTTCAAACTAAGATCTTTACGTAAAATTGTCTATAAAGTGAACGGAAAAAGACCAAGCTGTTGTGAACGACGTCGAATCGATAAATTTGGATCTACTTCAACGCTCTACTGAACGGATGCAATATTCTCTTCAGTACTCTTCTTATGCGTCTCGGTGCCACTATATCTTGGAAAAAAAAAATTTTGTGCGAAAACGGTCAGCAATACGGCGAATAGCGGTCTCAGATGGTCGATTATGTCGAATGTAATATGGCGCAAGTGCTCTACAAGTTAGGCGTACAGAACCATAATTTTGGAACCAAATTTCTAAAATTTGGTAACGTTGTTGAATCGTGTATGTCATCACGATAAAATTGCAAAGACTACTGAAGAAAAATAATAACACTGACAGTTTGCAATCTGACAATTGGTTCCACAGATATAACTGAAATTAATACTGGCTTAAAAAAACACCCTCTATAATTTCTCGGGAAAGGTGATCCTATAACGCTGGGCCAACGCCCCGAAATGCCTGCACATGTGTGTTGATTCTCTGTTGTTGCAGATTATAGTTTTCTGGAAATATTTCACTTGGGAGTGAGTTCCAAATATTGCCTGCCCTGTTACAAAATGTATTTTGGTAAAACTTGCTGTCAAGTGGATTTACAAGTATGTATATAGTGTTTTGGGGCCGAGCTCAAACATGAGGGCAGTGCTCAAGTCCCGGTCTTACTTATGCCTTATACTCGTATAAAAGAATAAGTTCCGGCGGTGTAAAATTCTTTGTTCTGAAAAAATAATTCTGCTTCCTTGAAGCTGATTTTGTGATGTTGGATATATATATTCATGCCATGTTACTGCAGAGTTTGTTGCATCACCCAGTGAATGCATGGTCTCCTTGAGATCGATTATGTGGTTATTTATTTGAAGCTGGGGAACGGTTGATGCAGTCTTTCTTGAAAAGGTGGTCGATTTTATTTTCTTCGTGTTGAACTCCACAAGGTTTGCTTTTCCCCATTGCAAGATTTTCTGCAGATCTTCGTTAATTGTGAGGATTTGTTCGCATCTCTGACAGTGTGAGGTACTGGCACTCATGGGCATATTGTTTGAGCAAGATGCTAGTAGAGTGCTGTCATCGGCGAAACTAAAAATCGTATTATTTGTTGATTGTAGTAAATCATTAATGGGGAGTAAAAATAATGTTGGGGGAAGAATGGACCTTGAGGTACCAGCACATGTGGCGGAAGACACACCATCGACAACAACCTGAATCGATCTATCCAGAAGAAAATGTTCCATCCATCCGTAGAGTTATTTTGGTAGTAGGAAGCTAGTTTCCTTAGTAAATCACTATGGTAGACTTAATCATTTGAGATGTCTAGTGCAACCGCTCTTGATTCGCCATGTTGTTCAGTAGCTGAGGTCCATAGATGGATTACGTAACTCGGCAAGTCTCTTGTTGAACAACATCTTCGAAAAGCATACTGCCGGCCACTTATTAGTCCATAAGCCTCTACATATTTGATAATATCGGAGTTTATTGGATTTTACCATAACTTCAGAAAGCATAGGATAGCAGGGTCTTAGGACGGTAATTTTGTGGCAGTCGCTTCTTTCCTTTTTTTGGAATCGGTTGGATACGGGTGGTTTTTCAACAAAATTCAACAAAATGGGAAAGTTTTCTGTAAGTAAGTAAAGAGAAAAGTTTGCAAAGATGCACGGTGCACCGGACTACGGCTGGTATTCCCCCTGGCCCAGTGGGGCTTTTTTGTAGTCCAGGTTTTTAACGATGCGCCAAATCACACCTCACCTCAGCATTGATGTCTGTACAGCCGGTATAATTGGTAAATGTACTTGCGTCGGACCTAGTGTCGAATTGCCTGAAAAGGTATTTGCAAAATATCCTTGGTCGCTTCGAGAGAAAAATTCTTCGTAAGATTTTCGGTCCCGTTTGCGTTGATGGGTTTTGGAGGAGAAGATTCAATCACGAACTATACGAGCTGTACAGCGACATCGACCTAGTCAAAAAACTGCGTATTGGACGTCTGAGATGGCTAGGACATGTAGAGCGAATGGACACCAACGCTCCGGCCCGCAGAGTCTTCGAATCTAATCCCGAGGGACGACGCAGTAGAGGGAATCATCGCCGTAGGTGGCGCGCACAAGTTCAAGGGGGCCTCGACCAACTTGGAGTGCGCAACTGGAGGCAATTAGCTAAATGGAGAGGCTTATTGTTTGAGGCCCAGGTTCACCCCGAACTGTAGCGCCACCTAAGTAAGTAGTAGTAAGTAAGTATTTGCAAAGAGATCAGCTTTGGGTGCTGTGGCTAGTGATCCGTCCTCTTTTACTAAAGGAGGGAAGGAAGAAAAACAGAAGTTGTTGCTAGTCACGTTTGCCATTAACCAGAATTGGTGTGGTCCACTCGGACATTGGACAAGTTTTATAATGTTTTCACTTTGCTGTCTCAATCGTTAGATTACATCTGGTTCATAAACTCACGAAGTTAGCTCTCCTCTATTCTGTTGGGTTGGATTGCCACTGAAGTTCTGTTTTTTGAGGCAAACAGCTTGCTCACAGTCTCTGTTAAACCGTGGTTTGCTAGGGGCTCATGTTTCAGTATTTAGCTCCATTCCGAGAAGAATCGACATCGGTACTTTTAAAACATATGTCTGTCGATGGAATAGACGCATAGGAGTCTCGTACGAGGGCAAGGTGAAAAGTTCTCGGCCTGATAATGAAAGACTGCGATTTTCAGCTAAAAAATGATTTTATTTGTCTACATAAACTCCCTTGACTTCAACACACTTAGTCCAGCGTTTCTCCAACATCAGTATTCCTTCTCGGAAGTGAGAGTCTGGAAGGCTGTGAAAATATTCATCTACGGCCCTCTTAACTTCTGCATTGGATGCGAAGCGCTTCCCAGAAACAAATTTCTTCAAGTTTGGGAACAGATGGAAGTCTGAGGGTGCCAAATTAGGTGAATAGGGGCATCGCCGAGCAAATCGTACTCCAAATCCCGCAGTTTTCCCATCGCCAACGCACACTTGTGTACAGGTGCATTGTCCTGATGAAAGATAATTTTTTTCTTCTTCAATCCAGGCCTCTTCTCGCGAATTTTGGCATCCAGCTGGTCAAGAAGGTTGGAGTAATATTCGCCTGTAATTGGTCTGCCTTTCTCAAGGTAATCAATTAACAGGATCCCTTTCGCATCCCAAAACACACTGGCCATGACCTTTCCGGCAGATGCGATCGACTTTACTTTCTTTGGCGCTGAACCACCGGCTTCCACCCACTGCTTCGACTGCTGTTTCGTTTCTGACGTGTACTAGTGGACCCATGTCTCATCCATGGTGACTAATCGCCGCACAAAATCGGTGGGATCCCTATTGAATCGATCCAAAGATTGCCACGAAAATCGTTTGTGCATTTGCTTTTGACCGGCATTCAGCAAATGCCGCACCCATCTTGCGCAGAGCTTCGCATCCCTAAGTTTTTGTGCAAGATGTTTCGCACCCTCTCTTCCGATATACACACAGCCTCAGCTATCTCACTCACCTTCACTCGCCTATCGTCCAACACGATATCATGCACTTTTCGATGGTTTCGGGTGTGGTAGCGGTTTTTGGCCGTCCTTCACGTGGGTCATCTTCGAGGGACATGCGACCATGTTTAAATTCAGCTGCCCACATTTTAATGTTTGACATGGAAGGAGCAGAGTCTCCGTAAACTTTTGTCAACTTTGGACGAATTTCCTTAGGGGTTAACCCATCCAAAACGAAGAATTTTATGACCGAGCGATATTCAAGTTTATCAATTTTCACGAAAAACACGCAAGACGTCTACTGCAAAATTGCGTGTAAACAAACTACTTGAGAGAACAAGTTGAAACTTGTCATACGAACTAATGAGAAGTGCACCCAGGCAGGAAACATACATTTTTGCTGATTGGAACGTTGCCTCTGCGTCAGGCCGAGAACTTTTCACCTTGCCCTCGTAGCTCATCCCTTTTAGACATCTTATAATTCCGAATCATTCGATGGTGATCCTGTTGCCCTATTATTGGAGTAGGTAGCAAGTGAGCCGATATGCGGGCATGGTCCGAGTTTCCTGAATGTACAGCCCGTTTGACAAGAGCGTGTACAGCAAAACTTTTTCTTAGCAGCCGTTAGACGGACTGATGAATGGTTGAGAAGTAGCAGGTAGCTGGCCCATTCCCCTGAGATGCTTTGTGTATAGAGTCTTAAGTATCGTTCAACGAAAAAGGAAGACAGGATGATTTTACGGGTTCATTACGTCTATCATTACGTCGTGGGCAAGCGGTTTTACTTAAAAAGGGTCTTAATGTGTCATGTGATACTATAAGAAGATGTTTGCTGGCTTATAATGTTAAATTTCGTAGCACAATAAAGAAACCGATATTGTCCGAAAACCACGTTAAAAAGAGACTCACGGAAGAAAATTTCGACCGCGATTGGAACATCGTAATTTTTTCAGACGAAGCTTCTTTTTGGGCACGTTCTTCTTTCACTCATACCTGGTGTACACACAGGCTTTGAGGAAAGAAGATTAAGACTCTCAAACAATTAGTTCGTCAAATTCGAATTATATTGAGGTCTTTATCTCTGGATTATGCAATTAAATTAGTAGAAAGCATGCCTCGGAGACTCCAGTCAATTATTGATAATGGAGGCGACTGGGCAAGTCGAGTAGTCGAGTCAGGTTTGAGTCCAGATTTCGATCTGAGTATTTCTACACACCGAGTCGAATGGTCCAAAAGTCCAAATGTGGTCGATCTGACAGATGAGTATAGCAGACACACTGGTTTTGATTGTGTTAGTGTTCTGTTTAGTTCTATTATAATATATATTTATATAATATATTTTTTGGATTTAATAAATATGAAATAACTGAACAGACAACCTTACCTGCAGCTAACCATGAACTCAATCAAGACAAAGCGATTTCCCACCCTGAACAAAAAACAAGAAAGAGATCTCACACACAGAGACAACATGTCAGTTCACCCACTCGACCCAGGTATACATGTATTTTTCGGACTCGACCCAGCTCTGTTAGCTGAGTCGAGTCGACTCGAACCCATTTGGACTCGAAAAGCGTTTATATGTATTTGGAACCGGTTCGGAACCAGTTCCGACTCTGCATATAAACGGGGTAATAATAGTCTACATCATATATATTGTGTGTATCTTTTTTTTTTTTGATTTGTTTTATCCCAAATCATTTCCGAGTTACGCGCTCTTGCCAAACGGACTGTACACCTATTTTTATGACATACATAATTGTCCGGCTCTGTGGAAAGAAAAAAATCTAATATATTTTCGAACTTATTGTACTTACTTACTTAGGTGGGGCTACAGTTCGGGGTGAACCTGGGCCTCAACCAACAAGCCTCTCCATTTAGCTCGGACCGAATATCTTACAAAGAATTTTTTTTTCTCGCGAAGCGAACAAGGATATCTTTATCCTCTTTTAATAAAGTCCATGTTTCAGCGCCGTAAAGCAGGACTGGGATGATCAAGGTCTTATATAGAGTCTCCTTAGTTGTTCGAGATAGGGCTTTACTGTTGAATTGCCTTATAAGCCCCAAAAAAACAGCGATTGGCAAGAGTTATTCTTCGATTGATTTCTGCGCTGATCTTGTTTGTAGAATTTATAGCAGAGCCAAGGTAGACAAAGTCCCTTACTACCGCGAAGTTATAGCTGCCCACTGTGACGTTTTGTCCAATTCGTCGGTGTTGGCGTTCCCTTCTTGTTGACAGCATATACTTGGTTTTGCCCTCGTTTATCGCTAAACCCATTTTGGGCGCTTCCGCCTCAATGGTTGCAAACGCACCGGTGACCGGCCGCTGAGTTCTTCCAATAATGTCAATTTCGTCGGCGTATGCAAGCAGTTGTACAGACTTGTGATAGATTGTGCCTCCGGTGTTGGCTTGTGAGTTCCGCACAATCTATATTTTCGAAGTCAGTTGGGTTATCTGGAACCCGATGCCAGCTGAGTAAAATTACGGTGAATAAAGTTTCGGCGTCCGTTGAATCCAATCGACTTTTTGAAAAGATGTTGGAATAATTTGGCTAGCTGGTCATCATTTGGAGACCAGTAAAGGCAGCACACAAACTTGCTGCAATCGGGTGTGCCAAGTTTTACCCATATAACATCGAGAGCATCAGGCTCCACTGAATTCTTCCTCTGACCAGCCAAGTCTGACCGATCAAACAGACTCCACCTTTAAAGATAAGCTAAAAGTGCAATTCGTAGCCGGGGCAACGGAGATATGTTGAATCAGTTTAAGAGTTAATTTGGATCTCGGTTAAGACTAGCAACTTCGGTTTCTATCCCTAAAAGTGCTGATGGACTCAGCTCACGTTCACGTTCATGTTACAATTTACCAATCTCTATTAAATGGAAAACATTTGTTGTGTTGTAATGTATTGCATTATTTCTTTTATTGAAAATAAACAGAACAACTTGTTACGAGGGGTGATTGATAAGTACCCGTGTTTGAAGACACATAACGGCACTGATGGAAAATCTATGTCATTGCTGAGTGTCATCTGTCAAACAACGACTGTCAAAATTTCAGATAAATTCATTGATTAATTTTGTTGTAGTAGCTGTTGGAAGTGAGCAAGTAAGAGCAAGCAAAGAAAAAAGTTCTGTTTCATCACGACAATGCACCGGTTCACTCGTGTCACGTGGCGGCGGCAAAATTGATGGAATTAGGCTACGAATTACTGCCGCATCCACCGTATTCTCCAGATTTGACCCCATGTGATTTTTTTTTTGTTTCCAAATATGAAAAAAATGGCTTGGCGGAAAGAGATTCGCAACAAACGAGGAGGTCATTGCCGAAACTGAGGCATATTTTGCAGGGTTCGACAAAACCTATTTTTCGGAGGGCTTAAAAAAGTTGGAATATCGTTGGGCTAAGTGTGTCGATGTAAAAAGAGACTGTCGAAAAACAAAATAAAATTGTTTAAAAAAAAATGTTTTTTCTTGCCTAACACACGTACTTATCAATCACCAACATATAAATTTTTGAGGTCAAATGCAATTTGTAGTTTTGGACCTAAATATTGTATATACATAGTACATACCTCATAAAACTGCCTACCCTATGTATTATGTTTTCTAACCTAATCCACCATAATATATGTATATACAACAAAAACGTTTTTCATTGCAAAAAAAAAAATATTTAAAAATATTCACAACCAAGAAAAGAAGTACTACTAAGTACTCATTAAGACTAATTGTCGGTTACCCTTCCCGCATTCAATTAGACTAACAGACATCTCCACTGTAGCTTTGCTAAGTCTTGTCATTATTCATTTCATTGTTACCTAAGTAGTAAACAATAACTTAGCCTTCATTTTTGGAAAGCGCACCGCAATAACCGCAATAACAACCATTGGATACGTGAACATTTGGATCAGACAGAACTTTGTCGCAAAAGACGCTAAATTATAGAACTACAGACTCTTTAATTGATTTTTGTGTGCATTTCTATCCACCAGTGTATCTACAGTGAGTGAAATTTCTATACCCGTAGAATATTTGAACCAACCAAGTTCTCATAAAAGTACTAAGTGCGTAATTCGGTTCTACTAGTTTTAAGTAACTGTTCAAAGTCTGTGTAGTCAATACTGAAAATTAGAACAAGCAGCAGCATTTGTTCATTTATTCAAATTAATCGATCGGGCAGAGTGATCCGGCTTGGTGAAAATTACGGCACACGAAAATCTTCGAAGCTTACTAATAGGTAAACAAATAAAATTTTGCTTTAAGCGACTAAAAACCGCCTCGATGCTTCGCAAATAAAAGACAAAAGCATGTCTGAGACCAATCGTCGTGTTCAGTAAATCTTCAGATTCAATCCGCATGTTATGGTATGGGGTGCTTTTTGCTCTTGAGGAAAGTTGCCTCTATGCTTTATTACCACCAACATGAATTCTGCAATGTAGATGGAAATGGATGCCGTCAGCGAAAGAGATTTTATTTTTCAGGAAGATAACGCAGCTATCCATGTATCGATGTATTCTAAGGACCGGTTTTCGTCCAAAGACATTCTTTTACTTGAGTGGGCACGTAGCCTTGAAAACCTGAGGGATATAAAGACAAGTATTCCTGATAAATGGAATCTCAGCATCGTTTAGCCGAACCACAAGGCAGGAGACCCCCTCAACTGCGCCAATTATAGAGGCATCAGTCTCCTCAACATCGCATACAAGATCAATGCAAGCATGTGAATACCTGAAACCTTTCATCAACAACCTGATTGGCCGCTAGCAGTGCGGTTTCAAGCCAGAAAAGTCCACTATCGATCAAATCTTCACACTTGGCAGATCCTGGAGAAAACCCGAGAAGTCCAAATTGATACTGACCATCTCTTTATCGATTTCAAGGCCGCCAATATCTATAGAGAGGAGCTACTCGTATATACTAGAGCTATGACTGGTTTTGACATCCCAGTAGAGCTCGCTGCTCCATCAAGGTTGGTAATAACCTCACCGAGACATTTGGTATCAAAAAATGTCTTAGACAAAGTGACGCGCTGTCATGTAACTTCTTTAATATTGTATTTGAGCGGATTGCGTGGAACTCACGAGCCAGTTCAGAGGCACAATCTATCAAAAGTCTGTACAACTACTTGCATACGCCGACGATATTGACATAATTGGAAGAACTTAGCGGGCTCTCACCAGTGCGTTTGCAAACATCGACGCAGAAGCGGCTAAAATGGTTTAAGCGGTAAACGAGAGCAAAACCAAGTATCTGCTGTCAAGAAGAAGGATCAACACCGACGATTTGGACAGAATGTCACAGTGGGCAGCTTCAACTTCGAGGTAGTAATGGACTTTGTCTGCCTTGGCTCTGCTATTAATTCTGAAAACGACATCAGCGCAAAAATCAAGCGAAAAATAACTCTTGCCAATCGGTTTTTTTTTTTTTTTTTTGCTAATAAGGCAATTCAACAGTAAAGCTTTATCTCGAACGACTAAGGAGACTCTATATAAGAGCCTGGACATCTCAGTCCTGCTTTACGCCGTTGAAATATAGACTTTATTGAGAGCGGATGAAGATATCCTTGGTCGCTTTGAGCGAAAATTCCATCACGGGGTATTCGGTTTTGTTTGAGATAAATGGAGAGGCTTGTTGGTTGTGGACCAGATTAACCCCGAACTGTAGCGCCTCATAAGTAAGTAAGTAAGGGTATAAAGGCAAGGGATGTTTATACAAATTAACGTCAATATCCCACAGTGGCTTCACTAAAAGAGAATGGAATCATGGCAGCAGATAAAGCAAAGAACAATTTTGAATCTTGTCAACTCCATGCCGAATACAATTATTTTTAACAAAAAAAACAAGTACAGTTTATATTTTTTATTTCAATTATAAAATTAGATATTTATCTAATACCATCAATTTGGGTATATGGTATGTTTCATCTGAAACTCGCATCAATGCCAGCCATAAAAAAATGGTGTGGTTATAGCAATTTCGTTCACTGTATCTACGAGTATTTGTTTACGTTATTCTCTTTATCAATTCAATTCAATACAATTGAGGCTTTTTGAAACACATAATTTTTAATTAGTTTTGTTTAGTAAAAATAATATGATATGTAGCCGACTTATAAATTATGCCTGCCAAATCAGTTCAAGAAGTTATTTTATGTTATAACCTTTACTCATGTAATTATTGTATAGAAGTTAATTTGTATGCTTACTCCCGGCGTACTTTGTTATTTCCTTTATTGTGTTTAAAAATAGGTACCCAATAACTACGGACAGTGTAAATTATTAATAACAACACCTATTCTTCCATTTTCAAATACAACTGCAGGTAACCAAAAGCAGCATACGAGTATGATGTACCTATACATAATGTATTACAGATGTGTTTACCGTGCAATGTGCAATGGGAATGTTTTCTTAGGAATTATGTTGCGTTAATCGTGTTAGGTGTTATTCAGGGGACACTGAGTTCTATTTTCATTCATTAAATGCACTCTTGCATTCCATCTTACAAAGCCTTCCAAGGTCATTGTCCACTTATGGCTGTGCTGTTTGAACGGTTTGATGAGCGTATTTAAGAGAACTGATGCACGTACATATATGTACACTATGAAGTACCTAGTACATATTCTTTTTTTTTTTTTTTTAATCGTCGGATGAAATAAATTGTTTGAAAAAAAAATGAAATATGAGAGGAGTTGAGTTCAGTCCAGCTTCAATCAAATCATTTCCTTCTTATAATTTTTTCTTCTGAATATTGAAACAGAAAGTAGATTATGATTTGTAATATGTATCTAAATGTGGCAAACATACGAGTATGATAGGGTTCCTCAAGGCAAACTATGGAGTCTTCTGCATGAGTATGGGTTTGATGGTTCCCAGTTAAGGGCGACTCAGTTTTTATATACAAACTGCAGAAGCTGTGTTCAGATAAATGCGCGTTTTGTCACATCTCTTCATTGTATATATGGACTGGAAGATACAGCGCAGCCGGATTTGTCATCTACTATACGTATGATTTGGTCATCCTTGGGTTTTCTCAAATCGAATTTCAGCGCACTCGAAAGGTTTGTAGCCATTTTTGATGATGCTGGAATGAAGGTTAACGTGAACAAATCGGAAGTACTGATCGTTTTCAGAACGCCAGTTCAGTGTACTCTGCATGTTAGTGGAAGTTTAAGTAACGCGAGGTCTTATTCACGAGTGATGGAAAGAGGAATCCCGAGTTATTGCAGAATTGGTCAGACTGGATCAGTTTTAAGAGAGCTTGGTTAAGCTGTTATAAAAAATGCCAAGCTAGATTATCAATTTTTAACTCGATACATGTTTCAAATGTCACCTATGGTCATGGAATTTGAGTAGTAACCGAAAGAATAAGATCGCGGATACAAATGAGGTTCCTTCGCGGTGTTGCTGAAATAACTCGTATGAATCGAGTACGCAACACCAGAGTACGGTGGGCGCTCAATGTTGAGCAGCTACTTCTCCGAACGGAACGAACTATGCTTCGATGGTTTGGTCACGTAGTGCGCATGTCCCCAAACCAGCTTCGAAGATGTGTCATGATTGCCGTACGCCATCAGGTCGTGCTTTTTCTAAAATATAAGATCTATACGGAAAATAGTTTAATTTCATACTGAATTAATGAATTTTTCAAGCAATCGATATAATTATCTTATCAGAGACAAATACAACAAAAGTAGAAAATTATTTACATATATAAAATAAATGGGTTTAACGCTGAATCTAATAAAACTGGTCGACAAAAAAAAAACACGAAGTGGCGGGAAAACACCGCTATCTTCTGTGACCGAAAAATGCCGCCTAAGTTGAAGGGAAGGCTCTACACCACAGTTGTGCGTCCAGCGCTAACGTACGGTTCATAATGTTGGACAATGTACAAAAAGTATGGGAGTAAATTAACGACAGCTGAAATGAAGATGCTTCACATGACAGCAGGAGTGACAAAGCTTGATCGAATGAAAAGTTCGAAGAAGAGATCATTTGAACCCAGTTAAAACAGCAATATCAATGAACGTTCCAAAGACAGGGGAGGTAGGCATATAAACTCCTGCATCACACAAATACAACGACACCAGTATTTGGTTTGCCTCAGTAGCGAAGTGGTCTAAAATCGGGATGCCTGCCGAGAGATCAAACGGGCGGATAAGTAGAAATGTAGTGAAGTGGGAGGGTTATGATCCATTGTTTTCTGATTATAACCTCGCCGAAATAGGAAGAAGAAGAATATATGTATATACGAGGCGGTGTTTTTAAGTTCCCAGAATGGGGGGTTAGAAGTGAAACTAAAAACGCAAATTTATTTTTCTTTTTCAATATATTCACCTGCTACCCTAATACATTTTTCTGATCTTTCAATTAGTTTATGTATACCTTCTAAAAACAAATGTTTTCTCTTTGACGGAAAAGTAAGCCGAAACTGCGTCCTTCATTTCTTCATCGCTTGAAAACTTCTTCCCACGAAGTTCCTGTTTCAATTTTGGGAAAAGATAATAATCGTTGGGAGCCAGGTCAGGGCTGTAGAGTGGGTGATCCAAAATATCGAAGCCCACCTTTTGCAGGGCAGCCAACGCAACACGATTCTTGTGAACAAATGCGTTGTCGTGCCGAAGGAGGACGCCTTTGGTTAATTTCCCCCTTCTATTTTATTTATTTATGGGGACGCATCTTCCAATATTATTCGATCGGCCGTCCTGGCCGTGGGTCGTCTTCAAGTGAGTCCGTTCCTTGTTTAAAAAGACTATCGCTTGTAAATCATGATTTTACCCGGACAGAGTCCCCGTAAACAGGTGCACATCTCTTTCATTATGGTTTGAGCCGACTTTCCTCACATGGTGAGGAACTTTCTAACAGTGCAATTATCGATTTTCTCCATATTCTACACTTTCCTCCCGATTGAGTTACTTGGTCGACGATAGTTCAAAAACGAATGGCTCGATTACGATTAAGGTTTTTATTTAGTGTTTTGTACTATATACAAATTGACTTAGAACTAGACTTATAACTAATAAATTAAATGTTGGCTCAACAATAGGGGCCCAACGTATTTCAAATGATATCTGTATTAAAATTTTTTACAAAATATTGTTAATGTCTTACTTAATCTAATACATGTGTTTTATTAAATACAAAAAATATTTATACTTGAAAATGAAAAAAAGGGGGTTGTATCCGACTATCCTCGGTAGTGCTGGTTGTCTGCACGTTGGTAAAACGGCGTTTCGTCGTTGTAAATGATATAATTAAAACGTCCATCGATGATCGCTCGTACGCTTAGGTAACGGTGGCTTGGCTCGATCTGTTGCTGGATGAATTCTTGGATCCCGTCATTTGGATGGTCAGCAAGGTTTTGCAGTATTTTTCTTGATAGCTGCATCATATGCTCGTCGATTGCGCCCACACCAGCGCTCTCGTAGAGCATCTTCTTTGAATAGTACTTCAGTGTGACTGGATTTCGCCACAGTCCTGTACATATTCGAAGGACCTTCCTTTCGAAAACTTGGATCTTCTTCATCGTCGTTGGTGATATCGTGAACCAAATGGGACAGCAATATGTGATGACTGGTCGTATCAACTGCTTGTATATAAGGAGCTTGGTCGCTTTACTTAGACCATTTCGCCTTCGCAACAGTGGGTGCACTAGGTGGAGTGCGAAGTTGGCTCTTCTTAGGATAATTTCAGCATGAGGATTAAATTTAAATCTCTTACTGAAATTTATTCCTAGATACCTGGCTGTCGTCTTAGTTGGCACTTCGGTGCTGTCAGGAAGTGTGATCCTGATGTTACGGCACCGAGTTGCGAACGCACGGCGTCCTCTTGTGGCTGTTGTTGGTGGCCTAAAACAAATTAGCTCAGTTTTGTTGCTGTTGGTCTTCAGTCCCCATTTGAGATAGTACTCCCAAAGTGTCCTAATGTGTGCTTCAACTCTTCGGGCTGCTATCTCTGGAGAGAGAGAGATTGCATACGTTAACGAGTCATCTGCATAGAGCAAAGTCCTGGTTCCTGTTGATGTGCTTGGCTGGTCAGCAGTGAAAATGTTGAACAGCATCGGGCCAAGCCTTGATCCCTGCGGCACTCCGGCGTTGGTCCTCTTTATTGCTGACTTTGCGTTGTCAATCTGCACGAAAAAATATCTATGTGTTAAGAAGTTATAAATTATTCTTACCAAGTAATTTGGGAATCCTAAATTTATGATCTTGAACGTTAGACCCTTCGTCCAGACGCTGTCAAAGGCCTTTTCAATATCCAGAAGGCATGCTACTGTAGTCTCCTTCTTGTTGAGTCCGCGGGTGACGTCGCTGTGTAGCCTAAGCAGAGGGTGCACGGTGGAATGTCTCGCCCGAAAACCATACTGGTTGTTGGGGACTATCCCACGCTCCGTGCAGAAATGGTTAATTCTCCGCAAGATTACCGACTCTAGAACTTTGCTAACGCAGCACAGTAGGGCAATGGGCCGGTATCCGTTTACATTTGCGCGGTCGGTTTTCTTTGGCACCGGAACCACTTTCGCAACCTTCCATTTTGACGGGAAGTAGCCGTTGTTAATACAGTTATTGAAAATAACCGTCAGCAGGACAATGGCCAAACTTGGCAACTTTTTAATTAAAAAGTTGGAAATTTGGTCAATTCCCGCCGATTTTTTGGCATTACCGCTTTCAACTATATCCACCACTTCCTCAGTGGTGGTGAAGCTTCCGTCGCTGGTTGGGTCATTCGCCGGGTTGTCCTCGCTAAATGTTGTGATCTGTGTACCGGGTTCAGTTGCCTCGCAGACTTGTGCTTCGACTTCCTCCAAGAAATCAGGCAGATGAACAGGTGGGCGGTCGACGAAGTTTCCCTCGAAGTAGGTTGCAAAAGCTTCGGCTTTCTCGGCCGGAGTTGTTGCAGTTACCTGGCCGTGGCTGATATTCTCCGGTAAGGAATGTACTCTTCCTACCAGAGAATTTATTTTCCTGAAGGCATCAGGCCCAGGCTTGATGTCTTCGAGTCGCTTGCTGAACTCCTTGTCTTGGTAGTCCTTGACCGCCCGGATGAACATCGTATTGGTGCACTGTAGCTGGGAAGATACACTGCGATATTCATCGTTGACTTTGTTCAGTGTCCGCCGCATGATCCTCTGGAGCCTTTTACGGAGCCGCTGCCTATGGGCGTAAATAGCCTGGATGTATCGCGGCAGGTTCTCGTACCTGTCTCGACTGGTTTTGGGTGTCTTCTGCCTTTCCAACGCATTGCAAATGACGGATTGAAAACGGTTGATGTTTTCATCGATCTCTGCATTGCTCAGGTTTCTTGTGGTTGGCGCTTGAGGGAGCTCCGCCTCGATTTCCGATTTAAGTCGTACCCAGTTCAATCGGTTAAACCTGATGTGGAACTCGGGTGTAGGGTGCTCGGTCAAGATACGCCTCATCAGGCGAACTTTGAGTTCCACTGCCCGATGATCAGAATCACTCGGGTGCGCAAGGCACGAATAATTCTGAAATTCCGGCAGTATGTTGACGAAATTGGATGTCGCCAGGAAAAAGTCCAGCGTTGATGG
This sequence comes from Brachypalpus laphriformis, assembly GCA_945910035.1. Lineage (NCBI taxonomy): Eukaryota > Metazoa > Arthropoda > Insecta > Diptera > Syrphidae > Brachypalpus > Brachypalpus laphriformis. The sequence goes on from OX246754.1 coordinate 93,274,428, forward strand.
TGTACCTGGGAATGTTCTTTGTCCTTGTGATACAACAACAAAGGAATGCAGGTGGCTGTTTCCATTTAGCCAGTTGACAATTGCTAGTCCCTGTGATGAACACTCACTGTCATGCCAAAGTGTGTGCCTAGCATTGAAGTCACCTCCGGCAAGGCAGTATGTGTGTTGATTGGCGATGTTGGTGATACTTGTGAGGTCTCGGTGGATGTTCTCCCTCGTTGCCCCACAGTGGTTGTATACCGAGACTACCAGTAGAGTCTCAAATTCGGAGACCCTGATGCTGACCGCTGTTGCTTCCATTGATGTTAATCCATGTATTATAACTTCTTCAGCCTTGAAGAAGTTGCGTAAGAGGATTGCCGTTCCTCTCCCTCCTGTTACTTTGTCAAATCTGTATACTCGGTAGCCGGGAATATTGATCCTATTCCTTGCCGTGACCATAGTCTCCTGCAATAGGAGAATGTCAGGACGTTTCGCCTTAACGAACAAGTTCAAGGCAATACGTTTAGCAACCGAGTACACAGAGTTGACGTTGTATGAAAAAACACTTATTGTATTTATTGTGAACATAGTTCACAAATAAGTGCTCCCAGGATAGCTGTCTTGGCCTTATCGTCCAGTAAGGCATAGTTTTTGGGCACAACCTTACGTGCTTTTTGAACCAGAGTCAGGAGATCTGTTCCAAAAAGTCGCTCGGTGTCCGCAAAAATGTTGTGTGAGCTAGGTGCACACGTGGGTTTCTGGGCCCTTGTTGGCGCTGCTGTTGGTTTTGGTGGGGCTGTAACGGATTTTGATGGCACCGCTTGTTTCGCCGCAATTGTTTTAGGTGGCTGCTGCTTTGTAGTTGCAACTTTCTGCTTTACCGAAGTCCTCAGAGCGACGACATCGGCGAAACTTAAGCCAGTTTCGATGGCTTTCGTGGCTGAAATTTGGGCAAATTTATGTTGCTCCTGTTTCTTGAGAGCAGACTTGGCTTTGCTCGCCAGTTTCTCCCTATACTTAGGGCAACCTTTGTAGTTTGCTGGGTGACCGGTCTTCTGGCAGTTTGCGCAGAAAACCTCTTCGTCCTTGGTGTCAACTTTGGACCTCTTGCATTCACCCGGCCCATGCTTGCTGTTGCACTTAACGCATATATACGGCATGCCGCAGTTACTTGCCACATGACCGAACTTCTGGCAGTTCTTGCACTGCGTTATTCCACTACTTTTAAAACGCTCCCAATGAACCGTTTGGTTCATTAGCAGAGTCCTCTTGTAGATTGCTGACAGGTCGGTGCCGTTTGGAACCTGCACCACGAAGTTGTTAAACTTCCGATCGGTCCTGTTGGTCTTATAAGGGCTGACCTCAACCGCTGGGATACCAGCTTGGCACAGCTCCTCTTTTATTTCAGCTACCTCGTAGCTGTGGTGGATCCCTTTCAAGACAAGAAGGGTCTTCCTGTCCTCCTTTGGGGTGTATGTATTATACCCCGTTTTTCTTGCTGCTAAAAATTTTTTGATGATGGTCCTTCGTCTTGGTGGTGACGACTGACTTGGTGGAGTTGATGTTGTGTATTCTCAACTCCATTTTTGCTTCCTTTGAGAAGCGGCTTAGCTCAGCTACATTCAGGTTGTAGCAAACTATTGATTGAGGATGCGGCCACCGGATGTGATGTTGCCGGAGCAGCTGTCACTGTAGATGACGTCGATGGAGGCGATGGTGGTCGTGGTGTTGGTGTTACCTTAGGCAGTTTAGCCTTGGCTTTGGGCAAGGAAGAAGTCGACGAATCTGACTTCTTCCTTTTTTGTTTGAATGGCTCGATTAAAATATAACTTGCTATTTATACTAATAATAAATATGTCTCAATAAACTCCCCTTACTAATGACCTACCTACTCATTCCGCGAACTTATAAACGCCCCTCCGTACATATAATAATATGATAACTAGGGTCGTATAACGCAAAAAATAATTGACAGATTTTAATGAAACTTTTCCCATCTATACCTGAGAAGCTTGATTCTTATCTCCAATGAGGATTATCACGATATTCCTCAAGCATATGAAAATAAATTAACACAGGCAAAATCAGGCATTGTAAAATTTTACATTAGAAAATTTTGGGAAGCACTTCATTACGGCAATAACGATGGCATGTGATGTTTTTCTTCTGTTAGTTAAATACATACATACATATGTGTATAGTTAATATTATTGTGGTCACACTGACAAAGCGCGGGAATCTGCTGGTTCAAAATATAATACATATTTTAAAAAATCGTACGATTATATTTTTGATATTATTTAAAAACAAACATGTACATATGTTATTATATTATTACAACATCAGCATTTTGGCGAAAACTACTGTTAATGATTGTTTTTCATAATGAAACAGTTGAAGCGAAAAATGTGTGAATTTTGTTTTAATTTTAATAATTTTAAAAGTTCCTACCTAAACAAATTATAAAAGAAATCGAGAAAGAAAAATTGCAGTCGTCACTAATCAAAAACTTTTCACAAATTTTACATTTGGATCGCGAATAGGAAACCCGAGGGAATACAAACGAAATTGCCAGTAATACGAATACGAAGCTTTTAACCGAAGTCTAATAATTAATTTGGTTTCGTTTTTGTTAAAATATAATAAGCATATTACATTTTATCATTATTTTATTGGTATTTTGTTTACATACAACAATGTGTATTTAAGGGTTAATTCCACACGGATTTTTATGAGGCATCTAATCTATGTGAGATACCTCTCATTTCTGGGCTACGATTTTGGTGCCCCCAAAACGTGATACTTACTCTGCTTATTGGCTAATCCGGCACTACTAATAATATACGTAGATGTAAAAGAAATCCCTTTCTTTGGTGGAATTACGATATTTCTGAAAGATGACATGAAAGTGTTAAAGGCCAATTGATATATTATCAAAGTATTCTTCTGAATATCAAACGTGGAAACGTTGCAGCAACATTATTCGCAGTGTACATACCACCGTAATCGAGAATAAAAAACATTAATTATTATAATTGATGATGTAAACATAAACACAATTAGCTCTTATCATCCTGCAGTTGATAATTACCTTTCTATGATATTATCGAGCGGACTTTTAAACGCAGTATTATCGGTAATAGGGTAGATATAGCTAAACGCTATTTGATCACTGTTTGGTTCGTACCATAAACAAGGAGATTAAATCCGCAGTAGCTGAACTAAGTGTGTCTGATCATTATGGTATAACATGGTGCACTTTTATCCATCAACAACATTGACCTCACTCAAAATGAAACACAAAAATATATAGGAATATAGGAACAACTAAAGGAAATCTCTGAATCTTATGAAATTTACGAGAATTTCAGAATTACTAAGTTATGATATAGGTATACAGAAGTGGCCTGTTATTAGTTCTTACCCCTGGTCTCCACTGGCAATAAATGATTGCAAGAAATATGGTATGTCAAGCAATGGAAATTTCCAATGGAGACACCAAATTTCTTGAAATAATTCATTTCATTTGCGGTCTCCATTGGAAATTTCAATTGCTTGACATATTTCTTGCAATTAACTATTGCCGGTGGAGACCGAGGGTAAGAAAACAAAGGTTATGCACATTCGTCCACCACATATCTTGAAGTGCAAAGATACAATACAAAATCATAACGCGGAATGTCTGCAAAGAGTAGGCAATCATCTACATGTTCAAAAAGGTGGACGACTGTCTAAAGTGGGGGACAGACTGCTGGTATTGATACCATGGTATAGCAATGCTATATTTAATACCACATGTCTGTCACTACAATACTACGTTAAAAGCTAGTATAGCACGAAACAAACCTGGTATTGAGATTCGCAATTTTTTGGTGGTATACCACATTCTTACTGATTGCAGCGCTACTTTCTCTCTGTTCGGGGAATAGTCGTAGATTATTTGACAATTCAAAACAAGTTATCACGGTGAAAACGTATAGCATTCAATTTGTGCAATGGATTCAAAGAGGACTGTTTTATCTAAATGCGAAATAATTTAAGTTATAGAACTGTGGAAAATTATATCGGCGAGCTACGAGGAGTAAGACGCAATATTGATGTGTGCTAAAATCAGCGTGTACTACGAACTGCTGTTTGTCAGGGGTAGTGGTATACACACTACTATGGTATTCGTACCATGGTTTCAATACCAGCAGTCTGTCCCCCACTTAACAATTATTCAAAATGTGTCAACCTATAAGTACCTTGGATTGATCGTGGACTAAAACCTGAAATGGAGTTTCCACATACATGCCGTTACAGCAAAACTTCGACAGTCCGCATACGCTTTATTTCTCTTAAGCTATAGACGTACACCAGATGTTCTTGGTTGGTGAGCAACGGCACTTGATGAGAATGTACTTAGACCAAAAATAGGTCCATTGTACTGCCGATATGTAAGGTGGGTGTGTCACCCTCTTACTCTTGGAACCATCTACTTTTCTGTATGAAAGCGCTAGTTTTAGCCGTGCAAGCATTGCCGACATTATTTAGATCGTTGAAAAAGTATTCACTCGAGATAGCCTTCCTGATGTTGGCGAGTGGTGGACAGGTGCATAGAAAATGACTGATGGTCTCTTCCTCTGCGTTCCGACAACTTCTGCACAAATCATTGTAGGGGTGCCTAATCTTTGAGCGCCGTGGCGTAAATGGTTTCTGTGTCGGATCACTACGCATGAGGTTCCAAGTTCGAATCCCAGAAAACACCAACAAGTTTTTTCACGGTCCCACCTCTCGCGAGCGTCTGACAAACATCCGAGAGTATTGTTGTCACGAAAAAGCTTCTCAAATCGCCGTTCGGGTTCGGCACTAAACTGTAGGTCCCTTCCATTCGTGTGAAAAATATAACGCACACAGCATGAGTGGTTGCGAGAAGCTAGGCCCTGGCACTTAAAGAACTGTTGCGCCAAATAAAAAAAAATCTTTGAGTGTGTCTGTGGCATAGTGTCTTGTGAGAATGTTAGTTATTTTTAAAAGGGTTCCTCTTCAGGTCCTAGATGATAACATTGGCTTGAAAAACGCTGCAATCGTTTAGAAGGTTAAAAGAGAAGTGGGTATCCAGGTCTTCTGAGAAGACTCCAACATCGACTCCGTCCTCGCTTTTCGACCGTGAAAATTGACAGCGTCCACTCAGTTTTGTCCGGTATTGAGTGCCTATAGCCCATGTTGAAGTTGTGCTCAAAGTATTTAAGTGTATATCGAAAGTATTTTTCATTTTTTTTGTCGAGAGCAGGTGAAAAGGCTTCTAAAGACACGACGCGTACTTATGGTAGTGTGAGATTTTTACTCACTAAAAAAAACACATCTTTTCAAAATTAATAATACTACAACAAAGTCGACGCTTATCCAACAGTTTTATTATTGCTTACGAGACTCGTGATTTTGGAAAAAGATGTTCGTATGTAATTCAAAATGAATATACTCGTAGCACTTTAGACAAGTTAAATTCCAATGAAAGTTCCTGTGTTTTTCTCGACCGGCATGTACTATGACGCGGGTGTAAAAGGTTTTGTCCTTTGCAGACGACGAATTGAATTGTTCGCGTCAAGTACGTAGTTGAATGACGGTACGGTTACAATGGCCGTAGGCACGATCTTTGTGTTTACGCGCAAAGTGCCGCAGCACTTTTCAATTTTCAATTTTTATCATTTGTAAGCGAGCAAAAAAAAAAAAAATGGTATTATAGTACTCACTAGTGTCTATGTACATTTTCAATTTCATTAATATTTGTCAAGTAGTTTCGGAGAAAATGAATTCTAATGTTAGGGGTTGCAACCCCCATATTTCCTTACTTATTGACAGTAGGGCCCCAAAATTGGGTGTGCAGATGTTTTAACCAAAGACCAATAAATACATACAAATAAAACGTAATTAAACGGTGGTGCACTTTTTACATGCTTAACGGGACAGACCCTTTTGTTATCTATTCGACGACGCTGGAAATTCCCAGATCTCGATGAATATCTTCGTTACGTACATATCACGGTGCTCTTACGATCGTTCTAAGAACTTTATTTTTAAAAGTTTGTACTCGTATGATGTTTCTATTGCTTTTCTTGGTACAACCCCATAGTTGTATATCATACGTCCACACAGGCTTTAGCACTTGCTTTTAGATAAGCAGTTTGTTATGTAGGCTCAACTTGTTGGCGAATTGTTTTCCGAGTAGCCAGTACATTTGTCGGTATTTGTTTTCGACCTCATCGCGTTTTTTTTTACGTGCGATTTCCATTTAAGCTTAACATCTAGAGTCATTCCTAGATATGTTACTTCGTTTGCGTTACACAGGTAATCCATCCACTTTTTTGTAGGTAAAGTTGACGTGAGTAGATTTGCTTTCGTTCAGCACAATACGCCAAGAATTCGTCCAAGCGTGGACTTTATAAATAGCATGTTGCAGCTTTCCAGTTGCTGCTTCAATAGTATAGCCCGTTGTCAATATCGCCGTATCGTCCGCAAACGTGGCGACGACACAGTTTTTTCCTGCGGGATATCACGCATGTAGACTACATATAGAAGCGGACCAAGGACGCTTCCTTGTGGTTCTCCGGCCGTATTCTCCTTGAAGTCAGAGTAATCATTTCCGTGCTTAACACGAACAAATCTTTCTTTCTTCGAGAGCTTTCTCAATCACGTCAGTTATTTTGTGAACTTGGTTGATTGTAGAATGTTTGATTCTAAATCCAAACTTATGGTCAGGAATGAGACGTCTTTCGTCGATTACGGTTTGTAGACGCTTAGAAAGTAGTTTTTCAAATATTTTTGAGATAACCGGCAATAGGAAAATAAGCCGATTTGGTTTCTTTTCATTCGGGGGTTTGCCTGGTAATCTCGGCGACTTTCCATTGTCTCGGAACGTAAAGCAATCTGAACGAAGCGTTGATCAAATTGAACAGTTTGATAACAGCTTTATTTGGCAATTCCTTGACCACCTGCACCGTTATCAAGTCGTAACCCGGAGCTTTTTTCGTCTTTAAATGTTTTCATCACTTCCCTTAGTTCAATCAATGCAATTTTTTTTTATTGTAAAGTTGTCAGATGTCGTGACTAGGGAGTCGGACGTTAACAAAGGGCCATCGAACGGCTTAAACGTTTCTTCTAAGTACAAAGCAAAAAGTTCTGCCTTTTCTTTGTCGCTCTTGGCCCAGTTTCTATCGTTTTTCCGAAATTGGCGCTTGCATTTGAGGTTTCTGAATGGCTTTTAGTGCTTTCCAAAGCGAATAATTTGATTCTCTTTCACCGGAGAGATTTTCAAGGTAGGTCGCTATCTTTTTGCTTTTAAATTCGCGAATACTATCTCTAAGCCGATTGCATAGTCGGTTAAGGACCGTTTTATGCTGCGGTGCACAAGTGATTTGCCACTTCTTTCGTGCTTTTCGTTTCTCCCTCACCAGTTCAATGATTTCTCTGGGATACTTTTCGTTGCGCTTGATCTTACAGCTTCTAGAAGGAGTATTTCTCCATGCCGCTCTTTGAATTGCTTCCACGAAACGATCAACTCCATCCTCCAGTTCACAAGGTGTTTTAAGTGATATATTTAAGGCGATATTTGTTTCGCAATAATTTCTAGAGTTTGTTCTCCCAGTTTGTTGTATTGCTAGTAAGTCTTGGGGGTCCTTTTTATTATCTACGCTTCTCCAAGTAATAAAATTATCGGAGAGAGATCAAAACTTTCTTCGACTGTAACAAACTTCTCGTAAATTCCTTTTGTAATGAAAAAATCGATAAGATCGGGAATTTTTTCTGAGTGTCGAATAAAAACAACAACCGAATTCATTTGCCACTTCGTAGAGAAATTTTTCTATAGAAGATGTACATCTTGAACCCCAGAAGGTATACCTTGCGTTGAAATCTCCACCAACAAGGAAATTTAAGCCAAAGGCATTGAAGACACGAAAGTAGTCATCTTTTTCTAGCGAGCATCGCGGCGGACAGTAAACAGACGCTATATTGTAGCTCAGGTGTTTATTTTGAACCCTTACCGCGCACATCGACCGAGTGTTCGATGTTAGTTTTAATGAATAAGGACGAACTGCCCCGCGCTCTATCAGAAAGATAACAGGCGTGATAACCAGCTGGCATCTTATCTTTATTTGCGATTTCCTTGTTAGATGAGTTTCGGAGATCAAACATATGTCGATATTTTCTCTCATTAGGAAAATTTATAATTCGTTAGTTTTTTGTAAGAGTACGTTTACATTCCATGTTACTATTTTAAGCAAAGAGTCCATATCTACTTTGATTTAGATATACGGTTAGCCATACAACAGCTTTCGACGTTACTGAGACGTTCGAGAATTCGTTTGTTCGTTTCACACTCTTCCTCGAACTTAGCGTAGATACAGTTCAGAATTTCTTTCAACAGATCAGAGGGTGGCCCGACGTTTCGTTTGGTTGCTTTGACTGCAGCCTGAGAATACGTCAGACGTACCACGCTGGCTTATCCGTGGTTGTTTTTCGTTCAGTCTTTTTAGTGGACGACTTCAACGTACGTTTAATCGGCTTAGATGGCTGATTGAGTCGGCTCATGAGTCTGTACAACTGGCGTATGATCGGGCTCAGTCTGCTTAGCAACACATTCTACTGGCTTAGGAGTCCGATCGAAAGATTTCGTTCCTCGTACAGCCGGCGTTGTAGATTTTCTCCGTCGCATCTGTAATTCCTTTGCGACCCCGCAACCCGGATAATTTGCTGGGTGCCTTCCTTTACAGTTAACGTAAGTTTCTGAAAGTGATTTGGCGTGCCCAATTTGTTACTCTCTCCATTGCTTCGACCCTCTCAGACTACGTTGAGCTGGTCTCAATCGGGAGTAGGTGGAGCATGTTTGGTTTGGAGTGCCGCTGTTCTACGACAATGCTTTTTGGACTGGTTGAATCTCCCCTGAGATATAGCGTGTGCCTCAACTTCAAAATCATCTAACGATGCAAGCTAGGATACAAAAAATGGTCTACCAATCGAAACTGCGCCAAATGAACAGCAAGCCGATAACGCAATGAAGCTTCTTACCATATAACAACTTCACAAACTGAAAAGCTTAACACAATTCAAAGATGTCAGCCCTTATAAAATTGCAACGCAACAAACCAATATAATACTTAAAACTATAATATAACTATACAATGTTTTTATAATAAAAACAAAATTCAAAGTCAATTATGTAGAACTCAAAATAAAACTTAACACTTTTGTAACAAAATCTTCTGCAGACAAGACCATAAGGCTATGCAGATACAAACCAATGTATAATGTTGTACACTTTCTGAAAGATTAATAAAATTGAATTGAATTGGATTACAATTTAATAAACACATTTTACTGAGAAAAATTGACAAGGAAAATGATTTCCGATGATTCTTATTAAAAAAGTAAGCTGTAGAGCCGTTTTATACTCAGCAACTCATCATGCTCCGACTAAGCATTTGTTAAAATGAGTTCCCAAAAATTTGAGATACAAAATAGTATTGTTTATGGCATGCTCGTATACAGGGTGTCCCAGTTAAGCAGTATAATCCTTTAAGAGGAGATACCTGAAGTTCCGCCGAACAAAAATTTGTACGGCAGGGGGAGGTCTATTCTCACCACACTTCAAGTTATAGCCCATCAAAGTGGGTGACCTTTTATTTGGAGGTGTAACCACTTTAAACGCTATAACTTCTAAACTATTATAGGTACAAAAATAGTTTTATACATTTTGGAAAGACAATTTAGTAGCGCATAGAGGTTTTAAACACATTGGGTACAGCTGTGCAGCTACAAAAAAATTATGGCTCCTTAAACTCATAATAAAGAAAATTTGTTGTTCCATTTTTTCACTTAAAATGCATTTTTCTCAAAATTGTTACTTAATACAATATTTTTTTTTTTTTATGAAATTTTTATCCCTAAAAATTTCCTAAAAATTATGTTATGCAACTTTTTTACGTACGATCAACAGAAGTTGTAGTAAAAGCCATTTTTTGTCAGACAAAAATGGTCAAACAAAATTAGGTGAGAATAATAAACTAACGTACCTATGAGCAATGCAGTTAACAGTTAATTGTCGAATAGGAATAAAAAGCATAACAAAGAATTATCACAGATTTGCAAATGTTCATCACCATCATTTTGTTTCAACTGATTTACAATCCACATTTTGCTCTGCTGATGCGTACGATTGTAAGATCTTAAATGGCAGCTGCAGCGGTGACTCAGATGGTGAATTTACGTTCATCCGTGGAACATCGTGCTCCGTAATAGATTATTGTTTTATGTCCGGTAATTGGAACTCAATTGTCAACGATTTTTCAATAGCTGTTCAAACATTTTCCGACCATATGCCGTTGGAAATTTCGTGCACTATTTGGAAGGCAGGGGATACGTCTAACTCAAGGCAGCTGGCTCTCCTTCCGAAGTTGGTTTGGAATAACAGTTTTCGTGCCTCTTATCAAAGTAATTTGAATACGGAACTTTTGAGTCTGATGGAACACGATTCAGCTCTACACATTGACGTCCTAACGCAAATTATAAAAAGATCTGTACCGTCTAACGTCAATGCAAGACGTATTGTAGCCAGTAAACAGAAGTGGTTCGATATCGAGTGTCTAAAGGCGAGGAAACGATCATTTGCATTGCTATGGCGCCTAAGGAAGCAAAATAATGACCATGTTAAAGAACTCTATGCAGAAGCAAATAAATATTTCAAGCGTCTTTGTATAGAAAAAAGGAAAAAATTTAGCCAGGAAGTCATTGCAGTTCTTAATACTTCAAGGTGTTCAGCAGACTTTTGGAAGGCGGTTAAAATTGTAACTGGAAGAACTAACTTGATTTCGTCGACTTTACAAGCTTCTGATCTGAGGGAGTATTTCAAAAATTTACTCAACACTCCACAGTTTTCTCCGTTACCGCAATATGCAGCCCCTTTCTTCACAGACGAGCTCTTAGACTCACCATTTACTCTTTTGGAAGTGAAACGCGCAGTTGATTGCTCTAAAACGAGGAAAGCCCCAGGTGACGATCGGATCCCTTTCGAATTCTACAAGAACAGTTCCACAGAATTTCTCACTGCACTCACAAATGAATTCAATAAAATTTTTGAAACAGCCAATGTCCCAGAAAGCTTTAGAAGAGCGAAAATTTTCCCATTGCACAAAAAAGGTGAACTAGATAATCCAGCTAACTACAGAGGCATTTCTTTTTTGAATACTTCGGCAAAACTATTTAGTGCTTTGATATTTAATAGGCTTACACAATGGATGGCAAACAATCGAATTTTAAATGAATACCAGGCGGGGTTCAGAAAGCATTATTCAACACTGGATCAAATTTTTACTCTCACCAACATTGCAGAGTTTTTTAAACAAAGTAGCAAAAAGCTATATGTCTTCTTCGTTGACTTTCGTGCAGCTTTTGACTCCATAGCGCGTGAAGCTCTTTTCTATAAGCTGTACAAAATTGGTTTATCAAGTAAAGTGATAAATGTGCTAAAAGCGATGTATGAGAGCAACGTGGCGTACGTATGGAATGGAGAGAATGTATCGGAAGAATTTGGAACACAAATGGGAGTTAAGCAAGGATGCATCCTAAGCACGCTACTCTTCATCATATTTATCAACGACATAGTAGGAGAAGTAGGAGGAGGGATCGAGCTTGGTAGTGTGCGGATACCGGCGCTAAAATTTGCGGACGATATAGTGTTTTTATCGGAGACAGTTGAAGGGATGCAGCTTACTATGAACCGTCTTGAAAACTACTGTAAGCAATGGAATTTGACGGTGAATTTATCAAAATCAAAGATGATGATTTTTAGAAATGGCGGTGGAAGATACTCTCGCAACGAAAAGTGGTTCTATCGAGGTGAAAACGTTGAAATAGTGAAAGAGTATAAATATTTAGGTGTGCTAATTACATCCAACCTCAATATGAAAAAACACTTTGAATGTCAGCTAGCAGCAGCTAAAAGAGCTATTTCATCAGTTTGGGGACGTTGCGTCGACAATAAGTTTATCGATCACACAGCGAAGAATAAACTATTTCGTACAACTGCTGCCTCTATACTGCTGTACGGAGCCCAAATTTGGGGTTATTGCTTTTTTGAAGAAGTTGAAAAATTTCTAAGATACTTTTTGAAACGAATCTTTCGACTTCCAATATGTACACCGAACTATATGCTGCATCTAGAAACTGGAGTCCCTCCTCTCTTCTTAGATACCCTAAAGCTGCATATAAATTATATTGTTAAAGTAGTGGAGATGGATGATGGAAGACTGCCCAGGATTGTTCTGAAGCATATACATTCGACAAGAGGGCACTTGGTTCAAAAGTGGGAGGAGTTGGCAGCAAATTATGGCGCGAGCTTAAATATTGCATCTGATATACAACTTTCAATGATAAAACCTATGCTTACAAATGTTTTGAAAAATGCAGGTAATTCCATGTATGAGAGATTTGTAGCTGAAGCACATTCATCGCAACATAGGCTGATCTACAGTAGGCTGAATTTTAACCACATTGAAAGCGACTCAAAGTACTTCCTCAATCGTTACTCTCTGCATATGATAAGCACAATATTCAAACTTAGAGGTGAACTAACAAGTCTTTATTTTATTCCACATCGACCCGATCTGCCAATTTTATGTGACCTGTGCAACCTTAAAGAGAGGGAGGATGTTTACCATTTCATCGGAAGATGTCCCATTTTAGGAGAATTTCGCGCGAGATACTTCGGAGTAATTTCGCTAGACTTGGATGAGGTGATCAACGTACTGAACGGAAGTCATGGTTGGGATGTTTTGTACAACTATGAGACAGCTGCAATCCGCTACAGAGCCCGTATTTTGGAAGGCGATTTTTAAACAGAAATAGCAACCATATTGTCAATCTGGTAGACGGCCTTAAGCCAAACCATAAACGACTATGTATATACTGTTCTTGAAAATTATATGAAGTTAATAAAAAGTCTAACTAACTAACTAAACTAAAACTAACTTTTGCTCTGTAAGGTAACAGCCGATCCCCACAAAATGTATTCAAAACGTGAATACGCGGATACGTGTTTGTACAGGGTGTCCGCCGGGAACGTATACTACTTTGTTTTGCCGCCATTTTGGTAAACATTAGTCTTGACAGTTCATATTTGGCAGTCGTGAAGTAGACACGTGGCAAATTTATTATGGAAAAATATTCGATAAACCAACGTGTTTTAATCGTTAAAACATTTTATCAAAATCAATCATCGATTACTGTGACGATGAGAAAGTTACGTGAAATTTTTGGGAGAAACAACGTGCCAACAAAACGCACTATTTATCGTGTAGTGAATGATTTCGAAGAAAGAGGGTCTGTAGGTGATAGGCCCAAGCATGGGCCACAACGTACTGCAAGATCGGCTGAAAACATTACTGCTGTTCAAGGAAGTGTAATTAAAAGTAACAGCCTGGTGTGCAATTTGGTCAGGAGGAATCATTGGACCTTACTTCTTTGAAAATGAAAACGGCGTAACGGTAACTGTGAATGGGGAGCGATATCGTGATATGATTGAAAACTTTTTAACGCCACAACTGCATGCTTCGGGCTTGATTAACATGTGGTATCAACAAGACGGTGCCACATCGCATACAGCCAGGATTACAATGGAATTACTGCGAGACCTCTTTCCACAACAAGTTATTTCAAAAAATGGTGATGTTGATTGGCCTCCACGGTCGCCTGATTTGACTGCTCCTGACTTCTTTTTGTGGGGATATCTGAAAAGCAAGGTTTATGCAAACAAACCAGAAACGCTTGAGCAACTCAAACAAAATATATATATGTATAAGGGTTCTGCAATGGAAACGCTTCATTGGCAAGATTGGAGTACCAACGACGATACCCATATCGTAGAACACCATGTAGTCGGATGTTCGCTGGTGCGTATGATGCGCCTTGTTGATACTGGGTCAGCTGCACCAAATAAAGGGGAACGACATTCAGACGACATTATACTGCTTAAATGGGACACCCTGTATGTATTTGGCCATACAATGGACCGGAGAGTCTAAGTGCTCTGGAATTTGGGTTTCCTTTAAAAGAAAAAAAAGGGTTACGTGAAACAAAACTATTATCAAAACGATATCGTCCAGGCCTTCCAAATACAATATTTGTATCCGTATAAAGTGTTTTCCATATAGTTCTTTTAATCATTTTTCGACACCGAGTTCGTTGTCTCCGTGCTTTCATTCTACGAGTATCAATTGAAATATCATTCTTAGAAATAATTCCAACCTCTTACAAAACTGCACTGGTTGTATCCTGGATGCTCTGCTCTGTCACAGTCTGTAGCGAAACTAGGACGTGAAAATCTCATTTGAAATTTGAATTTTTTTTCGGCTAAATCTTCTGCGATGGAATTAAAAATCACCTAGGCTAGGTTAGGTTAGGGTTGCTGTCTGTACCAAAATGCAGGCACTTAGACCAGAAGAGATCAATTATGATACCACTAGATCTAGTTCATAATCAGCTACACAGAGACTTACTTAGAAAACCGACCGGAACTTTTTATAGAGCGAATGATGCTTCTGACGTTTGTATTCGCCAGGTCGCGAAGGTTATCGAAGAGAAGTGCTACAAGATTGAGTAGTCTTCTTTTGGATAGGGCTAGGTAAGTGCAGAGAAAATGGAGGGTGATTTCTTCCTCTCCTTCGTCCCTGCAGCTCCTACAGAAATTGTTTGACGAGAGACACAACCTTTGAGCGTGTAGGTCAATTGGTCTGTGTCCGTTAGAGACACCGATAGTGGAGCTGATGCGTGGTCGCTTGAGCAAGATCAAACCATTTGACCGTTTCTGATCCAATCTAGGCCAAATTTGTCTGTATATTTAAAATGTCGCGTCGTGCAATCCTTCCATCTGCGGTTTGTCTTGCTAATAGCATCCAGCTTAAGTAAACGTTTGGACGTAGCAAGCGGGATACCCACAACCTGGCTATTCGGTAGAATATTTAAGGTAGTACCGAGACTGGCAAACTCGTCAACCTTGCAGTAACCTGGAATATGTCTGAGGCCTGGCACCTAGCATAGGTGAATGTTGAACTGCTCTGCCATCTCCGTGAGGGACTACCGGCAGTCTAGAACGACCTTTGGTCAACCTATGAGGTGCGAGATATTAGATCGCCCTTTATTATATTACATTGCAGCCAGGACAGCGTTTCCATAACCGCCATAGTTTCCGCCTGAAAAACGCTGCAATAGTCTGGGAGGGGGAAGGAAATGCTCCGTTTCAGCATTTCTGAAAAGACACTACCACCATTTCCGGTTTTTGATCCGTCTGTATAGAAGTGAATCGAACTCTTCATTAAAAGACAACACTCGAATCTGTGTTCCAATGTGCCACAGACGACGGAGATTCTGTATGCATTCAGTTTTTCTGTATTTGTTTCTGTCTAGTCTAGTAGCTCGCCTTTGCGCCTTTTTCGTTCATTTTAGTTGCGCTGATATTTACTGATATCATTTTTTATCATGCTTTCTCTGGTCCAAAAAAAGAGATCGTTCTTCATTAAACAAGTATATGGTTTAGAGGCTCCGAATATCACGCAATAATTTTTTTTTATCTTGTTTGAATGTTGAATTTTTTTCCCATGTTTATCATTCATATTATAAATGAATTAAGTCAAATTCACACAGTTAAAGACTGAAATTCACACAGTAAAAGCATTAATTAACGAGTCATTAATTGCTGCGAAGTATGTATGTCGTTTCCCCAGCGTGGGCTACTAAAATACACTTTTAAAACTGAATCAAACACCCAGCCACTCAACATTCCTTTGTTCGCTGTTAAATAGCTCGGCTTACGCTATAGTAAAAAGCTTAAAAATTTAAGGTGTCAGTCGTAGCAGAGACTACTAAAATATTTGCTTAAAATACTAAATCCGTAATTAACTATCTTCGTAAGAAACATCATTTTCGCACTATTACTACATGAATTTGTGTCCAATTTTTGATGAGAGTGAAAACACAATATGTTGCAGTATCTTATCGATATAAGAGACTGCATTTTATAGTCTTCCGGAAAAACAAGAGAACTTCCAAAGATAATTATTCCAGGTTGTCTCTATATTCCCGGTATTCGGATGAAAGTCAATTCGAAACATACCCGTGAACAAAAATGGACCACTGCTTTTTTTTACAAATTTCACACACATCTCTAGATTTTCAAATCGGTGCCGTAAAATAAAGCCGAGTGAAATAAGACTTTCGAAATTCGGCGTTAGATTTAGATTAGATTAGATTGATTTTATTTCAGTAACCATTAACAAATTCACAGTTAATTTAAAACAAAATCATATAGCATGGTATTGCCGTCTGCCAGGTTAACAACTAAATAACACTTTTCAATTTCATATGTATAAAAAAAGGGAAAACAAAAACAAAAGAACAAAAAATCGAGTTCAAAGTTTTCATTCTATTACGATATGCTAGGGCTACCTTACAAAAACGGTATAGCTTGGATACGTTCAATTCATTGAGCAGGGCTAAGGTTTCGTGGCCTGTTAGGATGTCCTTTCCGAGAAAGCGCCTTCTTGTTTCCTTCAAAATTGGGCAACTGCCAACAAAATGCAGAACGTCCTCTTTCCCCAACGTTGCATAAGTTGCATAATATAGGGAGATCCTCACGATGCGGTATGGAGTTCAGGCGTAGGAGCTCCCCTCGTAGTTTAAGCATCATAGAAATCTCGTCCATGCTGTGTTCATCCCGAAAATATTTTTTCAGCCGAAGATTGTGACATAAACGGCTGTAGATCATCCTATGTAGGGAACCCATCGCCTCCTCTAAGAATCGCTCTCTGTACTTTATGTCCACCGTTGAGATTAATTTATAAAGTACAGCTTTCCAGGTGCCAAAATCTGAGCTATTTAGATTTAAATCCATACCACAAAAGTTCGCTAGTTCCAACCACACTGCGTACCAGCTGTCCCTATTATGAATTGTTTGGAGAGCCAATTTCTTGGGCAACCGGTCGTTGTTCATATTGAGGACTTTCAAGATGTAATCAACTTGTAACTTAAGTGTTTTGAAAAACAGCGGAGACAACGTTATGTTGTTGTAGTAGTTCGAGGTGCTAGTTGGTAGCCGAAATACTCGTTTAACGTAGTAGCTCAACAACTTTTCGACTGTTTCATAGTGTCTGCAACCCCATTCTTGCGCCCCATAAAACAAAATGGCCTCAGACGCTGCTTCAAAAATGTTGTACTTGCTACTGTACGCAGTGTTTTTATTGGCAAACATCGTTTCCATGTGGTGCTGATAGCGCTTTTAGCCTTGAGAAGTTTCTCCGTCAAATGTCTTTCCATGCTTAAAGTTTTCGTAAAGTAAACGCTAAGGTATTTATACTCATTGACTAGTTCGATGCTCTCACTATTAAAATTCCACCTTTGATTTAAGCAGATTCCACAACGAGCAATATTGATGCAGGCGGTTAATCATCAATTGAAGAGACTCGGGCGTATATGCAAGTAAAACTATGTCTTCCGCAAAAAGCAAGGCCTTAATTTGTTGTCCGACATACTCAATACCACCGGGCAAGGAATGAAGTACGTCGTCGATAAACAGCGAAAATAAAGACGGGCTTAATGTACTCGTACATCCTTGTCTCACTCCAGATTTCGTGTGGAACCAATCAGAAAGTTCCTCACCATTCCACACTGCTGCCTGAGTCTCGCTGTAAAGATTTTGAAGAACTCTGCCGAACTTCCGAGACATTCCCAGGTTATAGAGTTTATAAACCAGCACATCGCGATCAACTGTATCGAATGCAGCTTTGAAATCGACAAAAAAACGTATAACTTTTTACCATTCCATTGAACAGTTTCTGCGATACTCCTTAGGACAAAAATGTGGTCGACCGTGGAACAACTGGGCCTGAATCCTGCTTAGTACTCGCCTAGTAAGTTGTTAGCTGCAGTCCACAAGTTGATTCGATTTTGCAAGATCCCAGTAAAAATTGTATACGATGCGTTTAGGAAAGAAATGCCTCGAAAATTTGCCGGATCAGTCAAGCTTCCTTTTTTGTGGATCGGGAAGATAAGCGCCTCCTTAAACTCTTTTGGAATTACCCCACGTTCGGTTCATACTGTTATAGATGCACAAGAGATGGTTTCCAAGTTCAGCAGAAGCGTACTTATAAAATTCGGCAGGTACGAGTATTCTATACGATCCCGGGGCTTTACAATCCTTGAGTCTGCTTAAAGTTTCCATTAACTCATCCCGATTGATTGAGAAATCCAATATTTCACAGTTGAAATCAGATGAAGCATACTAAAAACTGCATCTATTGAGTACTGGGTTCAAAAGGCTGTTAAAATGAGAAGAAAAAACGGTTAGGACTTAGTTCCCGATGGATGGTGAGCATTTTCCCATTCAACTTCGCTGCCAATTTCCAAAATTCGGATGCATTACTAGAACGCCAGCCGTTGTGCCTCCAATTCATAATACGGCTTTATTTTACACTAGTTGACCCGTACTCGTCTTGCTACGCCCGCATTTTAATTGATGCTCATCACTTGTTGTTGCCAACTGAATACATTACCCAAAATGTGTAAGCTCAATTATCACTTCCCCAGTGGGAATCCCCACCAGAGCACACACTGATTTTTTTCTCATCCTGTAGTCCCAAAATGAAACTCTTCATCTCTATAGATGTTTGCATAAGCTAGACACTGTCGAACCTTTGTTCTCAAAAATGTCAGAATAACAGAAGGATATGCTGTAGTTTGGCCCAACATGATAATCTCTTTATCACCAAGACAGAAAACAGTTATGGTCATGTTACAGATTGTTGAAATCAACAAAGATTGCAGTTTATTCGACTAGTCGTGTAGCATTAAATGTTGACTTTATATAATTGTTTTAAGTATATTTGAAAAGATTAGTATTTAAAAAAAATACAATAAATAATTAAGAAATATGAAATTAGTCTTTCAATTAATATGCACTCTATTATTGTTGTATTATTAGTAGGCGATGCATTGAAAAAAATTGTTGCGATTGACGTCCGATTAGAATTGTGAGTCACTGTACATAGTATGTATTTTAGTGCAATAATCATTGCTTCGTCATTCTTCACTAAAAAGTTCAATGAAATTTTGCTTACCATTCACTGTTTGTTTTTCTCAAATGCTTCTCAATTATTTTATAAGTGGTAGATCGATCCAATTTTTAAGTGATAACGGCAGCTATTTTATTACCACAAATACGCGCGAAAGTTTAGTTTTGTTAACCAGCGCGTGAGAATGAGGTTCTCAATTTAATACATGTATGTATGTTTCTTTAACAATACGTTTTTGAATAAATTAAATGGCCAACTATTCTTACTACTTTAAAGGTAAAGTATTGATATCATTAAAATTTCCATTATAAGACTTTAAACTACAAACCTTGGTGTCGATGGGGTCTTAATTCAAGGCGAAATTGGAGCCCACATTTTAATCCTAGAGTATAAATATCCCTTTTTAGCGGAACTAATTGTTTACAATTCGTCTTTACTTTTCTACTTGTACGTATGTACTCGTACCTAGTCCTGCCATAAATTAAGTACGTATATTACAAAACTTCCAGCGCAAACTGTGCGAAGATAACATTAGGAATAGCAGGGGAAGGTGAGGCAAGTCTTGAATGAATAATCAATCGGACCACCAAGAATTTTTAAATAAGGAACAGTGCCATCAAATTTTGAATAGCATAGTTTCAGAGTCTATGTCACTGTTGAACAGAGCCATGCTAAAAGTAACCAACTTCACGTTTGGTTTTAAACATTTTGACAGAACTTAAATTTACTGGTCGGTGATGTTTGTATACCATTATGTGCAAGTAACAACTTTCTTAATTAAAATCGTAAACTGGTGCTAGCTGTGTAGATTACAGCAAGCAAAACGTAAGTTAGACCAATAGACAATCATACAAAGTTATGATGAGTTTAAAAAAAAGTATATAGTAGGGTATGTCAGGCAGAACGTTACGGGGTAAATTGGGCTAGTAGCCTGTTTTGCCCCATTTAGTTCATATATACATATTGTATATATGAAGGTGCATCATCTTTATTAAATATTTCAAATTGCCCTACTTAAGTAAATGATCAGAACACTGGTGTTTCCAATTACTAAGCATGGAAGGATAAAGACATGAAATTAGCAATAATTGCTGAAGTTAAAAGTACATAAATGGAAATATGGGGCTACTTAAGGCCATTACATTATTTTCTGTCCCAAGAACGACATTGCAGAAAAAACTTCAGTCTAATTCCATAAAAAATAAAGAGCAAGAAGATGATTTTTTTTTTTGGAATCACAGCAAAAGAACTGCGAGGTCTTGCTTTCCAGTTAGCCGAGAAAAACGGCATTCTACATCGATTTAATAAAAGTTTGGTACTCGCAGGCAAAGGTTGGCTAAGGAAATTTAAAGCCAGACATAGAGAGTTGTTGAAAAGTTCTGAAGCTACGTCAAAAGCAAGGGCACAATCTTTTAATAAGCCAATTGTATCAGCATTTTTTGCTCTTCTGCATAGTTAATGTTACCAACTCTTGCTAGATGAAATCCAGTATATTCAGTTTAACTATTTTTTTTATTACTTCATTCAAAAAGAGTGCAACATTTTTTTTTCTATTAATTTGAGTCTGTGCTCAATTCAGCAAACTGCATTCACATCAGACTAACATCAGCTGACTGCGGCTCTGTCTGCGATTGTTTGAAAGCATACTTGTCCTGAGACGAGATTTTTCGCAATAAATCTGTTCGCGTTTTCAAAAAATTTTAGAAGTCAAGGCAATTCCACTCCATGTTGCATTTGACTTGCAGTATGTAAGAAAGAGTGGAAACATGAATCTGCGAAAAAACACGCGAAAATTTACATTTAACAATTATATTTGGTAGCTTTATTTGACATCTTGTGTGCGGTGAAAGAGTGCGTTCGACATGCGCACGAGTGTTGATCTTTAAAAGAGCTTGTTCAATATTCCTAGTACGCACAAACTGATAAAATTTATGAAATTCCAGTATGGAAATTCATCCAGTATCTGGGCCTCGTATCTAGTACAGTTAGTATCATTATGCAGTGTTTTGGAGGAAAGAAAGCCACTAACATGTGATAATGGACTCTTCACTTTTTTTTTTTATAATAATATTTGTTTTAATTTATGAAACTATTCTAATAAATTAGTTTATAATTAATAAAGTTAATTTTTGTTTTTCTTGAGTATTCCATTTTGCCCCAAGCGGTAGCCCATTTCACCCGCTGGGAGGGGCAAATCGGACAAGTCCAGGTTGCAAACTTTTATTAATTTAATTAAATTTAACGGTATTTGAAAGTTTATTTTGATGCAGATACCAAGCCAATATATTAGAAAGTAGAAAAAATCAGAGCAGATTTTAAAGGCGTACAAATTGAAGTTATGAAGAAACAAAAAAGGTTCAGTATCCGATTTGCCCCACTTTCCCCTACTATTATTATTTTTTTTTTTTTTTCAGAACACATACTACAAAATGCAATAAGTATCACCCAGTTTGGTTTCAGCTAATGTGGGGTATGAAGAAGAAGAAAATCGTATTGCTGTCATAGCGTTGCATAAGTGCAGAAAAATTGCTAGCCACATTTTTGAATTAATACTAAAACCGCTCGGGATCCTAACAATGTTTGTATTGTAAAAAGATTTGTAGAATCGTCCTAGTTAGAAAACAGACCAAAAAGTAGTCGCCCGCGCGTTACCCGTACGAGCGCGGTTGTAAAAACTGTACGCGAGCGATTTTGAATAAATCCCCTTTGAAAAGAGAAAATTGCCTATGTCGCGTGAGCTGGATATATCTACGAGATCCATATCAAGGCTCATTCGCGATGATCTCATCATGAAAGCCTTTCGTCGATCAACTGGACATCTATTGACGTCTAATTTAAGGCAAATTAGGCTTGAAAGATACAAGCGACTCTTGTACTGTCACATGAATAACGGTCATGAACATATTCTTTTTAGGGATGAAAAGATTTTCACCATGCGTCAAGGAAGTTTTTAATAAAAACTACAATAAATTTTATGCAAGGACATATAGGAAGCAAAAAATACAGTTCTTAGGGTTCAGCGCCGCCATCATCATCCCATCAAGGAGTTTATTAGAGACTTTGACGTCACTATAAGATAAAGTGCAGGTATCCCCACAACTGCAAGAATATAAGGTGTGTCTTACTCGCACGCGCCATGCCACGTAATTAAGCACACTCTTTCCGTTTCTTAAGTAGTGCCGTTAGACATGCACTCGAAAACGAGGGACGCTTGGTTTCGCACGGGAAAGAACGTATTTGGGTGAATTCAAAAACATCAAAAAATGTACAATTGTTTCTGTTGCCCTGCTACTGCACTGTTCCTTTGCCCAAAAAAAAAGTGCATAGTGTGCGCGGGTTTCCATCTCGCCCACTCCCCTCCCTTACCGCTGCTGAACTTGGTCATTGTGAGTGCCGTATGATCTTTTTTCCATGGCCGAGTAAAGCACCGTCTGGTGGAAAGCGGGTTGTGTGTGCAGATTTTTTGTTGGTGGACCAAAACAAATTGACGTATGGGCATAACCCCTGCGATAACCTGTTTTGGGAAACTAACGTTGGATCTACACTTCACAACTCGGCTTAGTTAACGTCGGAGTTGTGTTTTTTATGTCTGTTTTTTATAATGGTAAGGAATTTAAGAGTAGATCAGAGCAACATTCGTGGGCTCAGATCGGATTTTGTTTTTTTGTACGTCCACGCCGCCAAATATAGACCAGCTGTTTTGGCTCTTTGTGAAACTCAGGTGGGTCAAAATTCCGATCCTTCGGAATTCGATCTGCCTGGATATAGCATTGAGCCATTATTCTTTCACCATCACGGTCTCGTCGTCTATATACGTAGTGATGTAGCCTACCAAATTTTCGCACATTGTAGCCAATGTTCCAATTCGGAATTTAACTTCTTGTGGCTGAAACTCCATGTCCGTAGGCAGTTAATCCACTACTGTTTCATTTATAGAAGTCCAAATATTGACAGCAATACAACTTATAATGAGTTTGATGCGCTGTCAGATTCCATCCTAAGAATTGTATGTTGTATGTATGTTGAGATTTTTTCTGAGGTAAATAACCTAACCCAGCTTGTGAATGAGCCAACACGTGTTCCGGACATAACTGGTCATACCGCCAACACTCTGGACTTGTTCCTTAGTTCCGATCCTAATAATAAACTAAATAACTAGAAACTACCTTTCGGGTCGTTCAATTCAAGTTGTTTTGGACGGCTTCCAGTGTTTGAATCTCATCAAATAAATGCTGGTGTCCGCCAAGGCTCTGGTCTCCGACTCTCTTTCTCATTTTCATAAATGATCTTCTGTCTGCAACTTCTAATCCAATCCATTCCTTCGCTGATGACAGCACCTTCAGTTTTTCATATTCGTTCCCAAACTCACGACCCTGCTCTTCGGCCCTGTTAAACACATTAAATTCCGACCTTGACGGCATATTTAAATGGGGCTTAACCAATAGAGTGGAATTTAATGCTTCCAAGGCTCAATGCTGTCTTCTGCCATTAAAGCGAAACCCTACTCATCAGCCATTATCCATGAATGGCACTTGCATTGTAGAAACCGAAAAACTTTCCATGCTCGGTATGTGTGTAAACAACAAACTCTGTTGGAACGACCATGTATTCGAAATCGCCAAGAATGCAGCGAAATGTTTAGGTTTCCTAAAGCGGTGTAAGAAATATTTCACCTTTTCTGATTTGGCTTCAATTTATAAGGCGTACATTCGCCCTAAGTTAGAGTATAACGCTCACATCTGGTCTGGTGCACCAAAAACCATATTGCACTTGCTAGATAGGATACAAAAACGCGCGATAAGACTTATAGAGACACTAGTATTACAAGCAATTTTGCTTCGCTCAAACACCGTCGTAATGTCTCCTGCCTATCCCTGTTTTATCGATATTTCCACAGAAAATGCTCAATTGAAATAGCCAATAGCATTCCTCACCTTCTTCGTTTTAACCGCAATACTCGCCATGCCTCGAATGCTCATCAGTTTACCCTTAAGCCTATCTTCGGACGTACCGTGAAATATAGAGATTCTTTTATGAACCGCACAACACGTTTATGGCATGGTCTCCCCGAGTCTGCTTTTTCTCTCCATTATAACCTACAAACATTTAAGACCAATGTGCATCGATGCCTCCTTTCCCCCTAACCCCTTTTCCTTAACGCTCACGCTATGTATAATGCATAAAAAGGGTAGTCATAACCCCTTTACCGCGAGTAAATTATAAAAAAAATTTATTTTGACATAATATGAAACAAAAAAAAAACATTGAAATTATTATAACTTATCTTTTATTTCTTTTTTTACACAAAGTACAGGGTAAGCTTATCTAAAACAAACGAAAGCAACAACAAAACAACTGTTGTGCAGGTTGGCCTGTTTTAACGTTTGGTTGCGCTGGTGTTGCAAAAAGAAAAACATTGGCAGTACATACTGTCAAAATGTTGCTTTTTGAACTTGTTGCTTTTATGTTGCCGCAACACACAATTATGGTTTTATCATAATGGTGTACCAAAAAGTAGTAATAGACAGAAAAACAAGAATCGAATTAAATATTTGCAATAACCGGCTTAAAATGTCCTTCATTTTTCTTTTATTGATCTTGGCCTGACTGCTGTAACTCACAAAGTATGGATTATCTTTAAAAATATATTGTTAATCGAATTTGTAGTTATTTTTATAAGCGTTTACACGATGGAATAAAGAGAGGAATTTACTTCGCATTTTTCGGAAAAAATTGACTTGAAAAAATAAAATAAAAAACTAAAAATTCGTGCTTGTTTCAAATCTTTAGTTAAGTGATATCATCGTATTTTACAATAATTTCAACCAAAATTTGACATATTCAGGAATGTAGCATACGTTTGAAGCACTGTTACTGCGCTATATAGGCGCAAGTACGTGCGACCCAGTCGCACACTTTGTTTGTATCACAAAAATGAAAACTAATTTTATTAACTTGGTTCTGGTCCAGGTACAGATAACTATTTTTTGGTGATTTAGTTAATTAGTTTAATTACTTAAAAATCAGAATTTCACACACAGCTTGAACGAAGTTAACTGTTATTAGCATAAGGCGGTTTCTGTGCCCTCTTATTGTTACTAATTGAAGTATGCGCATGTGAATAAGACGATGTGCTAATTTATATTGTAAATAAAAACGGTGTAGTATAAATATTTTTTCAACCCCAAAACAGATAAAGGACATTCAACTTTTCGGGGGTCCGTGCATATATAGCGAAAACCCTCTTGCTCTCGCTCTGCCGTCGTGCGTGGGAGAAGAGAAGAGTGCAGCAAATTTTGGGGACTAAGAATATCCGAGGCTGACTCCTGTTTCGTCTGTTTTTTATTTCTTTTGATCCCCATGTTTCCTTTCGTCCAAGCCAATGTCAATTGGTTTTAAACTGCACTTTCGTTGAGTTTTTCATTTTTGCTTGCAATTTGTGTAGCGCCGTTTTCGTACAAAATGCAACCGGTACAAAATGCAACCGTAAGGCTGCATTGAGTATATATAGCAGTTTTCTTACATCTTTTTCAGGCAATACCTACGTGTATATAAATTAGTATATATGAAAACATTTTTTTTTAAATGCACCCGGAGTCTTCGTTTATTTATTTATTGCAGCTAATGCCAAACCAAAAAGAAAAAAAAAATACAATAGTTCTTAAAAAAAATTAAAAGAATAGACAAAACAAGGTAGATAACGGGACCATTTTATGAGTTGGAAATTTTTTTTCTTTAAGCAATTAGTATACATTTTAAAATGAATTAAATTGTAGGCTTTATTAAAGTCTGCCGGCGTATTTTTAATAGGCCCACTGTTCCCATATAGTTCTGTGCGTTATATTTTTCGCACGAATAGAAGGGACGTACAATTTTGTGCCGAAGTGGAGTTTTTATTCTGTTTTTAAGAAGCTTTCTCTAGACAACAAATTCTCTCGGATGTTCGTCACACGTTCGCGAGAGGTGGGGCCGTGAAAAAACATTTGGTGTTTTCTGGGATTCGAACATTGAACCTCACGCGCCGTAGTCCGACACACTGCTTGTGGATTTAACAGTCGCCATGAATCACTGGTCGGGAGAGCACCGCGCTTTCGCAGTCGGCAGTATTTGAAGAGCGGTGAATCACTGGTTCGTACACGTCGCGCTTTTTGCACTCACTTCAATATTCTACGATTAAGTGATGGGCCGAACACGCAATTGATCTAGTCGTGGGTGCAAAGGTTCAAACAAGAAGGGGCAATGGTCAATAGAACTCCTCCGGGACCATCAACGTCAGCAGCGACACCAGAATATGTGGCTTAAGTTCGAGACGAAATTACACGGAATTAAAAAATCTACCCTGCACGTTATTTTGAAAAAGAAATTTAAATTCCGCCCATACAAGATGCAAATCGTGCAGGTACTACCTTTTGGAAATAGCAAGAACGCTTTGAAACATACTGTTCAGCGACGAAGCACATTTTCATATCAATGGCTATGTGAACAAAACATGCAGCACAGGTGTCTCAACAACCCTAGAGAACACCATCAAAAACTGTAATTTATAAAAATAGATAATAAGGTACAAATTGTATTTATTTTTTTATTTAAGTTTGAAATTGAAAATTTTCCGCTGGACACCCTCTATATATTATATTATATTCCACTGGTATTTATATTTATTCCACTGACGCACGCACTTTCGGAAAAATTGTCTTTTTTTCAACATTTTGACGGAAAAATATTGTGGAAAATCGTTTTTAATTTTAAACTGAACAATAAAGTTCTTGGAAGTTTTTCTGTAATATTGACATTGAGCGAGATATTCATGGTAATTATTTACTTCGGTCTCTCCTTTCTAAAATGGCGCCCATCGCACACACCTTAGGATGTAGAAAACCTAATATTATATGTTCTTCTCACATTTGTAATGAAAAGATTAAAACCATTTTCAGCTTTTTTTAGAATACTCCTGGACATTGTATCGTTCGTTGTACTGAACCATCACTGTATACATATTATCTTTGTGTCCAATTTACATCATGCAAATGCAAAAAATTCAGAATTTAGAGACAAAACACAATAACAATATTATAACCAGTTACTAAAATATTCCATTAATGATAGATGATAGCATCTTAATGTATAATTTGTAGGAATGACCATTGTCAGTCATAAGTCTTACAATTGCGTGTGGCTTTAAAATTGATTGAACTAATCTGAGATCGTACATGAAACCTAAAATACTCCAACTGAAAAATTATAATTTTTCGTTTCACGCAATGTTGCCAACTGAGGTATTATTATGCCTTTTAGGCATAATTTCAAGGCCTAAGGCATTGAAGCGTAAAATGAGTAAAAAGGCATAATTTTGTTTACAATAAATAATTTCACCAAAAAGGATTAATTTTTTCTGCCTATTATATTTTTGTTTTATTTATTTATATATTTACTCTCAGTTATCCACCAATAATACTTCCATACTTAACTTTTTGAAAACCAAAAGTCCCTCTTGCAATACATTTTTCAAACATTATTCTTGAATGCGATTTCAGTAAAGATCGGGAATTAAGATATTTAAGGGACAGTGTAATCAGACTTAAAATTTTGGTCTAGAGTATTTATATTAGAAAAGGGCGATAGTTCAGCAATGGATTGGCCAGGAAATCCCGCCCACAGAATCCCACATAACATGATTGTGTGCGTGCATAAGAATCTGAAACCATCTAATATGTTACACGCAGAGAAGGTAGTGTTATTCATGTGTATTTGCGTAAAACGTATACTCACCCTTAATCATGAGTTGGGCACAAAAGTTGAATGAATTAAAACAGTGGACCGTTTCGCGACTCATACACCGGACAGCCTTTGGCCTCACATGCAGATGCTCAGGGCATCGTCATTATCTCTTGTAAGTCTATTGCTTCTGGGCGTCTATTGCTTGCAACTGGCGTGATTTACATTGACTTTTCTAAGGCTTTCGATACTTTTCGAGTCAATCCCATGACTTTAATCTCTAAACTATCTCGTTGGGCTTTCACTCAACCTTACTTAATTGGATCAGGCCATAAAAGTAAAGTCAGGTGTTCCACAGGGTAATCATCTCGGTCCTTTACTGTTCCTGTTGTTCATTAACAACCTCCCGCTAGTAGTCAAACATTCAGAATATCTTCTATTTGCGGATGACCTCAAGATACTCGTATATCTATCAAGAAAAACGAAATATGATTGTAACCTTTTGCAGGATCATATCATCGCCGGCCGTCGATAAATGGTGTAATAATAATAGCTTAATCCTGAAAATTTTTAAATTCCAATAAAAATAACTTCTAAGTGCCAGAGAGGATGACAATGGTGCAGTGGATAGTGCATTTGCTCGTTAGCCGATGTCTGCAAGTTCAAGCCCCAGCGGGGAACAGCAATCACCAGCCACCCGAGTATAAATAGGAAAACGAATAAAATCGAAGTTTTTTCAACCACTCCACCAAAGAAAGATTCCTGCCTGATAATACAATGGGCCAAAGAGTCTGAGTCTTATAGACCTCCTCGACTTTTAATGAACATATAGACTACAATGTTTGTAAAGCTAACTCAATGCTAGGTTTCATTAAAAGATATTCTAAAGATTTCACTGACCCATATACTTCAAAGATCTTATTTACATCTCTTATTAGATCCCACTTAGAATACAGTTGTATTATTTGTATATACAATTGAAAGAGGACAGAAGATTCATGGTTTTTCGATTGAATTCGCAAATTGGGTTGCCTTCTCATAAAACCAGGTGTTCCTTAATAAGTATAGACTCTCTTGTATGTGTAGTAAATACTTTTCTGTTATGTTTATGAGAGACCTAATTCAGAGTCACATTCAGTGTCCTACATTGCTCTCAATACTAGATTTCTACTCAAATCTACGTGTTCAATTTTATTTCATAGAACTGTTTGCGCGCAAAATGAACCTTCATTGCATCAATGAGACCAATTCTGTATTACAATCTATTGATTTAATCTATTTCTGGATTGCTGTAGATATTGTTTCAAAAGTAACCTTATGTCAACTTAAAACCAATTACTCGTAGATTAAGTTTGAATCTTTTTCGTTAACCTATGTATAAATTATATCAAAATGAATAATTATTAGTTATTACTTTATACGTTTATTTAGTTAGTCTGTAAGAGGTTTTATACTCTGTTTGATGAAAATAAAGTAAACAAAATATATATTATATATAATTTAGCTTGAACTACAAATTCGAATAAAAAGCAATCGAACATCTTACTATTCGAAGATACCAGTACATCCGACCCAGTCGTTTTAAAAACAATCATACATTTATACGTGTGCTCAGTCGAATTGTTTTACCACTTATTTTACTGTTATTGCACTGGAAATTGCCAATTGAGTTGACCTACCGATTAAATAAAATTAAATTATTCGCTCTTCTTCTAAACGTACGGCGATTGAAAAATGATGTACCGATAAATGTATCTACAAGTGTATGTGTGTTGAGATGTATGTTTTGTCTACCTACATAATATGTATAAATGACAACGTCATAATAATTTGTAATTTGAGAGAAAAAGTCGCCAATTGATACATATTCGCTTAAGTATATTTATTTCATACTCATGAAAAAGGGTGGAGCTTGAATTATAATTTTCTCAAGAGGCTGTCTATATGCGGGAAATTTAGTACACACGTTTGGCATACTATGTAAAAATTTAACTATAATATTTAAAAAAAATAAAAAATCTATCAGAAGAAGCGGACGTGCAGTCGTCGACACAATCATCGCAACGATGCAATCTTCACACGAAATGAGCGAAGTAATGACTAAAACGTTTACATTTTGCATTTTTTGACTCTTATTTTATAATTTTTTATTGTTTTGTATAAGTTTTATATAGAATATCATAGAAAACAAAGTGACAACAATATTTGTATTGTATTTTGTATTTAATGTGAAAAACCTATCTTGATAATATACTAAAATAATAGATACGAGAATCTTTCTCTTACGAAGAGAATGGTCTCCTTTTTGAACATGGCAATACCAGCTAAGCCGTGAGCTATTTTTCGTGAGATGGTTTCTTTGAAGTGAAGCTTCAACGGATCTTCGAACTTCTTATTCGATCAACCTTAGTCACTCCCGCCTTAGTCCAAGCTGCAGTTAATTTACTCAAATACTTTTTGTACATGGTCCAACATTGTGAAGCGTATGTGAGCGCTGAATGCACAACTGCGGTTTAGAGCCTTCCTTTCAGCTTAGGAGGAATTTTTCGATCACAGAAGATAGCAAATTTTTCCGCCACTTCATCCACCCTACACTTACGCGACGATTGATGTCGTCATCACAGGCTGCTTCGCTATTTAAACATATACTCGTATATCATAAACCCCAGATATTTGAAACTTTCGCGCTTGGGAAGCACTGTTCCATTCAAATAAATGTCTGGATAGGCCTGGTTGGATCAGAGAATGGGCAGCACTCATTTCCCTCCAAAACGTGCACCCATACTTCAGGCACTCATTGCAGGGACGTAGGATCCTTACCTATAATGGCTCCATCTTATCGTTTTTCGGACTGTTTGATCGACTCACGAACTTCTTCGACTGTAATGTCAGGTATTTCTTCACAGTTAGGGGTGGATCTTGGAAAGTATACCCGGAGAAATGTCCTTCACAATACTGCCGCCACCTATGCCTATCCACAAGAAGGTGGCCATGAGCACTGTTAATGAACTTTGGCGAACGAATATTGTGAGCATTCCTTCTTCTTTGGGCGGCTATTTTGAAGATGGTTGCGCTCTTGTTCATATTGTGTCTTTGCAGCTCCTGGATAGCCTGGTTTGCATCAGCAACCGGGGAAGATATTTTCTTCAGCTCCCGATACAGGCCCTCCGTACTCTCTGCTTGAAGATGGGCGCACTCCTTCTTCGCTTTTTGCTTGCAACATCTGTATTCCATTTCTAGGCGAGCTTTTTCGTCACTATTATTAGAGGGGCACTTTTCGCAAGCTTTGAAAGTCGATTTCTTCTCATTTATCACTTCTTTAGCTTCACCAATCAGTCGTTTTCATTGTACCACATGATCTTCTCAGAGGCCCTTGTTTGTTTCCTTTTCTTCACTGTCCAATTAAGCAAGAGACGGTGTTACTAAGCGATCGCCTCTTCTAGAATTACTTTGCAATCTTTTACCCAAGGCTTCATGAAACTGAAACTACCAAATGGTAGTTAATCTGGGCTTCATTTGCACCCCTGCTGTAAGTGATCAGAACCTGCTTTGTTTGATGAACATGGTATTTAACACGATAAGACCGTGTGACCTACACATGCTTACGATGTCTTCACCAGGAAGGTTCCTGGTGCCGTATCTAAGTCCTCCATGGCAGTATTCATATTCTTCGTTTGAATTCCCAATCAAATCTTTAGAGAGATTGTGAAAATCTAACCAAAACTAATCTTTTTCCCTCTGCTCGCTCCCACTATGGGGAGCATATCCACTGACAATAGTCCATACCTCTCGCTGCATCACCAGTTTGAGAGATATCAAACGGAGCCTGGACTTTGAAATGGTTAAGGCTTTGCCAGCTCTGCCGCAAGGATGATACCGATTCCGTTTTATCCTGTTCGGTTCCGTAGTAAAAACATCTTGAAAGCTTTTGGCTTGTGTTCGTGATATTTTATATGGACTTGTGTTGTTTCTGAGACACCTCGTCTCCTTCGCTCAATTATGTTGTTTTTAGCGTTGATGTTTCGTTTTTGTTTCCCCGCTCGCCTCATTCTCATTGCTCGTTTTACTCTCATTATTCGTGCGAGAAACTACACGTTTCTCCTCTCGTACGTTCATTGATTGTCCGTACAAGATGCTGTGGTAGTGAGCTTATGTCTGATGGGACAATGGCTGCCGTCCACTTTCTCAAAATTTTGCAGAGAACGGAAGAAAAGAGGGAGAGAATGAAAGCAGTCCTTTTTGTGGCAAATTTGATTGCAACATTTTTTATTTGCAAAACGTAACCCAATGCAAATATTTATAACTAGCTAAATTCTTAAGTATACATTTTTATTTAATTTTTTATATATTTTCAGTCAATACAATTACTGCGCGTTCGGTAGCCCATGAGTTCTGTACTACCACAACTACAACTTTTTTGGCAGCTATTGTAAACTTATTATTTAGCAGCACAAAGTCGAACACGACCGAAATAATACAGCTAAGCCACTTTATCATGACATTTAAGATATTTCGCCGTGGATCAGCAAGATGTATTGGTCTTCTGTCAGCTTTTGTGACCATATTGCTCTGTCTGTATTATATATCGGTAGGACAGCCTTCTGCGGTTCAACAAAAAGATATACGCTCCGTTGGGCAGCTTCAACAAAATCAAACCAATAGAAATGGAAAGCAACGACACGAGAGCAAGCAAAAGATCTTGGTTGCAAACTCATTTGCCGAACAGGGACCATCTTTTCTGGAGGACTCCAAAAATTCACCGCTATCGTGGGATGGTAAATGTTACACGCTAAATGAACGGGAGACTAATATCACAGCTTTTAAGGAATACTCTCAATTTGACTTTCAGGTTTGTTCTATCTAAAGTTTATTAGATTTACTTATTCATTATCATATGCATTTGCACTCTACAGCCGGAATGGATACGAACTAAAGAGTATTGGGACAGGTCGTTTGAAGAACAATATGAAAAACAAAAAAAAGACACCTTTCGACCACCTTTGAAGGTAATTTCTAAATAACCCTTTTTTCCTGGTCTACAAGTCCTTATTTTTATGCAGATCATTGTTGTACCACATTCCCATAATGATCCTGGGTGGTTGAAAACATTTGTTAACTATTTTCAATCAGATTCAAGGCAAATTTTGAATTTAATAGTTACTAAAATGCAAGAGTATTCTGATATGACGTTCATTTGGTCTGAAATTAGTTTTCTGCAATTATGGTGGGACCAGGCTCATCCTACGAAACAGCGAGTAAGCTTTTGAAATACTATAATATCTGCAGGAATGGTATATCTTATTAAATTCTACAGGCTTTAAAACGATTAATACAATCGGGACGGTTTGAAATAACAACAGGCGGTTGGGTGATGACGGATGAAGCAAATGTTCATTTATATCCCATGTTGGATCAACTAATTGAAGGTAAGATAACAAACCAATCTTAAAAATTTAATTGATAAGTCTTATCTATTATTATTATTATAAAGATTTTTAGAATTAAATTTTTGTTATAACTCAGGCGAATCAGTAGAAATTAAAAGTCTTACGATCATTATCAGAATTTAACTTGGTTAGTTACAACTTGGGTGGATCAGTAGAGTTTGAAACATATATACAAACAAGAGTATCTCGCAAAACGAATTTGTGAAAATTTATTCCTTAGTTAGGTGTGTGGCAAGAACGATTTTGAAAAGATTTTAGAATTGTGGTTTCTCAGTTTTCAGTGGGCTACTAAAGATTTCCAATTACGAGTTTAACCCTTTGCTTCCTAGTGGTTTCGCAGTGAAACCACACACTTAATATTTTTTGTCTATATTCCTAGTGGTTTCATGGTAAAACCAAGTGTATTTCTACGAACTGTT
Source organism: Brachypalpus laphriformis (assembly GCA_945910035.1). NCBI lineage: Eukaryota > Metazoa > Arthropoda > Insecta > Diptera > Syrphidae > Brachypalpus > Brachypalpus laphriformis. The sequence goes on from OX246754.1 coordinate 93,308,085, forward strand.
ATTCATTTTATAACGGTAAAAAAAAAAGGTCGGGTAATTTTCAGTGCGTTGTAAGTGATTTTTTGTGCATTAGTTTGATGGTTCGTGTCATTTGTGTGTCAAAAAATTGACACCTACGGGAACAAAGGGTTAAAGACTGATTTAATTTGAGACTGCTGCAAAATTAACTTAACCATTTGCTAATACACATAAGTTCTATTTAAATGCGTAACGGTTCGCAGGAAATGCAAAATTGATTTTAAATGTTCCTAAGCTGAGCTTAACTTAAGAGAACAACTATCAGACACGAATCTTTCTTTAGCGCAGTGCTTGAAAAAACTTCCATGTTATTCGTTTTTCTTTTGTGATTGGCTATTATTCACTGTTTCCTGTGTGACTTGCATCTAAGTTACTCTGAAGAAGTTTTGCAGGATATGGTGTTGATTTGTAAGTTATACTGTAAAAAAAATATGTCTGCTTCGCCACTTCAAAACAACGCATTATTTTAACGCATAAACCGTACACAGACACACGGAGCACACAACAGCTGATTCATCTACTACGTTTATATGATCGGATTGACACAGGATCTAGTTTTGATCCACGTTTTCGGTGAAGCCGAATAGGGGGAACGAAATAGACGCGAAACAAAAGATGATTGAGTTTAACACTTCTTCCCCTGTGTGTGAGGTTCTTTTTTTTTTCTCTCCCTTCTCTCTCTTCTTTCTTTATCTGTCAAACTCGATCTTTCGATCTTTCGCACATAAATGTGGGCAAAATCTCAAATCAAATGACTCGATCGAGTCATTTATATTTTAATCCGATCTGCGTTTATATACAAGTAGTACCCGAATCGAATTGAATCCGTCATGTAATACCGACCTAAACTCGTAGTTGACTTATGGGCATGCGCTACTCATCTATCTTTCTCTTATTCATCTACTCATGGCTCTTTCACACATATGCATACACACATTGCGTACGCTCTGGCTCTGGCCTTTCACTTTCCAGATGATGGCCCAAATGACTACCTTGTGGGACGCCAAAAGCTACTTTTACTACACGAGATGTAAAACTATCCACCTTTACCAATTGCTTTCTATCACTTAAATAATTGGAAAACCACCTTAGCATTAAAGAGTGAAGCCACAATGAAAAGTGTAATCTACTCTATCAAAAGCATTCGTAAAATCTGTGTTGAGTACATCAACTTATAATATGACTTAAATGTCAACAACACGCGATGTTCCATCTAAGTACTAACGCGCCCGATGCTGCTTGGTTTTGGTGATCGGTGATGATACTCATGTATCGTTTCATGTTTATTTATTTTTTATTTTTTCACTAGTCTTACTAACCAGGTTTCACTTTAAAAATCTGAGTAAAAGATCATCACGCTCGAAAGCAGCTTGAGCGATATCTGCATTGCTGTTGCGCCGCTTACAAAGTTGGTTAAGTTTGCGCATTTCTATATAATTCTACAGGTCACATGGATGCTTCTGCGAATACGCGTTTTTATACTCCCGCTGACATTCGTAGCATTTTCATTTCTATCACTTTTATTTTCACACATCGTGCGGACGTACGACTGTCATATAAAGCAAACCTTGAGTTTAAGTTTTTCGGTAACAGAACACGGCGGAGTTTTTTTGCCATTTAAACCACCCAAAGACAAGATGTGCACTATCGTCGTCACAATATATTGTTATAAAGGGGTTTTCAATTAGAACACCCCATTTTTCCGATGCGGTTTCTCGGCTATGCTTGAAATTACCTTCCGGTTTGTTTGACGATTTAACTCGTCTGTACTTGCCATTTGTTCATGGAAAAGTACATGCTTCAACAACGTTTGCAAATTATCCAAATTTTTTATCAAAGTTCTTGTTCGTTTGCGACAACTTTACGTGTACTACTCGTAACTCCAATTTTCGGTGAGCGTGTTATCTCTAGAACGGTCAAATCAATTGGCCTCTTCGTACGATTCGACCTCGTGTGATTCGACGTCTCTTAATTGTTTGCATATCGCCCGATTTGTGCGAAGAAGTCATGGAAAAGTGTGTTCTGCGCATTCGGTCGTTCAGGCATTTCCGTGGAGAACATTTGAATGATGTTGTGTTCCATAATTAATGGCATCGACGGAACTAACCCGAATTAATTTCTTTTTCAATATATCAAGCATAAGCTTGAAATGGGGCGCTGTTAATGAATAATCCTATATACATGGCTATTTACGAGTACTATTAAGCCCAAACATATAGATTTTTTTTTTATTTCGGAACAAAACTCCGTCCAATAGGATATCCGAAGTCGGGTTTACGGGTTCGGAAAAATGTCTTATACCGTATCTTCCAAAATATCAATCCAAATATAAAATATCTATAGGGTTGTCGCGTCCGTAAGAAAGAAGAGTTCTTCCAATTTTATCGATGTGTCCCTTTAACAAAAGGGTCTTAGGCAACTGTCTTTAACTTCAAATTCCATCATTATTTTCACCTTACGATTTATTTTCGTTTTTACATTATCTATCTATGTATATATATATAAAACTCAATGTAGCTATATTTGTATGTATATTACGGTCTCCGAAATCACCGAACCGATTCAGCTCAAATTTTTAGACATTCTTCAGTATTTGGCCCGAAAGTGTTTCTGTGAGTTTGAGTGTTTCTCAGTACTTTGCTCACAAGGCGCAGCAACGCACACCAGGTACCCGCTAATCGTACATAATATTGTATAATTCCCATTCAGAGATCTCAGCACCGTTCAAATGAGATTTCTCGGAACTCTGTCGATCGCTCTCTCTTTAAATCAGTGAATATGATGTGGAGATCTTTTTAAGCATCGCGATGTTTTCCCATCATTGTTTGTACTTCTTTAACGTATTTACCAATTTTCACTTTGACTTAAGAAAGTTTTTAGTACTTAAACGAAAGAATTAATCGGAATACCCTTTGAAAATAAGACAATCATCATTTATTGTAAAAGAAAGAATCGCTTGTACCAATATCGGCTAAATCGATATCCGATATACGATGGGCTACTGATAAGTTCGCGGCCTAAGGTATTAAATAAAAGAAGAAATCCGATTAAAAAAATGTATTTCTCAATATAATCTCCCTCGAGTGAAATGCATTTCTCACATCCGGCATACAGTACCTTAATACCACCGAAAAATATTTTTTTTTTTTGCCTTCAAATTGACTTCCCACGGTCGCTTTGATCTCGTACTCATCTGCATATCTCCGGCCTGGTAGTTCCTTTTTCAAATTGGAAAAAAAGAAAAAGTCGCTCGGAACCATGTCTGGACTGTAAGGTGAGTGATCTATCGTTGAAAAACCTGTGTCTGTGTTTAAGGTCTGTCTCGAAACCCGCGAAGTGTGAACAGACATGTTATCCTGCAAACACAACTCTCCGTTCCTGAATTTCACACATTGCTTACATATGACCGCTTCACTTGCCTAAGTCAATAAATTTCCATAATATTGACTATTCATCGTAGTCCCCTTTCGTCGTCACTGCTTTTCGAACATATGAACAATAGTGAGCATATTCTGTACTCAGCGCGCACAAATTGTTTTACTGTTTAAATGCTCGTGCAAAATTTCTCCAATCCGTTATTTGCTGATGTGTAACTCGTCCGCTATCTGCCACATTTTTATTTTAATTTTTCGACTTTTCTGACGATTTCTTCAATGACCACTGACACAGTACGCCCTGCGCAGGGGTCGTCTTCACAGCTCTCTCGCCCTTGTAGAAATAAGCGAGCCCATTTTTTGACCACGATATACGAAGACCCAGTACCCTGAAGAGTCGATGACATGTCTTCGAAAATTTCTTTAGGCGAAGTACTTTATCATGGTGCTCAAAATTGCGAGAATTTTCGATTTCACCTGATATGGTGATGTTTATCCTGCCACATGAGATTATTATTGAAACGATGTGATATTTATTCTACTAAAGAGTGCCGCAGTTAGTGCTATCACTAATGAGAAGATCACTCGTTGAAAATCTCAGACCGCGAGCTTATCAGCCGCCCCTCATACCTTGCATATATACGAGTATTTTCCAGACATCACGATCGTAGGATATGTTCAAATTGTAGGATTGATCTCTTGAATAAATATTCCATATAGTACATAAAATGATTGTTTTAAATATTACTAAAATTATATTATTTTTTAGGTCATCAGTGGCTTCGAACGAATCTTAATATCACTCCGGAAGTAGGGTGGTCAATAGATCCATTTGGCCATGGTAGCACCGTACCATACCTTCTCTCAGGAAGTGAATTTGAAGGTACAATTATACAAAGGATTCACTACGCCTGGAAGCAATGGTTTGCTAAACATCAAAGTGGTGATTTTTTATGGGCCCCTTATTGGAAGTTAGTAAAAGAAACTTCAGGAGGAAGTAGAATACCAACGCATAATTTGCTTACTCACAACATGCCATTCGACATTTACTCCATTAAACATTCCTGCGGACCGCATCCATTCATATGTTTGAATTTTGACTTTCGTAAAATACCTGGCGAATACACTGAGTACTCGATCAAAGCTCAATTTATCACAGACGAAAATGTTGAGGAAAAGGCACAATTGCTACTGGAGCAATATTCACGGACAGCGTCATTGTTTCCCCATAATGTGGCGTTGATTCCTGTAGGTGATGATTTTCGCTACAACAAAGAACGTGAAGTTGACCAGCAGTATACGAATTACAAGAAATTGATAGATTATATTAACGCCAATAAGAAAATTTATAATGTTGACATTGCCTTTGGGACACCGCGAGATTATTTCCGTGCAATCAGAAAGCGATCGGAAAAATTTCCAACATTCAAAGGCGACTTTTTTGTTTATTCTGATATATTTTCTGAGGGCCGACCTGCTTACTGGTCTGGCTACTTTACTACTCGACCGTTTTACAAAATTTTAAGCGCTGATTTAGAGCATAATTTACGTGGTGGAGAGATTCTATTCACTATTGCTTACAATACAGCTCGCCAATTTAAGCACGAGAATGCTATAAAAGTTTTTGAAAAGAACTACGAGAAAATGATTCTCGCACGTCGCAATCTTGCTTTGTTTCAACATCACGACGCAATCACGGGGACGTCAAAGTCCGCTGTAATGCGTGATTATGGTTTACGTTTGTTTGAAAGCCTACAGGACGTTGTAAAAATGCAAGAATCTACCATCGAACTGTTGTTACAAAATGCTACTTCGAACCACAACTTTCTTCTTAGCGAATTAGAGCGCGAAAACTACAACAAACTACCAAGAAAGACACCTATTTCATTGGGTGAAAATAATGAAGCTTCATTTGTCGTTTTCAATGCCCTAACCCAAAAGAGACTTGAAGTATTAAATATACGTACAACGAATCCAAATGTAAAAATTATTACTGAAGAAAACGTTGCACTGCCAATGCAAGTGAATCCTGTTTGGAATATCACAGACAATTACGAGAATCCAAATTCTATGCACTCTGAAAGAATTCGAATATCGACCAAACAATTTGAAATACAATTCCTAGCAACATTAGAACCACTTTCTTTGACAACTTTTAAAATTGTCCCCGATGATAATTATAAAAAACAAATGGCTACTATATATTGTGACGAATGCAGTGATACTAACGGAAACATTGAATTTGACGTGAAAGCTAAGCCTGCTGGTGATATACAATTGGAAAATAACAAAATGCGTCTTCTATTTGATGAGAAGTCTGGTTTTTTAAAAACAATTACTAGAAAAAATTCTGGGAAAGCTATGCAATGCGCTGTTAAGTTTGCCGCTTACAGAAGTGCTCAATTTCATTCTGGTGCGTATCTTTTCAAAACAGATCCGGAACAAACTGAAGCTGAAAAATATGTGCTCGAGCAATATGAAGATATTCGTATTATAATAACATCAGGACCGATTATAAGCGATGTGACTGTCATATACGGCCCATTCTTGGCGCATACCATGAGGATATTCAACACCCACACTCATATAGATAGTGCTATTTATATAGAAAACGACATCGATTTTGAACCACCGCCAAAAAATCGAGAAACTGAATTATTTATGCGATTTGTGACTGACATAGAAAATGGTGGTGAAACTCCAGAATTTTATTCCGATCAGAATGGATTCCAATTCCATAAGCGAGTAAAAGTGCCTTCAATAGGCATTGAAGGCAACTACTTCCCAATAACTTCGGCAGCGTTTATACAGGATACAAAAATACGATTGACTTTACTTACTAATCATGCGCAAGGAGCGGCAAGCTATGAACCAGGACAACTTGAAGTAATGCTTGATCGACGAACTCTTTATGATGACTACCGTGGTATGGGCGAAGGAATAGTCGATAGTAGGCTGACAAGACACAGGTTCTGGTTACTCGTAGAAGAAATGCCAGCTCAGATGAAAAACACGTATCAGGTGCTTAGTTTAACATCGAATTATTTCGCAAATGGTCTGCGCTACCCACCGAACATTTATTTTATAGAGAATCTTGAAATAAGAGCCCCAGCGAATTTAAAAAATAAGGTTTCCTTATTATCACATTCATTACCATGTGATTTGCATTTATTAAATCTACGTACCTTGTCCGATGAACAGTTATCGTTATTTCCTTCAAGATCAGCGCTCATGATATTACATAGACAGGGTTTTGATTGTAGTGTGGGATATTTAGAAAATACAGTCCACTGCAACGTATCTGGAGCAACTGACGCTGTGTCCAAAATGACGTTGAATAAATTAAGTATAGAATCCATAGAAAGTACCTCATTAACAGGTGTACGAAGTAGACATAAGTTGCGGTCTTTTGCCGATATTAGTTTAGATCCTATGGATATTAAGACATTTGTTTTGACATTTAAAGGCTAAATACTTTTTTCCTTTTATTAGTTGCAATGGAGTTAGGCAAATATCTTTAAAAAATCATGTTTTACCACTATGATGTCTGCAAAAAAGTTTCAATTGTTATTGCAGCTGGATCGTTAGCTATATTTGTTGACTGCGATAAATTTTAAACATTTATTAGATTCGGATTTAGACGCCATAGTTAATAAACAAGCACAATGATTTTTTATGTTAAATGGTGTAGCGGTAACATCATCGCTTGCCACGCTAATGGTTTAAATCCTGTGGCCAACAAGCATTTATTTATTTCTCATGAAATATACAAAGTCAGTCCGATCAATTACGAAAGCTTTTGCCGACATTATTGCGAAGGCATAACACTGGCAGCAGGTTGGTCATATGGCTGGAAAAATTGTTCGCTCTGATGGATCGGAAAAGAAAATACTGTGAATCAAAAGCAAAAGCAAAATAACAAAACAAATCTCCGCAATTATCTGGACACCACCCCTGAAGTTTTTCTGAAACCTAGCATCTGAGTTTTAAACCACTACACGAATTTACTCTCTCCCTGTATCTATCCTTTCTAAAGCCCGTACCGCGTTACAACATTTATAGGGTGTTCATTACCCCTTGAGGCGCCCTAATTATAAAAAATAATTAAAAGAAAGCCTTTACTGGAAATCGGCAGTTCTCCTGAAAACTGTAAAAAATTCATTGGTTATAATACATACGGTATTGACCACTACATCATCGCTATATACCTATAAGTATGCGTGTATTTTTTTTAACATTTACACATTTACAAATAGAAACTCATCTAACATGGTGATAATGATCTGACGATATCGTCTCTGTAATGTAGTTGCAGTCTTATAGTATAAATGCTTCTCCAGGTGCTGCTCCTAGAGCCCGATTCTAAGGTGCTTGACCTGAAATTGATAATAACTAAAGTCTGCTGGGCCATTCAGCAGATTCAAAAGGCAACAGCTTCGATTCTAGTAGGCAGGCTTCGTAAAATAAACGTAAATACTGAGTGCTCCGGCCATTCTCATGAATGAATGGGTCATCAGTGTATACTCATATTGCATTGATTTAGTCATTACAAAGAGTGCCGCATGGTTTATGTCAAGTGGTTGCATTTATGACCTACATGCACCCTTTTTCGTAAATAGTGAGATCAAATTATATTTGAATTGATTGTGTATTGAATTCAATACATATCTATATGATATGGATTTGCTTGAGGAATTTTTGTATGAAAGCCAGCACATTTTGGAATAAAGATCAGAATCCAATCACTTGCAGTCTCACTTATGGCTCTTTAACCCTGCTTCCGTATAGGGAAAAGCATTGTATTGCAATCTTGCCACTGCCTTTGGTACTTTTACATGGCAATCCTGCCGTAACATTGATGCCTTACATGGCAATCCTGCCAGTGTCATTAATACTTTACATTACGATCCTGTCAGTACTACTGATCCTTTACAAGGTAAGAGATTTCTTCAATCCATCCTGTAGTTAGTAGAGTGAAACTCCACTTTAATTAGGCTGGGCTAAAATATAAAGAATGGGGTATCATAAGGGTGCCAATGGTGCAATGGGTAGGGTAGTGTGTTTGCTCGTTCGATAAAGCCCTAGTGGGGTACAGCAATCATCAGCCATACGTTCATGAATATTTTCAGAAGTACTGCAGACAGACAATAATAACTGCCCCTGAGCCTGTTAATATTTTCTTCTGCCATTTCAAAGAGGTCAACGTTTTTTTGGGGTCTACCTAAGTCGTATTCGAGAATTTAGAAAGTAGACAGAATAGAAAGAAACCATCCTATTTTGTTTTGATGTTTATAAAGTTTTTACCACCGCTTAAGGTCCGAAACCATACAGTTTCATTCAAATTGCATTCAGTCAAAATATCTTGACTGCAAGCAATAAGAATTATCTGAATCAATAGTAACATTATTATGTTCTTATGGAAAAAGAAGGAACAGAGGAGATTATTCGTGGTAATGATAAAATTACCGGTGTCAAATATAAAAATATGGTCTAGTCTATCCAATTTATTTGTTATTCCACTAATTTGGAGAAGACCAGAATCAGCGAGACGAACACTCAAAATTTATTCTTGTAAGTGGCATTAGGTGGAACAAAGGAATAGTTAGCTGGTAGGGTGAAATGTATTGAGAAGGGCTCACCTAACAGTACATAATGTAAAGATTATTGCTTAGAAACGTTAATTTAACACATACGTACTCAAATAAAGTGGTGTTCGAAGTTTGGTCTTTTCTTTGGTAGTCACTCAGTCGATCTATTGACCGGTAGACTTTTTTCAAACAAGAAATTGTTTCCCCGGATAGTTCTCCAACAGTTTAAAGCAGTTCGAATATTTTTTCATACATTTGTTCTTGCACATTTATCTGCTTGTCAAGTAGTTGTAATGGCTTTGGTTTTGTTCTCGACGGTTCCTCTGGTTTATTAGGTGATATAGTATTGCAGGTGTTCTGGTCATTTTCTAAGTCTATGGACGTATTGCTTTTGCCATCAGATGTTTCAGTTAGCAAGTTCATTTCACTTTCAAGAGACATATCCATATCTTGTGGCATACTACAGCTAGAGGCAATCATTTTTATTGGTGTACCATAACTCTTTGTCTCAAGCAAACCCTCCACGCAGTCTTTCAAGCACATGAGTTTAATGACATCGTCCTCCAAAGGAGTGAAATGAACTTCATTGTGTTCCCCACCACCTGTAGCTTTCAACTCACGTTTATTATGGGCCAATTTCTTTTGTAAGGATGACTTGTGGTCTGACCAAACCTAAATTCAGATAGGCATCTTTTAATGGAAAAATTACCAACTGTTGTTACCGTAATCCGCAGCTATTTTGATGCGTATTGAAAACGGCTGACTTTTTATGGAGTGCGAATCGTTTGCGGTTTCAATAATGCTTACTTTCTGTCACCTCCTTACCGACATTCGGTCACTTGCTACCCGAAGTTTTTAATGATGGGGAATAGGTGCGGGTCGAATGAAATCACTCCGCAATTAATCCGACGGATTTAACACATCGGCATGATTATTCTATTATAAATTTGATGATGAGAGGCCTGTGATATGAAAGTAGAATACAAATGGATGTATCGAGATTTCTGGCAAACGTTAAATCAATACAAATATTGCATAGAATCAAATGTGGGATATCAATATACAGGTAGAAGAAATTGAACTCGCTGAGCGTGAAGCCAGTAACGAGTGGTATTGCAAGACATTTACATTCAAGTCGTCGGTGATTATGATAGGTGTAGCAAGATCTAGCTCATAGTCGGGAATTAACAGTAATGGATTTATAGTAAGGCTCATTAGGCACCGGCCTAGGGCATCACCACAGAGAAGACACCACAAAAAAGATTACTTTTTTTCCTAGGTACTTAGAACTTTCTTACTTAGAACTATTTTTGTTGTTAGATTTCTGATTTTAAAATGATATATTTGCACAGGACTTTTCTTCTTATTTTGTTTCTTTATAATTAAATGATTCCATCTCAGTTGGAAGTGAATATATCTAACAACAAAAAGAGAAAAACTCGGGCACCGTTCACTATAAACCCTAGGACACCAAAAAGTACACGATCAGAACTTGGATTCAAATTATAAGGAGCATCATAGCTGAATCAAAAGTAATACTGCGTGAGAGTTTCCAGATGCGGCGAAAAGATCACAGAATGGCAGCGCGCCCCATTCCGTTCCGGGAGACGTGATTCTTTATCTATTACATGGCATATTTTGATTTTCGATATAAATAATAATTTATGAGTTGTAACACGAAACCGCATTGAATGGTTTCGTTTTCATCTAATTTTCTGTTATGCTCCTAGTACAAAGCAAATTTATAGACGTATTCACGTCAAAAATTCATGCATCGCAACTATTTTTCCTTGAATCTATAACTATGGGGCAAGTCTTCAGTGAATGAAAGAGCTCAATCTCGTTTATACCTCGGTCTGCAGCCTAAGCAGCTGGACAGTTTTACTTCAAACTTCGTGTATGACGTCTGTGGGCTTATTCCCCGAGGCGAAATTGAAATTTTTATTCCAACCTCAAAAAAAGAAAAATTATGTTCTTGAAAGCGGTTCTTATGATTTTGTTAAAATTTCATATTTGGTCTAGTTTAGATATACTATATACTACTAGATGGCATATCAGGTTTTTAGCAAGAAATTCGTATAACGGTTCTTTACGCATTAACCCGATTTTAAAAATTTTACGTTTATCGACTGTTTTTCAGTCTATTTGGCTCAATTAATATTTGAACGGTAGATATGCATTTTAAATCTGTATGACTTACAAGAAACAGTATATGCAGGTGCAAGTACAAGTACATTCGACTAGAGGTCGAAAATAACTCCAAAATTTTATTTTCATTTGGTTTCTCACAGAGATATTACCATGCGGCATTGACATTTAGGTCTTTCGCCGAGATGTATTGTATTTATGTATTTGAGAGTTATTTATTAATTTCAAATAATATTACTCCTCTGTTGGCTTTTTTATAAAAATAAGAAATCTTCAATATATAGAATTTCAATTTCAATTGTTATCTTTATTAAACACATGAGACGTTGTTTTTGAAAGTCCATTTATTCATACATTGAGATATTATAAGTATAAAAAAGCGCTTTATACATGGGATGTCATGGGTTAAAAGAGTATTACGAATTAATTTAATATTCTCAGAATTAAGTTTGACTAAAAGTCAAACTCTAAGGTCTTAGAACCTAAGCAATACTTTTTTTCGTTTAAAATAAAAGTCAAAGCATTAAAAACTCTTTCGACAGTTACTTGCGTCGCCAGAACGCCACAACCAATGCGAATTCAAAATATCAGGAGATTTGATCTTTAATATGTCAAAAAAAATAAAGGATATTGGTATCTAATGGCAAACGAGGGTACGCTAATTTTAGGAATTTTTTTTTTCTTTCTCAGTGATTGACCAGGGCCTAAACAAATTTAAAAAGTGTCAAGGTCCATTTACAGCTCAGCAACCTGCGAATGCCTGAACTGCGAACAAATCGCTTTTAACACATTTATAAGCACGCCATTGGCAATTTTACTATTCCAAAAGAACGGAGCTCAATTTATCTATCGTTGAATTGTAATTAGTTTCTCCGAAGAAATTAACAATTCACCGATTTTTCCGCGAAAAAGCGAATACTTTTTGCGAACTGTCAACTTTTAATCTCATTCCACACATGTAGGACGCAATCCACATTTCCATGACCAAAACATGAACGAGTGTTCTTTTGCTTTATTCTTGGTGGGTAAGATAAGATCGTGGTTGAATCTATCGAAAGGAAGTAAGATATTACCTTCTGAATGAAAGCTACGCTATGTATTATATTTATGCATTTTTCACGTTTAGGCAATTAGTTACAAAATGAATGAAAACTGAAATTCTCGAATTGCTGCGACGAGATAAAAAAGCAGCTGTGAATGAAATGTCAATATTGGCGAATATTCGCTCGTTCGCATTCGCAGATCGCTGAGCTGTGAATGGACCTTTACTCTCCGACCAGGAGCGAAAAAGTACAGTGAGAGTAATTTAAAAACCTTTCAAAATGTTAAGAGTTATTTTAAAGCTCTGCGACCTAATCGTGTTCTTTATTTACTTAACATTGTCAAGTCTAAGTTGACATAAGCTTGATGAGATAAAAAGGTTTATTAGGAATCTTTCATTACTCGTAGTAACACTTTTGTTGACTATTGCATTTGAAAGCACTTACTCGTACTGTGGGCGCCGTGTCGTAAGTGGTTAGTGTGTCGGACCTCTGTGCGTAAAGTTCCAAGTTCAATCCCAGAAAATACCAAACAGTTTTTTCACGGTCCCACCTCTCGCGAACGTCTGACAAACATCCGAGAGTATTCTTGTTCTTGCGCCAAATATTAATTTAATTTTTTTACTCGTTCAATAGATCACATTTAATTTTTGTTTGGTGGATACTAGAAAATACTTAAAAACTAATATTCATGGTTCTTGCATAAGGGGGACGATATAATGTAGTCAAACAAAGTGAGAAAACCGATTGCATAATTTATACTGAATCGCTGCAGAATCTCGAGGAATTTGCATCTGACTTTAAATTGGACAAAATACAGAGATCTAGATCCATATTTGCACTACGAACATTTTTATTATTTCTAAGCTGATTTGAGTTCCATTTCGAGAGCTTTTTGTCCTAATTCTCAGTGAACTGGCAATAGGAGCTGAAATTGAATCTTATTCCAATTCAAAATCAATCTCCAGAATTATGTACATAGAATATAAAGTACATAACAAGAAACAAAAACGATCTGTTCATTGATGTAACTATTATTTGTGAAAAGGATGTGACTAATACTGCGATCTAATGGTCTATTGTGTCTCCTACTAATTCCCCACGCATTACAATTCTTTCCAGAACTAGATTTGAGAGTCTTGCGCTCGTACTTGTTTTTGGCAAGAATAACCCACCCTTAGAGCACCCTCTCCAGTCCAGCTTCTGTGAGGAATTTGAAAATTAGAAGCGGGTCTATGGTTGGTGTATCGTCATCCGATATTTGGTACTTGCCCAGATTTATTTATATATATTTTTTTTTTTTTTTTGAGACTATAATGTGCTCCGGTGTCTCATTGGACTCATTACAGAATCTACGGATTCCTTCTTCTGCTATACCTAATTTTCTTATGTGTTCCTTGGGTCTACTGTGCTCCTCTAGAAAACCTGTTAGAATGCCCAATGTTGATACAAGCTTCGAGCCGGTTTAGTTCCCTATTAGTTTCTTTGATTGCCCCATACCTGGAGCTAATCCGGGTACTTGCCTGTTTGATCTCTCTACGTTCTGGAATTATTTGTTTAGGGTAATGTCCCTTATTCCAAAGAATGGTTCAAAACCTTGTCTTGCCAACGAGTCCGTGGCTTCATTACCTTCTATTCCAACATGGCCCGGTATCCAATAGAGGGTTGCTTTATTTCTTCTGCCCAATTCGTTAAGCTTGTATAGGCATTCCCACACAGTTTGGATTTGACGACATGGGCGTCAAGTGCTGCTTGACTGTCTGACATTATAGTCATTTCTGTAGTTTCTTTCAAGATTGATTTGGACGCATCTGTCTATGGCATATATTTCGGCCCGAAAGATGCTGGTGCTCTTGCCCATAGGTTCACAGTACTTTGCGAACCAAATACTCCTGCACCAGTTCCTTCTTCAGTCCTTCATTCATCTGTATACCACCTTATCATGTGATTGTTTAGCCTGTAGACTGTGGGTACATTGCTCCAGTTCTTAGATTAATTTAACTAACAATAATACATACATACATACATACATAATCCGGTCCTCTTATACCCAAAGGTGTCGAGGAGTTTACTAACAATAATAATAGAACATAATTGTAAATAAATGTGAACCTCTTGGATACTTACTTGGAAACATTTTTGAGTATCGATCTTTGCATTTGTGAACAGGGAATTAAAATAGTGTTATCAATACGTTATTTTTTTATTTAATGAATTACGCTCTCTAACAGTCCAAATAAGCCTTATACTCCATTGCAATGAGTACCAAACTTTTAACAAATAGCAAAGAAAGTCCATAGATGTTCGTCCCACATTCCATTCTATCTTTTCCTGTTTTTCTTTTTCTATACTTTCTTAACAAGGAAAATAGTAAATACCTGCTAGCTTGAAATTATATTATGTAGTACACTCTTGAATTCCTCAGGCAACATTTTCTTCTTATGATTAGAACAGATATTTAGGAACAAATAGTACATTAAGAAGTAACGTTTATATTTTCTTAAAAATTTAATTTAACAGAACTGTTTTGTTCTGAGATAGATAATATTGTTTTTTTTTTTTTTTTTTTTTAATAAATTTATTATTTCCGACTGATGCGATACATGTTCAATTATGATTGTGTTATCAATTAGCTTAGTAAAAGTTGATATAAATGTGTAAAATAGTATTAAATAATTACGCTTAAGATAAATTAGAGGCAACTATTTATTACAAAGTGTATGTGTTAAGACTAGTTTGGTAAGAGTATTTTAAACGGTATAACAGTTGGAACATTATTGCTTACGAAAAAATATGTTAAAAGTTTGAGGTGATATGTTGTATTTTTTGTTAGCAAATACAGATATTTAAATTATATTTCTTCGATGTGAGTTTATATTGTACATATAATTTGAAATGTCGATATCCAATAAATTTTACACGCGGTGAATATATTCACTCTGATCAGAACTAGATATATTCCCTTGGAACATATTTTCACTAATGAATCAATAGTTCCAGCAATTTAAATTACGAATTCAATAACGGTCTTAGTTCTTGGTTTCACTATGTTAACTTAGCCTCTTAAAAATACAACCAAATCTCAGACAATGAATTATTGTTTATTTCATTTAAAGGAAGAATTTATTCAAGCAATGTAAATTAGTTTAAGCCAAATAAAGTGCACTCTTTCTTACCTAAATACGCTGTAATTATGGAACATTAAATATGTATTAAACTTATTTAATACAACAATAAAATTAAGAAAAAAGACAAAAAGTTAAGAATATTAGCGTTCAATTGATTATTTAGTTTAATGGTCTAAGTAGGTATATAGATATTAGTTAAATAAATTGATGAAAAGCATGCATTGTTGTCTGTCCTATTGGCATACAAAATGTAACAATGAACCAGTTACGAAGCTAAAAAAATCATTGGTGTTTTGAGAAATTGAAATAAAATGTTTTTCTTTCGAATAATTTATATTTTATTTTTCGTTGCACGTATTGTACATTGAATTAAAAGAATCAACGAAAGAAGTAAGCTTCCACCGTTTAATGATATAGAGTTGATTTAAAGATGCTATAGTTTGTATTCAAAAAAGGTAAATAAATGAGAGTAAATTTTCCAGTTTATTTTCAATAAAAATTAAGAAAACATTACAACATGACAAAGTCGTCTATTGGAGAGAGATTGGCGAACTTATTGCAAGTTTATTAAAAAATAAGACTTCGAAATTACGAATGGAATTAATTAAACTTTTACGGTACCAGAAAGTATCTGTTTATAGCTGTGCTAATTCTTTGTCATCTTCTCCATTAAGAAGTGCCGTTATAATAATAAATAATAATAATAATTAATAAAATTGGACGTCTACCTACGAAATGCACGACTCTTTCTTCATCACGCAGACATTAGGTGCAGTTTCTATGTACACTTTTTCAAACCCGGTTTGCATTGCAAACAATCCTGCACGTGTGTTAAATTTCCATGTTATATCATGCATCATTGAAATATGTATGACTTATGAGATGATGACTTAAGATGATTGCATGGCATGCAATGCGAGCTGAATTGAGCATCCTGCAAGTTTATTGTATATAAATGTAAAAGTGTTTTACTATAAGGAATCCAGTAAGGCGTTGTCTATCCACTAAATCTATACGTATAATAAAACTGTAAATGTCTAGCTGTCGTTTATTTGTACACGAATCATGCAAAAACTACTACACGAATGAGGTTTTCTAACTTAAAATATAGTGTATGTTTTGTCGTGATCAGTCAGAAATCCGTCCGTGATTGGCTGAGATCTAATCAAAAACATCTTTTGCAAAATTTAGAATTTATTTCATTTTTTTTATTTTTAGAATCTACTAGGTGTGGTACCCAGCTTTAACCCGGTAGAATAAAAACGCTTGTTACAAGCTTTATGTAATAGGTATACTCTGTTGCATTACAATTGTCAGTGCAGGGAAGATAGGATGTTCGCCTCTCAGTCAAAAGAGCAATACCCGCAGGGTTACCATCTGCTGGTTTAAAAACAACACAATTTGTTGAACGAAATAAAGATAGTTGTGTACAAAGTGGACGCCACCTCGATTTTAATGAAATTCCAGTTTTATATAAACTATAAAGCACAAGAAGCAAAATATCACTATACGGAAGTAAAAATTCCAAATTATAAAGCACAAAAAGGGAAAAATAGTTTAACTGTATTTTAACGATTCTGCCAGAAAAATAAAAAAATAAAAAAAAAATCAAGTGGCAACACCCTCACATACTCAAATTCATTTATTGGTTCTCAAAGCACAAAATCCCAAAGTTCTTTGACAAAACCCATGGAAAAAGCTGCAGCAATTTGCTTTGACTTAGTAATGGGAACACTGTTTTGATGTTCACATTTTCCATACACACAGCGGGGATTGATGGCGGCAGTGATGCCGTCGAGAGAAAAAAAAATTGCTAGACAACAACCTAAAATCCGCTAGATATGTTAATGTTAATATGTTAATTTTTATATCAAGCTGAAAGTAAGTTCTTAAAAAATATATATATTTTTCTTTTTGAAAGTAAATTATTATTGAATAAAATAAATGAAAAAACAAAACAATCAACAAATTCAAGATAACAAAAAAGAGGTTTCGAAAAGTACTTATTTTATGTTAATATGCGTAAGAGCGTAGAACACTACGACATTACAGTCGAAGAAGTTAGTGAGGCGGTCAAATACTCCAAAAAACGAGAAGCGGTTGGGCCAGACGAGATGCCCTCTGAGTTCTGGAAAAAGATGGGAGATATCGGTTAAAGATGGCTCAGAATTCTGATCTCCAAATTTATGAGAGGTGATCCAATACCGAACCAATAAAGGGAAAGTTACCTTCCTCCTGTGTACAAAGGGAAGGGTGGTACGTGAAACTGTGATAATTACCGTTCGATCAAGCTGATGTCACACACCATGAAGTTCGTTGAGCGGGTATTAGGTGGCCGACTGCGAAAAATAATACGTCCATCTGATGATCAGTGAGGGTTTGTGACGGGTAAATCAACAACAGATGCAATCCAAAGTATTATGATCATAATGGAAAAACATCGTGATTCCTTAAAGGATTGGCATGTTGTATTGGTTGACTTTGAAAAGGCATTCGACAGACAACCACGAGATCTGATATGGGTGGCGCTAAGACATCGAGGGGTTCCAGAAATATATGTACAGATGATCATGGATATGTACGAAAGAGCAAACACAAGAGTAAGATGTCCCGCTGGAGTAACCCAAGAGTTTCCAATCAAAGTCGGGGTGCACCAGGGAAGCGTCTTAAGTTCTTTGCTCTTTATTGCACTCATTGACTATCTACTTGAAGGTAAAGTGACGGACTTCAAGATACATCAATAATTCTTTGCTGACGATGGAGCCATCATAAGTGAGGATACTACATCCCTGCAACGAGCACTTGATGTGTGGGTAGACGTTTTGGACGGAAATGGCATTAGTTAAAAAAAGTCAGAGCACTTGTGCTGCCCGTTCTCTGATCCACGCAGGCCTATTCCAGACATTTATTTGAATAGAACAGTGTTTTCCAAGTGCGAAAAATTCAAAAGTCTGGGATCTATGATCAATAGCAAAACAACCTGCGATCACGGCATCAATCAACGCGTAAGCGTAGGGTGGATGAAGTGGCGAGAAAATTCCGATATCTTCTGTGACAGAAAAATGCCACCTAAGTTGAAAGGAAAGCTCTACACCGCAGTTGTGCGTCCAGCGCTCACATACGGTTCACAATGTTGGACGATGTACAAAACGTATGAGAGTAAATTAACGGCAGCTGAGATGAAGATGCTTCGCATGACAGCAGGAGTGACAAAACTTGATCGAATAAGAAGTTCGAAGATCCGCGGAAGCCTTCACGTCAAGGAAACCATCTTACGAAAAATAGAGCGCGACCGGCTATTGCCATGTTCAAAGAAGATATTATTTGAACCCAAAGATATCGCGTGGCAGGGGGGCAGGCCTATAAACGCCTGGATCACACAAATGCAACTACACCAGCATTTGATTGGCCTCAGTAACCCAGTGATTCTAAATCGGGAGGCCTGTCGATATTTTCTTATGTCAAATAGGCGAACCCTATAGCTTTCGCATTCCCGGTTTTACTGCGCATGTCCAGTTCAGTACCACAACGGTCAGATGGGACTAGGTACATATAGTATATATATCGAAGTGGTTACGGCTTTTGATGTATTTATCTTTAGCTCCACTTTGTTTGGCTCGGCCTGGGATCTTCTAAGCAACCGCGTTGGTAATGCACATCATATACAATGGGATAGTAGCGACACAAATGGAAAAGGTGAGTCGTTACTAGAATTTAATATTGCAGACAATATTTTTGGTCGTGCTTTTTACTGCGCTCTGATAAAGAAAACAATATGGTCACTTGGAAACATAAATTGAAATAAGTAAATAAAACTAAATAAATTGCTTACTATCGTCAGTCACGTCCATAACACTATTGAAAACAAAGGTTCAGAACCCGCATTTGTTGTCAGAAATAGACGAGAGGTTTTAAATGTAACGTTGGCCTTAAACTCAAGTTCTCTGGTAGTCAGCGACTGGAAAGTATCCAATACAGTCTCTCTCTCAGACGACACGATTGCAATAATAAAGTTCCTTACAAAGCAGGGATTTGTTCCAAAAGAAATAAAGGATGAGGTGGTTCTGTTAATGGGAAAGCTTCAGTCATTAAGAATTGGTCTAATCGCTTTCGTCGGGGACGGGAATCTCTTAAAGATGACCCTCATTCAGATGGACTGCGGTCACAGGGGAAAATTTGAATTTGTAAAACAAAGGTAGATTGTTGCTAACGGCTTTTGGAGCTCTGTGGTGAAGACGAAAGTGATTGTTACTGGAGTCGAAACAATGCTGTTTTATTATGATCCGACGATGAAAAGGGACTCGATGGAGTGGCCTGTCCTGTTGAGCAACGGTATCAATAGCCTCAAAAAGGTGATCACGACAATTTGTTTGGGAATGTGAAGGATGATTGATTTTAAAAAGCGCAATGCGGTGGTTACTGGAGAACATCGTGCTTCATTGCTACATAAACTTCGGGCGGCTATAATAAGAAAAAGACACACCACATTTCAAGTTATAGCCATCAAAATGGATGACCTCTTATTTGGAGGTGTAACCACTTTAAACGCTATAACTTCTAAACTATTATAGGTACAAAAATAGTTTTATATATTTTGGAAAGACAATTTAGCAGCGCATACAAGTTTCAAACATTGAGTACAGCTGTGCAGCTACAAAAAAGTTATGGCTCCTTAAACTCAAAAAACTCATTTTTTCACTTAAAATGCATTTTTCTCAAAATTGTTACTTAATATTTTTTTTTTTTGTGAAAAATGTAACAAATTTTAAATTAAATTAAATTTTTGATCTGTTTGTGATCATTATATCCACGTATCATGCATTCGCCAGTGCTTTACATCCACTATTAATTACTGACTCTTTATTTAATATGCCCGTATACATACACACCCAACTTTCTAAAAATCCTCTTATATTAATAGTTTTTTTTACAATTTGCATGGCAAAATGGCATCATCACCTCCTTGTGGTGCCCGCTGGATAGCTATCTGATAGCGAACTAACGATGAGCGTATGTAGAGCCTCACGATATTATGTGTAGCTGAGCACTCAGACCTGCGCAAGCACATTTGGGTGAACTTCAGCACACATATGTTTAACTGGACGAGGCTTCTCTTGTTCACCTGATTGGCTGAAATATTCGTCTCAGAAGTCTAGCAAGAGCTCCTCAGAAGGACGACGTGTGGCGGATTAATACTCCCGATGAAATCAACGGTGACGTCTACAGGCCAGCGGATGCCTCACTTGAGCTAGATCGACATATTTGGAGCAGAGGTCTGTAAGGATTTTCAATATCAATTGAGTTTACATCAATTTGAGTTTATGCTTACAACGAATTAGGATATCTCTTATTTTGTTGATTATTGGGGTGTTATATGTATCGTTTTGTATAGCTTTGATAACTGATATGCTGTCCGTAATTACAATATACTTTTCGTTGAATTTTTGCATCATATTGATCGCTTCGAGAATAGCAGTAGCTTCTGCAGTGAAGATTGAAACTTCTTCTTGTAATATGCCGACACGTATTACCATACCATTTGCGAAAACAACTGCAAATGAGACATTGGTTGCCATTTTAGAGCCATCTGTGAAGACTAACTTTCATCCTTTTGATTCAAAACCAGCTGTTATGTGTTTGTAATGAGTTCGGAAAAGCTTGTTGTCGGTATTGCCTTTTTGCATTTTTGATAGATCCATAATGAAGGATGTCGAGTCAATAAGCCCAGGTGGGTGGGCTGGCAAACATTTTCCAAACTGTTTCAGTGGTAGGTTAATTTGGGCAGCAGCTTCAGTCATATGAAATATTGCAGATGGAACCTTTTTTATGGGCCGTAAGAATATTATAGATTTAAAGTATTTTTCAACTATCGATTTTGTTGAGAAGGAAAGCTTCGCAAAAGTCCTGCATTTGGTTTTCGCAATCTGCTCTTCAATTGCAGGAAGTCCGGCCTCGACTAGAATGTTTTTTATTGGAGTAGTTGGAAATGCATTAATGCTCCTCCGGGCTGTTTGGTGGTAGACCGGTTTGATGAGTTGTAGTGTTGACTTAGGACAATTACCATATATACATAAAGCGTAATCAATTTTACTTAGAATAAGAGATCTAGTAACATTACATAAGGTGTTAATATGAACATTGCTTTCTTACACGCTAAGTAATTAACAATATTTGCTCTGCCAGCTAGGCTTTGTTTAAGCTCAATAATGTGATCGTTCCATTTATAATTAACATTGAAAGTTAAACCTAATATTTTTAATTTATTTACAGATTTGATATGGATATTTCCAATATTGATTTCTAGTACATTGGAACAAGATCGTTTTCGGCATATGTGTAATAATTTACATTTTTCTAATGATAGCTTAGCACCAGACGTATTGGACCATAATAAAATATCGTTAACAATAATAGTAAAAAGGTCTTTAGTTTTGTCTAAATCGTTGCACTTGCAAAGAACGTAAAGGTCGTCTGCGTAGATGGTATTTAGAAAGATGACTTAAAAGATGGTATTTAGAAATAATTTGGGATATTTCCTGAAATGCTATTGTAAACAGAACCACCGACAAGGGGGAGCCTTGTGGGATACCGTTATGTAGCGGAAAAGTTTGGGAAAAGCAGTTGTTGGTTCTAACGCAAAAACTCCTATTAGTTAAAAATGATTTTATGAATCCATTTATTTTGGGGCCAACTCCCCAATTTTGGAGTTTGGTTAGTACAAGATGCATGCCTATTTTATCAAATGCTTTTGCAAAGTCGAGCGATAAAATAGGCACATGATTACGTGCTGATAGTGCATTGGAAGTATAGGACTCTATGTAGAGCAGAGCGTCCACACAGCTTTTGTTAGGTTTGAAAGCCACTTGATTGGGGCTTATAAGGTTTTTCTTTTGGGTGAACCATTGAAGGCGCCTTGATTTTATTTTTTCCAACATTTTGGATTCTACACGACAAGCAAATTGCTTAGTAATGTTTAACCGTCAGCAAGTCTATGAATACTACGGCGATTGCTATAAGCAACAAGGACAGCGTCTATTCGGATGCGGATTTGTCATTGGAGGCAGACTTATACAATATGTCTTGAGTTTCCATCATGTGAACGAGCGTCTCATGACTATCCGTAAGGCTAAGTTCGCCAACATTAAACTAATATACGATCACGCCCCTCACGAGAAGATGGAGGACGCGACGCGACGATGGATGACTTCTAGCAGCTCTTGGAAAAGACATATGAACAATGTATTAGCCACGACGTTAAAATTGTCATTGGTGATTTTAACGCAAAGATAGGAAAGGAGGACGTCTTTAGTAGCGTGGTCGGAAAGCACAGCCTGCACGACATCACATCCGATAACGGACTCAGGCTAGTCGACTTTGCGGCGGACGAAACGCTATCGTAGCTATTACGCGGTTTCAACGTTTCGATATTTACAAGGGAACATGGCTCTCTTTTGATCGAAAAACTGTCAACCAAATCGATCACATTGCGATCGACGCAAGGCACTCTTCCAGTATTCTGGGTGTCCAGACTTTCCGAGGAGCCAACGCGGACTCGGATCACTACCTAATTGTAGCTAAGGTACGGATACGGATATCCAGAACTGAGCGAAATCAACAAAATACTGTAAGGAAGTTTGACGACGGACGCCTACAATCGTAAAAAACCGTCAGAGCCTTTGCCGATCGAGTTTCTTTTAATCTTAATCTAAGTCCGATGCCGCCAGCAGCAAATGCGGGAGACCAGTGGCAGCGTTGCCAAGAAGCCTATGATGTACTGGGTTTCTCTCGGCCACCACAACGAAACCCCTGGTTTGATTAGGAATGCCTGCAAGCACATGCAGCTAAACAAGAGGCGTACAAATCGGCGCGGTGCTACATAGAAGGACTAGAGCTACTCGCGAGCTCTACGAGCGGAGGAGAAAAGAGGAACATCGACTTCTTAGAAAGAAGAAAAAGGAGTATGAGAAGCTCTCGATCGAGGAGATTGAGAGACTTTATTGCATAAATGATGTTCGAAAATTTTGCCAAAATGTAAGAAGAACATGTCAGGGTTTCAAAGAGCAGAAGCTTGCAGGGACGAAAAGGGCAATATAGTAGTAGAATCGCAGTCGATGCTGAGGATATGGAAGGAACACGCAGACTCTTAAACGGTGATGATGATCAACATTCCGCTGTCAGGCGGAATGAGTCATTCAATAGTGACGGTGGTAGTCAAGAATTCCGTCAACCCGATCAGAATGAAGTGAGGATAGCGATATCGAAACTTAAATCCAACAAAACTACTGGAGCCGACGGCCTTGAACCCCAACTTTTCAAGTCAGGAAGAGATGAGTTGGCAAGGAACACCTAAGTAAGTAATTTGCGCCCACTCAAGGGGCTATAAATAGTGCTGCTTTTTTTCAATTTCAAAGAGGAGCCCATTTGAAAATTTTAATGAGCCATTTCCGTGGAAAAGGAGCCACCGAAAAGTATTAAATATTTCGTGCAACGATTTGGATTGTATGACTAAGGTTTCCAAACAAATTCAGTCGTAACCTCACTTAAAAGGATATCGATTGCGAAAGGAAAAACGCAAATTTTTTTGTTAACAAGAAGTATCTTTATTAAGGAAAAAGCACTTAAAAATGTCATTTCATAATGAAATAGAGATGTGCAATTATGTATGCAACAAATATTCGCTATGAAGTTGTAATAGAATGCAAATTTTGTTTAGCGTAGGTATTTAAATGATTATTTTTGGTTTTTTTTTCAAATTTAACAACATTTGAACCATGGCATGGCAAATGATGATGTTACCACTATACCATGGCCAGCCCACCGTTTCACAGTTTGGGGCATTTTCTTAAAACACCATTTTATGTACACCCCTATCATGGAATCCGTCGGATCTGAGTTTTACTTCACCTATTCGATTCACATGAACATAAAACCACTATCGTGGGATCCTTCGGATAATCTTCCTTACCGACCACTGTTGTTGATTAGGAAGTTCTGTTGTGACAGCTCGTTTGAAACACATATGTGCTTTGTGAAAATCCAATTGGGGAAAAAAAATAATTTTGTGCGGAAATGGATAGCGTTTTATTGGTTTTTCATGAAAGATCATCTTCACACAGAAGGAGGCGCTCTCAATTAAGAGCAAACACGGAAAATATAATGGAACTACCAGAAGCATCGTAAGATTTCATACACTAACAACCAAATCCGCAATGAAATAGCTGCGGATGTCAAATGTATGGGGAGATTCGATCGGTTCGTTTTCCACGATACAGTGAATCTCATTCACGATAGGGGTGATAAATTTACGATAAATTTCCGATAAATTTACGATATTACCTCTACGTATACTCGTATATGTAGTTTTTATTTAACAATACCACACCCACTTATTTTATACTGATCCGCCTGTGGGGTTCGCCTATTTGATCTCAGAAAATATCGGCAGGCCTCCCGATTTTGGATCACTGTTACTGAGGCCAATCAAATGCTGGTGTAGTTGCATTTGTGTGATCCAGGCGCTTATAGGCATGCCTTTCCTGCCTAGCGATGCTTTTGGAACGTTAATTACTTTACTTTACTTTACTAGGGCCTTGTACGCACTGCGACCTATAAGATCTATTGTGCCAGCCCGGTGTTTAGCTGAGAACTTGGTTAAGGCTCTTGATAAACCTCAACAAAGCACCAGGCACAATATTCCAGAAGTTAGAGGAACTCAATAAAGCCCTTCCGATATGGAGAAGTATTTTTCTTGCGGCCATGGGGCATTCACAAAGAATATGTTCTGCCGTCTCTTTTTGCTCTCCACATAGCCGGCATTCGTCTGTATCTGCTGCTCCTATCTTGTGCAGATGGTACCTGAGCAATGATCAGTCAAGTAGCCTGTTAAAGTTCTTAGGTCTGCTTTCCTAAGCTCGAGTAGATTTTTAGCCTTGCAGCGGTTGAGATTAATGAACTTCTTTACCTGTCTTAGCCCCTTGAGTTTGGACCAGTACTCTGCATGATGATCATCTTCCCATTTCTTTATTTTGATGTTAACGCTACTCCGTGCGACTCCAAAATAGAGTTTAGGACCGACTAGTGGGCGACTAGCGCCTTTTCTCGCTAAGCAGTCCGCCCGTTCGTTGCCCTCGAAGCCTTTGTGTCCTGGTACCCAGGGCACAGTGACTGTGTTTTTCGATGCGAGATCTCCGAGTAGGTTTAAACAGTCCCATACAAGTTTTGATCCTGCCGTGTAAGATTTCAGAGCCATAAGTCCTGCCTGGCTGTCTGAGAGGATATAGATACGAGTACCCTCGACTCTTCTACGCAGACATTCTCGTACACAGAGCTCGATCGCCTGAAATATTGTTGGTGATTTCCCAAGCGCAGCCGCACGTTGGAACCTGGGTCCATAAACCCCTGCGTCAGTGCTACCATTTTCCAATTTGGAACCATCTGTGTACCAAGTTTGAGAGTTTGGTAAGACTACAAGTCCTTCATTCCTCCATGTGTGGCGGTCACCTATGACCACATTGAATTTCCTGGAGAACCGGTATTTCTTGATCTTAGTATCTGGGATTTTGAGAATAGGGTCATTTTGAATATAACCTAGAATCTTCAAATGGCCTGTAAAGTTGCCGATTTTAAGGTCCGAGATCTTGGGTAGCCTAAGAGCACTCAACATAGCTTCTTTTTGTGCTGCAAGGTGCAACGGTGTGAGGCTAAGCATTGCTCCCATTGCTGCCGTAGGGCAAGTTCTCATTGCTCCTGTGATACTCAGACAGGCTAGACGATGTATTTTATTCAACTGTTCCTGTGTCTTGGCCTGTAAGGTTTTTGGCCACCAAGCTAACGATGCATAGGTGACCATGGGTTTGATAATGGCGCTGTACGTCCAATATATGGTATTATCTTGGGTTTTAGCCCCCAAGTTTTACCATGTAGGCGCTGGCACATAAACATTGCTCTTGTCACTTTCTCGGTAACCTTGTTCAGGTGTGAATTCCAGGTGAGCGTCTTGTCAAGTATAACACCTAGGTATTTCGCTTCCTTGGATATATCGATTGGGACGTTTTCCAGTCTAATTTCTTTGAGAGTGTGGTTTCTTTTCCTAGAAAAGGGTACAAGTATAGTTTTTCCGGGGTTGATGGAAAGTCCCTTTGTCCTGCACCAATTGGAAGTTAAATTGAGGGCACCTTGCATTAGTTAAGGAATTATGTCCTCAAATTTCTTTGTAACCCGATTTTTCAAGTAGCTCTAGGAGTTCGTCAATAACTAAGGTCCAGAGCAGGGGAGAGAGGACTCCCCCCTGCGGGCAATCTCTGGTAGCTGTTATAGTTTTATGCGAGCCTCCGCACTCGATTCTTATCTTCCTGCTGCATAGCATGGTTAGGATCCAGTTTATGATCAGAGGAGCGATATTTTTCCTGATCATAGCTGTTTTGATAGCCTCATAGGAAGTGTTGTCGAATGCTCCCTGTATATCTATGAAGGCACATAGGGCTGTTTCTTTGGCAGCTAATGATTTTTGAATCAATAATATTAAGCTATGAATGGCTGTTTCCGTAGATTTCCCAGGTTGATAAGCAAATTGGTTTGCATGCAGACGATCATGTATAAGGAACTTTTCCCTTATATGATGATCGATAATTTTCTCCATCGTTTTTGGGAGAAATGAACTGAGACTAATGGGTTGAAAGGATTCAGGCGATTGCTCCGCCTGCTTTGCCGCCTTTGGAATGAAGACCACCTTAAACTCCTTCCAACTTTTTGGTATGTAGCCTAGTGTAAGGCTGGATCTGAAAATTCTAAAATTCTTATAAGGGTCGGAATTAACAGATTTGCTCCTTGTTGTAGTAGGCAGGGAAATATGCCATCTATACTTGGTGATTTAAATGGGCTAAAGGTAGATAGAGCCCATCTAATATGGTTGACAGTAAAGATTTTGCCAGATAGGCTATAGTCTCAATGTATAGAAGCAATGAGAACGTCGTTCCTCGAACGTTAATTAGTCTTACCTTTTTAACAGGGTTCGAATAATCTCTTCTTTGAACGTGGCAATACCAACTGAGCCGGTCATGCTCTATGATAAATTGAATTAACGTGAAGGATTAATGAATTTAGTTCTTGCTAGCAAATCGTCCGTATCGGTGGAATGTCTATTCTGTCTATTCTTCGAAAAGTTTATACCAAGTTGACTGAAATTAATGAAAAACAAATGTGGCTTTTCATAATAAATGATATATTTTCCGACAATTTCGTTATTATATATTTAAACTTCGTTATATACATATATTGTAGTTATACTTAAAACATAACAGTTGAAGGGTAGACTTAAGGTTTCTAGAAATACATATATATTTACGCTATAGCATTACTGTAATATAACTTCGTACAAATCTGGTCCTTTTTTAAGCAAATAGCCTTGCATATTCACTATGTCTACAAGATTTGCCACTCCACATCTAATACCAGCATGTGAAGCCATATCCTTAAGCTCTTCAAATTCAAAAACCTTTCTTCCCAACGCATTAGATCTTAGCTGAAGCATTTGAATAAACTTTTTAACTTGACTTCCATGACTTGTGCCTGCTATACTTCCATTCAGTGTTGAATTCAATCGATCGATTATAGATGTATCTGTATAACTATGTCGGATAAGTTCAATGACATCGCGTGTATGTAGTTTTGTTGTTTCTGAGCATAACTCAATTCGAGCTCTAGCTTGTGTTAAGCTAATAAGTCCTTCCAGCTGTCTGAAAAAAGGAAATATGTCTTTTAGCGTCTGTTTAAATATATAGTTTGGAGTAGAAATGAAACATGTTTAGTTATTTTATTCGAAATTCGAATTACATTACATTCACCACTGTCGCAAAAGAAGTATTGCTTGGGGTACATTCTGCATGTTTACACACAATGAGGATAGCGATATCAAAACGGAAGATTAACAAACCTGCTCTTTAAAGCAGCGAGACATGACTTGTTAAAGAATATACACCAAGTCATCTGCAAAATATAGTCAGATGAACGTACGCCCGATAAATGAAACCTTACAATTATTTGAGAAAAGATGGGTTCTAGCTGTTTTCTGGAGTTCTCCTAAAACCTTTGACAAGGTATGGCACGAAGGCTTGAAGTTTAAGCTGAGACAGGCGAACAGATTTTTCCCTGTCAAACACGGTACGAAATACTTAGAATTTAACGCAACGAGGTTATTGCAGTACCTGCATATATCCGTCTTCGATAATTCTATTCTCATAGCGTGCCTCCTCAGAAGACGATGACCAGAGAATCCATATCGCTGTCCTTAACCGTGATCTGTCTAGCTTAATTATATCCCCTGATGTTTTGCGATTTAACACTAGCCATAAGGCCTTTGACACCCTATGCCCTTCTATCGAGAATAATTCTCTTAGCCACGCACATTGGTGGTCTTACGCTTCCAATTATGTTACTTTGTGGAAGCTCTACTTCTATCCTAGCCAGTGCGTCGGCATTTTGCTACAGAGCTGGATATTGAATTTTAGCTTTTGCTTCAGGAAGATTTATCGACTTTTTTATTGAGAGGAAATGTGTCTTAACTTCTGCCAGAGTCGACTGCAGTCGAAAGAGTGAACTCCTCCGAAATTTTGACATATGACCCGGATCAACATGAAACAAGTAGTCGATCGCACCTACGGCAACGGAAGGTCTTTAACAAGGTCATCATCGATGTTAGCGTTGAAATCTGAGAATAATTAACTATTCGTAAAATAAGGCAACAAATTGGGAATTCAGAAATATTCCAAACTCTTAAACCCTATCGTAATATTCCACTTAGACTTAATTCTTTGCCTACATACTCTCCCGCATAGTTTGAAAGATAGAGATAGAAGAAACGTAAAAGTACCTTGTCGTGATTGAAAAGCGCTGATCGTCGTTCTTTTCACTCCTTAATCCCAAATAAAAATCTTTAATTTCTTCGGCAGACTCCTTTGTTAATAATGGTTTAATGGTTTGGCGAGCATGTGCTGAAAAATATTAAGTGGTTTAAAATAAATTTTAATGACAGGATTTATTTTCACGCTACCAATGTATTTTTTCAGCAAAATCTTTGGTAGTAAATCTAAATGTTCGTCACATCCTACTTTTAATCGTTCATCTAGCTCAATCTCTTCATTTTTTGGCATGTAATCATTTGGTTTTAATTCCATGCTGTATTTCGGTGGAACCAATAAAACTTTCTTCATTCCTGAGTGCAAAGCCTTTACATGCTCTGCCAGCATACTATCCCGATCTTTATCAGCTTTATCAAAAAGTACAAATACCAAGTGAAATAATGACAAAAGCGATGGGCTTAGACGAACATTTTCATGAAGCAGTTTCGATGAATCATAATGGCCACCCACAGGATTTACTGCGGCAATAATAGAGGTTCGTAAAGTGGCATTAAATGCTGCGTCTGTATTTCGCGCAGTTATTGATTTGGCCTGTATTATGTGTATTAGAGATTCTTGATTCGATGACAATTTATCCATATCATCAATACAACAGTGTCCAGCATTAGATGAAAGTATAGATCCAGTGTCGGTAAAATTACCAGCAATCAAGTCTGTGGGTGTCTTCATTTGTTGTATGGTTGTCATAAAATTGATGGGACTTTTCTTTGATACTATTTTTCCTATATAATATTTGGAATTGAGTTAGATGTATAGTACTTATGAAATTATTTAAAGATAAGAATCAGATAATAGGAAATTTTGAATTAATTTTGCGAACTCTGCGAATTTACGGCATCCGAATATTACACCCAATTTCTTTTACGTTCCACATTTGTCTTGCAAACAATTTTGGGAAGTATAGGATCATTCAAATTAATGGTATTGTTTTTTATATTAATTAATTGAATACTTACATATAGGCGTTTTCATTAAGAGCGCAGCATTTTGCGTTTGAGATATAAAAAAATGTTCGGGTTAAAGTACCGTCAATGCCATTCATTATGGAATACACAATTATTCAAATGTCCTTCACGGAAATGCATGTACGAGTGAATGCGCTGGACCGAATGTTCCATAACTTTTTCGCACAAATCGGGCGATACGCAATAAATTTCGCATTCGATGTTGATCCTGAAGTCATCTAAAGTCTTTGGCTTATTGGCATAGACCATGAGAGAGGCGTTAAATCACATAAACGAGGACAATTGACTGGTCCATTTCTAGAGATAACACTGAATTTCGACTTCAACAACTCGATTGTTTGGCCAGTTGTGTGGCATGTGGCGCCGTCTTTTTGAAACTACATATGCTTTAAGTCATCCTGGCAAAAATAGATAGTCAACGTGGTCCGGTAGCGATCTCCATTGTGCCTGGTTGCCAGCATCACTGAAGAAGAAGTATGGGTCAATGACTACTGCAACATGAAACACGCAACGAACACTCAATTACGCGGCTGTAATTGCATTCGAATGACTTGAGCCAGAAATGGGCTTCATCGCTGAGAATGAGCAAATTAGAGTTAGCGCAGAAACTATTTGTTTCATGTTGATCCGCAGGCAAACCCCACAGGCGGATCAGTAGAAATGCGGTGAAGTGGGAGGGTTGTGATCTCTTGTTTTCGGATCATGGCCTCGCTGATAAAAGGAAGAAGAAGAAGAAGTTGATCCGCAGAAAAGTTGTCGCAACTCTACTCGAGCTTTGATAAAAAAAAATGTATAATTTGCAAACGTTGTTGAGAGTGTACTTGTTCAAGATTAAATGGCAAGTATGAACGAGTTAAAATAGCAAACAAACCGGCAGCTAACTACACACTTAGTCGAAAAGTCCTATTCGAAAAATAGGTCATCACAATTGAAAAACCCTTAACATACATTTCTAAGTTTAAATCTTTTCTTCTTTGATAAAAAATATTGCAGTGTAGTATTTTACAAGAATCAAAGACTCACTTATGGAATTTCTTTTCCTCATAAATATCGAAACACATTCAATATTCGCGCTTTATCTTTTGGCAATACTGTATGTATAGCGCGACCGGCTCAGTTGGTATTGCCATGTTCAAAGAAGAAATTATTTGAACCCTGTTAAAAAGCCAATATCAATAAACGTTCCAAAGACATCTCGAGGCAGGGGAGGCAGGCCTATAAACGCCTGGATTACACAAATGCAACGACACCAGCATTTGATTGGCCTCAGTAACACAGTGATTCAAAATCGGCAGGCCTGCCGATATTTTCTGAGGTCAAATAGGCGAACCCCACGGGCGGATCAGTAGAAATGCAGTGAAGTGGGAGGGTTATGATCCCTTGTTTTCGGATCATAACCTCGCTTATAAAAGGAAGAAGATAATTTCCACTAAGTGTGTTCTTCTTAAGGTTCCGCTCCGCTTCGGAGGTTGGAAATCATCATTTAAATCTTCTGTTGGTCTTTCACGTCTCTTAGTATTTCTAGTATTCGGCGGTTAAGCAATTCACGCAGATTTGCCAGCCATGTCAATCACTGACCTCCTGATCCACTTCCCTCTAACATGATGGGAGGGCAGTATTGGTTTTTCCCGCACTAAAGGGGTTATGAATTCCCTTAAGTGTTTTACACATTGCGGGGATTGGAAATAATAGAGAGAAATATTGGTGTAGTGCCTTGAAACTCAGATGCTAGGTTTCAGGAAAACTCCAGGGATGGTGTCGAGATAACTGGGCAGATTTGTTTGTTATTTTGTCTTTGCTTCTGCTTCACAGTATTTGTTTCCCGAACCTGATATCATAGGTAAGGTATATCAATCATGCACCAGAGTGAATAATTTTTCCAGCCATATGACTAGACTAACAGGCTATATCGGGTTCTGTATAAAAGAATTCGGAGTCAAAGATCTTTTTAATTTTAAACATATGTAGAAAAACTAGTTGCCCTAAGCAAATCTTTGTCAATTTCAACCATAATAAATAGTTTGATAAGTATTACCCGCGCAATAACCCTATCCAAAATCGACTACGGATTATGTGTCTATGGAAAATGTTCAACAGCCTCCTTAAGACTCATCGAACCGGTATACAACGCTGCGATACGAACATGCCTAAAAACTTGCAGATCAACCTCCATCATAAATATGCTTACCGAAACCGGTCTTCCATCAATTAAGCAAAGAATTCATACACTTACTTCATTAGTTATGTTAAAGTTAAACCAGCCTAACGACAGTTTAATCAAGAGAGATGCCAAAAGATTACTGCTAAGCAACAGGTGCTTGAAGATATCGCCGGCCTTAAGCAACACTCTAAATTTGGGAAAAAATATTGAAGTATCTCTCCCCCTTGGGCACTTAAGGGCGAAACTGTAAACCCCTCTCTAAATACCCTCATTAAAGCCTTAACTCCCAACAAAGTTTACCAACAGATGTTTTTGGAAATGTTGACGGTCCAAAATGGCTTTCAGGCTGACTGCCCAAACACAATGGTGAAGCTGTAGTATGAAGCGCTGTAAAAGTAAAATACGCACACATCCAATACTGCGAACACAATGTGAAGCTGAAGTAGAAGTGGAATCAACTTCAGCTTCATGAACGCCACTTTCTGACATTTTAGAACAAAAAAAAATAAAAAATTAGCCAACAGAAAGATTAATCGAGCTAGTAAAAGGGAACAATATTCTATCGGATTTGAGTAATCCACACTATAAAAATATATATAAAAAAAAAGGCGAGAAAAGAAACAAATTTTCGAAGCATTTGAAATACCAACAACAAACACCCATGCAGCCCTTCACCATTGTGTTCGTACTCAGCTACATCAGAGCGCGATTTTTTTGACAGCGCTTCATACTTCGCTTCATATTCATTGTGTTTGGGCAGTAATGCTACAAACGCCCTCGTTCCGTTAAAACCTTGGTAGGCTTCAAAGTACGCTCCATGTTTCGTCACCGTTAAGTTGGTGTTTATAGGTAGAGATTTAACATTTTTGTTAAGCACTAATCAGGCTCTGATTATCAGTACTATCTCTAGGCCCGACCGCGTGTGCTTTGGTAGTGTGAGATTTTTACTCACTAAAAAAACACCTCTCTTCAAAATTAATACTACAACTAAGCCGACGCTTATCTAGCAGTTTTATTTTCGCTTAGGAGACTCGTGATTTTTGGAAAAAAAGATGTTCGTATGTATTGTAGTTAAAAAGATATGTAGCACTTTAGACAGGTTAAATTCCAATGAAAGTTCCTGCCTTTTTCGTGACCGGCATATACTATGACGCGAGATCAAAAGGTTTTGTCCTTTGCAGACGACGAATTGAATTATTCGCGTCAAGTAATTGAATGACGGTACGGTTACAATGGCCTTGAACACGATCTTTGTGTTTTTAAATTCGCAAATTCTGTTACCTCTTCGACGACGCTGGGAATTCCCAGATCTCGATGAATATCTTCGTTACGTAAATATCACGGTGCTCTAACGATCGTTCTAAGAACTTTATTTTCAAAAGTTTGTACTCGTATGATGTTTCTATTGTTTTTCTTGGTACAACCCCATAGTTGTATACCATACGTCCACACAGGCTTTAGCACTTGCTTATAGATAAGCAGTTTGCTATGTAGGCTCAACTTCGAATGTTTTCCGAGTAGCCAGTACATTTGTCGGTATTTGTTTTCGAGCTCGTCGCGTTTCTTTTTTACGTGCGATTTCCATTTACGCTTAACATCTAGAGTCATTCCTAGATATTTTGCTTCGTCTGCGAACGGTATTTGAGCAATATAGATACATAGGCAATCTATTATATCCACTTTTTTGTAGGTAAAGTTGATGTGAGTAGATTTGCGTTCGTTCATAAAAATACGCCAAGAATTCGTCCAAGCGTGGACTTAATTAATGGCATGTTGCAGCTTTCCAGTTGCTGCTTCAATAGTATAGCCCGTAGTCAATATCGCCGTATCGTCCGGAAATGTGGCAACGACGCAGTTTCTTTCCTGCGGGATATCACGCGTGTAGAGTACATAATAGAAGTGGGCGAAGGACACTTCCTTGTGGAACTCCGGCCGCAATCCCCTTGAAGTAAGAGTAATCATTTCCGTGCTTAACACGAAAGAGTCACTCAGTGAGGTACGATCGTAAGATTAGAAAGAGTTGCCGTGGCAGTAGTCGTGGCAATTTATACTCCAAGCCTTCGTGCCAAACCTTGTCGAAAGCTTGTGAGACGTCAAGAAATACAGCACAACAAATCTTCTTTTCTTCGAGAGCTTTCTCAATCACGTCAGTTATTTTGTGGACTTGGTCGATTGTAGAATGTTTGATTCTAAATCCAAACTGACGGTCAGGAATGAGACGTCTTTCGTCGATTACGGGTTGTAGACGTTTGGAAAGTAGTTTTTCAAATATTTTTGAGATAGCCGGCAATAGGGAAATAGGCAGATAAGATTTCTTCTCATTCAGAGGTTTGCCTGGTTTCGGGACCATTATAATCTTGGCGACTTTCCATTGTCTCGGAACGTAGAGCAATCTGTACGAAGCGTTGATCAAATAGAGCAGTTTTATAAGAGCTTTTTTCGACAATTCGTTGACTGCCTGCGCCGTTATAAAGTCACAAGAGAGCTATGAGCGCAAGAGTAATGTGCACAAACACAAAGTGCACAAATCGCATATGCACCTAAATTGGTCGAAGGAAGAAATGCGAAGCGATCGCGCGAAACAGAAGACCAGCCAGACCCGAAAAAGAACAAAAGGTTAACAACAACGGAAGAGGAAAAGGAAACTACGCCACCTGGAGCACAGGAATGGAAGGAATTGCGAAGAAAGGTCGACCGATAGTCAACAATAAAAACGAGGACAAAAAAAGACCAAATGGACGATAAAAGAGAAGATAGAAGAGTGGAAAAAGATAAGAGCAAAACCCCGGAAAAAACCCCTAAGGCCTGATGCCATCGTCATTACGAAATCGGGAGAGATGTAATTAGTGAAAAATCTTGAACTGATGAAGGAGAAGCCAGAGTTAAAGGAATTTGGCGAAAATGTTAACTAGGACAGCTAAGGGTAACGTGTTAAACAAGTTAAAGAGGAAAAATGATGGGCAGATCGAGAAACACAAGGAAGATATGGTCAAAATCCTTCAAAATGAAGCGAAGGTTGTGCCAGGTTGTGTGTGGGCGCTGTGGCGTAAGTGGTTAGTGTGTCGGATCACTACGCATGAGGTTCCAAGTTCGAATCCCAGAAAACACCAACAAGTTTTTTCACGGTCCCACCTCTCGCGAGCGTCTGACAAACATCCGAGAGTATTGTTGTCACGAAAAAGCTTCTCAAATCGCCGTTCGGAGTCGGCATTAAACTGTAGGTCCCTTCCATTCGTGTGAAAAATATAACGCACACAACATGAGTGGTTGCGAGAAGCTAGGCCCTGGCACTTTAAAGAGCTGTTGCGCCAAATATTTGTATTTGTATTTGTTGTGCCAACGAGTAACAATAGAGTGCCGCGACCTAGACTAGGCAGCAACACCAGAAGAGATCTACAAGGCCATAGCAGAGCGATTTCCATTGGTAGCGAACATCACCATGCTATTAAATCCATACGGATGACAGGAAGAGGAACCCGAACCACTCTCATCAGTATCCCAGCGTGTGAAGCGAATAAGATGGTTTAGGTGTTCGTTGTTGTTGTTGTTGTTGTTGTTGTTGTAGCAACTATGTTGATTCGTATGGTTCAAACGTTAAGGTGGTGTAGGTGGGTTGTCATCAGTAAGGTCGAGGCCCAAGAAAGTGGCAGCTTCGACTGGATGAGTCCATAAGGATCTTGGTGTAAGTGTTATGGGATGCGACGGACAACTGAACAAATGGGCGGTGCTATGTGGTGACGAGCCGCAGTCTGGGCATTGATCAGAGATACTGTCGCGTAAGCGGTGCATATAGTTGTTCAGCATTGAGCTCCAGTCGGATCGCAGTTGGGCAAGTGTGGATCTGGTGCATCTAGGAAGATGTTCTTCACTATAATCTATCGGTGGAGGACGGCCGCCTAGCACAATGTTAGTCTGGCGGTTATCAAGCGCAGGTTGGACAGCGTGTTGGTGGATAGAGTTCAAAGCCAGTTTGTGAAAAGCTGCGACAAGTGGTGTATGGGTTATAAACCTATTAACCTCTTCACGGTATGAACGGATGTCAGATCGAATATGCCTCGGAGGTGTAAGGAGGCTGAGTATATCTCTGTTCGGGTGATCGGGACGATTGCAAGCCAGTAAGAACTGTTTCGATAGAAGTTCGTTATGCTCTTTGACTTTGAGCAACTTTGTTTCCTGATGAAGGTGATCTTCATGGGACATGCGGTGACAGCCTGGGATAATGCGTGGAGCAGCATTCTGGCTTGTTTGGAGTTTATGCCATTGAGTATCACTGAGGCGTGAGGTCCAGATTGGTGCCGCATAGTTGAGAACCGATCTTCCGATTGCTTGATATGTGGTGTCTTTGTCTTTCCCCCATGTGCTACCGGGCCGAGATTTTAAGACCTTATTCCTGGACATGACTCGTTCACTGACGTTTCTTGAATGACTAGAGAAAGTCAGTAGGTTGTCAAATGTGATTCCCAGAATCTTTGGGTGGTTTGTTGTCGGGATCGCTATCTTCTGTAACAGAAAAATGCCACCTAAGTTGAAGGGAAAGTTCTACACCGCAGTTGTGCGTCCAGCGCTCACATACGGTTCACAATGTTGGACGATGTACAAAACATATGAGAGTAAATTAACGGCA
The DNA here is from genome assembly GCA_945910035.1 of Brachypalpus laphriformis. Classification (NCBI taxonomy): domain Eukaryota; kingdom Metazoa; phylum Arthropoda; class Insecta; order Diptera; family Syrphidae; genus Brachypalpus; species Brachypalpus laphriformis. The sequence goes on from OX246754.1 coordinate 93,345,047, forward strand.
GCTGAGATGAAGATGCTTCGCATGACAGCAGGAGTGACAAAGCTTGATCGAATAAGAAGTTCGAAGATCCGTGGAAGCTTTCACATCAAGGAAACCATCGTACAAAAAATAGAGCGCTCAGCTGGTATTGCCACATTCAAAGAATAGATCATTTGAACCCGGTTAAAAAGGCAATATCAATGCACGTTCCAAGGACATCGCGATGTAGGAAAGGAGGGCCTATAAACGCCTGGATCAGACAAATGCGATGACATCGGCATTTCATTGGCCTCAGTAACCGAGTGATTTAAAATCGGCAGGCCTGCCCATATTTTCTGAGGACAAATAGGCGAACCCCACAGGCGGATCAGTAAAAATGGTTATGATCTCTTGTTTTCGGATCATAACCTCGCTGATAAAAGGAAGAAGAAGGTGAATAGGGTGGATGAGGATTTATCTGGGGACAGCTTGAGATTGCGACCGGTGAAAAAGTCTTCCAATTTATTAAGGTAGGCATTGATGTTACGGCAGATTGAGTGGATGTCCTTTCCTGGGGCGAGAATGGTGCAGTCGTCGGCATACGATACCAGTTTGACTCCGGGTGGTAGTGTGGGGAGTTTCGCCAGGTAGTAGTTAAAAAGGATCGGGGAAATGACTCCTCCTTGAGGTACCCCTCGCTTGACTTTCCTCAATTTAGGTGTTCGTCGGGAGCGGATAGTACTTAAATGGGGGACCGCTTGGGAACACCGCGTGTTGTTGACATAGCAGAAACCAGCCTTTGAAATTGGCTACGATTCGTGACTTTCATACGATGAAACCACAGAAAAGTACAAATTCAGATATTTCTAGTCAAAATACATGTACTTACATATGTTTATTTTCCATTTTCCTTCACGTTGAAGCCGAGTCGTAGCCAACTTTGAAGATGAGTAAAATACGAAACGAATACGAACAACGTAATTGCGGAAAAAATCGAGACTCGTATGCGTCACGATGCATAAAAACATGGTATACCCTTCGGGTAGGGGATATAATATACCCGAGGTAGACATGCCTGTCGTAAGAGGCGACTAAAATCCAATCTCCGTATACCGAGTGTATAGTGTATACAAAAAATGCAATGAACAAAACGACAAGATATATTACCCTAGGTGGCAGTCCAGCTTTACTGGAAAATCCACCCTCTTCGGAGGTCGGCTCTACGGATTCTGGGGAGAGCCACTTATTGCAATCCAATGACCCTTTTTCAAAAAGTTCAAGGGAATCTCGATCTCGTCCACCAATATCGAATAACTCCGGGAAAAGAAGTCCACCGGGAGCAACAGCGCGCGAAATTCAGGACTCAGCGAAATGTAAAAGTCTTGAGGAAGAAAATAAAACACTCCGAATCAAGCTTAAAGAAATGGATCTACTCTATCAAGATCTTAAGAAAGAGATAGACTTATTAAAAGAAGAAAATAAGGTCCTAAAGAACACAGATATCCAGAAAGAACGCGAATGTACTCCAGTAGTAAGACATAGTAAAAAACGGAGAGTCGGTTCATCGCCAGAAGCGGAGCTCCTAAAAGAATAAATCATAAAGAACCGCAAGAAAAGCAAATTCGAGCGCAATTTCGTCGGGATAACGGAATACAATAAGTTGCAAAGCCTCCTTATAGAAACGTTAACATCAAAATATAAGCTAACATCTTTCATGGATAGTGCGTGGAAAATTAACGTCGATGACTACAATGACTACCGAGCTGTGTCCTAAAGCTAAATGCCGAAAAGATTCAGTGGTATACTTTCGAAATCAAGTCACAAAGGCCACATCGTGTTGTTTCAAGGGGACTCCACCCCTCATGCACCAAAGAAGAGGTTATGACCGATCTTCAAGCCAAAGGCTTTAAAATTCTTGATGCCGTTAATATCATCAAGAAGGAGAAGCAACAAACGGAAGTAGATAAGCACGTCTTGGTAAAGCGTGGACTTCCTCTTTTTATGCTTAGCTTCGATAAGCCTGATATATCGACGATATCTACCGAATTATAGCTATACTAAATATCGTGGTCAAAATCGAGTCCATGCGTAGAAATCTAAGAATGATTCCGCAGTGCAAACGTTGCCAAGGATTTAACCATGCGCAAATGTATTGCAAAAAAGAGCCGCGATGTGTGAAATGCACCGGAAATCACCTCTCCCAGGTTTGTGGAGTAAATAAACAAACCTCTGCAACCTGTGCTAATTGTAAGGGACAGTACCCGGCAAATTGTAGAGGCTGTGAAGTAGCTAAGGAGTTGCAAAAACGGAGAGATGCGCTCCTTAAGCCCCTGAATGCAAAATCAAAACTGCAAACTAAGCCAAAGCTTAAGATCGCACAGGAGAAAGTAGGCAAACTAAAACTACCGGGTTCAGAGCGCAAAAAGGTGAGGGAAAGAGTGACAACAGAAAAGTCCCCGACCTCTGCTCTTAAAAGAAACGGTACTGAAAAGTTAACATTGAAAAAGCCACCGGGTAATAACCTTCGGACAGCAGGAGTGCAGACTTCAGACGCTCAGGCCGCGGCATCCGAAAAGCCAAAAAACGTTGAAATTTCGATGGACCCTGTCTCCCATGTTTTCTTAGTTATTCTCGAGAAATTTAAAGAACAAAGCAAAATAAATAAAATTATTCTCGATAGGCTGGTTAAGCTTGAAAATAATTCACAGAAAACGCGTACTTCAACTAGAATATGAATGACAAACGAATGTTAAAAATATGTACTTGGAATGCAAATGGACTTTTGCAAAAACTTGACGAACTGGAAATATTCATGCGTGAAAAATATATTAATATTTGCTTGATTTCTGAAACCCACATAAAAAACGAATCGCATTTAAAAATTAAAGGCTATAGTGATTACCACGCTTGTCACCCTTCGGGAAAAGCGAGAGGCGGATCATCCTTGTTTATTAAAGACTGCACCGAACAATCCGAAGATAAAGATAGAACTTGAAACTTTGCAACTGTGCACGATTCGAGTTAAAAATAGCCAGCGTACTCTTAAATCTCATCTATCTACTGTCCACCACATTCCGCGCTTGAAAAAAGTGATTTTACTAACTTGTTTCAATCACTGAAACCTAATTTTATTATTGGCGGCGATTTTAATGCGAAAAATACGTTCTGGGGCTCAAGGTATAGCTCGAAAAAAGGTAGAATGCTCTATGGGGCAGGTATGGAGTACAGTTGTGATTTCCATTCGACGAGTAAACCGACTTACTGGCCTACTGATACTTCGAAAATACTTGACCTGATCGATTTTTTCGTTGTGAAAGGAATATCTACCAACCACATAAAAATTAAACATAGCTTTGATCTGTCGTCTGATCATTCCCCAGTTATATCTATAACCTAGAGCCAGCGAGATTAACTGATCGACCAACTAACTGGGAAGGCTTAAGGAACGAAATTGAAGATAATGTTGAACTGAGCGTTCCACTTACGACACCCTATGAACTTCAGATTGAAGTTGGTCACTTCGTTGAGATCGTACATCTCGCCTCTTGGAATAATATGTCCAATCCAAGGAAAACGCCGGACAGATACTTTTCTCTTTATATCCTTTAACCCCTCGGGGGGCATAGGGCGTCAACCACGCCTGTGCGCCATCTTGTTCGAAGTTTTGCAACGCGTTTGAGCTGCCTCCAACTCGTTCCTAAAGAGCTCGATTGCTCCTCAACTGTTCTGCGCCACGTTTGCCTAGGGCGTCCCGCTATTCTGCCTGCCTGGGTGAGCGGATTCCACTGCATGGCGTATTTCGCAATGGAGTTGTCTTCGCGCCGTAGCGTGTGTCCAATCCATTGCCACTTTCTTCTTCGTATAGTAAAGCTAATAGGTTCTTGGCCCGTTCTCAGATAAAGTTGTTCGTTGGAGATGCGGTTCGGCCAAAAAATCCTCAAGATGATTCTTAAGCATTTGCTTACGAAGACTTGCAGCTTGCGTGTGTTAATGGTGTCCACCTTCCAGGTACTGCACCCAGCAGCACTGATTCTACGTTGGAGCGGAACAGTCGTAGCTTGGTTCTTAAGCTGATAACATTGCTTCTCCAGATTTAGGACAGCATTCCGAACGCAGCTTTAGCCTTCCCGATTCTGCTGCACACATCCAGTTCGGTGCCACCACGATTAACCGAGACGACACTTCCTAAATATAGAAAGTTATCAACTTTCTCGACTTGCTTTCCGGCAATGTTAAGTTGAGCGCGGGTATAAGAAGTGCTCAGGGCTTTTGTTTTGGCTGTGTTTATTTTTAGCCCCACTTTGTTTGCCCCAGCTTCTAGATTTTGGGCCATCAAATGAAGATCCATTATCCGATGTGAAAGTAGACAAACATCGTCAGCGTAATCTCGGTGTTTAAGGTAAGATGTCATCGTCCAACGAATTCCATAATTAGCTTCCGTCAATGCTGCACGGAGTACATCGCTGATAAGCACCAAGAACAATAGTGGGGACAGTATGTACCCTTAACGTACTCCACTCTGGACTTCAAAATCCTCCGATACCTTACCATTGTGCACGACGTGACATTTACCGCCCTCGTATGTAGCCTTGATAATAGCTATAAGTTTTTCTGGAATGCCTCTCCTGCGCAAGGCCAACCAGATAGCATCTCGATTCAAGCTGTCGAAAGCCTTCTCGAAGTCGATAAACTGTAATTGTAGCGGAGACCTCTACTCAACGCATTGTTCGATTATGATCCGTAAGGTGTTTATGTGGTCGATGCAGGAGGATCCAACGCGAAAGCTTGCCTGTTCGACAACGAGAGTTGAATCTAAATGTTCTTTAATTCGTTCTAGAATTATTCTAGCTATTATTTTGGCTACAGCTGGAAGAACACATATACCTCTCCAGTCACCGCACTCCATCAAGTTACCCTTCTTTGGAAGCTTAATGATCATCCCCCTTTTCCACTCCTGTGGAAATTGTTCACTATCCCAAGCTCTCCGTATTAGCGGATGCAGCAAATCTGCCGATGTATTTGGCGCCGCTTGAAATAGCTCGGCAGGGATGCCATCAATACCCACCGCTTTGCTTCTTGAGGGACTTGATTGCTGTTATTATTTCAGTTTTACTGTAAGGTGCGGTGCGAATTCGGGAATTTGTTGCTTCGAACTGCTAATTCGAATTCAAGATCATACCGCCATCGTCTAAGTGATTTAGCACTGTAGCAAAATGTTCTCTCCATCTAGTGAGCTGATCCTCATCCGAAATCAGAAGGTTACCGTCTCGACTCTTCACTGGATGTTGTTTGGAGTTTGGGAGATGTATTCCCCAGCATCGTACCATCTTATCTCGCTCAGCCCTAAGATGTCGATTTTATACCGTGCGAATTCGCGCTCCAATTGGAGGAATCTGGCGTTATGAGGCCCTTCGTTGGAAACGGTTTACGATATCTTTTTCTTCTTCTTCTTCTTCCTTTTATCAGCGAGGTTATGATCCGAAAACAAGGGATCATAGCCCTCCCACTTCACTACGGTTTACGATATCCTCTGGAAATAAAAGAATAGGTGAAGGAAAAAAGAAAAGCGCGTCAAAAATGGCAACAGAGTCGTGCTCCGCAGCATATAGCATACTTCAATCGTCTGTGCAATTTGTTGAAGAAGACTATTCAAGATTTTAAGAATCGTGAAATAGGCTCTTACCTTGAAAGTTTAACAGCGAAAAAAGATTCCAATTATTCACTTTGGAAAGCCGTAAAAGGCACCAAAAGGCCCAAAATCTCCGCGTCACCAATTGAATTAAATCAAAATGAATGGGCAAGGGAAGATAAAGAAAAAGCGGCCCACCTGGAAGAAACCTTTAAACCGTACGATGGTCAAGCGGTTTACGACAACATCAATAGGCTGGATCTACCATCTGACGATTTAACACCCACAAGTGTAACGCTAAGGGAACTCAAACATGAGATCGAGAATCTAAAGCCTAAGGAATATCCTGGTTATGATTTTATTACCGGAGAAATTCTCAAAGTTTTACCTAGAAAAGCATTGATTAAGCTTCTCCATACTGTAAGTGCTGCGCTCAGATTAAAACACGTGCCGAGCCAGTGGAAAGTGGCGGAAGTCATTATGGTTTTAAAACTAGGAAAACCGACAAATGAGGTAAAATCGTATAGACCAATTTCGCTTTTTCCAGTCGTATCCAAAATTTTCGAGAGGATATTATTAAGGCATCTCCAACTGGTTATAGACAAAAATAATCTTATACCTGATCACCAGTTTGGGTTCAGAAGTTAGCATTCGACGATTGACCAGATGCATAGAATTACTGACGTAATCGAGAAAGCATTTGAAGAAAAAAAGATTTGCTCAAGCGTATTTCTCGCAAGCCTTTGATAAGGTGTGGCATGATGACTTGAAATGCAAACTACGACAAGTTCTCCCTGTATGCCTATACGATATTCTAGAATCATTGATATTGATATTGATAAGATTTATTTTCAGTTTGATACCTTTTTCAAATTTTCAGACCTGCCAAGCTCCGAGCTCAACGAAATTTCAGCCGGCGTACCGCAAGGAAGCGTTCTTGGGCCGCTTACATTCGTGATATACCGGAAGAAGATAGCACTATCCTTGCTACGTTTGCCGATGACACCGCTATCCTAGCAGTAGATAAAACAATCGATGAAACGACCGCAAAACTGCAAAATGCACTAATTTTAATAATAAATTAATGGACGAGGGACTGGCGGATCGCCTTCAACGAATATAAATCTGTTCACGTGAATTTCACTTATAAGAAAACTAATGACTTGTCAATCTTTCTAAACTCGGCCCGAATACCTTTTGCAAACTAGGCCAAATACCTGGGAATGACGCTCGACACCAGGCTGAAATGGAATTAGCACGTGAAAATGAAGCGTAAAGAACTCGAAATCAAATATAGAGAAATGTAATGGTTACTCGGAAAACATTCCCAGCTCAGTACTGAGAACAAACTGCTTTTACACAAGCAAGTGCTAAAGCCGGTGTGGACCTACGGTATACAAATGCTAATATTTTACAAACTTTTCAAAATAAAGTGCTAAGAGAAATTGTCCAAGCACCGTGGTATAGTAGAAATGACGATCTCGGAATTCCACCAATCGAAGCTGAAACTAGAAGCTTCGCGAGAAAGCATAGAAACCGACTAATCGGACATGTCAACAATACAGTCCTACAAATTTTGGATGAGAGCAATTTATTGCGCCGACTACAAAGGACGAAACCTTTCGACCTGGCGAGATAATGATTTACCGCGTCTAGATTGCGGAACATGCAGGATCTTTCAGTGGAAAGTAACCCGCCAAACGTTTTTATTTAGTGATAGAAAAATTGCTTGATAAGTTATTACTTAGTTGCGATATCTAACAAATTTATATCGAAGGGTGGTGTTTTTTTAGTAAGTAAGAATCTGACACTACTATGAGCACCTGCTTGCTATTCTCATAATGTCTGGAAGATTTTTCACCTACCCTCTGAAAAAAAATAATAAAAACATGTTAATGGTATTCATAACCCCTTGAGTGCGCGCAAAGTTAAAAAAAAAAATATATCTTGAATGGCAGCAGTGGCTGGGACTTGCTTTACAACTACACAGGAATTGCATAATCGAAGAAAGTTTTTAAAGAATAAGCACATAATACCACGAACTCTGTTCTTTTTGGATTTATATGCACATTAGACGATATTAAACATAAGAAATAGCACCAAATTCTTTTCTTTTAAATGTAAGTGTTATATGCCGAACTATACCTATAGGCTAAGTATCAAATGTTGTAAGCATTACATGTCTTTTTTGAAATAAATGTTCCATCAAACTAAACTTTTCAGTAGTAAGATGAATTACACCTCTGTGCAAGCTGTGTAGAACGCAAATATTTTGTAAATTGTACTATATATATATATATATGTATCTATCTGTCTACTCAAACTAAACTTGCACTAAGCTATATGTGGTATCAAGGTTGACCTGTATTCCGGGAACACCCTCTACCCTAGGTGCAAGTAAAAATTAGAAGGAAGAAAATGGTAAAGTAACTGGTACTCTACCTATGCCAATACACGGTTAATATAATTTTTTTACCTTTTTCCGAAATACTAGCAGCATTTTCAAGCATTTTTGACTTTCCCACTCCTGGATCGCCTACTAGTAACACGTGAAGTTCGCCTTCATCATGCAGTTGTGAGCCAGAACCACCAAATAGCGCTAACAAAATTCCAGCTTTTGCCATCTCATGTCCGCAAACCTCCGGCGCAATGGATTGTACAAGCAATCGCAAACAGTTTGGTTCTCTAGTTATCATTTCAACGATCTCTATATCCTTCTGTGTTGGTTCTTGGTAGGGTACTTTTCCCGAATTTCCATGTTTTACTATAGAAACGGCTTGGATATAAGCTTTGTGCCTAGCACCAGTTTGAAGTTCCTGGTTCCGTGCTGTATCCAATGATTTCATTTTTAACACCCCAGTTACTGTTATCTCACTACCAGAACATACTAGATCCACCAGATCTCCCCGAACTTCAATGTCTATTCGATAGGGAGAGTTCAGTTCGCATTTTAGTCCTGACTCATACAGTTGTACTATTAGCATGGAATCAATCCTCGTGTAAGGGGAAGATCGCATTTCATTGAAATTTCGTTTTGCATTACATTGAATATGGCACCGTAAAGGTTTCGTTGGATAATAGTCTCTTTGTCGAATGGCTTGTTCATAGCCACAACGTTTGCATTTGTAGGCCACCCATGTACACCTGGTGTCTACTGTTGTGCTGCACTCAACGTGTCCTTGTACAACAAAGAGTCTATCGTAACTTTCAGGTGTAATATCAGCAATACTGGTAACTGGCAGAAAATTTACCGGTCTAGCATTAATTTTTCGAATACGAACTCTTCTACTATGGTACTGGTCTGATTGTGAGTCATTATCTAGAATTGCTGCAGCTTCAATGGCCATTTTTGTGACCACACTATGCATTGCCAGTCCTAGGCATGACAGCACTAGGGTAGGTGTTTCTTGAAGCTGTTGGATGAAATTAATCCAGGAAGACTGAAAATCTTTGTCGTTCATAAGAACCGCCGCTGACACATAGAACCATTGTTTCCGGCGGATGTCTTGCAAGAAATAAAAAGAAGGATGCTTGGTAACATGGTTCTCAAATGCCTTAATATGCGCCACCATAGGTGAAGACTCTATGAATGTTTCCGTGGGAAAATACAGCCGCCATCCAGGATACTGTGAAGGGTTAACTATGGGAATTACCTGGATTTGTTCGTCAGTAGTAGACAGTGGCGCCGTATAGAACTCCCTTTGGAAGGAATTACTTGCTAACGGTAGATCTGCAGGTGAGCTCCCGGAGCTTATGCATTGCGGAGCTGTGTTTGGAATTCTTGACGTTGATCGCTTCCTCCAGTAGAAATAAGGTCGCTTGGTGCCTCGAAATGCCCCTCTCCGACCACGGATGGATCGAGTGGCTGTGTTCACCTTAGCCCCCGTTTTGGGATTGCCTTCCGAGCTCATTGTGCAAATCTGGTCTTATATCGATTCTTTTTTAATTCAAAAACTGTGTAACAGCTCCAACCACACAACACCTTTATAGAACTTGTAAACACCGCCACAGATAACATATAATGGGAGAGTCTACTTTGAATAGGAATCTCTCTCGATTAATAAGCTGTCATTGAACGCACGCATGTAAATGCATGTTATTGCCCTGGTATGCCAGCGTTGCCACAGTGCTACTTTAGTAGCAAACATTTTTTCTTATATAATTTGCTCGCACTCAAGGGGTTGTGAATACCCTTAACATGTTTTTACACAGTACGGGCGTTAGAGAGGATAGATAGAGGGTGAGAAAAATTTGGTGTAGTATTTTAACTGCCGGGAACACAATGCACGTCGCTGTAGTAGTAGTACGTAGTAGTAGTACGAGCTGTCAAATGCTGTAGCGCTACAGTCGCCAAATTCGCCACAATGGTGTAGCGCATAGTAATGTCAAACAAAGCCAGCAGAATCAAATTGCGTTTTTCTTTTGGAGTGATATTGCAAAGATTTTTCATTCGTATGCCTTTTTTTTTTGGAAATATTTTTGTAAAGCGGATGGCACAAATTTTTTTCTTAAAATATCTCTTACCTTCACCAGCTCAATCAATTTTTTCACGTCGTGGTCTTCCATTTTGGCGGTAACGAATATTTCAAATTTGTTGCGCTACTGCTGAAGTAAGTTTAAGAATTCGCCACAAAAACATCGTACAAAAAATAAACACATAAACAACAAAAAATGTATGCATGTCGTTTCTTCGGCAGTCGTCAATTTCTCTGTCTGTGGTACTGTCAAACTTGTAGCGCGACAAAAGTTGAAAGAAAGTCAATTCGTACTACAGTTACTGCTACGTGCTACTACTACAGCTACCCATTGTGTTCGCGGCATTATGTTTGTGTATCTTCTACTTTTGACACCTCGAACTGCTACTACTGCTACTGGTACATCATTGTGTTCAGCCAGTTAAGCTCAGTTGTTTATGCTTTAGAGAAACAAAAGTGCTACTATAATGTCGTTTTCCATTGGGCCAAAAGGAGTACTCTTTTTGTGTTCTGCACAGAAAAAGCACTCCCAATCATGTTCCATTGGCTGTTTGGAGTGCTGTTCCGGGAGTGTTTTTCTGTTCATTTGGGAGTGCTTTCAAAATGCACTCACACATATAAACCCTTTCATCAGAGTCAAAGTCATATGGTACAAGACGCATTCCTTTGTTTATTTTATTTTCTCAGTTGAGGGAAGTTAGTAGAAACAAATTTTACATATATATAACTAACAAATTGATAATATGTTAATAAAAACATGATGGGATTGCTAATGTCCTTTTCCATTGGGCAAAAAGAAGTCATATTTTGCTTTGTTTATCTGTAAAAAATGTAAACAAAAAATCAGACATTCACCAACACATACAGAAATAAGCAGAGGACGATTTCACATGTTCCATTGGAATCAAACAGGAGTGAAATCGGGAGTGAAACCAATGGAAAACGACATAATTATTCACCCTTATTCCGAGGGTGGGCTAGTAGAAATGCGGTCAAGTGGGATGGTTATGATGAGTTGATATCAGATCATAACATCGCCGAAATAGGAAAAAGAAGATGAGTTGGCAACACGCGGTGTTTCGCGAGCCAATGAAAAAAAAAAGTTGTCTTTTGATTTGTGTTTTTGATTGTGGAAAAATAAGCTGGGAACATTTTATTGTGGAATAAATAATAACTCTAGCTAAAAAAAAAGGCGGATAGAGATAAAATGAAGTGCTATGTGGTTGGCTGTGATTCACAATACAGATTGTGTTGCAACGAAATTCAAATTCTTAATATTGTAACTGTAGGAAACAAGAAAATATTTGCAGAGACATCTATGGCAACGAATATTGAAACTATTTTAATGTTAACAGTTTTTTTTACAGCCAGTACACTTGAACAAACACAGATGGCGCAAGTGTCTATGGAGGATATCTATGATGGCGGATATTTTGTTTCTGTTTAATACCACACTGAACCAATGGCGCCGGAGATTTTGGAACACATTTTTCTGCAGACATAGTATGAAAGTGACATTTCACTAGCAGTCCATATATAATACGTCAATGTTCACCACAATTCATCAATTCATCCCTAGTGACGTCTGGCATGTTCGGGGATGTTCTAGACCTAAAGGCTCTTGTATTTGGTATAAATACACCAACCACCACCAGAGATGATACAGTCGATTGAGGTGAATAAAGCGATAAATAAATCTGATTACTGTGTGAATAAACGATATTGTGATTCATAGTGAATTTGTAAAGACAGTTTCAGTTAAGATTAATAAAGAATAAAGTGATTTGATTGTTTTGAAATATAACGAAAATAAAGTTGATAGCTGTTAATAAATAAGTAGTTCAAATACACAAAAGACGGTTGTATTATTACGAACCCCAGCAACAACCTTACAGTATATGTATTGCGAATCAATTTTTTATGTTGTTTTACATTAATAATTTTACAAATATTATTTAATATATATTTTGCGTATATTTCAACAACATGTGTGTTTCCAATTTTTTCCGCTCTGAAGCACGAGCGCTAGCGCTATTGTTGGAACCAACGCGAAGTTGGCTACTAATTTTTTTGGACGGTGATCGAGAAATATTCGTGTCGCTTTAGGAACGATTCGGTAATTTCTTCACCCGGTGAACTGATGCGGACATGGGTGCCACCGAGGGTAGTATATTAGCCACTCTTGGCTTGAAATGTCAATATGCTGACGTTTGCTTAAAGTTGCAGCAGGCCAGCATACGTAGCAATGCTAGCAATTTGTGATCTGCGGTCGCTTGAAAAATAGAAATAGAGATAGAAAATAGAATACCGAAATACAAGGAAATATGCAACATGCAGACATACCGACGCAGATCGCCATCGATGTAGTCGCAAACCTTGAAATGTATTACAGACGGCAAAACGGTTCTTTGTGTAGCCGAAAATATTTACGGAAATCGACGTGCGTCGTCGATGTCGTCGACTTTAGCATGTCTGTATGTACGGTATGGGTGTTGAACCGCATGTTCCAGCTGTCGCACATCTTCCTCCTCTGATGACGACGAAGAAGACATCATCACTTCGTCAATTTCATGTAAAAAAATTTATTTCTGAATGCATGACAGTGAATGACTGAATAAATAGCATAACAGACAGAAAGTACATAATCAAATAAAATTAAAACAACATAAAAATACCTTCAATGCAAGCAATTACACTTGAAATGCATCAAATTTCAAATTGATGAAATACATTATCGCAAAAGTTAAAATCTGATTGGGAAAGGAGTGAATATTACTTACTTACTTAGGTGACGCTACAGTCCGGGGTGGACGTGGGCCTCAACCAACAAACCTCGCCAGCCAGCACGGTTACGAGCCAGCTGCCTCCAGTTGCGCACGCCAAGTTGGTTGAGGTCCCCCTCCACTTGTTTACGCCACTTACCGCGAGGTCGTCCTCTACTGCGCCGTCCATCAGGGGTGGATTCGAAGACTTTCTTGGCGGAACGTTGGGCTCCATCCGCTCTACACGACCCAGCCATCTTTTTTTTTCCTCTTGTACAACCCATGCGACCTGAAAGATCTATTGTATCGGAGGGTTGGAGTTAATCTAACAGACGTACTACCTCCCTTATGAAAGTGAGTATGTCCTTAGTAGCGGAGCATTTCAGTCCCACTGAAGTAAGTATCTCCTTGTGGAGAATACGTTTCCTTAACCAGTGTAGGGCCGGGTATTCACAAAGAATGTGTTCGGAGGTTTCATCCTCCTCTAAACAGAACCGACAGTCCTTCTCTCGGCACAGGTTCATTTTGTTAAGGTGGTATCTCAAGCCGCAATGGCCAGTAAGAAAGCTCACAAGCTTCTTAATGTTTTCCCTATCTAAGTTAAGGATTTCCTTATAGGAGTAAGGCTTGATTAATCGTTTGGATTGTCTTAGACCTGGCCCACTAGTTCAGTGGTCTAGACGAAGTTCGTTTTCCCATTCGTTAATCAGCGTTGTAGCTGTCGCCCAATTGACGCCACAATACGGTTCAGGACCTATGAACGCAGATTCTGAGAGATTCTGAGCCAACCCTAGTAAGCTTATCTGCAGATTCGTTGCCCACAATCCCTTGGTGTCCGGGTACGCAACCGAGTTTTACCCTGTTGTATTTGGCAAGGTCTTGTAATGCATCGTAGCAGCATTTCACGGTTCTAGAGTCCATTTGGTTGGACGACAGTGCCATTAGTTGGCTTTTTTTTTTTTTTTTTTTTTTTTTTTTTTTTTTTTTTAGGTTGCGCCAGGGATGTGTAATCTTCATCATCAGTGTTGCTTGGCTATCTGAGAAGATATGTATTCTAGCGCCTTTGATCCCCTTGCGGAGATTGTGTCTGGCGCAAATCTCAATGGCATGGATTTCAGCCTGAAACACAGTAGGAGTTGTACCCATAGGTACCGAAATCTTTGTGTTGGGTCCAAAAACCCCAGCTCCAACTCCAGAATCCATTTTCGGACAGGAAATTCTTTGCAACAGGGGGGAAAGAACTCCTCCTTGAGGACAGCCTTTAGCTGTAGTTACACTCCCCCAGAGGAGGAAGTAAAGCAACGACTTACCAGCATGGCCCTGATCCATTGGTTGGTCGATTCTTCGATACCTCTGCTACTGATCGCCCTTGCGATCGAGTCGTAACCTGTGTTATCGAATGCGCCCTCGATATCAAGAAATGCACACAAGGCTATCTCCCTTGAACTGAGTGTTCCCTCTATCTTTTTGATGAGATAGTGAAGGGCACCTACTGTAGATTTGCCTTTCCTGTATGCGTACTGATTCGAGGGTTAGACAGATCTAACCGGTCTCTAATATGGATATCTATGAGTCTCTCCATTGTCTTAAGGACGAATGATGTTAGACTTATAGGTCTGTATGATTTAGGCAGCTCGCTAGGCCTATTGCCCGGCTTGGGGATGAAAACCACATTAACCTGCCTCCATGTGGGTGGTATGTATCCCCAATTGTAGCTGGCTCTAAATAAAGCTGTCAACCCCGGCAGGATGAGGTCAATTGACTTTTGGAGAAGTGCTGGAAACAGACCGTCACCGCCGGGGGCTTTAAAAGATTTAAATGTGCCTACCGCCCATTCAACTTTCTCTGGACTGAATATTTTTCCAGATAAACTATTAGCTCTCCTGTCCACATAAACCCTGTGGTTAACTGTAAGAAACAAGAATGAGTACAGACCTATATCAATACTCCCATTCCTCTCTAAAGTGTTCGAGAGAATTATTCAGAAACAGATTAATACTTATCTGAACGAGAAAGGTCTACTTTCCATTTTTCAATCAGGTTTTCGTCCCAATCGCAGCTGCACAACAGCAGTTCTGAACGTTGTTGATGATATTAGAAGCGCAGTAGACAGCGATCAGATAACTTTCTTGGTGCTTCTTGATTTCTCGAAGGCATTCGATTCGATAAGTCATCCCGTATTATGCAGCAAATTATCAAATCTGTATGATTTTGCACCTGAAGCAGTGAAATTAATTTTCTCATATCTGTCAGGTAGAAAGCAAGCTGTAGTAATTGGAGATAAGAAATCAGCATTATTAAGCTTAAAGCAAGGTGTCCCACAGGGCTCAATATTGGGGCCACTTCTTTTCTCTTTATACATCAATGAAATTCCTAAAATTGCTGTCCAATCTCTTATACACATGTACGCCGATGATGTTCAGTTATATAAAAGTTGTCCTCTGGGACTCATCGAACATTGTGCTCAGACCATAAACGAGGATCTACAAAATATTTATAACTGGTCGCGAGTCAATAGCTTAGTCCTTAATCCTGAAAAATCGAAAGTCATTGTAATATCTAAGAAATCGGTAGACTTATCGTACTTCCCCCGAATCTACCTAAATAATGCTACCATAGAATTTGTTGACAATGCAAAAAACTTGGGAATTATATTTAATAGAAATTTAACCTGGAAGGACCACGTTAATTCCATTGTCGGCAAAGTATATGGTGCTCTTCGCTCGCTTTGGGTCACAAAAGATTTCACTGCTCTAAAAACACGCAAAATGCTCGCTAAGACATTAGTTATACCTGTCCTTACTTATGGATGTGAAATCTTTTGCAAAAGCGATGCTGTGAGCCAGAGAAAACTTAATGTGGCATATAACAATATCGCGCGCTATATTTACGGTTTAAGGAGGTACGATCATGTTTCTAGATTTTCTAAAAGTATCTATGGTATGTCGTTCGATAACCTCTTAAATTCTCGAACACTTTTGCTATTATTTAATATAATTCAGAGCCATCACCCGTCCTATCTTTACAATAGGCTTCAGTTTTCAGCATCAAACAGACTCTCACAGCTCATCCTTCCCCGGTTTTCGTGTTTGACATCCGAAAGGCAATTTCTCGTCAATGCCGCTCGCTTATGGAATTCTCTACCACCCACTGTACGAAGAACTAGTAATCTCACCGAATTTAGGACGCGATTGCAATTATTCCTCTCTGCATCCGATTAGTTTTCCCTCCTTTCTGAACCAACACAATTTGTATGTCCTCTGTTAATAGCTTTTTTTTTTTTCTTTTTCTCTTCTTCTTCTTTTTTTCCTTAATTTACTAGGATTAATTCATTGAATTTTTTTGATTGAAATAATGTGTTCTTTTTGCCAAGCTCCACAAATTTATAAGATATTGTATCTTAATGTGTCAGCATATAAATAAATAAAATAAATACTAAATAAATAAATACTAACTGTGTTCGAGTACATATGAGATGTGTTAAGAGACGAACCTGGGAAATGTACCTGAAGTAAGGTTCTAAGTGTATCCACACGGTCCGTCGTGTAGGTTCCGTCATTTTTCTTCAATAACCCTACACAGTTGACATGATCGTTTGCAAGTGATTTATGGATTCGTGTCGCTGCATGTCAGCGATTGTTTCGCAGCATTTCCTCCAAGCAGCTCGCTTAGATCGTCTCAATACTAGATTGTATTCTGTAAGAGCAAACCTGTATTCGTCCCATCTCTTCGTTCGCTTTGCAGAGTTGAAGAGTTTTCTGACTTTCTTCCTAAGTTCCGCCAGTCGGTCATTCCACCAAGGCACTTTGCGTTTGCTAACATGCGTCTTTGGGAGACAGCTGTCGTGGTAGGAATCAAGCAGTATATTGTTAAGCTGGTATGCAGTTCCAGGTCTTCTATGGACTCGATAGATGTGAGAAGCATACCTTTTTTTGAGAACACTAATTCACGATAGCGATGCCAATCCGTAGATTTGGGATCGTATCTATTAGAGACATATGAGAGTTGGCCAGGTATGTCAAACCTGATGTGCTGATGGTCTGACAGAGAGGCCTCATCTGATACGTGCCAATTTTTAATAAAATTAGAAATAAATGGACTAGCGAGGGTGAGGTCAAGTACCTCCTCGCGAATCGCATTTATGAAGGTAGGTTTAGAGCCTTTGTTCAAAATATCTATTTGTCTACTTACAAAGTATTCTAGAAGACACTCACCCCTTCTGTTGATGTTGGTACTACCCCAGACCTTATGATGTGCGTTGGCATCGCATCCAATGATGTAGTGGAGGTTGTTCTCCTGACAGTAGTCAACGAGGCTCTGGACGTCTTTCGGCGGGATATCACTACTGTCGTGAGGGAAGTACGCTGAGGCACACACGATGTTCTGTGTACCTCCTCCAGTGGGGATTTCCAGTAGTAGGGCTACCAGGTCTCTTGCTATAAATTCTGGAATAGGGAGAAAGTTTAAATTATTGCTAATTAAGCAGGCCGCTCTCGGCGCTGGCTCTCCACACTTGGAAATCAACTTACTTGCCCTATTCCGGAGACCTTTAACCTGTCCGCAAATAACCCAGGGTTCCTGGATGAGACCAAGGGTTATATCTTCTTCGGCGAACCGCTTGCTAAGGGCAGCGGACGCGCCCTTAGCATGATGCAAGTTCGCCTGTAGCACCTTGATTGTGCTCATCGGTCCTCCGCTGAGGATCGAGCTTGTCGGAGTAGTTGGGCCTTTTTGGGACCCTTTCCTCTACGGCAAGCGGTTAGGTTTTGATGACCCAGAGGTCTGTTCGCAACCGACTCCTCGTGTCTTCGAGAGACGTGCCCAGGGACACTGCTGGTCGTTGACGACAAACCGGCCACGTTGCCAGTCTTGGGAAGTCTAGGAACTAATGTGCTGGGGTGGGCTGGATCCTTTGAAGTACTAGCTTTAGGACCACTGGTGCTACTTAGTGACTCATTAGTCGCGGCAGCGGTTTTGGCAGTGGAACTGGTGTTCGGGGCAGGCCCGGAGGCACTGCTGGTGGACACGGATGATGAGGGATCCGTCGCAGTAGCAGTTGTAATGCCAATTACGTCCACCTTCTTTGGACTACCGTGGCCAGACTCCTGACCCTTGTCAGTGGTCTTTGGGATCAGTTTGATCTGACCAAAACGGTAGTGCACTTTGCTATTGAGGGCCTTCAGTACCCTCAGGGAAGAGTCATCAATGGTCAGCACAAGATGGAGGAGTGCACCTTCCTTCACCCTTTGCATGACCTTCCATGAAGTTGCCATTAGGCCTTCATTTTGAGCTTTCAGTGAAGCCAGAATTTTTGTCGACGGGAGCTCGAGACTTTGTGGGAAGAAACCGCAGATGATATGGGTTTTAGGGAATGATCCCTCTTCCACCAATAAGATGTCCAATCCACTTTTGGCTCTTATTGTCTCAAAATTCGAGCTCATCAACCCAGCAATAGGACTGTTTGAGCAGACGAAAACCAGCCATCCCGCCTTGTGCTGTGAGCCTGAGAATTTCGGCCATACCCCTTTGTTCCTCAGCTCAATTGAAACATCGATGACGGCCTCTTGGATGAGTGTCATCTGTTCCGTTGATAGGGGCTTGTTCTCCAAGTCCGCTGGGACAATACCTAACCTGACAACACTAGCCACCTGACTGAAGGTGGGAACATCAGGTGTAGGTCCTGCCTTGGCTTTCTTGGCGGCGGGTGCTGGTGGGGTATGATCCTCTGATCTACCTCGTTTAGCATCTTTTGCAATAGGAGGGGCTTTGGCATAAGCTAGGGCACTCTCCCTAGTATCGCCTCTGCGAATGGCAAACTTGAACCGCCTCCTTTCGGCAGAATTGAACCGAACGAAACCATCCGGTTGAATTCGCAGCTCGTCTAACCTCCTCCCAATGGAGGAGCACCCAGATTTCTCTGTGGCGACGCTGCACGTATCCATGAGAGTGGATGTGTCAGAGTCAGAGGCGGCGGTTCTGGATGGACACATGTGGACGGTAAGGATTGGGCCCGCTTGGCTCCGTCATCCAAACCATTCGAGGACTTGAGTTGCTCGTCAGCAAGCCGAGTGGTTATGGCCGAAGATGAAGTGGCCGTCGGAAGCTCTATAGCATCGCGACTAGGTGCAACTGTATGCTCGTCAGCAGTAACAGAAGCTGGTGTGATTTGAGATACACCTGTCACATAGTTTTTTTTTGAATTAGGAATTATGGACCCACGAGTAAACGGGAAAGGGATATCACCCATGGCAGAGCCCGATGTACCATGGGAAGGCTGGATTGAAACCGAAGGTCGCCAGGGTATTCGGAGTCCGAATACTAGCGACTAAGCACTTTCTTAGCCATGCATCCCTCGGCGTATGCTGTTCCACCTTGGATTAGAGATTTTTTCTAGAGGTTTACTCCTCACGTCGCTCACTTTAGCCGAATACTTACAGTCGTGAATGCAGGCTGTGCATTGCAAGCAGGCACAAAAGAATGCAAGAATTCGACTGAACAAGCAAGGAATGCTAGGCCGGTTATCTCGCTGTAGCATTCGTTGCCCGGTGGCCGCCCCATGGAGGCAGTGAGTCTTCTTGTTGCGGTTACCCAGCCCAGTTACCCAGTTCGTGATAGGGCTTTGGTACTCAATTGCCTTCTTAGCCCATAGGAACAACGATTGGCAAGAGTAATTCTTCGTGTGATCTCCCTACTGATGTCATTTGCGGAGTTCACAATAGAGCCTAGGTAGACAAAATCCTTTACTACCTCAAAATTATATCTGTCTATTGTGGCGTTCTGTCCAAGACGCCGATGTTGGGTGTCCTTTTTTGTAGACAGCATATATTTTGTTTTGCTTTCATTGACCGCTAGACCCATCTTTGCTGCCTCGATCTCAATACTCGTAAATGCCCCATTGACGGCCCGTTAAGTTCTTCCGATTATGTCAATGCCATCGTCATAAGTGAGTAGTTATATAGACTTATGAAAGATTGCACCTCCGGTGTTGGAGGTATCTGCATTTTATTACGCAAGGTATAAACTATAATAGTTTTTATTTTAATATTTTTATTTAGAACTAACTGTAGCCTGCGGCTTCGACTTCTGATTACACTAAAATCCTCAATCTGTAGCTTTTACTTATTTTGTAAAATTACTTACTTACTTTACTTACGGACTCCAGACCCGTGAAGAATTCCTGGTTTGGTCTTCCTTGTCATCTCGAACCTAGGGGCTGGGATTCAAAGACCCTCTTGGCTTTTCTCACAATCAGCCTTCATTTCCTGTTTATTGTCAAGCACTCGGCCCCGCACAGCAGAATTGATAATTTGCATTCCTTGTCGAGAGTTCTGAATCCAATTTTTATTGGCAAACTGAAGTAATAGCAGTTTCCTAGTGTAATTCTACGTCGGATTTCCACTAAGGTGTTATTTGTGGAATTAGATCTTAGTATTATAAATGAGAAAGTGTTAAAATAGACTATAACTAATGGCCATATCAACGCCAAAACATGCATTACATACATACATACATACATATGTACATATTTTTTCAATGGCCCGCTAACCCTTCATGAACCGAAGGTCGAGCCGAGGAGAATAACTAAATCTAGTCTGCGTCCAGCTAGATGTTTTCCCACATATCGGTTCGACTAAAGGGGAGGTTTTAGAGACCAAAAGGTGATCACCCAAGGCAAGGTACGACGCGCCGAGGCCTGCATGGCTGGGGGGAAGCTCAGTCGCGAGCGCAAACTCTGAATACCTGGGGACCTTCAGTTTTATTTTAATTCCTCTTACCTGCATACAGGGGGTGAGTGCAGGCGGACATCTTCTTCCCCCTTACTCGTGGGATCCAAATGCAAAATATTTCAAAAAATAATAAACCAAAAGCGGAGAGTGTAATTCGATCGGGCACTCCTAGCTCTATAAAAACCGATCAAGGTGTAGGAGTGGAGGAAGAAGCAATTTTTCTCCGTACGTCGGATGAGGAAACCGTTGGTGCAATTGACGTTAATCTTGAAAATCTTTTTCTGGAATCAAGCGACACTTGCTCCATTGCCAGTTCATCGTTCTCCAATATGTCAACATCCTCCAAGCGCTCAAAAAATTGCAAGTTGACAGTCCGGAGATTAGGGACTAAGAAATGGGAGGAGTTAACGGAATGCGAGCGGAAGAGGCTCCATAACGCACGTGCCTTCCTGCAGGAACAGTCCTTGGCGGAGTGTAAGCCTATTGCTAGCTCTCCAAAAAGAACAGTGACGGCGGAAGTCACGAGCGAGGAAGGGTTGATGGGACCACCTAAGTCTGCGACAAGCCTTAGCCAGTCAGGACGCAAGGTGATCTCATCGGCCAATCCGGAGCACAATCGTGATTCAGTGGTATTGCAAAAGCCTACCGATAAAGCCTCTGACTCGACGACTGGGGTAGTCCCAGTGTTAGGTGAGAGTGCGACTTTGGAGGATGCCAAGATGGTCAAGATGGACACTTCCAGCGTGTCAAGCATCAGCTACTCACGCGGGAAGGATACGTCAACACCTCAGCAACCTGGCGATTGCAGTCCTGCTGAGCCTAGGATTGACTCTTCTGCCTGTAGCTTCACGACGGTAGTTAACTTAGGTAGCCATGGTTTGGGACTAGCCCGACCACCCAAAATAGGGAAGACCAGCGACGTAGACATCTACCCAAGACAGACGACGGTGCGCAACCGTATACGCAACGCTATCCGGTTAATACGGCGGCTTAAAAAGCGTGATCCGGAGTCCTACACGGACAAGGAAAGAGTGGCTCTGGATAGAGCCACTAACACGCTTAAGCTGAGAGGATCCACCCGACAAGACAGGACGGGCCGTAAGGTAAGAAGTTCCCTCGCGGCGGGGGCGGGAAGCCTCTTGCTCCTCGCCTCAGCCGCGAAGAGACTTCGGCCAGCTACCGACTTAGACTCAACCCCTGAGCCGGTTGCTGGCTGTTCCAATAAGGCGACTACGTCACGGAACTCGACCGCAACAGGAACGGGTGTAGGACTGACCGCGGCGAGGAGGGAACGCCTCTTGCCATCCACCTCAGCCGGGGACAGACCTAAACCGTTTTCAGTCGATCCAAGCAAAGACGCACAGTCCAAACCTAGGTCGACTGCGAGGCGTTCTGTTGCTGACTCAGGCAACAATCGACGTAGCATAGGGCAGACTAGGGGAACAGGCAGGAGACTGTTCGAGTCGAGGAAGGAAAGCCTCTTGCCATCCACCTCAGTCTCAGACAGACTCAAGCCCCCGCCAACCGTTTCGGATGGGGCCGCAAGGCTCACGGCCGAGCCGATTGCGGGGTGTTCCAAGAGAGGTAGGCACGACGACACGACATCGCCGCCAACACGAAGAATAAGCAAAAAAGCCAAGATGGCATCACGAAAAGAAAGAGCTAATCTTCAGGTGGCGATCGTCGATTTCAATAACCCTGGCCGTAAGCTATCCGGAGACCAATGGAGGCTGGTGGAACTGCGTATACTCGACGGAGTAAACGACGCCATAGTCAAGAATCAGGGAACTATCCCTTTCTTTGAGCAGCTCACCACCTTCAAGGGCTTCAAGGTCATGTCGTGTGACAATGAGACAACACTCAATTGGCTCAAGAATTTTGTAACCAGCACGCAGGCTCCTTGGGCGAATGCCGACCTGCGACTTGTGGAAAAAACAGATCTGCTGGAATTCACTAGGCCTAAAGGCCGCATTCTCATTCCGGGCCCAAACATTCCTAGAGAACGGCTGGAAAGAAACCTCCAACACCTCAACCCCGAGCTATATAGCGAAAATTGGGAGGTGTTAGAAGTGGGTACCCATACAGAAGCCGGAACTGAGATTGTGGTGTTGCTTAACCACAAGTCCATGCCCATCCTAATGAGATACAACTATAAGGTTCGCATTGGAATTACCCGATGCAAGGTCAGACCTTTAGTTGGGATGGACGAAAAGAAAAGAAGGAAGGCGGGTGATAAGGTAAATCAATGATGAAGATTGCTCAAATAAACCTTCACCATAGCATAGCAGCTAGCGCCAACCTCATCTATCTCATGGGAGATAGAAACATAGACATTGCCCTAATTCAAGAGCCCTGGATCTCCCGTGGCAAAATAAGTGGGCTAAGGCATAAAGACCTTACTACATACAGCATCGAACCGCTACACGCGGAATGTAAGAACAGAACGTGCATCGTAGCTAGGAAACAAATTAACCTTTTTCTTTTATCTAGCTACAGCAATGAGGACCAAACAGTGGTAAGGCTTGAGCGGAGGGGGCTTTCCCCACTGATTCTATCAGCCGTCTACATGCCTTTTGATGCCAAGGAGGGACCGCCATCCACACTGACCCGCTCTCTTGTGCAAAAGGCGTAACAGGAAAGATGGGACTTGCTGCTGGGGTGTGATGCCAACGCTCATCACTCTCAATGGGGTAGCAGCAACACAAACTTACGCGGTGAGTCTTTATTTGAGTTTATAATTGAAAATAACCTTATTGTAGCGAATAGGGGTAACGAACCTACTTTTGTAGTTAAGAACAGGCAAGAAGTTATAAATGTAACTTTAGCCAGTAACTCGAGCACCCTAACTATTGACAAGTGGAACGTGATAGGGGAAGAGTCCTACTCCGACCACAAATTGATCGAATTCCTCGTGGGTAACAATTATGACTCTCCCAAACCTTACAGGAACCCCAGGAAAACCAACGGGGATCTATTTAACAACGAGGTGAGCAAAGATGTAAGATCCCTGCAGGATAGCAACTGGCTCCGACCTGCCGACATTGACCGCAAGGCGGAGGATATTACATCCATTTTTAATGAAGCCTATGTCAAAGCATGTCCAGAAACCAAACGAAAAGATAAAAAATCACCACCTTGTTGGTCATCTGAACTAGCTAGAATTAGGAGAGTAACTAGACACCTTCTAAATAAGGCCAAAAGAACTATGCTAGAAGCGGACTGGGAACAATATAAGTCCAGTCAGAGAAATTTCAAAAACGAGACACAGAAGGCCAAACGCCACTCTTGGCAGCACTTCTGTAATGAAATCAAGGGTACGACAGAATCTGCGAGATTGAGAAAAATTCTATCCAGGGAATCAAAAACTCTTGGATCTCTCAAGGAATCCGACGGAAGGTGGACTGAATCCTGTGCAGAATCGCTTAGCTCCCTGCAAAAAGCGCACTTTCCGGGTTGTACGACCCATCCAGATAATAACATCGTAACTAACAGTAGTTTTGTAACGGAAACTCCGACGGATTTTATCACAGAGGAAAGAATTTAGTGGGCAAGCGGATCATTCTCTCCCTTTAAATCCCCAGGACCCGACGGGATTATCCCGATCATGCTACAGAAAACAATAACCACAATCATCCCGGTACTTAAAGAACTGTACCTCAACAGCCTCATGTGGGGGTATATACCTAGATCATGGAAAGAGGTCAAAGTGGTCTTCATACCCAAGGCCGGTAAAGCAAGCCACACTACTGCAAAGGACTTTAGGCCAATTAGCCTTACCTCCTTTGTCCTAAAGGCCTTTGAAAGACTAGCTGACATATACATCCGTAGTAAACTACGCCCAGGTAACATATCCCCAGCGCAGCACGCTTATACGAAAGGAAAAAGCGTAGAGACAGCGCTGCACTGTGTAGTCGGCTCAATAGAAAAATCACTGAAAAATAAAGAATATACACTAGCCGCTTTCCTGTACATTGAAGGAGCCTTTAACAATGTCAAAACGGAAGCGGTCAATAGAACTCTAACGAACCTTAATATTCACAATTCTGTGATAAAATGGATCGTCAATATGCTAAAGGAAAGACATATCAAAGTTGAACTCGGAGGTACTAAGCTCGAAGTCTATGCCTCAAGAGGCACCCCTCAAGGAGGGGTTATATCCCCACTACTGTGGGTAATTGTCCTAAACAAAGTCCTTCTTAAACTTAGAAACAGCGGCGTCAAGGCCATTGCATATGCGGACGATGTTGTGCTGCTAGCAACAGGTAAATTTCTCCCGACCCTGAGCGAACAAATCGAAGGGGCGCTGGAAAGCATTGACTCCTGGACGGAGAGATGTGGGCTGGCGGTTAATCCCCAGAAGACAGAGTTAGTACTATTCACTAACAAAAGAATAATTCCACAATTCGTAACTCCTTCCGTAAGGGGTACTCTCCTGAGTATCTCCGATAGTGCGAGATACCTTGGCCTGGTGCTCGACAGGAAACTGAACTGGAGACTAAACATCAACGAAAGAGTCAAAAAAGCCACGATAGCTTTTTACTCGTGCAATAGAATACTTGGGAAGACTTGGGGACCGAGCCCCAAAATCATCCTATGGATGTATGCAGCTATAATAAGGCCAATACTAACGTATGGCAGCCTTTTATGGTGGCGGGCAGCCAGCAAAATAAATAACATAGCTGCTATCACAAAAGTACAAAGACTAGCGTGCATCGCCACAACCAGTGCGATGAGAACGACACCTACAGCAGGACTCGAGGCCATTCTCAATCTGCTTCCGCTAGACATCTTTATACAAGTATCGGCAGCCCATAGTACCGTAAGATTAAGCCAAACAGATAGCTGGAGACCAAATGCAATGGGTCACACCACGATCCTGCAGAGATATCTAGGCAGTGTATCTAATACAGACTACTTAACGCCTTACCTAGACTTCTTAAGATCATTCTCTAGCATCTATCCGAGCAGGGAAGACTGGAAAAATGGCAGAACGCCTAACGAGCGATCCTTAGCTGTTTACACCGACGGATCCAAAATGGAAATAGGTGTAGGCGCAGGCATCTTCTCTGAAACGCTTGGCCTCTCCATGTCAGCTCGGCTCCCGAACTACAGCAGCGTTTTCCAGGCGGAGGTCCTAGCAGTTACAATAGCAGCTCGTGAGACTGCGATGAGGGCAATACCACGAGTGGATATCACCTTTTTCATCGACAGCTAGGCAGCGATAAAAGCAATATCTGCTATAGAAATAAAATCGAAGCTTGTGAAGTGTTGTAGAGAAGAGCTCAAGGTTCTTGGAACACAGCACGAGGTAAAGCTCTGCTGGGTCCCTGGTCATGAAGGCATACCAGGGAATGAGAAAGCCGATGAACTGGCTAGAGGTGGCTCAGCACTAAGCTCGGACCAATCCGACCCCTCGGTGTACATCCCGCCTTGCGCCCTTAAGCTCGTAGCAGGAAACAAAGCCATAACGGAGGCTAACAATAGATGGACCTGTTTAGATACTTGTGTCACCACGAGGAAGCTGTGGCCCGCTTTTGACAGAGTAAGAACCAATAGACTCATACAGAGGCACAGAAAATCCCTCTCTACTCTAATTGGAGTCATTACGGGGCATAACACCATGCGGTACCGCGGAAAAAACTACGTGTGACTAGCGAAGACCTTTGTAGAGGCTGCGGCGACGAGGAGGCTCAGGAGGACACCGCCCACTTTCTCTGTCATTGCCCAGGCCTCTATCATTTAAGAAATAAGATCCTTGGGCAACACTTCTTTGAGGATCTAGAAGAGTTGTCCAACAGACCAATAAATGACATCGCAAACTTCATCAAATCCTCTGGATGGTTTGTATCTAGGACACAGTGAGTACTTAGTTCTTTCTTTAGGATACTTACAAGACGGTATTTTTCCACGAGGTAGGGATTTCCTTTTTCTATCTCCTTTCCCCCCTTGGGTATCACAATGGGTCTATACTGACTTGAGTGTGGTGTGGAGGTTTTCTATCCCCCTACACCTGCCCACTTACCTAACCTAACCTAACCCTTCATGAGGGTCGAGGGGGTAGGATGCTCAGGTGGACCCTCCGTCCTTCTCGATCCTCCGCCATTGACTCCAACTCGTCAGGAGGAATCCATGGCCGGCTCCTGGAGAGATGTCTGACTTGGTCCAACCATTTTCTGGACCTACGGGGGAGTCGCCTACCTAACAGCATGGCAATCATGGCACGTCTTGCAAACCGGTTTGGGGACATACACACTACGTGATCAAACCATCGAAGCATTGCTGCTCAACGTTGAGCGCCTCGCGTACTCTGGTGTTGCGCACTCGATCCCTACAAGTCCAGCGACACTGCGAAGGAAACTCATTTCGGCAGCTTATATCCGCGATCTTATTCTTTCGGTCACTACCCAAATTTCATGACCATAGGTGAGAGTTGGAACATACACCGAGTTAAAAACCGATAATTTAACTTGAACACTAAGTTCGGCCTTCCTTATAACATATTGGCCAAGCTCTCTCAAAATTGATCCAGACTGACCAATTCCACAGGATAACTCGGCATTGCTCTTCCTATCACTCGTGAATAAGACCACGAGGTACTTAAACTTATCCACCTGCTTCAGTGGAACTCCACTAACATGCAGAGTGCACTGAATGGGTTTTTTTGGAAACCACCATTACTTCCGATTTGTTCACGTTGATCCTCATTCCATCATCATCACAAACGGCTACAAACCTTTCGAGTGCGCGCTGAAGCTCGGTTTGAGTGGATCCAAGGATGACCAAATCATCTGCAAAGAGCAGATGACTAATCCTTAGGTCTCCCATTTTGAAACATTCCCCGCCACGACTGCACTGCAAAATCCAATCCGTATATACAATGAGGAGGAGAATTGACAAAACGCACCCTTGGCGGAGTCCAGCGCCCACAGCGAAAGGTATTGATTTAACACCGTTTATCCGAACACAGCTTCTACAGTTTGTATATAAAGACTGAATCGCCCTTAACAGCGAACCATCAATCCCATACTGCTGCAGAACATTCCAGATTCGACGAACCCTATCATATGCTTTCTCTAAATCCACAAAAAAGTGTAGACAGGTTTAGCGGCCTTCTCAAGAACCATTATGAGAGTGAATAAGAGAGAGTATGCTTCTAGCGGAAAACCGGACTACTCAGCCCACAAACTGTCCTCAACCACACCTCTGGAACGCGTTCCTAACACCTTATCGAAGACTTTTCCAGGGAGACTTAAAAGAGATATACCCCTGTAGTTGGTTGTCCCCTTTTTAAAAAGAGGAACAATCACCCCCATTTGCCAATCACCAGGTGTTTCACCGCATTCCCAGGCCACTTTAATGACACGCGAGAGCCATTGCACTCCCTCTTTACCTGAAGACTTGAACATTTCTGGCCGGATTTCATCAACACCCGCAGATTTGCCAACTTTTAGCACTTTGATCGCTAAAGTTACTTCCTCTACCCTAGGACTACTTTCCGCCCTACTCTCGACCATAGGTCTGTCAACTTTACGTATTTAAATTTTTATATAAATCTTAAGGGGTTCCGAGTTACGATAAATCTGAAATAAATTTGAGTTAAAAAAAGTTAAAGCAGAAAATTCCTTGAGTATAAAAAAAATCGAAAAATTGAGTTGTATTCACCCCAGTACTTTTTTATAAACCACGTTTGTGGTATTGCCTTCTGTGGCTAGATGACCAGGCTACTGGCAGAGCTGACTCTGACTCACGCAACGTAAAACTGTCCATGTGAGAAACAGTCCTTTCTCAAGTTGATGCCGGCCATTTTAAGTGACTGTCTTTGAGATTTATTAATATTCGTGGCAAAACACGCTTTCAGAGAGAACTGTATTCTCATAAACTCGAGCGGATATTCCGGTGGGATTAGCTGTATTCTTGGGATGAAAACAATCTCTCCCCGAGCACACCCAGTCTTCTGCAATGTTTTTATGGAGAGCGTAGTCTAGTTCCAATGCACAATTTAAGTGGATTAAGATTTCTTAGTACGAGTATCATTACATTACCTTGGGGACCATTTCTTTTGTGGTTCTCATGCCCATCAAGAGAACGCGCGCCATTTGCTTTATCCCGGGGAAACTCAGGAAAACGGCGGATGTGCTGACGCGTCTCCGTACCCAGAATCCTGGCCTCGACACGAGCGAATGGTTCGTCTACTCTCACGGCAAGTGCAAGAATCGGGAAAATGTGGAAGGTTCTTCGCTTGTTGTGGGTTTAGATCTTGGCTCTGTGGAGGTCCTGAAGTCTAGGTATGACATGCGTCCTTACCTGCATCTTGGAAGGATTCATTTCCGCTTAATTTCCAAATGAGTGCAAGTAATGGGCGAAAACCACCGACTATGATATTTTCGCAGATTAACCTGCATCACTCCAAGGCTGCTACCGCTCTCTTAAGTAGTAGACTTTCCGTGGTGCGTACAAAACCCCACATAACATCTATCCAGGAACCATATGTGCGGAACAAGCGCATATGTGGATTTGGTGGTGTTCGTGGAGTAACGGTGCTATGTGACGAGCGATCTGAAAGACCGAGAGCTTGTCTAATTGTGCCGAATTTCCTCTCAGTAAGCAAGCTTGGACAATTTTGTGGTCAGGACTTGGTTGCTGCAGCTGTAAGCTACGAAACAAATGGAAGTTGGAAAACTTTCGTCGTTGCGTCGGCTTATTTCCCTTATGATTCGGTAATGCCTCCACCACCGAAGGCGGTTGCCGAACTCATAAAGTATTGTGACACTCGGGAGACGGGACTAGTCATATGCTGCGATGCTAATGCTCAGAATACAGTCTGGGGCAGCAGCAAATGCAACATACGAGGAAACCATCTCCTAGACTTTATACTATCATCTGGTATGACAATAAACAATGTTGGCTCCCAGCCAACTTTTGTTACGGCAAGGAGGCAGGAGGTAATTGACTTGACTTTATCTAATAGGTACTTCAAGTCGATTACTAACTGGAGGGTACTGCCGGAAGTGTCCTTATCAGATCATAGATACATCGTTTTCCAAATCGAATGCGAAGCTTTAACTTTGCAGGAGAGGAGGAATCCGAGGAAAACCAACTGGGTGCGGTTTAGGAAAGAGCTAGACAGATCTGTCAAAACTCCAGCTAAACTCAGAACGAAACGAAAGGTTGAGGATGCTGTTCAAAACCTGACCAGTGTCCTTACCAACTGTTTTGAACTGGCGTGTCCAATGACAAAAAACTGCTGCAGAACGCCGGTTCCCTGGTGGAGCCCGGAACTGCAGCGGCTTAGGAAAGAGTCCAGAAAACTTCTGAATAGGTCTCTTAAGACAAATTTAGAAGGTGACTGGGATCTCTTTAGATCGAAGCAAAAAGACTATAAGAAGTTAATTCGTTTGTCGAAAAGTGCTTCTTATAGAGATTTTTGTGAAAAGATCGAGACACTCGGTGAAACCAGTAGGTTGGTTAAAGTCCTCAAAAGAGGTAAGCCGACCAAACCGGAGTCACTCAGACGGTCTGATGGCAAGTTTACTGAGACAAAAGCGGAAACTTTTAGTCTTCTGCTGGAGACTCACTTTCCTGGCAATCGGATAATCACTAGGTCGCAGCTTGGCCCGCTTACCCAGGCTGAGCTTGATCTAAGTCAGAAAACTCGGCGCAGTTGGTATATTGCATCAGCCGTGGTAACAGATGAGGCCATCAAATATGCTGTGGCATCTTTTGATGGTTTCAAATCGCCTGGCACCGATGGAATATATCCGGCTATGCTGCAACAGGGTATAGATCAGCTATTGCCAACTCTGAAAAGAATTTTCACCGCTGGCTTGGCGTTGGCATATATTCCTACACCTTGGCGGACTGTCAGAGTAGCTTTCATACCGAAAATTGGTAAGGAAGGCTATTCGCTCCCCAAGAGTTTCAGACCTATAAGTTTGACATCCTTCCTACTGAAAAGTATGGAGAGACTGGTAGAATTTCACGTGCGCAAAGTTGCTTTAAAACTGCATCCACTATCGGAGATGCAGCATGCTTACCAGCGTGGGAAATCCTGTGAGACCGCACTTCAAAATCTAGTGGCCAGAATTGAATGCGCGCTTGATAGGAGAGAATACGCGATGGGTATCTTCATCGACATTGAGGGTGCTTTTGACAATGCAACTTTTGACTGCATGTGCGACTCTGCCAGACAACAAGGGGTAGATGAAACATTAGTGTTGTGGATTAAAGCAATGCTAATGAATAGAACTTTGGTAGTGGATGCGGATTGTGGCCAATATGTTATGACAGGGGTAAACAGGGGCTGTCCGCAAGGTGGCGTTCTGTCTCCATTGTTATGGTGCATGGTGGTCGACTCTCTGTTGAACACTCTAAATAGTTCTAACGTCTACGCTCAGGCATATGCGGATGATGTCGCCGTACTTTCTGTCGGGCCATGCCTGGCGACGGTCTGTGCTAACGCACAGGCGGCGCTGGACATGATCGATGAATGGTGTACTAGGAGTGGGCTTTCGGTGAATCCTCTTAAGACTGAGGTTGTTCTTTTTACGAGAAGGAGGATTTTGACCGGTCTGACTCAGCCAGTACCAAAAGGCGTCACCATTCGCATTTCCAATGAAGCCAAATATCTGGGAGTGATTCTAGATAAGAAACTTCATTGGTCTAAACACGTCGAGTCGAAAACATCCAAGGCGCTCTCAGTCTTCTGGCAGTGTAAGGGTGCTTTTGGCAAGACTTGGGGCTTATCACCGAATAAGGTTCTCTGGATCTACACGGCTATGATAAGACCATTCCTCGCATATGCGTCGGTTGTTTGGTGGAAGGGGCTCTCGCGTAAATATGTGGTTGCTTTTTGCTCGAAACTCCAAAGAACGGCTTGTCTCGGCTGCTCAGGAGCTTTCCCGAGTACGCCTGGCTCTGCTCTAGACGCTTTGCTGAACTTACCTCCCCTTGATACTTATATCATGGGTTGCACTATCAAAGCCATCCATCGTCTTAGGCGGGGCGGTTTTTGGTATACTCCACACTGGAACTTTGATGAACTTGCGCCACACTTATCTTACGACTCCTGTCTTATGGATATGCCGTCTGATGCAATGACACCAGAACTCCAGCTGATGCGCAAATTCAGAGTCGACTTTCCTTGTGTCCAGGACTGGCTTCGGTCAGAATCTGAGCCGGGAATGGAATGTAGTCGTATTTTCACGGATGGTTCCAAAACCAGTCAAGGGTCTGGCGCTGGGGTCTTCGTGGAAGTCGACAACATTAGACTTCACTTCTCGTTAGGCAAACATGCGTCTGTTTTCCAAGCGGAAACTTATGCAATCCTAATGGCCATGAACTATGTTGTGAAGAACAGGTGGAAGGGACGTAGCATTTGTGTCTGTAGTGACAGTCAGGCTGCGCTTAAGGCCTTGCTTAACTCTTTAACCACTTCCAAAATAGTTCGTGAAACCAAAAACTCTTTGAACTCGGTCGCAAGGCTGAATTCTCTGTCTCTTATCTGGGTCCCAGGTCACACTGGGATCTTGGGGAACGAGATCTCCGATGAGATTGCTAGACAAGGCTCAGAGGAGGCTTTCTCCGGTCCCGAACCCGTGTTGGGTCTTCCAGCGTCCTCGGTTACGGCTTCCATTGACGATTGGGTCTCTCACGAGCACAATTGTGTGTGGCATGACTCTCCAGGTTGCAGGTTGACTAAACGCATGCTCCCGGACGTCTGTAAGAAATCAGCGGCATTCTTGCTGTCTCTCAGCAGAAAAGACTGTAGACAACTTATCGGCGTCTTGACAGGCCACTTCGCTTTTGCCAAGCACCTTAACGTGTTAGGCTTAAGTGACACTACAATTTGCGACGCTTGTGGAGAAAGTGACGACACCGCGGAACATTATCTCTGTGAGTGTCCGGCCTTTGCTCGTATCAGGTGGCAGATCTTCGGTGCGGATGTGGTGAGTGCTGGTACTGTAAGCTCCTCATCACTGAAGTGCTTGCTTGGCTTTCTTCGAAAGTCAAGGAAATTCCAACAAAATGGGTAAAACAGGGTTTGCTCTCTGGCAGTACAATGGACCAGTTGTGTCTGAGTGCTCCAGTCGAGTGTTTCCTATCCCGACAAAAAAAAAAAAAAAAAAAAAAAAATCATTACATTAGCTCCGATTTTAAGAAGGAGTTTGTATGGTGGAAGACCGGAAGACTTAGAGTATTCAGAAATTCTACGGGGTGTGAATGGCGTTGTCCATTTGGATCATTGAATCGAAAGAC
This sequence comes from Brachypalpus laphriformis, assembly GCA_945910035.1. NCBI lineage: Eukaryota > Metazoa > Arthropoda > Insecta > Diptera > Syrphidae > Brachypalpus > Brachypalpus laphriformis. Next base: position 93,377,853 of record OX246754.1, read on the forward strand.
CTATACAGGACATCTTCCCTTTCAAAAATTATTAATAACATGTCGTAAATTGAGCCTTGTTTATTGATTTTCAGAGTAAAGATAGCACACTAGCACAATCATTCTATGGACTTCTCCTTGATGTTAATTATCTCAGGATATACATATTCTAGAAGTTAGCTCTGATGGGGACGTAACTACTGCACTCAAATCTAAAGGAATGGTAAGTGCTTATTGAAGTAGCAGCTCAGCGAAAAGCCCTGCTGATGTTGCACCTCTTAAATCGACCCCCACAGTTTTATGAAGGGAAAGTTTCCATGTACAATATATGGCCACAGCGCCTTTAAGCACGATTTTACTTCATCTGCCCGTGAGTCCCTAGGTAAGAGAGGGAAAATGCCAAAACACATGTTTTATAATTCTTATTTTCTACCAACTTCTTCTTCTTCTTCTTCCTTTTATCAGCGAGGTTATGATCCGAAAACTAGGGATCACAACCCTCCCACTTCACCGCATTTCTACTGATCCGCCTGTGGGGTTCTTATTTTCTACCAACGTGCTTACTTAATGGATTCCCGACCCATGTAAAGTCTCTGCCTCATCCTTCCATCCTCGTCGATCCTCAGAACGCTACTTCCAGTTACGTAGACCAAGTTTTCTGGTATTTGCGATAGCTTGGTCTTTATACCGAAGGTGCGGTGGTTTTCCTGGTCTAAAACCTGGGGACTGTGATTCAAAGATTCTCTGGGCTGGAGCATTGTTGTCGATTCGCTCGATGTGGCCTAGCCAATGTAGTCAACGTATCTTAGCCTTTTGGGCTACATCCACATCTTATTACAGCTCATAGAGTTCGCGGTTAAATCTCTTCCTCCATTTGCCCTCCTCGCACGCGAGATTAAATATCCGACGGATTATTTTCTTTTTATTTATTACTTACTTAGGTAGTGCACCAGGACCTCAACCAGCGAGCCACTGCATTTAGCTCGGTCTTTAGTTAATTTCCTCCAGTTGCGGACTCCAAGTTGGTTAAAGTCCCCTTGAACTTATGCACGACACAAACGCGACACGGGGGTTCTCTACTGCGTCGTCCACCCGGGTTAGATTCAAAGACTCTCTTGGCCGGAGCGTTGGTGTCCATCCGCTCTAAATGTCTTAGCCATCTTAAATGTCCAATACACAGTTTTTGACTACGTCGATGTTGCTATACAGTTCGTATAGTTCGTCATTGAATCTTCTCCAAGAAGATCAAGGATATTTTATAGGACGTCTTATCAATATAGCAGGACTGGTTAGATTAGCGTTCTGTAGAGCATTAATTTAGTCCATTGAGTTAGGAGTTTTGAGTCAAGTTGTTTTGCTAAACCGAAGTAGCAGCGGTTTTCTAGGGGTATTCTTTGTCGAACCTTCACGAAGGCATTATTTGTGGGATTAACATTTCCTCCAATGTAGGTAAACCTTTTGACCACCTCGAAGTTAATGTCATTAACAGCTACATTCTGTCATACCCTTCGGACAGATAGATTTATGTTTGTTGATAACATATACTTGGTTTTGTCTTCATTTACTTCAAGATCAACTTGTCTCGCCTAATCTTCAATTGCCGTAAATGTCTCTATGATCGCACGGCAACTGGGCGGGCTTATAGAAGATAATCCCATCCGTGTTAACGCCTGATTTGCGCATTATCTATTCCAGCATGAGATCACATGACAGCGCATCTCATTGCCGAAATTTGGTGCAAGTTCGAAATAGTTCGGACGAGTTATTTCCAAATTGTATAGAGCACCGCGTATTTTCCAGTGTTACGCGACACAGCTGGATCAGTTTTACGGGATCCCGAATTCAGCCATCGCATTGTAGAACTCAATGCCTTAAAGTCGATAAACTGGTGGTGAGTTTCGACTTGAAATTCGTTGGTCTTTTTCCAGGATTTGCTTTAGTGTGAACATTTGGCCGGCCCTGAAGCCACGCTGTTACGTGCTGATTATTGTACTGCAGAAAGGCTTAGGACGTTCACACAATACATTGGATATGATCTTGCATGCGACATTTAGCAGGGATAACCTCTGGTGAAATATCTTCACCACGAACCTTCCTCATACCATCTTGCCGACAGTCGAAGAAGTTAGTGAGGTGGTCAAATACTCCAAAAAACGAAAAGCGGTTGCTCAGAATTCTCATCTCCAAAATAATGAGAGGTGATCTACAAAAGGAAGGGTGATACACCAAGGTACACCAATTATTCTTTGCTGACGATGGAGCCATGATAAGTGAGAATCCCACGTCAATGCAACGAGCACTTGACGTATGGGTGAACGTTTTGGAGGGGAATGGGTATTGCATTAGTTAAACAAAAGACAGAGTACTTGTGCTGTCCATTCTCTGATCCAATCAGGTCTATTCCAGACATTTATTTAAGTGGAACAGTGCTTCCCAAGAGCGAAAAGTTCAAATATCTGGGATCTATGATCAATAGCGAAGCAACCTGTGATGACGACATCAATCATCAAAGAAACCATCTGAAGAAAAATATATCGTGAACGTCTCAGCTGGTATCGCCACCTTCAAAGAAGAGATCATTTGAGCTCCGTTAAAGAGACAATATCAATGAATGTTCCAAGGACATCGTGAAAGAAAGGCAGACCCTTAAACTTTTGGATCACACAATTGCAACGACATCAGCATTTGGTTTGCCTCAGTAACGAAGTTATCCAAAATCGGGATGCCTGCCGATAATTTCTGAGGTCAAACAGGCGAACCCCATAGGCGGATCAGTCCAGTGGGAGGGTTATGATCCCTTGTTTTCAGATCATAGCCTCGCCGAAATAGGAAAAAGAAGAATTGCAAGAGAATTATATTTCCCCAATATGCAAGTACATACGCATCGGTTTACACTTCTATAAAATAATGCATAGTACGTAACGTATGCACTTAAATGTAAGCCAATAGGCACTATTGTCGAATAGCAATCATTTATCTGATCCGATAAGCACTAGGCTTAAGAAAACACATGAAATCGAATTACCCATCTAAACAGCAACTACCGCCCAGTTCATTTAACTTCTTAGGGTTTGACGACATGTTCCAAGGCATAAACTGAAACCGAGACGTTTGAGAAAGCGAAAGTGGGAAAGTCTTACCATACACTACACAAATCACACAACGACACAGGGTATTCAGTTTCAGTTTTCCCTCATGAACACAGGAACACGTTTGGATTTTTATATCATATTGAGCATTGTATTTGAAGAATAAAATTGGAAAAGGTCGCATCCCGTATACAGTGTTGTTTTGCGGAATCCAAAATGAAGGTCACAATTGATAGTAGCGATTTTTTAACAGCGAACAAGATCATACGTCAACCAAACACGTGGAAAGAAATAAACCTTTTATTGCTGTTTTCATCAAACTTTTACCATTAAATACTACAAAAGCTTAAGAAATCATCAGATATACACATGTACTTTTATGTATTTATGTACATATGTTTATTGGCAGATGATAGTTGCCATCGGTATAGTGCCTTCAACCTCTCCGCTGTTACGGCTGAAATCAGGAAAGAGTTTAATGAGTAAGTGCACTCAGTGCTTATCTGCGGGAAATGACCGCCTAACTCGACCAGCTGCTGTGTATTGAGCTGCATACCTGATTTGCATCCAAATTTGGGAAAATCGGGTGATATAAGTGGATTGGGTGATAAACGGGGGAAATGAGGGGATTGGTATATGTATACGACTTTTTTCAGCCGATTGTCTGCTGATTAAGAATGGAAATGATAGGCAATCATACTTAGAAGTCAACATCTACGGGTTGAAGATGTTGGGGCTGCTCGACTCGAGGGCATCTAGTTGAATACTTGGTGGTCCAGGGAGGGATCAAGCAAGTGTATTTAATCTGGTATTAAAGTTGTTCGCCGGGGCGGTTACGGTTGAACGCGAGCAGGGTTGAAGTGTCTGGGGTAATTCAAATCCCTATCAACGGGAGAAGCAGATTACGTTAGTTGAGCTGTTGGTGATTCTCAAATTACCACATAACCTTATTCTAGGCGTCAATCTCTGGGAAGTCTTTTCAATTATTCTTGACTTAAAACAAAACGAATTTGGAACTTCGGTGACGTTGTTTGTTCTATCGAGGAATATAGCCAGTTATAAACCATTAATAAATCGGCATGAGCCAGTTTAGTTCAATCGGGTTTTGCAGAGATGGGTACGGAATAAGGCGAACTAGACTGGTCGAACATATCAAAAAACGTATGCAGAACCAATAAAGCAAAGATGCTATCTGGTACCACAGATACTTAGTACAAACGAGTATCAATCTTGAAGTGGACGCGATGTTGAATGCAGGGATTAGAGAATTCGCGATCGTTTGGACTCCACAGCTTGGGGCCCTTGCCGTAGAAACATTAAAAGGGAGGCGAAGTCAAGAGTGCTATCGTCCCAAAAGGAATGGATTGGATTGTGAGTGAGAGATAGAAGTTCGATGATAAATATCAGAAACAGTGTCAGAGAGAGGCTTGAACCCCGGGGTACACCAGCACCGGTTAAGAACGGGGTAGAAGTACATCCACCCAATACATTTATTTTAATTAGGACATACTGTTCCCTGCTTACGAAATGGATCAAACTTTTATTTTACAGATGATGAAAAAACCAATGCACTTGCACTTACTTTCTTAAGTAACCACTGTGTTAGCGACCCAATTACAAATGTACTGGTTAACAATACTTTTCAGGCTGTTAACATACGCAGCACAAACACTCCATTGAACTCACTTCTCACCGAAGATGATCTAAGATTTCCCTTTGATAATACGAAAGTTAAAAAATGGGGTGGATTTGATTTAATAAAAAAATGATATCCCAAGCATTTACCCAAATCTGGATTGAAGGCTTTGCCGCCATTTTCAATGCATGTCTGAAAATACAGTACTTTCCTGATGCTTGGAAAATAGCTAAGGTGGTACCTATGCTCAAAGCTGGAAAGCCTCCTGATAACCCCAAGAGCTATAGTCCTATAAGCTTACTTATGTCCTGTATCCCCTTGTGGGTCCTTGGGCCTCTACTACGCCTACGCGCCGTGCCTCCTTCTCGACTGTTCTGCGCCATGTTCTCCTCTCCACCGCCAGGTCTTCTGTCATCCTGAGTTAAAGGGTTCCATTGCATAGCATGGTTCGCTATGGAACTGTCACCCTTTCGGAACGTTTGACCAATCCATTTCCACTTCCGTCGTTGGATGGTGATGCCTATTGGTTCCTGACCCATTCTCTCGTAAAGGTGTTCGTTAGAGATACGATTGGGCCAGAAAATCCTTAAGATATTGTGCAAGCACCTATTAACCAACGTTTGCAGCTTTCTGGTGATAGTAGTGGTCACTCTTCACGTGCTGCAGCCATATAACAGTACGAATTCAACGTTGGAGCGGAATAGTCTTAGCTTGGTGTTCAAACTGATTGCATACCCCCGCTATATTTTGGACAACATACCGAACGCGGACTTTGCTTTGGCGATCCTGTTGGCTATATCCAGTTCGGTTCCACCACCGGTCGAAACAATACTCCCAAAATACTGGAAATTCTACACTCTCTCTACCGGTTGTCCAGCAATGTACATACATTTGAGCCGATGAGTTTATTCCAAGGCTGATGATTTTAGTTTTTGCGGTATACATTTTCTGCCCGACGACGCCTGCCTCCCTTTCCATATCTACTGTCATTTTCAGTTGGGATGTAAGAGTCCATCAAATTTCTCAGTTTATTATCGACAAAGCTGCACGAAGCGCTAATCACTAATAGAAATAGTACTGGTGAAAGAATACAGCCTTCTCTTACCCCACTTTGGATCTCAAATTCCTCAGACAACCTTCCTCTATGCAGAACGTGACATTTGGAGCCTTTATATGTAGCTTTGATAATGGCAATTAATTTATCGGAAAAACCTCTCTTGCGTAAGGCACGCCAAATAAATTCCCTGTTGACACTATCGAACGCCTTCTCAAAATCGATGAACAGCAGGTGCAGTGGCGATCGATATTCAACACACTGTTCGATGATAATCCGCAGGGTGTTGATGTGGTCGGCACAGGAAGATCTAAAGCGGAAACCTGCTTGTTCGACATCAAGTGTGTCTTCGAGATGTTGTTTTATTCGCTCCAGGATGATTTTAGCTATTATCTTAGCTACAGCAGGCAGCACGCAGATACCCCTCCAGTTTCCGCACACCATTAAATTTTCGTTCTTAGGAAGCTTGACGATCATTCCCTTTTTCCACTCGTTAGAAAAGCTCTCAGCTTCTAAAGCTCTCTCTATAAGTGGAAGCAGAAGCTCAGCGGATGTTGTTGGCGCTGCTTGTAAGAGCTCTGCTGGAATACCGTCAAGTCCTACCGCCTTGTTGGTTTTGAGTGCCTTGATCGCGGTAATGATCTCATCTTTACTGGGAGTCGTGGTGCGTATTCGGGAACTTCTCACCTCGGGCATCTCAGTCTGATTTGGGAGCATATCGCTAACGAATACGCTGTTCAAAACCGCAGCAAAATGCTCTTTCCATCTCTTGAGCTGCTCCTCATCCGAAATGAGCAAGGAGCCGTCTAGGCTTTTCACTTAGTGTTGGCTGGAGCTGCGGAGCTGCGACCACCTGTCAACTCTTTGGTGATTCTGTGGACGGTCCTGCTGTCGCAGCTCCGTGCAGCTTCTTCTGCTTCTGTAGCCAGCGCATTGATTTAGTTGCGCTTGTTACGTCGCACGCTACGCTGAACTTCTCTCATCTTCATGCGATAAAGGGACTCTAGCTCGCTTCTCCCTGCTGCTGGAGTAGCTGCAACGCGAGCTTTCAGATATTTTCGTTCGTCAATTCGTCTCCAGGTATCCTCGGAAAGCCTATGTCTTCCCTGCGATCGACCGATAATTCTTTCAACACCAGAAGTTAAAACATTATTCACAACACACCTAGGGTCTTGGATGGTTGTGGGCAGTGAGCTGTTGATTGCTTCCACACCTTGCAAAAGGTGCTCCCTTAATTGTTGGCGCACTGATAGAGCACTAAGTCTATCGATGTTAAACCTGGACATTCTTGTGTTGTCGTGGGATCTTCGAACTGCGGCAGTGCATAGATGGAGAGTAGCTATCATAAGATGGTGATCTCGTACTATCCCTACATCTGCCCCTTGCCTTTTTCGGACCGACCTATAAGCTTGCTGAGCAATATAAGTAAATTATATGAACGAATTTTGAAAGAAAAAATAACAAAAACGATTATAACATATATCCCGACATGCAGTTTCAGACCACAGAATAGCACCTCCCACCTAGTACTTCGTATTTTCAATTTCGTAAATAAAAAACCTGAACAAGTTAAGTCTACAGGGATGATCCTTTTGGACATTGAAAAAACATTCGACTCTGTTTGGCACGATGGTCTGTTATTTAAAATGATTAATTACAATTAAATTCTTTTAAAGTCCCTGTTTCTAGCAGGTTAGTGCAAAGTTTTTTGTCATGTCGTTCTTTTAAAGTCCTTGTCAATAGTAGCGTCTCAAGTATTATATACTTTTAGTCAAGAGTCCCGCAAGGTTCTATTCTTGGTCCCGTTTTATTCAATTTATTTACGTCCGATTTTTCAATTTTGTTTAACTATGAAGCAGCCATTTTTGCAGGCGACATTGCAATATTTTCATCTCACGAATTTTATCTCAACGTTGAGACAGATCTTCGTAATGCGATTGAAGTATTAGAAAGTTATTACAGTAAGTGTAAAATAAAGCTGAACGGAGACAAAGGACAAGCCATCTTTTTTACTCGAAAAAGAAAACCTTGCTATCTTCCGAGCAGCCAGTTGCAAATTTATGGATCGTCAATAAACTGGAGTAATCTAGACACCACGTTAACCTTCAACGGACATATATTCAGAACTTTACAGAAAGTCAATAAACCGATGAAGATGTTATACCCCTTCATAAACAGAAAATCTGCCCTTTCTAACCGAAATAATCTTATCATACACAAAGTAAATAGTTTTGCAAGCGTTACTTCTGTATAGATGTCCGGTATGAAGAAACACATTCAAAACACAATTGTCGCATAATGAACTCTTTAAAATGAATTGAATCTTCATACAAGAGCGAATGTTGAATTGATATTTGCGAGAATTTAAAAACTTGTGAGGAAATTTAAAAATAAATGTGTTTTTGAACTTTACTTTATTTACTTAAGTAATTTATGTTTGTATGTTAGTTATCAAAATGTATATTTCACTGCTTATATATACCAGAGTATGTCTATTTATTAATTTCCTTATTCATTGTCTAACCACATTTGTATTATTTTATTAATTATTAACCTCTCTGTTTATTTATTTGTCTATTTATTTATTTATTGATTTATTTATTTCCTTATTTATTTTTTTATTTATTATTTATTTATCTATTTATTTACTTATTTATTTATTTATTCGTTTATTCATTTTCTTATTTATTTATTTACTTATTTATTTTTTATTTTTTTTTTCAATGGAATTTTTTGTCGCATTTTCTTCCAAATTTAAACTATGTTTCCCAATATAATCCGCAGTAAAATAAAAATAAAATAATGTTTCAGTAGAAAGATATGTATGATATCATATCTCTGTAATGTAAAATGTGTGGTAACAATCCTTTGTACAAGTTGTTATGCGAAATAAAGATCTACGAGTATCTATCTACTGTTCTATCGACGTAAGCTATAATATTATGTTGAAAATGAATGCGACACTACCATTAAATGTATGCTTTATGAACGTCAGGTAAATCTTATATGATAACACACCATGAGACTTAGTTGCAACCAGTAGTCATGCAATTCTTCGGTTTTTCCATTTTTATTGAATACTATCGAAATAAAACTGGAGGTCATCAGTTACAATTACAAGTTTTTTACGTGCATTTTGATATCTCTAATCATATGCGTAACCTTCCAAACAAACAAAACACTTTATATTCTTCGGCTATACCACAAGTTGGGTGAACCTTATGCGCGGAACAATGAAGAAAACGTTTTTTGAATATTAACTACCATCGATTGCGGTGAACAATTAAGAGTCTAAGCTCATCTCTGCAATACATGTACATATGTATATGTATGTACTTTGTATTTTATAACCGTCAGTATGGCCTATTGCAAGTGCAACAGATCCGCTGGAAGTGTGTTTACTCGCCATACTATACAACGGCAGGAAATTGAAAGGTTTACAATACAAATTCACTCCAGTCATACATATTGCTATTCAGTGAAATGTGGGGTCTCGCATTACTGAAGAGGAATAAAAGAAACAATGTATGTGCATAAAGATCCGAAAACAAGTGTGTAGCAAAAAGAAATATAATCGACATTTTATTTTCTTGTTTTGTTGCCCACAAAAATCTTGACATAAATTTCACGGATGACGAAGAAATCTGCATAAGTCAGAGGTCTTTCATTCTCGTTGATCCATATGAGGGAATGCCAAATTTCGCCGAGTATCAATTGTTTTTTTTTTTTACATAATCACTTGTCTTGTAAAGCATGGCCATCTAGGGTGGTAATTAACGGAATCAATAGTTGTTAACTTATATGAATTGGTAGTGATGAAAGTGCCGTTTTCGAAATTCTGATGTAAAGAAATGTAACCTTCTTTCTTACGCATAATTAGTCGAAAAGGTATAATTAACATGTGTTATCTAAAGTGTTATATAAAAGTCGAAGGGAATAGTTTTGTCGAAGAAGATTGAAACCAGAAACTGTTAATTTAATAAGATAAGATATTGGAGTAGCATCTATAGGTATTATAGTTTGAAAGAAACTTAAACCGAACATAAAATATTTCATTAATGAAATGAAAGTGAAAATAATTCGGATAGCTACAAGCTGAGGAAAATTTGGTTAATTCCAAATTAATTTTTCTGGTAGTAAAGAAATATTTAACAATTATGGGTACAATTTATTTCAATATTTTAAGCAACAAGCATATCGAGTACTGAACAAGAACACTAATAGTTTGTTGGAAAGAAAAAATTTAGTCTCAAGTAGCAGTTCAACATTTACCTATGCTGGGTGTCAGTCTACAGAGATATTCCGGGTAACTACAAGGTTTTGGGGTGTAGAGATAGATCGCCTCCCCGTGGTACACCCTGGATAACGCTAAATGATCTATCACAAGAGGAAGCCAGAACAAGCAAGTAAGATTACTCTCCTGGCCATATTATAAAGAAGAAGTCAACTAACCGAAAACTAAACAAAAGAAAAATTTCGTAAATTTCGGAAACATCAACGCCAATATCAATAAAACATTATGCCAAATGCAACCGGTGCTTCTCAGCGCCAATTGACAAGGCGCATCGGACCTTCTGTTCGAATAAAAAACTTTTATTGACAAACAACATCGATGTAGCCGTCATCCAATAGACATATACTGCCTCCGACGCGGCTCAAAAGGTTAGAGGAACAGTCGCCGGTTACTTCCAGATAGGATCCAACTACCACCAGTCATATGGATCAGCAACCTATGTAAAAAACGGTATAGATGACGTTAAAGTTATAAGCACTAGCTCCAGAAACAACATCTTCACAATTACTATCCAAATTGGAGACCTTCAAGTTGTAAACATACACAAACCTCCCGCTACACCATGGCCGCCTAACGTACTTGATATTCCAAATCAACCAACGGTTTTCATTGGCGACTTCAATAGCCATCATAGTTTGTGGAGATATGATAATAATGATGACAATGGAGATAAGCTAATAGAATGGGCGGACTCAAACCATTTACATTTAATCTTCGACGCCAAAGATACATCCACTTTCTACTCTCGCAGATGGCGAAAAGGCTACAACCCAGACCTGTGCTTTGTTACCTGTGATGCAGAACATCACCCTCTACCAGCTTCCAGAACAGTGCTGTCAGATTTTCCGAAAAGCCAACACCGCCCGGTCATAATCGACATCGGTATACAGATACCACTAACTGAATGAGTCCAAAGGCCACGATGGAACTTTTCAAATGCCAATTGGAATAACTTCGCCAATGAACTTGACTCTTGCTTACGGTTCATTCCACCACTTATTGTAAAAGCAACCGCCAAAAACATATTCCCCGTGGTTTTCGGAAGGAGTATATTCCAGGTTGGACTGAAGAAAGTGAACAACTCTATGTGGATTTTAAGGCATCTGGAGACCCGGAAGTTGCCCACGAATTGCTAAAATCGCTTGACGAGACTCGCAAAAAGAAGTGGACATCAACTGTGAACCACCTCAACTTCACCCACTCTAGTAGGAAAGCATGGAGCCTCCTACGCAAACTTGGAGGAAGTAACATCTTAAACACCACAAGTCCTTACATCGACCCAAATAAAGTGGCTAGCCGCATTGTAGACGTTTCCCGTGCCCCCGTCGACAAGGCACATACCCCGTCATCACCAAACGCGCACTCAAGAACCTCAAGAACAATACCCAACAAACATCACAGTTTTCGAGCGATTTCACAACAGAAGATGCTGCTCTGACCGCTGTAAAAACAGGGAAAGCGGCGGGATTTGATGGTATGCATCCGGAGTTTCTTGTGCAAAGCGGGAAAAATACAAGACAGTGGTTAGCAGAATTCTACAGTAATATACTGGAAACAGGCACAATTCCGACTGCATTCAAGCGAACGAAAATCATTGCTATTCTTAAGCCAGGCAAACCTAACGATCTACCGGAAAGCTATCGTCCCATAGCGCTTCTAAGCACTTGCTACAAACTCCTTGAACGCCTTATCTACAATCGGATAAAACCTGCCATTAATGAAATCATACCTATCGAACAGGCTGGTTTCCGTGCGGGTAGAAATTGCACGGACCAAGTGTTATCCTTGACCACACATATTGAGGCAGGTTTTGAAAGGAAGCTCAAAACATCCGTTGCGTTTGTTGACTTAACCGCAGCGTATGACACCGTCTGGAAAGTGGACTTATTTATTATTTAAGCTGCTGAAAGTAGTTTCCTGTCTAAGGACATCACGCCTTGTAAACAACCTACTCTCAAACCGCCTTCTTCAAGTTTTTATTAATGATGAGAAAAGCAGAGTAAGAAAGCTAAACAATGGGCTTCCCCACGGTTCCGTCCTTGCCCGTCTACTATTTAATCTGTATATCAGTGATATTCCTGCGACCGTATCGAGAAAATTTGGGTACGCGGATGATCTGGCAATTGCTACCCAGGATAAGGACATAACAAACACAGAGAGGACTCTAACTTTAGATCTTGAGCAACTCAACATATACTTTCGACAGTGGAGACTGTGCCCAAGTATGTCTAAAACGGAAGTCTGCTGTTTTCACCTTACAAACCAAATTGCAAACTTCAAACTTAACGTCCAGTTTAACAACACCACACTTAACCACAGTCGAAACCCTAAATACTTAGGCGTAACATTGGACAGATCCCTCACTTACAAGCAGCACTTAACAAACGTAGCTGGTAAACTCAAAACTCGCAATAACATCCTGCAAAAACTAACTGGATCGACCTGGGGTTCATGTGCATCAACGCTTCGTACCGCAGCACTTGCCCTAGTGTACTCTACAGCGGAATACTGCGCTCCAGTGTGGTTGAATAGTCCCCATGCACAGAAGGTGGACGTGCAACTGAACAATACCATACGACTCTTATCCGGTACTATAAGGTCAACACCAACACGATGGCTTCCTGTGCTGAGCAATATTCCTCCACCTCCCTTGCGCCGCCTAAACACTCTTCTAAGGGAGCGCAACAAAATACAGACCAACGTCGAACTTCCCATTCACGAAGATATTGCTACCCTCTGGTCACATCAGCAAAGACTTAAGTCTCGTCACCCAACCATAAAGCTCGCTGATGAACTGGCAAATAATGCCTTTAACCCGAATTCTGTCTGGATATCAGAATGGGCACCGTCTACGCAAACTGACACCATTACCGTCTCGAACCCATCATGCCAACTCTTTGGGTTTGACCTACCTCGCAACCTCTAGTCGACTCTTAACAGAATCCGAACAAATCACGGAAAATGTGCAGACTCTTTGTTCTCTCTGTTCTGGAAAGCATCTGTTCTTCAGCTTGCGACTGCGGGGCCCAACGACAAACCATCCACCATATTGTTGCGGAATGTAGCAAGCGTTCTTACCCTGGTGACATCCAAGATTTTGCTGATACTAACAACAACATATCTGTGATAGACTGGTTACGAAACCTAGATGTTGTGATATAGCCTAGCTGTTTTTGAAATTTACCTTATGTACAAATATATTAGAATTTTTTCTTAAAGAATGCTTATGTTAGTATAAGTCCTATAAGTTATAACTTTATATGTGCAATAACAAAATAATGTAATAATGTAATTCCATACGCTAAATAACAACAAGGTTGAGGAGCTCGCCAGACAGTGTACAACTCTAAGAATTCTGCCCACATGGCGGACCCTGGGTATATCCCTCGCTACATGTAAACATCTACTAAATCTGGACTCTATTAACAAAATCAACCGCAGATGGGAAAATAGCCCAACGTGTCTTATTTCCAGATGGTCTAGTCTGGATCAGAAACATAGTCCCGGATCGGTTAAGCTAAAGCCATCATAGATCAGCCATGATACCGGTGTTCTCATTGGGCACTGACTGATAGGCCTACATACTGAAAGGTTATGCCTCTTTTCTAACGACTTCTGCCTCTTTTCTAACGACTTCTGCAGGAGCTGTATTGTTACATGGTTTTTTTCTACTTAATTCATTAAGTTTGTGTAGGAATTTCCACACAAGTTTCGAATTAATAATATAGGTGTCAAGTTCTTTGTTAGCTGCTTGACTGTCTGACAGTATCGCTATGTCGCAGTTACTGTATTTTCTTTCGATATTGAGTTGGATGCATATATCTATAGCACATATTTCTGCTTAAAAGATGCTTGTACTCTTCCATTGGTTCTGAGTCCTTTGTCTTTGGCCCAAACTCGCCTACCCCTGTTCTTTCTTCGGTTCTTGAACTGTCTGTATACCACTTCATCGTGTGGTGGATTCGTTGCTCTACTCCTTCTTGTTGCTTAACTTTGTACAGACGTTTTTCCTAAAGTTTAATATTTTAATACTGTTGTCCCTGGGGACTGCCAGAAGGGGAATGGCAATATCCATCCATCTTAAAATGTTTGGACTCAATCCCCAAGATTTACCCGCTAGACTCCTGCATATCATTAGAGCATGGGAAGCTTTTTTAGATATCTTCTTTGTGTGCTTTTTCCACATGAGTTTACTATCTACCTGTGTTAGTTTCATGCCCGACAGTCGAATTGGCTTCAGTCCAAGTTTTCCTTTTCTCGTGAATGGTACTATTGTTTCTGTATTGTTTTAGCCGTGTTTATATTGAGCCCAGCCGTGCGGCTTAATTCTTGAGTTACTATTGTATAATATCACATAGGGTTTCTTTACACCTTCCCAATCAGCATAAGCTTGACAATTGATCTCAAGGTTTGGTAAATGTGCAAGTAGTCCATCCACAACAAGACTCCACATTACAGGAGACAGCACTCCTCCCTGTGTACATCCTCTTGTTGTGTTGACCTTGATAGTTCTACGTAATTTATGAGTTCCTGCTGGTCTTGTTCTCAGCAACTCGGACATCCACTTAGTTACTGTTCTGCTGACTCCTTTTCTGTCCAGGGCTCGTTTAATAGCTTCATACGAAGTGCTATCAAATGCCCCTTCGATGTCTTCGAAGACGCAGAGTACTATCTCTTTTGTTTCAATAGCTTTTTTGATGGTTTCCGTCAACTAAAAAAGAGCCGTCTCAGTAGATCTGCCTTCTCTGAATGCATGTTGATGGTAATGAAGTGGGGATGTGTTAACCCTAGAATACTATCGCACCCCACTTCAAAAATGGAAATGCCATTTATTTTGTTAATTAAGTTAGTAAAAACATTACTTTTTAATTAAATAAATAAATTTTATAAGATTGTGTTATAAGTTGCTGGTATTTTCAACCCAAAGTACTGGGGTGCTCAGGAACCCCATATGCGTTAACGTTACTCAAAAACCCTTATGCATTCTAGGGTTAAGTACAATATATCCTCTCTTAAGTAGTTATTCACAGCTTTCTTCATTGTTTTGAGTAGAAACGATGTTAGGTTGATCGGTCTGTATGACTTCGGCTGTGTTGGGTCTTTCTTCTTCCCCATTTTTGGTATAAACACAACTTTCGCCCGTCTCCATAGGTTTCTAATATATCTCAATGCGAGACTACTTTGTGTTATTCTAATTAGGTGTGGTAGTAGTTTCTCTTGCCACCTTTGTAATAGAGTTGGTGTGATGCCATCCAACCCTGGTGACTTGAAAGGCTGGAAGGAGCTAATTGCCCATTCAATTCTTCCTCTGGAACAGATAGCCCCTGTAATCTCCCAGTCTTCTTTTCGACTCGGGTTACGTTGGTCATGCTCCCTTCACAGGCGTTCGGCGAAGTGAGTTTCTAAAAGCAGTAATGCTCTTTGTTCCTCACCCGTCAATAAAACTGTCATTTGATTGTTTCAGCGGTGTTGGTATTCCCCCCGATTTTGCTAAGGATTTGTGTAGTATAGCCGCAGCAGGAGTGTTGGTTATTGTTGCGTAGAATTTCCTGAAGCTTTCCTTTTTCGCCCTTCTCAGTTCCTTGTTGTAGTCTGTAAGTGCCACCCTGTAGTTTTGTCAATCTCCATTACGATTTGCCTCGTTGAACAGCTTGCGTGTTTCAGAACGTAATTTTGTCAAACTGCTGCTCCACCATCATCATACATCTTTCCCACCCCTTTTGTTGATGTAGAGACCATACTTGGCCGGCGTACTCGAGGAGGAGTCTAACGAATGTGAGATAGAGGGATTTTGTTACGTATGGGTCAGAGAACTCATTTGAACAGCGTTTCAAAACGCCAACTTCTGAATTGGCTCTACTTATGACATTGTCAATGTGTGATGATGCCCAAATCACGTACTGATGTGACTAGGGGTACAGGCTCTTCACGAATGAAGTAGACTCTAGTTCGTGGAAGGAAACGCTTGCTTTAGCACTAAGAAGTTTTTATTACAGCATGGAGAAATTTTTCAGATCATCCTGCAGAAAGCGAGAATCAGCGGTAGATGCAATACGTCTACAGATTTTCATATCATCAACGTATGCCAGAAGATCATCATTTAGCAACGTTTAGTGTAAGGATAAAGAAGATAAATGGCCCTAGGCTGCCATTCTATTGGTCTAAAATAAACTTTGTATTGACGGTCTACCAGACATGATTTGGTCCACGAGATGAATCGCCGTTGGAATCCAAGTGCTTTTAGCTTGAAAAGAATAATTTTGTGAGAAATTTTGTCAAAGATGTTGTTGGGCATACTAGCAAAAAACGATACTTACTACAATTGCCTTCAGTACACGCCACTTTATGTATAACATGCTTTTGTTAAATCTTGTAACGATGATGATGTAGTCGTAATGTGTTCGGTTGTTGGGTGGTAGGTCGTGTGCTCAAGCACCAACCATATCGATCCAAGTTTTTAGTAATACAGTTTTATGATTTGTTCATCCATTATCTTGTGTAACTCAACTCAAAACAAATACTAGAAATCGGACCTAAATGTAAGAACTACAACGAATTCTTCGCAACTAGTTCGGACACTACTCAGAAAGTAAGCATGTACTTAAACCTAATATCATCTGAGTTTCACACCACTTTCCCAAAAATAACTCTTTCGGTTCTCTTCTCTTCAGTTTCAACTTACGCTGTGCAATTGCATTATAAGAGTTAAACTCTTAGTTAAAAAAAAAATTAAAATTAAGTACAACCACTTTCCTTGAAACACCATTCTTGGTATAGTGATGACTCTGACGTGAGTTATAGGGAATCCCAATTTGATTCCAACAGTCATAACGAAATAACAAATCAATGACTTGTCAATGTCATTTTACAATAATTAATGTCTGAGCTAAGTTCATAGCTGTTACACATTCATGGTTTGAAATGTTAAGCAAGAAAACGAAATGAGTAAGCAACCATAAAAACATCAAATTAGCAATAAATTAGACTTTGAGTATGCGGTGCTCTACAGCTACATACATATGTATGTACATCTCTTTCACTCATTTCAAATGAAACTCGCGCATAGGTATGTACTTGCAAAACTTGTTTTATACGTCTGCATATTCCGCACAGGCTTCTCTCTTCAGAAGTAATCATAAAATCTGTCTGACCTTTCGTTTGCATCTTATATTCTAAATTCTAGGGAAAATTCCAAACGGCTTTCTATAACAATTTGTATAATACATTACATTTTGATGACTACTTCTTCGCTATTTAAATTTGGGTAATTATTTACTTGTGGTTCATAACGATCCAAAAGATTATTTGGAACTTAATGCATTTCAAATTGGCGAATTAGCGCACCTACTGTATAGGTATGTACGAGTATATATGCTCGTGCGTATGACTTTCTGATAATATCTCATATAGTTAATGAACGCCAGCGTTTGAAAAGCAAATACATACACTGTGTTGTGGACCAGGGGAATGTTAAATATCGTTATGATACGAACATCAATAGAAATGGTATTTAGTTGAAACTGGTATGAGATTCAGATGTTAACACGCCCGCAGTTATGAATTGAATATATCTAGATATATTTATGTACATACATATGTAGATACATTTTTTCATTGTCAATACCAATATAAATATTCTTTGATCATAGATCAAGGTGAGTAGGATTTTCATGTCTCCAAGTACTTACTAATATAAATACCATTATAATATAATACTGAGGGTATCTATCTATCAATACAGCATACGCACATACACTGTTAAATGTCGTCTACATTCCACATATGATAGAATTGGTGGACAAGCTGTTTTGTAAGTGCCTACATTCCATGCAGCTTCAAGATCAATCTCTTAGAAGCGATTGGAGGTTGACCTTTCACTGATGGATGAATATATCAATACTTATCTAACAACTTAGTTACGAAATTAGCCTGCTTGTCCGTTAATTGTAAATTTGGAGATTTTAAATCACCTTGTAATGAAGAATAAGAATTGGACTATTAATGGTATATCAGTCGATTTTATGTCAATTTTGTTAATGTATGCCATTCTTCCCCAAAGCTTTGATTTAAAAAAAACTTTTGAACGAAAAAATAATAAATTGCATTCTTTGTCCAACCTCTCATAAAGTAGATAAGTAGTAAAACTATGCCGGGATATATTTTGTCATGACTGAATTCGTATCGAGACGTAACAAATAAGAAAAAGTTCCTCAGAAAGCCAAAACGTTGGCAAATAAACCAATACAACGGCAAATTCATTATGCCTATTTCGTTGGAATGATCAAAACTTGGGTATAACCTAAAATGTATAAATTGACCATACGTTCAATACAGGTAGACTACTCTCATTTATAACCGATTACGACATACTGTCGGTTCATAAGAAAGATAAATACTAATGCATAAAGAAGTAGGAAACAAAAAGAGTCAAATATTTTTGAAAGGAATGGTAGGTAGTGGAAAATATGCAAAAAAAAAAAAACTGTAATTTCTGGTAGGTTCGTTGAAATCAACAAGTTTTTCTCTTTTCGAATGAAGTGTGTTTAGTTTTTTCTTTCATCAACTTCGTTCATTCCATGAACAAGTGGCGGGACATTATAGACATGTACAAATGTATTAACTGCTGCCCTACCACCAACACAAAATATTTTTCCTACAATCAAATAAAGTAAAACAGACGAAGGCGTTTGCCTACAAGACACGCGAAGGCGATTCAATAAAAACGAAAGACTTGAGCAGCAAACTTGTTTTGAGAGAAATTCACTTGCAATATCACAGAGAGTTTCGGAGTGTTCTTTTTTTATTCGTGTTTCACTATGGCACTCTTAAATGTTGAATACAGGGTGTACATTTTGGAGCAAAAGATACAATTTAGTGATGCAAATTAAATTTGTGGTTTCAGTCTGCACTTTCATATTGTTTTTAACACGGCCTTCATTCTGGATCAGGAGTCCCTGATCTTCCCACATGGAAGATAAGATTAAGTTAGGTTGCCTGCAAATGTCCTAGTCTCTGCAACACCAGAAAAACGGTCCTCGGAGAGTACTTTATTAATCATCTGGGCGATCTGTCTGATAAGCCACTAACCACCATCCTGAAAATCATATCTTCTTCAGGATGGTTTCAAGGAGTCCGCTCTAATACCGTAGAGCTCTAGATACTTTGTTTCTTCTTTTTCTTTTCTTTTTCAGCCAGGAGACTCCCCGTCAGGGCAGCACAATGGATCCTTTTGTGATACGAGTGCAGGCTGCACCCATTCGCTGCAGCTAACCCCTTTAACCTAACCTAACTTAGGTTGGCTGTCTGCGCAAGAGTGCCGACACACTTAGACCAATAAGTTCCATTGTGATACCATGGATCTACCAGTAGACCACTCAGGGACTAATGCAAACCAATCGGAGCTTTTGATAAAGTAATAGATGCTTAGGACGACTAAGGGTGCCAAATTGCCGAGGTCATAAAGGAAGGCGGCCCATAGAAGAAGCATTCTTTTACGTCATAGGGCTGGGCATGTGCATAGGTGATGAAAGATGCTTTCCTTCTCCTCATCGTCCCTACAGCTCCTGCAGAAGTCGTTGGAGAAGAGACCTTGTTTTTTAGCATGTTGGCCTATAAAACAGTGTCCAGTGAGGACACCGACAACGCAGCCTATCTATGATCGCTTTAGCTTAACCAACTCGGCACTACGTTGCTTGTCTATCAGGTAGAATTTGGCGACCTCGTCTACCCTGCAATTTCCCAGAACGTCTCTGTAGTCTGGTACCCAAATAGGTGAACTGCTTTGTCATCTCCGTGAGAGACAAACCGCAATCTAAGGCGGCCTTTGAAGTGGACACCATGGCGCAAGTGATTAGTGTGAAGTTCTATGTTCGAATCCCAGAAAACACCAAAATGTTTTTTTTACGGTCCCACCTCTCGCGAGCGTCTGACAAACATCCGAGAGTATTGTTGTCACGAAAAAGCTTCTCAAATTGCCCTTCGGATACGGCACTAAACTGCAGGTCCCTTCCATTCGTGTGAAAAATTATAACACATACAGCACGAGTGGTTGCGAGAAGCTAGGCCCAGGCACTTGAAGAGCTGTTGCGCCAAATATTTATTTATTTTTTTGTTTTTTGAAGCGAAGGCGCACGATTCCAGGGTCTTGATTGCCGCTTGACTGTCAATGAAAATGCTAGTATTCTTGATAGATAATATATTGCATTTTAGCCAGTACACGGCTCCCTTAATCGCCTTGATTTCCGCCTGAAAAGCGGTACAGTGATCTGGGAGGCGGAAAGAGATGCTCAAGTTGAGCTTTTCGGAGAAAACACCACAACCCATCCTTACCTTGGTCTTAGAGCCATCTGTAACGAATGATTCCATCACATGGAATGGCGATCAGCAATTTGAAAACCCATTATGTCATCAGCATTACATGCATCCATACTCTAAAGCACAAAAGTCTACATACTTACAACTTTAAAACTTAAACTAGCAGAGAAATAGGTTTTTAGCCAATTTTAAACATCTTCTTACTTCGCAGTTAACACTTTCTGCACCGAGATGGCAACAGGCACTGGCGCGGTACTTTCTATGGGCATGGACAAATCCTGGATCTCATGAAAAACGAGAATAGGGGGGCATATTCATGCCCATGGATGGAATAAAGAGAATGCGTATTAACGAAGGGTATCACAAAATTCTTATCGGGAATGGAACACTTCCGGAAAGGAAAGTTAGTGATATAATCATCCTTACGGATGTATCCATGATGGCAGAGCGGGGGCGGGTATCTTTTCAGAAGAACTACTCGTAGAACTATCTTGCCATATTAGCTTGGGTAAATGTACCTCAGTTTATCAAGCAGAGATGATTGCCTTGCTGCATGCGTTGGATCACTATAGCACTGGACAATCAATCAGTGATTAAATGCAGGGAACAAACAGATATCATTACATCATTAGCATTAGAGTGTGGTTAGAAACTCAATGCGTACTCAGAGAAGAAATGACGCAACTCTGGGTGAGAGGGCACACTCTAGCAAAACAAGGCTCAACCTCTGAGTTCTCTGGTCCGGAACCATTTGCTACAATTGGCAAGGGAATGGCAGAGCACCTGATTAACGGTACACCAGAGAAAGAGGTCAACCGTCGAAAGTTACAGCCAGGCAAAAATGGCTGTTAAAATGCCGACTGGCACCACTCGTAGAGAAGTTCTAAGCCTGGAGCGAAGAACACTGAAATTAGTGGTAGCGTTATCTACAGGTCATGATCATTTTAGTTATCACCTGAAGAAGATGGGCCTTCTGGAGGATGACACCTGTGAACTTTAAACTCTGAGAACAACATCAGCGCAGAAATCAAACGAAAAATAACTCTTGCCAATCGCTGTTTTTTTAGGCTTATAAGGCAATTCAATAGTAAAGCCCTATCTCGAACTGCTAAGGAGACTCTGTATAAGACCCTGATCATCCCAGTTCTGCTTTACGGCGCTGAAACATGGACTTTATTAAAAGAGGATGAAGATATCCTTGGTCGCTTCGAGAGAAAAATTCTTCGTAAGATTTTTGCTCCCGTTTGCGTTGACGGGTTTTGGAGGAGAAGATTCAATCACGAACTATACGAGCTGTACAGCGACATCAACCTAGTCAAAAAACTGCGTACGAGACGTCTGAGATGGCTAGGATATGTAGAGCGAATGGACACCAACGCTCCGGCCCGCAGAGTCTTCGAATCTAATCCCGAGGGACGACGCAGTAGAGGAAATCATCACCGTAGGTGGCGCGCACAAGTTCAAGGGGACCTCGACCAACTGGAGGCAATTAGCTAAAGACCGAGCTAAATGGAGAGGCTTGTTGGTTGAGGCCCAGGTTCACCCCGAACTGTAGCGCCACCTAAGTAAGTAGTAAGTAACCTGTGAACTATGTCTGGGCGAAGTTGAGACAGCGGCACATATATTGCGTCAATGTCCGACACTAGCCACCAGATGAAGAAAAATCTTGCGGTGCCATTGGATGGAAACCCAGAGAATGAACGAGATTTCCGGTAAACAGATGGTAGAGTTGACGCGAGGAAACAAAGCCAGAAAAGAACTTTGGAGCAATATAGAGAGTCTCCCAAAGATATGGAGAGAAGTCAAAGTTGTCTTCATACCCAAAGCGGGTAAATGCTCTCACATAAATCCAAAAGATTTCAGACCGATAAGTCTGTCATCATTCCTCCTAAAAACATTAGAACGACTGATAGATATCCATTTACGCAACAGTATTGATAAGAAACTACTGTTGGCGGCCCAACATGCATATTGCAAAGGCAAATCAGTGGAGACGGCATTACACTCACTGGTGCGTAAAATAGAATACTCCCTGTTTCATAAGGAGTATACAATGGTTGCTGTTCTGGACAATGTCACAATGTCAATGTATCAGCGATAGCAGATGCACTATCAGACCTGAAGATCGACAGCTCACTTTGCGAACTGATTAATCTTCTGTTTAATGGTCGGATTATCAACTCTAAGCTGGGTGGGACGGCTACCAGAAGGTCTGTCAGTAGAGGCACTCCGCAAGGTGGTGTTCTATCCCCCCTTTTGTGGAATTTGGTGATCAATGAGCTACTGATAATCATGGAAGGCGAGGGATGCACGGCAATCGCTTATGCAGATGACGTTGCTTTGGCCGTCTCAGGAAAGCACTTAAATACTCTAAAAGAACTGCTACAAAACGCTTTAAACAAGCTCACTCGACGGGCGGTTCGGTGTGGTTTGGGTGTAAACCCCCACAAAACTGAACTTGTACTCTTCTCCAGGAAGTATAAAATTCCGCTAGTCGACCCTCCTTCTCTAAACGGTATCAGCTTAACTTTCTCTGACACAGCAAAATATTTGGGCCTCATCCTGCATAAGGAATTAAGCTGGAAACCTAATATTCAAGAAAGAGTAAAGAAAGCTACAGTAGCGCTTTTCTCTTGCAAAAAAGCTATTGGAAATAGATGGGATTTATAACCCCGAATCACTTACTGGCTCTACATCTCGGTCATTAGACCGATACTCACATATGGGGTCATTATCTGTTGGACGGCCTTAGAAAAAGCTATAAATCGCGATTATCTAAGTAAGGTCCAGCGCACAGCTTGTCTGTGTATAGGCGGAGCACTACGTACAACCCCCTCTGCGGCACTGGACATTTTGTTTCATTTGATGCCCCTCGATATATTTAGCAAGCAAATGGCAGCGAATGCAACCGTTCGCCTCGAAGCTACCCAACAGTGGTCAAGAAAAGAATTTGGCCATGCTTCCATTTTGAATAAATGCAAAATCCAGATCACTCTGGAATGATGGCACATTCTTAGAAGATGGGTCAATCCACTTCTACACTGATGGCTCAAAATCCAAGGATGGAGTTGGTGGAGGTGTTTTCTCTGACAGGCTTAATCTTAAGCTCTCCTTCCGTCTTCCAAATCATAGTAGCGTGTTCCAGGCGGAAATTTTGGTGATCAAAGAAGCCTTATCTTGGCTTAAGAAAAACGTGATATCTGCTAAAAATATCCGCATCTTTTCAGACAGCCAAGCAGCAATCAAATCCTTGGAATCGACCTCTATAAATTCCTTAGTAGCTCTAGACTGCCGCTCGTCTCTCGTGGAGATGGCAGAATCCTGAGCAGTTCAATATTCACCTGTGTTGGGTGCCGGGGCATAGGGACATTCCAGGGAATTGTAAGGCCGATGAACTCGCCAGAAAAGGAACAACTATACTCATTCTGCCGGACAAAGGGTCCTTAGGTACACCAATCGCTACTTGCAAACTTGAATTTAAGCTGGATGCTATCGAGAGTACGAACGTTAGGTGGACAAGTAGATCCACATGTCTAGCGACAAAACAAATTTGGCCGAAGCTAGATCTAAAACGTTCTTCTCTCAACAGATTGCATATCGGCGCTATAATAGGTGTCATCACTGGACACTGTCTAATAGGCAAGCATGCCACAAGGCTAGGCGTTTTTGCGAACGACTTTTGTAGAAGTTGCATGGACGAAGAAGAGGAGGAAACTATTCCTCACCTTCTTTGTTTCTGCCCAGCTCTCTCCCATAGAAGGAAGTTCACCTAGGAGCCCCCTTTAACAACGACATAGGCGACCTGAAAAATATAGATATCAAGAGCCTCCTACGCTTCATAAGAAGCTCAAAATGGTTTAACGATTAGGTAGGAGGAAATTTCTTCCATGATCCATGTGGTATCACAATGGACCTATTATTGGTCTAAGTGTGTTGGCTTTTCTCAGCTGGCAGCCACTTCAACTTAACCTAACCTAACCTAATATAGAGAGTCTCTCGGTGGTCTCATTCGATAATCTTTCGAATTATATACATACATTAACACTTTCATAAAGACAAAATTAACTGTAAACAAGAAAATTACAAAGAAAAGGTAAGAAAAAAATTCTTAAAGTGGGTACAAACATTTAATTGTTGAACGATTCAAAAATTTAATTATTGAGCGAGGAGAAGAGACTAAAACTCAAGGTGTAATTGAAAAAAATGTTTGGCAAAACTCACACAACAGTCAAATTTATAATAAAAAGGTACGATGGTAGGGGTAATGTCTTAGATGTTCGGACCATCTATCGTTAATTGAGATCCAATCCTAAAAATAGAACTCCAAAATTGGCTCAAGATATCGGAAATAGTTCGTCCTGGCTTAGGAAACAACTGGGCGCTAGACCCAGACAATGATACAAAGCACACGACAAGGACAGTCGAGCATTGGCTTCTACTCCGTGTGCCTAAACAGCTGCAGCCACCCCGCAATCACCAGATCTTAACGCTATCGAGCACATTTGGGATGAACTGGAACGCAGAATCCGCAATCAGCAACAAAGAGTCACATAAAGAACGCTTTAACGAAAGCATAGTGCGAAATAACACCGGGTGTTACGCAAAATATCGTTTTTTCAATGCTTAGAAGACTGCATAGGAGTAAATGGAGGCCCAACAAAATATTAAATGCCATTTGCAGATTTTTAAAATAGTATTTTTCATGTTTTCTTTATTTGTTTATTTTATACATCACTATATATATATATGTATGTATATATATTTGGCGCAACAGCTCATTGAGTGCCAACGCCTAGCTTCTCGCAACCACTCGTGTTGTGTGCGTTATATTTTTCACACGAATGAAAGGGACCTACGGTTGTGTGCCGTATCTGAAGGGCGATATTTGTTTTTGTTTTTGAGAAGGTTTCTCGTGACAACAATACTCTGCGATTTTTATCAAGCATTCGCGAGAGATGGGACCATGAACAAACTTTTAAATGTTTTCTAGGATTCGAACATTGAACCTCACCCGCAATGGTCCGACACATTAAGCACTGCGCCCACCATCATCACCAACAGAATTTAACTTTGTGCTGGTATATAGTACAACTCTCTATAACGTAAAATAACAAAAAGCGATTCAAAAATCAACTCATTTAAAACAGCAATTAAAGGTCGATGTGCTTTTTGAGCCTATATGCAGGGCCTAGCGAAATCTTTTTCTCCTCGCAGAGATATTCTATGAATAAATAAGCGGTCCTTCAGCCAGACGAATTACTGAGTGGCAAATGACTAACGAATACCTCGTAGAACTAGCATCTCGCGATAGATGTTGGTTCACTAAATAATGAGAAAGAGCCACTGCAGCCGAAGATCTTGGACGAATGGCGAGTACGCTGCGCCACAAAACAGGATAATTGTCCGTTCGTCTGTGGCCCAGCGAGCAGCAACCGTTAAAAAAAAGTCTTGGCTCCGAAACGCAAGAAACTACATCTAATATGGTAAGATACTATGTTGACGACCTTTGACGACCTCAAGACTACATTATGATTCTAGAAAGTGAAGTCTTTCCTTGATGAGAGGAAGTAAGGTCCCCAAAACTCCCAATTCCTACAACTTTAACGGGAATTCATGCGGTACAAAATTGTCATCTTGGAATTGACTAAAACAAGATAGTTAGATGCGGCCGACTACCAATCGACGATTGGAGGCAAATCTCTTGTGGAGATGTTTATAGGTGAGTTAGTACCATAGAATTTAATAGATCAAGCAAAATTGTATAGAAAATGCACGAGGGCAAGTCATCAATAAAAGAAAAGTATTTTTATATTTTTTTTGTAAAAAAAAAGGACAGAAATAAAGTTTAAACATTATACATTATCTTTTGCGAACATATTCAGAAATCTTTTAACAGATAAAGTGAGTGGTTTTTATGAAAGTGATTTGGATTCTGTTTTGCTTTCAGATAATGCAAAACGAAAAAGGAATATTATATATTAATACGTGAACACGGAATTTATCGTACGTTTTTTTAGTATTTATTATGAAGGAGGGGGATGAATCTTATATCATTCGAAAGATACTGTGGCATAAATGTGCAGAAAAAATAAATCAATTGCTTATGTCACCGTTATATTATTATTTATTTAGGTGGCGCTATATTCTGGGGTGGACCTAGGCCTCAACCAACAAACCTCTCCAGCCAGCACGGTTACGAGCCAGCTGCCTCCAGTTGCGCACGCCAAGTTGGTTGAGGTTCCCCTCCACTTGTTTGCGCCACCTACCATGAGGTCGTCTTCTACTGCGCCGTCCATCCGGGGTGGATTCGAAGACTTTCTTGACGGGAAAGTTGGGCTCTACATGACCCAGCCATCTTAGTCGCTGTATGTGAACTCTTCTGACTAAGTCGATGTCCTTATATAGGTCGTATAGTTCGGCATTGTACCTTCTCCTCCACTCACCGTCTATGCAAACGGGACCAAACATCACCCGAAGAACTTTTCTCCTAAAATAACCAAGGGCATCCTCATTCGGTTTTGTCAAAGCCCATGCCTCTGCGCCATACAGCAGGACTGGGATGATTAGTGACTTATAAAGAGTTACCTTATTAGTTCGAGACAGGGCTTTGCTACTCACTTGCCGTCTTAGCCCATAGAAACAACGATTGGCAAGAGTAATTCTCCGTGTGATCTTCCTACTGTTGTCATTTGCGGAGTTCACCATAGAACTTAGGTAGACAAAATCCTTTACTACCTCAAAATTATATCTGCCTATTGTGGCGTTCTGTCCAAGACACCGATATTGGGTGTCCCTTTTTGTAGATAGAATATATTTTGTTTTGCTTTCATTGACCGCTAAACCCATATTTGCTGCCTCGATCTCAATACTCGTAAATGCCCAATTGACTGCCCGCTGAGTTCTTCCGATTACGTCGATGTCATCGGCATAAGCGAGTAGTTGTACAGACTTGTAAAAGATTGTACCTCCAATGTTGGTTTGTGAGTTTCGTACAATTCTCTCAAGTACTATGTTAAAGAGATCGCATGATAGCGCGTCGCCTTGTCTAAGACCTTTCCTGACATCGAACGGTTCGGTGATGTTCTTACCGACTTTGATGGAGCAGCGAGAGTTCTCCATCGTCATTCTGCACAAACGGGCAAGCTTGGCAGGGATACCAAGACTAGACATGGCTCTGTATAACTCGTCTCTATACACGCTATCATAGGCAATTTTGAAATCGATGAAGAGGTGGTGCGTATCGATTTTATATTCATGGGTTTTTTCCAAGATCTGTCGTAGTGTGAATATTTGGTCAATGGTGGACTTTCCCGGCCTAAAACCGCACTGATGAGGACCTATTAGGTGGTTGACGATCAGTTTTAGTCGTTCACATAGTACGGCAGACAGGATCTTGTATGCGATGTTGAGGAGACTTATACCTCTGTAGTTGGCGCAGTTCATTGGGTCTCCTTTCTTCAGGATCGGGCAAAAGATGCTGAGGTTCCATTCATGGGGCATACTTTCGTCCGACCAGATTTTACAGATGAACTGGTGCATGCTCCTTACCAACTCATCTCCTTCTGCTTTGAAAAGTTCAGCGACAAGGTCGTCGGCTCCAACAGCTTTGTTGAATTTGAGTTTAGATATCGCTATCCTCACTTCATTCTGATCGGGTTGACGGGAATCTTGACTGTCATCATCACTGTTGAATGGTTCATTCTGCCTAACAGCGGAATATTGATCACCATCGCCGTTTAAGGAAAGTCCGGACACCCAGAATACTGGAAGAGTGCCTTGCATCGATCGCAATATGATCGATTTGGTTGACAGTTTTTCGATCAAGGGAGAGCCATGTTCCTTTGTGAATATCGAGACGTGGGAACCGCGGACTAGCTACGACAAAGTTTCGTCCCGCCGCAAAGTCGACTAGCCTGAGTCCGTTATCGGATGCGATGTCGTGCAGGCTGTGCTTTCCGACCACGCTACTAAAGACGTCCTCTCTTCCTAACTTTGCGTTAAAATCACCTACGATAATTTTAACATCGTGGCTAGGGTATTGCTCATACGTCTGGTCCAAGAACTGGTAGAAGTCATCCTTCGTCGCATCGTCCTTCTTCTCGTGAGGGGCGTGAACGCATATTAGGCTAATGTTGGCAAATTTAGCCTTCATACGGATAGTCATGAGGCACTCGCTCACATGCCGGAAACTCAAGACTTCTTGCCTAAGTCTGCCTCCAATGAAAAATCCGCACCCTAATAGACGGTGACCTTGTTGTCTGTAGCAATCGCCGTAGTAGATGTCGCAGTTTTTCATCCTTCTTTTGCCTCGCCCATCCCATCGCACTTCTTGGATGGCGCTAATGTCTGCTTTGAGATACTCTAGGGCCTCCGCAAGTTGTTCAGATGCACGTGGTTTGTAGAGGGACCTAACATTCCACGTGCAGACACGAAGATTGTTGTCCTTTTTATGTTTGCATGGGTCGTCAACAGTAGAATCATCCGTATCCGAGGCTGTTGGTTGCATCGTAACCGAAGGTTTTTTAAGTGGTAGGGAAGTTAACCCTCATCTCACAAGCCAACACCGGAGGCACAATCTATTACAAGTCTGTACAACTGCTTGCATACGCCGACGATATAGACATTATCGGAAGATCTCAGCGGGCTGTCACCGGTGCTTTTGCAAGCATTGAGGCGGAAGCGGCCAAAATGGGTTTGGCGATAAACGAGGGCAAAACCAAGTATATGCTGTCAACTAGAAGGGAAAACCAACACCGACGAATTGGACAAAACGTCACCGTGGGCAGCTATAACTTCGAGGTAGTAAGGGACTTTGTCTACAAAGGCTCTGCTATAAATTCTTCTAACAAAATCAGCGTAGAAATCAATCGAAGAATAACTCTTGCCAATCGCTGTTTTTTTGGGCTTATAAGGCAATTCAACAGTAAAGCCCTATCTCGAACAACTAAGGAGACTCTATATAAGACCTTGATCATCCCAGTCCTGCTTTACGGCGCTGAAACATGGACTTTATTAAAAGAGGATGAAGATATCCTTGGTCGCTTCGAGAGAAAAATTCTTCGTAAGATTTTCGGTCCCGTTTGTGTTGACGGATTTTGGAGGAGAAGATTCAACCACGAACTATACGAGCTGTACAGCGACATCGACCTAGTCAAAAAACTGCGTATTGGACGTCTGAGATGGCTAGGACATGTAGAGCGAATGGACACCAACGCTCCGGCCCGCAGAGTCTTCGAATCTAACCCGGAGGGACGACGCAGTAGAGGGAATCATCGCCGTAGGTGGCGCGCACAAGTTCAAGGGGATCTCGACCAACTTGGAGTGCGCAACTGGAGGCAATTAGCTAAAGACCGAGCTAAATGGAGAGGCTTGTTGGTTGAGGCCCAGGTTCACCCCGAACTGTAGCGCCACCTAAGTAGTAAGTAAGAAGTTAACCCGACGGCACAACCCCCAGCCGGGAGGACCGGATCCTTTTTTTGCAACCCCTAGGACGAGGGGCCGGATACACCGATGTCAGTAACCCGCTTCGGGATATGAGCGCTGCCTTTGGCACCACCATCTCTTTTTCAATACCCTGACGTAGTATTGAAAATCCTTACAGACCTCAGCTCCAAATATGTCGAAGTAGCTCCGGTAAGGTATCCGCTGGTCTGTAGACGTCACCGTTGATTCCATCGAGAGAATTCATCCGCCGCACGTCCTCCTTCTGAGGAGCTCTTGCTAGACTTCTGAGACGCATATTTCAGCCAATCTGGTCAACAAGAGATGCCGCGTCCGGTTAAACATATGCGCGCTGAAGTTCACCCAGATGCGCTTGGAAGGCCTGAGTGTTCAGCTACACATACATCGTCAGACTCAGCATACATATGTCACCGTTAAGTCAGGTAAAATAAAGTGAACATACGAGTTCACCCATGATTTCCCCATACAAAACGCTTTAACCAATTAAATGAAAGTATTTTGATCACGTTCATGGCTGTATGAGGTTGGATCCCTTTGTCTTTCCTGCACGGGAGGTCGAATTTCGACCACAAGCGATACTAGTATATAATAAATCCCCGCATTCGCATTGTGGCTAAGTATACATAGGAAAAAACATTACAATCTATAGGTATTTTGCTATCAGGTGCACTGCTTACTTGTAATGCATAGATATAATTTTCTATTGATATTTGCGCCTGCCTTATTTGCTTAAGTCAAGTTTAATATGCAATACCGAACAAGAACAATTAAATTTGTAAACTTAACCGCTTCTTGTGAAAATCACAGCATTTTATAGACAATCATCTCTGATTGAATTTCTTTTGGTTAAACAGTGTCCTTGTTAGCGGTAGGAAATTGACGGCTAGGGTTAAGAGTAGAGTGCGAAAACTTATAATCATCAGTGTTACGCCCCTACCGAGAAGTCTACGCAAGGAGAAGCACTGTCCACAATCAGACACCTCGTCATACTAAGGGAGGATTTCAATGCCAAAGTAGAGAACGACAACACCGCGCTCAAATATGTAATGGAACGCCATAGCATTGGAAAGTGAGATAACGACTAGATTTCTGTAATGCTAATCGTCTTGTCGTTGGAGGTACTTTGTTTGAACACAATGTCTGTCATAACACCGAGTCTCCACGAGACATATTAATTTCAGACTTTATGTCAGAAATTTTTATTTTTTCATTTGCTGGGCAAATTTTGCCAAGACATTTTATTTTCAATCATAACAATTTAGGCACCATCTCACTGAAGAAGCCGAAATGATCAGCAGCGCAGCTCAAGAGAACGTAGATGAGCAATGGAGAGCTGTGAAAAACGCTTTTGCAACTGGAGCAGAACCTTTTGTCGGTGTAAAGCAGAAACACCACAGTGCATGGGACCTGGAAACTGATCGAAGATAGTATTCCCTCAAGGCTCATATAGTAGCTATCTCAGCAGCAGAGAAATTTCAACTAGAATCCCAGTATCGCATGAAGAGGAAGGAAGTGCAGCGTAGTATAAGACGAGACAGACGGAATGGTATAAGTGCTTTAGAAGCTGAGGAAGCAGCAAATAGATGCAACAGTAGGACCGTTTATAGGATAACGAAGAAACTGGTCGGTAGGCAGAACTCCAAACAACATCATGTCAAGAGTCTGAACGGTTCCTTGCAGATCTTGGATGGAGACTAGTTCAGAAATTGGAAAGAGCATTTCGCAACAGTCTTAAATCACTTACTCCTACTGAAATGAGCTGTCCGTACCAACAAATACCCGAATACGCATCAGTCCTCCCAGTAACTCGGAAATCATAGTCGCAAAAACTGTACAATTTTCTTAATGAATGTTATGGTACTTGGCGATCTAAATGGTAGAATAGGTAACTTTCAGAATCCAGCTTCTCTGGGTACATACTGTGTGAATAGTGTTAAAAGTGTTGGACGGTCCTTGAATGATATTTTGAATGCGTGTGGCAAACACCTTATAGGTATAGAATGTTGAAAGATTTTGGCTTTGTTGTTTTAAACGGTATGACTGAAATCGACATTACTTTCGTATCTGGCCAGGGCTGCTCTGTAATTGATTACTGTGTGGCCCAAAGGGAGTGGTTGAGTATTATAAAATACTTTGAAGTAGTTTCAGCTACATTTTCATCACATCTGCCCACGTCGACTTCTCTCAAGTTTAAAAGCATCGAGCTACCTGCCCCGCGGAGAGGCAGCGATAGATTTAAGTGGTCAGCATAATCTGATCTATATAGGCGACAATAATTTTCCAGAGCTGAGTAATCTCTGTTGTAATCAGAATGTGGAAATGGTGGAAATGTTCTCTCAAGCTATCAGAGACTCGGCTGTCAACAACGCCGCTGCGAATGGGCCAATATTTTTAGCAGAGTGGTATGACTGGGAGTGCTGGAATTCTAGGAAAAAATCGTTTGTACTTCTTAACCTGTTTTTGAAAACGAATGGTGAGTTCTTCAGATCTCTACACCTTAAAGCGAATAGGAAACATAAGCAGTTATGTTAAATAAAACAAAGCAACCTTCTTAAGGGCATAGGGGATAGGCTGGAAACGTGGAATGATTCGAAGTCATTTTGGCGTTAGGCGCAACGCCTATTAACAGCCTCAGTAACCTTCGCAAAATATTTACTCATATCTTATATAACAGATTAACCAACTGGGTCGAAGCTAATCACCGCTCAGCATTTATCAAGAATGTTGTTGTTGTTGTTTGTTTGTTGATCAAATACTTGCGTTGAAGAGTACTGCCAAGAGATATATCAACAAGAAGAAGAGGCTCTACGCCTTTTTTGTTGATTTTAAGGCAGCATTCGACACCGTTAGTAGAAACTCGCTTACATACAAACTGTCTAAGATCGGCTTACCATCAAAATTCTCACGGGTGTTTTAAAAGCTAATCAGCTGCAGTGTCAAATGGAGATGATTTGCCTCTATTTTTAACACTGACACAGAAGTTCCTCAAGGATGCGTTCTCAATATTATAATGTACGCATTTTGCAGCTAGCGGTAATAAGCGGTTTAAGCATCAACACTGCCAAATCTTAAATCATGGTTTTGAATTGTCTACGCGTAGGAAAGTGTGCGGAATCTTTAAAACTCTTTATTCCACTCTCGATATCAAAGAAGCAGGGTTTTGCTCGGTATCCTTTTGCATTTACTATATAAACAACTTGCGGATCATCATAGTGGAGTGCGTCAAGTTCAGGTCTCTGCTCCATCTGTTGTTTATCGACTTCGAGAAATCTGGAATTTATCTGGCGTGCCCTACGCAGGAGAGATATCCCTGAGAAACTCGAAGCTATTATTCAGGTCAATTATGAGGGTGCTAAGTGTCACGTCTTGCATAACGGTAAAGGGGCCTATAGACACTACAACATGGTACGCGTACATGGTACGGTCTGGGTGAATGTTGCCCGTCTGTAGGCACCTTCAACTAAGTTGACAAACCAGTTTGGCGGTTGGTGTCTGGTACGAGTATAAATCAAATGTGATTTGATTTTTGAGGCGGAGCCAATGGTTTCCTAACCATGTCTGTGCGTGTGTATAGAAGTTGGCGGACATTTTAGTTGAACATTATTTGAGTGCAGATTTCTAACGGGATAGCATCTATCTATTCCAGCAAAATACCAAGGGTTGGAGAGAATTTTTTGTATCTCTGAGAGATCTGCCTGCACTTTGGCAGGTCAAAGGAGAGATTTTCATTTCATTTGAACCGCACACACAAAGCAACGTTACCCGCTGCAATCTCGTCGCAAACTGCGGTTGATCAACATGGCCTGAGTGTGTGTATGCTAAACACCCAACATGGTACGCGTACCATGTTGTAGTGTCTATCGGCCCCTTAAGGTGTCTGATTACTGTGAAGTTCAAAGTGCGGTACGACAAGGCTGCATACTTTCACCACTGGTTTTTTTTTATCGTAATCAGTTATATTCTTCGTGCAGCCCTTACAGTAAATAACATTGGCATAAAGTAGACAATGAAACCGTACCTTAAGCATCTTGACTACGCTGACAACATTTGCTAGCTCTCGCAAGGTTCATAGTCTGGATTTCAAAGTAAAGACAAATGGGTTGAGGATTAACACGATCAAGGCAAAAGCACTCAGCTTTACAACTTCCACCGCTCACGTAAACATAGGTGGACGCCAGGTCGAGAAAGTTGATAACTTTATATACTTGGGAAGTATAGTCTCGGCCGACGGTGGCTCCGAGCTTGAAAGCAGAATCGGGAAAGCCAAGACCGAGCTGCGACTGTTCCGCTCCATCATCTAGTAAGTATGTACTACTATAAAGATGTAGTACTTGGAGAATCAAAATCATATTCGTAAGCTGCAGACTGTAAGCATATAATGGCAACACTTATCACAGCATACAAACTGTTACTTTATATACTCGTATATTCGTATAAATTTATGCTTCAACTGCTATACTATGTACATTCTTGTATTAGCTGTTCGATTGCATATCATGCTACAAAAAGAGTCAGTACAATGTTAACAAGTTGCAAGAGCTGTCGTTTTTTAATAAAGTGTTAAAAAGCTTAACATTGTGTTTTTTTTTTTTTTTTTTGTGTTTTATTGCGGCTGTCCTACAAGACGTATTTCAAACTATCACCTCCGCTTGAGAACAGGTTATGAACCTATTGACATCACAGTTCGACGAAGGAAACGGCAATGGATTGTTCACACCTTGCGGCGCAAAGAAAATTCCGTTGCCAAACAAGCCATGCAATGGAATCCCCTTACTTAATCTGGCAGAACTATGGGGTCGCCCTAGGCATATGTAGCGCAGAGCAGTTGAAAAGGAATCTAGAGCTTTGAGAATGAGTTGAGGAGAGTTGAAGCGCGTTGTAGAGGGGTGACAGGACTTAAGTAAGTAAGTACACTTAAACCAAGAAAGGTCTATTGTGGTACCACATGGATCTATGACCACCGAAAAAGCCAGTATTTCTTAGACCCAGCGCTTGTAATAAAGCGCTGAAAGTTGGCGATGTTAGCGATAGGCAAATCTCCTAAGCTGTCGAAGAATTAAGCTCCTAAGTGCAATCTTCTGCGAGGAGAGTACGAGCCTGGCACATACAAAGGAGGTGTGTATGGGTTACTACTCTTCTTCATCCATACAGTTTCTACAGAAGTCGTTTGCGAGGAGGTCTTGCCGGATGGCATGTCTTCCAATAATGCAGCGCTCCGTAACGACACATACTGTAGTCGCAATGAGCGCCCTTTTCTGCCTGATAAGGCATTTGGAGCATTTCTGATCCAGCTTAGGCCAGATCTGTCTAGTAATGAGGCAGGTAGTGGCGTCTGCCCATCTGTGGCTAGCTTGCTAACATAGAGCTTAAGCAGCCGGTTCACTGTAGCGAGAGACATGCTGATATTCACCTTATTCGGTGAAATCGATAGGCTAGTGAACATGGAGTATACCTGGCTAATATCTGGAATATCTCTATGTCCTGCCATCCAAATGAGGTGTATATTGAACTGTTAAGCTACCGTGTTAAGAGATAGGCGACAATTTAGAGCAGTTTTTGAGTCGAAGGTGGCAGATTTCAGGAATTCGGTTGCGTCTTGACTACCAGTAAAAGTGGTGATGTTCCAGCTAGATATCACATTGTACCTAAGCTGCGACAGGGTTTCCTTTATTGTCATAATCTCCGCCTGAAAAACACTGTAGTGATTGGAAAGGCGAAAAGAGACATTTATGCTTAGATTATTGAAGATCCCGATTCTGTTTTCGATCCATCTGTGTAGAATCATCTGGATCCCTCTCGTAACCCCAGATCTTCCTCTCAATCAAGTCTGGAGCAGATGCGGGTTTCAAAGTTTTTATCGAACAGAAGTTGTGAAAGTATGTAATCGGTGTCTTGTGGAAAGAATTCAGGATCGTTAAGAATAAAAGAGTGGCAAGGTCGCTTAGATATGGCCTTCATGTGAGTGGCTGTACAAGCTACCATCTATCCAAACTTGGTAAGTGAAACAAGATCGGTTAGGTGAACCAGACAATTACGCCATACAATAAAGTATGGGTCTGATGATGGATGCATAGAGCCAGTATGTACATAATTCCTGACTGTAGTCCCCATTTATTTCCTATTGTTTTTTTTATAGTAGTACACAACTGTAAAGAATAAGAAATATTTGGCTTTATCTGCGTGTGTCAGACAAATGCCACATTGTTTTGCAGGGTCAAAATTCTGAATTTTTACTCCTTCGCAGTCCTCACCAGTTCTGTTTTTTGTGGGTTGACACCAAGGTCACATCGTTTAGTCCATTTGAGAGGTTTTTACCTGAGGCAGCAAGTTCGTCCGCATAGCAATTACTTTACAGCCTTCTTTTCCATGAATAGAAGTAGTTCATTCACCGCTAGGTTCCAAAGAAGGTGCGAAAACACCCTGCCTTGCGGAGGTTTGTCAGCAGCTAGTTATCGAGGCGCCAATGGGCTCCGCAATTCCAAGGTTCGTGAATCCCCGAATAATTGCATAATTGCCAGTTTCAACATTGTTGAAAGCTCGCTCGATATCGATAAATGCTACCAGTGCGTATTCTTAGCAGTCTAAAGATTTTCAATGATACGCTCCAGATCTAATGTACCCAGATGTTGTCTAAAATTTTTTTTTTTATTGCATTTTTTTTGTAGAGGCCTTTAATTTTGAGATACTATCTGCTTGCAGAGTTTCTGTTCAAATTCTTATAAGAAAATCTAACACAAATCAGCCACCCTACAAAACATACATATATTCATCTCACCTTACGACTATGACTATGACTAACATAATTTCTCTTAACACACATTATTTCATTTAAGAGTATCTCAGACACTTTAGGTTTTTGTTTTCCTTGCCTCACCTTTTTTTTTTTTCTTATTTTTCTACGTGGCCGGTTTTTTTGAAGCGGTCAACAAAAGGTAAATTAAAGAAAAAATGTCTTACAATAATCTACCTATCCGCCAACGAACTCCATTCAATACCAATTGTCTTCAGTTGGAATTCGTGCGCTGTTCAATGAAGACGATCGCGGTGCAAAAGATCGGTGCGTTCAATAATATTTTTTTATATATTGTACATATATAAAAACAACATTTTCTCCCTGAAGTGTTTACGTATTTATTTTTCTGTATCGTGTTCAAATAATTGGTTACTTACACAAAATGAGTGTTAATAAAGATCTGTTATATCTTTTATATTGAGAGCTGCTTTGCATATTTACTTTTATGCATTCGCACTTACTTTCTATTTAGGTTATGTTAGGTCAAACCGGTTGGGCTATAATAAATTTTTGTGAAATGTTGTAGTGTTGTAAAGTTTTAATATAATTAATATAGCTTATTGATTGCAAGTTTCCCTGTTCCAAATGTTTACGATACGTATGTTTTTTTTTTAATTTAAAAGAAAATAAGTGAAAAGCCAACCCTGATGCTGACTGTGCAGTGTTATATCCGGTCGTAAGAAGAAAATTAAGTTATGCGCCAGAATAATATAAAGTCAAAGTCAAAACTTTATTGAAACTAAAGTGTCGGTAAAAATAATAAATATTATACCAATATTCAGGATACAAAATTAAACAGCTGAAAACTAAATTATTTAAAAATGTACATCAACCGAAGGAGAAAATTCGATTTCATTCCCATAATTTGTGGATTACTTTTACTTGGATATGTAGCTGCCGATGGTGAAGTAGTTGAGGTTGGTTCAACGACTTCACCGATCCTCACAACATCTAATTTACTGGAGAATAGCGTTACTACTGAACTAGGAAGTGGTACGTATTTATTTACCAAATTTGTTATGAAAACATCGTTTTTAGTTAAATTTATTTTTAATTTGTTTTCAATTTGCTCATTATTCGTACTCTCTATGTACACATGTATCTGCCTTCGTTGCGGGTCAAAGAGCACCAACAATACCTGAATAGTGTTGTCTTACTCCGACTCTTTTTAGTACAATATGTAGGTTCGGTAATGTATCGCACGACTCCCTTTGGTATATTTTATGTTTAATCCTCTTTATAAACAATTATGACTCACTGAATTACAATGTATTTTATTTTCAGCTCTGCAACCTGTTTGCATTGATTAGTTGTTCCGCAATTTAGGTCGAATTTGAACCAACAAATCCTCGTACGGAATTATATGAAAGTCGCTTATAAGTTTTGCAGATTAGTTGATGCTGATTAAGTCTCATCGCCATAGATACAACATTTTTTTTTTTACCTGTCTGGTACCACCTTCAGCACTATATTTTATGTTTCAACTTTCTCTTACATTTCTCCGTTATTGCAAATCGGTGGAGTTATTTGCCAGATTTAGGAATTTCTTGTTTGTCTGGGCGGGGCAAGGTGGTTTTGAACTCCATCTATGTTCCGATGCACGTGTGTTTCTAGTACTGAGATCATTAGTTTTAATACAGTTGCTTGGACAAATTTATTTTAGCAATTACGAAAGCCATGGGCAATTTTAAAATATAATTTTTATGAATAGGAGAAAAGAATATACATACAAGCAACATGGAAACAATGTTTATCGAACAAAGCTGTTAGTCTCACTTCAAAGTTTAAAATATTTGAGACAATGTAGCAATCGATTTTATTCAGCTCAAGTATGGGAATATATATGTATGTTCAGAGTGAACATATTGAGATGTTGTTGCTAATTTTTCTTCAACGTCTTCCTTTCCTACCTTTATGAATACCAACATACATGCTACATATAGAGACGAGACTACCTCTGAGGTTCCAAACAACCCTTAAGCTTCACTTCGATTATTGTGCTCAAAGTTCTATGCATGGCGGAATAGCACATACCCAAGAAAATTGCGCTTTATGCAGGAAGCCGAAATTTATCTTGTTTTAAGATGTGGAAGCACATAGCGGGATGGATGCACGGATCTCCAAAATGTGAAAAATGTAAAGGCATAATTATACGCTTTGCTGAGCAGCTTTGACTAGCGATCCCACAAGGTCTTCTTTGATGAAGCCCAGCCTTCTTTTCATAGAGAGCTTTACTCAGTAGTCATCCACGAGTCAAAAGAAGAAGAAGAAAAAAAAAAAAAACATTTCACAGAGCCTAGTGATAAATATCTGTGGCCAAAAGGAATAACAGCATAAGTGCCTTTACACATTCCAAAAAACGTATTTAAAGATGTCTTTATCGTCTCATTTCCTTGCCCCTAACTCAGTAACCGCTTCAGATAATGAATTCCGGACATATCGAGGCAATGTTTCAGCGTTATAGGTTCGCCTTTCCTGAGAGAATATTATATAAAAAATGTTAAAAACAAAAAATATTTCAATAACGGCATAAGTATACTTCTGCTGTTATGCCTTGTTGCCACAGATATATGATCTCGACCATTTTTAAGTTCAGAGGAGAACTGCTACCCTTAAACTTTGTTTCCCATAGACCAGACCTACCAATTATCTGCGAATTATGCAACCTAGCAGCAAGAGAGAATTGCTTGAGATGGGATCAATATCCGACAAGAATATAGCCATCTACATTAACAGTCATGCTGCGTTAAATTGCGCTAGAGTCTTATGTCACAAAATTTAAAATCGCAGGAGTTGCCGTACAATGTTCAAGGCATTATGTACGCAAAAGCCTGTCAGATTTTGTTGGGTACCTAGACTTTGCGATATAGAGGGCACCGAAACTGGAGAGACTTGCTGGCCAAAAAAGGAGCAGTGCTTGCAGAAAGTAGCATATGGTAATTGGATGCACAAAATCACCAATGTGATTGGCTTAGAGAACTATTCGCGATAGAACCATCAACATGACTGAACTAAGATGGTCGAACATAGTAGAGCATAGGGTGTCTTATACGTGGTGACCAGAGTTTAACCAGAAAAAATTATAGGAGATAATACAACTCAGCAGATCACAGCTAGGAATAGCGATAGTTATACCCTCTGGTAATTGCTTGCTGAGGAAATACGCTATGAGATTAAGATTATCAAATACGGATATATGCAGGTACTGCCATGACCTACATGTCTCGGAGGATATCTGTGGCCACAAGGTAAGTCGAGTTAGGATAAAAATGAGTTAAAGGTACTAAAAGATGCTCTACTATTCGAAGTCTATGGTACCAAAGTCTTGGCTTCCTGCAAAAAATGCTTGATAGAATTAAAGTCTGGTGATTATGGTGCACTTTTGAGCTGTTTGGAGGATTGTTTAGCAACCATTCACGTACTATGTATGAGGTGTGTTTTGGATAATTATTTTGTTGAGAATAAAAGTCCAAAGGTAAGCTCAGTTTTTGTGCAGAATTGTGTAGCTTTTTCTTGAGATTATCTAAATATGCACATCATTTTGTCCATTGTGGCCTCAGTGGATTCAAAATGCTTGGTTCCACTAGCTGCCATAGAGCCCTACAATATAAACCATTCTCCTCCATGTTTCACTGTTAGGCAAATATTTTCCATTTTCAGGTAGCTGTAGCCGGTCCCCAGACAATTTGTTTGCCATCTGGACCAAATAAATGTATTCTAGTTTCATCGGTAATCGTAACTTTTGCTCGAAAAATGCGGAAAATGAAAAATATTTGCTCACCAGTGAAACATGATCACGAATCCGCAGCCCGTTTCTTGGCATCAAATCAGGTTTTTGAAGATAAATGAATGGCCATTTTTAGCAATTTTCAACCATAAATTGCCATTTGATCTGAAAATATACGCAAAACCAGAAATGGAGTGCAGTGACTGAGCCGCTTGTATTATTTTGGTCCCATTCGCGTGTTAGAGACCAACAATTATGGCAAAACATTCGTTCATCCCAAAAATCTTTGTAGTTTTTCTCAGTTCTCTGTAAATCCTGCTGTGGCTGTTCTCCTTGCTCGTCACTCGTATAGCCCAAGGTGTCTGGTAAGAAATCGAGATGGATATGAAGAAAATGGATTTTTAAGAACATTCGAATGCACATTTTACGGTAATTTTTCAAAACATCGGTGATAATTTGGATGTTACTTTTTCTTTTACCGAAGAAGTTCTGAACGACGCTCTTAAATGATGCTTCTATGACCGATAAACATTTAGTACAGTTATCGTCGTTCATCAATTTTCTAATAAATGGTACCGACATGGATACAATTTTGTGATATTTAAAGCTTTTATAACTTTTGGAACCTATACCGATCACCTTCGTGAAGGAAAAGTAACAATCGTCGATATGTTTTGCGATTCTCTCTAAAGTATTGGCGATGAACATACATACATACTTCTTCTTCTTCTTCTTCCTTTTATCAGCGAGGTTATGATCCGAAAACAAGGGATCACCGCATTTCTACTGATCCGCCTGTGGGGTTCGCCTATTTGACCTCAGAAAATATCGGCAGGCCCGCCGATTTTGGATCACTCGGTTACTGAGGCCAATGAAATGCCGATGTCGTCGCATTTGTCTGATCCAGGCGTTTATAGGCCTGCCTTTCCTACATCGCGATGTCTTTGGAACGTGCATTGATATTGCCTTTTTAACAGGGTTCAAATGATATCTTCTTTGAACGTGGCAATACCAGCTGAACCGGTCGCGCTCTATTTTTTGTACGATGCAACATACATACATACATTTTCAATGGCCCGCTAATCCTTCATGAGGGTCGCGGGGGTAGGATGCTCGGGTTGACCCTCCATCCTTCTCGATCCTCCGCTATTGACTCCAACTCATCAGGAGGAATATCTAGACGGCTCCAGGAGAGATGCTGGACTTGGTGCAACCATCTATTTCTAGGCCTACCGCGGGGTCGCCTACCTGATGCCACGGCCACCATGGCACGTCTTGGAAGCCGGTCTGGGGGCATACGCACTACGTGACCAAACCATCGAAGCATAGATCGTTCCGTTCGGAGAAGTAGTTGCTCAACATTGAGCGCCTCGCGTACTCTGGTGTTGCGCACTCGATCCCTACGAGTTATTCCAGCAACACCGCGAAGGAACCTCATGTCGGCAGCTTGTACCCGCCGGTACAATTCGGTCATTACCCAATTTTCATGACAATAGGTGAGAGTTGGAACATACACCGAGAAGTTCAGCCTTCCTTGCAACAGATGAACATTTTAAATAAATTTGATCGTCCATCGACTATTTGTACAGCTTGGTTGGACACGGTACCCATGACGAATTCTTCAGCAATTAGGTCATAACTTTGTCGATTTTTTACTCGATATAACAGCCATAAACGTTACAAAAATACTCCGCATTGACTTTGCACGAGTTCCTTCGCATTTTTATGAATTACTTTTCGATATTAAACCGGAAAAATACGCTTTGAAAACAATTGAAATGAACATCGTATTGACGCGATCAGCTATCATTCGCTGTGAGAACGCAATGCTACCAATTCACGAAATCGCGAAAATCTGACCCGTTGGCGGAAAACGGGTGACGGATTTGAATAC
Organism: Brachypalpus laphriformis; assembly: GCA_945910035.1. Taxonomy (NCBI): domain Eukaryota; kingdom Metazoa; phylum Arthropoda; class Insecta; order Diptera; family Syrphidae; genus Brachypalpus; species Brachypalpus laphriformis. The sequence goes on from OX246754.1 coordinate 93,420,095, forward strand.
GTGACGAAAACACTCTCGTCTTTTCGAATTCAAAAGTTGACCGATATTTGTAAACTTGTGCAATAATAAGTAGGTAGTGAAGCAGGAAGCTTATGTTCACCCTATCCCTATTCAGAACCCTCAGTTAATCTTCCCAAATCTGAATTCAGGGAAGATTTTCGAAATACGTTTCACAAGAAACATTGCAAACACTACAGATAAAAAATTTGCAAACTAAGTAGGTTCTCCATGTCGGTAATGGTATGTTTTCTCATGCACTCAATATGCGACACGATTTGTGGACCATTGCTAGTCAGAACAGGATTAGCTATAGACTTTACTTATTGTATAAAAAATTGATTAGCTTAGATGAAAGCATTATAGGATCTGGGGCCCTATTTTGTATTGCGTTTCTATAGCAAATGTATACCAACTCAATTTCCAAGTAACTCAAGTGACGTTTGATAGATGTTTTGACAATCTAACTTTCGGAAATATTTGATTTTGAGTTGGAAGCACGTACACCCAATCCGAGAACCATACAAAATACCAATTCATTTTAGAATCGGATTACATTTCCGAATGGCAATCCGAATCCGAAAGCAGTACAAAATAAGGCCCTTGTAGTTTTATGTTCATCAACTTAACGGTTTTCTAACCTATCATCAGTTACGGTAGGAACGTGATTATTTTACATATCAAATAAAATTGGACAATCCTTCTTAAATTAGTCATTTAAGTTGGGGCTACTGTTTTGCTGATAAAGAATTTTCATCCCACATCTCCAACAAACTCATCAACGAAATGTGCCTTAGAGAATTCAACTATTCATTGAATAACCAGTAGCTGACCTTAACCAAGATAATATTCACTGAAGTCGAAGTTCCTTCTAATAAGGTTAGTTTTAACTAGTTCATTCTTCGGCGAGTTAACGAATAAATACATAGCTTCATCAAACTTTATGAAGTTGTTTTAATTGGCGAATTACTGTGAAAAGCAAGTGCTTTTTTTGTACTGGTTTTGAGTTACTTAGTTATATCATTGCCTTCTTTTCTGTTTATATTTTACTAGGGTGACTGATTTCAAGTTGGTTGTATGCTATGAATAACAGGTCATTTTTCTACCCCGAGCAACTTTTTTATTAATTAGAAAATTTTTTTTTTTTTTTTTTTTTTTTTTTTTTTCCGAGGGTAGGTGAAAATCTTCAACAAGACACTATGAGGATCGACAGCGCGTGCTCATAGTAGTGTGGGATTCTTACCCACTAAAAAACCTCCCTTCAAAACAGACTTGTTTTTATTTTTACTACAACTAAGTATTCGACTTATCAAGTAGTTTTCGTTTCGCGAAATAATGACATTTTGCAGGTACCTTCCCATTAGAAGTTCCTGCCAGCTCCGCAGTTTAGACGCGGTTACTTATCGCGCTAGGTCTAAAGGTTTGGTTCTTTGTAGACGGCGCAGTAAATTTCTTTCTTCCAAAAGTTGGAGGACTGTAATATTTACGTGACTTTCTAGTCGACTTCTATGCTTTCTCGCGTAGGTTTGAATTTCGTCTTCGATTGTTTTAATGCCAAGGTCTCTGTGGATATCGCTATTTCTGATATACCATGGCGCATTTACAATACCTCTTAGCACTTTGTTTTCAAAAGTTTGTAAAATTTTAATATTACTTATTTTGGTACAACCCCAGAGTTGTATACCATATGTCCATACAGGCTTTAGCACTTGCTTATATAAAAGCAGTTTGTTATATATATTAAGCTTGGAATATTTTCCAAGTAACCAATACATTTCTCGATATTTGTTATCTAGTTCTTTGCGTTTTTTCTTAACGTGCGTTTTCCATTTCAGCTTTGTATCAAGTGTGATTCCAAGATACTTAGCCTCGTTTGCAAACGGGATTTGAACCGAGTTTGAAAAGATCGGCAAATTATTTATTTTTTTATAAGTAAAATTTACATGAACAGATTTGGTCTCGTTGAGTGCGATTCGCCAAATCTTTGTCCATTCATTTACTCTATTCAAAGCTTCTTGCAGTTTTTCTGTAGTATCTTCGACCGTTTTACCTACTGTCAAGATAGCAGTGTCGTCGGCAAATGTAGCTAGCTCAGTGCCTTCTACTTGCGGTATATCACGAGTGTATAATAGATATAAGACTGGACCAAGAACGCTTCCTTGCGGCACCCCAGCCATTATTTCCTTAAAATCTGAATATTCGTTTCCACATTTGACGCGGAATAGCCTATTCGTAAGGTAGTTCTTCAAAATATTATATAGGTGCTCTGGCAGAACTTGTCGTAATTTAAACTTTAAGCCTTCGTGCCAGACCTTGTCAAAGGCTTGAGAAACGTCAAGGAATACGCTTGAACAAATCTTTTTTTCTTCAAGTGATTTTTCGATTACATGTGTTATTCGATGTACTTGTTCAACTGTAGAATGCTTACTTCTAAATCCGAATTGATGATCAGGGATGAGATGCCCTTCTTCTATAACCGGCTGTATTCGCCTAACCAATATTCTCTCGAACACTTTGGATATAATTGGAAGAAGCGAAATCGGTCTATAAGAGGTTTTTTCATTCGGCGGTTTTCCAGGCTTAAGGACCATTATAACTTCGGCGACTTTCCATTGACTGGGAACATATTCTAGTCTAATCGCGGCGTTTATAATGAACAGAAGCTTAATTAGAGCTTTTCTTGGTAGTGCTTTAAGAACCTCTCCCGTAATTAGGTCGTATCCAGGAGCTTTCTTAGGTTTAAGTTCCTTTATTTCTTCCTTAAGTTCGGTAAGCGTTGCATTTCTTATTACGCTATTGTCTATATACGACGTATTTATATTTTCAATAAGAGCTTGTCCATCAAACGGTTTGAAATTTTCTTCCAGGTGGGCGGCGAAAACTTGCGCTTTCTCTTTATCATGCCTGGCCCATTCGTCTTGATTTTTCCTAATTGGCGCGGCTTGAATTTGAGGTTTTTTAATACCTTTTATAGCCTTCCAAAGCGAATAGTTAGAATCTTTTTCTGCCGTTAAGCTTTCTAGGTAAGTTTGTATTTCATTATTCTTAAGGTCTTTAATAGATCGTTTTAGTGAGTTGCACAAACGGTTAAGATGTGCTTTATGTTGCGGAGCCCGAGTTTGTTGCCATCTTTTACGCGCTTTTCTCTTCTCCTTAATCATCTCTTTTATTTCCTGCGGATAAATTTTAATGTAACTGGCCGGGGTTCTCTTTAGTTTGGGAGTATTCTTCCACGCGGCATCCTGTAAGATTTCGACGAAGCGATCTACTTCAACTTCAAGTTCATAGGGCGTTTTAAGTGATACGCTCAGCTCAATATTTGCTTCAATATCTTTTTTAAAGCCGTCCCAATTAGTTTTCGCGCCAGTTAATCTGGCCGGTCCTACTTTTTTAATCAAAGCTTCGCTTATCGTCATAATGATTGGAGAATGATCAGAGGAGAGATCAAAGCTTTCTTCAACTTTTATACAGTTGCTAGATATTCCTTTAACAACAAAGAAATCAATCAGATCTGGTATCTTATTTCTATCAGTTGGCCAATATGTTGGTTTACCCGTCGAGTAAAAATCACAACTGAATTGCATACCCGCATTATAAAGCTTTCTACCTTTCTGAGAGGCGTATCTTGAGCCCCAGAAGGGGTGTTTCGCGTTGAAGTCACCACCAATAATAAAATTTGGTTTAAGGAAGTTGAAGATGTTTGTGAAATCACTTTCTTCAAGTTTACATCGCAGTGGACAATATATAGACGAAATGTTGAAAGCAAAATGTCTATTTCTAACGCGTACCGTGCTTACTTGCATTGCTTCTAATTCAATTTTTATTTCCGCTGAGTGTTCGATATTTTCTTTTATAAACAAAGATGATCCGCCTCTGGCTCTTTCCGATGGGTGAAAGGCGTGATATCCGCTATATCCCCTTATCTTAATATTCGATTGCTTTTTCAGATGAGTTTCACAGACCAAGCATATATCAATATCTTTCTCTCGCATAAATATTTCTAACTCGTCGAGTCTTTGTATGAGCCCGTTAGCGTTCCAAGTAAGAATTTTAAGCGTTTCTTTCATATTCTGGTTGAAGTGCGCGTGTTATGAATGTTGTTTTCTAGTGCAACTAGTCTCTCGAAAATAAGTTTATTTGTTTTGCATTGCTCTTCAAGTTTCGCAAGAATTAGGGAAAAAACATTGGATACATGATCTTCTGAACTACCTCTATCACTATTTTTCAATGTCGCAACTTGAGAAGGAGTTTTTACATTAAAGTTTGGACGGTTTCTTGCTTTGATCTCCCGTGAGTTGTCGGTCGTGTACGTATCCTTAACTGTCTTCGCCGCTTGAGCATAAGACTGCACGCCAATATTCGGAGATTTTGCTTCTGTTACCTTATCTCTATTACTTTCGGATTTTTTATCATTAACCGATCTTAAGTTAATATTGACGGACTTTCTATCTTTCGCTGCTTTTTTCGTAGCTATTTTGGGTCTGTTCTTGATTGGTTTCATATTCGGACGCATCGAATTTTTTAGCGTATCGCGGCGTTTTTGAAGCTCTTTCGCCACTTCGCAACCTCGATAGTTCGCAGGATGTTTTCCTTTGCAATTTATACAAGTGGCTGGGGTTTGCTTGTTTAGGTGACACTCTTCCGAGAGATGTTTACCTGCGCATTTGACGCATCGCGGCTCTTTCTGGCAGTAAGTCTGCGTGTGATTGAAGCCTTGACAGCGCTTACACTGCGGGATCGATCTGGAGGTCTTACGCATGGGTTCGATTTTGACCACGATGTTTAGAATAGTCTTGATACCATATATAATATCTTTATTTTCGTCTTTATCAAAACTAAGCATGAATAGTGGAAGACCGCGCTTTACCAATTTTTCATGATCTCCCTCCGACTGTTGCTTTTCCTTCTTGATAATATTGACAGCATCAAGAATTTTAAAGCCTTTGTCTTGAAGGTCGTGCATTACATCTTCTTTAGTGCACGAGGGGTGGAGTCCCCTTGCTACAACACGCAGTGGTCTTTCTAACTTATTTTCATAAGTATACCACTGAATCTTTTCGGCATTCAATTTTTTAGATACTGATCGGTAACCGTCGGCATCATCGACATTGATTTTCCACGTATTGTTTCGCAGAGATGTCACCTTAAACTTCGAAGCCAGAGTTCCTTTAAGGAGGCAATGCAACTTATTATAGTCCGTAATTCCAACGACGTTTATCGTTGGCGGAGGACGTAATTTTGGTTGTTGTTGCTTTTCTTGCATCTCCTTGCGCTTTTCATCTTTTTGTGGCTCGACTTCCGGTGAGGAACCAGCTTTTCGTTTTTTGCTAGGTCGTTTCTTTTCGACCCAATTCGTTTCGCGTGTTAGCTCTTCTTCATCCGTCTGGTATTCGCGACTAGGTGAGCGATGTGAGCTAACTGTATTTTCTTTTTGTAGGTACGTGTTTTTTAGGGCATTATTTTCTTGCCTGAGTAAATCTACCTCTTTCTTGAGCTCACGATAGAGTAGCTCCATTTCGCTAAGCTTGGTACGGAGTACGTCGTTTTCCTCCTCAATGCTTTTAGATTTCGCTGAGTCCCGTTTTTCACGCGTTTGCGCTTCCGGCGGACTTCTTTTTCCGGAGACGTTCGATCTTGTTGGTGGAGATCGAGATACCCTTGTACTTTTTGAGAAGGGATTTATAAGGTGCAATAAATGGCTCTCCCCAGAATCCGTAGAGCCGACCTCCGAAGAGGGTGGATTTTCCAGTTTACCTGGACTGCCACCTGGGGTATTTAAATCTTTTGTTTTGTTCATTGCATGTCTTTTGTATACGCCATACTCGGTATACGGAGGGTGGATTTTAGTCGCCTCTTACGACAGGCATGCCTACCTCGGGTATATTCTAACCCCTACCCGAAGGGGTTAATTAGAAAATGTAATAATGGACAAATTAACTAATTCCGAGTTAGTTAACACACGTTATATCTGCATGTTAGCAGTTTTTATTAATAAGGGGACTAGTGCTTGCAGAATCAGTTTATTTGTATTTATTTGAAAACAAAAATCTTTATTGAGCTTGGGCGTAAGAAACTTAATACATCCAAAGGTAATATCTACACTAAAAACGTAGCCGGTTAGAGTTATAATAAGGAATTTAGTAACAAAGTTTGTCAGTAAATATTGCCAGCGAAACTTTAGAGTCAATAAAATTGCAACAAATCAATTTTTATGTCTTTTGTTCATTTACTTGCGCACACAGTACAATATATGTAGCTTTTACAGCACTGTGCTTTATACTAACACCTTAATGCATGGCATATTATATACCTATGCCATATATGATATCCAGCTAGGGGATTACAATCCTACGTCTTGGAGAGAGGCAATACAGAAACTGATGGTAAGGATCGACTTATCTACCCCGAAGAAAGGAAACCCTCTGAACTGCGCCAACTACAGAGGTATAAGTCTTCTTAACATTGCATATAAGATTTTGTTTGCCGTATTATGTGAACACCTAAAACCATCGTCAATAATCTGATAGGTCCTTATCAGTGCAGTTTCACACCAGAAAAGTCCACCATTGACCAAATATTCACATTACGACAGATCTTTGAAAAAAACCCTTGAATATAAAATCGATACGCATCATCTTTTCATCGATTTCAAAGTTGCCTATGATACAGTCGTAGGATGGACCTGGGGCTCAACCAACAAACCGCTCCAGCCAGCCCAGTTACGAGCCAGCTGACTCCAGTTGCCCAGTTTGTTGAGGTCCCTGTCCACTTGTTTGCACCACCTACCGGTCGTCCTCTGCTACGTCGTCCATCCGGGGTGGATTCGAAGACTTCTTGGCTGGAACGTTGGGCCTCATCCGCTCTACATGATCCAGCCATCTTAGTCGCTGTATGTGAACTCTTCTAGCTAGGGCGATGTTCTTGTATAGGCCGTATAGTTCGAGCGAAATGCTGAATGCGCACTGTGCAGTCTACGCGTTGTAGAAGACGTCTTCCTCACCGGAGTATGCCCAATATTAAAGGCGATAAGACGACCTCATTGGTAGAAACATATGCTATCGGAAACTGAAGTCAGGGCAATACTAAACGGTCAAAGTTGGAAGTTCTGTTTAGCTACTTATGAAGTCTGCTTTAAAATACCGGGAACAAACATTACACAATTTAGAGAAAATAGCTAAAATGAGTCTACATCCAAAAATTAGCTCTTTTGAATTCTATTGTATTTATTTCAAAATTTTATAAAACTCTCTTTTCCGCCTCACAGCAAACGCCAATGCCTAATTTGTGATTATATAATTATGAAACAATTTTCTGTTCAATAAATTCATTTCTTCTGCTACCACTTCTACTACTACTGCTACTACTATACACATGACAAGGTAAATCTAATTACTTTCTTCTAATTACTTAAAAATTTAAATTGCTGAATCTGAGGATGTATGTATCATATTTTAGCCAAGTCACTATCAGATTTACTATCTATTCTTAGCTTTAATTTGCTAAAAATATTGGCAGCAACCAAAAACGGCCAGTGAATTTATTTGTGCGTACATATCACAAGAGGGCAATACCACAAGTCGCAGAGCATACATAATTCTTTTATATATGTAGATACTAGCAACCCGGCCCGTCTTCGTCCGGGTACAATTTCATTTTTACAGCGATACATAAATAAATAAAATGGGAAAATTTTATAATACATACATATATGATCATTGATCAGTTTTGATCATTTATTTTCACTTGATTCAATAATACCGTTAATACACAGCTCCCAAAAAGAGAGCACACACTGGAATTCCAAAAAAAGATCATGTTACTGGTGCTGCACGCGTATAGCCACACACACGAGCACTATGGCAATGTGAGCCAATACTGCATGACTGGCTGTGTTCCTAACTAATGGAAAATTGTTGGCGATGATTTCATGAATTGTTTTGAGCATAGCTCAGTTTAAAGGATGGCTTATAGCTCAAACGAATCCTGGATAAATTTACTAAAAACCATTTCTTTTGTTTTGACATCCAATAAGCCATTGTTGAGTTAGGGCTGTGTATTCACATTTTAATGGCAGACAATTTAATTTCAACCCCTTTTCTGCTACTTAGAACTAAAATGCTCATAAGTGATCGATTTTTAATATATAATACATAAATCTTTTCCGAAGAATGCACATCATAACAGTGAAAGTCGCATCCAAATCTGATCAGTGGTTCTCGAGATTAGCGCAGTCAAACAGACAGACTCCTTTTATATTAAGTAGTGATGATGATGATGATGGCGCAAATATTTCAATTATGTCAATTTTTACAAGTGGTTAACTTTTCTTCATAGCAAACGTGACATCTTGTTCTGCCTATTATTTGTAGTGGAATGATTCTTGAGCGTTTTGGTAAATTTGACCAAAATGATGCAAAAATATCCTCTACAGATTGTGCTGGCGAACTCTCGCCTGAAATAGTTGCAAGCAAAGATGCTGATGATGTCGATCTTAATTAACCATTTCTAGCTGGCGTATATGGTTTTGCAAGTGAAAATCCAAGTTCACGCAGAAAATTCCTTTGTATTGTTTTCCAATTCGGATTCACTTCTTTGAAAATAATTAATAAAATCAAAGCAGAACTATCTAGCGTATTAGCAAATCCTGCCATGGGGCATTTTTTTGGTTTTCTTTGACAATTATAGTAAAAAAGCATTTGTCAACTGTATCTACACCGCCGAGGTACACCGAATGAAAACGAAAATCATTGCAGGGCTTGCAATTGGAAGAGGCAGTGTATTTGAACAAACTTCTTGTTGTATTCTTCTTCTTCCTTTTATCAGCGAGGCTATGATCCGAAAACAAGGGATCACAGCCCTCCCACTTCACCGCATTTCTACTGATCCGCCTGTGGGGTTCGTTGTATTGTAATACTCTATAGGTAATTTATGGTAATTATTTTTTTCATTGGATCCAATTGCAATAGAGTTAGTTCTAGTTAGTTATAGTTAGTTTTTAATAGATTTTATTCATTCAGTCCATTTATATTACATAAAGAAAAATACCAAATCTATCTTCTACCGAGTGGAGCTACAACCATGATGGCAACCTTTGCTGACGATACTATTCTGCTGATATCCGATGAAAACCTGAACACTGTAACTACTCGAGCACAACGACTTCTGGATAAGACAATGCAATGGTTTGACGAATGGAGCATACAAATTAACGAAGACAAAACCCAACAAGTAATATTTACCACTAAATCAAACTACTCTCCAATCCCAATAAAAATAAAAGACAAAACTATTCCAATCGGCAATGTGGCCAAATATCTTGGTATGCACTTGGACAACAAACTTAACTGGAAATACCACATACAAAAAAAAAGGGACCAAATTAAACTAAAATATAATCAACTGTACTGGCTCCTTCGTAAAAATTCTAAACTTTCGACAACCAATAAATTACTACTATATAAATCCATTATCAAACCTATCTGGACATACGGGATACAACTCTGGGGAACGTCAAAGAAAACAAACATCGCCATAATCCAAACCATAATCAATGCGGACTGGTACATACCTAACATCGACATCCATCGCGACCTAAAAATACCAACAGTGGAAGAAGAGATAATAAACATAAGCAGAAGACATCACATAAAAATAGTAGTTCACCCTAACATCGAAGTCAATTCACTACCAATGAAGGAATTCTTCGGAAGACGACGACTAAAGAGAAATAGACCCAGTGACTTGATAAGGTCAACATACTAAAACATCCTAAATATAAAAAAATTCAATTTCTATTATAACTAACATACTTTACTCGTTCAATAATTGTTACAACTGTTTAATTTTTTTGTTTTTTTTTTTTTTTTTTTTTTCCGAGGGTAGGTGAAAATCTTCAAGAAGACACTATGAGGATCGACAGCGCGTGCTCATAGTAGTGTGGGATTCTTACCCACTAAAAAAACCTCCCTTCAAAACAGACTTGTTTTCATTTTTACTACAACTAAGTATTCGACTTATCAAGTAGTTTTCGTTTCACGAAATAAGGACGTTTTGCAGGTACCTTCCCATTAGAAGTTCCTGCTAGCTCCGCAGTTTAGACGCGGTTACTTATCGCGCTAAGTCTAAAGGTTGGAGGACTGTTAACTGTTTAATTGTTTTTGTTTTTTTTTGTTTAATTGTTAAACTGTTAATAAGTTTAAATTCCTAGAAAAGGGCTAAGAACATTGGTCACTTAGTCCAAATTATATCCCAAAATTCAAATTGTACAAACAAGTATTAGATGTCTTTTTCTAAGACAGATGTATTTACTGTATTGGGAAAAAAAAAAAAAAAAAAAAAAAATCTATCTTAAGTGACATGGATTAGATCCGTCCGCCAACAACTACCTATCAGCATTTCTTATTAAAACATTCACCCTTATTCTGAGTGGCGTTTTACTTGCACGACGTTTATCGTTATTTGAGGCATTTCGTTTTATAAGAGTTATTCCATAACTTCGACGACAGGGTAAAACGTTGTTGGTAAGTAGTTTGCATTCCACATGCTATGCCATCGACCGTACCACGCTGAGAATATCGGTTCTTGTGCGATCACCGAAATCAAGCAGCATTGGGTAGTACTTAAATGGCGGACCGCTTTGGAACACCGCGTGTTGTTGGCATTAGCCAACTCATAAACTCCACCAAAGTCACTCGTAATGGTAAATTCAAATTGGCGTGTTTTAAATGGTTGTAAACGCCACTCGGAATAAGGGTGATTATTACTATAATACCTGTAATGCTCGCCAAAAATAAATATTTTAAAAAGCTTCCTCCATAGTTCTATACATATTATATGCTAGAGCTGTTTGACAATATGAAACAAGATGTTTCTTGAATTGTTAAGATGTAACGCCCAAAGCAGGATCTCAAAATGTCACGGAAAATTGCACACTTTCACAAGAAGTGTATGACGTCTTCCATTTGTGAAAATTTACACATTGAACACAAAACAGGAAGATCTACTCTATGTGGAAGTTTAATGGTATTAACTCGCCACTTGCGCGGAAAATTATTGGGATGAATCTTACTCTGTTCGAATTTTTGAAGTAGTTCATAGAGGCTAGATTAAGATGAAATGCCTTATACGACTCTCTACGTGTTGTTTTGGTGAATAAATGTATCTACATGCGATTGGAAGTCGTAAGGCCATCCTTTCCAACAACTCTGCGAATTCCAGGCCAATTTCAAGTTATATTCATAACGCTTAGCCAAATTAAGCATGTCCTTGTACCACAAACTTCGCGAATTTACAGCGCATCTAGCGACCTCCTTGGCAATCGTACCTCTCCCATCTGGAAAATGTTAAGAATGTAGCTGATGCTTAGTTTAAGTCTAAGAATAGCTTGGCAAGCCCTGTATCAATCATTAGCATATAGTTACGAGTAGGCGCAGTCAGGGCCAATCGTAAAGTTGCCCGTAAATAAAACCTCTGTAGCTTCTCGCAATACATATGACCCCAAGTTTGTTCTCCGTAAAACAGTATCGACTTTAATAATCCTTCGAATACTCGATATTTTAAGGAGTGATGTATATCATGGTTACGTGGAGCTAATTGCACTTTTCATCTCCGAAAGCATATTTCAATAGAGTTATGCATTGTACTTTGCAATACAGTACATTTGTTTTTTCTTGTATGGAATAAGTGCTGTTCTTTCGGTAATTGCAAATGTTGATTGATACGACGCGACGGAGTTTTTTCTTACATTCAAGAAGCTTTGGTGGAATGCTTCTTTTCCTTTGCCTCATAGTGCCAAACATTTCAATGTCTTTTGACAACAATTTTTGACCAACATCATATGAAGGAAAGTTGTAATCTTTCAAACCATCAACAAGATCCAAATCAACACGTTCTTACTTACTTACTTAGGTGGCGCTACAGTTCGGGGTGAACCTGGGCCTCAACCAACAAGCCTCTCCATTTAGCTCGGTCTTTAGCTAATTGCCTCCAGTTGCGCACTCCAAGTTGGTCGAGGTCCCCTTGAACTTGTGCGCGCCACCTACGGCGATAATTCCCTCTACTGCGTCGTCCCTCGGGGTTAGATTCGAAGACTCTGCGGGCCGGAGCGTTGGTGTCCATTCGCTCTACATGTCCTAGCCATCTCAGACGTCCAATACGCAGTTTTTTGACTAGGTCGATGTCGCTGTACAGCTCGTATAGTTCGTGATTGAATCTTCTCCTCCAAAACCCGTCAACGCAAACGGGACCGAAAATCTTACGAAGAATTTTTCTCTCGAAGCGACCAAGGATATCTTCATCCTCTTTTAATAAAGTCCATGTTTCAGCGCCGTAAAGCAGGACTGGGATGATCAAGGTCTTATATAGAGTCTCCTTAGTTGTTCGAGAGAGGGCTTTACTGTTGAATTGCCTTATAAGCCCAAAAAAACAGCGATTGGCAAGAGTTATTCTTCGATTGATTTCTGCGCTGATTTTGTTTGCTGAATTTATAGCAGAGCCAAGGTAGACAAAGTCCCCTACTACCTCGAAGTTATAGCTGCCCACTGTGACGTTTTGTCCAATTCGTCGATGTTGGTTTTCCCTTCTAGTTGACAGCATATACTTGGTTTTGCCCTCGTTTATCGCCAAACCCATTTTGGCCGCTTCCGCCTCAATGCTTGCAAAAGCACCGGTGACAGCCCGCTGAGATCTTCCGATAATGTCTATATCGTCGGCGTATGCAAGCAGTTGTACAGACTTGTAATAGATTGTGCCTCCGGTGTTGGCTTGTGAGTTCCGCACAATCCGTTCAAGTACAATATTGAAGAAGTCACATGACAGCGCGTCACCTTGTCTAAAGCCTTTTTTGACATCAAAGGTCTCGGTGAGGTCATTACCGACCTCACTGGAGCAGCGAGCGTTCTCCATCGTCAGCCTGCACAGGCGGACAAGTTTGGCAGGGATGTCAAAACTAGACATGGCTCTATAAAGCTCTTCTCTATAGATGCTGTCATAGGCGGCCTTGAAATCGATAAAGAGGTGGTGAGTATCGATTTGGAATTCTTGGGTTTTCTCCAGGATCTGCCGAAGTGTGAAGATTTGATCGATGGTGGACTTTCCTGGCCTGAAACCGCACTGATAGGGTCCAATCAGGCTGTTGCTAAAAGGTTTCAGGCGTTCACACAATATCGCAGAAAAGATCTTGTACGCGATGTTGAGGAGACTGATGCCTCTATAATTGGCGCAGTTGAGGGGGTCTCCTTTCTTGTGGATCGGGCAAACGATGCTGAGATTCCATTCATCAGGCATACACTCCTCTGACCATATATTAGAAATGAGTTGGTGTATGCACTCTACCAATTCATCCCCAGCTGCCTTGAAAAGTTCGGCCGGTAAGCCGTCAGGTCCAGCAGCCTTGTTGGATTTTAGCTTGGATATTGCTATCCTCACTTCGTTTTGGTCAGGTGGACGGAAATTTTGACTATCATCGTCCATGTTGAATGGTTCATTCTGCCTGACAGCGGGATGTTGGTCTTCGTCGCCGTTATACAGTCTGCAGAAGTAGTTTTTCCATATTCTCAGCACCGACTGTGATTCTACTACGAGGTTTCCATTATCATCTCTACAGGTTTCTGTACGGGTATTACTTCTCTGACACGTTCTTTTTACCTTTTGGTAAAACTTCCGTACATTGTTCCTGGAGTATAGACTCTCGATATTCTCAAACGCGCGCTTCTCATGCTCTTTCTTTTTCTTTTGGAGAAGCCGATGTTCTTCCCGTCTCTTTTGCTCGTAGAGCTCACGAGCAGCTCTCGTCTTCCTTTGCAGCGCCGCTTTGTATGCCTCTTGTTTTGCTGCATGCACTCGCCGGCATTCTTCGTCAAACCAGGGGTTTCGCGGTGGTGGGCGAGCGAGACCCAGCACATCAGTCGCGGCGTTTCTGATGGCATGTTGGCAGCATTGCCACTGGTCTTCGGCACTTGATGCTGGCGGTATAGGGGTGATTGAGAGATTTCGGGATACGCGTTCAGCGAAGAGTCTGGCGGTCTCTTGCGATTGTAGCTTTTCGACGTTAAATTTTCTCACAGTAATTCTTCTTTGTTGCTCAGATTGGGATATCCGCATTCGTACCTTGGCTACAACAAGGTAATGATCCGAGTCTATGTTGGCCGCTCGGAAGGTCCGGACATCCAGAATACTGGAGGCATGCCTTGCGTCGATCGCAATATGATCAATTTGGTTGATCGTGACATGATCATTGGACCGCCATGTCTGCTTATGAATATCGAGATGAGGAAACCATGTGCTTGCTATGGTGACATTTCGCTCCAGGCATATCAACACGTTCACCTTGTCCTTTTTCAAACGAACTGGCATCAATTGCTTTTCCAAATATGGTTGAATTTTCCAAACATAACTTGTATAAGAACATGCCAACAACCAGAATTTTAATCCGTGTTTGGTTTTTTGATGAAATTTATATCGTCCACGAAAACCCAATAATAGCTCGTCAACTATGCTACATTCATGTATTATAGATTATAGTAATCTGTCAATAAATTAGATCATTTACCGAATATTTCTCGAATTAGTGCAAATTTATTTAAAGATCTTTGCTGTCTTCTACTTATGACATCATCAAAACGAGTAACTTGGCTTATGTATCCAAACGTTTTCTAAGCACTGCGCGGCCTCTTTCACCATCGAATAAATCGATTGTAGTTTCGTTTTTCGATCTAAAAACAAGTATGTGTGTTAAAAATCATTTGAAATGAAATAGAAAGCAATAACGAATTACTAATAAAGGTCAGCTAAAATCTTCACCATAAGATATCTTGGTCTTGGAGAAGAAAATCATTAAATTGTAAATGATAGGCGAAAGAAGATGATAGTGATTTTTTTGCTTAAAAAATAATGCTCTACTATAGCCCAAAGTAGCGATCCGACCTTACGAAACATCCTATATATATTTGATTGGCAACGTAAAGCATTTGATTGACACATACTACCAGTTATGATTCAGACTAAGGAGAAAGTTGCATTTTGGCTGTGTTAATAGTATATTCTTACAATTAATTTCGCAATTACAGATCATCGTTGAATAATAACACTGGGTAACACTGGGTGCAAGTAAGTACATGCTGTCAACATAAAGGGAAAGTCAACACCGACGAATTGGACAGAACGTCACAGCGGGAAACTACAATTTCGAGGTAGTAAGGGACTTTGCCTACCTTTGGCTCTGCTATTCATTTTGAAAACGACATTAGCACAGAAATCAAGCGAAGAATAACTCTTGTCAATCGTTGTTTTTGAAAGGGAAAATCGTAAGATATTCGGTCCCGTTTGCGTTGACGGGTTTTGGAGGAGAAGATTCAGTGACGAACTACACGAGCTGTATAGCGACATCGACCCAGTCAATAAACTGCGTATTGGATGTTTGAGATGGCTAGGACATGTAGAGCGAATAGACACCAACGCTCCGGCTCGCAGAGTTTTCGAATTTAACCCAGAGGAACAACGCAGTACAAAGCCTCCTCGTCGTAGGTGGCGCGTACAAGTTCAAGGGAACTCGACCAACTTGGTGTGTGCAACTGGGGCAATTAGCTAAAGACCGAGCTAAATGTAGAGGCTTGTTGGTTGAGGTCCAGGTTGACCCCGAACTGTAGCGCCATCTAAGTAAGTTAGTTCGAGTACGGAGAAATTTCGTAGTTTTTCGTAAAAGAAAAAGCTTACGAGAGTAAGAAATTTCTCCATGCTGCGAATTTTAGCCCAAGAATTTTTTTTCTGCAAATTTATGAACTCTGTCAGATTACTGTATATGTAATTTTTTTGGCAGCCTGTTCCTTCTCTTTCTTTCGTTTGACGTTTAAGAAGTGGGTAACTATTGTTGTTCAACGCGTTCGTTTACTTTTTCGTAATTTTAACTATCTCTGAGAGAATTTTACCCCCACTCTTTGAAATTTGACAAACTATAAAGAGTACGTGAACATACATACATATACACACTTTGGCAAGTTCAGTCATGGGGCGATATAAAGTTGAACAACGCGTAAAAGTGCTTGAACCATTTTCTGAATATTATCATTCTGTAAGAATGCCAAAAGTCTACTGAGACAGCAATAAACCGTTTGGTGCAGACATTTTGAGAGTCTAGAATCTAGATCGGTGAAAACACATGATGCGCGTTTTAATATGTTCCATGACTTTTCGGCATAGTCCGGACCGTACTTTGTTAGTAACGCGTATAATTTCGTCCTTTAGCTCTGGAATCATTTTGGACTCATTACCATAGCCCTTACTTTTCATGTAGCTTCAGAGAAAGAAGTCCGATGGTGTTAATGCCTAAAACACAATATCGTCACGACCTCGGCTTCACCTAACGTCTGTGAGTTGAAACATAGGAAATCAATGTATCCTATTACAATGTCGCTTCCACCTCGACCTCATGTTTTTCGTTCGTAAAGGAAAACGTAATGCTACGTAACGACACTCTAACCCGAGGCAGAAGTTGAGATAAGCTGAACTTTTGCTTGCTTTGACAGCTAACAGCTGTGGAACAAAGGAAAAACATGTAAACAAACTTTGAACGCGCTCTCGAAGTGGATAGGACGTAAGGGAAGCAAAGCCGAGGTCGGTGCGATATTGTGTTTTAGGCATAAATCGGAAGATCTCGGCGGCTATTTGACCTCGTTTTTTCGTTAGATAAGGCGTCCTGGGAATTTCGTTCACAAAAGGGCCATTGTTTTACACGCTGCGTGACATGTGGCACCAAAATAATGCAATGCGCGAAATGCACTTCTTGCAGAAGGACGCTTCGATAATTTTTACGCGTTGTTCAAATGTATAGTTTAAAGATGATGTAAAGTCTATTATAAATGATGTTACTTAATTAATAATAAATACTAAAAATACTAAATACGGCTGTATGACTAAATTTTCCAAGGTATGTACATAGATGACAGTTGTCTCAATAAAAACAAAAAACAACAAAAAAAAAAAACATAAGAATCTCTAAAATAATCGCTGTCAAAGATCTGCGTTACCATTGAATTACCTTATATAAGGCTTCAAAAGAACTCCAGGAGTGGCGGCCAGATAATTGGAGTGAATTATTTTGTTGCTTGTGCCATCCGCTTTATGATTCACAGTATTTTTCAACCTGATGTTAATCACATTAATCATCAATCAGTACGAACAATTTTTCCAACCATTGTTGACATTAACTTTCGCAATTGATCAGACTGACTTTATTTATTTCACGAGAAATAAATAAATATTTCTTGGCAACAGGATTTCAACCGTAAACCATTAGCGTGATAATCGATGACGTCACCAGTACACCATTGCTACCCCTAGACTTTTGAGCGCTATTCTACCTTATAACCCACGGGTATACTACTACAAATATAGAGAATGTTACAAGCAGGTATGTTAGTACCATTCTAATTCTGTCATCCTAGTGAATAAGTGTTTAAGTCGATTTTTGCTCAAGATGAGTTAAATGGTCTAAGAGAAACAGGGAGGGGTGTTCTTCGTAATGTATATAATATACCCATTACTCGATTTTACACAACTGTTCAAACTTTAAAAGTCATGCCCTTAAAAGTAAGGGAATTTGACTTAACAACTTATTCACTGGAATGACAGAATTATTTCAATCGTGCCTATGCAACCAAATAACATTTGTCTTACTTTCCTATCACTTTAGTCGAACAGTTTGACAAATCATTCTGATAGTGCGCGTTGTCTCATCGCCATCTTCCGCATTTTTATATACCTATAGATACATAAAAAATAAAAGATGCAAAATCCACTAACACAAATTTATCTGGAATTAAATTTGAATAGCTCTGAACAGAAACTCTTTGGCAAATTAAGTACTTCTTTTGTAGACTAAAGGTGCTGCTATAAGGTTAATTGGAACTCTCATTAGTCATTCGGTTATTGGAACTAGAAACTTGTTTTTTGTTCATCGTTTCTAACAGTTTTTTTTATGAATTTTAATTTGAAGCTTTTACCTACAACTCAGAAGTTAGCATTGAGTTTGAATTTATGCCACAACGTTCTTCGTTCAGTTACATACATTGAAAGAATTTGTTGTTGCTTGTTCGTTTTATCCTGCTTTATCAGTATATGTATGTGGCTATGCATCTGTGGTGCGCTCTTGGTTCTCGTTTCGCCCATTGAAATATGCACGCACATGCATACATATGTATCTACGTAATCTATTCTATATCTATTGACGTAAGCAAGGCCACCATTAAAATTATTGAAAATTTTTGTTCGACCTATTGTACTTAAAATTGCACTTCAGATTCAAATGAATAAATACAAATAAATTATCGTTAATTAATAAAATATATGTATAAACATATGTGCGCACAGTGCCTCACGGTCTAACCGGATACAACATATAATGCATTTTTACTGCATGTTTGTGATAAAAAAAATGATACGGCTATACCAAGAGGTCATCAATTGAAATATAATTTCACATGGTTTCATAATTTATTACAGAAAATTCAAAAATTTTATTTAGTACAATAAAAATATGAACATAAAATCAAAATTCTACCTCACTTAATAACTTGTGGCAAATCCCCGTATTGGCTGCTTCCAGTATTCTTGGCATAGAATTCTAAAATTTTTAACAAATCTATTGCGATATGAAGTTCAAGGCTTCTTGATACACTTCTTCTCGATGGGATTCAATTATGTTGGTCGGGGGATTGTACTGGTGTATCTAATGCCTGTGGACAATTAAATATTAACTCGGACCTAACAATTTGTGTTCGGGAGCATTATTCTGGTATAATGTAAAATGGTTCAGAATTCCCAATTTTTCACAAAATGGTTTCAGAGTTTGCTTTAGAATATTAACATATTTAAATGTATCCATTATATCACAGAGGGGAACAAACACTTTTTTTTCTGTGGCCATAGTTTTCGTAGTGGATTCAGATTCAATAAGTGCTCTGAGTATATTTATTTTATTTGAATTGACTCTCTTTTTTATTATTTTTAAACGGTAAAATTAACAGTTCGTTCATTATTTTTCTCATATTGAGTGTTATTATTGCAAAAAAAAGGATGAGTTCTTCACGGAGTTTTAGTATTAATTACCCCGACCATTTCTGTTACATGTGTGGTAAATTTTGTCAACAAAAACAACGAAGATATATAAATGATTTTATAAAAGGAGCCTGCCAAGAATATTTAAAAAAAAAAAAAAATGGGACAACAGGACAAATATTGGGTGTCACACAAAGTTTATAAAACTTGCGTGGAGTCATTTCGTTATTGGAGCCAAGAAGGACAGAACGGCCTTCCATTTGGAGTGCCGATGACATGGAACGAGCCAAAGAACCACTTACATTATTGCTACTTTTGTGCCGTGAAAGGAAAGAAGCATGAACCGATACAAAAAGCGCTCATGGTCTTATCCAAACATAACATCGGCTAAGGCACCAATGCTGCATAGTGAAGACTTGCCTATACCGATATTTTCTGCCTTGTCGAACGTGGACAGTGATGATATTTAAATGTTAGATACGCCAGCAGAAGTGAATTTGAAGGATGCAGTCCTACACTTAAGGGTTTTCATTTTATCGAAAAAATCAGTCGAGCTTCTTGCGTCAAGACTTAAGGAAAAACACTGTCTTCAGCGTGACGTGTAAATAACATCGTACCGGACTAGAGAGCGAGATATTCTTCCATATTTTACAAAGAACAATGATATCGTAGATTGTGTGGATATTCCTGGGTTTTTATATTTAATGAGCCTTTCAGTATATCGGCCTGAAGATTGGTGACTCTTCATAGATAGCTCAAAAAGAAGTTTGAAATGTGTGTTGCTGCATAATGGAAACAAATTACATTCGATTCCGATAGGACAATAGGCGTCTTTGATAGACCACAAATCTGTAGTCTTTTAGACAACAATGATTTTACAAGTCACATGATGGACAAGCTTCGTATCAGCTGGCAAAAACTTTTTAAGGAACTTCAAAGCTGCAAATTATTTGGAAATAGTCGCCAAATTGCTTGTGAATTTTCGAAAACTGGCAGCCAATATGAGTTTCAAATTACATTATTTGTATAGCCATTTGGATAGATTTCCAGATAACCTGGGTGATTACAGTGAAGAACAGGGGGAACGGTTCCACCAGGATGTAAAGGCAATGGAAGAAAGATATCAAGGCCGGTAGGATCCCCATATGATGGCAGACTACTGTTGGACCTTACCGAGGGACTGCCCTGGTAAAAAATACAACAGAAATTCATATACAAAACGCTCTTCCTAACTTATTTCTAATCAATATTATAATATGTATCATTTAAAACACGTTTCCATTTAAAAATAAAAGTTTTTGAACATATTCATAATTTTTATATAATTTTTTACCCATTTTCAATAGATTGTCTGTATCATAAAAAGTAGAGTCAATTCAGCAAGTCAGTTATTATTTTCGTAATAAGTAGACCTGAATTACCTGAGATTAACTCTGAAACCCCACGCCGCAGAATCTTTGTTCCTTTGTGTTATCAATAAAATGTAAATTTCTAGACTCTGTAGGGGAACCGCAGCTCCAAACCATAACTAAGCATCCTTTAAGCTTTAAGGTAGTCTTGGTATTTTTCGACAGAAAAACTTTGTTATTAGGTCGCGAAACCAATCCTCGACCATTCGATCCCTGCATATTCAATTTACTTTCATCTGTGTAAAGGATATTTATTATAAACTAACAGATACCCACGACTTTGTCTGCGAGATCCACAATAATACTAACTTTATATGAGGCGGTTAAAGTCATAGTGGTGTATGTCATATTTAGCTAACGTTAAGAGCTTGAGATTTGCACCGAGCTTTTCCTTTTATCTACCAAACTTGTACTACCATCTGTTGACGGGGTAATCAAATTTTAACTTACCTCACATTTTCATGCAGGAGTTTGGCGTGCGTAGTATCATTTCTGGACTTACACCAACATTTTTGAGAAATGACTCACTTCACTATGACTTTAACCGCCACATCTGTATGTATTTAGCTAAAAGAAGGAATACATCAAACGCCATCGTTATCGCCTGCGTCAAAATACACATGTAGCTATAAATTTGGGCCTCATGTGTAGGCAAGAAAATAAATCATTTGCTTACGTAGGTGGCGCTACAGTTCAGAGTGAACCTGAGCCTCAACCAACAGAAAGTACATTGATCTCTCGATAATTCGAACCTGTATGATTCGAAAACCTCTATAAATAGAACACTGCTTAAGCCCCATGAGAAAACCTCTATTAATCGAATGAAACCTATGCAATTCGTTCTCTTCGTTAATTTGACCTTATTCTTGTGCAACAGAACCTGAAAACCTCTCGAATCCGAACTTGAAGGATGATTCGAAGTTAAGTTTATTTGCTTCTACTCAACTGTGCGTTGAAGCGCGTATGTAACGAAAACTTGTGCCCCGTGTATTAATAGAATGAAAATGTGTGCCGATGGTTTATAGTAGAGCTTACAATTTCTACATTCTAAACGAATTTTTAGAGAGGATAGATGTCGAGGATGACGTTTTTTCAGCTTTAATCACGATCGAAAACAGACTGGACCGAGCTCGTTTACAGTCACTTAGTCCGGAGAAAAATACAGATTTTCCAATTTGTATAAAAAAAAAATTATAGTTTCATTACCATGGGGAATATAACATAATGTAATCATACAGTACAAATAAAATTAAGTTTTGTAAAAATCTTTTTTTTTTCTCTGAAACCTCCATAATTCAAAAACTTCTGGGATTCGAGGTCCTTTCCTGGTCCGATAAAGTTCGAATTATCGAGAAAACCAGGTGTTTATTTATTTAATACAAATACAAATACAAATATTTGGCTCAACAGCTCTCTTTTAAAGTGCCAGGGCCTAGCTTCTCGCAACCACTCATGTTGTGTGCGTTATATTTTTCACACAAATGGAAGGGACCTACAGTATAATGCCGAGTCCGAACGGCAATTTGGGAAGCTTTTTCATGACAACAATACTCTCGGATGTTTGCCAGACGCTCGCGAGAGGTGGGACCGTGGAAAAACTTTTTGGTACGAACTTGGAACCTCATGCGTAGTAATCCGACACACTAACCACTTACACCACGGCGCGTATTTAATACTGCGTCTAAAAGTACAAAAAAAATCAGTACTTCTCAAACTTTTCAAATGAATAGTTTTATAATGCTTGATTTTGCCTGTTTTTTTTTATCTCTGTGTTTATTTCTTTTAATATCTTAAACGCCTTGAGGAATATAGTGATAATTCTAATTGGAGATAAGGACCAAGCTTCTAAGAAATAGAGCACGAAAGTTTTGTTAAAATCTGTAAAGGAGTTTCTGCGTAATACCTGCCCGAAGACGACCCTAGTTATCATTTTATTATATGTATAGATAGACAGATAGAAATAGAAAAAAAAAATATTTGGCGCAACAGCTCTTTAAAGTGCCAGGGCCTAGCTTCTCCCAACCACTCATGTTGTGTGCGTTATATTTTTCACACGAATGGAAGGGACCTACAGTTTAATGCCGACTCCGAAGGGCGATTTGAGAAGGTTTTTCGTGACAACAATACTCTCGGATGTTTGTCAGACGCTCGCGAGAGGTGAGACCGTGAAAAAACCTTTTGCTGTTTTCTGAGATTCGAACTTGGAACCTCATGCGTAGTGATCCGACACACTAACCACTTACGCCACGGCGCCCACGACAGATAGAAATACCAATCATATTTTCGCTCTTGTGTGTGATTTTAATTTGACTCCAGAACTGAAAAGTCTTACTTATATGCGCTTTAGCAAATCGTAGCCTTTCTTTTCTATTTTTTGAGAAATGGACTTATGGTTTCTACTTTATAGCTGGCCTATTTAATTCAGAGCTTCTTATTAGTGCTTCAAACCGTATCCGAATCTTCAAATTATCCGGATATCCGAACACATAAGTATGAGACAGTTTAGATCCGTGTGGATTCGGATAGTGTCGGATAGTTTCAGATCTTCGGATAGTGTCGGATCTTCGGATAGCGTCAGATACTGGGATCCAGTTACAGATTGTCTACTGCTGTCATTTTCGCCAAAGCTTAACTGATTTCTTCATACTTACATAAATGCTTCATCGTCAACTCCTGCCTTGCTCTTTGTCGTGCTTTTTTTGTATATGCTTATATTTAGATGAGATTCTTGTTTAAAGGAGACGTCGATTTCCCATTCTTAAACACAGCACTTCATATTTTGCATGTCGGTCTATCCTCTGTTTCTTCAAAATATTCCCATACCCAACCGGTTTTACGCATTTTTTTTATATTAATTTCATTCACTTGTAAAAAATATGAATAACACTTGTCACTTTCTCACAAAACGTTTCAATAACATTGATAACTCAATCATTGAGCGGCTGTCTTTTATACCTCATCGCCTTTTTCACAATTCCATTGATAGAGCCAGGCGAGAAACCCTCATGTCTCGTTCTCGCTATCCGAAACTATCCGAAAAAATCCGATATTGGATCCTGGATCCGAGTATCCAACACTATCGGATTATCCGAAATATCCGGATACTTTGAAGCACTACTTCTTATGCTTCTATGATTTTTTTTCTGTAGAAACGGACCCTCCTCTTTTTGTTTTCCTCCTCAATCTGTACCTTATCAGCAGAGGTAAAGGGATTTTTCTCGACAATCCTCTCAGACTGATAGAAATAAGATACCAGATCTGATCGACTTCTTTATTGTTAAAGGAATATCTGGCAACTGTATAAAAGTTGAAGAAAGCTTTGATCTCTCCTCTGATCATTCTCCAATCATTATGACGATAAGCGAAGCTCTGGTTAAAAAAGCAGGACCGGCCAGATTAACCAGCGCGAAAGCTAATTGGGATAGCTTCAAAAAAGATATTGAAACAAATATTGAGCTGAGCGTATCACTTAAAACGCCCTATGAACATAAAGTTGAAGTTAATCGCTTCGTCGAAATCCTACAGAATGCCGCGTGGAAGAATACTCCCAAACCTAAGAAAACGCCGGCCAGTTACATTCAAACTTATCCGCAGGAAATAAGAGAGATGATTAAGGAGAAGAGAAAAACGCGCAAAAAAATGGCAACAAACTCGGGCTCCGCAACATAAAGCACATCTTAACCGTTTGTGCAACTCACTGAAAAGATCTATTAAAGACCTCAAAAATAATGAAATGCAAACTTACCTTGAAAGCTTAACGGCAGAAAAAAATTCTAATTACTCGCTTTGGAAGGCTATAAAAGGTATTAAAAAACCTCAAATTCAAGCCGCCCCAATTAGGAAAAATCAAAACGAATGGGCCAGGCATGATAAAGAGAAAGCGCAAGTTTTTGCCACCCACCTGGAAGAAACTTTCAAACCGTTGGGTGGACGAGCTATTATTCAAAATATAAATACGTCATATATAGCCAATAGCGTAATAAGAAATGCGACACTTACCGAAATTAAGGAAGAAATAAAGAAACTTAAACCAAAGAAGGCTCCTGGATACGATCTAATTACGGGAGAGTTTCTTAAAGCACTACCAAGAAAAGCTCTAATTAAGCTTCTGTTTATTATAAACGCCACGCTTAGACTACAGTATGTTCCCAGTCAATGGAAAGTCGCCGAAATCATAATGGTCCTTAAGCCCGGAAAACCTCCGAATGAAAAAATGTCTTATAGACCGATTTCGCTTCTTCCAATTATATCCAAAGTGTTCGAGAGAATATTGATTAGGCGAATAC
Source organism: Brachypalpus laphriformis (assembly GCA_945910035.1). Taxonomy (NCBI): domain Eukaryota; kingdom Metazoa; phylum Arthropoda; class Insecta; order Diptera; family Syrphidae; genus Brachypalpus; species Brachypalpus laphriformis. Next base: position 93,444,837 of record OX246754.1, read on the forward strand.
AGCCGGTTATAGAAGAAGGGCATCTCATTCCGGATCATCAATTCAGCATTCTACAGTTGAACAAGTACATCGAATAACACATGTAATCGAAAAGTCACTTGAAGAAAAAAAGATTTGTTCAAGCGTATTCCTTGACGTCTCTCAAGCCTTTGACAAGGTCTGGCACGAAGGCTTACAGTTTAAATTACGACAAGTTCTGCCAGAGCACCTATATAATATTTTGAAGAACTACCTTACGAATAGACTATTCCGCGTCAAATGTGGAAACGAATATTCTGATTTTAAGGAAATAATGGCTGGGGTGCCGCAAGGAAGCGTTCTTGGTCCGGTCTTATATCTATTATACACTCGTGATATACCGCAAGTAGAAGGCACTGAACTAGCTACATTTGCCGACGACACTGCTATCTTGGCAGTAGGTAAAACGGTCGAAGATACTACAGAAAAACTGCAAGAAGCTTTAGATAGAGTAAATGAATGGACAAAGATTTGGCGAATCGCACTCAACGAGACCAAATCTGTTCATGTAAATTTTACTTATAAAAAAATAAATAATTTGCCGATCTTTTCAAACTCGGTTCAAATCCCGTTTGCAAACGAGGCTAAGTATCTTGGAATGACACTTGATGCAAAGCTGAAATGGAAAACGCACGTTAAGAAAAAACGCAAAGAACTAGATAACAAATATCGAGAAATGTATTGGTTACTTGGAAAATATTCCAAGCTTAATATAGAGAACAAACTGGTTTTATATAAGCAAGTGCTAAAGCCTGTATGACAATATGGTATACAACTCTGGGGTTGTACCAAAATAAGTAATATTAAAATTTTACAAACTTTTGAAAACAAAGTGCTAAGAGGTATTATAAATGCGCCATGGTATATCTGAAATAGCGATATCCACAGAGATCTTGGCATTAAATCAGTCAAGCTATGCGCGTTGAACCCAGTTGTTTTACCAAACAGAAGTAGCAGGGGTTTGCTAGGGTTATTCTTCGTCAGATCTCTACGAAGGTGCTCCGAGCTAGCGTGATGAAATGTCATGTATGTGTAAGGTTTTCAGTACAAGTGTAAACAATTAGAAATCCGACCAGAGACACGGCTACTTCTTATAAAATTTTAACCTTCCATCTTCCTTCAGTGAACCATATTGCAAATATTTTTAATAAAAACTTTCCAAAAATTAAAAAAAAAATAACTAGAACTAGCATAAGTAATTAATTAATATAAAGATTTTAATTCTAATAAAGACATAAGTGTGAAGAAAAACGAGGTTTTATTATGTAAATTAACACACCATACTAAATTTATTGTACAATTTTAATATCAATCACGCTAGCTGCTAAAAATCATACATAGGTACAAGTATAAGTGCCAACTAGGAGGTTTATGGTGTTTTAAATTCGCCGTTTCTGGCTTAAACGAGGGCATTCCATATAATAGGGACTATTATATCATGTATGTATAACCCATTAGTGAATTGTAGACAAAACCATACAGAATGTTTACAATCTGTATGAAATACAAATTTTCTTAATCTATACATTATAATAAAACTGCTGATGATCGAATGTTATTATCTTTCTGTGCACGTATCACGCGGAAACTACTGCACGCATTTTGATGAAACTTGGCGTAGTGATAGTCTATATCCTGGGTCAACATTAAGGATGCTTTTTATATCGGGAAATGAAAGACTTCCTACAAAATAGTTATAATCTATCTAAAACTGTAAATGTAAACTGTTTCCACACGCACCACGAAAAAAAACTTCTACAAGAAATTGAGCGTTGTTTTCGCAATTGCACTACTTAGGGCCGATTTTTCAATAGCCAGATAAACAATCAGATAGGGTTAAACTGGCAAATAAACCACAAATGCATTTTTCATTAGTCGTTTCGCAGCTACTCAAGGAATATAACACTGATTATCTAGTAGATAAAGAGTGGAATAAATTGAATCACTAGTCAGCAATCAGAATGCTTATCTGACTTTTGAAAAATCGGCCCTTAGAGTCTATCTTTTAGAATGGTATATGCTTTAGATTTTCCTTTCGCTGTCTCTTCGCAATATTTAAGAGCAGAGCGGACGGCTGACACTTTTCGTGTTTTCTTATTCTTCAGTTTCCTTTTCTGCTGTTCCTGCTTGATGGGTTGTGTGTTGTGTGCGGGTTTGTGTGTGTTCGGTGGAGAATCCCACTAGGGAAGTTATAATTCAGCTAAAACATTCTTAGGATTGTATTCAGTTGGCAATTGTGTATATGAAATATATTTCAACAAGTGAATGAGCGTCAACTAAAATGCGAGCGAAGCAAGGCAAGCACTGGTCAGTTAGTACATAAATATTTGTCGCAAGCAGATCAACATGGACCAGGGGTCCCAGCAACCATTTCTTGTGCATGAACAGAAGCTTTCTCATAACATCAATATTTTTTGAATGTTTGTCAGAAGATCGCGAGAGGTGGGGCGGTAGAAAAAGCTTTGGTCTTTTTTGTTATTCGAACATTGAACCTCCAACCAGTGAGCCACGGCGGTATCGGCTAGATTCTAACAAAAAATGTTGCGCATTTAAAAAATCGGTACATCTATATTGCTTTAGTTTTTTTGAAGCCCATGTGTGATATTTCATCCTTCTAGCTCGAAATTTAAAGAGCAAGAAGAGGTGAGATACAGATGGACGGATGGTCGGACGACTTTCTATTGGGGTACTATAAGTACTGATCTATTATAAGTAAGGTTGTAGGAATGTTAGTAAATTTCGGGCGTGATGGCACGTAGGCAAAGAAAAATTGTATTTTACCATTCATTCGACTCAAAGCAACCAAAAATTGCAACTTTTGACCGGACACCTTGCCGCCACGGTCAAAAGTTGCAATTTTTTTTTAAATTGTACACAAAAGAAATAATAAAAAGTAAATCCAAAGAGAAAACTATTTTTATTGTATTCAAATAATAAATACTGCACCAGCAAAGGGACACAGCGTGCAATAAGCCTGCTTACTCTCGGTCGCACGAAATCTGTACCCAATTTCATACTCAAAAATTGGCACTAAATCTATACCATTTTTTATTCTGATTATTGAAGAATCTGATCAGTTGTTATCAGTCTGTGCGCTACCAACTCAAATCTTGCTGCAACAGTTTCTCGAGGAGATGAAGATGGTTAAAAGTACCTAACAGAGATCTACAAGTGTAGGAAGAATCAAACGGCAGACCAAAACCACTGGAACAAACCTCAATGGGCATCACAATGGGTCTACATAGACCATAAGTCTAACCTAACCTAAAGCGACTTATGCAAAATTGGGTACCAAATACCACTAAAAAAGACTGCAAAAAGACATCGAGCAATATGCAACATATGCAAACATTATAAAATAGACAGTTCGACAAACAATAGGAAATCCAATGAAAGTAGTTACTTCACCGGAGAGACAAGTTATGTACATACATATCTAATTGGTTCACTCAGGTAAACAAAAGATGGATATCAATTTGGGTTAATAATGCAAAACGATTTTTCACAGTTTATTCAATTAATACCGTTAAAAGACAAATAAATGGAAGCACTGTTCAACAAAAAAATAATTTATTGTCAAATATGTATATCAACGTTTTTATAATAAGTTGATGCCCTGAGTTAAAATTGAATTAAAATATTTATTGATTTGACTCTACTTTTTTAAATGAATTACGTAAATCCCAAATGATGAAATTTCCCTACTTCGACCCGCATTATCTCGTTGCCTGTCTCGTATCCGCCAACATAATTTACTATAACACCTAACGGACACTCTCAAGCTTGTCACTAAGTCGCCGAAGAACTTGACTTAGCAATCTAAGCGCACAGAGTACGCCAGGCCAAGTTCTCGCAAAATCGAACGAACCATTTCGAGCCATTTTCGACCCCCCTTTATCCCCGAAGCTAGTTGCGTTACAGGACTGACATTTTCCAAAGGGGCTAAGGTTAAAAAAGCACTTGCCAATTTTTTACTAATGAACTGAGGAATATTGAGTTCATTTGTTTACCAAGTTTGGTCTGTGAATTTATCAATTCACACAATATTTTTCTGTCGTTATCAAAACACTGCTAATAACGTGTACGCAAGGAACTTGGCATCATTTCTACATTTTATTTATTTCTTTTTCAGATAACTAAACACATGTTTTTGGCGAGATACCTTATTCGCGCGCCGATCGTTTTAATGAAATATTTTAGACTGTTGCTTAACTTTGTGGTTAAACACATAAATGAGCTCGACATGACAACCTCATGCGACGACATATGGTAGGTGTCTTCTGTTACATTTGTGGCAAGTACACTTTGCAAAAACAAAGGCAAACCATTACTAAATTTGTGAAACAAGTATATTTTTGAAAAACAAGATAGATCTTGGGTTCCCCACAATCTTTGTAGAACATTGGACAAAATGAGAGAACACAAATTTGGGCTTTGGTATACCTATGATATGGACAGAACCTAAAAACCACTACAATGATTGCTATTTTTGTATGGTAGATGTGAAAGGCTTTAATCGCCTCGTGAAGCATACATGGAAGTATACAGGGTGGGCCAACTACAAATTTCTTTTTAAAAATGCAATAAAATGAACAAAATGAAATGTGTTATAGCTTTATTAGTAAGAGCAAACATTCTTATTAATAATGGAACACAACGTCGTTTAAGTGGCTGCCTCGGCTGGCCTCGCAGTAGCGCATTCTATCACTCCAATTTCCCAAGACCTTGTTGATGGTTTCGGGCTGTAGCTCACGGATTGCTTGGATGATATTGGTCTTAAGTGCTTGAATCGTTTCCGGATTGTTGGCATAATATCGGTCCTTCACGGTTCCCCACAAAAAAAAAAGTCCAAAGGGGTCAAATCGCAGCTCCGAGGCGGCCAATTGTAATCGCCAAGACGGCTGATAACAGGATTTGGGATTTTGGGAAATTTTTCAATTTCAGTAGAAAAAAAAGTCGTTAATATGGCTCTGTAACGCCCACCGTTGACCGAAACGTTGTTCCCAGCCTCATTTTCGTAGAAAAATGGTCCAATGATGCCACCACTCCACAACCCTTACCAAACTGTCACTCTCTGTGGATGCATTGGCTTCTCGACAATAACGTGCGGGTTTTCCGAGCCCCAGATGCGGCAATTTTGTTTGTTAACGTAGCCGCCGAGATGAAAATGTGCCTCGTCAGAAAAGATGATTTTTCGCCCAAAATCGTTGTCCAATTCAAGCTGCTCTAAGGCCCAAACTGCGAAGCGATAACGAAGCAGATGGTCGTGCGCTTTCAATTGCTGAATCAATTGGACCTTGTAAGCGAATAATCCCAGATCTTTGTGCGGAATTCTCCTCAGGCTAGTGCGTGAAATGTTGAGCTGTTGAGATCGATGACGAGTTGATGTTCGTGAATTGAGTCTCACACTCTCGGCTACAGCAGCCACATTCTCGTCTGTGCGCACCGTACGACGACGGGGACCATGAGTGTTGTCCACTAACATACCAGTCTCACGAACTTTTTGCACAAACTTGCGTACAGCAGGCGCGGTGGGTGCTTCATTTCGGCCAAAACTTCTTTTCAAAAAACGCACTATTTGGGCTACACAGCACTCACTTTGGAAATAAGTTTTCAATATTTCCCAATATTGTTCAAGCGTAAAGAGACTCATTTCGTTCCGCGGAAGTATGATACTGACTTTCTGTCAAGATTTCGAGCGGGAAACAGCTGTCAGTGTCAAAATAACCTATGATTTAAAAAGAAATCACTAGATGGCCCACCCGTTATAGCACACAGTACGGATATACCTGTATCCGTGTTTAATTCAGAGCTCGTTCCTTCTACCGAAGTTCTACTGAGCCCACAATGGTCCTCTCAAACAACCAGTGAAAGTGAATTTTTTGCATAGACTTCCAACTCCAAAACCTGCAAAGCATCTAAGCTTTCACCATCTATATATAGATTAAAAGCAGCATAATGTAATAATAGGCAGTATCGGATACTGCTGCAGTTAATTTCGTGAAGACGTTAATCGTATATGAAAATGAAATGAAAATAAATGCCCAATATGAAAGTCCAATTTTAGGCGCCCGGTATGTCAAGTGGATCCGATGAGTCTGGGTCGACCTCCATTGCACTCTCCATCTCATCCGCAAAGAAATTCACATTCATACTTGAACGCTGCGTTGCCTGAGCTACTTTTACTTCGTAGAAACGTAGATTAATACATTATCTTACATAGTTTCCGGGTCTACTTAGGTTTGACCATTATTAGCCGTTTGCCAGACTGACATTTAGCTCTCTACATAATATATTTGTAAGCTTATATATATGTATATACATACTTGTATATAAACTTTAAATATTCATATAAAGAGTTTAAACATTCATATAAAGAAATCAATTTTAAAAATTTCTTCCATATTACATTTTCTATACTTGAACATCGGTGCATTCTTAGTGTAGTTATACAACGCGTTCTACACATGGTTCCCATTTACTATGCTCAACGCTTTCTCCTCACCCAGCACTACCGTACCAAAGTACATAGCTCATGCGGTATTCTTTCAAAATAACCATATTGCTACAAATTAGAAAATGTCCTCTCTCTCACTGTTGTTACACAGATCGCAAAGGATTGGTAGCTCTGGGCTCACCTCTTACTTTTAAAACAAGGCTTATTTTGTAGGCTAAGTTGCTGTAAAAAAAAAAGTTTCATCTTGTAGATCAGTTGCGAGCAATACATTAGCTATGATGGGAACTCCGAGCATGGTTTACATATCTCTCGTATCGGTCTCGTCCTATTGATAACAATAGTGCATTAAATTTAAATTTTACAGATGCCACTTCAAAAAAAGATGACCTATTCTTGAAATGATATGCTGAAGCACCTGATTAGGCAGGCTGTCTTGTTCCATCTATTTCTTTAACTATATGTATATTGAAAGTGCAGTCATACAAGCGTACTTGTATTCGCTTAATATTCCAATACGTTCATTTTGAAAACTCCACTTTTCGTTGCGCGAATACTTACTGCTTCCACCTCTGAATATCACACACCTAGGCCCCATAGGTGGCAGTACTCAGCTAGTCTGTTTATCATTAACTGCATCCCGTTGATTGTATCAGAAAGGTCGTCTGCATACATAAGCGCAGGAATATTTACTTGGACCAATTCAATTCTTCCGCCCTCGAAATCGGTTTTGTCATTGCTTTACACCCATTGATGTTTCAAATTCATCAGAAATAAATTCACCATCCCAGACGTATGCTACATTATTACCATACGTTGTCCTTAAAATATTGATGACTTTACTAGATATTCCGACTACCTGGAGTTTATAGAATAATGCCTCGCTGGTATTGAAACGAAGACTGCACTGAAGTCGACAAAGAAGGCATACAACTTCTTGTGTTGGCTTTTGTAAGTTTCAGCGTTGTCAATAAGCAAAAATATTTGATCTATGGCTGAGTAGTTCTTTCTAAAACCAGCTTGTAATTCACGAATAGATTTCGCATTAGAGACCCACTGAATGAGCACTTTCAGACAATAATGTTTCAAGCAGCTTAGCCGACATACTCGTATTTAAAAAAGATATGCCTCGGTAATTCCTTGAATCACCGTAGTCACTTTTTTGTTTGTTCCGGGAAAATAATTACTTTTTTGAAGCTACTTGGAACATTTGCTGTTTCGGAAATTTTATTAAATTCCACAGTTGCAAACTCCGGTCGTCTCCCGGAGGTTTTCGAGCTATCGAATCCTTGATGACTTGAAGAATTTTGGAAAGCGAGAACGGTGCGTTCAGAAAGTTGTCGTCAAGCAGCGGAACTGCATATTGAATAGTTGGCGAAATTTAGTCGGGATTTAAAAATCCACTGAAATGCTTCTTCAACTGTCGTGCCTACAACTTCGATCCAATGATGTCAGTTTTCCCGTTGACATACATATTGTATCTTACAGCCTTTTAAATACGTTTTCGCGTCAACAAATAGAATCATTTCGGTTTACTAAATACATCAACCAGAAAAATGCATTATCGTTCAGACTTGCTGTTTCAAATAGTAGAATAAATTCATTTCGGTCATATGTATCATGCACAGTGTAATATTCCTCTGGGGGTTCGTTATAAGAAAACCGCGTTTTCTGTATATTTAAACTGTTTATTTATAAACAACTAAAAACGTCACTTTCGTTATACTTCTAATAAGCGAATAATTTTATTCTATATTAATATCAACTTAAACTGTCTCTACAAGTTCACTTTTCATCACAATATTGTTTATTTTCAACACCGATTTGCAGTAATCGCACTTACAAATACAAATATTTGGCGCAACAGCTCTTTAAAGTGCCAGGGCCTAGCTTCTCACAACCACTCATGTTGTGTGCGTTATATTTTTCACACGAATGGAAGGGACCTACAGTTTAATGCCGACTCCGAACGGCGATTTGAGAAGCTTTTTCGTGACAACAATACTCTCGGATGTTTGTCAGACGCTCGCGAGAGGTGGGACCGTGAAAAAACTTTTTGGTGTTTTCTGAGATTCGAACTTGGAACCTCATGCGCAGTGATCCGACACACTAACCACTTACGCCACAGCGCCCAAAGTAATCGCACTTGTTCATCGCTATATTCACCTCTATCGAATGTGCTAGTGGTTGGTGCATTTATACCAAATACAAGAACCTCCAGAAAATTGTCGAACGTGCTAGATGCCACGAGGGGTGAATTGTGGAATGTGAAATGTGGAACGAACTGATGTGCATGATGGTGTTGCCACACCATGCTCGTTGGTAATGCAGTGTGAAAGGCACACTTTCTGTGGATGCTACAATATCATAAACTATTTTTTTTTTTGTTGAACGGTGAATCAACATAATAATATTCTTTGCTAATATGTAGATGCTAAATACACAAGCGCACATCCATATGTATATATCACATACTGTCAATGACTTGTCTGTCAAGTTGAAAAATGCGTCATACATTAGTGAAGTGTTAAATTTGATACATTCCAGTATATTGTGTTAATAATAAAACTATAAAAATAGCCACATCTGGCACAGTAACATCACCAATATTTTTTCTATCGTCTATTGGATATTTCAACTCTTCACTTACGGTTACAAGCTTATCTCGGTTGTTTGGTTCCGTATTTCTTCAATAATTATTGAAAACATTTTAAATTAACACTTGCAAATTTTATAAACAAAATTAACAAAGTGTCTTAAATTGTCTAACCCATTAAATTCAATGTCTGGATTGAAAACGTTGCCCTTGTTTTTTTTTTTTTTTTGATGGAAGGAATTTGATGCTATGTATATACTCGTATATATGTGGCAAATAGTAAGGCTTTAATCAGATAAATTATATATCACTATTTACTTTATTACTTGGATCATCAAACCACAAATCGTTCATGACCCCAAGTTTGAGTTTGAGGAGAAGAAAATATAAGAAGGTAGCTCAAAATAAATAGTAAAAATATAATTGCGGTTAAGCTCAAAATAAATGTTAATTCATTAAATTTAATTTCGAGTATAGGCTTATACGAGAATGAAATTTGAAGCGAAAGAACTTAAGTCATAAGCACAAGCTGGAATTGTCAATACGACACCTCAACCCTCGCGGCTAACACAGGTTTTTTTGTGTTGTTGTCGAAAGGTAATCTACATATGTACATGTATACAACAATCGTATTAAACATTAGTAATGTTTCATGACCTGTAGATTTGTCTGAATAAATCTCAAACGTTCGGATTTGAACGCCTTTCATTATTTGCAAATTCCATGTATCCGACCTTATCAAAGCAATTTGCGTATACCGTACAATACCTGAAGATTCTAGATCTGAGTTTTTGTTTGGTTAATTGTTTAACAAGTGCTTAGAATAATCAAGCATATAAAGATCAATCGAGAACTGAGCAAATCAACGGGCATAGTGCTATTAGATATAGAAAAGCTATTTGACTCAGTATAGCATAACAGAGTGGTATTCAAAACAAAACAGTTCCAATTTTCTGTTTATTTGTGTAACGCAGTGCGAAATTACTTGTGTATTGCAACAGTGACTTTGACTGCAACAGAAATAAAGAGCTATCTGAATGAACTCTACAAAGTGGAAAGGCTAGCACCACGCGAGTTATGAGAAGCGCACCGCAAGTGGGCTTGGACATGATTCCTCATCTCCTCCCCCTGGATCTGTTCATTAAAGGTAGTGCTGCAAAAGGAGCCCTCAGATTGAGACAATCCAATATATGGAAGCATACTTACTATGGACATGAAAAGATATTGAATAAAGCAAAGATAATAGGCAAAACATATACAAGTAATTCGGAAAGCTTCAAATCCACATCGGACTATATAATCCCCTACATATTTTAACATAGATATGCCTATTCTATACTCAAGCCGAGAGGACTGGGAATCAAAAATATTAATCAACGTTCATGGGGGTGGCAGTGGTGTAGTGGTAACGTCAATTGCCACGCTAATGGTTCAAATTCTGATGTCAGCAAGCATTTATTTTTTTCTCATCAAATATGTAAAGTCAGTCCGATCAATAGCGAAAACTTATGTGAACACTACTGCGAAGGCATAACACTGGCAGTAGCTTGGTTATATGGCTGGAAAAATTGTTCACTCTTTTGGATGATTGATATGCGTACGACATCGGTGATCGAGGAAAAAAAACTTTGAATTAGAAGCAAAGACAATTAAAGTAAAAAATCTCTCCAGTTATCTGGACGCCACCTCCGGAGTTTTTCTAAAACATAAACGACTGAGTTTCAAAGCACTACATTCTCTATCTCTCCTTTCCAACTCCCGCGTTATGTAGAAACATATAAAGGGTATTCACAACCCCCTGAGTGCGCTCAAATTATAAAAAAAGATCCATCATGAGACTATAATCTACACTGATGGCCCAAAAATAGATAGAGGTACTGGATCCGGATTTTACTCAAGAGCACAAAAAAAAAAAAAAAAAACAGGAATCTTTCAGATTACCAGAAGCGTGTAGTGTATTCCAAGTCGAAATCCTAACAATAGAAAAATATAGTCACATCGCTCCATCAGATAAAATGATCTTCGTTGATAGTCAAGTAGCTCTGAAATCAATAGAATCCAATAGAATCAAATCAAAGGGTCACCATCTGACACCACAAAATCAAACTCTGCTGGGTACTTGGACACAGCAATGTACGAGTAGAAGGGAACGAAACGGCAGATGAATTGGCAAGGATGGGGTCTGCCTTAAATGTCAGTGAGCCCGGTATGTCTATACTGCCACCGATAGATAAATTGTATGGCATCCTAGATATTAAAATAGAGAAATCCTCCTGGTTATCCAGGGAGGATTGCGATACTTCTCGCGCTTTATGGCCAAAACTGAACAAAGACCCTGCTGGCACTGGATGGATCCTCTATTCGCATACTAACTGGAGCAATTATGCCCCCTAAATGGATTGCTGAGTCCAACCATTTATGCAGAATCTGCGGGGACGAGAAATTGGTAGAATCTACGTATACTGGGTTCCAGATTCTTTGTTACCACTGCAGAGGTAGGGGAGTCATGGATAAAATACCTGCTTATATTCGTAAACAGTACCAACTGGCTTAATGATAGACCGACACTAGGACAGGTTTCATCTCTCTGACAACTGATTATGTTTAATCTCACTCCACCATCGCGGTTTACCCCTGACCCTTTAAGTTTCCGAGTGTATGTGATAAGTCCTTTTCCATCACACGTCCCTCACAGCCTAACTTAAATTAACATGAAAGAATCTTTATATTTCATATTACATCCGAATATAGGCTTAAGAGTAAGCTGATGAGCATTCGAGGCTTCGTAACTGCGAGTACTGTGGTTAAAATGAAGAAGGGGAGGAATGCTGCTGCTATTTCGTTTGAAAACTTTCGGTGAAAATATCGATAAAACAGACATTGCCAGGCGATATTACGCCGGTGTTAGCGAAACAATGTTGTTCGCAATATTCGTGTCTGCTATAAGTTTTGCCACCCGATTTTGTGTCCTATCTATCAAGTGTAAGATGGTTTTTGGTGCACCTGACCAGATGTAGGCGTTATACTCTAACTTAAGGCGAATGAACGCCTTTTAAATTGAAGCCAGATCAAAAAATATTTCTTACATCTTTTTAGAATATATGGTCAATTCAACAAAGTTTGTTGTTAACACACATACCGAGCATAGAAAGTTTTTCGATTTCGGAGATACAAGTGCCATTCATGGATAATGACTGATGGTTAGAGTTTCGCTTTAATGACAGAAGACAGCAATGAGTTTTGAAAGCATTGAGCTCCACTCTATTGGTTAAGCGCCATTTAAATATGCTGCTAAGGTCGGAATTTAACATGCTTGACCAAAGAGCTGAGTCGTGAGTTTGGGAAGGAATATGTGAAACTAAGGGTTCTGTTATTAGCGAAGGATTGAATGGGATTAGAAGTCGCAGACAGAAAATCATTTATGAAAAATGAGAAAGAAATTCGGTGACAAAACTGAGCCTGGTGGGATACCAGGAATTATTTGGTGAGATACAAACTTGAAACCGTCCCAAAAAAATTGAATTGAATTGAATTGAAAGGCCCGAAATGCAATTTCTAATCCATAGAAGAAGAGTATCGTTGATCCCAAATACACGCATTTTCAAAAGAGACCTTGATGCCAAACTCTGTCAAATATCAAGCGCAATGATGTTATTTTCACCAGATTGGTGCAGAGATTGATTCCACATATTGGTGAGATATGATATCAAATCGTCAGTGGGCCTTTTGCCACGAAAGCCATGCTGTCGGTCATTGAAAAGCTTCAAGATATTTCATTAGGTGACTATTTATCATCGTTTCCATGAATTTGGAAAGAAGGTGTCAGTGCGATGGGTTGGTAACTGGAGAGAGAAGAAGAATCACATTTTTAGGAATGGGCTGGACAAATGCTATTTTCCACCTATTCGGGAAGAGACCAGAAGAGCAGGATCGCTGAAATAGCTTACGCAGCGGTCTTGCCAGGAAAGAGCAACGCCTCTTCATAACATTAGGTGGTATACCATCTGAACCAGGGGATTTGTGTATATTAAGACCAAAAACTACTCTTGCAACTGTAACATACGAGTGTGAAAATGGAAATTAGTCCCTTGAAGTATCCTACGTCCTCAAGTACAGGTGGAGGCAAAGCGCAATCCAGCAGCGTTGAGCTAGCTAGGTACGTCGTTGTGAATGGTCATCACTATAGATGACGGGGCCAAATTCTAAATGTTTTTTTACAAACGATCAAAAGTTTTTACTATCCTTGGGACAATGTAGTATTTTTTGCCTGAACTTTTGATAGTGTGAAAATTTAACACGGCAGACATTTCTAATTCGTTAAACCTTTTTTTTAGTTTTTCTCGGTTGGGTTCGCCTTGTAGGACCAAAAGCTTATTTTCTTTAATTTGCTTACTTACTTAGGTGGCACTACAGTTCGGGGTGAACATGGGCCTCAACTAACAAGCCTCTCTGTTTAGCTCGGTCTTTAGCTAATTGCCTCCAGTCACGCATTTGACATTGGTCAGGGTCCCCTTGAACTTGTGCATGCCACCTATGGGGAGGACGCCCACTACTGCGTCGTCCCTCCGGGTTAGATTCGAAGACTCTACGGGCCGGAGCGTTGGTGTCCATTCGCTCTACATGTCCTAGCCCTCTCAAACATCTTAGCCCTCTCAAATTGTACAGCTCGTTTAGTTCGTGATTGAATCTTTTCCTCCAAAACCCGTCAACGCAAACGGGACCGAAAATCTTACGAAGAATTTTTTTCTCGAAGCGACCAAGGATATCTTCATCCTCTTTTAATAAAGTCCATGTTTCAGCGCCGTAAAGCAGGACTGGGATGATCAGTCTTATACACAGTCTCCTTAGTTGTTCGAGATATGGCCTTACTGTTGAATTGCCTTATAAGCCCAAAAAAATAGCGATTGGCTAGAGTTATTCTTCGCTTGATTTCTGCACTGATGTTATTTTCAGAGTTTATAGCAGAGCCAAGGTAGACAAAGTCCCTTACTACCTCGAAGTTATAGCTGCCCACTGTTACTGACCAATTCGTCGGTGTTGATTGTCCCTTCTTGTTGACAGCATATACTTGGTTTTGCCCTCGTTTATCGCTTAACCCATTTTGACTGCTTCCGCTTCAATGCTTGCAAACGCATCGGTGACAGCCCGCTGAGTTCTTTCAATTATGTCAATATCGTCGGCGTATGCAAGCAGTTGTACGGAGTTTTGGTAGATTGTGCCTCTGGTGTTGGCTTGTGAGTTCCACACAATCCGTTCAAGTACAATATTAAAAAACCGCATGACAGCGCGTCACCTTGTCTAAAACCTTTTTTGACATCAAAAGTCTCGGTGAGGTCATTGGATGATGGACATTCTTGGTCTGAAACCGCACTGATAGGGGCCAATTAGGCTACTGATATAATCTTTCAGGCGTTCACAGAATATCACAGAAAAGATCTTGTATGCGATATTGACGAGACTGATGCCTAATTGGCGCAGTTGAGGGGGTCTACTTTCTTGTGGAACGAGAAAACGATGCTGAGATTCCATTCAGCAGGCACACATTCGTCTGAGCAAATCATAGCGATGAGTTGGTGTATGCTCTGTACCAGTTGATCACCAGCTGCCTTGAAAAGTTCGGCCGCTAAGCCGTCAAGTTCAGCAGCCTTGCTGGATTTCAGCTTAGATATTGCTCCTCAGTTCGTTTTGGTCAGGTGGACGGAAGTTTTGACTATCATCGTCTATGATAGCATAGCGACCAGTCAAAATTTCTTAAGACTTACCTAATTCTCCAGAATATGATTTGGTGATGAAGAATACGAGAGAACACTTTGTAACAACACAGATAGTGTTCATACATGCATGGAGTTTACATCTATCATACGAACACGTATTGCTTGCTTTTGCAATAATATATTAAAATAAATGCTAAATCCTTTGGTACATTACATTTTAAGTAAAAGAAATCGGTCCACTTATAGATAAAGTACGCACAAAGATATTTCCATAACTAAGAAAAAAGTCACAAGTAAAAAGTAATCAGATACATTTTAAGAAATTGCTTATGTACATACGAGTATGTTAAAACTTTCACATGTAAGGTAAGAAAATGTGCAGTATTATTTTCGAATGGAAAGTCGTTCGGTAACATTGGTAACATTTAAATACATAAACACTTAAGTACATATTTATATCATCCAAATTTGTATCATAGAAATGCTTATTTGCAAATTATGTAGTCGACAGAAAGCCAGTGCAGTAAATTTTTTTTAATATTAACTCACCTTTATAGAGACTTAACAAGTTTTATATATGTACATAAATCAATAAACTGGAATATTCACAAAGTGTGTGTAAACGGTGTCCGGCACAATTATTGGATAATACAATTTTCATATGAAATGAGCGAAGTAAATAATTATAACTTTTACATTTTGAAATCGTTTAGTAGAAGACAAAATGACTAAATTATTACAACATCCACTTTCGCCGGCAGAATATTGAGGTACAGCAGAGAGCGGGGTGGCGATGATGTAATGGTAAAGTCACCGATTGTCACGCTAATAGTTCACAGTTTAAATCCTGATGTTAAGAAAGTTGTATTTATTTTTCATGAAATAAATAAAATAAATCCGATCAATTGCGAAAGTTTATGTCAACTTTACTGAGTGGCATAGCACTGGCTGTAGTGTGGGCTTATATAATAGATGGAAAAATTGTGTCGTACTGATTGATGAATAATGTGAATGACATCTGATGGACGGAGAAAAATACTGTGAATTATAAAGCAAGAACAAATAGATAAAGCGACTCTCCCCAGATATCTGGACGTGACTTGAGTTTGAAACCATTACATCAATTTTTCTCTTTATCTGTCCTTTCCAACTCCTTTAGCCTTCATTATTAATGAAAGGTAACGGAAGTGTCTTTGTCAAATAAGATGCTTCCCGTTAATAAAATAAACTTTTAGAGTCAGTTTTGTGTAGCTTCTCTTACAGACAAGTGCTTTAATTAAGCTAGAAACGCCAAATTCGTTAGGCTGTCAAGTGATCTATTTAGCAATAAATCTATTAAAAAAAAAATACATTGAGTCTTTATTTAACGACAAATGATGTCAGATCGTGGGACTTAGCCCATATTCTGGGAGTTTTGATCGCGAAGTGTTAGTTACAGTTATAGGATAAGTGTCGCGCAAGGTCATTAAAACTACAGTGTGGATTATACCAAAAACCACCTCGCCTAACACGATGAATGGCTTTGATGGGAAGTAAGTTCAACGAAGCATATAGAGCCAGGTGTACTTGGAAAAGCTCCTGTGCAGCCGAGATAAGCCTTTGGAGTTTAGCTCAAAATGCAGTCACATATTGCGGAAGCCCCTTCTATCAATCAACCAACTCATATGTGAGCAATGGTCTTATCATAGCCGTATAGATCCAGAGGACTTTATTCGGTGATAAGCCCCTTGTCTTACCGGAAACACCCTTACACTACCAGAAAATTGAGAGCGCCTTGGATGTTTTCGACTCGATATGTTTTCGACTCCTAGATATTTGGCTTCGTTGGAAATACGGTTGGTGACGCCCTTTAGCACTGGCTGAGTCAGACCGATTAAAATCCTCCTTCTCGTAAAGAGAGCAACTTCAGTTTTAAGAGCATTCACCGAAAAACCACTCCTACCTAGTGCACCATTCATCAAACATGTATAGCGCCGCCTACCTGCGCGTTAGCACACATAGTCGATAGGCATGACCCCGACAGAAAGTACGGCAACATTATCCGCGTATTTCTGCGTGTAGACGTTGGAACTGTTTTGAGTGTTCAACTGAGAGTTGGCCACCATGCACTATAGCAGTGGAGACAGAACACCAACTAGGGGACAGTCCGTGTTTAACCCTGCCATAACATATCGCTTTGATCCATATCACTTATGTTTCGTCTACCCCTTGTTGTCTAGTAGAGTCACACATGCAGGCAAACGTCGCATTGTCGAAAGCACCCTCAATGTTGATGAAGATTTCTTATTCGAATTCTTTCCTGTCAAGCGCGCATTCAATTCTTGCCATTCGATTTTGAAGCGCTGTCTCATATGATTTCACACCGATACTGGGTGCAGCCTCAAAGCAACATTGCGCACGTAAAATTCCACCAGCATCTCCATACTTTCCAGCAAGAAGTAGGTGAGACTTATATGTAGTTCTGAAACTCTTGGGGAGTTAGTAATCCTCCTTACTAATTTCTGGTATGAAAGCTACTCTGACTGTCCGCCAAGGTGTAGTAATATATTCCAGTGCCAAGCCAGCAATGAAAAAAGATGATTGTTTACTATATACATGTTATATATATATATATATATAATATTTGGCGCAACAGCTCATCAAGTGTCTTGGCCCAGCTTCTCGCAACCACTCGTGTTGTGGGCGTTATATTTTCCGCGCGAATAGAAGGGACAAACACTTTTGTGCCGTATTGGAAGGGAACATTTTATAAGTATTTTGTTTTTGAGAAGCTTTTTCGTAACAACAATACTCTCGGACGTTTGTCAAACGTTCGCGAGAGGTGGGACCGTGAAAAAACGTTTTACTGTTTTCTGGGATTTGAACATGGAACTTCACCCGCAATAGTCCGACACGCTAACCACTATATGTTTGCTTAGTAAAAGCTTTAAGTGAAAAAAAATTCGTTCACCATCGCATGAAACGACCCGCCGAGTAAACGTAAACGCCTTCAGCGGTGTGTGGACAGTAACAGCACGCACCTAACTCATTTAATTTTTAAACCAAACGAAATAAAATGGTATTACATGCATATTTCCAAAATAGAAACGCATTTTTTGCTCTTTACTCTATTTGGCTTTTATTAAACCTGCAAATGCATTTGATCATTTTGCCGCACCCTATATGAAACTTCATTATAAACTACTTTTGTACACATATCAGAGCAAAATAAATTGTTATCAGGTTTGGCAATGTCATAAGGAATTTAAGTTTACTTGTAATGAAAAATTGAAGAAATAAATTTAAAAGTATCTTCACATTTCGTATGAAGATTGCATTGTCGCTATACTTGTGACGACGACTGTACTGTACATATGCATGTGTGTAGTTTTGTGTGCCTGAATACATAAACGTATTTTTAGTTTTAACATCAAAAACCAATCAAAACAAATTTCATGAACAAAAAAAAATAAAATTATAATGGGCAACTACTTAATAGAAAGACGAAAGAGGGTGATGGGAAGTGAAGAAGGCTCCGAAGAAGAGAATATCTAAAACTCAAGGTTCGTTTTGGTGTTCCCAGAATGAAGTCAGTAACCTTCGCAACAAGAATTATGAGTCTGCCTTTCCTCGGACGCACAAACAAACACACAAAGTGAAATAAGAATCAGCTATATAATGGGGAAAACTCTTTGACGATCTTCGACTTTTACGAGCCATACTTAATTTAGGCCTGTGCTGCACCATCACCCATGTCCGTAACAATACCTATTCTTTTGAACGGCATTCGCAAGTCGTTTTAACTATTTCGCGGTAAAAGGGTTGAGTGGAAAAACGGAATACGTTACATGGGCATTCTTTTGAGTGGTGACTTGGTTTGTATACTATAATATATTGTGGTATTCTATTGAAATCTTCCATTGCTTTTCCCCCCACTAGAGCAAACATAAATGGCCTCTGATGTAATCTAAAAAATCATCAATGCATATATTCTACGCTAGGTAAAGTTCGAATGGCAGCCTGCATTAGGCACACTGAAACCAGTATAGGTCCATTGTGAAGCTACAAGGATCTGGGTATATTCCAGAGCTACCCGCAAAGCCAACCGGAGCTAGTTATAAAACGCTGGACGCGTCTAATATTTGTCTGCAAGTTCGCCGAGGTCATCGAAGAACTTACCCCCGAGGTGTGTTTTTCTTCGATTGGGGAGAACCGGACACACGAAATGATGAAAGATCATTTCGTCCTCCTCTTTGTCAGACAGCTTCTGCAGAAGTCATTTGAGAGGATGCATAGCCCACTATCGTACCTGCCGATGATGCAGTGTCCTGTAATGACACCTGCTATAATATTGATGAGTGTCCTTTTCTGCGGCGTTTGTTATGCAGCTCAAGCCAAGCCTTCAAGATTGCATCAATCTTTAAATTGATATCACGTTAGATACCACATTATCACCTTAGCCACTTTGATCATCATACTCTCCGCCTGAAGAAAGGTTCCCTTTGTAACCCAGGATCAGGAAAGGGAACGGATGGTGGTTTTAAAGTTGTGGTAGAGTGGTGGTCGTCCACTAGACGATCACACTATACGTAAGTATTGGCCGGATATCGAATACATAGAGTCAGTATATGATTCGTGGCTGTAGTTCTAACTTTTTTTTTTTTTAAAAAAGGAAATCGAAATTTCAGAGCACTCAAACTCTCTGGTCCAGTGTACTACCCGGCAAGAACTTTTTTTTGTGCAATGGTTGGAAAAATATTAATGTTATTCGCTTTTGCTTTTTGTTCTCTGATTGCTGATTATTGCTGTTACCGTTTACGTGCCTTAGTAAGAGGGGCTTTTATATACACGTCTCCGTAGTCCCCACTTACTTTCTATGGCTTTTTTTGCAACAGTATAGGCCGGATGTGGCTTTCTTAACTAGATCTAGCATCTGAGTTTCTTATCTAGAATGAAACCCAGATATTAAGCATTACCTGCGAGTACATACAACCCTAGTACTACTCAGTTTCAGATGGTAAAAATTAAATTTTTTTTATTTTCTTGTGAAAAGAACTAGTCCAGGTGTGTGGGAGTTAATTCCAAGACTGCAGTCCATAATCCATTTAGGCCCAGTTTTTCAGTGCGAGATCATCCGAGTTTTAGGATCAAACTAGAGTTAACCTCAGAAACATGTTTTCCAATTAATTTTAATCCTGAGCTAACTCCGAGTTAACCCTGCAACTTTGGTGACTTAACCATGGATTAAATGAGTAAATGTTCTTGACAGATTTCAGTCCATCCTTTTGCCTTATCTTTAGAATTTGTTCGGTCCGTTCTTTTACATTCTATGATGTCTTTTACATTCTATGTTATCAACACAATCTAGTAAAAATTTAATTTCTTTTGAGAAAAAATTGGAGCTTCTCTTATTCATTGTGTTTTTGCTATTAACAACCGATCTAACAGTTTAGAATTGATAGATTTCGATAGTTTCTTGACAGCTAAATCGATAAATCACACAGTGATACCAAATTAAAGCACCACTCATGGAGTCAATTGAATCTGCTTCATGAGTTAACTCTAGATTAATTTTAATCCAAAGTTATCAAAGTTCAGTAGATTACTGCTGAAAATTCTTTTCCAATAAGCAGAAATAGAAGTTTGGGCTTTATGTGCTTTAATTTGGAGGTGCTTATTCTTATTAAGGTTGTGAGCAACTTCGATTCCTATGTACGTATACTTTTTCACTACTTCCAAGTCTCTTCCTTAGAAATTCCATGTCTAGCCTCGAGCTTTTCTTCCGCCGTTTTAAAGACGAGCACTTTTGACTTCTCTGTGTTTACTTCCAAACTCCACAATTTGCAATATTCTGACAGATCATCAATGAAAAGAGCAAACGGTAACGGGCTGTATTACTCCGCTTTGAAGTCGACGAAAAAGGTGTACAGGTTTTTGCCAGTCATCATCTTTAACGGGACCAAACTTGCTAGCGCGAAAATATTGTCTATTGTGGAGTAACCTTTGCGAAAGCCAGCTTGATACCCACCCAGTTTGCTATTACCATTCACCCATTTGTTGAGTCTTCTATAAGGCAAGGAAATGTATATTTTTAAGGCAGCGTTTAAAAAAGACATCCCTCTATAGTTTTTTGGATCGTTGGGATCACTTTTTTATAAGGATGGGCTATATTAATGCTTCAAAAAGTTATCCGGTTACATTTAACCCGGTAGTAAATTTAGCTTTGAAGGCCAATGTGTGGCACTTAAAAAACTCTGTTGGTATGCCATTTGTTCCTGCCGCTTTTCCATCTTTTAAGGACTCTAAAACCATTTCAACCTCCTTATGCGATATTTCCGCATCCAGATTCGCTTCTTCTTCTTCTTCTTCCTTTTATCAGCGAGGCTATAATCCGAAAATAAGGGACCACAACCCTCCACTTCACCGCATTTCTACTGATCCGCCTGTGGGGTTCGCCTATTTGACCTCAGAAAATATAGGCACCCCTGCCGATTTTGGATCACTCGGTTACTGAAACCAATGAAATGCCGATGTCATCGTATTTGTGTGATCCAGACGTTTATAGGCCTGCCTTTCCGACATCGCGATGTCTTTGGAACGTGCATTGATATTGCCTTTTTAACGGGGTTCAAATGATGTCTTCTTTGAACGTGGCAATACCAGCTGAGCCGGTCGCGCTCTATTTTTTGTACGATGGTTTCCTTAATGTGAAAGCTTCCACGGATCTTCGAACTTCTTATTCGATCAGGCTTTGCCACTCCTGCTGTCATGCGAAGCATCTTCATCTCAGCTACCGTTAATTTACTCTCATACATTTTTTGTACATCGTCCAACATTGTGAACCGTAAGTTGAGCGCTGGACGCACAACTGCGGTGTAGAGCCTTCCTTTCAACTTAGGTGGCATTTTTCTGTCACAGAAGATATCGGAATTTTCTCGCCACTTCATCCACCCTACGCTTACGCGATGATTGATGTCGTCATCACAAGTTGCTTTGCTATTGATCATAGATCCCAGATAATTGAACTTTTCGCACTTGGAAAGCACTGTTCCATTCAAATAAATGTCTCGAATAGGTTTGAGTGGATCAGAGAACGGGAAGCACAAGTACTCTGTCTTTTTTGAACTAATGCGATACCCATTTCGCTCCAGAACGTCCACCCACACTTATGATAACTCCATCGTCAGCAAAGAATAACTGATGTACCTTGGGGTCCATCACTTTACCTTCAAGCAGATATTCAAGGTCTGCAATAAGGAGCAAAGGACTCAAAACGCTTCCCTGGTGCACCCCGACTTCGGTTACTCCAGCGGGGCATTTTACTCTTGTCTTGCTCCATCGTACATGTCCATGATCATCTTTACATAGGTTTCTGGGGCCCCTCGATGTCTTAGCGCCACCCATATCAGATCTCGTTGTTGTCTGCCGAATGCCTTTTCAAAGTCAACCAATACAATATGCGAATTCCTTAAGGAATCACGATGTTTTTCCATTATGATCCTTATACTTTGGATTGCATCTGTGGTTGATTTACCCGAGACAAACCCGCACTGATCATCAGATAGCCGTATTATTTTTCGCAGTCGGCCACCTAATACCCGCTCAACGATCTTCATGGTGTGTGACATCAGCTTGATCGAACGGTAGTTATCACAATTTCGCGTATCACCCTTCCCTTTGTATACAGGGAAAAGGTAACTTTCCCTGCATTCAAATTCGCATCTCGTTGAAAAATTCCAAACTAAATGGTTCGTAGTAGAATTCAATAACGCCGCAAAGTGTGACCGTAAGGCATCTTTGTATACAGGGCGATACCTCAATACCAGATACCAGATACTTTTTTGACGTGGTTCCTATAAACTAGAACTAAATATATACTAGAGTCCATTGCATTATTTTTTACTGGGTAATGTATTATATTTTTCCAAAAATACAAAAATTCAAAAAAATATGTAGAATTCAGCTCTACTTACAAAAATATGTTGGCATTTATTTTATGTTATAAATACACATACAGAGTGGTTAAAATCTGTCTATCTTAGAATCTAACCACGCTCTTTAGAAGTGGGCGTAGGCTTGCGAAATGGAAACTTTTTACTCAGATGTACTCTTTAACTTCAGAGATTTCATTAATTTCTAATAAAAATTTTGAAAAAAGACATTTTACGAAAAGTAGGCGTGTCAGTGAGGTGATTTAAAAAATGCCTACACTTATACTGCTCAGAAAGACATACAGACGGTCGGACTTCGCGCAATTTACTCGAATGCTTTATAGGATCTGTCCTCACTATTTCCCTTGCCGGCAAGGTATATTATACAGATACATATCTTTGTGTATCTTTATACAGATATCTTCTTCTTCCTATTTCGGTGAGGTTATGATCTGAAGTCACTTCACTGCATTTATACTGATCGGCCTGTGGGGTTCTCCTGTTTGACCTTAAAAAATATTGGCAGGCCTCGTGATTTTCGATCAATTTGTTACTGAGGCAGACTAAATGCTGGTGTTGTTGCATTTGTGTGATCCAGAAATTCATAAGCCTGCCTCTCTTTCGCGATATCGGTGAAACGTTTATTGATATTGCCTTTTGGACGGGGTTCAAATAATCTCTTCTTTGAACATGTCTTTATATGGGTATATGGATGTATATTCTTCACTAACATACAAAGAAAGTATTAAGTCCATTTCTAGTTTTTTTCCAATTTAATTTGAATTCGTATTTATGCGTTCAGTCAAGCAATTTATACAACATACATAATGTACATGAATTTCAAATGGCCTGCTAAACCTTTATGAGGGTCGCGGGGGTAGAATATTTCAAATGGGATGCCTATCCTTCTCGATCCTGCGCCATTAACTCCAACTCATCAGGGGGAGTCCCCAGACGGCCCCAGGAGAGATGTCGGGCTTGATCTATTGACCATGAATTTCTAGGCATACCAGAGAGTCGCTTATCTGATGACATGTTTTTGAAGCCGGTTTGGAGACATGCGCACTTCGTGACCAAACCATCGAAGCATAGATTGTTCCGTTCGGAGAAGTAGCTGCTCAACATTGAGCGCCTCCCGTACTTTGGTGTTGCGCACTCGATTGCTAAAAGTTATTCCAGCAACATCGCGAAGAAACCTCATTTCGGCAGCTTGTATCCACGATCTTATTCTTTTGGTCACTACCCAAAAATTCAAAATTCATGACCATAAGTGAGAGTTGGAACATACACCGAGTTAAAAACCAATAGTTTAGCTAGATTATTTAGTTCGGCTTTCCTTATAACAGATTCAAAAGCTCTCTGAAAATTTATCCAGCCTAACCAATTCTACAGGATAACTCGGCATTGCTCTAATCCACCTGCCTCAGTGGGACTCAGCTAACATGCAGGGTGCACTGAACGGTCGTTCTGGAAACGGCCATTACTTCCGACTCTTACAAATTCAATGAAATTGTATATCTAATAATCGATATATCAGCTAAACAGCTAACTTCGGGGTAGTAAGGGACTTTGTCTACCTTAAATAAATACAAAAAAAAATATATTTGGCGCCACAGCTCTTTAAGTGCCAGGGCCTAGCTTCTCGCAACCACATATGTTGCGCGCGTTATATTTTTCACACGAATGGAAGGGACCAACAGTTTAGTGCCATATCCGAACAGCAATTTGAGAAGCTTTTTCGTGACAACAATACTCTCGGATGTTTGTCAGACGCTCGCGAGAGGTGGAACCGTGAAAAAGTTGTTGGTGTTTTCTAGGATTCGAACTTGGAACCTCACGCGCAGTGATCCGACACACTAATCACTCACGCCACGGCGCCCACCACTTTGTCTACCTTGGCTCTGCTATAAACTCTAAAAACAAGATTAGTGCAGAAATCAAGCGAAGAATAACTGTTTTTTGGGCTTATAAGGCAATTCAACAGTGAAGCCCTATCTCAAACAACTAAGGAGACTCTGTGTAAGACCCTGATCATCCTAGCCCTGCTTTACGGCGCTGAAACATGGACTTTATTCAAAGACAACGCAGATATCCTTGGTCGCTTCGAGAGAAAAATTCTTCGTAAGATATTCGGTCCCGTTTGCGTTGACGGGTTTTGGAGGAGAAGATTCAATCACGAACTATACGAGCGGTACAGCGACATCGACCTAGTCAAAAAACTGCGTATTGAATGTGTGAGATGGCTAGGACCTGTAGAGCGAATGGACACCAACGCTCCGGCCCGCAGAGCCTTCGAATCTAACCCCGCCGGACGACGCAGTAGAGGACCTTCTCGCCATAGTTGGCACGCACAAGTTCAAGGCGACCTCGACCAACTGGAAGTACCCAACTGGAGGCAATTAGCTAGAGACCGAGCTAAATGGAGAGGCTTGTTGGTTGAGGTCCAGGTTCACCCCGAACTGTAGCGCCACCTAAGTAAGTAAGTAAGTAAGCTAAACAAAAAGCGATAAATTGAGAATTGTCTCGCATTAATAATTTACCAATTAAGATTTGAGCTGCTCCACCACATTTTTGCTCTCTCCGCCTTAATTTAACCCGTTCCACATTACTGATGTTTGCCGTCAATATAAATATAACTTTTTGTGTTCTTTGATTCTTGCGATCATATTACTAAGGAAGAATCATATTTTCAAGAAAAATGATTTGAATGCATGCTACAAAATGGTTTACCAGAGTTTTGGAAAAATATGTATAACATAGGCACATGCTCGCGGTAAATTGATTTCAACTTTATTTGAACAACAAAAACGTATTACACAAAGAACACAATGAAAAAAAATACATGCATCCACGCTGATCGCTATTGCTTGAATGACGCCGTCTTTATGTCGCAGTTTTCTGTTCGCCTCCTTTGTACAAGCATCCTGTCATTAGTAGTTTGTTTCGTTAATAACAAACACAGGGATGTTATGCGTTACACTTGTATATGTATAGCGGTTCTTTTGAGAACCGACTGCATCTCAGAAACGGTTAGTTTCATATCGATCAATCTTGGAATTTGTGTTAACTTGTATGTATGCTACAAAATAGCTTCCCAGTTTTTTGTAAGAATGAGCGCATAATAATGTTTTGGAAAATCGTTCGTACCTCGAAAATGTACACCAAACCTGGTATTCAAGTTATATCAAGCAGTTTTTCTTTCACGAAATTAAAACGGTTGGCAGGTACCTTTCCTTGTCAACTTTATCGCACTAAATCGAAAGGTTTTTTTCCTTTGTAGACGGTGCAATGAACTTCGCTCATCCTGAATTTGAATGACTGCACCATTAACGTGTCACTGTAAGCGATTTCTATGCTTTCACGCAAAGTTCTAAATTCCATCTTCGATTGACGGGATTTCGAGATCTCTGTACATATCATTGTTTCTGATATACCAGTGCATTAACAATTGATCTTAACACTTTATTTTCAAAAGTTTGTAAAATGTGAACGCTACTTTTCTTGGTACAACTCCAGAGTTATATACTTGCTTGTATAAAAGCAGTTTGTTCTCTATGCTTAGCTTGG